>CM029601.1:83134819-85867557 GCA_017311375.1 Mytilus coruscus
CTTGGATGATGGATAGGCTTCAAGGTAATAACACTTGGTCGGCACCTCACAAGGAACATACATGCCATGTTTGGTTTCATTCCATTCAGTGGTTTCTTAAAAAGAAGACTTATATTTATTTCACAAAGGGTCCTTTGTTAAACTAAGTTCCCCGCTGGCAGCCATTTTGGATGATTGATTGGTTACAAAGTAACAACACTTGGTCAGCACCTCATTAGGAACAGTCACACCATAGATATAGGAAGATGTGGTGTGAGTGCCAATGAGACAACTCTCCATCCAAATAACAATTTATAAAAGTAAACCATTATAGGTCAATGTACGGCCTTCAACATGGAGCCTTGGCTCACACCGAACAACAAGCTATAAAGGGCCCCAAAATTACTAGTGTAAAACCATTCAAACGGGAAAACCAACGGTCTAGTCTATATAAAAAACGAGAAACGAGAAACACGTATGAATTACATAAACAAACGACAACTACTGTACATCAGATTCCTGACTTAGGACAGGTGCAAACATTTGCAGTGGGATTAAACGTTTTAATGGTACCAAACCTTCTCCCTTTTTCTGAAACAATAGTATAACATCACAACATAGAAAAACACACAATGTTTGGTTTCATTCCATTCAGTGGTTCTCTAAAAGAAAACATTTGTATGTATTTCCCACAGGGTCCTATGTTAAACGAAGTCCCGACTGGCAGCCATCTTGGATGATTGATCGCCTACAAAGTTACAACACTTGGTCAGCACCTCATAAGGAACATTCATGCCATGTTTTATTTCATTCCATTTAGTGGTTCTCTAAAAGAAGACATTTGTATGTATTTCCCATAGGGTCCTATGTTAAACTAAGTCCCTCTCTGGCAGCCATCTTGGATGATGGATCGGCTTCAAAGTAAAAACACTTGGTCAGCACCTCATAAGGACCATTCATGCCATGTTTGGTTTCATTCCATTCACTGGTTCTCTAAAAGAAGACATTTGTTTGTATTTCCCATAGGGTCCTATGTTAAACTAAGTCCCTCTCTGGCAGCCATCTTGGATAATGGATCAGCTACAAAGTAACAGCACTTGGTCAGCACCTCATAAGGAACATTCATGCCATGTTTGGTTTCATTCCATTCAGTGGTTCTGTAGAAGAAGTTCAAAATGTAAAAAGTTAACAACAACGACGACGATGACGACAGACACCAAGTGATGAGAAAAGCTCACTTGGCCCTTTGGGCCAGGTGAACTAAAAAATGTAAAATTTCAAACTTGCTCTGTAACTAACCATTATATACTTAAAAAACAAAAATCAGCTAAATATAAACAGGATTAAAAAATATTCTGATAACTATTGCATTTTGGAAAGATAGGTAACATGAAATCAAATGTCTTCTCCTTATTTCAATTTTGATGTAAAATGTATACTGAATTGTGGATCATAATATGAACAAAAAGATATGTAGTGTAAAAATCAATAACAACTTAACCAAAAAACAAAAGTTAACCAAAAATACACCAGGACAATTTTTTTCCAAACACCCAACAAAAAACGATAAACAAATTAAACATCTGCAGGTTATATAGTCTTAGACCCATTATATATAAACTTATTAAAGCAATTATTTATACATGTATACCGGTATAGACCACAGCACTCCCTATCTGACCTGTTGAGAAGAACTTATAATGAAAAGAAATTTAGCAATAACCATTCAAATAAATCATGGTACTCTAATATATTAATTTACAGGATATCAACCTTTCTTTTTGAAAAAAAACTTAAGAAAAAATATTGAAATTGCATTTAAAGAAATGTCTCCTGAAGACCTTCCTTAGCCTATATTTAAAATTTAAGTTTACATGCAATAACAAAAGTCACTAAAATAGGAACAATTTTAACAACAAAATAATTTCAACTTAATTTAGACCGAGTCACCACAGTTTGACAACAAAAACTGGGAGACATGCATAAAAACTAAATAGAGGCTATGTCAACAATGTTCACATAACTTAACAGAAAATTATTTATATTGTGTTCAAGAGTGCTCTCTCTCTATACACTAATTCACTTAGATATTAAAAAAGTATTAACGAACTTCAAGGTAAAATCAACTAGATGGAAGTCCATAAAACCTGAAATAATCAATACATTAGACTATATCAACCAACGAAACGAATTCAGAACAACTGTCATATTCATATATTGACAGAAAACATAATTAAGAAAATCTTTTTATATGAAGATTTCGAAAATCTCTTTATATGAAGATTTAGAAATGCATTATTTATTCTGTTTCTTAATAAAATTGTCCAGATGAGACAGGAAAAAAATATACCATGTTAGATTTAATAAATAGGTTCAACCCTTTTTGTATTAGTTCTCTCTTCCCCTGTGTATGTTTCCAATAATTAGATTACAGGAGATGTTCATTCAGATATGTATAACCTTTGTGATCTGTATTGATTGATATGCTATAAATGTGCCCTTTAAATCATCTCCATTAGCAAAGGGTTACAATGTGGAGAGGAGGAAACTGGATCGTAACACTTGGCTAGCGAAGATGCTATGAACCTAAGTTTTAGAAACTCATTAATACATGTAACAAGAATATTTGCACAGTGAGTTTTTTAGTACTAGACCATCACAATCATTCATCTTCAATTGGACAATAAGTAAATATACAAATGGCTTTCATGGTTCATTTGTTACGACAAGAAAATTTGAAGTATGTGTCTACGAACCTAAGTTTTGGAAACTCATTAATACATGTAACAGGAATATTTCCACAGCAAGTTTCTAGTACAAGACCATCACAATCATTCTTCTTAAATTGGACAAATAGTGAATCTGCAAATCACATTCATTGTTCAATTTAATATTTCTAAGCTTAGGACCAAATATAATATAATGTAAATAAAGGGACTGTAAATGAGAATGGACAGCTGAGAAGAATGCAGTATACTACCAAATCTGTTGCAGTACATTATAATACACAATACAGTTAATTTGTACTCTTTCTAAATTTTCTTTTTCTTTCTTGTCCTCGACATATTGTGTCAGTATTAAAAGAATAAGATACTATTTTTTTATAATTTTATTCAGGTTAAGAATATTTACACATCATTATAAAATTATTTTACTGATTGTTTGTTTGACATCACTGACAAGTATAATGCCCAATTACCAAATTCAGTATGTGAAATAATTAATCAACGATATTAAAATTTACGAGCAGTTAATTTTACTACAATTATATGTACCTTAAATAAATAATGTGCAAAAAATTTGTAAGGGTTCCGCGGAACCCAGTGTCTCGCCTACTTTTGCTGTTAGTCGCAGGCTCAACAAAAATGGGGAAAAAATTATTTAAAATTTTCCTCTAGGTACTATCTTTTGATTGTAAGAAGTTCTGTTCAAGTTTGGTAAAAATCCAAGAAGGTTTATAAATCTAATAAATGTTTTAAAAACTTTAACTGAAGACTACATAATAAAATTGAGAATGGAAATGGGGAATATGTCAAAGAGACAACAACCCGACCAAAGAGTAGACAACAGCCGAAGGCCACCAATGGTAATGTTAACTGGAATAAAACTAAGTCCATTTATAAGTAATATACGGAAAAACAGGAAATAAATTTTAACCAAATTTCCCTCTAGATACTAGCTTTTGATCATAAACAAGCTTCTGTCCAAGTTTGGTACAAATCCAGGATAGTTTGAGAAAGTTATTAAAATTTGAAAAACTTTAACCATAGAGTGAATGTAATATTAACTGGCAGAAAAACTAAGTCCATTTATGAGTAAAATACGGATAAATAGGATTTTTTTTTTACAAAATTTACTTCTGGATACTATCTTATGATCATAAACAAGCTTCTGTCCAAGTTTGGTTGAAATGCAGGATAGTTTAAGAAAGTTACTAAAATTTGAGAAAACTTTAACCACAGAGTGAATATTTGTGGACGCCGACGGAATGTAGGATCGCTATGTCTCGCTTTTGCAACAAATGTCGCAGGCTCGACAAAAACCACCATTAGCAGGAACTTTTGTCTTTTTTTTTTTTACTTTACATAAAATGATACATTTTGTAAAATTGACAGTAAATTTTTAAGGAATGTGAAATAAATGGAAATTATCTGCTTTATTCACATTTAGAATGAATAATATATGAAGGTTATACAGTAAGATTAAACAAAAATTATGTGTGTTCTTGAAACTGATTTTCAGATATCAATTTCTGAATATATTTGTTTTTCATTTATGAAGGAACAGTGTTTTGCTTATTATCATTTATTATTGTAATTTGTACAAAATAACTTCACAAAGTACATTGTGTTTAATGTGATCCTATTTCATTTATTTATATCTCAAATTGATTTATCAAGAACACAATGCCTGTTTCTCTCTCTATTACATTTCCATGTTCAGTGAACTATGAATACTAAGTCAAACTTTAATCACTCATATTTCCTTTTTCAGAGAACTGTGAGATCTGGTTCAAACTTTAATTCAACATACAGTAGTATTAAACAGTTACCTTATTATTGCGTATTTAATTTCAACTTAATGTGACAACAAACTACCTTAAACCACAACTTTAACCCCATACAGGAGAGACAGGCTGATGGATGGACACACAGACTAGAAAACATAATGCCATTTTCAGAGCATAACAAAATTAATAAGTTTTTTTATTTTGACTTTGTGATTATGCCAAACATCCCCCTTAATCCTTCAGAACAAACAGAACATTGGTCTTAACTTAAAATGAGCCATTTCATTATTGATATGTAACTTGATTAATGTAAAAAGTAGTTCTAGACATGTGTTTAGATCAAGTAACTTACTGTAATAAGTAGTTATGGACATAAGTTTTAGATGATTTTGTTACTGTTACACAACTGTAACTATCAGTTCTAGACTGGGTTCTGAGCTACTTGATTACTCTCAAATATATGAAGGTACTGTCTTCAGAAGTGATAATCAGTCCATATAATAGGTTACAAATATTACTTTTTTATGATATATTTTTTTCACCATTTGACTTTGCCCAACCAAACATAGGTCTTTAGGTATCTGTACATCATTGGCTTTCAGATGTGTGAGTTTGGGTGTTCCAGATGAAGGTAAAACCAGAAACAACACTCCAGATGCACTAAAAATTATAAAGTGATCATTATCTGTTTAGGTGCGTGTATGAAATCCAGTTACAAATACAATTTCATATAAGGCAAAAAAATATTAAAAAAAATGTCATATACAAAAGTACTGTTTATTAAAAAATTATTGTGTGTAAGTAAAAGAGTATGAGGGGGTATACATAAAGTATACAGCTACCTAAACTGCAATTACCAATGTTGATCACAGAGACCAATGAGGGGTACTTTATGCAATTTCTGGGAAATGCTGAAATCAATTAATGCAATCAGAATCACAAATACAACTTCTTATTAATGTCATAATAATAATGACATATTTTTCACAATAATAAAAATATTTAATGAATTTCTAAAATCACATTAACATACATCAGTATGCAATATTTAAAAAAGAAATACAAAAATAATAAGACCTTCTTAATTTCCTCCGTTGTACATCAACAGTTGAAAGTTGTGATATTAGTCTAGGTTATACATCATCAGAACTCTATCAAAAGTGAAAGGCGTCTCTAGTTAAAACTATAGTTATTTAATTTTTGAACCTATACATAAATTATTCAGTTTTAGTGCCTATTACCTCAATCCATTAAAAAAATTCTAATGAATCGAAGGAATTTACTAGCAATTTCTTTTGCATCAATCTTAATCTTAATAACACGCACATGAAAAGGAGATGGGCAACAGCATACCAAAATACCTTGGTTGTTGATGGGATATTTTATAAGTAAAAATGTGAAAGTGTATAACATTAATGTTTATGTCTAATTTGCTCCAGGTCTTATTCCAACCATCACTTCATTCTCACTACAAACATTAAACACACTTAAATGACTAGACACACACTGCCCAGTTGTCATTCATGAAATTTGAAAAGTGATATCTGCTTGCCAGATGTAGACTGGACTCTTTCTTATCTTACAGGTGACCCTTTAAATTAAACCAATGATTCAACTCCAGTTCATCTAGAAGTTATACTCTCTTTTAGAGTAACTGTTTTGGTGTAAAATCTCTAAATACCTGTAGTCTAATTACTAAAACTAACTTTTGGTTAAAATTGTGCATAAGTGATAAAAATATTCAATTGAAACAACCTGTATTGAGACTGAAAACTGGATTGTTTTATTGTAATTTCTTTTAATACATATTGCATATTTAGGAAAGCAAACTGTGAAATCAAGTAATTAATCAATTTGGATTAGATAAGGTATTACAGAATTGTTGATGATTTTAACCGAAAAAATAAAAGCTTTGTTCATTTGAAGGTAAAATTTCATCGAGTGCTTTTCTAAACTCAATTAGAGTTGAATCATAAAGTAAAGTTTCATTAGGTCTGCTATTTTCATCACAACTATTCTTCCTATCAATAAATTTATCATAATTTAGATCTAGCTTTCTGTAGGTCTATATAAGGCCTTGGTAATGGATAAAGTCCCATGTCTCTTTTGAACTCTGCTACACTGGTCACAACCATAGGCTGAAAAAGACAATCATTGAAATTCTCAATAAAATAAACATTAGAGTATAGTCTACAAAGGACAAGGTTCACTTTTTTTCAAAATAAGGCCTTAAGTTTCAAATTTTTCATAATATATTACAAAAGGCCACTTTTAGTTTCTTAAATGGATCCAGCTCAAGAACCTTAATGCTAGGTAAACAAATCTCTTCCTTGTAGTATATTATAGTCTCCAAATTCAGCATATTTTGGAGAAGATGTCAAGATACAATGAGTTTGTGAATTTTTTCAGACCTAAAAGCTTAAGGAAAATTTTGATTGAAATTTTTGCAAGCAGTCATTTTCAAAGGTAACATAATTACCTGAGGTAACTCTGGAGAAGGCAGCAGATTGTTCCCATCATCAGTAGTTTCTGTTGTCTGTTGTTCTCCATTTGTTTCTGTTGTTTGTTGTTCTCCATTGACGGAGGAAACAACATGAATAGAAAACTTCTTCCTGTACGGAGCACCTACAGCTATTCTATCCTAAAATATACAACGCATAAGTTTCATATATTATTGAAAGATCTTTCTGGTAAGTAATTTCAAAGTAACCCCCAACTCCTTTATGGTAACAGCATTTAACTATGTTAAAGGATTTAAAAAAAAATAATAACAGGAAATTCAGTAACTCTTTCTGTTGTTGTGGTGTTGCCGGGTTGCTGTATTGTTGTTGAAGCAACTTCTCAAATTACATGTATCTAAAATTATGGTGCAAATATCTGGAAGTGGGGTGAATTATGTTGAAAAAAGGTCAAAATTTCTTTTCATTATAAATCCATTGCAGTCAGAAATCTCTACTTCAAAGTCCAAATAAGTTAAGTTAGATGTGATAATAAAAGCAAGTGGTGCATTAAAGATTATTTTTGTTAATATAAGTTACTTGTGTTTTTGGGTTGCTGTCTCATTTATATATACCCCACATATCTGCTTATAAAATTTAATTTTTACTTGATAATTGATAACAGCAATGGTGGATCCTGTAACATCAAGGTCACAGTGACCTACATTTCATACTGTTATACTTTGATCATTCAGATTCATTTTTTATAAAAAGTTAGGATCTTTCTGTCAGATGTATCATTGGATTCATTTCCTTACAATAGTTTTAACCAAGGGTCCAGAAAGGGTCATATTTGCCAGTCATAACCTAAACTGAAAGCTATTTGTTTTAAACGTCAAATTGGGATTTAGGACAAATTTATTGTTTTTTACAGAAATTATTTCAGTCATTTCATTGAGATCGGGTTTCTTTTTGCAATTTTGCTCTTGGTTTTGTTTTGTAATCCCTTTCCTGCAATAAATCTGCCACTCCAGTATAGTATGATAAGGGCCCTCCTAATAACCATATTGATGCCTCCGGGGTAATATTAGCTAATGATCGCTTATCACTTTTTACCTGTGTTTTTAATTCACACCTGACAGTGTGCTCAAGCTAGTTATTTTAAGGAATTAAAATTCCGTGACAATTTTCTTAATTATTTAATTACTGTTCACCAAAGATATTGGACAATTCTGATTTAAAATTAAAACTTGATTTAATATATGTAGAAACAAGAATGTGTCCATAGTACACGGATGCCCCACTTGCACTATCATTTTCTATGATCAGTGGACCGTGAAAATGGGGGAAAATCTCTAATTTGGCATTAAAATTAGAAAGATCATATCATAGGGAACATGTATTCTAAGTTTCAAGTTGATTGGACTTCAACTTCATCAAAAACTACCTCGACCAAAAACTTTAACCTGAAGCAGGACAAACAGACGAACAGATGAACGAACGAACGGACGGATGGACACACAGACCAGAAAACATAATGCCCCTCTACTATCGTAGGTGGGGCATAATAAAAAGTAATTTTTCACCAGTCAAATGTGTGCTTTATTTACTATGTAATACACATGCATGAAATTGTCTCAACAGATTACACTTAATTGTAAAATGCAATATGATTTCATGCTAAATTAAATGAGTTCAACTATTATCTGTTATATTCAAACACTTTTAAAGGTAATAAAATTAAAAATCACGTAATTTCCTGTCATTTTTTTTTTTAAACAGAACGAATCCCAGAAATGAATCCAGAATTACTCGTACTTTAGTATTGTCGTGCAAAGTTCTGGTTTTAATTTCGTCTTCAAAATCAAAAGAAACATTAGCGATGTCTGAGAAATTTACCATTTTGAGTCATTAAAATCATTTCAATTTTAAACTTTTGCATTCTGTGAACTGTTATTGAATGTTTTTAGAAAAACGGTAAGAAAATTCATAAAAGTAAATGCGATGAAGCAGTCAACACAATTTCGTTGATGATATGAATCTAGTGTGAATAATTTAGAATGTTTGAAAAAGGGGTTCAACTTTTAAGTCATCTCAAAATGACCAAAATAGTGTGGAAAAATTTCTGGAACCTTGGTTTTGACAATATTATAATTCTATATACAAATAAGTCAAAATTACTATTTGAAAAACATATTAATCTTTTGAACACAAGAAATTTGTGAATTTATACATAACACAACTTAAATTCTTACTTTGAAAAAACTAAAGACATCTTCTTTCTTCACAGTTTTCAAAAATTCAACTTCCACAGTTTCTGAAAATAATCATAGTTTTTACATAAGAGATATTTGATATTTTTAAATTGCTTGCTTAAATAATCTGTTGACACAGAGATATGTTTTGTAATTTTGATAGTATAATGCAAATGCTGAAATTTAAATGGCAATATTTAAACATGTAAACTATGCAAATAATCACCATGAAAATCAAATATCATTGACCTCTAGTGGATCCCCATAAACTGATCTAATCTCAAACTAATACATTGTTGACGTCGCCACCTACACCAAAATCAGCAAACCTAAGTCTCGCTGTTTTTCTACTTCGTCAATGGAAGACAAATAGGTGAATGTGTGAGTTTCAAAGGGAAATGTTCATTTCCTGCTCTCTCAAAAAAATACAAGTAGAAATGTCGAAGTCTATGTTTTAGTCTTGGTAAAAATCACTCAAATGTGCACAATTTTAATGTCCTGTCGAAGAATTGGTGAAAGTTTGCTGGAATTTTGTCAGCTATTTTCAAGGACTTGCAGATTAACAAACTGATAAAAGCATCATAGATAAGTCTATGTTTTCATGTGGGAAACCCCTAAAATTCACTAAATTGAAAATCAAAATAGTGGGAGCAATACTTCATGTCCAGTAGATGATGATGGATGGCTACTTAACGTCCAGCGGCAAATCAATATGCATATTTAGGACGAGAACATGTTAATATAATATGAATATTAACCCTGTTTTGCACTAGACCGACATGCTGAGCCGGATTTTTACCGTGCTAGTTCACAAGGTAACAGTCCGCAGGAAGACATGTCACCTTACCCAGACACATTATTCTTACTCCGAGCCGACCAGTCTTTGCTCGTACTCCTTAATTCCGCGTGATTAGCAGAGAATAAGCAAATACCAATTTTAAAGTCTTTGGTTTGATCCGACCAGGATTCGAATCCACAACCTCCCGCACTCAGGGCGAATATGCTACCACGAGACCATCGAGGCGGTTCATGTCCAGCAGGAATTTTGTTAAGCAGTTTTCAAGGAGTTGTAGATTTATGATTGAATGATTGATTGATTGTTGGTGTTAAACAATACTTTCATCGGTCTTGGCTATATCGTGGCGGCCTGATTTAATTAGTGGAGGAAGCCGGTGTAGCCAGAGAGAAACACAGACCTTTGGGAGGAAAAACTGGCAATTCTTGTCACTTAAGATTGGAGTCGAATGCACCTGCCACTTGAGGGGTTCAAACTCACAACCTCAGAGTTGACAGACAATTGATACAGTAGATGAACTAATTAGACCACTCTGCCACTGAGGCCCTGCAGATCAATGAAGTGTGAAGGTGACATAAGATGGCAGAAGTAATCTCCATGTTTCTATGTGAATATATATATTTACTGTCAGGCAACACAATAATGTAGAGTAAAAGGTAATCTATGTTTAATTGCAATTTGTACTTATCTCTTCTATGGCATAACATTGTGACATGATTCCAAAATGCCATGAAACAGTAACACAACCAAAACACATTTTAATAAAAGAAGAATGTGTCTAAGGACACGAAAGCCCCCGCTCAAGCTTTGAAACGAAAATGGGATGGACGGACAGAAAGACGGAAGGACAGAAAGACAGACAGTCAAGGATAACACTTAAGCCCCTGTCGCCTACAGTGGGGGCATAAAACCATGACAACCTAGTGCTCAATAAATAATTATACATAAATATTCACTGCAATTAATTTAGCTGTATATGCAAATGGTGGCTTTTATTTCTTGTGGGTTTTTATTCTTACCTCTGTCAAAATTATACTGTTGAGATAATATTTCGGACCAGTATCTTGAATTTTGTCCTGATATCTTTTTAGGTTTCTCCATACGTTTGGACACCAGAGCTTTCAAATGTTTTTGGAATGCTTCCTCTGTCATATCTTTGATATAGTCCTGTGTAAAAATTACAGGTTTGAAATCACATGAAGGCTTTTGAAACATAATATATGATGCATATTGTCAGGGATAAAAGAGAGATGCCATATCTTAGTCCAATATAAAAGTCTTATGAAAGTAGACACAAAAGACACAAGTATTCTTAGTTTCATTTCTTTTATAATAATGCCCAATTAAACACATAGTATTGCTTGATGTCATAGTTCTATAAATAACTAGATATCATTGAGATGGGAGCCATCTCTGTGGGCCCCGCTGTGAATAATGTGTGGTAAAAAAATTGTATCTTTATCATTGGACATGGGGTTGTCAACTGAAACCAAAGTTTTTGACCTTGACCTTTGACCTAGGAAGTTGTAAATAAATTATGACACACCCTCTGGTGTTGGTTTATATACATGTCAAGTATAAACTTTGAAATCATAATGGTTCTCAAGATATAGAGCAGACACAATTTGTTACGGTCGGACGGACGGATGGACAGACTGATCACTATAGGGCGTCCGCCATTTGACAGGGCCCTAATAATCATTTGATCAAATAATTGAAATATTCGTGACACGCTGATCTCTGTGGTAAATGATCAAATCCTAAGTCTTTCAAATCTGAATGTCAGTTTTTAGGGATAGAATTTCTTTAATATCCTCAATAACTGAACCTTGTACCACCTTAACTAGAGGCTCCAAGGACCCTGTGTCGCTCACCTGATATTTTTATTTACAATTGATGCATGATAAATGCAACTGTTGTACTGTCTTTTAGTTTCAGAGATATAAGGCTAAAAAGTGTGTTTGAAACCTATGTTTTATTTCAGCCATGTGTGCCATGTTGGCAGGCAGGGTCATCATACACAGTGGTCCCTGGATATCCTATTGGTGATTTAAACCAAGTTTGGTTTAATTTGACAGTAGTTTCAGGGGAGATTTTTTGTAAAATTTATCTAACGAGAAATGCGAAGTGATGAGAAAGTTTGTTGTGAAGTTTTGTTGTTGCGCAACACCCCCCACCCCTTCCAAAAAAAAAAAACAAAACGGTAATAAAAAATTATCATTTAAGGGCAATCTTTCCTATTAATGATTTCTGCAAAATTCAGTTGATTGTGCAAGGGTTGTATAGCCAGCTGAGGTCGTTAAAAACTCTCATTTGTTGTTGCAAAATTCAAGTGGTTTTGAATTGCTTTGTTGATCTTTTTGTATTCAACTTTTAAACAACAAAGTACAACAAATATGATGACTGATACTCATGACACTGAAAATATGGTCTTCATTCTTGTGAAGAAAATGGTAAGGTTTGAAATATTTCTTAAATATTAATTCAATACCAATACTTTAATTTATATTGGATTTATCCCAGGAAATGAGAACAAGGGACACAATTAAATTCAATTTTTTCCCTAAACTTCTGATAAAATATAAAATGAAGAACCAAATTTTTTAATGAGAATTTTTTTTTAATAGTTAATTGATAATTTGAACAATATTAATTAAGTTTTAGATCTTGCATGGTTGATTAATTTTCTCTCAAAATTTCTGATATTCTATTAAATTTTAAATATAATATGAGGCAGGCATTACCTGTGAAAGGGGATGAAGTCTGTATAAATTAGTGTAGGAATTCAAGCATCATTTGCACTTGAATCTGTAGAAAATGAAGCCAAAGTACTGAAACATATCTGACATTCGACCTATTGTTCGGGATTATAGTTGTGACATCATTTTCAATGTAAAGAAAGAAACACCATCATCAGGTATTAATGTGTTTTTTTTTTCATGTTATAGAATTATCAATTATTTTTATTGCCAGTTCATTAGTAGATTGTTTTCTATATTGATTTTCTACTGCAGTTTCAGAAAAGAAGATTACAAAAGGAAAACATTTTGTAAAAACTTACCAAAATTTACCAAATTAATGAAAATTGTTAAAAATTGACTATAAAGGGCAATAACTCCTTAAGGGTCAACTGACCATTTTGGTCATGTTGACTTATTTGAAGATCTTACTTTGCTGAACATTATTGCTGTTTACAGTTTATCTCTATCTGTAATAATTTTCAAGATAATAACCAAAACGGCAAAATTTCCTTAAAATTACCAATTCAGGGCAGCAACCCAACTACCAGTTGTCCAATTCATCTGACAGTTTGAGGGCAGATAGATATTTACTTGATAAACAAGTTAATCCCTGTAAGATTTGCTTTAAATGCTTTGGTTTCAGAGTTACAAGCCAAAATCTACATTTTACCCCTATGTTCTATTTTAAGCCATGGCAGCCATCTTGGTTGGTTGGCTGGGTCACCCACACATTTTTAAACTAAGTACCCTAATAATGATTGTGGCTAAGTTTGGCTGAATTTGGTCCAAAAGTTTCAGAGGAGAAGATTTTTGTAAAAGATTACAAAAATTTACAAAAAACTGGTAAAAATTACTTTAAAGGGCAATAACTCCTTAAGGGTCAACTGACCATTTTGATCATGTTGACTTATTTGAAGATCTTACTTTGCTGAACATTATTGCTGTTTACAGTTTATCTCTATCTGTAATAATTTTCAAGATAATAACCAAAAACGGCAAAATTTCCTTAAAAATTACCAATTCAGGGGCAGCAACCCAACAACCTGTTGTCCAATTCATTTGAAAATTTGAGGGCAGATAGATATTTACTTGATAAACAAGTTAATTCCTGTAAGATTTGCTTTAAATGCTTTGGTATCAGAGTTACAAGCCAAAATCTACATTTTACCCCTATGTTCTATTTTTAGCCATGGCAGCCATCTTGGTTGGTTGGCTGGGTCACCGCACATATTTTTAAACTAAATACCCTAATAATGATTGTGGCTAAGTTTGGTTGAATTTGGTCCAGTAGTTTCAGAGGAGAAGATTTTGTAAAGATTACAAAATTTACAAAAATTGGTAAAAATTACTTTAAAGGGCAATAACTCCTTAAGGGTCAACTGACCATTTTGATCATGTTGACTTATTTGTAGATCTTACTTTGCTGAACATTATTGCTGTTTACAGTTTATCTCTATCTATAATAATTTTCAAGATAATAACCGAAAACGAAAAAAATCCTTAAAATTACTAATTCAGGGGCAGCAACCCAACAACCCATTGTCCGATTCATCTGAAAATTTCAGGGCAGATAGATCTTGACTTGATCAACAATTTTACCCCATGTCAGATTTGCTCTAAATGCTTTGGTTTCAGAGTTATAAGCCAAAATATACATTTTACCCCTATTTTCTATTTTTAGCCATGGCGGCCATCTTGGTTGGTTTGGCAGGTCACCGGACACAATTTTTAAACTAGATACCCTAATGATGATTGTGGCCAAGTTTGGTTAAATTTGGCCCAGTAGTTTCAGAGGAGAAGATTTTTGTAAAAGTTAACGACGACGGACGACGGACGCCAAGTGATGAGAAAAGCTCACTTGGCCCTTCGGGCCAGGTGAGCTAAAAAGTGGATTAAATAATAAGATCCTATTGGTCTAAAACCTGACATGTAGTCAATTGCTCAGGTGTGCCTAAATAAATCTTAGGTAAGGTCACATAAAGCAAAGCAACCTAAACAATATTGATTTCAACTTAGAAATGCTAAATTAGCTTTAAGATAAATACAAATTAAAGTTAATTCTGTGTGTACCAATTTCCAAGGATTCGAGAAATTATGTTTTCGTGGGTACTAAATTCTACAATCAAAATAATAGGAAATGTTTATTTCATTAAACATTTGAATTGGAAGATCTATTTTATCCTTAAACTCCACAAAAACTTGTACTCCCAACAAAAATAATGAATCTACATTGTATATCAGTTTTCGTGAAAACTATGTTTTTAGTATTTATACCCAGTGTTTAATTTTGGACTTACATCCATGCTATTTAGGAATGCCTCTACTCTTTTTTCTACATAATCAGGAGATCTATCAGACTGTATAATAACCCTCAGTCCTTGTACACCATTAGATCTTCTGACTCCACTGAACACTATATAACCTGGAAATAAGAAATTGTTAATCTCAATCTCAGTACAGAATTAATCAAATTAAATTGTTGTTAATCAAATTAAATGGTTGTTAATCAAAAAGGTTATAATACAAAACTTTTATTTTACAGATAGATTATTCAATGTTTGCATAATAAAAAATAATTTTATCATAAAAATGAAAATAAATCCATAATCAGATGTGTTAAAACAACACGAATGGCCCTGCTCACGAAAAAAGCTTAAAACCATTTTTAGGAGTGGAAATTTTCAAAGTCAAAAGCCCGTAATTTTGACAAAAATCAGTGGAGCAGAACCAAACGTAAACTCGATCTGTTACTTCTTATTTTTGTATTTCAAATGTTGCAAACACTGTTTACAGAGATGTAAACTAAAGGTATCGATGAAACCATAATATAAGCAGGGTACTAACAGATGATATTTAAACAGTATACATTTGTCATATAATCCTAATTTGTATGGTAAACTGGCTAAAACAGGATGATCATTCTTTTAATAATTCTTTTATTTCGTCCATACACATACATATCATCGAAACCAAAATGCCATAAATATTTTAAGGACAACAATAAGCATGAATTCCATCTAATAAAAATCTACTTTTTTTATAATAATTACACATTTGCAGATTTTTAACTAGCAATCATGCGTCATATAGACAATTGCACATCAGCAATCACATTTCACCAAAGACCACCGCACTTCAGCCTGACCAGGGCACACTTTAGCATCCCCATTGCACCTTCAAGTCTTACATATATATTCTAATGTTGTTTGTTTTTTTTTTCTGCCATGACTGGAGTTTAAGACACAATGTATCATGCTTGATCAGTTAAATAAATCAATCTAACCATTCTTTTGTTAGAAGGCTATCAAAACATAGTTCCGCTTTAATCAGGACTAACATGATTGCATTTTACAAAAACTAACCTAACTGTTCTTTTGTTCTCAGAATATCAAAGCAAGGTTCTGCAATAATCTGTACAAACATTTCCAGTAACATGTTAGGCTGTGTCTGTTGTAATCCACATTGATAGTATACCTCTATACTAGAACTTTTGTGGACATGATTCTTCTCATGATAAACAAATGATGAACCTGTATAAAAAAAGAAGTACATAAATGAGTAGATTATCTTCCTATAAATCTCAACTTGTTTAACAAATAATCTGATACTTATGATAATTGGCGTCTTTAACTGAACCTTTGATTTTTCACTATTAGGAATTAGTATTACGATAGGCAAATACATTTAGTATGATAGAAAGATTCCGGTTTACTAAGCTGTCACTTAAAGAGATATTTAGGTAGTGTATTATTATTGTCCTGACCCTAGTATATTGTTGATTGATAATTAATATATTTCTACAGTATAGAGGTAAGATCAATATCGTTTCAGTTCAATTTTTTATGGAAACCCTTATCTTCAAGTACATGGGGTTACATCTAAATCTTAATTATTTTTTTGATAGGACTTTTGCTCTAAAACCAAACTCCCAAGCTTTCTTGAAGTAATTCTAAAAATAATTTGTGTTATGAACAGTTTTTCTGTTAGTCTATTTTTACATCACTGCATTTTAAGATATGTACATTTTGTAAACAAAAAATTCAATGAGAACAATAAGAAAATAAACTAACCATCAGGCAGTTGTAACTCTCTAAGTCTTTTTGTCTGACTAGGCAATAATGGCTTGGTGTTACATTTAGTCGTCAGTATAGATTCTACTGTGTCAACAATATCTAATGCTCCCTGTAAAATACAATAGCTTTGTGTACTCAGAAACTTTTGTTAGCATATTATATAAACAAGCAGAATAAAGAGAACACTTTCTCTACACAGATCTCTTTAATTGTCTAGACAATGAATTATATCAAAATTGAAGTTGTATCTTCTATATTCATGTATTTTTCCTATTTTGTATTTCATAAAAGATGATCTTAATGGTCCAACAACATTACAAGATAGAAATCCTTAATTTGATTTTAAATAAACTGCACAATATCCAAATTATTCAAAGCTTCTTAAAACATGAATGTCCTAAAAATGGCATCATATTATAATGTTCTTAAAAATCTGTTCAAGCTAAAACACTATAAGGGCATCTGATACAGTTTCAAGGGAGTTAACTCTTGGCGTGATGTTTAGCGTTCGGATTCCTGCAAAACGTCACTTTCAGCGGGACGTCATGCGTGTAATATTCCGTAATAAGAACGATATTTTGTATAATCGATGCTTCAATTTATGTTTCTCACACGTTAACTTCTACACCCTTAAGATTAGTACATTTGATTTTAATGGGATACAAGTCTAATACAATCATAACAAATTAAAGACATATTACTGTTTCTGTTGTTCCTTGTTTTGAAGCTTCTGTGAGATCTTCAACAAAATATTGTATAGTGAGCCTTTTGGTGTTCCTAATAGAATGCATGTCAATTATCATTTTTACTATTATTCATCATCCCTGATCGAATTTTAATTGCAACTTTTACAAAAAAAAATGCATGAAATACTGGTTATTACGAGAAGAAAGTATGCAAATACAATAGTACAAAACCAAAAGAACCAAAAGAGGTTAGGCCAGTTTTCAATAAATTTATTACACACTGATGGCCTTTTTTTAAGGTCTTCATACCTGTGCAAAAATCATCACAGCTATACTTTGAGGTTTCTAAAACATTATGTGTTATTTCTGAACTTATAATAACCAGATTATAAATGCTTTAAGTGACTTGCTTTAAAATTGTAAATTCAGATGGTATATGTTGAAATTTGGGAGAGGAATAAAAAGGACACAAAGTTATGGGGGATGTAAAGGTAACATAAAAATAAGAAGATGTGGTATGATTTCCAATGAGACAACTCTCCACAAGAGACCAAATGACACAGAAATTCATGTCCAGTCTTTTTAGATATCAATTCAATCATTTTTGCCAAATCAAAATTATGAAAAATTTCAAAACTATTGTAAAATTTCTCAGAGTGTGTATGGTACCGGCATGTCAAGCTCTAAATTGCCGCGAGTCTTTAAATTAAGCCGTAAAAAAATCAACAGTTCGCAATGACTGTGCTTGATATGTTTCTCACTTGGAACATAAACAGAATAAAAAGAGAGAGGCATTTATGATACACAATATACAATACAATAATAATTTATTAACGTCTCACCATCAATAATACAGTATAAAATTGAGAATGGAAATGGGGAATGTGTCAAAGAGACAACAACCTGACCACAGAACAGACAACAACAGAAGGTCACCAATAGGTCTTCAATGCAGCGAGAAATTCCCGCACCCGGAGGCGTCCTTAAGCTGGCCCCTAAACAAATATATATACTAGTTCAGTGATAATGGACGTCATACTAAACTCCACATTTCACATGTTTTTATTTCTGAAAACAATATTACTATTTTAAGGTAGCTGTTTATAAGCAATTTATATACACCTGAAAAAAAGTCGCCAATAACCTTGCAAAGATCATTGGCTGGAGACGTCGAAATTGTCAGCCAGCGACGTCGTGCATTTTCGCGCTAATGTTGAGGTAACCAAGGGGAGAGGGGGTCACAATTTTTAGTATAAATCACGATTTATCTTCAAATCCAACACAGTGACATATATTTTTTATTTGCTATTTTGAGTAAGCATGACAAAAGACATTTAATGTAGAAAAAGAGAGAAAAATTACAATATAAGAACCTCTTGATTTCCACATTTTCAGGTAAAAAAAATTATCCACTTCGAGCATCTTATCCGTAACTTTAAGCATGGCTTGAATAATTAACTAGCCATTCTTTAAGGGATTTATTTTCCCCATATTTTCACTTATCACAGCATCAAATTGAATCCAATCTTATCAATTTATAACAAAGAATATCTATTCCAAAATTTTTATAACTTTGCTGAACTGTTTTACAAAAGTGCAAAAACCCCCAATTTTCAGCCTCAATTTTCTCGAAAAACAAGCACAGTAACCTATGTTTTATTTGGTGATTTCTTTTATAACTCGCCCAGGGCTACAACATATTTCAAAATTATAAAAATGACAATATAACCTGAAACTGTATCGGATGCCCTTAATCTATTTCAAAAGACATGTTGTTGTTTTTTACAATGGTTTCATTGACAACCTTTAATGACCAACCATTCATTTTAATTACTGCAAATCTGCAAATTAGAAAATAAAGCAATGTTTTTAATTCTCCATAAAAAGCTACTGGATGAACATTGCAATAATTAAAACCAAAATTTGTAAATGAACAAGTTTTAAACTGTTAAAAATGTCAGACATGGCCATTTTGAGAAAAAAATACACACTACTGAAAAGAATTTTCATAAAAAAAAAAATTAACAAGGTCTCACGATATTACATTAAAATATTAAATGTGTCATAAAATTAAAATTTAAAGACAACAAACCTGCTTTGTTACATTTCCATATATAAGTCCTTCTATATATAATTTAGATAATAACTGAGGTATAAAGGCATCTAACTTCTCTACTGTCATCTCTGGAATATAAACATGTACATTCTAAAGTTATCAACAGCCATTACTGATATTGATCTAGAAGTAAGATGTAGATATGCTAGACCCATGACAATGGCCACAGCTCTTAAATTAGAAATAGTGATACTCGTTTGTTGTTTAATGCACTGATATAATAAAATGTTACTTAATAATCTGGAGACTCTTTTAGAACATTGAAAAAAAAAAAAAAATTTTCACCAAATACATCATGAATAACATTAACTTTTAAGTCAAGTGCTTGACTGACATTCACATTAGGTACACCAGCATGTTAATGTGATAATGCTGAGTTATGTTTTTAACATATTGGCTTACTACATAAAATACTGCAGCATGACATAACATGTCTCCATACTGAGATACATTATTATGATTCCAATCAAAACAATTCCTGTTTTTACTCCAAAATAAAGAAGCAGCAAAGACTTAACTTTAAAAATTTGGTTGTATGGTAGGGATTGCATCCCCTACCTTTAGGCAAGCACACAAAACCATTTAAGCAAACACTTGCATCATGCTACTGATCTATTCTGATCTACATAAGCAGTCATAACCACTTGCATGAAGATCCCTCAAATATTAAAAAAAATAACATAAATTTTGATAAAAAAAAAAGACTAACAATACCATAATTTTAAATTAAGCTATGTTAAGAATGGTTAATATTGTAGGGTTGGTCCATAAAAACATACATGGGACACAGGGAAGGCACTTTGAAATCTCTACTATGGGTGGGTGTCAAGTACAGTGGTAATGTAATTAAAATTCTAAATTTGCCTCTATAGGTGGTTACCAAATTATGAAAGTGCCTTCCTGGGTACCATGTATGTTTTTATGGAACAGCCCTAATACACAAAAGAGCTCATGATTATGCCATTTGTATGGACTGCTTTATTGTGGTTAAGAATTTGAAAATTTAAGCTGTGAATTACATTTATGCTTACCGTCAACACACTGTAATAATTCATCTTTGGTCCACATAAATTCTGACATCAGTACAGATGTGTAATATATAGCATGTTGATGTGGCTGTTCTGCACTGAAGTTCTTAAGGCTTCTGGTATACTGGAGAAATAATAAAAAAAACTGTTAAAACTATTATGATATTGTGTATTAGTTCATGCATCCTTCAGTGGTTAAATTAAATTCTGTTCATGTTTTTTTTCATTATTTGAGGTTTTCTTATTGTCCTAGAGTTATTTCCCAATAAACGATTTAGTGCTCCAGAGTTAAGACAACAATCAACTTCAGGCCAAATTTATTCAACCATGGAAGTAAAATGAGAAGGAATAACAACGATAAATTAGCATGTATTAATGACCTGCAAAGCTCTACTAAAGTCATATGATTTTATCCAATTATTGTCTCAGCAACAAGATCCCTTTGGTTACTATCTGTGATACTGCAGTTGTATAATGGGATCTGGAATTTCTTATCAGTCACATGATTTTATCGAGTACGGTAATTATAAAGCACCTGTGGGAAATCCCTAGTTTATTAATTACAAGGTGGCGCTGTATCATATAAAACTTCTACCTTCAGAAAGATATCGATTGATGTAACAAACTTGAAAAATGGATGAGAATTGTTTAAACTTCAACAGTTTAACATGGAAAATTGTATTTATTTTTGCATATTTTGGCTTTTTACTGTTTTTTTAAACTGTTCTAAAAGTATTTTCCGATTGAAAGCGGAGCACGAGTAAAACAGGTAATAATGATGAAGCGATCAGGTTTCACAATGTTTAACAAAATAATGTAGACAAATGTAGACATAGAATATTTTACTGTTGAAATGTGCCAAAATTATCGAGATTTATAAAAAGAAAATTTACTTTCAAGTATTTTAGGTTTATGTATTTGTAAAAAATGCCATTGATTACATTATTGAAACTGGACAATTAAAATCGGGATAATAAGTTCGTAAAACATGTTAAATTGATATCTATTTAAAAAAGTGTTAACAATTGAATACTGGTATTAATATAACACTAAGAAAAGGAGGTCGAAACATAATTTTTGTACAATCATCTTCTTACTTTCAGAAATGGTTCTTAACTATCTTTAAATATTAAAATTGAACATGATCCACCCATTTTCACCAATTTCATATGTGATAACTGTCTGCTTAAACTATCAAGATCGAAAAAGGCATAAATAGGGAAAAATAGACTGAAATCAACATTGAACGAATGATTCTATTCGGCAGCGTACAGCAGCGGAATGTAACGAGTGAACTATTCGGGTTACTTCGTACGTATATACAACAACAAACGTCTGTTTGTAATTTTCAGTGAACAGGAAAATGACCGAAAAGTGTCAGTGATTTGATCTGTCACATGCCGAGAGTCAATTACCATGCCATATATTAAACCAATTAACAAGTTATCGAAAGATGGGCAGTAACGCAGATGAAACCTTTGAAGTGACGACGTTGTTATTCCTTTTAATATTACTTCCATGATTCAACCAATCTACTGATATTTGATTCCTTTCATACAAAAGAGAAGTTTAATTACCACTTAAGAAGGTAAAAAAATACAAAAATACAAAACTCTTTAAGAAATTGTCTTTAAATTGATGCCTTTTGATGAAATGAAACTTATACAATATACTTTTTGGAATTTTAGAGTAACATTATCATGGGCTAATGTCTGTTTTCTTTACAACATAGTTTTCTGGATCTGACTGCTCCCCAAGAGGAATGGTCATACAGCATGACAGAGATATGACTGCCAAAAAGTATGCTACATTCATTGTTTCACTCATCTATTCCGGTTTTCCTGAATATATACTCAGTTTCATGCATTTGATAATATCCTACACTTACTACCAAATAATGAACCAAGGTCTATATGATATCAGTTTATGTAATTTATGAAGTGCAAAACTTGTCATTTTGTGTTTTTCTTTATATCACAACACATTCACAGAAATTACATATTTATCTTATACCAACCATTTCTTTATATATTTCAAATCTTTTTGGATCCACTTTGAAAGTTGTCATTTTCTCTAAAATCTTGGCCAATAAAACTTTCTGTTTCTGGTTATATCCTCCAATAGCAAACTGAAAAAAAAAAGAAAACATCAGTTTTTTTCTTATTATGAGTTAAAATGGGTTATATTCAAGTTCATAACAGAGATTAGAATGAAACCATTGCATAACATTAACATAAATTTCTGACAAATCCCATCTTAAGGTAACCTGTGCAAAAGTTAAACAATTTATATTTATCTTTCGCATCATAGATACCAGGAATAAAATTGTGTACACCAGACGTGCGTTTCATCTACAAAAGACTCATCAGTGATGCTCAAACAAAAAAGTTAAAAAAAAGGCCAAATAAAGTATGAAGTTGAAAAGCAATGAGGGTCCAAAGTTCTGAAAAGGAGACCATGAAGTTGTGTATGAACATGACAAACTTAATCAACCTATATTCAAATATTTAAGGAGTATTACTGCAACCAGTAATGGTAATATACATGTGGCAGACTTTTATCCACAGGATGGCAGTGGTAAAGTGGTAGTGTTAGATCAGGCAGGAGATATGATAAATATATATACAGGGGATACAGAAATCAACAAGAAGAAACCATTCAGACTTGTAAGAATAGTGACAACACCAAGAGACAATGTCATTGTAGTTGATTGTTATACTGCTACCCTCCACATCCTGAACAACAGATGATTACATACATAAAGACAACAGACAATGGAATAAAACGTCCATATGCATTGGCTTTCTCTCAAACTGGACAGTTCTATATAGGATGTTCTACACCTAAACATAGTACAGTCAAGGATGCCAAGCTATATAAAATGAAGATATCCGGGTGCTGAAGTAATCCATAGACTATACATAACAATGTTATTTATTGGACTGTTATTCAACACTTCAATGACTTCTAAATACACAAACTATTTGTTCATCATAAATTTTAATTTTTTAGCATTGTATATTTAGAACTAGTGAAGAGTTATGTTAAGGTGGAAATAACATTTTATGACAACCTTCTTATACCTGTCAAAATATTAATATGTGAGTCAGACTTGTATCATATCATTTAAAATGTTATTTTTATATAGTTCATTTTATTTTCTTATGTCAATCTACATCACCTTTTTACAGAATGCTATGTGAATTGTCTTTTATAAAAAAAAACTTATCAAGTGTATATTTGTAAAATGTAATATCCTAAATTATCATATAGGTAAAACAAAAAGTTTGACAATTAATAATTTCATAGGATTACATTAACTCACTTTTTCATAAAATTAATTAAAATTTCACTAAGGTAGCAGGTCACTTTTTATAATGCAGAAAAAATATTAATAGTTATATAATGAAATATATAATTGCTTCATATTGACTGAGGTACATTCTTGGTTGTTGCACAAAAATTGCATATGGTTCCATACACAAGTTGTTTTCCTCCAACTTATTGGACCAATCATATATCAAAATGGGGCGAGGGAGGGAGATTCCTATTCATGTTAAAAACAAAAATTGAATTTCATTTATCTCTTCAAAGGAGTTGGTCCACTAACTCCCAATGTTACCCTTAAAATCTTAAAAAATTTTGAAAGCAATAATGTGGGGAAAATTTTATGAAAACATATGATAAAATGTTCATTTGCATCAGCTAAAACAGATTTATACCTATTTCGTCATTATGAAATATTTGTGACGTCGCAAATGTAGCTGAATTTCACAAAAAACAGATTTTTTGCAGAATTTTGCAAAATTTATGACTGTTTTCTGAAAAATTAACAGCGGCGCCAACCTTCCCCCACAAATATTTTTGCTAATATATTTTTTATACACCATATTCTTGACTTTTCCACAAAAATTCCAATGGGTGAGGGGTGGCGCCACATATGAAAAAAGGGAAAAAGGTTGAAAAAATTGACAAATTCCTAGAAAAATGGACATAAATGAAATCTATTCCTCTTTCAGACTAATAATATCTATAAATATAAAGCAGATATATAATTTTCATACGTTCAAATAGAATACATTTAGCAATACATAATCTTTAGTTTTGCTTTAATAATTGAAGTTTAAAAAAAAACACCTTAACAGGGCCGTTTATTTAGGTTCCTGGCTCTACTCCTTTTCCTTAGTATTCTTCACTGGCATTATCAGTATGCTGCAGTTGAAGGGCATCATATAAGTCTTCTCCTCCAAACTTCTGGGGGAGAAGATTTAACTAAAGTAATTAATCATTGGAAGACAAACAAACATTTGTTATATATCCCAACTCGTTCACAATGCCCATTTCTGTAGGGCCGTTTTAGACTTTAAATGAAAGTAGTCTATGTATAACTAGTAAATCCTTAAGTCAGGGATTTGGTTACAATAAATGAGTTAAATTCTTTCATATATACACAAAATTGGTTTTGAAGTTCAAATTAGCTGAATCTGTAGAATTCTTATTAAAACAGGATATCCTCTCTTAATTTTTCTGTTATGTTGTTTATATTTAGCAAGTAAATTTAAATGTGATCCATGTAAATTAATTGATCTGAGAAATTAAGTAATTAAACTATATGTGTTTTTTTTTTGCTTCTGTTAAAGACAATTTATCCATCAGGTAAAATGTTCGTACATTTTATACTTTAACAAAACCACAAAGATCAATGTCTTTCTAGAAATTAAATAACTTCAGTGATATATTTTTTGCAAAGTATGAAAACACAATTTCAAATATCAACAAATAAATAATTCTACAAAATTACGATTTATGAATATACATCAGACATAAAAATCTGGAATTTCTTGCATTTCCATTTAGAAAACAGAATTAACCCCTTGACCCCAATCCCGCCTTTAGTCGCGATTGCAACCGCCATTCTTTGATAATCCATATGACCCTCAATACTCTTTTAGAACTGCCCCAATTGAACTGTGTTGACAGCAGGGAGTTCAATCGAATTCATGGTCTAACTTTCCAGATGTGTTGTTATGAATATATGACAACTTTAATGCCGTTCTTGGTGTTTAAAATCAGAAAACTGTGAAAAGAAGCAAAATCAGGTGGGTGTGGGAATAATTTGATGGCCACTACGTTAATAGTATGGGTTTTATGTAATAACTAGTATCCTAAATGCATGCATAGGTAGTTCAGAAACACAAGGTGTATTATATGGCCAAAAAAAACTAGGTCACTGTTTTGTCAGAAATCTGTAAAATAGACATTTTTGCAGACCTAACTTGCCAATAATAATTCCCCATTAAGACAATCAAGTCACATTTACTTCCAGTCAGCATGGATGTGTTGCTGTAACTACAAGGTAATAATTGAATGATGAAGAAACACAATTTGGTAAATTTTCACTCTTAAAGTCATATTAAAATTTTAAAAAATGGACTGAAAATTACATGTTTTGAGCATGGGTGGGTCAAGACCACCCAACTACCCCCAAATCTCAATACATAGCTCAATAGAACAGCAACAGCTACAGTATCAAGAGTCAACCTATTTGCATATGTTTAAATTTTTTAAATGCCTGATTTTCCAGAAATCTCTTGAGGTCGAATCAGTTAGGGATTAAGAGCAAAAACTAGATGGCATGGAATAGTGGTAAGTGTCCAGGTAAGGTGACATGTCTTCCTGTGGACTGTTACCCTGTGCAATAGCATGTTAAAAACTTGGCTCATAATGTTGTTCTAGCTTCAAAGAAGGTTCATTTTCATATCACACTAACATGTTCTCGTCCTGAAAAGCTTATAATATTTACCACTGAATCATCATCAAACACATGACATACATTCTATGGTATTCATTCAATCGTTTAGCTTAGCTCTCATAAAGTGGCAAAGGATAGATCAGACATACAAGGTCAAAGTTCTATGTAAAAGTATAAAACCAAATAGATAATAATGGGGATTAAAATGCTTCGCTGAGGGCAGCCTGATACGACTGCAGAGGTCGAACCCTAAACAGTTGGGTCAAGTTTGGACACAATATTCAAGCTTGATACTGTCTGAATTTGGATTGTGATCAAATTTTTTGACATAATACAGGTTTCTGACACAAAATAAAAGTGGTCAAAGATCTTAAAAATTTGAAACGGGACATTTAATTTACCTAGAATGGTCTGATTATCTAAAATTTAACAACATGGTTAGATTCAGCATATAAAAAAAACCCCAAAATTTAATTCTAGTTGAAATCAAACAAAGTTTGTAAGGGAGGTAACTCTAATGCAAAAAAAAAAAACCCAAACAAAGAATAACCAATTCTGAGTATAAAAATTTATTACCACTGAACCCTTTGATATACACTATTATAATATTATATGTATTTAAATCACAGTATTTGATGTTTCTAGAAACAGCTAAAAAATATTTCATACTAGAACTAGCAAACAAATAGCAAAAAGTACCATCATAAAGAAAAAAAGCTGAAGTAATTGTCCATTAAACAGGAAACCCTTGTTTTTCCCCCTTTTTTGCCCCTAATTCCTAAACAGACTGAGCCATAACCCCAAAGACAATCCTAACCATCCCTTTGTGGTGTGGAAACTTGTGGTACAATTTCAGACAATTCCATATACTGTTCCACAAGTGATTGTCTGGAAACTAGAAAAATGCTTATTTGGGCCCCTTTTTGACCCTTAATTCCTAAACTGTAGGGACCATAACCCCCAAAATCAATCCCAACCTTCCTTTTGTGGTTTCAAACCTTGTGTTTGAATTTTATAGATTTATATTTACTTATACTAAAGTTATTGTCAAATTTCCAATGGAGTTTGCAACCATAATAACCCATTTAAATACATCATAAAAGTCTTAAAATAGAAAATGACATAAATAATCATGGCTAAAATTAAATTACCTTGCATTTTTAAAATACTAACTTCTAAAAATAAATTGACAGCTAATCACCTCAAGACAATACAACATTTCTTTTTACATAATTTAAAAGCAGTGTAAGGGAGGTAATTCAAACACATTGTCAATGTTGTGTTTGAATCACCTCCCTTACACTGCTTTTAAATTATGTTTTCTACTTAAGTAATTGTCCATTAACCTGGAAACCCTTGTTTTTCCCCCTTTTTTGCCCCTAATTCCTAAATGGTTTGAGCCATAACCCCCCAAAGCCAATTCTTACCATCCCTTTGTGGTATGGAAACTTGTGGTATAATTTCAGACAATTCCATACACTGATCCACAAGTCATTGTCTGGAAACTAAAAAAATGCTTATTTAGGCCCCTTTTTGGCCCCTAATTCCTAAACTGTTGGGACCATAACCCCCAAAATCAATCCCAACCTTCCTTTTGTGGTCATAAACCTTGTGTTTACATTTCATAGATTTATATTTACTTATTCGGACGACGACGACGTGATACCAATATACGACCGCAAAAATTTTGCGGTCTTATAAAAATAATGAAAGTACTTTTACAAGCATACTAAATTGTGTATAGATATGTGAGCCAAAATAAAACAATTGCTATGCAGTATCTAAATGACCCTGACGACGATGTATAAATAAGAAATTAAATTGTGTGTCACAATGTGTAATGGTGGTAACATTGTCAAAATATTGTAAAAGAAACCATAAATTCCATAAAAATGGTCAGATCAAAAGAACTGTACAAAATAGTCAACAACACATGATGGCAAACAATATTATCAAGTATTAGAGCTTTCTGTCAAATGGTCTAAATGGAGTTGTTATTAAAATAAATAAATGGGGAATGTGTCCATGGGACACAGATGATGCCCCCTTTGGATATAACGCTATAAAGGGCCATAACTAAAGAACTGTAAAAGTGACACTACCCAAATTTAAACTTAATCTTTATCTGTGTTTTGTGGTAATTAGCATTGTGCATAAGTTTCATAACATTTGGTTGAGGCAAACTAAAGTTAGAGAATGGAAACAAATATCTCAGCAATTTTGAGATGTGTAAAGGGGCATAACTCTAGAATGGTACAAGTGATGTCAACAAAATTCAAACTTGATCTGTGTATTGTGGTAATTAGCATTGTGCATAAGTTTCATAACATTTGGTTGAGGCAAACTAAAGTTAGAGAACAAACAAGAATGCGTCCCCAGTACATGGATGCCCCATCCGCACTATCATTTTCTATGTTCAGTGGACCGTGAAAATGGTGGAAAATCTCTAATTTGGCATTAAAATTAGAAAGATCATATCATAGGGAACATGTATTCCAAGTTTCCAGTTGATTGGACTTCAACTTCATCAAAAACTACCTCGACCAAAAACTTTAACCTGAAGCGGGACGAACGGACGGACACACAGACCAGAAAACATAATGCACATAAATGGGACATAAAAATAATATTTCAGCAATTTTTCCATTTGTAAAGGGGCATAACTTTAGAACGGTGAAAGTGACACCACCAAAATTCAAACTTGATCTGTGTTTTGTGGTAATAAACATTGTGGATAAGTTTCATAACATTTGGTTGAGGCAAACTAAAGTTAGAGAACGGAAACAAAAAAATCAGCAATTTTTTCATTTGTAATGGGCATAACTCTAGAACGGTAAAAGTGACGCCACCAAAATTCAAACTTGATCTATGTTTTGTGGTAATAAACATTGTGGATAATTTCATAACATTTGGTTGAGGCAAACTAAAGTTAGAGAACGGAAACAAAAAATTCAGCAATTTTTCCATTTGTAAAGGGCATAACTCTTGAACGGTAAAAGTGATGCCACCAAAATTCAAACTCGATCTGTGTTTTGTGGTAATAAGCATAGTGGATAAGTTTTATGACATTTGGTTGAGGCAAACTAAAGTAAGAGAACGGAAACCAATTTTGGGACGTACAGACAGGAAAGGGTAAAACTTAATGCCCCCTCCGCTACAATGGGGGCATAAAAAAACTCCAAATAATACTCAAAGTCTCATTATTCCCCAAAAAATGGTGAGAGGTTTCTTTAAATCAGTCTTAGAGGCATTCACAAGGAGTGTTATTGTCACAATACTCAAAAATATGGTCAAAGTCCAGTAACTTCCAGTCCAATAACTCCTGTAAAGATGGTCAAATCAAATGGTGGTATCATATGTTTAACTATACATTATGCTAAACAATCCTACCAACTTGGCAAGTACGAAAGTCTTCTGTAAAACTGACTCAAAGAAGTTACTTTCACAAGTTGTCATTGTTACATTATTCAATAAACTGTTAACACAAAGATATGTCTCACCTTTTTGTTATTTTGATAGTAAAATGCAAATGTTGAAATCAAAATAGCAATACTGAAACATATTAGCTATGCAAAATAAGTCAAAGAACCATGACTGAAGGTACAGGGCAAAACAATCTCCTTGGAAATGCTTATACATATGCATTACAAATATCACTGACCGACCACTAGTGGTTCCCCAAAAACTGACATAATCACAAACTGATACATGTAAACTAAGCAAAAGTTTGAAAGTCAATAGAGTTTCAAAGTCAATCGACCATGAATGAGGGGGTGGCGCCAAAAAATCTCCTTAGAAATGAGATGTGCCAATGCTAATACAACCGCATACCAAATATCATTGACCTACCAATAGTGGTTCCTCATAAACTGACCTAATCACAAACTAATACATGTAAACTAAGCAAAAGTTTCAAAGTCATTAGACCATGACTGAGGGGGCAAGCCCAAATAATCTCCATGGAAATGAGATGTGTCAATGCTTATACAATTGCATACCAAATATCACTGACCTACCACTAGTGGTTCCTCATAAACTGACCTAATCACAAACTAATACATGTAAACTAAGCAATAGTTTCAAAGTCAAAATACAATGACTGAGGGGTGGGGCCAAATAATCTCCATGGAAATGAGATATGTCAATGCTAATACAACTGCATACCACATATCATTGACCTACCATTAGTGGTTCCCCATAAACTGACCTAATCAGTAACTAATACATTGTTGACGCTGCCACCGCCAGATACATCAAACCTATAAAAATACGGTTGAAGTCCCATAAGTCTGTAAACATTGACCAATCAAACTGATGATATAGATGAGTTCAGAGAATATGACAAGTTCCAAGGACTGTGCTGGGCTTGTGATTTTTTATTTCATCTGGTGACAAAAATATTGAAACATTTTCCCATGTGAAACTTTTTATTTCTTGACTGTAACGGTCATAAAATCAATATCAGGGCATTTACAGGTAAATTTGTTGTATGCTAGCACATGCTGATAATCTGGTAAACAGGTAATTAAATTAACAAAGCATGAAAGTGGGAAATTGTATTTCCCAATAATTAATAATAAAGGTGACAACTAAAAGGTTACATTAAAAGTCATGAGTGCTGTTTAACAAAAATTTGTAAATTAGTAAAAGTTTAATCGAAATATGCTCCCTCATGGTCTTAAATATGTTAACAGGTAGTTATTGTAAAAACAAGAGCACTCTCTTTCAAAAGGTGTCAATTATCAATTTGAATTCAAACAATGTATATAGATTACTTTCTGGATGAATTTTAAAACAATAATTCCTGCTATTTAACTTTCAAATACTACCTATGGTGCACACTCGTAATTCAGTTGGGGAGATTTGCTTTAGTATATAACATGACAGGAAATAAAAATATAATTCTAAGACTTTTATATTCTAAACATTTTATTTTTGTTAATGATGAAAAAATAAATTAATTTTAACTAATTTCTCAAGTACAACACTCACGTCAAACAAGAACCCTGTGAATGGCCCCTTTAATGCTTTGCATTTACGGATATTATCGAGGTCAATGAAACAGCTACATAAACTATGCAAGCTGTAAATACTGCATGTTGAAGGCACAGAAGTAAACTTTTATTATAAAAAAGATGATAAACACTTAATCAATATTCAACAGCTTTTAAAACAATTCTGTCTGTTGTTTCAATTTATATACAGGTCAAGGAAACCAAATTAATTCATAGATCAATATTGAACAACTTGTTCTATTTTTATTTCTTATGTCATGTGGGTAAATGAAGGAACAAGAAAAAGACCAAATGTTGTTTTAAATCTTCATTGAAAGAATTAAAACAATCTCATATGAGACAAATATATTTGATTGAATTCAACACTGAGCATATAGATTACAGCTCCATCTAATTTCTGGGGTTTCCTGTACTTCTGATAGGGAAATTTCAGATTTTGAATATGAGCTGTATAATTTTGTTAGACAAACTTGCTATGCAAATAACTGAAATTCACTGTACTACTGCAAAGAAGGAATGGTTACTCCTAAAAACTTTATAAATAGGGAAGCGAAAATAAAATTTTCAAAATTTGCCTCAGTCAATCTGTTTTTTGCATAAGATCCACAACTTCATACAACAGTTTCAGTGAACCTGTTAGTTTTTTTCTTTCACAGAAATGTCAGCTGGCAATTTTTCTGGCTCCAACTGTTTGGGAGCCAGAGCCTCCCCTGACAAGAATTAATCCTATTAAGTACTAAAGTTTTATAAGTATTGATGTGTGTCAGATAGATGGATGGACAGATGGATGTCAGGATGGAAGACAGACAGACAGACAGACAGACGGATGGACAGAATGGTGGATTGATTGACGACGAAGACCATTACCATATCCCCTGCAACACAGGTTCCACAGGGAATAATAATCCAAACCTTACTGATTAACATTGTGAATCAACTGTTATTTTACTATCCCATCCATATATTCATTGTTTATATACCATTATATACCATACACATTCAAATAATTCAGTCCATTTAGAGCTGAAAGGTAGTCATATAGTTTCTTCAACATCAGGCCTCACTGACGTGAAGAGGAGGTCGGGCCAGGATCCCTTCTATAAGTTTTTTTTTTTAGTTATTTTCCTTTATCTGAAAATGTTCAACCGCTGATGTCAGAAACTCAGAAGTACAATAATAACTCATCATATCAAATCTGTTGATTAAAATAGCCAAAATGTTAAACCTGACTGTATCTTAGTCTGTTTATTAAGAGATGGGTTCAATGGCATGTATCTTAAGCAGTACATATTTTACAAATATCTTAATCTACACATTCTCAAATTAGTTTTGATGCAATGTCACAGACAATTTCTTGAAAACAGCTATTATTGTATGACTACAGGGGAGTAAAATAATCCGATACATTTCATATATGAAATTAATGGTTTTTGTTTTACTGGAAAATCCCAGTATTTCAGTACAACCAATACAATTAATAATGCAGATTATTAAGCAGTTAACTCTAGTGAATAATCTTCTTAAAATATAATGAAAATGTATACATTATAATAACATCTGTATAAACTTCATATCATTTTGCATACACAAACAATAGCGCATATGCCACTATTTTTCTAAACATCAAAGAGCTGTCTGATTTGCCCAAAAAATTATCTTCAATGACATCAAGAGTCCACTGGGTAATCATTTCTATGAAATCATGCCAGTAAACATTGAAACTACATGAAGAAAAAAGCATATATATCTTTGGAGGGATAGTATAACATAATTTACTCACAGACATGCCATATATTGTACATTCTAAGCCATAATGTAGACCAGCTAACTCAGCATCATAAGCATATTCATTTAAAGCATCTTTAAACAGGGATACAAATAGATACATCAGGTTACAGTTCACTGGATCTGATCGACCTAAAGAACTGTAATATAACAAACAACACAAAATTTATACTATTATTTTTTTTCAAGCATCAAAAATTTTTTGCATATATTATTCAATAAAAACTTAGTTTAGATAGAAAACTGCATTAAAGTATATCATGTAGCATGCATGCTTTTGAAGCTTTAAAACTATTTACATTTTTGTTTTTTTAATTCAGTTTTGATTTGAGTTTTTGAATTGATCCCTTTAACTTAATTTTTCTATGGATTTTGTGTCACTCATACAATTTAAAGACGTAAAGGAAAACGTGGTCAGATTGTTGAAGTTATTTCATGTTGTACTCATTGTAGCCTTTCACATTGATAAATATACAGGAATGACTTTCACATAGTAACATTCAATAACTATAAATTTGTCTATGGTTTGTTCCACCTATTTAATCAAAACTTTTTTCTCATATAGAGGTTTTTTTAATTAAGAAGAATGGTCTTGAATAAATATTCATTTTTTTTCTTTACTGAGGATACCTATACTAACTGCATACACAGAATATCAGAGACTGCCTATTAACATCATTATTCTTCTTACAATTTATTCAAAAATATAAGTTAACCTACCTAATCAGTTCAAAATTAATACAGGCTTTAGGTAATAGATATGTATCATCTTGTTTAAACCAAAGTTGTGTCATAGCACTGTCTTTAATAAGTTCTGGTAATGAAGTCTATAAAAAAGACACAACAGTTATTTCATAGTTAACACATACATTAGTAATCCATCAGCAAAGTGGCAAATCAAGTTGTTTCCCTCACATTTGTCAATTAATAAAAAGCAAAAAACTTAATTTAATGCAATCAATATTTTTTTATCAGTGATTTTTTTTAAATTTGGAAGCATACTACTATATAAAACAGTCCAATTAAACTTTAACAATTCAGCTTTGTGATATTGTGATGTTTGATTTTAGAAAGTTCTATCTTTCTGCTACAGATCTGCATACTAATGAAAAAAAGTTGTAAAATTGTAGATAATCAGCTTGCATAAAGTGAATTATGTCCCCTGATTGAACACACAAGTTCAATCCACAAAATATATTTACTAAGTACCCATCATGAAGAAGGCAGGTTTTTTCATTATGAAGTATACATTTGTTGTCTGTTTTTTATATTGTACAAGTCATAAAATAAAAATTGTTTTATCATTTGCTTTATGTTGAGATTTCAGGTAATTAATTATTTCGTAAACTGATTTCACATATAAGCAATTATATAAATCTTATTCTCTAATTCTTCGTGAATTTATCCCTTTCTGCACCCATTGTATAAAAAAAATTTAATCAACGTGTGGTTCGTTTGATCTCAGTTCATCATTGGTTAAAATCCGATTATGACGTCGAATTTTCTTACTTTCCTCTGAATTTCCTATTGTGACGGTATGAAAAAGGCGACCATGCCTGATGACATCACATAGAAAGAACACATCTTTTGCAGATCAATAGAAAAGAAGGAATAAGTTTGCCTGCATATTGTTTGAAAATCATTAGAGAACAGATTCCACCACCAAATCTGTAATCGATATTTATCCATTTCTCGACAGTTAAATTTTAAATATTTAAACGGTCAGGCAAGCCTCGCGTTTAAATTTGAAAATTTAACTGTCGAGAGTGGATAAATATCATATCACACTCGATGCAGTGGTAGAATCTATATTTATTATAAATCTATAAAGCTTTTTTTTATCGATATATTTTGCCATCCTCAATATCAACTACTGTAAATTCAGAAATGTTTGTGTACATTTATCATTGCGATTATTTAACTATATAACTAAATAAATGAAATATCAATTTTTGGAATTCCATCAAATGCTGCATAAAAATAAAATAAATAATGCTTTCAAATTTTAAATTGAGAGTTATCATTTTTGCAAAACCTATCCTGCACAATTTTTGCAATAATTACAACATTGTGTTGGATTGCTTCCCTTTAGTAGATACTTAGCCAGCCATAAAGAGTTGAGCTAGGCAAGTGCTTCTTTAGCTCAGTTGGTTAGAATGTCGACTTGAAACACAGAGATCCAGGGTTCGAGTCCCAGAGGAGACAATGTGATTTTCTAATAAAAATCATGCTCTCTAGTTACAAAATCACAAAAATTTCAGAATTTACAATATCTACATTTCAGGGCTTCCAAAATTATTTTAGCCAGCCGGACATTTTATATATTATCCCGATTTTGATCCCTGAAGACTAAATAAACAAAAGGCAATTATGGTAATCAGTTGCCGAGTTGGCCATCCTAATGATTGACATTAAAAAAAACGATATTAAACTTTCTTTGATTCAAATTAAGTTCTGACGTAAACTGTTAATAAGGCAGTGCATCATTGAAGTGTGCAACATCAGCGTTCTTATATCTGCCTTAGACTCTTTATTTGTGCAAAATAACGTTGTCAAAAACTTTACTTTCGTTTTTAAATCTAATACCGGATGTTATCGTGACAATGGTAAAACACAGACCAGAGACGGATACGTAAATTCCGTGTACGTTTGCAAAGGATGAATGCATGTAAGTAGCTCTTTCTATGTTATTTCTTCAAGAAAATATTCGAAATAAACGTGAGATAAAGGTATCAATGACAATTTAAGCATTTTTGAAGAAATTAGGATGCATAATTAAATTTCACACCTGCATGCTTTACATGTACAAGTTCAAACAGAGACATGGCTCTGGTTCAAACAACATGGTTTATATAACGATTTTCATTTTCACCTTTTAATTTTTCATCAAATCATATTTGTAAGATAATTTAAATCTTTTGACTAAGTTAATTAGATGCAAACCGCTGAAATGTAAGAAAATAACTTTGAATAGACTGATCAATGTCCGGTTCAAAATAGTTTACCTGTCACTTGAACAGGTAAATTTCAGCTGTTCGACAACTAATTAGCCTTGATTAAAATGAGAAGGTATTACAGTAGGGTTGTTTTGATATTACTTAATGATCTTGTCACTTTTATGACTGGAAATGTGGCTGTTAAAAGCAAAAGTTGGGTCAAAAGATCGCGAATTATGTTAAAATGACCATCTCTTAAGAAAGCCTTGAAAACTAAAAGGTAGATGACTGTTTCATGCTTTGCCCAGCGACTTTTACGGACATTATACAAATGTCCGGAATATATGACCGTTTTGGAAGCCTTGCTACATTTGTTCTTCCTATTACATGAATTCTGTAGGAATTACTTACTGGATCTACTTCCCTGGTTACCAATTCAAAATCTGTTGGTATAAAATCATTCTTTTCTGGCAATGTCAAGTTTTCATTTTCTCCACATTTACTCCACATCTGCAAATAGTTATTTATAATATAAGAAATGTTAGAGACAAGCCATAAATATCAGAAATATAATGACAGTTCACTTTGAAGGTTAACACATTTTTTTCATCATTGTTTTCAGTGTATATACAGATAAGTCCTTTACATCACAAACCATACATGTAATAACAATTTTTGATCAACATTTTCTGCTTCCATGATGGGTAGCTGCCTTGCTTACATTTGCATATGCCACTCGTGGATTAAGAATTGCTTACTCTGAAACAACACTTGATGATGCCTACATACCATTGCATTACATTTGTGCACAGTTTTTATTACATTTGCTTACATTCATTTTACAGGTTAATGCAGGTAAATACTAATTTCATAGGCCTAGCAATTATGTCAGCTGTAGCTTTTCTCTTTACAACTGCACTGATAATCTGCCTCTCAAGTTTTCTTAAATCGGACTCATGTGCATGTTCAGTTACCATTTAGAATGGCTGTTGAATGTTTATCAGGTTTTATCCTGCCTTTGCATTCCTTTACAGATATCCTCAGACTTAAGTGTTCTGTCAATATTGAAAGTAAATCCATCATACACTAACAATATTTTACCTGATTTGCTTCTGACAAAGGAAACACCATGTTTGTTCCTTGGCGCAACTTTACAAACTGACTTAAATCATTTAACTAGAGGCTCTAAAGATCCTGTGTCGCTCACCTTGGTCTATGTACATATTCAACAAAGGACACTCTACGGCATTGTAGACAAGAATATAATTCATGACAAAAATCTGTTTTGTTGATTCTGTAATGCTGATCATTAAGTCTGTTTAGCTTCTCTCTATCTTCTTTAGTTTTTGCTCAAAACACAAAAGAGGGTAAAAAAATCCTCATTTAAGGGCAATCACTCCTATAAAGAGTGACAGACAGTCTACTAACTATATCGGCAAAATTTGATTTGTTAGTAGATCTTGCCTTGCTGATAATTTTTGTGATTCAAAGTGTCTATTTATCTATTTTTTATTTTTATAATATAAGGCAAAAAAAATGGTAAAAATTGTCATTAAAGGACAATAACTCCAATAAGGAGTCGTCGGACGATTTCCTACATTTGTCTTAATTGTAGAACTTGTCTTGCTGATCATTTTTGCTTATTTAAGTTTCTATCTATCTATTATGATTTAAAGATATAAGACAAAAACGCAAAAATTTGGTAAAAATCGTCATCAAAGGGCAATTACTCTAATAAGAAGTCGGCTGACAGTTTCGACCATGCAAACTTATTTGTAGAACTTGTTTTGCTGATCATTTTTGCAATTTAAAGTTTCTCCCTATCTATTATAGTTTTATAGATAATAGGCAAAAATGAAGAAAAAGATAAAATTTGTCATTTAAGGGCAATAACTCCTATAAGAAGTCGTCTGACAGTTTTGACATAAATGAACAATTGGTAGAGCTCAACATTCTGAACATTTTTGCACTGTCAGATTTTCTCTTTTTGTAAGGGTTTTCAAAATAATAGACAAAACTTGCATTTTACCCCTATCTTCTATTTTTAGCCATGTTGGCCATCTTGGTTGGCAGGCCGGGTCATTGGACACATTTTTTAAACTGGATACCCCAATGATGATTGTGGCCAAGTTTGGTTAAATTTGACCTAGTAGTTTCAGAGGAGAAGATTTTTGTAAAAGTTAACAGACAAGGACGTCAACGATGAGAAAAGCTCACTTGGCCCTTCGTCCAGGTGAGCTAATAAAGCGATCGCTATTAGGTAAAATTCAGAAACAGAATACTATTCACTCTGAAATATTCGTAATAAAGTTACATGTATGCCTTAAGCTATTATGGACTTTCTCATGATCACTTTATATTTATTTTTATAATTCGATATGAAAATATTGAATTTAATTTGATCATTTTTTGGCCCAAGAAAATAAAATTTTTTTTCAAATTTATATTGTTTAATATGAAAAATATTGAATTTAATTATTTAATTTAAATTTACAAATATGTTCAAAATTAATAAATATAGTCATATTGATGAAAACAAGGAAAATTAAGAACAAATTTTGTCATGGTTTGCTGCCTTGGTAACTCGTTAAACATGAAAATGATTTACCTAGTCATATGTAGAATGATTTTTTACCTGTTAATTCAATGTGCTCAAATGTAATCAAAAGCTGTGCGCAAACGTTAAAAAATTTAATCCCCAAATGCCCAGAAGTGCAATGTGGCACAACAAACACTAACTCCTATACAAATATAACATTTACCTGTATTTTAGAGTCTGGGATGTCTTCAACACTATAATCTGTACCATACCATTTTTCTTTGATATTAGTTTTATCTTCAAATTTCTTACTTACTACAAAGATCCTGAAAGTGAAATATTTTCTACCTTAAAAACAATGGTCTATCCTGAACATTTTAATAATAAAGTCCAAATATTGTACTTCCCTTAAATGCAGAACTTTATTAACATAACAGAATTAATTAATACTTGGTTTTAAATAAACATCAGATTGGATTAAAATTGAAATCCTGTGAACACTTGGCTAATTATCAAAAAGAGTCATAAAAAGAGTGATAAACTGGACAGAAACAGGTAAACACTTTGCACACAAGTCTTCAACACAATCCAATTATGGATTAGAATTCTAGACAATGCATGGCCCCATTAAAGGATAATTGTTGACAATTTTGTTTTATCATTATCTTTTTTTAAGAGCAAACCTTTTTTTCTAGCTTTTTATAATATATTTATGCATTGTGAGGTTTGAATCTCAAACATATCTAGATTCTAAAAATCTTATTGTCACCTTTAACCAAGTGTTCAATCTAACCTCATTCTATCAGGCTGAAGTTTGTCCAATACCATTGTGATCAAATCAGGTTGGAATTCTGACATTAAGTATGGTCCGCTTAATACTTCAGATAAACTGTATTTCTGAAAAAAATTAAATCTTATAATAAAATTTATGATCATTCTTTCCCTCAGATTCAAATGACTTTAAGCACTTAGTATTTAATAATGATGGTTATTTCATTCATGGAGGAAGGGTGGTAAGAATACTGTTAATGCCTTTACCTGAAACGCAAATTGTAGACTAAGTTTTTCTTTACTTATATAAATGGCATAAATATTTTTATATTTCTATTTTCCTTTTTTATTATTTTTACAGGATAATGAAAGACTGTTTTAATTTTTTTATTGAAACAAAATAATATGAAATATATGAATGTTTCTAAAATGTGTATGATTAAGAAAAACTTACATGTATAAGGCCAGCAACTTGTGTTGTGTAGTTTCTAGGCTTTTCCTTCCCTTTGAATCTAAATGTCATTGCACTCAAATCCTAAAATGGAAAATAAGGTCGATATATTTCTTTATATTAGAAATCCTAGAATTTGCAATGCCATATACTGCATAAAGATGAATAAGTATTACTAACTGACGGAATTTTTTTCTTTTTGTAATGTGTTTATTGGCAAAAACACATATATTGTATAATTACAGTAATCAGTCCATAGTACATCGGCAAAATCAAGACAAATACATAAAGTTGGTTTTTATAATCATTTGACAAACTAAATAAATAATAATGGTAAAAAAAAACTAAGGCAGTCTGGATTAAGAGGATATTTTTATTACTTAAAAGTTTACTTGTATAATTATTCTTTCAGTTGGAGCCAGGGGTTCCAGCAGGAGTATGCCCTTTGCAATGTTTTATTTTTATAAAATGTTATTTTTTAAAGCTACAATATTTACTTGTCCACTTTGCATTTTTGATCTGTATATATATAATATTTAGTTAATAATATTATGAGATTTCTATGTGTAAGTTAAGTGGTAGTTCAATTTGGACTTTTGTATATATCCATCTATTAAGTTCTTCCCATTGACTGAATCTGATGTTATTGGCAGATCTTTAGTACTTTCTGTATAATTTATCTCCCAACTTTAATAGATTTGGAACAATTTTGAGATAGACATACGGTCTAGAAACCTATCAGCTGTTGGCCTGTATACCGCCACCTAGATATCTTGATTATTTTTGCTGTTTGGGTGCTGTCTCATTTTAATTACCCATACCTTTTATTCACAGTTATATTTTGAGATAGGATATTTCCTTCAGAATTGATTTTTTTTATAAAATAAACACAATTTCTTTAACATTGATAATCAACAAACGTCTTAGCTTATTAACTGCCCTGGTTGTGTCGCCTGGAGTGTGTGAGGTTGTACAGAGCAGGTTTTGATATAGACTCACTACACAGAACAGAAAACAGCATTCTAAATAATTTCCCTGTGTTCTATATTGGTTTGATCATTGGTTGATCCCTTACCTTACATTCATCAAATATCCATTGTTTAGGGCCTTCTCTCTTCAACATGTTAAAGTACTGATATGTCAAAGTTATGATGTCATCAATGTGTTCTGTAACATACAAAGGAAATAACTATGAAACAAATGTAACACAGCTGAAATTCATTTTGTTGTTGAAATAACAATGTTAATCAAAATCACAAAGTTGCTTCAATAGCATTTCTATTATAAAGTAGATAAGAAAAAAGTTTTTTCGTTTATTTTCATCATTATCATCTAAAAAATTGTGTTGTAATTAAATAATCTTAACTTCTCAAACTTCAAACAATAAAATTTACCTTTTTCGCCAAAAAATCTGTTATGTTGTAAATGTCTTTCTGGGGTAAAGATTTCATACATTCTTTATGATGCTAATAATCCATTTCCATATTGTCAATGGTTGTCTTTTTATATTTCAACAAAATAATTGTCACATCAACATTTTATTATTACCTTGTCCTTCTTCAGTAAGATCAACATCAACCTTAAAGAACATAAATCCTTTGGCTCCTGGTGACTGACCTCCACATAATGTATTCACCCAACCTGAAAATATGTGCCAATTATCAGCTTGTATTTGCGTTTTTTGCAAAATAGAAACAAGTGTTTTCTTTGCTTTATCAGCAAACCGGAAGATGACTTGGTAAGTTTGGGTCAAACTTATCAACGTCAGTTCTTTCATTATGATGTTGGTTATATGTCCGGGTCAATGTATTTGACGTCACAAAGCAGTGATATGCAATTTTATTAACAGCTGAGCAGAGTGATACAGACAGTGGGAGGACCATTAAAATTATTTATTCAATTACACAGATACAGTCAGATCAAATTATTTTTGTCTAATAAGATTGCACATTTCTTTGACTTAACATTATATAAACACACTTATTGGACAAACTAAACTACTGATCATCAGTCAGAAACTGCTTCTCAACACAAATTCTTACAGTCTAACAATTCACTGTTTTGCATTGATTCATATAATTTTGCTGATGATTCATTGCAAGATTCTTGTAGCACAAAGTTCTTATTATCCAGTCAAATGTGGTTTCTCTTGAATGTGACATATATAAGCAAGTATTGGTTTCAACCCCAAAATCATTGGCAAGGGAGTGAGCTCTTACAACATCTCTGACTATTTAGAATAACTTAAATATAGAGCATTAGAAATTCTTTGTATGATGCACAAAACAGTTGGATCATTTATTACAAGAAATTATGACAATAGGGACATTTTGACAAATAATATCTATTCAATGATGCTCAAAGCCAAACAAATGGAGTCTTAAGGAGGCTGGGTATAAAATTTCAGAAAAAATGAAACATTTTTTTCATTACAAATTTTATTTATTACTTTATTAGTTGTTACTTTATCATAAAGTACAAAATCATTCAAATAAATCAATTTGTTTTGGCCCCAGATGACTTTTAAAATATATGTATCATTGAAAAAGCTCCAAATTATCTCCCTTTGGTGCAAAATTGCCATTTTTGGTATTAAAATTGAAATATCTTTTTAAATCATCGGTGACCTTTATTTTTATTATTATTTTCAAATAAGCTGTACTTAAACTAAACTATTGTAAAATTTGAGCGATTTCTGTAATTTAGTTCTTTTTATTTCGATATTACCTCTTTTTCTCCTATCAGTTCAACAGAAAATAAGTACTTTTGTAAAACGTATGCTTCTTTCAAGGCAGATTGTGAGCGTAAATGGACGGTGACTCCATTTTTAATTTTATTTTTCTATCAAGTATAAGATAAAGTTCATTCATAGAAAAATACAGCGAAATCCTTATTAAGAAAAACATTGATTTAGACCCATGAGCCCCTTAATCCTATAAAAAAGAAAATGTGTGAGTCTTCTAAGAAAGACTTGGGATGCTAGTCATCTCTGAATAATATAAGCAGAAATGGGTAAGTGCATGTATTCATATAGGAAACCCCAAAATCACTCAGGTCAAAGTTTGTGTGAGTTTGGCTAAATTCTGTCAGGCTCTTTTCAAGAAGTTGCAGATTACCAAACTGATATAATAAGAAATGACCAAGTCCATGTGTTGGTATGGAAAACACCTAAAATGAATTTTAGTAAGCCATTTTGTTTATGTCTATACTCTCTACAAAGTGTCTTAAAAATTCGGTAAAGAACACTTACCCATCACCTAATAAAATATGATCACATCTAGATGGCAATGGATAGCTGTTGTGAGTTATTGTATTTATTTACACTGTTTCTCCTTTTATTATGAAACCATAAATCATGTTTTGTAGTAAACGAAATTAATACTGACCTCTGTTTTTAAGTTCAGACAACAGGCTTCCTTTTCCTTCATGGCCTACTAAATGCCCTAGATAATGACCTGGCTGTAAATGTAGAATAAAGTAATGTACAAAAAAAAATAAGAAGCAAAACATTTCAGATTCAAGATATTAACACAAAACTTACATGAATGTGTGTATGTCAAAAGAAAATTAAAAAGTAACAAGAGTGTACATGCTGAAATGTCTCGCCTGTTTTACTGACTATTGATTTTATGTCAAGTCTTAAAGATAAAGGTTTTTCTACAAGTATGACATAAACTCAACACTTTTAAGGATCCATGTCAATGAGGTCAAGGTCAGATAAAAACTGTCACACAGACATGTACACCTTATAATTATTCCATACACCAAATATAGTTGACCCATTGCTTATGGTAATTGAAAAACAGACCAAAACACAAAAACTTAACTTTAACCAATGAACCAAGAAAATGAGGTCAAGGTCAGATGATACTGACTAGACAGACATGTACACCTTACAATCATTCCATACACCAATTATAGTTGACCTATTCTAATAGTCTTTGTAAAACAGACCAAAACAAAAAACTTAACATTGACCAATGAACCATGAAAATGAGGTCAAAGTCAGATGACACCGCTAGACAGACATGTACATCTTCCAATCATTCCATACACCAAAAATAGATGACCTATTGCTTATAGTACTTGGAAAACAGACCAAAATACAAAAACTTAACAATGACAAATGAACCACGAAAATGAGGTCAAGATCAGGTGACACCAGCTAGACAGACATGTATACCTTACAATCATTCAATACACCAAATATAGTTGACCTATTGCTTACAGTACTTGAAAAACAGACCAAAACACAAAAAAATAACAATGACCAATGAACCATGAAAATGAGATCAAGGTCAGATGAAACCTGAAAGTCTGACATGTACCCCTTACAATCATTCCATATACTGTAAACCGGAAATTTTCGCGCCGTCTTTATTTCGCGATTTATTAACACAATCTAAATTCACGATTTCCCCGTGACCTATATAAATATTTTCATAAATGATTAAGAAATTGAACAGGTTTACATGTATTGTAAATCAAGTGATAAAATCAATCAGAAATCTTTTGTATTCGGTTCATTAATATTAAAGGAGATTAAAAGTTGTGTCATGTTTGCTTGTAAAAACACATATACAATAACAGAAAAGAAGACCTAATTAAGAGTGAATTAAAATAAAATCCTGTCAGGATTAATGCTAATTAATCGATCTTTTGATACGATTAATCTTTGTGGAAGATTCAACGAGGTAGTACTTTTAAAACTGATTGACAGGTGTCATTTACATAATTGTAACAAGTGTTGTTTACATAGAAATATCCGTAATGTCCGCAATGTCCGCTTGCTTGAGATGTCTTCCATCTTAATAAGATTAATTTGAGTAAAGTCATGATTTCTAAAATAGCTTTTCCTTTGGAAATAAAGTGATGATTTTAGGTATAGATCTGTCGTCTGTAAAATCGGTGTTATATAGTGGTCCTCTACATATCCTATTCATATACGCAAATGTATGGTATTCATCTTATGAATAGAGTTTCCTTGAAATTTCCGCGGTCGTTTTATTTTCGCGTTTCAATTCTTACCGCGAAAATAGCGAAAATAAAACTGCCGCGAAAATTTCCCTGTTTACAGTACCACATATAGTTGACCTTCTGCTTGTAGTATCTGAGAAACGGACCTAATCATGTAACTTTAACCTTGATCACTGATCCATGAATTGAGGTCGAGGTCAGGTTAACCCTGTCTGACAGACATGTAGATGTTGCAAGAAACCCATATACCAAATATAGTTATCGCATTACTCATAATAAATGAGAAATTCACATGACAAAAAAAACTGTAATTTTTTTCAAGCAGTCGGTGAACCATGAAAATGAGGTCAAGGACAATGGACATATGACAGACGGAACCTTCGTAACATAAGGTATCTGCATACAAGGTATGAAGCATCCAGGTCTTCTACCTTCTGAAATATAAAGCTTTATACAAATAATTTATGCCGCTGCCGGATAGTATTACCTATGTCTCGCATACTGTGACTTTTGTCGCAGGCGAAACATAAACAGTGAAGATAAAGCATATTGGAAATTTGTATTTCCAAAGTAGTCTTAAAGTGCTTATGTATTTAGATATGCACCACTTACTCCTCTACAAAAAGTTTGTCCAAGTCCTTTGACAATAATGGATAAAAATGCTTTTGTGGACACATAAAGAAATAAAAGTAAATATTTACTCTCAAAACAATCTCAAATTTTGACATTCTTTTCCTTATTTGGAGCTTAGCTTGCAAACAAATATTCAATATTTATACTTACATTACATTTAAAATACGGATGTAAATCCATGATAGGCCATGACAAAGAGAGATTCCTAACATCTTTCACTGGTACAGTATAGGCTATTTTCTGTTAACAAAACAGGTCAAAAACATTAAATCTGTTATTATTAACTCTTAGGAACTCAAGGTATTTAAATAATTTAAAGTAGAAAATGGTTAAGATATTGCTTAAGATTTGAAAAATTTTAATGAGGTTGTTGCTTTTCTTTCCATGATAGAATAACAAACCAGTTTTACCTCATGGACAGTCAACTGATTAAAGTATCATCACTAAGGATCTAGAAGCTAGAAGCATCTTACATTCCAAGTATGTTGATATACTACATTTTATTACAAAATGTATATTCATTACATAAAAAAGAAAATGTTCAATGTATAATATGACTAAAAGAAGTTGACAAGAGCTTCTTTGGAGTCTGTTCATTTATATACAATCCTTCATTCTCAACCCAACTAATTTGAATATTTCTGTAAGCTCCTGCAACAAAAATTGCAATTAAAAAACCCATTCTCTATCAGCAGAAAAATGAAAATCTAAAATCTATATATAAGATGATTTTACTTTCAGACATCACAAACTATAACAATGATAGGATAAGGACAATTATCTTACCTCCTATCCATTTCTAGGCATATCATTGGTTTAAAGTGACCGTGTGGATACCCTGTATATTTAATATGGGGTTAGTAGGCATGGTTTTAATACATGGTTAGTAGTGGTGTTATGCCCCTTTATAAAACAAAACAGGGTTGAAAAAATCTGAAACGTTTAACCCTGGACAACAGATGAACAAATTTATGATGAACGATTGAAATAAATTCAGAATGCACATTAAAAGCTCAAAAGTTGTTATTGTTGGCATTTGTTTTTGTATAGACCAATGGAAGTAGGTTCTTTATATTGAAGACTTGTTCACTTTGATAGGCCACTAGTCTAAATGTTACATGTTAAGATAGTTGGTAAGATAAATTTGTTACACAGTGTGCTAGTGCCCTAATATGATATATATGGGGTTAGTAAATTCTATATGGGGTTCGTCGCTCTCACCCATTTTGGAATTTACTGACCCAATATATCGTATTAGGTCACTACCACACTGTGTAACTAATAATATTAGTAACTTCCTAGAATGAATTAAATTGATCATCTTTTCATAGATATAAAACATACCTTCATTTGTGCTGGACCAACCGGATGATCCTTCCATTCAGGAACTACAACATTTGTGTTTTCTACATTAGCTATCAGAGGAACAACCATTTCTGTTAATTCTTCAATTGATTCTATAAAAGATAACATCAATTTAAATAGAAAAAATGTTGATTGTAAACAAATCAAAATTAAAGCTTGGCAAATATTGATTTAATTATTAAAGGAATATTGGAATTTCATCATGGGTACACAAAAATGATCAACCGCTATGTCACAGTAAATTTAGTAATTTTTTGTGGTACTTATTACTGGAGTTGTTGAACAATGGACAAAAAAGACGAGATACATTTTTGTATATTTCAGAAAGTGCAGCATATGAATAATTAGTTATATGTGAATTTCTGTTTTAACTACTTTAATTATTACTTTAAAAGCAGCAGCCTCTCATAAATTCCATAGTTCATGAGAAAGAATTTGCAGCTTATGGCTTTTCCACACAAAGAAAAGATTTTTCAAACTTTGAAAAGTATTGATTTTAACATATTGAACTCTTTAAGTTTATGTATAATTTTACTGACCTTTTCCTAGTACACAAAGTCCCATGATATTTGAGGAATAATATCCATCATGAAATTTCAGCAAAGCATCTCGTACATTTACACCATTAGATTTTGGAATGGTGTCAAGAGTGTCCTTATTACCTGAAAAAATACCATTATATAATAACTAAAATCACAGTTACAAAAAAGTTGATCTTATTAAATAAAAGAAGAATGTGTTCATGGGAGACAGATGTCCCCACATGTAAACATATGAGTCAATGTACTAATTCAAACCCATGATGTTTTATTTTCATTGAAACTTAATGACATTTGTTTTTGTAACGGTGAAAGTGATGCTTCCGAAATTGTACTTGATATGTGTTTGGTAGTAATATGCATTGTGTATAAGTATCAGAACATTTGGTCGTAGCACAGTAAAGTTAGAGTTCTGAAACAGCAAAATCAACAGTTCTTCTATTTATAAAGGGACATAACTCATGAACAGTGAAAATGATATCAAAGAAATTCCAACTTTATCTGTGTTTAGTGGTAATAAGCATTGTGTATAACTTTTATAACATATTGTTTAGGCAAACTAAAGTTATAGAACGGAAACTAATTTAGGGACATACATAGGTACAAGTGGATGTAAACTGAAAAGAGTAAATCCTCATGCCTCCTTTGCCTAGAGGTGGGGACATAAAAATCCTCTTGAAACTTTGGATTTCTCTTTAACTACTGTAAATTCAAAAACATATACATGTATTTAATATTGCAATTGATAATCAAACAACAAATATGAGAGACTTATTAAATAATGGGATTTCTGTTCAAAGGTTTCTTAACTGTTTTGCTTTAACAAAATGATCATTATACAGTCATCATGTTTTTTAATGCTTCATGTATCACATATATTTTTTGTTGATTAGTGAACTGCATGTATATACTCTAGATTTATTTCTAAAAAAAATTGTTTTGTTATCTTGAGTCTAAGCACCTAGATAAATTAATCATAGAATTTCTAAATAATAATAAAGAATTTTCTTCCAATCTAAAAAAAGAATGGCACAATTGAAATAATATATATAATATAATACATAAACAAGAATGTGTCCATAGTTCACGGATGCCCCATTCGTACTATCATTTTCTATGTTCAGTGGACCGCGAAATTGGGATCAAAACTCTAATTTGTCATTAAAATTAGAAAGATCATATCATAGGGAACATGTGTACTAAGTTGCATGTTGATTTGACTGCAACTTTATCTAAAACTACCTTGACCAAAAACTTTAACCTGAAGCGGGACAGATGGACGAACGGACGGACAAACGGATGCACAGACCCAAAAACATAATGCCCCTCTACTATCGTAGGTGGGGCATAAAAATAATTGTTAATTTTACCTGTTCCAAATTTAGAATAATCATGTGACGGATCTGTAAGGGTTTTCTCTAACTGGTGAATTCTCCAAGGATCACTCTGTAAATTTTTATCATTTTCAGAGTTGACTGCATTAACCTCCCTGTCTGTTGCACTCTCCGTGAACAAAGGGCACAGAAAGAACTGTGAAAACCTGCAAAGTAGTAGGAGCTAGTGAGTATATAATGAATGACACCTACAACCAAGAATGGATATAATCAGATCCTAAAAAATATAGTGTTTATCAGCATTCAATGCTACCAAAAAAAATAGTGCTTTAGTAACAAGATCTTAACCAACAAAAGTGCACATGCTGAAATGTCTCGCCTACTAAACTGACCATTGATTTTATGTTGATAGTCCTACATATAAAGTTTTACAAGTATCACATTATGATCCAAGAAAATGAGGTCAAGGTCAGATAAACCAAGCTGGAAAAACATGTACACCTTTAGTACAATCATTCAATACACAGAATATAGATTGCCTATTGCTTATAGTATAAAAGAAACAGACCATACCATGGAAATTCTATATTGACCAATGAACCATGAAAATGAAGTCAAGGTCACATGAACCCTGCCAGATAGACATGTACACCTTAAAATCATTCCATGCATCAAATATATTTGACCTATTGCTTATAGTAGCTAAGAAACAAAGTTAACCAGGAAAACTGAACATTGACCAATGAACCCTGAAAATGAGGTGAAGGTCAGATGATACCTGCCAGACAGACATATACACCTTACAATCATTCCATACACCGAATATAGTTGACCTATTGCTTAAAGTTTAAGAAAAAAAACCAAAACACAAAAACTTAACATAAGCAATGAACCATGAAAAAAAGGTCAAGGTCAAATTAAACCTGCCAGACTGACATGTACCTCATAAAATATTTCCATACACCAATTATAGTTGACCTATTGCATACAGTATTAGAAAAAAAAGACCAAAACACAAAAACTTAACATTGAGCAATGAACCGTGAAAATGAGGGCAAGGTCAAATAAAACCTGCCAGACTGACATGTACATCGTAAAATATTTCTATACACCAAATATAGTTGACCTATTGCATACAGTATTAGAAAAATAGACCAAAACACAAAACCTAAACTATTACCACTGAACCATGAAAATGAAGTCAAGGTCAGATGACACCTGCCAGTTGGACATGTACACCTTACAATCATTACATACACCAAATATAGTAGACTTATTGCTTATAGTATCCGAGCTATGGACTTGACCACGAAAACTTAACCTTGTTCACTGATCCATGAAATGAGGCCGAGGTCAAGTGAAAACTGTCTGACAGGCACGAGGACCTTGCAAGGTAGGCACATACTAAATATAGTTATCCTATTACTCATAATAAGAGAGAAATTAACATTACAAAAAATCTTAACTTTTTTTTCAAGTAGTCACTGAACCATGAAAATGAGGTTAAGGTCAATGGACAAAAACTTCATATCATAAGGCATCTATAAACAAAGTATGAAGCATCCAGGTCTTCTACCTTCTGAAATATTAAGCTTTTAAGAAGTTAGTTAACCCAGCCGCCATCGCCACTGGATCACTATCTCTATGTCGAGCTTTCTGCGACAAAAGTCGCAGGCTCGACAAAAATCCAGACCGGCAACCAAGAATCAGTTAGATGGTAAATCAGACTTCAAAACAAGAATCAAGTATTTACTTAATTAGATCTGTGACCAATAATTTGCATTTGTGCCACTAGGCTTTATTTCATTTGCGCCAAAAATCAAACCTACATTCAGTACATTTACAGGTATAAACATATAATGGTAAAGTTTAAATATAACTTGTATCCTGAATAGGAAATTTGGTAGAGTATTTACCCTGCGTAATTATGTGAATTTATACTCATTCTTAATACAAAACTAAGAGTGACTTCAGTTTAAAATTGTATAATGTTCACATGTCACATATCTGCACCAAGTAAGAATTTTAATGGAACCAACAACGGACCAGAATCGCCCATGCACAGTTTTAGATTTTAATGAACAATTTAATTCAAAACATCAATATTTTTTTCATTTATGTGGGCGTAGTAAAGAACATTAAGGCAACAACATACATAACAATTAGATCTATAGACACACCCAGCATCAATTATACAATGGGGTAAAAGAAAATTTCCTCAATCAGTTCATTCACACCATTGCTTCCAAGTTTTGTGGCATAGCAGACTTTTAATTTTGCTTCAGTGTATGATGTTAAATCCAATGCCTTGCATAAAGAGAGTGCCACACTCTCTTCATGTTAAGAACCCTTTCAACCACTCAATGAGGGGTCTGTAGGTGACCCGTTGTAAGGCAAAATTTCTGTCCCTATCCAATATACCCTCATTTTCCATGTGGCAGTCCAAGTATCCCTGACCTTTATCCAGGACGGCCTGTATTACAGGACCTACCTATTGTATTTATTGTGAATGTGTTCTTGTATGAAATATTTGCCACTGGATGTTAAGCAACCAACCAACAATCAATCAAAATAAATGCCTATCTGCGTAATGCCTCTTGTAAATGTTCTGGTGATTTGTCAAAATGAAAGCTTACATTTCTAATTATCCAGGTAAACATTCTGGTGTTCTGTCAAAATAAAAGCTTACTAATCTAATGCTCATAGAAAATGTTCTGGTAATATGTAATAACAAAGCCTACCTGTCTAATGCTCCAGGTAAATATTCAGGTGATATGTCAAAATAAAAGTTGGTATGTTCTCCTGAAGTGTATGCATTAGAACTTCCTCCGTGTTCACTAAGGAACTACAATAGATAAAATTTAGATACACCAATTATTTATATTTCATTGATATGAGAAGTCCTCATTAAAACACAATAACCAAAAAGATATTTGTCATCCTGACAGTACAAATTTCATATTCTCAAATCTTTTAGACTTGTACAAAACTTCACCATTTAAGTTTTGAGACAGAAAGCAAAAAATTAATTCTTTAAAGTTTTATCTTGAGAAAAGAACAAGGATGGTCAAACTAAAATTTATGAAATATTATTCCATAAGTATTTTCAATTGCTTATTCACTTTTTTAAACAATTAGAAAATTTCTATTTGTCTTATGTTTTTTTTAATATTCAAGAATAAAATTAATTCACACTGGATAAAACAGAATCTCTATATTGGACTATACAAGAGTTCTAATGTCCCCCGCGTTGCACATATATTATCTATCCAGGGGCAATAACTAAAAAAAAATACTTATTTTTGTTGTTCTTTAAAATAATTCATAAATAAAAAGCGTGCGCTGGGGACAGACCTTCAAGGGCATTACTGATAGTATACTAAAAATTTTATAAAAAATTATATCCGTGAGAGCGCTAACAAGGCCATTTTCCCATAAATTAAATATTTCCAAGGGCCATAACTCTTTTAAAAAAGTCGATCGGCCACCATTATAAAAATTATCCGAGATATTGCTGATATTAACCTATAGTATAAGTTTTATAAAAATCTGGCAAGAATTGTACCTGTGAGAGCGCTAACAAGACTGGACACACGGACAGACCCCGGTATTTCCATGTCCCCCGCAACATGTTACGCGGGGGACAAAAAATAAGACAATGTGGTATAATTGCCAATGAGAAAACTTTCCTCCAGAGACAAAATGTGAATGTATGGTCCAGCCCTTCAACCATAGGTCCATGTACAGCCTTCAACCAAGTCTACATACAAAAATGATAAGTGGTTCATTTAAAATATTTGTATTAAACTTACCTTACTGTATTCATTCTCCTGTTCATACTGAAACAGAGGAAAAAGCAAATTATATTAAATTTAACACTTTTAAACAAATTACATGAACTAAACAATACAATGCCTGTACCAAGTCAGGAATATGACAGTTGCTTTCCATTCATTTGATGTGTTTGAGCTTTTGATTTTGCCTTTTGATAAAGGACTTTCCGTTTTGAATTTTCCTTGAGTTTGGCTTTTTTGTTATTTTCTTTTTATGTACCATGTGATCACTAAAAACAAATGAGAGATTAAACTTTATAGCTTATCTTAAAGAAATTTACATTTTCTTGGCAAACATAAAAATATAATTAGAACAATTCATTATAATACCTACATTTATGTATGCATCTGACATGTATTATTACAGGTACATGTATTAAGAAAGGTATCAACATTTTCTTTAACATTCTTCCAGTTGAAAACAGTTTCCAATTTTATATTATATAAATGTCTTATTAGAACAGGATTATCAACTTTTATATATAGCATCTCTGTTAGTACAGAATGATGAATCACTGAACTCAAAAAGCTAAAACATCCACTTTTTCTAAAAAGGAGTGAAAAGAAAATAAATTAAAAGTAATCATACCTTTTTAGTTCCCAAAAACAGCATGTGCTCACAAAAATGTGCCAACCCAGGCAGTTCTACGGATCTTTCATGTGTCCTTAAACATAATTTGTTGAACAGAATTAATAACAATATTTCAGGAAACACATATTGTTATAGGTAGATATCAAGAGTAGAAGAGTACTGAAGCCACAATGTTACACGAAAAATTGTAAAAATTCACAAGACAATACAAGAACAACCCCAAAAAAAATACAAATACACATTTAACAGATAAATATGTACACAAGTAAACAACTGACAACACTGAAAAGAAAAATTTAAAATAACTTTAACTTAAAAAAAAACAGAATCAGACCTGCCAATTAACACGATTTAATTAACTTAAGGGGGATTTCCCCCATGAGAGGTGTTGACATGAATTTTTAAATTCTTTATTATATAAACTGAATACCTCAAAACAGGCATTCAAATGAGTTAAAAGGTATTAAAGCACATATATACTGATTCAAACTATATATTAGTAAATTAAAAACACTTATGACAATATAAGAGGAGCATTAGGTCCTCTTGCAACTAAAATCCCCAATGGAGATTTGAAAAGTTGACAAGTATGCAGAATGTGTCCATGGGACACAGATACTCACACCTATATGATGTAGACAGGAGTAGCATCAGTTATTTCTAAAGGGAAGGTTTCAGTAGCTGTTGTCTGTGAACCAAACATTTGGCTATTTTGCGTTTTATCAAGAAGACAACAGTGAAATCAGTCAAATTCGAATATAATTTGTGATTTATGTCATAAAAACATTTCCAAATTTCAAAGAATTTGGAACCAAATATAATCCATTTATCTTTTATCTTTCCATACACAGTAATAAACATTATTTTGGTTTCAACAAACATCTTGAGTTAGCATCCTCCAAATTTCAAAGAATTTGGAGGATGCTAACTCAAGATGTTTGATGAAACCAAAATGTTGCCTTTTTATTACTGTGTAAAGGGGCATAACTCTGGAAAGATAAAAGATAAATTAATTATATTTGGACTGGATCTGTGTGTATTGGTCCCTTACAACATTTTCAAATTTAAAATGAGTTGATGCATGCTTCTCAAGTTAATATTAAAAAAATCAATTTCAAGATATATGTAAAACAGTAAAAATCAGAAGTAAAGCCAGGTACTTTAATTGAACAATAAGCAAATAACAACTAAAATGTTGCCTTGTAGCACAGTATCTATATCAAATCCTTACCAATATTAACATCCATAGCTCCTGAGGCCTTGTCTGTTTCAGGATCACTGATTAATAAAACTTTCATCCCATTTTTCAGTTCTAATCCTTCATATGCTCTTTTATCTTCTGCAGATTTCAAGATGGCATCTGAGTTGATTTTGCTCTTTATGTATTGGCTGGCCATTGTAGAAGTGTATCTTTAAACATAAATAGAAATAGAAATTTAAACTATGGAAACTGCAAAAAGCAAAGTTGCATTTACATGTATATGTTTTTTTATGGCATGAAATCATAAGATGAAAGGTTCCCAATAAGATGAGTTCATGAGTCCTACAATTAAGTCAGATTCATAAGTTTTTTGAATACTGTATAGTGGGAAATTTTCGTGTAGGTTTTATTTTCCTTATTTAGCTATTCACATTAAATTGCAAAAATATCCACTGGTGTCAATTAGATCTTAAAGTCAAGTTAGAATCAAGAACAAGCAAAACACGAAAATGAAACCTAATGAAGAGATTAGGCCATAGAAATCATAAAATAAACAATATTACAGTACATTATGCAATAAGTTAAATCCTACGATACATGATAACATCCTCCTGATTTCTTCAGTTGGGTCAATATCATCATCATTACATTTTAAAAGTTGACCATAGTAATCTTACTTTGAATATGACATTCTGGTTTGTCTAGAAAATCAGACGTTTTTTTTTTTTTTTTTTGTGTTGTTGGATTGCTATAACATTCCACATTTCCTTTTATTCATATGAATGGTGAATTCAAAATACACCTTCAATGTCCTGTTTTTCTTCAAAATTTTTGACTTACAAGGCCAAATATAACAAATCCCTGGACACATATATATGAAAAAGTCCTTATTGAGAACCCAGTTGATGTTCATTTATAAGACAAAATTCTTCAAAAAGCATATTCAAAACTTTTAAGTCTGGGGGGTTTTAACTTCTGTGATAAAGTTCTTAAAATTAAAGTGAGAAATTCAGATATCAAGTATAAAATGAATATTAATAATTTGTATTAAAGGTATAATTTGGCAAATATATATATTTGTATTTTGTTTTCTGTTCTAGCTACATAAACTGGTTGATCAACCCATCGTTCATTTTTACAAATTTAAAAGTCAAATTCTAGGTAGTGCTTAACAGAAATTTTCTGAAGAAAAGTTGAAGATGACACTATAAATTTATAGGTAAAATCACAGAATCTATTTTTTTTCATGGCCTTCATGATTTTTTGTCCTTTTTTTCTGAAAGGATAGAGACAGAACTTGATAATCTCTCAGAATTAAATTTCCTATCATCATCCACACCACTTTAACAAAGCATCATACTTGCCAAATCTGAACACATTCAATATTTAAAGTTTTGCACTAGGGATTTGCAACCTGTAATTTGTTATTGTTTGTTTCCCAATGTCATAAAAAGTCTACAGGTCTCCCATTATCACTTTTTGCTATCCATATTTTAGATATTTGTACAAGTCAACAAATAGTCAATCAGGACTTATGGTTTAAAAAGTATAAATATGGCAAATAGGTAGGTTGGTGTAAATTGATCTTGCACAAAAATCTGCATTATTCAATGATACCACTTCATACTGTCAGATCAAAGGGCAATAACTCTAACAGCTCAAAATCTTTTGGGTTTATCATATGATTATATTGGGCAGGTTTTCAGCTGTCATACTATTACTACTGTATAAAAATAAACTGTTGACACAGAGATATGTCCCTGTGTATGTTCTTTTATAGTTAAATGCAATTATTGAAATTTTAATAGCAAAAACTTTAACATGTAAACTATGCAAAGTTTCAAAGTCAATGAACCATGACAAATCACCTCAATAAAATTATATGTGTCAATGCTATTACAATTGTATACCAAATACATGTATCATTGACTTATCATTGGTGTATTCCCTTTACCTGACCAAATCACAAACTTTAACTTTAACAAATTGTTGACCATGTTGAGGCCAGAAACAGTACACCTTCCAACTTCATCACAGGTGAACCAAAAAATCAAATGGTGTTTTATTAATGATCAGCACAAATTATACAGAATATCAGATACAGATTGTAACTGCAGATACATGTTTGTAAATACTCTTGAACAACAAAACTTCTGATGAATAGAACTTAAAACAGCAAGAAATTTTTCATAAAGAAATGATTACTCAAAAAACACCCAATTATCAATAGCAGTAGCAGTTACAGATTGATGATGTATAACAGAAGGCAGGAGGTTTGAATCGTCTTCTTTTTTACTTTGTATAAATAGGGGGGCAGGGGTCATCTTCTAGTACAATTTATGAAGTGTGGTACAAGTATTTATTAATATGTATATAACATACAAAAGAAGGCATATTTATGAGTCTAGCTATTCCATTATTATTCACAATAAAATGCTCTGCAGGGCGCAGCTTGATACGACTGCAGAGGTCGAACCCTGAACAATTGGGGCAAGTATGGACACAACATTTAAGCTTGATACAGCTCTGAATTTGGATTGTGAATAAATATTTGACACAGCATAGGATTCTGACACAATGAATGTGGTCTAAGAAAAAAATCCCCTCAAATTTTTGAACCCCTAATGATTCAGCACCCCAACTCAATCCCAGCCTTCCTTTGTGGTATGGTACCTTGCAGTACAATTTCAGAGAGATCCATACACTTGAACACAAGTTATTGTCTGGAAACTAGAAAAATGCTTGTTTTTTGCCCTGTTTGGCCCCAAATTCCTAAATGTTTAGGGCAATTACCCCCAAACTCAAACCTAGCTTTCCCTTTGTGATATGGAACCTTGTAGTACAATTTCATTAAGATCCATACACTTACACAAGTTATTGTCCTGAAACTAGAAAAATGCTTGTTTTTGCCCCTAATTCCTAAAATTTTGAGGCAATTACCCCAAAATCAATCCCAGCCTTCCTTTGTGGTATGGTACCTTGCAGTACAATTTCAGAGATCCATCCACTTGAACACAAGTTATTGTCTGGAAACTAGAAAAATGCTTATTTTTGGCCCCTTATTCCTAAATGTTTTGGGCAATTACCCCCAAACTCAATTCCAGCTTTCCCTTTGTGATATGGAACCTTGTAGTACAATTTCAGAAAGATCCATACACTTACATACAAGTTATTGTCATGAAACTAGAAAAATGCTTGTTTTTTGCCCCTTTTTGGGGTCTCACTAATTAGCGACAAGAAGCGTCAAGAAGCGACAAGAAGCAACAAGAAGAATGATTTAGTGACAAGAAGATTATTTAGCGACAAGAAAACATTTTTTTTTATTAAGATTACTTACTCCAAATAAATATTAAAAAATATGCATTTACTTTTTTTAATATATGGGCAGAAATAAATCGATAATTTTTTATTATACTGATAGATGAAGAAATTAAACATTTGTGAGGAAGAAAGGATTGTGTAGTTTTATTATTATATTGATAGATGAAGAAATTAAACATTTGTAAGGAAGAAAGGATTGTGTAGTTTTTATTATTATATTGATAGATGAAGAAATTAAACATTTGTAAGGAAGAAAGGATTGTGTAGTTTTATTAAACATAAAGAATATGTTTAAGATAATGTATGTACTGTTTTCATCAAAGTCAGAGTAAGAATAAACAAATGGAGATAAATATAGCATCGGCATAATAGAATATAATCTCTTGATTCATTTGATTAATGATATGCTCTAACTGTATTCTTGTTATATCTATAGCAAAGCGTATCTGAACGTTCTACAAATGAAGCATCGCATTTACATTCATATCTAACACAATCGTTATACGCTTTATACATGGTGGTTTGCCAATTTTGAAGATGCTTTATTTGTAGAACTCTCAGCCACGCTTTGCCATCTTTATTATTTAAGCGTGTTTCCAGACCCCACGACGAGGACTTTTTAGTCATTATAATAATATACATTCATATCTAACATACCGTAGAAAGGCTTGTATAGTTCGCACTGGTACATAGTCCGCACCCCTTCTCCACACGAAATTTTAGGTAAAAACTTTTGTAACTGTTAGAAAAGGTCTAGCCTTTCTACTTAATTTTGTAAATATCAAAATAAACCAATGAAATTTGGTTTTTAAAAGTCATCTACAATTAGAGCCAAATTAAACAAAACATTTGATTGTATGTTCTTGCACGCCTGAGAAAACAGTATTTCAATTTTTTGAAACCGAATTTTAATATTTTCATATCAAAATAGATCTTTATGGGTGGAAGACCTTCAATTGTTCTCTGAACAATTGGTTTTAATTTTTAATTTTTTTTTGGAATTATCAAGATTTTTTGTAAATAATATTCTTTACACCAGAAATGTTATTTATAAGCAAGCGTATGAGTTAAGTAATGACTAGTATATCACTATCGGACACGCAAGACAGAGATGTATATTATACACCTGATAGTTCAAAATAGAAAGTTACAAGTTATCGGCCGTACACTGATCAATACCCTCAGAAGTGAAACCATGCATGAACTTGCAAGCCCAACAGGAAATCGCTTGAATACCTGGACGTGTCACCTCACAATACCTTTGGGAGTAATACCTTTAGCCATGCTGGTGATCAGATAAGGGAAGGTTCAAATTTATTTAAATAAGTTTATTGCATAATAGAATTATGAACAAATTAGATTTTCGAAAATAATTTTCATGGAACACTTATTCATGATCATTAATGAATTTGAACTTTGACTTTTAACTAATTTCCATATAAACAGTTTAAAACGACAGACCATGGTTATTTAAAAATAATAACATTTTCTGTATCAAGTTAGTAAGTCGGATAAAACAACCACACGATTGAAAAGATATCGACACGCATAACGACTACATTAGGTTACTGTAGTTTTGGTCCTTTGTGGTTTATAGACCTATCGTGGTTTCTAAACGGAGAAGATATCAAAATGGCGGCAAGCAGAGAATTGATACTCTAAATTTAAAATCGATGGTGATCTCTTATCTAGCAGAATAAAACTTTAATACTTATGAATTTGAGCTTTTTACACAGAATGGACATAATACATTGACCTATAATGGTTTACTTTTATAAATTGTTATTTGGATGGAGAGTTGTCTCATTCGACTCACACCACATCTTCCTATATCTATATAATATCAATTTTGATTTTTTTTTAAGTTTCCTTTAATATCTACTTGTACCTATTCTTTTAAAAAAAAGATTTTAGTTGGTAATTTCTTTCCTGATCAGAAGATTTCACCTGGTAATCGATCTTAATCTGAGATATTGTATCAAAACCAATAAAAATATTCGTACTATTCCAATCAACATGTACATGTAGTTTACATAAAAGCTTTTCCAAAGAGATATTACACACTGGTGTCAATATTTACACATCCAACGATAAGTTGTCATAAATCACGCATGTTGAAGCTGGGGTTAATTAAAGGCCGGTTTGTGAAGTCAAATCAAGCTGTGATTAATTTCCACTCTAGATAAGCAGATTCAGTAGCAATAAAGTTATGATAGAAATTTTTTGGTGACCTGGACTCGGGGATGTGCCCCAGTAAATCCGCCACTGAGTACCACCTATGAATGGGAAAAGTACCAGTCAACATAAAAGATAATGAAAACCCTGTATATCCATGACTGATTTGACTGATTATTGTTTGAAAAAAATCCAGTGACAAATATTTCATACATGTTCAATTGAAAGTAATATATTAAGAATCTATATCAAATCCTTACCAATATTAACATCCATAGCTCCTGAGGCCTTGTCTGTTTCAGGATCACTGATTAATAAAACTTTCATCCCATTTTTCAGTTCTAATCCTTCATATGCTCTTTTATCTTCTGCAGATTTCAAGATGGCATCGGAGTTGATTTTGCTCTTTATGTATTGGCTGGCCATTGTAGAAGTGGATCTTTAAACATAAATAGAAATAGAAATTTAAACTATGGAAACTGCAAAAGCAAAGTTGCATTTACATGTATATGTTTTTATGGCATGAAATCATGTTGAAAGGTTCCCAATAAGATGAGTTCATGAGTCCTACAATTAAGTCAGATTCACAAGTTTTTCGAATAATGTATAGTGGGAAATTTTCGTAGGTTTTATTTTCCTTATTTAGCTATTCACATCAAATTGCAAAATATCCACTGGTGTCAATTAGATCTTTAAGTCAAGTTAGAATCAAGAACAAGCAAAACACGAAAATGAAACCTAATGAAGAGATTAGGCCCTAGAAATCATGAAATAAACCATATTTATAATTACAGTACATTATGCAATAGGTTAAATCCTACGATACATGATTACATCCTCCTGATTTCTTCAGTTGGGTCAATATCATCATCATTGCATTTTAAAAGTTGACCATAGTAATTTTACTTGAATATGACATTCTGGTTTGTCTAGAAAACCAGATGTCTTTTCTTTTTTTTGTGTTGTTGGATTGCTATAATATTCCACATTTCCTTTTATTCATATGAATGGTGAATTCAAAATACACCTTCACTGTCCTGCATGTCCTGTTTTTCTTCAAAATTTTGGACTTACATGGCCAAAATATAACAAATCCCTGGACACATATATATGAAAAAGGTCCTTATTGAGAACCCAGTTCGATAAAATTCTTCAAAAATATATTCAAAACTTTTTAAGTCTGGGGTTTTAACTTCTGTGATAAACTTTAAAATTAAAGTGAGAAATTCAGATACCAAGTATAAAATGAATATTAATAATTTGTATAAAAGGTATAATTTGGCAAATATATATATATGTATTTGTTTTCTGTTCTAGCTACATAAACTGGTAGATCAAACCATCGTCCATTTTTACAAATTTAAAAAGTCAAATTCTAGGTAGTGCTTAACTGAAATTTTCTGAAGAAAAGTTGAAGATGACACTATAAATTTTTAGGTAAAATCTATTTTTTCATGGCCTTCCTGATTTTTTGTCCTTTTTCTGAAAAGGATAGAGACAGAACTTGACAATCTCTCAGAATTAAATTTCCTATCATCATCCACACCACATTAACAAAGCATCATACTTGCCAACTCTGAACACATTCAATTTTTAAAGTTTTGCACTAGGGATTTGCAACCTGTAACAGGGCCTAATCTAGGATTTTGAACAGGAGAAGTGACTTCTCCTTCCAAGAGAGAGAACAGAAGTGGTCAATTTCTTGGAGAAGTGAGATTCCATTACCGCTTCGGTTGCATCGTGTTTTCATGCTTATCACTAAGGAAATTGTTTTAAATATATTCAATAAAAGATATACTTGCAGTTTTTCATGTGTTTTTGTACACAGTGTATATAAAGAAAGTTTTAAATAAAAGGTTTAGACAATATATTGTTATTTATTTATTGATACCAATGTGTTCTAAATAAAATTTGTTGATTCATCATTAGGACACAAGGGAGTAGCCTAATAATATTATCATGATTATGATGCATTAAATTCATGTGCATCTGCCTCAATTTATTTTTAAAAGTCCAGAAAAATATAACTCCCAATTTACCTGATGAATTTCACATGACTGGGAATTTAATTTAGATCACCACTTGTCATTATTTTATAAAACAGTATTGAATGTCCAGGACATTATGTAAGTTGTAAATTGAGATTATTGAAGATTGCAAGTCTATAAATGAAAATATCTTTCAATCGCATTAATTATCCGACAAAGAGCTAATTTCTATCATTTTTTAAAATATCATCCGTGATCAACGAAATGGTCGTGAGAAAAATCCACTGCTGATCACAACCGGTCGAGTGTCGACGTTTGCAATCACATTATCCATCAACATTCTTTCTACCTTTTATATTTCAATTTTTATTCAATCAATATAATAAATCTACCCTTAATTCCCACCTTTTACCTACCGAATAGTAAAATTGATCGACTCGTGTAAGTTATAAAATAAAACAAATCAGCTGAGTGATTACGCAACATCCTCAGATGAAAATCATCGTAAAATGATAACTTAAACAGACGGTCAGTTTTCTGTTTGAATAGTTATGAAAGTTATATCCAAGGATGTTCAAAGTCGCGTTGTATTTATTAATTTGATCGTTGACAGTATTAGTCCTGGGTCGCTTCGAAAATCTCGATTTTTCGTGTCAGCCGCCATTTTATTTACCTGTGAGACTTGTCAATCAAGTTGTCTCCCTTTACCGATTTTGATACCGATTTGACTTCGCTATGAAGTCAGTCGCGTAGATTTAGCGATTTTCAAAATTCTTTTGAAGTTAAATCGCTATTTCGCCGGCAAGATTATTACAGGCTGTAATTTGTTATTGTTTGTTTCCCAATGTCATAAAAAGTCTACAGGTCTCCCATTATCACTTTTGCTATCCATATTTTAGATATTTGTACAGGTCAACAAATAGTCAAGCAGGACTTTGGTTTAAAAGTATAAATATGGCAAGTAGGTAGGTTGGTGTAAAATGATCTTGCCCCAAAATCTGCCTTATTCAATTATATTCAATTATACCACTTCATACTGTCAGATCAAATGGCAATAACTCTAATAGTTCAAAGTCTTTTGGGTTTATCATATGATTATATTGGGCAAGTTTTCAGCTGTCATACTATTACTACTGTATAAAAATAAACTGTTGACACAGAGATATGTCCCCTGCGTATGTTCTTTGATAGCTAAATGCAATTATTGAAATTTTAATAGAAAAAACTTTATAACATGTAAAGTTTCAAAGTCAATGAAACATGACTGATGATGGGTTCAAATCAACTCAATAAAATTATGTGTGTCAATGCCATTACAATTGCATACCAAATATCATTGACTTAATCATTGGTGTATTCCCTTAAACTGGCCTAATTGATACAATTGTTGACAATGCTGAGGCCAGAAACAGTACACCTTCCAACTTCATCACATGTGAACCAAAAAAACAAATGGTGTTTTACTAATGATCAGCACAAATTATACAGAATTCCAGATACAGATTGTTACTGAAGATACATGTTTGAAAATACTCTTGAACAACAAAACTTCCGATGAATAGAACTTAAAACAGCAAGAAATTTTTATAAAGAACTGATTACTCAAAAATACATCCCATTATCAATAGCAGCAGAAGTTACAGATTGATGATGTATAACGGAAGCAAGTTGACTCGCACCATTGTAAACTCAGACTCACGAACTCGCACCAAAATGTTAACTCGCACTCAACGTAAACTCGCACCACTGGGAAGTCGCTCCAATCAGAACTCGTACCACTGCAAACTCGCACCATTAAAAATATATTCAAAAATACGAATGTTTTATGATTTTTTTTTTTGGTAAACTTAATAAAAAAGTTGAATTACTTGAATTTTATACTAGATTTTAATGAAAACTTAGACAAAAATACTAATGTTTTATGATTTTTTGGTAAACTTAATAAAAGAAGTTGAATTACTTGAATTTTATACTAGATTTTAATGAAAACTTAGACAAAAATACGAATGTTTTATGATTATATTTTTAAGCTTTATACGTTAAACACCATTTGAATGCATTTAAATAAGTTGGTATGAGTTTACAATGGTATGAATTTACCGTGGTACGAGTTTGCATTGGTACGAGTTTTTTTTTAGTGGTACGAGTTGAAATTGGTACGAGTTTACAATGGTACGAGATAACTATAACTCATGTATAACAGGAGGTTCGAATCGTCTTCTTTTACTATGTATATAAAGGGGGTCATCTTCTAGTACAATTTAGGAATTTTGGTACACGTATTTATTAATATGTATATAACATACAAAAGAAGGCATAAAATGAAGGCATATTTATGAGTCTAGCTATTCCATTATTATTCACAAAAACTCACAGCCTTCAGCTGTTATAGTAATAGTAATAGCTGGCAGCTCTGTAGACTGTACAAAATATTACATTCTCAACTTTATCTCTGATTGGAGTACTGTCAAATTGAGATACGTGTGACAAATTTCACTAGATTTTAGCCGATTTATGTTATATTTCGTTCAATGTTGTAAAAAATTTCTACTGATGTCATTTGTTCACTTGCAGATTTTTTTATACTAGAAGTAGAACAGAATATGATTTTCACAGAAAGAGACGACGTCTTTTTAACATGATTTGCATGTGTCATACTGTATACCTGTGTGATAAACTACTGTTTCGTATATTGGTTTTGCCAAGAAACCTGCTTATTCTTGGTACAATTAATCTAAAATTAAGCATATGTTTACAGAAAAATACAAAGTCATGACAAATTTAGCTTTACAACCACATTTGTCTCCCTTCGTAGGTTGAGCATTCTAAATTACTAACAAATCCGGAGGTAGCTTTGTACGAATTCGCGGAATTATACACCCCTGCTTAATGTTTAGTCCCGGTCTGTTATGCCCGGGACTAGAGAAATAAAAACAAAACAAATTTGTATTATATGTCTCTGTCTTGAATATTGCATGAAAGGAATTTGCACTTGTATTTCAACAATAATTTATTTTTTTTTCAGTGTCTACATATGACAGAGACATACGATGTATGTCTCTGCTTATGATCACCATTATGATCTCTTATAAGTTATATACTTGAGACAACTATACTGAGTAGTCTTAGTTATCCACCTATGACTTTCGATCTACACCAATGTCCATTTAATACCTTGATTTTATATGTTCTCGTAGTAATCTCTATACCAAAATATATGATAAACGAGAAGACTTCTCCTTTCCTATTGTTAAGCTTCCTTTCATTGATCATGGTGATGCTCCGTATTGAGTCTTTCTTATGGAGTATACATTTCTCAATATGCAGGTGTTTGTATGTAAGTGGCGTACGTCTTGGATTACAATTAATATAATATTTTCATTACTAAAAACGTTTACAACAGGGAAAAATATATCCTAAATTGGTCCTAACTTTTACTAAATTTTATCATAAAGATAGAAATTTGCCGTGCAAGTACGATTTAACCTGCAGGAATTTAATAGAAAGTGGTATTTTTTACGGTAATATTATTTATAAACCTAACAATTTTAGGATTTGTCCTTCAAATCTTTCATTTTGCTTGTGGCGAAATTGTGCATGCCGATTTATATTTCGTGGAACTGCATCTCAGTGAATATCGAAAAATAATAATGTTTACCAATTATTTTTCGATCAAACTTGTCAATAGAGACGGGTCATAACTCTCAAGTCTACGGTTTGAGAGGGAGCCGCATAGCTTATCTACACCATACCTGACAGATCTTTAACCTTGACGTGTAGATGTTCTTTGTTTCGGTATCAATCCTGTATTTATTATAATAGATATAAGAAGATGTGGTATGAGTGCCAATGAGACAACTCTCCATCCAAGTCACAATTTGTAAAAGTAAACCATTATAGGTCAAAGTACGGCCTTCGACACGGAGCCTTGCTCACACCGAACAGCAAGCTATAAAGGCCCCAAAATGACTAGTGTAAAACCATTCAAACAGGAAAACCAACGGTCTAATCTATATAAAAACGAGAAACACTTATGAACCACATCAACAAACGACAACCACTAAACATCAGGTTCCTGACTTAGGACATGTGCAAACAAATGCGGTATAAGGCAAGATTATGTTAACAGTTACTACATGTGTGTGCTGCTCTTCCGTACTCAAGATACTACTACTATAGTATACAGCAATAGTAATAGAGTAGTCTCAGCCTATTCGTATTTTTCCAAGGTAAAGTTCGTTACATACACTGCTTCAAATGTAAGCTGAATCAATGTCGAAAGCGCCCGTAAATGGTGCGTGGTTATCTGCGACCTCAGTCATGAAATTCCTTGCTAATTCATTCAAATTCAAATTCTGATCTATATTAACTCGCGTGCTCGTTTATATGAGGGTAACGAAATCAGGGGTCTATATTTTAATCAGATTGTAATTCATCATAAGTATAATTAACAAAAAAACGATTAAGTTAAATCATATCTTTCTTATTCTCTCTTTTAAATATTCAGTGGGTTTAGAATTACGTTAAATCTTTTACCCAACTGTTTGTGATCGCCTATGTGGTATCGTGGTAGCGTGCTCGCCTCAAGGGAAAACAAAGCTCGCCTCGAATGTGGGGGTTCTGGGTTCGATCACCGGCCAGGTCAAACCAAAGACTTTCAAATTGGTATTTGCTGCTTCTCCGCTAAGCACGCGGCACTTAGGATAAGAGCAAAGACTGGTTGTCTCGGAGTCAGAATAATGTGTCCTGTATTGTGATTATTCTTCCTGCTGACTGTTACCGTGTGAAATAGCACGTAAAAAATCCGACTCAGTATAGTTCAAAGCAGGTAAAACTCCTATATTGCATTCACGTGTTCTCGTCCTAAATATGCATTTAAATTGCCGCTCGACGTTAAACAGCCATCCATCATCATCTTTCTTCGGATTTTTTAAAAATCATATCATTATTTATCATTTGTGGTCTGTGTAACTGAACACCAATAAGTTATTCACATCACTTGTATTTGTTCCAAAATCCTGCTCTTTTGTGTAGCTGTAATAATGGTTTAATGAAATCAAATCTATCAGTGATCATGGCTTTTTTATCCTACGTGTTTGTCACCCATTCTTGGAACTCGTGTTGACACACAATGGACATTGCACAATGCTGTCACAACAGTGTTAATCATTTAATGTATTCATTGGGTTCCACAGCGGTAGCAAAAGGTTAATATGAACAGGAAAAAGCGTCTAAAAAATAGAGACACAGGGAAAACACTAAAGTCTTCCTTTTTAACTCGACCATGAATATCTCTTTTATTTCGAACGTTTCTAGAAAGTAATCTGCGCAAGCACGGTTATATAGGATACTGAAATGCAGATCATAACGACACCACAGTTGATGGGGTGGCTGGTTGTTAAAAAAACCCTAGTCAGTTAAATAGTCTAACGTTCACAGTGAAATTGCTCAGTGTTACAGATACATTTGTAAACTAGTATTGCTATGAGTTACAATTTATGACTAAAATCAACAAAGACCCATCGAAACAACATCTGATACAAAAATTTAATAATACTTTTAGATATTTGGATGATATATTGGCTCTCAATAATGACGACTTCAGTATGTATACTAAAGAAATTTATCCTGTTGAACTTACTTTAAATAAAGCTAATACTAACAATGACCACTGCCCTTTCCTCGATCTTGATATCTATATCATTAACGGAAAGCTTAATACAAAATTTATGATAAAAGAGATGATTTTTCATTTCTATCGTTAATTATCCATTCTAATATGACGTTCTTCTTTAGCTTTAGTACAAAGCCATGTTCTAATTCCAATAGAACATGGGTTGCAGGTGATTGACGTCACAATTGAAATTGCAACGTCAGATGAATTTTGAACAACGCCAGAGATCAAAATGGACATTTTGTTGGTGTTGCTCGCTAGGAAATTAAATAAAACATTCTAAAAGTAAGTTTAAATCAAAATGGCGACATTTCGAGCGTCTACTATATGTCCGCTTCGAAGTACAAAAGTTCAAAATATTCCTATTAGAATCGAATATCATCATCATGTTCTCTGCTAGTTTACATTGTAGGCATTATATTTGTAAACATTTAATACCTCGCTAACGCTCGGTATTAAGATATTAACGCATTGGGCAACTGAACTCTACAAAGACAATCCGTTAAATTAAAGCACTATGCCAAAAGTATCTCTGTGTTTGGAAATAAAACATTATCATTATATCAGTCATTCCTTAAGCCGGATTTCGTATAAATCGTTCGATATCTCGTATGTTTGAATTTCCCTATACAACTGGGCAAATGGGGACAATCCTAGTCCCTTTCGTATTGGAATGACGCCTTGATTTGTTAATTGCACAGGTGCTTCGGAATGGATCCCCCTTTTTCTATTTTTTTATTTACTATTCTGTGATATATAACTTATTTTCACTTATATAATGTGTTCTTGTTATCTTCCATACGAGATGACAAAACAGTAATGAATAAATATTTACCAGTGGGAAATGATGATAGAGGGTGACCATTTATAAACTAGTGTTATTGTAATATCGTATGGCAAATAGCAAGAACACATTTAATAAGTGAATATAAGTTAAATATCACAGAACAGTTACAAAAAAAAAAAAAAATGAAATACACATAAAAAAATATTTAGAAAAAGAGGGGTCCATTCCCCTAGTGCCTTTGGTCAAATGTAGGTAATTGGTAATTATCGACTACACGGAATACAAATGGATCTGGGAAGTTGAAATTTGAAGATTAAGCAACGCTTTAATACAATCGTATACGTGTTTGTCTATAGAAATTTGTCACGCAAATATAAAAATACGAAAATGTGTTATGATTGCCAAAGAGACAACTTTCCGGCACCATGCAGAGACCAAATGACGTTGAAGTCTGCAACCATTTGAATTGTTTTACGTTTGTCATGTCGGGGCATTTTATATATAGCTTGTTATGCAGTATGTCTTCAACAGTGATCAAAATCCATACTGGATCATACTGCATAGCAAGCCATAAAAGACCCATACATAACAACTGTAAAACAATTAAAATGAGATAATTAACGACCTGATTTGTGTACAAAACAAAGAACAAATATGATATATAGAAACAAACGGCAACCAATGAATTACAGGCTCCAGCTGACTTGGGACTTGGGACAAGCACAACGTGACGGGAGAAAACATGTTTGCGTGCCCAAAACCCTCCACCTAACCTGGGACAGTAGTGTAAAAGCACAACATTAGAAACTATCAGAATCAGTTGAAAAAGGCTGAACTCATCAAATCGATATAAAACACACCAAAGAAAAACAAGTAACAAAAGAGCTTAAGATACAAAGTATACATCTCTGAGAGTACTCGTTGTTACTGCAGAGCGAACGAGTTGGGATATATAAAGATGAGGCCAAAGGAACATCACCGTCCAATAAGGAAAAATTAACAATGAGGGAATGAAGAATTGTCCCTTTTGTCGTAAACTTTTGTAAAGAGTCAAGCATTCTAGAAATTTGGATTGTTTGGAAAATTTAGATTTCAAAAGTGCATACAAATTGAAGAAGAAATGATATCATATGCAAATGTGAGACTAGCCTGCACAGTTATACCTATATCCCTTTCACCTTAAGCCACGCCTTCTCCTACAAACCCGGCAAATTCGTTCCTTTAGTATTATCTATAATTTAATATATACCATTTTGCTCGTTTAGATTATCGCTGTTTCGGGAAGAAATGTACAAGTTTTGGGGAACTAATTGTTAAATATGCGAGAAAAAAAAAAATCTTTTCAATTGTTCAACCGATAATTTCACGTGTTTTCTTCGAGTAAGGAACTCCGTGGGTGCTTGATCCATCCATGGACATCATATCAGGATATCAATGGTGACCTGAAAGAGAATATTATGGTTTTGTGGAGAGTTGTCTCATTTGCAATCATACCACATATTCTTATTTTTATAATTAATAATAATTATGATAATAAATTCTTTATTTAACGAGAGATTAAAATAATAAGACCTTCAGCGATCTAAAGTTTCATTGAGGTCTTCAAACAAATACATGCATACGGTCAGTACACAGTCTACAATAAAAATATAGAATCAACAAAAGTATTGTTACACAAGTTTGAACTCCATGTTTATCATAAAATATAAAAGGAAAACTGTTAAAATATTCAATAAAACATTGATTTATAGAGCAAATGTATATGACAGAAAATATCAAGTTGGACAGTTTTATTAAACTCATTGGGCACATTTATTTGGTGGAAAATGTCAGACCAAAAGATGATATGCTCATTTAACATGGGTAGGCATTATATTTGTAAACATTTAATACCTCGCTAACGCTCGGTATTAAGATATTAACAAATATAATGCCTACCCATGTTAAAATGAGCATAGAGCATGGCATGATAGAATTATTTCTTAATTTTAGATGGTGACGTTCCTTGTCACCATCTTACGGTGTTTATATATCTCAACTTGTACGATTCGCTCGTGTATGTAACAACGTTTCAGATTTTAACGAAAGAAATTTATGTATTACTGAAAATTATTACACCAGGGTTTTCGATATCATAAACTAGTCAAAACATTTACTACATTTTATCATCGGTACAAGAACATCATTCGTAAATATAGCTCAACATGCAGACTTCTTATACGTTCAGGTATTTCACATCCAATCTTTTATGGAAATATTCTTTATAAAGCACAAAATGTCAGTATTCACCTCAGAAGCTAACAAAACCTTTAAATAGACTTATTACGAAGGGATATAGTTACGATACTGTTGTCAGGTCATTAAAGATTGCATATTTTGGCTTTAATATTGATTCACTTATAGGGTCTTTGCATCGGAACTAAACACATTTATTTAAAACCAGTTGTTGGCATGACACGGGTTATGCTCTTCTCATATATTTTATGATGGTATGATACTAAACCCCTAACGGAGGGATTGTGCCTGATATTCATATGATGAAGACATAATCTTTCAATCAGTTTAATTGAGGTCTGGAGCTGGCATGTCAGTTAACTGCTAGTAGTCTGTTGTTATTTATGTATTATTGTCATTTTGTTTATTTTCTTTTGTTACATCTTCTGACATCGGACTCGGACTTCTCTTTAACTGACTTTTAATGTGCGTATTGTTATGCGTTTACTTTTCTACATTGGCTAGAGGTATAGGGGGAGGGTTGAGATCTCATAAACATGTTTAACCCCGCCGCCTTTTTGCGCCTGTCCCAAGTCAGGAGTCTCTGGCCTTTGTTAGTCTTGTATTATTTTTACTTTTAGTTTCTTGTGTATAATTTGGAGTTTAGTATGACGTCCATTATCACTGAACTAGTATATATATTTGTTTAGGGCCAGCTTAAGGACGCCTCCGGGTGCGGAATTTCTCGCTGCATTGAAAACCTATTGGTGACCTTCTGTTGTCGTCTGTTCTGTGGTCGGGTTGTTGTCTTTTGACACATTCCCCATTTCCATTCTCAATTTTAGATGTGTCGGAACGACACGAATGGCCCTGCTCGCAAATAAAGCTTGAAGCCATTTTTAGGAGTGGAAATTTGAGAATGAAAGTCCGTATAACTGTTATTTTCATGAAATTTTCAAAATCCAAAGTCCGTAATTTCGGCACAAATCAGTGGAGCGGAACCAGACGTAAACTCAATCTGTAACTCATCATAGTAGACTCAGTGGTTGTCGATTGTTTATGTGTTACATATTTGTTTTCGTTCATTTTTGTACATAAATAAGGCCGTTAGTTTTCTCGTTTGAATTGTTTTACATTGTCATTTCGGGGCCTTTTATAGCTGACTATGCGGTATGGGCTTTGCTCATTGTTGAAGGCCGTACGGTGACCTATAGTTGTTAATTTCTGTGTCATTTTGGTCTCTTGTGGACAGTTGTCTCATTGGCAATCATACCACATCTTCTTTTTATATCGCATACTGAAAATCAGCTCAATATGTGAAGGCGTTTAGAAAAATAGTCCGTATAACTGTTCGTTGCGGAATGACGGATAAAAGTATATGGCCCCTACAACTTTGTGCAATGTGAGCCCCTCCTATACAGATATGTTAAATCAAACAAAAGCCCAGTAACAAAAACATTCTGACAATTCCAACGTAGATTTTTAAAGGTTTTGTTCTGATTTCGTAGTTACTGCAGCCCAGTAACCCAAAATTTGGCATAATATTTGCAAGAAGAAAAACATTCTGACATTTCAACTCCCATATTGACCCTATATTTTTGCTGCGTGAAACCACAAAACATGATCTGTTGGTAATTAAATTAGAAGAGCTTTATACGACGGACAGCAATATATATTAGGAAAAACATGGAACAATCAATATTTGTGACAAAAATAAAGTTTATTTTCATGATAAAAATGCAAAATAGTCAAAAAAGTATTAACAAAAATACCGAAGTCCAAGGAAAATTTAAAAAAAGGGGGAAGTTCATGAAAACTGACAAATTCAAACGTTAAACTATATCAAGGATTTATATAAATCTTGGACTATATCAACCAACAGAACGAACAGAAAACAAGTGCTTCGGGAATGGATCCCCTTTTTCTATTTTTGTTTGTTTGTTTATTTACTATTCTGTGATATTTTAACTTATTTTCACTTATATAATGTGTTCTTGTTATCTTCCAGTAATTATTGACTACACGGAATACAATCGTATACATGTTTGTCTATAGAAATTTGTCACGCCAATATGAAAATACGAAAATATGTTATGATTGCCAAAGAGACAACTTTCCGGCACCATGCAGAGACCAAACGACGTTGAAGTCTGCAACCATTTGAATTATTTTATGTTTGTCATGTCGGGGCATTTTTATAGCTTGCTATGCAGTATGTCTTCAGTGATCAAAATCCATACTGCATAGCAAGTTATAAAAGACACATACATAACAAATGTAAAACAATTAAAATGAGATAACTAGCGACCTGATTTGTGTACAAAACAAAGAACAAATATGATATATAGAAACAAACGACAACCAATGAATTACAGGCTCCAGCTGACTTGGGACTTCGGACAAGCACAAGGGGAAAACATGTTTGCGTGCCCCAAACCCTCCCCTAACCTGGGACAGTAGTGTAAAAGCACACTATTAGAACAAACTATCAAAATCAGTTGAAAAGGCTTAACTCATCAAATCGATACAAAACACACCAAAGAAAAACAAGTAACAAAAGAGCTTAAGATACAAAGTATACATCTCTGAGAGTACTCGTTGTTACTGCAGAGCGAACGAGTTGGGATATATAAACACCGTAAGATGGGGCCAAAGGAACATCACAGCCAATAAGGACAAATTAACAATGAGGGAACGAAGAATTGTCCCTTTGTCGTAAACTTTTGTAAAGAGTCAAGCATTCTAGAAATTTGGATTGTTTGGAGAATTTAGATTTCAAAAGGGCATACAAATTGAAGATGACATGATATCATATGCAAATGTGAGAATAGCTTGCACAGTCATACCTATATCCCTTTCATCTTAAGCCACGCCTTCTCCTACAAACCCGGCAAATTCGTTCCTTCAGTATTATCTATAATTTTATATATACCATTTTGCTCGTTTAGATTATCGCTGTTTCGGGAAGAAATGTACAAGTTTTGGGGAACTAATTGTTAAATATGCGAGAAAAAAAAAAAAATCTTTTCAATTGTTCAACCGATAATTTCACGTGTTTTCTTCGAGTAAGGAACCCCGTGGGTGCTTGGTCCATCCATGGACATCACATCAGGATATCCATGGTGACCTGGAAAGAGAATATTATGGTTTTGTGGAGAGTTGTCTCATTTGCAATCATACCACATCTTCTTATTTTTATAATTAATAATAATTATGATAATAAATTCTTTATTTAACGAGAGATTAAAACAATAAGACCTTCAGCGATCTAAAGTTTCATTGAGGTCTTCAAACAAATACATGCATACGGTCAGTACACAGTCTACAATAAAAAAATATAGAATCAACAAAAGTATTGTTACACAAGTTTGAACTCCAGTTTTATCATAAAATATAAAAGGAAAAACTGTTAAAATATTCAATAAAAACATTGATTTATAGAGCAAATGCATATGACAGAAAATATCAAGTTGGACAGTTTTATTGAACTCATTGGCCACATTTATTTGGTGGAAAATGTCAGACCAAAAGATGACAAGAATCGGTGCTCAAAGATGAGAATTTAGTATTAAAATATCTGTCAAGTCAAAGATCATTCATACATTAAAATGTAAAGAGGCAACTTCATATCACATCTCCTTATTTTCATATTCTTATAAATATCATATGCAAGCATATAATCATTGCTGTGGCTCTTAGTTTTATTTAGTTGTTATTTTATAGGAATCTTTTTATAATATTATATATAAAAGAACTAAACTTGAATTGTGAACTAGAATTGTCTACGAATGGTCAAATATTCGAACTATACATAAAACAGTTGCCTTTTGTGCATTGACAAATATTCTTTAATTTTATACAAAGTGATATTTTGATGGCATACCACAGGAACTTGTCTCTGAAAACAAATTTACCTATATACTTTAAATTAAAGTATATAGGTAAAACAAATTTCAGAGACAAGTGCCTGTGTGAAATGCCCTAACATATACGATCAACTTGTTTTTTTTTTTTCGAACTTCAATTTTGATCAATTTTAAAGAATGGACTTTATCAATACAGGTTGCATCAATGGTAATAAACAATTCTGATAGCTGTAGGAGTTTCTATACGAAGTAAGTTTCGTGGACTTTGTTTTCTGTTCATTAATTTTCATACTGTTATTTTAATACCAGGATTCTACATCATTGACTCCATTTTGCAATATGCTGTTAATATTTTCAATGTTCTTGTCATAAACATGCAATGTTGAATCATCAGCATAATATCGATGTTGGATTGTTTAACATAAACGGTAAATCATTGATTTAAATTAAAGATAAAAGAGGACTAAAAGGAACCTTGAGACATTCCATATTATACATGATATTTACGTGTTGAACTTGTTGTTGTTTTTTTGTCAGATAAATGATATTTTATCCAATTTATGATGTGTTCTGCAATTTGATAAAATCTGAGTTTATGTATCATATGGTTAATATAACCGAAAGCCTTACTATAAATCCAAAAATATGGTACCGACTTTTTCTGCATTATCTATATATAAATACTGCATCTAATCTCAATTAGTTAAGTCAGATCGATTTGATATGAATAAACTCGTCTGAAACCTGATTAAGCTTCATATATAGTATTTTTTTTCTTATTCAAGAACTCGTATAATTGTGTATAAACATGTCTTTAAAATTTTCAGATAAGGTATCTGGTACTCAAAACTAAGATTGGATAAAATGTAGGGGTTGGACATTTTGGTGCCGTATTCTCTCCATTAATTGTCTATTATAAAATGATTGGATGGATCCAAAGCTATGTACTAATTAATATATTTGATGTGGGATTTGTCAGTAAAAAATGGACATGGAAAATTCTCGTTTGTTGTATGGTTAGTTAGCATAACCTCACAGATTTCTTGTTGTAAACAAGATATACGGCTATTCAATGAAATTTACAATACGACCGACACGAAGAAACTGACAAACAAGCAATTTTTATCCAAATGTTTGGTTGAAATGTTTCAACAAACGAGGGAAGTGCGGAGTTCCAAATCAACCAAAGGCTACGAATGAGTCGGAAATGACAATGAAGTTGTGAATGACGGTCGACACATGGAGACATATAGGCCACACCCAGCAGGCAGGTTGCAGTCGGGCCTTGAAAAAAGTATTCAGTATATCAGTTCGGCGAAATAGACATTCCGGTCAGATATGGGATTCACATGCAACCCCCAAAAAATCAGAAATTAGAGGAACATCTTTTTTCTTCCTTTGTGTAAATCGGTTACTCTAGCACGTATGAATTTTCAAGAAAACGATCAGATGTTATGCTTTACTTTATCAGGAAAGTCAATGAAGGAGATATTATCCCTCCATTAAGCTTAAATGTTGACTAAGGACCTTTTCCATCGAAACCTGACGATGAATTATTTTTATTTAGGTCGGTTTCAGTAGTTTCAGTAGGAAGCCAAAATCATGTTATTAAGAACTGACTGTACTGTTGTTAAGTTTATTGAACCAACTTGTTCATAGACATTAGACATTAGACAATCATGGGCCTTTGTCGGGCAAGGTACATAAACATCATAATACAATGATTATTATAAAACATGCAAGTTTTGAGTGAAATACACAATACACAAAGAAATAAAGTGAAAATATGAGCAATGTAGAATATTATTACAGTATGCATGAAGCATTAAGTGTAATGAGGTCGGTTTTATAATTTTTTTTTTTAAAGAAATAGATATAAAATTTATTAACAGGAAATAATATAACCAGAAATATAGTTTCTCAATTTGTAGGAGTTCTCCAAATGTTCATATGATATCAATAACATCCCCACAATGTAGAACTGAAATATTTGTCCAAATGCGTCTCTAGCTGTATGTTTGTTCTTGTTTATTTTTTATTTTTGTATTCGTATTTTGTAAATGTCAGATAATGCCTGTGTCGGAATTCCCACTAATAGGATTATTTGATTTGATTTGATTGCTTCCGTGTTAGTTATACGAAAACAGGGGTGTTGAAGAAGACAGATTAGACGAGGGGTGGGGGTAAGGGGGCTTTGAAAGTGAGGAACCTAAAAAATGCCCTATAGTCTTCAGGGCGGATCCAGCCATTTCTAAAAAGGGGGTTCCAACCATATGTTCCCATTCAAATGCATTGATCGGCCAAAAGGGGTCCAACTCCCGGACCCCCTGGATCCGCCACTGGCACTGGTCGTAATAGTCTAGAAGTTAGCCAGTGACACAGTGTCGTCTTTCATTTTCATTTTTTATTTTCAATAAAACAAATTTTCTTCAAACTGAAAGCAGGAACATATATATTGATGTTAGATATACTGTTCCCAGCTGAAAGTTTGTATGTGCTCGAGGGTTTTAAAACATAGCCATCCAATTTTTCAATCACTTGTCTCGCGGGTAAAATACTGTCAATAATATCACCAGTCTAGATATCAATAAATGGTGCTTTTAGTGACTCCCACGCTTAGCGGTGCGTTCAGATAGGTTCTCTTCGTGCTAATGCAATTATTTAAAATTTCGCGGCATTAGAAGTTGTGTGGGTGAATCATTCGGAATATTTCGGATGACACTCATCAATAAACAATCAGGAAATTGGTTCGTGTAGACCGTTACAACCGAGGGTGTGGACGTTCGGTGTAAGATGAAGTAGTGAATTCATAGGATATACAAAATGTCCATGCTTCAAGTAATTGTAGTAGGTGCTACTAATGTACCGAACGTTGAAAAGTTTGGAGAAAGCGACCCGTATACCACTGTCGAATTTAAAGGTGAGTAAGTTGCAAACTTGCTAAATTTCCCGAGTGCATCCAACCAAAATGAATACACCTGTTTACCTACACACACATTCGTAAAATGCCGGTAGTGTCAGAAAAATGAAATGTCATATTAAACGATTGCGTTAATTTGCATGGTGCATTGTTAGCGTACGTGGAAAGTGCACCTTATAAGATGAATACTTTTACTCTTATATTCCAGGTGAAAAGAAAAAAACCGAAGTTCAAAAGTCATCATTAAATCCTAACTGGGGAGAGGTAAATAAAAACAGTATTATTAAGTAACAAGCTACAATAGTTCATGTTTTCCTGTTCAGTTTCCTACTTGTCATTCTTTATGTACATCTTTGTTGTGACATAATACATGTTATAGGTGTACTTGTTTCGTCATAAACTGCACAATTGCTGGTGAATCTGGGCTCAAATCTTGGGGATACAACAACAACAAATATTTAATTTGCTAATCACGGTACCCAGTGGCGGATCCAGAAATTTTCACAAGGGGGCCCTCTGACTGCCTAAGAGGGGCCCGCTGCAGTCATGCTTCAGTGATTCCCTAAATAATCAACCAAATTTTTCCCACAAAGGGAGGCCGGGCCCCTGGAAAACCCTCTAAATCCGCCTCTGGTACCCAGAATTTTTCAAACATAATAGAAAAAATTAAATTAAAATACATGTACTTGATCTAACCATATTTATATAGATGTCATTAAAAATTGCCTTTCAATTAAAATTTACATTGTAAATGAGCAAAAAGGAATAAATATAAGCTATGTTAAAGATGTGATAAAAGAACTCTTCAGATTGTTGCACCAAATTCTATGCTTAAGCAGATTTCCTCATATATAGCTCTTTGATTCCTGTAAGCTTCCTTCAAATGGAGTTGTCGATATTTTGTATTATATGTTTCTGCTTATTGCTAAGCAAAAGGGCTAACCGCAGTCCTCAGAAAATAAAAAGCATGGATTTTACCTGTTTCCACAATATTGGACAGAAATTATTTTGTTCCAAAATGGTGTCAGTCATGAGCCTGTAGTTCAGAGGTTGTTTGTTGGTTCATGCCTGTCATATTTTGTTTTCGTAAATTGTTTTGTTATGAATTAAGCCTTTCGATTTTCTCAATTTAGTTGTTTCATATTTTTCATGTCTGGGTCTTTTATAGCCGACTATCAGTATTGATTTATCTCATTGTTGAAGGACATACGGTAATTATGGTTGCCTATAATTGCTTACATTCACTTCATTTGAACTTTGGTGGATAGTTGTCTCATTGGCAATCATATATCATCTCCTTATTTTTATATTAATCTAAAGTTTTGTCTGTGAAATCAGAGACATTTATATACATGTACTGTACAATATATATGTCTCTGGTGAAATGCACAGATTTACATGATGCATCAGACAGAAGAATTTACCAATCTTGACTTTAGACCAACATCATGAGTCAGATTTTTATATGCTAGTTTACAAGTTAACATTACTTTAGAAAGACACTGACCTCTACCCAGACATACATCTACTATTCTGACCCAGCTGAGCTGATCATTCTTTTTCTTTATTATTAAATATCTGCAAACAAGTAACAAATATCAACTTTATAGTCTTTGGGATGAACTCACAGCTTCTCTACTTGAGTGTGCTGTTGCTAAATAACATTATGCAAAAATATTTGGATGGTTTTCTGGAGAAAAAAAATGAGTGAGATAGAGATAATATTGAGATAGTGATCAACATACATGTAACGCTTTGAATAATGGGATGATTGTCCTGTGACCACAAAGCATACTTTGGTACCTATAACTAAGCTATAAGTCTTTTATAATTTTGTGTCAAGTTGATTTTAGTCCCTGTTAGCATTAATTGTTTACATTTTTAAGTTCACCTTGTTACATGAAGTTGTTAATTTGCCCTTTGACTTAGTTTAGGGTTGAAGGAAGTAGATGTGACATTGCAATGAGTTGTGTCCCTTTGAGCCCCTTTTACCCTTTCATCCAGGGGTCACCACACTTAATCCACTGGATGTGTACATAAGGTGCATACTTTCATGCACTTTGTATTGCAACTATCATTCAAGTTTATCATTTAAATATGTATGATATACATGTATAAATCCTTCACTACTTGGATGCACCTTATGTACACATCCAATGGATTAAGTGTAAAGTAAACTATAAGCAATAGGTCAACTATATTTGTTGTATGGAAGGATTGTAAGGTGTATATGTCTGTCTGGCAGGTATTATCTGACCTTAACCTCATTTTCATGGTTCGTTCGTCAATGTTTAGTTTTCTTGGTTTAGTCTGTTTCTTTGAAACTGTAAGCAATAGGTCAACTATATTTGGTGTATTTAATGATTGTAAGGTGTACATGTATTTCTCATTTGGTTTATCTGACCTTGACCTCATTTTCTTGGATCATGTTAAGTTTATGTGATACTTGTAGTAAAACTTTATATTTAGGACTATCAACATAAAATCAATGGTTAGTAAAGAAGGCGAGACATTTCAGCGTGTGCACTCTTGTGTTTTTTTGTGTGTGTCTGTATTGTCTATATTGCAATCAATTGTTTAATATAAAAATCACTGTACTGATTATGCCCATAATGGGTCCTCTATTGGAAATAAATTTATCTTATCTTATCTTATAGTTTAAATTTTCAACAATGTCAATTCCAAGTAATTTTAAAGAATAAACATTCTTTTCACATTTAGAAAAATAAAAAAGTTTGGTGTGGGTATTCTACTGGGTTGCTCCAGTGGGAAAAACTAAAATTAAAATTGACATCATAATAATAAATATTCAAGGACATTACTTTTACATTAAATTTGGCCTTGTTGGCCAAAGGAAAAAGTTTTGCTTTATTTACCTGTGAAATTGTTATTAATGACATCATCTCTACTCAGGTGTGACACTATATGTATAAGTATCTTTTACCTATCTGTAGATACCTCCATATAACATGTCTAGTCAATTTTATGTAGATTTGTGTGTTCTTTTATATATATAATCCTTTTTACAATGTAAATACTTTACATTGTAACATAATCATCATAGAAAGTTATCTTGTAACATATTATGAATAAAAATTGATGTGAGAGAAATGTCAATGAGACAGAGACCCAACAACACAATCAAATGCTAACCAAGAAAGAATTCTGACATATATTTCAGATGGTAATTTTTTTTTCTTCTGTTTGTTTTTTCTCTGTGCATTCCATTGTACATGATCAGAAGGTATATTTAGATAAGTTTATTCTATGACCATTTTTGGCCAGTTGTGAATGCCTATTCTGAAAATAGGCAAATACAGTGAATACATTCCTACTCTGGCCTACGTTTTACAAAAAATCTTACAACTAAAATTAATGCTAAGTATACTGCGTTGTTCATGACTAATGATCAATTTTTTCCCCGTAAGAATTTTTTGAAACTCAGGCTTGGTCAATTAGTTTGATAATTTTTTTGTTGCAGTAAGAATTAATGGCCACATTTGATTTAAAACTGGACAATTCAAATAATATTTCTATGAAGGATATTGTTTACTTTTTATGATAAGTCAACAGATTTGAATTGTTATCTGTGATAATTTGAATTTACATAAGTGTGGGTTGTAAATACTGTAGATAATTGTGTAAATACACCCATGCATTTTATACTTCAATCTAATATCTCTACAATTCATTGATATTTCAATCACACCCTTGATAACAATTTTCTTTCATTTCAACCTACAAGTATTGTTTAGTAAAAAATAAATTTAAAGTACAAATGCAAATGGTAGCATGCAGTATCATGCACCAATAGGATTCAGAATTTCATACAAAAAATAAAAAAAAATAATTACAGGTCACAAGATTTATGTGGACCTGTAGAACATATTTACCACTATTTACTAGCATGACTAGTATGATGTTGTATAAAATAAATCAACTTTTATTAAGAAAAAAAGAAGTACATATTGTACATATTGTATTGGAATACAAGCTTTACATGACAGATTTTTATTATTATGATCTTCAATGTGCCTATTAATATTTTGCTAGTTACAAGGGGGTTGAGTGTTTCCAGAACTATTTTTTCCCCACCAAATATTCATATACCTGTGGTTGTCTTTGGTTTATCTCTTGATTTTAATTGTCCTCCTCAAAGCAAGACAAAAGGATTACAATCTGGTGGCGACGACAGGGTAAACTATTTGTATAAAGATTTATATTTCAGAAGGTAGAAGACCTGGATGCTTCATACCTTGTATAAAGATACCTTATGTTACGAAGTTTATGTCTGTCATATGTCCATTGTCCTTGACTTCATTTTCATGGTTCAGTGACTGCTTGAAAAAAAATTACAGTTTTTTTGTCAAGTGATATTCTCACTTATTATGAATAATAGGATAACTATATTTGGTACATGGTTCCTTGCGACGTCTACATGTCAGTCAGGTAGGGTTCACCTGACCTCAACCTGATTTCATGGATCAGTGTGAAGATTGAATTTATGTGGTCAAGTCCACATTTCAGATACTATAAGAATAAGATCAACTATATTTGATGTATGGAGTGATTGTAAGGTGTACATGTCCTACTGGCAGGTTTCATTTCACCTTGACCTCAATTTCATGGTTCATTGGACAATGTTAGTTTTTGTGGTTTGGTCTGTTTCTCAGATACTATAAGCAATAGGGCGATTATATTTGGTGTATGGATTGATTGTAAGGTTTACATGTCCATCTGGCATGTTTCATCTGATTTTGACCTCTTTTTAATGGTTCATTAGACACTTTAGTTTTTGTGGTTTGGTCTTTTTCTCAGATATTATAAGTAATATGTCAATTATATTTGGTGTATGGAATGATTGTAAAGTGTACATGTCTGTCTGGCAGGGTTCATATGACCTTGTCCTCATTTTCATGGTTCATTGGTCAGTGATAAGTTTTGATAATTTTGTCACTTTATCAGATACTTTAAGCAATAGGTCAGCTATATTTGGTGTATGGGCTGTGTAAGGTGTATGCCTGTCTGGCAGGGTTCATATGACCTTGACCTCATTTTCATGATTCATTGGTCAATGATAAGATTTTGTTCTGTTTCTCAGGTACTATTAGTGATATGACCACTTAACAGGGATCACCACAGAATTTATTTTAAGGGTGGTGTTCATGAAAAAAAATTATATTGAAATTACAATCACACAAGATCTTAATTGTAGATCATAATCTGTTAATTAGGAAAAAGATAAACAAATTAAAGCCATTGTAAAAAAACTTGTAATTAAGGCATGAATTTATACTTTTGAAGTAAAAATTGTCAAAAATTCAAGGGTGGTGCTGAGAAATTCAAGAGTGGTGCTGGAGATTTAATGGTGGAGCTGAAAATTTAAGGGTGGAGGAGCTCCACCCTTAGATAGTCTGTGGTGATCCCTGCACTATATTTGGTGTATAGAATGATTGTAAGGTGTACATGTCTGAAAATGTCTGGCATGGTTCATCTGACTGTGACCTCATTTTCAAAGAATATTGATAATGTTCAGTGTATGTGATACTTGTAGTAAAACCTTCATATTACAGACTTTCAACATGAATTCAATGATAAGTAAAACAGACAAGACATTTCAGTGTGTGTACTCTTATTGATATTCATTGTTAAATTTAGAGCTTCACACAGTGTACAGACCCTTGTCTATTTTTGAAGGACGTGTGTTGAACTCTTGATGTTTTTTAGGTGTCGTTGGGTTTCTGTCTCATTGACATATGTGCCACCTCTCCTGTTTATTAGAACAAAAAACATCAAGTGAACAATATATATATGTATATATTGTTGGATAGTTGTCTCATGAGCGATTCTACCATTATTTTTTATATATATATAAATTAATCAAATCTAGCTAGCTATTCAAGTTTATGTGTGAGAGAACAGCATTATGCCTCCTTGTGTACTCTTTTCAATGGAGATACTTTAACATGCAAATGGTTTTACAATATATAATAGGCAACAGCAGTTTCCTTCCCCTTCTGAAATTACATTCTTTCGCACATGTTTTGAAACTTAATGTGTAGGTAATCATATAATATATATAATATACATGTACTAACAGCAGACAAATTTCTTACATAACAAGTAGAACATGTAAAGTGTATAGTAGGTTAAGAATTAAAAGTTTTCAACATAGTTTAATCGCATAAAAATGTTAAAAAAAAAAAATATTGCACATGCATGATACAATTTTAAGTACATATGTATTTAGTCATTTTATGTAATATTTGGTAATTTTGACAGTCATAATGTCCATGAAAGGACATCTTGTAGTATTTCACACAAATAGCAGTAGTACATTTGTCATTAGCCTGAAGTGATATGCTTTTACATGTATGTGTAATCATTGTCAGTTATTTGATAATGACTAAATATGCATGTCATTTTCATCTTTAATTAGTGTACATGTATACTTTGAGAGGACAGGGAGGGTAGCCATAGATTGAGAAAACAGAGGGTGGTAAAGCAGGGTGAAACCTCTTATATAATCAGAACAAAATGGGAGAAAATCAAAGAATTAGGCAAGGAAAAAGGAAAAAAAACATCAAGGGATTGTTGAATACTGGGAGAAAAAAGGGAATACAGGGTGTGAGATGTGTCATGTACAATGAGAACTACTTTTCCTATAATATAAACTTTATTAAAGATAAGGATATGAAAAACAGGCGAAAGATACCAAAAGGGTTATGCAAACTCATAAGTCAAAAACAAACTGACAATGCCACAGCAAAAAAAAGATAAACAGTACACAAAACAAAACAAAGAAAACTAAAGTACGGGCAACATAAACCCTACCAAATACCGGTATGATATGAAGTATGATATGAAGTATGATTGCCATCAATTAAGACAATTATTTCACCAAAGACCAAAGGACAAGGATGTGAACAACTACAGATCACTTTTGAGCCTTCAACAATGAGCAAAACCAACACAATATAGTAACCTTTAAAATTCTCTGGGATAATAATATTTTAAATGAATAAAAGGAGAAAACTAACAGCCTACCGAAAAAGTAATTTGTAGCATTTATAAGTTTTTCATACATATTTCATCCTGTATGGATTATATATCACAATAAAAAAAAATGTGTGTGGCAATTTTGTAAGAGTTACACAATCGTAGGTCAGCCACTCAGACATGTACCTGTTTAACTCAGTAATTTGCAAGCCTGGATGGTGAGTAAATTATATAATTGAAAATTTAACAGAGTAAAGGTATCCATGTATTATTGTTAGAAAAAGTAATTATAAATAAGAAGATGTGGTATGATTGCCAATGAGACAACTCTCCATCCAAGTCGCAATGTATAAAAAGTTAACAGTTACAGGTCAAAGTACGGCCTTCAACACGGAACATTGGCTCACACCCAACAGCAAGCTATAAAGGGCCCCAAAATGACTAGTGTAAAACAATTCAAACAGGAAAACTAACGGTCTAATCTATATAAAAAATGGGAAACAAGAAACACTTATGAACCACATCAACAAACGACAACCACTGAACAACAGATTCCTGACTTTAGGACAGGTGCATTAAAATGCAGCGGGTTTAAACGTTTTAACAGGCGCCAACCTTCACCCTAACCTGAGACAGTAGTGTAACATTACAACATAAAAAGACACACTATAAAATATCAATTGAAATGGCTTAACTCATCAAAAAGACATTTAAACAAAAAAAAAAGTAAACATACGCTGAACGAAAAAGTTTGATCCATGACACAATATAAATACAATGCATATATATATAATTCTCAAGATGATTATCATGATTATTGACAAGTATATTCATCAAATTCTAATTTTTTTCATTTGTCATTTCCACAACATTATAACAAACATTTATTCATTTATTCATGCATTGTAACCTTTGTAACCTTTGTTGAGATATACAAGGAAAAGTATATGTGTAGAAAACATTGTGATCTAATTTTCATGATTGTTAAAGTAACTGTAGAATCTCCCTACTGTTTTACGGTCAAAATTTAAAAAATGTGTTTAGAATCTTCTCCTTTTCTACAACTCTAGAATGATTGATGATTAATGTTTGGTTCACATCCATTGTCAAATACCTGTATAGTTGACCTGACCCTCCTTTTCTCAAAATTTTTTAATAGCAAAGTAAAATTTTAATTGAAAGATTTGTACTAAATATTTAGTCCTGTTACCTCAAATTTTGTGTTAGTCTGATTGAAAGTCTTCTGTGTACTAATTTCTGGAAATTTACAAAATACTGCAAACATGATAATTTCCGCTTATTTCAGGATCACATTAGATGAGCAAAAATATCCCCCGCACAAAAAGTTTGTATAAAGATACAGTCATAACAGCATTAGCGAGAAGGGCAAACTTATAGTTTGATGCAAGTAATTAACCATAACACAAAAGTTTATGCATTTAAATTGCAAAAATATCCATGTTTACAGTAAACAATGAATCAGATAGGTAGGCTCTGTAAAGTCATTTGTAGGAAATACAAGATAGGAAATTTTTACTGCCATTTAACAAAATTTAGGGAGAAGCTGGGTAAGGCTGAAATTTACCCCAGCAGTGGATCTGTTGCGTGCAAAGAGGATAGCACTCTCCCAACAAGAGGCATTGAATTTACATCCACATGCTTACAGGATGAGAGTAAGCTTTATGCAGCCTGTACAACCAAGTGGACACCCTCTCAGTATGAGTCTAACTGCTGGACTGAAGAAGCTCTAGATGACCATATATAAACCTCAGTCAACCCTTTGTTGTCAGAGATTGAGTGTAAAGGAACCCTAAGAGAGAGCAACAGAGAGAGAGAGAGAGTTGTAGAAAAGAGGAAAAAAAGCTAAAGCAAGTTTGCTATTCTTATACTTAACTAGTGTACCTTTCCGACATTGATTCTAATATAGACGTTTTCTGTAGAGGGTTTGAATGACTTTAACTGAAAAAGTCAGGGTGGAACGTTAACAACAAAAAGAACGACAAACAGATTATCGGGTTTTCTACACTCTGATTTCATAAAATATCAGCTACTTAACACAATGGGAAGCTATTTTGCGTGTTCTCTGAGCTCACTCACCAATAAAAGGTTCACATTATGGCTTGTGGCTGATATTTTACAATATCAGTGTGTAGAAAACCTGATAATCTATTATCTATTTAAATCAACAGTTGCTGAAAGAAAATATTTCCCTTTAAAAGTATCATATTGAGAATAATTTTTTTTTATAAATTCTGGGATGTTATATGATATATGCATGATAACTAACTGGTATTGTCAAAATATGAAGATGAGATTTGTTACAGCAGGAAATACGTCTCCCTACTATTCCTTAAAACTTACTGTCAAGTATAATATTGATTTATTTCAATATGTAAGTTTTCTGGTGGAATCAAATACCTTTGTGGGTCATTTGACAGTTAATAATTGACAAAGATAATATTATTGTACAGTGACCTTGATATTTAAAGATATTTATATACATGTATTTTCATACCTTAAAAATATATACACTACAGCAAGAAATTTTCTTATATGTCCTATTTATAATTAATAATTGAAGCAATTTGGAGATATAAATGTCCTTGTCATAAAAGTTGAATGGAGACTAGGTTTCACTATACAAATTTAATATTTTCATTATATCTGCCCACGTAAATATAAGGAAGAACATTATCGACACACACCTATGTTACCTGACAGATTTCTACCTGTCCGCCTTTGATCTATCTATTGTAGAAAAATATTTTGAAATATTGTTGTTAAAAATGTGGGGGTATTGATTAAATAGGATGTGAACAAAAAAGTTATATCATTTTATGTTGTTGTTTTTAGGATTTATATACACATATATGATCCTTAAAAGTTCAACTATATGTCATGAACATCCTATTGCCTGATTGATAAAGTTTTAAATTTTTTAAATAGGATCAGAAGAAAAATTGCTGAGCCAGATATAATCATTTTAACTGAGGTTCAAATGGGGACAGAATTGTTCATTATATCATCTGTAACCTTATACATGTATTAGGATCAATACATGATATTTTTTTTTGCTTCAGTAAATTTAAACTTTTTTTTATACATTTTTATTTCATTTTAAAAGGGATCAACAGGTGCAAACCTTCGCACTGATAATAAGCAAGGATAGGTGAAAAGATTTTTTTTTTGGGTCATAAGGTTAATTGCTCCCTTTTTTTCGCAAAAGAACAACCTTAATCCTGCCACATTCTGTTTGTGCCTGTCCAAAGTCAGGTGGTTGTTGCAGGTTGCTGTCTATAATATTTCTTTTCTGTTCATTGTTTCGTTAGTTTTCTAGACTTCTTGTTTACATTTTGTTATCTCAGGTCCTTTAAGTTTTATAGCTTGCTTATGGGGTGTAGGTTTTGGTCATTGCTGAAGACTGAACTGTGACCTATAGTTGCTTACATCTACGTCATTTGGTCTCTGGTGGATAGTTGGCTTTGGCAATTTTACAATCCAGCAGTGATGGCAACGGTGTAAACTAGTTGATTTTAGTCTCTGATGCATGATTTTTATTATTAATTGTTTTGGCTTTTAACTAGCTGTCAGTAACTGCAGTACTCTCAAATCGTACTTTCTTGTTTATTTGACCTGTTGATACTAACTGTAATGATTTTTTGTTATTTAATGTTATTCAGGGTTATATCTGGTCTATATACCAGCTTTGATAAGTGTTTGGTACTAATATAAATTTCCACTTACTATGAACATCAAAATTATTTATTTTGTTAAAATATTTCCTTTCTCTATTGTAACTGTATACGTATACCTAACAACAAAATTATTTTATTTACCTGTGTTTAAAGTTATTGCAAATGGCTGATATTTTTGTTCGAGCATATTGTTTTCTTAAATTGTTTAACATTTCATACCGATATAATATGTTACTTTTATTATTCTTCCCTTAGTTTATTTATTTTGAATTTACTTTGTATCATAGGTCAAATTTATTTGTTCAGTGTATGTTCAATGGTGTTAATATTTCCTTTGATTGAGTTAAGCTATTTCAGTTGATATTTTATAGTGTGTTTTCTATGTTGTAATATTACACTATTGTTTCAGAAAAAGGTGAAGGTTTGGTACCATTAAAACGTTTAAACCCGCTGCATTTGTTTGCACCTGTCCTAAGTCAGGAATCTGATGTTCAGTAGTTGTCGTTTGTTGATGTGGTTCATAAGTGTTTCTCGTTTCGTTTTATATAGATTAGACCGTTGGTTTTCCGTTTGAATGGTTTTACACTAGTAATTTTGGGGCCCTTTATAGCTTACTGTTCGGTGTGAGCCTAGGCTCCGTGTTGAAGACCGCTTTGACCTATAATGGTTTACATTTATAAATTTTGACTTGGATGGAGAGTTGTCTCATTGGCACTCATACCACATCTTCTTATATCTATTTATATAAACTTTATATGTTAGAAGGTAGAAGACCTGGATGCTTATTACATTGTATACAGATAACTAATGTTATGAAGTTTCTGTCTGTCATATGTCCATTGTCTTTGACCTCAAGGGGCCTCGGTGGCCGAGTGGTCTAAGTAGTTACTACTGTAATCACTAGCCAGTCAACACTGAGGTTGTGAGTTCGAACCCGCTCGTGCGGGTGCACTCGACTCAATCTTAATTGACTAGGATTGTCAGTTTTCCTATCGAAGGTCGGTGGTTTTCTCCGGCACTCCAGCTTCCTCCACCAATAAAACTGGCCGCCACGAAATATCCCAAAAGCGGTGCTTAAAAGTGGCGTTAAAACACCAAAATCAAAAATCAAATCTTTGACCTCATTGTCATGGCTCAGTGACTGCTTGAAAAAAATAGAAGTTTTTTTGTCAAGTGAAATACTCACTCATTATGAGTAATAGGATAACTATATTTCGTATATGGGTTCCATGCAATGTCTTCACATCCATCAGGTAAGGTTCATTTGACCTCAACCTCATTTCAAGGATCAATGATCAAGGTTAAAGATAGGTGGTCAAGTGCGCATCTCTGATACTCTAAGCTTTAGATCAACTATATTTGATGTATGGAATGATTGTAAGGTGTACATGTCCACTGGCAGGTTTCATCTGACCTTGACCTTATTTTCATGGTTCATTGGACAATGTTTATTTTTTGTGGTTGATCTATTTCTCAGATACTTTAAGCAATAGAGCCGCTATATTTATTGTATGAAATATTTGTAAGGTGTACATATCTGTTTGGCAGGTTTCAAATGACTTTGACCACCTTTTCTTGGTTCATTGGAAAATGATTTGTTTCTATCGACCGCAAGGATTTTAAAAATTTTTGGTCGTATATTGGTAACATGTTGTTGTCATCGTCATCGTCGTCAGCATCGTCCGAAGACAGATGGTTTCGGATAATAACTTTAGTATAAGTAAATAGAAATCAATAAAATTTTAACACAAGGTTTATAACCACTTAAGGAAGGTCGGGATTGATTTTGGGGTTATGTTCCCAACTGTTTAGGAATTAGGGGCTAAAAAGGGGCCCAAATAAGCATTTTGTAGTTTCAGACAATAACTTGTGTTAAAGTGTATGAATCTCCTGAAATTATACCACAAGTTTCGATGGTTAGGATTGACTATGGGGCTATGGCTCAAACCAGTTAGGAATTACAGGCAAAAAGGGGAAAAACAAGGTTTTTTTCTGGTTAAAGGACAATTAAGACAATTTAAAAGCAGTCTAAGGAGGTAATCCAATCCCAATTTAAAACAAGTTTTGATTACCTCCTTACACTGCTTGTAAATTATGTATTAAGAAATGATGATTGTCTTGAGGTGATTAGCTGTCAGTTTATTTTTAAAAGTTACTATTAATTAATATTAATTTTAGCCATGACTATGTATGTCATTTTATATTTTAAGACTTGTATGATGTATTTAAAAGGGTAATTATGGTTGCAAACTTTATTAGAAATTTGAATTGTGATTATGACTATATCTTGATGGAATGATTTTTTTGGAATAATGGGAAAGGGGAGGTGAAAAAAATTGGGGGACTATTTTTCTCATTTCAGATTTCAGAAATTAAAAGAAAATTTCTTCAAATACTTTTGTTTGGGGTTAATATTCAACAGGATAGTGTATTGCACAATAGCAAAAACGGGTCAATTTTATTTAGGGGAAGGGGTCAATTCGCAACAGCATAGTGTAAGGCACAAAAGCAAAAATTGAATATAAATTCAAATCATATAACCAATTTTAAGTTCTTTGACTACAGTTATTCTGTGGCAGAAACCTATTATGTGTCAAATATTTAATTACAATCTGTATCAAGCGTACATATTGTGTCCATTTTGGCCCAACTTTTCAGGGTTGGACATCTGCGGTCATATCCAGCTGCGCTCAGCGAAGCAATTTATTGTGGTTTGGTCTATTAAAATTTGGTGTATGGAATGATTGTAAGGTGTAAAGTCTGTCTGGAATGGTTCATATGACATTGACCTCATTTTTATGATTCATTGGTCAATGATAGGTTTTAGTAATTTTGTCTGTTTATCAGATACTATTAGCAATAGGTCAGCTATATTTGGTGTATGGAATGATTGTAAAGTATACATGTCTATCTGGCAGGGTTCATATGACCTTGACCTCATTTCATGGTTCATTGGTCAACGTTAAGAATTTTTTGTTTGATCTGTTTCTCAGGTACTATAAGCTATAGGACCACTATATTTGGTGTATGCAATGATTGTAAGGTGTACATGTATGTCTGGCATGGTTCAACTGAAAGTGACCTCATAGAACATTGATAATGTTAAGTTTATGTGATACCTGTAGTAAAACCTTCATATTACAAACTTTCAACATAAATTCAAGAGAAGTTAAACAGACGAGATATTTCAGCATGTGCACTCTTGTTTCTTAAAGCTTTCCCATTTTTTCCCGAGTCTCCACTTAATGTTACTATAGATATATTTTTATTCTTCATCTCTCCTAATCCATACTTTTAGTGTTTCACTGTTAAAAAAGGATATCGTAAACATTCTTTCAATTTGCTTACTAAAGTTAATATACAATGTACAGATTGACAAAATCTCTTATATTTGTTTTATTATATAATTATTTGTAGTTGATACTGTACATTTATATCTAAATAGAATTAAAGACTCTTCTTGTGACACTCCCTCTATTGACAGAAATATTTGTATTCTATAAGTTATTGCTCAATAATTTTACCCAGGCTCAATTAGAAATGTGATAAAAATTTCATAAATGTGCATGACATTTTAAAGATGTAATTTTTTGTCAACACTTAGAAGAATATAAATGGAACTGAAAACAAGTCACACTGTATGGGATAACCAGATGCAGCTTGATGCTGTAAATTAAATAGGTTTGACTTTATGAAAAATGTAACAGGAATTTGTTACAGATCGACCAGCTGAGAGAGGTAAATCAGTATACTCCTCCTTTTGAGAAGGTGCATTATAAGCATCAACATTCAGGTAAAGATAGGGGGTTCAAAAGGAGTCTTGCCTTGCTGTTGCATTACATTAATACTTTTGAATACTTTTGAATAAGCATAATTCATAACAACAATATAAGATATGAAGGTAATCAGTTGTGGTAAAATCTTTTATAGGCACATCCTAGTCTCTCTTTCAATCACATGGTTCAGATCCCTAACACTGGTAGTGGTTAAATCTTTAATAGGCAATCCGAGTCTCTGTATCAATGGTTCAGATCCCTTAACACTGGTGGTAAAATCTTTAATAGGTGAATCTCTGTATCAATCACATGGTTCAGATAACACTTTTATAGGCACATCCAGTCTCTGTATCAATCAAATGGTTCAGATCCCTTAACAATGGTAGTGGTAAAATCTTTTATAGGCACATCCGGTCTCTCTTTCAATCACATGGTTCAGATCCCTTAACACTGGTAGTGGTAAAATCTTTTATAGGCACATCCCGGTCTCTCTGTCAATCACATGGTTCAGATCCCTTAACGCTGGTAGTGGTAAAATTGGTTGTTGTAAAATCTTTATAGGCACATCCCGGTCTTTCTATCAATAACATTGTTCAGATCCATTAACACTGGTAGTGGTAAAATCTTCTATAGGCACATCCGGTCTCTGTATCAATCACATGGTTCAGATCCCTTAACACTGGTAGTGGTAAAATCTTTTATAGGCACATCCCGGTCTCTGTATCAATCAAATGGTTCAGATCCCTTAACACTGGTAGTTGTAAAATCTTTTATAGGCACATCCCGGTCTCTCTGTCAATCACATGGTTCAGATCCCTTAACACTGGTAGTGGTAAAATCTTTTATAGGCACATCCCAGTCTCTCTGTCAATCACATGGTTCAGATCCCTTAACACTGGTAGTGGTAAAATTGGTAGTAGTAAAATCTTTTATAGGCACATCCGGTCTCTCTGTCAATCACATGGTTCAGATCCCTTAACACTGGTAGTTGTAAAATCTTTTATAGGCACATCCCGGTCTCTCTGTCAATCACATGGTTCAGATCTCTTAACACTGGTAGTGGTAAAATTGGTAGTAGTAAAATCTTTTATAGGCACATCTCGGTCTTTCTATCAATCACATTGTTCAGATCCATTAACACTGGTAGTGGTAAAATCTTTTATAGGCACATGCCGGTCTCTCTGTCAGTATCAATCACATGGTTTAGATCCATTAACACTGGTAGTGGTAAAATCTTTTATAGGCACATCCCAGTCTCTGTATCAATCACATGGTTCAAATCCCTTAACAGTGGTAGTGGTAAAATCTTTTATAGGCACATCCCGGTCTCTGTATCAATCACATGGTTCAGATCCCTTAACAATGGTAGTGGTAAAATCTTTTATAGGCACATCCCGGTCTCTGTATCAATCACATGGTTCAGATCCCTTAACAATGGTAGTGGTAAAATCTTTTATAGGCAGATCCTGGTCTCTCTATCAATCACATGGTTCAGATCTCTTAACACTGGTATAAAATTAAAATTTTCAAGTATACATGTTCTGTATTAAAAGAATTTGTTTTTATCTTTCAGACATTTGATTTTGACTTGAAAGGTCAAACCTTGGGCGGTAGTGATGAACTATTGGTAGAAATCAAAGACTGGGAAAGAGTAGGAAGAAACAGGTTTGTATTACTATATAAATGTTTTGTAGAAGAGAGCCATATGTATGAAGTGTTAATCATGTTAGTTCTTCTGTCCTTTTGTCATTTAAAATATATGAGTATTTTTAGATGACTTACAGATCAAGTTTGTGTTTTCATTCTGATTTACCAACTCTTCATGATAAAACTGCAGGGGGTTGGGGTTTTTGTGTTGGTCCTATTCATGCATCTAGTTTTAAAATCCTTTACTTATAGATGAGAAATGTAAAAAATAGTGTTCAATTTCAACCTTAGTTTGTACTAATAATTTTAGCGATGGAAAATAAAGGAAAGGAAAAAATTGATACATTGATTTTGTAAGACATATTCTTATGAATAGAAAGTGTTGAGCAAATTATCTTTTTAATTTCAGATTACTAGCAAAATGCAAAGTACCTTTAAGGAATTTACTGAAAGGTGGAGCTCAATCGGAAAATTTGAATCTGACTATGCAGGATGGCAATGGGAGGCCAACACAGGTATAGTTTAAAAGTTCTATACAAAGTTTGATAAGACACAGATACAGCTGAACACCAAGGAAAAAGTTTCAATGGTCCATTGGAAATTGAAGTGTTTTCATGCACATTTGACTATATAGGATTTAATTCTAACATTAACTACATCAGTTATTACTGTATTTTGGTTCTTTTTTATAGTTTTTTATACCCCATTTTCACAGTTAGATATATTCCCTTGTCTTAATATTGCATGTTTTTATTAAAAAAAATCTCAAAATAGCAAAAATTGAAACACTATTTAAGTGACTATTTTTTCAGTAATGTAAAACTTGAAAAGACAAGATACATATACCACTGAGGGAATTGAACAAAGGGGTTTTATATGACAAGTCTGTAGATTTTTCTTGCATTCAATGATAGGGAAATTTTTATTACATTTAAAACCAGTTTTTGGACATACAGGTTCTACTAGTTATGCAATGAATAGTGCCTTTATAATTGAATTTGTTCAAAATCAGTACAAAACTATTTCACTGAAAAAAGATTAAAGATAAGACTGACATTTTAAAACTTTTTAGCCATTTTCTCCAAAAATCTTATAACTATCCTTAACACTGAAAATAAAGTATAACTTGTGAAAAAGGCTACTGATCTAGTAAAAATGATTTAAAATAAGGTTTTCTTAGTTTATATGATGATTTATATCGTATAGCCAGGAAAGGCAGCTGTATGTATTAAAGACCCATACAATAAGCATAGATTTTATAGATTTTATCACAAATTCTTTTGATTTTATGAATGAAATTATCTCTACATAAGACTCTTTTTTGGACATTATTATTATTATTACTACAATACATATTATATGAATGAAAGTGTTATCTATAATATACTGAGTGGCAACAGAAATGCAACACTTACATGCGTTTTCCTTAAATAAATTTAAACTAACAGATTCTCTTTGAAACTTGACCAACTGTTGTTATCAGATTTTATAGATTTTTTAGGTTATGCATGCAGATATTTTTTGGCAATAAAGGTTATTTGCAGATCTTTCCAATTTAAAGATCCTAACATTCATCATCTCCATATTTTTACCCCCAAAAAATCTGAAATTTCAGTTTGGCAAATCTCCAAAAAAGGTGCAGGTCAATCTTTGTCCTTCAAATTTGGCATAGTCCAATTACACTAAGGAAAAACATGTTGGTTTTGATTTTGACCACTATAAGCTGGTTCAGTTAAGGCAAATATTTGATGAATGCCTGTACTGTTTTGTATTATTATCCAGTTGCGACTTGATGATGATGATGATGATGATGATGATGATGAATGGGTGCTGAACGTCTGGCGGCAAATTAATATGCATATTCAGGACAAGAACATGTTAATGTAATATAATTCATATTCATATTATGAATATTAACCCTGCTTTGTACTAGACCGACACCCTGAGCCTGTACTTTTAACGTGCTAGTTCACAAGGTAACAGTCTGCAGAAAGACATGTCACCTTACCCAGACACATTATTCTGACTCCGAGCCAACCAGTCTTTGCTCTTACTCCTAAATGCTGTGTGCTTAGCGGAGAAGCAGCAAATACCAATTTTTAAGTCTTTTGTTTGACACAGCGGGGTTCGAACCCTTGACCTCCCGCACTCGAGTTGCGACTTAAATTTGTAAAGGAGAAATGTTTGCCCTAATTTCTAACTAACTTATAACAAGTATAAAGAGTATGAACTTTAAAAAAAACATAAGTAAGGAATTGGGATCTACATGTATTATTTGGAGATTCATGGCCATCTGGCTTTTGACAGTTTAGTGTCATTGTAATTTTAACCTTTCATCAAGAGCTCTCTTGTACACAACACATATTTTTGAAAAAAAAACTTGTCAGAAATTAATAGATGCCTAGATATTCACAACTCCCTGACAACCATCAAATGTGAGAAGATTGATGTGGTTTTAAACAATGTCACTTTTAGAACATAATTATTTTTATCACTTACAATGTCCTGTTACATCTTTGCATGAATTAAAAATAATAGCTATTACAGACCTTTGTAGAACAATATTTTGTAATTGACACTTAGATGGTTGTAATTTCAAATCTGTTAAAAAGAAAACCAATATTTGAAAACTTTAGTCTGGGGACCTCTTTATTTAAAAAGTTTGTTAGAGGTAAAAGAATTGGTAACTTTGTGAATGTATATGTCCCAAAATGTAAATTGTAATGATACACTAACAATCTTATCTTAAGTAAAAGGAAAGAATTAAGATTTAAAATACCTTAAATTCAGAAATTATTGCGATGTTTTTATTATTGCGAAAAATGCGAATGGGTTATAATCGCAATAATTTAAACTCGCATTTTGAAATTTTTTATATGAATTAAACAGAATTTTCTCAATATCGCAAAAATTAAAATCGCATTTAAGTCTAAAATGACAAAATCGCAATAATAAATGCACGCAATAATTTCTGAATTTACAGTATATCAAACCTAATATTACCGACCCTGAAATTTTGAACTTTTTATAGGAAACACAACTATTAATTATGTTGTAATGCCTACAGTAGGAAAAGATAACAGAAATTATGTATCCTGAAGGAGATAATTTTGTTATGAAGTGACAATTGATTTTCATAATTTTGGTTTTGAATAATAAAGAAAATAGATATTAATTATAGATAATTTAGGCATGCAATGAAATAATTATATTTGATATATCCATTAATGTGTAGTACATTTTATTTTATAAAAGATTTCACTGATGTAGAATTAGTCATATACAAGTATATATTACATATCATATGAAAATAAATTTCAACATATGGCTATACATGTATGTATTATAAAATCATTATCATTGTTCAAAGTCAGTCCAAATGTTCTAATTTATAGTAATATTAAAAGGTTCATAGGAAAAATCAATTGATTGCATGTAAATAAAGGTTTGAATTGAAGAATAATTCTTTTACAGCTGGTTTTGACATAGATATCTCTAAAAAAACACAAACCTATTCAAATTATTGTAAAATGCAAATGAAGTTTCTTATGCAGTATATTTGATACTATGTAATTAGCCTAAACAGTTTTAAAGATACAAGCATTTCTAATAAATACAGATAAGAACGTTAGTTTGTCAAAATAATGTATTTTTATATTAATATTTTTATGATTAAGTGATTTGAAAATTTCTATTTTGGAAAACAATTTAGACAGGCTACTATTTTCAGAAATTCTTATCATGTAAAAAAAATAGGGATATCCATTAATACTCTAGTACCACCCCTCTAGTACACATACTTGAGTATCACTTGGTACATTCAATTATTATTTGGTAGTAAACAGAACAGGATAAGACAAATTTCTTGAGATAATTAAAAACCTCATCTTTACAATGAACTAATCGATAAATCATTCCTTAATTAAATTTCACCCATTGCTTTTTTGAAGGAATTTGCTTGTTTTTATTGAAAAAAAAAGTTTTCCTCAAGTTTAGCCCGAGTTTTTTTTCAAAGAACTTCTAAAATGTGGATACTCAAGTATTGCTCGTAATTTTTCCATATTGCAGTCTTGGATTTTTTCCTTCATGAAATGTAATGAATTTTTTACCAATTTGATAGGCCCTTTGGAAAATTTCAGTATACAGTCCTATATTTAATACACTGACACAACTATATAAGCTTTTTGGTCTGCCTGTCATAGATTTGTAAGTGTTTGGTACATGAGTGTTCTTGTATTGGATTCATTTATTTTTTGTGAATAAAGGAAAAGTTGCATTTTCAGGAATATTAGATTTCGTGGTTTTACAAAAGTCGGCATAAAATCCTATAGAAAATTTGTATTTCATTGAACATTTGACTTCGTGTACCCACAAAATCCATGAAAATTGATATCAAACAAATTAACGGTTCAATGAAGTACAAATTTTCTATAGGCTTGTATGCAAAATTGGGCAAAACCATGAAATCAAATATCCTGGAAAATGTAATATTTCCTTAATCCATGAAAATTGATATCTATGAAAATAAATTAATCCACAGAAACCTAGTTCTTTATAGAACTATACAAAATGTATAATATTTTTCTATATTTGCTGTTTTCCTAATCTACTCAAGTGAATAATGTAACAGTATTGTGTTAAATCTGAATGTAAACATACTTTCATTTTCATTTAGTGTCAACTGAATATTAAAGTAAACTACAAACCACCGCCGTCTGCTCAACCAGCAGCTCCATCTGGTGGTGCCTCAGGACAGATAGATCAAGGAGGTTAGTCCATTTTTTCTGCTTGACCAAACTGGTTTAGTTAATTCTCTGTTACCAAGCTGGCAGCTTTGCTTAGCATATAAAGCCATATTCAGGATGACCTATGCTGATACAGATTGAAAATGCTTAGAATTTGAATGTAACTATTTCAACAACAAAATAAGAACCTAAGTGCAATAATTCTATTATGGAAAACACTTTAACAGTCTATTGGTGGGAATAATGATTACGATTGATGTCTAAATTCCATTTTATGGTTCAGTCTCGGTACATTTATCAGGAATCTAACTATTCTTTCAAATTAGTTTTCATTCATGTTGTTTATTGATGATAATTTTAGCATAATTTGCTGACTGCTATTATTCCCCTTAAGAATTTCCCTTTAGCAGTTCATGTGGATCACAAGCTACGTATTATCCTAGGGTTGTTTGTGCATTTTTAAGACCTGATTCAATTCATGTAGTGTCAGTTTAGTCAGGGAAAATATAGCATGTGTTGCGTTGAAATCTTTGTACATGCATATAGGAATATATTTTGAACAAATTACAAAAATTCAAAATTTTGGAAAAATTTGCAGTGTAAAATTTCTCAATTTCAAATGGATATAATAAAAAAAATTGAATCCAAAAAGGAAGAGAAGAAACCAGACTACATACTGGCTGGTATGTTTATTATTTAGTGAACAGTGAATAAAATGATTATTTTTTTGTTATCGTTATAGTATGAAGATTTTATTTCTAAGTAAAACAAGTAATCATTTGCACACTGTACAAATTATATATATCACTCCTGTTATACACCATAAAACAAAACATTTCTTTTGATGAACACATTAAAGACTTGTATTCACATAGCATCGAAATACAATAAGCATTTTAATAAATTAATGGTTACTTTAAAAATAAAATTAGTTAGTAGTCTTTGATATTTAACAAAAATGAAGGAATAGACAACCTGTGACCAAGAGACTGTATTATTCATGTAAGTGAATAAAATGATTCTGTTTAAATTTAATTTTATTAGCTCACCTGGCCCAAAGGGCCAAGTGAGCTTTCTCATCACTTACGTCGTCCGTCGTAGTCCGTTAACTTTACGAAAATCTTGGAAATTTTGCTGTTTTGGTTATTACAATGTATCTTGAATATTATTATAGATAGAAATAAACTGTAAACAGCAATAATGTTCAGCAAAGTAAGATCTACAAATAAGTCAACATGACCAAAATGGTCAGTTGACCCTTTAGGAGTTATTGCCCTTTATTGTCAATTTTAACCATTTTTGTAAATTTTGTAATCTTTACAAAATCTTCTCCTCTGAAACTACTTAGACAAATTTAACCAAACTTGTCCACAATCATCATTAGGGTATCTAGTTTAAAAATGTGTCCGATGACCCCCCTGAACCAAGATGGCCGACATGGCGAAAAATAGTATATAGGGTAAAATGCAGTTTTGGCTCATATCTCTGAAACCAAAGCATTTAGATCAAATCTGACGGGATAAAATTGTTCATTAGGTCAAGATCTATCTGCCCTGAAATTTGCAGACCAATCAGGCAACACGTTGTTGGGTTGCTGCCCTGAATTGGTAATTTTAAGAAAATTTTGCAGCTTTTGGTTATTATCTTGAATATTATTATAGATAGAGATAAACTGTAAGCAGCAATAATGTACAGCAAAGTAAGATCTTCAAATAAGTCAACATGACCAAAATTGTCAATCGACCCTTAAGGAGTTATTGCCCTTTATAGTCAATTTTTACAATTTTCATAAATTTTGTAAATTTTGTAAATTTTACAAAATGTTTTCCACTGTAACTACTGGGCCAAGTTCATTATAGATAGAGATAATTGTAAGCAGCAAGAATGTTCAGTAAAGTAAGAGCTACAAACACATCACCATCACCAAAACACAATTTTGTCATGAATCCATCTGTGTCCTTTGTTTAATATGCACATAGACCAAGGTGAGCGACACAGGCTCTTTAGAGCCTCTAGTTTACAAAATAACCAAATATTTTAAGCTAAAAAGGAAAGGAATTATAAAACCAGGATAACTTGGGTTATACTGGATATTATGATATCCATCTTGACAAATGGATTGCATATACTTATAATATTGGATGTTGTACCCTTTACATGAATTAAACCATTATAAAATTTTCAATAAACCAGGATCATCACAAACTCACAAGTTTAGTTTGTGTTAACCACACACAAAATGTCTAAGTGCTGGTTGAAATCAGGTTTTCATATTAGAGTGACAATTTATTATGGACAAGTTTGGTTGGTTTGAGCTTTAACATTGGTGATAGGTTTATTTCCTCATGGCTGTGGTAGCATGCTGGCCTCAAGTGAGTGGGATTGTAGGTTTATTTCCTTATGGTTGTGGTAGCATGCTGGCCTCAAGTGAGTGGGATTGTAGGTTTATTTCCTTATGGCTGTGGTAGCATGCTGGCCTCGAGTGATTGGGATAGTTGGTTTAATTCCTCATGGTTGTTGTAGCATGCTGGCCTCAAGTGAGTGGGATTGTAGGTTTATTTCCTCATGGTTGTGGTAGCATGCTGGCCTCAAGTGAGTGGAATTGTAGTTTTATTTCCTCGTGGCTGTGGTAGCATGCTGGCCTCAAGTGAGTGGGATTGTAGGTTTATTTCCTCATGGCTGTGGTAGCATGCTGGCCTCGAGTGAGTGGGATTGTTGGTTTATTTCCTCATGGTTGTTGTAGCATGCTGGCCTCAAGTGAATGGGATTGTAGGTTTATTTCCTCATGGCTTTGGTAGCATGCTGGCCTCAAGTGAGTGGGTTTGTAGGTTTATTTCCTCATGATTGTGATAGCATGCTGGCCTCAAGTGAGTGGGATTGAAGGTTTATTTCCTCATGGTTGTGGTAGCATGCTGTCCTCAAGTGAGTGGGATTGTTGGTTTATTTCCTCATGGCTGTAGTAGCATGCTAGCCTCAAGTGAGTGGGATAGTAGGTTTATTTCCTCATGGCTGTGGTAGCATGCTGGCCTCAAGTGAGTGGGGTTGTAGGTTTATTTCCTCATGGCTGTGGTAGCATACTGTCCTGAAGTGAGTGGGATTTTTGGTTTATTTCCTCATGGTTGTGGTAGCATGCTGGCCTCAAGTGAGTGGGATTGTTGGTTTATTTCCTCATGGCTGTAGTAGCATGCTGGCCTCAAGTGAGTGGGATTGTAAGTTTATTTCCTCATGGCTGTAGTAGCATGCTGGTCTCAAGTGAGTGGGATTGTAGGTTTATTTCCTCTTGGCTGTAGTAGCATGCTGGCCTCAAGTGAGTGTGATTGTAGGTTTATTTCCTCATGGCTGTAGTAGCATGCTGGCCTCAAGTGAGTGGGATTGTAAGTTTATTTCCTCATGGCTGTAGTAGCATGCTGGCCTCAAGTGAATGGGATTGTAAGTTTATTTCCTCATGGCTGTAGTAGCATGTTGGCCTCAAGTGAATGGGATTGTAAGTTTATTTCCTTATGGCTGTAGTAGCATGCTGGCCTAAAGTGAGTGGGATTGTTGGTTTGATCTCTACTTTGTAAAACAGAAGACTTTAAAATTGGTATTTGTTGTTTCTCCTAAAAGTGTGTGGTATTTAGAAGTTTGAGTGAAGACTTGTCTGCTGGGTGTCTGAATAATGTGTTGATATGTATTCTTGCAAACTGTTATCTTGAAACCTGGCATTCTGCTTTTTGATTGGGTTGTTGTCTCTTTGACACATTTCCCGTTTCCATTCTTAATTTAAAATCCGACTCAGCATGTTGGTTCTAGCACAAAGCAGGGTAGATTCATCTATCATTAACATATTATTGTCCTAAATATACATGTAATATTTCCTTTTGGATATTAAGCAGCCTTTATTCAATACTCAATTTTATCCCTCAGACACGCAGAAGATATAAATTTTAACTTCTGTAAAGTTTTTATGTGTTGAAATCTTTATAAACTACTGTCTGCCATTAAATCATTTCTTAATTTGAATATACATTTGTTAACATAGGCAAGTCTGCAGTCTCTTATTAAAATTTTGTTTTTATTTTACAGGGGATGTTCTTGGAGGAAACATGATGGACATGGCAGGTGGAGAGGAAGAAGAAGAAGAAGAGGAAGCAACTGGACCTCCACAAATAGACCCTACCACTGGACAACCTGTTCCTAGACCTAAGAAAAGGAGGCGAGCAAGGGGCTCCATGGCAAGAAGAATGCTGGGAAATCTGTCCACAAAGGCTACTGATTTCCAGGTAAAGGTTATGATTTTTCAGCACACATAGCTGCTACATTTGAAACCAAAAAAAAAATCAAGATAGAGAATCTGTTGAAAGTAAGAATAAACCTAAATCAAAGCAATAAATATTAAAGACCCGTAATCTGTAAATTGAAATTTCTAGGGAACAAATTATGACTTGGCCTTTTGATGGCCACCTTCGAAACTTGGGGTTAGGAGAATTGTGTTAACTAATCACCAGTCAAGGTTACAGCTGTTACTGTAGATATATATTCTGGAAAGGAACTGTTTGAATCTGTTTAAATAATTTAAACAACAAATTTGAAGCAGTTTTTTCTGATGATAACATCTAGTCTTGATTTATTGCGAACCAAATGATACTTTTCCACAAATTCACTTGAAGGTTACCTATCCATTTAAACTTTTGTTAGTTCTTTTGTCCCATTGAATGAATACAATAGCTATTGTTCTCTGTGTAGTTTATTCACTGGGACCTTTAAATTTTTCTTCTAAGAGAAATCTATCACTCATTGATTAATTTACCTGAGTAAAAAAAATATCTTATAAATAGACGAAAATACATGTTTTATACTCAAAAACTGCATGTGATGTTGTATTTATTTTCAATCTGTTGAATGTAAACAGTGACTCAGTTGATTTCTGACAAAACTTTCAACATTGTTCCCAACCTTCAAGTGAATCTGTGGAAAAGTATCATTTGGTTCACAATAACACTTGAAGATTTATCCCAAACTTAAATTGAATACTTTTACCATATATACAGTTAACTCTCGTTGTCTCGAACTCGGTTGACTCGAAATTTCGGATGAGTCGAAGTTTTCTCGTGGTCCCGAACTTTGTTCCATATAAATATAAGTATTTCGACTCTTGATGAGTCGAAATTGGATGAGTCGAAATTTCAGTTGACTCAAACTAAATTTATGGTCCCAAGGTTAAAAAAACATTCAAAATTCTTTATTTATCTCAAACCAAAACACATGACCTCAGGGATTTAAATGGATTGAAGAGTTAATCTGACAATACACGTGTAATTAAATTTCCGGTCACTGACCACTGTATTGATTTATGACATCCTTTTTCCACGAGTGTTTGCCTAAGATTATCACCATGATAAGTAATTAGTGATACATTGTTATAGTTTATGAAAAATTATTTAAAAAGTTTTAAAAACAATTAATCGTAATCATACACTAATGAGCTTGGCTGTGTATAAAGTAGGGATTAAGACTTCCGTTGGTGATCAACCCAAAACTACTCAATCAGCGTCTTTATTTTTTCTTTTGTATTTTCTCTTGCAGAAAAATATTTTAATGAAAGAAAATTCTTGTGTACGAGAATGAATAATTTTGTCAACTTTAAATAAGATCGATTGGAAATTACTATCTCGGCTAAAAGCCACAGGGACAAATTTTAACTGTACAAAGAAATAAATAAGAGACATAAAATGTTATTATAATAATAAAAGACCATAACATACAAAAACATCGATCTGAGATCAGAACATCGATCCCCTTCCCATCCATATTTATTTTAGCCTTACCAAGATAAGCAAGAGTTATGTCCCTTGGACTGTCAAACTTCCGGTTTTTGTTTGAGTCGAACTACAATTCTCCAAATATTTCTCTGGTCCGGCTGACTTCGAGGTAACGAGAGTCGACTGTAGTTAATAAAAGGAATATATTGTGGCTGATTTAGAGAATGGCATATTATATAGATACCTGTCTAGAATTGAAGACTGTAAGATGCCATCTTTATATCTTTTTGTCCCCACTGTGACACGTTGAGGGGGACATAGAAATACCAGGTGTCTGTCTGTGCATTGGTGTATGCCTCTGTTCTTGTAAGCGCTCTCACATGTACAAATCTTGCTAGATTTTTATTAAACTTATATGTCCCTTTGAAATATTAATTATATGGAAAATTGCATTGTAAGCACTTTCAAGCCTTCATTTCTTTAAGATATTTTTAAAAAAGTTTTAAACGTGTTAAAGAACAAAAAAAAAATTTTTTAGTTAATGCCCTTGGACATTGAAACTCTGTTCTTGTTATTTGTGTTGTTTGGTTGCTGTCACAGTTAGATTTAACATAATTTTCTTTCATTTTGTATTTAAACAAAATTTTTCCTCTAACAAATGTCATTGCCAGTTGCATTGCAATTAACCTTGTCCACAATTGTCATTATATCTGGTTTCAAAAATTTTTACCCAATTTTTACCACAAAAAAAGTGAATGCTACAAATGTTGAATGTTTCTTCAGTAAAACTAAAGAAATAAAAATTATTACAATTTTTTTTCAAATTTCAGATAAGAGTGAAGATCATTGAAGCTCGCCAGTTACAGGGAGACAACATACAACCATGTGCCAAAGTAACAGTTGCTAATCAGACAAAAACAACCAGAGTGAAAAAATCAACAAACAGTCCATATTGGAATGAACCTTTCTTTTTTAACTTCCATATATCACCATTAGAACTTTTTGAAGACTATATAGAATTTAAGGTAAGGTTTTACCAAAAATATAGGAGGATCATATTTCTTAATTTTTTTGGACAGCAACAATATAACATAAAATGGATAGCGAACAGACATACAGTGACTGCGAACCCCACAGTTTCTTGTATCTAGATTGCCTTAAGTGTGACCTAGAAATAACATAAAGTGACAAGAGAGAGAGCCTGAAGTGTGACCTTGAATTAACTTAAAGTGACAAGCTCGAAAGGAGTAGGAATAATTCAGAATGTGTTCTGTAAGGAACATGATGCAATATAGGCTTCCACTGAAATTTGTACTTTTGATTTAAGATTTCTTGTGATATTTCTATTAATTTTATGTAAAAATGGGTTCATAGGGTCCATGGAGTAAAGTAATATAAACTATGACATCACAGAAACCACATTTCTAAGTGATTTGGTAAAAATACTAAGATTTTGGTCCACTTTCAGGACTATCAACATAAAATCAATCATAGTTAGTAAAGCAGGCGAGACATTTCAGCGTGTGTGTGAAAATATATGAATTGACCAAATGCTAATTAAATGTTTCATGTCAACGCAGAACAAATTCACTGAATAAGTCGGATGGATGAATGTCTCATCACTCAGATCATCATAGTGGTGTCTTTTTAAAAAGTTACAATAACTACAATTATATATATTGTCACTGTATGTCTTTGTTAATTGTATTTCAGGTGTTTAATGCCAAAACATTTAGAGCTGATTCAATGATTGGATCATTCAAGGTTGGTACAGATTATAGAAAAAGTTTATTTAAGATATAATTGAAAATTTACTATTGCATAATGATAAAAGATGACTATTTTATACATGTACCCATATATGTTTATTTAATGATGTATTGGCTGTGACAGTTTTATATCTGTTGTAGATTTTTATTGAAAATAAATTTTCATAATGCAACAAATAAATTTACCAAAACTTGTATAGAATCTACTCTTATCTGATTGGTTGATATCTAATTCTTTTGTTACAAACATGGAAATTAGCCAAAATATCACAAAATTTTTTGTTTATAAAATCTTATATTCATATGTTAAATCTATGCACAAACCTCGCATACTGTAAAATTTTTTTTTTTAATTTTATTGTTGTTGAAAAAGTTTACACTTTGATAATGCTAGTTATTTAAATTGCAGTTTAGACATTGCTTCAACACTGTAGAAAGTTTTTAATGCTTGCTACTATTTATCAACAGATGGAAATAGGTCAGGTATATTTAGAAAACCGACATACTTACATGAACAAATGGCTGCTACTTAGTGATGAAGAAGCAGAAATGGCTGGAGCCAAAGGTTACCTTAAGATGTGTGTTTGTATCGTAGGACCAGGAGATGATGCTCCGGTATGCTCATTTTACTAAACAGTATTTATAATATGTAATCTGCATTACACAAAATCAGATATCTGCTGTTAATCTCCTTATTATTAGAATGGTTGTGCAAAAAAAAAAATACATAAAAAAAAAAAAAAAATGGTGAAAAAATGAATTAGTGTCTTCCTCATAAATATTGCTATCTTCAATGTATAATATATATTATCACTATTTTTTCAAATTTTCCATTTGTTCATTTTTGATGATTACATAGCACGCTTCTTGATGGATATTGGTTTTTCTCAGTAAAGTAGAGTTTATGACGTCATAAGCCTTCGTCATTGACGTTACCTAGGAAAACAACAATAAACAGATTATGAATGGTCTTTTAAACTTGAGTATGTTTCTCGGCTACATCTCATCTGGGCAATTGTAGATGAGAAACACCCCCTTGTTTGAAAAACCATCGATAATCTATAAGTAGAATTTTCAATAAGTTTTCTTAACCTTTTCTTCATGCACATGCTTTTGTAAGAGCTCATGCTCAAAATCCCTTGTAGCATGATATAATCCATAGAGAGGACATAAAGTGATATACATTTCAACATAGATTTTAATTTAAACTGTATGGTCAGATATTTAAACCCCCACTTTAGGAGTGGGACCTATAATGCAATCACCTTGTCGGTCCATCCATTTGGCCAACAAATATTTTCTTCACACTATTCTAAGAAACTATTGAACAGAATGACTTCAAATTTGGACAGCTCGACAGCGATGAGTTGTAATGTGTGAGCACTTTACAGATCTACTTCCTGTTTGCTGAATACTTTAAATTTTTCAATATGTTGAATGAACTTATTTTTTTTTTTACATATACATCTATCATAGGGAATTCTACGATTTAATACCTTAAGACATGATTTTCATTTAACTTACATCCAGCAGTTAATGTTATGAGGTAATAATTTAATAAAAATGTCTTCTGATTGGCTGAAAGTTTTTGGTCTATCAGCTCATAGACATAATTTTGTTATGTGACCGTGACGTTGTCAACGTTTTATCATGAATTATTGTTCAAACTGTAATTTTAAGCATGGACTCTCTTCCACAAAAAAATTGTGTTTTAATTTAAATAATTTTTGTCTGAATTTTTATTTAGTAGGGCTAATAAAATAGTATATTGTATGGAAGTATATAAGTCAGTAATGCTGCATAAAAAAAAAAAAAACTATATAACACTAAACAGTGTCAAAATAATTTTATTTTAGAGTTTTAAAAATTTACCATCAGAAGGGGAGGATGATATTGAAAGGTATGTTTTGTTTACTGTTCTAACAATGTTTTTTTCTTTTCAGATTTTGCTTTGAATTATTTTTGATAATGTCAAATTTAAATGGCTCTTGATTTTATCTGCCTGATAAATATTCATATTTTCTTAAATGAGAAAGGACATATTTTTGAAATGATTTTAAAGAAATGAAAAGCTTTCATAAAGTTTTATACATTATCTATTAAATAGACAGCGCTACACCCCCAGTCACATTTTTTTCAAAGCTGCTTTTCAGTCAAACATTTTTGAAATATATCAATATAGGTTTTAATCTGAAAAATTGATCAATCAAGGAAAATTTTCTTAGCCATACAATTGTACCACTGTAAAAATTCAATAACCATTCTTGACTTCTAGATCTTCTTTTTGTGGTGGGTGGGTGGGGTGGAAAATTATTGCAGATTACTTAAAATTAACTTATTTATTTGACGCATAACTTTTTCTTGCAGTCATCTGATGGGATGATAAGGATTCTTCTAATTTAAGTGACAAATTATATTTTTCTTAACAGTAATCTATTGAGACCAGCAGGTGTCCAGTTACAACCTGCCACATTTACAGTGAATCTGTATAAGGCAGAAGATATACCAAGAAGTAAGTGGCATCAGAATTTAAAAAAAGCAGTCGGCAAGAAATAAGAGCAGTTATTCCACAAATTAAATAATGTTTATAAAAATAAGAAAATGTGGTATGATTGCCAATGAGACAACTCTCCACAAGAGACCAAATGACACAGAAATTAACAACTGTAGGTCACAGTACGGCCTTCAACAATGAGTAAAACCCATACCGCATAGTAAATTATAATAGGCCCTGAAATGACAAATGTAAAACAATTCGAACAAGAAAACTCACGGCCTGATTTATGTACAAAACAATGAACGAAAATCAAATATGATACACAGCAGCAAATGACAACCACTGAATTACAGGTTCCTGACTTGGGACAGGCACATACAGAATGTGGCGGGGTTAAACATGTTTGCTAATGCCAAACCCTCTCCCTAACCTGGGACAGTGGTGTAACAGTACAACATACAAACAAGAAATAATGTTTACCTATTTAGTTGCAAGTTGTGTCCAGTCTATATCTGGAATTCCTCTTGAAATTGATTATTGATATTTGTTTAAGCATTTATCTCTGCCTGAAGTTGTGTCACACATAGTATTTGAATCTTTGGCTTAGAGGTCAAGGTCACTGATGTGTTTGTCAGTTGCCCATCTAGCACATTGTGTCCTCTCTTTACTGTAAACCAACTATTTTCCTGAGCAGTTTAATTTCACTTTTGTGAGTAGAAATATAAATCTGGAGTAATTCCAGTTTGGAATACATTTATATGAATAAAACAACAATTTTTTCTTTAAATCACACAACTTTAAAATAATTGCAATTATTGTAAAGAGGTAAACTAAAAAAAAATAATTAGGAAATAAGTATGTTGTTTATAAAAGAGGTGAAAGATACCAAAAGGAGAAAGTTGAAGAGGGACAGACAAAATCATGGCAAGAAAACAAAAAAATATGAAAAGACAAACCACAAAGTATCTTTAATACCCATTGGGTTCACTGATGAAACTTGGTATCAGGTGTTTACCAAAAAGAATAGAGTATCAAGCCTAAATTACAAGATCACAAAGTTTTTGGAAGTTGCCAATCCTTGATCTATATTCATCAACGATGATGTGATGGATGGATGTTTAACGTCCAGTAGCAAATTAATTGCATATTCAAGACAAGAACATATACATGTTAAATGAATATTAACCCTGCTTTGTACTTTACAGATACGTTAAGCCAGAATTTTAATGTGTTTGATCACAAGGTAACCGTCTGCAGGAAGACATGTCACCCTACCCTGACACATTATTCTGACTCCTTGTTGACCATTCTTTGCTCTCACTCCTTAAAGCTGTGTGCTCGGAGGAGAAGCAGCAAATACCAATTTTAAAGTGGTTTGACCCAGACGGTGTTTAAACCCAAGACCTCCCACACTCGAGGTGAACACAATACCACCAGACCACTGACACAGTTAAATATTCATTAATCTTGTGTGTTTTCTATCTTCAGAACCTGTTTTAGTTAATTGATGACATTTGTTATGGAGATTCATCACTATCAGAATGTGTGTTTTCTCAAATTTCTTTGGTCTCTTACGTTTTGAAAATTATACAAAACAATGCATTATGTGTACCTCTCCCTATAAAAGACCCCCGGAAGTAAAAAATGAGTATAAATGATCATTTGTAGAATTTTAATTTGAAGCATCTTGCAATAAATTGAAAGTAAAAGCAAATAATAACGTACATATGTATTTTCAGTGGACTCTAACTTCCTACAAGGAGTTAAGAAACTGTTTGGTTCAGATGACAATAAGGAGTTAGTTGATCCTTATTTTGTGTTGACATTTGCTGGAAAGCAGGTTTGTATTTTTTTGGTTCTATTTTTAAAGTATTGATTGTTCCTCTGCATCCTGTTAGATTCAACTTTATCAGCATTCAATACGGTTTAACTTTTAAAATTTTAGAATAAGAGATTTTGCCAAACTTTTGAATGTTTGAAATTTAAAGATTGATTGATTGAATTGGTGTTTAATGCCACTTTCAGCACTCTTGGTTATATAATGGCTGCCATTTATACAGGTGGAGGAAGCCAATGTACCTGGAAATAGAAATGTAACTGTCATGAAATAGATAATTGAACTGTGTATGATTTAATGTGGTTTAAGCAACATACTTGTTTATGGATCCAAAAACGACATTTTGAATTCAACAAAATCAACTTGAATATAAGATAAAAATGCACCATCACAGAATTTTTCTATGAGACTATATACATATTTTTTGTTGTTATTTTTATTACAGGCACAATCAAAGATTATGTATAACAATGACCACCCTGATTGGAATCAAGCCTTAAGTCTTGGAATACAGGTAAACTGATTATGTCTTGTACATAGATGCCAACCGTTACTATTTTTTCGCAACTGTTACGAATTTTGGACCAAAATTACGGTGTTACGATTAACAGTCTATTTGTTATGGATTTTCTTTCATTACCTGTCCGGAACAGTTCCCTGTTTAGATATCATTTTGATCATTAGGACACTTCATCTTTGGTTATAATTGTTTAACAATAAGTGCTTGAGTGTTTCGAATTTTTAAATTCTTTTGGGTTTCTTGGGACTATATATAGTAGAAAGCAATATATCAATTTCCTGTTCCATTCTGAATAATTAATGAATGCAGCAAGTCTTTGTTTTCAAGTTATAGTGTCTGATGAAACAATGAATTTCTGCAGGAAGGAAAGAAAACTTGGACTACAAAATCAGAAAACAGAACATTATTAATGATTATTCCTTTTGCAAATACTGCGAACAAGACTTCCATTCAGATCGGAAATAAACTTTCAAATATCATAGTAATAGCCCTGGCATATTTATTACTTTACCCGTGTAATGAAGAAGAGGGCTAAGGAGGGTGGGGATGTTTTTTTCCCCTCAAGAACTACAAACTAGAGCTTTTTGGAAATATGGTAGCAAGCTTCATGTGGCCATGCTTTACTATGTGTTTGACATTCATTGCTAATCATCTTCCTGTTTATCAAATACTTATATGGTCTTACATATAATGACCATGTATGAAATTTTCTTTGCATTTTTCTCAGGAATTGTTAATCAGAGCTTCCTGAAATTTGATAATAAGCTTCATGTGAGCATGCTAAACCATGAGATATGTTTTCACATCAATTGCTTATCCACTTCTTCTACACCAAAACATTTAAGTAGGGTATTGATCATTGGAGAGAAATAGTTCACAGTTCAACTTGTATTTCTTTATATAATAGAAATATAATATTATAGAATAGAATTGACCCAAGAAAATTGGTTAACACATGATGAGTTTTTCCTGTAAAGAAAATAAAGGTCAGTCTATGTGTTGAAAGAATCCTTGTTCAATTAATAGTTTTCGAGAGATTTTTTTGGGGGTATTTCATTATTCTAAATTTATTAAGAATGTACTTAGGTGAAATTGAAAAAATCTAGAATTTAAAATTGATACTTTAAGTCAGAAGAGTATTTTTTTTTAAAAAACTAAGAAACAAAATAAGCTTAAAGTATTGATAGGTTATGGAGCTCCTTTTCGAGATATTTAATTTTAAAAATGGCAGGAAAAGGCTGACTCTGACGTTTACCTTATATTTACATTGGTATTATTTGGGTCTAAAATCGAAAGAAAGGAAATCTAGAATCTGCTTAAATTTTGGTACGTGACCTTAACTGAGCTATTGAAGTCTTATATGAAAAGAAAAATGGGTGTTATGGGGCAAAATATTTTACCCTGTATCGTAGGAAAAAATCCAAGGAGTCTGAACATCTGACAAAAATTCCTAAACCTGACCTAAGTACATCCTTAATTGTAGTTTTCTTTCTATATTTCTAATTCCCTTCCATTAGTGATATAATCAAGTTCATTTTAGATGATGTTTTCTTTCTATTTTTCTAGTTCCCATCCATGTGTGATAAAATCAAGTTCATTATGAAAGATTGGTAAGTTGAAAATAACTTTTAAATTAAAATGATTGATGTTTAAAAAAAAAATTGAACTCCATGAGCATGCAACAGTTTAGATAGTGCAATTATGGAAAAATTTATCCAAGATAAATTTCTTTTATTAAAACTGTAATCTTGCATTTTCAAATATAAATTTTGTCTAATGGAATAATATAATTTCTTTAATAGTTAATAAACATTGTTTGATTCATTACAATACACACATATATTGCAATTGTGTAAAATATTTGGGTAAAAAAAAAAAATATCCATTTTATGTACAAGTAGAAAGAATTTTGTCAGTGATAACATGAAATAGTCCAACTATGTATTCCAGTTATGTATGCCTTTAGTTGTATAGTCTGTTTCTGAAAACCTGAAGTGACTCAAAATTATAATTTTATAATAGTTCTTATCCATCCACGAAAATAGCACTGGTTTGCTGCAGTGAGGAGCTATGAGGAGAAGCTGATATTTCTTGTTACATAATCTTCATGTAATATTTAATTTATATAAATTACTCAACTACATGTACTGTTCAACATGTTTAAAGGTGTATTTACTCCTGACAAATTTTGACCAATCTCAATCATGCAGCTGTATTTACATGTATTTGTGTGTTGAAATAACACAAAACTCTATATCTACTTCTTACTTTTGGCTCTTTATTATAGGGAACCAGTTCTATATGTACTTGCCAGGATTGAAAATAACTTGTTAAATTTAGATTTTAGAGTTTTTATTGTTAAATCACTTGATATTGTCAAAAGTTGTAGTTTGATACAAAACATTATGTGTAGATATTTATTAGTTATAAATCTTTGTAAGAAATTGATTTTCATGTAAAATTTTAGTCGTAAAAATTGTATCAAGCTTCAACAATTCATTGATTGATCATATTTTTATAAACAAAATTTCCTATTAATACCATATAAAACAAACATCTTTTATAATTATGTTTTGAATGAGCTTGTAAAACTAAAATTTCAAAAGTTTATGACATAGATTGTACATTATTCTAAATCCAGTACACAAAAATTTAAATTATTCAAGAAATATCATCAGGATAATATATGATTGATTGACAGTTGTTTGATTAACGTCCAGTGGAAAGTATTTCATGCATATTCAGGATGAGAACCAATCATACAAGAAATCAATTAGATACTTGTGAAAAGTGGATAGTCCTATGATATATGATTGATTGATTGTTGGTTGCTTCATGTCCAGTGTATAATATATGAAAAATAGAAGGCATATTGTGAATTTATAGAGCATATTGATATTTGTTTATTATATGATCAAGCTGATTACAATTTATAGTTGAGTAGTTACTGTGGATGCATTTGTTTTTTGTGGGTACCAATATTTGTGGATTGAGGAAAACGTTTTTTAGTTGGTATTTGATTTCGTTATTTTGCCAAAGCTGCATACATGCTTATATAAAATTTGTAATTCATTGAACATTTAAATTTGTGGTTCACCTGTAAACACGAAATCCACGAAAATTGGTTATCCAACGAATAATATTGAATCCACAGTAATATGTTTTAAGGATCATTAATTCACATTGCTGCACAGATTGTGATATTTTCTCATAATGTTCTTGTTAACACCTTACAACAATTATATAACAAATACGAGTTCATATACTTGTTTAAATTCTCTTTAACTATGCAATTATGCAATCAAAATGAAAATATGATTCATTCATCTTAAACATTGCACAATTAGTCAAAAAATACTTGCACAATATTTAGAAAATTCATAGTTAAAATTTTAACCCCAAAAAATACTTGAATCATATATGCCACATATGAAATCTGATTTCCTCTATATAAATAAAATAAACTTGTGGTGTTATCCTATATCACTGCTTTATTATTTGTCACTGAGGTAGGTTTGTTAAAATTCTGTAAACAAGATATTATGAAATTTTTGAATTACTTTTAAAATCATGTCAATAACTTTGGATTTGCACAAGCAGATAGATAGCCTGAACAGTTGAACAAAACGTTAATTTATTTTCGTGAAATTTTCTAACAAATTTTGCACAAGGGTTGTACCAAGGAGAGAAAAACATAGGATACTTAACAAAACACCCTATTATTTTGAACATAAATTAGGCCGTTTTCTCTTTAGAATTGTTTTACATTTGTCATTTCGGGGCATTTTATAGATGACTATGTGGTATGGGTTTTGCTCATTGTTGAAGGCCGTACGGTGACCTATAGTTGTTAATTTCTGTGTCATTTGGTCTCTTGTGGAGAGTTGTCTCATTGGCAATCATACCACATCTTCTTATTTTTATACTAATAAACTTTTAGAAATTTGAGGTACCGGCCACGATGCTGATGTAAATAATGATTTTGATAATTGATATGCCATATACTTTAATTGTTCTACATCTTTATGTCCTTTTTTAATGAAAATATATACTGTAAAAAAATTCTACTTTATTTAAGTGAAAGAAACTTTTTGATTTAGACGTACATTTTTATTCCCTTCAATATTCAGAAAGATAAGGAAAATGGTATTACACTGTATTTAAATGATGTTGTCCAGTGTCATTTTCTTTGCTTGGTTTTTATTATATAGATGCAATACAGTTTTAAGTTTTGCTATGTAGTTTAAGATTATGAAAGAAACGGAAAATGGTATTATTTAAATAATGTTGTGCAGTGTCATTTTCTTTGCTTGGTCTTTATTGTATAGAAACCATACAGTTTAAGTTTTGCTATGTAGTTCACGATTATGATCTTTTAGATTTTTTAGCAGTTTATGATTTTTCGTTTTTCATCAGCTTTTATTTAGAAATTTAAATTTTTTTTTTTTTAATTTTTTTTTTTTTATGATCACTTTTAAGGTATATAATTGTAACAATGTGAAATTACACTGGTTGGTTGTTATACAATGCTTCTTTGCTTGAAAAAAATAAAATTTTCTAATTTAAAATGCAAGGCATGCCAAACATTTAAATATTTGAAATTTAAATGTCAGGTCGGAAAAATATATATCTCATGAGATTTATTATACCATTTGGATGCAATCTTTATCTTTCTATTTCAAAGATCTGTGAAATATCATCAGACATTGTCATCTTTTTTACCTGAAATTAGTATCACAAAATCAGAGAAAGGCAAGAAAAATTGGTGGCATAATTGAATTTTGACCAATTTTGAACATCCAAACCACAAATAAATTAACAAAATGGCAATTGTCAGAAAAAGTAACAAAAATATTTCATTTAATTAAAGAGTTCAATTTGTAGCTGAATGCTTGCTGATATAAGGATTTTTTTGTACACTTTCGTATGATTTCTTTTCTACATAATTTTTCTATGTCTATAACAGCTGCTGCTAAGGTGCTTTGTCATTTTAAATGAAGTAATATCTGTCACAGCATTTAACTGTTAGTAAATAGGCATTTTTTTTTTATTGACGTCTTAAAATGAAATTACGTAAGCTTTTTTAAAACTGATTTAGTCGGTTAAAATTAATTTTAGTAGAAGCATCAAACAACTACAGTCTGCTTGAACTTTTATATTTTAAATATCAATACAACTGTTGTAATTTATCATGAAGTGGATACACATTATTTTCATGTTTTCTTACAAATAACTACATGTATCAGAATCTGCAGTTCAACATCTGCCAACACATGCGTTTATTTATAGTTACACATATTTTAAACAGTTTTCTTATTTTGAAAGCTATATTGTCAAGAACTCTTCCCTAAAACCTGATAATTTTGGTAGTTAAAATTTTTGCCGATTTGCTTTAGGGATCGTATTAGCGAGGATGACCCTATATCATCTGCAAGACTTGAGATACCAACGATATCTGTTGCTGGGGAAACTGGTTGGTTTTATCACTTATAATTCATGCATGTTCTCTGCCATTTATTTTTGATTATTTTCTGTTCAGTTTCTTAGATCCAAAGGGGAGACAACAATACATGAAAAAGTATATTTGAATTTGAAACAAGGTTGCTGTAAGCTTCCATGTTTAATTAGAAATAAATACCATATATTTTGATATTTTAAAAGAATTTTGTAATAAGAAATTCACAACTCTGTTGCCACACTAAATTTCAGATAGTGTTAAATACTTAAAATGATGAATAATTAATTAGAAAGTGTTTCAAACTTTTGGATCTAAAATATTTTAATGGTTAATGCTGTAGTCCACACGCTTCTGCACAACTGATAACACTTACTTTTATCCAGACAACAATTATACAATCCATATCATTATAACACAACAGGTAGGTCTAGCATCATAATGTTGTTTACAAAGCAACTTGATTTTGGCTTGTATATTAAAAAAGAAATGTGGCTTAGGTATATTTATTTATAGTTTCAACTGATATTGAAAACTTGTTCAAGTAGAAAAGATTCTGATGAAATTTGAAAATTGTTTCTATTGATCTTTTAAATGTACTAGAACCATTAACCCCTCAAAATACATGACCATTCAGTTGTTTTGTAAACAGTACTTGTGATCTGTAAATTTAATATTTTATTGACAATTATGAATTAATGTATAGTTATTTATATGTATTAATATTATATTTGAATTAAAATTTCTGCAGGGATCGTGTGACGGAGGATGATATCATCGGAACCTATATGCTACCATTATCACTTCTCTCTTCACCGGGTGGCGAGGGTACCATGTTTTTTTTTAGTTTCTCTTATTAGAATGTTTCACTATTAATCTGTGCACTGGTATTTTGCTACTTGAATGCTTATCAATGACAAATTTCTATAATGGAATCTTACTCAGCCATTTCATTTAGCTAAAATTTAAAGGGCATTTGTGAAACATCAAAGGTTTTAAACATGTATTCCTAATTCAAATTGAAAATATGTGATAATTTACCTCCTTTATAGGTCATAGGCTTCTAATAACTTATAGTTTATTTAATTTTTTTCTGCCAAATATATCTTTCCTAATAATGCGGCTATATCACAAACAAGTGAATTCATATTGTAATTTTTTTATATTTTATATAATCTGCGCTTACTTAAATTAATACTGCTGTAAGATTTTCATCTCTTAGTTTACTTATATTCTGCTTTTATGTATTTTGTAATTGTGTTTGTCTTCTTCGTAATTAGAAGTGTAGTATGTGAGCATTTTTGTCTCGCCTGTGATAAAAGTCGCAGTATGCGAGACATAGGTATTACTATCTGGCGGTGGCGGGGCGGGGCGTAAACTATTTGTATAAATCTTTATATTTCAGAAGGTAAAGGACCTGGATGCTTCATACCTTGTATGCAGATACCTTATTATATGAAGTTTCCGTCTGTCATATGCCCATTGTCCTTGACCTCATTTTCATGGTTCAGTGACTGCTTGAAAAAAAATTACAGTTTTTTGTCATGTGAATTTCTCACTTATTATGAGTAATAGGATAACTATATTTGGTATATGGGTTCATTGCAACGTCCACATGTCCATCAGACAGGGTTAACCTGACATCGACCTCAATTCATTGATCAGTGATCAAGGTTAAAGTTACATGATTAGGTCCGTTTCTCAGATACTACAAGCCGCAGGTCAACTGTATGTGGTGTATGGAATGATTGTACATGTACATCTGACCTTGACCTCATTTTCATGGTTCATTAGTCATTGTTAAGTTTTTGTGTTTTGGTCTGTTTTTCAAGTACTGTAAGCAATAGGTCAGCTGTATTTGGTGTATGGATGATTGTAAGGTGTACATGTCTGTCTAGCCAGTGTCATCTGACCTTGACCTCATTTTCATGGTTCATTGGTCAATGTTAAGTTTTTGTGTTTGGTCTGTTTTTCAAATACTAATAGCAGTAGGTCAACTATAATTGGTGTATGGAATGATTGTAAGGTGTACATGTCTGTCAAACCAATGTCATCTGACCTTGACCTCATTTTCATGGTTCTTTGGTCAATGTTAAGTTTTTGTGTTTTGGTCTGTTTTTCAAATACTAATAGCAATAGGTCAACTATAATTGGTGTATGGAATGATTGTAAGGTGTACATGTCTGTCTAGCCAGTATCATCTGACCTTGACCTCATTTCCATGGTTCATTGGTTAACATTAAGTTTTTGTCTTGCCTTGATGGAGTCAAAAAGCGAGACATAGGTATGCTGTTTCTGGTGTCGGCGACGGCGTCTTCGTCAACAATGTATTAGTTTGTGACTAGGTCTAGCTTATGGTGAACCACAAGTTATAGGTCAATCATATTTTGTATGCAGTTGTATTAGCATTGGCACATCTCATTTCCATGGAGATTATTTGGCCCTGCCCCCTCAGTCATGGTCTATTGACTTTGAAACTTTTGCTTATTTTACATGTATTAGTTTGTGATTAGGTCAGTTTATGGGGTACCACTAGTGGTAGGTCAATGATATTTGGTATGCAGTTGTATAAGCATTGGCATATCTCATTTCCATGGAGATTATTTGGTTCTGCCCCCTTACTCATGGTCTATTGACTTTGAAAATTTTGCTAAGTTAACATGTATTAGTTTGGATTAGTTCAGTTCAAGGGGAACCATTTAGGGTAGGCAAATGTTAATTAGTATTCTGTTGTATAAGCATTAGCACAACTCATTACCATGGAATATTTGGCCCCGCCCTCAGTCATGGTCTATCGACTTAGAAACTTTTGCTTAGTTTACGTGTATTAGTTGAACTGCTAATGTTAAGTCAACGATATTTGGTATGCAAATTTATTGGCATTTGCAAGTATCCTTTCCCTTGAGATTAGACTTTGAAACTTTTACATAATTTACAAGTTAATGTTTGTGTTTAGGTTTGTTTAAAGGGAACGACTTATAATAAATCAATGGTATTTGGTATGCAGTTGTATTAGCTTTGGCACATCTCATTTACATGGAGATTGTTTAGCCATGTACCTCAGTCATGGTTCATTGACTTTGAATATTTGCATAACTTATGAAACATGTTAAAGTATTGCTATTTTAATTTCAACATTTGCATAATCAAAATTACAAAAGGGCGAGACATATCTCTGTGATAACAGTTTATTGTGTTTTGGTCTGTTTTTCAATTACCATAAGCAATGGGTCAGCTATATTTGGTGTATGGAATAATTGTTAGGTGTACATGTCTGTGTGACAGTTTTTATCTGACCTTGACGTCATTGTCATGGATCTTTAAAAATGTTAAGTTTATGTGATACTTGTAGTAAAATCTTTATCGTTAAGACTTTCAACATTAAATCAATGGTCAGTAAAACAGGCGAGACATTTCAGCGTGTGCACTCTTGTTTATACATATATGTTCCTTGTTTTCATAATTCCAACAGTTTTTTTACAAGCCTTGTCTCTCTTTATAGTATGTTTCATTTCTGAAATGTATGATTTTAGTACAATAGAAAAATTTTCAGCAAAAATGTTAAACTGTATTGTGTAAAACTCAAATAGAGTTTACAATCGCCAAACAATTTAAGATTTGAGAAATACATTGAAAATTGATATGTAAAAAATGACTGTACATGTATGTACATGTTGCATTAAAATTTCTACCATAAAGGAATCTAACTCCTATTGAAATTGAATTATGAAAACAGGAATAAGTTGAATGTCAAAATATGCAGAAATGAAAATGTCATAGGAAATTGTGCAAGGTGGTTATAATATGCATACTTGCAAGCCAAAATAGCCTATCATATATATGGAACATAGCTACTTTTTAAAATCTTGCTGAAATGCATGAATATGTAACTGAGTTTGATATATCATTAAAGAAATTAGAATGAAAGTAGAAATTTAATTATGGTATGGGTATTTCAGTTAATATAACTTTTATCATGGTTTCAATTGCCCCTTTTTATTATGAAGGTTATTTTATATTTTTAGTATGATATTGCCTATATGGACTAAGTTATCATTTATTTGCAACAAGGCTAGTTTTACATAGAAAATACCTATTTAAGAGGTTTGATTTATCAAAAAGTGTTGTTTACTATTTCAAATATAGAATGATATTTCAAAATTTTAGGATTTTGTCATTGATTTAGTATATTGAAAATTTGGTGTGGAAATTGGGCTAAGGTTTGAAAAGTTTTTAGTAATATCACAGATGATACATCTGTTAATGTGTTGTTTAATTTATTAATTCCCCAGAACTGGTGTGGTATTTCTTTATACTAACCCTATACAAATATTAGAAATCATTCTCCTAATCTCTCTTGATATTAGATGTTCTTTTTTTGCTCCATCAGATTGGGAATTTGCATTGAAAGGTTAGGGTAGTCTTAGACTTTGAAATAGAGTTCGAGTTTAATGGTGTTAAATGATTTATGTATTGAGCTATTTTCTATCAAGTGCAATGTCCCTCATGATGCTACAGCCTTACTGAGTGCTCAGATTTAGTTGGTCTGCATTTAAAAAAAGCTACACTGATTTTCTTTAAATTTTTTCTTGTCAAAAAGAGGTATTTAAGACAGAGGGTCTTCAGCAAATATATTTATGTCAAAAATTCATAGGACTGGAGGACCGTTTCTACTGCAGTATCTAAGTTTAGGAATTGTTTTCAGCATACAATGTACATAACTCCAACTTGATGGTCTGTTCTCTTATATTGAATAATATATGCATATTTTTTGTCTGGAATTTATCCTATCATATACATTTATAACTATGCTGCATGGCTAATAAAGTCCTGTCCCGTGTAGATCATAGTTAGATTTAATGTTTGAATAAAATTAAATAAATAAGTTACTAGATTGATAGAAAACAAGCTTATTTTAGTTGAAGGTATATGACTCTTTAAGATCCATTTATCAATGATATTTCTAATACATTTTGGTTATCATTTATGACAAAGGTATTTTTGTGTTTTTTCTTTAAATCAGATGACTACGAATTCAGCCTGAGCAGTATTGATTTCAACAATTAAAAAGTTTTAAATGGCGCTTGATAATATTAATGTCGACCATTTGTAAGAAAATTTGGTTAACATATTAATAGTTTCTGGTGTCATTCTAATGATAGCACCCTCCTCCATAAACTAATATCACCCAAAAAATGATCATTTCCTATTTTTTTCTTGATTGTTGTCTTTATGGCTTTTTCTGTTCGGTTTTAAGATGAGTTTAAAGGAATTATATTTTATTTTATTTTAGTCTGTCATAAGAGGGATATCACTATTTTGTTTATCGTTATCCCACCTTCCCCTCTTTTATTGAGCACGATGGCATTGCTTAAGTGAACGGGGAGGATGGAAACATGATTTAAATTAGCACAGCTGTAATAACTGTTTCTGTTGTAGCTACTAACAAATATATATGTGGTACTAAATTACTCCGTAAAGGATACAATACAATACTTAATATATTCTTGACAAAACTATGAGACCAGAAGTGTAATGTCAACTTCAACTTTTAGAGCATAAGATTAACAGTTGTGTATTTGGAATATAAAGTATTTCTTCAACAAAATATCAGTATTTTATCTTTTTTTAATTGTAATTAGATATGGATATAAAAAATGAATAGAGAGTTGAATTTCAAAATGATATATAAAGAACAAAAGCAGTTGAATTTCAACTTGACATAATATACAAAAAATGATTAAAATATCCTGTGTTTTTTAGGCTTCTTACCAACATTTGGACCATGTTATGTTAATTTTTATGGATCAACCAGAGAATTCTCAGAACTTCCCAATGACTATGAAGATCTTAACTTAGGAAAGGTTTGTGAGAAACTTTTATTTTTATATCTAAGCCACTAAGTTGCTTATTTTTATACCTAAGCCACTAAGTTTCTTATTTTTATACATAAGCCACTTAGTGGCATAGACATATACAAGTCTTAATTTCTGATATATAACTGATAAAAAATGTTATGAATATCCTGAATCTAAGACTGAGTTTTTTTTAGCAGAATTAAATCCAGAATGCCTTTCTTAGACAGAGTTTAATATATAGTATTATCTACATTTCATTGCTGTTTGCATAAAGGTGCAGAGATTTTTAGAATTCAGCATGACGATGAAAGTTTTATGATAACGGGTTTTTTTTTTAGGGAGAAGGTGTGGCATACCGTGGAAGGGCTTTAGTAGAACTTGTCACCACATTGGGTCAGATGCCAGATCAAAATGTAACAGATATAGAAAGTGACAATGTGTTAAGAGTACAAAAATTCATGAGGAGGAGGAAATTTAAATTACATGCTGCCTTCCTTAACGCTACTATGGTATCTGCTATTGATGCTCCTGTCGAGTTTGAACTTAGCATAGGTAAGTAAGACCAAATAAAAAACAAAGCTTAATGCTACTTTGACAACAGCTATCCATGGACCTGTCAAAGTAGCGAGCAACCTAATTTCTTTTCAAATCCTAAATCCTTTTAATCATTTGTCTTATTGTTATTATTATGTATTTTTTTTTGAAAAATCAAGCATTTACTGATAAATATTGGAATCCAAAATTAACTTAGCGGAAAAGGGTATGAAATTTATACATTAATAGTGATGATAGATATCTTTTTACAGTAAGATGCAAACAGTGTCACAATGAATTATTTTTAATTCATTTTACAAGTAAAGTATAGTTATTCTATTGCATATATGATTATTTTATAGATTTGATATCAGTAAACCAGAACTCAACAATACAAAAAATCCCCAAAAAACATTTAGTTTTTTTGTTTTGTATTTCGTAAGTCTATTCTTTTTGACAGGTAACTATGGCAACAAACTTGACGATCATGTACCACCATGTTCATCTACAACTCAGCCAACAAATGCAGTATTTGATGGATGCCATTATTACTATTTGCCATGGGGAGGAACAAAGCCATGTGTTGTGGTTGACTGCTCATGGGAAGATATTAGTTTCAGATTGGAAACTTTAAACTTACTTCTCACCATTGTTGATAATCTGGTATGTTTTGAATCTCTTATTTTATGCTTCAGATATGAATTTGAAAAATAAAAAGATAAAGTACCGATTTCAGTGCACACAGAACATTTTTATAGAATCATCAAGCATGTGTCAAGTACTGTCAAAACCAAACATTTTGTAGGCAAAAGTTGTTAAACAATTCTATATGTCCCTATATTCATTTAATTCATCCCCGAATTGCAGAGTAGGTGGTATTTAATACTGCAATCACCTTGTCTGTCCATCTTACTTTTATTACATATTACTCTGCCTCTGTGTTATGGAACTAATTGATATTTGGTCTGATATTTTATAATGTTGACTTGTACCATGTAAGTAATTTTCAGATATGCTGGGCAGTTACTTCCTGCTTGATGATACATTGAATTTTTTTTTATAACCACTTAACATTGAATTTTTCGTCAATGAAGCCAGTGGTGCTTTACTCAGTCAGGATTCTACTTCGTCAAAATTATCTCCCCATTACGCCAACTAATTTTTATAATTTTAAAAATGGAAGCCATTGTAGTTATGACGCGCTGTCAATTTAGCTCTTGAATCCCAATCAATTTATCCACTTAGCATCATTACGATCCTTATATGCCAGTTGTATTTTAAAAGACAATTGTATCTACTAGCTAGCATCATTTAATGTACTTTTATGCATTTGGCCAACTTAAAACTATTGTCTGATTGGTTGTCAGGGGGAATTTGAAAGTTCAAATTTATTTAAAAAATTCTAATTAAATATTTCGTGGACAGGCAGACTAAAAATTTTCAGAGGTTGAAGACTAATTACCCTAGATAACATACACAAAAAATGAAGTTTTTTTGAAGTTATGCATTTTAAGATCCACTTGTAAAGTTTGTAGTCAGGTACTTATAGTAAAAATTTGTTATTCATCACACCTACTCTGTTGTTATGACTCATTACAAAGGTATTTCACTTGACCCATATATTTCATTTTTTAGTACTGTAAATTTTTAATTTTATCATATCAACCTATAGCCTAAATATATAAAAATAATAGAAACTGAAGCGAGATGATGTATCAAATGTTTTTCTTTTGTACGTTTTCAAGACAGAATAGTCCACTCAAACACGCCTGAACATGAAAGGTGTACTCGACTTTCTCTTTTCAATGAAATTACTGCCCATTTCTGGGATTTTTCCAAAAGAACTGTCACCAGGATAGAGATGCAAATTAATGCTTTAAAAGATCAATCTGTTATCTTTCTTTGGAATTTTTTTCAGCGGAATTTATGCTTATGCACAAAAAAGATCCACATGTATTTGCACCTACCACAGTCGACTGTGTTGTGAAAATTTGTCTATAATTTAAAATAAAATTGAGAATGGAAATGGGGAATGTGTCAAAGAGACAACAACCCGACCACAGAACAGACAACAACAGAAGGTCACCAATAGGTCAAAAGTTTACAAATATCTCAATGCTCCATACCGTAATTTAAGTAAAAACACACATATAAGATGCATAAAATCCTAAATTATGCACATTCATTAAACTTTTAAAGCCCATAGAAACAGATGTAACAATTCAAATTTACCAACTTGGCCTTTTTTACCTTCTCTTATAATGAGTTCTATTTCTTTTGTTTAATTTCAACTGGGTTTCTGCCTGTACTTTGCACTACATTGCATGCAACTTTTGTTGGGGTAAGGATTTAGAATTTGGTCACAAAAGGGACTTTTTATATATCTACTGAGAAATGACAGCTTGATATGAAACAGGACCTTGAATAATCTATAAAGGTTGTTCTGTATATTAACAGAATATATGATAGATCATTTTTGCAATAAAACATGTTTCTGTTTTATTTCAGGAGGGAAACATTGAACAAGTGAAGATAGGAACCAAAGCCAAATTACCAACACCAGAACTGGCCCAGTTGTTAATGTCCTTGTTAGAACAACTTGTCAATGACTGCAGGTTTGTAACTAAATACCAATTAATGATATTTTCATTAATACCAGGAATTCATTAAATTTGATAGATTCTAATTTTTAAAGTTAGCTGAATGGTACTTTTGTTTTTTTTGCCATTTTGAAATTGCAATAAGAAACAGCCAAGTGCTAAATTTTTTATGAGAAAGAATGGAATACTTTGAATTCAGAAATTACATGATGAATTTATTATTGTCAAAAAACTTACTGAAAACATATCCCAATAATTAAACCTCACATCTGATCTTTTACTGGAATTATTTACGAGAACAAGTATACAAGAATTGCAATGTTGTTGTTTGTCACCGATTTCATCAATAAAAGAAACTATATTCGGAATCTGTCAAAATAAAACCGAGATTGTTAAAACTATTATGTTCACTTTTTGATAGGAAGCAGGTCGCTTTACCACAACAAGGTCGACATGTGGAAAATAATCTAGACAAATTGTTACGTTCTTATCGTAAAGAGGAGTTACAGTATATTATAGAAGAGGCAAGCAATCTGAGAGAAAATGCAACAGACATCAATGAAGCTATTTCTGAAGTGGAGGGAATATTACAGCGTCTCAAGAACTTAGCACAAGAGGTAGGAGATTTTATAAACACATTTTCACATATTTAGAATATTCAAAGAATTGATAATTTAAGAGAGTTAAATACCTTATTCATTGTACATTTTACATATAAAAAATAAATACACATTAGATGACTATTTATCACAATTATAGGTAAAAAAATTCAGCTTTATGCAGGCTCGGAACCAGCCATTTTGAACCACCAAAACACCATGAAACGTTCACATAATTAAAAAAAAAAAAATGAAAAAAATGAAAAAAAAAGGGGATGTTCCAACCCCCAGAATACCCCCTGCATCCGCCAATATTGTATTTTTGACTTTAAGTAATTATATAAAGTTCATTTCATACAATATAAACTGATACAAATGCTGAGTTACTAATATTTCTTATAAGAGACTTGTGTGTAATTATTGAATTGCAATTCTCGTTTAAATTTCAGCCTCAAAATAGCATGCCAGATGTAATATTATGGATGATTAGTGGTGAAAAGAGGATAGCTTACTATAGAATACCTGCCAATGAAGTCTTATATTCCTCACATCCAGATTATATTGGTAGAAAATGTGGCAAAATACAGTCAATTCAAATGAAGGTAGAATAATACATATAACTCTTTGTACTGTAAAAATTGAAATACTGATCGTGATAAATACAACAGGAAATTGAGAAAAAAAGAGTGCTAACATATGTGATATTACTATATCTTTTAATTTTGGAATGATCCTTTGTATTGGGATAGGAGGGTAATATTGATAAGATATGTTTAATCTTGAAGAAATTAAATGGAGGTCATTTTGTAAATATATTTGTTTCTGCAAAGATTTAGAGTCTTTCATTCATTTTTAATTTTTGAATTTAAGTACCCTGGACGTCTGGGTGATGAAAACAAGAAACCTGAAATTCCTGCTCTTGTCCGATGTAAGATCTGGCTCGGCTTAGTCAATGAAGAGCAAGAATGGCATAAAATGCAAACAGAGGGAGAACTGGCAGTATATGCTGAAACTGTAAGTGTTAGATTAAGTAAGATTGGAGGTTGTAATCCTGCAAAACTGATCCCATGTCATTGTGCCTTTAATTTTCCAGAAATCAAAATATTTTATACTATAGAAATTTAAATGATTTTATGTCACATTCAGATTAGAAAAATAATCTTAATACTTAGAATTCATAGGACACTTGTATTTGGACTGTGTAATTCTCAATATTTACTACAATAATAGCATTGAAGGGGTACTGTAATTCTCAATATTTACTACAATAATAGCATTGAAGGGGTACTGTAATTCTCAATATTTACTACAATAATAGTATTGAAGGGTATTGTAATTCTCAATATTTACTACAATAATAGTATTGAAGGGTATTGTAATTCTCAATATTTACTACAATAATAGTATTGAAGGGTATTGTAATTCTCAATATTTACTACAATAATAGTATTGAAGGGTATTGTAATTCTCAATATTTACTACAATAATAGTATTGAAGGGTATTGTAATTCTCAATATTTACTACAATAATAGCATTGAAGGGGTATTGTAATTCTCAATATTAACTACAATAATAGCATTGAAGGGTATTGTAATTCTCAATATTTACTACAATAATAGTATTGAAGGGGTATTGTAATTCTCAATATTTATTACAATAATAGCATTGAAGGGGTACTGTAATTCTCAATATTTACTACAATAATAGTATTGAAGGGGTACTGTAATACCATTGAAGGGGTCGTCATCGTTGTCGTCAGCATTGTACGAAATCATTTGGTTTCCGGACAAAAACTTTAGTATAAGGAAATAGAAATCTATGAAATTTAAACACAAGGTTTATGACCACAAAAGGAAGGTTGGGATTGATTTTGGGGGTTATAGTCCTAACAGTTTAGGAATTAGGGACCAAAAAGGGGCCCAAATAAGCATTTTTCTAGTTTCCAGACAATAACTTGTGGAAAGGTGTATAGATCTCTCTAAGGAATTAGGGGCAAAAAAGGGAATAAAAAGGGTTTCCTTGTTAATGGACAATTACTTTTAAGTACAATGTTTTGAGTTTGGATTACCTCCCTTACACTGCTTTTAAATTATGTATAAAGAAATGTTATATTGTCTTGAGGTGATTAGCTGTCAATTTATTTTTAGAAGTTACTATTAAAATGCTGATTAAGGAATATTAATTTTAGACATGATTATGTATGTCATTTTCTATTTTAAGACTTTTATGACAAAACACACATATATGAAAAATGAAATAAAAATTGTTATGAAATATACAATTTTCAAAACAGGTAAAATTACAAATTCATATAGTATTGGCATCATTCAAATTACCTCAACAATATCTTAAGTTCGAGTAAGTGTGTGAAAATTATTATACATATAGAATTACACAGTTTCTAAATGTTCCAACAAGTAGTTTTTTAAATCTTTTTTGAATGAGTTTGTACTTGAGGTCGATTTTTTCAGGGCTATTGGTAAGTTATTCCATAAAATAGATCCTGAATATATTAAAGATTTCTTATACAGCTCTGTTTTGGCTTTTGGAACTTGTACATTTTTGCAAGACGCATTCCTCAAACAATATTGGTTTATTTCTGGCATTTCTTTAAATTTTTCAGTGAGATATACAGGGGCTTCGTTCTTAAGGGCATACGATACAGTTTTGATCCTGTATTTAAATTTTGATGAAAATTTGCATGTAGACTATTTTTTACCTGATTAAATCAAATATGTAATAAAAAATATACCTTCATGTGCTACTTTTTGAGTAAATTGAAGTTCAAATTTCAGATATTTCCTCAAAATACGGATTTGTGGACGATTTTTCCTTTCGATAGAAATACATAACTTTTGTTTTAAAAGATAAACACGATCTGTTTTTGTTAAATTATTTGTAATTTATGTGTTATATAAATATTGCATAAATTTGTACATTTCATTTTACAAATAACTCAAATTTATCAAATGTTCATGAATGTAGGAAAAACCGTCATTTTTGCTGTGTATTAATCAAATTTTAAAAATTGCACTATTTACGTTTTCATGAAAATTGGTACACATAATCATCTTACGTAATTAAACCAAATGTCATTTTAAAAAGAGGGGTCCATGAACTCGTTTTCAAGTTAAATCAGTTTGAATGATAAAATCAGCGAAACTGCATCTTTTCCCGATAAGTCACCGTTTGACGTTATGAAAATAACAATTCACGTTAGCAACGTCATTACCTCCTGTAACTGTATCGTATGCCCTTAAGGCATTTCTGCATCAAAACAGATTTGTGGTATGAGATTCTGTTCTCTACTGTCATCCACCCAAGCTGTTTAAACAGTGGAGCTGATGATGAAAGTGGATCAGCATCTAAAATAAGTCTTGCAGCCCTTTTTTGCAATTTTATTATTCTGACTAGCTCATTTTTAGCACAACCACTCCAAATAATACAACAATAATCTATCAGTGGGAGAATATAGCCATTATAAAATAATTTTCTTGAATCAATATTTAGAAATTTCTTGATTTTAGAGAGTAAATAAATTAAGTCTAGATAATATTGATGAACATAAGTAATTAACATGGCCTGTCCAGGACAGATTAGAGTCAATTCTAACACCTAAAAGTTTATTTTATTGTTTAGTGTATTGCACAATAGCAAAAAAAAAGGGGGGAAACATTTTTTTAATGTTTTTTTTTGGGGGGAGGGGTATAATTCGCAACAGCATAGTGTATTGCACAAAAGCAAAAAATTGAATATAAATTTAAGTCATATTACCAATTCTGAGTTCTTTGACTACAGTTATTCTGTGTCAGAAACCTATTATGTGTCAAATATTTAATTACAATCCAAATTCAGACCTGTATCAAGCGCTATTGTGTCCATTTTGCCCCAACTGTTCAGGGTTGGACCTCTGCAGCCGTATCCAGCTGCGCTCGGCCAAGCAATTTATTTGTGTTGAGTTTGTGTTTTTTTTTTTAAATGTCCTAGAGTATTTATAATATTAGATGACATTGATGTTTTATATAAATTTGGTTGCTTTTGGTTATTTTCCGTACAACCTTTATTGATAATTTTTGAAAATGTAGTGAAATAACAGCTCAGTTTATTATTGAAATGTTTTATTATTGTAGTATGAAAATCAACTTTCCTTACCAATTGTTGGATGGACAAGCAAGGGACCATTGAACAGACCAAAGTGGTCAGACAGTCAGGGAAAAGTAAGATTTTAATGTTGTTGAAAAAAATTGATTGAGATTACCTATAAATGCAATGAAACATCTTTTTTTGTAAATGTTTTACATAATATTATTTAAAGTAAATATACTAGAGTAGAGGTACTTTTCAGTTATCTAAAACTAAATAACTTAAGGCCATGGAAAAATGAATGTTGGTTTTCCCTAACATGTGAAAATTATTAAGGAAACTTTTTATTTTATTTTAATTTTTGTGAAAAATCAGGTTCGCTCTACAGACATTACAGAGAATGTTGTTGTTAACCTGACAGTAAATTCTTGTTTTACATTATATATTGAGGTATAAGCTATGTGAAACTAAAGGAATGATGATTGAGCAATGTTGACAAACTTTTAAGAGATTATCAGACAATTTTAAAAAGCGTCAATGAAAATTGTCAAAAGAAACCAGAGCAATACTTTTTTTTCATGCATAAAGAAAAAAAAGTATTGACCCGGAGGGTAAAAACAGACCAGGCAGGGTTAGTGGAAACAAACAATCATTTTTGCATGGCCTAAGGAATATGATAATATCTTGCAAATATAGGCAGCTCATGTACCAAAATTCATTTAGAAGGTTTAAAGTAGCTGATTTTGATACCTCGAAAGAGGTCAACAAACATGATTTTATAGACCATTTTCACATTTGTGCATTTTCCTGTGCACTTCCAATGTCGCAATACTAATGTCTTTGTGTCACAATAAAAGTTGATTGTTAATGATCTCATTTACACCAATTGACCCCAGGTCAACTGCATAACTCATTCATAAAAGGAAACTCGAAATTGGTCTTTAGTTTTGATATTGATATTATGAAAGCCCTGAAATAGTTTAAACAAATACTGCACATTTTGATGTTAACTGTTGAAGTACATGAACTTGTGAGGATTCCCTTATATCCCATAATTTTTAATTTGTGATAATAGTAGTTGTATCAAAATATTTTTGTCTAAAAGTATTAATGTGTACTAGAGTATATTTATTATGTCCAGAAAAGTATGAAATATGATGAGTATTTAGATTATCTTATTTATAGGTTAAATCTCCAAAAGATAAGTTTGAACCACCACCTGGATGGAGATGGGACAGTGAATGGTATATCAGTCCAGAATTAAGGTAGTTTTTAATGACCTTCATCAATTTACAAGTTCAAACACCTATTTTACAGAGTCTTCAAGTAGTATGTGTATGTATAATTGTCTTGACTCTGAATGATTTAGAGCTGGACATATTGAATGAAGCTTGTCTATTGTTGGAGACTGTATGTTGATGTCTTTGGATTAATTGGGTTGCTGTCTCAACGACAAATACCTCATATCATCTTTTACTCAAAGTTAAATTATTTTTTATGCCCCACCTAGGGGCATTATGTCTTCAGTCTGTGCGTCCATTCGTTCGTCCGTCTGTTCGTCCGTCTGTCCGTTTGTACGTCTGTCCCGCTTCAAGTTAAAGTTTTTGGTCACGGTAGTTTTTGATGAAGTTGAAGTCCAATCAACTTGAAACTTAGTACACATGTTCCCTATGATATGGTCTTTCTAACTTTAATGCCAAATAAGAGTTTTGATCCCAATTTCACGGTCCACTGAACATAGAAAATGATAGTGCGAGTGGGGCATCTTTGTACTATGGACACATTCTTGTTTTATCTGTTCTGTGTTTCAATAAAAAAAAAAAAAAAAATACCCAAAGAGACCCACAAAGCAGAGCTTTTACATGTAACAACAAATACAAGGTGACCTTAACATTTGACCTTGAAAATGAATGGTGCTCATGTTTTCTGCATGAGTGACTTTAGAACAAAGTTTGGTGAAGATTGGTTACAGGTTGTATAACCTCTATTCAACTCATCTCTATATTTTTATGACGTTGGCGTCGTCGTTGTCGAAGACACATTGGTTTTTGCACAATAACTTTAGTTTAAGTGAATGGATCTCTATGATATTTTACCATAAGGTTCAATACCACAAAAGGAAGGTTGGGATTGATTTTGGGGGTTATGGTCTAAACAGTTTAGGAATTAGGGGCCAAAAAGAGGCCCAAAAAGGCATTTTTCTAGTTTGCAGACAATAACTTTTGTTTCAGTGGATGGATCTCTCTGAAATTATACCACAAGTTTCCATACCACAAAGGGATAGTTAGGATTGGCTTTGGGGGGTTATGGCTCAAACTGTTTAGGAATTAGGGGAAAAAAGGGGGGAAAACAAGGGTTTCCTGGTTAATGGACAATTTAAAAGCAGTGTAAGGGAGGTAATCCAAAACAAAATTGTACAATGTGGTACAAAGTTGAATTACCTCCCTTACACTGCATTTAAATTATCTATTTAAGACTTTTATGATGTATTTAAATGTGTAATTATGGTTGCAAACTCCATAGGTAATTTGAATTGAGATTATGACCATATCTTGAGGGAAAGAATTTTTTTGAAAAAGAATTATTTCAGATTTTAGAAATTAATCAAAATTTCTTCACATAAATTTTTTTATTTTGCAAAAAAAAAAGGGGGGGGGTTCAATACGCAACAGCATAGTGTATTGCACAAAAGCAAAAAAAAAAAAAAAATTAATTATACCCCCGCTTTAAAAAAGTGGGGTATACTGTTTTACCTCTGTCTGTCCATCCATCCGTCAGTCCGTCAGTCTGTCCTTCCGTCCCATGGAAATTTTTCGTTGCATTTTTCTCAGGAACTACAATACAAGGATTTCAGAAATTTGGTTTCAGGGTTTATATAAGTCGGCTATACTGTGTGATACGTTTTCAGATTAATCACTCAACAACCTCCTGTTTACCGTCAAATATTTGGGCTGGGGTTATCATCAGTGAGCAGTAGCTCGCAGTTTCACTTGTTTTTATTTATTTTTTTGGGGGGTGGGGGGGTCAATTCGCACAGGCACAGTGTATTGCACAAAAGCAAAAAATTGAATATAAATTCAAATCATATAACCAATTCTAAGTTCTTTGACTGCAGTTATTCTGTGTCAGAAACCTATTATGTGTCAAATATTTAATTACAATCCAAATTCAGACCTGTATCAAGCGCGAATATTGTGTCCATTTTTGCCCCAACTGTTCAGGGTTGGACCTTTGCGGTCATATCCAGCTGCCTCCGGCGAAGCGATTTATCACAATTGTTAAACTTCTTAGACAAAGTTTTGACATCACAAAAAAAAAGTTTGATGTTTGTGGTTCGTGTTACTCAGTCTTTAGTTTTCTGAGTAGTGTTTGGTAAGTAGTTTTTTGTCCTTTTCGTTGTCTTTCATTTTTTTGCCATGGTATTGCAGTGCCAGTTTATCTTTGACTTATGAGTTTGAATGTCCCTTTGGTATCTTCCGCTCTTTTTTAGGGAATGTGATGGTGTATGCTGTCAGTATGTCAAATGTCATAGAATCCAAAATAGTGATCGGATTTAGTGTGCATTAAAGATGGTCTTTACATACATTCAGATGGCCAATTACTTAACTACATCCCTTCTGTAACTTAGAAAATTTCCCTCATTATAAATAGAATAACTGTGCATGGCTGAGTTTCACAAAATGATATTAAAGTATGTCATGTTTTATTGAATGAATTTGATTTGTAGTATGTTGTATGACAAAGATGCAGGACACAAAACATTCATGGAGGATGTTTATGAAGTACAATCTCGAATGCCAGGAACTCGCTGGGTAGAGGCTTCTCGACCATGGACAGATGTTGTAAGTAGATAGAGAATAATGTCCTGCTAATCAGTAATATTTTGTTACCAATACTTCTCAGTTGATTGGTATTGGGGTGTTTAATATCACATTGACACTAGCTGTGCAATATTCAACCCAAAACATGTTTAACAACAGATCAACTTATAGCCTGAAAAGAGAATGTGCAGTATATTTTGACTGCCACTGGAAAAGATAGATATACTGTGTAGGATTTTTTCAGTTTTTGAGTATGTGTCTGTCAGAAAACTTCCCACCTTTCTCTCAAGATTAATCAGTGTTTTATTTACAATAAAAATTTTGTGTCATTGGGTTGCTGTCTCATTGATGTTACCCCTTTATTTAAAAAGAAAGGAATTTTTTATAGCGTTGGTCATCATATGAACTCCTCATATTAAGAACAGGTTTGTTCTGTGTTGCTGTCACACAAATGGACTTTTACATGATGTGTATTGCTGGAAGACAGCTGCAGTTTCTGATTTTGAGCTTAGACAAATTATTGTAATTGTTTTACAGAAAGGTGATCCTCTAGCCAGTAGAACAGAGATCCAGTTACCTGTAGGCTGGACTTGGGAAGATGAATGGGAGATAGATCTTAGTAGGGCTGTGGATGAAGAAGGTAAGCAATAAGACAGTAGTCTCCCTTTTCTACAATCCACACACCAACAGTCACTCTATGTAAAAGGACATTTACCTGATTTTTTTAAATGTAAAATCACCTTTTAAAAACAATCACTTTCCAAATGTGACCAACAATCACCAAATATTAAGGTGAGAAAATTAATTTAACACCTGAACAACAACCATCAGATTAGTTCAGGCATTTAATCAAACCATAAAAAAATACTCTTTATTGACTTTATCAAATAATCAAAGCAAATCAAGTGAAAAAGAAGTGTATAACAAGACAGGCAGATGCCTTCTTAAGATTACCAATTAATCAATTATCGTTATTTCCCAGTATTTAATAACATTTAACCACAGCATGGAGTAACCAATGATGTACACCTCTGTCTTATTAAAATGTTAAGCTTTTCTTAAAAAGCTGACCTGACCTCTTTTTTCAATATTTATCTATATATCCCTTTGGAGAAAACATCAAGGATTTACTGTTCAAGTCTCCACATATGCTGCTGTACCTATTCCATCAATTCCTTTAAAAAACAGTCCTTATTTCGGGTTCAACTCTATTAACTATATAACATGTCAATGTAAAAAAGTATAAACCAGATCATCATATTTGGACAAACAAAGAGCAAACAATTAATTGCACTGACTTCAAATATATGCTTGTATGGAAAATGTTCAAAATCTGCTTTTATGTCCAGTACCATTAAGAAAGAGAACTCCTCTTTGTAAGGCCACTTCCATTTTGGTGATTAAGTGGTCCTATCAGAGGGGACCTATGATATATTATTTCTTTTATATAAATAAAAAGGGTCAGTGTTTCTTATCATTTGAACCTAATTGTGGTGATATCATTCATTTTTATTCCACTGGTACACACTCCAATTCAGAAAAAAAGACTCATTATAAGGTCACTCTCATGCTGATGATAGGGTGGGTCTATTAGAGGGGGACTATGGTTATTATTTCTTTCATATTATTGAAAAGTCCATGTTTTCAATCATTTATATATAGTAGTTTGGATGTCATTCTTTCTTTTAAATGGCTGTAGATTGACAAACATATTGAGTTTTTGGTTATGGTTATAATATAAAGTGTTTTCAACTATCAGATTTTGAGTCATTGAAATATCTTGTGTGTAAATGCAAGTAATGCAAATATGTAAATAAAATAGGTGTTAGAATTCTACATTTGGTATTTTCTTACAGGTTTTGAATACTGTGTAGAAGCTACCATTGGTGGGTATGGGCCAGTAGAGAAAACATACCATTTGTGTCGAAGGAGACGTTGGGTTCGTAACAGACGTCTGGTTGACTCAACAAAACAAAAGAAACAGGAAGTAAGTGAATTGCCATGTGATATAGTCACAAGCAAATGATATCTGTGGTCAAGATTGACTTTCCATTTTAAAATTTCATGATTCCTTTATTCGATCCCTATTCCTATGTCCAATTGTTTTTAAATCTCATTAGTAAGGATATAGTTTTATTGTAAATGACCTGCTTTTACCTGTATTAAATTTTTCAGTTCAAATTAAATATTGTTTTTCAGCCTGCAGGAATCTTTCTTGTTTTCATTACAAGTGCTACTGGGTTTAAATGATCAATTTATTGATTAAGTAATGTATTGCCCTCATGCATAGCTCTAGCTCCTTGTTTGCATTTGGCTAAACTTTTAGTCCTTTTTGTTTTATCAGCTTTTCAAGGTTTGTATATAGGAATTCCTACTTTACACCCTTTTGACATTTACAATTGGATTCCATACTTTCAGAGGTTAGCTGTTTGATATATATTTCAAATTCATGCATGTTCTCTCAACTAAAGGCAATTTATTGTTGTATTCTAAATATTTGAAGTGCAGTTTTGACAAAATTTGAACTTTTAAAATTTGAATCGGGAGAAAAATAGCAGTTTTGTAGGAAGTTAGGAGTAAGCTGTCCTCCTCTATTGGGTCCACACAAAACAGGGGTCTGGAACTCCTGAGAATGACCTTAACGTACAAGAATATAACTCCTTAATGTGTTTATGATATAGATACGATTTAGGAACAAGTATTTCCAGTTGCAAGTCCTTGTATGGCCAAACATCAGAAAGAAGTACAAAGGTCTGGATTATTGGTTAAAATTGGCTTTCTGTAGACTACAAAACCCAGAAATGTTTTCCTCAGAGCTTATCACTTTTGTGGTCCATTTTATTAACTGAGAACCACTGTTTAAACATACTATAACAACTACGCCTATCAGCATACCTAGGTCTTGCAGGTCAAGAAATAGTATACAAAATATTCAAAATTGATGTTGTTTTTACATAAGATGGCACCAGTCAATTCCTATCAAATTAATTCATAGATATGAAAATATAAAGATTTGGTATGTTTGACATTAAGAACAAAGGACATACAGGTAACTATACAACCTTTAACAATGAGCAAAACCCATATCGTATACTGTAAAACATGTTTATTAGCACTCAACCCTTCCCCTTACCAGGGACAGTGGTGTAACAACACAATGTAAGGACAAAGTTTAAAAAATGGTTGAAAAGTGCTTGACAGATCAGATCAGTATGAAGCAAACAAAAAACAAATAACAAAAACAAGATACACAAAGAGTACTACCAGTTACTGAAGCTAGTTCAAAGACCAATTTCAACTAATAAATAAACTAAGACTAAAAATATTTGTTTTATTCCAAGAAAATCTTGTGAAATTGAACATAAGTTGTGCACTATATGTTCAAATTCACGATAACATAATATGAAATATTTCTTATGGCTGATATTAGATATTATTATTATTTTGGTGAAAAAAAATCCATACATTTATTAATTACAAATTACAGATTAGGTCTAAAGCTAAAGCTAAAGTGAGTGAATTGAAGTGATGAAGTTTCCTCTTATTGCATCAGGCCTGATTGTTTAGTGTTGTTGAATTACTAATGTTTGAAAAGGCGCTTCCAAGTGGTTGTTTTTTTCTTTAAAAATAATTGCATGAATGTATGGACTTAACCGGTTGCTTCATAATAAATTAAGTTAATGTAGTATACTGGTTATCACAAAGTGTTCAGCATATATTATACTAATACTGTGTACTGTGTAAATATATTTTTACTCAGCCATCAGTTCATTCACTGACTATATCAAGCTTATTTGTATGAAGCTTTGTTGCATACATCTACTAGACATATAAAGCATCTTTTGACGCAAGAAAATGTTTTTTTTATAAAATGTTCTTTGTTATCTATTTTGTTGTACTGTTTATTAATGAAGTATTGTGTGCAGTAATTATTATACTCCCACTCAAGTTGTAGGGGCTATATTGCATTTACATTGTCTGTCCATCTGTTTGTAAAACAAATTTCCTCACACTTTTCTTAAGTACTACTGAATAGATAAGTTTGTATGTTTCCTTTATGTTCAGATCTGTTAGAGATCTTCTTCCAGTTTGTGAATACTTTGAATTATTCAATATGTTGAAAGACCTTAAAACTTTTCATCACACTTTTCTCAAGTACTAATGAACAGATTGACTTCATATTTAGTCAATTGTTTTTGGCAGTGATAAGTTTTAACCCTTTAAAACTTTTCAGATCTGTCAGAAACCTAATTTCTGGTTTTCGATACTTTTGAGTTAAAAGTGTGAGTATGCTTAGCACAACAATTCGTGCAACCTCTTGTTGTGAAAGAGAGGCAAAATATACCAGAGGGACATTCAAACTCATTAATCGAAAATAAACCAACAACACCATGGTTAAAAAAGGAAAAGACAAACAGACAAACAATAGTACACAAAACACAACATAGAAAACTAAAGATCAAGCAACACAAACTCACCAAAAACTGGAGGTGATCTCAGGTGCTCCGGAAGGGTAAGCAGATCCTGCTCCACATGTGGCACCGGTCGTGTTGATCATGTTAGTACAAACCCGGTGATAAATCTAATTTGGTATGTCACATTTGGGAAAAGGGGGACGGGATTGTGGTTATGACATTAGGAACATATCCGCTATCATCTGTGAAACGGATATTCCATAACGGTCAACCAATTCGTGATTGCGTGTGTAAAACTTACGAAGGAATGATTTCATCTTCATTTGTTCATCAACAGCAAAAAAATGAGATATAATATTTCTAAAAATGTTGCATACACATTTTGTGACCAAAATTAAAAATCCAAGTTCTGGTTACGGCCATACTAATCCAGTCACATTTATTGCAAAATAAATACATAGGGAAAATTTCTGAAGTTAAGGGAAGCTTAAGATCTTGGTAAACCTTTAAAACCCATCCAAATATCCACATATTTGTGTGCCTGTCAGGAACCTTGTCAGTGTATATCTTCATGGTTTTTGTCATCAAATGTTTTCTGTTGTGGGGATGAGGAAGATATGGCACCAAAGAAAAAATGTAGTGGATGACAAACAAATTTGTATATACATAAACTAGGTTAGCTATGGAGACTTGAACTTTTAATTTTATAAATCCAGGAAAAGTTAGAAAGTGTTTTCTGCATGTATTTTTAATAATTCATAAGATATTATATATTTGAACCTTTTTTGTGTAGAAAACCAGTGATAAAAAGAAGGTATATTTCTCAGTCAGTTTTACCAATTTTCTTTAAAATCATTCTTCTGTCATTTTATTTAAGGAAATAATCTATCATTTGTAAACATCAGAAATTAGTTTTTATTATCATAAATTGAAGTTTCTGGTGTAGGCCAAATTAGCCAGGAAACCTATTTTTGTGGTAGTAAATTTTAAAATTGATGTTAGCATGAATAACAGTTGTCTATACTCTAATGCAATGGAAAAAAAAATTAATGAAATTTGTGCAGGGTTCTTTAGTAGTGGATGCATTAGTAGAACTGCATTTTGAATAGTACTGTTTTAAACATTGAAATGATAAACATCCTGATAATCTGTTAGCATGTTTTTGAATTTAGTTTCTCATAAAGTTTAGATCAATCTAAACATTGAAATGATAAACGTCCTGATAATCTGTTAGCATGTTTTTGAATTTAGTTTCACATAAAGTTTAGATCAATCTAAACATTGAAATTAAAAAGGAATGTTTTGATTTCCATGCATGACTCTTACTCAAGAATGTTCATTGAAGTTTTTTTTGTTTTAAACTTTTTGAATTTGTAAGTAAGCATTTTTACATCTTGAAAGCTTTGTCTAATTCTTATGTCTCAAAATTGAATGATAGTTTTGATACTAAAGTTATCTTTTAGAAGTTGATGTTTTACTTATTTATTTTAGAACCATCAAAATAAAAATTTGGATCAGATTTCTAAAAAATTTGACATTAATTTTTATGCCCCACTTAGGGGCATTATGTTTTTCGGTCTGTGTGTCTGTTCGTCCGTCTGTCCCGCTTCAGGTTAAAGTTTTTGGTTAAAGTTTTTGGTCAAGGTAGTTTTTGATGAAGTTGAAGTCCAATCAACTTGAAACTTAGTACACATGTTCCCTATGATATGATCTTTCTGATTTTAATGCCAAATTAGAGTTTTGACCCCAATTTCATGGTCCACTGAACATAGACAATGATAGTGTGAGTGGGGCATCTATGTACTATGGACACATTCTTGTTTAAATATGAATTTAAATTTTTTTTTTTGAAAGTAGTTTTGACTAAACAGTTCATGAACTATGTCAAAATTTTTGTTTTTGAATTTTGAAATATCATAGGAAAACAAATATCCATTTAAAGCATTCTTAAAAATGTAATACATATGTAATCAATTCATTTTGATAATTTAAAGTTTATTATACACTTTAAGGTATCTTCTAAATCATGAGCTGATTTGAGCATGAACTCTTACATAAGATCTTGAAATGAATGTAAAGGATCATTTTGAAATCTATATTTTGCTACTAAATTGTTTTAGGCAAAGAAGATGGGTGAAATGAAAGAAGGATGGGAGTATGCTCCCCTGTTCAATTTGAAGTTTCACCTGGAAGAGAGAACAATGGATCTGGTCAGACGAAGAAGATGGCACAGAAAGATGGTGGCAGAAACACTAGGGGCCCCTTGTTTCTTTAGCCTTCAAGTAGAGGTATGCTACAGTTTGACTTTTTCTTTTGAGTTGTAGACACAGGTGAAATATTTGAAGAAAAACTATAGTAGAATAATTATACCCTGTCAATTCAAAAATTGAGTTTAAAAATTGATTTCACAATTTTTTGCTTATGAAATCTGTGTAAAAAAAATATCATTTAGAATAGTTGTAAGATGGTCAAAATAATTTAAGGCATACTTAAAAGATTATCATTGTTGATCAACACTTATGGTGGCCTTAAATTAACATACCATATTAGGTTGATGATACCAAACCATTTAAAAGCATGTAAAAAAGAGGCATAACATACTCAAGGGACAATCAAAATTCTGAAGTCAAAGAGAAACCAACAACACAATGGCCAAAAAAGAAATACGATGAAAAGACAAATTAGATTCTACTAAAAACTACATAGAAAACTAAAGACTGACCAACATAAACCACAACAAAACCTGGGGTGATCAAAAGGGAAATACAACTTTGAAATCTAGTGGATGATACATGAACAAGACAAATGAAAGCTACAGACAAAAAAAAAAACAGACAAAAACACTGAACACTTAAAAACAAAAAAAACTTTGGGCATGTAGTGTTCCATGATAACTCCTTTGTGTATTTTGTATATACCAGTGTACATATTTGAACTGCTTGCCTTGCTTGTTTACCTGTAGACACAGGGAGAATTGTCTATTCAAGCTAAGCAATCAATCCAATGAAAATTTAGCTTCCCTTGTGCACTACACAAACCCTGGAAACTGAATATTTAAAATTGTCTTCTATTATTATTATTATAAGTATAACACTGGTAATATACATTGTATTCTTTGTACAGTTTGGTATGTATATGTTGATATAACTCAATTATGATATATCTTTAACATTGGCCCTCTGAAGGACTTTATTTGGAATAAACAAACTGTACTGTATTGTTGTAGGATGAAGACGACAAGGAGAATATTGAATCTAACCTTACAGCACCTAGGATGTTTCTTACATTTGATAGTAAGTGTATCACTTGTACATTGTACTACATATTTCATTATGCGACTCTTTGTGTAAATGTATTTACAAAAGTGCTCATTTCTTAAGGTTTCCGTGCTTAAGAGGAGGGTAGGAAATCAATGGTATCTCACTGTGATTACACCTCCATTGCTTTCCAATTGTTAAGGTTTAATGGTTTAAAATTAATGATGGTAAAAGCAAACTGTGAATAGTTTTTCCTAAGGTTTATAAAAAATTTGAGTAGATTTAAAAAAATTTTGATTGGCACTGAATTCTTCTTGATAAAAATCAGCACAATTTTACTGGTCCATTATTTTTTGGTTAAACAGAATCATGTTAAATAGAGCTTTTTGGGGGACACAGAATGATGTTAATAGAGCTTGGCCATTTGATCACGCTTAGCCAATAAGGTAGCAAAATTCAGCATTGATGAATTTAATCACAGAAGTAAAGATATATCCAAACAAGAAAACATTATGCAAATACAAAACAGAAAGATGAATCTATTAAAGACTAGGTGAGATTTTGGAGACATCTAAACAAAACTTGAAAGCAGTAGTGTGTGACTTTATAATATGGATTACGTTAAATATGGCTTGCTCTAATTATAGAACCATACAAGTACCAGTTGAGATGTTATATATACCAGGCCCGAGACCTCCTGGCAGGGGATGAGTCAGGATTATCAGGTAACTAGGTTTTCTTAATGAACAATCTATAAATATAAATGCATGATATTGGTTCTTGTAAGTCTAACTCATGTTTTTGGGATAGCGATCAGGTATAGTCAAGTCAAAAATAATTTGGTGGAAGCCAAATAGATTGTTAGTGAGCATCAAAAGAAAATAACAATTGCCAAAGTTGCACAATTTACTAACTGAAAATTTCCAATAAAAAATCATTCCAGTATCTTAATTTTGTTTTGTTTAAGCAGCTAATATTTTTCATGTCTATGAAGTATAGGAATCTAGCTTACTAATATGCTGAAAGGCTGTTTCAGCATATGTTAAATATAAATGGATCCAATGAATTATTTATTTTTGTACAGGTATATTGCAATTCAAATTAAGCTTATCTTAGCATGACATATTCCAATAAATTTACCACATTCTAATTTGAAATAGATTAAGCATATGCTAAATGGAATAAATTTGCATATCTTGTTGTATAAGGCTGGTCCACTTTTGTTAACAGTCCATGTCAATCATCATTATCCAACTTGAAATTAACACATGCTTATTTTTCACAGGAAAACAAGAAAGGAAACATTAAAATATATCTATTAAAATCCCAACCTGATTTCATGAAAATAGCAAGAAGCAAAACTGCCTTGTAAATGCTATTTGTAGTTCATCTGTTTAAAAATATACATCATCTTTATTCATATTAATTTCTGTTTAAAACAGATCCCTATGCAAGAGTATCATTCCTGACTAACAGTATGGTAACTGAACAAGTGAAAAGTCTCTTTGTCCGTGCTGGGATCAAACACTGATATTTGAAGAATTAGATATTTACGGAGATCCGAGAGTTATTGAGGCTCAGCCACCAAATATTACTATAGAGATCTATGATTATGATAAATTTGTAAGTACATATGAATATATGCTGCATTGTATATTTTAATAAATCTTACATATTTCATATGGCTTTGACTTCAAAGCACACTTGAGGTATCAGGAAAAGTATTTCCGAGTGAGGTTTGTTTTTCAGTGCATGATAAGTCAACTGTATTTGGTATGTGGTTTTGTTGCAAAGAGTTATGTTTGTCTCGCATATATCATTTGAACTTGACCTCATTTCTACCTGTTATTTAGTATTGCGTATTTGGTTAGTAGCTTAGAAATTATACATGATAATTTGAAAGTATTCTTCGTGTATATTAATTACATGTACTTAAACATGTGTACTGAACAGATTTCATATGACCAATGAGTTTACTTGTTTTTGAGTTCTAAGCCATAAAAAAAAATCCAATATTGCAGCTGGCAAGACATTTTAGTTTGTCACCTCCTGTCTTACTAAAAACTTTTTTTTTTAATTTTATTTATCACAATCACTGCACACTTTGATTATTTGCTTATTTCAAGGAAATAAGTTTGAAGATTCATTTTAATATAAAGTCCTGATGTTTTGAAACTCTATTTCAGGGTCAAATGAATTTTTGGGCAGATGCGTGGCACAACCAATGGTCAAACTTGATCCTGCAGATGCTCGCATGCCTGTGTTACAGTGGTATGAAATCAAACGTAACAATGATCATGGAGGAGAACTTCTGGCAGCTTTTGAGTTATTCTTGGTAAGAGAAAGTACAGTTTGTTGTTAAACTTAAAAAAAAAAAAAAAAAAAAAAAGCATAATTTATTGATGAAATATATTATGAACATAATAGTATATAACTTGTTATTTTCTAAAATGGGCATATAATAAAGCATTGATAGACAAAATAGTTTCATAGTATATATTTTTATATTTACTAAAATGGGCATGCAATAAAACATTCAAAGACCAAATGATTTCTAATAATAACTATAATAATAGAAAATAGTTTTATATATATGTTTATATATGCTAATTAAGTTTGACCATTAAAAATATTGGTTTACTTGTAAGTGAAATGGTCAGTGTATGTTTTCATAATTTCTTACAGAACATAAAAGATCTGCTCAGTAATTTCTATCATTTGATTAAAAACTGTTAAATGCGTATTCAATAGGCCCCAACCAAACAAAGTAGTACATCTGAATCAGAGTCGGTTAGTACCAAGTAGTTTGCATCATGTTTAAAATTATAATTTAACTTCATGGTTGAAGTTTTGCATTGTAGCTGTTTTGTAGTTAACTATAACCTATAGTATTTGAATTTACTTTAATTCACAAATGATACACCAGTAAAGACTTTTAAATTCTTCAATTCTGAAGAGTTTTCAACCTGTAAATTCCATATCTTCTATTGAAAATTGATCTGTTAATCTGAAAAGTTTTTATCAAACTTAATAAAAAAAAAAAAAAAAAAAAACAGTAGATTTTCCTGTGTTTTGGTATCAGAAATTTGTCTGTTTTATGCTTCTTTAAATTAATGATAACATAATAAATTCTGGTCATCTTTTTATAATAATTTGTTGTAATGTCAAACCTGCTATAGAGGTTACCTCTTTTAAGCAAAAACCTGTCTTGTCAGGCTTACCTCTTCTTGTCTCTTTGTAGTAATTTCTATGTATTTTGATCCTAAATTCAAAGGCAACCACCTATTTTATATGGTAATTTTTCTCTGGTCCTGGGGGAAATCTTTATATACAGTTTCTACTGTTTTATTCTTTTAACATTGTCAATTTTGGCATTTACTATATACTTTAATTCAAAGTTAATAAATCATTCTGATATTTTAACACAGTTATTTCTTATCTGAAATAAAGTTTTTAATTTTTAAAATGAGAAACGCACATTCAGCTTAAAATATCTGGTTTTTGTCTTGCCTGTGACAAAAGTTGCATAATGCGAGACATAGGCATTACAATCTGGCGGCGATGGCATAAACTATTTGTATAAAGCTTTATATTTCAGCAGCTAGAAGACCTGTATGCTTCATACATTGTATGCAGATATCTTATGTTACAAAGTTTCCGTCAGTCATATATCCATTGTCCTTGACCTCATTTTCATGGTTCAGTGACTGCTTGAAAAGAAATTACTGTTTTTTTTAAAGTGAAATACTTTCGGTATACATGTCTGTCTGGCAGGTTTCATATAAACTTGACTTCATTTTCATGATTCATTGGTCATTGTTAAGATTTTGTGGTTTGATCTGTTTCTCAGGTACTATAAGCAATAGGACCACTATATTTGGTGTATGGAATGATTGTTATGTGTACATGTCTGTCTGGCATGGTTCATCTGACCTTGAAGTCATTTTCATAGATCATTGATAATGTTAAGTTTATGAAATACTTGTAGTAAACCTTCATATTACAGACTGTCAACGTGAATATAATGATAAGTAAAACAGGCAAGACATTTCAGCATGTCCACTCTTGTTTTTTCAGTGAATTCTGTATGAAAACATATTTTAAAGCATGCGTTCAATTAGATTTGACCTCATCTCTTTCTCAGATAAAGGACAGGCCCGTAGCCATGATGTGTCTAAGGGGGAAATATTTGGGGTGATGATGCTCTGATTTAAATAGTAAAATTTCAATCTGAATGATGACTTTAATAGTTGCCTATGATACAGACAATACAATATTTCATTTGTTTGTTTAAATCTATATACATTTTTTCTTATTAATGACTTTCAAAGGAGGTGAGAATTTACTACTTTTGTTGTTATGTTGTATACATTCCTTTTTTATATTGTTTACCTTTAGAAATGAATCTAATTTTACCAAATGATTTTGATATTTATAATTTTTAAGAGGTATTGATTATATGATGTTTAAACAGTAGACTTATGAATAAATTTTAAAACAGAAAACAACAAAAAATTCTCTGTTCATTAGTTGAATTTTTTTTTTAAGAAACTTACTGCTTTGCCTGGGATATGGTTAAAAACTTAAATCTGAATCTCTACTTTAATAGTCTTCAATAGATGGCTACAGATTTGAAGGGGATTCAAATATACTGATTTCATAAATTATATACTCAGCTTTTATGAACCTGTCGTCCCCTTGCAATGAAGTTTTATATGGAATAGCGAAACATGTTTTTCAAAACTTCAGACTTACCTCAACACAAACAAGGGTATCATATATGTACATTCAATACTTAACTGACTGAATACAATCATTACCTTCTTAGGGAAGATGAACTATGCATTATAATTTCAGAGGTCTTAAAACGTAAGGGTCATCTGAGAGTTATAAATAATATTGTTAAAAAATATGGTTGATACTATAAAACTTCAATAATTGGTTGAATGACTCCCAAGAGAAAAGATAAACCATTATTAATATCATGGTCAAAGGTCAATGGTGACCTTGCAGAGCTTACCTCTTGCATCCCATATTTTTTTTTGGGGGGGGGGCAAAATCAGACAAATGGTAATGGTTCCCATGATGAGTAGGTGAATCATATTCAATGTCAAAGCTATAGGGTCAAAATTCCTAAAATAAGTTATGGAAAAACTGTCATTTTAATGATGGGAATTTGCCAAATGATGCTTTAAAGAATTGTTTTTGCTGGTGGTAGTACAAAAAGGAAAAAGGGAAATATCTTTTTCCATTTTCAAAAAATGCTGTAAGGATTCTTTTGTTTGAAATGTTTAACTGTTTTCATGCTATGCCTTGTATAAAAGAAAGAAGAAATTTATTAATCATTTTCAAAAGAAAAGTTATAGAAAATGAATTTGGTTTATAGGTTGTTATAATATCATGTTGTTCTTTGCATTTAGACCCTTTTTTCTTAAGCATAAAAAATAAGTAAATAACTGTATTTGAGAAATTGTTGTAAATTTGTGCATACAGACTATACAATGTTCATTTGTTTGTTTAAATCAATACAAATATTTTTCTTATTTTTGACTTTCAAAGGAGGTGAGAATTTACTATTTTTATTATTAAAAGGCTTTGTACAGGTGTTGTACACATTTCTCTTCTTATTCTGTTTATCTTTCCCACCTTTTTCTATTTATAATTTTTAGAGGTATAGATGATATGATATATTAACAGTAAAATTATGTTTATATTTGAAAAATATCAACAAAATAAAAACTTCATTTAAGTAGTTGAAGTTTTTTTAAATAAGCTTACTGATTTGACTAGAGATAAGGCAATTTGCTTTATATGTTTAATGTTAAGGTAAATGTTTACAAATTTTATGCAAATTAAAAAAGTAATTTATTTAAGGAACTAAAATTTACTATTTGTTTTCCTACTTGGATGATTTGTGTGTATTCTGTTTTTGCTGTGAAAACTTAGCAGTGAGGCTGAATGTATACTAGAGTATGAAAATTTGTATATGCTTATTTAAAGTTATTATTGACATGAAAGAAAATCAATTACATAAATAAGTGTCCTTTAATTTGCCATTTCAGAACCTATTTCTTTCTGTAATATGTTTTTCACAAAGATGCAACAAAAATGTTGTTATATGTTGAAAACATCATAAACCCATAATATTAACCAATGAGATGATGATATTTTCATATTGGTCTACACAGTGAAATTACCCATAATCCTTTAGATTCTGAAATGGCTCTCAGGATTTCAAGGTCACCTTTCTGAATCTTATGTAAAGATGTGATTGCTTCAGAAATCTGCTTGTGTGGATTCCTTTCTTATGTACTACAGATTGGCAGAATTATGTAAAAAAAATTGTACTTCAATTTATGATTTGTGCTTTTTATTCTCTTTTTTTGTAGGGTTATCCACTTATCTTCAGTAGATAATTCTGATTATTTATTTATAATCAATTGTAACTGATAATATGTGATCTCATGAAAGAAAATTATTACATGTACTTTAACAAAGACTTATTACATGTACTTTTAACAAAAACTTATTACATGTACTTTTAACAAAAACTTTGACCTTTTTGATTTTAATTGTAGTACAACTGGTAGGCAGTACTGTTGATGAAATTATTATTTGTGGGTTACCATATTCATAGGTTTCATAAGTTTATGTGAACAAGGAAATTCAGTTATCAAATAAATAAAAATTCCTATAGGCTTGCATGCAGTATGAAGTATTCAGGGAAATGTGTTTTTTCCTATATCCATGAAAATTGGTACTCATGAAAATGAAATAATGTGCAGTATATTTCTTCTTCTTCTTCCAAATACAGGTGTAGACTCCTAGGTAGGAGTGTAAAACTTCTCAGAACTTGTGTGCTATGTACATATGGACTTAATTAAAATTACTATAAACAATAAAGTAAAATAGTTTATAGAATAACATATATACATTATGTACAGTATATTTAAACTATCATGGTTTGTTTGAATATTAGCCAAGAAAATGAAAGAATTAACTCTTCATTAAAATAAAGTTAACCCAACATAATCAATCATAAAACAGGATTTTTAAAAATGCTTAAACTTCCATTAGGATCTCTTAATTAGAATATCTATATTTGCTGGAAAATATTATTTATAGAAGGATAAAAATATTAATGTTGAATAATTTTTTGTAGCTAAATGGAGCAGACTTGCCATTCTTGCCACCAAAGAAAGGACAGCTATACCTTGTCCCTAATGGTATCAGGCCAGTCATGCAGAGAACTGGAATTGAGGTTTGTTTAATACTATATGTTATTCAGGATGTACACATGGCATTTGAGCTCATATTTCCAGTCAATGTTTTACGTCTCCTGATCCATAAGGCAAAGGGGATATAGGGAACTGACATGGAATATAAGTCAATATCCCTTGTGAAGTCTGAATAACATTTAAATTATATCGTAGTGTCCAGATTTCAACATTGATTATCATTTTCATCTTTTTTTCATTGGGGATATGGGCTTATATACCCTGTCAAGGTAATTAATTATAAAAAAAAAGAAGAAAAGTGGTTTTGAATTTGAAAGATGTGATAAAAAAGATTAAGGAGTAGTTTTGTAGTACAATTAAATTAAGTGACTTAAAAAAATTCAAATTCAAACTTAAGCCTAAAATATACCACACACCAACCTGTTCTTTAGAACTTGCATTGATCAAAAGATTTTTTTTAACAAGATAATTAAGTTTACATGTTCTTTTCTGTTTAAACATAAGTCAAATATACCTCACTTAATTAAGGATGTATTCTTCTGACGTTTCAGTCTCGTTGAAATATTGTTCTGGAATTTTGGATTTCCAAAACATGTGATACAAGTGGAAAATATCAATGAATTTAAAAAATATTATAATCTAACTTTAGTCTGTGAAAAAATTGAGTATTTACAATAAGTAGTTTTTGAGTAATAAAATTTTCAAGTTTTGTAACCAATCAAATCAGTCTCATTAGCCAAAATGTTGAGAAAATGGGTAAGGGGTACAAGAAATGATTTTACCAGATACATGTACATCCCATATCAATTTTTTCTTTTCAAATTTCTTAGATATATAATTTTTTTGCGGTCGTATATTGGTATGACGTTGGCGTCGTCGTCGTCCGAAGACACATGGGTTTTCGCACTCCAACTTTAGTTTAGGTGAATGGATCTGTATGTAATTTTACCATAAGGTTCAATACCACAAAAGGAAGGTTGGGATTGATTTTGGGGGTTATGGTACCAACAGTTAAGGAATTAGGGGCCAAAAAGGGGCCAAAAATAAGCATTTTTGTAACTTTCAGACATAACTTGTGTGTTAGTGTATGGATCTCTCTGACATTGTACCACAAGGTTCCATATCACAAAGGGAATGCTGGGATTGATTTTGGGGGTAATTGCCTCCATATTTTAGGAATTAGGGCCAAAAAAGGGGTAATAAACAAGCATTTTTCTAGTTTCATGACAATAACTTGTGTGTTAGTGTATGGATCTTACTGAAATTGTACTAAAAGGTTCCATATCACAAAGGGAAAGCTGGAATTGAGTTTGGGGGTAATTGCCCAAAACATTTAGGAATAAGGGACCAAAAAGGGGCCAAAAATAAGCATTTTTCTAGTTTCCAGACAATAATTTGTGTTCAGGTGTATGGATCTCTCTGAAATTGTACTGCAAGGTACCATACCACAAAGGGAAGGCTGGGATTGATTTTTGGGGTAATTGCCTCAAAATTTTAGGAATTAGGGGCCAAAAAGGGGCAAAAAAACAAGCATTTTTCTAGTTTCAGGACAATAACTTGTGTGTAAGTGTATGGATCTTTATGAAATTGTACTACAAGGTTCAATATCACAAAGGGAAAGCTTGGTTTGAGTTTGGGGGTTATTGCCCTAAACGTTTAGGAATTTGGGGCCAGAAAGTGGCCAAAAAACAAGCATTTTTCTAGTTTCCAGACAATAACTTGTGTTCAAGTGTACGGATCTCTCTGAAATTGTACTACAAGGTACCATACCTCAAAGGGAAGGCTGGGATTGAGTGTTGGGGTGATGAATCATAAGGGGGTTCAAAAAATTTGAGGGGGGATATTTTTTTTTCATTTTTTTTCTTTAAAATTTTCCATTTTAAATTGGTTATTTCTGATTTATATATAAAAGCAAATAATAATGATATGGTTTGAATAGGTAAATTAAAAAATTTTAAGTTCTTAGACCACATTCATTCTGTGTCAGAAACCTATGCTGTGTCAAATATTTAATCACAATCCAAATTCAGTGCTGTATCAAGCTTGAATGTTGTGTCCATACTTGCCCCAACTGTTCAGGGTTTGACCTCTGCGGTCGTATCAAGCTGCACCCCAGCGGAGCATTTTATTTCAGTCATTTATAACAAAGAAGTTGAAATAATATGCTTTTTGTTCTAAAAAAAGAGAAAAATCCCAAATTTACAAAATTGACAACATGGTAAATTTGACACAAAAAAGCAACAAAATTTTATAAAACTTTCTTATATTAACACCTACCCATAGTTTTTTTAAGTTAGATTTATTCAGATTGGTCCACTTCATCTTTAGGGAAAGTATGAAAAAAAGTTTAATTGTGAAACGGATTTTTTTCATGATGATAGCCCAAAAATGGGTAAAAATTGATGAAAAATGGGAAAATCATCAAAATTGGGTACTTTCAGATGGCTGTAGCAAAAAAAGAAGTGCACCACCATATTATTTTTTTCTTCACCAATTATTTTTTTACAGTCATATAAACCCATAAATCAGGTTAAGAAAAAAAGTTGAATTCTAGAAATGTTTGGCTCCACAGAGGTGTACATCTTTAAAACACTTTTGTTAAAGTAAAATGGTTCATATAAGTTGCAAATCTCTTTAAATTTTCCTTAATGGCAATCGCTTGTTTTTAGGGTATAATATTGGTTTCTACAATTATTTACCATTTTAGGTTCTATGCTGGGGTGTCAGAAACATGAAGAAGTTCCAGCTTTCATCAGTTACTTCCCCTAGTATTGAGTTTGAGTGTGGAGGACATGTTTTGGAATCAAAGGTCATAAAAAATACCAAAAAGAATCCAAACTTTGAAGAACCAATTCTATTCTTTGATGTGGTAAGTTTATCATTAAAAAAACGTATGAGAGATCTTTGCATATAGATGAGCCAAAACAAGTTAGGAATGGAAAGCCAAGATGTCTGAACAGGCAAGTGTAAATTACAGCTTATTTTGTGTCAAAATAATGTCCTCTAATTTCTAATCCTCATGACTTACTTCAAATCCTGGATCTGCACCTACTGAGAACCTGAAACATCAAATATTTGGAGAAATGTTTTATGATGCAGAAAAAGAAAGATCTGATGTATTCAGTATTACAAAGAAGAAGATTAGTATGTTGCAGGATCTTGAAGCGACATGGTAGAAGAAACAGAAAGTATGTGGATCATGTATGTTTTAAATTATGATGTAAATATATATACTTTTCCAGATGTTACCAAGAGAAGAACTGTATATGCCACCTATGAATGTAAGAATCAAAGATCATCGTGAATTTGGAAGAAAGCCAACTGTTGGTATCCATGTTATTAAATCATTGGAGGCCTTCCGTTGTAATCCCATCATGCCTGGCGAGGAGGAACAGACGGAAGTTCAAGGTAACCTTGGACATTCTAATAAAAAATGCAAATAGCAACGACATGGCTTATGCAGTCTGCTATTCAAATTTATTTTCAGTTTGATACATTAATAGATAGGAAAGGGTTGCTTTATTGAAATACACTTTTGCTTATCCCTATTCATAAATTCTGATTTTCTGTGGAATTTGGTCATGTGTCCATAATTGCTTTGGGTCTTTTAGATTGAAATGAGATTCTCTCATACTTTATTTTTATGAAATATTTTTGTCCGCCTTCTACCTCGGTAAGAAATTTTCACAGGCCGATGCGGCTCTCCGAAGCAGGGGCAAAATTTTTTGTCCGCCTTCTACCTCGGTAAGATAATTTCACAGGCCGATGTGGCTCTAGAGTAAAATTACGAAATCCCACTCATATTTCTTTTTTAATTGATATTTTTGAACAATTAAAGTTGTAACATTTACTGAATACCCTCAAAATAAAAAAAAAAAAAAAAACAAAAAAAAAAAAAAACAAATAATAATAAATTCAGAGTAAATAGCTAGTGTCATTAGACAGACTTGCATTTTTATTGCGATCCTAAGTTATTATTTAGAGACATTCCTATATTATTTTCATGAAATAAAATGAAAATGATTGTGTTAATGGAGTACATGTATAAAAGATTCATGTAATGATTAGTTTAAACAATTTCATTCATTAAAACAAACTGGATAAATTGTATCTCACCTGAGATTAATAAGATTTAAAAAAGGTTTACTTTGTCATATATAACTCAAATGATTTAATATAAATTTAACATGACTTTCACATAGATTTCAAATTAAGTTTTCATGAATATTTGATAAAATTATTTTTAAGGTATGTTTTGGCAGACCAAAATACTATGCAAATATCTTTAAAAAAAGTTTCATGAAAGTATAAACAAAAAAATTTACATGAAAACTTTCCCATTAGTTTCACATAAATACTCATTTTGGGTGAAATTCAGTTTAAAGATTTAATTTGAACATAACATGAAATCATATGAAATTGCCACATTATATAGTTTCTGACAGTCTTGGTTTATTTAGCATCTGACCTCTTAACCTTCCTTAAAGATAACTACACAGCATAATCTCATTTTTAAGTATAATCCAAGACCTTACAAGTTTATGTTGACTTGTATATATTTGTTGTCATTGTTGTATCTACACAAAGAGATGATCACTTGTGCTTGGCAAAAATCTATAGTCTATTTATCCAAATGAGAATTTATTACCAATCTGATTAAACTACAGATCCTGTGTCCATACTACGCTTACAAGGATCTGACAACGCTTCAGTCTACTTTCTGTTTAAAAGACCTTTGAGGATCCTCAGAGTTTGTCTTTATCATACGCACCCTCAAAATTTGAAGGTAGAAATTTTATTGGCTGATGTAATAATCACTAGAACAGAAAATTGAACAGTGTTGTCTGTTCCTTGTAAGTGTAGTGTGGTCACAGGATCTGAATTTTAATTAGATTGGTTTATTATATACTTTTTAACATGATAATGTTTTAATGTCATTTTAACACTACATTGTAACATTGTATCTTTGCATGTGTTTCTCTGTAGAATTAAAACAAGTGAGATGAGGATTGTATTTAATGAATTGGACATGTTTTTATAAATTATTTAAATGATGTGCTAGGGGACTTCTTTTCCTTTAGGGAATCTTGGGTACCCTGTTTTATGGATTGAGGGGGATTTTATTTGAGGTTGATTGGAGTTTTTGAATGAAAGTAAATATAAAGGAATTTCATGGGATTAGGACCCCTTTTATCAAAGAAGACTATTTAGTATTGATGATTGATGGCAGATCTTTTATAGTCTGACAAATTTATAAACTTTTTTTTCTAAATTGTGGACAATTTGGAACTTGGCATATTGTATATATTCGGGGTTTTTTTTTTGAAGATCATATGTTTACCTGTTAATGAGTTTTCACTTTTTGTAGTCACTAGGTTGCTTTCTCATGGGCCCACATCTCCTTGTATTCTTACTTATATCTAGCTGACATCCTGCTTTTTTTAAAATTGAATTTAGGTATGCAACTGAATACTCTACTTTACTTTACATGTAAATAAAATTCACAAGGTATATAATACAATTGTACTAAATACCTACTCTAGATTTCTGACTTATAGTTAAAAATTTGTTTACATTAATCCCTTTCAAAAAATTAGTTATGTTATAGTAAAGCTCACAAAATCTCAATAAATTCTGAAATTTGTCTTCTTTCCTTTTTACAGGGGAAACCCAATCCCATGCAGATTATGTTCAGCTATTAGACGAGGCAGTGAGCCGAGTGCAATCCTCCTCCTCACAAAGTAAAAATAAAATCGGCTAAAATCTTACTGCTAATGACTAAAACATTTTAACTGCTAAATTACTGATTCTTTTTGTGCTGAACTATTTAACTGTGCATTACTCAATTACTAATGGCTTCTTTACTCAATTACTAATGAATGGCTTCTTTACTCAATTACTAATGGCTTCATTACTAAATAAAATAGTTATTGATTTGTCACTACTAGTCTACTAATATCTTACTTCTACACAGCTGGAATATGTACTTTGAGATTAGGACTTGTAACAGTCTTAAAATTTTGACAACTCTAAATTTTATAGTTTATAGGGGCAAACATGACATCATTTGTGTCTGTTTGCTTTATAGGAGGCATTCCAATATACTACATATAATAAATTACCAGATATTTATAAAATTACATATGATTTTTTTTTAGTGTATTTTTTTGACTTATTTTAATTACTTATGTGATGACTGTTTATTTTATATCAGAATTAGGAATTGAAAATTGCAAGAATTCATATACTTTTGTGTAATCTGAACTACAGTGCAGGGCCAACAAAGAACAAAGAAATACTTGACTAAATAAATTATGTTATGAAATGCTTAATTTCAGACTTAATTAGTGGTAGTGCAAAAGTTTTAGTGTAGAGCGAATGGGTTTGCTTCTTTACTTCCCTTCAAAGTGTCATTAGATTAGCACGGTACACTGCATGTTTAAAATATTTACCAGTGTTATATTGAGAATGAACTATTAGAACAAAAAGGTGGTTATAAAGATAATTAGTTAAGTAGATGTAATTTTGTGTGTGAAAATTGTTGATCAACAGACAAAGATCAGGGAAAAGCAACTTTTGGAAATGCTGCATGAAATATAATTTTATATAAGTAAAATGTTTTAACAATTGCTGAATTTACAGTATCATCTTAGCTTGTGTAATGCTGGTTTTTATACCCCTTATTATGCGACTGCAAAAATTTTTGTGGTCGTATATTGGTATGACGTTGGCGTCGTCGTGCCGTAAATCCGAAGACACATTGGTTTCGCACTCTAACTTTAGTTTAAGTAAATGGATCTCTAGGAAATTTTACCATAAGGTTCAATACCACAAAAGGAAGGTTGGGATTGATTTTGGGGTTATGGTACCAACAGTTAAGGAATTAGGGGCCAAAAGGGGCCAAAAATAAGCATTTTGTAACTTCCAGACAATAACTTGTGTGTAAGTGTATGGATCTCTCTGACATTGTACCACAAGGTTCCATATCACAAAGGGAATGCTGGGATTGATTTTGGGGTAATTGCCTCAAAATTTTAGGAATTAGGGGCCAAAAAGGGCAAAAATAAGCATTTTCTAGTTTCAGGACAATAACTTGTGTGTAAGTGTATGGATCTTTCTGAAATTGTACTACAAGGTTCCATATCACAAAGGAAAGCTGGAATTGAGTTTGGGGTAATTGCCCTAAACGTTTAGGAATTAGGGGCCAAAAGGGGTCAAAAATAAGCATTTTCTAGTTTCAGACAATAACTTGTGTTTAAGTGTATGGATCTCTCTGAAATTGTACTGCAAGGTACCATACCTCATTGAAGGCTGGGATTGAGTTTGGGGTGATGAATCATAAGGGGTTCAAAAATTGGGGAGGATTTTTTCCCCTTTTTCTTCCTTTTTTTCCTTTTTTTTTCTTTAAAATTTTCCATTTTAAGTTGGTTATTTCTAATTTATATTTAAAAGCAAATAATAATGATATGGCAGGAGATACACACCAAACAGGATATGTAAATTATTATATAGTATTGTGCAAAAGAAGATTCTTTGTATAAATTGCTTATTTCTTGACCAATTTCAATGGGGTTTTATTCTTGAATTCTTGGGGTTCTTTAATATGCTGAATCTAACCGTGTATTAAGTTTTTGGATTTTGGGCCCGTTTTAAATTGGTCCACATTGAGGTCCAAACGGTCCAAAATTAAACTTTTTGTTTGATTTCATCAAAATTGAATTATTGGGGTTCTTTGATATGCGAATCTAACCGTGTATTTAGATTCTTAATTTTTGGTCCGTTTTCAAATTAGTCTACATTAAGGTCCAAAGGGTCCAAAATTAAACTTAGTTTGATTTTAACAAAAATTGAATTCTTAGGGTTCTTTGATATGCTGAATCTAATCATGTATTTAGATTTTGATTATGGGCCCAGTTTTCAAGTTGGTCCAAATTGGGGTCCAAAATTAAACTTTGTTTGATTTCAACAAAAATTGAATATATGGGGTTCTTTGATATGCTGAATCTAACCATGTATTTAGATTCTTAATTTTTGGTCCCGTTTTCAAATTGGTCTACATTAAGGTCCAAAGGGTCCAAAATAAAACTTAATTTGATTTTAACAAAATTGAATTCTTAGGGTTCTTTGATATGCTGAATCTAAACATGTCTTTCAATTTTTGATTATGGGCCCAGTTTTCAAGTTGGTCCAAATCGGGTCCAAAATTAAACTTTGTTTGATTTCAACAAAAATTGAATATATTGGGTTCTTTGATATGCTGAATCTAACCATGTATTTAGATTTTTGATTTTGGGCCCCATTATCAACTTTGTCCACATTGAGGTCAAAAGGGTCCAAAATTAAACTTTGTTTGATTTCAACAAAATTGAATATATGGGGTTCTTTGATATGCTGAATCTAACTGTGTATTTAGATTCTTAATTTTTGGTCCCGTTTTCAAATTGGTATACATTAAGGTCCAAAGGGTCCAAAATTAAACTTAGTTTGATTTTAACAAAATTGAATTCTTAGGGTTCTTTGATATGCTGAATCTAATCATGTATTTAGATTTTTGATTATGGGCCCAGTTTTCAAGTTGGTCCAAATTGGGGTCCAAAATTAAACTTTGTTTGATTTCAACAAAATTGAATATATGGGGTTCTTTGATATGCTGAATCTAACCATGTATTTAGATTCTTAATTTTTGGTCCTGTTTTCAAATTGGTCTACATTAAGGTCCAAAGGGTCCAAAATTAAACTTAATTTGATTTTAACAAAATTGAATTCTTAGGGTTCTTTGATATGCTGAGTCTAAACATGTCTTTAAATTTTGATTATGGGCCCAGTTTTCAAGTTGGTCCAAATTGGGGTCCAAAATTAAACTTTGTTTGATTTCAACAAAATTGAATATATGGGGTTCTTTGATATGCTGAATCTAACCATGTATTTAGATTTTTGATTTTTGGGCCCGTTATCAACTTTGTCCACATTGAGGTCAAAAGGTCCAAAATTAAACTTTGTTTGATTTCAACAAAATTGAATATATGGGGTTCTTTGATATGCTGAATCTAACCATGTATTTAGATTTTTGATTTTGGGCCCGTTATCAACTTTGTCCACATTGAGGTCAAAAGGGTCCAAAATTAAACTTTGTTTGATTTCACCAAAATTGAACTCTTAGGGTTCTTTGATATGCTGAATCTAACCATGTATTTAGATTTTGGATATTGGACCATAATAGGTGAATGTCCAATTTAAAATTTTAAGTTCTTAGACCACATTCATTCTGTGTCAGAAACCTATGCTGTGTCAAATAGTCAATCACAATCCAAATTCAGAGCTGTATCAAGCTTGAATGTTGTGTCCATACTTGCCCCAACTGTTCAGGGTTCGACCTCTGCGGTCGTATCAAGCTGCGCTCATGGAGCATTTTATTATAGTATTTGTTGACTTTTACTGTGTGAGCAATCTTCAGATCTGCTAGGCAGTTATTTACTTTATGACAATACTTTGAATATTTATTATCCTAACCGAGCATGGAATTTTCTTCAATGTCTAAAAAAAGTTGAAGTTGCTTCTGGCTTCTTGTTTTTTCATCTCTTGAAACCTGTGACGGACTTTTTTTCTTTCTTCTTTCCTTCATTTCATTTGGACAAGTTTATTCCTGAAATTTATATTTGATTGGTCTCTAAGAAAAAAATTGAGATGTCTAGCAGAAAGCGAAAAATTGAAAACAGAAGTAATCTGACAAATGCTGATTAGAGACTTGTTCCTCGCAGAGAAGCTATTTTTTCCATCACATTTTGTTTTACACCAAATGAATATTCCTCTTTAGCATGAGTTTTAGTGCTAGTTGGGAAAAGTCCAGGTGACACTTTCTCTATATTCTTGTCAACCTCGGAATTGGATCATAAGACGTTTATCCCTGACATAATGGGCAGGCTTAATAGTGATATCAAAAGCCAAAGATTTTAATTTAGCTAACCTCCATGATAGCAAATTGTGTTTCTGAACCTGACATTTTTTGTAAATACACAGTCTTCACGCTTAACCACAAGACCACCAGTCCAGGCTTGTAAAATTCTTCTCTACAAGCCAACAGAATCCAACTAAAATTTTCGTAAAATTGAGCTTCGGGCTTGTGGATTCAAAAGTTTATCGTGAAGACTGAATACATGTATCTCTTTATAAGAGAATTGACGTATTGGAAGAAAAATAAATTGAAAATATATTTCTGATCTATGCTGTAATATTGAACTATTTTATAATTACTTTTTATTCAATATTACTTAATGATTTTAGGTATATGTTGCATTCTGAATTGGTCATATATGGTACTTTTATTTTATTTATTTTGCAGGAGCAATAGTACCAGTAAATGGCCCAAGTGGTGGGGAACACGTGGTCGAAATGCCAGACAGTGGGGAGAAAGGACAGGTAAGGCATCTGATTCATAATGAAAAAGGGGGTAGGGACTTTGACCAGGGTTGTATAGGTATTTGAGTGAGGAGAATGATTTAAAAGATGGAGAGTATGTGCTAGAGAAATCTGTACTATTGGTGACAGGACAGGTACATGATTTTTGAGATTAGTAGATTACCAAGATAGTAAGAATATGTTACTGTATGGTAGTAAGGACCTAAATCCAGGGGTAAGGGAATTGTCAGATTGATTTGGAGCATGTGAAGGACATACCTGACATTTGAGTGATACTCAGATGAAGGGAATGGTCCTGGTTAAGAAGAGAATTTCCACAAAATGTCATAAAAAATACTAGTGGCTGAAAAAAAGAAACAGTACAGGTTTAAAATCATTAGCTGACATACACTAGTAGTTATGTGTCAAATATCACTGTATATTTAGTAGGTGTTTAATGGATAATACATTTTATCAAATTAATGTTTCATCCTAAAGGTCTAACTTTTCATATTCATTTGTATAAGATAGAAAATGCTGGCAGTCCAATTACCATGTTATCAAATTCTTTCAACACTATTCTAGCCACATGATTAACTTCTATAGACTTACAGAGTATTGACAGATATTTCTTATTTTTATACCCCACTAAGATATATCAAAATTATCTTCCCTTGTAATAAAAATAAACTCAAAATGATTAAGATGATTGAGACCTGATGGCGTAAGTCATATTGTAAATTCAGAAATTTTTACAATGTATTTATTATTATGGAAATTGCAATGGGATAGGTTTCACAGAAATTAAAACTCACAGTACCATTTTTGGTATTCAGCATCTCATGAAATCACAATGATTAATCTCACATTTGTGTCTATTATTCAACAATCTCAGTAATACACACATGCACAAATTTTTGAATTTACAGTACATAATACCTGTTGACTAGCAGGTGATGTCATCAGATTTGCAGTTATCTATATCCCTGTTACTTTATTTAGAGGTTGTGTCATTAGTCTGTATTTATGAAAACCATGTGAATTATATTTCAATTATAATTTATATTGTTTCTATGAACTATTTTGATTCAATAGAGGTTATATTATAACTTGAAAAAAGTGATGACAATTTGCCTTATTTTATTTATGCTATCAAGGATAACCCATTGGCATTGGGTGATATTGTTGTACAATTTGAAATGGTAACCTTTATAATGTTGCTTTATGTTGTATTATTTGGAATTTGGATTCTCCTCATTTTGCCTTTATTATGAATATTTACCATTTTGATATTAAATTATGTTAAACATATTTGTAATTCAATGCTGGAAACAATTTTATTCCAATTAACACAACTGGTAATAATACCCGAAAATTTGCTTCAACTTATTTTGGTGTTGGTTTTGGTATTATTTTTTTATGATTTTATTAGAAAAAATATGCATAAATAAATTCATAATCATTTAAAGTATGTGTACTTGATTTTTATAACAATGTGTATCAATTTAAAAGAAGTAACAAATTAGACACACAGAACTTAATCATGTGGAATAATTAGCATTAAAGGAAACTTCGCAAAAAATTAAAATTTGATATCATGTTTATTCGATATAAATGTACATATTTGCATTTAAATTAATGTTTTATTCTCTAAGTAAGTGATCAAATCAGATTTTAAATCCGACTATCAATTTTCGACATGTCGCCATCTTGAAAGCATCTGGATACAAATAATCACATATTTTTCAATTGAAACTTTACAATTTAGATAGTTTTGATTTTTTTTCATTAAATATACATGGCCAGATTTTAATACAAGTGTAAGAATTCTGGTAGAGTAAAAGAATTCCATAAATAAAGTAAATTAAGCACATATATTTAAATGCAATTGATAATTTTCTAAGCACATTTAGTACATTTCTTAGTTTATACACTCCTTTTTTGGGGCCATTTTTATGCCCCACCTAGGGACGTTGTGTTTTTTTGGTCTGTGCATTCGTTCGTTCGTTCGTTCGTCTGTCCATCTGTCCGTCCGTTCATCTGTCTGTCCATTCGTTCGTCCGTCTGTCTGTCCCACTTCAGGTTAAAGTTTTTGGTCAAGGTAGTTTTTGGAAGTTTGCTATAGCAATACTTTCCAGATGTAACCTCTAACTTCCGGTGACAGACTATCGCAAATATTCTGCTCCAAGATAATGTAGTACTAGTGTTTGAATACTAATTCTAGGAAGATGCTTTTGAAATTTTAAGTCCTTTTGAAAGATTACAGCTTAAATAAAAAGAAATGAATGTTCACCGACAATTCAGGTGAATTTAACTTCATTTTGAAAATGATTATTACAAACACTATCGCAGATTTTCCATGCGCTGAAGAGAAAATCAAAGAAACGCGAGACATTTCATGAATATTTTATGAATGAACAGTAATTTTACTACGATATTTACAAATGTTTAGTATTAAATATAAAGTAAAAGCCAAGTATCGAAGAATCCCGTATGACTGACATTACTGAATGCAACATACTTTTAACATGTTTATATTTTGACCAAGCCGTCGGATAATTGACAAGTGATAAAAGTTTGATTGAACAATTATACACAGGTGACAGAAATACTCGATAATCATATGGCTTATGTCACACGCCAAGGATGAGTAAAGGTAAATACCGGCTATGATAGAAAAGTGCATGTTTTGTCAAAACATCGATGGGAAGGTTTTGATGCCAAAAACATTTGAAAATTTTTGAATTCGCTATTTAAATACTAGCTATTTCACATTCCAATGTGACTTTAAGGACCTTCACTCGTCCAGCATGCTCAGTCACGTGGATCAAACTGACAGCTGAAAAACATTGACTCAACGACAGTTCGTACATATCACAGCCCATGTCCTCAGTGTTACGATTAACAATAACATTTGTACACAAATCGTTACAAGGATAAGGCAGACAAGTCAGCTTCTACTTAGAATAACTCAGTGTATCAAGACAAGTGCTGTAGCAACATGATTAAATAAAATCTGTCCATGTAATAGCAAAATGACTTTCTTACTCTTAGTGCTAGTCCAAATAATTATGACGAACCAAAAATCTCAGATGTTATTGCCTCAATGCTAAATTTCACAGCATCAACTTTAAAATGTGTTACAGGGTTATAAGCACCTCTATGAATCTAGTGTTTATAAACTTTTACTCCTTTCGTCATACTGCTATTCCCCACCGTATTAAGTTTTACCCTTTTCTTCTGTTAGTATGTACGCCCTTTCTGGTACATAAGTCCGTACATCCAAAAATTAGTTTCTGTTCTCTAACTTTAGTTTTCCTAAACCAAATTGTATGAAACTTATACGCAATACTTATTTCCACAAAACACAGGTCAAGTTGAATTTTGATGGCGTGATTTTACAATTCTAGAGTTATGCTCCTTAACAAATGGAAAAGTTGCTTGAATTTTTGTTTACGATCTCTAACTTTAGTTTGTCTCAACCAAACGTTATGAAAGTTATACACAAAGCTCATTATCACAAAACACGGTTTAGATTTGAGTTTTGGTGGCCAGTTTTACTGTTCTAGAGTTATGCCCTTTACAAATTTAAAATTGTGATAGTTGTTGAGCCTTGACTTTTGTCGAAAAATCGAGACATAGATTTCCTACATATTGTCGTGGCGCCCACAAATATTCACTCTGTGGTTAAAGTTTTGAAATTTTAATAACTTTCTTAAACTATCCTGGATTTCTACCAAACTTGGACAGAAGCTTGTTTATGATCATACGATAGTATCCAGAAGTAAATTTTGTAAAAAAAAAATAAATTTTCAGTATTTTACTTAGAAATGGACTTATTTTTCTGTCAGAAACATTACATTCACTCTGTGGCTAAAGTTTTAAAATTTAATAACTTTCTTAAACTATTCGAATTTTGAAACTTGGACAGAACTTGTTTATGATGAAAAGCTAGTATCTAGAAGGAAATTTAGTTATAATTTTGTTCTTGTTTTTCCGTATTTTACTTATTAATGGACTTAGCTTTTCTTCCAGTTAACATTACATACAGTCTGCAGTTAAATTTTTAAAACATTTGTTAGATTCATAAACTATCCTGGCTTTTACCAAACTTGGACAGAAGCTTCTAACAATCAAAAGATAGTATAGAGAGGAATATTTTTATTAACTTTTGTCTTATTTTGTTGAGCCTCGATTAACAGCAAAAGTAGGCGAGACACCGGGTTCCACGGAAGACTTACAAATATTTTCAATTCCGTGCTCTAACTTTAGTGTGTCTGGACCAAATGTTACAAAACTTATACACAATACTTTTAACCACAAAACCAAGATCAAGTTTGAATTTTGTGCCCTCATTTTACTGTTATGGTTAGGGTTATGCCCAGTTACAAATGGAAAAAAAATACTATAAAATCACAGGCCTTAGATATGGCATGGGCACATAAAGAAATTTAACAGAGCTTATTGTATATTTGATTATTTTAGAACAACAGTTTAAGGTTTCAATAGAAAATATCAAAATTTAAATGACAAACAATGAACAAAAATTGTTTTTGATAATTGCTGAAAAGAAGATGGTCTAGTTAAAAACATCAAAGCTGTGATTAAATACATATTTGAAATAATACACATCTATAACCTATTTGAAATGATACACATCTACAGTTGCAAACTTCCCAGAGGTGCTATCCAGCACTTTGATTGATGAAGTTGAAGTCCAATCAACTTGAAACTTAGTACACAAGTGTCAAGTTCCCTATGATATGATCTTTCTAATTTTAATGCCAAATTAAAAGTTTTGACCCCAATTTCACGGTTCACTGAACATAGAAATGATAGTTCGAGTGGGGCATCTGTGTACCATGGACGCATTCTTGTTATTTATAAAATTATTCAATAAAGATTAATTCAGTATTTTATTATCACAATAAAATATCCATCTTGCATAATTTATTAAATACTTAGCTTATGCAAAATATAAAAAATATACCATGGCGATCCAGATATTTTGTCACCATCTTCCTGTCCCAAATGATTTAATTTCTTTTAAAATTTTTGTCTCGAACTCACACTTCTCTCTTATCATCATAACAAGATGTTATTCACACCTGGAATGGTGAACACTGGAGGCTAAAATACACCCGAGTGAAGATCAAAAGAATAAATTTACAGAATGCTAATCTTTTAATTACCGGTAATTTAACCATGCCTTAACCAGGGGTTGTTAGAGTATACTATTGTATTTACACAGTCCTAGCGGGGAAATGTTTCCTAGACTGAATTAAAAGGTCAGAAAACGTACATTCATTGTCATCAAATTATCAGTTATATATGTTTGTTTGACATATCCGTCAAAAAAAAGATTTTACAAAAAAATTTTATTGTACGATTCACTTTTATCAGTCCCCTACCGACGAAGTCGAAGGGGACTTTAGGTTTGCACTCCATCCGTCTGTCTGTCCCTCTGTCTGTCCGTCTGTCCATCCGTCAGTTCGGCAAATCAGTTTTCCACACTTTTTTTCTTCATGCTTAAAGATATTGATTTGATATTTGGTATATAGTTTTATCATGACAAGTTACAGATCAAGTCCGAATTTTGTTCCGGTCTGATGATTTCATACAGAGTTATGTTGCTTTGACTTAGAAAATTCACTAAAATAATCAGTTTTCTGCACTTTTTTTTGTCATTCTTCAAAATATTGATTTGATATTTGGTATATAGTTTTATCATGACAAGTTACAGATCAAGTTCGAATTTTGTTCCAGTCTATTGATTTTGTACAGAGTTATGGTCCTTGGACTTAGAAAATTCACTAAAATAATCAGTTTTAAACACTTTTTTTCGTCATGCTTGAAGATATTGACTTGATACATATATGTATTTGTTATATAGTTTACTCCATGCTAGTTATAGATCAAGATAGAATTTTTTTCCAAGTTATGAATTTTTAACCGGTAGGGGACTATGTATTGCCATGCAATACTCACAGAATGCTTGTTACTATAAGCAAAGAAATCCATAAAATATATATCTGCCGTTACTATAAGAATTTAGAAAGTTGCGCGGCTGTTCGTTTTATTATTAACCGGATTTACGAAGTAAAAATTGATTGTTATCGAATAGTCCATTTCTATATATGTTGGCGTTTGTTTTTGTAGCAGTTCAGTGTTTATGTTGTTCCGTTGTTTTCCTCTTATAGTTGATGTGTTTCCCTCGGTTTTGGTTTGTGACATGGATTTGTTTCAGTTAAATCGATTTATGACTATTGAACAGCGGTATACTACTGTTGCCTTTATTTATTGATTTGGGGATGTACGGCGGGCAGGCGGCTGCCAAACAGTGTCCGTGCATTTACTCATGAACCGTTCAACCAAAGCTTTTCAAATTTTAGTATGTTGTTACTGATGACAAAATGGAGGTCAAGTTCGATATTGACAATTTTCCCTTTCACCGTTCAGGAGTTATGGTTCTTGAAAGATTGAAAAATTGTGTTTCCAGTCGTGTCCGTGCTGTAACTCATGAACCATTTAACCAAAGCTTTTCAAATTTTAATATGTTGTTACTGATGACAAAATGGAGGTCAAGTTTAATATTGACGATTTTCACTTTCACCGTTCAGGAGTTATGGTCCTTGTGATATTGAAAAATGCCAGGACACAAATGAATGTTAAAAAATCTGGTTTGCTGTCGCTCTGACAGCCTCTTGTTTTTATTATGAGTTGGTTAATAGATGTGTAAAACAGTCATCGATGTGCTTTAAATTGCATTATTAAATGATTAATGAACAAGACTTTAATTGATATTAATTCCACAGTTTAAAAGTACATCACAATAGACTTGTAAATTCCAATAAATGAAATTAATAATTTCCAATTTTCTTCTTTATTAGTGTTCATATCTAGATAAAACTTGGTGAATGTGTTTTTTATTTTGAAATAAGATGATAAGTCAGAAATCACGAATTTTCCCTTTAATGATATTAATTTTGTAGCATGATTGGTTTGAATCGCCTACAAATAGCTTCTTAACAGTTATGTTAAGCCATTGACTACTAAAACAACAACAAAAACATGACCATACACTGTAGCATTGCAAATATCATTTCTTTTCAACTTAATACATTGTCCCTCCTTACTCTCCGCTCTTTCCTTTTTCAAAAGGGGTATAAAATATAGAATGTATTAATAAACTTATGCATGTTTGATGTAAAGCTGACTTTTAACAATGTTATCTACTAACAATAGTTTGTAATATTTGTACTAACAGGGGATATTGGCTAAAGCTAGAGAGGTTTTGCAGGCTAAACTGCCTACTACAATTTACAGAGATAGAAAGGTGACAGCATGTTCAAAGTTGGAAATGGGTTTAAAATTATTTGATTTTTTTTCTTATTAGAATGGCAGGTGCTGAGGAAAACGTCCTTTTTATTTTTTATGTTTAAGGTGTTAATTTTTCTTTCCAATCAATTGCCTATTACATAAGAATGCAGTGAGATAGCTAAACACACAAAATCTTCAAAAATATCATACCATAAGGATAATTACATATCTCTGTTTTAAAGGTCATTTTGGAAAAGACCTTGAATTTTTACTGAAATTCAAATTGTACCCAGAGTTTTATATGTATTCTGTGGTTATGCAACTTTATAAAATATTTCTGAAAACTTGATTAAACTATAAAACTATATTTTCATTAGATTTAAAAAATTTTAATATGCAAAATGAAAAGAAATGGATTTAAAAAATTCAATCTAAATAAGGCTATGTATTTTTTAGTTTCAAATAATTCATTTTGGCTCCAGATGTCCTTCAATCCATTTCTATAAATTTTCCTCAACAGCAATGTAAAGGGCTGGAAAGCATTTAGATTTCAGAATTAATTGTAAAAATGAAAGAAAAATCTTTCAAGTATATGATTTAAACTATTAAATTTTCTAGTCTAGGTTTCATAACCTTTCTATTTTATGACTCTGTGTTGAAGAAATACAGAGAAAGTAGCCATATCTCTTTGTAGCATGTAATTGCATGGCATTTCAGTAGACAGGTCATTAACCTATTCAAAATGACTTAATTTTTGTTGAAAATTTCCTGCATGGTTTGAGAATGGATACCAATTTTTGTTTTGTTTTGTTTGAAGCAACCCTTGCTTGATGATGTATCCTATACTTTGGAAGAATTGCCACCATCTCATGCAGTCTGGACGGAGGTTCATATTTGTTTGGAATATTAATATTTAAGCACTAGTAGTTGTTTTCACATGTCTTATTAATTATTACTTGACATGATTTAACCTGCTTTTGTTAGTACTACATGTAGTTTTGATAATTATGTTTGTGGTGTGGTTATGCTTCATTCTGAATAGCTAATGATTATTGCAAGTTTTCCCCTGAACTGAATATTTAACCAGTGAAAATTCAATAGGCTGGTCAGTCAATAATTTGCAACATACATGTGGTACAGTCTTTCTGCAATAACACAATAAATTCTCTTATTCAACCTGTGAAAATTCAATAGGCTGGTCAGTCAATAATTTTTAACAAACATGTGGTACAATCTTTCTGCAATAACACAACAAATTCTCTTATTTATTAAATTTATGGGCAGAAAAGAGATTTTTTTGAGAAATTATATTTAAATTTCAACAGAGATTTAAAGAGTACCCAATAACATGCACCAACTACTGTAAACCAACTAATTTTCGCATGCGATTTATTTCTCGACTATGTAAAACTTGGATCTTTCCTTATTTAACTACATCAAGTAAATTTGAAAATAGCAAAATTTAATCGCTGTGGAGTGGACTAGAAAGTGCTAAACATGAAATAAAATATCTGCAAAATAAGTTGGTTTGCAGTAATCCTTTTGTTTTAAATCTTTAAAAGGTTATTCAATGAGGTAACTGTACCACATGTATATAGAGGTGCTTCTGATTTTAGTGGCAGTTTAGCTATTGGTATTTATCATTGATTATGTTGAAAAAATATTCTATCTTGGTTATTATAACCCAAGTAACACTTGCTATGATGATTTAACATTACCAAAAGTCATTTGTGAAAGTCATTTATTCATACATAGAAGTCATCAATTCTTATTTTTTAATAATCATTTCATCATTTGTAAAAAATATGTGATAATATATTCATAATATAATGTCCATATTGTCATCATATTCAAAGACATTTATTGTTTAAAATCTGGGATCTTGTTTTATTATTTAATCTTGATGTCAACATCACACTTGGTCAACTGGATTCCGACCTGCTGCAATGTTTTAAAATTGTGTGTTCTGGCAGCTTACATGAATGCTTGGTTAACTCTGCTGACATTGTTACATTTACAGAACAGTTTAGTGTTTAGTTTTATAATTAGAAGTATTTGTCATTTCAGGCTGAGGCGGCAGAAGCAGAAGCTGACCTTGATTGGTGGTCTAAATACTATGCCTCTGGTGACCCTAAAAACAAAGACAAATGTGCTAAATACCTTAAGAGAGGCATGGATAAAATCAAGGTAACATTGTCAGACAACCAATCACTCTATTTGTAGGAAAACTTTACTATAAAATTGAGAATGGAAATGGGGAATGTGTCAAAGAGACAACAACCGGACCAAAGAGTAGAAAACAGCTGAAGGCCACCAATGGGTCTTCAACACAGCAAGAAAATCCTGCACCCAGAGGCTGGCTTCAGTTGGCCCCTAAACAAATTGTGAACTAGTTCAATGAAAATGGACGTCACACTAAACTCCAAAACATAAAAATGAACTGAAATTAAAAAACATGCAAGATTAACAAAGGCCAGAGGCTCCTGGCTTGGGACAGGCGCATAAATGCGGCTAGTTATTTTCATGTGATTTCTTTGGAATATGTAGTTTCCACAACAAGATGTGACATTTATCTATATCAACAAATTCTTCTATGTTAACAGTATTAATTTTAAGCTCTATTAATTATTGTGAAACCTCCTCAGTGATGTCAATTGGTCACCAATTGAATGGCAAATTTTACTCTGAGTAATCCTCCCGTGTCCAATTTGCCAAAGACAAGACAATAGCTGAGGGTATAATCAAACACTGACACTTTACTAGAGCAGAGATCATAACCATTACCATGTGGGGTTTTAATATTATGGCCTGTACTCAAAATATGTTGTTTGGCTCCAATGGCTCTCCAAAATTTGATTGGTTATCTGTTTGATATTGACTTAATTCATATATGTTCCTCAACCTAAAGTTATTAATTGGTTTGTTCCTGTGATTAAAGGAGCAGTTTCTGCCTAAATCCAAACTTTGAAAATTAAAATTGGATAAAATAGTAATTCTGGAGGTGTAGGCTACTCTTCTCTGTCTGGCCCAAGCAGTACAGAGGTTTGGAACATTTAAAAACAACATAAACCCATTTACATTTGGAGACATTCAAAAAATCTACCATGTAATGTGTTTTCAGATTCATTGTTCCTCAACTTTGTTTACCAATTACATAAGTTGGGGTATCATTAGTAAGCAATAGCTCACAATTCTACTTTATGGAACGCCACAGCTGTCTTATGTGGAACTCCGATATTACTTCATGTTGTTTTATTATTACTTGATGATATTTTGTCTTTACTTGATATGGTTTTGACATTACGTAATGATGTTTTGATATAACTCAATATGGAATAGTCATTACTTAATGATATTTCGATATTACACGATATGGTTTCGTATTGACTTGATATAGTTTTGTCATTACTCAATATGGTTTTGTCATAACTCGATGTGGTTTCATCATTATTTAATGTGGTTGTGTCATTAGTCAATGTGGTTTTAACATTACTTGATGTGAATGTGACTTAACGTTATGTAGTTGTTTCATTACATGATGTGGTTTTGTTATTTTGTAATGATGATTTGCCTATTCTTTATATGGTTTTAACATTACGTAATGATGTTTCAAAATTTGACGATTTTACACTACATGATGTGTTTGTTCCATTATTTGATGTGGTCCTGTCATTCTTTGATGTGGTTATCCCATTACTTGATGAGGTAAAATCACGTGACCAATTCGGGAAAACCTGTTCTATTTTTAGATAGATTTCCATGTTGTATGTGCCTTGGATGAGTGTGGCCATCCATCGAATTAGAGTTCAAATTAATGTTTGGGTTACTGTTTGAGTTAAACTTTGAGTTAGTCTTCGATTTCGAATTCAAGTCATTATTAGAATTAAAGTTTTAGTTAGCATTGAGTTTCGAGTTGGACATCGAGTTTGAGTCACATTTAACTGAGGTAGAGTTCTAGTTACAACATTAAATTTGAGTCATTTTTAAGGTAGAGTTTGAGTAAGATTGAATTTAAGTCTCATTTAGATTAATTAAGATTTTGAGTTGAAATTCGAGCTATCTTATATGAGTTCGTAATTAAATTTTCTATCATGAACAAGGACTTTTGCTCGGGCTTCCGAAAAGAGGGCTCCGGGGTATGCGTACAAAAGATAAACAATGTTACAGTATACAAAACGCAACATAGAAGTTGAAATAAAGTTAGATGTGGTGTGATTGACAATGAGACAACTATCCATTAGAGTTTAAATGCAGTGGATGTAAGAAATCATATATAGGCAACCGTACAGCCTTCAACACACCGTATAGTCAGCTACAAAAGGCCACCATGCAACATGTGAAAAAATTCAAACGAAAAAACAAACGGTCTTATATATAAATAAACAATCTACAAAAAAGAAATGACACACATTTATACAACGACAACAATTGCACTTCATGCTCCTGGGGCAGGTACATAAAGAAAGTGCACGCAGCGGAGTTTAACATGAATGTGAGCGCTAAATCCTAACCTTACATCGGACTGTTACAGTTGTGTAACAGCACAACACGTGAAAAAATGTAAACTAGACAAAGTGATGCCCCGCACTCAACTCATTTAACCACTTATACCCCAAAATGACAAAAAAATGTTCATTTATCTCCCAAAAGAGCAAAAGATAATAAAATAAAAACCCTGACCACATGCACACCTTCAATATATGTACAAACAGACAGTAAAGAGAAACTTCCTAGGATTCAAACTGTAGGAGGAGTTATGCGGAATAACTATATACCCATAATGGGACGGACAGACGGACGGACGGACGGACAGGGTAAAACAATATGCCCCCAACCCCCACTTTCAGTTGCAGTGGCGTACAAAACAGTTTCATTTGGCTGTTTCAATAGATCGGTATGACTGGGTAATATAAATCCATCTGGGTGATCTTGGATGCTCCAGAAAGGCACCCGTCGTGTTATTCGAGAAAGTACAAACCCAGTGATTTGGTTTTATTTGGTAGTTTACATTCAAGGAAAAGATGACGGTTTTATGGTTACGACCACTGGAACATGTCCGTCGTCACATATGAAACAGATATTCCAAAAGTTTATTTTTCAATTAGTGCGAGGTAGATCAGGAATTCAATTGATTACAAATAAAGATTGATATTCGTATAAGTTCAAATGATCATTTACGCTAAAAAGAATCGGAGAATTCTTGTTTTATAGTATTGATGCTTTGTCGCTAGTCCGAGCCCCCCTCCCCCGTTCCCTGTAACTTTAGTGTGAGTTGATTTGAAGTGTTTCATTTGTTAACAATAAAGTTCAAGTCTTTTGATTTGTGTCGAGCCTGCGACATCAATGTAGCGGCAGTGAGACACAACAAACCTATATTTCGTTGTCGATAGTGGCGTCGGCGTCTCCATCTCCATTTTTTTAATTTCTATTGAGTTTAACCTTTCATTTTACATGTAACTAAACATGTATGCCATGTATATTACTTTTAGAACATCATACTGGATTTGTTTACCTCGACTATTGTATCTGTATTTATATTGTATGTTTCTCTGTAAACTTGTATTTAGTTTTAGAGAATAAAGTATCTATCTATCTATCTATCTATAGATCGTTAGGTTTCTAGTTTTTACATTTTCATTTCGGGACCTTTATAGCTTACTATAGGGTATGGGTTTTGCTCATTGTTGAAAACCATACAGTTTTGTTTTAGTTAAATAAAACCGAATTACATGTAAACTGTTTTGACATGATAAATTTGTAAACCTCCATGAAGTGTTTTAAAACTTGTATAGGAGTTATTCCTCAATTTCAAGATAAAGCATCTACAGAAAACATTTTTTTTTTTTTTACCGATAAATGTATAGATAAATGTACAGCCGATCAACATGACGCTTTTACACTTACAGCAGCAATATCAGGCGAGACACAGGGTTCCGTGGAATATTTTACAAATTTATTACAAAAATACTGCTTCCGTTTGAGAACTTAGGATAAAAACAACAGGACCAAGTGATTTGGGGATATCCCAATTATGTTCGAAATACTATAAACTTTTTAATACTTTTTTTCTTATAATTATCTGCCGTTCCCCTTTTTCATACCAAATAACTCTAAACAACCACTCGAACTTTAATTTGAACTTTAACTCAATGGATAGCGATACCCATCCAAAGCACATTAAACAAACGATATATTGAAATCTGTTTAAAATAGAACATATTTTTTCCGAATTGGTCACGTGGTTTTACCTCATCAAGTAATGGGATAACCACATCAAAGAATGACAGGATCACATCAAATAATGAAACAAACACATCATGTAGTGTAAAATCGTCAAATTTTGAAACATCATTGCGTAATGTTAAAACCATATAAAGAATAGGCAAATCATCATTACTAAATAACAAAACCACATCATGTAATGAAACAACTACATAACGTTAAGTCACATTCACATCAAGTAATGTTAAAACCACATTGACTAATGACACAACCACATTAAATAATGGTGAAACCACATCGAGTAATGACAAAACCATATTGAGTAATGACAAAACTATATCAAGTCAATACGAAACCATATCGTGTAATATCGAAATATCATTAAGTAATGACTATCCCATATTGAGTTATATCAAAACATCATTACGTAATGTCAAAACCATATTAAGTAAAGACAAAATATCATCAAGTAATAATAAAACAACATAAAGTTATATCAGAGTTCCACATAAGACAGCTGTGGCGTTCCATACTACTTGTTTACTTTAAAGTATTATGTTAACTGCAAACATTGCTAGATAAACTATCCAGTTTTTATTACTGTTTGAATTATTTTGTTCCAGATTTATGACACTGAGTTGGAGAAAGCTGAAGGGCATGGAGATTTTGCAGATTTCTGTCATTCTTTTGACTTTAGTCGAGGAAAGATGAGGAAGATGAAGAATGCAATATTGTAGGAGAATTGAAGGTATAAATCATTTCATTATTATAATTAGGCTAGAAAAATTACAAAGAAGATTGTTAGTCTGATTCTCATGAAATCGTATTAGTTTAGAATGCAATATCAGGCGAGACACAGGGTTCCGTGGAATATTTTACAAATTTATTACAAAAATACTGCTTCCGTTTGAGAACTTAGGATAAAAACAACAGGACCAAGTGATTTGGGGATATCCCAATTATGTTCGAAATACTATAAACTTTTTAATACTTTTTTTCTTATAATTATCTGCCGTTCCCCTTTTTCATACCAAATAACTCTAAACAACCACTCGAACTTTAATTTGAACTTTAACTCAATGGATAGCGATACCCATCCAAAGCACATTAAACAAACGATATATTGAAATCTGTTTAAAAATAGAACATATTTTTTTCCGAATTGGTCACGTGGTTTTACCTCATCAAGTAATGGGATAACCACATCAAAGAATGACAGGATCACATCAAATAATGAAACAAACACATCATGTAGTGTAAAATCGTCAAATTTTGAAACATCATTGCGTAATGTTAAAACCATATAAAGAATAGGCAAATCATCATTACTAAATAACAAAACCACATCATGTAATGAAACAACTACATAACGTTAAGTCACATTCACATCAAGTAATGTTAAAACCACATTGACTAATGACACAACCACATTAAATAATGGTGAAACCACATCGAGTAATGACAAAACCATATTGAGTAATGACAAAACTATATCAAGTCAATACGAAACCATATCGTGTAATATCGAAATATCATTAAGTAATGACTATCCCATATTGAGTTATATCAAAACATCATTACGTAATGTCAAAACCATATTAAGTAAAGACAAAATATCATCAAGTAATAATAAAACAACATAAAGTTATATCAGAGTTCCACATAAGACAGCTGTGGCGTTCCATACTACTTGTTTACTTTAAAGTATTATGTTAACTGCAAACATTGCTAGATAAACTATCCAGTTTTTTATTACTGTTTGAATTATTTTTGTTCCAGATTTATGACACTGAGTTGGAGAAAGCTGAAGGGCATGGAGATTTTGCAGATTTCTGTCATTCTTTTGACTTTAGTCGAGGGAAAGATGAGGAAGATGAAGAATGCAATATTGTAGGAGAATTGAAGGTATAAATCATTTCATTATTATAATTAGGCTAGAAAAATTACAAAGAAGATTGTTAGTCTGATTCTCATGAAATCGTATTAGTTTAGAATGTTTGGTATTTTTTTTTACTCATTAAAAAGAAACAAACTGTGCATATATCATTCTATGTTTTAGTTTTTAGCTCACCTGACCCCGTCGTCATCTTCATCCGTTAGCTTTTACAAAATCTTCTCTTCTGAAACTGCTGGGCCAGTTAGAAACAAATTTGGCCTTAATATCAATGGGGTATCTAGTTTAAAAATGTGTCTGCTGACAAAAAATGTGTCTGCTGACCCAGCTTGCCGTCCAACATGGCTGACATGGCTAAAATTAGAACATATTGGTAAAATGCAATGTTTGGCTATTATCATGAAAATTGTTAAAGATAGAGAAAATCTGACAGGGTTAAGATGTTCAGAATGATGAGATCTACCAAATGTCTATTGACATCAATACTGTCAGACGACTTCTTATAGGAGTAATTGCTCTTAAAACTACGAATTTTACAATTTTTTTGCATTTGTGCCCATTATCTCGAAAATAATAATAGATGGAAAGAAACTTTAAATAACAAAAATGATCCGCAAGACAAGATCTACAAATAGGTCAACATGATCGAAACTGTTAGTTGACACCTTATTGAAGTTATTGCTCTTTAATGATGATTTTCCAAATTTTATCTTTTTGCTAATTATCTGGAAAACTATAATATATAAATAGAAACTTTAAAAGCAAAATGATCAGCAAGACAAGATCTAGAAATAAGCTTCATGGTTGAAATCTTCAGTTGACTCTTTATAGGGTGAATGCCCTTTTATCGCCCGTCAAAATTTTGTGGGACGTATATGGTGTACAAATGTCGTCTGTCCGTCTGTCTGTCCGGCATAAACATGTCGCACCGTAACTTGAGAATGACTTATCCAAATTTCATGAAACTTAAAATAGTTGTTTCTTATGATGGTCAAACGATCTGTATAGTTTTGGTAAAAATAAGATTAAAACTTTTTGAGTTACGGGACTTAGTAACTAAAACAGGTGTGTGTTTTTTCACATGTCGCCGTATCTCGAAAACAGTTCGATAATTGCTTAAAACTTTACACACTGCTTAGTTATATTAATCTAAAGATCTGTATACTTTTGGTGATGATTCAAAATTTTGTTTTGAGTTATTGAGTATTTTGTAAAAAAAGGGAGGGTTTTCACATGTCACCGTATCTCAAAACGATTTAAGATTATTGCTTAAATTTTACACACTTTTAGTTATATTAATTTACAGATCTGTATACTTTTGGTTTTGATTCAAAATTTTATTTTGAGATATTGATTTTTTTTTTTTAAAAGGGGTTTTCACATGTCGTACGTATCTCAAAAGCGATTTATGATTATTGCTTAAAATTTTACACACTTCTTAGTTATATTAATCTAAAGATCTGTATACTTTTTGGTTTTGATTCAAAATTTTATTTTAGAGATATTGAGTTGGGTCTTCAACACAGCAAGAAAATCCTGCACCCAGAGGCGGGCTTCAGCTGGCCCCTAAACAAAAATGGGAACTAGTTCAATGAAAATGGACGTCACACTAAACTCCAAAACATAAAAATGAACTGAAATTAAAAAACATACAAGATTAACAAAGGCCAGAGGCTCCTGGCTTGGGACAGGCGCATAAATGCGGCTAGTTATTTTCGTGATTTCTTAGGAATATGTAGTTTCCAAAACAAGATGTGACATTTATCAATATCAACGAATTCTATTATGTTAACAGTATTAATTTTAAGCTCTATTAATTATTGTGAAACCTCCTCAGTGATGTCAATTGGTCACCAATTGAATGGCAAATTTTTACTCTAAGTAATCCTCCCGTGTCCAATTTGCCAAAGACAAGACAATAGCTGAGGGTATAATCAAACAATGACACTTTACTAGAGCAGAGATCATAACCATTACCATGTGGGGGTTTTAATATTATGGCCTGTACTCAAAATATGGCTCTCCAAAATTTGATTGGTTATCTGTTTGATATTGACTTAATTCATATATGTTCCCTCAACCTAAAGTTATTTATTGGTTTGTTCCTGTGGTTAAAGGAGCAGTTTCTGCCTAAATCCAAACTTTGAAAATTAAAATTGGATAAAAATAGTAATTCTGGAGGTGTAGGCTACTCTTCTCTGTCTGGCCCAAGCAGTACAGAGGTTTGGAACTTTTAAAAAAACAACATAAACCCATTTACATTTGGAGACATTAAAAAAAATCTACCATGTAATGTGTTTTCAGATTCATTGCTCCTCAACTTTGTTTACCAATTACATAAGTTGGGGGTATCATTAGTAAGCAATAGCTCACAATTCTACTTGTTTACTTTAAAGTATTATGTTAACTGCAAACATTGCTAGATAAACTATCCAGTTTTTTATTACTGTTTGAATTATTTTTGTTCCAGATTTATGACACTGAGTTGGAGAAAGCTGAAGGGCATGGAGATTTTGCAGATTTTTGTCATTCTTTTGACTTTAGTCGAGGGAAAGATGAGGAAGATGAAGAATGCAATATTGTAGGAGAATTGAAGGTATAAATCATTTCATTATTATAATTAGGCTAGAAAAATTACAAAGAAGATTGTTAGTCTGATTCTCATGAAATCGTATAGTTTAGAATGTTTGGTATTTTTTTTTTTTACTCATTAAAAAGAAACAAACTGTGCATATATCATTCTATGTTTTTTAGTTTTTTTTAGCTCACCTGACCCCCGTCGTCATCGTCATCCGTTAGCTTTTACAAAAATCTTCTCTTCTGAAACTGCTGGGCCAATTAGAAACAAATTTGACCTAAATATCATTGGGGTATCTAGTTTAAAAAATGTGTCTGCTGACAAAAAATGTGTCTGCTGACCCAGCTTGCCGTCCAACATGGCTGACATGGCTAAAATTAGAACATATTGGTTAAATGCAATGTTTGGCTATTATCATGAAAATTGTTAAAGATAGAGAAAATCTGACAGGGTTAAGATGTTCAGAATGATGAAATCTACCAAATGTCTATTGACATCAATACTGTCAGACGACTTTTTATAGGAGTAATTGCTCTTAAAACGACGAATTTTACAATTTTTTTGCATTTGTGCCCATTATCTCGAAAATAATAATAGATGGAAAGAAACATTAAATAACAAAAATTATCAGCAAGACAAGATCTACAAATAGGTCAACATGATCGAAACTGTTAGTTGACACCTTATTGAAGTTATTGCTCTTTAATGATGATTTTTCCAAATTTTATCTTTTTTGCTAATTATCTGGAAAACTATGATATATAAATAGAAACTTTAAAAAGCAAAAATGATCAGCAAGACAAGATCTACAAATATGCTTCATGGTTGAAATCTTCAGTTGACTCTTTATTGGAGTTAATGCCCTTTTTATGATAATTTTTAACATTTGTTGGCGTTTTTTTGCCAATATTATCTTGAAAACTATAATAGATATATAGAAACTTTAAAAAAGAAAAATGATCAGCAGGACAAGATCTACAAATATGTTCACATAGCTGAAATTGTCAGTTAACTTTTAATAGTGTTATTCTCCTTTCATGATTTTTACAAAAAAGTGGCAATCATTGAAGATGTAGGTGAGCGACACAGGCTCTTTACACCCTGTAGTTTGGTGTTTGTAAGTGAAAAAAGTATAAAACATTAAAACATGTCTTTTATATAGAGATCACTTTAGAGAATCCTTATACTTCATATCACATAAACCTGTGTTTTGAGACATAATCTTTAAAAAGAAAACTCTGTTATTGGTGGTCTTTCAAAACAGTCTCTACTATATAAACAGAAGCAAAAGGAAGGGGGAAATAAATTATTAATATTTTCGATTTTCTTCTTTTGATTACTGGTATCAGATTAACTTTGTTATTCTTTTAAGGGAGGATTTAGGGTGTATCCACTCCCCCCAGACCCTAATGAACCATTACCACAGAAGATGTTTAGTACTCTACCACAGCCAGACCCAGAGGAGTGTACCATCAGAATCTATGTTATCGACGCCACTGATTTACAACCAGCTGACAGTAATGGAAAGGTATGCAGAGTATTTTCCCTTTTGATATTATGCGTCATTTTGCGTATGATTCTACCATGAAACGAGCATTATAGGAGGAATAAACTGAAATTCCAAACTAGATATAGCTTATTTTTATTTGCACTGTGTCAGATATGATTTCCAATATTTAAGCCCACTTTTGTGGACTTGTGATAATGTGCATGCTTTAATAGACTAGAGTGCAAGAAGTGATTTGATCTCCTGCTGGATACTTGTCCCTTCTTTGCTGAAACATGCAGTAATTATAGTAGGAGCAAATATAGTTTGGCCAAGCACTCTATTAAGAAAATTAACATGCTTGATGAATGAATAAGTAACATGCCATTTAAAACAGCCAGAGGTTGTCTGGAATGCATAGCAACTCATCCATGGATTTAAAGGCTGTTGATTCATTACCGTTAGTAATTCAAAAGAAATTACTATATCTAAAACAATGGGATTAGAACTTTTCCTTTGAATTGGTGAAATCAAAAGCAGAAAGTATATTTCTAATAAAAATATTTCAGTATTTTTATTTTATATTATAAAAGTAGATTTTTCTCTTCCATTTCAGGCTGATCCTTATATAGAAATTGAGCTTGGTAAAAAGAAGATAAACGACAGAGATGATTATGTACCAAATACTACAGATCCTGTCTTTGGGAGGTATGATTGATAACACAATTATTTATGAAATGATATAGGAGTATTTTCTGTTGTGAAGTAGTCTTAAGGTGGCTTGTTTACTAAAAGGGTTTGCTAAACTTATGTGGTTGCAAATAATATATAATTTTTGTTGATATTTTTTGTTTCTCAGCAGAATTATTTTAAAATTGCATAGACCACATGATAAAAAATTATAAAAATAGCAGTGATGATTCAACCCTTTTTTATCATTAGCCTGTTAAGGCTCTTTTATAAATTTTGTATAATTTTTTACCAGACAACCTGAATAGTGTTTAGGTCATTCATTGTAAAACTTGCCCTAAGGGATTTAAACTCCCAGGAGCTTTTGATATTTAAAAATATTCAAGACTTAACTGGTAAATGACAAGCTTCTTTTAAGTTGATTATGCACCAAAATCTATTTTTTGGTCCAATATAGAAGGTTGAATAGTGTTTAATGTTCATGTATAACTTGAAAAATTTTCAGTTTCAGTAAAAAGTACTTGAGAGTTGATTTTGATTGTACTTATGGCATAAAGTTTACTTAGCACACACTAGATAGGGTTAATGTTAACTTTTTACAAAATGTTTATTTTTTTCAGAATGTTCGAGTTAAATGCTGTATTACCAGTGATGAAGGATCTGACGATTCGATTAAAGGATTATGACATTATTAGTAGCGATGATTTGATTGGTGAGACAGTTATTGACCTTGAAAACAGATATCTGTCCAAGCAGAGGGCAACATGTGGTATACCTCAGACTTACTCCATGTAAGTGTACTATTAATGTGATCAAATTTTTTATCAAATGTTCACCCGAAGGCTTAAAATATAAGAAAGATGTTTGAATGAGGTTAAAATTTACTTCCTTTGTTTACCAGTAATATATTCTTCTATTATTTGACATTTTAGTTCTATTGTTATGGATTGGTAACGTAATAGGGTTATACTGAAAAGACTAGGATGAAAGTACAAAGGCAACAACAGGACTGCTATAAATTTCAATTCTTTTTTTTTTGGCAAATTTCCAAGAGACCTTTAGATAACATTGCTACAGTATTGGATCAGTGAAAGAATGAAAATTTTAGATTTACCATTGAAATGTTCTTAGCTATGACCATCAGAAGCATATGGTTCAGATACATAAATGTCATGCAGTGCAGTATATATTGGACTTAAAAAACTTCAGGAATCTTTATATTGATAGTTAATGAATTAAAACTTTTGTCTTGAAAAACTTTTTCTGGTAATTGAAGTATTCATTTGGGATTCAATGTATATGATTATCACAGAAATCAATTTAAAAAATATGTAAAAAAAACTGTAAAAAGAGGTCCCATTTTGTTTGAAATTTTTTTTTTTTTATATGAAAATTATTTAAATAAAGGTAAATAGATAATCTATATTTTACCATTGTGCTGTGTTCTCTTGCAGAGCTGGTATAAATCAGTGGCGTGACAGTCAGAAGCCAAAGGAGATTCTGGAGTTGTACTGTAAAAAGAACAATATATTAGGACCATTGTTTTATGGAAACAACAGTGTTAAAGTAGGCAGCAAGGTTTACAATATCGCTGATTTTGGTAAGTAAGATATAAATAAACACATCTTGGAGAACTTTATTGTTATGTCTGTCACAGCAAATAAACAGGATTTATTACTTCAGAAGAGACTTATAATGATCCAAAAATGGTCATCTCCATATCTTGTGACCTTATCACTTATAATGCAAAATGTTCATCTCCATATCTTGTGACCTTACCACTTACCGTATAGCGAGTTATTTTCGCGGGTGTAAAATTTCGCGATTTAGGGGTAACAAAGTATTCGAAAAATTTTGGCGGTTTTTATTTTGGTGGATTCTCAGGTCCCAATTAAATATTTTGGCGCATACTGAAATTGTTGCACTTAAAAAGTTGTAAAACTTGACAAACAAGTGTCTATTGTTATGGTAAAATGATTTGTTTTTACCTGAATGACGTCTTATTTATTGATTATATTCGGATACAGTTAATAAATAGAATACCGATGACTTAGATAACAGGTATTCAAACGTCTTGTGAATTTTACGGTTGATTAGTTACGAAATTGACCGGACCTTTGATGTTCTTACTAATTAGGTTACAAAATTATCATGAGTGTTTATAACTCTTGTATAGTTTGACACTAATTAATAAGGGTAATTATCTGATCAGAGTACCTTACACTCTTATTCTAATTCACACTTATTAATAAGGGTATACACACCTGACAGTCATTTTATAAAATACATGTATGTACAATGCCCTTTGGCATTCATGTTGTTAAAACTAACATATACCTCTATTGACTTGTCGCCCGGGAAAAATAGATCGTTCACAAAACGCTTTAGCTATTAGAAAGTACCCAACGTATGCATAAATTTTCGCAGAATTTATTTTCGCGATTTTCGTTTATCCGCCAAAATAAGCGAAAATAAACACCCCGCAAAATAACCCGCTATACGGTATAATGATCCAAAACGTTCATCTCCATATCTTATGACCTTACCACTTATAATGATCCAAAACGTTCATCTCCATATCATGTGATCTTACCACTTATAATTCTGTTGATCGTTTATGAATTTTGATAATTTGTAACCCTTTTCTTTGTATTTGATTGTAAGTTTGAGGACTGATCACATCCACTAAAAAGAACTTTTGGTAACCCTATACCAACCTTTTTAAAAGTGTGCCATTTTAGCAAATTACTACATGCATAGTGTTTAAGCCCAGTATTACAGTTACACTTGTAGGTAACATAAATATATATATATATATAAATTATATATGTGATCCCGTAAGTTATGTTGTAGGTGTGAGTTTATATTTCTAGTATGGTAATGTGGTGTAAGATCATGTATTTAATTTTATATGAATAAGAGGAGTTTTGTGTAAATAGCAATTGAACAGAACACAACAAACTTCTTAATCAAAATAAGCATAGTTGAATTTGGTGAAAAATATTTCTATTTCATTCAGATAGTCAAGAGATAACTAGCTACCTTGTGAAAAAGGACCTTATACAAATTTATATTTATGCCTCTGACTTATACGATTTGTTTTACACTGCATCCTTCATGTATGATATATCAGCATATTATCTCTCAAGATGAGATATCTTACAGGGATAATTAGGTCACTATAACCTAAATTTTAAATTTTGTGTTCAACCAATAACTATTTATTGTAGAAAGCCAAAACAGATCAAAGAGAGATTATCCAAATGATGGACCAATGGATGAAAGACTAGCTCTTCACGTACTGAATACATTCCCAATTGTCAAGGAACATATTGAATCTAGACCACTGTTTAATCCAGTCCAGCCTAACATTGAACAAGTAAGGAACACATTGGATCCACTTTTAAGCCAGTCCAATTTCATTTTCAACAGATAATACACATATTGTAACTACAAAACTGTTCAATAATATCATAGATTTATTAGTGGTTTAGGAACATACTGAAATAAAACTTCTCTAAGAACCTACAACACTGTTCAATTATATCATAGATTTATTAGTAGTTTAGGAACACACTGAAATAAAATTTCACTAAGAACCAACAACACTTCAATTATATCATAGATTTATTGATGGGTTAGGAACATGATGAAATAAAACTTCTCTTAGAAGGTTAGGAAGATGTAACTGCTAACTAGACCAATATGTTGGTAACCAAATAAATGTTGAACTGGTAAAGAACACATTGAATATAGTAATGCTCAATATAGTGAAATCTAATATTATACAGGTAAAGAACACAATAACTGCAGAGCAGGGCTGAATACAGTACAACATGGTTAAAAACTATGTAAGGAGAGAAGTAATCATTTAAATACATTGTAATATTGTACATGAAATTAATGACTTGAAAATATACTGTTGTTGATTCTGATCATGCACATATATATTCAGATTCTTAGTCGACAACAATATATCAAGTTTACTCTTGAAGAAAAAAAAACAAATTAATTCTAAATATATGACAAAACTTATGTGTCAATTTATTTTCAGGGACGAATACAGATGTTTGTTGACATATTTCCTACCTCACTTGGACCACCTGGTCCACCATTCAAGATAGAGCCTCGTAGAGCAAAAGAGTAAGAAATTAATTTCATTTGAAGCTCTTATTGTACAATATATTGGTCTTTTACAATGATGGATAAATACAATGTGCCTCTTTTATTATCAATATTTTGACAGACCTTATTTCGAAAGGATGGTCAAATATTGATAAATCGGACAGAAAAAATAATGTAGACTTTATCAAAGTACATTTCGAAGATATATGCAATGATTTAATGACTGCAACAAACAGATAGATATAACTATCTTGCATGATAGTGATATTCTTACTTAGGCCAGGAGAGACGAGCTATTGGGTTTCCTATCTTTTGAGATGAAATCAACTTACAGTACATTTTAGTAGTTAAAGGGAAATAAAACTCTTAAATAGAAGAACTACAGAAACAAAAAGATAACTATTGATGCTTTTAAAGGGGTCAAAATTAACTGTATAAGGCCAGTAGCCAGCTGGGCTACACGACTTGAAAATCAGTTGGCCCAGACAAAAAGTTAGTAGCCCACTTTACTTCACTATCACTGGTGAAGCCCGTGAAGAGGGCTGAACTTGCTAGGGGGGTTGGGGGCATTCCCCGCCTCCCAAGAAAATTTTGAAATTTTAGACACAAAATCCTGCATTCTGAGCATACCTGGAGGTGATTTAGATGCTTGGGAAAAAGTAAATTTTGTCTTATTTTTGTTGTTGACTCCAAACAAATTTAATAAAAAAAATCATTTACAAAATGGGAATCTTAATTCATGCCCTTTGTACCAGATTTTTTTGACATATCTTTTTTAATTAGACAACTAAAGAATTCTCTGTCCTTGAATACATGTAGATGATAGATGAAATATTTTAATTTTATTTCTATAATAATCTAATTTATTAAATATCTTGGTCGATTTATTTTGCGTAACTACGTACATATGTAAACAAATTATGATCCCCCTTTTTTCTCAAAAGACTTGTACACGTATTTCAAAAGCATTGTCATAAAATTGATATCTCCTCTGATTTATCTCTTTTTTGTAAACTGTTCAGTAAGTAGGAAACTAAAATCATTTTGAACCAATGTTATTTATTTGTGGTTGATAATATTCTACTTTCGTTTTTGACCTTCATTCTCTGGACACTGGGCTTAGAAAAGGGAACTACAAAAGGTACTGTTTTCCTGATTCTTAACAACATTATATATTAAACTTTATTTTATTTGACTGATATTATTTCATAACATGCTATTCTCATCTTCTCTTACTTTCTTCGCTTTCTTGAAGCCAAAACTGAACAGGGTATTTGATCGCTTCATACTGTTAATGACCATCGGAACGTCTCTCTTGTTATCCTTGCAAACATACGATACTTTCGATCTTTAAATTCCAGTGAACTATATTTAGTCAAAGGTAAACACTGATTTTACATCCTTGTTTATCGCGACTGCGACTTTGCAACAATACGACTCTCGACACTTGCCTGTATACATTTTAAAAAGATTTTTTTCTTTTTGAATTTATATTTTGTCAGTGAAGTAGCCGGCACTTGGAGCCACGGTAAACGGCGGATTTCCGTCAGTCGAATTCTTTTTTTCAATTCGCCACCTGGGCTACCACAACTGAATAAAAAGATCGCCCAGGTCAATTTCTGGGCGACCGTAAATTTTTTTCCCTGTTTTAGATATTGAAATACTGATGTCCCGCCAACCCACATTGTAACTGCTTTCACTCCTTAAGTTCTTACAAGATTTTGATTGAATTTATGTCAGGTTTACATCAACAATGATTTGAATGAGTTTGAAAACCATACCTGATAGATTTGTTTGTTGGAGTTATGTTCCTTAGAAATGTTATTATTATGAAAATCGAAATTGAAAGCATTCTTCCACCTACTTTTCCAATGAAATTCATGTCAAATGCTTACATCAGCAATATAGCAAATTTGAAAATCAGTACTGATTGAAATTTTTTTTATGGGAGTTATGTCCCTTGTAAATGTAAGTGATATGGAATATTTGAGTATATGGGTGGGGTCATTGGCTACAATTTGGCAATCTTGTTGATTCTCATATTTTTAAAAATGCAAAATATATTTCCTTAGATATGTGCTAAGATGTATTATATGGAACACAGTAGATGTAAAACTTGATGAGACATCATTGGTGGGAGAATCTATGAGTGATATTTATGTCAAAGGCTGGGTTTCTGGAATCGATGAGAAACAGAAAACAGATGTTCATTACAGGTTAGTATGAAATTCATACCTGAGGATAAAACTGCAAACCAGCTTGTAAAGAAGTATTTCGTGATATAAAATTGAGAATGGAAACAGAATATGACCAAAGAGCAGAAAACAGCAAAAGGCCACCAATTGGTCTTCAAAAAAGCAAGAAAATCTCGCACCCAGAGTCGGTCTTTAGCTGGCCCCTAAACAATAAAGTATACTAGTTCAGCGAAAATGGATGTCACATATTTTGATACATTTTCTTTTCTTACTCTGGATTTATTAGTATTCGATACACCTATTTTCCTTGATTTACTAAGGTATCAATAAACCGTGAATTTAAATGTTAAATAAAGCACACATTTTCTATAAGCTTGTCACGAAAACCAGTATCAACGAAAATACAATTTTTCGTTAATCTGCCAAAATTGGTACTCATAAAAATAAATGAATCCACAGTATGGAAGTTTGTAATTTTGTACTTCAAAAACATTTTTACAAAAGAAAACATATCTTTTTAGATAGTTTTGCCAAGAGCAGCACTTATCACATTATTTTATGTAATGCATATCTAATGTATTAAAACAGATACTATATGATTTCAAGATCTTGCAAAAGAAACATCAAACAATATGATGTGTGAGACAAAACTGCAACCTTCAATTTTCACAAAAATAATTTCTGCTACAGTATTTTCAATTAAATTTGTGGATGAAAACAAGTCAGATTTGATAAAAATGACTTGGAAGTGTTTGAAGAAACATGTTTCAATACATTAATATAAACATTTGTATTCTATTCCAAAGAAATATTCAATGTCAAATGAAAGTTAATTTAGTAAAAAATATTTGTCATCAATTTAGAGATACTAATGTTTGTATTACAGATCATTAGATGGAGAAGGAAACTTCAACTGGAGATTTGTCTTCCCATTTGAGTTTATCCCTGAAGAACAGACAATGGTCATCAAGAAAAAGGTATATTACTTTAACGAAGTACAAAAATTGTAAAATATATCAAATTGGTTTTTGTTGTCAATATTTTGTTCTTGTGGTTAATGTTAAAACTGGTCAAGGGATGATTACTTTATTTTAAAAGACTGTTTAGAGCCTCTGCATTTTAGTTTTTCATCTGTTATTTGGAAAATAAATCTTCAATTTATACTTTTTTTCAGGAACATTTCTGGAGCTTAGATGAGACAGTACAGCATCTTCAACCCATTATAATGATGCAAATCTGGGACAATGATATCTTTAATCCAGATGACTTCTTAGGTAAGCCACATACAAATTTATGTATTATTAATTATACACCAGTCATAGACCAGATGTGTTATGATATACAGTTGTCTGTCTGTCAGTCAGTCCACACATCATATGCTTTGATCAAATTTCATGAAATATGTTTGAATTGCAATTTATGGAAGAAAGCTACCTTTTAATTTAAAGATGTGCTTAATGGGTCATCCTAGTTCAAGGACTTTATAACAAACCGTTTTAATGCAATTTTCACTTGCTGTTGTTTGGATTGGTAAAAGTATACAGCTTCCTTTTGATTTTGAAAAGTTCAGGTTTGTCAATTCAGAGTTATGTAATTTGAGCCATCAGGTTTATGTTAGTTTTTCACATGTCTCCCACCGACTGAATTATTCAAAGATTGACTTACCTAAAGCTTCACATAAATGTTAGGAATTTTGAGAACAAAAAAAAATATTTTTCATTACAGGGTTATGGGACTTTTAAGTGTCAGATTTAAGGCAATATTTGTACATGTCTCACACTTACTGAGTATGCTTGGATCGATTTACTTTTAAATATGTATTGGTTTTTAGACTGGTTAAAGTAAACTCTATTTTGATCATTTTCCATTTCAACCATCAAATTTTAGGCAATTTTGATATGAATAAGAATATCCTCCTTCTGCAGGGTCATTTCACTGAGTTCTGAGTAAAAGCCTTCAGCAAAATTCCATTTTAGCCTTGAACAATTTCAGTATGCATGTGACAAGGCGTTTCTTGACACAGCTGTTTATTTGTCCCAAGTCACTTTGTTAGTCTGTATTATTATATGGTCTTAGGGTTGAACTAGTTATATATTTGTTTGCATCAAATTGACCATTGGTGATACAATTTCCATTCTCAAAAGGGTTTGTTTTATTTGAGTGTATTTAGTGGAAATTATCTAACAATTTACATCAATTTCTGTTGAAAACTTAAACAAAAGAGACATGAAGGACTTAATTACAAGTTGAAGAGGAAATAATAACTAGCACATGTATTTGGCTATAAGTATGATATGAAAACAATATGTCACTATGAACAAATGGTTGTTTTGGTGTAAATATCACATTCTAAATGGTGATGTCATCACATTACTCATTTTATTATTTTTTCAGGGGTCCAAACAGATTATTTCATTAAATTATCCTTTTTTTTTTGGACCAATAACTTGGTGACATATATTTTCATTGAAATCTTTGGTAATATATCATTTATTGCACAATATATCTAATTTTGAAACAAAACAAAAAGTAACAATGTGTTTTCATCTTGATATGTGTTGGCATCTTTCTAAATAAATTTTGTTTAAATTACAGGAACATTATCTCTTAACTTGAATGCAATGCCTAAACCAGCAAAGTCCAGTTCCAAGTGTCTGTTAGACAGACTTCCAGACTTCAACCCACAAGTGGAACTAGTTTCATTGTTTGACCAAAAACGTCTCAAAGGTTTCTGGCCTGTTTATGGGGAACAGGTGGGAGAAAACGGCGAAAAGACAGGTCAAAGGGAACTTACAGTAAGTGTAAAACTACTATAAAAGACAAGCTAGCAGATGTTAATAGTATTTAGAAAGTTACTATAAAAGACAAGTTAGAGGGTACTAAGAATTCCAATTACTGAGAAGACAGTAAGGGAACAGTAAGAATCACTTTAAGCAGTCATTTTCATATTAATTTTAATTACATATAAAATAAATGTGAAATGACAGGTGTGAGGTAATTTACAGCAAGTATAAAATTACTTTGAAAAGACCAAATAAGATCATTCATTCACATCAGGTCACGTCTCAGTCATTAAAGCTGAACGGACGTGCTGGGTCAGCTCTCCTTTACCCGCTATCTTCGATGAGGGTTTACTTTTAGATGATCAACGACTTACTACTTTAGATGACAGAAACCAATCCAACGCTGTACAGTAAACGTTGTAGTTGGCGTATTCAGCGTTAACATGCACTCCAAAACCCATTGTAGGTGGGGAGTGTTATGCCGATTGACGTCCGAGGGCTGTATCCTAGGTGTTAGATGATTGACCTTCATTTCACTGCCTCACGGCTTCGGCCCTGATAATGCTTCCTGTCATCTTTTATACTACGTCCGAGACTCATCTACCAGTACTCCATCATCGAGGTTAGTGGGCTGCCAAGCTGACCAATCTGGCCCTGAAAGCAGCCGTTGTGAAGAAATAACACCAAAATAGTCAACAAATGAAAACCAAAACAACTCACAAAACCAAGATGGCGGCCTACCAAAATGGTGTCCTCCACCTGTTCCTGACCGATGGCACAAAATTATTTAAACGCTCACCAAACGCCTTCGGGCACCGAGCCGACCGTGCGAGGGCTGAACAGCCAGTCAAGGTCGTTAAACACCCCCAGTAGTAGTAGATAGAGAGTATTTACAATAAGTATGAAATTGCAGTGGAAAACTGGTCAATAGGGAATTTACATTAAGAAGAAAATTCTAGGTCTAGTGAATTTGTAGGTTGTAAAAATAACTGAAAGGACAGGTCTTAAAAAATAAATAGATACAGGGAGAGCTGTCAAGTAGTCACAGGACAGACAAAAACGAGAAAATACAAACAAAAATCTACTTAACATACAGATTTCCAAGGATTTTAAAAACAACAGATTCAACACTAAAAACAAAGGGCTGACTTGTGTGCTATAGCATTGTTAATAATTCCCTGTTCTAATTAGTAAAAGGATCTGTCCTGCAAAAGATTTTTCAGAAAGTAGTAAGCTCTTATTTTTTGTTTCGGCTTCAAGAATCAATAGTAAAGATTAGTATTAACCGCATACTTTTATACATAATTTATTTATTTGATATTTTTCATTTAACTAAGATAATGCTGGCTCACTTAAAACTTGAAATAGATATTGATTAATTTTAAGCTATTATACTTGTAATTTGCTGAAAATAAATAAAATTGTAAGAAGTAGATGCACAGCATTTATGACTTTTTTAATTTCAGGGTAAAATAGAAATGGAATTAGAGTTAGTAACAAAAGCAGAAGCAGAAGAGAGACCATCAGGTCAAGGTCAAGAGGAACCAAACATGAATCCTCATTTGGATCCACCAAAGTAAGTTGTAGTTTAACAATAAACATACAATCAAGTGTGGTAATTTTGTTTGTCCAATTCATTTGTGTACTTAGTTGACCTAAATGTACACACTTAAAGACTTTGTTGACCTAAATGTAAACACTTATAAATCTTTGTTGACTTAAATGTACACACTTAAAGACTTTGTTGACTTAAACATACACACTTAAAGACTTTGTTGACCTAAATGTAAACACTTAAATGCTTTGTTGACTTACAGTTAAATGTACACACTTAAAGACTTTGTTGACCTAAATGTACACACTTAAAAACCTTGTTGCCTAAATGTACACACTTAAAGACTTTGTTGACTTAAATGTACACACTTAAAGACCTTGTTGACCTAAATTTACACACTTAAAAACTTTGTTGACTTAAATGTACACACTTAAAGATTTTGATGACTTAAATATATTCACTGAAAGATGGAAGAAATTATCAGTCAGCATCATTGTTGTATTTACAAATATTAATTGTAAAAAAAACAAATTATTCAGTTAATAAAGATCACTAGGCTGACGGTAAATAAGTAACAGTTGTGGTAGTGCCATGATTTATAAATGTATGATGTGAAACAGTTTAAAATAAAAATTGAACAAATTTTGGATGTCATAAGACTTGATTTTAGTGACGTCAGATAAAGTGTATTAACCTCCCTTTCAGTTATAAAGTGCATTGTGTATGTGCAGTTATTGAATTGTATTTAAAAGAAATGAATGTGCAAAGGAAATGAAGGCTTTCAATAGCTAAACAGCTGAAACTTGAAAAATATGAATTTTATCAAACTTTATTTCAAGCAGCAACTATGATGATGTTTGCATGGATAAAAAATGTCAGATGCAAGTTTTTATACGAAAACAAAAAATTTTTGTGTTGTGGTTGTCTATTGGTATCATGTCGTCGTCATCGTCCGAAGACACTTGGTTTCCGGACAATAACTTTAGTATTAGTAAATAGAAATCTATGAAATTTAAACACAAGGTTTATAAACACAAAAGGAAGGTTGGGATTGATTTTGGGGTTATGGAGTTTGAATGGCCCAAATCAAGCATTTTCTTGTTTAGGAATGTATGGATCTCTGAAATTGGGTTTCCATACCACAAAGGATGGTTAGGATTGGCTTTGGGGTTGGCTTGTTAGGAATTGACAAGGGTTTGCTTGTTAATTGACAATCACTTTTTAAGTACAAAGTTAAATTTGGATTACCTCCCTTACACTGCTTTGAAATTTTGTATTGTATTTAAGGTGATTAGCTGTCAATTTATTTTTAGAAGTTACTAATAAAAATGCTGATTAAAGATATATTATTTTTAGACATGATATGTATGTCATTTTCTATTTTAAGACTTTTATGATGTATTTAAATGGGTAATTATGGTTGCAAACTCCATTGGAAATTTGAATTGAGATAATGACCATATCTTGAGGGAAAGATTTTTTTTGGAAAAAGGGGAGGGGGAGGGGAGGTGAAAAAAATTGGGGAAAGAAATTGTGGAGGAACATTTTTTTTCTCATTACAGATTTCAGAAATTAAAAAGAAAATTTCTTCAAATAATATTTTTTTGTGCAAAAAAAAGGGGGTGGGGTGAAAAAAATTTTTTCAAAAAAGAGGGTGAATTTTTTTTTTTGGGGTCCATTTGCAACAGCATAGTGTATTGCACAAAAGCAAAAAAGGGAGGTAAATTTTTTTGGGGGATATGCAACAGCATAGTGAATTGCAGAAAAGCAAAAAATTGAATATATATTCAAATCATATAACCAATTCTAAGTTCTTTGACTACAGTTATTTTGTGTCAGAAACCTATTATGTGTCAAACATTTAATTTCAATCCAAATTCAGACCTGTATCAAGCACGAATATTGTGTCCATTTTTGCCCCAACTGTTCAGGGTTGGACCTCTGCGGTCGTATCCAGCTGCGCACGGCGAAGCAATTTATTACTTTTATCATTAATTTATTTTACAGACGTCCAGAGACCTCCTTCTTTTGGTTAGCGTCACCATGGAAATCGTTTAAGCATATTATTTGGCGTAATTACAAATGGTGGATCATTGGTTTCATTGTCCTAGTCTTGGTTCTTCTCCTGTTATTCCTGTTCATCTACTCACTACCTGTAAGTATTACCAAAAAAGCATTATCATGTATGGTAACTTGCATATATACTGGCAGATTTGTGAAACTTTAAATATTCATTCAAAATGTTTTCAAAATAAATAAATAGCTTGCATAACTAATTGTATGTTTCTGTTAAGTATTTATTTGAAAAAAACATGAAAAGGTACACAGCTTTGATAGAAATATACACGTCATACATGGATTTTACGTATTCTGTCTCTGTTACGAGCTTTATTGCTGTCAAGTCAACATCTTGTATAAGGATAACATGTGCCAGTAAACTTTCCCGTTAGAAAGTTATTGCATTAATAAAAGAGTATAGCACACACTTAAGTCCCTTATCCGCAATTCAAATGTATCACCAATAGTTAACTGAACCCATATAAAATGTACAAAGTTACTGACAGTTAAAGGAACAAACATCAAAATATGAAATATCTTTTTTCAAATTCCTTAACATTGTTTGCCTTTTATTGTTACTTTGACTGGCTTAAATGCCTGTAGTTCCAAAACAAAAGAGATTAAACATGATTAGAAAAAAAATGTTTGGCTAGCTCCTCTTAATCTGGAATCCATGATGCTAAATTCAACAAAGCATATATATTATGAATTAAATTATGTCTATTTTTCTTTTTCAGGGGGACATTTCTGGGAAGATCATTGGTAATTGACGATGATGTCTAAATCAACTTTTAGTTTGAACTTTTAAATTGTTATAACTGGTACAAGTTCTGTGTTGGTTAAAAGGCAATAGTGAATGTGAACAACAGATGTTGTGTTATTCAATACAGTTTTATTAGTTGAAATGACAATGTGTTTTTACTGAAAAAATTTTTGCTGTTGATCATTCATGTGAGATTTTTATACTTATGGTACGTTAGACAGATTGAATTGTTCTAGATCCTTTATGATTGTAAATTATAGTTTGTAGAATAGTTTTCCATTAAATGAACATCCAGTTGGATTATATCTTTAGTTAAAAAGTATTGACTTCTTAATAGTTAAGTACTGGTGGGGGATCTATAATTTTCTTAAAGGGGTCATTGGGCTTATGCCTGGACTAAAGACTCAAGTGGAATACTACCATATTTTAAAAAAATTCCAAGAAAGGAAGGGTTTTCTGAACCCCTGAGGCCTTTCCTCCAGATCTACCAATGTATTATGTCAAGGTCAAGATGAACTGTTTAGGATACAAGCAGCTGTAGATTGCTTAATCTTATTCATTCTTAAAATGTATTATTGAAGGCCTTAAATTTTTCATGTATAGCTACTTACTTATTTTGTATTAGCATTAAGCCTTTGTATTAGCATTGAGCTTATGTATTAGCATTGAGCTTATGTATTGATTGTTTTTATCATTTTTATCTGGGGTTTTTCTCATCTGGACCTGCGACTCATTTCACAAAAAATCTTTCTAGAAAAAATTCTGGTAAGTATTGAACATTGCAGTATAACTTACCCTCAATTTTAAGTAGTAAATTTTTTTGTGAAAAGATCACCTGATATATTGAAATTTGGTATTTCAGTTTTGTTCTGATCGACATGTCCTCGTGTAACAATAAGTCTGTGTAAATTGTACATAAGTCATTCAAATGAATGTGGAAGTTGAATGTACGCTGTCAGAATGTAGGTACGATTGAGCAGAATGTTATTACATAAGTGTATTGCTTAAGAAAAATAATTTATTTTTTATATATATGTTTCTTTTCTTCAAGAAAAAACAAAATAATTCTGAATCAAAAATTACATTTATACTTGCAGAAATCAAATCTGTTATTAAGATATCTCTCAAATGTCAGATCAAATTTGATTACACATATGTGTATGTCTTATTACCTTATTTAAATACATAAGGTTCAGTTGATATGATATAATAATTGTTTTAATTTACTCTATAAAAGTCCATTTAGATTTTATTGAACATTAATGTAGAAAACTAGTCAAAAATATTATACTTGTATTTTCTGTGAGTTTTTCTGTACATTATATAAAATGAAATCACACGTATCCCTATCTGTTGTGTTGCAATTGGCATTTTTGATATTAAAAGATTTTAATATTCTTGTGATGCATGGCATTGGTTTTACTATTTTATGAATTCATGTATGATTTTCTTAGAAGAAATATGTGGCATGACAACGAATAATGTTATGTGTTTGTAAAATATATTTGATATATACAATCTAACTTTTGAATATATTTTCATATTTTGTGATATTTTATGGGGTCTTTCTTTAAAGATATTGTTATGGGACAGTTTCACTATGCATATATGTTATTTTATTTATTTTTTTATTTTTTTCACAAAGTAGTAATTTAAATGTTCCATTTGAAGTATGGCAATTTTAAACTCTAAAACATTACTGTTGTAATTGTACAAGAAATTTAAATGGTTCCCCTTCAAATTTTATTGGCCACAGTTATATCTTCACCTGCTTTTGGTGGGTATAACTACTATCCTATTTTACCCTTTTAGTGGTAGAATGCACCTTTCTTCTGAAATTGTTTATAATTTGAAGTTTGAAATTACATATAAATCAGAGTAAAATATGAACATGCCCTTTTTGGTCCAGGTCCTTGTACCACCATTTTTGAGTGAAATTGTTAATGTGTATACATGGAAATAAGCAGGGTTTAACTAGATAGAAAAAAAGTTGTCAATAAAGGATGCTTTTGGGGATTGTCTAAATATTTTGTCATGTGGCTGTGCTGTTATACTTCAGATCTGGATACACATGTTTCTCTGAGAATTGTAATTTACTTCCTGCTTTCATTTTATCTAACACATACAATACTCCATAGCTTGATAATCTGTGATATCTCATTGTTTGAAAAATTAAAATAACCATACTTAAACCTCAAAATTTGTAATTATGCTCATATTTTTACTACTTCATTGTTTTATTTTGGTTGACAATAATCTCATGGGAGTGGACCATAGCCCATCGTGTTGGATTTTTAAAAACATTAAGGCAATTACTTAACAAAGATATTTCAACAAATAAGAGTAAATAAGTAAAATTGCATTTTATTATTAAAAATAATTTAATTTTAGCAAGTTCGAGTAAACTTCTAGAATTTTCTGTGGCAGAACTTTATATGATGTCACAAAAGTTTATTTTTGTTCTTTACATCTTCAAATTCCAAATACATGCCAATAAAGTTTTCTTGGCTTTATATATCTTCTGCTACCACATTTAATTTAAACATTTATTGTTCAGATATTATTAGGCACAATGTATAAATCATAAAGTGCAATTGTATCTTTAGGACTGTTTTTTAGATCTTTAGTTATATACTTTGATATATACTTTGTAGATTAATTTATATATATAATCAAATAACAATAAAGTTGTTCTGTTATTGTTGTATTTATTTATTATTAATTATAACTTGTTGTTATCTCCCTTCCCTGTTACACAGAATACCTCGCCCATAGTCAGTTTTGTTTTAAATAAATATCAAATTGGTCTGAAAAAAACTCTTAAGTGTAGCTGCTGAGAAACACAAATTGAAAATTTTTTTACATGGTATGAACATTACATATAAACTACAAGCAAAAAGTGAAATAGCAGTTGACCTGAAAATGTATCACATGCATTGATGATGCTTGGTGCTTAACATTTAAGGTTGTATATGTATTTGTCTAAAGGGAAGTGAAACTAAAACCTACCTGCTGCTGAGAAATACTGCAATGGAAAAGTATCTTAGTCAGAGTGATGGTTTCTTCTTTCCAGTTACGAGTCAGACTCTGCAATTGACTTGGGCACATCTCAAACAGATAGTTTCACAGAGATGAATTAGTATTCTCTCTCGATTATGGTGGAAGTATTATTACTGTACATGTTGTTATTGGTTGCTGTGTGTGCCATTATTGTTTTGCATTAATTGTTGTTAGCATTACTACTAGCATAAATCAGACTATTGGTTTTCTCTTTTAAGTAGTTCTCATTTTGTCGATGCCAGGGCCATTTAAATCTTACAATACAATATGGGCTTTGCTCATTGTTGAAAGCCATATGGCCGCCCTTACATTGTAGGTGGTAAGCAACAATGATATTGAGTATCATTAATATCCTCAGGACACAACTTTGTTAAGATATGTTTGTAACCTTGAACTTGATACAGACATTCAAACCTTCTTTGTGACACACCCTCTAGTGGTGGAAAACTAAATCCAATTATTGTTAATATCCTACAAAGCATTGAGTAAAGCACCACTTTGTATTTGAATATGACAGAAAGTACAGTTGAACTTAGTTTTGACCTTACTTTAAATAAAATGTAATTTTTAATTTAAAAAAGAAAGTAAGAAATGAGTTAGAATATGTCCAGATGTTCATGTCAGAATTTGGATGCAAAACATGGCAACTTAAAACTTAACTTAAAGATAAAGCAACGTCCAAGTTAAATGCAAGGATGTGCAGAATTATATATTTTGTATGTAATGCACATTTCATAAATTCCATTCTATCCTTTTCTAATAAAATAAAACATGGTGTATACTTTGATAAATTTATTATGAAATCTTTTATAGTTTAGTATCAAATATAAATATAAATACATATTCTATAACCTCAGTATTCATAAATAAGGGGGAAATGTAATCAACATTTCTGGATTAGATATCTAATATGAGCAGGCATATCTATAACTGGTTCTGTATGGACTTGCAGAATTCTGTTAAATACCACTTACACATTTTTTTCTGTTTACAGTAAATGTAATCATATTTCTCACCTTGTTTACATTAAAGACAATCATTTCTTCATAAGCGCAAATGCAATCATGATAATCACTATATAACAGTAATGACTAACTTGATAGTCACCATTTGACAGTAAATGCAATCAGAATAATCACCTAACAGTAAATGAATAATCACTATATAACTAACAGTAGCCACCATTTGACAGTAAATGCAATCAGAATAATCACCTAACAGTAAATGCAATCACGTTAATCACCAAACATAATCACTATATAACAGTAAATACAAACATGTTAGCCACCATTTGACAGTATAAATGCAATCAGAATAATCACCATCTGCCAGAAAATGCAATCATAATCACCATTTAACAGTAAATGCAATCATATGTATCACCCATATTGAAATATAGTTTCTGTTATATTTATAATGCTATAAAATATTTAAATCAGTCTAAAAATCCATTTGTTTTGAAAACATTTCTTATTATGTCAATGTCTGATTGTCCTATTGGTTGTAAAGGTGACCTTGTGGGACCTCCATAGTAACCAAACCATTCCATTGCAACCTTTAACCCTGGAACTCCAAATCTTTTGGTAACCTGAAATGTTCATTAAATATTTTAAAATGAGTGCATAAAATAATTAGTAAATTTTAATAGAAAAACTGTGAGATTACCACAGCAATGCATTGCACTGGTATGGTTTATGAAAATATGGCCAAACCCATTCCCTAAGGGTTGATAAAACAAACAAAAAAACATTCATTATAGACATTGAGAAAATTCATTGTGGTTTTTAGTTTGGTTGCTGTCGCATTAACATATATAACCCATGTTTCCTTCGATTCAGAAGATAAGGACATTTTTCAAATGCAAAGTTTAACTGGTAAACAGTATTACTTGAAGTTATAATAAAGAAAGATGACCTTTGAATGTCTATTTTTCATGACTTGTATTGTTGATAAAAGCATCATTGACATGTACCCTATTTCTCCTGTTATACGGTAGAATTACCAATCATTCAACCTATCTCGTGAAAAGAGATATAGACCTTACAGTGGTGTCAACTGTTTTTAAGAAGCAATTTTGTGCTTTAATTTGCGCTTTTATTCCAGCTAGATTTTTTTCTCTAATTTTAGGATTATAAATGAATGAATTATGGTTGTTATCTTAAATAGGTCTCAAGTATTCATTTGAAGAATAATCATAAAAAAGTACAACTAAAACTTAATGAAAACTTAAAGAAAACTTCCATATGTTTGATGAAAATATACATGGATATCATGTATTACCTCTTTGTTGTGAGTTCAATTGCTGAGGTACGAAGGTCAAGTATAGGAATAACACATTTTCTTATTTCCTTATTGGTGGGTTTGTCACAAACTCATTGACATTCCACAATTAACAGAATGCACTGCCAGGTTACAGAAACTTATCTAAGTGATACTTTTAAAAATATTTTCAAGTGAAGTCACAAAAAAAAATGCTTAGCAGTAGACTGCAAGTTGTTGCCTTGATTGACACGAATGCCTACAGTTAATAATATAAAAGAGGTTAATATCTGGCTTGCTTTATTTTGATTGGATCTCCTAGTTGGCTCTAATAGGATACTGCCCACTTACAGCCATATTAGGTGCTATGAGTCTGTGCTGTAGTTGTTTAGCCTCCTCCATTTTACCATCTTTATACAACTGTTCTAAGTCACAACAAGCTTTTCCTAGGACATTAGCTAAACCTAACACTCCACCTACACAACCTGTTAACAGTAAAAAAATAACAAAAATTATTGAAGCTGCATTAAATATGATCAATATGAAATATTTCCAAGGATTTTGCATCTCAAAACTATCAAAATGGTTCAGTGGAACTTTCTTGAACTGGCATTCCCCTTTTTCAGTTTTATATACCTTTTTTTGGTATCTATGCCATATTGGATCGTAAAAACAAAAATTACTTGAAAATTAGATTGTAAAATTATTCATGTTGGTAATCATTATTTGTTGATACTTTTTGTCTCACGTAAGGCTTATTAGTAATAAAAGTTCATTTGACATAACATTGAAGGACATGCAATACACAAGAATTTCACGAATAACCCTTTTACCTTTTTTCAAATGAGTTTGAAAAGAAGTCCTACATTTAATTCATGAAATGAATTTTTTAAAATAGTGTAGGTCTGGATAACAGTAAGCATAATATTTTAGTCAAGTCTCAAGGTTAAATCCTAATTCTTTTACCCTCCCCCTCAACAGAAAGATTAATGAAAGATAATTTCAGTTCTTTCAGTTCCGTTTTTAAATGTAAATTAATGTGTACACCAGTCTTAAATACTTCACGAATGTCCCAGACATCAAGATTAAGAAATGTTCAGCTCATGCAATGAAACAGCAATCCCATTACCAAGAAAAATGATAACACAAGGCCTTCAACAATGAAAAATATGTGTACAAGTGTATAGAATGATGAAAAAAAAACATTAAAATATGCCTCAAACATATTCATCTTTAATTTCCTAAAATCACTGTGTTGTTTGGTTGCTGTTAAATATGAACTCCAACTCTCCATTCAAAATGTGTGTATGGAAGTGACAAGCAGAGATAAAGTTGATGCTGCTAAAATTATTCCATCAATAACCTACCGACTGCATAAGCTGGAAACAAGAAACTGGCTGATCCTGCTAATATCTGGAAATCATTCTTCTGTGTAGCATACACTAATGACCCTAATTTACCTATCTGAAATATCATGTTAAAGATTTACTTGTAATAATATTGATACCAAATTTAAACCAAAATAATTACATAATATAGATGTAAGGGTTCCATCATTTTGATTGGCAGGCAGCAAGCATGTGGTATTAAAAAGAGATGTTTTATTTCCCAATAAAGTTCAGCATATATGACTTTCCATGCTTTGTGTGACAATAGTACTGTTATGGAATATAAGTTCCTTTATGATAGAAGTTCGTAAAAGAAAATATACTCTGTAATATTATTTCCGCTGGAAAAATATTACAGTACTAATGTTCCTGGTGGAATCAAGAGTTCCAACAGGAACAGATATTATTACATTGTTTATAACAAAGTTTCCAGAGAAACTTCTGTTATAGGAACAAATATATATTGACAATGCATAGGAATATTTAAGACAACTATATGTTGACAAAGCATAGAAATATTTTAGACAAATGTATGTTGACAATGCATAGGAATATTTAAGACTTAAAGCTTGATTTAATACATTATATTCTTGTTTATCATTTTATGTAATTGAATTCTCCTCTTTGCAGTTTAATATGGTTGTAAAAGGGTTTACTGATTACAAATTTTTAGTACTTTATAAAAAAAACATGCTGGGCCCGTCAACTCTTTTACTCCCCAATAAATCAACAAAAAGAAGCATTCAATTCTTAAAGAAATTTTATATTCAAAACAGAATTAAACAAGAGGCTGTCAGAGTGACAGCAAACCGGATTTTCCTGCAGAGGTCGAACCCTGAACAGTTGAGCAAGTATGGACTCAACATTTAAGCTTAAAACAGCTCTGAATTTGGATTGTGATTGAATATTTGACACAGAATAGGTTTGTGACACAAAATGAATGTGGTCAAAGAACTGAAAAATTTAAAATTGGACATTTACCTATCATGGTCCAATATCCAAAATCTAAGTACATTGTTAGAATCAGCATATCAAAGACCCCAAGAATTCAATTTTTGATGAAATCAAACAAAAGTTTAATTTAGGACCTGTTCAAAGGGAAATAACTCAAAATAAACAAGAGACCAAATGACATAGAAATTACATTTCTGTTCAAAGGGAAATAACTCGAAATCATATAATAAGTATCACTTTTGGCTATTGAAAGGTCTACAACTCAACAACGAGAAAAGCTAAAATCATGAAAATTCAACTTGACCTTCATTTAGTCACAGGAAACAACATATCTAAATTTGAAAAGATTTCGTCAAAGCGTTTTCATGTTAATGAATGGACACTGTTTGGCAGCCGCCTGCCCGCTGTACATCCCCAAATCAATAACCGATTTTTCTTTCGAAAATCCCGTTAAAAATATAACTTTCTGATTACAGTGTAAGAAAATAATAACAATTTCATTTTTCCTCATTCAGTCAAATGTGTTTATTTAAATGTCATCAACATTGATTTAACTAAACATGTGATTTTGTGAATTTGCACTATTACAGGTTTATAAGATGTTTCTTCTGACTCAATTGACAGCTTAATTACAAATACAATAATAATTTATTAACGTCTCACCATCAATAATACAGTATTAAAATTGCACATTGTAAAAGTAAACTTTTTAAAATACTAATGCCATTCTAAAAAGATTTATGAGAGACGATTTAAAAAACTAGTATATTTATACATTCTCAAAAAGCTATTATAAAAAAAATGAAATCATAAAACATAAAACATATTTACATCTATTATAGGTAAAAAAAACATCTTCTACTGTCTAAAATAAGTTTGCAGCTTACCAATTAAATTTCCAGATGTGGTGAAAGTAGTCATTATATTCTGTGCAGATTAGGTTATTCCTTGATAATTTACGGCTTACTCAAATTACACAAATAGCCATGTAATAGTATGTGATAGTGTTTGTCAGGTTTATTTTTATGAGATTCAATTGATCATGCTGGGCATTAAGATCTCTCCAATAATAAAAACATTATGCAATTAAAATGTAAAGAAGCAAGTTTTCAGTTTATATATTAAGTAATTGTATTAAAATAAGCTTGTAACTCCATCAGCAAGGAAGACTTCAGACTGTTTCGGCTGTACTTTAGATTCTATTATGTGAGTATATAATAAAACAGATATCTTACATCTCCTCCACTGTCCTTTAATCCAATAATATTTTTATGCTCTGATAATTTAATGATAACTTCTGGTTCCAAATCTATTGCTGTGTTTCCTGGAACACTGTACAATATCACTGGTATTGGACTGGTATCTGCTACCTAAATAAAGAATAACAAGTTTGCTAGGGTGTAGCGAAATGTCCTCTTGGCTGTATAAAGTAGGAATTAAAATTGTGTGTCACACTATGTCATTGCGGCACATTAGTCAAAATATGGTAAAAATCCCACCACTCTAATAAAAAATGGTCAAATCAAAATCAGAGTATAATATGGTCCATAATACACAAGATAGCAAACAATTCTACCAAGTATCAGAGCTTTCTGTCAAATGGTGTAAAAGGAGTTGCATTCATTAGGCGTTATTGTTAGAATCCATAAAAAGTTGTGAAAGCCCAATAACTCCTGTAAATATTATCAAATCAAACTGACAATTTAGCATGGTCAAGACAAAAATAATGACAAAAAATCAGACTAAGTATGAAAGCTTTATGTCCAACGGTCTCTGAGTATTGATGTGTTTGGGATGGACAGAGATCATTGCCATATCCAAGAAGGACAATATAATTTAGAAATAAATTCTGGTGGCATATGTAAATTCTGCTAGGTGTTCCTTAGTTCAGTGTCTAGGGTTTTTTTGCCATTAAATTATCTCCCCTGTTTCAGGAATCTAACCAATTTTAGTTACACTGTATAATGTGCTGGAACTGGGATATTTTGTGCTAGAGGGGTTTTTGTGCAGTGGTATTTGTCCCTATCCCAACAACGAGTGCCCTTTCCCAGGAATACTTACGATAAACTAAAACTAGACCGAGATCTGCTGTCTGAAACTAAACAGATAACAGATTTTAAATGAAATTTTGGGACTTTATCAGTGTTCACTAGTAAAATCTCATATCATTGATATTAAATGCTGTTTTTGAAGCTATATTAAGACGTGTAAGGTGCTTTTCTTCTAAATATTATTGATCACAACATGAGCACTGTATCTGATGAGATAATACTAAGGCCAAAATATAAAATACTTGTGTTGAATGGTTCCCTACCAACCCTATTTTATCATGCATGAAAAAGCCTACCTCTATTTTTGAAAGGGTACTTTAACTGTGAATTGTGACAAAACAATTTTAAATTGCAAGTCTTACCATATAATTATGGTAAAAATTTAACAAAATAAAGAACAATTTCTACCTACCCTATTTTTCTCAAAAAAAGAACACTCAACACAAATTCTTTTTGCCTAGTGCTATGAACTGATAAATAACGATGTATATCTTATTGTATTGACAAACATGAAAACAATGTCATTGGTAAAAATCAGACTAAATATACTATTCATATATCAGGCCTTTCCACAACCCCTTTTGAAAGAATTATCTCCCATTTTAGCTGGAATTTACATTGTATTTTGCCTAATGTAAATTTACACAATATGATCAAAACCCTATGATACTTAAAGAGTTATACTGGATTTGATTTTACGGAATTCCAGACTTCATGCTCAAAAAATTAACCTCAAATTTAATCAGAACTTTCTTTGAATATGAATTGCGCACATACACTAAAAAAAAAAAAAAAAACAGGGGCTGCATGTATTTATGTATTTGATATATAGAGCACATAAACCAGCTTCCCAAAAAGATAACTCTTGCAAATACATTTTTAAAGATGTAAAGTTGAAAATACAACATAAAAGATAAAAGGTGGATTTAAAACCATGATCACTGGAATGCTGCTTTATCTTAGGAAAGATTGCCATGTATAATCTCTCCTAACAAAATCATACTTTTATCAACTGAATAATAGACTTTCCTTTCTTCAATTCTTAATCTAAGAAGAATCATACTTTTGTGTAATGGTTGATAAGAGCTGTATTATTCATGCCTCCTTTATAATAACATGGTGTAACGACTAAGGCTGCCTTAGCTCCAACATCTGCCATCTTCTGTGTCATCGATATGGTATCTCTTGTTGCTAAAATTAAATGAAAATTTTTGTACACACAAATTTTAATAGATGTATATATGGTTTACAGAATGGTAAAATTACAAAATGGTAAAATTACAAAGAGTCTCCTCTTAATGAAAGGCTCCAGCAATGGCACAAACTAATCACTACAAATTTCTCAAGGATACATTATTTATTTACCTGTTAAGTTGAAAGAATAGAACTCTGATTCCAATCTGATCTAAAGATATGTTTTCCCAATGAAAAGATACATTTATAGTTCTGCATAGATGTGTAAACCGTCTGTTTTCAGCTCAAGAGAATATGAAACACAGGTGAATTTCAGTTTACTGATATTCATATTTCACTTTAATGTTAGAAATTCAAGCTGTAAAAAGATTACTTAATAAAAAAAAATCAAAAATAATATAAATACATTTTCCATTTTTTTAAACTGTATAGATTTAGGTCTCTTCCATCAAGCAAAAACTTAACACACTGCAGAATTACCTTTCTCTACAGTTTAGGTTTTCAGAACTTACATTCACATCCTGAGCCTGCAATGATCAGTTTTTTGTCTCCAACCCACTGAACAACCTTCTTCATCAACTCAACTCTTTCCTCTGGGGTCAGGTATGCATATTCTCCATTAGACCCCTGCACCACATATCCTTCAAAAGAATAAAAGATACATACTGGTATTTCTAAATAATATATTCATTCCCTTTCAATATCAAACATCTCAAATATTCATTCCCTTTCAATTTCAAACATCTCAAACATGATCAGTTAGGTTTTCCCCCAAGTAAACTAGTCCATTATGGTGTGATTTGGGAGTACTTAAAGGGTGTTTGGTAGGAAAATTCTAAAATGTGTCTAGCTATACTGCATTGAACTGCAAAATATATTGTCTATTTTTATATATCAACAATAAAAACTTTTAAAAGTAAACTTTGCTGTTTATATTTTGTCTTTATAAATGACTTATTATATCCCTTATGCATTTAGTACATGTAGAAAATATATAATACACAACTTCAACTTTGTTAGGCAAACAAAAATGGTAGTTCTGTTTCATAAATCCATACCCATCCTAAATTTTCATGCCTACCCCCAACACATTTTAAGGACATGTTTGGTTAAGCACTGTCACTGTTTAAGTCCAGAATATTTCCCTATAGTTTATGTAAAAAAAATTTTTTACCTACTTACCATGCTTACCTGCCCTATTTTTTTCTGCATAAAAGTATATGTATATTTTTTTTTAGCTTCATTGATAATTAAAGGAAGACTAATTTCATTTTCCAACAAATGAAGTGTTGGAAAAATATATTAAGTTCAATATTCAATCCCATATGAGTTAAATCTGAGACTACTATAGATAACACATGTATAAAGTTGTCTCAGGTTAAATCATTTTCTTAAATATGCAAACCTATTCAGATAATATCAATGTTTCATCCAGGCTTTGAAATTGAATTGCTGTCTGTTTAAAATCTGTTCATTAGACATTATACACTTTGTATCCACTGTCCCGACAGTCCAAGTCAAACCCAGCAATTTTGGTTGTGGCGGTGCAGGTCTAGTGTACACCTAGTTTTCTGGCTATAAAAACTCATGGTGGTTAAAAGGGATTAAATGATTTTAGCAGATACATATCTATATGTCTCCGAGTTTTGGCAGCGTTTGATGTGTATTCATGTATTTATTGGGGTCAGGAGACCTTGCATTAGCTGCCATAGTGGAGTACTCCTTTTAATCAGTATGTAATGTATGGCCTTGAATAAAAATGGCATTGAATCGTGATAAGTAATCTTCAAGAAATAGTTCAGTTGTCATACCTGTGACCCCTATGATAAAAAAAACCAGCGATCGACAGATGATTATCAGGGCCCGACGAGGGTCGATCCCTGATTGACACAAAACATACCTTTGAAAGGAATCGTGTTCCATTGCTGCAAGTTCCTCTCTAGTTTGTCGTATGCAATCGATTCATCTGAATTGAAAGGAGTTGCAATTGGAGGATACACACCACTAATGTCAAGTGTTGACACACACCTAAAAGCAAAATTAAGTCGTGTTCCTCTTTTTAATGATGATTTGTGTGTCAAGTGTATCGCCCTCCTTAAAATGTGCGACATTTTAATTGAATTTCACCTGATAAATGTAACTCTAAACCACATCACCTGTTCGGTCAACTGTCAAAACAGAAACACGTGGTTACCTCCAAAATAGGAGAATTCTGATTTATAAATAGATTCGAGAGACCAATTAAAATCTGTTGAGTTCACCGAACAATATTGACCTTGGCATTAATCAGCTATAATTATTTCCGTTCCTTTTTATTATTTGTTCAATAACCAGGTTTATCGCTATTTTGTGCATTTTTCCTTTGATCTTTTTTTGTGATAATTTTCATATCATGCTACTCGCTTGAGATGGAAAATTATCGCTAGAAACTATGCAGGCACGTGGCGTTGCTAATGAAATTGACACGAAAGTGACAACGTCGTCATAGGTAAAATAGCGATAAACAGATTATCATTGGTCATCTCAACTCGATTGCATTTCTCGCTTTCGCCGTCCCGGCTCAAGCGAGAAAATCAATCTCGTTGAGATGATCAACGATAATCTATAAATAGTGATTAAAATAAAAGAACCACACGTTAAAAAATTGTTATCTTGATTATCATCATTACATTTTACTTTATTCTTGTTTTTATAGTTCCATTACAAATATCCAGTGTAGTCTTCACCAAAATTAAATCATTTTATGAATAGAGCAGTTTCCAAGTTCCTCCCTCATACCATTCTTTGGTCCAACTCTTAGTTGATGTTGACAGAATTTTAAATGAATGTTCTTTAGTTTCAAATTTCCAAATTTTTCATGATCAATTTTTCAGGGTTTTCAGAAATTTCTGAACTAGGAATTTCCCCCCATATTTCAGAATCATATAGTACAACTGTTTTTATTGTACGATTAGGTATGAGTATCATAGGAGATTTTTGTTTTAAATCGAATAAAAGTTTTTTAATTTATTTAATGCTTATGATACAAGAGATTCCTAAGTATTATTATATATGTCTCTGTATAAATATAAAAGTTACTCGATCGGTGTGGCAACACGGATTTCCGCTATTGTATGCATAGCCTTGTGGAATGTTTGGTACATAATATGTTACAGTTTCCTCTTCCCTTATAACTTGTTTTGAAATATTGTTTCCTGGCATTCTCCCGTCCACACAACTGAACAATCGAGCCACTCATTCGATCAACACAGAGACATATAATAAATGTATTATATGTCTCTGATCAACATAAGTGAATAAATGTTCCAGTAGACATGTTTTGTTTTATTTTGGTTTCGTTTAAAACGCTATTTTTCCACGTTAATATGAATAAACTTTTATAGGTGTATGGGTATATACTAACATTTATAAAATTCAGATTTTTAGAAGTTGAAATGACAATTTTTCTTTTTTCAATTTTGAGAAATATTTGTAAAATTATCGCCGAAGTGCTCCTGAGCCATTGGTTTTATTTATCTCTGATAAAATTTGGTCAAGTTTTCAGTTAAAGCAGCATTTACGATCAGTGAATCAGGATAATAAATACAATTGACCCAGAGTGATTGTTGTACGCTTCATGTCCAACGGCAAATATTTCATGCATATCGGCCAGGACGGACCAATTTACATAGGCATTGTTTCCAGGGATAATAATTATTTGTTTGTAAAACAAACCACCTTTTAATCATTCTTTTATTTTGTTCATGTCAAGTGGTAAATACTTAATGCACATGACAGGAGGTACAAGTGCCGCCCATTTACCTAGGCCGCATATTCGCGTTGGCGAAAGTGTGTAGCAGCTTCATATGTATACTTATTATTTCCCCGTGAGAAACTGGACAATCTTTCAAGTCCAATGATCCTGTGACTAACTTATCTATACATTTATTCATTTAAAAAATTTCTTTTTAAAGATGTTTAACCAGATTTCCGGAGGAAAAATCGGTTATTAATTTGGTGATTTACGGCAGGCGGGCGGCCAGGCGGCTGCAAAACAGTGTCCGTGCATTAACTTCGAAACGCTTTGACGAAATCTTTTCAAATTAAGATAATTATGTTGTTTCCTGTGACTAATGAAGATCAGGTTCAATTTTCACGATTTTAGCTTTGATCGTTGTTGAGTTGTAGACCTTTAAGTAGCGAACAAATGATACTTAGAGCGTTGTCCGTGCAATAACTTGGGAACCCTTTGAAGAAATCTTTTCAAATTTAGATATGTTGTTTCCTGTGAATAAATGAAGGTCTAGAACAATTTTCACGATTTCAGCTTCTATCGTTGTCAAGTTGTAGACCTTAAAGTAAAGAAAAGTGATACTTAGATTGAGTTTGGCCTTTCCATTTTAAACTACAAAAATCATTGTTTTTTTTACTTAATCCTGTTTGGGGGTCCAGATTTGCAAATATCATTTTCATGCAGGAAAATCCGGTTTGCTGTCACCCTGACAGCCTCTTGTTTCATTTTTGTTTCAACTGGAAAATTTAAATAATTAAGTCGGTAGTGTTTATACAATGACCAATGTCCATAGCATTACAAACTATCATGTGTGTAATGAATTTATACGCCACGTCCTTCTTTTCTATTAAACATAACTGAATCAAAACAAGTCTTCATTTGATATGTATGAAACTTGACTACTTTGTCCTTGGGGCTATTTAATCGTGACATAACTTAAGATTTCCACTGAAACTCGATAGCCTGGCTGATTTCTTATTCTTTTATAAGTACGAAAGTTTTCATTTTTAACATTTCATCCGATTTAACTAGCATATATAGATATAAGGAGGTATATATAGTGTTACTGTTACTCAACAACGCATGCGGCTTTACGCCATACGATGTGAAGTATAGTATAGTAGTCCGTGTAGACAGAGAAAATATGACAGGGGAAGAAATGTTTAGAATGATTAAATCATTCTGGGACTATTATACTACACATTATGTCCCAGAATCAACCAACTATCTGTTAACATCAAAACTGTCAGACAACTTCTTATAGGAGTTACATGCCCTTAAACGGTGAATATAACCTTTTTGTATATATGTTAGCCTATTCTTGAAAATTATCATAGATGGATAGAAACTTTTAACAGCAAAATAAGTCAAACTTGGCCAAAATCGTCAGTCGATGTTATTGCCCTTTAATGACGATTGTTACCTTTTTCAGTTTTGCATTTTTGCCTATAATCTTGAAAACTATAATAGACAAGACCTAGGAATAAGTCAATATTTCATAAATCTTCAGTTGACTCCTTATAGGAGTTATTGCCCTAACATGACGATTTTTACTATTTATTGCATTATTGCCTATTAATTTGAAACTGTAATAGAGAGAAACTTTACATAGCAAAAATGACCCACAAGGCAATATCTATAAATAAGTCGATATTGCTGAAATCTTTTGTCAACTCTTTAGGAGTTAGTGCCCTTAATTGACAGTTTTACCATTTTATGGGGTATTTTTGCTTAGTATATTGAAAACTATAATAAATAGATAGAAACTTTAAAAAGCAAAAATCATCACAAAGACAAGATCTGCAAAGAAGTAAGCATAGATGAAATTGTCAGTTGTCTTCTTGTAGGAGTTATTCCCCTCCACGATGATTTTTACTCTTTTTTTTGTTTTGGGGAAAAACTCTAGAAGATAGAGAGAAGCTATAAACAGTCATGAATTATATCCCAGTCTACAATTTTGGAGTGATGCCCATTGTTGACGATCATTGTACATAGACCTAAGTGAGCAACACATGCTCTTTAGAGCCTGTAGTTTTTATATTATCTTCCTTTGTCCATAATTGTAGGTAAACAGAATGACATATATGCCATGTTTTTTCTCCTCCAATTTGTGTAATTGTGAAGAAGAAAGAAGTTTGACACATACACTTCATTTTATCAATTTAATACCCTAGTATTAGATACACCTTGAGGGCGTTAGCCCGAATGGGTGTATCAAATTTACACCAAGATATTATTGTATATGCAGAATAATAGTTTTTAATAATTTAGGAGGGTGTCTTTCAGCGATTTGACCATATGTCATTGAAAAGCATGATAAATGCAGGGTATCCAATTTCATTTAACGACATCTTGGTGTAAGCATATATATATAAGGTATTAAAAAATTGCTTGATGGGCATTAAACATATTTAATACCGCCACATTTTGTATGTGCCTGTCTCAATTCAGGAGCCCATAATTCAATAGTTGTTCTTTGTTGCTGTTTATCATTTTGGTTTTTGGTTTATTGTTTTGTACATAAATCAGGCTGTTAGTTTTCTCATTTGAATTGTTTTACATTTGTCATTTCAGGGTCTTTTATAGCTTACAATGCAGTAATTGTTTTGCTAATGGTTGAAGGCCACAAGGTGACCTATAGTTGCTAACTTCTACATCATTTAGTCTCTGGTGGAGAGTTGTCTCATTGGCAATCATACCACATCTTGCTATTTTTATATTTATAGGATCTAAATAATGTTTATAAAAAAACACTATGTTGTGTGTACACACTAACACATGTAGAAAGGAGGGCTCAAATATTGTTAAATATAGCTACTCAGCCTGTAACAATAGAGTTTCAATCACACTTTGTGCAATCTTTACCCCCACCCCCTCTTTCCTCCCCAAAAAACTGAAATCATATCTTTAGTTCTTAGTCCTCTGAAAAGGGCTTAAACATCTGTGCTTTTCTGTTTAACTACTGTTTTTATATACATGTAATAATTTAGTGTTTGGTGTATCCAAGAAGGTTTTGTTCAGTGTTTACAGACTTTGAACAGAAACCATTGAATGTTCTTTATAAAATTCAAAAGCAAAAAAATAAAAAAAAGGGGGGTTGAGTGTGCAATAAAACTCTAGTTTAACCCAACACGCCTGTACAAAGTTAGGAGCCTCGTTAGTAGTTGTCTCAATGTTTTTGTTCATTAATGAACTTGGTGCTAATGTAAGATCTTTGATAGATCTCACATAACATGTTTAACCCCATCACATTTTTGCACCTGTCTCAAGTCAGGAACCTCTAACCTTTGTTAGTCTTGTGTGTGTTTTTCTTTAAATTTTGGTTCATTTATATGTTTCAGAGTTTGGTGTGGCGTTCATTTCGCTGAACTAGTATACATAATAGTTTAGGGACCAGCTGAAGCCCCCTTCAGGTGCATGATTTTCTCACTGCGTAGAAGACCCATTGGTGGCCTAGGGCTGATTTCTGCTCTTTGGTTGGGTTGTTGTCTATTTGACACATTCCCGCTTCCATTCTCTATTTTATCTGTTTAATTCATTCATAAGTTTTCTCTATTCAAACTGGTTTAGATATATTGTTGTGACACTAGCTCTGAAGACTATATTTGACCTCCATACATCTTTTTTTTTTAATGTCAAACAAACTACACAGACTTGATATTAAAACTGTAATTTTGAATATATCAAAATCCTAAAAAATGGCAGTTTAACAAAAAACAAAACTGCTTTCAGTAAAAAAAAAAGAGAAGTTTAATTTAAATAAATAATAGACATCTGCACTTACTATAAACAAAATAAATGGAAAAGAAAAAATCTTTATTGTTTGTACACAAAACAAAATAGCTCTAAAACAGATATTTTCTACAATTCGCTTACAGCTATGATTACTACAAAAGAGAGTAGGTTCAATAGCTATCACATATGGATTTAAAGGCAATTATCAAAAGGTATATATATAATTGTTATAACAATAAATGGATAGAAAACAAATGTTTTCTTTTTAAATTATCAGCTTTCTTTTTATGACATCAAATTTCACTTTTAAACTGGCTTTCATACAAATAATCAAGAAACATAGCACATGCATAAAAAAAAATTTTTTACCATTATATTTGTTATAACAAATTACCTATCTGACTTTAATATTTGATATTTCAAAACTGCACTGTATCATTCCTAGTCCTAAATGTGATTGATATCAAAAGATTTTCGCAAATTTCACAAAAATGTGGGGATGTAATTAGCAACACTTTATGAGAAAAGCTACACAAAAACAGTTCCATTTCACTTGCTCACATGTGCACACATCAAATTGATACATTTTTCATCTTGAAATAATGAACTTAGAATAAGGTACAAAATCCTACAGCTTACCACACCTGCTCCTTTGTACAGATTAATCAAGGAATGCTTAAATGGCTACATAACTTTGGAATATTCTACTTTGGTGAAGCTAAACAAGTACCGTATATCACAAAACTAACAGTGATCAGTAATGGCTAGTAATAGAATTGTATGGAATTATTACTTTGATGATTGACATCACTTTATTGCTATTTACCTTTTCTGTAATACACTCCATTACATAGCAGTTTAGGTCATGATCAGTTTGGTAAAACATTAATAGAGAAATATGTATGCCACCAGGAACATATATATTGCTATATACTGTTCCCAGGATGCCACGTAAAGTAAAATTTAGTTTGTTGCTCCCAAAAAAATTTGTTGTTTCCTTTTTATTTTCTTTTTCTTTTGCAACTATCAAATAATGTGATGGGGAGTTCATTATATAGAACAGTTAAATTATAAGCATTATAAGCATTTGCTTTTCAGTTGAGATTCTCAGCCTTTTAATGAAATGATGCTTTGAGATAGTCAACACAAAAATATTTATAGCATTTTGTATCTTGGCTTTAATCATATGGTAGAAAAAGAAATGGTTTATATAAATATATATATACATATATATAATTCTTCTAAATAACAGCCCAATTTACAAATCTAACATTGTTGGGCTGTTATTTAGAAGAATTATATATATACAGAATGTGTTTTCAGCCTTGTATCACCATCACTGGTGATCCGATGGATAAAATCTGTTGTAGAGTTGTCACTGGTTCAGACGTACTTATAAATATAATTATTTCTGTGACTGTATCTTGCATTAATTTGTAGGATCCTTTACAATAGATATTTCAGCTGATCTGTACCAATTCCATCTTCATGCCTTATATATCATGTACTGTATTACAACGCTAGATTAAAACTGATGAGGAAAGGTAACACCCGGCCACCAAAAGCTTTATTTTTGAATCCTAGGTGGTCGAGTGGTCTAGCGTGTCAGATACAGTGCAGGCGATTTGGTGTCACGATATCTCAGTAGCATGAGTTCGAATCCCGGCAAGGGAAGAACAAAAAATTTGCGAAAGCAAATTTACAGATCTAACATTGTTGGGCTGATGTTTAGACGAGTTGTATATACAGAATGTACACAGCCATGTATCACCATCACTGCTGGTGATCCAATGGATCAATCTGTTGTAGAGTTGTCACTGGTTCAGACGTACTTATAAATATAATTATTTCTGTGACTGTATCTTGCATTAATTTGTAGGATCCTTTACAATAGATATTTCAGCTGATCTGTAACAATTCCATCTTCATGCCTTATATATCATGTACTGTATTATGACGCTAGATTAAAACTGACGAGGAAAGGTAACACCCGGCCACCGAAAGCTTTATTTTTGAAGCCTAGGTGGTCAAGTGGTCTAGCGTGTCAGATACAGTGCAGGCGATTTGGTGTCACGATATCTCAGTAGCATGAGTTCGAATCCCGGCGAGGGAAGAACAAAAAATTTGTATATAATAAATAAAAAGTGAAACATTTGTACTAGCATGGTTGGGGGTATGGAAAAAAAAAAGACGTTTGAATGCTTTCTATTTTCCCTAAATGTTTTCCTGTACTTGCTTTATCCAGCCAATTCTGAAAAAAATGTCTAATGCCTGCTATATTCCTAGTGTTTCTGCCAATTCTGGAACAGCAGTTTTCTTTTTTCAAGAAAACTAGTAAAAATTTAAGCAGCCATTTCAAAAGCATATAATTTTTTTTAAAGTTTGATTATTTGCGGCCTTATTCAATTGGTAATGAGAAACAAGCCATTTGCAAAATACACACACATCCCGTAAGCATAACATAACCATTAGACCAGTCTGATTAAAACCAGCCCCCACTATCCACTTGCGTTTGTAGGCAAGTGGATAGTGGGGGCTGGTTTTAATCAGACTGCCATTAGACTGAAACAATTGTGTTATGGATGATTTTCTCAATTTGTCAAATGTAATTTGGTTAAATTCTGGTATATAAACACACTAGGTTTTGTAATGTCCTTTATTTTCTAGCAAATAACATACTTTATTGGATTACATGTTAATATAAAGAGATTAAAAGTAAATATAAAGTGTGTAAAAATAATAAATCATTTTAGTCAATATCATTGGTTCTAACTTCATGAACTTGGTTAATAATTTTTACTGCATGATTATTTCTAAATTCAGGTATACAAGCAAGTTCTCAAGCTTTGTTTGTTTAAGTCTGCTGATGAGAAGTAAAACATACACCAATCAATCAATGTTGGTCTAAGATATTCATTAGAATCTGTAATCCTAAGGTTATTCACATTTCTCCATGGAAAAAACTGTTAATTTTGAAACAACATATATGTTTGAAATTTGACTTATCCTAGAAATAATGGAGATAAGCTGGCCACAAATTCCTCGGTAAACAGCACTTTATGTTAATTAGTATAAAAAAACCTGCTGTCCATATAAATAATTTTGAAATAAAAAACCATGACAGAAAATACCTGAATTCACAATACATCATAAGCAAGATATGACTACATATGGCTCCATCTATATGATTTAAATTACATACTGTATGAGGTAAATATTAATAAAATTGTGATAACAGGGCAGTGATATGAATGAGTATTTGTCCTTCAAAATACCTTTACAGTCGATCATATATTTAATGCTCTTAATGATTTTTGATATGCTGTTAATTTTTTTTTTTTATGAGAAGCTAATTTTGTCAAAAACGGTAAGCCAAAACTTTACATTTTACATGCAATTAATAAAGATTAAATGCAAAGATATTGATTCTATTTAAAGTCTTAGATGGTTAAACCTGATGTGGTATTGGCTGCTGATCATGAACAAAGCACCAACGATCAACTTCAAGACTTTGTTGCTTTAACAGAAAAAGAATACGAGAATATTCTTGGTTGCAAATATGATATAATGTTTATTGACATGAATCATCTACATATATTCACATAAATCCATAAATTGTGTGATTGTCATCTTTGATTATACATATTATATAACTTGTTTAGACATAAGACACTTCAAAAAATTAACTAAATTATTTTGTGAAGAATTAAATTGTATCTGATGTATCAAGTTTTTCTAAATTTTTTTTTTTTGCAAATTAAGTACTAGAATGATTTGTTTACCACCAAATTTGAACTTCAGTGGATAGTTGTCTCATTGGTAATCATACCACATCTCCTTATTTATATAAGGGGAACACATTCACACCACAAACTAAACAAATATTTCATGGTAAGGTCATGTCAAAAGCTGGAAAAAAAATTAAATAAAAATTGTATATCAAATTTTAAAGGACACATCTCAAAACAATACAAATGCAATTGAGTCCAAAGAGGTCTTATTTATCAGTCATGGCCTAAATTGGGACCAAAATGAATTAGATAAATATCCAGAACTCAGACTTTCAGAATTATGAAGATAATCATGTTGTTAGTTATTCATGTATAAGTTATGAAAAGAATCAACTAGTTAACCATTTAGATACCTGTCTGGCAATAAAATATTTTGGAAATATTATGCAATATGCTTCCATAACAAAATTTAACTTGAATGTACATTTCTTGGTAACAAAAATCACAATAATTGAGAAAAATGTTAGTTATTGATATTTCAGAAAGTCTAAGTCACACCATTCATATTATTAGACATCTTAAAAGTAAAATTAGATAACTCATATTTAAGTAAATAGGGCCTAGATCTTGTCATGCTGACCCTTTATTTCTTAAAGTCAACATGTAATTCAAACAATCATTCTGTGAGTATTGCATGGCAATACATAGTCCCCTTCGGTTAAAAATTCATTGTATTGGAACAAAATTCTAACTTGATCTATAACTTGTCATGGTGTAAACTATATAACAAAAATATCAAGTCAATATCTTCAAGCATGACGAAAAAAAGTGTTGAAAACTGATTATTTTAGTGACCATAACTCTGCACAAAATCATCAGGCCTGAACAAAATTTGAACCAGATCTGTAACTTGTCATGATAAAACTATATACCAATTTTCAAATCAATATCTTCAAGCATGACGAAAAAAAGTGCAGAAAACTGATTATTTGAGTGAATTTTCTAAGTCAAAGGACCATAACTCTGCACAAATCGTCGCCCCAGAACAAAATTCAAACTGGATCTGTAACTTGTCATGATAAAACAATACACCAAATATCAAATCAATATCTTCAAGCATGAAGAAAAAAGGTGTGGAAAACTGATTTGCCAGACTGATGGATGGACAGACAGACAGACAGACAGACAGACAGATGGAGTGCAAACCTAAAGTCCCCTTTGACTACATCAGTAGGGGACTAATAATGATATTTCTAGAATCATACAGGCTTTAATCAGAACAATACTCAAACTTTACAAAATGAAAACTAGGACAATTGGTACATGTATTATGGACAAAAAAGGGCCAGCACATGTAAGCTATAAAACAAATGACTTATTTTTATATACAATCATAATGTTTCTCTCTAGTCTATTTTCGCTATTCACCATAACTACAGAAACATTATATTACAATTCATTCTACAAAAAATGGCAAAACTTTCTTATAAACCTGAGACATAACCTTTTGTTTAACATCAAAATGCAATATAAAAAATAAATGGGGAATGTGTCCATGGGTCACAGATGATGCCCCCGCTTCAATATAACCTAATAAAGGGACATAACTCAAGAACGATAAAAGTGACACTACCCAAATTTGTACTTGATCTGAGTTTTGTGGTAATAAGCATTGTGTATAAGTTTCATAAAATTTGGTAGTTGCAAACTTAAGTTACAGAATAACAAGAATGTGTCCATAGTACAATATTTGGAAATATTATGCAATATGCTTCCACAACAAAATTTAACAGGAATGTACATTTCTTGGTAACAAAAATCACAATAATTGAGAAAAAATGTTAGTTACTGATATTTCAGAAAGTCTAAGTCACACCATTCATATTATTAGACATCTTAAAAGTAAAATTAGATAACTCATATTTAAAACAAGCCGTCAAATTTTCAAAGTAGATAGGGCCTAGATCTTGTCATGCTGACCCTTTATTTCTTAAAGTCAACATGTAATTCAAACAATCATTCTGTGAGTATTGCATGGCAATACATAGTCCCCTTCTGGTTAAAAATTCATTGTATTGGAACAAAATTCTAACTTGATCTATAACTTGTCATGGTGTAAACTATATAACACTATAGTCCCACTCGCGCTATCATTTTCTATGTTCAGTGGACCGTGAAATTGGGGTCAAAACTCTAATTTGGTATTAAAAGATCATATCATAGGGAATATGTGCACTAAGTTTCAAATTGATTGGACTTCAACTTCATCAAAAACTACCTTGACCTAAAACTTTAACCTGAAGCGAAACAGATGGACGGACGGAGGAACAGACGTACAGACAGACAAGGGTAAAACTTAATGCGCCCTCCGATATGGCGGGGGCATAAAAAGAAAACACTGCGTAGTATTAAACATATAGTTGATCATGTAGGCTAAAGTACACTAAATTCATAAAATATGGAATTCTAATACAATCACTAGGCTAATAAATACATAACAAGATCTATCACCTAATAATATCACTAAATTAAGAAGAAAAAAAATAAATAAGCATTTCTTTGCTTAATCTTTGGTCCTTTATGACGAGGTAGTAAAGCTGTATTTGGCATTTTAAAACTGGTCTTAATTAATAATTTTCTATACCCTAGTTACCCTCCTGGAGAAAAACTTCACACTTATCAGACATTTTAAAAAGTGCAGCATTCAATTAAAATGTCTTCTTTTTTTTTTTCTTTTTTCATTTTAAAGAGGATGGTCTTAAAAATAACATTGTGGAAACTGGAAGATCTTAGACAAAACATCTACTTTATAATGAAAGCTTCTCCCTCCCCACCTGCTCTTTATAATAACAAAAAATTGAGAAACAATCAATTTAAAGCTTTATTTAATGCAGTTTCAAAGTTACATTTTTAGATTTTGAAAAGTTATTCAAGTTATTGACAGAATAAACAAAATTTCAAAACAATAACATTTAATGTGATATGTAACAAGGAGGTAACAATATAACAAAAATAAACTTCATTTAACCAATGGTAAGGTATTTCAGTCAATATGATGTTGGCATGTTATCAAAGTCATTATTATTTTCATAAATAACAAAGCACAAATGGATTTATACATAAAAAATGAATTAAGAAATTTTCAAAAGTATATAATTGTAAACAACTTTATATTTCTTTTCTAAATTGTCTTGAGGTAAATCTAATTGTATACCATTTTCTGAAGTTTTTACTTTTTTCAAATTTTTAAAAAGATAACATCCTTCACTGTCTTCCAACAGTAGGAATTTAACAAATCAATACAAGATACCACCACTCACATCATAGCAAATAAACAAGCTAATACAATATAAGGTTAAGCTTTATGAGGATAATGGTACATATGTAAACAGTCTAATAAAGCATATATTGGTCAATAGTGTTATACCATGAATAAAAAATACATACATTAATTTCAATATGTAAAAGTATAGCACATTTAACATATAATTTTAATTGTAAACAACATGAGAATGTGATCTTTAAACAATATCTGGATTTATCGCTATTTTACGAATTTTTCCTTGCTGACTGATAATTTACGTTCTCAGCGGAGTCGAGTGATATGAAAATTATCGCTAGAAACTAAGGGAACACGTGCCGTTGTCAAGGAAATTAACAACGTCTTCATAGGTAAAATAGCGATAAACAGATTATCATTGGTCATCTCAACTTGATTGCTTTTCTCGCTTTCGTCGTACCGGCTCAAGCGAGAAAATCAATCTCGTTGAGATAACCAACGATAATCTATAAATATTGAGGAAGCTGAGTTTATGACTTATGATATGTGTCATATTGAATTGTACTGGAGATACCCATATTTTGCCGTAATGGCTTAGACAGAAAAGGGTTTGCCTAAACTACCTCTAATATTATCAATTTTCTCTCAGATTTATTTAGTTTGAATCTGATAAGCTTTCTTCATCATCCAAAATTTGTGTTAGCTGGTGAGGGGTGTTTGCGTAAAGGTGAGGTACAGTACTGTCTGATCTTTGTAATCGCTTTCTCCTTTCTTCAGCATCTTTGAGCTCTCTGGAGCGACTGGCCATCACCTCTGCTTCTTGTGGTAATCTGTCTTCATGTCGAACTGTTGACTCATGAGGCATCTATATAAGATACATAAAAATAAAAATACAAGGGATTTTCTAAAATTTTGTTCAATGGCAATTATTTTCAGAATAGATTAAAACTAGAGGCTCTAAAGAGCCTGTGTAGCTCACATTGGTGTATATGCATATTCAACAAAGGACACTCTCCAACATTGTTTGTAGACGAGAATAGAATTAATGACAAAAATATCTTCTTTTTTTTATCCTATATAGCTGATCATTGAAGTTTGTTTAGTTTCTCTCTATCTTATTTAGCTTTTGCTCCAAACACAAAAGGGTAAAAAAAATCCTAATTTAAGGGCAATAACTCCTATAAAGAGTAACAGTCTACTAATTATATCAGCAAAATTTGACTTTTAGCAGGTCTTGTCTTGCTTATCATTTTGATTATTTAAGTTTCGATTTATCTATTGTAATTTTTATCATATAAGGCAAAATGCAAAAGAATGGTAAAATCGTCATTAAAGGGCAATAATTCCAACAAGAGTTGTCGGACAATTTCCTCCATTTGTCTTAATTGTAGATCTTGTTTTCTGATCATTTTGTAAATTTAAGTTTCTTTCTATCTATTATAAGTTTTAAGATATAAGGCAAAACCCCAAAAATTGTACAAATGGTCATCAAAGGGCAATAACTGTAATAAGGAGTCAACTGATGATTTCATCTATAAGATTTATTTGTAGACTTCTGATCATTTTTTGAAATTTAAAGTTTCTCTCTATCTATTATAGTTTTCAATTAATAGGCAAAAATCGAAAAAAAAGTGGTAAAATTTGTCATTTAAGGGTAATAATTCCTACAGGAAATCGTCTGACAATTTTGACGTATATGGAGAATTAGTAGAGCTTATCAATCTGAACAATTTTACTCTTTCAGATTTCCTCTATTTATAACGGTTATCAGAATAATAGACAAAACTTGCATTTTACCCCTATTTTTAGCCACGTCGGCCATCTTTGTTGGCAGGCAGGGTCTTCGGACACATTTTTTAAACTAAATACCCTAATGATGATTGTGGCCAAGTTTGATTCTATTTGGCCCAGTAGTTTCAGAGGAGAAGATTTTTGTAAAAGATTACAAAAATTTATGACAATTTTGGTCATGTTGACTTATTTGTAGATTTTTATACTTTGCTGAACATTATTGCTGTTAACAGTTTATCTCTATCTATAATAATATTCAAGATAATTACCAAAAACTGCAAAATTTCCTTAAAATTACCAATTCAGGGGCATCAACCAAACAACGGGTTGACTGATTCGTCTGAAAATATCAGGGTAGATAGAACTTGACCTGATGAACAATTTTACCCTATGTCAGATTTGCTCTAAACGCCATCTTGGTTGGCGTGCCGGGTCTTCAGACACATTTTTTAAACAAGATACCCCAATGATGATTGTGGCCAAGTTTGGTTAACTTTGGCCTAGTAGTTTCAGAGGATAAGATTTTTGTAAAAGTTAATGCAGATGACGGACTGACGATGGACGACAGTAGCCAAGTGATGAGAAAAGCTGGCATAAAAAGAAAACACTGCGTAGTATTAAACATATAGTTGATCATGTAGGCTAAAGTACACTAAATTCATAAAATATGGAATTCTAATACAATCACTAGGCTAATAAATACATAACAAGATCTATCACCTAATAATATCACTAAATTATGAAGAAAAAAAATAAATAAGCATTTCTTTGCTTAATCTTTGGTCCTTTATGACGAGGTAGTAAAGCTGTATTTGGCATTTTAAAACTGGTCTTAATTAATAATTTTCTATACCCTAGTTACCCTCCTGGAGAAAAACTTCACACTTATCAGACATTTTAAAAGTGCAGCATTCAATTAAAATGTCTTTTTTTTCTTTTTCATTTTAAAGAGGATGGTCTTAAAAATAACATTGTGGAAACTGGAAGATCTTAGACAAAACATCTACTTTATAATGAAAGCTTCTCCCTCCCCACCTGCTCTTTATAATAACAAAAAATTGAGAAACAATCAATTTAAAGCTTTATTTAATGCAGTTTCAAAGTTACATTTTTTTAGATTTTTGAAAAGTTATTCAAGTTATTGACAGAATAAACAAAAATTTCAAAACAATAACATTTAATGTGATATGTAACAAGGAGGTAACAATATAACAAAAAATAAACTTCATTTAACCAATGGTAAGGTATTTCAGTCAATATGATGTTGGCATGTTATCAAAGTCATTATTATTTTCATAAATAACAAAGCACAAATGGATTTATACATAAAAAATGAATTAAGAAATTTTCAAAAGTATATAATTGTAAACAACTTTATATTTCTTTTCTAAATTGTCTTGAGGTAAATCTAATTGTATACCATTTTCTGAAGTTTTACTTTTTCAAATTTTTAAAAGATAACATCCTTCACTGTCTTCCAACAGTAGGAATTTAACAAATCAATACAAGATACCACCACTCACATCATAGCAAATAAACAAGCTAATACAATATAAGGTTAAGCTTTATGAGGATAATGGTACATATGTAAACAGTCTAATAAAGCATATATTGGTCAATAGTGTTATACCATGAATAAACTAGAGGCTCTAAAGAGCCTGTGTCGCTCACCTTGGTCTATGTGCATATTAAACAAAGGACACAGATGGATTCATGACAAAATTGTGTTTTGGTGATGGTGATGTGTTTGTAGATCTTACTTTACTGAACATTCTTGCTGCTTACAATTATCTCTATCTATAATGAACTTGGCCCAGTAGTTACAGTGGAAAATATTTTGTAAAATTTACAAAATTTACAAAATTTATGAAAATTGTAAAAATTGACTATAAAGGGCAATAACTCCTTAAGGGTCAATTGACAATTTTGGTCATGTTGACTTATTTGTAGATCTTACTTTGCTGTACATTATTGCTGTTTACAGTTTATTTCTATCTATAATAATATTCAAGATAATAACCAAAGGTGCAAAGTTTTCTTAAAATTACCAATTCAGGGCAGCAACCAAACAACGTGTTGCCTGATTGGTCTGAAAATTTCAGGGCAGATAGATATTGACCTAATGAACAATTTTATCCTCGTCAGATTTGCTCTAAATGCTTTGGTTTCAGAGATACGAGCCAAAACTGCATTTTACCCTATATACTATTTTTAGCCATGTCAGCCATCTTGGTTCATGGCGGGTCATCGGACACATTTTTAAACTAGTTACTCTAATGATGATTGTGGACAAGTTTGGTTAAATTTGTCTTAGTAGATTCAGAGGAGAAGATTTTGTAAAGATTACAAAATTTACGAAAAATTGTTAAAATTGACTATAAAGGGCAATAACTCCTTAAGGGTCAACTGACCATTTTGGTCAAGTTGATTTATTTGTAGATCTTACTTTGCTGAACATTATTGCTGTTTACAGTTTATCTCTATCTATAATAATATTCAAGAAAATAACCCAAAACAGCAAAATTTTCTTAAAATTACCAATTCAGGGCAGCAACCCAACAACGGGTTGTCCGATTCATCTGAAAATTTCAGGGCAGATAGATCTTATCCTGATAAACAATTTTATCCCTGTCAGATTTGCTCTAAATGCTTTGGTTTCAGAGATATAAGCCAAAATCTACATTTTACCCTATGTTCTATTTTTAGCCATGGCGGCCATCTTGGTTGGTTGGCGGGTCACCAGACACATTTTAAACTAGATACCCCAATGATGATTATGGCCAAGTTTGGTTACATTTGACCCAGTAGTTTCAGAGAGAAGATTTTTGTAAAGTTAACAGGCGACGCCGACGGACGCCGACGGACGACGGACGCCAAGTGATGAGAAAAGCTCACTTGGCCCTTTTGGGCCAGGTGAGCTAAAAATACATACATTAATTTCAATATGTAAAAGTATAGCACATTTAACATATAATTTTAATTGTAAACAACATGAGAATGTGATCTTTAAACAATATCTGGATTTATCGCTATTTTACAATTTTTCCTTGCTGACTGATAATTTACGTTCTCAGCGGAGTCGAGTGATATGAAAATTATCGCTAGAAACTAAGGAACATGTGCCGTTGTCAAGAAATTAACAACGTCTTCATAGGTAAAATAGCGATAAACAGATATCATTGGTCATCTCAACTTGATTGCTTTTCTCGCTTTCGCACCGGCTCAAGCGAGAAAATCAATCTCGTTGAGATAACCAACGATAATCTATAAATATTGAGGAAGCTGAGTTTATGACTTATGATATGTTTCATATTGAATTGTACTGGAGATACCCATATTTTGCCGTAATGGCTTAGACAGAAAAGGGTTTGCCTAATCTACCTCTAATATTATCAATTTTCTCTCAGATTTATTTAGTTTGAATCTGATAAGCTTTCTTCATCATCCAAAATTTGTGTTAGCTGGTGAGGGGTGTTTGCGTAAAGGTGAGGTACAGTACTGTCTGATCTTTGTAATCGCTTTCTCCTTTCTTCAGCATCTTTGAGCTCTCTGGAGCGACTGGCCATCACCTCTGCTTCTTGTGGTAATCTGTCTTCATGTCGAACTGTTGACTCATGAGGCATCTATATAAAATACATAAAAATAAAAATACAAGGGATTTTCTAAAATTATGTTCAATGGCAATTATTTTCAGAATAGATTAAAACTAGAGGCTCTAAAGAGCCTGTGTAGCTCACATTGGTCTATATGCATATTCAACAAAGGACACTCTACAACATTGTTTGTAGACGAGAATAGAATTAATGACAAAAATATCTTCTTTTTTTTATCCTATATAGCTGATCATTGAAGTTTGTTTAGTTTCTCTCTATCTTATTTAGCTTTTGCTCCAAACACAAAAGAGGGTAAAAAAATCCTAATTTAAGGGCAATAACTCCTATAAAGAGTAACAGTCTACTAATTATATCAGCAAAATTTGACTTTTTAGCAGGTCTTGTCTTGCTTATCATTTTTGATTATTTAAGTTTCGATTTATCTATTGTAATTTTTATCATATAAGGCAAAATGCAAAAAGAATGGTAAAATCGTCATTAAAGGGCAATAATTCCAACAAGAGTTGTCGGACAATTTCCTCCATTTGTCTTAATTGTAGATCTTGTTTTTCTGATCATTTTTGTAAATTTAAGTTTCTTTCTATCTATTATAAGTTTTAAGATATAAGGCAAAAACCCCAAAAAAATTGTACAAATGGTCATCAAAGGGCAATAACTGTAATAAGGAGTCAACTGATGATTTCATCTATAAGATTTATTTGTAGACTTCTGATCATTTTTTGAAATTTAAAGTTTCTCTCTATCTATTATAGTTTTCAATTTATAGGCAAAAATCGAAAAAAAAAGTGGTAAAATTTGTCATTTAAGGGCAATAACTCCTACAGGAAATCGTCTGACAATTTTGACGTATCTGGAGAATTAGTAGAGCTTATCAATCTGAACAATTTTACTCTTTCAGATTTCCTCTATTTATAACGGTTATCAGAATAATAGACAAAACTTGCATTTTACCCCTATTTTTAGCCACGTCGGCCATCTTTGTTGGCAGGCAGGGTCTTCGGACACATTTTTTAAACTAAATACCCTAATGATGATTGTGGCCAAGTTTGATTCTATTTGGCCCAGTAGTTTCAGAGGAGAAGATTTTGTAAAAGATTACAAAATTTATGACAATTTGGTCATGTTGACTTATTTGTAGATTTTTATACTTTGCTGAACATTATTGCTGTTAACAGTTTATCTCTATCTATAATAATATTCAAGATAATTACCAAAAAGTGCAAAATTTCCTTAAAATTACCAATTCAGGGGCATCAGCCAAACAACGGGTTGACTGATTCGTTTGAAAATATCAGGGTAGATAGAACTTGACCTGAACAATTTTACCCTATGTCAGATTTGCTCTAAACGCCATCTTGGTTGGCGTGCCGGGTCTTCAGACACATTTTTTAAACAAGATACCCCAATGATGATTGTGGCCAAGTTTGGTTAACTTTGGCCTAGTAGTTTCAGAGGATAAGATTTTTGTAAAAGTTAATGCAGATGACGGACGACGATGGACGACAGACGCCAAGTGATGAGAAAAGCTCACTTGGTCCTGTGGTTCAGGTGAGCTAATGAAAATAAAATAACTTTTTCCATTGTAAGAATAGCACTTTTCTTAAGAAGCATTTCTAAAATAAATCATTTTGTGGTGGTTGCCATTTTGTTTTTAAATTGGCACAAAATTTACATATTTTAGGAGGTACAATTATACAATAAAGGAGTACATTATTCATCCAATCTTTGCAACTTTTTCCATCATAAACCTGATTACATGATTCCCATTGAGTTCTGTGATATAAATAAATGAAGCTGCTAGGTATGATTTTAGATGGGACAGTCCAAGAGACAATCCAGGACCATACACCTTATCGCTATTTGTTTGCCATTACTGGACATCACAAAAGTTCCCGTAAAATTTGACTTCATAATAGAAAATATCTGACGCCACAATGGAAAAGTGATTGTTGTATGACGTCAAAAGTTCAAGCGGGACAGATTCTCAGGTCAAGCGGGAATAGCGATAAGGTGTATTCTACTAAAATTTTGTTCAATTTGGCTAAGGAACTTTAAGGATATGTCAAAAAGTGTCTCTCCCAATCAGAGAATATGATGGCCATTTCAAATGATAGGCAGTCAAGCAAGATAAAAATTTGAGGATCAGTCAAGGCAATTGTTCAATTTGGCATAACACCTTCAAAGACATCCAATTCTTGTTTAGCCTATCAGGGGCTTTGACTATCGGTCGGATGACGGGGAAACTGCCAGAAAGAATTCTAAAAGGAGGACCACAAAAGGACCATTTTACTACAGTAAAATTTGTTCATTGGAAAAGGTAATATTTTTTAAAGTTTTTGGTCTGACTGGAAATGATTTATGCCAAGCAATTGCCATAGTTTAGACCTGTTGAGCTTAAAATTAGTCTTTATCAAAAACAGATTTCCAGTTAAATAAATTCACAAGTATAACAATATATCAAAACTTTTCCCCTATCAGTGCATTTGGTTATTCTTTTAGGTCTCTTTTGGCCATATAGCTCCTCAAATATTCAAGTACATACTCATGTATTTATACATCCTTGGCTTTCAACATTTTTAGGTTCGAGCGTTCCTGATGAAGGTAAATCCAGAAAAGCATTCAGATCCAGCAAATCTATCAAGTGTTGTTTTCATTTTCTAGCATTTGGCCAATAGTGCTGTTGGTGGACTGGTAGTCCCCAAAGATATCACCAGAATAATTAAAAAAAAATCTAAGGTTCCAACTCCCGCAGGCAAAGTTGACCTTAGTTGGATTTGGTTATCATTTTAGGTCTCATTTGGTCATATAGAACATCAAGTATTCAATGTGTTATTTATATACATCCTTGGCATTCTATAGAACATCAAGTATTCAATGTGTTATTTATATACATCCTTGGCATTCTATAGAACATCAAGTATTCAATGTGTTATTTATATACATCCTTGGCATTCTATAGAACATCAAGTATTCAATGCAATGTGTTATTTATATACATCCTTGGCATTCTATAGAACATCAAGTATCATACATGTGATGGACTGTGAAACTCAGATCAGGAGATTGGAAAACTTTGGTCAGGAGATTAGGACTCAGATCAGGAGGTTTTTATCAACATAAATTTTGTCGTAAATGTAACTGTATGATGTAGAAATTGTCTTTTAAAGTGTTTTCTTATCAATTTTCCATCAGAATGTAATATGTTTATAGTACCCTTGTTGCCTTTCTATTTGAATGATGTCACATTATTAAAAAAAAATATTGAGAAGAATCTGTTTCTTGTTTTGTTTTGTTTTTGATAATTGATTGTTCACTGCTTGCAAATAAATCATTATGACCTTTTCTTTGTGTATAGATTTGTATTCTTGTCTCCATCTCCTTATCATTGGTAACTGTATAGACAAATAAGAAAGAAATATGCTATACATGTATATTTATAACATGATAAATTAATTAAAAAAATAACAAACAATAACAATAGTATTATTATGATAGTCATATTTCTAGAAAGCTTAGGACTCAAACAGTGTAAAATAGTTTGCTTTAATTAGCTGAATCACTGATATTCTACTGTACTAACAAGTATTATTTAAACATATCTCAATGTCAGGGTCTGGTAAGAATTATATTTGACAAGGAATTTTGTACAGGCAAAATTTTAAACTTTTATAAATTTCCTGAACATATGTCAGACTTACTATATATATTTCAATTTAATCCTTGAAAAGAAGTCTAGATTCCTAAAATAATTTATAAATTTATATTTTTTATTTGTCTCAAAAATTTTAATTCATTTAATTACCATCCTTTTATGATTATTTGATTAAAATATTATTCATTTATATTCTTTTTGAATTTACATTTTTAAAAGAAAAATAAGTTAAAACAGGATAAATCAAAGGGAAGTAACCAAAATTTATTTTTCAATACACAAAGTTTTTATTACACAACGGCAGTTAGTCAGAGGTAAACATCGTTGATTACCAGTATGTTTGACACCCAAGCTGTCAAGTGAAGCCATATAATTATATATCTTCTTTGATTTACAGGTAAAATTTAACACAGGTGTCAATTACACCGTATGGTAGTAAGAAATTATCAAAAATGGAAGCTTAAAATTTTCATTCATGAAATATTTCATACACGGATTTTTCTCCTTAACGGAGGACGGAGGAGACCCTGAAAACGGATTATTGTACTCCCGTCGGGAGGTTCACATGTATGAAGTATTCAATGTGTTATTTATATACATCCTTAGCATTCTATAGAACATCAAGTATTCAATGTGTTATTTATATACATCCTTGGCATTCTATAGAACATCAAGTATTCAAGGTGTTATTTATATACATCCTTGGCATTCTATAGAACATCAAGTATTCAATGTGTTATTTATATACATCCTTGGCATTCTATAGAACATCAAGTATTCAATGTGTTATTTATATACATCCTTGGCATTCTATAGAACATCAAGTATTCAATGTGTTATTTATATACATCCTTAGCATTCTATAGAACATCAAGTATTCAATGTGTTATTTATATACATCCTTGGCATTCAAAATTTTTGGGTTTGAGTATTTCTTGATGAAGGAAAATGCAAAAAAACGCTTCAGGCTTACTTTCTGTAATAAAACAGTACTGTAGTTCTCCGTTTGAATTTTTCCTGAATTTTACAGGGAAAATATCAACTCTGTGTGACCTTATCTTTTATTGTTTTTCATTTGTAAGAAAATATAAAAAAATTAATCTACCATTAACTAATTGACAGTACACATATTACATACCAACATAGCAGGTGACCTAAATACATAGGAAAATGGATAATGAAGCAAATTGAGGAAAGAAGCAGCATACAGATCAGCATATCTCATCACCTGGTTACCAAAAAACGTCTGTCGAGAACCTATGAAATCAAACAACAATTAATCTAACGAACGATATAAATTGTACATTTTAAAGAAATGAACAAGCGCTGTACAAGGCTTAATGTTAAGGAACACTATAGATTTTCATAAGATTTTATATCAAACTTTAGTATGAACAAATCTGAAAAAAAAAATAAAATGCATTTATCTCTTATTATTAACTTAAATATTATTAAAGGAAACTATTTTAATAAATGCATATTTTTAATCTTGTTCTAGCTTGAAAACATTTAGAAGGGTTAGCAAAACAAACCATGTACTCCATGCATAATTTCCCCCCAAAATGACAAGGTTCGACATCCTATCATTTGTTGAAATTTAAAGAAAATAAAATTCCTGACAACATGCACAACCTCAGTATATGTTCTCAACACCCTGCTTAATATAAAATTGTAGCTCTTAACTGAAGGAGGAGTTAGCTGAGCAAACAATATACCCTATGTAGGACCAATGGAAAGATGAAGAGGGGTAAAACAATATGCCCCTAACATTTTGTTGTGGCAGCATAAAAAAAAACCATAAAAAATGTGTAGCTATTTTCACTTTCCATTAACATATAAGGAAAATAAAAGTGTGTTTTTTTTTCATAAATTATTCAGTTTAGCTTAATAAATCTGAATTGTATGCATAATCAGAAAGTAATCTGTGACAGAGACTACCCAGCATGACATTGGCCATACTCATGCTCTACATACTTACCACTTCTAAAGAGACTTCCCAGCATGCCATAGGCCATGTCCATGTGATGAGTTACATCCTAGAAAGTATTATTGAAAAATTAATGTATGAAAATCTCAAAATATATTTCTCACAAATGCTTTATTTCTTGTTCATTTTAACTTGAATTATAATCCAACAGTTATAGTTTTATGCTTACAAATGATTTTTTATGCATATAATAAGCAATGTCGCAAAAACAACGTATTCAACAGTCAACTTAAATGAGTTATTATCTGCCCTTGCTACTGATTTGTTTGACCTTAAGTGGGTCACTGGAAATTTGATTGAAAATTATATATAAACAAGATTTTATAATGGTTTGCAATTTTACTGACCAAACTTATTTCATAATTTTCAAAGCGGGTGGTCTTTGCAACCTCACCCCCACCACCACTACTGGGACCCCTCACCGAGTTGGTGAAGACAGGGATCATGGGGATACAGTTTTTCCTACCAAAATGTTGTTTTATTTTTTAAAAAAATTCTAAAGTCATTAATTGGAAAATAGACTGCTGACCACTTGCAAGAAAGTAACTTAGAAGATGAATGACCTCTGCTGTAGAAATATACATGAATTGTAAAATCAAATCAGGACAAAACTTATTCTATTTTGACCTTAATTTGTTCTAACTTCTATTTGTTTACAGATAAAAAAAAATTACATAGAGACCAAAAAGTACAAATGACTCTACTATTGATAAGATCCTTACCCTAATGGCTTTCTGGATATTACTAATGTCAGGCTTGGTATTGGAACTGCTATCTAAATTTCTGAAATACATATTTTATGTAATTCAATGTAATTTCAAAATAACTTAATGGTAGTCTAAAGCTCCTATATTTATTCAAGTTTTGACTGCCTTAGTAAATATAAGAAAATCAAAATAACTTGAAATAGCATTTTTCCTTTCTTTCATAGCCTACCATGTATATTGTAAGAATGATCAAGAGTTAAAAGGCAAGTCCCCAGTTTAATAATTCTATGTATTATTTATATATATTCTTAATAAGTTAGCATTAAATAAAACATGAAAGTGTTCCAGTGTTTTACCTGTTCTTATACATAAACACCTTTGTTAATATTTGATGTAAATTTGATATTTCACTTTGTTGCATTACAAGCCTTTTAACTTTAAAATGAACTTCATAGTAGCATGATAAGACATACCTATAGATTTCTCCTATATTAGCATCAAAATCTTCTAGTTGTGTGAAGAAGTCCTGTTTTTCTGTCCACACTCTTAGTTCATGCGCTAATTCTGGTACAATAAGAAATGTTCTCCAACCTCTCATTTTCTTGGATTTCAAAATGTCACCGAATATATGGTCTCCAATATAAAGAACTTCCTTGTCTAAAACTCCCATGATATCAGAGAACACACCAACAGAACCTTAAATAAACATATAATTGAAATTTGAAGCAAATTAAAATATTGTGCACCACAAAAAACAACACAGGTTTACAAACAACTACATGTCAATTTTATTGTTACTTTGCTTGAATATAAGATGATTGATTGGTGGTAGCTAAACATCCTGCTACAAATATTACATGTTTACATTCAGGAAGATGAAAGTCAGTTTTTTACCATTGAAGCTCATAAGGTTACAGTCTGAAGAGGATGTTACACGATTCCAACATTTTAGTCGGACTCTGAGCAAATCAGTCTTGGAGGAATGCTAGTTACTTTGTTGAAATTCTGCATATACCAATATCAAAGTGTTTGGTTTGACCAAAGGTGAGACTACCACAAGGGTTTACTATTACGAATCTAAGCAATTTATAGTGGGACATGCAAGAAATGTTCCATTGAAAGAATTTTATGGCCCAGAATAAATTTATAAAAATATGAAGGATTTTTTAAGGAACTTTTATCGGTTACAATAAACAATTAATTAACATGGGTGCAGCCATTGAAACGAAGGTGAAGATAACACGGTATTCAGAAATAAACTGCTGACACAGAGATATGTCTCGCCTGTCGTCATAAAATACAGGAAAAGACAATGTGATGGACAGCAACATTTCTAATTAATTCAAAGTCACTGTATCATGAACTAGTTGGCAGGGCCTCAAAATGGTTGACAAACTGAGATGTACAGACAGCAATGTAACTTTATAGAAAATATTGTTGTCTATTGTAAGTAGTTCCTATTAAACTAACTTAAGCAGAAAACTTAACATTGAAAATCGTCAATTAATTCAAAGTCGCTGGACCACGACCTAGGGGGCAGGGCCTTGAAATAATTATGCACTCAGTCAGGATTCTACTTCGTCAAAATTCTCTCCCCATTACACCACCTAATTTTTAAATTCCTAAAAATGGAAGCCATTGTAGGGATGACGCGCTATCAATTTAGCTCTTGAAAACTGATAAATTTCTCCACATAGCATCATTACGATCCTTGTATGCCAGTTGTATTTTAAAAGACAAATATATCTACTAGCTGTTGAGCATTATTTAATGTACTTTTATGCATTTAGTCAGCTTAAAACTATTGTCTAATCGGTTGACAGCGGAAATTTTCGAAAGTTCAAAAATTTTATGGAAGGGCAGACTAAAAATTTTCAGAGGTTGAAGACTAATTACCCTAGATAATACACACAAAAAAAGATTTTTTTTTAAAGTTATGAATTTTTAAGATCCACTTGTTAAGTCTGTCGTCAAGTACTTTGAGTAAAAATTTGTTATTCGATCACACCTACTCTGTTGTTATGACTTATTAGAAAGTTATTTCACTTGACCCATATATTTCATTTTTTAGTACTGTAAATTTTCAGTGTTATTATATCAACTTATAGCCTAAATATATAAATATAATAGAATCTGAAGTGAGATGATGTATCAAATACATTTCTTTTATACGTTTTCAAGACAGAAATGCCTGAACATAAAAGGTGTACTTGACTTTCTCTTTTTGATGAAATTATTGCCCATTTTGTTAATTTTTCCCAAAAACTGTCGCCGAGGGAAGAGATGCAAATTAATACTTTAAAAGATCAATCTATAATCTTTCTGTGGAATTTTTCGGGCAGAACCTATGCTTATGCACAAAACAGATCCACATGTATTTGCACCTATCACAATCAACTGTTGGTTTGTGAAAATGTGTCTATAATTTAAAACTTTACAAATACCTCGAAGCTCCATACTATAATTTAAGTAAAAACACATATATAAGGTGCATAAAATCCTAAATTATGCACATTCATTAAACTTTTAAAGTCCAAAGAAACAGATGTAAACAATTCAAATTTACTAACTTGGCCTTTTTTACCTTCTCTAATAGAGTTCCATTTCTTTTGTTTAATTTCAACTGGGTTTCTGCCAGTACTGATATTAATGCAACATCATACAAAATATCATTGATCTATCACAAGTAGTTCCTATCAATCTTACTTAAGCAGAAAACAACATTTAAAATCGCTAATTAATTCAAAGTCACTGGACCATGCATGACCTAAGGGCAGGGCCTCAAAATAGTCATCAAACTGATATGTACTGATAGTAATGCAACTTCATACAAAATATCATTGATCTATAACAAGTAGTTTCTATCAAACTAACTTAAGCAGAAAACTTAACATTGAAAATCACTAATTACTGTGGGTTCATTTATATTCGTGGGTACCAATTTTCGTGGATTAAGGAAAATTTGCATTTTCGTGGATATTTGATTTCGTGGTTTTCAAAATCTTCATAAATTCCTATACAAAATTTGTTATTCATTGAAATTTGAATTCGTTGTTCGGGTAACAACAAAATCCACGAAAATTGGTATCCAACGAATAATAATGAATCCACAGTAATTCAAAGTCACTGGACCATGGCCTAAGGGCAGGGCCTCAAAATAGTCATCAAACTGATATGTACTGATAGTAACTTCGTACAAAATATCATTGACCTATAACAAGTAGTTCCTATCAAACTAACCTAAGCAAAAAACTTAACATTTAAAACCTTTATTAATTCAAAGTCACTGGACCATGGACTAGGGGACAGGGCCTCGAAATACAAACTTACTTAAGCAAAAAACCTAACATTTAAAATTGCTTATTAATTCAAAGTCACTGGACTATGGCCTAGAGGGCAGGGCCTCGAAATAGTCGTCAAACTGAAATGTACTGATAGAAAACTTAACAATTGTTGACACCAACAGCAAGGTTGTCATCGTCATTGTTGCCGGAAAAGCAATCCCTATGTCTTGCTTTCTGTGACTTTCATCGCAGGTGAGACAATAAGAGTATTGCTAATCCTGATTGGTTGTTGTGTACAGCTGTTATTATTTGTTTATTACACCTAGAGGACTCTTCTGTATACCAAAGGATAACAATATATTTCCTTTGCTTAAATATTGTGTAATGAAAAGCAATGGGAATCTTTATTTTTTTTAACTAAAACATATTGGCTGGCCTAATAAATTTTTAAATTCTAACAAGGTTTTATTCTAATAAACTGTTATCACAGAGATATGTCTCGCCTTTTTGTAATTTTGATAATGCAAATGTTGAAATTAAAATAGCAATACTTTAACATGTAAGTTATGCAAATATTCAAAGTCGATGAACCATGACTGAAGGTACATGGCTAAACAATCTCCATGGAATGAGATGTGCCAATGCTAATACAACTGCATACCAAATACCATTGACTTATTATAAGTCGTTCCTTTAAACAAACCTAAACACAAACATTAACTTGTAAACTATGTAAAAGTTTCAAAGTCAATGAACCATGATCAGGGTTGGGGCTATATAATCTCCATGGAAGCGATACTTGCAAATGCCGATACATTTGCATACCAAATATCATTGACTTAACATTAGCAGTTCATCTTAAACTGTTCTTATCACAAACTAATACATGTAAACTAAGCAAAAGTTTCAAAGTCAATAGACCATGACTGAGGGCGGGTAAAATATTCTCCATGGAAATGAGATGTGCTAATGCTTATACAACTGAACACCAATTAACATTGGCCTACCACTAATGGTTCCCTTGAACTGACCTAATCACAAACTAATACATGTTAACTTAGCAAAATTTTCAAAGTCTATAGACCATGACTAAGGGAGGAGCCAAATAATCTCCATGGAAATGAGATATGCCAATGCTTATACAACTGCATACCAAATATCATTGACCTACCACTAGTGGTTCCCATAAATTGACCTAATCACAAACTAATACATGTAAACTATGAAAGTTTCAAAGTCAATAGACCTTGACTGAGGGGGGGCCAAATAATCTCCATGGTAATGAGATGTGCAAATGCTAATACAACTGCATACCAAATATCATTGACCTACCACTAGTGGTTCACCATGAACTAGACCTAATCACAAACTAATACATTGTTGACGCCGCCGCCGCCGCCGACGCGGAAACAACATACCTAAGTCTCGCTTTTGACTTCGTCAAGGCGAGACAAAAATCATCTTTCTAAAGTTCTGTATCTCAAAAAATGCTAAATGTACTATTGTAGCCTATGAGAAAAACAATTGCACTATCATAATCAAAAACATGGGAATATGGTCATTCATTATACAGGCCAATTACTATATACTTTAGTTAAAACTGATGCATTATTTATGCCCTGCTGTGCCTAAACTGCTGTTAGGGAAAAAACACCTCCTAACAAGAGAATATTACCTCCAGAATAGATCTTTCCTGATTTAATTGGTCCTGTATGTGAACCAATCTGTAACTTTCCTGTGTCCTGAATAATACAAGTTTACATGTTACTGCTATTATATACAATTTTCTGGATAATTTTGTTGTTTGAAAAAAATGGCTGGTTCAACTCGACTTAGGTCCAAGGAAACTTAATAAGTGGTCAACAAGTACAAAATAAGGGTATAAAATGTATGTTAGAGGTAAGGGTTTCTCTAATAATCATTATTTATAAATTCTTGTTTGCAGTGAGGGTGAATGAAATCACATATAGACAAAATTGTGTTGTTTTGTTGTGATATTATAGGGATGATTTAAAAATTATGTCTTTTTCAATAGATAATGTTTATAAATAGAAATTGTAAAAGGTTCCACAAAACCCTGTTTATGTTGATTGCCAAAAACTAAGTCCAATAAACAATAAAAACGGAAAAGGGTCGAACCCTGAACAGTTGAGCAAGTATGGACACAACATTTAAGCTTAAAATAGCTCTGAATTTGGATTGTGATTGAATATTTGACACAGCATAGGTTTGTGACACAAAATGAATGTGGTCAAAGAACTGAAAAATTTGAAATTGGACATTTACCTAATATGGTCCATTATCCAAAATCTAAGTACATTGTTAGAATCAGCATATCAAAGAACCCCAAGAATTAAATTTTGATGAAATCAAACAAAAGTTTAATTTACTTATTAATTACACCATTTCCTTGTTCAAAGGGAAATAACTCAAAATATAAACAAGAGACCAAATGACATAGAAATTAACAACTTTAGGTTATTTTACACTATTCTGTTCAAAGGAAATAACTCAATATTTAAAATAAATAAAAATAACTGAAAGGTCTACAACTCAACAACGAGAAAAACTAAAATCGTGAAAATTTAACTTGACCTTCAATTAGTCACAGGAAACAACATATCTAAATTTGAAAAGATTTTGTCAAAGCATTTTCATGTTAATGAACGGACACTCTTTGGTAGCGCCCTGTTCAAGTTTCGAAAAATTTTATGAAGGTTTGACAAAATAATTGATGTCTAGAAAATTCTAACCTTAAACTGTAATTTAATTAAAACTGCAAAACAAAAACTAAGTCCATTTATCAGTAAAGTAATGGTCTACTTATGAAAATATTCTTCATAAAATGATGTTTAAAAAAGTTCTGTTCATTATAAAAATAATGATGTACACTCATAATTTTCTTATTTTTGCCACTTTGGAACAGTTACAATGGATAACTTGTCTTCATGCACTTCAAAAAAGGTTCTAAAACAACAGATCCTTTTCCCCAATACAATTCTTTATGCCCAATCATATCTATATGACAAAAGGAGATGTAAGGTAAGCATCAGCAAGAGAGCGAAAATACAACCCCAAAAAATGCAAAACTAAAAAATACAGATGATGCAGCTACTTTCATATTCAAAATACATTTGTGAAACAAAATACACATAAAAAGAATGAATGAAATAAAACAGTCATCTTACCCTAACTACTTCACGTAGAATTGTTCCTCCTTCAAAAAATAAAGGTTTTCTAGCATCTACCACAATGTAATCAAAATAGTCTGTCCAATCTCTCTGAAATAACAAAAAAACATTACATGAAACAAGAGATATGATTGGACATGATTAACTCACCAGTCAAAAATAAATCTGATATTGCTGAGGATTTTTACTGTTTAAAGTTTCTATCTATCTCTTATTAGGATTAACATTTTTACACATTTTGGTTATATCAGAATACACTAATAAGATTCAAATGGAGACTAGGAACTTTGCTACCATTAAATTCAGTCACTTGAACATGAAGTTAGAAATGAAATATAAGAATACAGCTTACTAATTACAAATTCTTAATCTTACCTTTTCATCATAATCAAGAAGATATTTCATCACTTTCTGAAATAAAAATAACGTTTTAAAATTGTACCCTAAATATAATAAATAAAAAGGAAATTTCTTAATTCGTTTCACATTCAGTTTGCAATGTTTATATTTATCTAATCAGTCTTGATTCTTCAGAGTTCAGTCGAATATCATTTCAACTTACTTACTTACTTACTGCCCGGTATGCCATTGGCATGTAGGGCAGCAACAATTTTGTTGCTGTTTCCATAACTTAAATTTTTTTACAGGATAGAGTTGTTGGCCCTATGCTGAACCCCCTACTTGGAGGGCCAGGGATTTTTTGTTGAGGTTTCCTTCCTTTGGATAAGTTGTGGACCAAGGCTGACGAACCATTATTTGCCCGTTTTTATTTTGGAGTTTTCTTTCTCCTAGATAAATTACCTTCCAAGGTTAACGATCATCATCTAACTGGCTATTTACCCATAGTTGGGGCAAGGTTGATGAGAGTTAGGGCGTGTCCACACATTGGTGGGCCTACACTCTGCATCTTTAGGGCCCTTGCTGCTCCAAGATCCCCTACAGTGAAGCCTGAGATACTAGATCCCAGTTACCATGCGCTGTCGTGGGAGGCACTGTAGAAGTCTTGACAGTGTAGAGGCTATGTACTGGCAGGAGAGGCTTACTCACTCTCTCTCTCTATGCTCTGATATGTAGGCTAGCCAGCGGCAGCTGCTTTTGATAAAAAAAACAACCACAAGCGCACTATCATTTCAACATCACCTATATATTTGTAAAAAACATAATCAATGTCAGTGTTCACTATTAGAAATCACTCATGTTACCTATCACTGTAAGAAACCATCACTCATGTCACCTATTACTGAAAGAAATAATCACTCAGGTCACATATCACTATAAAAAACCATCACTCATGTCACCTATCACTGTAAAAAGCCATCATTTATGCCAACTATCACTGTAAGAAACCATCACTCATGTCACATATCACTGTAAGAAACCATCAATCACATCACCTAACACTGTAAGAAACCATCATTCATGTCACCTATCACTGTAAGAAACCATCATTCGTGTCACCTATCACTGTAAGAAACAATCATTGATGCCACCTATCACTGTAAGAAACCATCACTCATGTCACCTATCACTGTAAGAAACCATCACTCATGTCACCTACCACTGTAAAAAACCATCACTCATGTCACCTATCACTGTTAGAAACCACCATCAATGTCACCTATCACTGTAAGAAACCATCACTCATGTCACCTATCACTGTAAGAAACCATCATCCACTTCACCTATCACTGTAAAAAACCCATCATCAACATCACCTATGTCTGTACGGAACCATCAACAATGTCACTGATCACTTTAAGAAACCATCATTCATGTCACCTATCACTGTTGGAAACCACCGCTCATGTCACCTGTCACTGTAACAAACCATCACTCATGTCACCTATCACTAAGAAACCATCATTCATGTCACCTATCACTGTAAGAAACCATCATTCATGTCACCTATCACTGTTAGAAACCATCACTCATGTCATCTATCACTGTAAGAAACCATCACGCATGTCACCTAACACTGTTAGAAACCATCACTCATGTCACCTATCGCTAAGAAACCATCATTCATGTCACCTATCACTGTAAGAAACCATCATTCATGTCACCTATCACTGTTAGAAACCCTCATGTCATCTATCACTGTAAGAAACCATCACTCATGTCGCATATCACTAAGAAACCATTACTCATGTAACCTATCACTGTAAGAAACCATCACTCATGTCACCTATAACTGTAAAAAAACCATCACTCATGTCACCTATTACTGAAAGATATAATCACTCATGTCACCTATTACTGAAAGAAATAATCACTCATGTCACCTATCACTATAAGAAACCATTACTCATGTCAAGTATCACTGTAAGAAACCATCACTCATGTCACCCATCACTGTAAGAAACCATCACTCATGTCACCTACCACTATAAGAGACCACCACTCATGTCACCTATCACTGTAAGAAACCACCATCAATGTCACCCATCACTGTAAGAAACCATCACTCATGTCACCTATCACTGTAAGAAACCATCACTCATGCCACCTATCACTGTAAGAAACCATCACTCATGTCACCTATCACTGTAAGAAACCATCACTCATGCCACCTACCGCTGTAAGAAACCACCATCAATGTCACCAATCACTGTAAGAAACCATCACTCACTCGGGGGACAAAGACATAGAAAAAAACCAGTGGCTTATTTAACGAATTTAACGGTAAGTATAAATGAATATGCTGTGAAAATTTCTTAGAAATCAATACTGGTACAATGGTTTAAAGGAATTATGACAGGAGGTACACAATACATTTGTGCACTGAAATATAAATAAAAGTTTTACTGATATATATCAAATGGTTTATGAGAAGTTGAAATGAGAGAGATTGATAGACAGACTGACATCCCACTAATTCCCACCTTTTCATTTGATAATTAGAAGTGGGAGTTCATCTTTTAGTTCTGGTCATCCTTAATATGTTACTGGTACAGACCCATTCACAGCTGCTATATAATTCAATGGTTTTAAAATTCTCCTGCTCTTTTTTTTCTTCTATGAGGAGGGTTGATATATAAATTGTACTTCTGTATCAAGTGTAAAACACACTAGACAGTTTGGGGCATCGGTGGCCGAGAAGTCTAAGTAGTTCATCTACAGCAATCACTAGCCTATAAACACTGAGGTTGTGAGTTCGAACCCCAACCGTGGCAGGTACATTTGACTTCGATCTTGATTGACTAGGATTGCCAGTTTTCCTGTGAAAGATCAGTGATTCTAGGATTGCCAGTTTTCCTGTGAAAGATCAGTGATTCTCTCCAGGCACTCAGGCTTCCTCCACCAATAAACAAAGTGCTGGATAGCACCTGTGGAAAGTTTGCAACTTTAGATGTGTATTATTTCAAATAGGTTGTAGATGTGTATTATTTCAAAGCTTTGATGTTTTTTTTACTAAATCATTGTCTCATCAGCAATTATCAAAAATCACTTTTTTCATATGTTTGTCATGTAAAATTTTGATATTTTCTATTGCAACCTTAAACTGTAGATTTAAAATAATCCAGTATACAGAAAGCTCTGTTAATTTCTTTATGTGCCCATCCCATGTCAAGGGCCTGTGATTTTTGTATTTTTTATTGATTCAGGTCCTTCATATTTTTCAGTAAATTGTATTGTTACTAATTAAGCTGTTAGTTTTCTTGTTTGAATTGTTCCACATTTTTTTAATATCAGGGCCTTTTATAGCTTACTATATGGTATGAGTTTTTCTCATTGTTGACGACCGTATGGTGACCAGTAACTGTTTATATATCTTCCTCCTTTGAACTCTTTTGGATAGCTGGTTCATTTGCAAAAAATACCACATCTATTTTAAATATTAAAGACAGCAAACTTAAATCAATACAACTGTAATGAAAGTAATTTTATATGAAAGGCTTTAACCAACAATGTCAATATGTAGACAGGAATAAAAAGTTAATATACACTAGATTCATAGAGGTACTTCTAACCATTTAATACATTTTAGTTGCTGCTGTGAAATTCAGCATTGAGGTAATGACATTTTGAGATTTTTGGTTTTTAGCCATTCATTTGGTATAATCATTCCCTCTGTGTTGAGTTGACACATTGTTAACTAAAGGTCAATCTTAAAGAATCATACTGACCCAGGAACAAAGTGTGAGGTTCATAAGTGTAAATTCTGAAACTGAATGTCAAGGTCAGTATGATGCTTCTGCGTACAAAGTTTTGTCAATTAAAGTGCTACAGTTCAAAACGTATGCACCAAACACAAACCGTATACTATCATAGGGATCAAATGAGAAAGGTCAGAATGATCTGACTTTGGTATATTACGAACCCCAAGCCCAAATGCAACAGTTAAACTGCATACCATGCAGTTACTCGCTAAGTTTACCAAAATTTTAAGGTACATGTACAAAAGGTATAACCCAGACATGAATTGTACAAGATTTTACTATCATAGGTATCAAAGGACAAAGTCAAGGTCAAAGTGATCCAACTTTGGGATATATGACACGTCCAAAGACCATGATGCAACTGCGTACTGAGTTTGATAACCCAAAGTTTAAAGCACAAACTTTATGAAACGGCCACAAATTGGATTAAGTCAACTATCATAATCATTTCTATGATTTAACCTTTTCTTTGAGTACTTAGAAAAATTTAAGTATAGTGTTTTATTCATGCCTCCATCTGTTTTACTTGTATGCAATGTCATAGGCATAGATATATAAAAAATTATTTGCTATACATATTTATAACGTGATAAATAAACAAACAAAAAATAACTAAAGTTATGCATGGTTTTTAAGAAAGTCATTGTTTTAAACACTTTAAAATATATGGTAAAGCACTGTCTATATTACATGGACAAATGTTTTTTAATAAGTTCTACAGAACTTGTCTTGGCACACTGGGTTATTCTAAGAAGTAGAAGCTGACTTGGCTGCTTTGAATACACTTGACTCTGTACTAAAGTAATCCTTATCCTTGTAACAGTTTGTGTAGTTGTAAATCTTAACACTTAGGAGGCTGTGAACTATTGTTGAGTCAATGCTTTTCTGCTGTTAGTTTGGATCCACTTGAGCATGCTGAAGGTCCTTATATCCACATTGGAATGTGAAATAGCTAGTATTTCTTTGCTGAATTGAAAGTTTATAAATGGTTTTTGGCATCAAAACCTTCCGATCGATGTTTTGACAAAAACAATGCACTTTTCTATCAAAGCCGGTACTCATCCTTGACGTGTGACATAGACAGAAGCAATATGATTATCGAGTATTTAATATCCTGTCACCTGTTTATTGTTCAATCAAACTATTATCACTTGTTAATTACCCGCCGGCCTGATCAAAATGTAAACATGTTGCGTAATCAATAATGTCAGTAATACCAGATACTTTCGATACACTCGGCCTTCTACGTCTTAATAACATTTGTAAATATCATAGTAAAAAATGGCGCCGGAAAATGTTCATTCATGAAATATTTTTTACACAGGATTTTTTTCTTTTCAACCGGAGGACAGGAGGAGACCCCTGAAACTGGGATTATTGTACTCCGTCGGAGGTTCACATGTATGGATCTCACGCATGTCTGGGGAATCCCGTAGGAAAGCATACAGGTAACATAAACATACAAAATGGCTGACAGTTCAAATTATGCATAATTTATAGAGGTCAAACCTAATACCATTTACAAACGTAAAAATTGAAAAGATTACAATATTCTTAACAATAAGAATACTTTTTTCATGAATAAATGGAAAAAAAACAACACCCACCTCAAAATAAATATCAGGCCCTCTAAATTTTCTATGAATTAAACGTAGAAACTGCTGTCTCATGTAGATTTGTATTGATTTTATCTTCCGTGCAGGGCAGATCTGCGAAGTAGTGTTTGTGATACCCATTTTCAAAATGAAGTTGAATTCATTTGAATTGTCGGTGAACATTGTCCATTTTTATTCATTTATTTATTTTTATGCCCCGCTCAAGCTTGCTTATAATATGTGAAAAATACAGACGGTCAAGGGTCACACTTAATGCACCGGCGGGGGCATAAAAAATAATCAACCAGAAGACAAAAGTATAAATAAACTGTTATCACAGAGATATGTCTCGCCTTCTTGTAATTTTGATAATGCAAATGTTGAAATTAAAACAGCAATACTTTAACATGTAAGTTATGCAAATATTCAAAGTCGATGGACCATGACTGAAGGTACATGGCTAAACAATCTCCATGGAATGAGATGTGCCAATGCTATTACAACTGCATACCCATTTAAACAAACCTAAACACAAACATTAACTTGTAAACTATGTAAAAGTTTAAAAGTCAATGAACCATGATCAGGGGTTGGGCTATATAATCTCCATGGAAACGATACTTGCAAATGCCAATACATTTGCATACCAAATATCATTGACTTAACATTAGCAGTTCATCTTAAACTGATCTAATCACAAACTAATACATGTAAACTAAGCAAAAGTTTCAAAGTCAATAGACCATGACTGAGGGGCGGGCCAAATATTCTCCATGGAAATGAGATGTGCTAATGCTTATACAACTTAACACCAATTAACATTGGCCTACCACTAATGGTTCCCTTGAACTGACCTAATCACAAACTAATACATGTTAACTTAGCAAAATTTTCAAAGTCTATAGACCATGACTAAGGGGGAGGAGCCAAATAATCTCCATGGAAATGAGATATGCCAATGCTTATACAACTGCATACCAAATATCATTGACCTACCACTAGTGGTTCCCCATAAATTGACCTAATCACAAACTAATACATGTAAACTATGGAAAGTTTCAAAGTCAATAGACCTTGACTGAGGGCTGGGGCCAAATAATCTCCATGGTAATGAGATGTGCCAATGCTAGTACAACTGCATACCAAATATCATTGACCTACCACTAGTGGTTCACCATGAACTAGACCTAATCACAAACTAATACATTGTTGAGGCCGCTGTCGCCGCCGCCGCCGCCGGAAACAGCATACCTAAGTCTCGCTTTTGACTTCGTCAGGCGAGACAAAAATTGAGAATTTGATGAAAAAATGATTCCTAAACTGATGTTTGAACAAACATCAATTTAGGAATATTTCATCATTAAATTCTCAATTTCTTCATATTTTCGCCTATTACTTTGTTATCTTATCCATGAAATTATAACAAATGAACGCTACACAAAGTTTTCTGCCTTCATATATTAGAATTAGTACTTACATTTGTGTATATATAATCACTATTTGTTGCTAAAAATACTTTAGATCCATGTAGCCTCATTCTAAAAATAAAACAGGGAAACAAAATAAACAAAAGAACAGTGTTCCAATGCCTCCCATCATGGCACATATCATATTTATCCAAGGGAAACAACTCCAATAATTTTCCTTTTTAGTGTAAACATCATTCATGTTTCCAAGATATTGCTCTTACAAACCTTTGCTAAAATGTTAATCAAAATATGAAAAGAAATGAAGACATGTGGGCATTAAAAAACACAATCTACCATAAAGTTTACACTTAAAAGGCACAACTCTGATAAAAATGGTTGGTGTTGAGTTTCCAACTTGTCTTAATATAAAATTTTGATATAAATTATAACTTCAAAAGTAAAAGTCACAATAACAGATGATTCAAGCTAATAGTTTTGTCAGTTTATCTGTGTAAGCATATTATATTGCGATAAGAACTACATATAGTCAAGTTGGTTTTTGTATAAGCAACCTCTTGTTCTAGTTTAATTGCTTTGTCATTGTTAGTGCACAAAGAATTTGTTTCCCCTTCTTATTCTGACAGTTGTGGACAGTTTATTATAATGGTTTATAAATGCATCTCAAACAGAACAGTTAAAAAACTAGAAGCTCTAAAGAGCCTGTGTCACTCACCTTGGTCTATGTGCATATTCAACAAAGGACACTCTCCAACATTGAAGACAAGAATAGAATTCATGTCAAAAATCTGTTTTGTTGATCTTGTATTGCTGATCATTAAGCCTGTTTAGTTTCTCTCTATCTTCTTTAGTTTTTTCTCAAATCACAAAAGAGGATAAAAAAAAAAATCCTCATTTAAGGGCAATCACTCCTATAAAGCGTGACAGTCTACTAAACTATATCGTCAAAATTTGACTTGTTAGAAGATCTTGACTTGCTGATCATTTTTGTGATTTACAGTGTATCTTTATCTATTATAATTTTCTATCATATATGGCAAAATGCAAACAAAATGTCATTAAAGGGCAATATCTCCAATAAGGAGTTGTCTGACCATTTCCTCCATATTGTCTTCATTGTAGATTTTGTTTTGCTGATCATTTAGCCTAGCTAAGTTTCTATCTGTCTATCATAATTTTAAGATATAAGGCAAAAACGCAAAAAATTGGTCAAAATCATCATCAAAGGGCAATAACTCTAATAAGGAGTAGATTGACGATTTCGACTATGTTTGACCTATTTGTAGAACTTGTCTTGCTGATCACTTTAAAGTTTCTCTGTATCTATAATAGTTTTCAAGATAGATGGCAAAACTGAAAAAAAATGACAAAATTTGTCATTTAAGGGCAATAACTCCTAAAAGAAGTCAGCTGACAGTTTTGACATGTAAGGACAATTGGTAGAGCTCAACATTCTGAACATTTTTGTTCGTCAGATTTTCTCTCTGTATAATGGTTTTCAAAATAATAGACAAAACTTGCATTTTACCCCCTTTGTTCTATTTTAACCCATGTTAGCTATCTGGGTTGGCAGGCGGGGTCATCGGACACATTTTTTAAACTAGATACCCCAATGATGATTGTGGCCAAATGTGATTAAATTTGGCAAAGTAGTTTCAGAGGAGAAGATTTTTGTAAAAGATTACAAAAATTTATGAAAAATTGTTAAAAATTGACTATAAAGGGCAATAACTCCTTAAGGGGTCAATTGACAATTTTGGTCATGTTGACTTATTTGTAGATCTTACTTTGTTGAACATCATTGCTGTTTACAATTTATCTCTATCTATAATAATATTCAAGATAATAACCAAAAACTGCAAAATTTCCTTAAAATTACTAATTCAGGGGTAGCAACCCAACATCGGGTTGTCTGATTCGTCTGAAAATTTTCAAGGCAGATAGATCTAAACCTGATGAACATTTTTACCCCTATGTCAGATTTACTCTAAATGCTTTAGTTTCAGAGATATAAGCCAATGTTCTATTTTTAGACATGGCGGCCATGTTGGTTGGTAGGCAGGGTCGTCGGACACATTTTTTAGACTAGATACCCCAAAAACCTCAATAATGATTTGTGGCCAAGTTTGCTTAAATTTGGCCCAGTAGTTTCAGAGGAGAAGATTTTTGTAAAGTTAACAGATGACGACGATGATGGTCGACTGACGCCAAGTGATGAGAAAAGCTCACATAGGGCCAGGTGAGCTAAAAATCAATATGTATATTCTCACCTGTCTAAAAGAACTGGTAATCTGTCATCTTTATGACATATTTCTCTAAATTTTTTGCTGTTTCTGTTTTCAGAGGACCCTGAAAAAAATTGCTTTTATTTTTCCATTGTAAATAGCAGTTGCAGATAATGACAATTTAAGCAATTAGAGTTATCTTTCTTTTGTTGCAATTTTGTAAGTATCAAATATTTTGATAGAAAGTTTTCTAGGTAAAAGTTTTTTTTAAATGACTCTTTTATTCAGAAAATAAACATCCACTTAGTGTCACAACTTGACATTTTTGTTAAAAGTAGTACTGAAATCAACTGTGAGCCAAACGATCTATTTGCTATATATCAAAATAATCTTTAGGAAGTACTATTGTTGATTATAAAAAGTTAAAAATACTTAAATAAAATAAATCTGACACTGACTTATTGGCTGACTTAGTTGGGGGGACTACTAATGATTCAAGGTAAGTAGTCCTGCAAGGAAATAATTAGCCCTTCAACATGTCAATTGCAATTCATCTTAATTTAAACAGCGATAAGGAGTACTTTTATACAAAATCTGATATGAAGTGTTGAACCATGTTCATTTTGTTTAATTGCAATCAATTTTAATAGAAGCATTTCTTTTGAAAACCAGCTGCCATTCACATAACGTATACCCCATATCCTTTCGTTTCTATTATAAAAAAAAAAAAAAAAAATCACTGTTTTAAATTTCAACTGCCTCCTCATTTCTAATTTGCCAAATTCAGTCAGCTGTTCTTAATACAACTGATCATGACCATTTTCCCAAACTATGGTAATACAAAGTTCTAGAAATCTTTTCCCCCCTGGTGGTCCTTGGAAGAAAATCTGCAGGTCCTTACTATTATTTCTATTGCAAAATACCAAAATTATGTCTGTCATTTGCAAAATTTTGGCAGTCAAAACCTTCGGACCACCACTTTTCAAGAACTCTGCAAAATTTTGCTTTAATTGGTTTGATTGACAAATTCTCTACAGGGCCTTGTATTCCTATAGTTTTCTCTGCCAAATTTATATTTTCTTACTGAAAGGTTGCAATATTTCCTAATAAAATCATAACAAGGGATGACTGCTTTGTGGTAAAACATGTCTCACCTAATTTGCAACAAATCTGAATACCATAATGATAGTACATGTACTTCATAATATATGAAATGGATATCACTTAATAATATTCACAAAAATAAGGAGATGTGGTATAATTGCCAATGAGACATGAGTCCAAACATGTCCAACTAGACTGAGAGAAAATTTTCAAAATCCAAAGGTAGTCTACATTCCCATGCCTTTTATTTATCTGGCATTCAAAGTCACATAACTCTGGAATGACATCAGAATCTTTTTTTATTTTAATCAACGAGTGTGTTATGTTCACCAGTTCCAATAATGTAAAGTTCCAGTAAATCAATCCAAACAAACTTTAGTTGTGCTACCAGAAGTGAAAAATTTACTTAAATCTGTAGAAAAGTAAAAAGTAAAGTCCTGTAACTCTTGAATGACTAACCAAAAAATTTAAAAAATCGAGCTTTCTTCTGTCAATCTTAATGTTGTGTCAAAATTACATGAGAATGAAAACTATAGTATTTATTAGAGATTATTGAACCATGAAATTGAGGTCAAGGACAACAGACATATGCCAGATGAAAACCTCAGACCATAAGGAATCTGTATACAGGTATGGATTATACAGCTCTTCTACCTTCTGAAATATGAAGCTTTATTCAAAGCGCTCAGGTGCTCCCCAAGGATGAGCATCCCTTTTTCTTCATTCTCTGACATTTGTCACAGGCTAGACAAAACTTGTTTATCACAGCTGGTATCATTAAAAGTTTTTCTTTTGGGTAAATTAATAGTGCCAAAAAAGACTAAATATATCTACATATATACATACTGTTTTTGTATGAACATAATCTGTAGCAGCTAGAACATCTTGGTATATAGACATGTAAGTCATAGTTATATCTCCTGATTTCACACCAGTGTCAACTCTGAAAAAAACGTCTTCATACATTAGCAGAACAAAATTTACACAATACATGAAAGGATTATAGCATTGAAATACCACTGCTATATTGTAATGGATTTCTAAGAACTTAAAGTGCACTTTAAAAAACAAGAAGGTCATAGTTATATCTCCTGATTTCACAAAATGCTCAATTCTTCAAATATAAACAGTTCTAATAGAATTAACATAATATGTACATGCAAGGGCTGTAGCATTGAAATACCACTGCTATATCATAATGGAGTTCTGAGAACTTTTAGTGCACTTTAAAAACAAAACTTTATAATTAACTGCAACAGGCAGATGGACACATTTAGATCTTAAATCCTGGAATAAGATCAAAACATATGTGGATTGTATAACTATTTTTGGCGATCCAAATCAAAAATGAAAACGATTTGCGCCATGTTCCATCTGATAAACATCTTGATAAATTCTGAAATGGACACCATTAATGATGTTCTTTTCATTCCATTGATGTATTTTGCTCAAACAGATTTGATTACAGCCTTCTTATCTACGAATCATTTTATTCGATTAGAGATATTTTAATTTAATAGATATTAACCTCTATATCTATGATGTAACATTCTTTTTTCTGTTTCTCTAGAATAAAATTTATCTGAAATTTTTCTGCTGTAGAAAAAAAGCTAATGCTTTTAATACTGACATGACAGAGGTAAGATTATAACTAAATTATTGCACTATTTATAATAAAGCATTTTTGCAAATTATTAAAGAATTTCCTTGCTATTTTTAAGAATTTTAGTCAAAGAATAAGTGACATTGCATAGTTAGTTCTAAATCTTATGTTGCAATTTCTATTTGCATCCTAACACAAAACGTACCAAAAATCATTCACTTGTGAATTCTGGGTCATAGTGACCCTATTTTTACAGAAATGTGTTGTAACTACATGGAGTAATGTAAAATTTAAATGTCATAGATTTGTAAATTATCATTTATGTTTCTGTAGTAAGAAAAACATGATATTTCTATGAAATAAAATGAAAAATTTTATAAATTTACTTTTGGGAAATTAAAATATGCTTCAGATTCCAATTTATTTTTTCTTTTGGTTGATCAATAGTTATTATTCAACTTTTAGTAAAAATAAAAAAAAAAAATAAACTGTTAACACAGAGATATGTCTCGCCTTTTTGTTATTTTGATAGTAAAATGCAAACGTTGAAATTAAAATAGCAATACTTTAACATGCAAGTTATGCAAAATATTCAAAGTCAATGAACCATGACTGAAGGCAGGGGGCCAAACAATCTCCAAGGAAGTGAGATGTGCCAATGCTAATACAACTGCATACCAAATATCAATGACCTACCACTAGTGGTTCCCCATAAACTGACCTAATCACAAACTAATACATGTAAACTAAGCAAAAGTTTCAAAGTCAATAGACCATGACTGAGGGGAAGGGCCAAATAATCTCAGAGGAAATGAGATGTGCCAATGCTAATACAACTGCATACCAAATATCATTGACCTACCACTATTGATTCCCCATAAACTGACCTAATCACAAACTAATACATTGTTGACGACGCCAAAAAACAAAAACAGTATCTAAAAGGTTGATGAATTTTCAATTTTTCTAAATATTTATTTATTTTCATAATCATCTATATTGTTTTAACTGATCATGTCCAATTCCATATCCTATTTTTTTTCAATTTATTTGAATAAACAATTTTCACCCAAAGCAAATGTCGCTATTATTTCATAATATAATGCCTAAAATTAAAGTGATTTTTCAAAATGTCAAAGTTAAGACATCTGATAATGGGAGAGATCAACAAGTTTTATCTAATATTCTCTCCATGAGAAGGCAGATTTATCACAATATAAACTGTTTTATCAGTTATATCACGCCATCCTATCTTATGAAATGCTCCAGGTTAGCTTCATCTTCTGATAGCTACTAATACTTAAATTTATAGATTCTTTTAAAATAGTGATTTCAAAAATTTAAAATAAAGTAATGGGGAAAAGTCTGAAAAACTAAGCCCACATAATCAGTTTATCAAGTACAGTACACTTCAGACTTAAAAGACCATACCAATTCTTATTGTGTTTGGAAAAGATGATAAAAAAGACCTACTTTGAAAGAAATGTTTATTTCAAAATAATATTTTCATTGAATTTCATAAAACTACTTCATGGAATGATTTTCCATTATTACCACAATATTAATCAAAGAAGTCAAATTTGGTAAAATTTTAATGTGAAATAGTCCAGTTTTTTCATTGTGTGTTTTTTTTTCTACAAAGGCAAAGGTGGAGGTTTATGCACATGCAAAACTGGTCTAACCCCTTAACATTTTGCGTCTCATATACCTTCTACTGACCCCTCATCTTGGAATGTCCTAATGAAATTTCTCATCGCATAATAATATATATATTATACTTATATAATTAAAAAAAAAACTTGTATAGGTGTGCACAGCTTAACAATCAACAGGAACTTATAAATTTATACGGTTCCAGTTTTCGCCATTTAACGCAGACTTAAAATTATTCAAAGTCTTTGCCGTCACTGTTAAATCTGACAGGTTATTCCACTGATCCACTACTCAAATTGAAAAAGTATTTAGTCTATGTGTCCTCTTACACTGTTTCTTAAATAGTGTAATGATTCTTGCTATCTGAACCATGAGTGTTAAGTGTTGTTTGATTTGGTTTGTCTACAGTTTGTACATCTATATTTTTTCAGAGGAGTGAGGTCAGGGGCAGATCCAGCCATTTTTAAAAGGGGGGTTACCAACCCAGGATAAAGGGGGTTCCAACTATATGTCCCCATTCAAATGCATTGATCGTCAAGAAAAAAAGGGGGGGGGGGGGTTCCAACCCCCGGAACCCCCCCTCTGGATCCGCCACTGGAGGTGTTGGTAGTGTTATTGGTTGCAATGATTCTTTGATTATCTTTAACCTTCAAATTATGTAGTACAAATAGAAACATGCATTCTAACCACAAATAACATGAAAATTAAATACCTAAAAACAAGATGTTACATAACTGTTTTATTGTTTTCTAGATTGAGATTAAGTGAGATTTTCTGCAAAAATAATACAAATATCACCTAGAAACCAAACTTTGTGGAAATATGTTGAATAAATCAAAAATTTACAAGAAACCACTGATATGATTAATCCTATCATCTATTTCAACCCAATCCATTATCATTTAGAAAACATCAAATTTAATATGTTTGTAGATATAGATAAGTATATTATCTATTTTTGATGGATAGAGCTCCCATTGGGATTCCAGGATAAAATGTAGTAAGCGTTATGATATTATGATATAGCTGTTGTATTTTTGACATTTGATATTTTGTGTAATTTAAAAGAATTATATGTTACGTATGTTTTCAAATCTAAACATTCTGACTGATGTAATGGCTATTATGGAACTTGGTTACCCACTGAAGCACAAAATTCAAGACAAACTCTTTATGCTTTAACCATCCTTGTCACTTCAAAGGTACCTATGACAAATTTTTGAAAAAAAATTTATGGAAAATTAAAGGTAATGAAGAGTTGAACTTTTTTAACTGTGAAATAAATCTTTTCACAGGATTGTGAAAGCACCGATCAATCACATGCTTTAGTAGGATGTGCTTCTGTGCATTGATCCAAATGAACCATGGTAATATCTTTATACCTCAATAAAAATACAAAAAATGTATTGAATTCTTCAATGAAGAAGTACTGTTACTCATACTCAAACCCATATTACACACAGTTTTTTAACCTGAAATGCATACTAATTTGTACTTACTTTTTAAAATCTTCATGGTTGGAAAAGAAATCTACTATACATGCAAGTATATAAATACCTGAAAATACAGAGCAAAGATGGCATCAGTAGTTTAATACTGAAGAAATATCAACTAGAGTAATGTGATCACACAGGGCCCTGCTACAAGTAAATAAGTAATTGAGATCAAAGTCCAATAACTTCTGTAAAAATGGTTGTATAAAAATGATGGTACAATATGGTCAACTACACATGATGGCAAATAATCTTACACAATATGAGAGCTTTTTGTCCAATGGTTCAGAGGAGTTGCATTTACAAGGTGGCTTTGTTGTTTGTGACAGATGAATGGACTTAATACTACAGGCCTAGCTTCCACTGATTGATTATCGGGCCAAAAATTAATTAGGAAATTTGAAGCAGATACATAGAACTACAACCACAGTACAATAACCAATAAAGACTATTTTTTTTGGAATCAAGCCCCCTCCCCCTACCAACTCTAAGTTGGAAGATTTCTTATCTTTCTTAATCATACTACTACTTTTTTTCTCTCTCCTGGATGAATTGCATCCAACAACCACAGTTCCAAAATAACATTTGAACTGAAAGAGTCTATAAATTGCAAAAAAACAATTTCACAATGGAGGCTGTCTTTATTGTTTGAGGATAGAAGATACTGACTACTGGTACTATCTGCAAGTAACATTCAATAATCCTTTTTTAGAAATGAGGTAAGTGGCTTTCAACTTGTGGCATCAACTTAAATCACAAAGGTGATGAACTTCAGATATCTATACATGACATGCTGACAAACCTATCTCTACCACTTGACCATAGGTCTTAATAAAATGCTCCATGAGGGCGCAGCTTGATACGACCGCAGAGGTCGAACCCTGAACAGTTGGGGCAAGTATGGACACAACATTCAAGCTTGATACAGCTCTGAATTTGGATTGTGATTGACTATTTGACACAGCATAGGTTTCTGACACAGAATGAATGTGGTCTAAGTACTTAAAATTTTAAATTGGACATTCACCTATTATGGTCCAATATCCAAAATCTAAATACATGGTTAGATTCAGCATATCAAAGAACCCTAAGAGTTCAATTTTGATGAAATCAAACAAAGTTTAATTTTGGACCCTTTTGACCTCAATGTGGACAAAGTTGATAACGGGCCCAAAATCAAAAATCTAAATACATGGTTAGATTCAGCATATCAAAGAACCCCATATATTCAATTTTTGTTAAAATCAAATTAAGTTTAATTTTGGACCCTTTGGACCTTAATGTAGACCAATTTGAAAACAGGACCAAAAATTAAGAATCTAAATACATGATTAGATTCAGCATATCAAAGAACCCTAAGAATTCAATTTTTGTTAAAATCAAACTAAGTTTAATTTTGGACCTTTGGACCTTAATGTATACCAATTTGAAAACAGGACCAAAATTAAGAATCTAAATACACGGTTAGATTCAGCATATCAAAGAACCCCATATATTCAATTTTGTTGAAATCAAACAAAGTTTAATTTTGGACCCTTTTGACCTCAATGTGGACAAAGTTGATAATGGGGCCCAAAATCAAAAATCTAAATACATGGTTAGATTCAGCATATCAAAGAACCCAATATATTCAATTTTGTTGAAATCAAACAAAGTTTAATTTTGGACCCGATTTGGACCAACTTGAAAACTGGGCCCATAATCAAAATTTAAAGACATGTTTAGATTCAGCATATCAAAGAACCCTAAGAATTCAATTTTGTTAAAATCAAATTAAGTTTAATTTTGGACCCTTTGGACCTTAATGTAGACCAATTTGAAAACGGGACCAAAATTAAGAATCTAAATACATGGTTAGATTCAGCATATCAAAGAACCCCATATATTCAATTTTTGATGAAATCAAACAAAGTTTAATTTTGGACCCTTTGGACCTCAATGTGGACCAATTTAAAAACAGAGGGCCCAAAATCCAAAAACTTCATACACGGTTAGATTCAGCATATTAAAGAACCCCAAGAATTCAAGAATAAAACCCCATTGAAATTGGTCAAGAAATAAGCAATTTATACAAAGTATCTTCTTTTGCACAATACTGTGCAATTAAATATTTCTTGCAATTGCACAATACTGTGCAATTGAATATTTCTTGCTATTGTGCAATACTGTACAATTGACAATTTCTTCCTATTGTGCAATATTGTGCTATTGGATATTTCTTGCTATTGCGCAATACTGTGCAATTGAAGATTTCTTGCTATTGCGCAATACTGTGCAATTGAAAATTTCTTGCTTTTGCACAATACTTATTATATAATAATTTACACATCCTGTTTGGTGTGTATCTCCTGCCATATCATTATTATTTGCTTTTAAATATAAATCAGAAATAACCAACTTAAAATGGAAAATTATAAAGAAAAAGAAAAAAAGGAAAAAAAGGAAGAAAAAGGGGGAAAAAAATCCCCCAATTTTTGAACCCCTTATGATTCATCACCCCAAACTCAATCCCAGCCTTCCTTTGAGGTATGGTACCTTGCAGTACAATTTCAGAGAGATCCATACACTTGAACACAAGTTATTGTCTGGAAACTAGAAAATGCTTATTTTGGCCCCTTTTGGCCCCTAATTCCTAAACATTTAGGGCAATTACCCCAAACTCAATTCCAGCTTTCCCTTTGTGATATGGAACCTTGTAGTACAATTTCAGAAAGATCCATACACTTACACACAAGTAATGGTCCTGAAACTAGAAAATGCTTATTTTTGCCCTTTTGGCCCCTAATTCCTAAAATTTTGAGGCAATTACCCCAAAATCAATCCCAGCATTCCCTTTGTGATATGGAACCTTGTGGTACAATGTCAGAGATCCATACACTAACACACAAGTTATTGTCTGGAAGTTACAAAATGCTTATTTTGGCCCTTTTGGCCCCTAATTCCTTAACTGTTAATACCATAACCCCAAAATCAATCCCAACCTTCCTTTTGTGGTATTGAACCTTATGGTAAAATTTCCTAGAGATCCATTTACTTAAACTAAAGTTAGAGTGCGAAAACCAATGTGTCTTGGATTGACGGCGCGGCGACGCCGACGACGACGACGGCGGCGGCGACGGCGACGACGACGGCGACGGCGGCGCCAACGTCATACCAATATACGACCACAAAAATTTTTGCGGTCGTATAAAACAACTGATACTGGGTATATTGTCAAGGATAAGAAATCTGGTGTATATCAAATTTTACAATACACTAAAACAAGTGCACACATTATATCAACACCATTTACAAAATTGTGTTTTCAACACACAAAAAATTGAGTGTTGCTTTTCAATTAGCATTCCAATATCTTTATTTGTAATGATGCAAAAAATGGAATCAACAATCTTTTAGACTAAAAAAAAAGAAAAGAATTGCAAAATCGATAAAGATTGCAGGAAAAAAATAACATCTATATCTAACTAACCGAGTAATTATGTTCCATTCAAGAAACTTTTCTACTTGTCAGTCAGATTGTTACATTTATTTGTTTGAGGTAAAAATATCAAAAGGGATAATCAGACTATTATAAACATAAGTCTATTTGCAGTGAATGATTTCCTGTACAGAGGCATGCATTCTATCTTAAACACTGACGTATGTTTGAATTACACACCCTCCACAATTCAAATTGTTTGTGCTAAAGATGCAACCACTGCCAAGAAGGTAGGAATAAGGATGATTTTGTAGTAAACACCGAGGTCATATGACCTTTGACGTTGTACAATAACAGTACAAATCCATTTTGGAAATATTATTTATAAACATTTATAATTAAACCTATCCTGCCTAAGATGAAAGTATGTCTAACATATTTCTCCAACCAAATGATTCACCTTTTAACAAAATAGCAAGTGAAATATACATCTCTAAATTTAGCATACCAAACCAGAAACTTGGACAAGTGGACATTTAATATGTTATTAGGTGAATTCTGGCTTTTTTCAATTCAACTATGAATTGTACAAGAGTAAGCAAAAACAAATCAAAACTTGTGATAATGGCCAAAGTGAACTTCGTATTCTATGGCCTTTTTAACTTTTTTGATTCGGCGTCACTGATGAGTCTTTTGAAGACAAAATCTGCATCTGCCGTACACATTTTTAATCCTGGTATCTATGATGAGTCCAGATATCAGCTTTAAGAAAGTGTAAATCAAATGTTTAAATGCCGTGATGCCTTGGGTATAACACTGAAATATCGCAGCTCCCAAATTGGTTCTTTGTACCATTATAATAATCAATGAATAAAAAATGGTTCAGTATAAAAACAGTAGCTTTAAGGTAAAAACTAAAAGAAAATCATTTGGTTTTCAAATATTTCACAAATTAAATATGTTTTACTTATAAACTGTTGTTTTCAAGTATGAATTAAAATGAAATCTTATGTTTTCTAATTTTTCTTTCATTTCTGGGGAAAAAGGACAAATCCCTGACCATCCCCTCTGAATCTATCCCATCATAAATAAATGGAGAATGTGACCATAGGACACAGATGATGCCCCCATTGCATATAACATTATATAAAAGGAAATTACTCAAGAACGGTAGAAGTGACGCCATCCAAATTAGGACTCTATCTGAGTTTTGTGGTAATAAGCATTGTGTATAAATTTCATAACATTTGGTTGAGGCAAACTTAAGTTAGAGAACAGAAACGAAAAATTCAGCAATTTTGCCATTTGTAAAGGGGCATAACTCTAGAACAGTAAAAGTGACGCCACCCAAATTCAAACTTGATCTGTGTTTTGAGATTATAAATAAGCATTGTGTATAAGTTTCATAACATTTGGTTGAGGCTAACTAAAGTTAGAGAACAGAAACTAATTTTGGGACGTACATACAGACATACAGACAGACAAGGGTAACACTTAATGCCCCCTCCACTGCGGCAGGGGCATTATTTAACCATAAAAATTAGTTAATCAGTTTTTATGATACAACTTTTCATCAAATAATGTTTAGAATTTTAATTTTTCCTTACACTGTATCAAAAGTAAATCACTTAAATTATGAGGCAACAACCTAAGCAATCTGCTTCATAAAATTTAAGGAAATTATTAAAATGATTTCCATCAATGCCAAATTGTTGCATAATTATTTTGGCAAAAGCAACTTTTTGATGAATAATTTCAAATTAATGCATTAGGGAAGAATTGTGTGATGATAGGTTAGTAATCGTTGGCAGATAAAATACAAGATGGCTAATTTATTCTTGGCAGACGACAGTACTAACAAGGCTCTATATCTTTAAGGTTAATTAACACTTCACATTAGCTCTTGTCTAAAATCCACAAAATTGTCTCTTATCCAAATACTGAACATCACAGACTGGTGGGATCAATTATGAAAAGATTACAAAACATATGTGTTTGGGTCACTGTCTTGACCACAAAAATGTAATCTTGTCAATATAAATATATCATTACCAAGAGTACATCTACATGCCAAGAAGTTAATGTATAACAAATTGTGGCCATTGGAAAACAATTACACATACTACCTGTCCAATTAATACTTGTATCTAGTTTGCCAGATTCCATTCATTTTGTCACTTATTTCTATTAAGTATGTATATCTTTTGCAAGTATATGCCTTACACAGAGTCCTAGACATGGGTTTGGTCTACAAAAGACTCAGTTTTATGCTTGAATCAAAACAGTTGTAGACAAACACAAATACAAAGAGCATACAAAATCGAAAAACCAAATAGTTCCAATATTGGATAAGGCCATCTATTCTTAGGGGTAGAAAAATTTAGTATTTAGAATTATTCAACACATTATAAACAGTTAATTTACAAAAAAGAATGTATCAATGACTTTTTATATCAACACAGAAGTGCTGACTACTGGGTTTGTGATACCCTCGTGGACAAAACATCTGACAGCAGAGGCATCAACCCAGTGGTTGAAAAATTCATCAGAAGCACTAGGCATATAATATACTATGCCAGATATGTTTTGTTACAAAAGACTCATCAATTAATATGCTCAAATCAAAAGCTTAAGGCAAAATCAAACATGAAGTTGAAGAGCAAAGAAAACCAAAAAGTTCAAAAAGTTAAGCTGAATATGAATAAGGTGTAACACCACTAATTCGGGCCCGCCAGAAAGCACATACCAGAAAGTAGTTCATATTTAACACAAAATAGTTCCTACACATGGGTGTAACTTTCAAAATATGTAGAATATTTAGGTAATTTTGGTATCAAATGAAAGCTGAATGACTGGTGATCATTGTAGAACACTTTTGACTTATAATTTTGAATAATAAAAATTGCATGAAATTTTAAAAGAGGGTACATTTTGCCTGTTTGTCAGATCTGGAGTACCTGGGAACCAGTTCTTTCTTATATGCCATTAAAGGTATGTTGATTTTTTCAGTACAGGGCACCATAAAGTGTTGCTTTGACATGCAATGATTGTCACTTTATTTGAACTTAAAACAAAAGAGCTGTGCCTGCTTGAAATTGAGGAATTTAATATAGAAAGCAATGGGGCCATGAATTAGTGGTGTACTTCCTATTACAGAGAATCACCAGAAATTCAATTTTTAGAAGTTGTACCTATTCTAATGAAAATTGGTCATATTTGATGTCAGTAATCATGTTTAATCAACTTTTGGAAGAACAATTCTGTTTATGGAAATTTCAGCTCTTAAATTGACACAATAAGGTACTTTAGCCTTTTATGGTCATACAACAAGCATGCAGTTAAGACTTGACTCCAAGTTTTATTTCTGCATTATTTTAGATTGAAATCAATAAAACATGTACATTATGACTTGTTTATGGTAAAACAATAGCTCTTGGTCAAATAATCCTATGATTTTTAAGTTTTATTGGTTTTCTTATGGTAGCCTTTTACAATCTAGGCAATTAGTATATACTCATATAAGAATTCAAAAATCTCATTGTACATGCAATTTTGAACCAGTTTAGCAAGTTATTCAACTGAGGATATTTAAATTGTTCTTAATAATCTATGTTGTACCACAGAAGTATGGTTTATAACAAAATGTCCTTTGCCAATCTGAAGAAAAAGGGGACAATATTCTCAATTATGTCTTAGGTTTGGACCTAATATATTCTATTTAATGAACAAACTCTGATAAAAACATGATTATTGGTAAGCACATTGCTGTCCTAGTAGAAATTAACAAATAGAACCATGACATTGAGAATAAAACAATCATATTGGCCATTGGTAATATCCATATGCAGTTTCCTTTGCATAACCCATATATGTTACTACTAGTCCAATTTGAGCTTAAAATCAGTAAAATAGTGTTTGGAATAAAGCTTTATATGTTTTTATTGCTTGAAATAGATCATACAATAAAATAAAGTAATGCTGAAGTCAATATAGCAAGTTTGGTTCTGTTATAGGTGTAACACCACTAATTCAGGCCCGGCCAGAAAGCACATACCAGAAAGTAGTACATATTTAACACAAAATAGTTCCTACGCATGGGTGTAACTTTCAAAATATGTAGAATATTTAGGTAATTTTGGTATCAAATGAAAGCTGATTGACTGGTGATCATTGTAGAACACTTTTTGACTTATAATTTTGAATAATAAAAATTGCATGAAATTTTAAAAGAGGGTACATTTTGCCTGTTTGTCAGATCTGGAGTACCTGTTTTGGTACATCCAAGTTCGGGAACCAGTTCTTTCTTATATGCCATTAAAGGTATGTTGATTTTTTCAGTACAAGGCACCATAAAGTGTTGCTTTGACATGCAATGATTGTCACTTTATTTGAACTTAAAACAAAAGAGCTGTGCCTGCTTGAAATTGAGGAATTTAACATAGAAAGCAATGGGGCCATGAATTAGTGGTGTACATTTTACTTCCATAAGGCAATGGGGATAGAAAACCTTAGCGTTTTCGAATACTTCAACATTTTTGAGCAGTTGATTTACAAAAAATGAAACTAGAGGCTCCAATGACCCTGTGTCGCTCACCTGGTATTTTATTTACAATTGATGCATGATAAATGCAACTGTTGTACTGTCGTTTAGTTTCAGAGATATAAGACTAAAAGTGCGTTTGAAACCTATGTTTTATTTCAGCCATGTGTGCCATGTTGGCAGGCAGGGTCATCATACACAGTGGTCCCTGGATATCCTAGTGGTCATTTAAACCAAGTTTGGTTAAATTTGACAGTAGTTTCAGGGAGAATTTTGTAAAATTTATCTAACGAGAAATGCAGTGATGAGAAAGTTTGTTGTGAAGTTTTGTTGTTGCAACCCCCCAAACAAAAAGGTAATAAAAAATTATCATTTAAGGGCAATCTTTCCTATTAATGATTTCTGCAAAATTCAGTTGATTGTGCAAGGGTTGTATAGCCAGCTGAGGTCGTTAAAAACTCTCATTTGTTGTTGCAAAATTCAAGTGGTTTTTGAATTGCTTTGTTGATCTTTTTTTGTATTCAAAGTTTCCATGTTTTATAGCTTCAAGACAATAGACAAAAACACAGTTAAACAACAAGGAGTCAAGAGACGATTATGGCCATGTTAAGTTACTTGTAGGTATTAATGTGGTTTTTTTTTCATGTTATAGAATTATCAATTATTTTTATTGCCAGTTCATTAGTAGATTGTTTTCTATATTGATTTTCTACTGCAGTTTCAGAAAAGAAGATTACAAAAGGAAAACATTTGTAAAAACTTACCAAAATTTACCAAATTAATGAAAATTGGTAAAAATTGACTATAAAGGGCAATAACTCCTTAAGGGTCAAATGACCATTTTGGTCATGTTGACTTATTTGAAGATCTTACTTTGCTGAACATTATTGCTGTTTACAGTTTATCTCTATCTGTAATAATTTTCAAGATAATAACCAAAACGGCAAAATTTCCTTAAAATTACCAATTCAGGGCAGCAACCCAACAACCAGTTGTTCAATTCATCTGAAAATTTGAGGGCAGATAGATATTTACTTGATAAACAAGTTAATCTCTGTAAGATTTGCTTTAAATGGTTTGGTTTCAGAGTTACAAGCCAAAATCTACATTTTACCCCTATGTTCTATTTTTAGCCATGGCAGCCATCTTGGTTGGTTGGCTGGGTCACCACACATTTTTAAACTAAATACCCTAATAATGATTGTGGCTAAGTTTGGTTGAATTTGGTCCAGTAGTTTCAGAGGAGAAGATTTTGTAAAGATTACAAAATTTACAAAAATTGGTAAATAAAATGCTCCATGGGCGTAACTTGATACGACCGCAGAGGTCGAACCCTGAATAGTTGGGGCAAGTATGGACACAACATTCCAGCTTGATACAGCTCTGAATTTGGATTGTGATTAAATATTTGACACAGCATAGGTTTCTGACACAGAATGAATGTGGTCTAAGAACTTAAAATTTTAAATTGGACATTCACCTATTATGGTCCAATATCCAAAATCTAAATACATGGTTAGACTCAGCATATCAAAGAACCCCAAGAGTTCAATTTCTGATGAAATCAAACAAAGTTTAATTTTGGACCCTTTGACCTCAATGTGGACAAAGTTGATAACGGGCCCAAAATCAAAAATCTAAATGCATGGTTAGATTCAGCATATCAAAGAACCCCATATATTCAATTTTGTTGAAATCAAACAAAGTTTAATTTTGGACCCGATTTGGACCAACTTGAAAACTGGGCCCATAATCAAAAATCTAAATACATGTTTAGATTAAGCATATCAAAGAACCCTATGAATTGAATTTTTGTTAAAATCAAACTAAGTTTAATTTTGGACCCTTTTGGACCTTAATGTAGACCAATTTGAAAATGGGACCAAAATTAAGAATCTAAATACACGGTAAGATTCGGCATATCAAAGAACCCCAATAATTCAATTTTGATGAAATCAAACAAAGTTTAATTTTGGACCCTTTTGACCTCAGTGTGGAAAAAATTGACAACGGGGCCCCAAAATCAAAATCTAAATACATGGTTAGATTCAGCATATCAAAGAACCCCATATATTCAATTTTGTTGAAATCAAACAAAGTTTAATTTTGGACCCGATTTGGACCAACTTGAAAACTGGGCCCATAATCAAAAATCTAAATACATGTTTAGATTCAGCATATCAAAGAACCCTAAGAATTCAATTTTGTTAAAATCAAACTAAGTTTAATTTTGGACCCTTTGGACCTTAATGTAGACCAATTTGAAAACAGGACCAAAAATTAAGAATCTAAATACACGGTTAGATTCGGCATATCAAAGAACCCCAATAATTCAATTTTTGATGAAATCAAACAAAGTTTAATTTTGGACCCTTTGGACCTCAATGTGGACCAATTTAAAACGGGCCCAAAATCCAAAAACTTAATACACGGTTAGATTCAGCATATTAAAGAACCCCAAGAGTTCAAGAATAAAACCCCATTGAAATTGGTCAAGAAATAAGCAATTTATACAAAGTATCTTCTTTTGCACAATACTGTGCAATTGAATATTTCTTGCAATTGCGCAATACTGTGCAATTGAATATTTCTTGCTATTGCGCAATACTGTACAATTGACAATTTCTTGCTATTGCGCAATATTGTGCTATTGGATATTTCTTGCTATTGCGCAATACTGTGCAATTGAAGATTTCTTCCTATTGCGCAATACTGTGCAATTGAAAATTTCTTGCTATTGCACAATACTTATTATATAATAATTTACACATCCTGTTAGGTGTGTATCTCCTGCCATATCATTATTATTTGCTTTTAAATATAAATCAGAAATAACCAACTTAAAATGGAAAATTTTAAAGAAAAAAAGGAAAAAAAGAAACCCCCAAATTTTTGAACCCCTTATGATTCATCACCCCAAACTCAATCCCAGCCTTCCTTTGAGGTATGGTACCTTGCAGTACAATTTCAGAGAGATCCATACACTTGAACACAAGTTATTGTCTGAAACTAGAAAATGCTTATTTTTGGCCCTTTTGGCCCTAATTCCTAAACGTTTCAGGCAATTACCCCCAAACTCAATTCCAGCTTTCCCTTTGTGATATGGAACCTTGTAGTACAATTTCAGAAAGATCCATACACTTACACACAAGTTATTGTCATGAAACTAGAAAAATGCTTGTTTTTTGCCCCTTTTTTGGCCCCTAATTCCTAAACGTTTCAGGCAATTACCCCCAAAATCAATCCCAGCATTCCCTGTGTGATATGGAACCTTGTGGTACAATGTCAGAGAGATCCATACACTTACACACAAGTTATGTCTGGAAGTTACAAAAATGCTTATTTTTGGCCCTTTTGGCCCCTAATTCCTTAACTGTTGGTACCATAACCCCAAAATCAATCCCAACCTTCCTTTTGTGATATTGAACCTTATGGTAAAATTTCATAGAGATCCATTCACTTAAACTAAAGTTAGAGTGCGAAAACCAATGCGTCTTGGACGACGACGACGACGCCAACGTCATACCAATATCGACCACAAAAATTTTTGCGGTCGTATAAAAATACTTTAAAGGGCAATAACTCCTTGAGGGTCAGTGACCATTTTGATCATGTTGACTTATTTGAAGATCTTACTTTGCTGAACATTACTGCTGTTTACAGTTTATCTCTATCTGTAATAATTTTCAAGATAATAACTAAAACGGCAAAATTTCCTTAAAATTACCAATTTAGGGGCAGTAACCCAACAACCAGTTGTCCAATTCATCTGAAAATTTGAGGGCAGATAGATATTTACTTGATAAACAAGTTAATCTCTGTAAGATTTGCTTTAAATGCTTTGGTTTCAGAGTTACAGCCAAAATCTACATTTTACCCGTATGTTCTATTTTTAGCCATGGCAGCCATCTTGGTTGGTTGGCTGGGTCACTGCACACATTTTTAAACTAAATACCCTAATAATGATTGTGGCTAAGTTTGGTTGAATTTGGTCCAATAGTTTCAGAGGAGAAGATTTTGTAAAGATTACAAAAATTTACCAAAATTGGTAAAAATTACTTTAAAGGACAATAACTCCTTAAGGGGTCAACTGACCATTTTGATAATGTTGACTTATTTGTAGATCTTACTTTGCTGAACATTATTGCTGTTTACAGTTTATCTCTATCTAAAAGGCTTAAATTAAAATATTGTTTGTTTGCAGTTTACCGACCGACCTTGAAAATCCGCCCGACTGAAAATTTTATTGCTTTTAATTTGAAGAAATTATTTTAATACTTCTATTGACTCAATCCGAATTTCGGTCGTTTCGGAATTGATTTAAAGTCTAGGTCAAGTACAAGTTTGAAGTATGTTTTTCTTCTCTTCCTGTCAAGCGTTCATCGGACCCTTTAATGGTAAAGCACATGGAGATTGTTTACAGGTATCCACGAAGTCATGGAGGAATACTTTATTCTGTCGCCTTCGGTCAGTTTTTAAGAAAAAGACAAATAATACACTGAAAAGTTTAATAGTAAACTGTTTATACTGATTCAGGCAGAGTTGCACATGGAATGATGTCTTCGACGATCATATCATTGACGATATGATGCAGCGCCGGATATTCATAAAACCGACACGATAACCGTTTCTGTCTCAAACAAATCGGATTCAGAATCTTTTGAGCATGACTTTATGGAACCAATATCAGTGGTTCTACAATTCGACAACAGCCTGAAGTATGCCATATTTTCTTTAAATCGTTGTGAAGACGACAAAGATGAAACCACTCCTCCATGACTTCATGGATACCTGTAAGCACGTCTGTACGGTGGAAGGCGCATTTGAAATGATAAATCAATAAGAAGCCACACAAACTACACAAAGATGTAGAGAAAATGAATGGTTGGCTTCAAAAATAAATATATTCTCTCTATATCAAATCTATCTTCGATTGCAATGAGTATGCTCCTTTAGGGTAAGGAGGCTGCCCACTCATTGCAATTATTCTCTCTTACAATATTAAATATACCCAAACTGTGTGAATTGAATTGAAACATGTCCTTATGTCATGAGCTATGCTGCCAATTTTTATGCAGTCAAAACATTTCAGTATAGACCATTTACTTTTAATGGGGTGCTATGGATTTCACCCCAAAGCTAGTCTTAAGATTTTTGTTGGTTTTAATCAAAGCCTGGCATCAACATATCTTTCAAAATATAACCTTATTACATATAATCAAATAAAGTTAAAAATATGAAAACAGTCTGATGTCTAACATATTTTTTAAGTTGTCTTTTTTTTCAATTGAGGAAGATTTAATGGTTGATTTTTTAACACACTCCTACATTCTCTTTGAATCTTTAATATCTACATTTTCTGATGCAAATACTCTACTCATGAAAACATTCTAGAAAAGATGTCAGTGAATATGTTTCTTTACAACAATTTTAGTCATTCCTTGTTTATAAGTGTTCCAGTATTTCATAATACCATATATATTTTTTTGTCATTTTGCCTAGTTGTGCAAGTGGTTATCTCCCTTGATATCGCCAGTCAAAATAAAACCCCAGCAAAAATATAAAAGGAGTTTACTTTACAAAAATCAGGAAGAAAATAAATTGTATGTTAAGTTTCAGTTTTGGTTATAAAGGTTTTATCTGAAAATGTCTGTTCATTTCATGTTGGCTTTCAGTGTTGTTTTGAAATGTTTTTCTTCACAAGAAACTTGGTTATGTAACTTATGTAACTGCTTGTTTAAACTTTATTTTGGCTGATAAAATAAAATATTTTTCCTACCTACCGACCCTGCAGTCTGAAGGTACAGTCGGAAAACTGCAAACAAACATATTTTTAAGGCTGGCCTAATAATTTGCAAGATAACAACCAAAACGGAAAAAATCCTTAAAATACTAATTCAGGGCAGCAACCCAACAACCCATTGTCCGATTCATCTGAAAATTTCAGGAAGATAGATCTTGACTTGATCAACAATTTTACCCCATGTCAGATTTGCTCTAAATGCTTTGGTTTCAGAGTTATAAGCCAAAATATACATTTTACCCTATGTTCTATTTTTAGCCATGGCGGCCATCTTGGTTGGTTTGGCAGGTCACGGACACAATTTTAAACTAGATACCCCAATGATGATTGTGGCCAAGTTTGGCCCAGTAGTTTCAGAGGAGAAGATTTTTGTAAAGTTAACGACGACGGACGACGATGGAAGACGGACGCCAAGTGATGAGAAAAGCTCACTTGGCCCTTCGGGCCAGGTGAGCTAAAAATGGGGAAAGTGTCCATGGGACAGAGATGATGCCCTGCTTGTCTATCATATAAAAGTATAAAGGGACATAACTGAAGAAGGGTAAAAGTGACGCTACCTAAATTTGTACTTGATCTGAGTGTTGTGGTAATAACAATTGTGTACAAGTTTCATAACATTTGGTTTAGGCAATTTAAAGTTAGAGAATGGAAACGAAAAATTCAGCAATTTTTCGATTTGTAAAGGGGCATAACTCTAGAACAATAAGAGTGACACCCCCAAAAAACAAACTTGATCTGTATTTTGTGGTAATAAGCATTGTGTATAAGTTTCATAACATTTGGTTGAGGCAATTTAAAGTTAGAGAACGGAAACCAACTTTGGGACGTACGAACGGACAAGGGTAAAACTAAATGCCCCTCCGCTACGGCGGAGGCATAAAAATTAACATAGCAGTGATAATTCATGTCAATACAACCATGTTGACTACTGGGTTGGTGATACCCTTTTGGACGAAACATGGTCGGTAAAACTCATCAGAGATACCAAGAGGACTGATCACATAATGATAAGTTATAAAGTGTATTTAGAAATAATCATTTATAAAATGATGTGTAAAGAGCATCTAACTAATGAAAATGTACAGTTTAAGCACTGTATATTCATCACTAATGAAAGTTGACATCATAACATAATAAATGACTTAATCATTGATGTAAATATTATCGGTAATTAGTAAAACCATGTATACTACACTTAAAAGCCAACTTTATGATTCCTTCCACGCATGAAGTCATTTATCTTTTCAACCTTTTGAGTAACAAAAATAACAATATTGCTTTGCTGTAGATAAACTCTTCTCAAACAGTCAAGGAGAAGCTGCATTCACAAGATATCATTGTGTTTAATAGTCGAAAAAATGGTTCAAGTCTCATGATTCCTGTAACAATGGTAAAAGTCCAATTCTTCTTGAAAAAATTATCAAATCTAAATGATGGTACAGAATGGTCAATAGAATATGATGTATGAAAGCTTTCTGTCAAACGTTGTATTTTGGAAGAGCAGTCGAGGACTATTACTATCAATGGGGGACAATAACACAGACCATTACAGTTGTTTTGTTTGAATTTAATGCTTCTCAAAGAAGAGTGTATGTTATCCATTGTAATTAATCTTGGTGTTGATTGCATTGGAGGGGGTGTGGTAGGAGGTTGGGTGTGTAGGTGGGTGGTCAAAACCAATCCCTGCTGAAAATGGACTTTACACTCTACTTGTCATATTTCTTTGTCATTTAAAATATTACATTGTAGTTACTGTAACCTATCCATGTTGAATATAAGTATATATGACTTTGTCTTGCTCAGGAAATATTTATGGTAGTCCAAGTTGGCCAAAGTGTCTGATTTTACAAATTTCTGACAAAAAAGTCACCTACCTTTTACAGACCTGAATTAATATGGCCATAAAATGCCTCTGTGTGTTTCTGAACTATCTATGGATGCATTTAGGATAAAGTGAATAGCTTTGGTCAACATCAATAATTTTTTGGTAACCATTTTACTCCCATCCCACATGATTTTGGCTATTTTCTATTTTTTGTTTTACCTCCATTGAAGAACTGCATTAATGTTGTTTCATAGTTTCATAACAGCGCACCTAAGTATATGGACTATGAATTGCAAGATTGGACTCCCTGTTCTCAATACAGAACAAGTTATTTGGATCATGAATTGCAAGATTGGACTCCATGTTCTCAACACAGAACAAGTTATTTGGACCATGAATTGCAAGATTGGACTCCATGTTCTCAACACAGAACAAGTTATTTGGACCATGAAAATTGTAAGATTGGACTCCCTGTTGTCAATACAGAACAATTTATTTGGACCATGAATTGCAAGATTGGACTCCCTGTTCTCAACACAGAACAATTTATTTGGACCATGAATTGCATGATTGGACTCCCCGTTCTCAACACAGAACAAGTTATTTTGGAACATGAATTGCAAGATTGGACTTCCTGTTGACGACACAGAATAAAGGTTTATGGAGTCATGGACTATGAATTGCATGATTAGACTCCCAGTTGTAAGCAGGGATAAAAGGTAAATAGATAAAAGAACAGAGTTCCAATGTCGCCCGCATTGCACATATTTTATATTTCCAAGGGGCATAACTCTTTTAAATAAAAAACATCTAGGAGACAGAATTTTGAAGAAAAAAATGGAGAATGTGTCCCCATGGACACAGATGATGCCCCTGCTTGCATACAACATTATAAAGGGTATAACTCAAGAACGATAAAAGTGACGCTACCCAAATTTGTACTTGATCTGAGTTTTAAGGTAATAAGTATTGTGTATAGGTTTCATAATGTTTGGTTGGGGCAAACTTAAGTTACAAAACAGAAACTAAAAATTTTGCAATTTTTGGATTTATAAAGGGGCATAACTCAATAATGATTAAAGTGACGCTTCCAAAATTCAACTTGATCTGTGTTTTGTGGTAAAAAGCATTGTGTATAAGTTTCATAACATTTGGTTGAGGCAACTTAAGTTAGAGAACGGAAACTAAAAATTTTGCATTTTTTTCCATTTATGAAGGGGCATAACTCTAGAACGGTTAGAGTGATGCTACCAAAATTCAATCTTGATCTGTATTTTGTGGTAATATGCATAGTGTATAAGTTTCATCACATTTGGTTGAAGCAAACTGAAGTTAGAGAACGGAAACTAAAAATTTTGTAAATTTTTCCATTTATAAAGGGGCATAACTCTAGAACAGTTAAAGTGACGCCACCATAATTCAAACTTGATCTGTGTTTTGTGGTAATAAGCATTGTGTATAAGTTTCATAACATTTGGTTGAGGCAAACTTAAGTTAGAGAACGAAAACTAAAAATTTTGCAATTTGTCCATTTATAAAGGGGCATAACTCTAGAACAGTTAGAGTGACCCTACCAAAATTCGATCTTGATCTTTGTTTTGTGGTAATTAGCATTGTGTATAAGTTTCATAACATTTGGTTGAGGCAAACTTAAGTTAGAAACTAAAATTTTGCAACATTTATAAAGGGGAAACTACAAATTTTGCAATTTTCCATTTATAAAGGGCATAACTCTAGAACGTTAACAGGAGGCCACCAAAACTTGATCTGTGTTTTGTGGTAATTAGCATTGTGTATAAGTTTCATAACATTTGGTTGAGGCAAACTTAAGTTAGAGAACGGAAACCAATTTTGGGACGTACGGACAAGGGTAAAACTTAATGCCCCCTCTGCTAAGGCAGGGGCAAAAAATGTTGATCGTCCACCATTACAAAACTTGACCAAGATATTGCTGATATTAACCTATAGTATAAGTTTTATAAAAATCTGGCAAGAATTGTACCCGTGAGAGCACTAAAGAGGCCATTTTCCATAAAATCAATATTTCCAAGAGGCATAACTCTTTCAAAATAAAAAGCTTCGCTGAGCGCAGCCTGATACGACCACAGAGGTCGAACCCTGAACAGTTGGGGCAAATTTGGACACAATATTCAAGCTTGATACTGTCTGAATTTGGATTGTGATCAATTTTTTACATAATATAGGTTTCTGACACAAAATAAATGTGGTCAAGATCTTATAAATCCATTGCGCAATACCGTGCAACTGAAGATTTCTTCTTGAAACTTTTCAAAATTCGAAATTTTAAAATTTTGAAAAAAATATGAATCCTTAAAAAAATGGGAAAAAATCCCCCAACCCAACTTTTGAAACCCCTTGGAGCAATAACCCCAAAACTCAATCCCAGCCTTTCCTTTGTAGTATGGAACCTTGTAGTACAATTTCAGAGAGATCCATACATTTACACACAAGTTATTGTCTGGAAACTAGAAAAAATGCTTGTTTTTAGCCCTTTTTTGGCCCCTAATTCCTACATGTTTGGGGCAATTAACCCCAAACTCAATCCCAGCCTTCCCTTTGTTATATGGAACCTTGTGGTACAATGTCAGAGAGATCCATACACTTACACACAAGTTATTGTCTGGAAACTAAAAAAATGCTTCTTTTTGGCCCTTAATTCCTAAACTGTTGGCCCCATAACCCCTAAAATGAATCCCAACCTTCTACTTGTGATATTAAACATTGTGGTACAATTTCAGAGCAATCGAAATACCTATACACAAGTTATTATCCTGAAACTAGAAAAATGCTTGTTTTGGGCCCCATTTTGGGTCCCTAATTCCTAAACGGTTGGGACCATCATCCCCAAAATCAATCCCAACCTTCCTTTTGTGGTATTGAACCTTCTTAAAAAATTTCATAGAGATCCATTCACTTAAAACTAAAGTTATTGTCTTCGGACGACGACGCAGACACAGACGACCACGACATCATACCATTATACGATCCCAAAAAAATTTTTGCGGTCGTATAAAAACAATCATCCACCATTATAGAACTTGTCCGAGATATTGCTGATATTAACCTATAGTATAAGTTTAATAAAAATCTGGCAAGAATTGTACCCGTGAGAGCGCTAACGAGGCCATTTTCCATAATTTTAATATTTCTAAGGGCATAACTCTTTTAAAAAAAGTTGATCGTCCACCATTCTAGAACTTGTCCGAGATATTGCTGATATTAACCTATAGTATAAGTTTTATAAAAATCTGGCAAGAATTGTACCCATGAGAGCGCTAACAAGACTGGACGGACAGATGGGCGAACAGTATTTTGATGTCCCCCGAAACGCATTACGCAGGGTTCAGTTATGAATTGCAAGATAGGACTCCCTGCTGTCAACATAGTTCAGCTTGGGCAGTTTCAAAAGAATATGTATGGCCATATTGGCCCAAGAAATAGCTGTTGAAAAATGCAAGCGGCATCATCCATAAATGGGTGTATTCTGTTTTGTTTTTTGTAAATATATGAAAAGGTAATTCTAAGATTTAATTTTTTAATTCTTTTGATAAGGTGGTGGATTAACTGGTGTCCAAATCTTTCCACAAAATATTTTGTGGTTCAGGGAGTAATCTAATGTCTATAGAACTAAATGATCATGTCTTAAAAGGAATAAATATAGGGCTTTGGCACATCAACATGATTTTTTCCATGTTAAAATTTAACAACATTAATTACCACAATGCCTTTAATGTCATAATTATTTTAATTCAAAAAGGGTGTTAAAAACAATTTTATTTCATGAATAATGGAGGAAAGAAAATCCCAAAAGATCAAAGGAAAAATTCATAATTAATTACAATTCAAAGAAAGTTCTGTGTATATTTATCCTGCCTGAATAATTAATATTAGTTCAAGCTGTAAATTGTTAGCATACTTTTGTCAATCAAAAATCATTTTTTATTACATCAGTGAGAATCACTCTTCCACAAAACAATAAACAATATAAATGAACAATTACAAAAGAAAGGTAATTAATCATTTTGTTTTACAATTAATTAGGGAAAACATAATCAATGTGCGTTTCAGTTAACATGGCTGAATGGTACATCTTTAATACAGGACGTAATATTTCAATGAAAGAATCTTCGATGTCATCTGCGACATGAATACATAGATTGAAAGAAAAATCGTGACAACACTGTCTACTTATAGATTCAGTGATCTTCCAAATTCAGACATCTAAGCCGCTATAAAACTAGCTTTGCTACTTTTTGGGGGTTGAAAAGGAATGCGAATTAATCAGACCGCATTAGATTTATTTGAAACTTCTAATGTCAGAAAGAGCTGTAAAAGAAGTTGCAGAACACTTTATCTCCCAATTTCAAGATAAGTTGTTCCACTGTTTATATGTACCTGTATAGGTAAAGAATTATATTTGTACCATAGGAACAATTTTCTAGAATAAAGGATATGACTAGAGCAGATATTTGTGACAACTGAAAACTTCTCTGTACAATCTGGAGTGTTTTTTTAGGTCTCTGGCAAAGTTGACGGTAGCCAGTTTTTAGTTTTTCTTATTGGGCCTTTTTTGTTGTTTCTTTAAATTTTGTTCAACTTTCTTTTAATTAAATCTTTACTTTTGGTTTGAGCGATCTTAATGATGGTTAATCTATAAATCTGCTTGGAATGCAACAAAAAAGGTATTTCTGATTTTCATTTGAACATGACAAGCTACACTAAAGGTTTTATTTGACTTTGAAATAAGCCTCTTAGGACCTTGAATGATAGATGCTGTGTTTTTAATGTTAACTAATACATATTTCTTCAGAATTCAAATGACAATACAAATCCCAAAAACTTGACCAACTGCAATTAATTAAAAAAAATTTAACAATTAAAAATACTTGTAAATCATAAACATTTCAGAATGACATATGATTAGTTTTAGTCATAAGTTTTTTGCAAAAAGAGCAACTGTCTTTTAAAATAAATGCACATAACTATACTGCATGTATGTGGGGGAAAATCAACAAGTTTGAAATAATTGCTCTTCTCTATTTTAAACATGGACATATATGTGTGAATTTCTGGGTTATCTAACTTTATATGATTTTTACAGTGCATTCTAATGAATTTACATCTCTCATTAAAATGGCTACAGCAAAATATGATTTAAAATAAAAATATTAAAAGAATGTAGCATTTCTTCTTGCAACATAATAATTAGATGGGACAGTAATCTAAAAATATAACAGCTTTAATTTTAAGAAATATTTGAACATTTCATATGTTCTAATGGACATTACACTGTCTGTTAAAATTTTTAAACAGAGTAAATTTTTAAAAATAGTTGTTATTGCCTGAATGTTATGCTATGACTGGCAAATTTAGTGCAATCACTGGTGATCCCATTACTCTGCAAACTCTAATGCAAGGTTTCTTTCGACACTACAACAGTACAAGACTATCTGTATAGACCCTTTAGTAAGTTGCACTCTCTAACATAAGATTTCTTTTGACACTACAACAGTGCAAGACTATCTGTATAGACCCTTTAGTAAGTTGCACTTCAATGCTCCCAAAAAAAAAAACATTTCAGACTTCAGACAGTCTACCTTAATTATCATATGCATTTTTATGCATATGTTTATTCTTAAACATTTATATTTTATCTATTTATGAAAGATGACAAGTAATTGCTTTGATGGACAAGTTATTAAAATTATTATTCTGATAATTGAATTTTCGCCCATCACAGAAGTCATTAACAACATTGTTTCCTGGCTATTTATGTAGTATTGGTGTATTAATAATGAGTTTATTAACATATTAACCCTCAAATTGATGACAGCTCTCTGACATAAAGTGACAGTAAATTGAGACGTATTATGGTTCATTTTTTATCCTTATCCATCTTGAAACAAACATACAAAGTCTACAGGAATTTCAAAATGTTAAAAATGACTATGATCACTATCCATAACACTTTTTTACTTAAGAATTGAATGCCTTTTTTTGTTGTTTTATTGGCAGTTAAAAGCACTTACAAAGCACTTTTTGCATGAAAGACAGTATTGCTTCTTAAAACAAAAATATATTGACTTAAAAACTCTTAAACATGACAATAAAAAAAATCCCCCATTCTTATAATGACATACTAGTATTTCAAAACATATGTGCAAGGTGATAAAAGCTTGTATTCAATTTTAAGCATATATAAGATCAGGCGTAGCAACCCGTACGCAAAAACGCAGTTGCGTACACATCGAAAATTTGACAAAAATAAAAATATGGTAAATCTTGTAAGAATAAAACTGAAGTAATAAAAAATTGAAAAAGTATTATACAAATATGTTAACAGTAACTTTGTAGCTAAAGTATATTCCGTTCCGGAAACTAGTCTACTCTCTTCATTTACGGAACAAGCATCGTGATTGTGTTGCTGATGCAAACAATCAAATTAGCTAAGTTTTCGTGTTGTCAGAACACAATTGTTACGTCTACTATGCCTCCTTATCCTGGCATGTTGTCTGAAAATTTCAAAAATTACTGATGAAATAAGATATGACGTTCTAAAGAGACCATGGTCAATGATTCATTCTTATGATGTTTCTGTGAGGTATGTAGTCTGACTTACGTCGTCATAACAGATTTTTTAAACATTCCAGTGAAACTTAAGTTTAACGGGGATTGTTAACATGTAAGGGTAATTTTCGTACAACGTTTTTGCCGTTTTTTTTTTTTTTATTCGACGGCAACGGCAGAACGGTCTTTCAGGATAAGACTTGAGAAATACAATGAAAATCAAGCGTTTATCTGGCCTGGTCTATTTAACATATACCGTGAAAACAAATTTTCAGCAGACATGGTGTTTGACATCACCAGTAGAAAAAAAGGAAAGGAAATGGTTCTAGATTTTTAGAATTAAATTTGAGAAAAGAATGACTTCTATTTACTTAAAATACATAAAACATAGAGAAATGTGATTTTATTTATTTATGTATTTTCTCATTGAAAAAATACCATTTAAGCTGCACAGTCGGTGTTGGCTTAGAAATTTTGATTTTCTCATGTATAGTGGGTTGAGAGCGATTAGGTAAACATTAAAATATATGGTGGTGGCACTATATATTTTGATTGTAATTAATATCCAATTTAGCTAAACCCACTACACGTTAGAAGTTTGTTTTCCTCTAATTAATTTTTTTTTTTTAAATTGATTTATCGTACATTTTAGTTTCAAAAGTTGACTTGTTACTGATGAAAATAAGATTTCTGTGAGTTCATTTTAAGTCCCAGGAAATCGCGAGAATGCAGGATTTTGCACCATTAACCCCAGAGCTTCTGGGGCCTTGAGCGCCCCTAGACTCCTCGCCGTATAACTTCCTTCCGGCATTGAGTACACATCATTTTGGCCTGGCTACGCCCTGTAAGATTGAATCAAATGTAATCCCTGAAAATGTGCACATGTCAACTAACTGCAAGTTTTAACCGGGTCATCAAACTTTAACTCACAAAACTATCAACTAATCAGAACCTATCATTTGTCCACATTATGTTGTAGATAGCATTCATTATTTCAATATTGTCTTGAAATAAACATCAATTGTTTGAATGTAACCATGTAAAAAGAACTAACTGTGTTAATGATGCTTAAGAAACAGCTAACATACTGGTTTTATTTCTATGTTCTTATACAAAAAATATTCTTTTTCAAAGTTCCTAGGCAAAAAGCACCTACTGTTTTGTTTCACTTTTGCTTTACACACTCCACAAAAAGTTTCAATGTTGCATTGTAAATAGTGACAATTGTTTTAATATGGCTTCACAAATTACACCAAATGGTAAATTTTTCCATGTAAATACTAACCAGTGTTTGAATGTAGCCTTGCATGGAAGCATTTATTGCATCTATGTTTAAGTACAGCTAGCTCTACAAATACCAACCAATGATCTAAAGTTCTTGCACTTAGAATTTTAATGCTGTCTTACAAATTGCCTTTTATAGCTGACTATGTGGTATGGGTTTTGCTCATTGTTGAAGGCCGACCTATAGTTGTTAACTTCTATGTCACTTGTTCTCTGGTGGAGTGTTGTCTCGTTGGCAATTATACCACATCTTATTTTTATATGCAACCATGAAACCACTCAGGGCCGTTAACATCAACTTGATGACATGATGGTACAGATAAAAGTCAAAAAGACTGGTTATTCTCTTAGAATCTTTCATAACATTTGAAAAAAATCTGCATACTAGCATGTAGAAAATTTGTATTTTGTGATTCATCTTTACCAATGAAATTTTACCCTTTACCCTGAAGTAAGAACTCTACGAAAAAACAAGCATTCTGTGAGTATTGCCTGGCAATACATAGTCCCCTACCAGTTAAAAATTCTTGTACTGGAACAAAATGCTAACTTGATCCATAACGTTTCACGGTGTAAACTATATAACAAATACCAAGTCAATATTTTCAAGCATGACAAAACAAAATGTGGAAAATTGATTATTTGAGTGGATTTTCTAAGTCCAAGGACCATAACTCTGCACAACATCATCAGACCGGAACAAAATTCTAAATAGATCTTTAACTTGTCATGATAAAACTATATAACAATTACCAAATCAATATCTTCAAGCATGACGAAAAAAAGTGAGGAAAACGGATTATTTGAGTGAATTTTTGTAAGTCCAAGGACTATAACTCTGCACAAAATGATAAGACCGAAACAAAATTTGAACTTGATCTGTAACTTGTCATCATTAATCTATATATCAATCATCAAATCATCATCTTCAAGCATGACAATAAACAGTGCGGAAAACTGAGTAGTTGAGTGAATTTTCTAAGTTCAAGGACCATAACTCTGCACAAAATCATCAGACCGAAACAAAATTCGAACTTGATCTGTAACTTGTCATGATTAAACAATACGCCAAATATCAAATCAATATCTGCAAGCACGAAGAAAAAAAGTGTGGAAAACTGATTTGCCGGACTAACGGACAGACAGACAGACAGACAGAGTGCAAACCTAAAGTCCCCTTCGACTTCGTAGATAGGGGACTGAAAAAAAGTCACAGTAATTGTCATTTTGTTTTCCCATCATTGACTGTTCCTATTTTTCAAGAAATATTTCCAACTCACTAATATGCATTTTAAGGCTAATCTGAAAACTCAAACTCTCCCCTCCAATCTACTTGGAACTTGTGTAACATTGACACAATCTGGCTAAAAAGAGGGGTAAAAGAAAATTGATTCCCAAATTCTCAAGATTGGCATAGGAAAGATTTTGTTTTTGTATGATCTAAAACAAGTTTTTATAGAGATATGAGCTTTCAACAGGAACAAAACTTTGAACACAATACAACTAATAGCTTTGATCAATGTACTTAAGGTGTCTACATGATAAATTGGTAATACACATTTCTATAATCTGGGATGTGTTATTTAGATAAATTATAACACTATATCAACTTAGTAACAAATGTGCATATGTATCAAAGTGAGAAAAGTACATTAGAAAAACAATGATAAAATGATACATCTCAACCTCAAAAGTGTCAATGTCTTGTCAGCGTAACTTTTATTTAGCCTCATAAAACACTTTTTATTTGGTCTACTTATACTGAAAAATTGTCTTGGTATACATTCTAATCATTTTTATTTGTATTCAGAGTGTAATGTGCTAACACATTTAGTTGAATTCATTTCACTCATTTAGATTCTTTGGCTTTCAAATATTCAGCTTTGAGCGTTCCTGATGAAGGTAAATCCAGAAAAGCGCTTCAGACACATGAAAGGAGTAAGCCCAGTAAGACTGATTTTTGGCCCCAAAATATTGCAGTTTTACAAAATTGTTAAAATATAAATTTTTAGCTATTTATTCTGTTACATAAATATGGGCTTTTTTTGACAATACAATGCACATGTATCGGGTACTAGCATCATTAGGTCATGCTAAATTACTTAAATCTTCGAAATTTTAGCATTTTGATTCATTTTTAGAAGGATTTCCGTGAGAATGAACACGGATGCGGCCACTTTCATTTTTGACAAAAACCATTTGAAAAATGACATATCATGGCATATTTGATATATTTTTCATATTTAAGCTTGAATTTGAGTGTCTTTAATGACTAAATCAGTTCAAATCTTTCACATAAACTAATGGAATCCACGAAGTAGACACGTTAGTGTTTAAAAGGTGTCCAAAATCTTTCATCAGATGAACCTGAATTTTGAGGCCAAAATCGGCGCTTATCGGACCTACTCCTTTATAACATGTTGTTTTCATTTTTTACAGCACTGGGTCGATACCTCTGCTTGTGGACTATCAGTCCCCGAGGGTATCATCAGCTCAGTAAGCAGTACCTCGATACTGATATGATTTATAACAAACCTTTTTAAAATTGTCCGTTAATAAATTTCGAAATTATTAGAAACTAAGGTTTCAACTCCCTCAGGCAAAGTTGACCTAAGATGGATTTGGCTATTTTTTTTGGTCCTTTATGGTTATATAGCTCTTTAACTGTTTAGGTTCTTATACATCCTTGGCCTTCAAATATTCAGCTTGAATGTTCCTGATGAAGGTAAATCCAGAAAAGCGCTTCAGACGCATGAAATTTATAACGTGTTGTTTTCATTTTTTAAACAGATATCAAGGCTTTCAGGTTGATGAAAAGACATAAATATAACACAACAATAAATCCACAGATGCTTATAAGGTCATGGTCATTAAAGGTATACCCAAGACCATTCCACTCATTCTTGTTGTTAGTTAACGTTTATGGTTATTTTCAAATGGCATTGAGAAAACTCTCTCCCCATGATACATGTAGTAAAATGCATTATAAATGTCATTATATGGTGCTATAAGTTTAGGGAATCAGTGCTTTTCAAATCACATGGTGCTATTTGAAAATTCTAGGGAGAACATTGAAGCTGTACCTTTTTTTAGTCAAACTGTTTCCTGATTTCATTCCATGTATAGATACAGAAACTTGATATTACCTGGTAGTTCATACAAGGTGTTGAATATTCTGAACCTATTAGGATCATCCTCTCTATTGACAAACTTGTTAGGGTAGATTTTATGGATTTCGTGTCTGAAAGAACAAAAAGTTATTCATTAGTTCACATATTTATCAAATTAACTGAATTTAACCTACATAACAGTTACATACAACTTCTATGGTCTATGGCTAAGCGAATTAAATTTATTTGCCATGATTATCCTGAAATAGAAGAAAATACAGAGATATAAGACTACTACAGTACACAAGGAGATCATCTTTAAAGTCTTTTTTTATAACTCTTTTAAACAAGAGTGCACACTCTGAAATGTCTCATTTGCTTTACTTATCATGATTGCATATATTTTGACAGACTGTAATATGAAGTTTTTACTACAAGTGCCACATACGTTTAACACTATTAATGATCAATGACAATGAGATCAAGGTCAAATCAACCATGCCAGACAGACATGTATACCTAAGAATCATTCCATACAACACATATGATGGCCCTATTGCTTATAGTACCTGAGGAAAAGACCAAACCACAAAAACTTACAAAATGACCAATCAACCATGATAATGAGCTCAAGGTCAAATGAACCCTGCTAGACAGAAATGTACAATTTACAACTGTTCCATACACCAAATATAGTTGACCTATTGCTTATAGTATCTGATAAACTGACAAAACCACAAAAACTTCACATTTGACCAATGAATCATGAAAATGAGGTCAAGGTCAAATGAACCCTTCCATACAGACATGTACACCTTACAATAATTCCATTTTCAAAGTTTATTTTCTTCCACATTTCTTGAGTAATAGAATAAATCTTTGTAAAATTATGGGAAAAAAATCCAGTGGATTTGTTTTTAAGAAACATCTTATAGCCTGGCACTGTAGAATTTATCAAGTTACATAAACCTCATTTAAATCAAAGTCACGTTTTAATTAAGTTTAGTCTGTTTCAATTTTCCACCTTGCTACCTTCTAATCAAAATTTGTTATTATAAAATGATAGAAACCTTATAATGTTTACTGAAGACTTAACCATTTAAAAGTCTGCAAAATTGGAAAGTAATTTTACACATTTGCTTTCAAGCTTGTCCTGCCAAATGCATCATTTATTTAAGATGCAAAAAAAAATATTAATGCTAAAAGAAACTGAAGGCACCTGTCTACTTTTATGAAACGATATGCTGTCTAAGAGTGCATTTAAATTTTGCATATGCCATGATTAAATTATTTTCACTTGCATGACGCATGACCTAAACTGCTGTTTTCTATATTTCATGCAACATAGAGAAAAGGCTACTGGACTTTTCTTAGCACCTTCATAATTACCAGCGTGTGGGTTTGAGATGATTGTTAATTTCACTGATTAACGATGAAGTTGTGTATTGCATCTGTTAAAATTGAATCATTTTTACCACAACAAATCATGCCTCCGCTCATTAAAAAGCCTAAAGGATTGTCTGTTTCTATAATGTCTAAAAAATCAAAATTTATTTTAACTTTACATCTTTAATATACTAAATCTTTAAGTGCAAAGAACTTACTTTTGTCAAAACTATTACAGACTTGCTGGAAGCATTTGTTTTAACTACTTGTGAATATTCCATCTTTCCCTTATTCATTCTATGTTTCATTTTGAGCATTTACTTGCTACAGCGCTGTAAACAACATTTTTAATCCTTTTCACCCCATTACACATACACTGATACCAAGTGTTAACTTATTTCCTTGCAAATGGTAAGAAAAATATAAAGTTGCATTTCTGATCTCCATACCTACCAAAAATGTTCATGTCTTCCCTAACACATTTCATGAACATTTTTGTTCAAGCACTTTTAAATGTCCAGACATTTTTAGTTAAGCACCTTTGAAGTCCAGAACATTTCCTTAAATAGTGTATGTAAAATATCTAAAAAAATAATCATTTTACTCACGTACCTTCCCTAATTTTTCTACCAGGAGACAGGAAACAATTATGTATATGTTCCGGACCATATGAGTATTTGGACCATATGCGTATGGTCAAGACCATATGCATATATACTCATATGGTCCGACCATACGCGTATGGTCTGGGTAATAATCGATGAACGTTGAACAGTAATTGCGTAGTTTAAGGCATAACCCTTCAAGATGTCATAAATTAAGAGTTTTTTGACTTAGATAATAATTTGGTAATCATTGATAAATGAAATAAAATAAATTTTAATCACAAGTAAAAATTATAGTAGAAGCATTTTTGCATGGTCATTATCAATTTGTCTTTACGAAATGTAATATGTCAAATCTGAAAATAACTAAATGAACTGTTAAGCAAGAAGTCAACTGTTTTACTCATTAGCAATTGATCATTGAACCCTCCTTTTAGCTTTATTTTTGTGTTTCAATTTGTTTTTTGCAAAAAATTTCTTTAACATTTCAAATCATTTTGAGTTGTTTTGAAATTTGTTCATGATTTACAATTTCAGTAATTTATACGTGCTGCCCCTCTATTTTTATGTAGAAACCACTGGTATTGAAGATCGTATGAATAAGTGTACTTAAGTGAAAATAAGAGGAAGTTAGAAGAAATCAAAGAAAATCTAATATAAACGCCGGGGAAAAAGAAAAAAAAATTGTCCATACCCTAAACACCTGTGGTTTCATGTACGGACGAAACAGTCAACAGTATAAAGGTGCGTAAAATTCATACTAGATAACGAAGGCAAAACAACAAATAAACCCAGATTCAGACAATAAGTAACAAAGATAAAGGATTTCAGTTAACAAATTGTGCCGATTTTGGTTCAGAGAACGAGCTGTATCTGTGAAGGAAGTTAGAATTTTTTTGAAAAATACCTATATGGTCTAAATACTCACATGGTCTGGCAGTTGATAACCAAATGAGTATACCAATATGGTCATGACCATACACGTACAGTCCAAATACTCATATAGTCTGGAACATATATATATTTTGTGGCCAACCATAGGTAAAGGGTTTTTAACTATCTAAATAATCAGCCGATGAAAGCAGTGGCATTAATATTTCATGAATATCCAGGACAAATAAAAATATGCTGAAGAATGGTAGGAATTTTGACTGGACTAGAAGTAAGGGAATGCTGGAAATCGTTATTGTTGTGTTGAATTTTTTTTTTTGTCAGATCAAAATCTTATACTTCAAAAATATCATTAGGTTGTATATAGAAGTTGAGTCGTAACTTGGGCTTCCTTAAAAAAATCTGATGCAGCCATACATTTTTTCAAGTCTAGTTTTTAATCTTTTTAGACTTTGTAACCAAAGGCATCCAAGCCCATTAAGGTAATAATTGGGGAATCAAGGGCAATAAATGTGATCACAGCCCATGAAAATGAATACTTAGTACTTTTGATACAGACTCTTAACCTCAAAACTAGTGGTGTGTATAAGTCAAACTACCAAAAAGTAGTCAACTACTGAAGAGGCAACATTTTTTTTTCCCCAAAATCATGGTTAAAAACTGATTTCTGATCAAATTCATGAGTTAAGGTAAACTCATTCATTAATTCAAACCAATTTCTTAAAAGGCTTTTTTATATCAGTTTTGACAAAAATACATTTATATGATTAAAAGGTCAAATAACATCTTTATCAATTCAAAAACTGACAACTTAATTCCCTATTATAATCTGGAGCCAGAATGCCCACATTATATATTTTAAAATGATTTACTTTGAAATATTAGAAGAGGTTATGAAAATTAAGTTATTGTGTTCAGATTAATAGTGTGTAGTTCCATTTTATCCAATTTCATCACATAGAATAGGACCGTAATGGACCTTAATGATACATGATGATATTTCTTTATTGAAAGTTCCCATGCCTATCTCCCTTTCAAAATGAATTCGACAATAATAAATATTTTTTTTCAAGTATGGTACATTTGATTTAGTAGCCATTGTGATAAGTAGAAAAAAAGGTAATAAAAATTTCTTAAATTACATGTCAACTTAGAAAATAAATGGACATGGTGGACATGGTGTCTACATGGTCAAATAACCGAAACTCACAGCAAAGTGACATCCATTGTCAAATTTATCACTAAAAGTGAGAATTGACGAACAACAAGGTTACCTTTGTGTTATTATCCAGAAATATCACCTTTTTGTTATGGTTGCCTAATTTGCTAATAATGAATTTCCTTTAACTAATAAGGTTACTATGTTTAAATTAGTAAAAGTTGTTTGATGTGGCAGACACTTCTAATTAAGAACATCCGGTAATCTTTTCATTTACAGGGTACAATTCTCTTAAGACAATAAACGAATTTTCCAAAACAATAAAATTTGTAGTTTTAATCAATTTGGAAAACTCGAAATTTAGTCAACAAATGTATTTGTCTTAAAGCGGTAGACTCTGTATGAATTTCTTACATTATTCTTATTTATGATGCATGTGATATTTGTCACTGGTCAACCTTTAACAGCAATATTCCCTAAAGTTTAGCCTCAGTGGCCTAGTGGTCTTAGTAGTAAAACTACAGTGATTACTAGCATGTCAACACTGAGGTTGTGAGTTTGAACCCAGCTTTGACAAAGGGGGAATTGACTCTAATTTTTAATAAACCAGGATTGCTAGTTGCAATTCAGCTTTTTTCACCAACAAAAATTGGTCACCATGAGCAAAGTGTGCTGAAAAGATTGTGTTAAACACCAGCAATCAATCAATCTATATTCCAAAAACCCTAATAGATCATATAAAAGTTTATATGAAAAGTCAAAAAAGTATTAACTGAGGCAGTTGTAGTAGAACAGACAATACCATAGTCAAAATAATTAAAGATGAACAGACAAATAATAGTCCACAAAACACTAAAAATTGAATAACTTTAATACCACTCAAATCCAGGAGAGGACTCAGCAGCAATAGAAGGGGAAGCATCATGCTCCATCATTGAAACCTGTTGTATTTATTGAAGATCTATTCATTTTTGTGAAAGTTCCAGTTTCTTAGTTACTTGATTTTGTGGTTTTATTATTGACCCTTAGGAAAGATGCTAAAACAAGTATTTCATAGAGGTCTAAAACTAGTTGTTTCCTCATATAAGCCAACAAATCATGGATACTAAAATGTGGTTCGGTATCATATGCCAAGTTGGACAAGCTTATCAAACTAACCAACCTGGAACACCTGGCTGGTGTAATTTCTTAATTTTTGTGTTGTTCCATATTGACAAATCTGGACTGATATCATATTTAAATAACGAACAAACAAAAGAAGGAAAGAAAGAACAAACAAACAAACAAATGAATGAATGAATGAATGACTAATTCATTACAAAGCAGTAATTAAATGTTAAAGCAACACAAACATAGTTACAATTTGACACATAATAACCAACAGAGAACAATATTTAAAACAAGAGTCCACACACTGAAATGTCTCGACTGCTTATGTTTTATTCATGATTGAATAAAATAATGAGGTCAAGGTCAAATGAACCCTACCAGACAGACATGTTCACCTTACAATCATTCCATACACCAAATATAGTTGACTTATTGCTAAATGTACATGATAAACTGACAAAACCAGGAAAAACTAATATTGACCAATGAACCATGAAAATGAGGTCAACGTAAGATGAACCCTGACAGACTGACATGAACACCTTACAATCATTCCATACACCAAATATAGTTGACTTATTGCTTATAGTATCTGATAAACTGACAAAACCATGATAACTTAACATTGACCAATGAACCATGAAATGAAGGTCAAGGTTGTATGAAACAGACCAGACAGACATTTACACCTTACAATCATTCCATACACCAAATATAGTGACCCTATTGCTTATAGTACCTGATAAATAGACCAAACCACAAAAAGTAAACATTGATCAATGAACCATGAAATAAAGGTCAAGGTCAGATGAAACATACCAGTTGGACATGAACACCTTACAGTCATTCCATACACCAAACATAGTTGACCTATTGCTTATAGTATCTGAGATTCTGACCTGACCAACAAACTTTAACCTTGATCACTGATCCATGAAATGAGAAATTCTCATGACAAAAAAAACTCTTATTTCAAGCAGTCACTGAACCATCAAAATGAGGTCAAGGACAATAGACATATGACAGACAGAAACTTTGTAACATAAGGTATCTGCATACACAGTCTTCTACCTTCTTATACAAATAGTTTATCATCCCTGCCACCATGGATTGTAATCCCTATGTCTCGCATTCTGCAACTTTCTTCTCAGGCGAGACAACTAGTTCAGTAGATAAACATATTGGTCCTAGGGTAATGAAAGGAACTTTTTTTTTGCCAGGATGTAGTTCAGATTTCCTAAGTGTTTAGTAGTTTTTGTTGTTAATTTTTTAAAATGTTTTTAGGTTAGGATAGTCCTTTTAACAAGCTTCAGGGTACCAGACACTTCTTTCAGTTTTTACTTCATCAAAAATTTTGATAGGAAGTATAACTAAGAGGCAAATATTTCATGCATATTCAGAATGATGGTCTAATACTACATATGTTGTGTAAGAAAAGAAAATATTACAAAGGAGTAGTACCTACGTACAATCTTTTGAAGTTTTGCCAGATGAGTGTGTTTGTAGTATCTGTTTTTTATATTAATTATTAAAACAGCATTTCAACATCATTCTCATTATATCATTTAATATTATACAACAAAATACTCAAAATCTATAACCTTTGTGCTTGAGTCAATCAAAAGTATTAAGTAGCTTTTCATCTAAAAATATAAATGAATTATGAAAAACTCTTTATTATTATTTCCTTACAGCATCTACTGTTTGTATGAAATTACAAAAATAACATTTAGACAACAGATATCAATAATCATCAAACAAAAATTTTAATTCATATATAATACATAAATAGATGAATAATGAGGATATTGAGTGATATTTATAATGTTCATTTTTCATTAGCTTTTAAAGATTATGATAATGGATGCATGGAAGACTGTTATGTCCAGTGGCAAAATCAGATCCAGATTTAGGAAGAAAACATGTTCATGTGATATGAATAAGAACTTTGCTTTTTTTTGGTACTATACTGACATGCTGAACCAGATTTTTAATGTACTAGTTACAAGGTACACTAACAATTAACAAGAAGACATGTCACTCTACCAGGACACATTATTCTGACACAATGTCTACCAGTCTTTGCTTAGCAAAGAAGCAGCAAATACTAATTTTCAATTTTTGATTTTATCCAGCCTGGGATCAAACCTACGACCTCCCACACTCAAGGCACGCTCACGAGCTTATGTTTGGCAATAATGCCTGAAATACTTCTAAAAATAGAATTGCCAACACTTTCGTCAAGGAATAGGAAACCTTAACCTATTGAAAGGCTTCAATTTAGAATTATCTCCCCATACTCATTATAATATTAAATTTAGCTAATGGAAATTAAAACCATTTTCTGCACATTCAAGCCATTCATTGACATTATTAAAGTTTTATTGTTGAAGAGGGCAAAACTGACACATCCCAGCAGCTTCTTTGTAACTCACAAACTTCACCTTGCCATTGGTGATTTCAAGAAATTTTCAAACAGATCATTTATTTTAAAAGTTTTTATACTCTGATATCCAGTCACTTAAGGAATGTAAGAAACAATATACAAAAACTTCAGTCTATAAATTCTTCTTTTAAATTTTCCCATGGAGGAATGTGCATCTGGAAAAAATATTTAAAAATCAATGTTTAAATGATAGTTTGTAGGTAATAGGGCTCTATGCTTTTGTAAACATATAAACAAACTATAGTATGCATGTGTTCATTAGTAGCAATAACACTGAAGCAAGATGTTTCCACCAGATGACTGATATTACTTTCCTCTCAAATTATGTCATTTTTGGCCTGTTTAATACTGTTTCAACATGAAAAACAATTATAATTTCAATTACTACATTCCAGAAAAATTAAGACATCTAGACAGTGCATACTTCCAGATAAAAGAGAACAAAGGTCTAAAATGTAAATATGAATACATGTCATCTGAATCCTTCACTCACTAATTGATCAAAGCTTATGACTAGGGTTCTACTTGTTTTGACTTTATTTCTCATTTACTAAACAAAAACCTTCTGTACTGTGAACAAAGAGTTGACAAACATTTATAAAAATACATAATACAATGTTTTGACTACAATACTCCTGTAAGTCAAATGGCAAATATTTCAGAGATATTGAAAAAAAAACTGTTACATGAAAACAGAACAGCTGTTGTCACACTCACAGAACACATGACTAACAGGCATCAGTGAACAAAAAACGAATTGATATCAGCCGAGGACTTATAATGGCTGTGTTCTAGATAGGATTTAAGAGCAGAAGGGCATAGTTTACGGATAAAGGGCACATTAGCGCAGTTTCTTGTCTGAAAAGGGACAACTTGATCATATTCATATAAAAAATTGAAAGAATATAGTATTTGGGGTCGTAAAAAGATTTTTCCAGCAGTTAAACTGATTTTTTTTACAATGGAACATATTTTTTTTTATTCACAAAACAAAATTGCATAGAGCAGGACTATAAGGGCAAAGAGAAGCTGTGCAACTCTTTTGGGGTTAGCTAGGACATTGGACATGTCATTGTGTATTCATAAGTGTATAATATCAATCACTATAAATAAACAGACCCACACAAAATAAGCTTTCTAAAGTGTGTATAACTGTACTTTTTATAATCTAAATAGGGACTATTAGGGTTATTAGCCTTCTTCTTACTATTCATAAATAGAACAAACACAGTAAAATAGGGTCATTATTGCTAAAGTAAACAAAATACTTCAGTTGACAAATATTTAAATAGTAATTTTAAGATGCAGAAGAAGGGTTAAAAGATCAAATCAGATTATATGGAGCCCATAGGTCTGAGCTATCATATGACCTAAATTTCATGAAGTACAGTTCCATGAAATATGAAGGATCTTGATGTGGCACTGTAGTATATTATTCTTCCTTTGTGATTCCATGAAGTTCTATGTTCCCATTGTAAAATGTCTCAAACAACACTTAATGAGGCTTTAGTTTTCAATGCTTAGCCATACCTCCATAAAAATAATGCTATAACCAGAGGTTCCAAGGAGCAGGCATAAGTCTCCTTGAATTCATGGATAATGTCAAGAATGACCTATTCAAACTATTTAGCTATCTATTATATAAATAAGGAGAAGTCGTATGATAGCCAATGAGAAAACTAACAGAAATGACCAAATAATCAAAGCACAAAGAATAAAGGTTACTGTACAGCTTTCAATAATTAGAAAAACCCATACCCTATAGTAAGCTATGAAAGACCCTTGAATGAAAACCAACAGCCTGATTTATGCTATAACAATGAAAGAAAAACAAATATAACAAACAACGATCAACCACAACCACTGAATTACAGGTTCTGTTGACAGGCACAAAAATGATATTTATACATGTTTGTGAGCACTCAACCCTTCCTCTTAACTGGGAGAGTGGTTAAAAAACACAACAGAAGAACAAATTAAGATTGGTTCTAAGCACAAAAACAAACTATAAAAAGATAAAAGACATAAAGTGGTGTACTCAGTGTACTCTACTTTACTGAAATCTAGTTAACAGGTCTAATTCAACTAATAAATAAACAAAGTTCTCCATGACTAAAAATCAATCAGTACACCTACTGTTAAAGGATTTAGTAATAGGACATCAGGTTTGAATCTGAATTTTTTTACAACTTTGTTATGATTTTTTTTAAGTTTTGAAATTGGTTGGGGTCATGAACCAAACTGACTTGAAGTGTTCATTTTTTTTTAAAGTTGTTGTTTTTTGTGATTGTTTTTCACAGTATTTTTTAATCATTTTAATCAGATTTTTGTCGGTTTTACCATAAGTATAACCTATCTTTTTGAATGGTATCAAATTGTCCTGTGATTTCAGAACACATTTAAAAAAAAATACAGTTAGTGGTAATTTAACAGACCATGATGAACTAAATGTACCAAGTGAAGCTAAAATCCCGCCTCAAATGGGGCTTTGTATCATATTGAAAATTATGTAAAGAACTTTTAACTCAAATCCTTTGGATATCATCCACATTTCTAACATTATAAAATTTAAAAAATGACACTTTTTCTCATGCCATTTTCAAAGTAAACTGTAATACAATATAACTAGCAATTACAATTTCTAATTTCAAAACTCCTTATGCAATTTCTATATAAACCTCTTCAAACAATTTTCATTACAGATAACATTAAATTTTTATTAAACTCTCTGGAGGTAATACAATATTTTTAAGTCATTAAGATTAAATCAGCATCAGGATGTGAAGGATCTTAACTTTTAGATTATGTTTACTTTCAAGGGTAATAGAATACATAATATTGTCACCAAAAAGTCTCTTGCACATGTCAAACTGTTTTCAAATAGTTTTACAAGGTAACTGTATCCTTTAAGTACAGTCCTGCACCTGTCAAAAAATCCGGGTATTTCAATGTCACAGAGGTCATTCAATATGCAAATGTTATATAAACATTAATTCTTTATTTAAGGTTTGTTACCTTGCTTTATATCAGTGAGATACCGTTACATGTATTTAAATTTTGGCCTCCAAAGGATGCCAATGAATATGTTGATATATTTAAATAAGGACAAATAAATTTCCACTAAGAAACATACCTGAAATATCACAATGCAATGTGGGTGTTTTAAAATTTTATAGAATTTATAAAATCTTATAAAATTCCTTAGGTAGAGTATGCAGTGGTTATCAAAAATAGGATTTATTTACATTGACTTTTCAATCCTTAAAAGACAGTGTGAGAATATTTTTCAAAACTGTGTTTTTTATCATTTTAAATTTTCATATAAACATGAAATTGGCATTTAAAATGGCTATACTGAAAGAAAATGACAATAACAAGCCTACATACTTTTTTGATTTCTTAGTTTTAAAGCAAGATTACGGTACATATATGTATATACATATATCAAACCCTTTACTTCCTTCTTTGCTCATTAATCATTTGACTCATTTTTTTTAACTCAGACTGTCAAAACATAATGCTTTTTTTTTGAATTTCTGTTTGTTAATGAAAAGAATATTACATTTTTGTGTTATTCAATTTTTAAAAATTTCTTCATATATAAAAGAAAATGGGTAATTGACTAATAGTTCTCTATTGCAAACTCTGAAAATAATTTCACATTCTTTTCTCATTGAACAATTGTTCTCAATACAGAGATTACTTTTATTATTATTATTATTTAAGACATTTTGCATGAAATAACCTGTTTATTGAAAACTATTTATATAGACATATCAAACAATTCGTTGAGAAAAATTTTACCCCAGCAAAAAGTTCTGGATTACTCAAATAGGGTTGGAAACATGTTGCAGAAATTGGTTGAGTAAACTGTAACTCCTTCATCAAGATTTTTTTTTAAAATAAATAGAATGCATTAAACATTTAGTAAATTGAAGAAATTTTTATAAAAAAAACCTCCAAGGCATCAGAATTTTCCAGTTAAAAGAATGCAGGCCTCTTCCACTCACTAACTAGAGGCTTTTTGTCCTTTGTTAAACTAAGTCCCCATTGGCAGCCATCTTGGTTGATGGATTTGCTACAAAGTAACAACATTTGGTCAGCACCTCATAAGGCACATTCATGCCATGCTTTATTTCATTCCATTCAGTGGTTCTCTAAAAGAAGACATTTGTATGTATTTCCCATAGGGTCCTATGTTAAACTAAGTCCCCCTCTGGCGGCCATCTTGGATGATGGATTGGCTTCAGAGTGACAACACTTGGTCAGCACCTCATAAGGAACATTCATGCCATGTTTGGTTTCATTCCATTCAGTGTTTCTCTAAAAGAAGACATTAGTATGTATTGTCCATAGGGTCCTATGTTAAACGAAGTCCCCCGCTGGTGGCCATCTTGGATGATGGATCGGCTACAAAGTAACAACACTTGGTCAGCACCTCATAAGGAACATTCATGCCATGTTTGGTTTCATTCCATTCAGAGGTTCTCTAGAAGAAGTTCAAAATGTAAAAAGTTAACGACGACGGATGACGGACGCCGAGTGATGAGAAAAGCTCACTTGGCGCTTTGGGCCAGGTGAGCTAAAAATGGTTAATGCTTATTATAATGACTTCTCCTGCCTCAATGCCTGCAAGAACCACCTGAATTTACAGGTGTAACGAGTTTAAGCAAACAAAAACAAACAATGTGATCTGATACAATATCAGACAATTTCCTCCCCCCTCTTATCCAATAGTGATGAGTTATAAAGAATGATGTCTGTAATATATGGTTTTCCAATCAAAGGCCTGTTACTTTCAATTTACTTCATTGAGCCATCATGGCAGAGTAAACATAAATGATGGAATGGAGATTTAATGATCCTCACTAACGAAAGTAGTAATGTTTACGTCAATCTTTCCTTTACCTATTCTTTCTGTTTTCCACAAAAAATACACAAAATGTCAAACTTTTTTGAAACTCATAAAGCCAAAAAAATATACACTTTTTTGATGATTTCCGTTTTTTAATGAAAAGAAAACTACTTTTTGTTATTTAATTTATAAACATTTCTTCATACATAGAAAAAAAATTTGGTTAATTGACTTCTAGTTCTCTTGGCATGTTTATATAAAACCATAAAAAAACCAAGACAAAAATATTGGTCATAGATTCCTGAATGTTGCTGAACAGCATATGTACCAAAGTGTTACTATATATAAGAAAAAATACAGCAGTGAAATGTCATTGAAAAATTAACATAGATTTCTGAACAAATTCTCACACATGGAATGTACCTCTAATTCAGAAATTATTGTCTGCATTTATCTATATGACTGTTGAACAATGGACAATATTGCAAAATAAATTTAAGCAATTTCAGGAATTTTGTGTTTTATGATATATTTTCCTCAAGTCACATCTTCTGCATCAATAATAACAACATTAAAATTACAGTATCTCATAAAGAACCAAATGCTATCTAACAACAACACCGCAATGGTCAAATACAATGAAACAGAGATATAATACCATAGGATTCTGAGAAACATTTCCAAATAAAAACTTAACCAAATTCACTCAAGCATGAAATATAGGTCCTTGTTGTATTCTACAATGTCATTGATATATTACCAAATACAAATTACAATAATTGGCAATGGTAATAGTGTTGGGAATCAGCTGGAAAATCATATTTGATTGATCAGAATAATTGGACATCATGCTCCGGTTTGGTTTGCAATTATAATCTATTTTTAATTTATTTGCAAATAATGTAGAAATTATATAACACACTTTTACTTATGTAATAATTGTGCATGAAATTTATAGAGTTGAAGTATAATTACCCAAACATACAAAATAAAATGCCATAAATGCAGAGATGTGTTTTAAGGATATGTACAGAATGAATATTATAAAGGACATTCCTTACATTTACAGGTAAATATCAAAGGATTTCCCTAAAAAAAATGCATTCTTCATACCTGCCAACTTTTCAAAATCTCCATGGGGGATTTTAAGAACAAGAGGACCTAATGTTCCTTTTATATATTGTTATAAGTGTCCTTAATCTACTCCTATATTGTTTGCATGAGTAAATATGTGCTTAAATACCCATTTAACTCATTTGAATGCCTGTTTTCAGGTCTTCATTTTATATAATAAAGAATTTCAAAATTCAGGTCAACACCTCTCATGGGGATATCCCCCATAAATTGGGATAGTTGGCAGGTCTGATTCTTTATATATTTTTTTTATTTTTATCTATATCGATTATTGAAAATTATGATCTAGTAACAAAATAATTTCAATAATCAATGTATTTTTTTAATGTAATTGATAATGGAATATCACTACCTTACAATTCAGGTAAACTGACCTAAATACAAAACTTAATGGAATCATGACAGCTATACCCACAGTCAAGACTAATAAATCCTCTGCTGCTTCTTGTTAAATGAATAGAACCAAGGTCAGGGACTCCAATAAGTTAACCTTATTTGAATCCTTGACACTGAAGGAACTTTAAACTTCTCATAAACTTTGAACTTGAAAAAGCAGACAATTAAAACTGTCTGTGGTAATATGCTCCTAATAACTTTTAGAAACATGAGAAATTAAGTTAAAAACTTAAAAGATTAGTAAAATGGAATATATATAGAGCCCATATATTTAAAAAAAAATAATAATCATTTAATTTAAGAGACCACACAAAAAGCCTTTTTCAAATTTTTCTTTGTTTACAATGCCTTTTTAACTGTGGTTTTATATTGGATAAGCACTTAAACAAATCGAACAAGTTTATCATAACATATACATGTTTTTTTCAAAAATAAACCTTGTTGCTTTTCAACATTTTAATCTTAATTTTACTACGAAGTGAAACACCTGGACTGCCGTATTTCAAAATAAAAATATTTAAATTCAATTTTCAAGCCACATGTTCACTAAGGACATTTTAAAACTTTTTAATTTCGAAAATATTTTTTCTAAGGATTATTAAAATGACAATTTCCTCTTTCTCTTTAATTCCTATTAAACAAATGTAATTCTCATATGCCTGAAAGGTTCAAGATCTTTTCTTTTGATTCCTTATTAACCACAACTTCTAGAATTAACATTTAAACTTTTAATAAAAACATTTAAAAGTTTCCAAGTTCAATTAGGGTGAACAGTTCAGCCACCTAACATTAGTTATTATACCAGATTACAGCTAGAAGCTAAATTCATTTAAATTTTAGAAGTACTTTTTGTCGTTTTTTTCTATATAATTATTTCAGTTCAACCTTCAGATATCAATACCCATTTCAATAGCATCTCGTATTTGTTAAGTGAGACCTGATAATATCTGTCATCACCCAAACCTACTTAATTTTCATCTATTTCCCCTGATCTTCTTTCTATTTTTTAAATGTCTCCATTGAACCATACAGTATAGTTAGACAACATTGTGTTGTAAGGTGACAATGTCAAACAGCTCGCGGCTAAAGCTTGAAAGATATGACACCCTACAATACTACCCCAACTGAGCTGTACAATATATTATATCAACAGAAAAAATGGAAAGAAAAACTTTTGAAAACCTGTATTTTTCTTGAAATTTATCGCTGATCTACCATTCTATTCTATTGAAAAATAAAAAGATTTAATATGAATGAGTATTTGTTACAGAAAACCGCAAGTCAATCCTAGAGGTGATGACCTTCAGATACAATTACACACGTACCTGGTATATAGAGATAAGGGCCTTAATCTGGACCATATATTACTTTTTAAAAAGTTGTAACACATAGTATCTTTCTCTTTTATTGTAATTATAACAATTTTCTGGAGATTTTCATGGACCACAATGCAGTTGTACTCATCTAAAATAATCCAATATCCCAAGAATAAAAATATTTAGAAATCTTTACTTCACTGTACAATTTGTTACAATTAGAAATATAGAAACCACCACTGCAACAAGTGTGTTACGATATTTCTCCACTCGAGACAGTTAAATTTTAATATTTAAAGCACAAGGCTTGCCGATCTTTTTAAATAATCCAAATTTAACTGTTGTAATTTTTAATTTGTATCCTTCCATATTATCAAAGATTTCAAAGATTTGAAGAAAGTTGTGTTCTTTATATGTGAGTCGTCATCAGGCATGGTCACCTTTTTTCATGACGTCACAATAGGAAATTCGGAAGAAACCAGAAAATTTGACGTCATAATTAAATTTTGACCAATCATTTGCCGAGAACATATATTTCACTAGTGAGGAGAACAATTTTTCACAATTGTTTGGGGAATTTGAAAATAGTGAAAAAATTAGAGAAAGAATCAAAAAGGGACCAACCTAGAAATGACAGCATCTGTTAATTTATTTATTCTGATGAAGTATTTTGGTTAAGATCATTGATATGCAAACACCAGTGTATAAGACTGAAAATTCCTCAGACAGTTTTTATTTTTATGTTTAATGTCACAAACCAGACTCTTGGTACATTTTGACAGTACATGAATTAAAATGAATAAAAGAATTTAGTAAGAGAAAAGAGAAACTGAAAAATATTTATTGTTTTAATAAGAAAATTAAGTGGAATTCAAAGCATTAATTTAAAGCTATTTCCTGGATTAACAGTCATCAGTAACAACACAGACAAAAGCACAGTCAATATACTGTAAGGAAATTACAAATTTTCTGGTTTTACTCTTTATTCCTTTAAGAAGTGTCTGATAGATACCAAAGATTTTGATGGGCTAAAATTGTACTACATGTATTTAAACTTTTGTAATTTACCAGCAGATCATAGCTATTAAAATAATTTTTGGGGAGCATTTCATTTGTATAAATGACATCATTTATTGTATCATGTAACTTCTGGGTTGCAAATAAACCTTCGTCTTCCAACACATGATTGTACCTTTATTCACATACATTCATAATCCTGCACAATAACAAAAAATAATATATGTTTCTATATAGCTCCAAAATAAGAAAGGTAAAGCCTGGATTATCACTTCTATAAGCTGGTCAACTACCTTTCATACAAAGAATTGTCAGGAACTGCATGTATGACAAAGGTCAAAGGATTACTTGTATCAAAAGGTAGGTTAATGTGCTGTGAGCCATTATCATGAATGGCCTTGTTCAAAGGTACAATAACTTTTGTTATTAAAAAAGGTTGAACCAAAAATTCAAAACCACAGATTTCTCCATGAAAAAAAAATTGGAATCGGCAAATAATAGCTTAATATTTTCAAGGAACAATGCATTATAAATTTATACAAGCAGTTTACTAAATGAAATAAATAAAAGTATGATGAAAGGAATACAGTACAAATCTCATAAGAAAACTGAATAAGAAAGACTGACGTTAAACAAGCTGTAATAAGTAATCTGTCCAGTACCTCAAATATTCTTATAAGATCAGTAAACCTACTTTGATCAAAAAGATATACCCTTCAGAACACAGATCTGGTAGGTCATCTAAATATAGTCCAAAAATTATGCCTGTTAGACAAAGAGTCTGCAAAACATAAAGTGATCAGTTGACATATGACCCTCATGGGAAGTCAATGATGCTGGATGGTCACAAGTCATGAACCTTGGCGATGGTTTTCTTTTGTTCTCTTAATGTTTTTAATAGAAAAAATATTGAGTTTTGTATTAATGACAGACTTGTGTAGTCTCTGTGTAATCCTCACTATGCTATGATCAGAGTGATTTTGTGCAAGAATACTATATTATAAGACATCATTTGTATACTATTAAAGACTGTATAATAACCTCAAAATGTCTTTTAGTTTTCTACGTCATTGGGTTGCTGTCTCCTCCATGTAAACCACACATCGTTCATAAGTTCATATCATTTTGCTATTACAATAATGTAAAAGAAGTTCATGTGGCCTTCTTAAAAATATATTATGTAATAGAGGAAAACTGTGTCAGTCGTACAATGTTTACCCTGATATATATCATGATATTTCATTTAGGGGAAAATGATGTGAAGTTCAAGGGTACTCTTGATTGTCTTTGTATATTCAGATGGTGTATGATGAAATTCAACAGTACTGTATTAAATATATAAGGAGGGATGTGATCTGAGAAAAAAGTTTAACCAAGCCATATGTTCATGTGCCTATCTTAGGTTGTTGTCTTTTGATATTTTTTTCAATGTTTTAGGAAAATTAAAAAAAATTGGCATAGTAGATCTTTGAAATTTATTATTTTAGACTTGATCTATTGTACAGACACCTGTCTATTGTTTACATCTTAATATTTTCTTTTTTTTTAACCTTCATTTGCTGTTCAATTGACATAGCGGTATACCCCACATCTCCTTTTATTTATTTACAGTGGTATTATCCTCATTTACATTGAACTTTTTAGTGAGTGTTCAACAACTTTCACTTACATATAGCAAGATCTATCATATCTTTTATTCAAGCCATATTTCATTACATTAAAGATAGTACGCAGCATCCTAGCATTCATCACAACATATGAATACAATTTTTATCATGTTAAAGTGTTTATATTGATTAATAAACAACTCCCTGAAAATAATTTGCCAAAATTAATACTCGGCATACTGTGAAGTACTCATTGATTCTGGCATTTATGATTGACAGCCTCCAATTTACTTTTTAAATTATATGGAATTAGGAGCATCCACCTTTAATCAAACAATAGATTATAAAGTGAAAACAGATTTTAGAAAAAATATACTGTAAATGAGGACTTTCTCAAAAGTTCTTACTTTTTTTTAAAGTTCTTTTTTTTTTATCTTCCTATTAATAGATAGATGTACTAGTTTACACACAATTTTTATTAAAACATACATTACAACAAATAAACATAAACAATGAAATATTCACTTTTTTATTTTGTGATAACTAGAATGCCTGCAAATATGTGACCCGCAATGACATTTCCAGGTTTATGGCGGTAAACGTAATAATGAGAAAACGTTGATGTAAAGTGGTAACGTAACCGGGCACCTGTTATTGAATGTCCAAATATATCATGCGGTAAATAAAGTCATACCTGCCAATTTTTCAAAATCTCCATGGGGATTTTAAGTGCAAGAGGACCTGATGCTCCTCTTATATTTTCATAAGTGTGTTCTTAATCTACAACTATATTGTTTGAATAAGTATATACGTAGGACTCGGAACCGTGATGGTACTCCGAACCGCGATGGTCACGCTGAAATGCGATGGTTTGACGCTGAAGTGTGTTTCTGATCACGCTGAAGTGCGATGGTGGCATTGTGACGCTATCTTGTTTGAAACTACGCCAAAGTGCGATGGTGGTTACGCTGAAGTGCCATGGATTACAGAAACTATATTTTCTATGTCGATGAAAAAGTCAATTTCTTTGTTAAAAGCAGCTTTTCATGTTTATTAAGTAAATCATCAAGAATATTAACCCGTTTAATTAAACACAGTCATGATAAATATTTCCAGTCACATTTGTAACGTTGAAGTTTTGGACAAAAATAAGCCAACTTCATACAATTATTCAAGACGCTACATACAAAGGTTTATTTTTTATAAAAACCAGTGCTATTTTCAATGACTGAAAATGCGATAGCTGTTTAAAATTCAATATAATAAGGGCCTTATAAACTTATCACCACAGTGGTTTTCACTGCAACTGGAGAAAATGTGGAATGTTTTTGCATACTAGTATTCATCATGAATACAACTTGTAAACAGATTTTAATACTACCGGAAAATGGGAAATAATTAGTAGGCAGGGGACATTTAGATCCTTTTTAGAAATCTACAGAAGTTTCGTTTTTTACGTACTGTGGAGATTCGAATTCTCTAACTACATATGGGTCCCCAGAGAGACTTTCCATATTATGATATTACGGTAAACGTGGAACTCATGAGAGCTGAGAGCTGAGATTATGTTAAGATAAACTGTTAAAGCAGAAGATTGTCCCCATGCAGCAAATTTAAAGAGAACGATCTCTCATTTAGTATGAAACTGTAACTAATGACATTTATAGACCATCACACTTCAGCGAACAGACCATTGCACTTCTGCGAAGACCATCACACTTCAGCGTGACCATCGCACCTTTGAGTCCTACATATATGTGCTTAAATACCCTTTTAAGTCATTTGAATGCCTGTTTTGAGGATTAAAGTTTATAAAAAAAGAAATTCAAAATTCAGGTCAACACCTCTAATGGCGGATATCCCCCATACATCGGGATAGTTGGCAGGTCTGTTTAAAAGTTTTATTTTTTCTTGACTTGAGGAAATTTGAATCTTATATAAAGACAAAACAAGTTGATTTTTTACGTAAAATTAATAATTAAGGATAAAAATCCAGTTTAGAATCGCATTCTTAATTCACACAATTTATCTTTTAGATTTCATTGCACTGATCTGAATAAAAATTAATTCTCAAAGGGGCCTGAAAATAAACTTTAGATCATTATAGGCATAATTCAAAGTGCAGTGTTAATATTTTTCTCTAATTTATTCCCAATACAGATTGCAGCATGAACAATAAGTTTTTGGAGTAAATCTCATTGTTTTATCTATGCCTGTCTTAGAAATACATAAACAAGATGTGTGTGTTGTTGAAAGTTTTCTTACATCCCTTTCACCTACATCCCCTTATATTATTGATCATGCTGTTTGACTGTTTCATCTTACTCTGCATTAACAGATCTTTGATTTAATCACTTTGTCAGGATACATGTACAAAATGTATTCACAATAAGATAATAGATGAACATTAAAAGCATATTAAATAATACACAGCTCCTTGATGGTTTATTATATATCTTGGTATTCATTTTCTAAGCATTGATGTTGTTTTCCTTAAGAGAAAGAAAATGTTGATTTGATTTGATTTTGGTGTTTTAACGCCACTTTAAACACCGCTTTTGGGCTATTTTGATGTGGAGGAAGCGGAGTTCCCAGAGAAAACCACTGACCTTCGATAGGAAAACTGGCAATCCTAGTCAATTAAGATTGAGTCGAGTGCACCTAAGAACTCATAACCTCAGTGTTGACTGGCTAGTGATTACAGTAGTAACTATAGACCACTCAGCCACCGAGGCCCCAGAAAGAAAATGTTTAAGTCATTATTATTTAAATTGCAGATTCTGTTAAATTGTTTCTATGGCAACCGAACGGTTGATATAGAAATACAAATTCTTTAGTTATTTAAACCAAAATAATATGACAAGTTTCAAAACTATAGTCAATGAATATACATGTGTAAAATTGAAAAAAAATGAAAATTTTAATAAAATCGAAAGTAATAAAAATAACCCTAATTCTGTTATTTTGCAGAATCTAGCAAAATAACTAGTCTGAATATGTATTTTTAAATTGTAGGAATAGCAGGAATACACCGTTTTGAATCTATGTATACTTCATAAAAATGCAAACAACTCATTTTGATCCTGGTACCTCCTATATAAGCCTGAAAATCTCATGGCTGGTCACATATGCTAACTTGAATGGACAACTTTCAAATACGTGCATTTTCCTGTACATTTCCTATGTCCAATTCTTATTCTATTACGTCACAGTAAGAACCAAAAGAGTATTTAAGGTATACTAAAAGGGGAGGTCCATAAAAACTGATAAAATCCAACACAAGACTTTATCAACCAACGGACAGAATGAAAAACAACTGTCATAATCCTTAATTGATACAGGCATTTTTTGAAGAAAATGGTGGGTTAAACCTGGTTTAATAGCTTGATAAACCTTAACTAAATTACTCAATAACATCAACCTGTGAAATTCATTCATGAAAAACAATTGGAGATTGGTCAATAGTTGTTGTACACATCACCGATATTGATGTGAAGGGCTAAGTAAGTATTGTATGCATGAATTTAATCCCTCAGATGAAAAGTTCATGCATTCATATTGAAAAAATAAAATCCCTGGAAAATATCCAAGTCTACAGTATATTCAGTATAAAGTGTGCATCTTTAAGCCCAAAATTGTTTTTCACTGCAGATGGAAGCAGTACTATTGAGACAAACGCTCCAAGGAAAAATAATGAACTGCACATTTATAGTTAACAACAGAAATAGCCACAAAGAAATAGAAAGACTTTAAACCAAACAAACAGATGGTTTCAGAAATGTATTAAAATATAGAAGCATTATTTAAACAAATAAAAAATCTTCTCAAGTTAAAACTACATAAAAATATGTTGGTTCTTGATAGGAAATAGTAAAAACAGCAAAGAACTACATATACGGGGAAGGATGAAACTTACAAACATGCTTAATCATGCGAAATTCATTATTGGTCTGTCCCAAGTCAGGAGCCTGAAATTCAGTGGTTGTCCTTGGTTCAGGTCTGTCATTTCGCTTTTCCGTAAATTGAATTGTTATAAATTAGACAGATGGTTTTCTTGTATCAATCGTTTCACATTTTTCATGTCTGAGTTTTCTCATTGTTGAAGACCGTACAGCAACCTATAATTGCTTACATCCACAACTTTCGGTGGATAGTTGTCTCATTGGCAATCATACCACATTCCATATTATTATATAATATAAGTACATTTTCTACTTCCAAACAAATAAAAGAGATAAGTTTGTTTTTTTCTGAGACTGGATTTGGTTGTGTTATTCATGTCAAACTTTAGACTTTAACTGCAGAGTGCTAGTTCCTTGGGAAGCTGGAGGCATATGCAAAGTCACTGGAAATCATAGAAATTACCAGTGAAAACTGTGAATTCAAAAACATTTTACACCTGTCTCACATCCTGGTTGAGTAAATAGAGAGACACACCCTATTACCAGCTATGTGTATAGCAGATGGAATAGGTAACACAGATTAAAATCTGTAGGACACGATTGCAAAATACATTGTATTTCAATGACACTTTGAACGGCAGACAAAAATCTGCTGTACATGATAGCATAAACAATTGTTTTAAATGGCAATCTATAACACAGATCCTTATGTATCTGCTTTAGTGATAGCCATTAATAGTGCCTGATAGAGGGATTATTAAAAAGTTTCACTGTAAGTATTGGAGAGAAACAAATAGACAAAAGACTTATTTCACAAGGCAAATCAATAGTCAAAACTAGAACTTTTATACAGCCAACAGGAAGGACACTGTTATCACCATCAAAGATATCATTTATTCCTACATTTATTTTGAAGTTTTTGCTAATTGAACAAAAGAAGATTGTAGCACACCTTGACTTGAATGGTCAAGGTTACTGCATGGTCAGTGGACACAGGTGTTAAGCTTTGACCATTTGTTTGATGTGAAATAAATGATAAATCCATCATCGAAAATACTTCAGCCTGTCACCATTATGCAAAGGATAAAAATTAAATATCTATAAAAGTAAATTCGGACTAATTATCAATCATTAAAATAACATTTCTTTTTCAGGTATAATGACTGAGCACTTTAAAAAGAAGGACCATATCAAACTAATTAGATGCAGGTGCTAATAAAGAAAAAAAAACATACAATGACAAAGGAAACACATTATATAACTTAGAGCATGTGATGTCATTACATGCAGTCATTAAATTTGTACAAATGTATTCCTGAGTGTCAAGGTTTTGTGGCAAAACAAAAAACTTGAGAATCAAGAACACATTGCCTTTTAATTTATTTATTGTAGAAATCCACATTATACCCAGAGGAGTTGAAGGCATATGAACAATATTCAAGAAGTTTTCAATATAAGATACTTCAAATATTCTGATAGATACTGGTTATACAGTCCAGTCAAGAAGGATCGTTTACTAGAATAAATCTTATTCTATCTGACTCCCTTAACATTTGAAATGACATTATATAACAAGTTCCAAGGACTTTTGTGACTGTTGTCTAAGTAGATTATCTACAGTGATCACTAGACAGTGAACATTAGGGTTGTTATACAAGGTTAGGATTGCCAATTTTCCTATGGAAGGTCATGATCCTTTCCAGGCACTCCAACTCCCTCCACCAATAAAACTGTCCACATGATATAGCCAAGAGAGTTGAAAGTGTCCTACCAACAATCAATCAATCAAGCTCCATATAAACTATCCTTATTTTCAGGTTCCTGCTTGACCATACTTAATTTCTATCATATATTACTGCAGTGGATTCTGCTTGATCATTGGCTTCATCCATTGACTACTCATTGGCAATGAACAAATGATGTAGAAGTTAACTATAGGTCACTGTACAGTCTTAAAAAATGAGCAAAACCCATACTGCATAGCATAGCAAGAAAACAAATCTCTATGTTATCTAATTTAGAGACAAAGCCTCGATAATTTTAACCCCACAAAATTTAAAGTTTCTACAGTCTATTACTTTTTATCAAAGAGTTAACTGCATTTTAAATCTGTGCTTGGGTACTCGTATGGGAGTGAAATTAAAAACATTTTTTTTTCTCAACCAGACCAGAAATCATCCTGATAATTTAGGTTTTGAGTTTCTCACTGACTAATACCCAAAATCCTTTTTTATTCATAGCAATAATATTGGCTATTCTTTTTACAGAAATACTCATTTGGTAAAGTTGACCTTAGATGGATTTAGCTATTTTCTTAGGTCCTTTTTGGTTATATAGCTCTTCAATTGTTTCGGTTCTTATACATCCTTGGCTTTCAAATATTCAGCTGTGAGCATTCCTGATATAGGTAAATCCAGAAAAGCGCTTCGGACACATAAAATTAATAATGTATTGTTTTCATCTTTTGTAAAAAAGTGATATTTTAATTAATAAGAATTTTTCACTTTTTGAATTAAATGGAAAAAATGGAATTTTAAGCAATAAAATATCCTACTTCTATTTCCCCAACACATTGTGTAAAATTGATGTGAAATATATAAATGGTCTGCAGTTAGACATGTTGAAATAAACTGGAAAAAAGTGACTGAATTAATGTATATTTGCATATCATAAAACACAACAGAAGAGCATTGCGTTGAATTTTATTTACTAGGAATGATTTCAACTAATTGAGAAAAAAAAATATTCATAAGCAAAAATGTAAAAGTCTTCAAACACTGGCAGAGAGTTATGAGAATTTTTAATTTATTTCGGCTTTATTTCTATGACCCAAGAGCTGTTCTTAAATAAACAAATGACTTTTCATGAAATATGCAAATTCTAAACAAAACAAACTGAAGTTTTCAGAGTTCATAAATGCATTCCATATGACTGACAGGTGTTAAACACTAAAATAGATATATCAAGTAGCTCTTTCTATGGATTTTGTGATCTTCTATAGTACATAGCCATATTGCTTCTTTCTGCTTCATCGTAACAAACGTTTGCTAAACTCATCTAATGAACAATTATTCGCACCTTCTACTCTTGAAATTGTGTAAGATAAGTTATGACTTCCTCCAAAACAAAGCACACCAATCATAATTTTATGAAAAAGTGCCTTTATGAGAAATTTTCTCATCATAATTTTCAACAGCAGCCTCAGTTTATGTTTCATACCACATGAATCTATATAGAAGTCCTACAGGGTTATGACGGAGTATGTCATATCAAACGCTTTATGAATTTATGAATGGAGAAGAAAAGCTTTTGTTTATGCCTTTTTTTCATCAAAATACTACTTGTTGTTTATACAATATACAGGTCCAAGATGATCACACTGTACTAATACAAAACACAGTATCTCTCTTTCCTCCAACAATTCCCAAGATTTATTGGTGGTTGATTATCATTTTAACAAAATTTGTACTTTTCATGAGCAATATAATGGATGTCACATGTAGAGCAGGAACTGCTTACCTTTCCAGAGCAGTATAATGGATGTCACATGTAGAGCAGGAACTGCTTACCTTTCCAGAGCAGCAGAGATCACCCCTGGTTTTTGACTGGGTCTGTGTTGCTCAGGTTTTAACTTTCATTATAGTGCTTTGAGGATTGCTGTCTTTCCGTTTTGATTGCTGTCCTGGAATTATGATTCTTGATTGTCTCTTTGGTGTCTTCTGCCTCTTTTTATAAGTTTTAACAAGAACTTATTAATACAAGCTCACTGGTGATCCTAAACAAGTTGTGCAAATAAAAGATGTTTAAAAATAAATGAGAAAAATGAGAAAGCAACCAAATAATACTCAAAAGGTCAACATCTCGCTTCAACAATTACAATATGGCAACCTCTTTAAAATGGCTTGAATTCAACATTTCAAACTAACATAAATACAAGTATTGTCTTGCTAAGTATACCACCACTCTTAGTTCAAAAGTATCAGAAAACAAGAAGTTCCGGTAGTTGTCTTACAGATCTGAAAAGCTCACACCACTGTCAAGCTGCTGACAACATATGAAGTCATTCTGATTAGTTGATGAAAATATTATTTGGATGAACAGAAGGATGAACATTTATTTATATATTGAACATGTGAGTTCATACCATTCGTTTTTTGTAACAGTGTTTCCTTGAATATACTTGTTCAATCAAATATCTAATTGAACACTCACCTATTCATGAACTTGAAACCATGAACACAGACCATAATGTTTCCAAATGGGTCACATTTCAGCAGATTTCCATATGTGGAATCAAACCATAGTCCTCTGAAACAAAAATAAAAGGATCAGCAAGAGTTTAATAGACTTGCTTTTTACAAGAGAAGATGAAATAAAGCTATATAAACCATATAACTATATATAGTGAGTCCAGAGGATATTGATGTCCACATCCTGAAATAAAATCGGAGAAAAAAATACAACGTATACCTACATGTAAAAGTCAATTAGAGTGTCACATGCCATATATGCATGTCATCATAAAGAAAATGGGATCTAAGACTCAAATTGCAAGGGTTGCACAGAATGTTTCTTTAACCGTAATCTAAAATGAATGTGTAAATTCAGAAATTATTGCGATGTTCTTAATAATGCAAAAATGTGACAGTTTTAGGTTCGCAATAATAAAACTCACATTCATAATTTCAGTAGTAGTTTTCCTTCATAAAATAATTTTCAATCTCATTAATAAGTTTCTGAATTTTTGCCAATGGTCAAGAATTTTCAATTATAAATGCATACTTCTATTTCTGAATTTACAGTATATGTTAACATTAAATGTAAATGTAGAATGACCAAATTTCAAGTCTGGAAAGATTCCTCAAACAATTCCATAATAGTGGGTGCAAAATAGATGTGCAACCTTTCATGAAGTTTTAAGGTTCTGGGTTGAAAACTGTAGGAAAAAAGGATAAAAAAATCATTAAACAATTCCATAAAAGCAAGTGCACAACTACAATAAGTGTGTAACATTTCCATGGTTTCAAGGATCTGGGTGGTAAAGTGTAAGTGTAGAAACAAATATCTCCAATGTGTTGAGCAGTTTCAGAAGACTGCAATGATGATATCATCTTTTGTTTATGAGAAACAGATTAACAGAATCTATACAATATCAGACCATTTGAATGCCAGAATACAAGCAATAATTTAAATCAAATCAAATATTTTATTATACTAATCATATGGACCCACTGGGGGCAATAACAGATTAAACAATCATTATTTTAGATAAACAATCTAGAACATACACCACCAATATAGAATACAAATTATCATTTGTACCGCAATATTGATGCTTATATGAGCCAGGAATTTAACTAAGGATTAATAAAAACTGTAAATTCTGAAATTATTGCGGTGTTTGCGTGACCCCCCGAGGGGTTCACGCCTATTATATATTGGTGGCTTTTGGTAACTTCTTTGGGCTATTCAGATGTCCTAGGAAATAAGATACTCAGAACATCTCGAAAATTTTCAATCATTTATACAGATAGTTTTCTTTGTTTTTGAAACGTTCCTCTATGTATAGGCTACCACGTGACATTGTATATTTCAACAATCAAACTTTTGTAGTAAATTAGAAAGTAAAAATTAAACTAAATTGCAGTAAAAAAATCATTTATATATTCCAACGTATTTGCCTCTTGACAGAACATATGTGTTTTGAAGTGAATGTTTTTTAACTATATCAAGCATATATATATATAATGATAAAGTAATTATATAATTTATGTTTTGAGACTGTCCCTGTACACGCTTTGTATGTAGTATTTAATAATAATTCTGTATTGTCATATAAGTATAACATGATACTTGTGATATAATATAAATAATAACAACAACAAAAAAATAAACTGTTAATACAACGTGCTATTGTGCATTCTGAGAAAAAAACCTGGGAATACTTAACTGACAATATAATTATTATGTCCCAGAATAAACTGATTATTTCTGAAAGTTTATCCCGTGATAATTTTTAGACGCAATTATACGCAACATGTGATCAATTGTCGGAAAGAAAAGAGAATTAACAAAACAATATTTCTGTTCACAAGGATTTTTAATTCTTGCATCTCACAAAAAAAGTTGATTAATATTTTAAAATCATTTTTATTAATAATTACATGTCCTACGTTTTAGTATGGTTTTGTAAGTCTCTGCTGCTTGTATTTTGTATAGCATTCATAAAATGGAAAGTTAGACTTGAAGAAGAGATTGATTTGATAACAAAATGTCCATCAGTAAATACTTGACGATTGTGTTTATTGATAGTATATTTTAAATTTTCAGAAAAGATTTATTTACAGAAATGTGTGTAAACAATACCACTGCTGGTGGACTATCAGTCCCTGAGGGTATCATCAGCTCAGTAGTCAGTACTGACATGATTTATAACAAACCTTTCTAAAATTGTCCGTTTATAAATTTTGAAATTATAAAGAAACTAAGGTTTCAACTCCTTCAGGCAAAGTTAAAATTGACCTTATAAATGGATTTGACTAATTTTCTTAGGTCCTTTTGAGTATATAGCTATTCAATTGTTTCGGTTTTTATACATCCTTGGTATTCAAATATTCGGGTTTGAGGGTTCCTGATGAAGGTAAATCCAGAAAAGCGCATCGGTCGGATGAATTTTATAACGTGTTGTTTTCATTTTTTTCAGCAGTGGGGCAATACCCCTGCTGGTGGACTATCAGTCCTAAGGGTATCACCAGCTTAGTAGTCAGTACTTGTTCGATACTGACATGATTTATAACCAACCTTTCTAAAATTGTCCCTTTATAAAATTTGAAATTATAAAGAAATTAACATCAATTCTCTGTAATAATAGACCAAATATGAAAAATTTTGGCCAGATTATTTTTTTTTTTCGATTACTTTTTTTAAAGTTTAAATGGTCCAAATTAACAAACAAACTTAAAAAAAAAATCAATAAAAGAACCTGTATAGTCTGGTTGCCATGGAACAATGTGACATGATATGTTTATTTAAGTATAGCAAGGTGAAATGGCTAACATTGTATTTTATGGTAAAAATGAGATAACACATCACATTTTTTTTGTTATTTTCATGGGTTTAAGAGAAGATATCAATCATTTCAACTGCTAACTGACAAATTTTTCGAATAAAAATAGTTTTTGGTACATAAAGTAGTCCATTTAACACAAAAATCGGCATGATTTTTGTCATTTTTACATCTGGTTTTACCGAAACGCAGAAATCCTCACATAAAAGACTATAAAATATAAAATAATGGATGTTTTGACAACAAATTGCTGCAAAAATTTTTGGGTAAATGTTGCAGAAAGTTGTCAATAGAGGAATACTAGTCATTGTAATTTACCCTGAAATTCTCTTTTATTTAGGTTCTGTTTGTAAATAAATATTTTATATGAATATTTTCATGATAAAACAGTCCTTTCTTATGAAAAAACTATTTTAGATGTATTGAGGGTACTTATATCATATTACATATTCAAGAAATTAAAATTTTATGCTCAAACTAATCTGGATGTAATTTTGAAAATGAGTTATTTCCTTTTTGAAAATCTTCGTTCAGGAGATAGAAAAAACAGTAGCAGCAATAACATTTCAGCAGACAACTTGATCATACTATTTCTGGATCACTATTTCTTGTTTGACAACTTTACAACAATTATCATTGAAATATTCCACAGAATGTGACATACTGAATTATGAATGTTGCCTGTCCATTTTTAAAACCATTTCCTGACATAATTTGTGACATTTATTACACTGAAATATCATATTGAAAACTTTCAACTATGGAACACAAGGTACACGTTTGACAGAATTTGACTTAATAAATTGTGCAACCGTCATCTGAAACATATTGAAAGCCTAATAGAGCTCAGAAAGAAAGAAAAAAACACTTGTGAAGTTCCAGATGTGATGTACATAACTTTTGAGAAACTGTCAAGGAGCAAGAGAACAGCCATAAGGCATAACAGCAGACGGAAACTTAACATTCACCAGGTTCTTCTTGTCCACAAACATGCTGGATATGTTTTGCCAGTTGGAACACGTATTAAGAATTATCATGATTATTTGTTTATATATATATTATCTTCTTCTTCCCAAATAAGATATTCTGTAATTTCCCTATAGAACTAGGGGTTTCCCCTTCCTGTCGTGAGGGTACAAGTACAGTACTGAGCGATCCGAAGGGATACATTACACAAGGGTCACAGTTGGGTACTCTCTGCCTCTACTTTCGAGTGCACCCCTCTCTTTAAAACTGTGGAAAAAGCAAGGCAAGTAGTCGTAGATTTAGGACCTGACAATTTTAGCAGGGATTGACACCAAGTAGAAAGGTAAAGGTACATTAACACCAAGCTTAGCTTGCAATGTATAAACCCTTGTGGTAACTGTAGGAACCATCGAGATTGGACGTCATGTAACACTTTTAATACTTGTACATGTTGTAGAGCGGTTGGGGAGGCACATTTACACCCAACCTTACCTTGTAATGTATAAACCCTTGGGGTTACTGTAGGGCTCAGTGAGACAGAACAGGTACTACATGTAGTAACACTTTACAAAATTTCCAAATATATTTCCTCAGATTCAAACTTTGTAAATAACATGGGTAACAGTTATATCAAATTAATTAAAATTAATCAAATTCAGTTATAAAAGAATCATTACATGGTCGATAAAAGAATATTACCGTATTATAATTGTTTACATATTTTCATGTTGATTAATTTACACTCGCTGATTTTCTCCCATTATTTCAACTAAATATAGATATTTATGTATCTACAATTATGGAATGCCAAAGTGCCAACACTGTTCTATTTTAAATTACTTGGTCTGTCTCATTGGGGTCTACGGTTACTCAAAGGGTTTATTTTAACAATTGTTTGATAATCAAATGATGTGAATTTGTAATTATATGATGTCAGTTTACTTTTGATGATGTGCACAGGACATTTATTTATATAATGTACTCTAATATTAATCTTAATGCCAAACAAAAGTAAAATCATAACTGAAGTGTACAGAAATTTTGGTTCCGATAAAAAGCAAATTATTTGTTGCCAATTTTAACCCAATAATTAGGTTCCTTGATCTTGTTTTCTGTATTTTACTGTTATTTAAAAGATATCGATCAAAGTCAATGTACAATTGCAACACATTCATTTGACCATTTATTTTTCAGCTATTTCCAGAAATTGTTGACAAAATTTTTGACTCAACAGCACATTGAACATGAAAAGATTTTACAGATGAAAGACGGATAGAAAATGTATGTTAAAGAAAATATTTATTCATGCTTAAATATGAATTATAGTCTTTTAATTTCACCATTTAAAATTTATAAATAATGTAACAATAACAATAATTGATTCTGATTCAGCAATTTTTCATAACTCATATATATCCTAGACTAGTGAGCTTGAAATTAAAGACACTAAACAACTGACACCGATTATTCCTGCTTTATACTTAGTCATTTACTTTCAAATCAAGACTGCTGGTAGATCACAATGAAAAATTTATTACAGATGTGATGACTTTAATTTTCAAACTTCCCATTTATGTTAAGTAATACTTTAGCATCACCATTGATCATCAATATATGGAATTTATGTATCCAAATTTATACGCTACTCCACAGATAATTCTTTTTATCTGTATTTTGTTGAGATTGATTGTTGGTTGCTTAATGTCCAGTTGCAAATATTCAATGCATGTTCAGAACGATTATTGAGAGAGGAATACCAATTTTGTAACAATGAAAAAAAGTTAAGCATATGAGGAAAAAAACAATAAACTTAACAACAAATTGATATTCTAGCTCCTTCACTTGTTTAAAAAGCAGTTGAACATCGTGAACATGATCATGACATGCTATTTTGTGTTTTAATGAGGAGGTAAACGAGAACAGAAACAGATATACAATGCATCAGTGAGATTTTACCGTGCAGCCATAACCAGATGAAGATTTTTTTTTGGAGGGGGGACAGGCACTTTTATGGGACTTTGCTTAAGTTTTGAGTTCATGTCCATTTTTAGCTCACCTGGCCTGAAAGGCCAAGTGAGCTTTTCTCATCACTTGGCATCTGTCGTCCATTGTCCTCTACATTAACTTTTATAAAAAATCTTCTCCTTTGAAACTACTTGGCCAAATTTAACCAAACTTGGCCACTATCATCATTAAGGTATCTAGTTTAAAAAAAATGTGTCCTATGACCTTGCCTGCTAACCAACATGGTCGCCATAGCTAAAAATAGAACATAGGGGTAAATGCAGTTTTTGGCTTACATTTCTGAAACTAAAGCATTTAGAGTAAATTTTACATTGGGTGAAGATGTATCTACCTTGAAATTTTAAGACAAATAAGACAAATTAAATCGACAACCCATTGTTGGGTTGCTGTCGCTGAATTTGGTAATTTTAAGGAAGTTTTGCAGTTTTGGTTATTACCTTGAATGTTATTATAGATAGAGATACACTGTAAGCAGCAATAAATTTAAGCAATTGTAAGATCTATAAATAAGTAAATATTTTTCAATTCATCACAAAATTCAAAATAAACTGAGAATTTCGAAGTGACACAGATGTGCCTGCTTGAATATAACATTGTAAAGGGGCATAACTCATGAATGGTAAATGAAACAACACCCAAATTAGAACTTGATCTGTGTTTTGTGTTAATAATCGTTGTGTAGGAGTTTCATAACATTTGGTTGATGCAAACTATAAAAGGTAAAAAACTGAAACAAATATTGGGATGTACAGACGTAAGAAGGGACAGAAAAGTCAGGGGCATAAACAGATAAATGTTGCCAAGTGCATCAAAATCAAAATCATTTGTAACACAAACCTTTACTTACATAATTGTTATTACATAGAATACATGTAGAAAAGTCAAAATGTGAATTTAAATTATTTTGGTAAATGTTCCAGGGCGTTTCTAGGATATTTGAATGAGGGGCGAGAATAAAACTTTTAGCGAGCGGAGCTTTTTTTTTTTTTTTTTTGAAAAGGGGCGACGCCCATTACGCCTCACCTGGACCCGCCCTGTACAGTTCTATCTGAATTTATTATTTTGCAATAATATAACAGTGCAAATTTTTAAATTTACAGTATAAAATTACTTCGCCATTTGAGTCCAGGATTTTGTAAAATACAGTCAAACCTCCGGTGCGGGAGTTTCTCTACATTGAAGAGCCATTGGTGGCCTTCGCTGTTGTCTGCTCTATGGTCGGGTTGTTGTCGCTTTGACACATTCCCATTTCCATTCTCAATTTTATTTAAGAGACCACTAAAGGGAGAGCAAAATGTTGGCTCTAAAGACAGGTGGTCTTTTAATATTACAGGTTCAATCTATATGAAATGTACTACAGAGGAATCTAAAATAAATGGTCTTATAATACAGGTTTTGCTTGATACAGGTGGTTTCTTAAGCAGGTTTGACTGTAATACAGAAAAGTAGTTAAGAGACTTTCCTTGCTGCTCATTGTCACCTTCCTTTTTTCCAGAATATTAATAAGATCATCTTTCCTTGATATTTTTTAGGAACGACTATTCCAATGAGCAAAGTGACAAATCTACGCCAAACTTTCACCATGAACCTAAAGATTGCAACAAGATCAGAGAATATAGCATTCAGAGATATGAAATTACAACCCATAAAACATCAAGAAATTTTTCAACAGGAATGCATTGAACTGGATATTTCTGGAGATGACATTGCTGTCATCAGTAATTCAGAAAACAGTTGTGGAATTTCTATTGCCCAGTTTCTGGATGTACCATAAGCTTTCTAAAGCATAAATCTTTAAACGACCACATCATCATTGGGAACTGTCACTTCCAATCAAAATGTAAATCTACCAGTGACACATACAAAAACTTATATGCACTGAAGGTAATCCAGATTGTTGGTACTTGTTTCAACTTGAGTTTGAATGCTGAGGAAACAACAAACACAAATAAACTGATGAAAGAGTGGGCTCTGAAATCCATAAAGGCTCATGTCACCTTTTCCATAGACCAAAAGAAATGGTGTGCAGAATTTTCGTACCACAACATATTGCTAGTTACTTCTTTCGTTATTCATGACAGATAAACTCCAAATATAATGATGGAATAGCTTTTAAATCAGAAAATGAAACATCAATTATCACACAAGAAGTAATGGCTAACATTAATGCAGACACATGAACCTGTGGTGCCTGATCTCAATATTTTGTTGAATACATTGTCTGTTATTTCTATAAATGATTTTAAAATTGCAACATGTGCAAAGGCTGTATTTGATATTTAAAAGCTTGCCCAATCAATATATCCCAAACAGGTACTATAACCATTCTTTTGAACAATGAGGTGGACTTTTTTCTTTCTGTGAAGGATCTCAGCAACAATGAGCAAATTTCAAAATGAAGAACAGCAATAAAAGTCTTTCCTCGCATATAATCATGTCTTTTTGATTTTGTGTTAGAGTCTATCTTTTATCTTTCATTGGCTAACATATGTTCAGGGCTTGAAAATTCCCGAGTCCCATTACCAGGGGAAAATAAATATCTAAGCAAGGAAAGTGAAATACTATAAGAAAGTTCCATTGGGTAGGCATCTTGTGTAAAGTTTTGTTCTAACATTCAACAATGGGCAATCTTATTTTTCTAAAGTAAATGGTTAGGATATTCAAGCCTTAATGTCATTCAATTTTCAAGAGTTATACTCCTGTTAACCAATTTTTCACATTTCATATGCATTGTATCAATTTTCAAAGAGTTGGATTGTGATTGGAATTTTCTATAGTAGTATTTTGCTCTTTGAAAGATTGGCTGACAATAATTTGCTCAAGAAGAAAGAAATTTTCCGTCTGCCTTTGCGTTTAGTCTGACATATTAGTCACTTTAATAAAAGTATTTTGCATATATGTAGACCAATGTATTAATTTTGGCCTAAGCACTGCATTGTCATCTCATTTTTCTTATTCTTGTTATTTAAAAGATAAACACATATTTTAATAATCTGAGTATATCTGATTTAAAATACGATAAGTATCTATACTTTATTGAAGGCAATTAGCAATTGTCTATATATATAGCAACAAAAAAAACACTTAAAGAAAATACCAAAACCTTTTTTCTTTTAAAAAATGTGAAGTATGAATACGAAAGAACAGCAGTAGCACTGCCACTGATACTTATTAAAATAAGCATCTGCCTAAAGTACACTTCATCCCAAAATTAAGGTTTTCAACAAAATGTAATATTTTGACCTCTAACCTTTACTTTAAATTGAATTGAAGAAAAAAATACCAAGTTATATGTTCAACTTTGATTCAAAAGAGTTGTTCCTTAATTACTCAAAGTATACCCTGTGAAATAATTTAATTCTCAAAATCCCCAATTTTTAACATAAAACCCAAATTTTCCATAAATGTAATGAACCTTGTAATGAACCCATTTGGTTTATCTCTGTATTTAAAGAACATCATTAGAAATATCCATTCCAAAATTCTTTGATTTTATTTATTGTCAACCATATGTCAGTCATTTGAACAAACATATTCAACAAACACCAACATCAATATAACATATTAGTTGGTTTATATGGTGGAAATTGTTTGGTATGATAACAAAGATATGTAAAATTGGCCTACATGAACAGTTTACACCCTAATATGACCCAATTTGAATTATCCGCCAGTAATTTAAAATATGTTTACCGGAGATATTTTTCATTAATGATTAGCTAAATACCTAATCTTTAAGTGTAGTGAGTCATGTTTTGGCTATATTTCTGCAAAAAATATTTTAGGGCCCAAATTTGGTCAAATTTGACTCTTTTGCCAAAGATCCTCAGTACCTAAAATAGCTATTAGCTCTAATATTCTATATTGTATGTCACTGTATATGATTTACTTTAATAAATTTATTTTATCAAGCATATTCTGTTGTTCATTTAATGATAAGCTATTTAAAGCTATCTGCAATAATAAATGAGCTGTTCATAATTGAAATTTGGTCATTTTGAGGTAAATTTTCCTTGGTTGCTAAGGAAATTTATTTTCCTTAGCAACCGACAAGAAGGACTGGGATGATTAAGATTTTAAACTGATTTTTATGAATAATCCAACTAACTTTGATGTTAGAAGTAGTTTTCTATCACATTATTTTTTTATGTGGCCAGCTGTTGGTTGGTGCATACAGAGAATTGATGTTAAGGTTTCAACTCCCTGGCAAAGTTGACCTTAGATGGATTTCAATTGTTTCTGTTTTATGCATCCTTAAGTTTCAAATATTCGGCTTTGAGCGTTCCTGATGAATTTAAATCCAGAAAAGCGCTTCAGACGCATGAAATTTATAACGAGTTGTTTTCATTTTTTTTTTTTTCAATTCATTTCGTTTTTGTTTTAATAGTTCAACTTTATATCGGTTTCAATCACACAAATTCCAGATTAAATGACAATGACAAACCACTTGAGGTAGGTAGTTTGAAATCCAAATTCAACTTATACTAGAATTTCGATGATTTTTCTCATTTTATATCTTAATTCAGGACACGGCAGTAAGAGCTTGTCATATAATTATGAATCTTGACCATCATTAAGGTATTCAGACCTCTAGCTGTTTCACTTTTCTTTTTTTTTTTGAGTAATTGTCCTGTAATAAACTTTGAAATTTTCTAAAAACTAAGGATTTTCTACACCAGGTATGAATAACTTAGCTGTATTTGGCAAAACCTTTAAGAATTTTGGGTCCTCAATACTCAGATTCAACTTCATACTTTATTTGGTCTTTTTAACTTTCTTGATTCGAGCGTCACTGATGAGTCTTTTGTAGACAAAACGCGGCTCTGGCATGCAAAATTTTAATCCTGGTATCTGTTTAACCCCACCACATTTTTGGGTCCGTCCCAAGTCAGGAACCTCTATACTAGACTTTGTTAGTCTTTTGTGTTTTTTTTTTTAAATTTTTTTAATTTGTAGATTTTGGACTTTAGTGAGGTGTCCATTCGCTGAACTAGTATACATTATTGTTTAGGGGCCAGCTGAAGCACGCTTAAGGGTGCAGGATTTTCTCGCTACATTGAAGACATATTAGTGGCCTTGTTCTACTCTTTAGTCGGGTTGTTGTCTCTTTGACAAATTCCCTGTTTCCATTTTCTATTCTATCTATATATATCAACATATTTTTATATAGATTGATTATTATGAGAGCATGTTCAGGTATTTATAAAACTTCTAAAAACAAGATATTCTTCAAAACAAAGTTTTACCTGTTGAGTATTTGGATCATTTTAAGTAACTTGAGGAAATCCTTTAATTCAAAGATGTTTAATGGGACCAAAGGGTGTGTGTGTGTTCACATTTCTCCAACATTTGATAATTAGACTAAAACAACATTAAGGATTAGGGGTTCTCTTAAGGACTGGCATCTCGATATATACATGACAAATGAATACATGTAGCTCCCAATTCAACAAGCCAGTTCCGACAGTTAAAACCCTACAGTTCACGACGTGATGTACCAAATTTGTATTTTCCCTTTTTCGTGGAAAAAATTAACAGATATACGCCATCTGCTTAAGACAGCATGCCAGGAACATTGACCTTGGCTCTTATGATATACAGACAGAACGACCAGGTAGGCGATATATGCTTCTTTGCACTAGAAGACAATGACTACATACGTATATAAAAACGGTGTTGCGCATCCATCGTTTTAGATTTAGATATCTACATGTAACACAAATACAACAACAATTCAAGTAATAGAATAAATTATTAAATGAGGTACAGTCAGTGAACATTTCGATTTTTCATGTAATTTTCAATAAAAATTATTTTTTCAAAAATCATTTTGAGATTATTTCTTGATAAAGTTTTATGAAATTTTCACAGTTGAAGGAGAAATGTTTGAATTTTCCTTGTTCATTTATGTTTTTTTTTTGGTTGAATAACTTTTTTAATTGTGTGTTTCAAACACAGATAATTACTTAGCATTTTCTGGTTATATTCAACCAAAAATATATGAATAAACTGTTAACACAGAGATATGTCCCGCCTATTTGTTATTTTGATAATGCAAATGTTAAAATTAAAATAGCAATACTTTAACATGTAAGTCATGCAAATATTCAAAGTCAATGAACCATGACTGAAGGTACAGGGCTAAACAATCTCCATGGAAATGAGATGTGCCAATGCTAATACAACTGCATACCAAATACCATTGACTTTTCATAAGTCGTTCCCTTTAAACAAACCTTATCACAAACAATAACTTGTAAACTAAGTAAAAGTTTCAAAGTCAATGAACCATAATGAGGGGGTGGGGTTATATAATCTCCATGGAAATTAAACTTGCAAATGCCAATACATTTGCATACAGAATATCACTGACTTAACATTAGTGGTTCATCTTGAACGGACCTAATCACAAACTAATACATATGTAAACTAAGCAAAAGTTTCAAAGTCAATAGACCATGACTGAGGGGGCGGGGCCAAATATTCTCCATGGAAATAAGATGTGCTAATGCTTATACAACTGCATACCAATTAACATTGGCCTACCACTAACGGTCCCCCTTGAACTGACCTAATCACAAACTAATACATGAAAACTAAGCAAAAGTTTCAAAGTCAATAGACCATGACTGAGGGGGTAAGGCCAAATAATCTCTATGGAAATAAGATATGCCAATGCTTGTACAACTGCATACCAAATATCATTTACTTACCACTAGTGGTTCCCCATAAACTGACCTAATCACAAACTAATACATGTAAACTAAGCAAAGTTTCAGAGTCAATAGACCATAACTGAGGGGGCGGGGCCAAATAATCTCCATGGTAATGAGATGTGCCAATGCTTATACAACTGCATACCAAATATCATTTACTTACCACTAGTGGTTCCCCATAAACTGACCTAATCACAAACTAATACATGTAAACTAAGCAAAGTTTCAAAGTCAATAGAACACGAATGAGGGGACAGGGCCAAATAATCTCCATGAAAATGAGATATGCCAATGCTTATACAACTGCATACCAAATATCATTAACATACCACTAGTGGTTCCCCATAAACTGACCTAATCACAAACTAATACATGTAAACTAAGCAAAGTTTCAAAGTCAATAGACCATAACTGAGGGGGCGGGGCCAAATAATCTTGAAGGTAATGAGATGTGCCAATGCTAATACAACTGCATACCAAATATCATTGACCTACCACTAGTGGTTCACCATAAACTTGACCTAATCAAAAACTAATACATGTAAACTAAGCACAGTTTCAAAGTCAACAGAACATGAATGAGGGGACAGGGCCAAATAATCTCCATGAAAATGAGATATGCCAATGCTTATACAACTGCATACCAAATATCATTAACATACCACTAGTGGTTCCCCATAAACTAACCTAATCACAAACTAATACATGTAAACTAAGCAAAGTTTCAAAGTCAATAGACCATAACTGAGGGGACGGGGCCAAATAATCTTGAAGGTAATGAGATGTGCCAATGCTAATACAACTGCATACCAAATATCATTGACCTACCACTAGTGGTTCACCATAAACTAGACCTAATCAAAAACTAATACATTGTTGACGCCGACGCTGGAAACAGCATACCTATGTCTCGCTTTTTGACACCGTCAAGGCAAGACAAAAACTGAAACAGGTGAATTACAGGTGTATATCAAGATGCCAGTCCTTAAGAGGACCCCTAATCCTTAATGTTGTTTTAGTCTAATTATCAAATGTTGGAGAAACGTGAATAAACCAAGACCAAAGTAATTGTCAGTATACAAGAGGTCCTAATGAAGCTGGTTTGTTACTCTCAAGAACAAAATACAAAACCTTCTTATAAGTTGCATGCCATAGAGTTACACTTCACATGAAAATTGGACTGTTAAATTTCTCTATACCACCTCTACCATGAGAACAGGCAGCTTCATTAATGAGTATAAAAATAATTGGAAGCATCCAGGAACCAAAATATAAAGATATGACAGATAAAATAAATGCATGTAGATTATAAAGCAAACTGAGTGTTGAAATTAATAATTCGATTGGTCTGTGCAATTTGCTTTAGTCACCCGGTTTGCAGAAATTGGGAATTGCAATAGGATTAGGAATTTGTATATTAAGCACGAAGAAAAAATGATGTAAACTCCCAACCTTAAAAGGTACATTAAAATGGTAGTGGTATATACTTTTCTATTTACATCTAAATTTCAAAGGTGCTTTTAATTGACTTGTACAAGCAAGAATCTACACACAATTACATATTTTCCACAATAAAGATGTTTTATCATCATCATTACCGTATTCTATTCACAATCCATTATTTCAAATCGAAAGCAAAAAAAATCAACAACAAATTTTTGGTGACCAATCTGCGGTCTCTGGTCACGTATTGCATTTTTTTTTTTTTTTTTTAAAGAAAGCAACTTATTTTTATTTTTTGCGAAAAATCAGATGGGATAGAGTCTCTCTCAAAAAAAAAAGGCATTCTAAATTTTGACAACACTATTTGTATTTCATTTCCTGAAATGGCAATGATTAATTTCACATTTCTGTTCATTTTACAACAATTGCAATAATAGATGTGCCTGAAAATTCTGAATTTACATTAGACTTTCAGCTATGAGGCCTGGGCAAGCAGCAGTGGCTAATATGATTGACATACTGCATGAGACACCAGGGGCTGATGCTTTAGAATCCTATGTTATAGTCTTACTACACTAACCTTTGGCTATATTTGGCAAACTTATGAATTATCTTCTAACTAGCAAAAATGTAACCTAAGTTAAAAAAATCATACCCCCACTTCCAATATAGGAAACTCCAGTTAATGGTTTCAGAGTCGTCATAGATACAAAAATGCCTATCAGTATATGCCATGTTTTCAGAAATGATTATGTTCATGTTATGCTATGGACAGCAACAAAATTATATAATAAACTGTTATCACAGAGATATGTCTCGCCTTTTTGTAATTTTGATAATGCAATTGTTGAAATTAAAATTGCAATACTTTAACATGTAAGTAATGCAAATATTCAAAGTCGATGAACCATGACTGAAGGTACATGGCTAAACAATCTCCATGGAATGAGATGTGCCAATGCTAATACAACTGCATACCAAATACCACTGACTTATTATAAGTCGTTCCTTTAAACAAACCTAAACACAAACATTAACTTGTAAACTATGTAAAAGTTTCAAAGTCAATGAACCATGATCAGGGGTGGGGCTATATAATCTCCATGGAAACGATACTTGCAAATGCCAATAAATTTGCATACCAAATATCAATGACTTAACATTAGCAGTTCATCTTAAACTGATCTAATCACAAACTAATACATGTAAACTAAGCAAAAGTTTCAAAGTAAATAGACCATGACTGAGGAGGCAGGGCCAAATATTCTCCATGGAAATGAGATGTGCTAATGCTTATACAACTGAACACCAATTAACATTGGCCTACCACTAATGGTTCCCCTTGAACTGACCTAATCACAAACAAATACATGTAAACTTAGCAAAATTTTCAAAGTCTATAGACCATGACTAAGGGGGCGGAGCCAAATAATCTCCATGGAAATGAGATATGCCCATGCTTATACAACTGCATACCAAATATCATTGACCTACCACTAGTGGTTCCCCATAAATTGACCTAATCACAAACTAATACATGTTAACTATGAAAAGTTTCAAAGTCAATAGACCTTGACTGAGGGGGCGGGGCCAAATAATCTCCATGGTAATGAGATGTGCCAATGCTAATACAACTGCATACCAAATATCATTGACCTACCACTAGTGGTTCACCATGAACTAGACCTAATCACAAACTAATACATTGTTTACGCCGCCGACGCCGGAAACAGCATACCTATGTCTCGCTTTTTGACTCCGTCAAGGCGAGACAAAAACAAAAAATTGAATGAAACAACAATTAAAAAAGTGATATTTTTTAAGACAAATATAATATGTTATATTTTTTTAGGAATGACAGCAGTTTAGGTGGCAGATCTTTGATAATCTCTGTTATGAAAAAGGAGATATGGTACATGTACGATTGCCTGAATGACAAAACTATTCAAAAGAGACTAAAGGTCAAATATGAAAACAGTATATATATATTCTCAACTTTTCTAGACTGTGAACCTTTTCCAGTTAGACAAATTTAACATAAACACTATTGTTGATCATGAACATTTTGTGTAAATTGGTTGCTGTCTCATTGGCATATACTCCTTTTCTCCTTTTATTCAAATTTGTAAAATGCAATATGTTAATTTTCAAAAAAATCTTACATCAAGGTCACAATGAAGTAATATGTAGCATAACTCGATCAGTTTCTTCCGGAAATCTTCATAGTTCACCTGCAGTGGTGATATGAAAACCCAAGTATTTTATATTCTGCTTCCAATTATCACATATGAAATTTCCATTAAAATTTCTTTACAGTGTCAAGATTTCAAGCATGCTTATCTTCAAAATTACAGCATAACTTGGCAGGAAGTCATTCACAAATGATGACAGTTTCAGATACCAACTAATGTCACAAATTTTCTTATCGGAAAATCAAATTTTGACTGAAAATTACAAAACAGTAAAAAGCTCTCTAAACAGGAAATGCTATAAAAACTTCTTCTCTTTTTGAGAGTAAAAGTTAAAGACTATTAGCGTTCTTTGTAATTAATAAGAACAGCTGACTTTTAAAATGCTACCAGTGTAAACACTTAAAAAACATGAACAGCATCCTCTTTATATCCTTCCTACTTAGACATTAGGTCGCACAAAAACAATTTAAAATGGACAAATCAAGTAAATTTGATCATGATGTTCACAGTTTGGCCACTTCCTGTCATCATTGTCAATATCAAATTAGAAAATTGATATTCAAATGAAAAAATCTTTAATTTGTATTAATTAATCCACTTTTTTTTTTTAAAAGTTAACAATCAGCATAAGGATAGGAGTTATTGACATAATCTTTGTTTTGCATTTGCATTTTCAATAACTTGGGATCTTTGATCAGCTAAAATGCTCTTAATTTGACCAAAATCATCTTCTTGATAACTGAACATCCATAAATAAAATGAACATGCTATGGATTAAGTAACCCTAGTAAATTAAAAAAATATAGTGTTACAAATTACTGGTCAATATAAGTTAAGCCCAAATAACCAACATTGGATTACATAATCATTTTTTTAAAGGAGGCAACATAGAAAATGAATGTCATTTTAAGCTGGAGCACCTGAGATCTTCCCCAGTTCTTGGTGGGCTCCGTGTTGTGTTTTGTAGACTGTTGTTTGTCTTTTGATCGTTTTTCATGTTTTGCCATGACATTGTCAGTTTGTTTTCCACTTTTGAGTTTGACTATCCATTTGGTATATTCCGCCAATCTTTTAAGTGTGAGAAACTTAATTGCACTAATTATGCAATAGAAAATTTATTTGCTGTTTATTCATAGACTGTTCTGCAAGTGAAAAACTATCATTTTAATTGAGTAACTTGGTACTTATTCAAAGACCTTTTATATTATATTATAACCAATTATAAATCTTATTTTCAATTATTGACATGAAAATTATGACTCAACTGACCAACTGTGCTTATGATCAACACCAAGATCATGTCAATACTGCAGCAAAAAAAAGAAGGAGGAAACAAACATATGTGTCTAAAGGATTTACCATTTCTATGTCCAGTATACAGCTAAATCTTGGCCAAAACCCTAATGATCACAAGTATTGGCTTTTCAAAAAGCTTATGAGACTTAAGCATCTATTAAATGTGACAAGTGTGTAATTAGAAGGTAGGGCAAGTTCTGATTTTTGTATAGGAATTCAGTTGAGGATTGCATAAATTGTATTTTAGGCTGTTTATTGCTATGAAAATTCAGTATAGAATATGGATAATGGTAAATATAATGTGTACAACAGATAAAAATTTTTTTTTTTTTGATTTGGACTTCTAATTTTCAAAACAGAAAAGATAAGCTCTGTAGCCTAACCATTTGAAATATATAAGTGCATTTTTTAATGATCAAACTCCTGTAACTTTTCACCAATATTCCAATACTGACTCTATAAATGCTGAATACAGAAACAGGTACAGAGTAAAGTGTTCCAGCTTTTCTAACACAAACAAATTAACAAAAATTAAATGAATTATATATGTTGTCTGCTCTTTGGTCGGGTTGTTGTCTCTTTGACATATTCCCCATTTCCATTCTCAATTTTATATATGTCTGATGAAAAAATGACCCCATAAGAAAACAAGAAAACCTATGTTGGTACCAAATATTAACCAAAATGAGAAAGGGTAAAATTGCCAGTGATTTAGACATTACTTCCTTTCGAATGTATATATATTGCCCAAAAAATTTAAAACCCCAAAAATTGTATCAGCCATTTGTACAATTACAAGCTTCTTAGAAAGTCTGAAAGCTACTTACTTTCTAATTGAAGCTTTTCAGAAAGCTTTTGAGAGAAGTTATAACTTTTTTCAACTACCAACAATGTAATCCTATCCACATTGCTACTATATACAATTGAAATTGAAGTCAGAGAAAATTGGAACTAAATGTCTGATGCCTTGACATCAGAAATTAATGCCAATTTGTACTTATTCGAGTTGACCACAACTTCATGGTAAACTACCTTCAACATAAATTTTATAAACCTACCTAAAACCAAAACTTTAACTTGATATGGGACGGTCAGATGAACTATAAAAAAAAAATCTGAATACAAAGGATCCAAAATTAATGCTCATCTTACCTTTTTAACAGAGTGCCAAATATAAATCATTGTTTATAATTTAAATGTCTCTGTTATCATCATTCTAACTTGAAGACAGGTAACACCCACCCACCATGCTCATTATATGTAACTGCAAAATCTCTGAATGTAAGATATTTCCATAAAAATTATCTTTAATAGAAAGACAAAATACTGCAGAGTTTGTCAAATTTTTAATTTGTTTTATTTAAAAAGGTTTCAAGATTTTGTTTTTGTTTAGAATATGAAAACAGCTCTGTTGAAATCTTTAAAGCTCCTGAATCCTAGGAAATATATTGCCTTAATTTCAGTTATGTAAGAAGATCAAGTTTTATTATTCACAGTAACACCCTCCTTTTAGTGAACAGGGAGTCTATAAAATAAGATTTTGACCAGTGATTCGCTTTGTTGAAGACCAATTGGTGGCCTTAAGCTGTATTCTGCTCTTTGGTCGGATTGTTGCTTCTTTGACACATTCCCCGTTTCTATTCTCAATTTTATTTGCCATATTTTTTTACAAATTGGTGATCGTTCTGCTTACATAATTCTAGTTTCCTAAAATCTTTTCAATTAGAATGTTTTCGGACAAAAGAAGAGAATGTCTTACATAATATTCCTTACTTCAAAATGGTTTTCAAATAATAATAATATATTTTCTATTTTTTATAATAACTTATATCCTTTGCTTTTGTGTGTTTTTACTGTGCATGTACTGATTTTGTGTCATGGATGGATACCCCATATCCTTTGTTTTTTCTATTTTATAAACTATTTTGGTATGTTTATGTTCAATGACATTTTAGAAAAATGTGCTCTTGCCACAAATAACATAGTCAATGTGTTCAACTTCCATAAATCAATCAATCAATGATTTATTCATGAATATATTGCTTGATGACATCATTATCACAACTTCTTGTTGATATTATCAGTATTCTGATTGGTGAGATCAATGTGAACAAAATTAAAGAAAACTTCATCCTTTAAGTATTCAAAAACCTAAGGCCTATAAACACAATCATAACATTGAATTAGAAATGCTTACTATAAAAAAACCAACAAAGAGTATTGTGTCATAATAGATCTCTCATCTATAATCTAATGTCGTATCTTAATTTCCTGCAAATTGAAACATGTAAAGACTGCTAGCACTAATGATCACAAAAACCTTAATACACATAATTACCAAAGATAAAAAAAAACACCCGCCAAATGCTGCACAAATTGTTTGCATAATTCTGTCAATGTAGCATGAAAGTGAGAAAAAGATGAAAAGTCAATAATTGCCAGCTCTTCAACTGTGATTTTTTTGTCGATGAGTAAATGCATGAAATTGCACCGTGCATACCATTCCACAATATCACTCTATCTTCCATTTGGCAACTTTCACAACATGTGTAATATATTGTTACTGTTTAAAAAGATTTATGGGGACATCAGAACCATTAAGTTTTGGCATGGATGGTAGACACCTACTATACACAGTTGTACTACAACAGTATGATACAAAGCTGTAAGCCTTTCACCATGCTTCTTCAATTATAATGTCACAATGATACAGCAATAAAAAACAAAATCCACTGAATTATTTAACAAAAATCTGAATAGTTCTTAACAAATTTCTTATTACTCATCTTCTTACTTGAATTTTATCTGCATCTCTTTAATCAGTTGTAAGATCTTGCATTTGTTATTGGTCAAGTGAACAAGTTGCTTTCAATGACTTTAATTTAGATTTGCATGATTTCAACCTAAAACCATCTATGAAAGCTAACTTGACTACAGGACCAGCTGTTGTGAAGAATACACAACGATCTCAGTATTACAGTTCTGTTGACAACTTCAAAAGAGGTGTTTGTGGAACTTTCATATTGACACAACTAAGACAAAAGATAGTACCTACACAGTTCTGAAACAGTGGGTTTGTAGGCCATAGGGATAGAAATCAGACAAGAAATAATCTTCCTTTTGTTGCTCTGTTGCTAATTTTACTATTTTCTCAATTCTCAATTTCAGATTTAAAAAATGAAACTGTCAAAGTTATAGAAACATTATCATTCATTCAAATTTAAAGAAGAATCAATAAATGCTTTGAAAAACTTGTCATGCTTTACACAATTTTTAATTTTTTTCTCCATCTTAAATTGAAAAGTAAGTTGAAAGATAAAACTTTAAAGATTGGAGGTACATAAGGTGGGAAAAGGTATAACCAAAGTTTATATGACTAAATGAGATAAGAGGTACATAAGGTGGGAAAAGGTATAACCAAAGTTTATATGACTAAATGAGATAAGAGGTACATAAGGTGGGAAAAGGTATAACCAAAGTTTATATGACTAAATGAGATAAGAGGTACATAAGGTGGGAAAAGGTAAAACCAAAGTTTATATGACTAAATGAGATAAGAGGTACATAAGGTGGGAAAAGGTATAACCAAAGTTTATATGACTAAATGAGATAAGAGGTACATAAGGTGGGAAAAGGTATAACCAAAGTTTATATGACTAAATGAGATAAGAGGTACATAAGGTGGGAAAAGGTATAACCAAAGTTGACTAGACATGAATTTTCCATAAATGAGAAGCACAACTTTTCCTGCATCTTAGAGACCCACACAATCCCCATCAAGATAACCTGGAAAGTGATCTGTTGGTATGCCATTTGCATCAAGTTTTCATTTTATGGATCTGTCTTTTCTAAATTCTAATTTAACCTTTTATCAACTTTTTCTAAGGATAATTTGATGATCCTTATAATGAAAGAGTGGTCAGGCAGTCATGGTAAGAGAATTCAAAAAAGCTTTTCTCAGCAATCACGAAAATGACAGGTGTCAGAAAAAACAAACAAAACTGTCTAGAACAAATGTTCATAATGGCCAATTCACCAACTGACCATAACACTTTATTACAATTCTGTGTTCTCTTTTGTAAATTAAGACAAAGAATTATTTTATTGCACAAATGTGTTGTCAATTTGTTTTCTTTCTGGCTTAGATTGTCTACTTCTTAAGAGGTGAATGAAACATACATCTTGAAGCGTCTTAATATGTTCATTTCCTTCTGTCTATATGTTTACTCCTAGCTATTTAACTACTGTTTAATTGGCAGTCTTAATAACCTTTAACATCTGTAAATCATCACAAACAATAAGATTGTTAGCAATCTGACCTAATTTCCATAAAAATAACCATAAAATTTAGTGAAATTTTGACCTAAAAACTACTCATTAATCTCAGGGCACTAAAGAAGATGCACAGAAACTATTACAAAGACATGTGGGAAACTGCATCATCTTAGAACTTGACTTTTACTAATAATAAAATAATGTTATGTTTCTACACTTTTGACCTTGACATTGACCTTCACCTTCATTAGATGACATATGAGATCAATCTGCAAAGAGACAGACAAGTTATGTTGCAATGTAAATTTTTTTGTATAGGTGTATTTTACCATTCTCACATTGCCCTAAACTCCAAGACAACCTGTTCACATTTTTTAGGCAGTGTTTGCATTGTTGTCTAGTTACAATGCTTCAAAATCAAAACTGTTTGAACCACTTTAAACACCAGAAAGACCACATCATTTTATTGAGAAAAACGTAGACAGATCAAATCATTTTTTCAGAATTTGAATGTAAAATACTTGGCCAAACTGTTTTTCACTTGTAATTCAAAATAATGTTTTTTTATTTCTTGGTATTTAAACCTCGATTTTCAAACTTGGCTCAAAGACTTATTTCAAATGTTTTGATAGTTAGTGCGTTTCATAAATTGTTTACATTTTGACTTTAATGTCTGCATGTTGCTACTGCAATTTAACAAAAATTGAAAATCCATGTTTCAAACGAATTGGGAGTTCTTGGCTAAGTTCGAAATGCCTCTTTAACTCTTTGTAAAACTTTAAACGATTACTTCTAAACAATACATGCAGTTGCAACTCAAAGCTATATTTCTTTTAACCACTGAATCTTAAACAAAAATATATGGTAAGAAGATTGATTTTACAAACATCAGGACTGAAAGCCATTATATAGTAATTTCATTGTGCCTAACATCTGGTTTGCTAAAATAAGACAGAAATTAAGAAATAAAGTGAACGTTTATGTAACTCTGGCGGGGAGATTAATTAAGCCAATCAGAGAGTATTTATTTTGATTGGTGAAGGGAACCACTTTAATCTTCAGGTGCCAAAAACTTTTTCTTTTCTTTTTTTTTTTTTTTTTTGGCAAACTTCATTCACCTGTGTCAGATCTGTTATAAACAAACACCATTTTCTGGCCATTCTTGCTAGAAAAGTTAAAACGTTAAGTCCCCCCCACCTTATCAGCCTTTCAGTCTTTTTTTGGCCACTGAAAATGCAAAAAGAGTTGAAATCTTTTTTAAAAACCTGTTAAAAGCAGTTTTTCAACTTTTTTGTATAAGTACATAGATTTTCGTTAATTTTCAAAGTGTTGTCAGATTTGTAAATATATAGAGTGCATGAAAAAATCAACTAGATAGTTTACCACATACTGTTTGTCTATATGAACAACACTTCACATGTAAATATTTACTTGATTCTTTCAATGATTGTTGATTTTAGTAATTTCAATCATAAGTTTATTTAGGACTTTTGTCATGTAAATATTGCAGGGGGAATCCAGGATTTTTGAAAGTGGGACATGATTCCAGATAATTGAAGATATATTGTGAAATACTTTTTTTTTTTTCTTTTTTTTTTTTGGCCCTCTACGACCCCTCTGCCCCCTGAATCTACCACTGTTAAGGGAAACCTACTTGTATTATAAGAACTTCTGTTGAGGTATAAAATAACTTCTTTAAACTTCAAAAGTAATTATCAACAAACACAACCTGTAATTCTGTGGTTGTCGTTTGTTGCTGTGTTTCATATTTTTTTTTTCATTCATTATTTTGTACATAAATTAGGCCGTTAGTTTTCTCGTTTGTATTGTTTTACATTTGTCATTTCGGGGCCTTTTATAGCTGACTATGCGGTATGGGCTTTGCTTATTGTTGAAGGCCATACGGTGACCTATAGTTGTTTATTTCTGTGTCATTTGGTCTATTGTGAAGATTTGTAACATTGGCAATCATACCACATCTTCTTTTTATACAAACTCTTAAAACAAAACTGTTCAGATATGTAAGGAAAACAGTAAATTGAAATGGGAAATCCTAATTTTCAAATCAGCAAGACTCTAACATGAACTTGGAAAACAACAATTAAAAACACTACTTAAAAGGACTGCAACCAATTAAATCAGTTCAAACTCATATAAGTATTTTAGATTTTGAAAATTTAATTATTTATTAATTGAACAGTACAGATGTTTCAAGAAAACATCTGCCAAAATCAGTAGTACACATCTTGAATTATTCATTTCAAGTACTAAATGGTAAAAACTAAGTAACCTTTAGTTTATAATGTGCTGCTTTATAAGAATGATTTCAGGATGACACTAAAACAGATTTTCAAAGTCATTTTCATAGGCTAAACAAAGTCAGTAGAATGCTGAATCTGCAAAAAATTGAACAATCAAACACCAAGACAAATCAATAGAGTCTGCGATGGTAGACAACAATTCATACCATTTGTGTCAAGCTCTATATTACTGGAATATAGATCAGTTGTGAATCAATGTAATATGCCACCAAAATCAAGAAAGCAAAGACAGTTATCAGGTCAAATACAGCACCAATGAATAAAATCTAAGAATGGATTCCTCTCTTAAATTTCCTGACTGTGTTCATCAATACATAAAAAGAATAATATGCACAAAATGTAGTGGGTGAAACCAGTTTTTACATGTGCATGCATATGGAATATTGCAAAATTTCAAGATATTCAAAGTAACAAAGTTCTTCTGTTTTTTCAGAATTGTGCAAAAGCTTTGTACTTCTGTTCACAATAAATCCTCCATTGCTTCAATCATGGAAGTATTCATTTTACTTCCATGCTTCAATAAAATCATCCACTGACAACTGTATTCAATTAAACAACAAATATAAATCAATCAATTGAAAAAAGAAAACAAAACATATTTTCTTCAGTGATATGATACCATTTAATGTTCAATTTTTGTGCAGTAAATCGCAGCATCAATATAAAAGTTCTGAGGGGTAATGAATACATAATATTAAACAATTAACTCAAATTTCATCATTAATCTTAAGTTTGGCAGTGATTGGAAGAAATTCATTTTATATTCCATCATGAAGACCAAGGAGCTGCCAAGCAGAGGAGGATTTTCTAAATCTATATAATGAGCTGCTATAGTCAATTAAGAGTGAGAAAACATCTTTATATTAAGTGACCATTGTTGATGTGTTTAGTTTTGTTTGAAGAAAACATCAATTTTGATAGATTGAAGTCAAAACTTTAAGAGGTTTAATTACAAAATATATGGCATCAAAAGTTTTAACTACAAGGAATGCTATAAAGTGGGCATTTGATTTGCCTCCTGAAGTAATAAAAACTATGGTACTTGACCTGTCCTGGAGTGGATGGAGACCAGCGGTCATCTGGATCTATTTTGCACTACTATAGACTTTTTCTTAAAATATGAAGTTTCAGAATGAAATATTCAGCTGAACAAACCTGATTTGGTATAAAAACTGAAATAAGCAGAAATTGCTATATTCTGATAAAATCTAAAAGCAGCTAGTGATGACTATGAAGTGTTAATTTACCAAAATAAGCAAACAGTATGAATAAATAGTATAATAGACTTTCTGGTTTCTGGTATATCTTCCAATATGATGCCATAATTATATGTAGTTGTAATAGTTATGTCCCACCACACATCTTTCTTAATTGGAAAGAAAAAGGACAAAACATCCTCCCAAAAAATTTTGACTTTACATTTCCTATTACAGACAATTAAGCCCTTTTTTTGTCCCTCGAAAATGTAATAATCAAAGACTTTCATCCCAATAAAATCTTTGTTCCTGTGATATAATGGTTATTTTTATATTTATCTCATTGAATATTTATCTTGTATCTGTTCATTCCATATCCTTTATTTTTTCAATCTGCATACCTTTTTTCTTGCCTTATCCCCAGCATGATACTATTACATACATGTATATGACAACTCCCTGTAAGGCAATCTTATAAAAAAACATCCTACAGATCATTACTGTGTAACAAACTATCACTATTTCAGAACCCATAGTGTACCATAACAATAAATGAAGCTGACTCAATTTCCCTTGTGATCAACTGCCATAATGCTACAGTATTCTATTTACAAATGTTTTAAATATCTTTTATAAAAGAAAATTATCTATCACATATGTCTCTCTCTCTGAGAACTTTCTATACAAACCTTATAGGGAATGTTGGATCATATTCAAACTCTCCTATGGGTTCAGGGTACCCCATCTCTAGCAACTTGTTCTTTATCAAATCAAACCCTAGGGTTTCATATTCTGGAGATTTGTACACTGAAAAAAAAAATTCAACATGTACATGTAATTACAATAAAAAAAGAATAATGGAATAATGGAAAAGCCTAAATGAAATTGTCAAAACCTGATTGAATAGCATGACTAAATTTGATGATGGTGCCACTCAATTTTCAAAATCATAGTGGTTAGTTTTTGCAGTAAGAATACAGAAGGACTTCTTTGATAGTCTTGAAAAAAATGTACCCTATACTGAAATATCAAGTGCACCCTGCTATATAACCCCTGCTTGGTACTGGACCAACATGCTAGCTCAAAGTGTCTGTATGATAACATTCTACCCAACTGAGTTTGTAGTCTTGTTTTGGTCACTCCAGGTAGCCAACACATGACCTCCTGCATTTTGGGGTGAGCATGCCACCAAGACAGGATAATATGACAACAGCTATATGTTGTTCAAGATTGTGATGAAGTTCGGGATGGAGGAATAGAGGTCATTAAAAGCCCATGGTCAGTTGGATTACCAAAGAAACAATTTTTAACCTTTTGCACCACAAAACTGTGTACAATTGAAAAATTATTGATCACATTGTACACAAAATCCAAACTTACAAGGGCCTCGGTGGCCGAGTGGTCTAAGTAGTTACTACTGTAATCACTAGCCAGTCAACACTGAGGCTGTGAGTTACCCGCTCGTGCAGGTGCAATTGACTCAATCTTAATTGACTAGGATTGTCAGTTTTCATCAGGTCGGTGGTTTCTCCGGGCACTCGGCTTCCTCCACCAATACACGAAATAGCCCAAAAGCGGTGCTTAAAAGTGGCAAACAAAATCAAATCAAATCCAAACTTACAACAAAAACACTCAAATTCAACTTTAATCTAGTCTTGAAATTGTAGGCAAATGGCAATAAAATGCTCGCAGAGCGCAGCCTGATACAACCACAGAGGTCAAACCCTGAACAGTTGGTGCAAGTTTGGACACAATATTCAAGCTTGATACTGTCTGAATTTGGATTGTGATCAAATTTTTGACATAATATAGGTTTCTGACACAAAATAAATGTGGTAAAAGATCTTAAAAATTTAAAATGGGTTGAAATATTTGTATTTAATTTTCAATTAAACACAAGTTATTGTCTGGAAACAAGAAAAATGCTTGTTTTTGGACCCTTTTTGGCCCCTTATTCCTGAACGTTTGGGGCAACTAACCCAAACTCAGCCTTCCCTTTGTGGTATGGTACCTTGCATTACAATTTCAAAGAGATCCATACGCTCAAACACAAGTTACTGTCTGGAAACTAGAAAAAATGCATGTTTTGGCTCCTTTTTGGCCCCCAATTCCTGAACATTTAAGGCAATTACCCCCAAACTCAATCCCAGCCTCCCCTTTGTGATATGGAACCTTGTGGTACAATTTCAGAAAGATCCATACTCTTGCACACAAGTTATTGTCCGGAAACAACAAAAATCCATGTTATGAACCTCTTTTTTGCCCTTAATTTCTAAACTGTTAATACCATAACCCCCAAAATCAATCCCAACCTTCCATTTGTGGTATTGAACCTTCTGGTGAAATTTCATAGAGATCCATTCACTTAAACTAAAGTTATTGTCTGGAAACCAAATGTGTCTTGGACGACGCCGACGATGACATCATACCAATATACGACGCAAAAAATTTTTTTGCTGTCGTATAAAAATTGATTGAAACAAGTTGAAGGTGCCAATTTGTTTTCTAATAATAACTATACATAGCTTAAAAGACCAATTATAATTATTGATACACTGTAAATAAATAAATCAAATCACTTTTTTTAGAGATCAGGTTTTGATCTTAGTATATGTTTACTGGTAATGTGGAATGGAATTTGTTTTGCCAATAGTAGTTAGAAACCAAGACTTCACTTGTAAAACAGCAAACACTACAAAAGAAGTCAAAGTGATGAGTTTTGTTCTGTGAATAACATCCCCTAGAACAAATGTCATTTTTTGTTGCTATTTTTCTTTTATTAAAGAATTAAGTGTTGCTAAAAGAATATACAAGGGTTTATTTCCAAGAACAACTCTCTCTGATTCTTTTGATCTTTGATCAGTGATATTGCTTTAGGTATCCCATGTTTATTACTATAATTTGCTTTGTGGTTGCAAACATATGAAAAACAGCATTTTAATTTGAACATAATGCTCTTTTTATAAAGCCTTTCAGAAAGAAGAGATGTTTTATTATTCAACTTTATTTATATTGATTTCCTGTTTTATACTTTTATTACATTTGAAGTAAGGGTCAGTTTAATAGACTTAAAGAATTTTTTCCACAATATGAACATCATCCGTACCTTTCAGCTTGCACATCTTAGAAAGATTCTTTTGTATTTGGTCATCAAAAACATCAAGGTGCATTCATCCTTTTATATTATCAATAAATGTCAATTTTAGAGTCGTTAATTGTCAAAATATCTATCACATGAAAGGAGCACAAAAAACTATTTTAATATCACATCAATTTTAACATGTGAAATTACTTCCTAGTGCATTTTGTGGTCTAAACGTAAGACTGTCTGCTGAAGATCATTCACTGGATGAAGGAGAATTCTCATGGGCCAAAATATAAAAATAATGGAAATGGGGGCAGGAGGATGTTTTGTGGATTGACTGTTCATTTTCATATGTTGCTACATTTTTTTACAAGGCCATGCATATATATATATACCAGGCAGCCTTTTTTTTACCAGGATGTTTTTTACCAAAATCCTCCCCTGCCCCCATATGGATATCTGTAAAATTGTTGGAAGATCTTTAACTATATTATAGAAACTTTCATAATATTCCAATTTCAGTAAGTTTCTTTAACTTTCTGATGTTGATACAATACAGAGAAATTTGCAATACCTCTTTCCAGTGGATGACTGACATTTCAAAGTTATACAATTGGTACAATAATGTATGTAAATTTTTAGGTCTAAAATGAATAATGTCTATTGCATGTCAATAATATTTTATATTGATAAATGCACTACAAGTATTATTATCTCAGATTAAGTTCAAACTCACAACCTTGGTTTAAACATTGAAAATAACTGAAACACAACATACTCCGACAAGTCACATTTGAAATTTTCAGCTGAATGAGTTAAAGCAAATATTTATGTTATTCAACAAGAATCAATGAATTTGCAAGTGCATTTAACCTCAGGATTATGCAGGACACCACTTTATTGGCATGATTTTCTTATCCTTTGAAAAAATATAAGAATTAAGAGATTTAGATTAAACAAATGTTAACTGGAAACAATAATCCTCAAAGATGCAGTTGTTCAGTGCACTTCAAGGTAAAGATTTCTATTTGAAGACTACAATAACGTCATTACAACATACGTTTCAAGTCATTATACAACTTGATCTTTTACATGAATTGAGAATTTTGACAATCCTTAATAGCCATTATAATTGCTCAAGTCATGTGCTGAGTGCATCCATGATACTTCACAAAACTAAAACCTATAATACTTTAAAAATAAATTTCCTCCCCCAGATCTTAACTGACTTAATTCTGGTGCAGTTGTTATACTCTCATTTATTATTAATTTATGAGTTTATACTTTCCACTGAAACCATGCTGAATGGGCAAACTGCCTAAGAGGGAGAAAGTTTTATTCCGACTCTGTACATCATTCTATATGTGCCTCTCCCCAACCAAGAACCTGTAATCAATCCAGTAGTTGTAGTTGGTTGGTGTCTGCTATAATTGTTTTTCTTTTATCGATTTAAGCAGTATTAATATGTCGGTTGGTTTTCTCTTTTGAATTGTTTCACATATGGAGGTTCAAGTGTTGTCTAACTAGCAATCATACCACATCTACTTATTTGTGTACATAACTTACAAAAGATATAAGCAGGGTACCGGCACAAAAGAGTTTGTGAAATACAACATCCACTAATATCTTTATGATAAGTTTTAATTGTTGCTAGAGAAATCAAATCACATACAAATGATGCTAAAATTTACACCAAATGATAACCTTATTTTGACATTTGACAATTCATAATAAAACTTTATGATCATTTCATAAATGACAGTATTTTTTTGTCAACATCACATATACCACTTTCTTATAAAAACAGTTGTTTGGATTTGACTTTTTAAAATTTTGTTCTTCCTGACAATTGTTTTTTTTTTAATTTAAGTAATTAAAGTTCCCCTGATATTCTAAGGAGGAGGCATTATAAGACATTTGTTTACAATGTTCTCTGGAAGGGTAAGTATTTCATGATCAACTTGTAGAGTCACCTGATATTTTTAACAGTGAAGTAGTTAACACAATAGTTTAGAGGAATTTAGCAACTTCTTAAACTAAACTTTTAGTGAGATTTAATTTTGTTGTCCCTGAATTAAAGATTCAATTTTCCTGAGTGTATATTTTCTCATTTTTGCCTTAACTGCGTAATAAGCAAAAATCTTTCCTCCCATAAATCACTCACTTTATAATAAGGGATTTTGAACTTATGTTTCCTTTGTCTAGTGACAATATTAGTACACTGAAATAGCAATGACATTACAGTAGGGTAGACATGCTCTTATTAGTCGCATGATAGCATAATTCTTTAATACTTAATCATTTCCTAAAACAAAACTTGGTATCTGATTTAAGTTCAGTTGCATGATCTGCATCCACAATTATTTCCCTAAACATGTGTTTTTTAACCCTAAGTAGGTGGAACACTTTAAAGGATAAAAAAGACCAAGATGAAATTTCTACTAGTAAGCTGTATTTCCAGACATCTTTACATCTTGTCATCACGCTAATCACTCAAGCTATTGATATTGTCTACAAAACATCTATAATTTCTGTTTTTGTGAAACTAAATCACAAAACCAATCACTACATCTTTAAGATAAGGTAATTTTCATTATCTAGTTTTGACATTTCATAATTTTATCATTTGTAAAATCATATTTTGGTAATTGTTGCATAGATGACCACATAAAATAACAATGCTTTACTTTTCAAAGGATTGCATGTTATACAGAAAAATAAGCATTTATAAGTATTTGTAAGCTTTTGAAAGATAACCTTTGTCACCTGAAAATAGGCGTGAATTCAGGTGCAATGAAAAATTACTGCACATCTGCTTGAAATCAACCCAAAAAATCTACTTTAAATATATCATTTAAAATAATTTTGTAAAAGAATGATATAGCTAGCTAGTACAAGCAGTTTTAGATTTTTAAATAAAATTGGGTACACACCCCTTGGACTTCAAAATTATAAATTTACTGTAGATTCATCATTAATCATTGGATACTAATTTTCATGGATTTCGTGGGTAAACATGAACCCAGAATAAAATCTTCAACAAAGTACAAATGTTTGAATGGCTTATATGCATACTCTGGCAAAACCATGAATACTATTTTCCCAATCCACCAAAATTAGTACCCACAAATAAATGAACCCACCGTAATTGATTTAGAGTTTGACATATTCAGACATCTGTCTTTTGTCAAGGAGCATATATATTGACCTTTATAAGTCTTTTGGTTTTAAGAGTCTTATTGTGTTGCTGTCTCATTTACATATACCTTTTACCTCCTTTTATTTATCGTTTTGAACATGCATGTAATATTTGCCAGTGGACGTTAAGCAAACATGATCAATTATTTATATAATGCGTGTACTAAAACATACAGTCATACTCTTTTACAACTTTGATGGCCTTTTCTGTAATTATTTATCTTGTCGTGCAGGCATGTTGTCCAGGTGAAAAGAAACTCACCTAACAAACAAAAAATCTCATAAAGATAACACTAGCTAACGTTCATACTTTTGTAGAAAGCGATGTGTACTCTTGAAATTCCTCTGAATGATTCAGCATAGCTTTACATTTTTACTTAGATGTTTTAAGTACTTTCTGGAATATTAAAACATAGCAATTTTTAAGATAGTTGTCAAGCATGGGTTACGTGATGAAAATAATGCACAATTTAAAATTTCTTATCTACTGATTGGTTCGTCTAGCATAGCATAAAGTTTGTTTTTATTAGTGAAACAAAAATTTTAAATTTAAATTTTCAAATAGTACATGTTTTAAAAACAACATTTTTGAGGGATGAATTTTTTCCAAAACATTAAAATACCAGTAATTGTTTGTATAAAACATTTTCAACAAACTCAAATTTTTTGGCAGAAATGAATTCTAATGACAAATTTTGTACAAATATAAATAGATTCTTTTGAAATTAGACCAATTATCATCCCAATTTCACTTGAGAATTGCCCTCTTCATTTATTTGTATTTCAATGTTTTTCTTTGCAATTTATTCCCAAACACAGAAAATAAATTTACTCCCCTTCTCAGAGTTACCCATCAATGATATAACAACCAGAATCATTTCATCAATTTGAAAGTTACAAATGCTTCTTGCTTTGCTGACAATTTTTTTTAAAACAAAAAGTTTTAAAGAAAAATTCCCTCAAAGCTCACGGTGTAGAATGGTAACGGACTTATCGGGTTTTGTCAGCGTTTCCGCACTAATCGGGTTCGCAACGGACTTATCGCGTTTTGTTTCCAGACAGTGTGACACAAAATGAGCCAAATAGACGAAAAGAAGTCGTTAGTGTTTATGTTTATATGATCACGGAAGGCACCGATGATCTAAGTTTGCAAAATTTTCATTTTGCTTCGTACAACTCTTGGCTAATTTTTCATTTTGCTTCGTACAACTCTTGGCTTTTCAAAGAGCTCCACACTAAACAGGACAACCGGCCGAACACAGCTACTAGTGGTGTGGTTTCCGTTCAAATACACAGTATATTAGAATGTGGACTTTTTATGCTCCTTTATTTCATGCAAAATACATATTAGAACCACTTGTGTGCATTCAAAAACAAAAAAATATCATATATTAAAGCTTTTTCAAAATTGCTTGGCAGCGGACTAATCGGGTTTCCCTAAAATGACGTGTTTTTTGGCAAGGAACTGTTGGGGTTTATTGAGCAAAGGACTTTTTGTGTTTTTATTGTTTTAACAGGGTAAAAAATGATGTTTTCGTATTTTTTGTTTGTTTGGGAAATGAAAAATAAAAGATTTTAAAAACCCCATTTGACATCTTGTGCTAGAATATACAAGTCTGGAACTTATCACGGACAAGTGTTTTTTTCAATCTTGATTTTTACATTATGATAGAAAATAAAGGGACATTGAGTAAAAATACACCGGTATGGGGTAATATCATATGCAATGCCAAACAAAACACAAATGGTCAAGGAATAAGGCTTTTATTTCTGCTCTTTCCCAGATTAACATGTGCAGGTCTATTGATGGATGTTTCGAAAAGACACATTCATTCCGGCGTAATAGAAAAGACAGGTTAATATTAATGTCTCTCGTTTAAATGCAAGGCCAAGGGCAAGGATGTTAAAAAACAATCAGCAACATTCAATTCAATTTTAGCATATTTTACGTTACATGATTTATATATCTAAATATATATATTCATATCAAGTCTTCTTTCGACGTATTCATAATGATGCATGTATGAGTGAAGCTTTATGTTTCAGTCATGAAAAACAATTGTTCATGGAGCCGATGAATAACTGTGACAACCTAAATTATTAACCCATTTAGTCTTAGATGCATGATTGTTTTATTAGTTGTTAGTGGCTTTGAACTAGTTGTCAGTTAACTGCAGTACTGCAGATCTGTTCCTAGTGTCTTTTTGTTGTTGGGATGTACAAGTACCCGCCACGTCCACTTGTATTTTGTCCTTCTGATGAGTTAAGCCTTTTCAACTGATTTTTATAGTTCATTCTTATGTTGGACTGTTCTACCACTGTCCCAGGTTAGGGGGAGGGTTGGGATCCCGCTAACCGTGATGTTTAACCCCGCTACATTATGTATGTATGTGCCTGCCCCAAGTCAGGAGCCTATAATTCAGTGGTTGTCGTTTGTTTATGTGTTACACATTTAATTTTCGTTCATTTTTTTATATAAATAAGGCCGTTAAAAGTTCTCGTTTGAATTGTTTTACATTGTCATTTCGGGGCCTTTTATAGCTGACTATGCTCATTGTTGAAGGCCGTACCATAATTATGACGTCTTGAAAGGCTATTTATTATATTTTTTTTTCTTTCTTTGACGCCTTACATCGTCGCAGAAGGCGTCAAGGCAAAATTTAGAATTGCCTTCCCAGACGTCATAATTATATGGACTAGAAACCTTAAATTCCTGCTATGAGGACAAGATACTGATAGAATCCCACACATTTGTTTGTGGATTAATAAAATATACCATTGCGTGATGTGTGATTAATGTATAAAGTAAGAGGTGATTAACCCAGGCGGAGTAAACACATAGACTGACTGAGAAGATAGGAGTCTCCATATTCATTTGCGCACAAAAGTCCGGTGCTAATAACACAAAAGTCCGGTGTCACTAATTTTCAAATTAACCATCATTTAAGACCTTAATAGTGCATGAAACAGTTCGAAAGGAAAATGTCTACATTTAATGAATAATAACCAAAATTTACTTGAAAAGAAAACAGCATGCTTAAAACACGCTTCAATTAGACATCTTTCCATGAAAATGTTTGTTTTCAAGTTCGGTACCACTTTGGTGGAAACAATTTGAAATAAATCGTAGCTTCCCATGAATATATGATTAGCTAGCCAGCAAAATAAATAATTTCCCATTCTGTGACATCAAGCTTATTTGGAAATATCAATTCTGCTTTAATACAAATTGAAAGAAATAACCACTTACGCCAAATGTTGTCATCTGAAAACGCGATAAGTCCGTTGCGAACCCGATTAGTGCGGAAGCGCGAAAAAACCCGATAAGTCCGTTACCATTCTACACCGTGAAGCTTGTCTGGTTAAATCAATTAATTTGCAATGATTTATGATTGCATACATATTTAAAATATGTTGTAATATTTTCACCTTTTGACATTTAAATGTATCATCTTATTCTATTACAAAAATGTACTAATAATAATACATTATCATGTTTTAATGTGTACTTTTACAAATTCTTATGTTTAGAAAAAAGGAATTACTAATTTTTTTAACAAGTGAAACTGACATTGGTAGAAATTTTAATAAATGGTATACTAGTAAGGTCACTATGAATTTGTTAATAAACCGAGCATTAATAATGCTCTCTGACGTACTCCAGTATTTAGTTCAAAGTCTGATATTTGTTATACAAGTCAGGCTTAAATAATCCCTCCTGTCGTACTCCTGTTTCGTGTTCAAAAGACAAACAGGAAGACCTTGTCATAATAACGCCATAATTTCTTGATGTTATTCAATAAAATGTTACCATCTTCATTTATCATGAGTTTACAAGGGGTTAAAAGGGGATATAATTTGACAATGACTTAACTAAAGACAACATAAGAGGGTTGGCATGGGATATCCCAATTGACTATCAACTGTAAAAATTTCATAAAAATAATATTTGTTTTCTCCGTTTAGTACAATGTACTTAAAAATAGCTCGATGGTTGCAGTTAAAAATATTTAGGCTCATTCCACTTACATTGGCAAAAAGGGGCCATCTAACACTTGATAATAACTTTTATCAATATGGCATCTCATGTTTTATCAACACTGTTCCTATAAAGAGTGGCATTATACATGCCCCAACAAACTGTCTTAAACAAGTACAATTGCTGTCCAAATGTTTACAAACATTTTTGTCTTGTCCGCTATTTGAAGTCATCACCCTTTACTATTTGTCATTTTATCAGGTTTAATGACAAGTGGTAATGTACTTGTCAACATGACAATTATGACAAAAACAATAATTTTATATTTGCTTAAACATGTGTAATAAGACTCCCACATTTTCTTTGTATATTTTGTACTTTGAAGATATGTATTTTTGTATGTTTTAATCAATTTAAAATCATTTATGGAAACCAAACCTCAGGACATGTTATTTATGAATAATTTTACCTTGCATACTAGTACATGTATTTGTATTTTTGTGTTTAAAAACAATTAACAAATCATTAGTAGAAACCAAAACCTAGGACATGGCATACATGCATAATTATTTATATAGCTGTCCTTCAGGTATTTAAAACAATCAACAAATCATTTATGGAAACCAAAACTAAAAAAAGTTGAGATTTTAAAATTGAAATTCATGTGACGTGTGATTAGTTTTCAAAATTCTACTTTGCCAAAACTTAAAAATCAAAGTGCTATACTAAAATTATAACAGAAGACTCATCATAAAGCAACACAAAGCTTATCTTTTTTGATCACATGACCTCACCCCTGTTTTTTTTTTTGGTGGGTTATTTGTTTCTCAATCTTGAGTTTTCAGTATCATGTCTGTGAACTATGACTTTTTCTATTTTGTCCACGGTGTTGTCTTGGTTTTTTCAATGGAAGTGGATTTAAGTGACAGTATACATGTATTTAATTTTAAACTTAAATGCCAATGTGCTGCATGTACCGCTACATTGGATCTGAACTAATTTAGTATGTCTATGCAAAATTCTGTTATGAGCTATCACCCTTTAATACTCAAATTCATTCCTTCAATTTCAATGTATTTTCTTAAAATGTATAGTTCAAATCTTTTATTCATACAAACAACACAGCAACTACAACTGACAAAGGACAGTGACTGTTTGAGGAGGTGTATTTATTTAAGTAAAGTTTTGCCAGGTGAATGTCTTAAGTTTACAGGAAATAACCTTTTCATGTTAATTAATCCTGATTATCTCAACTCTTTAGCCTTAATCAATTTCTTGATCAAAGTTAAATAAAAACTCTTCTGATAATGATGAAATAAAAAAAAACATAACATTATAAACTATGAAGGAAAAACCAAGGCAGCTGGTGAAAAACAGATCAATTAATGCTGATGAAGTTGTCCATCCCAACAAACTATAATGTAACCCCAATCTTCAAATAGACATATGCTACACTTAATTAGAAAACCATTGACATTCGGCTGCTTAAAAGTTACGCATTACCTAAATATTGGTCTATATGCTGGAAAAATATACAAACAATCAAACACAAATTGAAAAACCAAACCAATTGAGAAACGATGATGAAGTTGGCACCAAACTCTTTATCGATGTAACACATCATTAAAAAATAACTTCCTGTTTCTTAAATACTTCACTGCCTCATAATGAGTACAGATACACTAGTATTAAGCAATTCTAAAGAAATCATCACAGTAAAAGAAGAAACGAGTAGACTTTGTATGGTTTCCTCTTGTGGCGAACCTTCTTTTAAATGTATTGCCATCTGAATATCATTTTCAGTATTTTACTTAGCTCCAAATCTAGAATTGGTGAGAATCTGAATCCTGTGTCCCAATTCTTCTCTTACTTAAAAACGTAGTCTATAGTAGCTATTAAATAGAACAACTGGTAACTTGACTCATAGCTACTGAAAATCTCTTTAGGCCTGAGTGACTTTTTTTTAAAATTCAGCTATACTATAAAATACTTATTAATTATGAATGTTGGGTCTAGTCAGGAATGACCACTGAAATTTTGTGGACTACTTAAGGCTAATTAAAAATATATATGCTACAAGTAAGGATTCCCATTCAAGTCTGTCAGAAAGCTATATGTTACTGTTAGTAAATATTCAGGGATCATAAAAAGATAAATGCAATTAATGTATTTGTTTACTTTGTCATGGAAAAATCCCTTCCCATTTTCCACCAGCTTTTAAAAAAAAAATTTTAACGGGAGGGGGAAATAAATAAATATAACACTTGCTACTAAATTTTTAATTAAAGTCAAATTTATCAATATTAAGTTATTTGAAAATTGTAAATAAACTGTAAATGTGATTCTGTGTTTTAAATGTTTACAATTTATTACTGAAAATACAATAAGAAAATTACTTCATAACAAATTTTTGGCATTGGATGTATTAATGTGTTCAAATGACAGATCATAGCGAAAATCCAGGCTATACTACTTGATCAAAACAGCTTTTAAAAACCATTATTTTTTCTACATTAAAAAATTTTCCCAGCTTTTACAATTTGAATATAGATGTCTTTGCAATACATCATTGCATCTTCAAAAAAACAAAGATGTAAAAGTTGATGTATTAAATTGATAATTTAGTTTAGTATGACGTCCATTATCACTACTAGTTTAATCAAACGCACTGCATTGAAACATTTGAATGCATCATTCAAGGTGAAGTTATTTAATAATATTTCTAATAATAATACTTCAAAACGGAATATAAAATTTCAAACGGAGCTTGGAAACAGATACACAAAAGATAATCTGTCGATGGCGAGCTGTTTTTTCTGCTCCAGTGATTCCGAAGAAATGACTTCCTGTAAAGTGTGAAAATATTGTTCCGACATAACAGTAAAGATTAAAAGAACACCTATACTTCAATTATTTGAGGAAAAATATTGTAAATACAAATTTAAATTTTGATGAATCACTGTAGCCCATTAAGGATTTAAAGAAAGAAGTTATTTCAAATCTGATAACCTACAACAAAAGATAGACATATTTAAATAGCCACAAAGACTTAACAGTACTTAAAATTCAGTATAACCAGATTTCCCCCTCTTTTGTAAATATATGACGGTGTTAACTATTCAGTCAGGTCATGATATAACAGCCTAATAATTATTCTAATCTTTAGAAGGTTATGATATTCTCTATCCCAAATTTATAGTAGTCTGCCAACAGAAATTATTTATTTTATTGAAAATTGTTTATTCAAAGAACATCCCCAACTAAAATTGGCTCAAATAATCAAAACCTTTTTAATTTTTGAAATTGCTGTTAAAAGTTCTATATTGGCCACAACAGTTAAAGTACAGTCACAGATGAGAGACTTAAGTTTTTACGATAATGTCCTCTGAATCTTGCAAAAATGTTTAACTTCTGGAGCACCTCACCCTGGGTTTAGTTTTCTGTGTAGTTTTTGTGGAATGCTCTATCATTAGTTTTAGGGAAAGCTTTTTATCGTGAATTGCTAAATCTTCTGTTTTCTGTGTAGTTTTTTTAAATTGCTCAATTCCTTAGTTTGCTGTGTTATTTTTTGTAATCTTTAATTTTTCTTAGAATGTTGTCTTTTTTGTCTTTTAAATCTTTAGACCATGTTGTTGTGAGTCTTTCTTCTACTTACCAGCATAGGTTTTATCGCCTTTGGTTAATGATAATCTTCTTATTTTTTTACCAAAAAAAGGCAGGGGTGGCTTCCTAATATCAGAAAAAATCGTTTTTTGGCAGAAATATGTCAAAAATGTTTGTAAGGGTGCAAGACACTCTAACCTCAAACCTTGGGGATTCAAGCATGAAAGGTCCTATGATTCCTGAGAAAATGATATCAACTCATTCTGTATGTGCCTGTCCCAAGTAGGAAGCCTGTAGTTCAGTGGTTGTTGTTGGTTCCTGTCTATCATTGTTGTTTTTCTTTTATTGTTCTGTACATAATCAGGCCAATTGTTTTACTTTTTGTCATTTCTGAGCCTTTTATAGTTTGCTATGCATTATGGGTTTTGCTAATTGTTGAAAGCCGTACAGTGACATATAGCTGCTTAAATCTACTTCATTTGGTCTCTTGTGGATAGCTATCTCATTGGCAATCATACCACATCTTCTTATTGTTGTTTTAAATAGTTTTCTATGTAAGATTATTATGTCTAGTGACCAGTTATTGAAGACCAGTTAAATTGTTTTCTATGTAAGATTATTATGCATATGTAGTGACCAGTTATTGACTAAGGCCAGTTAAATATTGTATGGTAATATCTTGCTGTTTTAAATTCACAAATCATTATAGCTAGTTAAGTAGATATCAACTATTTATGCCACAGAAATTCATCTGCTAAGACCCCTTAAAAAGCATTAAGAATAACGTAAGCAGGAAGTAAATTTTAACAATATTCTGGAATAACATTCCAACATCCGTTCTTTTGTCATTCAAAATTTTAAAAACATCACTAAAGAAAGGTGCAATTACATGTACTAAAATTCAGACTAAATTTTGCAAAGTGATAGCTTTTACACTTCAATATTAGGTATGTAATTACAGCTTTCCTGTAATGGGAAGGATTAAAGCTCTAGAAATTAGAGCAACACCCTGTCATCCTCAAGACAAGCACACTTATAAGACCAATATTTAAAAGTCAGATGAGAACTTTATTTTTCCTTACTGCAGCCATGTACTGACATATTACACCAACATCCTGCCTTTAGAATACACTGAAATTTAACAATAGGAGCAGGTGCAATTAGGTATATACTGCAATTATTAATGCAAAGTACTTTTGCAACTGTGCTATTTGTTTACACTTAAAACATCAGGGAGATAATTGTATACCATTTTTTCATTTTAAATCTAGGTCAAAACAAATGACCCGAAGAGATTTAGAATAAATTACAGCTTTTTTAGTGTATTTATATTAAATACAACACCTGGGTTTCCCGCCTTTTTTACTACCTCAGAAATTTACCTGTAAATAAAGTTACAAGGTACCTGATTAATAATAGGCTTTCACCATTTGTCATTGAGATGGCGGATATCATCTAATACCTATCTACTTATAGAGTTGTTGAGTTATTGCCCATAATCAATTTAATTCCAAAATTGTCACCACTTAGCTTGGTGTAAACAGGAAATTAGGACATTTTTATAGAGATTAGTAAGTTGTTTATTTGGGAAATGAAAAGGTACACGAACAAAGCAATAAAGTGGATTGTAAACTATTACCTGATGGAATTTTTATAGCATCATAATTTTTATAAATTGTCTATGCCCTTTTAGAAATTATATGTAAACTGTTGTATCATATGGTAAAATGTGCAAAGAAATAATCCATACTTATTGTGCAAGTACCTAAGACAAACAAAGCACTTTCCTTGATTGCATTAATGATACAAATGCTGGAACTTAATATTGCTGTTTTCTTTAACAAGGTTTTTTTTTTTTTTTAAAAGATGTACTGGTAATTAGGCTCAGAATAAATGAGCATAGATTACTTTGGGATAAAATTTGCTATTAAAGAGCTTTGCTTTAGATGTAGAAATCTTTGTAGCATGAATTAATACTCAATTACCCTTTTTCAACTATCTTCTTCCCAGACTCAGTAAAAATCATACCATCACGGGAGCTCTGATGAGAAAATCAGCAAAGAAGACCACAACTAGATGTTTTTCCCCCCTATTGCCTTTAAAGCAAATACTTATTTAAGCAACAAGGTAGAATATAAGCATTGCTTTATGATAGACTAATTTGAAATCAGACACTGTTATACCTGCAACAGCCTTCTTGAATAAGAGAATCACAATTGCATTAATGCATATCATCCAGACAATCATGTTGAGGGCTTAAAGGACCTCCTTTTTTAAAAGAGGAGATAAGTGGTCATGGCTCGACATGAGACAACAAACTCATTGTTAGGGGAAGCTTTCTTAACTTGAAAACCAGAAAAAATATTCTTGTTCAGAAGAACAGGTGAGTGCCACATACTCTCTAAAAATGGCTGACTTTATCTTTATCTTTACATAAAAACCATTGAAGGAAGAATACTTGTCTTTGATTGGTAGACTTTTACCTGCTATTGTGTAATCCATATCAAAGCCATAAAACTTCACTGTATCCAGTAATAGTCCTCTGTTGACAAACACTCTGTAAAAAGGATTTACATGTGCATGAGAAACTCGTCGATCATACATGTGCGACATATTTTTTTAATATCTAGTTATTAAATATTGTAACGTTCTGTGTCGAATAATCAAGTTTATTCCATTAGAGCATCTGATGTAATATGAAAATCATTTTCACAGTATGCCTATATTTGCTCTGTTATATTAATTGTTTTAAGGTGATTTTTCCACTATCACTGTTCTGATCTACAGCTGTTCCAGCACCTGATATTGACAATCAGATTTTGTAGTCAATATTGAACAATTTTGTCAATTTTCACTAATTCTTTAAGTAAATCTTGATGAACAGACACTTTTAATCAGCTTCTGTAAACATTTATTGCAGTGTTAGCTGACATATATGTATCTTTAGATATTTGAAAAATTTATTATTCCCTGTAAACCTCATTTGACATTTTGTAGTGAAGGGGGAACCAAAGGATATTGTTTGACATTCTAAAGAAATTTTTTTAACTAAAGATTAATGTATTGTTTCAGGTGAGGGCCAACATGGTATTTTTGAACAATATTTAATCCATTTAAGTAATTAAATCTTTGATAATCTGTTTAAATAATTTCTGTCTCAAATTTAAAATTCACCTCTGAATAAACCTTCTATTGGAGTCAATTGCATACACCCTATTAGTGGAGATATGTGCATTATATCACGATTTAAAGCAAAGGTACAAGATAAAAAGAATGTAATAAAATATTATTGTAGTCACTGTCCCTCCCAAATCAAAAAATCAATGTTCAACAAATATCAATGCTTTCAACTTAAAAATTGGTTGTATTCTGCCTGAAAGCATTTTATAACATGGATAATTAATTGTTCACTACAACGTATTATGTTTCGAATTCATCAAATATGATGAACTTAAATAGGCTAAGTATTCTCCAGAGATCCTTATAGCACCTGTTACCATGGTGCAATATCTTCTACCCTGGTGCTATCTGAACAGATTTAGTAACTAATATATGTTGTGCAATATATTTAAGGAAACAGTGCTGTTTTATATCCCAAAAACATTGGGAGAACAGTGTAAATAGGTATTGCATAAAATTGACAAATTGACAAATCGTTTTTATTGATGTATTTCAATACGCTTGTGATATCGTAAGACTGATATTATATATATATATGGCAAGCCGTTTTACTATTTATTCTAACTTCAAGATATCTAATAAACTTTATAAGATATCTCATATAGTTTATAAGTTATCTTATTAATTATATGAGATATCTTATAAACTATATGAGGTATCTTATAAACTATATAAGATATTTTATAAAATATATGAGAAATCTTATAAAGTACATAAGATATCTTATGTAAAAATATTTATATAAGATACCTTATATATATTATGAGATATCTTATATATTATGAGATATCTTATATATTATGAGATATCTTATATATTATGAGATATCTTGAAGTTAGAGTAATAGTAAAACGGCTTGCCATATATAATTTATTTGTCGGTTTCACAATATTCAATGCCTTTTTCTGCACATACTAACAATTTCATTGTGGTGGGTGTTTTCTTGTGGAAAGTCACTTACAAACAACCCTCCTTTGGCATGTATTGACTTTGTTTTATATCAATTTAAAAAAATTATGTGTTTCATAAAGGGTTCTGCTTTTAAGGGATCAAATAGTTGAAAAAACTGTTTCCCTAAATACAAAAAGTATATTGCACAACATATATAATACAGTCTTAAATCAATTTACAAGTTTTTCAGCAGTATGACTGACATGATTTGGAGATCAATTTATCCCATATAATTAACTATGACTGTGTAGTTCTTGGTTGTATTGCAAGCTATGTGTAATTCCCCTCATAGTTGAAGACTTTCAAGCAATTGTCAGAATGAAGAATGCAAATAAAAGTACTTTTCCTTAGATTATGGATATATCTTGGTTTTTCAAAAAATTATTGTCTCATGTACATTCAACCAAATTCCTACTTATCAGATGCAATGGAATCAATACATTTCCTACTTATATTCTTTGGAGAAATATCACAAAAAAAATTATAAATATACAGCAACAGCAGATTTATAAACAGATATGTATAATAGATAACAAAACAAAAGGACAATAAAATCAATAACAAACAATACTGTATCGAAGAATCCTTCTGTATAAAGCTGAAGATCTTGGCTGCTAGTCATAAAACTTGACTCAGTACTCAAGTACAAAATTTGTGATCTAAACACCAAATCCAGTTTTTGATTGGTTGATTTGAAAGTCTGAGTACAATAATTGTACTCAAAATTTTTATGACTGTATGTTTTCTGTTGATCTTTAGATCTCTTTTGGTTTTTATGGTTGATGGGTTTAACACTTAATCTCATTGGCATCAATTTCTTCTTTTATTCATGTGTGAGATACTATCAAGAAATCTAAAATTACTCTGATTGGTTGCTAATGTTTGATAAAGGTAGAAATAATGCCTTCCAATAGTTCACCTATGTACCCAAAAAAGTGTTATAACAAGGTTCCTTTTATGTGCAGAGAGCATGACATTCTCCCAACATGAGGCATCAGAGTTATCATCATTTTATCTGACCAAATGTGGCAGAATGTTTATACATCCAGCATTTGACTATATAGGAATCCTGTACAGCCAAAAGGGCACACCCACAGCATGGATCTTACATCTGAATAGAAGTTCTGGTGACCATATCAAATGATTTTTCTATACTCAAGTCAATCCTTAGGGCAATCTAAATCTAGAAATGAACTATCAAGCCACATTTTCGTATTTTTATATATTTTTCCTAGAAAATTTACACTAACACACAAACAAGTATTTTCAGTGTTTGTTTCATTTTTACACTCTGATAAGCCTTATAAACCGTTTTCAACTAATTTTTATTGTTTGTTCTTATGTCGTGCTTTTACACCACTGTCCCAGGTTAGGGGCAGGAGTGAGTGCTCACAAACATGTTTAACCCCGCCACATTCTTTATGTGCCTGTGCCAAGTCAGGAGCCTGTAGTTCAGTGGTTGTCATTGGTTCATGTCTGTCATATTTGTTTTTCGTAAATTGTTTTGTTATAAATTAGGCCGTTAGTTTTCTCAATTGAATTGTTTCATATTTTTCATGTCAGGGTCTTTTATAGCCAACTATACAGGTTTTTCTCATTGTTGAAGGCTGTACGGGGGCCTATAATTGCTAACATCCACTTCATTTGAACTTTGGTGGATAGTTGTCTCATTGCCAATCATACCACATCTCCTTATTTTTATAAAGAAAACCAAACATATTTTCATAAATTTCTTGCAACCTGCTTGTTCAATTTGAATTTTACCTACCTGTATTTAAACAAGTATTGAAAATAACATTTCTCAGGTGACCTTATCTCAGATTTACCTGAATTCCACCTGAGCACCTGCAGTTTTTTTTTATTCAGCTCATGAAAAAAATACAAATAGAAGTGATCCTTTGCACATGTATGGTTTTGGTTGTAATAAAATGCTCCAGGGCGCAGCTTGATACGACCGCAGAGGTCGAACCCTGAACAGATGGGGCAAGTATGGACACAACATTCAAGCTTGATACAGCTCTGAATTTGGATTGTGATTAAATATTTGACACAGCATAGGTTTCTGACACAGAATGAATGTAGTCTTAGAACTTAATTTTTTTTAATTTACCTATTATGGTCCAATATCCAAAATCTAAATACATGGTTAGATTCAGCATATCAAAGAACCCCAAGAGTTCAATTTTTGATGAAATCAAACAAAGTTTAATTTTGGACCCTTTTGACCTCAATGTGGACAAAGTTGATAACGGGCCCAAAATCAAAAATCTAAATACATGGTTAGATTCAGCATATCAAAGAACCCCATATATTCAATTTTGTTGAAATCAAACAAAGTCTAATTTTGGACCCGATTTGGACCAACTTGAAAACTGGGCCCATAATCAAAAATCTAAATACATGTTTAGATTCAGCATATCAAAGAACCCTAAGAATTCAATTTTTGTTAAAATCAAACTAAGTTTAATTTTGGACCCTTTGGACCTTAATGTAGACCAATTTGAAAACGGGACCAAAAATTAAGAATCTAAATACATGGTTAGATTCAGCATATCAAAGAACCCCATATATTCAATTTTGATGAAATCAAACAAAGTTTAATTTTGGACCCGATTTGGACCAACTTAAAAACTGGGCCCATAATCAAAAATCTAAATACATGTTTAGATTCAGCATATCAAAGAACCCTAAGAATTCAATTTTGTTAAAATCAAACTAAGTTTAATTTTGGACCCTTTGGACCTTAATGTAGACCAATTTGAAAACGGGACCAAATATTAAGAATCTAAATACACGGTTAGATTCGGCATATCAAAGAACCCCAATAATTCAATTTTGATGAAATCAAACAAAGTTTAATTTTGGACCCTTTGGACCTCAATGTGGACCAATTTAAAATGGGGCCCAAAATCCAAAAACTTAATACACGGTTAGATTCAGCATATTAAAGAACCCCAAGAATTCAAGAATAAAACCCCATTGAAATTGGTCAAGAAATAAGCAATTTATACAAAGTATCTTCTTTTGCACAATACTGTGCAATTGAATATTTCTTGCAATTGCGCAATACTGTGCAATTGAATATTTCTTGCTATTGTGCAATACTGTACAATTGACAATTTCTTGCTATTGTGCAATACTGTGCTATTGGATATTTCTTGCTATTGCAATACTGTGCAATTGAAGATTTCTTGCTATTGCGCAATACTGTGCAATTGAAAATTTCTTGCTATTGCACAATACTTATTATATAATAATTTACACATCCTGTTTGGTGTGTATCTCCTGCCATATCATTATTATTTGCTTTTAAATATTAATCAGAAATAACCAACTTAAAATGGAAAATTTTAAGAAAAAAAGGAAAAAAATCCCCCAATTTTTGAACCCCTTATGATTCATCACCCCAAACTCAGTCCCAGCCTTCCCTTTGAGGTATAGTACCTTGCAGTACAATTTCAGAGAGATCCATACACTTGAACACAAGTTATTGTCTGGAAACCAGAAAATGCCTATTTTTGGCCCTTTTGGCCCCTAATTCCTAAACGTTTGGCAATTACCCCAAACTCAATTCCAGCTTTCCTTTGTGATATGGAACCTTGTAGTACAATTTCAGAAAGATCCATACTCTTACACACAAGTTATTGTCCTGAAACTAGAAAAATGCTTATTTTTGCCCTTTTTGGCCCCTAATTCCTAAAATTTTGAGGCAATTACCCCAAAATCAATCCCAGCATTCCCTTTGTGATATGGAACCTTGTGGTACAATGTCAGAGAGATCCATACACTTACACACAAGTTATTGTCTGGAAGTTACAAAATGCTTATTTTGGCCCCTTTTGGCCCCTAATTCCTTAACTGTTGGTACCATAACCCCAAAATCAATCCCAACCTTTCTTTTGTGGTATTGAACCTTATGGTAAAATATCCTAGAGATCCATTCACTTAAACTAAAGTTAGAGTGCGAAAACAATGTGTCTTCGGACGACGACGACGACGACGACGACGACGACGACGACGACACGACGCGTAACGTCATACCAATATACGACCACAAAATTTTTTGCGGTCGTATAAAATAAGCATACAACACTGTGATGGACAGACTGATTGATTGTTGGTTGCTTAACATCCAGTGGCAAATATTTCATGCATGTTCAGGACGAGTGATGAACAGAAATGTCAACAGAACCTGACAAATATTAACATACACAAACCAAAAACAATGTGTCCTGTGAAAGGACGAGGAGTAAGATTAACATTGTGAAACGCTAAAATTTTCACCTGAACAAATGACAATGCCTCTGTTACACTGTTTTCCTTCTTAACAGTATAACTAATCAAAGTGAGATCTAATCTGAGACAAAAATCAATAATTTAATAATTTGGTTGCTGAGGAGAAAAGGAAAGAAACCAAATTTATTGTTTTCATTTCAACCTTCAATTCTATTTCTGCAGACAAATGATCACGACATGCATTTGATCTTCAAGACAAAGTCATATAAATTACTGTGACAGGGGAAATATGAACTGCATTTATTGTTAGAAGTATGATTGCAATATTGTACTAAATTGGAAATAACATTACAAGCATACAGATTAGATGCAATTATTTGTGTTTTGTATACCTTAATTTCTCACAAAGAAAAAATGAATTGGTAAAAAAATTTATTTTATAATAAAATATATCCAGCATCATCATGATAAATGAAAATGAAATCTTAAAGAACTGATTGAATATTTTCAATGTTTGTAATACACATACATGTATTTATAAAATATTGAAATTTCAAAAGATTTGGTCTAGGGATACTTTCATTTTCATCTGTAAACGAGACTTAGTATGGACAGGCAGATGGACATGTGCATCACTATATACACTCTCTTCCGAAAAGTACTCTAAAAGCTGCCATTAAGGAGTAATACCACCATTGTTTTTCCCCTATTAGTCATTGTTAAATTTGCATTTTTTCAAACAATTGTGCAGAATTTATATTTTTTTTCAAATAAAAGAATACTTGAGAAAAAAAAAAGAAGGCATGAGTAAAGTTTTATCCTATCTAGTACTACAGTCAAAATTTCACATAACATAACATTTCATTGCATATAAGATAAAAACCATCACCAGAAATTAACCAATCCAATTTTCACTCCTTACTTTTCCTGTTTACAAGCTTCAGTAACCATGTTACCTCGAGTTTCCATATTTTTTATAGAAACACCAAATAAAAAAAGAATGGTGCTTTGAAACATCCAAGATATATGTTTATGACTCATAATTTTTTTTGCAATGAAATGCAGGGTTTATTTACTGTCAAACTCAAGGGAATATTTTTTTTATCCTTTTTCGTATGAAACCAGATGTAACATACTATGTTTTGGTGGTATTATAACTTAACTATGCTTATCATAAATCTGAGCAAGCTACATAAATTTCTGCTGAGGGTGAAACAATTTTTTAAAATTTACTTCTTTCATGAATGGAGAAAAAAAATTTCTATAAAAATAAATGAAAATCATTATCACAAGTTACAAATTCACCAACAGTAGTTAATACAATGGGTCATTATATTGCAATGTCTTTCAAAAGACATGATTCAGCTTTACTGTGAACGTTCTATCAAGTCTAGGTACAATTTGTCCATATACATATTTGTAAACAAGCACTATGCAATAGTACAATTTACATGTACTTATAGTTAATACCAACCTTTTATAAGCCTCTCTTTTATAAACCTTCAGTGTTCGAATGTCACTTGTGTCACTTGCTTGACTAGGCATGTCCTCGGTTATTTCACTCTGACTCATATTTCACATGGATCTGTAAAAAAGAGAGCTAACAATTCCATAAATGATTTTGAACCTGACAAAGATCAATTATTTAATTTCTATGGATTAAAACATTTGTATTATTTAGCTCTAATCCAATGAAGAACAAAAAATTATAAAATTGATGCTGAAAAAATTGACACAGCACTATAATCAGACGGTAAATTAGTCTTAAATTGACTTCCTCATACCACATCTAAGAAAACTACTGCTGGCTCAATATAAAAACTGTTATTGATAAAAGACCTTTAACAGCAGCTTTTATCCATAATCATGCAGCATAATTGTATAAAATAGGATTTTTACACATCAGTTTGTCAATGAGAGGATGATGTATGCAATCTTAATGTAACTGTCAATCTGATAACTGGATGTCTTGCATGGATTTGTCTATACATGACAATCTTTATTCCTGTGCTTAAAATCAAAGAAATGTATGGAATCAAAATAAACAAAAATGTCATATGTGTATGTCTCATTTAAAAGGTAGACATATTGATTCAGTCACTGCAAGATACAGCATAGAAGAGATGCCCTTTTTTTACTTTTGGAGAACCATTAAAACTCCTTAAAGTCTCTTCAGTTGATTTTTCAATCATAGTGCTAAAAACAAGAATGTGTGTCAAAAGGACAACAATCTGCTCGCACTACGACATTTCCATATTCAGTGGACCATAAAAATCTGGGTAAAATTGGTATACATCTTGAATTTTTATATCAAAATGAACATGTGTGTACAAAGTTTCAAGTTTGCATGATCATAACTTCAAGGTAAACCAAAACTTAAACCTACCTTAAACCAAAATTTTACCAGATACAGAAAGGACACACAAAACAGACAGAAGAGAGCAGATGGATTACCATAATGCCCCCCACCTTACTATTGTAGGCTGAATAAACTAAGAGCTCTAAAGAGCCTGTGTTGCTCACCTGCATCTTCAACTATGGCCACTTTTTAGTAAAAATCAACATTAAATGAGAACAACTCTATCAAGAGTTAACAGACAATTTCAGTCATAGATCTTATCCTGCTGACAATTTTTCATTTCTAAAGTTTCCATCTATCTATTATAGTTTTCAAGATAAAAGGCAAAAAGTGCCAAAAAATGTAAAAAAATATGATAAAAGGGTAAAACTTCAATAACGAGTCCACTAAATGGACAATAGTTAGAATGTGTCATTTTGAACATTTTTGCTCCTGTCAGAATTTCTCTATTTATATGCTGATTGTGGCAAAGGCAACAGTAGTTTACCGGTGTTCAAAAGTCATAAATCGATTGAGAGAAAAAACAAATCTGGGTTACAAACTAAAACCAAGGGAAACACATCAACTATAAGAGGAAAACAAAGGAATAACAGGAACACTGAAGTGCAACAAAAACAAACGCCAACATACATAGAAACGAACTATTTTATAACAACTGCCATATTCCTGACTTGGTACAGGACATTTTAAGAAATAATTGCAGATGATGCCCCCGCTTGCATATCATATAAAATTATAAACGGACATAACTGAAGAACGGTAAAAGTGACCCTACCCAAATTTGAACTTCATCTGCGTTTTGTTGTAATAAGTATTGTGTATAAGTTTCATAAAATTTGGTTGAGGCAAACTAAGATAGAGAACGGAAACGAAAAATTCAGCAATTTTTCCATTTGTAAAGGGGCATGACTCTAGAACAGTTAAAGTGACACCACCATAATTCAAACTCGATCTGTATTTTGTGGTAATAAGCATTGTGTACAAGTTTCAGAGCATTTGGATGAGGCAAACTAAAGTCAGAGAACGGAAACGAAAAATTTAGCAATTTTTCCATTTGTAAAGGGCATAACTCTAGAACGGTTAAAGTGACACCACTAAAATTCAAACTTGATCTGTATATTGAGGTAATAAGCATTGTGTATAATTTTCATAGCATTTTTGGCCCAGTAGTTTCAGAAGAGAAGATTTTTGTAAAAGTTTACAGACAACGACGGACAACATAATTATTTGAACGTTCTTGTTCTAAAACATATGTATTTAAAAGCCACTACACATTAACATCCAGCCATCATCATCATCACCATCAAGAACAAAAACCTGTGAAATAAAAATTGCTAACATTTTGCCAGAAAATAATCTGTTAACACATGTATTGTTTCAGCGTTTTGGATCCATTCACTCCAAAAACATGTTTGCGTCCCACACATTTGCCCCCTGGGTTAGTTCGGACCCTACATGCTTGCACTTTTATTTGTTTTGGCCTAATTTTCTCTATTTTTAATTTTTTCACCAATTTTTCTGTTGTATTGGTCAACTATTCTCTATTCTATAAACCCAATTCAGACCTTCATGGTAATGCACCTTATAAACATGTGCTTTGTGACTAATTTGATACACCTTATCGTTATTTAGTCCAATCCGGAAAAAACAGTCATTTAGACAACTTCCTGTTTGGGTCAACAGGTTAAAATCAAAGGTCATCAGCAACTAGCTGAGGGAGGGAAAAATTTAGAAAGCGATCAATAGGAAACTTTGATAGATTATGATCCACTTTTTCGAAACTCAAATTATAGTCAAAAAAATATTTTGTTTGAAGTATTTACGATGTTTTAAACAGGTCTCATTCAAAAGTATCATGCATGGTGCATTGTTTAAACAGGGCCCCAGATAGCTTCAACTGGGTGAAAAAGTTGTGTAATTTTAGAACTTATCCGGAATGGAATAAATAGCGATTAGGTGTATAGCCATTTGGTATCTTCCGCCTTTCTTTTACAAATCTTAAGAGACAAATTACTTGGCCTTTGATCATCATGACAACAGGGCAAGAAGAATTTTTTGGCAGGCCACTTACCCAAGAGAAAGTGTTTAAAAAATTCACTTTCCCGTGTGCAAATCCACTATCCCGGTTGAGACCCACAAAGCGGGTCGAATTTGCTAGGGGGTTTTGGGGCATGCCCCCGCCAAGAAAATTTTGAAATTTAAGATGCAAAATCCTGCAATCTGAGCATACTTTTAAGGGTTTAACATGTCAACTGATTATGAGAATTTTGTGTGACTTTTTTAAATTTATATACTATAAGCAATAGACAATCCATATTATGTGCATGGAATTATAATTAAACAGGCAAGACATTTCAGCGTTGCACTCTTGCGCTTGAAATGTCAAAGTATTTATGCAAGATCATTTTCTGAGCGTCCGCAATATTTACAAACTGGTTCCCGTGCTACAAACCAGATGTCGTAAATTTAAACCAGTTCGCTAACGATCTAACTAAATACCAAAAGGCACACATTTAAATCAAGTAAAAATGTGATGAAATCATGGAAATTCGATTCTCAGATGATCTTACAGAATTATTTCGACATTTAAACAAGTAATAGGGACAAATCATCTTATTTATTTACCGGAAAACGACTTTCCCGACGGGTATTAGCAACTGCAATGTCACTTTCTCGTGTAATAATTTACTTTCCCCGGGAAACAGGAAATAGTAATCTTTATGCCGTGTGACAATATCATATTCCTTACTCATTTCGTCAAAATATTTCACAAAACCAAGGATTTATAACTAACATCTTATATATGTCCTTGACAAAACCAGGAACATATATATTTACTGGTATAGTTATGCTGTTCCCAGACAAAACAAAACCGGTTTTCATTTTAGAAAATCACTTTATTTTTAAACAATAAAAAACTTATTATCTTTATTTTATAGCAATAGCCAAAACAATAACTATGTATAAAGCATGATTTAAAAAATATTCAAACCTTAAGGCTTAAAGTTAAACATAATTAACCTTAAAAAAGGATGCAAATGTGCAATATATGCAAACAGACCCAGCCCCAGGTGTGAACGTGTGGGGTACGAACGTTAAAGGGACGAACTTGAATGAAAGTGAATGTGATTTTGGGCGAACGGACCGGATTATTGTTTCAGGCCAATCAAGGGTTACATCTCTCATCTGTGGGGCCAGATACAAAACTGTCAAAAGTCTTGCTGAACCGTCAAAGGAGTACCGAGTATCGACAGTAAAATGTGCAAACTAAAGCTTGCATTTCGTAGATCACTAATAAAACTGTAAACCTGTCACAACACACAATGATAGACCATACGTCATACTTAGTGAAGTTTCAACAAAATATTTGTAAAGTCTTGTTTTTTTCCTATATCTGTTCCCATTTGATTTGTCTCTACTGAATATAGTAGTTCAAAATGACGGTAACCAGGTTGCACCGTTCGGAAGTAAATATTACTTCGGAATCCAATGATTTGCAGACGAAATTCAGACGCAAGAAATACAGTTTTGAATCAAATATTTACTGTATAAATGATATCCATGATGATCATGGTTGAATGTCTTAATGATATGATATTCATGAAAACGTTCTAGCAATGTCTAACTAAACATAAAATAAGAAATGTGTCATCACAGCAAAAAATTATAAAAAACAACATAAAAAATAGAAATTTGTAATTCTTCAAGTGCTGCAAGATAAATCATAAAGATATTTTTATTCCAAATAGAGAGCAAAGTAATTTCTTGAAGTGATTTTTTTATAATTGAGAGACTCAATAAATTACACAATCTGAATCATTTATGAATATGGATATAATCACCTTAGTGTTTTTTTAATTTAAAGCACAGCCATAATAATATAATAATAATAATATAATCACTAGGTATATGTGTAAACCGGTTAGAGCATTGATAAAACAGATTATTTAAAATATTAGCAGGCAAATCAAGTTGACCTTTCCTAACTTCTTATAGACCTTATCGATATTTGGTAATCTGCGACACTTGAATTATTGACGTCATACAACAATCACTTTTCCTTTGTGGCGTTAGACATTTTCTATTGTGATGTCAAAATTTAATGGGAACTTTTGTGATGTCCAGTAAAGGTGGACAAATAGCAATAATGTGTATTACTGAGTAATTTGATGATTTCATTGTTGTTGATTACAGTTGTGAATGCATTAAAAAAAAACACACACACACAAAAACACTAATAGCTGTCTCTTCATTTCCAAATAAAAGTTTCCCATTTATAAATTGAAACTTTTCAAAACACCTAACTAAGTGGCTCTCATTGGGGTCTAAGCGTGATGCCGATTTTCCGATTTTTCATGTCAGTACCAAAGAACTGACTTCTGAGCTGATGATGCCCTCCGTAACTGATAGTCCACCAGCAGAGGTATCAACCTAGTGCTGTAAAATGAAAACAACACATTATAAATTTCAAGTGCCAGAAGTGCTTTATTTGATTTACCTTCATCAGGAATGCTCAAAGTTGAAAATTTGAAAGCCAAGGATGTATAAGAACTGCTACAGTTAAAGAGCTATATTACCAAAAAGGGCCTCAAAAAATAGCCATATCCATCTTAGGTCAACTTTGCCTGAGGAAGTTGAAACCTTAGTTTCTTTATATTTTAAAATTTATAAACAGATAATTTCAGAAAGGTTTGTTATAAATCATGTCAGTACCGAAGTACTGACTACTGAGCTGATGATACTCATGTAACATATGAATGCATTTTTTTTAATGTCTTTTCATTAAATATAATAAATGATATTTTCATTTTTCATTTTCATGGCACATAGTTATATGTTATAAGACTATCAAACACTCTGATGACTGAAAAATGCTTCCACCTCATATGTTGATAATTTAGATTTAAAGGAACTTTTAGAGTACTATTAAATGGGCACTTTATTTCTTTTGACTTTATGTTAGTTGTTTTTTTGTGTTTTGTTCTGATCTGATGAGATTGATTTATTGTTTGTCATAAATCAGGCAGATTGTTTTTCATTGGAATTTTTCCCCATTTTGCCATGTTGGGGATTTTATAGCTGAATAAAGGTTATGGATTTCACTCATTGTTGAAGGCAATATAGTAACTTATAAAAGCTTGAATCTTCTTTGTTTTAAATCTGTTGGATAGTTGTCTCATTGCGAACTGTACCACATCTTATTTTATATTTTATTTTAAAATTTCAATTACAAAAAAGTAACTTTTAAGCAAAATAAGTCTTAGATACTGAAATTATTAAATAGTTGCTATTGGCTTTGAACTAGCTGTCAGTAACTGTGAGTACTCTCAGATCTGAACTTTGGGTCTTTTTATTGTGAGGCATGAATAAATACCCTGACATGTCTGGTCTGTGTTTTTGTTAGATGTTTGTCTGCTCTGAATTGATCTGATGAGTTCAGCCTTTTTCAACTGATTTTTATAGTTTGTTTGTTATGTTGTGCCGTTACACCACTTCCCCAGGTTAGGAGGAGGGTTGGCACCTTCAAATATGTTTAACCTGCCACATTCTTTATGTGCCTGTCCCAAGTCAGGAGCCTTTAGTTCAGTGGTTGTTGTTGGTTCATGTCTGTCATATTTGTTTTTTGTTGATTGTTTTGTAATGAATTAGGCCATTGGTTTTCTCAGTTGAACTGTTTCATATTTTTCATGTCCAGGCCTTTTATAGCTGACTATACAGATTTGGTTTTCTCATTTTTGAAGGTGATACGGTTGCCTATAATTTCTTACATCCACTTCATTTGAACTTTGGTGGATAGTTGTCTCATTGGCAATCATACCACATCTCCTTATTTTTACTTTTATGTCCCGCTGCCGCAAGGGAAGGGGCCATTAAGTATTACCCTTGACTGTCCGTCTTTCCGTCCTTCAGTCTTTCAGTCTTTCTGTCCATCCCATTTTTTGTTTGAAAAGGAAGCTTGAGAGGGGGCATTCATGTCCTTAGACACAGTCTTCTTTTATGTTAAAAAAAAACTGTGCCAGAAGATCTGATTCCAAATATATAATTGTATTGTTCTTTTCTTTGATATATATTAATAAAATATATGGTTTCTTTTACTTTTGCTTGAAATAAGGGAAAAATGATTTTTTTTTCTGGTCAATTTTGGTTCATTTGATAAGATTACTTCATGCTAATTCTAAAAATATATGGTTTCTAGATACTTTTACATAAATTATTTCTAAAATGGCTACTTCCAGTTAATACAAGGTCACTTTCCATTTTCTTCAATGTCATTTGTCTTTCAACCTATGGCTAAAGACCTAATGGCTTGATCATTTACAGCAAAGGTCAAAATCTAGAATGTTGAATTGACTATAACCTTGACCTCAATCAAAGATCAAGGATCTCATATCAAATGGTTTCTTAGTTACACTGACATATAACGTTTTCTGCTGGAAACAAAAAAGGGAAATAAACCTAAATACATGTAACTGACTTTGGTCCACATTGAACAGATCATCTTGAGGATGTTACTATAATTTTATGTGGATTCTGAGGAGAAGCCATAGCAAGAAAAGCAGCATACAGGGATATATGTCACAAAGATCCAGAGCTATGTTAGATAAGGGGCTTACTCATATGTACCTGAGCTAAGGAACAGGGGGTCAGTCTATTACTAGACTTAATTTTCTGATAGGCATAGCAAAATGGCAAGAAAGGTTTTCATAATTTAATTAACAATAACAATTTTGAGGAATGATAATAAATTAATTTGTAAACAATGCCAAATGATAATAATAATGATATTCTAATTAAACTACAAAGTATAAAAGCCAAATATCAAATACAAAGGAAAAGAATCTCTTGACAGTATCAATATAAATTAATTACTAATTTATAATCTAACTTAATTTCAAACAAAAAAAATGTCTCAAAAATAAATTGATTCTCAATATGTTCTTCCAACCATAAAATATGAGTCAGAAGTAAATTTTGTCTCATCACTACAACATCAATTGATAAACTGGTGGACAGTCTAAAAGATCCAATATAAGTGACATGAGCAGCTTGAGTTTATGTTTCCGAAACATTGACTGGTTATCCAAAATTTTGTAACACTATTCTAAAAATATATACTAATACTAAAAATTACTCAACGTGACAAAACATGTAAATAGTGCTTTCATTAGCAAAATAAAACTAATTAAACAAAGCTTTATCCCCTAAAGTTTTGATAAAAACTTAGAATATCCTAGTGACATACTAATTCGTTTAATATTTCAAAAGTAATTACTTTGATTAAACATGTCAAGTACTTGCCACAACTTCTATTGATAGAAATTAATTAAACAAAATTATTTACATTTTTACAAAATACAAAATTTAATTTTTCAAAAAATATAACACATTTTATAAACAAAAGACACAAACAAACACAAATACACACCATGACACAACATAGATAAAAATAAATTAAACAAAATTATTTACAATTTTTACAAAATACAAAATACAAAATTTTCAAAAAATTAACATATTTTTAAACAAACTGATTTACAAGCCAAATTATACACCATGACACTTCACTATTTGTTGCCAAACATAAAATATACCTTCAAAATCCCATTTAGTCAATTTGTTGTACATTTTTAATTTATGTCCAATCAGTGCATCAATATAAGTTCCATTTGAATTGAAATATTTAACAGTCAAATATTTTTTTTTTCAATTTTCTGAATGTATTTGCGAGATCCACATTTTCAAAAATTCAATAACACATTTAATGAAAAGTAATGATTTTGAATAACTATTAAAGCACCATGTAACTATATAAATATTACTTAATTAGTCTATAGAAACTGCATACACCCTTCCAACAGCATAAAGTGAGTTATTACAAAACGAATATTCTGAATAATTGTCAGCACTTGTGTTCCATATGCATTGACTTGAGAAAGACACTGACGGTCTAACTTGATTTTCGCCTATCGATATGATCACTACCAGTTTGTATTTTTCAAAGTTCTGAGCTTTAATCGCCTGTTTGATCTTTTCTGCTAATAATTTTGATTGACTTACACAAAGTTCTGGCTTATATGTCATATTTGCTAGGTCCTTTTCCAAAATCTCTTGAATAACACTTTTAATTTTGTCAGCTCGGAATTTACGATCAGGTTCAAGCTTGTATGTATTCTCATATTCAGCATTTTTCTGTTGTGCATTTGCCGTCATTATAAGAGTTGGTCCCTTAGTTGGTGATTCAACCACCAAATGTCTGCTGTGAGCCATAGATATATATTGGTCTGGAAATATCTGATCTGTGTGAAATCAACTGCTTTCTTTCGTTATCTTGTGAGCCTTTACATTCAATGTCAAAATCTTATAGATCCAGTGTGAGTTTATGTTTACAGAACACTAACTGCTTATCCAAAATTTAGCAACACTATTTAATCAAAAGTTAATCAACATGACAAGACATGTAAATAGTGCTCTTATTACATGTAGCAAATTAAAAAATAATTAAACAATGCTTAATCCCCTTATGTTTTGATAAAAACTTTAAAAATCTATCCTAGTGACTTGCTAATTACTATGATAAAAAACCTGTGACACATACTGCCACATTATAGTCTTTTAGATATTAATTAAACAAAATTAAATTTTGCAAGATACAACATTGAATTTTCTTTCTAAAAAATAAAACTTATTTTTTATTCGAAAAAACACTAAAATATAAGCAAAGTTTAACAGCCATGACAGATAGCTGGAAAATTGTTGGTTAAAAAGGGTGAGTTTCAAAAGGACAATAAGTGTTAGATATCATATACCAAATATCTTATTGAAATGCTGCGAAAATTCAGAAAAACAAAAGTGGCAGAAGATAAAAATATGATTAGAACAATATCGAAAGGCTTTTCGAAGGACAGGTGGAAAGATCTAATTACTCTTATAGGCATTATTTGAAGACTTCAAATAGCTTTTCTTTACTTTTAAAGAACATGTATCACATGGTGATGTTTTGATAATGAGATCATTTCATTTGCCATGGCTCTGCACTTCTATCTCAGATCAAATGTTAGATTAAATTGTTTCATATGTACTACTCACTGTCTTTAGTAACATATGTGGTTGAGTTTTGCCATTTTTATGGCCTGAATATTGGATACAACAAATAATTGCTATTATTTCTTAAATCCCTTTGGTAAAAATCCCCTTGAATCACCTGATCAAACTTTTATATTTGTTCTGCATGTTTTTTTCTAGTCTCTTTTTTTTAATAGTAATTTCTCAAAAAAGACCTATACTCTTTTAGCTGAACATTAGTAATATGCTCTTGTCAAAAGGTAAATTTTGTATAAATATAGGGATAGAATAGAACACAAAGACATTTGTCTGAGTTTGTTATAACTATTTACAGTGATTAAATTTTGATATGCTGTTCTTCATCAATATTGTAATAGTCGTTTGTTTACTCGATTATAGTTTTTTTGCTGTTGTCTAAAATAATGTCTAATATTGTAATACTGCTTCATGTGAGCCCAAGGACCTTAAGCAACCAACAATCAATCATTCAATCAAGCGAGCCTATTAAATGGAAATATAACATCTTCTATTGTGTATAGTTCTATACCAGATGAACAATTATTTTATTTATAGCCATTTCTAAGATATACTAGGGTATCAAATGTCACGGTAAATGAGAGCCATCTTGATGTTATTAAAATTTGGTACAAAGTAAATAAGATGGTTCAAGATAATTGTCAACTCAATAGACATATGAGAAAGGAAAACCTATGGCATATACCCAGTCAGAAGTTTATTGCACAAAATTGTATAACATTTATGTTAAAAACAATATAGGAAATTAGCTATACTTTTGCAATGTAATTGGTTGTAAAAGGCGCAGAAATGGGTACTGACCAAAAATCAAATACTATTTATAAAGAGCAACTGTTTACAAAATATGTCATAGAATTGCAAAATGACATAAAAATATGGAGATGTGGTATGATTGCCAATGAGACAACTACCCACCAGAGGTCAAGACTGTTTGTAAGGTGCCCCTTTGTCACCCAATGAATACATATTCCTATGTCTATTAAAAAGGCACTTTGCCTTCTAAATAATCAGTAAAACTATGTTGTTGACTTCAGTTTAATGAAACTTTTGCACTTTTAAAAAGGTTTTATATATACATGTATAAAGAAAATACGGTAAGACTAATACAGGTAGCTACGGGCCAAAAATAACATTTCTTATTTGAAATTTAAATGATTTCTTATGATCTGTACTTATTGAAATTATATATATTTATATAAAGACATTATCGATTAAATTAAAATTGCCTTTCCTTATTAATTTTCTAATTAATGGAGGAAATTAATGAATCTAAGTGAAGTAGCTTATGAGAAGGTATGAGAGTTAGGTACATATCTGCAAGTTTTGAAAAGCCGATGTCATCTTAAAACCCAACAAAAGATTACAATGCATAACTGAATTTTTCATCAAGTACTTATATACCTTTAAAGTTTAACAAAGGCAAACATTTTAAATAGACGTATCTGTTTGATACATGTATATCCTTAATGTGATGCTGTTGTTAAAAAGAAACATGTTTAGACTTGTCTACCCAACCTACCTTATATTCAAATGTTTACCTATATGTGGTCATATACCCCTCTGTCATTTATAACTTCAAGATGTCCAAAATTTATTTATATATAAGGAAATTTCATCATTTATAATTTTCTATTTAAAGAAATTGTGTCTCACTTTGAAGTTGGACTTTTTTATGCTTAGGAAAAAATGACAATGCCAGGCAGAAGACTGCTGTCAGTCATCTGTTCTCAAATGGATTTGAAAGTTCTGTGGGTTTTGAAACAATTGGATTATCTGTTTAAGATTGTGGATATGTTTTGTATGTATATGAATTCAGGAATAACTTGAAATGGAGGTGACCATTTTGCGTTGACAGTAAGGAAGTTAAAATAAAAGGAGATAACCTTGAAGTATATGAAAACACAGCACATACATTCAATAACTGCAATTAATCAAGCAAGATCATGAAAACCAAGTCATATTTCTACAACATCTATCCAGAAGTTGTGGAATATGAGATTTGAGGTGCTAGATCGGAAAGAAAATGTGGGAGAAAACTTTTATTGTTATGGTAACAAACAATACAATTTAATTAAGTATAAAACAGTTATTTAAAGTTAGCAAAACATATACTGATATTTTTGTTTAATTAATTATGGTTGTAATTTACTTCTGAATTTATATGAAATAATTTTTTAATTCTGAACATGCATTGATTGGACAATTTATTTGTTCAGTGCAATCTTTTCACATATATAAAAATAAGAAGATGTGGTATGATTGCCAATGAGACGACTATCCACAAGAGACCGAATGACACAGAAATTAACAACTATAGGTCACTGTATGGCCTTCAACAATGAGCAAAACCCATACTGCATAGTAAGCTATAAAAGATGACAAATAAAAAACAATTCAAACGAGAAAACTAACAGCCTAATTTGTGTACAAAATGAAAGAAAAACAAATATGATACTCTTTTCGATGTTACTATATAAGAGTTCTAATATTATTTTATGAGAAAATGATAATATTATATACATGAAAATATCAATATTAAAAACACAATACAAAAACTTCCATCTTCAAAACACTTTAGAGTTTAAAATATATATAAATCTACAGAAGGATTTACAACTCAAAAATACCAGCTATGAAAAGACAGAAATAAACAGACCAAAGCTTGTAATATGATTTGAGAGTCCTTAATTGAAGACCCTATGATGTCTTCTTAAGTCTATTTTGTTTTAAACTTAGCTCTTAGGTTGCTGTCATATTACCTGTAACACATCTTTTACAAACAAAAAAAAACAATAACAGTCACAAAGTGATGTTGTGGTAGGTCAGTAATTTTTATGCTAAATAAAAATATAATAGAATTGCATTTGAGATAAAAGAATTATTAAATACTTCCCCTTCTATTAAAAACATATTTCCTATGCACTCGTTTAACTTTTAACATATGCATACTGATCCATACTCAGGCATTAAAATCTGCATTTTGTAAACATGATAAAATGTAAATTACTGAACTTAGATGAACTTGCATTATTTAATCTTGGTTCATATGCATAAGAAATTTTATCATCCATGCATATTAAAGTTACCTGTAAGCAATAGTCGTGATGAAGTCACCTTGTTTTTGTGTATGTATTGATGAAACAAGAATGTGTCACTATAGTCAACACATGTTACTTCATTGTAAGATAGGCAAAGAAATATTTCTTTTCTCTTTTTATGAATTTTCTAAAGGTTAAATTTTGCATTTGATTTGTAAATACAAATATTTATTCATTTAATTTTTTTTTTTTTTTTTTTTTGGGGGGGAGGGAAGGAGACAGTTAGATTATAATACCTAGATATAGCTTCTGTAAATATCATGATATCACCTTTGGCGTGTCACATATTGTACCGCAGATCCCAGATATTAAATCGGTCAATGAACCTAATCCAACTCCTTTTATCTGCCCCTGATGAGCAATGGAAGAGAATTATCATAATTTTGACAAGAATTTGCTACTGGCATTTGATAAAACCTAAATCAATGGAAAATAATGTTTTTATTGCTGTTCTTTATCTTAAAGGCACAGTGAAACTTTCAAATTTGAGTAAAATCTCACATCTCACTGCAAATTAAAGACGGCCCCTAGAACCATTTTGATTACTTTGGATAACCATTGAAAATACACTATGATCTTGGTTACTGTGCAACTCAAATAGAAATTCATCATTACAGAGCATATTAAGGAAGACTGGTTTTTCATCAGGAGATGATCACTGATTTATTTTGGGATACTCTTTTGGATGAAAGATATGTGGAATGGTTCTAGATTGATCACACAAGTAAATCCCTTTCAGGGTAAAAATTATTTCACAATGATTCCAGGTTCACAACTATCTCAATTAAATGATCATTGTCAATTTGTAAACAAAAAATGCAATGCATATTCATTGTGCAATATATTTGGATAAATGTTTGATGCTATTTTGATTGTGAACCATCAATAGTTCCTGGCTATGGTTTGAACACAGCATTAATCTAAAAAATTCTGCAGTCTCTAGGATGATTAGGGAGCTACCATTTGATTTTTATGGGGGCTAGGATGAAAATTTTGTCCTGCCTTTTACTTTTCGGTCCTGCCTTTTATTTTTCATTCTAGTCCTGCCTTTTTTAGTTTATCCTGACTTTTTTACATCCTGCCTGTTTTTACTCAAAACTCCTGTCCTGCCTATTTTTTTCAAATTTCATCCTAGCCTCCATAAAATCAAATGGTAGCTCCCTTAGCTTACCATTAAAAGTTATCAGAAATTGAATTATACCTAAGAATTCATATTGTATCATTGTATCATATTGTATGTTATTACTTTCAGAATATTGTTAAGAATAGAAAAAAGAAGATAATGATTTTTTAAGGTATACATAGAGTTTATCTTTTGTATAAAAGTATAAAGACACAATCTTAGGATATATTTGGTCTGTGATGGAAACCTATAAATAATACAGTAGGAACATACTAACATAACTATTTTGTTCTTTTGGCAGCTGATGGGCTCTTGAAAAAGGAAGAGAAAATCATAAAGATTTGAAGCACTTTAGTTTATTGCATGGTTTGTTGTTAGATGTCAGGAAAATATTCTGGGGAATGCCATTTTATTCCACTCACAGAACTTACTGAAAGAAGATCTTTGCAAAGCTTAACCACTTAAAACGTAATGAGCCACACATGTTCAAAATAAGGAGGATGGTAAAAAAAAACTTCTTTAGTTTTAAAATTTATTTACAAGATTTACACACCTACTCAACAAGACTAGGCTAGAATTTCAGTTGTAGAATGGATAAAATAAATGTAAACAAAAGTGTAGCAAAATCATCAAAGCCAATCCTGCAGTTCAAGATCAAAATCATACTTGCTATAATAAACTAAAAAATTATATTTTAAATAAGTTGATCCAATAGTCATATTTTAAAGCTGTATAGATATACATTGTATATGAATAAATGGAGATTTGATGAGCATCCCAATAAGACATCAGTTAAAAAATCTAAACAGTCTTCAGGCAATATCTATATCCTATGGGTATATATGCTATAGCTAGCTCTAAATCAATCCCTACCACTCAGTGACACAGCTACCATGACCCATAAAATGATTGCTTATTGATATTGAAAAAAAACAAAGTAAAACATAGATTTGTTGACCAACAAGAATAGTTCATTTTGATTTCATTTGGAAAGTACCTGTCAATGTATTATTAATTTGTCTGTTTACAGAAAAAGACAGACACAAGTTAACAAGCTTGAACTGAAGCAGAGGAATCATATTTAAGGTATACATAAGATCAAACAGTTTCAAAATAATTCATTCAGGAAATTTAATTTTAAACATCCTTTTATCTGTATAACCATAGACATATTCCAGAGTTCACTACAGGCATATTATTTCTAAATCTAATGATCATGATGATATACATTTACAATTTTATAAACACTAGAAAAGAGGGTAATTAAAGAAAAATTGTACTAGAAAGGTTCTGTGTCTTATATATTAGACCAATTATTGGTGAGTCCTACTTTGAATAAAAGAACATTTGTGAGTTAATGACAATTGAAAAGTAATCGAAAAATACAAGGTTGGTATAGGTATCTTAAGTCACTGATAAACACATAGCAGTTACTGAAATAAATATTCATATTTTTACAAGAAATGCATAAGTAATAAATTGGAATTTATTCTAAAGGAAAAATTGTCAATCAAAAGTAAGCCAAATATTTTAAAGTTTGAAAATTTCCATGAAAATTGATATTATATTCTAATTTACACCAATTAAGATGTTGTTAAATGAAATTGGATACTCTGCATTTATCATACTTTTCAATGACATATGGTCAAATCGATGAAAGACCCCTCCTAGATTATTGAAAACTATTATTCTGCATTGACAATAATGTCTTTGTGTAAATTACATACACCCATTCCAGGTAACTCCCTCAAGGTGTATCTAAAATACATAAATTTGCAATACACCGATTTCAGTGGAAAAATTGTATTATCTCCCTTACAGATGGTCCGAGGACACAGTTATCGCCTTAGATTTTCGTTGTCTACAAATATAGTCCCTAGTGTGGACAGTGTATAACTTGCAAATTTTGTTCATACACTTTTCAAATTTATTTCTTTATATTTTATGCATGAAATATTAAGTAAAGGGATGAAATTACATGTTAAAAAATTGGGGTGCTGAATCTTTATGTTAAGTAGTGATTTGGTCCAGTTCAAAAGGTCAAAACTAGTATGTCTGAAGCTGTCAAACTGAATTTTAGACCCCTTAACATAGAATTGTCAATATTTTGAGTTAGAGCTGGTAGACTTTTCTATAATTTTGATATTATTTGTCCCAGTAGTAGTACACTACACTGTAAAAATCTTTTGAGATAGAGCAGGTGCGATTTTTAATTTGAATTTATTGTCTAAAAGAAATGCACTACGAAATAACTGTGTTCTCGGGCCTAAGAGATGAATTCAGGAAATCAAGATTCTGTACTTTGGCAACTTCCTGAATGGTTTGCTGGTTTCAATTTGTCAAACTCAATAAAAGTAAAGGATTTAAATCTTTATTTGAAAGAAATTCTGTTGAAATGTCCCATTTGGCATTATACGGCTAAAATAAGCATTTTGTAGCAGTTTCCATTTTATGCCTAAGAGGCATGCTGACTTTCTATCTGACAGCTTTTATGCTTTGATATTTGTGTTTCTATGATTAATTCAAATTCTATTAACCATTTGTGAACTCTGAATGTAGAGAAAAGTAGATTATCACAGAAAAATGTGCAAAATGTGTTGTAATTAGGAACTGGTCGAACGGCCTGTTTGATGTATGTGAAATGTGAAGAGCTTTGTACATAAAATTTGTAGTCCATCATAAATATTTCACTAAATCTGTAAAAAGCACTTGACAATGATCTGTGCACCTTATCCATTTCATATACTACCTTTATTTTCTTCTGTAGGATAGCATGTGGTTCAAATATATGCCAGTTAAGACTAAAACTACATGCAAGTTTTCCATTGAAAAGTGAAAAAACTGTGCATCAGACCATACTGTCTGCAAAAAAAGTTGAATGCAAGAGTCCTTTTGCAATTAGACTTCTTGTATCATGACATCTTAGCATAGAAATGAGCAAAAAGTAACAAATTTCCATTTCTTATAGCTTCTGTATGCATTTTTATATGTAAATATGTGCTACAGCCTAAATTGACTCTAAATAATGTTCAGTCTTGCATGACCTAAGACCATTTTATACTCATGTGGTATGCTTTTTGTAACTTTTCTTTTAATCTAAAGTACATTTAACATATATGGAGGAATAATTTATGGTAAAAAAACTTCAAAAACTTCAAATTGGTTGGAAAAAATGCATGTTTATGTAAGGCGCCCCTTAATTCGAAAATCTCAATTTTCAGGCACAGGCTCATATAAATTTGACTTTTGAATAATTGTAATAAATCTGATAAATCAAATGAGTGTTCAGTTGCTTTTAATATCTAATATATTATATATAAGAGCATTTAAAAAGCAAATTTTGCAATATTTAAATTTTAAAGCCCAAATCTTGATAGTTGAAATTATTTGATTTAAACGTCAAAATTAAACATCCAAATTTCAATATTAAAATAGCCATAGTTTCTATGATAAATATCCTATGGCCATGAAACTTGGCCAACTATCTTATAATTCCCTAAGCTTAGGTCATGCCAAGTTTTATTAGAATCGGTCAAGTCTTTCTATTCTATTAGGTCCGAGGACACAGTTATCGTCCTATAGATTTTCGTTGTCTACAAATATAGTCCCTAGTGTGGACAGTGTATAACTTGCAAATTTTGTTCATACACTTTCCAAATTTATTTCTTTATATTTTATGCATAAAATATTAAGTAAAGGGATGAAATTACATGTTAAAAAATTGGGGTGCTGAATCTTTATGTTAAGTAGTGATTTGGTCCAGTTCAAAAGGTCAAAACTAGTGTGTCTGAAGCTGTCAAACTGAATTTTAGACCCCTTAACATAGAATTGTCAATATTTTGAGTTAGAGCTGGTAGACTTTTCTATAATTTTGATATTATTTGTCCCAGTAGTAGTACACTACACTGTAAAAATCTTTTGAGATAGAGCAGGTGCGATTTTTAATTTGAATTTATTGTCTAAAAGAAATGCACTCTGAAATAACTGTGTTCTCGGGCCAGATTTCACCAGAGCACTTATCTGAATAAATTTTTGTTTGTTACTGTTTAAGAGCTTTACAGAATCTTACTTTCTTAAGATGGATTGTTTATGAAAATATAAATATATTGGTTTTCTGAAAAAGTTAAATTTATTAGTTAATGCAATTTGCATCCAAGGTTCATGACTATGGGGACAATATAACATCAAGAGAGTTCAGTTCATTTGTCTTACAAAAAAAAGTTGTATTATAGTTTTTATGTTAATTCTTACAATTTTCCAACATATATATATATATATATGAACTAATGGAATGACAGTGTACACTTTCAAGACCTTGTTTGATATGATATGTGATCTGGCCATGATTTGACCTTAGCAAACCTGCCATTACAGTATCCTTAGGTTTGGTTCTGTCTGGAATGATGTTAGTAATTCAATTTGCTTTACTAGGAACAGGTGTAGTTGTGTGTTTACTCTAGGTGATCTGGCATTGTGGCATACATTATAGAAAAGCTTGCCAAAGATGTGAGGCATTGTAAACAGAGGAATAGGAAAAAGTAAATAGTAATGATAAACTGAGAACAGGTACTCCTTATTTCCAAATAACAGCTACTAGATGTCAGGACAAATGCCAAGCATATTTCCTACTTTTATTTACATCATAAGATAATAAGCAACAAAAATCGACAGTTTACACAACCTTGACAGTGGTCCATGTATGTCTTTTCACCACTATACTTTTCTGCTATGGTACTTTTACATATTGGTCACTATTCTGGCTATGAAAAAAGAAGAATCATATACCCCATACTTAAGATATCTGATTATATAAAATCAAAGACATCAATATTTCATTAATATAAGATTTTAAAGTAATTTTTTTTCTCTCAAAAAGTTTTAATTGTGATTTTATTTCAATTTAGCATTCATCACTATCAAATTTATTCCATTTTCAAACAATTTTTAGTGTTTCTGTAAAGAAGTATTATCATGGAATAATATTTTGTATTGAACAGTATCTTTTACAACAGCTGTTTTAATAGGATACTAAAGAAACTTAAAAATGGCAGTCAAGTGTATTTCTTCTATAAGCTTTAGTAGAAAAATTAGAAGGTACGATTGCCAATGAGACAACTCTCCACCTGAGACCAAATGATGTAGAAATTAGCAACTAAAGGTCACTTACGATGGCCGAAGTGAGCCGACAAAAACATTATTTAAAACTTGTATAGTACTGTACAGAAAGTTTGTACATAGTACTATCTTGTTGTTTTACTCCCGCGTAAAAAGATAGTACTCTGTACAGACAAGTTTGTACAGTGTACTATCTTGTTGTTTTACTTCGGGTAAAAAGATAGTACTCTGTACAGACAAGTTTGTACAGTGTACTATCTTGCTGTTTTACTTCCGGGTAAAAAGATAGTACTCTGTACAGACAAGTTTGTACAGTGTACTATCTTTTTATGGGATCAGGAAGTATTATAAACAAGAGTTCCCTCAACCAACATAGATAGCTAAACTCAAGACTTTACACTGTTTTTCTTTATTTCTGATTGCCTAAGGTATGAATTCTAATCTAAAAATCCCGAAACACCGTTATTTGAAAAGATATGATAACTAGGAACACAAACTTTCCATACAGTTTAAAACATTTTTAAAAGGAAGTAAAACTTATGTAATAAGTTATATACTTCCTGATCCCATAAAAGAATAGTACACTGTACAAACTTGTCTGTACAGAATACTATCTTTTTACCTGGAAGTAAAACAACAAGATAGTACTATGTACCAACTTTCTGTACAGAGTACTATCTTTTAATCCGGAAGTAAAACAACAAGATAGTACTATGTACAAACTTTCTGTACAGAGTACTATCTATTTATCCGGAAGTAAAACAACAAGATAGTACTATGTACAAAATTTCTGTACAGTACTATACAAGTTTTAAATAGTATTTTTGTTGGCTCACCTCGGTCATCGTAGTCACTGTATGGGACAGGCAAAATGTGGAGGGTTAAACATATTGACATTGATCGCAAGAAAAAAACAATAAACCATACAACATAACAGGATCCTAACTTGAAAAGGTACTATAAAAAGGAATCCTACCTACCCATAACCTTGGACCGCACAAATGACAAATGTAAACTAACAGCCTGATTTATGCAATAACAACAACATTTGAATTTAAAGGTATCATTTGTTAACTTTTGCTGGTAATGGATTTTGTGTACAAGAGAGAAAAAAGGATAATGCTTTTGTTTTGTGATAAATGTCAAATTGACAAAATAAAGGGATTTCCAGATTTGCTCCAGAAATTTGTTTTGATACAGCAATTTTTTCACAAAATTATCATATATCTTAATCTGCTTTACAAATGAGAAATAGCACACCCATAGCCAGGGGGTGGTACCCCCTCTCCTTAAAAACCATTAAACACTATTGAAGATAATATTTTTCCTGTTTTATACCTAGAAATTGTCAGAATGCAGGATTTTGAAGCTTTTATTCTAACTTCTTGGGTCCCAGGTCCTAACTGTAATAATATTGTGTTACCTGGTTTTTATTGTGTTAGGTTGCTGTCTCATTGACATATTCCTGATTTCTTTTGTTTGTATAATGCCCTGCAAAGAACTTTTGACTATTTTCCAGATTTATCCCCCCCTGGGGTCAGTTAATTATTGAAAGACATCCCTGAAAAAAGAAAAAAAATTTGGTAATGAAAATAAAATTAAGCATCTCTATGAGTCTATCCCGCTTTTCAGAATACTATTGAAGAATTGCTTTACCAGTATGCACTTAATAATATACTTTATCCTGCAATTCCACAACTTAATGAATATTTCTAAACTTTCAGATCTACAAAGATATAGTATTACCTTTGAAGAAAAAAGGTAAATGAGTTATGTAATAATAATTACCGGGAAATTTCTAATGATTATCTCAAGGCAGAACTCTAGTTACTTCCTAATAAAACATGACATATTGCAGTAGTTATGAATTATTTATTTTCATCAGATGAGATTTACTTTTAGTACCGGTTATCATTATTTAATATCATTAATTGGCAAGGTTTTATCCTATAAAATGAAATACATATGTATTTTATTGGAAACCTTTTTTTCTAGCTGTATTCTATGATAGCAAACAGATTTACCATAGCAAAGTTTTAAGGTGTTTATTGCCAGCTTTTTCAGAAAATTGGGGGTACAAGTCATCTTCTAATTTGTTCAAAATTATTTGATATAAAAATGGAAGTGATAAAACTGAAAGAAGTGTAGTTTCACAATACAATTTATATTAAAATGCTTCAACCAAGTTCTCACCCCTGTTGTTGTTGGTTTTTTTTTATATATAAAAAATAAGAAGATGTGGTATGATTGCCAATGAGACAACTCTCCATCAGAGACCAAATGATTTGGAAGTTAGCGACTATAGGTCACCATACACCCTTCGACAAGGATCAAAAACCGTAATTTACAGCAAGCTCTAAAAGGCCCTTGCATAACAAATTTAAAAAGATTCAAACAAGAAATCTAACGTTTTATGTTTGGCTTAAGCTGTTCATGACAACCTGGCCAGGCTAAGAAAAACTAATTTAATGCTTTTTTTATTTACTATTTTTAGATAGTGAAAACACTAAGATGTGCTGAGGAACATGTACTGTAAATTCAAAAATGTTTCTATGTTTTTATTATTGATAAATTTGCAATAATAATCACCCCAAAAAATGTGTAGGCAAAAATTTCTGAATTTACAGTTTATTATTTGTAATTATTGCTAAAAAAAAACCAACAGATATTTATATGTGATAAATGCTTATTCATAGGGAATGTTTTTATAACATTCTTGCATGTTTTCCAACAAAAGAAAACCTTGAAGAGACATGTTTCCATATTGTCTTTTAACCTCCATGGATGGACTAATTGATCGATCTACCTGTGACTATGACTTTTTGACCAAATAGAATTGTCACATGAAGATTATATTTTTGATATCATAATCAATATTATGGCATATAACTAAGTCACTGAACTTGTAACAGATTTTTTCTTTTGAAAAAAAAAAGAAAAATGAGGAAAAAAGTATCAGTTGGATGTAAAAGTTGAATGCCCTGAGAATCTAGTTGCCACATTACATACAAGCTTTAACAATGATGTACTTAAGATTTTAATAAGATTGACGAATCAATGAAAAGAAATGCTAATATTTGTTGTTTGTAAATCGTACAGTACTTGACCATGGTTACACTTTAGTTAAACAAAGTATAGCAAAACATTTTTGAAAAATCATTTTGGCATCATATAAAGCATGGGGTGGTTAATTGGCAATTGAACTAAATTTTTCAAGTAATAATGGTAATCGAAGAAATATTTCAAAACCAAATTATAAAAAGTAATAATAATTAGCTGCATTTGATATTTTTGGAAAATTTCCCATGAAGAACAAGAAAATATTAACTATAACTAATACATTTTATATAGAATGCAATGCTTTGCTAAACAGTCATAAAGAAAAAAAGAATCTCAAATACTATTAATGCTGCATAATAAAAGTGAAATTTGTTTGTAGTTGTTTTAATTAACTTTTATCTAAAATACAAGTAAAATATTTTACACAAAACACTTTGGGGTGGACTGAATTTTATAACGATAATACTTGGCTGATTGGGTTCAGAAATCAATTGTTATATCTTAGAGTTTAATTTCCTATTAAAATTGTTATGGGAGAGGGTCATGAAAAAAGTGTCCCTCCCTTCATTTTTTTTCATGAAATAGACTATTACTTTACTTAGTTGTCTAAAGAAGATGCATACTTGATTATTCATCATATTTTTTAAATTTCTGTTTTGTACATCTTGAATTGAGCACTCTACAGTCAGATGGGAGAGAGATTATAATGCAATGAGTTTCCATCATTTTGTATAGGGCATTGTATAAGATCATTTGTAAATGTTTTTTTCTTCTTTGGTTTCTTATTATCTCAATAATGAAAGGGACAGTATGGACTTGTATCTTCTACTATTATGCGTTTAAATGCACAAATTATTTGATATTTCTTTCAAAATGGTAAAATATTGACAAAACTTTCATTTTTATTATCTAATATCTAAATTTAGTGTTGCTTCTAAATGAATATCCTTGGTTATATCATGGCGGACAGTGTTTGATTTGTCTTATGCATTTGATAGATTTCTAAGCAAATTTCATGATCACTTTCATGAGTGAAATGTTTACTTTTCAGTCAGATCTATTGTGTCTATTTAGGTCATAATTGTAGGAGTCTAATTGTACACACATTTTTGCATTTGAAAAAAAAATAACACAAAAGAAATGCAATATGTTTACTGATTTTTCATAATGTTTTTTTTTTTTTAACATTTAGAACAAGAAGCTGAACAAATCCACTTTATATTTCATACAATGCCACTTTCTTCAATAAAAGAAACTGTTTATTGATGTCAGAGAGATGTGGGTAAACAAAGACGACCAAATATTGACACAGTTTCAAACATTTACTTTTATTTGTATAATAATTATGGTATCCTCTTTCCATTTCAGTAATTGAAGAAAAGAAAGTTTTGGCTCTAAAAGTTGCTTTCTGTACTTTTACAGATTTTACGAAGTTTGTTTCAATACAGATTTATCAGGTGATAGCCATTAGAGGTTGTTATAGTCATTAATTGCATTACAACAAACATGATCGATAGGGACAATAAACAATCACAAATTTTTTTTTTTTTAAAATAAGCATTGTTATTGCCCTGCCATTAAGAGATGCCCAGTATAAAAGAATTCTCATTTTTATGCATGATGATAAATGAAACAACACACAACTTTAGTTTTGAAATTCATACTTTATCATAATAGACCTTAAAAGATAGGATTTTGACACCAATCTTGACAAATTTAACATTTGCTGTTCCAGTATATGATTCTAGTTTGCTTATTAGGTTTCTGGATGACAAGTGAGATTTAGAACTTTTACATCTTGTCATAAACCAATTGATACAGATCAAGTTCAGTTGTGAAAAATTGGCTGTTCTTAAGATATGATCTTTTTAATTTTATACACTCAGCAAAAAACTTTGAAAACAGATTAAGTTTGAATAACCTTTGACATCTACTATTTAGAAGTTATAACCCTTACCCATTTGACACTTACTATTTAAAAGTTATAGCCTTTACACATTTGACTATTTGTTCATTTAAAAGTTTCTAAATGATAAAACTTCTTCATTATAATTTTTTCAACATTCAGCTGGACAGTATTTGATAAGAAATTAAGTTCTGAAATACAACAAACAATGTATTTTTTTAGAATTGTCTTATGTTACAAATTACCATTGGTTTTGTTTGTTACCAATCAGAAATTCAATTCATAAATTGAGGGTTATCTCCCATCAAATATTATTTTAATAACGATTTTCTTAGGTATAAATTTGTATGAAAAATTATATTTCATATCCTCTGTTTTTTTTTATTTTAAATGACAGTAATTGACATTAATTTTAGTTATATAAAGGCATTTTTAAGTATATATTGATTGCATTGATTTAGCTCTTAAAAGGAATATTCTATTTTTATTCATATATAGATTATGTGTCAGTTGTAATAGTTTATCTTTCAATTCCTAAAATTAAGTTCAATTCTTATATAATACAACTTTTCTGTTATTAAGAATTAACTGGACCGATTTTATGTCAAATTAGTGGTTACTGACCCACATTTATTGGTTTGTACACTATGAGAAATAATTACATAGCTTTTCTCAAGGTTCATCTTATCCATTTATGTCCTAATCAATGTAAAGTCATGGTTGTGTCAACAATTTAAGATTTAGAAGTGTTTTTGTTTCTGTAAAATCTTGGCTACATCCAATACCTGAATAGTAAATGAAAATATTGATAGTATTTGATGTTAATAAAAACAATCCCAGTCTAAATATGCTGAATCAGCTGAATTGAAGGTTTGGGAGAAGCATTAAAAATTGTACTGTCAATCTATTACAAAATCACTGTGTCTTGGTTTCTTGCATGAGGGAACGACAAATCTAAAAATCTATCAAATGAAAAGTTGAAAGGTGGGCTTGCTCTAAATCATCTTTGGGCCAAATATTTTTTCGTTAGGGTATTTAATGCAGACTTTTAATTTCTGACAAATTAAATTACAAGTATTTTGTTTTTAACATTTTCTACTTTAAAAGATTCTTAAAATTCATGAATCATAAAATTAAACCGTACATCAATACAAATTTTTATCACAAATATTGAATGACGTAATCTTTTTCTGAAAATTTATTCAGCTATCAAAAATTATTTCAAGATTTTATCAAAAATTTTCAAGTTGTTTTATTCCCAACCACTTGCTATACACAAAAGGTAAAGCTACCTGGTTATACAAAGCAGACATTCTAGGTCAACCTGTTTGCCAGGGTGACAATTTAAACCATTAAATCACTTTTTAAGAATAAGGATACATCCTATTTGCATTTGACTAAGCTATAATCGCTAGATTTTTAGGTTGCTATCTTAAATTGTTTGCTGTTATGCACTGATAAGTGCTGTTTGTTTAAGGCATTATTTGCAAGCGTTTTAAATACCAAATTTGGCAAGTTATCTTTTCACCATCAACATTTATTGTATCATATAGATGAATTTTGCAAATTTTATACTGAAAATAAAAAATGAAATAATTCAGTAGACTGACAAGTAGGTTATACTTTTATGTAAATGACCTGTATCTCACTATGTATGAAAAAGTAGTCATGTACCTTAAATGTAGTCAGCAAAAGTAAAAAAAAATGTTTTTATGTTCAATTTCATTTTCAGATCAAGGAAAAGCTGCCATCTGATTTTCCCAGGGCTCAAATTGACGTTAATGATATAGGTGAAACCATAATGACTGCATTTCTGCAAGACAATAATTGTGATGGAAGAAAGAAAACTGTCGGGATCCCCAATAAAGTTGTTTAACCAGGTATAATTTTGTTGCCAGGGTTTTACTATTTAAAGAAAATGAGGTGTTCTAATTCAAAGAATCCAGGTAAAACCCAATCAGAGACCTGTTACAGGTCAGCAGGGTCTATGCATTATTTGTATTACCCGTCACTCCTTCAGTCTTTGTTGAGAGAGATAATAACAACCCTATACTAACCAAGATTCAGGTATAATTAACCTATGTTTACCTTTACTATTAGGTAAAACTCCTTGGTTTTGTGTCAGTATTTGTTTGTTTTGTGGATTTTAAGATGAGAAATATCTGGATTGAAAATTTTGATGTAGGATAATTGTACAAATAGGTGATAAACACTGTAAAATTGGTGTCTTTTTTATCAGTGATATGAAAAATGGGAAGAAAGTTGGTACCTTGGGTTTTTGTTACACTGTAAAATGAATATTAAACTTACAAAAACATAAAGGATTGACTTTATTACTGTTAAAAGCTGTGAAAACATTCAAGTTTTTTCATCTTCATAAAATTGATAAAATTGATGACTATCTTTTACTGTTATGAAATGTTCTGATGTGTATCTACATTTTTTTTGTCTTTCTAAAGAATTTCTTTTATCTTTAAATTGGAAGAAATTTAATGTTACCATTTTTTTTCAATCTATTTTTTGCAATATAGCCCATTTTCTGTAATATAAGTTACTTTTTTCTCAAAATTATGAACAGTTTACTTCCTGAAGATTATGAAAGGTAAGAAATAACTAAAAAAGCAGAGAAATACTTCCAACTTCATTTTTTATCAAAGATTTCTGTTTATATATTGAGAAAAACTTAGTGGTACTGTCCAGGGACAAATTTATAAACTCATACAGAAATAAGAATTTGAAAATTTTCTCATCTATACCAGTTTCATTACTGTAGAGGAAACAAATACTGATACTTTGAAACTACACTATAAAACTAAAAAAATTAAGTTTGAAATCATGGTTGATGAATTCAAACTCCCTCAGTTATCTTGAGGTTTTATGATTGCCTTGAGTATAGGAGGTTGTGGGTTTGGACTACCTACTCTTTCACCAGAAATGCAGCAGTTGAGGTACAAGAAAAGATTGGTTGGCTGTTTGTCAGAACTCTGTGTGCTAGTAGGATTACATGTTTTCTATGTGGACTGTTGGCTATCACATTAAAAATCTGGCTCAGTTTGCCAGTCTAGCACAAAGCAGGGTATTTTCATCAGCTTGTTTTCTTCCTGGATATAATATTTGATGTTGATTGTTTAGCAAACATTTGTCAGTCAATCTTGAAGATTTTAGGCCTCAATAGTGCGAATCATTATGGAAAATGTTTACAAGGTAATTTGTATTGAAATTCTTAATTTTAGTATACACCTTGCTGTCTGACTAAAGATCCATGTATTATAAAGTGTTTAAGGGATTGGACAATGAAATAAAGATATGGATTTCCTTACAAAAAGGAAGAATTGGTATAAATATCAATGAAACAGCTACACAAATCATTAATCTAACCAATGTAACAGACTAATTCACTCCTCTCCTTCAAGAGCATATAATGTCTGGCTGGGAGGGTTAAACCTGATGCTCTTTGTCACCATTTTACACAGAAAAGAACATGCATTAACTCATTGAGTGGTCCAGAGTTGACCTGTTGCAATTCTAAATTCCTGCTCCTGCTTAACATACTATCTTGTTTGCCGAGCGAGGAGAATTTTTTTTGGACAATTTTAATTCTAACAAATTGTCTATTTTCCAATGAAGGGGGGAAAGCATACATTTTTCTGATATTTGACTCATGCCCCCATTTTTTCAAAGGTCCCACTGAGATCCCCCTTTCTTTGGAAAGTCATAAATCTACTGAGATTTACGTTATGTTGAGACTACTTAATCAAGCTCCAAGTTGAAGAATAACAGTAAAATCCTGCCCTTTGTCTTTGATATGTAATAAGTGTCCAGTATTTCATATGACATTTATGCCATCTCATGGTTCTCAAGCTGTACAAATATGACTTTATTAAATTATATAATATAGATATAAATAAATTCCATGTTAGCAGGATAAGATACTCCTAAGAGGAAATTGTTTGTCAAATATATATAGCAGAAACAATAAAATACTTAAAAACTTTATAAATGTAATACAATTTTATAATTGATATAAATCAATCTTAACTTGAAAGGCACATTGCATTATGCAGCTATTTTACTGAGTCATTAAAATGCACCTTATTTTTAAACATGATGACATTTTGTTCAGCTGAAAGAAAGTATAGAGGGATGTCATTTATGACAGCAAAAACTTTGATTAGTTTTTTGGTTATTCTTTTTTGACATAATTCATTTCTTTAATTGAAATATTTATTAATTAAACTACATTGCTACTGCCAGAGCTGGAAAATTGTATGTGTTTTTTTAATTAATTGGCTGAACGAAAGTCCTGGGAGTAGATATAAATATAGACTAATATAAATTATTCTCAGGTTTTTGAAAAAGGCAGGGGGAGGGGGCTCAGTAAGGCCCCCCACCCCCTAAATCTGCCTCTGATTCTTCATTGGTTTTTATAAATTCTATGCAATAGAATTGAGCCAGATGACCCTTTATCCTTAGAGGAGGTTTGGATCATGCCTGAAAAGTTTGCACACAGGATAAAGCTTCCTGACAAGTCCATAGTCTAATAACCTTAAGCATTTGTCAACACCTAAGCTTTCAAATATGAAAACATGTACTCTGTGCAGTATGGTTGACAAGGTATTAACTGTGACCAGGTGAGAATATCCCCCCTCTGGCAGATCCTGTATCCTGTTTATACTGTATTCATCATTAATTATAATGTTTTCTTCAGGTTCAACTCCTGTGCCAACTGATAATTGCTATGTCTGTTTTCACCTCATCCATTATTGCTAACCCCTCTTCCTGTCAGATTTTTATGAATTTTGGAGGGAAGTTACAATTATTACAATTCTAATATATCATATCTAATTAAGATTTAGAAATCTGTTTTTTAATTCAACACTGAGATTTTTACAATTAAAAATTAATGGGTTAGTCCAGACATTTCATTTTTAGAGCAAAACACTTGGCTCCTAATAAAATGAGAAACATAACTTCTTATCTTACAACTCTCACTGATTCATTATTTGCAAAATAGTTGAATAAAATATAATCAGAATTCTTATTATAAATCAGATTTTGAAAAATCAAAGAAGCTGCGAAAAATATTTTTCCAAATTTCTTAGAATTAAAGTTTTGGTGTCAACAAAGTCTTATACAAATTCCTTGGAATTGAATAAAAAATTTTACTTCTTTTAAGCAACATATTTTCATTTGCATATCACTTTTTCAAGAAATAAGAAGTTTATTTAAAATTAAAGCTAAAATTTCATGAAAAAAATGAATTGGATTTAAGGTCTTTGTTACTGGTAACTTTTATGGATACAGTCTGATAATATATTATATTATCAAACAAATGCTTAAAATTTCAATGTTGCACTTTCATGTAAAATAAAGAAAGATAAAGTTTTATTTATAGGAAAGGGTTACTTATATTAATTTTCTAGGGTTGGGTCACTTCAAATTTATTTCATTGTGACATTATGAGTTAAACAACATATTCTACCATTAATTTCTGCAACTTTTTCTTATCTTATTCTAGCAAAAAAGAGATATCTTAAGTCTCCATTGAAAACATAGTAGTAAAAGTCATAGTCGTGGTTTCATTCATAATGAAACAGACATAAAAATATTGTTTTTCTATGTTGAGGTTATGACCTTAAAAACTTTAATTAATGGACTAAGTCCAATATTATATTATCATGTTCCTTATTTTGATATTTTGTTTCCAATTATAGAAATGTCAGAACCATTATGAATTTTTTTTTTTCATATTTTGCACAATAAAATAATGACAGGAAACTTAGTTTTTGATGTTGATGTTTCTGACACAAATTTAACAAATTTAATATTACATTTTCAGATGTTTTCAGAATTAACTATTTCTGACGACCCCTTTTAGTAAAGATGGCCTTTAAAGTTTAATAACCTGTTGAAGTAATTCATGGAAATGAAAGCCTGTAATTCATAGAAATGATATAAAGTGTCAAAGTGATAATAACTGTAAAATAGTTTTCCCATGCAATCATTCATAATTCATCTCTTCGTTATTTGATATTGAATAAGTATATAAGTATTTTTACTATAGGCGTTCTACGTTGCATCAATGTAATGTTTTGGAAAATAAATTTTCTAAAATGCATAAATTAAATGTGCCAAAAATAATTTCAATTACTTATGCCAATATACAATGTAATAATAATATGAAATTTATTATTGAATTTAAATGAATACTGGTATTTGTTTTCCTTTAACTGGGCTTAAGACCTGATGTAAAGACCTTTATTGCTAAAAACCTGCTTAGAATGTAAATACAATATACACTAGCAGAATCGTTAAACCAATGAATCACCCTAATATGGTACTTTTTCACTAAGTATTCAACACATGTAGCATCTGTTGTATTTATTGCCACACCCACTTTCACTGTGTTTTGCAATTAATATGAAGTCACTTTTCTTTAGAAATCGTAGCTAAAATTTGTCTGTCTACAACAAAATTAGTTTCCTGCTTCATATTTAGATAATGTATATGTAGGCAACTGTAAATGGTACTGGTAATTTTATGCCACATGTGGAGCAGGATCTGCTTACCGTTCCGGAGCACCTGAGATCACCGGCAGTTTTTGGTGGGGTTCGTGTTGCTAAGTCTTTAGTTTTCTAAGTTTTGTCTTCTGTACTATTATTTGTTTGTTTGTCTTTTTATTTTTAGCCATGGCGTTGTCAGTTTATTTTCAATCTATGAGTTTGACTGTCCCTCTGGTATCTTTCGTCCCTCTTTTATGCTGTTGATAGTTCAATTTTTGGCGATTTTATTACATATGATTGTTTTTATTTGTTCACACTACTAGGCGAAGGGGGCATTAAGTGTTACCCTTGACCGTCCGTCCTATTTTAGTTTCCACATTCTTACTCATCCAAATTTTATGAAACTCATACACAATGCTGAGAACCAAAACTTGCAGACAGAGTTCAAATTTGGGCAGTGAGTCACTTACCTTTCTAAAGTTATGCCCCTGTATAACTCGGAAAATTGCAATTTTTTTTGTTTCCGCACTCTAACTTAAAGTGTACTTCATTCAAATTTAATGAAACTCATAAATGATGCAAAGAACCAAAACTCACAAACAGAGTTCTTATTTGGACAGCGAGTCATCTACCGTTCTAGAGTTTTGCCCCTTTATAACTGGGAAAATTGCAAATTTTTCGTTTCCACACTAGCAGTGACATTTAATGCTCTCAAAAAGTATTTTCATGTATTATAAGCAACCTTGAGAGGGGGATATTCGTGTCCTCAAACACATACTTCTTTTATGTAATTAGTAATTACCATTACTACAACCATATGCATTTCTGGATAATGAATGGCTGAAAATTATCCTTATTTTGAATTTAAAGATAAAAAATTTAAAGAAAGAATATTGGAAGATGTACCATGAAACCAAAGGGATCTGGGGTATGTAAATGAAAGAAGCAACTTTAATCTTTAATATGGTCTTCAGAAGTTTTATTTAAAAGTAATTTTCTAAATAAGAAATTCAGTCTCATTGTGAGTTATTATACTTAAATATATATGTATCTTCAATGTTGGAAAATGCTTCGAAAACTTTGTGTTTGCAAGTTTGTAAACTGTTGATGAATTTGTATTCATTTATGAACTCCTATGTCTCCCTTAATTATAGACTAGCTTAAGATATTTTAATAGAAGAAGCTTTTCATCGAGGAAAAACCTCGTTTGAAGAATCTTTGATAGTAGATACAATCTATGAATTTTATGTTTGTCTTGTTTCTTTTTCAACCATTTTGTATAACTATTAAATTTTTTATAGCATTTTCTTCTGACTTGTCTTTCATTGTTAAAAAATAAGAATGACATTAAATTTAACAAGTTAGATGATATCTTCAAAATAATTGTTTTTAAAATAATACCACCAATGTATCTTTTAAAGCTACAAAATGGTTTAAATCTTATCATGGAAGTATGATAGACTTACTTTGGCAATTTTATGTTTTCAGACATTTTATCCAGTGATATATTATCATTCTAACTGGTTAAAAATTGATTCCCATGTTTGGAATTCTTGAAAAAAGACAATCTGCTTAGAAATATTAATTATGTTCAGTGACAAATATTCCATGCATATTCATTCAAAACAATAATACAATAGATAGGTTCTACAAGGGATAAAAAACGATGGATTTGGACTGCCACCAGAAAATGACGGAATGTCGGACAAGGACAGAAATTTTCAAAAGTTCTAATTTATTTAAAAATTTTTGATAGTATTTTATTGAAATTGTAGGCCACTCTAACCACAGCTTAACAATGTTGCACCAGACACTTTTTTCGCCAAGAAAAATATTCATAGTGCAACAGTTTATGCAACACAGCAGTTTTGATTTAAATACTTAATATGTACTGTTGCTAACAGTATTGCACTTTACATGTAAATTTTTTTTTTTCTTGGAATGAACTTTATTGACCCATAATTAATATCAATTAGATGATGATATGGTTACTGTGAAATCATCCTATAATACAAGAACGTCATTAAATATATAATAAATCTTACTGTAACTGTCACAAATGTCTCTTAATGTAGCTATTACATCTAAAAAGTGTGTAAATTTGTTAAGTGACATCAAAATGATAGTGATGGCAAAAGATACAAAGTACATGGTAATGTTGTTTTTATGAAAGTTTGATTCCTGTTTGTTTTATAGTTATTGTCAGTGACACAAATTTGAAGAACACTAATATTTTTCATTTTTTTTTTCTGTTTAATTATTTTTTTCCGTTTTTTGTGACCACTGTTTCAAATTTACAAAATTTCTTGATATTACTTTATAATAAAATGTTCACTTTCTATTTCTCTGTCTCTTGATTGATAAATTGTCTTTATACTTTATATTCTATTTGTATTTACTGACTGTTAAGAAATATAGAATTTTAATGATGATGAAGAAATGGAATTGTGGAGGATCAGAAAATAATAACATGCTTATTATATCGTGTTATGCAAATATAAGTACCGTATTTAATTTGTTTTCAGTAACAAAGCACCAGAGGCCAAATCAAATAAATGATTCTGGTCCAGAAAATCTCCCTATTATCAAATAGATAATTAAATCAAGAATAGATCAAGTATTTAGATTTATATCAGATGAAAAGATTCACTTTTCTGCTTGATTAAGCATCAGGTAAGGTAATACTGTTGGTGAAAGTGGACAACCTTGCATGACTGCCCATGTTATCTGTAATATGACAACACTGGATGCCTTCCAGCATGAAGACAGACAATGAAACTAGCAATAGATACCTACATGATCTACTTAATCTACAATAAATTGACTCATAACATTCACCATATATACTAGTGTTATGGTGTTGTAACACAAAATGGTCGTAGCAATCTTTGGCTAATTAACTGGTCCATTGCCTCTAGCTGTATAATTAGATATTGCTGCTCAGTATAGAAAGAAGTAAATATTTTCTAATTTATGTGGTCAATTTGTTCTTTTGGTGAATGGCATGACATGACAGATGTATTGTCATTATATACTGAAATGTTGTTGACTTGTTGCTGACACTGTGTAGGGAAGTTTTCTCCAACTTGTTGGGTGGTAAAAAAAACATCTTTTATGACAATAATTGATCTGAAGTTCCTTTTATCCATCATTAGGTCTTAAGTGTTAGATAGAGGTTTTTTTCACCAAGAAATGGGTCAGAGGTTAATATCAGGACTGTAATGAGGACCTAGTCCTTTATTATTGATATACTTATTTTGAAAGAAATAAAAATCCACAATGCATTTTTTTTTCACCTGGCCCAAAGGGCCAGTGTGAGCTTTTGCCATCACTTAGCGTCTGTCCTCAGTCATTGTCCTCTGTTGTTTGTTCACTTTTATAAATATCATCTATGAAACTTCTGGGCCAAATTTAACCAACCTTGGCCACAGTCATCAATGGGGTATATAGTTTAAAGATTGTTTCCGATGATCCCGCCTGACTACAAACATGGGCAACATGGCTAAATATAGAACAAAAAAATGTCAGACGACTTTTTAAAGGACTTATTGCCCTTAAACGACAAATTTTACCAATTTATTTTTTTTTTGCCTATTATTGTCGAGCCTGCGACTTTTGTTGCAGAAAGCTCGACATAGGGATAGTGATCCGGCGGCGGCGTTAGCTAACTTCTTAAAAGCTTTATATTTTAGAAGGTGGAAGACCTGGATGCTTCATACTTTGTATATAGATGCCTCATGTTACGAAGTTTCCGTCAGTCACATGTCCAATGTCCTTGACCTCATTTTCATGGTTCAGTGACTACTTGAAAAAAAAGTTAAGATTTTTTGTAATGTTAAATTCTCTCTTATTATAAGTAATAGGATAACTATATTTGGTATGTGCGTACCTTGCAATGTCCTCATGCCCGTCAGACAGTTTTCACTTGACCTCGACCTCATTTCATGGATCAGTGAACAAGGTTAAGTTTTGGTGGTCAAGTCCATATCTTGAATACTATAAGCAATAGGTCTAGTATATTCGGTGTATGGAAGGACTGTAAGGTGTACATGTCCAACTGGCAGGTGTCATCTAACCTTGACCTCATTTTTATGGTTCAGTGGTTATAGTTAAGTTTTTGAGTTTTGGTCTTTTTTTCTAATACTATATGCCATAGGTCAACTATATTTGGTGTATGGAAATATTTTATGATCTATATGTCAGTCGCGCAGGTTTTATTTGACCTTGACCTCATTTTCACGGTTCATTGAACAGTGTTAAGTTTTTGCGTTTTGGTCTGTTTTTCTTATCCTGTATGCAATATGTCTACTATATTTGGTGTATGGAATGATTGTAAGGTGTACATGTCTAGTTGGTAGGTGTCATCTGACCTTGACCTCATTTTCATGGTTAAGTGGTCAAAGTTAAGTTTTTGAGGTTTGGTCTTTTCTAATTCTATATGCCATAGGTCAACTATATTTGGTGTATGGAAATATTTTATGATCTATATGTCAGTTGCGCAGGTTTTATTTGACCTTGACCTCATTTTCATGGTTCATTGAACAGTGTTAAGTTTTTGTGTTTTGGTCTGTTTTTCTTAAACTATAAGCAACAGGTCAACTATATTAGTTGTATGGAAGAATTGTTGGCTGTACATGTCTGCCAGGCATGGTTTATCTGCCCTTACCTCATTTTCATGGTTCATTGGTCAATGTTTATTTTTATTGGTTAATGTTAAGTTTACGTGACAGTGTAATAAAGCTTTACATTTAGGACTATCAACATAATATCAATGATTAGTAAAGAAGGCGAGACATTTCAGTGTGTGCACTCATGTATGGAAACTTATAATGATAGACAGAAACTTAAAGTTGCAAAATGATCAGCAAGACAAGATCTACAAATAAGATGATATGACCAAAATCGTATGTCAACTCCTTACTGCAGTTCTTGCTCTTTAATGACATCTTTTCCCATTTTTTGCATTTTGCCTATTATCTTGAAAACTACAATGCTAGATAAAAACTTGAAATAGCATAAATGATCAGCAAGACAAGATCCACAAATAAGTAGATATGATCAAAATCGTAAGTCAACTCCTTACTGCAGTTCTTGCTCTTTAATGACAACTTTTCCCATTTTTTGCATTTTGCCTATAATCTTGAAAACTACAATGCTAGATAAAAACTTGAAATAGCATAAATAATCAGCAAGACAAGATTTCCATATAAAGCAGCATGACTGAAATCGTTACGGACTCCATGTTGAAGTTATTGTCCTTTAATGACAATTTTTCACAATTTTTGCCTATTATCTTGAAAACTATGATAGATAGATAGAAACTTTAAATAGCAAAAATAATAAACAAGGCAAGATCTTCAAATATGTCAACATGAATGAAATTGTCATTTAATTCTTTATCGTCATTAAACCCTTTAATGATAATTTTTACCATTTTTTTGCATTTTTTTACTATCACCTCAAAAAATATAATAGATAAATAGAAACTTATTAAAGGGAAAAATGATGAGCAGGATAAGATCTACAAATATTTTAACATGACTGAAATTGTCATTAAACTATTAATAGAGTTAATTTCATTTAATGATGATTTTTACTGAAAAGTGGCATTGTTGAAGATGCAGGTGAGCAACAGGGTTCTTTAGAGCCTCTTGTTTGTTATCACACACATTCAGAATCTATTATATTAGATAACAAAAACACAAAGTATAAAAATTTTTAAAAATACTGTTTCAAAGAATTCCTGCAGTTTTAAAAGAAAGCTCAAAGCATGACTGAAATAAAATGATGCCTTCCTTCACTCTTAATATTGCTTGCTGTACTTCATAAAATAGTTTCTTACAGCAATGCCATGAATGAGACCTGATGAGATGATCTTGTGCAATTCTCAGAACAAACAGTTCAAATTTTCAGAGCAGAATAGAAAAGACACATTTTAGTATTGCTTCAAACTGTTAATCAGCGAATTAATGTTTAACCTCAAAAATACCATAAGCTCATCAGGCCCAAAGTTCCAAGTGAGTTTTTTTCATCAAGTGGCGTCTGTCAGCGACATTGTCGTTGTCCGTTAACTTTTATAAAAAATCTTCTCCTCTGAAACTACGAAGCCAAATTTAACCAAACTTGGCCACAATCATCATTGTAGTATCTAGTTTAAAATTGTCTCCCATGAATCCCCCTGCTAACCAAGATGCCTGATATGGCTAAAAATAGAACATAGGGGTAAAATGCAAGTTTTGCCTATTATCTTGAAAATTGCTATGAATAGAGAAATCTGATAGGGGCAGAAATGTTTAGAAAGATGAGATTTACTTATTGACCATTTACATCAAAACTGTCAGAGGAGTTCTTACAGGAGTTATTGTCCTTAAATGACAAATTTTACCAATTTTTGCATTTTAGCCTATTATCTTGAAGGCAGTTGCTATTTGTCCGGCTAGCCGGACGAATAGTACCAGGACTATTTGTCCGGCCAATACAATGCGCATGTCACTTTAATATGCATGTTTGTGCGTGTTATATTATCTTCATCAGCACCAGGGGGCCGCAAGTTATATATAAGTACATTTAAAAAGCATTTTTTTGCAATGTTAAATTGTGAGGCCCCAATCTTGTTACTGCTAGTTGAAATTGTTAGATTAAAATGTCAAAAATAATTTTCAGTCTTACATGACCTGTGACCATTTTATACTCATGTGGTAGGCTATGTGTAGCCTTTCTTTCCATTTAAGTACAGTCATTAAATATATATAGAATTATTCATAATTAAAAAAACTTCAAAACATTTCAATTGAGGACAAAAATTATATATTCATATAAGGCCCTCGTTCACTCGAAAATCTCTACTTTCAGGCACAGGCTCATATAAATTTGACTTTCAAATAATTGTTATAAATCTGATATATAAAATGAGTGTTCAATTGCTTTAAAACATGCTACATTATAAATCAATTTATGAAGCATTTTTTTTAACGGTATTGAATTATTTAGGCCCCAAACTTTATAGTTGAAATTGTGCCATTTAAACATAAAAAAATTATCACCCAAAGTCCATTTATGAAAATGGCCATATTGTTTATAATAAAAATCATATAGCCATGACACTTGGTCAACTGTTTTAAATTTCCTTAGTTTTATGTCATGCCAAATTTTATTAAAATCGGTCAAGTTTATCTATTCTATTATTTCCGAGGAAACTGTTATCATCCTTTGATTTTTGTTGTCTACAAATATAGTCCAATGTTGACAATGTATCATTTGCATTTTTATATCATACACATTCCAAATTTATCTATGGCTTCAAATAGTAAGAAGAGGGAAGAAATTACTTGTGAAACAAATTTAAGTCGTGATTGACTCATGAATTTTAAGGTACAGTAAAAAGTAATGGGCTCAGTAATTGTTCTAGATAAAAAAGGTACAACATTGTTATGTCTGAAGCTGTCAAACAGAATTATTGACCTCCTTAACATAAAAGTATCCATATTTTCAGTGAGAGGTGGTAGATTTTTCTTTAATTTGTCCCCAAAAAATTAAACAACACTATAAAAATATTATTACGAAATCCAAGGTGGATTTTTTTAAATTGCATTTATTGTTCTAAAGAAATGCACTACGTGAGGGAATCGGGTTGACACTGGGGTGCTCCTTTCCCAAATCCTTCTTTTTCTCCCTAGATCCCATCTTTGTTGTCCCCTATATTCCATATCCCCTCTTTTTACAAACTATATCCCACATCCCCTCTTTTTTAACCCCTATATCAGGCCACTTCCAAAGATTCATTTTCGGAATATAATTAAATTTATTAAGTAAGACATGCTTTTGAAAAGGCCTTCTACCAGTTCTCTTGCTTCGATAATCTTTTCCACCATTTATACAGATTTAGCGAGTCGAATTTGGTAAAATTTGAGTTCTCCGCTCAATTACCTTTAAATTCCCCTGTTTCTTGTGATTTTAATTTTTTAGTCTCTTTTATAAAACTAGATCTTTCTTATAAGTTGAAAGTTCATACTACTGTATTCACGTCGCAAATTCTGAAAACTGGCAAATTTATCACAAATATTGATCTCGCTGTTTTCAGCCATGATCTCAACATCAGTGCTTGGATTACACGCGACCCCCTGGTGCTGCTGAAGATAATATTACAATTACTTCCGCCCGCATATAAATGACATGCTCAGTTCAATGGCCAGACAAATAGTCCTAGCACTATTCGTCCGGCTAGCCGGACAAATAGCCACTCCGTATCTTGAAAACGCTAGTATATAGAGAGAAATTTTAAATGGCAAAAATTAATAGCAGGGCTACTGCTACAAATTTGTTCAAAGGCTGAAATAGTCTGTCAACACATCATAGGAGTTATTGCCCTTGAATGATGATTTTTAGCCAATTTTATATTTTTGGTGATACAATAGTAGATATAGAAAAAAACAGTAAAAAGCAAAAATGATCAGCAAATCAAGATGTACAAATAGGTCAACATTGCCGAAATTGTCAGTCAACTTCTTAAAGGAGTTTTTGCTCTTGCATGATGATTTTGTCCATATTTGCATTTTCTACCTTAACTATAGAACATAAAGAACAACTGTAAACTAATAAAATGAAGAGCAAGACAAAATCTACAAAAAAAGTCAGCATTGTCAGTTGACTCCTTAAAGGGTGATTGATTGATTGTTGGTATTTAACACCATTTTCAGTACTCTTGGCTATATGGTGGCAGCAAGTTTTTATCTGGCAATCCTCATTAATTAAGATAAGAGTTGATTGCACCTGCCATGAGCAGGGTTCCAACTCACAACCTCACTGTTGACAGGCTAGTTATTACTGTAGATGAATTGCATAGGTAGGACTCAGCCACTGATGCCCCTGACTCCATATAGGAGTAATTGTCCTTAGTTGACGATTTTTACTCATTTTCTTATATTTTGAGCAAAAACTAAAGAAGCTGTGGAGAACTGTAAACAGCAAAGATGATCTGAAAGACAAGACCCAAAATTGTCAGTAAACTTCCTATAGGAATTATTGCCCTTGATTTTTACCCAATGTGTTTTATTTAAAAACTATAGTAGATAGAGAGAAATTGTAAAAAGAAAAAATTATCAGCAATAACAAGATTTAAAAAACTGAAAAGAACAGATTTTAGTCATGAATTACATTCAAGTCTACAATGTTGGAAAGTGGGTGTTGTTGAAGATGCACATTAGTAACAGGTGAGGGACACAGGCTCTTTAGAGGGGCCCCTAGTTATTATCCTTCCAACTATTTAGAAGATACAATGCTGGAGGAGAGGATGAAAAGAACAAATAAAAAATGTTGGTAGAATCCTCATGATGAGTTCATAGAAGCAATACATCTGAAAATAAAACAAAGAAATATTAACAAATATCTGTCACCAAAATGTCCAATTTAAGATGATTTTATTGATGGAGGGGCGTCTGAAATCTTAGCAGTGCATATAGGTGATCATATGTGATTCTGGCAACAATTGAAAAAATGTGTATTTTGAAGAACCTTAATGAACTTTCATGTAGATAAAAAGAATCAGGAATTTTCCAAGATTTTCAATTAGAACCTGAAAGGTCTTCCCTATAAAACTTTCTTATTGAATTTGGAAGATGGGCAATAATTATTGAAATCTTTGTTTGGTATTCAAGTTAGGAAACTGAAATATTATTATACATAAACCTTTTGTCACATTATGTTTTAGAAATTTTTATCCATAGTAAAGCCGAAGAAAGGGTTTAGGGTTTCAACAAAGAACAACGAATTCAGAAATGAAATGTATTTAAAATTGTAATATTAGCAACACTTTATTTAATTTCCAATTCATCTGAAGGACTCCATTTTGACAGAGACATATAATACAAAATATATGTGTCTCTAGTCTATAAACCGTCCCTTGTGGTCGAGAAAAAAAAATGTTACTAGAACATATTAGCATCCTTGGTGGGTCCCTCTTATAAAGAAGCACATGTGAATTCAAAACAGTATTACTTTTACGAATATATATCAAAGTTATTTAATTATACCTATATAAAAGGTACCTATCTCTTCCAAGTTTTTAAAATCCATGATCTAAAATAATTTAATTGGTTTAATTAAAAGTAGCAACGGATTTGTTTCGTTGAATGTTTTCTAGGATCTGAATGTATGTACTATGACAGTATTAAACTTTGGTACAATTATGTTGTAAGTGCGTAATTGCACGTGGAAATCATAAACGAAATTTAAAGCATCAGATTATAACAATCTGAATTAATTTACAAACAAGTCTTTGATTTAAGTTTTCGTTGAAAATTGAAAACGTAAGAAAAAAAATTTACATACTTATGTTCTTTTTTAAATTTGTTTAATGATAAAAGTCGTGACACATTGTTATTTGTTATTAATTAAGTCTTTTTGCGCGACAGTTATAAGGTCGTAATTTTGATAGACAATTTGTCAAAAAGTATGTATACAGCTAAATTGATCTCTATTTACTGAATATTGAAAGAAAGGCGAATATATATTCCAGAGGCTATTTCTCTGCTGTAATCTGATCAAAAAATTATATTTTTTGTAAAGAAAGAATTTCCTGTTTATTGTAAAATGCAAAGATGTGTGGTCACGTGGTAGCACCTGCCAATTTGAACAGTATTAGATCACGTGGTTACGATCATAGAGTGTAAGTCGTTGGCTTGGTGTAAACCGTGCAATTTTAGAGTTCCTACAAATAATTCTCGTTATTAATCTATTGGGATGTAAAACTTAATTAATTTGTGTGGGAATAACAATTTTTATGGTGAGTTATGAAACTTTTTTTATGTGCAATTTTACTGTAAAATGACATTTCATGTAAACAAAACATTTTTAATAATTTTTTGCGCAAAGCCAAAAGGACATGATTGCAACAAAAGTGCGGAATTTAAATTTAATGATTTTATCGAAGGCACAAAGGGATGTAGAATGTACAGTGTTGAAAACCCATGCAAAATATTTGTTACCCGCGTTTTTTGGTGGTTTTTTTTTTTTGTGTACAGGTAATTTAGTTTATCTGTAATATAAAAGTGTATCTTCTGATTGTATTTGTATCTTAAAAAGATAGTATGGAGGGATGTTCCCAGTGATTAAAGATTCCATTGTTTGATGACAATGCTGCAACAGTTGGTAATAAAATTGCAAAATCAATACAATATCTTGTAAAAACGAAAAAAAAATACAACATTCTTTCTTTACTACAAGTAAATATTTATATTATTGAATAATTTTTATACTGACGCAAAAATATAGCTATCAGAAAGGCTTGGTCTTGCTCCTATTTGCTGTAAAATTAAGGCTTTGGTGATAGATTGAATGGAAAATCTGATATCAAATATATGCTTCAGTCCTGATTTATAACAGTATTAAATTTCATCTAGAACATCTGGATATACTTCATCTAAAGTTTAATTTGTGAAATTAAAAACAAAAAAGTTTGACAGCTGTATAAATCACATAAGTAAAAAACAGAGAAAGGAAAAGTTTAAGTGTATTGTATATGAGTTGTACATTGAAAATCATTACTCATTGAATGATTTTATTTTTTATATTATATTAAATTCTATTATTTCAGACTAAAAGTTCAAACAAAATGTGGAAGAGGATTATAGTGAATTGTGTGTTTTATGAATTCTTTTAAATGTGTGGAATTTTATTATGGGAGTAAATTGGAGTGTTATCATTGTTTGTTATTTTCTGGGAATATCATTTTGTGTAGCAGGAAGCAGAACAAAAGATAAAAACAAGAACAAGAGTAAGTTTTTCACAATTTCATCATATCTATAATTATGGAAATATGTCACTTTTTTATCACTACTTCATATCTTTGAGTTTGATCATTTTGTTTTTACATAAAATTTTTTCAATATATTATACATGTACATTGTACCTGCATATGAGGTACATGTACAATATAGATGCATTACTTATTGTACAACTGATCACTTTTTAAGTACATGTATAACACTTCTTCATTTTGGAAAATTTTACCAATTTCAGTTTAATTTTCCTTGTATTTAAAAGTAGTCATCTTATGGAAAAAACACTGAAAAATGTTCTTTCAAACACATTATAAGAAATCAAACAATATTATATATACAAATGTATATGTATATGTACTTTTATAAATCAAATTTATTTTGTAGTAAAAGAGTAAAGATTTCAGTTATATCTCTTTCCTCAGAATTTTCAGTTAAACTGGAAAATAAAAAAAATGAGAAAATAGATTTGTCATTTTCAAATGAACTGAGTAACAAAAGAGACTAATCATGCCTTGATCCTATAAAATATTGTAAAAGTTCATGTAAAAATGGCCATTATTTAAATGAAATGTACATGAAACCTGGAACCAACAGATGTGTTAGTCCCAGATTTTCATCAAATGTCAAAAAAATGTATTTGAAACAACTGATTTTATCAACACTAAATAAACTTTCTTTTACAGAATTATTGTACAAATGTACTAAAAATCATACATGTGTGTATCTTGTACATGTATGTGCTTATACATGTACCTCACAAATTTTTTTTTTTTCATGATGTACTTTTTTATGAGTGAGTTTTACTTAAGATTTGAATATGATATTTCCTAGGTGCTCCAAAAATTGCAGACATTGACTTTCGACAGAACTTAGCGTCGTTAGTAGGAGATAGATTAAAACTCCCTTGTAAAGTAATAGGCAATCCAAAACCTTTCAAAATATGGCATAAAGACCAGCGGCCACTGTCTACAAAGGATGATAAAAGGTAGGTCAATTAATACTCTTAGCATCGTCCCTTAGTGCCTCTTGCAGTCGGGTCATCTTACAATATGTATCAACCCCTTCTGCATTAGGCACGAGGATGACATACCAGGTTTGTGCATCTGCTCATAATATCATAACCAAATTATCTATACCATGTGAGTCCATCTCTTATCTTGCCATGCAGCACTGTCCCTTGGTGGCTTTTGCTGTTGAGTTAAATATCCAATACATTGCCAATTTATTTTAGGAACTTTTTCATGTTGGGGTGTACCTGAGAAGGAGGGAAACACTGCTGAACATATATTTATACATATTTATATATGTGTGTAGTTCATGATGTTCAAACTGCTTTTTCTTTTCGTTGTATGTATACTAGACTATTGTTGTTTCTTTTTGTTATTGTCTTATTAATGTCTTATATTGTATAATGCTCCTTGTGAGCCAATTTAATGGAAATAAAAGATCTTCTTCTTCTTAGTTATGAAAACTTTTGTCATTTAGAATATTCCTTAACAAATAAATAACCCTTTAGAAGAGTTCTCTACCTTCAGCAGGTCACTGGTGTCAGTATTTTTGCCATGTTTAAGGTCTACTGTGACTTACACATGAAGAACAGCAATTCCAACTTGTCCTGTCTTTGGATTTTGTGTCATTTAAGATTGAACAAGATATACTGTCCTTTCTTTTCCATGCACATAAATATAAAATGAAAGAAACTGTTAACCCCCCTAGGATTGAAGAGGAGGAAGTAGCATTCTTTGTTAATGTCAATAAACAACTTTTTTTTGTACTTCATCAGTTAAATAAAGTAAAGATCATTTACAGGTAGAAACTGAAAATTAATTAGATTTGAATTTACATTTCTTTGTTTTTACAAAACTTTCAATAATGTGTTATTTTCCTTCAAATAAAAGTACATGTGTCAGGAAATGTGAAAGGTAGAAATGTTTGAAATGACAAAACAAATTATACCAGAAATATATTATAATGTAACATGGAGAAAATCATGTTTCTAAAAGTATAAAATGAGCTTAATATATTGTTAATTTTATTCATTATTATATTAGTGTGTATACAGCAGTTGCAATACCTTTTGTTGTCAATAAATCATGGTAAATGGCAATTAGATGAAACATGTTTCCATGAAATTGGTGTGAAAATCTTAACTTGAATTATAAAACCTTCATTTAAGAGCTGATTTTTCCGTTTAAGTACAATATCTATAGTTGCTGTAAATAGCATCCTTCATGTCCTAGTATAGCAGAAATTTTAAATACCATCTAGTTGCAGATATTGATGGTATTAGTATGAACCAAATGTATTTCAAAACCTTAGAGAAATTCTATTCTGATGGGGTAAGAAAATATGAAACTATTCCCTTATGAAAACACTGTTCAAGTGTATTTTTCGTTAAAAAGTATGTACTTGATTTTTGAAAATTGGTAAAAACCTTTTGGTTCTTTTAACTTTATTTGTAGAATGAATTTCTTTATTTTTATTGGTAAAATCTTAAATTTAAAAATATAATTGTTTTTCAGGTATAAGTTCGGAAGAAATGCATTAACAATTGACCCAGTGGAAAAGAACGATTCTGGAATTTACTACTGTCATGCAGAAAATGGACTTGGTGATTTATGGATTAACTTCACTGTGAAAGTGTTGACGGGTAATTAATACTTTCAGTTCTTCAGATTCTGTGCATATTTTGAATATATATATATGTTTTGAATATTAGTGATTTTCTACCTTTGAGCAAATTCTGGTGAACCCATCAAATTCCAAAGAAAATCATTTTCCTTCATCCCCTCATTTGTTTGTCAAGTAAAACTTTTGCTGTGATCAATTGCAGTGCTAGGAGAATTTTTGATAAAGAAATTAAACAATTTCAATTTTGATAAAGCTTTGGCAAATTACATACATAATTTGTAAAAATATCCAATATATGTTTAAGTATGTTAAAATTGTGTGGGCTTTTCAAAATATCCAGTACATCATAATATTGTTTCTCAACCACCACAATGAAATTTTATCATTTAGATCAATAAGCAATAAAGAACTTAGCCATTTGTGACAAATTGACCTGTCAAAGAGCTGTCTTTTTAAGATACTTGGCAATTATGAAATATTATTGATACAGAATGGTAAAAAAACTAAGATGTATATATATTTGATAATCCCATTTTTAAGAATTGAAGATGGCTAACAGTATTGTTATGCAAGAAATTTTGATATTTACATACATGCAGCTAATACTACATTAAAAGGAATTACCAAAAATATCTGACAGTACATCAGACCAGACCAAAGCACTGTCATGGTGACAGAAACACAAAGACAGACTAAAACAATGAACTAAACATGGTCCAGTTAGAGGAAAAATAGACTTCATAGAAAAAAGATCACTTGCATTTTTTTATTATGTTGTACTTCTGAAATATAATAATGATATATTTTATGTATAACAATTTACCCAGATACTAAGTACATGTTGTACCTCCTGGCCATAATGCTTCAAATCAGAAAAAAATTTGTTATTCATAAATCTTCTTAAATAAGTCTTTGTTTTAAATTCAAACAGATATTTCAACATCTCAGATACTTTTTTAATAGCTTCTTCATTTGTATACTAGATTTACATTTTGTTTCTTTTTTGTGGTTTCAATATGTCATGCATTTGATTCTGTATAAATGAAGAAATTTGAGAAATGAAAGTATACAAAAAGATTTGTCACAAAGTTGCCCTATCAAAGACTGACCTTTCCAAAAATGTGGATTTCAATTTATTTAATTCAAATCTTTGTATCAAACATTTCAAATTTTCACCTGTGTCCGTTAAAAAAACAGGTAAATATTTGTGTCACCCTGGTCTTGTTACATTGCAGCTGGCTATGAAAACAAAACTTTTTCACTGCATAGTTTCTTTTCATTTTAATGACTTGGCCCCAAGGTGGAAATCTTTTAAATTTCAATAAGCCATTAAAAGATGCACTGTATAAAAGGAACAAAAGGGTCTCTGGTCCAGACATGAAATGCCTTTGATTTGAACCTTGACCTCAAGATTAAATCAAATCATCTGCCATGGACTACAGAAGTTGATGGTCAGTTAAAATTCTATAGGTCAGTACCCAGTCAGAATTAATCTAATTCCTATTCTGACACCTTTCTACAGCCATGTGGTGCTAATGTAGGAGAACTAAACTAAAAAATATCTCTTTCTTTGATAGATAGTTTTTTAATATCACATAAAGTACATGTAATACTTCATGTACATCACAAGATTTTAACTTCAGTTACAATGTATTTATATATCTGTCAATGAGACATATATCCTTTTAATAGCAGTCTGACAACCACTGTCATATCGTGTTGCTTGTTACACGAAATTCTGTTGTATGTGTACTAAATTGCAATATTGTAAGATTCTTCTGTAATTGAAAGGACTTTAGTTATGCGCTTTGAAAAAAACAAAATACTAAGCAAATACAAAAAAAAGCTAAGACTCTTGACACACAAGGTAATCATATAAACAATTGACTATTTACCAACTATTTACTATGGAATTCAGTGCTTCTTGTATAAGTACACATAAACTTTCAATGTATAGCATACTTTTTCATGAAGTTTAAAAAAAGTAACAACTTTCCTGATAAATAAACTGAAAAAACACAAAATCTTCCTACTATATATTCATTGTGTATTGTATTTTACAGAAGAAGAAGTTGAGGATTACGATGAGGAAGAATATGATGATCCTGATGGCAAATGTCAAGAAGGTAAATATTGTGTTCAAAAACTAGTAACTCTCTAGACCAATCAAGATTAACATGTATGATGACTGCTTTGTACAAATCAAGATGAAAAGGCCACACTGTAATGGTGAACATCTGCTCTCTAAGTTTCCTAGGGTCTTCTGTGATTATAAATCATTTGGTCCTGTAAGGTTCTGGTTCCTTCCAATGTTTTGACTTATGTTGAATCTGATAAATGTGTGATAGTTCTTGGAAATAAGAACCAATATTCAGTATTCATTTTTGTACCTCATTATTTAGTATTGGGATGAAGTTTTTGACCAGAGTATTTTTGGAAGATTATACTTGATCTGGATAGTGTCATTAAGGTAGACTTAAACATCCATGTTCAGCAAATAGTCAAAAATAAAAAAATTGAAGTACAGGAAGATTAAAAAAAATGGAATGGAGGTATATTTTCAATACTTAAGTATTTCATAAACCCTACTTTTGTAACTATAAATATTGTAGATACTACAATCAAACAGGCTATAGTTACGTTAATAAAGTCAGAGTAGTCTGTCTTTGTCTTACACAATCAGTACCATCTGTATATACATGATATGTATATTGATGTAGATTTATGTTGACATGAAGAAGATAACCCTCTATTTATCTCACAACCTTATTTTTAAACTGTCATATTTCCTGCCATAATTCATAATCTTTTATTTTCTCTACTTGTCAGTTTTCATTAAGATTTACACAAATTATAAGCATTTTTTGCCTATACATCTTTTCATGTTTTAGCTAGATGACTTTATTGTTGTGTTACAACAAGTATATATTTCTTATTTGATTGAATACTACTATTATAAAGAACAGTTTTCCTGAAAAAGAAAAATCGCCTCTTTCTTAAATGGATTTTGGTCGGAATGAAGTTTGTTTGCTGGTCTCTTATTTGATCCGATTTATTTCAATCTGTTGGTAACTATCCAATGGACTTGATTTTTATGTGGACAAGAAAAATTTATTCCACCTATAGAGACCTTTACAATTAAGAGAGTAAACATAGAATTTCTTCCTGGCCAGTGTAATATATTTCTATCACCTTATAAAGATATTTAGCAAAACTACTAGATATAACAACAAATCAATGTTAATCATGAACCCATGAATATTTGTCCCAACAATATTACTACTGAAGCAAAAACAATGAGAAATGTTAAATGTTGCGCAAGTACGTACTGTATTAAAAATCCATTGTACACCTATTTTTTACAAATATATACATAAATTGAATTCTAAGCTTTCAATCAAATACCACTTGTTGTTCGATAAAGTATGCCAGTTTCAATACTTTTGGCACTATGAGAATCGAATTAACACAAGCTGTTGTATGCTCTAGTTTATTTTTGATATATTGGCATTGAAATGAACTTTGGCTTTTAAAACAAGACTTGAAACAAAAATCTGATTTGGCTTTGCATGTTGTATCTAAATAGCAGCCATAAGGTTATCGTTTTTGATAAGGAGAAAGGACACACAGATTAAAGAATTTTAATGGTTGTTTTCACTTGGCAATAAAACAAGGCCTTATAATCATCAGGTGTAAAAAAATTGAAGAGGGAAAAATTTGACCAGCATTTAGAAATGAAAAGAACGATTTATTTCAATCATTGTGTAAATCTCAGTCTGCTTATGCTATCAAAATGTTAATATTCTAAGACAGCAAAACAAAGAAATTTGTAAAAGTATTTGACTCCCTGGGAAAGTTGGTAAATTGTACCAAAGAACATTTTCTGTTAATTCATCACCTAGTGTTACTGGTAGAGATAAAATTAAATACCAAGCATTTCAGATAAGTGGGTCCACATGTACACAAATTTGTTATACAACATCTCAAGTCATATTTATTTACATCATTCTAATCCATAATTAATGAAGAGAGATAAACACATTGTTGGTGCCAACAGGGAATTACAAGGTGCACAGACAAATATATATGATAGCATAATTAAATTAACTAGCAATAGATTAGCCTGGAATTAACCTTACTATAAATTGCAGCAGTGAAAATGGCTTGTTCATGATAGAGAGTTGGTGTAGTGCAAACCCAGTGTAACAAAAATGTGAAGAAAGTTGACATCCAGCTTAGCGATGGCTGCTGTCAATAGCTTTTGTAAATTGGTAAATGGATTAAAAAACGATTATGCTCTGTTGCCTTATCCCATTAAAATTATTCTTCATTGGGAGGGCAAACTAAAAATGACAAAAATGTATGACACCCAATGCAATGCACATGGCATGTTTCTAAAAAAAAACTTCACTTATACACAGGAGACCAGTAGTATTGTAATCCAAAATATATCTGACCAGCAGGACCAAAATGGACAAGACTGTCTGTGATAACTTTGGCTTAATGGGTTGAAGCCCAAATGTCCAACTACAAATGCATATGCAATCATGACAGTACCAAAACTCAGACTACTAGCTGTTTCTTCACAGCCAAATTGACTACTGGGTTCAGCATGCACAAGTTACATTTTTTGTGGAGTTCATACTTCTAACACTGTTACTTTCGGCTTTTCAGCTTCTTCATTTTGCATGTTTTGTGAAAGCATCCAGTAACGTTTTTTCCTTGTTTTAGTTCATTGTTCTTTTGATCAATGTAAGCAGTTTCTGTTTAAAATGAATTTTTAATATAGATTAATGTTTTTCAAGGTTTAATAAAGTACAGAGTAGAGACTTATTAAATTGTACCAAGAAGTACCTTGTTTATTATAGAAATATGACCTTTATGTGAAATCTTTTGTGATGGAAATGAAGCTTAAAAAATAAACCTATTATTGGTCATCTGATAGGGGGCACCTGTCTACTGGGTCACTGACAATTTGGAGGGAATTATTTTCTAAGTTAATGACCTAGATTTTTCAATATAAATACAATATTATTAGAAACAGGGAATAAGTCTGATGGCAAAGTTCAGTCTTGTTAAAATTAAATGCCTTATGGCAATGTGAAAATTTTTAAAATGGAAAACTAAAATGTCAAAAACACAATTTTAAAATCAAATGATATAACTTTATAATTTTAAATGAGTAGTAAATGTCAGTGTTAAAAGATCTTTCACACATTATTTTTTTTAAATTAACATTTAAGATAAATGGGGCATTTAAAATTACACAGTTGTTTTCCAAAATGTAAATTCAAAAAGTGCATGAAAATTGTTGATAAGGTGTAATTTATCTTCCTTTGGCAGTTTTTTTTCTCTTGTTCTGCCTGTTTTATTGTTTAATTTGGGAAAACAAAATATAATGTAAACTACAAAAAAAAATAGGCAAAGCTCTGATTAAAACTTGGCATTAATAGTTCAATTTATAATGATCTTTACATAACCATGACATTTTGAGAAAATACTGGAAAAATAGTGTAGGTCAGGGAAACAGAGTGGCATTTTCCCCCTTTGTGAATAAAGAAACACTGGTACAGTTTCTTAACTATGATTAATGGGTTGGAATAGTTTGAAATGTTTTAATGTATGGTCGTGGTGTGATAACATAAACATTTCTGCAGGTCATGACTTTATACAATCTCCAGCCAAACAGCAAAATACCTCTGATTAAAAACAAATAAACATCTCAACAATAAAAACTTGCATTCTTATCCATATTTTATGAGGCTGGATGTCCCTTATGGTTTGTTTAATTAATTGGTTAGTGTGACAAACTTGTTAAGTCCCTTTTGGATCAGTTATCTAGGAGGTGCCCAGTTTGACATCAGATAAGGGTGTTTGATGAGTAAATATCATAGATACTTTAATGAAAGTCACTTCCTTTCTATTGTGATAAATACAGATGGTTGGCAGGAATTCCAGTGAAATTATATAATTCAGGGGATTTAAAAGGGAAATTACACTCCTATTCAATTTGTACTTGAAACCCTAGAACTTTGAATTAGTATTTATTTGTTTTAAATTTATTTGATCAAAGTAGAATCAGTTAAGCATGAAATTATAGATTTATTTGTTTATTGATGTAAAATTTTGGATTTATTTATTGAAGCCGATTGTTTCATGTTGCTTTTATGCGATGAAACTAAATGCTGGGTACATTTTACAATTTAGATGTTGTAAACGTATTTCAGTTTACCAGTATTAAGTGCTTTCAGCTTTAGCAATATCTCCATGCAAATTTACTAGTTACACAACCTATCAAATCAGAATAAATAAGCTATGAATATTCAAATTACTATAAATGGGGTTTTAAAAATGATTTAAAAGGTTAAGCTTTTTGTAAGTCGCTAACTAGTTATTAATATCTAGGTTGCATGTTATATTTCAGTACAATATGGATTTGTTTGGCAACATATTTTTCACCTGATCAGCCACTTGTCTGTTATATACAGTATATGCCAGCCTGCTTCCTGCTGTTAGAACAAACACATGGCCCTTTTATAAAGACCTTTGACCCCAAATCATATGTTAATCCCATTTTCTTATAAATTCTGCTTAATAAATTACAAATTGAATATAGCCATGTGGATTGATGTATAAAGGTTTCCTGCAGAGAAAAGATAAATCAGATTTACAATCACCTTTCATCTTTTCGATTTTTTAGTCTCATCTTTGTCTGCTTAAGAAAAAGAAGAAAAAAAATGGAAAGGAAAAAATCAAAAAGTACAAAAAAATTGCAAAAAGTACCCAAAAATGTGGTGACGTTGGATGAAGTAATCATGGTAAACAAGAATGACAAGTTTTTGGAATATGTCATCTTTTGACTCCGTAATGGATTTTTAATTGGTTATGATTGGAACCATATGGGTCTGTGGTTTCTGACTAATCCAATTTTCTGTATTACATCAAAATTGCAGCAATTAATAGGATTGGTAATGATAGAGAAACTACACTTAGCAGATTTATTAAGTTTCCAACAAAATAAAACTATTTTCCAATTTTTATAATATTCTTACTATTATTACATGTATTATAAGCCCTGGAACATCTGAACTTTTGATTCATGAACACACAAATCATGATTTTTACAATGAATCAACAGATAAGAAGATAAATATAAAGCCTAGAATTATATTTCATGTGTTCAAAATTACAGTAGATATTTTTTAAAAGTTAAATTGCAACTGATGTCATATTTTTGTTCAATTGAGTATGGGAGATAACTCATGGTAACAAAAAGATGTTGGATATTTTGTTGATGATTTACATGTAGCTGAGCAAAAAACAATAAATAGAAAAAAATTATCCAATTTCATTATTTTAATTGGATTGAATTTTATTATTTTTAACATGGATGTATATGGTCAATAGATTATTGGTATTATAAACTAATTTACTGAAACCCTAATTAAAGCTACACTGGCAGAGCATGTTAATATTTACCAGGACAGCCTTTTGAAACTGTATTCCTTGAATAAGTTCGTAACTAGTCTATGTGTATTACAGGTCCACCAGTTTTTAAAGACAAAACCAATGGCGAGTGGATTGCCAGACCAGAAATGTCTCCAGTGGAAATCAAATGTGTTGCTTGTGGAAAACCCAAACCTACAATTCAGTGGTATAAGGACAAACAGTTCATTGACCCTGGTGTCACAGGAGGACGGGTAGGCAACAATGTTATTTTTACAAGTCTGTTTAATAGAGAAGGGATTAATGCTACCTATATACAGTGCAGTAGTTAGGTCTACAAAGTATACTCTATGTGAGAAGAGAAATTGATTGTAAATTTTAATTTGATCATGAAAATAAGATGTGGTATAATTGTCAATGACAACTCTACACCAGAGACCAAATGTACAGCCTTCAACAATGAGCAAAACCAATACTGCATGGTCAGTTATAAAAGGCTCCGAAATGACAAATGTAAAACAATTCAAACAAGAAAACTAATGGCCTGACAGTTTACTATGGAATACTGTGTTGTAATTTAAAAAAAAAAACATTTTAATATTTATGACCTACATTATATTCACCTCATATAAAATATAACTTTTGCCACAAGCCAAGCACAAGTAACAACATTGGCCATGACAGTTGACTTTTTTCACAAACGGTAAACTGAAACAGCTTGCCTTTATATGCTTCTACCAGACACAGTCAGTCTGTCCTGTCTGATGAGCCTGCTCTTCAGAATTCCTTTGATATGAGACAAGAAATTATAAATTGAAAAATGTGATGACTAGAGTGAAGAGGTGCAGGATTTATAAACAATGTTATATCCACATATAAACATTTTTATTCAAGCCATATGGCAGTACTGATAGATGTACTATAATCCGAACGGTGTAAGTTCTTAATCTTCTACATAGTGCATTCTTCTGAGGGTTTACTTAGTAAATGTGGCTTTAATTTGTTTAATAGGAGGGATTCATGGAGGGCAGGTCATTCTTCCTTCAGGAATGATGGTTGTTTGCTTTGTAAAAATGGTAATTTTATAATAGGTTGAAATAAGTGATTATAACTTTAAAACTAAATGAAACCAGATGCAAATACTTGCACATGTTTATTCTGGTATTTTACCCCAATCACTTAACAAATTCTACTAAGTAAAAGTTACTTGAAATGAAAATGTTGTGTTTATCAGTAGAAGCTATTTTATGATTGATAGAATGAATAATTTGTTTTAACACATTTGGAAGATTTTCTTTGGTTTTCAGTACAATGTTCGAGAATATCAACTAAAGATCGATAGACTTCTGAAATCTGATGAAGGCAACTATACCTGTGTTGTTGAGAATGAACTTGGAAAATTGAATTTCACCTTCAAACTTGAAGTTCTAAGTATGTGAACATGTATAAAGATTAAATTCATTAATACCAATATTTACTGGAATCCAGCTTTTAAGAATTAACAGTAATGTGTGATTGTAGATTGTAGACTGCTCAGTTACAAAAATAGAAAAAGACAATACATTAAAGGATTAAGGCACCCAATGGCAAGAGAACTTTAGGAATAGGACTTAGAATTGTAAAAAGTTTACCCAGTTGTATAGCTCCAAAAGAGAGAGGGGCTGTCTTAATTATTTTCATTTAGGAATGTACTTCAATAAAGAAATATATAGCAGTTTATACTTTAACATTTTTAATTATTTCCTTATGTTAGGTTTTACACATTGTTTGAAAGTTACACATAGATTAATTTTAAATTTGGGAAATGAAAGTAATTTTGGTGAAGTTTATTGATTAAAGAAGTAACATGAGTAACTGATAGCCAATTATTTTGATATATAGGGTATCTAATGTATAGCTTGCTAACCTCCAATCTTCATCAGATATGTATGATTGAGACATTTGATAACTAGAGATGCTGATGGTGTCAATTTGAAAGCCAATTACTCGAACATTTAGTGTTAAATTGAAATAAAAAAAAAGGATTTGCAGAATTTTTCTTTTCATCCAATTTTTATGCACCCGCCGTAGCGGAGGGGGCATTAAGTTTTACCCTTGTCCGTCTGTACGTACGTACGTATGTACGTCCCAAAATTGGCTTCTGTTCTCTAACTTGAGTTTGCCTCAACCAAATGTACTGAAACTTATACACAATGCTTATTACCACAAAACACAGATCAAGTTTGAATTTTGGTGGCGTCACTGTAACCGTTCTAGAGTTATGCCCCTTTACAAATGGAAAAATTTCAAAATTTTTAGTTTCCATTCTCTAACTTAAGTTTGCCTCAACAAAATGTTATGAAACTTACACACAATGCTTATTACCACTAAATACAGATCAAGTTTGAATTTTGGTGGTGTCACTTAAAGGGTTCTAGAGTTATGCCTTTTATAATGGAAAGAAAATTGCTAAATTTTTAGTTTCCGTTCTCTAACTTAAGTTTGCCTCAACGAATATTATGAAACTTATACACAATGCTTATTACCACTAAATACAGATCAAGTTTGAATTTTGGTAGCATCACTCTAACCATTCTAGAGTAATGCAGCTTTATAAATGAAAAAATTGCAAAATGTTTAGTTTCTGTCTGTAACTTGAGTTTGCCTCAACCAAATGTAATGAAACTTATACACAATGCTTATTACCACAAAACACAGAACAAGTATGAATTTTGGTGGTGTCACTTAAAGGGTTCTAGAGTTATGCCTTTTATAATGGAAAGAAAAATTGCTAAATTTTTAGTTTCCGTTCTCTAACTTAAGTTTGCCTCAACCGAATATTATGAAACTTATACACAATGTTTATTATCACAAAACACAGATCAAGTTTGAATTTTGGTGGCGTCACTCAAACCATTCTAGAGTAATGCCCCTTTATAAATGGACAAATTGCAAAATTTTTAGTTTCCGTTCTCTAACAATAGTTTGCCTCAACCAAATGTTATGAGACTTACACTCAATGCTTATTACCACAAAACACAGATCAAGTTCAAATTTGGGTAGCGTCACTTTTACCGTTCTTCAGTTATGTCCGTTTATAACTATATGATATGCAAGCGGGGGCATCATCTGTGTCCACATGTGGACACCATCCACATTTATTTTCAGATATTTTCTTTAGATTTAATTTTGCAAGAATAGTATAATGTGATTTGGTGTAGTTTTCTATCTGGTATAGACCTAATGTGTCAAAATGCCTAAATTAAATTGAAATTTCTTTTCAATAAAGTGCTTAAAATCATATTTTTAATGAGAGACTGACAAAGAAACTTTGGATTTATTTTAAATTAGTGAAATACAAATTTTCTTGAATTGTGGGTAGGGGAAAACTAGGAATTTAAACTCAAGAAAATCAAACTTTTAATCTATGATAGGAGCAAATAATAAAATTATGAGATAAAATATTCTGAAAATAGAAATGTTTTCTGTAACCACCAACATTGATGTCAATGAAAATAAATAATTCCACAATACCATTTCATTAAGAAGCAGTGGTTCAAAAAGAATTAAGTTTTTGTGATTGTGAATTTGTTATTATTATTATTGCACAATGAGTGTTATTTTGAAAGTCATTTCCTTAAAGAACTTATGTTTTATATTAATATATTTTCAGTGAGCAGAATTACAAAACCAGTAATTGTGGGACCAACAAATCAGACAGTCCAAGCAGGGGGTGATGCTAGGTTTGAATGTAAAGTGTTAAGAAATGACCTACAGCACCATACACAGTGGTTACAACACTACACAGTGAATGGTTCTTATAGAGATGATGAAGGACAGCCATATGTCAACATTATACAGGTAAATATCATTTAGATGAAATAAAAAGATGCAAAAATCCTTTTTTTTCAAATTTCCATCTTTGCGAGCTGTGTTGGAATTTAAAAGTATCTTGCTGGAAGGCATAGAATTTTTAATATTTCCTTATGAAGATAGATTTTCAAAAGCAAACAATAAATTATAGTTGAAGTGTCCAGTGTTGCTACCTTTTTCTTTATGGGAAAAATTGGTGCTCAAAGAGGTTAGAAAATAGAAAAGAGAAAAATTCAATAACTTAAGCGTGAACAGTTTTACTGCACCAGATTTGCGTTTCGACAATAAATGTCTCTTTAGTGATGTTCGAGGCCAAAATTTTTGAATAACCAAATCTTGCTGAACCATTGAAGAGCTGATCAAACCGAAAAGGACCTAAAGGTTTGCCAACTCCGGAAAAGGAATCAGAGCTTTGCATGAGGGAGATATATTCCTTAAATTAAAAAGATTTCCAAAATTGTATAAGTGCTTCTGTTGTTGTTGTTCTGAGAAAAACCTTATCAGTGATTCAACAGCCACCTCAAGCCTAGAGATGGTAATCTGTTGTATTTATTGTACATTTCTCTTTGACTGGTCAAAGGGAAGCAACCACATTATTAACTCTTTAAATTCTAATGTTTACAGGGACAAAAGGTAGTGTATATTAGATTAAAGTAAAAGAGTGTAAATTTCACACTCGGATATGCAGCTTGAAAAAAATCACACTGAGTTATGAAATGTTCACAGTTGTTGTGTGTCTGAATGATCTTTATGTGAATGTTTCTTAAAAATTAATTCCTTATGTCTGTTAAGCCAGAAGAAAGGATTGTAGGAGAATCCTTGCATGCTTATCTTGAAAATGATCAATTTATTTTAGCTGCATGAGTCATCAGTGTTGTCTTCCCAGATAACTGTTTATAATTTTACAAAAATCCTTACATTAGGTAAAAATCAGTTGCTCTTAAAAAGTCACAATTGTATGTACTAACTTTTAAAAAAGCTGACTGCATGACACATCCCATGTGACTTAAAAAAGAATGTGATTTTAATCGTTGTCTAGTGTATTGAAATAGTTTATTTACTTTTTTTAGTTTCTTGATAATTTCTCATCTTAATTATTTTTTATTTGGCTTTTTAATGTTTCTAATATTATATATATTGAAATATTATTTCCATTATATTGTAATTATAACTTGTATACTAAAAGTAAAAAAAATACTTATTTGTAAATACAGGATCATAAACTTTTAAAACTCCTATTTAATTGGTTTTGAATGGTTAAATTTTTTATAGTGCTATCATCACACAGTGAGTGTATTGACACTAGTTTGGCAGAGTGGTTTCAGCAATACTGTTATCAATGTATGAAACAGCTATTGAATAATTAATAACTTTATCAAAATGTTTTTTAATTACTTTAGGCTTACAGCTATTAGGATTAATGACAAAATCTCTTATTACTCTCTGTTTCTAAAAATGTTAACAAGATATATTCTCAACCTGTTTATGTGTTTCATTTGAATTTTTAGCAATCCATGGTGAATGTTAGTCAACCAGAAATACTTATAATAAAGAATGTAACAAAAGATAATGCTGGATGGTATACTTGTTTGATTTCTAATCCACTTGGTAGAGATTATCAGAGTGCCTGGCTAACAGTTATAGGTAAAGGCTTAGGTTAGAAGGCATTTTTTTGTTTTTCATCAAGAAACATGCAAGAATGAAATATTCTATTTGTAAAAAAAAATCATTAGTAGTAAATGATTATCAATGTTGACAAAATATTTTATCAGTAATTTTATTGTAGACTGTCATAGAAATGGGAGGTACCATGAAAATGAATTATCAAAACCATTTTATTCTGGCAAATTCCTCTACACAGCCAGGAATGTAACAAACCATTTCATGCTGTCTTGAATCCACCCAAAATGGATTTGAATAGTTACACTTTTAATAATATTGTAGATAAATCAGCTACTGGGCTGACATAGAATTTAGTATATCCTTTCAAACATTAATATTTCACTTTTACAAAATTAAAAGACTTCAAAATACTAGAATTAAAAAAAAATGGATTTAATTATTTATGCTTTTACTGTTATTGTAGATAAGCAAGCAGAAGCAGTAGCTAGTAGGTCAGGAGAGACAAACAGTAAAGAACGAGTAGTTATCTATATCATTGCTGGGGTCACATCAGTCGTCGTTCTCATCTTGTTACTCTTAGTGTTTATATGTTACAAACGTTACAAGAGGGTACAATCAGGCAAATACAGAAATGTCAAAAGAGTAATTGTCATGAGACAGGTAAGTTTCACTTTTCAAACAATTTATTGTTGGTAAGTGAAAATACAAGTGCACAAAAAATGTTTAATTTTTTTCGTTATGATTAAGAAGTGAAATAGGGAAGTTGTCAATTCCATGTCAAAGTTACAAAGAAAGTCTAAAAAAAATTAAATTATTGAGGTTCATTAAATGTTCCTTGATGATTAGAAGGTAATTATTATTAAATTATGAAAACAAAACCAATCTGTGAGTAATGGTGAGATCATGTTAAATAGACCCATATCTAATCCAGACAAAATCTTTTTTTTAAGGAAGTTTATGTCAATTTTTCTCGATTTTTTTTAATACTAATGACAGCCTTGTATTTAGACTTCATTATTAGTCCCCTACCGACGAAGTCGAAGGGGACTTTAGGTTTGCACTCCGTCCGTCTGTCCATCCGTCAGTCCAGCAAATCAGTTTTCCACACTTTTTTTCTTCATGCTTGAAGATATTGATTTGATATTTGGTATATAGTTTTATCGTGACAAGTTACAGATCAAGTTCGAATTTTGTTCCGGTCTGATGATTTCATGCAGAGTAATGGTCCTTTGACTTAGAAAATTCACTAAAATAATCAGTTTTCTTTGACTTAGCACTTTTTTTGTCATTCTTCAAAATATTGATTTGATATTTGGTACAATGTATATAGTTTTATCATGACAAGTTACAGATCAAGTTCGAATTTTGTTCCGGTATATTGATTTTGTGCAGAATTATGGTCCTTGGACTTCACTAATTCACTAAAATAATCAGTTTTAAACACTTTTTTTCGTCATGCTTGAAGATATTGACTTGATACATATACGTATTTGTTATATAGTTTACACCATGACAAGTTATAGATCAAGATAGAATTTTGTTCCAAGTTATGAATTTTTAACCGGTAGGGGACTATGTATTGCCATGCAATACTCACAGAATGCTTGTTATAGTAAAAAGTCTGTGTGCTTTAGATGTTGGTTAAAAAATTACACATTGCAATTACATTACAGAAAGTCTTAAATTTACTTCCAGAATGAGATTTACTATCCAGACAAGTCTTATGATGGCACACAACCACTGGTTTTACCAACAATTAGAATTGAACCTGGTCCAAGACGACGCTTGTCATCAGACTTGACCATGATGTCAGAGTATGATCTCCCTCTTGATAAACACTGGGAATTTGGAAGAGAAAAGTAAGTAATAGCACCACACTGACAAATCCATCTGTATAGACATATTGACTCTTGACATTTTAACTGATATCTGTTGACCAACAAATAGCATTGCTTACTGTTATCTGCATCCAGATTGTTTCTTAGAACAAAAGCTGTATGATTGAACCACTTTTGTAAATGGACTAAGCTTTGATAGGTCTTCAGGTTGTAGAATATTTATTGCGAACCCAATGAAAGTTTTCCACAGTGCCATCTCTATCTAACCAGGTTATTTAAACTTTTGTTAGTTCACCTGTCCTATTGAATGAATACAATAGGTATTGTTCTCTTTGTAGTTTATTTGATGGGACCTTTAAATTTCTTCTAAGAGAAATCGATCACTCATTGATTAATTAACCTGAGTAAAAAAAAAATCTTCTGAATAGACGAAAATACATGTTAATACTCAAAACTGCATGTGATGATGTATTTATTCAACATGAAAATAAAATAATATATTTTCAATTTGTTTAATGTAAACAGTGATTCAAACATTAATAAAAGTTGATTTCTGACAACACTTTAAATTTTTTTTTTTTTGTGTTTGACAAATAAATCCTGAAAATTATAATGTTCAAATTAAGACCTACTTAAATGTATTTTATAACTAAACAAAAATAAAAAATGCAAATTTCAATGGGAACATTACTTAAACTGTTGTTAGAAATCAAATGTTTATGATTAAATCAGTGTTATTTTGAAAAGATTGAAAATGTATTATTACTATTAAATAAATACATCATCACATGCAGTTAATGAGTATAAAATAAGTATTTTTGTCTACATATAAGATATTTTTTTTACTCAGGTAATTTAATCAGAGTGATAGATTTCTCTTAGAAGAAATTTAAAGGTCCCATCAAATAAACTACACAGAGAACAATACCTATTGTATTCATTCAATAGGACAGGTGAAAATACAAAAGTTTAAATAGCCTGGTCAGATAGAGATGGCACTGTGGAAAACTTTCATTGGGTTCGCAATAAGAAGAAGACAAGAGATGTCACCACTGCAATCTGATGTATTTTTAACAAATTACAGGAAATTCTCTTAAAATCTCTTTGTTTCATGTTTTACATTATTTAGTATATGATGGAATCATGTGATATTTTGTGAGAAACTTCATTTTCTGGTATTTTTGTGAATACAGGAAATAACTTACTCGAATTTTGATAAAATAAAAAATACACAAGCACAATACTAAACAATTGTCTCATTACAAAATTGTTCATAAACCCTGAAAATGTGGGCTCATTTAATAGAATGGTTTACATAAGTTGTTATGGTTGTATCAATCAGTACCTCAGTATCTAAATAAAAGTGATGGATGACTTCATTTATATTTGTAGGTTATCACTTGGAAAGCCACTTGGAGAAGGAGCATTCGGTCTGGTAGTGAAAGCAGAAGCTGTTGGATTAAATAAAGCTCCAACAACGGCCGTAGCAGTCAAGATGTTGAAGGGTAAAATTTACTTTTATATTATATATCTAATATGAAAAAAATATTAATGAAAACTGGATTTTTGCATAAGCATTCTTTTTTTATTAGACTAGCATGAACTTTGGGGAAATAAATTTTTCATCATATTTGTTTTCATTGGAACATTTTAAAACTTGCAGTTTTTTTTAAAAATGAGATTCTATGTTTATTAATGCAAAGGGGAATTGAGTCTGTGAACGATAATCAATACTGAAAAAATATTGTAATACTTCAGTATACTTAATAATTATACAAAAAAGTAGTTGGCATTACGACATATAAAATATATCATTTCCTTCTTTTTTTTTCTCGAAAACTTGTAGAGGCGTTGAAGAATGAACGATTGTGTGATATGAAAACAAATTATAATTTTTGAATGTGAACAATCTGTTAATAATTGCCAATATAATTTTAATATTTCAGAGGATGCAACTGATAGAGAATTGACAGATCTAATACAAGAAATGGAAGTGATGAAATTAATAGGATGCCATAAAAATATCATTAATTTACTAGGATGTTGTACTCAAAATGGTAAGTTGTGTATTATAAGGGTCAAATGTGATCTGAAATGTTGTTCTAGGTTTGGATTTTTTGTAAGGACACCAGCTATAGGTCTCAATGGAAGAAATGTCGAAGCAACTAATCAGCACAAGAATAACTAGACAATTTGCATTTGTGCATTGTCAGCAGAACAGACATTTGTAGTAAGAGCCGTGAAATTTTTGTAATTTTTCATATATAATAAATACATGATAATGTTTTAGTATTGTTTTCTCCATTGTCAATTTTGGGATAATCAAGTTTAATTGAACTTTATTGAACTTTGGAGAAACAATATTTCAGATTGTCTTAAAATTGCATAATTTCAGGACCTCTATATGTATTGGTTGAATTTGCGCCACATGGTAACTTGCGAGACTTTTTGAGGTCAAGAAGACCGCCTAATTCTGCAGGATACGAAAAGCCGGGGCTTGAAAAGGGCTCTTCCAGACCATTAACAGAAAAAGACTTGATATCATTTGCATATCAGATTGCTAGAGGAATGGAATACCTTGCGTCAAGACAGGTTAGATTTAAAATTATACTTTTTATATGAAAAGTTTTAGTTGTTTAACACTTATTCTTTAATTTAAAAAGATAACGGTTTAATTTTTTATACCATCATTGGTAAAGATGGGGACGGTATAGTGATTGTGTCTGTTTGTTTGTTCTTTACTTGATCTTCCCAAAGCTGAAACATATAGAAAATCTATAGGACTTCAATAATACTGTGCATATTTTTTGTCTGAAAGAATTTTGGGAGTTTGCAAAGAAAAACAGGAACTTTGCCATATCATATGGGAGATTAAGGAAATGAATTTATTATATTTACTCACAGTTTTTATACGGTCGTATATTGCTCTGAATTTGTATCTGAAGTTCCTTTTAGGTAAAAAGCTAAACTGAAAAAAGATATATATTGTCAACTTGAATTGGAAAAAAAAATACTACTTTATGATTGCTTGTATAGTGAATGAATAAGTAATAATATAGCACTCATTCCTGGATGGGATTTTATTTAAGTGTATTGATTTCAGTATACTAAAAGAGCTCAAGTTTGAATGTGATATATTAGTTTTTGTTTATTTATTTCAGTGCATTCACAGAGATTTAGCTGCAAGAAATGTGTTAGTTGCTGAAGACTATGTACTGAAAATAGCAGATTTTGGTTTGACCAGAAATCTGACCAATGTGGATTATTACAGAAAGACTGGAGATGTAAGACATTCTTTAATAATACCATGTTTTCATATATTCTTTTATCAAAATCTCAAAAATTTAACCTTTAGATCTAATCATTTTTGTGGTTTCTTGGTTTCATGGTTTCTAGGAATTCTGTGAACATGCCAGATTGGTTTTTTTTTTAATACTTAAATTCATGGTTCATTTTTTCTCGACAAATTCATTAAAATGAATACCCCAGAAATAACCATGAATCCACAGTAAAACATGCTGTAAAAAGGTTGAAAGTTGGAACAGATTTAAAAACAGAATACTAGAAATTGAATTCTTTTATCGCTGTATATTAAAAAATATAAGGAAGTTCTTTTATAAACATTGATGTGAAATACTTCTTGGGTATAGATAAAAGAACTTTTTAACATGAATTTCGGAGGCTTTAATGTAAAATCCATGGCAATCTCAAAACAGAAGCATATGCTGCTGCTTTAACAAGCACACAGCATTTAGGAGTTAAAGAAAGATTAGGCTCAAGAGTCTAAATAATGTGTTTGTGTAGGTTGACATGTCTTCCACCAAACTGTTACCTTGTTAACTAGCACAATTATCAAGCTCAGTGTACCAGTCCAGCACAAAATATGGTAAATTCAAACATTTTAAACATAAACTAAAATATCCATGCAATACTTGCCACTGGATTTTAAGTAGTCATCAGTCATTTAGTATTAATGGATGTTTATTTATTGCAGGGTCGTCTACCAGTAAAATGGATGGCTCCAGAGGCATTATTTGACAGAAAATATACTTCCAAGAGTGATGTGTAAGTTATTCATACTACTAAAAATTTTCATTTCACTTCCATACAAAAATGCATGTTAAATTTTGTTCCATTAAGGTAGCACTACAGTCACAATTTTCTGACTCCAACCAACAGTCTTTAAAGATTAATTTCTCCAAAACTACTCAATGGATTTTTAAAATCTTTAACTCATTTTAAAGCTGAAATATTATTCTTTCCTGATCCATAGATAAATTTATTTTTGGTATGATAAATCTCAAAATATAGCTCACTAATTGCCAAAAAAGTGGTCTTCCAACTTGGATGGAAATGGCACATTCAGGTCAAATGGTAGTAAAAATTTGTTTTCATCCCTTTAATCAACCATATACAAGCTGCAAAACCGTTTCTCAGATTTTTGATATATGCCTCCAGTAAGAAAATATATTGATTTAACTGCTGGGTGCCAAACCTCATTTCACCTTTCATCTTTGGAGACCTATAAATTCATTTAGAAACAAATTATCCAAAAAATGGGACACTGTATTGTAGAAAATACTCCCTTTAATCACATATATTAAAGTCAAGCCAAAGGGGGTACCCATAAAGTTTATATTTTCATTTTTTCCTAACAAATCTCATGAAAAATTGTTCTGAGAAATAACCTAAAAACGGAATTTCCCCCTTAGAACCCCTATAAATGCAACATAAATACAAAAATTCCACTGGGAACACCCCAGGAGTGTTCTGATACCATTACTTTATCAATAGAACCACACACTTTGTCTCTTTGATGCTCTAATGCTGTAAATTTTGCATTATGTGTGGCACTGTGCAACACTAACTTGGCATTTGGCGGGAGTTTGACGTCACAGATTTGACCAATATCTGTGATGTAGTAATTAAATATAGACAAAGCTCTGCCTCTGTCCAGACAGTCTAAGATAAGAGAATAACAGGATTGACCAGCTGCATGTAATCAATATTTAACATCATTATTCTCACTATAAAGAATAATTTTCATTTGTATTTTAAAAAGAAATATACTATTACTGAAATTAGCTAGAACATTAAAATTGTGCATCAAAAGACATGTTCATAAAAAGATCCAAGACCATCCACTTCTTTAAAAAAAGACACTCCCACATGATTTTTGAGTTTTATGGAATTGAAAAATTTCATATAAACTTAAAATTGGTTAAAATGCCTAAAACTGTATTTAAATGTAGAAGACCAAATAGAAGAAATTTATACAGGCAGTCAGAGGCTTTCAAAGATACTTTCACACTCTTTTCCTTAATTTTTTTCATTTTTTGTAGATTTCTTCCCTTTAGATTTTTTTTTTTTTCCTTTTCATATCTTTTTCTTTTTCTCTGTTTATAAACATGTTATATAAATTACTTTTGTTGCAATACAATGAGATAAGACCACAATATTTATCTTGTGGTCAGGGATTAACAGCTGGACACTGGTATCAACAGAAGATTGACATATTAGCCCCTCCCAAATGCCTATATATTTAGATTAATTACCATGTGCTTTTATTACCGACCGTGCAAGGGCTGTATAGCCAGTCAAGGTCGTTAAAAACTTCCATTTGTTGTGCTTTTATTTACATAAGTTCATTATCAATTTACTCCCTGTTGTGATATGATAATGACTTTGGGATTTTTACAAACTGTGCAGAATAATACTTAATTCAAAATTATGTGATAAAAAAAATATCTTCAAAAAATCATTGTTAGACTGTAGTGCTACCTTAAAATAGAAAGATATAAAGTTATTGATTGTGTTAAATTCATAAACAAATAAAAATAGTGCCAAAAATTGAAGACAAAACGAAAGAAAAAAAGAGAATGGTTTTGAACAGAGGATGTAACTTTGCTGTCAAAAAAACTGAAAGACTTTAAAAAGGTGAAAACTTGTTAACATGATTTTAGTTTGTTGTCGAGCCTTAGACTTTAGTCAAAAAAGCGAGACATAGCGATCCTACATTCTGTCGGCGGCGGTGTCCACAAATATTCACTCTGTGGTTAAAGTTTTTGAAATTTTAATAACTTTCTTAAACTATCCTGGATTTGTACCAAACTTGGACAGAAGCTTGTTTATGATCATAAGATAGTATCCAGAAGTAAATTTTGTAAAAATAAAATTCCTGTTTTTCCGTATTTTACTTGTAAATGGACTTAGTTTTTCTACCGGGAAACATTACATTCACTCTGTGGTTTAAGTTTTTTAAATTTTAATAACTTTCTTCAATTATCCTGGATTTGTACCAAACTTGGACAGAAGCTTGTTTATGATCATAAAATAGTATCCAGAAGTAAATTTGTTAAAAAAAAATTTCTTTTTTTTCCGTATTTTACTTATAAATGGACTTAGTTTTTCTGCCAGGAAACAATACATTCACTCTGTGGTTAAAGTTTTTAAAATTTTAATAACTTTCTTAATCTATCATGGATTTGTACCAAACTTGGACAGAAGCTTGTTTATGATCAAAAGCTAGTATCTAGAAGGAAATTTTGTTAAAATTTTGTACCTGTTTATCCGTATTTACTTATAAATGGACTTAGTTTTTCTTCCAGTTAACATTAAAGTCTGCAGTTAAAGTTTTTAAAACAGTTATTAGATTCATAAACTATCCTGGATTTATACCAAACTTTGACAAAAGCTTCTTACAATCAAAAGATAGTATCTAAAGGAATGTTTTTATTGATTTTTTTCCTCATTTTTGTTGAGCCTGCGATTAACAGCAAAAGTAGGCGAGACACTGGGTTCCGTGGAACCCTTACGAAATTTTTTTAACAAAAGAAACATGATGTAGATGGTCTTGAGATAAAGTCTCACAAAGAACAATTAGGCCAAAGTACTGCTTAATTCATCTTGTTATATATTGTAAGGTATATCATAGACACAGTCTTTACAAATTTAAATTGCAGGCCCTACGGCAGTAAAATTTTTCTCAAAAGAGACCTCACAAGCCATACAAATTTAAAAGTCATTTTATGAATGACTGATTTTTGGACCTGTAAGAAGACTAAATTTGGCAAAAACTGTTGAAATGAAATGTTTTTTTGCTTAACTCATTTGTTAATAAAAATATTTTATCTTTGTTCATAATAACGTTAAATCTTTTTTATTTGTAGTTGGTCCTATGGTGTATTGTTGTGGGAGATATTTACACTAGGAGGAAATCCTTATCCTTCTGTACCTGTCGAAAGATTATTTGAACTTTTAAAAGAAGGTCATAGAATGGATAAACCTCCATATGCTTCAGATGAAATTAATAGAATGATGCAGTTCTGTTGGCATGAGTATCCATCAGGGCGACCGTCTTTCAATAAACTTGTTAATGAGTTAGATAAAATGTTGACGTCTATGGCAAACAGAGGTGAAGTAAGTATTTAATTTGCAATATTATTGAATTCTCACCAAAAAAAAACTAAAAATCAGTAAGAACAAAGATGACCTCAACTGAAAGGTGAAAAGCCATTGACCATAATCTTATAAAATCAAACTGAGATGTCTTAAGAACACTATGTTGGGTTATGGAATGGGAGGGTTCCAGCAGGGTTTGACTGAAGCACTGGCCAGCGGAATGTCAGATTTTATGATAACCCCTCAAACCAAATTAAGAAATGTGGTTTAAAATGATGTGATTGTTTTAAATGCATTATTGACATAACTAAAGTGGTTTTTGGTTTAAACGTTTCTTTAAAGAAGTACAAACAGCTACAACTTGATGAAACTAGGCATATGATGCAAAAATATATGTACAGTTCCTATTGAATTTTATTACTGTATCAATCATCATTGAAGAGTACCATATTTTATTAAACTTATTAAAATATAAAGTAGTGGGTGAAGTAAATTGCACAAACTAAGTTAAGCTATTCGAGGCTTTTTAAGTGTTAAAAAAAAGGTGTTAAAGTTTATGATTATAATTAAGCTCTTTTCTATCAATGCGTGTCATAAATGATTTTGTGTTTTGCCATTCACTAAAGACTTTTTTATTGAATATATATCAAAGGAGACATACTTATATTTACTTAATGAAGCTTGTTTTCAAATACGTGTCAATATTTTACAATTGTCAGTTTAATTTTGTGTGTATATTTTTAAACTTTACAAAACTAGAACACTTTGGATGTAATATGTATAATTTTTTTTAAATCTTCAGTTATGTAATTTATTTTTTCAGGAATATTTAGATTTAGAACCACTAGAAAGTCCAACAAGTATGTCAGATAGCCAGTATTCTTCTATGTCTCGTAGCTCAAGTAATTACGATGTAACGAGCAATAGTACAGACTCAGAATCTTCATGAATGTAACAGTATACATCCCATCATATCATAGTCTCTCTCATGTACGAGGCATTCACTGACAACTGTGTCTCATACAACTAGGCAGCGATTGTTTCATAATCTCATTCATCTGGATGTCTTCCACATTATGTAGACAAAAAAACAGCATGTGCCAATTTTCTTTTTCTCAGCTTGTTACTTGAGCAAGTGTTTTAATATGAAGAAACTCTTTTTAAAGGAGATTAAAAAAATGGACTTATTTGCCACAGTGTGTTCAAAGAATATTGGATTATTCTTGATGTGTTCAAAGAAGACAACCATTTTATTCAATCTCATGTTTTTACAATAAGTGCTACAGTGAACAAAAAAGACGGGTTTTTGTTGCTGAAATGTTGTAACCTCATTGACACCAAAGACAAAGAAGTACTATTAGAAATCCAGTGTCTGATTTGTCAGTGATTATTTATGTGATTTGTGTTTGATCAGGATTATGTTTAATCATGATTTGTACATGAACTTATTTCAAGTCATTGTAAGGCCATTCCATTTTAGTAACCTAGTAGCAAGCCCATTGAGTTTTCTATATATAGATCATGGGTTAATGTTTCAGAACTACAACTTGCAGAGTTGTCACTTAATTTCATTCTTTATCTGTTTATTCTGCTAGAGGAAGTTGAAATGGAAGCCTTTATTGTCTTGAGGTACAACTATGTTTTATTGAAATACAGAAATTTTGATTTGAATTTTACTTGATTTTATAATGAACTTTTATAAATTTTTTACTGCCAAAAAATGTTTTATAATAAAGATCTGTGAAAATTGCGTTTTTTTCTCCACATTTTCTAGACTAAATTTTTACAACGAAGTGAAGCTAACAAGACAGGACTGTCAAAATGATTTTGTCTGTTTTATCATTCTGTAAGTAGGAATGCAGGAACAGTAAAAACAAATAGTTTTTATTTACACATACTTAGTAACATTATACACAATTTTATATTTGTCTTCGGTTATACAGCAGTTACCTTAGTATACATTTCAATAAATATAAATTAAACAAATTTTTTTTTTGGAAGTATAAACTATGGTAAACTAGGACCTGTGTATGCAAAAAAATAAATTGTTAATGTTTCTGTCTTCTCAAGAAAAAGATGTATATTTAACTTGTTAATGCAATGAATTACTTGTGAGTAATAAAGGAATTAAAGCAGAAGTTAATTTGTTTGAACTTTCAAATTCCTTTTTTTTTCTTTTTGATTTCTCTGATTGAAAACGGTTAGTCAGTTAGAAATAGAATGTTTTCATTCAAATGTTTAATGATTGTCAAATTCAAAACATTTAACACTTAAAAAAAAAAAGTGCAAAGTGAGTTACAAATGATAAATCAAACAAAACAGAATCAGCCTGTGTCAAATCGGGTACAAATCATGCAATGGAACAAAGTATTTTGTAATTATGATCCAATTCTGGACCACTTGGTGTATATATATATGACCAGTATGTATAATTATGTTGATGCATATATTGTTAACAATTAATAAATTTTATGATTCTGAAGTACAGAGTTTATTTTTAGACTTGACAATGATGTAAATGTTTTCTCTTTGTGTTCATTGTTAAATTATGGCAAGGTGATGCCATCTGTTGCTTACTTTTTATTTCACTTGTTAAAACCTTATGTATCAATGTTGCTCCTCTTTTGTGATTTTTGTACATAATTGTTTTTTTTATACTAGAACTGTTATGTAAATGTTAGGAGCACAGTTCTGATGAAAACTTTCTTCTACATGTGACATTGACAAAAGGTTCCTATATCTTTTAATAGTGGTTTTTTTTTTTCTGTTGTATTTGGAATTTAACCATTTTTGATCAATTGAAGTTCAGAAACAAATTTCATCTGAAGAGGAAAGAAATTGCATAAAAATTGCAGAGAAAAAAAATCTAAGAATATCTCATCATTTAAAAAAGTTCAAATTCTGATACATTTGAGAACAGATGGATATTTAATTTTATTAGTTTTGCCTCATTTAATATGGTTGATTGAAACAAAAAATTATTGTTTTACTAAATATCTTTAATAAAAAATTGTAGCAAGTTACTTGCAAACAGTTTCATGGGCCATATTCTTCCTATGTATAATTACAGAAGACATTTGTAATTACAGTGAGTACAATTATACCCACTTGTATTTTGCATAAGAATTTAAAGTATACTTACAATATTACTTAACATGTATAAGGTTGTAGTTTTGTCCGTCCATTTGGTTGATTTTGATTAAATAGTAACATCACACTTTTAACCCCTTGAAATTAAATTTGTGTTTTGCAAATAGCTGTATTAATAGCCATGAAGGTTGCAGAAAAGTTTTAAAAGATCAACTGGTATTTTATCTCAATGTACAAGATGTGTGTATTAATGATTTTGGGGTAAATTGATTTTAAACTGCTTACCATAAAATTAATCTAATTACTGTATGCAGCAGATAATTACAAAAATATACATGCACATAGATTAGACCCTCTGTGGCTCATTTTAAACATAGTTTATTAGATTTTTTTTTTTTTTTTTAAACATAGTTTATTAGATAATAAAGTAACAGAAGATTTGTAATTATAATTGAACATATAAGTGAAATCTGTAAAAAAAAATGATGATAGAAAAAAAAATGTCACAGAGGGTGTAGTAAAATAGTTGTATTAGTTTTTTTCCAATGGAAAATGATCTCAGATGTATAGCCCTACAAAAAGTAACCTTTTGCTTGTTACAGTATTTAATCAGTTTTGTTTTAACACTGCCTTAATTTTAATGTTTTGCCTGATTGTGTTCACTAATTTGGTTTAACTTTTATTTTTCAGTTTTAACAACTGCAGACTTTTTCTCGTTGAAAAAATCAAATTCATTTAACACTGCCAGATATTATTTTAATTCATCTATAAACTTTTAATTTCATTTTATTTAATTCATCAGATTTGTTGGGCATTTTACATAAAATTCTGTTGTGTTCATTTTTAAAAACAACAATTCATTATTTATATAAATGTGTTCGATGTGTCAGAAAACTCTACCTATTTTAAACCATTGTTAATCATGTTGTTGTTTTAATTTTGTATATTTCACAAAAGTTAATGATATTTTTCATCACCCCATAACGGTTTTAAACACATTAGTTGTGATAAAATAAAATATGCGAAATCTGGAGAAAATAATTGAAATATTTTTTTTTCATTTACTTTTGTAACGTAATTTTATTATATGAATAACTCATTGAAGTTTAATTATTGGTCAGTTCTTGATATTGAACTATTTGCAACATTTTGTAATTTAATCATAAGGCCAAAAAATTTAAAAATTAATTTCTGTTGAGTTGGTGACTATAAATGCACATGTGTTATTTTTTTTGCCCAACCAACATATAAAATTTTATGAATAAATGTCTCAGTATTTTTTTTTTAAAGTATTACCTTATGCAAGAGTTGATGGTGCAGAATTATTTGTCTATGCAGTTCATTTGTATAAATATTGCCGAAAGTGTCTGTTTGTTTAAGGTCCTAGACAAGCTTACCAAATTTTATTTACCTCAGTCTCTTTTTTTGGGGGGCTGCCTTCTCTGGCTTGCAGACACTTGTACAAATCTGTATAAAGTAATACAGGACTAATGCATTCATTTCATTTGTACAAGGTACGAAAAATGTATCTGCCACATGATATTTTTTAGGAGTAATGAACACATTTTATTAATATATTAAATTTCTTAACCAACACTTGGTGAATTGGGTTTATTTAGCTAACAAAAAAAAAAAAAGTTATTAAATCTTTTGAAATGTTTTTACTAGTATACTATTTTTGATAATTTTGGAAATATATATACATATGTGGTTGTTGATATATTTTTTTTTTACTATCTGGACAATGGATGTCCTTTTCAAATTTTATTTCTTGTTGTTTCTGTATCTGCAGGAAAACAGATGCTTTTTTCAGTTGATTTGTATTCTTTTGATAGAATTTCAAATTTTTATTTACACCACTGTCACAAGTAAGTAAAATTTGATTGCATGTTTTAAAATTTAACAATCACTGCAAGATGTGTCTTTGAAAAATCTTTTTAAAAGTAAATATTGATGTGCTTTATATTCAGTTTTTTTTTTAAATTTGTTATTAGTTGTATAAATTTACCTCTAAAAGTTCACTATTAGTAGTATAACTGCTAACAGCAAAAATTACCATCAAGGCAGGATTTCCCGGTACAATAAAATCATGTGATTGAAATCAACAAATGAGCTTTCAATGGTTTAGTTGTACTGCTTGTAGAAGTTATCAGTACTGTTCAGATAAGTTTATATTAGAATATCTTAGGATATATGTTAAGTTGTTCATAGGTCACATATGCTGTTATAAACTCATACTACAAATGTACAACATTGTGTTCAGTAATTGTTATGAAATTTTCTAGTCCGAGTAAAACTGATCTGCAACAATTAAAGGTCCCAATAATCAAATTGTTCATGTCTTTGTTGAATTCAGTTGTATCTGATAGAAAGAATTACATCAATAAAATAAATGTTAACAATTACTTTGTTGTTAATTTGTATTTTTGAAGACATGGCAGTCTCTTATAACAAAGTGGTAATACATTAAGATAGAGAGTAAATACTAAGCATGGCTGAAGGAGTGGGGCCTCATGTTGTGCTTAACATGAAATGCATGGATACTATGCATCAGCACACAAACATTAGCTATTAAGATGTTATTTTAAGATATGGAAGTTCCTTTATAACAAAGCGGAGAGTTACGAAGCATGGCTGAATGAGTGGAGCCACATATGCTTAGAATGAAATGCTTGGATACTATGCATCAGCACACAAATATTAACTATTAAGATGTTATTTTAAGATATAGAAGTTCCTTTATAACAAAGCGGAGAGTTACGAAGCATGGCTGAATGAGTGGAGCCACATATGCTTAGAATGAAATGCTTGGATACTATGCATCAGCACACAAATATTAAAGTTCTATCATAAGTGCAGTAGGTACTTTTTCATAAACACACCTAATCAGATAACTGAACTTTGTAGAAATTCCAAAAGATCATGACCTAAAGAATGTGTTCCAAAAGATCATGACCTAAAGAACTACTAATTGTGGTCTTAGTTAACACAAAATGACAGTCATGCTCAAAGAGATCAAAGAAAAAGAAGCACACCAGGGAACATTTTTGTATTCTTAATTTTTTAAAGATGATAGTTTCATTTACCAACATAAATTTTTTGTTAAAAGTAGGAAGTAAAACATGCAAGATATTTGGATGCACTGGTATTCAAATAATTGCAAAGACTTGTTTATGTTATCACCTCTACCTCCTAATATATACCAGAAGTATTTGATTGTGGTTCTTAACGAGACCTTGTCAGCTGACATCATTTGTATGCTCTAGTGAACAGTATTTAGCTCATTTGGTCAATGTTCTATAATAGTAGGGATTCTGACATTACCGCTTTTATATCTGCTACAGTGCAATTTTGGCAAATCCTCATTTCCTAATACTAAAAAGAGATAGCTTTTCCACCAAACCAACCCTTAAAAATGATATCTTAGGGATAACCTATATTCTACAGAGTAATTGTTTATACTTATTGACTGGGTATGAGTGAATAGTAAGTTTATTGGCCCCCGAGGTGCAACTATTGCCCTGAGGCGTAGCCGAGAGCAATAGTTTTATCCGAGGGGACAATAAACTTACTATTCCATGAATATCCAGTCAGTAAGTGTTTTATTATACTGAAAGAGTCAACAGACAATAAATGTCGTGATATAAAAAAGCAGAAACACAATCATACTGTTTCACGTTTACTTCATATATATTCTGAATGCTAAGGCTACGTTCCGCACAGAAGATAACCCTAGATACAATAGGTAAAACGCGACGTAACTCCCGCAGTATTCTCAACATTATCCAATCCCGTAGCTGCATTTGAAATTCCACGAAAATATAATGACGCTTGTGGTCAAATAGTTTCACAGAGGTACAATAGTTGGAAACTATTGACCAGTCAAATAGGTCAACGCTTGCAATTTGAAAAATAGTGAAAATATTGTGTACTTTTTATGCCCTCGCCGTAGCGGAGGGGGCATTAAGTTTTACCCTTGTCTGTCTGTACGTCCCAAAATTGGTTTCCGTTGTCTAACTTTAGTTTGCCTCAACCAAATTTTATGAAACTTATACACAATGCTTATTACCACAAAACACAGATCAAGTTTGAAATTTGGTGGCGTCACTTTTACTAGTAGGCCTGTATAAATAAAGTTTGAAATTCACTGTTCATTATTAGACGTTTTGAAGATAATTAAGTCTCCCTAAACCATATATATTCTTACCCCCACCCTCTTCAATTTGAGAATGTGCTTTTATCTTGTAAACTGTCGAGATCCCCACCCTGAAACCATATATATTCTTGTATGGGAGAATAAAACTAATCAAATGAAATAAAAGGCCAGTCCCCTGGGGTAACCCCCAACCCCTCCTGTTTGAGACTTGTAAACAGTCAAGATCCCCACCCCTAAACCATATATATTCTTATATGGGACAATAAAACAAATCAAATGAAATATAAGGCAAGTCCCCTGGGGTCACCCCACCCCTCCTGTTTAAGAACTTGTAAACGGTTGAGATCCCCACCCCTGAACCATATATATTCTTGTATAGGACAATAACACAAATCAAATGAAATATAAGGCGAGTCCCCAGGGGTAACCCCCACCCCCGTTTTTTTTTAAACTTGTAGACGGTCAAGATCCCCACCCCGAAACCATATATATTCTTGTATGGGACAATAAAACAAATCAAATGAAATATAAGGCAAGTCCCCTGGGGTCACACCCTCCTGTTTAAGAACTTGTAAACGGTCGAGATCCCCACCCCTAAACCATATTTATTCTTGTATGGAACAATAACACAAATCAAATGAAATATAGGGGAAGTTCAGGGGGGTCACCCCCACCACCCTTCTTTTTGAAAACTTGTAAACGGTCAAGATCCCCATCCCGAAACCATATGTATTCTTGTATGGGACAATAAAACAAATCTAATGAAATAAAAGGCGAGTCCCCTGGGGTCACCCCCACCCCCTCCTGTTGAAGAACTTGTAAACAGTCGAGATCCCCACCCCTAAACCATATATATTCTTGTATAGGACAATAAAACAAATCAAATGAAACATAGGGGAAGTCCTTAGGGGTAACCCCCACCCCACCCCCTCTTTTTTATAACTTGTAAACGGTCGAGATCCCCACCCCTAAACCATATATATTTTTGTATGGGACAATAAAACAAATCAAATGAAATTGAGGGGAAGTCCCTTGGGGTAACCCCACCCCTCTTCTTTTTGAAAACTTGTAAACGGCCAAGATCCCCACCCCGAAACCATATTTATTCTTGTATGGGACAATAAAATAATTCAAATGAAATACAAGGCGAGTCCCCTGGGGTAACCCCCACCCCCTCCTGTTTAAGAACTTGTAAATGGTCGAGATCCCTACCCCTAAACCATATATATTTTTGTATGGGACAAAAAAAGAACAAATCATATGAAATAAAGGGTAAGTCCCCTGGGGATCACCCCCCCACCCCTTTTTGAGAACTTGTAAACGGTCAAGATCTCCACCCCTAAACCATATGTATTCCTGTTGTTTGTAATTTCAAGAAGATTTGAATGACATACAGGGTCAATCCATAGGCGTCACTTATGCATATCACAAACCAATTTGTACTGGACTTTGCCCAATGTCAGGAGACCATGGGAATGACGAATTATTGGAGCTTTGTTTGCGAGACTTCGTAACAGCATCCTGTTACAATTATTTCTTGTTACTGATAAGTTTTATAGATTTTGAAAAGACATTGTATTAATGATAAATAAAATTTTGGATTTTTTTCTTCTTTTCTTTGATAAAAAATTTGTGGCAAGTTTGTTTGTTTTTTGTAAAAACTATTTTTCTGAATGCTATTTTTTTGTTTTTTTTTGATGAAGTGAACTCCATTAAAAACTAAGCTTATAATGTCTATTAATAAACATATATTTAGATTTCTGATTTTGGGCCCAGTTTTCAAGTTGGTCCAAATCGGGGTCCAAAATTAAACTGTGTTTGATTTCAACATAAATTGAATATATATAGGGTTCTTTGAAATGCTTAATCTAAACATGTATTTCTTTTCATTATTAATAAGATAATACCACATTGAGGTCCAAAGGGTCCTAAATTAAACTTTTGTTTAATTTCATCAAAAATTGAATTCTTTGGTTCTTTGATGTGCTGATTCTAACAATGTTTGAGTGTTAAATCATATCTAATTTTAGAGAACTTAGTCATCACTGGTTGTTATTATATTATTGATTATAATTTGAAAAATTGCATCATATCTTATTTTAGAGAACTATTTATCCAGTTTGAGTTATTTCCCTTTGCACAGAAAATATTATGGATAAACTTAACCTGTGTTTCATTTCAGCGTAAATTAAATATATATAGGGTTCTTTCAAATGCTGAATCTAAACCTGTATTTAAATATTAGATTTTTGGGCCCAGTTTTCAAGTTGGTCCAAATCAGGGTCCAAAATTAAACTTTTGTTTGATTAACAAAAATTGAATTTATGGGGTTCTTTGAAATGCTGAATCTAACCATGTATTGAGAGATTTTGGATTGTGGGCTCCTTTATCAAATTGGTCCACATTGAGGTCCAAAGGGTCCTAAATTAAACTTTTGTCTGAATTCATCAAAAATTGAATTCTTGGGGTTCTTTGATATGCTGATTCTAATATGTACTTAGATTTTTGATATTGGACCATAATAGGTATTTAAATTTTCAATTTCAAATATTTCAGTTCTTTGACCACATTCATTTTGTGTCACAAACCTATGCTGTGTCAAATTTCAATCACAATCCAAATTCAGAGCTGTTTTAAGCTTAAATGTAGTGTCCATACTTGCTCAACCTTTCAGGGTTCGACCTCTGCAGGAAAATCCGGTTTGCTGTCACTCTGACAGCCTCTTGTTCTAGTTTTCAGACAATAACTTGTGTTTAAGTGTATGGATTCTCTTAAATTGTAACAAATTTTACAAAAAGAAAATTTCTTCAAATATTTTTTTTTTTGGAGGGGGTAAAAAAAAATTTTTTTTTGGGGGGGTCAATTTTTTTCCCTCAAGATTTAAGAAATTAAAAAGAAAATTTCTTCAACTATCATTTTTTTTTGGAAAAGGGGGGGTGTCAATTTTTTTTCCCTCAAGATTTAAGAAATTGTCAATTTTCCAAAGAAAAATTGGGGGTCACAATTTATTACAATTGATTGCCATTTCTGCTATACTCCCTCTTTTTTTCAACATATAGCCTAAGCACATAGATGCACAGCTCTACCATTATCTTACCAATTCGTATAACTTTATCTCTTATCCCACCTTCCATTAAAAATCAAAACCTATTTTGTAAAACATTTCTTTTCCTCCTAACCACATAGATTCACAGTTCTTCAATGTACTATTAGTTGACCAATTTGTATAACTTTATCCCTTCCCCATCTTCCATATTTCTTTTCCTTAAAAATAATCCCATTTCCTTACAGATTTAATTCCATATTTATGCATAAAGTAGAAATATTACACATAACCTATAACCATGGATCAAGGTTGTTTGCCAAACACAACACCTTTGCCCTTCAAACGTAAGCCCACAGAGTCTGTTAACCCTAAGTTCATTTGTCCTCTTTTGTTACATTTTTATCAGTAAATGCATATGATATTATTTTTTTAGAATTCTTATACATATATTATGAATGTGCGGTCAGAATGAGGATGTTAAATTTGATGCCTCATGCAGAGAGAGTGCCACACTCTGTGTGTGTTAAAGAACCCTTGCAACAACTGTTTGATGTTCTGTAGGTTGTTAGTCACAAGGCTAAATGTCTGCAACATTTCCAACATTCCCTAATACCTTGCAGAATCTACTTATTGTATTTATTGTTAGTTTGTTCTCGTCCTGAGCACGCAGGACATGGAATTCCATGACATAAGTCGTGTATCATTTTACCAATATACAACACATCAAAATAAGGGGCACTTGAAATCAGTTGGGGAGGAGTTATTTGGGTTTTTTTTGGCAGTGGTTATTACAGAGTTTTGCTATTTTGCCTGTCTTAATTCAGATTTTTCAGTATATTAATTTCGAATAGAAAGAAATGTAGAGACATACACTTTAACATGTTAATAAGAAATCTCTAAAAAATATGTCTTCTTTAAGAAAACTTATACATAAGCAAAGCATGCATATTAGAATTAATATTCTGATAAAAAATATCCCACAAGTTTGGAAATTAAAAGTTACTTTACATACAACAAAAATATGTCTTTCTTAAAAATATGATAATTAAACAAAGCATGCATATTAAAATTGATATTCTAATTAAAAATTATAATAAAAATATCCCATAAGTTTTGAAATTAAAAGTATAAAACTCAACTTCAAAATACTTCACAAGTGTTACAAAACAAGAAAGATTCTGCCACTGCAGACATGAACTGCACACAACACACTTGTTGGATAGGGTTTTAAGAATAGTTTGTTTATGATTTGTTGTTGAGCAAATATTACACAACTATGCTTTTTTTTGTTATTTTAGATTTGTGTAATATTATGCGTTACATTAGAGCGCACTTGTTAGTGCAAAGTGTATTCCAAATTTGGTATAAATCGATTGAAAGATGTTAAGTGATGGACAATTTTGCAAGTTTTGTCAACGCTAGTTTCTGTGCTGCTTGTCATCTCAAATGTGTGCCGCCATTCGTAAATGTATATAGTAGCAAGATAAAAACGAAGATACGAAGATACATATATTTATTCAAGATAAAAGGCATGAAATTGACAGACACAAAACAGTAAAATGACATACAAATATAACAATGTACATGTACATGTAATGATGAAACAACTTGACTAACCAGTGGATGAAGATTTGTGTTCTTTGCGCAATGAACACAGCAGTACTTTACTGCACCATAGACCAGATCGTTAATTAAAAGTGTTTTGTTTGGTGCTCTAGGTTTCATAAATTATATATTCCTTGAATCACGTTTCCACAGTTGCACATAGTTGTCTTTTTCAAAGTGCTCCAAAACCTGCTTTAGTTCTTTATGTGAGTCGAGCATAGTGTTTATTTCAAGTTTTTTTTTTTACAACAAAGTGTAGTCTTCGATGTTCGAATGTCAATGATTTCAATAACAAATTTATTTCATAATCTGAAAAAAAAACTGAAAGAAGTCCGGCAAAATAGTAAAACTCTATAAACTAAGGAGGCTATTTTGCTGGAGCCTGTAAAATAGCACCTAAGAGGTTATTTTGTTGGAGCCGGCAAAAATAGCCACTGCTTTTTTTTTTTTTTTTTTATGTATGTAAAGTGGGTTTGTTGTAAGAACTTAACATCAAATAATTTGAAATAAAATACTCGCAAACACAATTGTTTCCCTTCTTCCCTGATCGAAATATTTTTTCTTCAAAGTTGCATAGGTAGGTACAAAACACGTACTTGGGGACAGAACAATTTTTTTTAGCCCTCCCCTTTTTTCAAAATCCGTTATTTTTTTGTTTTCTATTAATTTCTATTATTTCCGCGTTTTTCTGTATTATATCAGAGACATATATACACATATGTATATCTGTCTCTGATTATATGAACATAAATATACTAGAAATAACTTGTATTTGCTATATTCTAACTATCCACAGCGGTCACTGATCTCTTTATAATATATATATCAGTGACGCTGTGGATAGTAAACTTGGAATTGATAAAATATAGGAAATACAAGTTATTTCTAGTATATTTATGTTCATATTATACAGAAAAACTCGAAAATAATAGAAATTAATAGAAAACAACAAAAAAAAACGGATTTTGGAAAAAAGGGGGAGGGCTAAAAAAAATTGTCCTGTCCCCAAGTACCTATGCAAAGTTAGAAACAGAATATACCGTAGGTCAGAAGAAATAGTTATATGTTTATATGCATGATATACATGTACAAAGTACTTTTATAAAAATATGGAGATCGCACCGAGTCAAACAATATGATACTGTCAACGGATGCGGACATAATTGTTTAAAATTTTTTCCCATACAAAGTACTTTCACTTTTTCACAACAATTGTGGGAAATACTTAAACTTTGACAATTATTTGATTTAAATACGAACGGAAACCACTTGACAGAAAACTAATTGAAATCACGAGATAGTACATATAGACGGAAGTGTTTTAAGTAATGATACATTATTGGAACTAAGGCATTTTTGCGCCTGTCCCAAGTCAGGAGCCTCTGGCCTTTGTTAGTCTTGTATTATTTTTACTTTTAGTTTCTTGTGTATAATTTGGAGTTTAGTATGACGTCCATTATCACTGAACTAGTATATATATTTGTTTAGGGGCCAGCTTAAGGACGCCTCCGGGTGCGGGAATTTCTCGCTGCATTGAAGACCTATTGGTGACCTTCTGTTGTTGTCTGTTCTGTGGTCGGGTTGTTGTCTCTTTGACACATTCCCCATTTCCATTCTCAATTTTATTAGACATTGATCCCAGAGTCAAGTATTCAGTACAGATGTATTAGTTTGAACTTTTAACAAAGCAGAAACCGAGCTCATATTTACTATTCGAAATAATAAAGACCCTATTGTCGCAAATACACTCAATACCAGGATTGAAATTTTGAACACCAGACGCGTGTTTCGTCTACAAAAGTCTCATCTGTGACGCTCGAATAAAAAAAGTTAAAAGACCAAACAAGATCAAACAAAGTTTGAAATTGAAGATCATTGAGGACCCAAAATTCCTAATAGTTTTGCCAAAAACAGCTAAGGTAAACTATTCCTGGGGTAAAAAGCATTAGTATTTCAAAAAAAAAAATCAAAGTTTTGTAAACAGTTAATTTATAATTAAGATTCATTTTGATGCCCACCTTCGAGAGAGTTTTCTGTTCCGTGTGTCCGCCCGTTAGTCCAGTGGCGTAACTAGGCGGAAGCTCGGAAGCCAAGGCTTCAACATCGTTTTGTCAAAAACAAAAAATCATAATAAAAAAAATGAAAAATAAAAACGAGCTAGAGGTATGAGAGAGAGGGAGGAGACTCCGAGTTAGAGAAAGTGAAGGGGAAAATAAATGGTCACTGTGCGGTTAAATAAACAAAAAGTTGTAGAAGTCAACGAGTCGATATCACTTCTCAGACTCCCGGCGTTCGTTCCCATCACCAGCGCGTTATTTCTCCTCTTTTTATAGCAGACGAATATTGTGTCTACAGGGTGTTCTGCTTTTTACAATGCAACGCAGAATTGACAATGCCTGTGACCAATTCCAACCCTGAATCAACGCAGTTTCAGTGTCATGTGCCAACCGAACGACTTTCGGGGCTATAGATGTATCCTTCACGCGTACAAGGAGACGTCCATTGATAAAGTAATTGACAGTAGGCTTGCTTTTTTGTTGGTGAGAAAGATTAACTCTGACTCTTTTAATAATTCATATCATCCACACAAACAATTCAAACGAGAAAACTAACGGCCTGATTTATGTACAAAATAATGAAGGAAAAACAAGTATGATACAGCAACAAACGACAACCATTACACTGAATTACATGCTCCTGACTTGAGACAGGCACATACCGAATGTGGCGGGGCTAAACTAATTTGAAGGCGCCATCCTGCCCTAACCTGGGTACCCACTATATTAACCTGAATATATTGTTTACATCTCATCTCCAAACGATTTTTAATGGTGTGGTTTTTGTCGAGCCCGCGACTTTTGTCACAAACGCGAGACATAGCGATCTTTACATTCCGTCGTCGTCTTCGGTGGCGGCTTCCAGAAATATTCACTGTGTGGTTAAAGTTTTAAAAAATTTTAATAACTTTCTTTAACTATCCTGGATTTCTACTAAACTTGGACAGAAGCTTGTTTATGATCAGAAGATAGTATCCAGAAGTAAATTTTGTAAATGGACTTAGTTTTTCTGCCAGTTAACATTACATTCACTTTGTGGTTAAATTTTTTCAATTTCAATAACTTTCTTAACTATCCTGGATTTCTACCAAACTTGGACAGAAGCTTGATTATGATCAAAAGCTAGTATCTAGAAGGAAATTTAAATAAAATATATCTCTTGTTTTTCCGTATATTACTTATATATGGACTTAGTTTTCTTCCAATTAACATTACATACAGTTCTTAAAACATTTATTAGATTCTTAAAGTAGGCGAGACACTGGTCTTAGTAAATATAACTTTTTATCCCTCTGGAATCTCCTGGTTTTTACAGTTTCTTTGAGGAACAATATATATTTTTTCAAAAAATTATCTGGCCTGTATCAAACAAAAATGATTTTGACTACACCTTAACATTCAATATTTTCAGTTAATATTTGTGGGTCTAAAACCCTAAAATCCAGGAGCTTCCGGGGGCTTCGCCCTCTGGCCCCCTACCAGGGCTTTTCCCTGGACCCACTGGGGGCTTGAGCGGCCACCAGACCCCCTGCCGATTTGGGCTTCACCTTCAACATTTGTCTAGCTACGCCACTGCTGAGTCCGTCCAGGATCAGGTTAAAGGTTTTGGTTTCGGTAGTGTGTCATGAAAGTGGGGCCACATCAACTTGAAATTTAGGACAATTGTAAATTAGAATGTGAACGCTACATATTATATGGCAGATTATGGTTTTGACCCCGATTGCTCGCCAAGTTTCAACAAGCAACCAAAATAAAATATATTCTTTTATAAGAAGCTAAAGAAATTAAAACACTGACATTGCACCTCTACGAAGCGAAGGTACCTTCATACAAACCTCTTTGCAAAAGCAAACATGTATCATGAACAAACAATCATTCAATCTGCTTTTACATCAGAAACAAATACAGAAATACCAACAAAATAACCTAGTTCACACTACAAAATGGAACAAACAAACTTCAGCCGAGGATTAGTATACAAACTTATAAAAACATAAATATCAACAAAGCTGCAGGAGCAGATAATATTATGAGCCAAATACTGAAGGAAAACATCGACATAACATCAAATATACATACAATCATCTTCAGCAAATCTGCAGAAACATGCTAAATACCATCAGACTAGAACCATGCTAACGTTACACCAATATTTAAAAAAAGGAGACCAACATAATCCTGGTAATTACAGACCCATATCACTCACTTGTATCTCATGTAATTTACTTGAACATATACTAGCCAGTAACATGATGAAACACATCGAGACAAATAAAATACTCAATGAACTACAACACGGATCCAGAGCAAAAGGTTCATGCGAATCACATGTAGGTTATATATCTTGTACATCAAAACAATGATAAAAACAAGCAAACTGATCTAGTAATCATTTGATAAAGTGCCAAACAAACGCTTAATTTACAAATCGAATCTCTACGGCGTTTCAGATCAGGCAACTAAACAGATTAACAATTTCTCCAACAGAACTCAAACAGGCCTCCTCGAAAACACAACATCTGAAGAAAAAAAAATCCAGTAACCGCAGGCGTTACTCAGGGCACTGTACTAGGACCAATTCTCTACCATTTACATTAATAACTTACCCGACTACCTGCCATAAGACTCTTTGCAGACAACAGCATCATTTACCGGCCTATAACCTGCCAAAATGATTGCATCAAAGTTCAAGAAGACATCGAAGCAGCTACAAAATCGGAGAAAGACTGGCTCATGTCATTCCACCCGGACAAATGTATCATCATTTGAGTCTCGATAAAAAATACATTTCTACTACAGAATGCATTGTTATATTCAGAACAAGTCCAACTAACAAAATATCTAGGCATTACACTTTCTTCAGATCTCAAAATGACAAATGGAACAAACATATACAATAATCAGCAGCAAAAGTAAATAAATGAAATAAAATTGCAATACCATCGCAAGATAAACTATCAAAAGCCAGTCCAAAACTAGATCAACCAATCAAAATTCAAACAGACAACTTCAATGCAACAACGACAAAGTTTTAAATTCTCATTCTTTAGCAAAACAATCAAAGATTGGAATAAACTACCACCAGAAATCGCAAACCAAAATTTCAGAAACAATTATCGCCAAACATCTTCCACCTAATTAAAGCTGTCAGTCATCATCAGAGGCAATACTATTCCATTTCTAACAAATTTAGCATATACTATTTTGTTTGTTAGTTACTTATATTACTTTAAATCAATGTTCAAAGGATATTTGCCATGTAAAATCTGCTTGTATATATGATAATACTGCAATTTAGTCATGCAAAAAAAGTAGCCGATAAACGTTTTATTCCAACAGCAAAATAACTCATTCTTAACCGAGGGGGGGGGGTCTAAATCACAATTTCCCGCCAACTGTTTTTTTTTTTTTATAATTTTCTTCCAATTAATCTTCTAAAAGTATGTATAGTTTAAAAGTATACTGCAAGTACGTCGACATATCCTAAAGTTTCTAATATTAGCTTTTGCTATCATTTTGGGTCCGTCGTCTGTATACTTTTTCAAAGATCTTCTCATCTGCAACCACTAAACCAACTGAAATGTAACTTGACATGATCGACACTTAGGGTGTCTAGATTATCATTTATTAATTTTAATATAGATCCATCATCTCACATGGCTAAAATTAGAACATAAGTAGCATGCAAATTGTTACAGAAAATTGACATGCCGAAAATATTCAGAAAATCTATATACTACGGTATAACCATATTTTCAGACGATTCCTTATAGCAGTTCATGCCATTGAATGACAATTTTTTTCTATTATATCATTTTTGCCTATTAGATTGAAAAGTATAATCGATAGACAGAAGCTAGAAACAGCAAAATGATCAGCAATAAAAGATCTACAAAAACAAATGGCAATATGATTTAAACCATCAATTGACATCTTACCGCAGTTTTTGCCATTTAGTGCCATTTTTTCTTATTAAATATAGCAATAAAGCCTGTTATCTCAAAAACTATTAACGATAGACAGAAACTTTTACAAAAAAATGATCAGCAACAAAAGTACCAGTGTGACTGAAACCATATATTGAATCCTTGTAGGTGTTGTTGCCCTTAAATGACTAATATTTTTTTTTTTTCGTATATTCTAGTGTTTGCTTTTTGTCTTGAAACAATAAAAGATAGACAAAAAATGTAAACGAAAAAGTGATTTGCAATACATGATCTACAATTAAGTGGTCAAAACTCAATTGACTATTTATTGGAATTACCTCCCTTGGGTTACAATTTTACCTGCTATTTTCATTTTTGTGTCGATGTTCTTCGCAACTGAAACAAATTAACCGATTTAAATAAAAAGAATGATCTGTAGTGGTTTCATATTTCAATTTGTGGATTATATTTCGATATATCCACCAACATTACCACCATAACTAAAATAGAAAATAGTGATGAGTGCAAATATTCTGTCTTTATCGAAAAATAGCAGATAGGGGAAAATCATACAGGAGCAAAAATGCTCTGAAAGTCAAGTAAATTCGTCAAAGCTAAGACGATTCCCCAATTGGTTTTATTAAATATATGTGTAAAAAGCGGAAGTAACCTAGCCATAAATTCACACCCAGGCTGATAACCCACAAATCAGCCCTATATGACGTCACGTGGTCGGGCTGATATGGGGTTCGTACATCGGTAATATGTGAGCTGCGTTCATAGAAATCGACCTTACGCAAGTGGTGATAGTTACACATATAGATATAAGAGGATGTGGTATGAGTGCCAATGAGACAACTCTCCATCCAAGTCAAAATTTATAAAAGTAAACCATTATTTTCATTTTTTAATTGCCAAATATATATTGTGTGTCTGAAATATATATGGTCTTGACATGTGATCTCATTGTCTTTTTAAAGCGTAGAGTGACGTCTTTACATAAATGGTCAGCCATATGTAATATACATTTATTACTAGGAGAACAACTTCATATGACAAGTGACATACGACCCTGACCTCAGTTTTGTAGCTTACTTATCTTTACAATCATAATTAGTTGTAATCCAAATATTACAATTTCTTTTTTATGGAATCCATGTGGAATTTTTTGTTGCAAAATGTTGTTAACGTAAGCTGAATAATAAAAAGCGCAAAGACGAGGAACAGAGGGATTGCTTTATCAGATTTACTTAAAATTTTGAAAGAAGCAGCAATAAATGATCATACTATTGTTTATAAAATTTGAAAGATGAAAGCTAATTTCTTACTTTATCTTTTGTTTACCAAATTTTGATTTCCTTTTTCCCGCCCAAAAAGAAAGTCTCCCGACATTGTTCAAGCTTATGCAAATGAGACAAAACTATACAAACTTAAGTACTTTAGTGAGCAAGCCCCGCACCTTTTTCCACGTACGGAGAAGAAATAAGCGGTACAGTAACACTATAGCTAAGTTGTCTTCCTCAGAAGAGGATTTACCGAGGTGAAATTTCAGGAGTACATGGTAAAATGCAGAATGTTACTGGATGCTCAGTGTTATAATGGCTATTTGCCTTACACCACTGATACTAGAAACGACTATATGCATTCATACTGGTCTAAAACAAAGATGGACATCCATTTAGACATGGTAAGTAACTAAAGGTAGCCAATTGCAAGTTAATCATTTTTTGTTGGTAACCTGAAAGGTCTTTTTTTTTTAACTATATAAATATGATCACGATTTTTTAACGTGTTTATGAAGTCACATATTAACAGATTTAATTAAATATACATTGTAAATACCATACCATACAATTCGGAATTCACAGCAAAACTTGGAACCCACATATTCATCATTCACAATAGAGAAGATTAAAACAAAACACAAACCCGTCCTCCTCTCCTTTGGTATTATTAAAAAGGACGACCTTTAAAGGCTACCTAAGCTTCACAAAAATTCTTCTAGTCGGATCGTCAAGATGTTCGACTAAACATCTTTCTAAAGTTTTACCACCATTCTGTCTACGGTGAAGATGGCATTCAGAAATAAATTGTGATGAGGTATTTGAGACCAGCAGTGTCAATCAGATGAAGATTTTTTAAAATTCTAAAGCTCTACAGCAAAATCTTCAATCACATTCTTTACAATTTTGCAATAATATTAAAACTTCAATCAGTTTAATTGAAGTCTGGAGCTGGCTAGTCAGTAACTGCTATAGTAGTCCTTTGTTAATTTATGTATCATTGTCATTTTGCTTAGTTTCTTTTGTTATCTATTCTGACATCGGACTCGGATTTCTTTTAAAATGAGTTTTACTGTGCGTATGTTTGTTTGTTTATTCTACATTGGCTAGAGGTTTGAAAAATCAGAAAATTAGTAAAATACTCTAATAGATAGCAAAATTATCTCCCCTTGACCACTGACCCTCTCCTCATGCATTTGAACTATTATTTTATGTTTCTTTAATCACTCTGTAATGTTTATGTCATGTTGTTATTAATGTTATGCTCTTAATAGGCCCTTTAATTAGGAAAATAAAAATATTGTATTGTATTGTATTGTATTGTATAGGCCGGGGAGGGTTGAGATCTCACAAAACATGTTTAACCCCGCCGCATTTTTGCGCCTGTCCTAAGTCAGGAGCCTCTGTCCTTTGTTAGTCTTGTATGTTTTTTTTTTAATTTTAGTTCATTTATATGTTTTGGAGTTTAGTATGACGTCCATTTTCACTGAACTAGTACACATTTTTATTTAGGGACCATCTGAAGCCCGCCTCCGGGTGCGGGATTTTCTCGCTCTTTTGAAGACCCATTGGTGGCCTTCGGATGTTTTCTGCTCTTTGGTCGGATTGTTGTCTCTTTGACATATTCCCCATTTCCTTTCTCAATTTTATTTTAATTTTTCTACTCTTTACATTAAACAATCATCTACAAAAAAGGGAATCGTTGATACAAATCTTGTTTTAGGCCCTGGCAAATCTTTTTTTGTGAAGAACTGAATGAATTCCCAAAAAAAAAGAATACACCGAAGATGATAACACCAAAACGCTGGACTCGTTGATCGACAACATATATGGTGAGTTTGGTGGATTGATATTTTAACAGACAGTCGGTATACCAATGAGAACTAATTGTGCACCCCTACTGGCCGACTTGTTTATGGACTCATGTATAGCTGATGGCATACCTCCCAAAGACAACAAGCAATTACATCTTGCAAAGTCCTTTAATTTCACTCTTAGATAAACTGATGATGTTTTTTTCACTCAATAACTCACATATCAGTGTGAAATTAAGGAGGATACATAAACTGGAATGTCTGCGTCATATCGTGATCTTTTCCTCGATGGTGACAAAGATGGACGACTTCAAGCTAGAATCTATGACAAACGTAATGATTTCAACTTTCCATTTCTCAGCAGTAACATACCCTCTGCTCCACCGTATGGCGTATGCATGTCTCAATTGAAACGTTACACTTGTGCATGTTCACAAAATACAGACAATCCTTACAAGTCTCCAACAGAGTTATGAGGAAGAACGGCTGAAATCGACACTTCATAAGTTTTCCGGTCACCATCACGAATTGGTTTACCGATACGATATATCTGTGTTTCAACTCACTAGCTACATTTTTTGCAGTCTTAGATTTTTAGATAGGATAGTCGTTTAATCTGTAATTTAACCTATCGTGTCATATTTCCAATTGTGTCAATTTGACTGAGTGTGGATTCGCATGGTGGGTTATGCATGGATAGCAGGAGATGATTACCCAGTTGATGCACCCGCATTGGCTCCTTTGGGAGTTCATGAGGTTCCCGCACTTTTTGTTTGTTACCTTGATTTATAAAAATAAGAAGATATGGTATAATTGCCAATGACACAACACTCCACCAGAGAACAAATGACATAGAAGTTAACAATTATAGGTTACCGCACGGCCTTCAAACACCCATATGAGTAAAACCCATACCGCATAGTTAGCTATAAAAGGTCCCGAAATGACAAATGTAAAACAAGTCAAACGAGAAAACTAACGGCCTGATTTATGTACAAAGCAATGAATGAAAAACAAATATGATATACAGCAACAAACGACAACCACTGAATTACAGGCTCCTGACTTGGGGCAGGCACATACAGAAAGTGGCGGGGTTGAACTAGTTTGATGGCGCCAAACCCTCCCCCTAACCTGGAACAATGGTGTAACAGCACAACATATGAACAAACTATAAAAATCAGTTGAAAAGGGCTTAACTCATCAAATCGATACAAAGCAGAAAAACAAGTAACAAAAACACAGACTGGACATGTCAGGGTATTTATACATCCCCACAACAACAAAAAAACACTTAGTACTGATCTGAGAATACTGTCTTCTTTATCGATTTATGAGATTTAAACTTCGGTAAATTACTGTTGCCTATATTTCCCATAAAATGACTGATTAATCTTTTTTCAGTAGTACCATTGACACTGTCTGAAACCAATATGCTTAAATGTGATCGATATTGGTGTCAATAAAAGTTGCATTCACTTTTACTCAATCAGTAAGTTTGGTAATTGAATAACTAGTGTATCCTAAATTATTTACATGGTAAATAACATTTAGTTTAATAAATGATCATCAACTGCCATTAATGGCTTGATTTTTATGGTTACATAGCTATGTTTAGACTGTTGTGCCTTACAAGGTAACATAGAATTGTAATTTGAGTGATTTCATGATTTTTCAAGAAGCCACTATAAATTTATCCCAAACTTACGTGATATACAGAAGTGTGTATCTAGTCAACAAGTTATAAATGCGCAGTATCATTTCGGATAGGTAACTTATTTACAAGCCATGAGCTAATATTGAGCGTAAATTTATTTGATCAGTTTCAGTAACGAAGGACTAAAAATTCGTAAAGGTTCCACGGAACCCAGTGTCTCGCCTACTTTTGCTGTTGTCTATGCTTTCAGTGTGATGGGAGAATGCACATAATAGATTTACAGTTAATGAAATAAAAAGTTTTTAAGTTGATAACCTCTTTCTTTACTTGAGTGACGACGACGGAATGTAGGATCGCTATGTCTCGCTTTTGCGACAAAAGTCGCAGGCTGAACAAAAATGGGGGAAAAAATATTAAAAATTTTCCTCTAGATACTATCTTTTGATTGTAAGAAGCTTCTGTCCAAGTTTGGTAAAAATCCAGGATGGTTTATGAATCTAAAAAATGTTTTAAAAACTTTAACTGCAGACTGTATGTTATGTTAACTGGAAGAAAAACTAAGTCCATTTATAAGTATTATACGGAAAAACAGGAAATAAATTTTTACAAAATATCCTTCTAGACACTAGCTATCATAAACAAGCTTCTGTCCAAGTTTGGTAGAAATCCAGGATATTTTAAGAAAGTTATTAAAATTTTAAAAACTTTAACCACAGAGTGAATGTAATGTTATCTGGCAGAAAAACTAAGTCCCTTTAACCACAGAGTGAATGTAATGTTATCTGGCAGAAAAACTAAGTCCATTTATAAGTAAAATACGGATAAACAGGATTTTGTTTTACAAAATTTACTTCTGGATACTGTCTTATGATCATAAACAAGCTTCTGTCAAAGTTTGGTAGAAATCAAGGATAGTTTAAGAAAGTTATTAAAATTTCAAAAACTTTAACCATAGAGTGAATATTTGTGGAAGCCGCCGACGACGACGGAATGTAGGATCGCTATGTCTCGCTTTTGCGACAAAAGTCGCAGGCTCGTCAAAAATGCAAATATTCTTACAGTTGAAAAAGACCTAACACCTTAGTCAGCGAGTTTCTTTCAAGACAAGAGATATTGCTTCTTTGATAATCTTGGTATCACTCGAATTTCGTATCTATGTCGTCATTCACCTCAAAAGCTAACCAAACCTTAGAACAGACTTAATTATTCAGAAGGGATATAGTTTCATATGATGAAGACAATCTTTCAATCAGTTTAATTGAGGTTGGAGCTGGTATGTCAGTAAATGCTAGTAGTCCTTTGTTAATTTATGTTGATCATTGTCATTTTGCTTAGTTTCGTAATTCTGTTACCTATTCCTTTTCTCACATCGGAATCGGACTTCTTTTAATCTGAGTTTTACTGTACGTATTGCTGTGTGTTTGTTTATTCTACATTGGCTAGAGGTATAGGGGGACGGTTGAGATCTCACAAAACATATTTAACCCCGCCGCATTTTTGCGCCTGTCCTAAGTCAGGAACCTCTTGCCTTTGTTAGTCTTGTATGTTTTTTTTTCTAATTTTGGTTCATTTATAGTTTCGTAGTTTAGTTTGACGTCCATTTTCCCTGAATAAGTATACATTTTTGTTTAGGGGCCAGCCCTGTAAGATCGACTTTTTTTTGTAATCAACTCCATATGTATATATAGATAGACATGTTGATGTTTTACACATATGAATAGTCCAAACTCGCCCTCATATAATATTCTAATCGAAACGAAACAAAATCAACATTGTCGCTATTGTGTCGACTTCAGAATACTGAATGAAAAATTTTAAATTTTAGCTTTCCTATTCCTTTGCTTGAGTGTGTATTTGACTCGTGTTACAATATAGCGTTATTTTCTTTCAAAATTAACTGTGTGTCCCGGTATTTGAGCCCACGAAGTCTGGTACAATGAGCCATAAGGTAAAGTCCACTTAAAAAGTTGATGTGGGAAATATAAATGTTAAAGCTGAAGTCAGTAGCTAACTAGTCTAGATTTTCACTACTGTAGATTAGAGATTGATGAGCAATACATGAGGAGTATTTTTCAATGTGAACTACATCCTAAAACTATATTAAACCCTAATTTGAGTGCGATTGCATAGACAAAAATGCACCATTACCAAAAGAAAAAGGACGAAAAGACACGTCTACAAAATACTACAATTTAATGAACTAAAGATTGAGCAACATCGATATCAATTTTGATTAATCTTGGTCATTTCCTGTTCTTGTTGTCTCCTACTAAAATTCCTTCCATCCTTATCAATCTTAGGTAAATTTTGTTGCTTACGGCAATCTTGGTAATTGAAAATTTCTGATCAACTTTAAGTTGACAATTTATCAAAATGTTCATCATGAATTAAGATTGCTACCGAAACCTTGACTTCAGAAAGGAAGATACTCGAGAACTAACATTGTACTGACAGTTCACCAGTGGAAGCTAGTAAACCAGGAATTTTATATCGTTGTTCGATATTAAAACAAAAGATAACGTGAATTACCAAATTATTGGAACTGCCTTTGTCTCGTGGTAGCGTCTTCACTTCGAGTGCAAGAGGTCGTGGGTTCGATCTCTGGTCGCATCAAATCTCAGACTTGAAAAGTTACATTTGCTCAGCGGCTTCCGCGTAAGGGAGCTACCATTTGATTTTTATGGGGTGGCTATATAGGATGAAAAATTTTGTCCTGTATTTTTTTTAGTTGTAATCTCTGTCCTGCCTTTTTATTTTTCACTCTATTCGGTCCTGCCTTTTTTTATTAGTTTATCCTGATTTTTTTTACAAGTTGCTCATCCTGCCTTTTTTTAACTCAAAACTCCTGTCCTGCCTTTTTTTCAAATCTATTCCTAGCCCTCCATATAAATCAAATGGTAGCTTCCTAAGAGCAAAGAGTAAGAATTAAATTTTAATTTTCCTCCTTGAACTAGCACATTACTAAGATCTGAACCAGTGTGTCGGTGTTCACATTAACATGTTGTCGTCCTGATATGCATGTAGTATTTGTCACTGGACCGGTTAAACACCAATCCATAAACATCATAGCATAAAATATTGGGCAATTAATACATCAAACTACAATAACATCATAACACAGGCTTCAACCGAACGGACAAACGTACAAAGACAACTGATCAACGAACAACTCGTGCATTTCTAAACGTTTACTTTTGTAAGAAAAATTAGCAGAAAGTAGGGATAGCCAAAAGATATACAAATGCATGGGAATAAACTGTTTAATTTGTGTCTACTCAATACCTCAATTATTTTTGCATAGCCAGAACAATTACATGTTAGTGATATGAAAGTCAAATTGTAGTTGTTGAGAAAATGCGACAGAAAAGTGACAGTGTTACGGACAGACGGACGGACAGTGGTCAATCAGTAAACACTTATCTCTCTCCCATATTGATATAATTATATATGTTTTTACTACTAGTATGTAAATACGCGGCTATTCTATTTACAGGACAAACATGTGTGTATCTTATCTTTGTCCCAATATATAACCTTTGAAAAAAAAACTCTTATCATAGTGTGGCGAAAGGGAGTTAACTCCAGTTTCATTTTAAGTTGATCAAATGGCATCCAATCGACTAGCCCAGTTTAGAGTGTTTGGGAAAAAAATTGTTGCAGTAGGAAGAAATTACAAGTAAGTTTACAGTTACAAGTAAATAAATCAAATTCTCTGTGTTTAATTTGTGTCAATTGTTGAATATAGCAGAAAAGTTTTGTGCAGGTGTAACTGGCGTTCACTAATCTTCGAGAGTAATGACGGTGATTATACATCCGTAAGAAAATTCGCCTAAACACAAAAGAGATTGATTAATCGTATGTTTCTTACTCACTTGTATTTGCTTGATATTGAAGGGCACATGCAGAAGAACTTGGAAACAAAGTCCCAGAAAAGCCAATTATATTTACAAAACCAACGACATCATATTTATCGCAGGGCCATCCAATAAAGGTATGAAAAAATAGTGTTGCAAATTCTATTTTGTATTTATTTTTAAGGAGTTTGGCTGACCAACGTGGAGACCCGGTTCCTCCATATCCGCTGGTCTTTCTTAAGCCAACAACCACCTATATATCTGAAGGAGAAACTATTAGGGTATGTTGAAATTCATCCCCAAATTGTCCTATGTTTAAAGGTTTCTTGACTACGTCTGCTTAGCTTTTAATATTTCTTTATTTGCGGTGCCTATTTCTCTTCTGTAATCCTCACCCAGACCTGCATATAACCTTAGACATACTTGTAACAGTTCAGTGACTGAGTGAAAATATCACCAAAAGACCGAGATGCAGTTAGCTTAAATTCATAACATTAAAACCTAATCTGATTAAAATACAGATCCTACGTGTCCAGGCTTTGCTTAAAAAGAAAGCAAAGCTTAGAACCAGGATCTATTTTAATCAGATTGATTAAAACCCTAATGGATTATGTTGTTGATTATGCCAAACATATTGACCAAACACGAGAAGACGCGTACATAATCTTTCTGAATAGGTTTAACTGTGAGGTGGTTGGTACAAATGAGAGGTAAACATTATAATTCGCGGGTATATGAACACTGAAGTAATAATGAATCACCTGTAATGAACATTCATCTTTATAAAGACCCAAATGTTTCTAGAAACCTGTCTTTCCAGAATTCTCCATGGATATCTTGTTTTCTCGCAAAGGAAAGACCCTAAGAAAAGTCCAATCTCCACACTAGTCTTATAATATAAGACTTCGTATATCCATATCGTTTGCATTCTACGTTTTTGGAAAAATGACGCTATCAGCGGCATGTTTCTGATACCATTGACCAGCAGAACTAACGGAAGTTGATTATGCCTCCGCCTACCGCACTCGGTTTCATATTTACTATTTTACATACTAACTGGAATCTGCTTGTAGTCGAACGGGAACCAGTTTACATACTTTATTTTATTTACCAAAAAAAATTTCGGAACGTCTCTAGTTTTTAGATCGTAAGTCACGATAAACTCAAACTGAAAGTAAACAGTTGTTTGTACGACGCAGTTTTTATTTACTCACCATAAACAAGCTGAAACGTTCAGTATGGCATATATTTTAGGTTAAAGACGGTCCCATTCATTAGAAAAGCATTTTGAAAGTAGACGATGGAATTATTTCAGCTTTGGGGAACGAGTAAATTATCACAAAGTTCATTTCTTGACGACCTCATAATTTCATCATGTCGATGGTACAAATCGATTTTTACTGTTTACTTTCGCTTCTCATGTTATGTAAACGGTCTTTTATTTTTAAACCCGAACCAGGCATATGCATTCTGTAATTGTGCGAATCTTCGTTCTTTGGTCAATTGGCTTATGGATAGTTGTATCAATTTCAACTCTTACATTATCTTTTTAAAATATATTTGCATTACATGCAATGGCAGTACCTTTCAATTACTATTTATGTGTTGTGTCTAAATTAAAGTTGTAACACTCTATAGTGACTGGAAAGGGTAGAAAATTCATCAGATGAGAAAAGGCTGAAGATACATGGAAACGGCACCAAATCATTAGATATTGCATCTTATAAAAGAAACTGAGATTTGGATAGTTCCACTTCAAGGTAAAATGTTTATCTCTTGTGAAATGAAATAAAAAAATATTGTAACACTGTAGTTTATCAATAAAGATACTATTACATGTATTTCTGTATTGGCCTTATTGTTGGTCCTCGGCCAGCAGTATTGGCCTTCGGCTTCGCCTCAGACCAATACACCAAGACATGGACCAATAACAAGGACAATACAGAAGTACTTACGCAATAATATTATAGAATGACAGTATGGTTCAATAGCGGGAATCAGCCCCTCAACTACTTTTTACATAAATATTAACTTCTGGCTTCAACTCCTTGTTCGTCTTGTCTGGAGATCTTGTAGTAGTTCCAGTTAGGCAAGCATTTTAGAGACGTGTCCCGTCCATCCTCTCTTGACTTGTAATTTCTGGTGATAGATTTTGCCGCTTGACGTATCCTTTCAAGCTTGTTTTTTTTGTTACCGTGTAGGGGTCCCATACTATGGCTCCATATTAAATTGTAAGATCCATTCCTAAAGGTCTAGATCATTGTTCTAATCTGACACAAATTTCAATAACTGGAATGCTACCCAAGTTGAATATATGGTGACCTACATGTACTAGAACAGCATTATCACTATTGAAATTGTGTTTAATACCATGATTGTTCAATGTCATTAACTTAAATGGAGACAGACATTTGACCTGAAAGGTGGTGTGGGAGTGCAAAGTCAAAACTAACTGACTATGATATATGGTTAAAGAATGAATATCAATTACATGGGTCAACATGGTCAAGGGCAGTGTTGTTATGAAATAACAATATGGCAGAGAAGTGGTTTCAAGTTTCATATAAAGCGACCTGACTGACATGAAATAAAAATCAAAGGAGTATCCCCATTTGTCTAATCTTCAAGGTGAAATAAAACTAGTAAAACAATATTATACTATTGTCTAAATCTACAGAAATATAATTTGCTTCAAGTAACAGAAATAACTAGGTCACTAGTAACTTATTTAATGAGTATGTGGGGTATAAGAGCTTGATAACAACAGGCTCTTCATAATCATTTGGTTTGAAAAGGATACTAGTAGTCTATATTCTTGATTTAGAAAATGTAATTGCAAGACAAAATCACATTACTTAGAATACTTTAGATCATTCAGGTAGTCTTTATTTATATGTACAAAAGAACAGCCAGTAGTCATTGGATATTGTAGATCATTCAAATAGTCTTGACCTATTTATTAGTACAAAAGAACAGCCAGTAGTCATTGGATATTGTAGATCATTCTGGTAGTCTTGACCTATTTATTTATAGAAAAAACAGCCAGTAGTCATTGGATACTGTAGATGATTCAGGTAGTCTTGACCTATACATTTGTACTAAAAACAGCCAGTTGTCATCTTCACATGACACACACATATATACGAATATCAATTATATGCTTACGAGACATGTTGGAATGTTAAACTGATTACGGTATGTGAAAATCAAGACTTGCATAAAAATATCACAATATTAGAGACAGTGGCGTCATTTTTCCTCAGAGCTTTCAGCTCTTTGATTTTCGGATATTTTTAACTATCATTGCTGTACCGATATGGACCTACGAAGTATTATATTATAGGACTATCTCGACACATTTGACTGCTACTTTTTTTTAACAAGAACTCTTTTACAGTCGACGGTCTCGTGCTCGTTCAAAATGCAAACTACATGTCTGGGTAGGGTGGCATGGCTTCCTGCGTACTGTTACCATGGAACTAGGATGAAACCGCTAAGCGTGTCGGTCTAGTACAAAACGGGTCCATATTCATATATTACATAAACCTTTTAACTTGGGTGTTATATTTGCTGCCGGATATTAAACACAAAACAATCGGGCATCTGTATGTTTCTATTCATAACTTAATCGATTTCTTTTTCATAAAGAAAGACAGAATGGTCAACATAATTATATAAGGATCTTATTTTGGGAAACGACAACTCATACTTAGTAAAAAAATTGAAGCTTTCTAAAATTAAAAATATTGTTCTTAAAGTGCTTGATATTTCATTGACAATATTTTTGTTATGTTTCACGGTTGTAATTTTCTATTGTAACCAAAATCAGTATTCTTCTCATCGACTTGTTCCTTAATGGTATGAGACAGATTTCACACAGGTTTTCTTAAGAAGAATGGACAAGAATGAAAAGAAACTAGCATTATTCTTAAACTTCACTTTTCCTTCAAATGTATATACAAGTATTTAATGCCCTTTGAGTTTCAGTAAACACGTTTGGTGACTTTGCTCACTGCACCTATCCCAAAACGTAAAATAAAGGACATATAACTGTACATTGAAAATGTAAGGTCTGCTCCATACATGAGGGTCTGAATGGGGGTCCTTCATTTCTGTATTCTTTAATTATTTAGGCCATTTTTCTCTATTCTTTATACGTTTTGTCCATTATTCTCTTTTCTTTATATTTTAGCACCTCATTATTCTGTATTTTTTGGGTTCATTTTTCTCTGCTCTTTATATTTTTTGCCCATTATTATCTATTCTGTAAACCCCCATCCACACCCTCATACATTGACTAATACATAGATCTATACAATGAGAGTTTGAGAACTAAACAATTACGATATATATATATATATATATATATATTTTTGAACGTTGTTTTCAATTTAGACTTGTTTATAATTTTCGTTTGGACTTGTATTATATTTGCCTTCGGGTTTATATGATCCGTTCATCCTATTTTGACTCCTCAAAATTCAAGAGTCTATCCTAAATTGAGGTAAATTGTATGGCTTTCCAAATACCGTTTCGATTCCTAACATCACTGAAGAGACATTAATTGTCGAAATCCGGATATGGTGTACAAAACCTTTGCACCTTTTGTTTGCGGTTAACATCTTTTCCGCAAGTTTAGTTAATCGTTTTCTGATTAGTAGATTAAATTTTAATTAAGATCCATTTATTACATCGGTGATCAGTTTATTTGGCAATCGCCAATGGCAGTCAGCAGGGTTTAAGAACATTTGTTGTTTGACCCGTTAGTCAAATGCGTTTTGTTAAAATATACTTTTCACTTCTTTGGTCTTTTGGAAAATGTTGCTTGTGCTGTATTTAGACCCTCTAACAAGAAATTTGCATGCACACGTATAAAATTGCAGTTTTATCCAAGGCAATCATAGGTTTGAACGTTGTTTTCAATTTAGACTTATATATATATATATATATATATATATATATATACAACGGATGTTCTTAAACCCTGTTGACTGCCATTGGCGATTGCCAAATAAACAGATCACCAGATGTAACAAAATGGATCTAAATTATTAATTTAATACAAAACAGAAAACAATAAACTTATGGAAAAGATGGTATACCGCATACAAAAGGTGCAAAATTTAGTACACCATATCCAGATTTCGACAATTAATCTCTTCAGTGATGTTTGGAATCGAAACGGTATTTGGAAGGCCATATAATTTACCTCAATTTCGGATAGACTCTTAATGGACAATATAAGCTAAGTTTTCAAGGATCGCTTCCTCATATATATAATATACTTGTTTATATATATATATATATATATATAAACAAGTCTAAATTGAAAACAACGTTCAAACCTATGATTGCGTTGGATAAAACGCAATTTGTATACGTGTACATGTAAAACAAATTTCTTGATGGAGGGTCTAAATACAGCACAAACAACATTTTCCAAAAAACCAAAAAAAGTGAAAAAGTATGTTTTAACAAAATGCATTTGACTAGCTGGTCGAACAACGGATGTTCTTAAGCCCTGCTGACTGCCATCTATATATATATTATATTATTGCCACCTGTCATTAAAATCTATCACGTTTGCAGTCTTTTTTAAATTATCATCGAGGGTTTTATTCTATATCTTACAGTTTCCGCCTGGTTGCAATGACCTTCATCATGAAGTAGAGCTAGGTATTGTTGTTGGAAAGAAAGGATACCAAATTCCTGAGGAGAAAGCGAAGGAATATATTGGTGGTTACTTTGTTGCCCTAGATATGACCGCTAGAGATCTTCAACTTGATGCAAAAAAGAATGGACATCCGTGGACATTGTCTAAAGGTTGGGATACATCCACACCAGCAGGCGAATTTATTGAAAAGGATAAAATTACTAATCCACAAAATCTTCAGATATGGTTGAAGGTGAATGGTGAAATGAGACAAAACGGAAATACTGCGGATATGATATTTAGCATTAGTTATTTGATCAGCTTTATTAGTAAATATATGACGCTGGAAGAGGGTGATGTCATACTAACTGGTACGCCCTCTGGTGTAGGTGGGCTTAAGGGTGGTGACGTTATTGAAGCTGGAATTGGTGATGTTGCTAAAATAACATTTTCTGTGGATAAATCCTGAAACATTTTTCAATGCCTTTAAAATACACATGTATATTTACGATTATCGCATTATTCATATTGCTGTTATCTACTTAACAACAATTAACCGGTCTTTATATTTTATATCGGTCTTCGACAACGATGAGTATATTGTTCTATTATGTCTTTTATATTAAGTAACAAGAGTTTTTTTTCGATAACAAGGGTTATTTTTTTGTTTTGTTCAATCAAGATGATCAAAATTGCTCTACTCACCATATAATCCATAAAAGAGAAATTGCATTTAAGTATTTTGAAGGGTATTTGTGTATTTCGTATTTAGACTACTAAAAGTAAATTCAAATTTAACCTGCTGTTTTGTTAGAACTCTTTTACCTTTAAATATGATATAAATAATAATTTTCTGGAGGTGATCCCCTGGTCCAAAAGCTGTCGTTTAGTCATCTGACAGTGTCATGAACTTTTTTGTTAAATATGATATTTATATTATGCAAATCATACTATATATTATATATATAAAGATGGTCAATTTTGTTTAATACTTTCTTTATTGTCGAACGACAAAAAGTTACCTATTTTGCCGAAGGCATACGAAGATTTATTCCTATTTGGATAAGCCGACATGCCATCATGATTATTATCATTTGATTGCCATCGTCAACCACTAGAAATCTTATTCATTTTAAAGAATCTTTTGCTATGAACAACTACGAAAAAAGAACCCAGGACTAACTTATGCACGCACCACATCTCGTGTCTTTAAATTTAATGGTATATTGGTTAGATTTATACCTGTCGTGTTCATTATATAAGAAAATAACGTTTCTACGTGTATGAAATTACAAGACTTTTCAAGACAGAACGCTGATAGCGAAAAAAGGTATTTATTTGGTGGAGTGTCATGAGAGAACCACATACCTTCGGCAGGGAAACTGACAATCTTAGTCAATTAAGATTGGAGTCGAAGCCACGCGCCGAACTCACAACCTCAAGTGTTTACAGGCTACTGATACAGTACTGTAGTTCGACTACTTAGACCATCGGCCACGGAGGCCACACCCCATCAATTAAAAACTATTTCCAGAGACATATATATATGTCTTTGCTATTTCTATGTAACGGTAAAAGTGAAAAACGAAAATCGATCTTAACCTGTCTTTAGAGGTTTGGAACATTCCATTAAAATTTCAATCATTTTCAAAGTGGGGTTCTCCGTTTATTATCTGGAAAATAAAACATTTGGATTTTTTCCAATAATCAAGTACCATAACTCTGAAACGGCAAAAGTAAAGTGCTAAAATTCGAATATGTGCTGTCTTTAGTGGTCCTAAATATTCCATTAAAATTTCAACCAATTTCAAAAAGAGGCTTGCATATAACGTTATATAGGGAAATAACTCAAGAACTGTAAAAGTGACGCTACCCAAATTTTTACTTGATCTGAGTTTTGTGGTAATAAGCATTGTTTATAAGTTTCATAACATTTAATTGAGGTAAACTTAAGTTAGAGAACGGAAACGAAAAATTCAGCATTTTTTGTATTTGTAAAGGGGCATAACTCTAGAACGGTAAAAGTTAAACCACCAAAATTCGAACTTGATCTGTGTTTTGTGGTAATTAGCATTGTGCATAAGTTTCATAACATTTGGTTGAGGTCAACTAAAGTTAGAGAACAGAAACGAATATTTCGGCAATTTTTCCATTTGTAAAGGGGCATAACTCTAGAACGGTAAAAGTGACGCCACCAAAATTCAAACTTGACCTGTGTTTTGTGGTAATAAGCATTGTGTATAAGTTTCATAACATTTGGTTGAGACAAACTAAAGTTAGAGAACGGAAACGAAAAATTCAGCAATTTTTATGCCCCCTCACCCCCTCCGCTTTCTTTTATATTTGTAACCAATTTTGAACTGCGATGACAGTTATATTTATAGTAGGTTATATGCACTCTGACAATTTATCAGCATGTGTCAATATGGTATTGTATTAGATTATTCTAACAGAGAAAAGAAATTAATGTGTATTTTATTAGCTCACCAGGTCGAAAGGCCAGGTGAGCTTTTCTCATCAATTGGCATCCGTTGTCCGGTCGTCGTTAACTTTTACAAAAATCTTCTCCTCTGAAACTATTAGGGCAAATTTAACAAAACTAGGCCACAATCATTATTGGGGTATCTAGATTTAAAAATGAGTCGGATGACCCCGCCTGCCAACCAACGAGGCTAAAAGTAGAACATAGGGGTAAATGCAAGTTTTGACCATTATCATGAAAACCGCTTTGAATAGAGAAAATCTGAGATCTATCTGCTGTCCATTTACATCATAACTGTCAGATGACTCTTTGAAGGAATTATTGCCCTTAAATGTCAATTTTTTTTTCGTTATTTTAAAACCGCAAAATTTGTGCGTTCGTATTATGTTATGGCGATGTCTGCGTCTTCGCCCGAAGACATTTTGATTTCCAGACAATAACTTGAGTATAATTGTATGGATCTCTATGAAATTGTAGCACAAGGTTCCATAACACAATAGGAAGGTTGGGATTGATTATGGGGGTTATTATCCTAGCTGTTTAGGAATTAGGGGCCAAAAAGGGACAAAAAACAAGCATTTTTCTTGTTTCAGGAAAATAACTTATGTACAAGTGTATGGATCTCTATGAATTTTTTACCACAAGGTTCCATATCTGAAATAGAAGGTTGTGATTGATTTTGGGGGTCATGGCCCAAACCGTTTAGGAATTAGTGGCCGAAAAGGGGCCAAAACTAGGATTTTCTGGTTTCTGGACAATAACTTGAGTATAAGTCGATGTATCGCTATGAAATTGTACCACAATGTTCCATCCATGAAAGGAAGGTTGGGATTGATTTTGGGGTTATGACCCTAACGGTTTAAGAAAAAGGCCCAAAATCAGTAATACTTTGTATAAATTGCTGATTTCTTGACCAATTTCAATGGGGTTTAATTCAAAGTCTTGAATTCTTGGGGTTCTTCAATATGCTGAATCTAATCGTTTATGTAGAATTTGAATTTTGGGCCCTGTTTTTGGTTGGTCCATATTAAGGTCCAAAGGGTCTAAAATTAAACTTTGTTTGATTTAAAAAATAAAATGAATTCTTGGGGTTCTTTGATATGCCCAATCTAACGGTATATTTAGATTTTTGATTTTGGGCCCGGTTTTAAAACTGGTCCACATTAAGGTCCAAAGTATCCAAAATAAAACTTAGTTTGCTCTTCACGAAAATTGAATTTAGATAATTGATTTTCGGCCCAGTTTTCAAGTTGGTCCAAAATTAAACTTTTGTTTGATTTAAAAAAAAAAAAGAATTTATGCAGTTCTTTAATATGCTGAATCTAACGTGTATTTGGATTTTGAATTTTGGGCCCTGTTATCAAATTGGTCCACATTGAGGTCCAAAGGGTCCATAATTAAACTTTGTTTGATTTCATCAAAAATAAGAACTTCGTGGTAGGTTATTCTGTATAAATTAATTTTCAGAATGCTATATATATATATATATATATATAATTTTTGCACCTTTTGTTAGCGGTATACCATCTTTTCCGCAAGTTTATTGTTTTCTGTTTGTATTAAATTAATAATTTTAAAAGATCCATTGTGTAATATTTTGTGATCCGTTTATTTGGCAATCGCCAATGGCAGTCAGCAGGGTTTAAGAACATCTGTTGTTCGACCTGTTAGTCAATGCGTTTTGTTAAAATATACTTTTTACTTTATTGGTCTTTTGGAGAATGTTGTTTGTGCTGTATTTAGACCCCTCTATCAAGAAACTTGTTTTGCATGCACACGCAAAAAATTGCGGTTTTATCCAACGCAATCATAGGTTTGAACGTTGTTTTCAATTTAGACTTGTTAATATATATATATATATATATATATATATTTGTCTTTTTTGATGAAGCGATCCCCTTGAAAAACTTAGCTTATATTGTCCATTAATAAATACATTGATTAAATTCTTGGTGTACTTGGATATGCTGAATCTGTCCAAATCGGGGTCCAAAATTAACCTTTGTTTGATTTCAACAAAAATTGTATATATGGTGATCTTTGATATGGTGAATCTAACCTTGTATTTATATTTTGGATTTTGGGCCCTGTTATCAAATTGGTCCACAGAATCAAAAATTAAAACTTTGTTTGATTTCATCTAACATTAAATTCTTGGGGTTCTTTGATATGCTGAATCTAACCTTGTATTTAGATTTTGGATATTGGACCATAATAGATAAAAGTCCAATTTCAAATTTTTCAGTTCTCTGACCACATTCATTCTGTGTCAGAAACCTATGATGTGTCATTTAATCACAATTCAAATTCAGATCTATATCAAGCTTGAATGTAGTGTCCATACTTGCCCAAACTGTTCAGGATTCGACCTCTGTGGTCGTATCAAGCTGCGCTCCGTGGAGCATTTTATTAGTCTATAATTTGAAAACTATAATAGATAGATAGAAACTGTGAAAATGAAAAATGATCAGCAAGATAAGATCTACAAATAAGTCAACATGATTAAATCGTCAGACGACTCCTTATTGGAGTTTTTGCCCTTTAATGACGAGTTTTACCATTTTTTTGCGTTTTTTGCCTAATATCTTATAAAAACATTCTCTTCTGAAACTACTTGGCCAAATTTAACATAACTTGGCCACAATCATTATTGGGGTATCTAGTTTTAAGAATGTGTCATATGACCCCGCCTGCCAATTAAAATGGCAGACATGGCTAAAAAAAAAAAAGAATATCGAAGTTTGAAACCACTATGAAAAGAGAAAATTTGACATGAGCAGAAAACTTGAGATCTACCTGCCGTCCATTTACGCCAAAGTTGTCAGACTACTTCTGGTAGGAGTTTTTGCCCTTATAAATGTCAAAATTTTATAAATTTTTTCGTTTTTGTATTATTTTGAAAACTATAATACACAGAAATTTTCACGAGGAAAAATGATGAGCAAGACAAGATCTACAAATAAGTTAACATGGCTGAAATCTTCAGACGACTCCTTATTGGAGGTATTGCTCTTTTATGACAATTTTAACCATATTTTTTGGAGTTTTTGCCTCATATCTTAAAAACTATAATAAATAGATAGAAAGTTTGAGTACCAAAATGATCAGCAAGACAAAGATCTACAGATGAGCCATAATGGCTGAAATCTTAAGTCGACTCGTTATTGGAGTTATTTCCCTGTAAATTTGTTTTTACCATTTTAGCCTATTATCTTGAAAAGTATGAGAGATACAAATGTAGATAAAAACATTAAAAAGCAAAAATGATCAGCAGGACAAAATCTTCAAATATGTCAACATTATTGAAGTTGTCATTCAACTCTTTAGAGTTAATGCCCTTTCATAATTTTTACCAAAAAGTGGCTATTGTTGAAGATGCAGGTGATCAACACAGGCTATTTAGAGCCTCTAGTTATTTGTTTTTCACTGCCGGTTTCTGTCTATACAAAGTGTTTTTTTTTTTTTTTTTTTTGTAGAAAAAGTACACGAAATTTCTTGCATAACCCATTGGTTACCTTCCTGTTTCAATTTCAATGCTGTGACAAGGAATCTTCATCATAATAGTATAACTGAACCTGCAAAATATGGTTCATAACTACATGACATTAGAATTAAATACCACAGCTCAATGTTTATTTACATTTGACTCCTCTTTTCAAAGTCGTTGCATATTGTTGCTTACTGCTGGTCCAGCTCAGATGTCGTTTCAAAGTAGTTGCATATTGTTACTTACTGCTGGTCCAGTTCAGATGTTAAGAATAAGTCAAGCTGTGGCCCTGTAAATGAAGATTACCATAGCAGGGAGTCCAAATGCTCTCATAAAGAACAATAAAATGCCCCGCAGGATGCAGCTTGATAAGACTTCAGAGGTTGAACCCTGAACAGCTGAGGCAAGCATGGACACAACATTCAAGCTTGATACAGCTCTGGATTTGGATTGTGATTAAATATTTGACACAGCATAGGTTCCTGACACAGAATGAATGTGGTCAAAGAACTTAAATAAACTGTTATGTCTCGCCTTTTTTGTAATAATGCAAATGTTGAAATTAAAATAGAAATACTTTAACATGTAAGTTATGCAAATATTCAAAGTCAATGAACCATGACTGAAGATACATGGCTAAACAATCTCCATGGAAATGAGATGTGCCAATGCTAATACAACTGCATACCAAATACCATTGACTTATTATAAGTCATTCCCTTTAAACAAACCTTAACACAAACATTAATTTGTAAACAATGTAAAAGTTTCAAAGTCAAAGAACCATGATTAGGTGGTGGGGCTATATAATCTCCATGGAAACGAGACTTGCAAATGCCAATACCAAATATCGTTGACTTAACATTAGCAGTTCATCTTAAACTGATCTCATTACAAACTAATACATGTAAACTAAGCAAAAGTTTCAAAGTCAATAGTACATGACTGAGAGGGTAGGGCCAAATATTCTCCATGGAAATGAGATGTGCTAATGCGTATACAACTGCATACCAAATATCATTGACCTACCACTAGTAGTTCACCATAAACTGACCTAATCACAAACTAATACATGTAAACTAAGCAAAAGTTTCAAAGTCAATAGACCATGACTGAGGGGACAGGGCCAAATAATCTCCATGGAAATGAGATGTGCCAATGCTAATACAACTGCATACCAAATATCATTGTCCTATCACTAGTGGTTCACCATAAACTAGACCTAATCACAAACTAATACATTGTTGACGCTGCCAACGCCGGAAACAGCATACCTATGTCTTGCTTTTTGACTCCGTCAAGGCGAGACAAAAATTGAAATTGGACATTTACATATTATGGTCGAATTTCCAAAATCTAAATACATGGTTATATTCAGCATATCAAAGAACCCCAAGAATTGATTTTTCGATGAAATCAAACAAAATTTCTTTTTGGACCCTTTGGACTAATTTGTTGACGGGGTCCAAAATCACTTCTAAATACATGTTTAGATTAGCATATCAAAGAACCCCATATATTCATTTTTTTGCTGAAATCAAACAGTTTAATATTGGACCAACTTGAAAACTGGGCCCAAAATCAAAAATCTAATTACATGTTTAGATTCAGCTTATCAAAGAACATGAAGAATTCAATTTTGCTAAAATCATACTAAGTTTTATTTTGACACTTTGGACCTTAATGCGGACCAATTTGAAAACCAGGCCCAAAAATAAAAATCTAAATACAGGGTTAGATTCAGCATATTGACTAACCCCAAGAGTTCATTTTTGTTGAAATCAAACCAAGTTTTAATTTTGCACCCTTTGGACCTCAATGTGGACCAAGTTAAAACAGGGCCCAAAATTAAAATCTAAATACACAATTTGATTCAGCATATTAAAGAGCCCCAAGAATTCAAGACTTTGAATCAAACCCCATTGAAATTGGTCAAGAAATAAGCAACTTGTACATAGTATTAGAAAAGTATTGTTTTTGGACCTTGTTGTACAATTTCATAGATATCCATTGACTTATACTCAAGTTATTGTCTGGAAACTAGAAAATCCTTGTTTTTTGGCCTCTAATTCCTAAACGGTTAGGGCCATAACCCCAAAAATCAATCCCAACCTTCCTTTTGTGGTATGGAACCTTGTGGTACAATTTCATTAAGATCCATACACTGATACTCAAGTTATTGTCTGGAAACCAAATGTCTTAGGATGATGACGAGACGACACATCAGACCATTATATGACCGCAATCTTATATACAGGTAATAAAACTTTTGAGTAATTCCAATATTTTCAAGAATTTTATCACAACTGCTGGCAGAACCCAAGTTACTATGGATTCATTATTATTATCTGTTGGGTACCAATCTTCGAGGATTTCGTAGGTTCAGGTAAACCGCAAATTTAAATGTTCAAAGAATTACAAATTTTCTTAAGCTTCAATGCAGACTTTGGCAAAACAAAGAAAGATAAGTATAATATAAATGTAAGATTTTTTATCAATCCACAATAAACTGCTTCACCAAGCGCAGCTGGATACGACCGCACAGGTCCAACCCTGAACAGTTGGGACAAAAATGGACACAATATTCAAGCTTGATACAGGTCTGAATTTGGATTGTAATTAAATATTTGACACATAATAGGTTTCTGACACAGAATAAATGTAGTCAAAGAACTTCAAATTGGTTGTATGATTTGAATTTAGATTCAATTGAAGATTTCTTGGTGTTGTGCAATACTTAGTAAATCTGTTTTCAGACTATATACAAAGAATTAGCAAAATAAATTGTGACCCCCAATTTTTTTCTTTGGAAAATTGACAATTTCTTAAATCTTGAGGAAAAAAATTGCCCCCTTCCCCCTTCCAAAAAATAATTTTGAAGAAATTGGGAATACCCCTAAATGAATCCCAACCTCTACTTGTGGTATTGAACCTTGTGGTACAATTTCAGAGCAATCAAAATACTTATACACAAGTTATTGTCCTGAAACTAGAAAAATGCTTGTTTTGGTCCCTAATTCCTAAACGGTTGGGACCAGCACCCCAAAAAACAATCCCAACCTTCCTTTTGTGGTATTGAACCATTTGGTTAAATTTCATAGAGATCCATACACTTAAACTAAAGTTATTGTCCGGAAACCAGGGTTTCCGCTGGCGGTCGCCATTTTCGCATTTTGCGAAAAATAATAAAATGCTCTGCAGGCGCAGCTTGATACGACCGCAGAGGTCGAACCCTGAACAGTTGGGGCAAGTATGGACACAACATTCAAGCTTGATACAGCTCTGAATTTGGATTGTGATTAAATATTTGACACAGCATAGGTTTCTGACACGGAATGAATGTGGTCTAAGAACTTAAAATTTTAAATTGGACATTCACCTATTATGGTCCAATATCCAAAATCTAAATACATGGTTAGGTTCAGCATATCAAAGAACCCCAAGAATTCAATTTTGATGAAATCAAACAAAGTTTAATTTTGAACCCTTTTGACCTCAATGTGGACAAAGTCGATAACGGGCCCAAAAATCAAAAATCTAAATACATGGTTAGATTCAGCATATCGAAGAACCCCATATATTCAATTTTGTTGAAATCAAACAAAGTTTAATTTTGGACCCGATTTGGACCAACTTGAAAACTGGGCCCATAATCAAAAATCTAAATACATGTTTAGATTCAGCATATCAAAGAACCCTAAGAATTCAATTTTGTTGAAATCAAATTAAGTTTAATTTTGGACCCTTTGGACCTTAATGTAGACCAATTTTAAAACAGAACCAAAATTAAGAGTCTAAATACACGGTTAGATTCGCATATCAAAGAACCCCAATAATTCAATTTTGATGAAATCAAACAAAGTTTAATTTTGAACCCTTTGGACCTCAATGTGGACCAATTTAAAAGGGGCCCAAAATCCAAAAACTTAATACACGGTTAGATTCAGCATATTAATGAACCTCAAGAATTCAAGAATAAAACCCCATTGAAATTGGTCAAGAAATAAGCAATTTATACAAAGTATCTTCTTTTGCACAATACTGTGCAATTGAATATTTTTGCTATTGCGCAATACTGTACAATTGACAATTTCTTGCTATTGGATATTTCTTGATATTGCGCAATACTGTGCAATTAAAGATTTCTTGCTATTGTGCAATACTGTGCAATTGAAGATTTCTTGCTATTGTGCAATACTGTGCAATTGAAAATTTCTTGCTATTGCACAATACTTATTATATAATAATTTACACATCCTGTTTGGTGTGTATCTCCTACCATATCATTATTATTTGCTTTTAAATATAAATCAGAAATAACAAACTTAAAATGGAAAATTTTAAAAGAAAAAAAAAGAAAAAAAAAAAATCCCCCTCCAAATTTTTGAACCCCTTATGATTCATCACCCCAAACTCAATTCCAGCCTTCCTTGGTGGTATGGTACCTTGCAGTACAATTTCAGAGATCCATACACTTGAACACAAGTCATTGTCTGAAACTAGAAAATGTGTTTTTGGCCCCAAATTCCTGAACGTTTAGGGCAATTACCCCAAACTCAAACCCAGCTTTCCTTTGTGATATGAAACCTTGTAGTACAATATCAGAAAGATCCATACACTTACACACCAGTTATTGTCCTGAAACTAGAAAATGCTTGTTTTTGCCCATTTTGGCCCCTAATTCCTAAAATATTGAGGCATTTACCCCAATCATCAATCCCAGCCTTCCTTTGTGGTATGGTACCTTGCAGTACAATTTCAGAGAGATCCATACACTTGAACACAAGTTACTGTCTGGAAACTAGAAAATGCTTATTTTTGGCCCCAATTCCTAAACGTTTGAGCAATTATCCCAAACTCAAACCCAGCTTTCCTTTGTGATATGGAACCTTGTACTACAATTTCAGAAATATCCAAACACTTACACACAAGCTATTGTCATGAAACTAGAAAAAACTTGGTTTTGCCCTAATTCCTAAAATTTTGAGGCAATTACCCCAAAATCAATTCCAGCCTTCCTTTGTGATATTGAACCTTGTGGTAAAATGTCAGAGAGATCCATACACTTACACACAAGTTATTGTCTGGAAGTTACAAAATGCTTTTTGGCCCCTAATTCCTTAACTGTTGGTACCATAACCCCAAAATCAATCCCAACCTTCCTTTTGTGGTATTGAACCTTATGGTAAAATTTCATAGAGATCCATTCACTTAAACTAAAGTTAGAGTGCGAAACCAATGTGTCTTCGAACGACGCCAACGTCATACCAATATACGACCGCAAAATTTTTTGCGGTCATATAAAATTGTGGCGTTTAAAATTTGTTATTGGCGAAAGAAATATAACGGTTAGACTTCGTCAATTGTTTACTTTTTTCGGGTTACTCAGACTTTTTCCCTGATCAGACAATACTGGGAATTCACCTTGAACTCGATATGAAAAAAAATTTGAAAGTGGCGAAAAATATATTGTTTTGGCGAAAGAGATGGCAAAAAAGAAAATTGACCCAGGGGAAACCCTGCCGGAAACCAAATGTCTTCGGACGGCGCTGACGATGTGATACCAATATACAACCACCCAAATTTTTGCAGTCGTATAAAAATTGGAACCCACAAAAATGAATGAATCCACAGTACAAAGAAGCTTGATTGCTAGTAAAGGTCTGAATCAGTTTTTCTCAAGCAAAACAGCATCAACTTAATTGTTGGTGCATTTTATTTACTACACGGTCAAATATTTTTATATATTCTGCAATCTTTTTAATGTTTTTTTTCTTAAACCATCTGTTTTTTGTTGTTCTGGTAATTATAATATATCAGGCGCTGTCATAGTTTCCAAGAAACATGAAACTTTTGAACCTTGTAGAATTTTAACAAATAACAAATCCATAATTTTTTTACAACCTTATTTTATTTGCCACAAACAGGCTAGATACCAGCCCATTCTAAGATTTTCACTTCATCAATAATCTGGTTTACATAGTATCGTATTAACAGATCTGTAAGAAGAGTGTTTAATACAACATCACTTCTACTGGTGGTCCAAAGACCATGAATACTACACAGATGTTCAGAGACCAGAAAGATTATCAAGTTAATATTTTTGGTTTACTTCACCATAAATATTGTATACCAGATACTTGATAATCTGTTTTTACCATTACTCTCAGATAAACAACTGTGATAAATAAACTTGAAATTTAATTACTTGCATAATTTCATATAAATTAAATGATGTAATTTGTCAACTTAAAATTGAAAGGATCTTGAAGAGAACAGGCAGGTAGTTCACACTATGGTTGTAAAATCCTTAATTGCAATAAATCAATGATGTATGAAAAAGAACATGGTCATCCCCTTGAATACAGCAACAAGATATTTACACTAAACGTCATTTGGTATGAAATATGATGCCCTAGATTGGTTTCTTTTTCATCAAACTTAACAAATATTTTGTTCACTTAAATAAGGCAATGAATTGAAGTAAATCTTTCAAATTGTTCTAATAAATTTATCTTTCATAAAAATGCTGCAACATTGTACATTCAATACATATGTGTGCATTCTTTCTAGTTTTTATATCAAAATATTCAAACCTAACTTCCACAATTATGGTTGGATGATGTTAGAGTTTGTTCCTAACATGGAAGTTCATGTAGAAACCTTTAATTCATTAATCCCCAATTTGCAATTAAAATATCTTCAAAGGTTATTATTCTAAGGTTAATAGAACTGTAGGAGACAGAAAAAAATGGCATATTTTTTACAGGAAAAAAATTAAGAAAAATTTTAAAAACAAAATGAAAGAACTGTTAGCAGAGCTAAAACTCCATCCCCTGAATAGATATGGCAAAATCCATTTATCACAATGGAAAATTAAAAAAAAATGCTTTGATGAATATATATATATATATATATATAGAATGTGCAATACAATTCATTAAAATCCAGTCAATGGTTTAGGAGTTTAAGATACAAGGTGACTCCCTCCTTCTGTACATATTGCAAACTAAACTATTTGCAATGGGAGACCCCAAAAATCATTGTGAAAAGGAAAAATTAAAATAGAAAAAAGGTGGTGCACAATGTCAATGAAAACTTCAAATTCTCTGAAAACTCCATTGAATTCTATTTTCTGGTTTAGGAGGAGCAGCAAAATACATATTGCAGAATGAACGAACGAATACAACTATCGGTATAGAATAGATCCCCCTCCACTGAAGGTTTATACAAATGTTGTGCTCATTGGTTTTCTTTTGAATGCATGATAGAATCATTAATGTACAAATATATATATAACTTAAAATATAAATACATTCAATGTACATATTTTTCATATATAAGGCATCAACCATTTAATATAGGAGAGTAGGCCAGGAATAATGTATTTTTTTTTTTTGGGGGTAAGTAAATAATTTGATTTAAAATTGAAGTATATTTTTGCATGTCGTGCTATAGATATAAATCACATTTTCCAATTGGCATTAGTTCACCTGTTTTGCCCATGTAGTGGAAAAAGGCCTCTCATTGTGAATGGAATAAAATGGTTGGTGCCTTGATTTAACATAATAAATTCATTGAACAATGCACTCTCAATCCTTAATGCTGATGAATAAGAAATTGGTGGAATTTGTGACTTTTGAAGAAAGTCAACATTGGTATGCAATAATTGCTTATTTGCATCCTTTAAAAGCCAAAAGTGTGCATGTTTTTTTTTATTCAAAGACAACTTGAACTAAGTACACGTCTATATAAAATTTGATTTATTTTTTAAACATTGATACTGAAATATTGACCATGCAGTAACCTTGGTGACTGGCCAAAAATAACATCCTGTGATCTTTGAAATTAATATAATTTTTATTGTCTAGTTCCTATAGCAACTTAATGAATGTTTATCTTAAATTAGATAAATATAATTTTGTTTTTATCTGCAACATACTTTTCATACATTAATTAGCAATGCCCATTTTTTAGGAAGACTAGCACAATCTTTTTTTCAGTGAGCTGCGTTTTAATTTCCAGAAAACCACTTGTAAACATGATAGAATTTAAATATCATAATATTACGGTAATTGTTTTCATAATAAAATGTATGAAATTAAAATGAATTTTTTGAAGAGGTAGCTTTTAAATAACTTAAAATAGAGAATGACTAGGTCCTTTCTATCAATTTTCACAATGTATTAAGGATGATAATTCATGTCTGAAATGCAGTTTGAATTAATTTTGATGATTTTAATTGAAAAATATTCAAGGAAAGTCTGACAAATGCAGAAAAAATTCTTAGAACAGAACATTCAAAACAATAACATTAATGATAATATAAAGTATCACTTGCATGCTATTTTTTTTTAGACAACTTTGAAGTTTTATTGTTCATGACACTAACATTCTATGGCATATATAAAGGCATAAATATATCTTATATCTATTTAAGTTACTTTTTTGTTAATTTAATTGTTCTCCCCTTATCTAATTACTTCCCAAACAACCTACTGTAAATTCAGAAATTATTGCAAGGTTTTTATTAATGTGAATAATGCGACTGGGTGAGTATTGCAATAATAAGAACTTGCATTCTGAGACATATAATGTATTCAGCTTTTCCTGAATTCGCAATAATAAATGCACACAATAATTTCTGTATTTACAGTAAATTGATTGCCTTTATACTACATTTTCATAGAATTTTTCAAAAATTTATAATCATGCAAATTCCAAAATTTTGTCAAGCACTTCTTTTACATGCAAAGATTTTCTGAAGAATGGACTTCTATATATAGTATAAACTTCATGCAAGTTGTGAATTAAATAAAAGTATATTTATCACAGTAAATGTTTACATTTCAAAGAAAGGGATCTTTGGTGGGGTTTAATTATTTTTCTTTTAAGCATTCTGAATATTTCAAGCTATGAGAAAATGTAAATTTGAGCTATCACAGAAATGAGGAGAAATATCAGCTGAGCATATCAATCAGATCTCTTGAAAAAAAACCTTTTCTACTGTAGTTATACTGATCCCATATGTGATACAATGAATTATGTAGTACATAACTGGTTTCTTCTAAAATCAAATCATTTCTAAAGGAAGAGGTATAATAAGACCACTTTTTTGGCTTTAAATTGGCAAATCAAAAAGTATGATAAAGCCAACAAATAATATCTTCATCCTTCAGATGTTCATAAGCCATTAGTTTGGCTGATAATATTATTAATATTTGAATTTTGTCTTGTATATTGGCATTAAGGCTTCACACTTCTTGCATTTAGGACAAAAACTGTGACTGCCAAAATAGCCTCATTTTGGAATCTTGACACTGATATGAGCCAAGGCTTTACATAAAAACATATTTTAATAAAACATGCATACTAAAAGATGTTAATGGTTGTAAAATATCTTCTGGTGTAAGGTCTTGGCTCATCTATTTTGTCCAAAAACTATGCATGCATTGGCAATTCAGGTCAAATATGTAAATTTGGACAAGTTTATGATATCAAAGTGACCTTACTGCACTAAAATTTCAAAATTAAATCAACCAATTCATTTATTAGTGAAATTAACATGATTTTGAAAGGATTGAATAAGTTTACTATTTTTGTTATTTTATGCACTAAATACCTCTTATACCTCCTATGAAGATTTGAAGAAGAAATAAGAGAGAAAATAATTTTTCAAACAATTTGTTTGAAGTTTAATGATTGCTCTCGTTGTTCTCTCAGTCCACATATATTGTCTGATCTGATGTTTGAAAATCATAATGAATTTCTTCTTGAATGCTTGGAACTTACATAATGTATTTAAAACTGAACTTTTCACATCATGTTTCAGTTTAATATACAGGTACAAATAATGATAAATAAACTGATTTTTTTATAAACAATTTAAAAACTGGTAATACCAAAAACTTCCATATGGAATGTCACAGGTTTGAAGCTGAAAATTCTAAATTATTTGCTCTCCTGTATTTTGTGCCACAACATTAGTTTTGTGGCAGTTAGTAAGTGGCTCCGTAATAATTTATTGAAGTCTTTTTAAAGGCATTTAATAGTCATCCAGATCAAAATCTTCGAACATATCTTCTAGGTGTGGGTCTAATACTTGAAAGTCAACCTGATACCGTAATATACCTGAAAGATAAAAGATAAAAATGTGAAAAAAATAAACTCTTGTAGTCTTCAATCAAGCCAGTTAATTTACTGCTTTTACCACAAGTGCTTCAAATCATATAATATTTCTTTTATTGATAAAGTAAGTCTTCTTACAATTGTCTACAATTAAATGAAAAAGCAACTTTGGGCAGTTCCATTAAAACATACATGGTACCCAATAGGCACTTTGGAATTGGGGTAAATTATAATAGAATTTTTAAGTTCTCTTTCACTTTCAGTGTACAAATACACCCACCCAAAGAAAAAAAAAAGTGCCTTCCCAGGATACCACATGTGTTTAATGGAACAGCCCTATGCAGATATAAGTCACAAAGTTGAACTGTGAGCTGTTGCACACAAATGATACCTCTGCTATAAGTTTTTGATTAACAGGAAGTTGACTTGAAAAGGCATCACAGTATAGCATGATCAAATGAAGCTTGATTACAAATTTCAGAAAGCACTGATTTATAGCTTCCTTAAAAAATGGGGAATGTGTCCATGGGACACAGATGATGCCCCCACTTGCTTATAACGTTATAAAGGGACAAAACTCAAGAACTGTAAAAGTGACGCTCCAAAAAGTCGTACTTGATCTGAGTTTTGTGGTAATAAGCATTGTGTATACGTTTCATAACATTTAGTTGAGGCAAACTTAAGTTAGAGAACGGAAACGAATATTTCAGCAATTTTTCAATTTGTAAAGGGGCATAACTCTAGAATAGTAAAAGTGACACCACCAAAATTCAAACTTGATCTGTGTTTTGTTGTATTAAGCATTGTGTATAAGTTTCATAACATTTGGTTGAGGCAAACTAAAGTTAGAGAACGGAAACGAAAAATTCAGCAATTTTTCCATTTGTAAAAGGGCACAACTCTAGAACGGTAAAAGTGACGCCACCAAAAATCAAATTGGATCTGTGTTTTATGGTAATGAGCATGGTGTATAAGTTTTACAAAATTTGGTTGAGGCAAACTAAAGTTAGCGAACGGAAACGAAAAATTCAGCAATTTTTCCGTTTGTAAAGGGGCATAACTCTAGAACGGTAAAAGTGACGCCACCAAAATTCAAACTTTATCTTTGTTTTGTGGTAATAAGCATAGTGTATAAGTTTTATAACATTTGGTTGAGGCAAACTAAAGTTAGAGAACAGAAACCAATTTTGGGACGTACAGACGTACAAGGATAAAACTTAATGCCCCCTCCGCTACAGCGGGGGCATAAAAATATTGTGACTGACAGATAAACAGACTTTCATAGCTGTGGTATAACAACATCGTACATACAAATGTGATTAAGATGCATGTATAACAATAATTGCACATGGCTTCAATGATGCTCACATAAACCACCCCTATGATACATTTCGATAGTAAATTTTCATGTTATATATTATGTCACTGAACTGAATAAAAAGTGTTTCTTTTATTTATATTGATATCAATTGTGTTGTTGAGGATATTTTTCCTTTTTAATATAGACTCAAAAACAGTGCTTCCATTCTCAATTTTATCTTCTTTTTTTAACTAACAATTCAAAATTGGCTAATTTTATTTTTTGGACTTCTCATTCTTACCTCCTATTCCACCAAATCCTCGGACAAATTGAGCTCCCTCTTGCGATCGATCTGTTATTATTTCTAATGTTGCTCCTGTAATACAAATAATGATTGTGTCGATTAAAACTACCATGCTTGAGTGGATGAGACAATTCCCGAATGAATACATAAATGACAACAGACAGAATGTCTGATGGCCTTATTTTATAACTATTTCAGATTTTGACCCCATATCTCCTTTCAATTATATATGTATCTTTCTAAAACAAACACAACATGGATTAACATTTAACAAACCATAACATCTTAAATCATTTCAGATTATAAGGGGAGGATTGAGTTCTCAAAAACTAGTTTAACCCAACCACATCTTAAATGTGCTTCTTACTAGTCAATAAACTATACCGTAGAAAGGCTTGTATAGTCCGCGGTTTTATTCTCCAAAATTGGACCTTCCAGACGGGGTGCGGACTATAGAGTACAATAAGCAAGAAATAAGAGAAAATTTCAATTTCATGGCGAGATGGTTTGTTTACGTTCCGCCATCTTTGTTATTGATATTGTAGAGGGCGCTCTTATCATTTTTCAAACTAATAATTTTAACTCATCCATATTAATAAGTTATTTCTATTCAATATCAAATTAATACTGATAAATATAAAACTAAACCTTTCATTACAAATTTCTCGTTTCTTTTCAATGCATTGGTTGAAATAAACTGGTATCTTATTGATTGAAACGATACAAACATAGTGAAAAAGACAACCGTAAACCAGCTTAGAATTTGTAAATTACAAAACGTAATCGGTTATTGTTCGTTCCGTTTTGGTGTTTCATACTGACTAATATGGTTTGTATTAGCTTAAGACCCTTCAAACATTAATGTGATAGATATATTAAAGACTGTTTTACAAAAGGATGGAACTGTTTTACTTTCAAAGTCGTATTATAGTGATATCTGTTATGTACGGATTTCGACTCTCACCGGTTAATTTCTTCTTTTACACGTACTTTTTAAACTTCCTGTTTAAACATACACAAGATTCTAAATTGTTTTTTAAGTGAATTAAACTTATTTTAACAATCATGGAGCGTTCTAGAATCATTTACAAGCAGTTTCAGCTTTGTTTGATGATGGAAAACAGGTTTTTCCAAGAAAATACCACAAACGACCACACAGGATTTGAAATTACCGGAGTTTCATTACACCTTTTCTAACAGTTACAAAAACTTTTTTTACCTAAAATTTCGTGTGGAGAAGGGGGTGCGGACTATGTACCAGTGTGAACTATACAAGCCTTTCTACGGTACTATTTTTTTTTCGCTTGAAATTTTGATACTATAATGCAAATGTTGAACTTTAAATTGTAACCCTTTAAACATGTAACTATATAAAAGTTGCAAAGTCAATGGAGCATGACTGAGGGGAATGGGCCAAATAATCTACATAGAAATGAGATGAGGAAATCTCAATACAACTGCTGACCAAACATCATGTGGTTTCCCGATTTCTGATCAAATCACAAACTTTTTTTAAACTTCATGTTATTTAAGCATAAACCTGTATAATGTATTTTGCCATTTAGAGAATTTGGTCTTCATGGGAGATATTTGATCGTCCTTGTTAGTTCCTTAATTTTCTTTAGAGCTATACATATTTTATGAACTCTACTGTAGAAGACTATGATGACCTCTAAATGTCATTTGTATTTTAATATCATTGGGTTTGTGTCTAAATCACTTAAACCAAATATCTCCTTTTATTTCTTAATCATGCAGAGAACTTAATTCTCTCCTTTTTAACACCAGAAAAGGCACAGGTCTGATAGTAGAAACACCTTTTACTTTTAGTCAAAGCCTATTAACTCTAGTCTAGACGGCTTTGTATTTTCACATGCATTTTCCAATTTTATATCAGGCTGTTCCACAAAAACATACATGGGACCCCAAGGGAAGGCACTTCAAAAACTATGGGTGGGTGTTATTGTACAATGAATTCAGACAGTCTAAGAGAAATTCTATAGTTGACTCTATATGTGGTTACCCTATTTTCAAAGTGCCTTCCCTTGGAAACCTGTATGTAAATTAAACAGCCCTAGTTAGAAATATATCCAAATGCAAAAAACTACCATGTTCACTTCAGCAGTGAAATAGTGTAACCTAACATCAAAAGAAGACGAGAATTCAGCTCATTGGTTCAGATAAGTTAAAGTGGATTTGATTACTGTGGATTCATCTATTTTCGTGGGTATCAATTTTCGTGGATTGAGGAAAACTTGCATTTTCTTGGATATTTGATTTCGTGGTTTTACCTATCTCTGCATACAAAGCCTATGAAAAATTTATAATTCATTGAACATTTGAATTCGTTGTTCACCTGTACACACAAAATCCATGAAAATTTGTATCTAACGAATAATAATGAATCAACAGTAAGTGAAGTTTCATTATGTTAAACTTACCAAAATTTTTATAATTATTTGCAAACCATTCTAATAATGGCATCTGTTCCACTAATTCTAACTCCACACCAGTCTGAAATAAAATTAAATTGTTTTTTCAAAATAAGATTTTAAAATATTCTCAAATACTCATTTGGGAGAGAAAAATTCTTCTGTGAGTAAGGCTGCGATAATAAATAATAATTTTACAGGCTTACCTTTTAGCAATATTATTAATTCATGGTCACATTTCTGGACCATAATTCACAAGTTGACATACTAAAATTCCTTGCCTGCTGCAATATTTGATTGCAAAGAACTTTGAAACTGAGGTCAGTCAAATTGTCCCTGTCAGGTGAACATGTTCATATGAAGAATTTGCATAGAAAAATATTTCTATCTTTTGCTTAATTTCTGAGATACAAACATAAAACTCAAAACAAATAATCCTTGAGTTTGAAATTAATATTGTTACCTTTCATCATACTTGCAACATTCATATATGGTTGTATGTCCATTTGATGTATGCAAAAATATGCAGCAAAATATGTTGGTTGTGGGATGATTTTGGAAGGTCCATACTTACCCTCTCACATCCACTTCAATGGAATACTATACCCATAAGATATTAAGGTATTTGTAAATTGTCATCAATGAAAAAGAATGAAAATTTCTTTGCAAGGAAGGACAAAATGACTAGTATTTCTTGTTATTTTTTCTTCAAATCCAACACCTTTAAAACACACTCTACATCATCTTTGTACCATTACTGTATAAAGTGAATAAAGATAACCCAATTTAAATTAATTTCACGGATTCATTCAAAGCTCACTGCACTATACATGTTGAGAGAGGTCAAGTTCACAAGAATTTTTGTTGTCTCATGGTAGCACGTTTGCCTCAAGTGTATACGGGACAAACCAAACACTTGGAAATTAGCATTTGCGGATTATATGCTAAGAATGCAACATTTAGAAACAAGAGTAATAGAGTGATCGGGCAAGAATCAGAATAATGTGTCTGTCACCATTAGTGAAACTGTCTTCCTATCCTAGTATATTATACATTAACTACTGAATCTCTGATCTCCCCATAACTATTAAACTTACATCTTTGTCAATAAAATGCGTTTTATCTTTTTCTTGCTCTGGTTTTAGGAATAAAATGTTTTCAACTGAAAAATAAAATGAAATATATTTGTCAATGCATTTAAACAACGTAGGTGAATGAAGACAGTGCCTGCAGAAAACCACTGACTTTAAGACACTAATAAAATTCTGTTGTGTCATAATATTGATGACTTCTTTTAAGTACTTTATCCAAAGAATCATATGAGAGATTACTAAAATTACAGCCTTAGGAAAAAATATCAGTTCTAATTTCAAAACACTGCAATTTTCTAACCAAATTTTTCAATCAAATATGACAAAAAAAAAAAAAAACATACGTTTTATAAAACCCTATTTTAGTTCATGCTATATTCACTATCAACAATCAATCTGATGTTAAAGGGGCATTAGCTGTCAAATTCATCATGTTCATGTTCACTGATTTGACTCAATTCGTGTGTATTTTAGTCTAGCTGCCATCTAATTAACCATCGATGTGATCTCCAAAGACTGCCGACGGTCATATAACCTGATATAAACATAAACATCAATTGCGAACTCGTGCAATTGGATTTTTCTAGGGCTGTTTGATTTCATATTATAGGTTAAAATAAAATGCTCCGCTGGGCGCAGCTTGATACGACCGCAGAGGTCGAACCCTGAACAGTTGGGGCAAGTATGGACACAACATTCAAGCTTGATACAGCACTGAATTTGGATTGTGATTAAATATTTGACACAGCATAGGTTTCTGACACAGAATGAATGTGGTCTAAGAACTTAAACAATTTTTAATTTAAATATTCAAACCATATCATTATTATTTGCTTTTATATATATTAGAAATAACCAATTTAAAATGGAAAATTTTAAAGAAAAAAAAAAATGAAAAACAAATCCTCCCTCAAATTTTTTGAACCCCCTTATGACTCATCCCCCCCAAACTCAATCCCAGCCTTCCCTTTGTGGTATGGTACCTTGCAGTACAATTTCAGAGAGATCCGTACACTTGAACACAAGTTATTGTCTGGAAACTAGAAAAATGCTTGTTTTTGGCACCAAATTCCTAAACGTTTAGGGCAATTACCCCCAAACTCAAACCCAGCTTTCCCTTTTTGATATGGAACCTTGTAGTACAATTTCATAAAGATCCATACACTTACACACAAGTTATTGTCCTGAAACTAGAAAAATGCTTGTTTTTTTGCCCCTTTTTGGTCCCTAATTCCTAAAATGTTGAGGCAATTACCCCCAAAATCAATCCCAGCCTTCCCTTTGTGGTATGGTACCTTGCAGTACAATTTTATAGAGATCCATACACTTGAACACAAGTTATTGTCTGGAAACTAGAAAAATGCTTATTTTTGGCCCCTTATTCCTAAACGTTTAGAGCAATTACCCCCAAACTCAATTCCAGCTTTCCCTTTGTGATATGGAACCTTGTAAGTACAATTTCAGAAAAAAAAAATAAAAATGCTTAATTTTGGCCCCTAATTCCTTAACTGTTGGTACAATAACCCCCAAAATCAATCCCAACCTTCCTTTTGTGGTATTGAACCTTATGGTAAAATTTAATAGAGATCCATTCACTTAAACTAAAGTTAGAGTGCGAAAACCAATGTGTCTTTGGAGGACGACGATGATGTCAACGTCATACCAATATACGACCCCAAATTTTTTGCTGTCGTATAAAAACCATATCAAGAAATAAAATAAAATAATTTGCCTACCTACCTACCCATACCCTGACAACCTCAGTCGGGGGAGGGGAAACAAAGATATTTTTAATGTTGGCCTAACTTAACACACCTAGTTCATGTGTAACCCTTCTTTAGCTATAGGAATCAATTAAAGTTCACATGAATACGGATTCAATGAGGTCGAATTATTCACTTGTAAGTGAATAATTCATTAGCGATGTTTCTTTGCTTATTTTGACGAAACTGAACCAAACTGGTTGTTAAAAAGCGAATTATTGTTTCACTATTTCACTTTCATTAATGACTGAACAAAAAAAAAATCATATTTTTTTTTTTATATCTCTTAGCTAATGCCCCTTTGCCAAAATAGCTATAATGTACAATCAATTACATCTCTCCTGAATGCTGCTTATGATAATAATAAGTCAGCAATTTTTACTCAATGCACTGGCTTCACCATCTACGTAAATTATATCCAGCTACAAAACCTACCATCTGTTGAATGATTTTTGAGCACATATCGTGTAATATCCAAATTTTCCCACACTATTAATGTATCTACAGCTCCCATTTCTAATCCTTTCAACGTGTCATCGACACCAAAACAATATTTTCCTGTGTCTTGTGAAATTTCATCAAAATATCGACCTGAAACAAACACACAGAAAAGTAGTTTTATTTGAAAAGATGTAATTTGTTTTATATCGTCAAAAGTGCACATACATTTCTGTTGTTTCAATGCAACAAAAGTAAATATTTTGGCAAGGTAATATAAAATTGATATAATCTGTAGGTTTTTTTTAGAGAAAATTCCTTCTAACCATTGTTTTGCATTTTAAAAGTTTGTGACAAAAATATCATCTGGATATTTACATACATTTGGAACGGCACACACAGAAATTTAATTTCAATTGTTCCCTTTTTGTATGAGCTGTCCTAAAGTTAAAGAAAGCTTTCCAATTTTAATTTTTCAAATCAAAACAGGTTTTTGATTGCACACACAGACTTTAAAATCGCAAGTGTTTTAGGTCATGTCCTTCAACTTGATTCAATTATATTGTCTGGTGAATCAGTGCTCCATGTTTTCAATGAACGTGTAACCATTTTTGTGTGTCCTGAATGTAGGCCATTAATCTATATTGATAGTTTACCTATGAGTTTCTTTTCCTGTATAAATTTGACATTTGATAAGGCATCTGCAGCCAATTCGATTGCTTGGTTAAATCCATTTTCTCCTCCGTAAGATACATCAACAACTTTGATTATTTTTGCTTGTAATCTCTACAATTAAAAGCGGTTTCTATAAAAACATTGCATCTATAATTCAAAATTCGAAATACATGTAGCTGGTAAATATTTACTTAAAATTGGGTCAATTAGAACCTACTTTACATTTAAACACCTGTGTAAAAGATAAACTGCATTTTCACTTTTGCAATACAACCTTAAGCATAACCATAAATATAACTTACAGGATCAAACATATCTGATTGACTAAGTTCTGTTTTGAAGTCAGCTGATCCAGCCAGCACTAAGCCAGCAATGTTTGGTTTATCGTTTGTGATGAACATCTGTACCGCTACTTCTGCAACTTTCCGCACATAGTTGTGTCGCTTTTCCATTCTTAAACGTGCAAAACGCAAGGCTGATTGACCTCCTCTACCTGAAAAGAAAATGCCTTGAATGAAAATCATCTATAAAACTTTACATAGACAGGCCTCTACAATAACTTTTTTTTCAACTTGCCCAATAGGACAAGTACATACCAAAACTTACTTGTCCGAATGGAATTCTAACTTGTCCAAAAAAAAAAAAACCTTTCTATTAACATTTTTTGCATTTTAGGTAGATTCAATAAACAAAATGAATTAAAACATTAAAACAGAATTGATTTATATCTCTTGATATCCATTTCAAAAATATAAGTCAAGAACAACTGAATCTAGTCATGTCTAGTCACAGGACTTAGGTTCTAGTTCTCATAAAAGTTGGGAACAGTATATCTAACGTCATAAATATACATGTTCCTGATTAAAGACAAAGTCTAATCAGACTCTGCACATCAGGCTTAGTCTGGTTGGCCTGTCAGTCTACACTCATTTGGTTTTTATCCTGGTCTTTTATGTTGATTAAATATTGATTATTATGATTAATGCCTTACTACAATCAGCTTTGTTTTTAATATGTATATTTAAATGTTTATTCAAACACAATCAAATATTGTTTGTCTAAATATGATCAAATATGATTTTCTGAATTCTATGGTCAATAATTTCTTCATTTTTATTTTTAAAATATTTTTGTTAAATAAAATTTATCATATATTTATAATAAAGCAACAGAATAACATACAGGGAAACGAGGTACTGGTTTGTCTGGGTACCGAAATGTCTCCAACAGTGCCGAACTGTCTATTAAACATGGAGCCGATTCGTTTCCTTGTCGGTGCTGAACTGTCTTGTTACCTTATATACAAAGCGCACCGCTGATTCTGATTGGTAAGACTGGTTTCCGAGAATAGTATGCCTTTTATCTGTCATAAAGTATCTGACAAAGAACCAGTTTTAAATTATCCATCGCAAGTAAACATGTCAAATAATTAATATTTGTTTTTATCTTCTTTTCTTGTTTTTTGTTCATTACTTTGATCATCAAGTTGGATTTAATTTATTTTCTACAGAATGATTTTACTTGTCCCGTCGGACAAGCTTGATATGGAATTACTTTTTTTCCTCTGGTATCGGACAAGCGTTATTGTCGAGCCCTGATAGCATGCTATTTTTGACAATGAAAAAGCCTCATTCAGTAGTTAATCAGGAGTACTTACTTTCTATACAACTTTCAAATTTCAGGGTAGTAAGCCATAGTTATTGTAGTTTTTTTAATAATAATTTTCTGTTGAATTGGACCAATATTTCCAAAATTTCAAACACTTTTAGTAACAATTCTTACCATGTTTTTTTGGTAGATCTACTGTGAATTTGTGTAGGACTTCTCTTGTGTTTCCTGACAATGTTCCAAATAATGCACCATTTCCGTCCATTACAATAAAACCAAATTTATTGTCATCTGCTAATAAAGCTGTTAATGCCTAAAAATAAAATATATGCAGACTAAAAATAAATATAACAAAATTCAACGTTGGGAATTGATAAAATGTTGTACCTACTGTCAAAAAGAATGTCTTATTTAGATTTATCTTTTAATATTTATTGACTTTTTAGTTCATTTTCTGCCACAATTTGTTCATTTTATACCCACAACCAAAAAAGACAAAAAGAGTACCATTTGTGATCACTCAAAAAGAGTGGGTCATCTGGAAATCAAGCATATTCTTCACAGACGCTGAAATTGATACAATGACATTCAAAACTAAAGAGTGAAAATTGTCAAAATGAAATATTTCACTAATAATGTTAATACAATGAAAATATACAACTTCCTTTTTCTCATGTTCTTAGCAACAATCAGAATTCTTAGAATACTTGAAATAATATTATATGACCATTTAGAACCCTGTATTCATTTAAGATTACTTTTACAGCAAACTATCAGTAAATTACATTATCTTCTTATATTACCTCTGTGTGAAATTTGTTATCACAAAGATATAGTGATGTATTGATTGGTCTGAAAGGTTCAAAGTCTATGTTCACTTTCTTTTCTTTTCCTTCATCTGTTACTATAGTTCCACAATATATCACAAGTCCATTTGTCGGAACTGTAAAAAGAAATAAATGGATAATCATATGGTTTACTTTTCAAAGTTTTGCTATGCAATATAAGTATCATTGTTCCTTAAGACTATTTGCTTTGAAAATTCTTAAATTTTAAAAAACTTTAAATAATACTAATAATATGCTCTGCAGGCTGCAGCTTGATACGACCACAGAGGCTGAACCCTGAATAGTTCGGGCCAGTATGGACACAACATTCAAGCTTGATACAGCTCTCAATTTGGATTGTAATTAAATATTTTGACACAGCATAGGTTTCTAACACAGTATGAATGTGGTCTAAGAAGTTAAAAGTTTGAAATTGGTCATTTACCTATTATGGTCCAATATCCAAAATCTAAATACATGTTTAGATTCAGCATTTCAAAGAACACCAAGAATTTAATTTATGTTGGAATCAAACTACATTTTTGAAGTTGAATTATGAACCCTATGAACCTCAATGTGGACCAAAAATCTAAAGACACAGATTCTGCATTTCAAAGAACCCCAATAAGTCAATTTTTGATGAAATCAAACATAGTTTGATTTTGGACCCTCTGGACCTTAATGTGGACCAATTAAAAGACGGGGCCCAAAATCCAAAATCTAACCACAGGGTTATATTCAACACATTAAAAAACCAAAGAATTCAAGACTTAGAATTCAACCCCATTGAAATTGGTCAAGTTATAAGCAATTTAAAACTAGAGGCTCCAAGGACCCTGTGTCGCTCACCTGATATTTTTATTTACAATTGATGCATGATAAATGCAACTGTTGTACTGTCGTTTAGTTTCAGAGATACAAGACTAAAAAGTGCGTTTTATTTCAGCCATGTGTGCCATGTTGGCAGGCAGGGTCATCATACACAGTGGTCCCTGGATATCCTAGTGGTGATTTAAACCAAGTTTGGTTTAATTTGACAGTAGTTTCAGTGGAGAATTTTTGTAAAATTTATCTAACGAGAAATGCGAAGTGATGAGAAAGTTTGTTGTGAAGTTTTGTTGTTGCGCAACACCCCCCACCCCCAAAAAAAAAAAAACAAAAAGGTAATAAAAAATTATCATTTAAGGGCAATCTTTCCTATTAATGATTTCTGCAAAATTCAGTTGATTGTGCAAGGGTTGTATAGCCAGCTGAGGTCGTTAAAACTCTCATTTGTTGTTGCAAAATTCAAGTGGTTTTGAATTGCTTTGTTGATCTTTTTTGTATTCAACTTTAAACAACAAAATACAACAAATATGATGACTGATACTCATGACACTGAAAATATGGTCTTCATTCTTGTGAAGAAAATTGTAAAGTTTGAAATATTTCTTAAATATTAATTCAATACCAATACTTTAATTTGTATTGGATTTATCCCAGGAAATGAGAACAAGGGACACAATTAAATTCAATTTTTTCCTAAATTTCTGATAAAATATAAAATGAACAACTATATTTTTTAATGAGAATTTTTTTTTAATAGTTAATTGATAATTTGAACAATATTAATTAAGTTTTAGATCTTGCATGGTTGATTAATTTTCTCTCAAAATTTCTGATATTCTATTAAAGTTTTAAATATAATATGAGGCAGGCATTACATGTACCTGTGAAAGGGGATGAAGTCTGTATAAATTAGTGTAGGAATTCAAGCATCATTTGCACTTCGGAATCTGTAGAAAATGAAGCCAAAGTACTGAAACATATCTGACATTCGACCTATTGTTCGGGATTATAGTTGTGACATCATTTTCAATGTCAAGAAAGAAACACCATCATCAGGTATTAATGTGGTTTTTTTTTCATTTTTGGTCATGTTGACTTATTTGAAGATCTTACTTTGCTGAACATTATTGCTGTTTACAGTTTATCTCTATCTGTAATAATTTTCAAGATAACCAAAAACGGCAAAATTTCCTTAAAAATTACCAATTCAGGGGCAGCAACCCAACAACCAGTTGTCCAATTCATCTGAAAATTTGAGGGCAGATAGATATTTACTTGATAAACAAGTTAATCCCTGTAAGATTTGCTTTAAATGCTTTGGTTTCAGAGTTACAAGCCAAAATCTACATTTTACCCTATGTTCTATTTTTAGCCATGGCAGCCATCTTGGTTGGTTGGCTGGGTCACCGCACACATTTTTTAACTAAATACCCTAATAATGATTGTGGCTAAGTTTGGTTGAATTTGGTCCAGTAGTTTCAGAGGAGAAGATTTTGTAAAAGATTACAAAAATTGGTAAAAATTACTTTAAATGGCAATAACTCCTTAAGGGTCAACTGACCATTTTGATCATGTTGACTTATTTGTAGATCTTACTTTGCTGAACATTATTGCTGTTTACAGTTTATCTCTATCTATAATAATTTTCAAGATAATAACCAAAACGGAAAAAATCCTTAAAATTACTAATTCAGGGCAGCAACCCAACAACCCATTGTCCGATTCATCTGAAAATTTCAGGGCAGATAGATCTAGACTTGATCAACAATTTTACCCCATGTCAGATTTGCTCTAAATGCTTTGGTTTCAGAGATATACACCAAAATCTACATTTTACCCCTAGGTTCTATTTTTAGCCATGGCGGCCATCTTGGTTGGTTGGCTGGGTCACCGGACACAATTTTTAAACTAGATACCCCAATGATGATTGTGGCCAAGTTTGGTTAAATTTGGCCAAGTAGTTTCAGAGGAAAACATTTTTTTAAAAGTTAACGGACGACTACGGACGCCAAGTGATGAGAAAAGCTCACTTGGCCCTTTGGGCCAGGTGAGCTAAAAAGTATTAGAAAAGTATTGTTTTTGGCCCCTTTTTCCTCAAAGGTTAGGGCCATAACCCCCAAAATCAATACCAACCTTCCTTTTATGGTATGGAACCTTGTGGTACAATTTTATAGAGATTCATAGACTTATACTCAAGATATTGTCCGGAAACCAGAAAATCCTTGTTTTTGGTCCCTAATTCTTAAACGGTTTGAGCCATAACCCCCAAAATCAATCCTAACCTTCCGTTTGAGGTATTGAACATTGTGGTACAATTTCATACAAATCCATACACCTGTACACAAGTTATTATTAGTTTTCCTTCCAATATTTGCATTAATGGTACAACTTAACATAGAATATTCATAAAGATCATGAAAGTTTAAGTCTATAATGGCCACAATGTTTCAGTTAAGTTTTTTCAACATAATAAAGAAGTTTGCTTTCAGTTTCTATTGGTTAAATTTTTTTCATCTGGGAACAAATAGGAAATTATTAGTTTTGCTTACTTCTGACAACATCTGCTGTGCTAAATGTATTTGCAGCCCCTACCCTAAAATTCTTATATTCATTAAAAGCAAACAAAGAAGCAAAGTTCTTAAAATCTTTTTATTTATATCAAAAGTATTGTACCTTTATTGTAGAGTTTTAATCTCTGTTGTACAGATGTAATAGCACCCAATACAGATAATCTGTTGACACGACTTTTGATATTTGAAGCTGTTCCAAATTCATCTGCCAACATCTTGGCTACTCTTGATATTTGGTCTTTTGGTGGAATGATCAATGAAATCATACTTGTTCCATTTCTAAAATAGACAAAAATGGTAATACACAAAATAATTCTACTCAGGAATATGAGAAGGCTACACTTAAGGTATAAGTGTTGTTTGTTTTATTCTAAATTAATTACTATTTGCCAATTATAGCTCTTCACAGACATGTCTGTTTTGAGTAATGTTAATAAATTATAATTCAGGGTTAAAAAAAGTAGACTTCCTTTTGAGATAAACATTGCCATTTGGCTGTGAGAAGATGAAATAATTTACAGTGGACCCACTTGGAAGGCCTGCTACTAATGATTCTGACAACAGAAATAGGTGTGTTATGTACCATTTTTCAGATAATTCTAAGTAGATTTATATGACATAACAAGTTTCAGAGGGATAGACAACAGCAAAGAAATATAACGGAAGTTTGCGACCGAGTGTCATTTCTCAAAAATAAGAGTTGGGTACCTTGTGATATATAAACCCTTTCATCCTCAACGATGCCTCGTTGTAAATTTAATTCCGCTTAAAAACTGTTTTTAAACGAGAGTTCATGACTTAAAGCCATGAAGAGTTGTAGTATTTCACCTATTTGTAATACCGATTATTTATTTCCGAATTGAGCTTAGATGTCATCTGAAACTAGAAATATGTGTTTGAAATTTCGAAGCAGGTTCAAGAAAAAATTGTCATTCTTGAAGTGCAATTTGAGGAAAATTGAACGACTTACTTCCACGTTTTCATACTACCACATGTTTCTCGAGTGCAAGGAGGTTAGTGTATTTTCTTGGAACTCATTTGCATATAATTACGTATCTACTATTTTTATTAACCAATTTAATAACTTATTTAATCATACATTATATATTCCACTGACAGCTCGAGTATTATCATGCATGGATCTATATTTTCTTCCAATTTTACGATGAAAAAATCAATATAAACTTGTTCATTTTTCATCTTCAATAAGCGTTGGAATGTGTATTCAAATATTCTCCTTTATTAATAAATCTGACCTTGCATTATCCATTAAGTTTAATTTTGGACCCGATTTGGACCAACTTGAAAACTGGGCCCATAATCAAAAATTGAAAGACATGTTTAGATTCAGCATATCAAAGAACCCTAAGAATTCAATTTTGTTAAAATCAAATTAAGTTTAATTTTGGACCCTTTGGACCTTAATGTAGACCAATTTGAAAACGGGACCAAAAATTAAGAATCTAAATACATGGTTAGATTCAGCATATCAAAGAACCCCATATATTCAATTTTGTTGAAATCAAACAAAGTTTAATTTTGGACCCCAATTTGGACCAACTTGAAAACTGGGCCCATTATCAAAATCTAAATACATGATTAGATTCAGCATATCAAAGAACCCTAAGAATTCAATTTTTGTTAAAATCAAACTAAGTTTAATTTTGGACCCTTTGGACCTTAATGTAGACCAATTTGAAAACGGGACCAAAATTAAGAATCTAAATACACGGTTAGATTCGGCATATCAAAGAACCCCAATAATTCAATTTTTGATGAAATCAAACAAAGTTTAATTTTGGACCCTTTGTACCTCAATGTGGACCAATTTAAAACGGGCCCAAAATCCAAAAACTTAATACACGGTTAGATTCAGCATATTAAAGAACCCCAAGAATTCAAGAATAAAACCCCATTGAAATTGGTCAAGAAATAAGCAATTTATACAAAGAATCTTCTTTTGCACAATACTGTGCAATTAAATATTTCTTGCAATTGCGCAATACTGTGCAATTGAATATTTCTTGCTGTTGTGCAATACTGTACAATTGACAATTTCTTCCTATTGTGCAATATTGTGCTATTGGATATTTCTTGCTATTGCGCAATACTGTGCAATTGAAGATTTCTTGCTATTGCGCAATACTGTGCAATTGAAAATTTCTTGCTATTGCACAATACTTATTATATAATAATTTACATATCCTGTTTGGTGTGTATCTCCTGCCATATCATTATTATTTGCTTTTAAATATAAATCAGAAATAACCAACTTAAAATGGAAAATTTTAAAGAAAAAAAAAAAAGAAAAAAGGAAGACTGGGAAACCCCCTCCCAATTTTTGAACCCCTTATGATTCATCACCCCAAACTCAATCCCAGCCTTCAATGAGGTATGGTACCTTGCAGTACATTTCAGAGATCCATACACTTAAACACAAGTTATTGTCTGGAAACTAGAAAATGCTTATTTTGACCCTTTTGGCCCCTAATTCCTAAACGTTTAGGGCAATTACCCCAAACTCAATTCCAGCTTTCCTTTGTGATATGGAACCTTGTAGTACAATTTCAGAAAGATCCATACACTTACACACAAGTTATTGTCCTGAAACTAGAAAAATGCTTATTTTTGCCCTTTCTTGGCCCCTAATTCCTAAAATTTTGAGGCAATTACCCCAAAATCAATCCCAGCATTCCCTTTGTGATATGGAACCTTGTGGTACAATGTCAGAGAGATCCATACACTTACACACAAGTTATTGTCTGGAAGTTATAAAATCGGATTCCTTTTTCAAACATGTGATATATCATGTGATTGAAAATATGTCGTCTGTTAACAAAGAATAAAATTAAAATGTCTGAATCTTCCGACGAGGAATTCTTGGGTTTCAAGGCTGATGAAATTGACCAAGCAGTTCTATGGTATAAACAAGTATTGCTACATCAAGGAATCTGGGATGATTCTAATGAAAATTCATCAGGAAACGAATTAGAGGCATCAGAAGCAGGACCCACCCTTCCTATTTTTCGCATGCCATTTTTATAATGTCAAAGAGACCTACAAACCAGTTGAATCCAGTAAAGAAAGTGTTTTATAAATATATATATCTCGCCATTTACAGTATATCATATTTATCAAATTCTCTTTTGTCCTGTTCAAATCAATTTTATTTCATACCATTACAGTATAAACAGTACCCGTCTACAAAGTTGATGCTTTCGCAATGTTTCTTGAGAAATGAATTGTCTATGTCTTTGAATTTTTACTTCCATATAAATTGCTGTTTCAACAATTGGTGAAAATGTAAAATTAGCGATAACAAAAGGGACTGGTGTGAACATCGATATCCAGGTGACTAGATGTAGCTTTTGGCAGTCTGGAAAAGCAAAGTGATGGACCGGAAAGCCACTTCTTAGCCCCAATCACCCAGTAGCATGATCCCTGGTGAAATGGCTCTTTGGGGAAAATGTAATTTAAGGTTCATCATAACAAATGGACAAAAATGGCTGTATTTCCACCTCAAAAACTACTCTGAGTACAGACTTACCTGTCCAATTGGAAAAGTTTTAAGGCCTGGCATCCACTAGATATATAAAATTTAAGTGCATTTTGTGTTTCAGAAAGATAAAATCTTTTATGGGTTTTGATGGGCACTTTTTTTCGTTCAGGCAGGTGTAAAAATAAACTAAGTTGGGATACAACTTTGAGATGCTCCCTCTCAGGTAAAAACTGTATTGTATTGTATTGATTGTCCTTGATTGACCTGGACAATAGACAGACAATAGGTATCTACACAAGGGTAACATAAATGACCGAATAACACCCTTATTATCCAAATAACACTTGTAATGACCAAATAACACTTGAAATTTTAATATCAGCACATATTGGTGACATTGAAACATTTATTGGACAATACTCTGTATATACAGTACATTATTTAATACTTTATTTTCATAGCATTTCCCTTTGAAAGCATATGCAATCATTCTTTTATTCTTCCCATTGTGTTTTCCTTGGTTGCCATGTTGGATGACCAGGATGTACACACTATATTTATAATGATCTTTATGAACTTACCTGCTTTCTGTAAATCATTTTTTAAGTTATAAAATACACTTATATAATATTATTTAATAATCAATGTTCAAATGTCACCAATATGTGTTAATATTAAAATTTCAAGTGTTACTTGGATAATAACGGTGTTATTTGGTCATTCGAGGTACCGTCTACACAACTATAAGTGAGTTAAAGGGTTTAACTGAGTGGACAGTATCAAAGCAATTCAGGTGTTTGTTTATTTTTACACCTTCTGCAGAAAGGAAAAAAAATGCCCATCAAAATCCAAAAAAAATTATATCTTTCTGAAACACATAATGCATTTAACTTTTATATATCTAGTGGATGCCATGCCTTAGAACTTTTCCAATTGGACAGTAAGTCTGTACTCAAGAGTAGTTTTTGAGGTGGAAATACAGTCATTTTTGTCCATTTGTTATGATGAACCTTAATTGAATGTTAGTGCAGTGAAATCTAAAGTTGACATTATCATCACTGAAAATTGATACATGTTTTGTGGTATAATACCCATGATGGGGATAATACTCATTTATGTCTTATGAGAATCTTCCATAACCTGTTTAATGCAGTTCGTGTCAGACAGTACGTTGTGCGCAGTTAAAAAAATAATTAGTGTTACACACCCTCGGGCTGCTTCCAAACTCTTGATCAGCTTCTTAATCTTCCAAATCTCTACATTCCGATCAGCGCTAGTTTCAGAACCATCTACTCCGTTTGTTGCCATCTTTGACAAAGTCTTGGTATTAACCACTCCGTATGGCGGGAAGATTTCTTGCTCAATCTCCCCTTGTATTCCTATAAGGAAGATTATTTCACAACAGTTTTGTTTATAGGGTCTATGCTATTGATTAATTAGAAAATTCACAAGAAAGAAAACCTAAGGACAAATATAGCAGATTTTTCACTTCGTGGTGTAATGACAACTTCCCATCCACCATTGACCATGTGAAATCTCTGACGTCACTTCGGAGGAAATGGATCTAAATTTTCTCTTTTTTCTGAAAAAATAGGCTAAAAAATTCCGAATTCTTTACATTTATTAATTTATTGAACATGGAAATCCTCTCTCTGTATGATTCCCCTGAAAAATCACTTATTGTTCATGACCTGTTCTAAACTTTGACCTTTTCCTTAAGTTCAAAGGTGGAGGTTCATAATGGCTGCGCCCATAGAACATTTGTCAACCCTGATTTAAACTAGTCACCTGTTGTTTAGGGCAGGGCAGGGGTGAGCAAGGATTTGTGTAGAAATCCTTGGGTTGAGGGAGTAGCGAAGGCATGTCTAAATTTACAATACAATACTAATGGTCAAGTATAGATTCAAGATTTTATTATCCAATCATGGACCCTCAACTGAAGGGGCATACACACAAAATACAACAATTTTACAATGATTATCATAGCATAACAAATTATTAAAGGTACATTGGTAGTGCACAACTGTTTGTACTTGTTGGGGCTAACTCAACGAATTATAGTTATCTCGTACCATTGTAAACTCGTACCAATGTCAACTCGTACCACTAAAAAAAACCTCGTACCAATGCAAACTCGTACCACTGCTAACTCGTACCACGGTAAATTCATACCATTGTAAACTCGTACCAACTTATTTTAAATAAATGCATTCAAATGGTGTTTAATGATGAATATATAATTTAATTTCACTCAATACCTCTTAAGTCTGTAAAATGTATATAATTTGAAATTTGTGGCTAATTTTCCTTGTCTAATTGGATAGAGAAAACCGTGGCAGATTGGCTTTGTTGTCTCCCTTGAATATACTCTTTTTTTAAACTTTTATTGACAACTATTTGATTTAATTTTTAATCATTCCAAATCAGACACATTTAATAGATTTGGGTATTTTCTATTGTTTCTAAAAGGAATTTTATTTAATGAAAGAATTTTTTATTGTGTTTTAAAGGTTTAAAATTGTTTATGACCAACAGTTATTATCATTCTTTTCATTTATATATATCACCTGTAGTGGAAGATATGCATCGCTCTTTTTAGAAAAGTAGTGACCTTGGTGGGGTTCGTGTTGCTTAGACTTTCGTTTCCTATGTTGTTTTTAATAATCAACCAATAATCACACAATCAAAGGAAATTAATATATTAATTAGCATGTAATTTTTTGTATAAAGCTTAAAAAAAAATCATAAAATATTCGTATTTTTATCTAAGTTTTCATTAAAATCTAGTATAAAATTCAAGTAATTCAACTTTTTTATTAGGTTTACCAAAAAAAACATTCGTATTTTTGAATATATTTTTAATGGTACGAGTTTGCAGTGGTACGAGTTCTGATCTGTACGACTTCCCAGTGGTACGAGTTTACGTTGGTACGAGTTAACTTTTTTTGGTACGAGTTTACGTGGTACGAGTTTACAATGGTACGAGTTAACTTGCTTCCAACTCAACTATCGTTATACAGAAAGAACACAACCATACAGTTTAAAGTTTACTTCATATATAAAGAGCTGCTAAGGCTATGTCCCGCATTGACGTCAACCCTAGATACAATTGGTAAAACGCGACGTCTTAACTCCCGCGGTATTCTCAACAGTACTAAAAGAGGCAAACAATATATACACCTTATCGCTATTTGGGAATCTGTGCCTCTTGACCAGAGAATCTGCGCCACTTGAACTATTTACGCTATACAACAATCACTTTGCCTACATGTATGTGGCGTCAGACATATTCCATTATGACGTCAAAATTTTACGGGAACCTTTTTTTTTTTCTTTGCTGATTAAAAAAAGAACATGGTAAAGAAAATGAATTTCATCCTCAACATCATCAGAGAAACATCTGTCACATATTCTTTCTTCATAAGGCACACTTGGTTTAATGTATTGCCAGTTTCAACCTTTAACTTGTGGTTACTTATTCTGAACTTTGTGTAGATTTTTCTTATTTTGAAGTCTTGAATAAAATCCAAATATTTCTCACTTTCAAATGAACATTTAAATTTTAAATATGTGTGTAGTTTACCATTTTCCATGATCTACTTATGTCTTGTATCTGCCCATACTTTTTTGTAAAAATTTGAACAGTATGTTTTAAGTTTACTGTTCATAGTGGGGCTTGTATCTATTAAAATCAGATTTTGAAATATCAACATTTACAATATTTGACACATGTAGAAAATATGTGTACCAAGTGTGTATTCCTTGATAATGTAGCATTTTATTTTCTATATACATGTAAGCATTTTCCAATAATGAGTTCTTAGACTTTTCTATTTTTATGTAAGTCTAGTTTACCAAGTAAAAATAAAAAGATAGATTGATCTCTTAAAAAATCTCTTTTTCCAAAGGCATCAAATGCAGAAACAATCAGGAATCTAGAAAAAACTTGCTATAAAGCAAAGGTTGCCTATAACAGATACAGTTATTTTACATTAGCTTATCACCGCACACACAACTAGCAGATTAATTACAACTAATCACACATAGATAAACATAACACATCATATAAAGAATACACAATGATTTGTTTTTCATTTCAATAATTGTAATATAATGACCACCGCACTAAATAAGTAAAAGTAATGGGAGTAAATGCTGATTACCAATTTATTAATCTGAGGATCTCTAGCTGGACAAAGGGCCATGTGAGCTATTGCCATCACAATGCATTCCTCGTCATCGTAATAAACTTTTACAAAAATGTTTTTCTCTGAAACCACTGGACCAATTTCATCCAAACTATGATTAAATGATCCTTAGTGTATAGACCAACATGCTGCCATGACTTAAAATAAAACATAAGGGTAAAATGCATTAATTGTCTAATATCTTGAAAAACCTGACCCAGGTATAATTATGCTCAAAATGCAAAATGTTAACATCTAACTATTTCTATTTTCACCAAAATAATCAGATAATTCCTTTCAAGTTTTTGCCTATTATCTTGAAAACTGCAATAGATAAGCAGAAACTGTAACAACAAACATGACCAGTAATGCAAGATCTATAAAAATGCCAATATGACCTAAACTGTTGGATGACTCCTTATAGGAGTTATTGGCCTTAAATGATGATAAAACTGTGAACAGCAAAATATCAGATATACAAGATCTACACAACTGCTGTGATGAGCTAATCAAGTGAATGACTTTTTGTAGAGGTTATTGCCCTTTAATAAGAATTTTGACAATACACGACCCATTATATGTTACTGTGGTATGATTGTAAGTGTTGCTGTCCACATGTGCAGTTCAATGAAAATTCTGACCAAATTGCAATTTGTTTTTGGGAAGTTTGCTATAGCAATACTTTCCTTAGGCGTCGGCCTCAAACTTCCGGTGACAGACTATCGCAAATGTTCTGCTCCAAGATAATGTAGTAATAGTGTTTGAATACTGATTGTAAGAAGATTCTTTGAAATTTTGAGTCCTTTTGAAAAGATTAATACAGCTTGAATAAAAAGGAATGAATGTTCATCGACAGTTCAGATGAATTTAACTTCATTTTGAAAATAACTATCACAAACACTACTTCGCGGATCTTCCATGCGCTGAAGAGAAAATCAAAGAAATCTACGCGAGACAGCGTTTAATTCATTCATTAATATTTCATGAATGAACATTTTCCCGCGCTTTTTTTACTCTGTACGATAGTTACAAATGTTTATTATTAAATAAGTAAAAGTCCGAGTGTATCGAAAGAATCCGTATGGCTGACATTACTGATATGTTTTGACCAAGCCTTCGGATAATTGACAAGTGATAAAAGTTTGATTGAACAATTATACACTGGTGACAGAAATACTCGATAATCATATGGCTTATGTCACACGCCATCGATGAGTAAAGGTAAATACCGGCTATGATAGAAAGGTGCATGTTTTGCACAGGAATCGGAAGTTCTATCAATAAAATTCTGTAAATAATAAAGTCGACTATCAATAGAGCTTCTCGCTTTCTACGAGAAGCTCTATTGATAGTCGACTTTATTATTTACAGAATTTTATTGATAGAACTCCGATTCCTGTGGTTTTGTTAAAACATCGATCAGAATGTTTTGATGCCAAAAACATTTGAAAACTTTTAAATTCCGCTATTTAAATACTAGCTATTTCACATTCCAATGTGGATTTAAGGACCTTCACTCGTCCAGCATGCTCAGTCACGTGGGTCAAACTGACAGCTGAAAAACATTGACTGAACGACAGTTCGTACATATCGCAGCCTCCTCAGCGTTACGATTAACAATTACATTTGTACACAAATCGTTACAAGGATATATAAGGCAGACAAGTCAGCTTCTACTTAGAATAACTCAGTGTATCAAGACAAGTGCTGTAGCAATTATTTACATGATTAAATAAAATCTGTCCATGTAATAGGAAAATGACTTTCTTTTTCTTAGTGCTAGTCCAAATAATTATGACAAACCAAAAATCTCAAATGTTATTGTCTCAATGCTAAATTTCACAGCATCAACTATAAAATGTGTTACAGCCGGGTTACTAGCACCTCTATGAATCTAGTGTATATAAACTTTTATTCATGTCGTCATACTGCTATTGTTATGTCTCCACCGTATTAAGTTTTACCTTTTTCTTCTGTAAGTATTTACGTCCCTTACTTGTATGTACGCCGGTACATCCCATCTGTTCTCTAACTTTAGTTTTCCTAAACCAAATTGTATGAAACTTATACTAATGCTTATTTCCACAAAACACAGGTCAAGTTGAATTTTGGTGGCGTCGATTTTACAATTCTAGAGTTATGCTCCTTAACAAATGAAAAGTTGCTTGAATTTTTGTTTACGATCTCTAATTTTAGTTTGTCTCAACCAAATGTTATGAAACTTATACACAATGCTCATTATCACAAAACACTGATTAAATTTGAGTTTTAGTGGCGCCAGTTTTACTGTTCTAGAGTTATGCCCTTTACAAATTTAAAACTGATTGTTGTCGAGCCTTGACTTTTGTCGAAAAAGCGAGACATAGCGATCCTACATTTCAGCGGCGGCAGAGGCATCAACAAATATTCACTCTGTGGTTAAAGTTTTGAAATTTTAATAACTTTCTTAAACTATCCTAGATTTCTACCAAACTTGGACAGAAGCTTGTTTATGATCATTCAATAGTACCCAGAAGTAAATTTTGTAAAAAAATCCATTTTTTCAGTATATTACTTATAAATGGACTTGGTTTTTCTGCCAGGAAACATTACATTCACTCTGTGGCTAAAGTTTTAAAATTTTAATAACTTTCTTAAACTATCCTGGATTTGTATCAAACTTGGACAAAAGCTTGTTTATGATCAAAAGCTAGTATCTAGAAGGAAATTTAGTTAAAATTTTGTTCTTGTTTTTCCGTATTTTACGTAATGGACTTAGCTTTTCTTCCAGTTAACATTACATACAGTCTGCAGTTATTTTTAAAACATTTATTAGATTCATAAACTATCCTGGATTTTTACCAAACTTGGACAGAAGCTTCTTACAATCAAAAGATAGTACAGAGAGGAATATTTTATTAATTTTTCCTCATTTTTGTTGAGCCTCGATTAACAGCAAAAGTAGGCGAAACAGCGGGTTCAGGAACACTTACGATTTTTTCAATTCCATGCTCTAACTTTAGTGTGCCTCAACCAAATGTTACGAAACTTATACAAAATACTTTTAACCACAACACCAAGATCAAGTTTGAATTTCGATGCCGTCATTTTACTGTTGTTGTTAGGGTTATGCCCAGTTACGAATGGAAAAAAATACTATAAAATCACAGGCCCTAGATATGGCATGGGCACATAAAGAAATTAACAGAGCTTATTGTATATTTGATTATTTTAGAACAACAGTTCAAGGTAGCAATAGAAAATATCAAAATTTTATATGACAAACTTTTATGAAAAAAGAAAATGGTTTAGTTAAAAATATCAAAGCTGTGATTGAATACATATTTAAAATAATACACATCTATAACCTATTTGAAAAATACACATCTACAGTTGCAAACTTCCCAGAGGTGCTATCCAGCACTTTGATTTATTAAATCAAACTGATCTACTGTTCAGAAATTTTCACAAACTTTTGTAGAAGAATCACAGTCAAGCCATCAAAGTGCAAAGTGATAAAATAAAGCATACTTACAATCCATCATGATTTGAACTTCATGGCTGTTATGATTGTTTACTTAATTTTTGAGTTTTTGCCCATTGTGTCAAAAAAATAAAATATGTAAATAAAAACAGAAAACAGCAACAATTATCAGCAATACAAGATCTACAAAAATGCAAATCATGACCAAATCCATTGGATGACTCCTTTTATGAGTTGTTAAATGTTTAATGACCATTTTGACTAATTTTCAAGTTTTTGCCTGTAGTTATTATTCAAATTTTTGACAGATGAGCTATTCAGCCTCTTAGAGCCTAATGTGTGTATTTTTATACTGCTACTTTTTAAAAAGGGCGATGTATAGTGACGGGGGAGTCCAGTCAGTTTGTTTCCTCCTTCTTTCTTCCTTCTGTCACTTTTTTGTATCACCAACTGCTCCTGAACTGCTTGACAGAATTTTAAACAACATACAGAATCTTACTCACATGATGTACATTTTGTACTTTTGCACCTCCTATTTATTTTCTTCTTCTGAATTATTTTTTGGGGTTTACTTTGACATTAGATGGACATGGACTTTGCCATAACTGCACACTATAGGAGGGTCTGAATGGGTGTCCTGCATATCGATATACATGTACTTATATTTTAAAGGCATTATATTTATATTTTTGCACCCTGTTATCCTCTATTCCTTATATTTTTGCTCGTTTTTCTGTATTCATTATTTTTTAAGCCCATTATTCTCTATTCTGTAAACCCCTACCAGACCCTCCAATAGTATACATATGTATTCTTCCTCCTCTTAAGCCCCTTATCATAATCAAATGAAATTCTTAGAATCTTTACCAAATAGTGCCGTTGTGCACCTCCTGTTTTGATGTATGCTCAGAATTGTTTAGGTTTCCTTTATCAAAGTATGGACTTTGCCAATTTTTATTTGGGGGCACCCATATTGTATACGCAACTCTTCCTACCAAATCATTACAATATATTGAAACTTTCTCTCCATATAAAGCTATAATGCCATTCTGCATCTTTTAATCAGAATAATTTTTATGGGTTTCCCTTTATACCAAAGCACGGACTTTGCCATTTGCCATTGCTTTATTTTACAAAATCACTTCTCAGTTCTGTATTAAATGCAGCATATATATAATTGCACACAAAGTATTTTCAAGAATAGAACATTATGTCACTTTCTAAATGTACTAAACTAAAGAGTAGCAATGTAAAATTGGACAAAAAAAGGCATAATCTATTTTTGGTAATAGTGGTAGGAAAATGTAATATAATGTATGGGGCTCCAGCAGTGTACCCCCTTGGGTTGGAAGGTTGCTTGTAAGCAAATTTAAGTAAATATTTACATAAAAATTTGATTAATTTTAAAGGTCACAGGTGGTTTTAAATAAGACGTCAGGTCGCAAGCCAAACCTGCAAGGTTGCAGGTCATATCGGACCATGTTGGAGCCACATGTATTTTTTCATATATATTTTCAAACACAATTAAAAATTGAAAAAATGAAAATTAAAGATTGTTCAGGATCCGGGAAAACCCCAATTGAACAAAAGGAAAAAAATGACAGGTATTTGCAAGTGTTTGTGATACCACTACCCCAATAAATGTTCTCCCATTGACTTCCATTGCAGGTGAAATAATAAAAGCAGACTATCAAGCAGGAAAAATTCCACACTACAGTGTCACAAATTTACATAATAAGTAGTTAGTATAAGGATTTAACTCTTGTTTCTCATTTATTTTGATCTTCTATAGACAATGATAGAGATAGGAATACTCAGTTCCATTGGTCAATGGACACTGTTTTTTCTTATTGTTCCCCATGTGAAAATGAAAATGTTCTCTAATAGGAATAGCTATAGGTTAAAGGCTAAACCAACTTTCTTTTCAATGTTGATAATGATTTATCTCAATTTTCATTCTTTAATTTATTTTACAGGATTCTCAGATTAAACAGGTGAATCTGAATTAGGGATGAACAATTCTTGTGTGTGATAACTTTAAATAAAGATGCCATGGATACACAGTCATTAAAATCGTCAAAATGTCTAGTTGTTTTGAGTGGAATTCCAGGATGTGGTAAAAGTACTCTTGCTAAACTTTTATATGATAAGCTTGGCAGTATGTATGTGGAAGAACAATGGAGTCATTTAAAGTCATCAAAGTGTCTTGATGTTATAGTGGTGTCTTATGATGAATTAATTCCAGAGAATATACCTCTAGATGATAAGGCAGGTATACTCATGAGTACATCTGTTTATATTTAGTATGAAAAATGTAATGCATAATTTTTTGTCATTGTCATGTATATATATTGCGTCACAATTCCAGTCCACTTCTGTCAATGGATATTTACAAGAAAAATCATAACTTAATTAGTATGAATAATATGGGCAATTGATTTTTTACTGTGTATTGAGAGAAACTTAATATTGATAAATACAGCACAATAACAAACTTAAGTTTTAACATGAATTGAAGCAATTAGTAATACAAAGTTCTATAAGATTAATGGGATTACTAGTACTCAAAATGTTCAGTTGACAAAGAAAATTTATGAGATTTTTTTTCAAGAATGCAAAATGAAAACTCCCTTAAGTTTTCTTCTGACATGTCGGATCACAGGAGGAGTTGTTTACATTTTTTTTAATACTGTTCTGGCTAACCCATGAAATGCATGGCTAAGGCAGAATTTAAAAAAAAATTTTTTATCATTCCTTAGTTGTTCATTTTGATTTCTTGTTGTTTTAGGTCAACTAGCTGTACTTGCCAGTATTCCACCACCCATTGGATAAATGTAAACAAATATTTAAATTAAACTAGACCAGAAAGATGCTCTAGTCATACCCATGCAATGTCCCTGTTGATAATAAACATTGCAGCTGTAACTACTAGTTATAAAATATGAACAAAACACCCATGCAGCGATGCTGACATTTTTCTCTGCAATTGTATATAACCTCCTGAGCCTAAACTAGTCATTGTGATCCTTTAAGGTCTATTTTGAGCTCTCCTGGTTTAAAAAAAACTGACATCCATTTCTTGATCATTCTCTCATGAATATGAATTAGATAACAAATATCAGATTTTCAATCCAGATCTGTAAATTTTTTTTATGCATATGCATATTAAAAATGCTTCAGTTAGGCTATGAATGTAGTAATGAATAATTTCTGTCAAAGATAAAACTGTCACAATTTTCATGTAATTTTTTTCTTTTAGTCTCAACAGACCTGGAAAGAATACAGGAAGGAAATACTTTTTTGTATTGACTATCTTTTCAACAAAGAAATATCATTGGAAAATTTAACCAAGGTTCCACCTGGTGTTAGTGATGCATTATGGGAAAAGTTTTATTCTATTGTTAGAGGGCAGTTCACTTCAGCAGAATCTGTTGTCATAGTACTAGATGACAACATGTATTATACGAGTATGAGGCACAAGTATTTCCAAATAGCTAGAAAGTGTAAGTAATAAAAAGATAAAGAAAATGAATTAATTATGAATTGCAAAACTTTATCCACAATTAATAGAAAGACACTTAATGCAAAATCTTCTTTTCTGAAACAGAATAAAAAGTGTCTAGTCTTAAAATTTATTTTATAGTCAGCCAGCTGATATGGCGGCTTTAAATTGTCATAGATTTACTCAAGTACAGATTCTATTAGTATTCGTACTTGAAATTTATAAAATTAAATCTTTTGTTTCAAGAAGGGACCATTTACAAAACAGCAAGCAAAGTCGATATAAGCTAGGGTTAGACTGGATTCAAGGTACAATATACTGTATTTGGTCTTGCTCATAACAGATTTAAGATATTGGAAAGTCCAACAGTACTATTTATGTTAAACATATACAAAACCTAAAGCCAAATATTCTATGACGTTTTAACAATTTTCCTGTGTATAAACATTTTTTATTCATGTTGAATATATAATTATACAATGTACTACAGATACTTGTGGATTTTGTCAGCTTTATCTTGCTTGTAATGTTCAAACAGCTCTGGAAAGAAATGTGGAACGTAATCAGCCAATCACAGATGATGTAATTGTAGCTATGGCAACTAAAATAGAGCCACCAAATACACATTACAATAGTTGGGAAACTAACAGTATAGTCATAAATACTGACTCAGAGATAGAAAGGTATCTACATTTATCATTATTTTTTAATATACTGTAAGCCAACTTCTTTTCGCAGATACTCTATTTCCAGTTCAGTCCATTCTATCTGACTTAGCAATGATTTATATTTGGGACTTCTAATTTTCTAGATGTATTTATATAGAGGAAGATCCTAATAACTATTCGCAACAATTTATATTTGTATCATTTTCTATTTGCAAAAGTTGCAAAACTAAATCCTATGTGAAAATTAGTTGGTTTATAGTATACATTTGGTTTATTGATGAAAAAGACAAAATTCTCAATCATTACATTAAGAAAAAATACTAAAATAAAAAGCATAATATAATGTATTAGTTGCAGACATCCTTAAAGCAGACTGCATAAACAATGTTAAATTCATTACTGACTTGATTTGATTTAAACCTTTATTGTGCTTTTACTGTTTTTAATTAAACATTTCATAATCGTTATTTCTTCCTTGTTTAGTCAGTTACCTAGGATAATGTCATTGGTGAAGACAGCAATGTTAAATCCAGTTCAACCAATAGAGGAAACTGATCCAGCATTAACAGCAGAGAGTCGTCAGATCTGTTCAAGTAACATCATCCACCAATCAGATCAGATCTTACGAAAGATTGTTAGTCAGAAAATGACAAATTTAAAAGGTATGTATAAAAATGGCAGATTCTTTAAACATCTGTTTGTTTCTCCATGTGATTTACTCCCCTGTAAAGTCATTCTCAGGTCTTATCACATTACTTTGGTTAACTTCTTGATTATGCTCTAATTTGACAGTACCATTAAATGGACAGTTTATTTGGTTTATCATACGTATTGTAATGGATGTAATTTGATAGTCTCCCTTTAAAAGTTTCAAGTTTGTATTTTCTTAATTAAATGTTTATTTTATGTTTAATTTGATCTAGACATACTGAAAAACAAAGTAGCTTTATTAGTTTAACTATAAAAGTATTCAAATTTCATGTTAACTTCATATATTCGATGAATATTCGTTTATTCAACATTTCTTAAATACCATATCATTATTTATATCTTTGTAAGTGATAAGTTTTCCATAAAACTTTATCAGGAGTTGCTCCAGTGGGGAGAAGTTTACTCTCCAAGTGTATATATGAGCCATCAGTGTAACATTGCCACCTTTCTCTAATATACAGCTTGCAGGAATCCATTGATTCCACTCAAGTTAATTTTCAGCAACTACATTTGCATTAATTTGATACAATTTTATAAATTCTAAACCACAATGGGAAGTATACAGTTACATTTACTTTTTGACATTAGTTTTTGAATTACTATTCCATTTGAATTCATTTGACTTGAAATACTTTTCTTTTTCATTTCGTTTGTGAACTATTTCAATTTAATTATATTTCGTTTTTGAACTTAAATTATGAAATACTATTCTTATTTGATTTAGTTTGACTACTGGCCACTACACGTCCGGAGAGTTGTCGACACGGAGCCCCTCCTGTTACATTATTTAAAAAGTTAAAATTGCTATTTGCTGTTTTCCAAAATAACAATATTAAATTTTCAAAAATGAATTGATATTTTGCATCCAAGTACTCCATTCCCATCAATGCCTGCACAAAGTATAAATCTTTTTTGCCTGTTGAATGTCAGGCATGGGACAGGTTCGAAAATAGGTTACAAGTTTTTGTAATCGACCCACTTTTGAGTGCACTTATGCAATGGAGTGAACCCATTTTGTGGAATTTAACTCCTACAGTTTTCAATCTTAAGCCTTTAATTTTTTCAGAATGCATGTGCATTGTATGTACATTGAGTATGTGCACTTCACTTTGAGTAGTCATTTTGAAAAAAAATCAGATTTGCAAGATGATGAAACTTACCATTTTTTGCAACATTCTCTTTCGAGGATAGCCATTTCAGGCTTTAAACTTTAAAGAAGTATGTATATGCAGTTAAGCTATTTATATTTTTAATCATATTCACTTGTATCTATGGTTCTCATGGTTAACTGTACTGTAGTATCCTATGTGCTGTTAAAACCAACATTTCTATGTTATAAGTATTGCAATGCCAAACTAGTAAAATATGTAAAACATTGTACTGTATGATTTTACTTTTTTCTATTAAGGCATTGCAGAAGACAAGTCAACATTGCAACAACTATCTAAGAAATACTTAGATGTAAGAAAAACATGCTTGGATAAGATAAAAACTGGACAAGTTTCATTTCCTGTAACTGTGGATGAGCCAAATGTTTCATGTGATATAAACAGTGAATTGTACCAACAGATTCTTAGATTGTTTGAACAGTTGTTGAAAGAAATAACTTGATATGAAATAAAACATCAGCATACTTGGGTTAAATATTAAAACAATTCAAGTAAACAGAACCTGTCAAAGACATAATATGCGTTACACTAAAAATTGCTGTATAAACCAATAAATTTCCTTAATTGCCATTTATCTTTAATGTGGAAAGAGGACTACACATTTCTTATAATGCATCATTATTAAACACTAATGTTGATTATAAAACCAATGATATAAAGATAATAAAACTGTTCTCTATAAAAAATAAGAAAAAGTGGTATGATTAACAAAGAGACAACTATCCATAAAGACCAAAGGACAGAGATGTTAAAATGATTTATCAACGTACAGCTTTCAACAATGAGCAAAACCAATACCATATAGTAAGCTATAAAAAGCCTGAAACAATTCAAAAGAGAAAAAACAAACAGCTATATTTATACAACAACAATGGTTTAAAATGTTTCTGAGCACTTAACCTTCACCCTAACCTCGGACTGGTGTAACAACTCTCACATAAGAACAAAGTGTAATCAGTTGGAAAGGGCTCGAATCATCAGATCAGTACAAAGCACAAAAGCAAGTAAATAAAAGACAAATAAACAAAAGAACGCAGATCTAAGAGTACTGCCAATAACTGAAAGCTAGGTTACAGCCAGATTTGAACCTATAGACAAACTTTGTTCTCCCAGATTAAAATGTCAATAAAGTTCCCCTCCAATAGACTTATGATAATAGATTTAGCGAAACAACATCCTAAGCTATCTGAAATACTCTGATCAGTGATGGAATTGAAGTTAACGAACTTTTATTTTTTATGAAGTTAAGGCACTTGATTATCATTAAAAAGAATGTCTCAGTGATAGCATTTAAAAATTCACAAAATGTGAGTGACCAAAAAACTACACGTTTGACATAGTGTGTTGTACTGTTATCTGTTGGAGACTTTCTTCTGTTGTCATTTTATCTTTTCTTGGTGATATTTTTAATACAACTAAGTTTTGCATATTAAAATTAATACAAATTTATTTCATTTGAAAGGGTCATCATGTTTCTTGCACAAAAAAATTTGTCTTTCTTTTTGTATAAAAAGATCATTAGTTGTACTCAAAGCTATATTATTTCTGTAGCTCTTTCATTATAAACCAGAAACCAGATGTTTCCTCTCGAGTAAAGACTGATTGATTGGTGTTTAAGCCCACATTCTGCACTATTGGGCTATTTTGTGATGGTCCGTTTTTATTGGTGGAGGAAGCCGGAGTGCCCATAGAAAACCACCGACCATCGGTATGAAAACTGACAATCCTATCCCGAGTAAAGGGAACTGCCTCTTTGACATGAGGTAGCATGTTGACCATAAAAACAGAAGGGTATCAGTTTGATCCACTTCCAGGTAAAACCAAAGATTTACCCTGTATTGCTTTTTAGCCAATACATCACTGATGAGTATGAGCAAATCAGGGTTGCATAAATGTGTCAGGATAGGCAGACATTTTCCTGCAGAAAGATACCTTGTGTGATAGCATGTTAAATTTTAATTAAAATTTTGGTGAATTGGTCTAGTATATGCCACTGTAATTAAGCAACTATCATTTTTATTCAAGGGGAATGATTAAATAAAGATGACCAACTACATGCATATACAAAACAAGAGTGCACACGCTGAAATGTCTTGCCTGCTTTACTGACCATTGATTTTATGTTGATAGGCCTAAATATAAAGTTTTACTACAAGTATCACATAAACTTAACATGATCAAAGAAAATGAAGTCAAGGTCAGATAAACCAAGCCAGAAATACATGTACACCTTAAAATCATTCCATATACCAAATATAGTTGACCTATTGCTTATAGTATACAAGAAACAGACCAAACCATGAAAACCTTATATTGAGCAAAGAACCATGAACCCTGCCAGACAGACATGTACACCTTACGATCATTACATGCTTTAAATATAGTTGACCTGTTGCATATAGTATCTAAGAAAAATAACTTAACCAGAAAAACTTAACAATGACCAATGAACCATGAAAATGAGGTCAAGGTCAGATGATAACTGCCAGACAGACATATACACCTTACAATCATTCCATATACCAAATATAGTTGACCTATTGCTCATAGTTTAAGAAGAACACACCAAAACACAAAACTTAACATTAAGCAATGAACCGTAAAAGTGAGGTCAAGGTAAAATAAAACCTGCCAGACTGACATGTACATCGTAAAATATTTCCATACACCAAATATAGTTGACCTATTGCTCATAGTTTAAGAAAAACACACCAAAACACAAAAACTTAACATTGAGCAATGAACTGTAAAAGTGAGGTCAAGGTAAAATAAAACCTGCCAGACTGACATGTACATCATAAAATATTTCCATACACCAAATATAGTTGACCTATTGCATATGGTATTAGAAAAACAGACCAAAACACAAAAACTTAACTTTAACCACTGAACCATGAAAATGAGGCCAAGGTCAGATGACACCTGCCAGTTGGACATGTACACCTTACAATCATTCCATACACCACAAATAGTAGATCTATTGCTTAAAGTACTATCCCTATGTTGAGCTCTCTGCAGGCTCGACCAAAAACCACAAAAAGGCAAATAGCTCATAAATGATGGCAGACATCCCTGAAAAGGGCACTAATGTATTGGTTATGTTAGTGACTTGCAAGTCATTACTGGGTAGTTGATTCTATCAATTAAGACATAAGTATAAGTCATGTTTATGTTGTTAAATTGGTTGCTATACACTCAAATATAAGGCAGTTATTTTTAGTTCCTCTTTTCAAGACTTTTGATTGGCTGTTAATTTATTATGGCATCATTGATAGTTTTGCATTGTTACTGCCAGGTCTTGTGTCTTATCAAAGTTTAAAACAGCTATCACCATCCCCGCCGCTCTTCCATAAATTTTTGAATGTTTTTGTTTAGCACATTAAATGTTGTTTTTGTGTACATGTAACTACCTCTGAATATGTTTTCATATATCCTTTTTATTTTAGTACATTATTGTTTGTATTTACACTTGTCAACCATATACATGTACTTTGGGCAGATTCAGTAAATATTTAAGCCGTATTAATTAAATAATCTGGGAATGGGAATACATAATTCATTAATTCCCCAAAATTCTGTAGTTTTCATTTGTTTCGATGTACAGTACATTAAAGTTTGAATGGGCAATTAAATTTGTCTAGCATTTTTTGCTATCTTCATCCACATCAATTTGAAGTAATGCTCTTCCGGCTCTTGTAGCACACTTGTCTTCCGGCTCTCGTAGTTCTGGCTACACCGAGTAGCATCTACCATTGCTTCCGGCTGTTGTAGCTTACTACACCGAGTTGAGCATTATTTCCATGTGCATTACTGACATTGTTATTCCGGCTCTTGTAGCCTTAGCTGCACTGAGTAAACAACTACTTTTCTGCTCTGATAGCTTTCCAATAGCTGCTACACCGAGTTTAACTATGTCAGTAATTTAGAAAATGCTGAGTCTGCCCCAAACCCAAATCAAGTATAAGTTTTAGTTATTTTGTTTTAAGAAGTTATGTAATATAGTATAATCATTTTGACTAGAGTAATTTTGTGTGACTTAATGTGTATGTGAATATATTGATATTATGTTTTTAGTAATAGAAATTATCAACTACTTTAGTTTTGTCCAATTATTACATTAGGGAGCGATATCTAAATTAGAGAATCGGAATAGTAAGTCGACATCACTTTTCTTATTACTATACTAGTGATAAGATCCATCGTCAAACTTATACATGTAAATGTAGAAATTGGTATATGAGTAAGTGCACTCGTTGCAAATATGGGGTATATGTCAATGTATACCAAGCAGAGTCTAACAGTAACCCATAATGACTTATGATAGACCATATGGCATGAATTCTTGAGCTAATCCCATACTATGTTCATCTTAATTGAGTTTTGTCTTAAGTTGTTCTCTTGCATAGTCATATTTATATGGGAATGGTTTATTGTTAAACTCTACAGAGCTCACAATTGCAAGTTACTTGCAGTACACTATGACCACTTTATTCGTCAGGTACATTACAAACTATACATGTATGCTGATTGATCTCAGAATCATGATACAATACAACTACAATATTTGGTATTACCATTCAAGCTGGGATAAGAATACAGCTGAAGGAGCGAACTTGGTTTTCTATTCTAATTTAGTATTTACAACATAAACTCTGTGTTATCACACCCAAATTTTTCAAAAACAATCAGATAAAGAGGAATTTCAAGCTTTTTACAATGTTCCACTAATACATGTGTATGTTTAACTACTGCAATTCCTGTGAAACCACCAGTCTGAGATTGCTCCGACGGCCCTTTTTAGGGCTTGTTGGGCCCATGGCATTAGACCAATCTCGGACTACCATCAAAGTTCATTATTTGATTATAGATCAACATAACATGATTGTACTCTTAGTAGGTCTTCCTCACTATAAGAACGAATGATTTTATACTGTAAATTGTTGATTGACAAATGTTTTATTAACCTGTCAGAAATCCCTCCAAGCCTTCTGCTTCTTTCAATGCTATTTTTAAATGCTGTGTATGTTACAATACGTCTTCAGAGCTTGAAAAGAAATGACATTGTACATTCTTAATGTGCCTGTCCCAAGTCAAAGTCTTTTAATCCTGTGGTTGGGTTGGTTTGCTGGCTGCCATAACTGTTTTAAACTTGGCTTCTGTAGGAAAAATTCAGTTATTAATTTGGTGAAGTACTGCAGGTGAGCGGCTGCACGGCTGCCAACAGTTTCTGTGCAATAACTTATGAACTGTTCAACCAATGCTTTTCAAATTTTATTATGTTACTACTGATGGCAAAATTGAGGTCAGGTTTGATATTGACGAATTTCACTTGTACCGTTCACTAATTATTGTCTCTGATATTGGAAAATGACACTTTATTTCATTTCTGTGTTATAACTTATGATCCGTTCAACCAATGCTTTTCAAATTTTAATATGTTGTTCTTAAATACAAAATGGAGGTCTAGTTTAAAATTCATGGGACGTAACAAATGTAAATTACCATAAAGATGGTAAAAGATTATACCTTTGTCATTGTTTTCTGAATAATTCAGGGCACATTTTGGTATTTTGACACAAACCTTAATGAAAACTACTATATAACAAAATTTGTTTTTAAATCATTCGATTGTCATAAAAAAGGATTAATGAAGGCCATGGTTTATTTTGTATTTATATAAATTCCTATATTGTTGAACTCTTTTTGATACTGAAAAAAAATTAAAGGGATTGAAAATATATAACACAAAGAATAATAGCCTAGGAATATATTTTTATCTTGCCTCAAGTACAGGTTAAACCCAACAGAAATTTAACATTACATATTGCCTCTTGGCATTACATTATACAAATTAACAATACAATCCATTGATATTTTCTATGCTGCTCTCATTCCATTCACAACAAAAAGAAAGAAAAATATGGTGCACAATATACATGGGCCAATTTTTTCCCAAAAAAAATTTTGGGGGAGGGGGAGACAGAGAAAATTGCTCCATTTCAAACATTTTTTTATTCATCTTTTGAAGTGAATTTTAGGAATTTAATATTTTCCCTTTTCTAACATCTTTAATGATTCTAACGGATTTAATGGCCAAGTCATTTACTTGAAAACATAAACAGGTCTGTCTCGATTCTCTGGAAAGATATTTTATGAGTATGAAAGGGAGATATACAGTGGAAATTAGAGGGATGTATATTAAAGAATCAATAATTCATACCTCCTAATCTTCATTTCACTAACATTGAAAATATTTGTATTGATAGTTTTAACAAATTTAATTGCACACCATAAAAATGTCTGTGAGGTGAGGATTTGGTGAAAAATATATTATTTAGGGAGCTCCAGAAATTATTCAAGACCTCCAAAATTCAAATTCAGGATATCCATATAATAACCAAGTATCATCTACAATGAAGTGGCATACAAGTTTTTATTTGATTTAATTCACCAAAAACTTAATGTATTTGCATTCAGTAAAGCACATGAAATATATTATTATGATATCTAATTTTAAAATGTAAACAAAATTATAATGAATTCCATAATTTATCTTTAGAACAATTATAGAAATAACATGATCATATACAAGATACTTTTTTCAATAAATTAAAATTTAAAGCGCAAATGAAAACAAGCTGATAATATTATATTAAGCTATATGCATCAAGATGTATTGCAATAGAGCACCAAAGAAGCAGTCCAGAACAAATTCAAACATACAGAATAATTGTTATCATGAAATAAATATATACCACAATATTATACTGCAAATCCAACAGAGTACAAATTAAAACGGCTTTTAATATTTTGTCATGTTGAACTTTACAAAAACTTAGCACTATTTTTTAAAATACTTACGCGATATTTATGATTTTTGTTTGTCTTTTTGAGTTGAATGTTATGGTAATTTGTAAATTGACATTTTGCTGTATTTTACCATGCATGCATTATTATGGTTATTGTAAATGTACTGAGTATACAAATGTGTTTATGTGTATATATGATGTCCTCTTGTACACCTATGTGTCTGAGGTTTATAATAAAGTATTGTCTATGTGAGATGTAGCCTTTGTAAAACCAGACGATTGAAAGCTGTCATCAACATTGTTGTCCATCAATGTAATGCATTCAGCCATTGCATACAATAAAATAATATATTACTTTTTCTCAATCATTGAGACCAGTCACCTGTCCATTTACTAGATGGATGCAAACTGTATCAATGCAGGTTTGTTTACAGCTCTTCTATAAAAGCATGCAAAGCAAACCTTTGATCAACTTGCTTGCTATGTTTGCTTGGATGTTTGCTGGGATTTGATTGGACAATAAAAATTGACATGCAATGAAGTTAATGTTTATTGTCCAATCAAATTCCATTATATAGTAAACAGACTGAGAAAGACTACCTACCTTTTGTTTACAAACATCCAAACAAACATAGCAAACAGGTTGATCAAAGGTTTGCTTTGCATGCTTATATAGAAGAACTGTAAAACTTACAGAACTATGGCAGCCTCTACTAGTTATGCTTTTTCTAAAATGATGAAAGAAAGGCTAAGAGATTCTTTAATCTAACTTTGTTTATCAATATCCCTTTTATTTTAGGCTAACTAATTAAAAATCAACCTTCAACATACAAACAACTCCATTAACATTAATTTATATACTGGTAGCAAATGAACGTTCCATTAAATTCTATTTAGATACTGGTAGCTTTTTTTAATGATTTTGAAATCAAGACAAGAAATGGTAGTATGTTCCAAAATTCAGAACTGACTTCTGCCACTAGGAGCAACTCCAGTGCATAATTCAGGAGTGGTATCATCATTTTAGTATATCGCTATGAAAGGCAAATATCAGTTCAGAAATCAATCATTAGTTTAAGTTTTATGCTCATATTTACATTGGTCAGTCTCAGCATCTTCATACAAAAAATTCACTTATACCAAGATGAAATTACATCATTTGATTCAAATTATCAGTAGTTTCAAATAAGGAAAGTATTTGATGAAGTTCAGAAAAAACTGCAAAGTATGGACAACAGGTCATTTTATAACAATATTGTGTTCACCTTATCTGTCCATTATTTCAATCAATTGTCCAACAATAGACCATGATGACTTTATATTTGGTCAACAGTCTGACAATGATGAGTTGTAATGTGTGAGCATTTTTTTCAGATATATCAGACACCTACTTCCTGTTTGCCAATACTTAAGATTTTTAAAAATGGTGGATAAACTTCAATATATTTCTTCACACCTTTCTCCAATTACAATTGAACAGAATAATTTCATATTTGGTCAGCAGCTCAACAGTGATGAGAAGTTATGTCTGAGCTCTTTTCAGATCTGTCAGACATTTTTTTAATGTTTTCCATATACTTTGAACTAAGAGTGGGGGTATGCTTTATACAACAAAGTGCATCTGTCTTTTCCTTCACATTACATGTGACGTCTTAAACAATATCTAATCTTCTGTGATGAATTAATACTGTGAGGTAGATACATTGTAATATGTTAAATAAAATAGCATGATTTTTTATGACCAAACTTAAACAGTGTTCTGTTAAAGAATGAGTAGAAAATAAGTTATATTGGAGGCATCATAAAATATTATGTATGATTAAAAAAAATGTAAAAAATGTCTGGTAAAAAGAAATTGTTATCAAATCTGAAGTTAAATTTCTCCTTAATGTAAAGTTATTCTTGATTGCTACAAATAAAGAACTGTTACAATGCTATCAATATATGTATTCTAATCAGTGAATCAAATTGAAAACAAACAGAACAAGATATGAATAGATTCAAAGTGCTTTGTTGTACATTGCATGTAAAACAATCAAAAAGCTTTAAAAAAATAACTAAGTTCATAGTTGTGTCATGCCTGATTTTTAGCAAAATCAACAGCAGAATTTGGACAGTCATAATACTGTAAGTATATGGTAGTGGATATACAAAGTACATGCTAAAAATTCTGAAGAGAAATCAGTTTCAGGTTTAATCTAAGGCCTCACAATCTTTTTGAAAATGAGATATTCAGATAATATTACAATAGAATGCCAACTACTTTATTCTATAAAATATATAGCATATCATAAAACCTTCTTCCAAAATACACTTATCTAAAATATTAACATTTCAACAATAATAAAATTGCAAGGTTGCTAGTATAACTGGCTGCACAGGGCTTCAAATACTGTAATTCAGATGTAAGTATGGTAATACAACTATAAACAAAAATTCGTAAGGGTTCCGTGGAACCCAGTGTCTCGCCTACTTTTTCTGTTAATTGCAGGCTAAACAAAAATGAGGAAGTAAATCAATAAAAATATTCCTCTTGATACTATCTTTTGATTGTAAGAAGCTTCTGTCCAAGTTGGTAAAAATCCAGGATAGTTTATGAATCTAATAAATGTTTAAAACTTTAACTGCAGACTGAATGTAATGTTAACTGGAAGAAAACAAAATTTCCTTCTAGATACTAGCATTTGATCATAAACAAGCTTCTGTCCAAGTTTGGTACAAATCCAAAATAGTATAAGAAAGTTATTAAAATTTTAAAAAGTTTAACCACAGAGTGAATGTGTTGTTTCCTGGCAGAAAATCTAAGTCCATTTAAAAGTAAATCAGAAAAATGGATTTATTTTTTACAAAATTTCCTTCTAGATACTAGCTTTTGATCATATACAAGCTTCTGTCCAAGTTTGGTACAAACCAAAATAGTATAAGAAAGTTATTAAAATTTTAAAACTTTAACCACAGAGTGAATGTGTTGTTTCCTGGCAGAAAATCTAAGTCCATTTAAAAGTAAATTAAGGAAAAAATGGATTTATTTTTTACAAAATTTACTTCTGGATACTATCTTATGATCATAAACAAGCTTCTGTCCAAGTTTGGTACAAACCCAGGATAGTTTAAGAAAGTTATTAAAATTTTAAAACTTTAACCACAGAGTGAATGTAATATTTCCCGCAGAAAAACTAAGTCCATTTATAAGTAAAATACGGAAAAATTTAATTTTATTTTTACAAAATTTACTTCTGGATACTATCTTATGATCATAAACAAGCTTCTGTCCAAGTTTGGTAGAAATCCAGGACAGTTTAAGAAAGTTATTAAATTTCAAAACTTTAACCACAGAGTGAATATTTGTGGACGCCGCCGCCGCCGACGACACCGACGGAATGTAGGATCGCTATGTCTCGCTTTTCGACTAAAGTCGAAGGCTCGACAAAAATTCCACAAACCTATTATCATAAGTACCAATAAAGAAATGGATAAAATCAGTTAATTGAAAATTACATGTTGATAATGATGACAGAAAAAAAATACTTGTATCACTTGTTGACAGCAAGTCAAAATGTACAAGTTTTAATGAAACTTTGAAACCTGAAGGGCCACTTTTCTATAAAAGAAGCACAAACAAAACCAATTAACAAAAAGGTAAACTCAATTTGCATTTCTTCATTACCAATTACATTTATTAAAAGTAAAAAGTCAATATATGAAGGCATGACAAAAAAATGTACACAAATTGAAGAGAAGCAGTATTGTCAAAAGACAATCAATTCAACATGTAAACTAGATTTCAGAATGATCATTATACACACCAGATCAATAGCTCATACCTGCCAACTTTTCAAAACCTCCATGGGGGATTTTAAGCACAAGAGGTCCTAGTGCATGTTTTATACATCTAAAGTATATTTAATACGATATACTATATTTTTTAGTATATATGTACTTAAAATAAATGCCATTAAACTCATTTGAATAACTATTTTAAGGTACTAAGTTCATATAATAGAGGATTAACATAGTCAGGCCAACCCCTCCCATGGGACATATCCCCCATAAATTGGGATAGTTGGCAAGTCTGATAGCTGTAAACAACAAAGAAGGGCTGACAGTTGTTACACCTTTGAAAGATAGAATAAAGGGCAAGGTAAAATTGCATGCATCAATACTAAAGTTTGAAAAACAAATCGATGAGGGACACTTAAAGCATTTACAATTTTTGATGTAGGGCCTTAAGAATGAATTTGATAAACATCAATCATATGATTAACTTGTTTTCAAATTATAGATTATCTGAAAAATATAAAACCAATATTTTCTGCAATGATAATTCAAACTATACAAATTATTCTTCTCTTTCAATAGTCTTTTCCATAATCCTAATGAAATTCAACACATGTTTATTATTGGAACAAAAGAAAAACAATAATATAGGTTCAACAAATATAAACAACTGATCATATTTGAATGATGTCCAAATGATTTTTAAATAAAAACACATTGTGTATCATGTTTTACACATAGTCTATACATAGTCAATTGTCACATGAAAACCATGCTGTCTGTGATGTCTATTCACTATATGATAATTACTTTCCCATTTTACTGCATTTTCTAAAACATTCTACAGAATATTTTGTTTATACTTCGATTGCATAAATATCAGCCAATATGTTAATGGCAACTTTTCCCATGAATGATGATAATAAAACAAAAGTAATAAAGATATGTCAGTGGAGTCCATGTTTTTCAATGTATCTCTGTCTAGCAGTTTCTATCATAATTTTCTTTCGCTCCTCAAATGACTGATGTCTATCACTAGAAGATTTAGGGAAGTAATGGGCACTGTATTTCTGTTGTGCTGGCTGTAAAATAATAAACAGAATTACTAGTATTACAATATTTTGATATTAATTTTACATAGTTGTTATTGTACAAGTTTGAGAATTGAGCCATTTCACCTGGTATTTTTAGTAGATTCTGCACTTCTGCTCAGAGCAAATGGGACATAAACAATTTTATGTCTGTTGTAAAGTATATATTTACATAAATAAAATGCTCCGCAGGGTGCAGCTTGATACGACTGCAGAGGTCGAACCCTGAACAGTTAGGGCAAGTATGGACACAACATTCAAGCTTGATACAGCTCTGAATTTGGATTGTGATTAAATATTTGACACAGCATAGGTTTCTGACACAGAATGAATGTGGTCTATTAACTTAAAAATTTAAAATTGGAAATTTACCTATTATGGTCCAATATCCAAATTCTAAATATATGGTGAGATTCAGCAAATCAAAGAACCCCAAGAATTCAATTTTTGTGAAAATCAAACTAAGTTTAATTTTGGACCCTTTGGACCTTAATGTTGACCAATTTGAAAACGGGACAATACTGTGCAATTGAATATTTCTTGCTATTGCGCAATACTGTGCAATTAAAAATTTCTTGCTATTGCGCAATACTGTGCAATTGGATATTTTTCTTGCTATTGCGCAATACTGTGCAATTGAAGATTTCTTGCTATTGCGCAATACTGTACAATTGAAGATTTCTTGCTATTGTGCAATTGAAAATTTCTTGCTATTGCACAATAATTAATACAATAATTTTCACATCCTCTTTGGTGTGTATCTCCTGCCATATCATTATTATTTGCCTTTAAATATAAATCAGAAATTACCAACTTAAAATGGAAAATTTTAAAGAAAAAAAAAGGAAAAAAATAAAAAATCCCCAAATTTTTTGAACCCCCTTATGATTCATCACCCCCAAACTCAATCCAAGCCTTCCCTTTGTGGTATGGTACCTTGCAGTACAATTTCAGAGAGATCCATACACTTGAACACAAGTTATTGTCTGGAAACTAGAAATATGCTTGTTTTTTGGCCCCTTTTTGACCCCAAATTCCTAAACTTTAAGGGCAATTACCCCTAAACTCAAACCCAGCTTTCCCTTTGTGATATGGAACCTTGTAGTACAATTTCAGAAAGATCCATACACTTACACACAAGTTACTGTCCTGAAACTAGAAAAATGCTTGTTTTTTGCCCCTTTTTGGCCCCGAATTCCTAAAAATTGAGGCAATTACCCCCAAAATCAATCCCAGCCTTCCCTTTATAGTATGGTACTTTGAAGTACAATTTCAGAGAGATCCATACACTTGAACACAAGTTATTGTCTGGAAACTAGAAAAATGCTTATTTTTGGCCCCTTTTTGGTCCCTAATTCCTAAACGTTTAGGGCAATTACCCCCAAACTCAAACCCAGCTTTCCCTTTGTGATATGGAACCTTGCAGTACAATTTCAGAAAGATCAATTCACTTACACACAAGTTATTGTCATGAAACTAGAAAAAAATGCTTGTTTTTTGCCCCTTTTGTTGCCCCTAATTCCTAAAATTTTGAGGCAATTACCCCCAAAATCAATCCCAGCCTTTCCTTTGTGATAAGGAACCTTGTGGTACAATGTCAGAGAGATCCATACACTATCACACAAGTTATTGTCTGGAAGTTACAAAAATGCTTATTTTGGCCCCTTTTGGCCCCTAATTCCTTAACAGTTGGTACCATAACCCCCAAAATCAATCCCAAACTTCCTTTTGTGGTATTGAACCTTATGGTATAATGCGAAAACCAATGTGTCTTCGGACGACGACGACGACGCCAACGTCATACCAATATATGACCGCAAAAATTTTGCGGTCGTATAAAAAAAAAGAGATATGGCGACACAAAACCTTTCATGTATTTGACAAAGACAAAAGGAAATGAACAGTGCTTTTATAGCTGCCCTTTATCTCAAAGTCATAGGTAGGCCTTTAACATGAAACAAAACCTTGCACCTCACTGCAAGTTTCAAATATTCCTTTAAAAAAATTTGAAGCCAGCAATCAAAAATCAAAAAGTTGAAAAAAAACGAATAATATTTAATTTTGAATAAAAAATATTCATAAGGAAACTCTGAAAGGAAACCCAATATTGTATCAACATTCAGACACATGCAGTTGTTGCTGTAATGTTGCTATATAAAAGTACAAAATAAAAAAAAATGCATTTAATAAAGTTCAGTTCTTAATGGACCCTCACTGTCAATTTGTAGGTGTAAGTCAAAGTATGAATCAGACCTAGCTATATTTTTGGTACTTTGTATTGGGTAGACATTATATCATTATCTGCTCTAAAGTGGAACATGCAAGCTTCTTTTCACTCTACTGTTGAAACCTCTGTATGAAGTCTACCAGTATACGACTGGAAATAAGGAACAAGCAAGCTAGAGGATAAGCATAATAGGTTCCAATGTTGTCAATAAAAATATGAAGAATGTTGATGATATCTGTTTCAGTGAATTTTTGTTAGAATCAGAATGGTTTTCTTGACAAAGTATCCTTCGTCTCTTCCTTATCCAAGCTATTTGTATCTACATTGACCATTTCTTTAAATGAATTAATAAACTGTTGACACAGAGATATGTCTCGCCTTTCAGAATAGAATTCAGAAAAAGACAATCTGATGGACAGCAACATGATTTATTTATTCAGTCGCTGGACCACTATGTAGTAGGCAGGGCCTGAAAATAATCGTCAAACTGATGTGTACTGATAGTAATGTAACTTTATACAAAATATTATTGATATATCACAAGCAGTTCTTATCAAACCGACTTAAGCAGAAAACTAAACATTGAAAATTGTTAATTAATTAAAAGTTACTGAAGCATGACCTAGGGGGCAGGGCCTCAAAATAGTCGTCTAACTGATATGAACTGATAGTAATGCAACTTCTTACAAAATATCATTGACCTATCACAATTTATGCAATTTTTTATAATTAATATTTTCAAGAGGCATAACTCTTTAACTGATTTTTGAAATTGTCATTGAAATAACTGATATAAACCTTTGATATAAGTTTTATAAAAATCTGGCAAGAACTGTACACTTGAAAGCATTTACAATGCAATTTTCTATAGAATTTACATTTCTAATGGACGTAACTCCTGTAAAAAATAATAAATCAGAGCTACACTGCTGATATAAACCTTAAATATTAATTGCATAAATATCTGGCTAGAATTGTACACTTGAGAGCATTTACAATGCAATTTTCCAAATAATTCCAAGGGGCGTAACTACTGTAAAAATAACTGTTTGGAACTGATTTTCGATATTGTCTGAGACACTGCTGCAATAAACTGATATAAATTTCATAAAAATCTGGCGAGTATTATGCATGTGAAAGTACTTACAAGACAGGAGGGACACCTGTTATTTCTATTTTCCAAGCAATGCATCACCCTGGGGCCAAAAAAAGTAGCCAAGGTTGAACATGTTGAAGTGAGCTGAAGTCATAGTGCATGACCAGAATTGATTGATTGATCAATGATTGCTAAACTTTCCCTACTAGAGATGAATATTTTGTCATGCAAAATTAATGATGTTAGGTCTAACCCTAACTTAAACTGAATAAGTAACTTAAAACATTAAATTTTGTGAAGAGAGAAATACTACCAATACTTACAGATACTTGTGTGTTGACTTTATCTCTGATTTCTTGTGATACTTCAGGAATACTGAGGGTACTGAGAGAATGCTGCTATCAGAAGCATTATGAGGTATTACTATTTTACCTTCTAATATGTTAGATATGGTTCTATCAATATCTTTTGTTTTCACTGAAATATGAAAGAGAAAAATTATTATTTTAAATAATCTAAAATTAATATTTTTTTATTTGTTTATGGGCTGAGAGAGTACTAAGTGGCCAGTTTGAATAAATTGATAAGAAATTAAAAGATGCTGATTCTATCTTATTTCCATGTTCGTCAAACCTTAAATTCTTGGTCAATATATCAAAAAGTTCACATCATAATGAACATGTGCAGAAAGTTTCAAGTTGATATAACCTATTTAGTGTTTGAGAAACCAACATAACCACAAAAACTAAACATTAACCAATCAATCATGAAAATGAGATCAATGTCAGATGAACCATGCCAGACAGACATGTACACATTACAATCATTTCATACACCAAATAAAGTTGAATTATTGATTAAAGTATCTGATGAAAAGACAAAACTATAAAAACTTAACATGTCCCATGAAAATGAGGTCAACGTCAGTTGAAACCTGCAAGATGGACATTTACACCCTATAATTATTCAATGCACCAAATATAGTTGACCTATTGCATATAGCATCTGAGAAAAAGACCAAACCATGAAAACTTACCATTGACAAATGAACCATAAAAATGAGTTCAAGGTCAGATGAAATCTACCAGATGGGCATGTATACCTCATTATCATTCCATACACTCAATATAGCTGACCTATTTCTTATAGTATCTGAGATAGGGACTTGAAATCAAAACTTTAACCTTGATCAAAGTTCCATAAAATTAGGTCAAGGTTAGGTGTACTCTGTCTGTCATTTGGACCTTGCAAGAATACCACACACCAAATATAGTTATCCTATAACTCATTATTATAGGGGAGAAATTCACATGACAAAAAAAATATACATTTTATAAGCAGTAGCTGAACCATGAAAATGAGATCAAGGACAAAAGGACAGACAGAAACTTCATAGCATAAGGCATCTGTATACAAGATATGAAGGATCCAGGTCTTGTACCTTCTGAAATATAAAGCTTTATACAAATACAGTCAAACCTGCTAAATAGACCACCTGTATGAAGCAAAACTTATGTTATAAGACCAGTAATTTTAAGTCCTCTGTAGTGATTTTCATTTAAATTGAACCTGTTTTTAAAAAAAAACACATTTTGTTCTCCCTTAAGTAGTCTCTTAAAACAGGTTTCACTGAAGTTATCATCGAATTGGCAACCCTATGTATCGCATTCTCGACCTGCTTCTCAGGCGAGACAAAAAGATTAAGTGTTTAAGTTTTCAGAAAATGAAACAAATTCTTAAAACAAATCCATACTAGCAGGTGTATAACTTCAATATGTGCACAGTATTTCTGTGAAGTTTTAGGGATCTGAGTTGAAACTTTATGAGGAGTTAATTACACAAATTAGGTACCCACTATTGGCAAGGATGTAATAAGCTCTGCAATCCAGATTTCTAATTTATGATAAGTGTTAAATTTTCCTGCCATTATTATCTCAATAAAACAACCAGACATTATATTTTTCTATATCTGAAAGAAGCATTTAACTCAGAATCCTGATGTACACATTTTTTCAAGATAATGGGTTCATTTTCAAACTTGGACCATAAAGTGTAATTCTATCAATAGGTATGACAATTTTTTTTATAAATACCATGCTGGAATTTAACAAATTACTTAAACTGTAGTAATAACAATACACAGATGATATAGATAATTTACACATGGTTATAATATATTTACATAATGATATGTACTGTATTTAAATTCTAATGAATACCAGATAACAACCTTCATAATCATCCAAGATAAAAAAAAAAACAGCTGGTAGAATATGTCACACACAGTCAACAAATATGGCATTCTCAGGATCTGTTCAGAAAAGTCAAATCCTATCAACTGTCAATTTTGTGAAACTCAAAAATCTATTAAGTGGAAATGTCTAGACTGTAGCCTCTTAATTTGTGACCATTGCAAAGACAAAATACATCTAAAAATCAAAAATGCAAAGGATCATAAGATAATAAATATCAAAGACATTGGATTTTACTAACATTAAGTGCCAACAACATTCAGGACAATCTTCTTGTCTTTTTTGTACCACATGTGACCATCTTGTCTGCCCTACATGCTTTGCTAAAGTCCACAAGAAACATGATTTAATAGAAATCAATGAAGCATATGACATTAAAAAAGACGAACTGAAGAATGAGCAAACTAAAACTCAGAAAAAAAAAGCTGATATGGAAGCAAGAATGGATAAAATCAGACACATGAAAACTGTTCAAGGTTTCAAATATGAACAAGTGAGACAAGATATCCAGTTACAAGAGAAATCTTTGAAACAAGCTGTTGAAAAGTATGCTAAAAAACTCCAAAAAGAACTAGAACACAATCATAAATCTACTTTCCAATTCATCCAAGGAGATATCAATGATATTTCTAGATCCATTAAACAAGCAGATGTATGGTATAATGAAGTAGAGGATTTAATGAATACAACTGATGTTGCCGAATTCTTCCAAGAGGTTTCAGGAATGAAAAAGTACTCAGACATATCAATACAAAAACTATGTCACCATATTGTTCTATACCAAAGTTTATCCCAGGGAGATCACTCAGTCTTAAAACGGTATTTCACATCCTAAATTTTACGGTAATATTGTACTTAAAGCGCGGAAATCACTATGTGATCCGTAAACTCATCGAACCTTTAAATAAACTTATTAGTTCAGGTTATCTTACCAATGTTGTAATTAGATCTTTGAATATAAAATTGAGAATGGAAATGGGAATGTGTCAAAGAGACAACAACCCGACCACAGAACAGACAACAACAGAAGGTCACCAATAGGTCTTCAATGCAGCGAGAAATTCCCGCACCGGAGGCGTCCTTAAGCTGGCCCTAAACAATTATATATACTAGTTCAGTGATAATGGACGTCATACTAAACTCCAAATTATACACAAGAAACTAAAAGTAAAAATAATACAAGACTAACAAAGGCCAGAGGCTCCTGACTTGGGACAGGCGCAAAATGCGGCGGGTTAAACATGTTTATGAGATCTCAACCTCCCCTATACCTCTAGCCAATGTAGAAAAGTAACGCATAACAATACGCACATTAAAAGTCAGTTAAAGAGAAGTCCGAGTCCGATGTCAGAAGATGTAACAAAAGAAAATAAACAAAATGACAATAATACATAAATAACAACAGACTATAGTTTACATTGGCACTAATATCGATTTTGTCATCAGCAAATTAAAACATAACTAAATTTGTATTCTTTTCAAACGGGATGTTTAAAGACACACCCACGTTCATTTTGATCTATAAAGAGGTTAAACTCCTAACTATCCTACTGTCTGTCGATACATTTATTTTTGGCATTGCACTAGTCATGTCTTCTTTGACTGTCCATGACGTTAAAATACTAAATCCTGGGATGTGTTTTAGTTGATTTTAGTCTCTGATGCATGATTTTTATTATTAATTGTTTTGGCTTTTAACTAGCTGTCAGTAACTGCAGTACTACTCATATCGTACTTTCTTGTTTGTTTGACCTGTTGATACTAATTGTAATGCTTTTTTGTTATGTAATGTTATTCAGGGTTATATCTGGTCTATCCTATCAAACTAACTTAAGCAGAAAACTTAACATTAAAAATTGCTAATTAATTCAAAGTCACTGGACCATGTCCTAGGGGGCAGGGCCTCAAAATAGTAATCAGACTGGTATGTACCAATAGTAATGAGACTTCATACCAAATATCATTGATCTATCACAAGTAGTTCCTATCAAACTAATTTAAGCAGAAAACTAAACAATTATTGAAGCCGTCGCCACAGCTACAGCCAGAAAAACATTCTCTATGTCTCGCTTTCTGTGACTTTGGTCACAGGCAAGACAAGTGTGAAGGCATTCCTTCAAGACAAGATTTTGCTGATATTAACCTTTGATTCGAACTTCATAATAATTCAACAAGAAATGTAGGTGTGAGAGTGCTTGCAATGCAATTTTTTTTATAATTAATATTTTCAAGAGGCATAACTCTTTTAACTGATTTTTGAAATTGTCATTGAAATAACTGATATAAACCTTTGATATAAGTTTTATAAAAAATCTGGCAAGAACTGTACACTTGAAAGCATTTACAATGCAATTTTCTATAGAATTTACATTTCTAATGGACGTAACTCCTGTAAAAAATAATAAATCAGAGCTGGTTTTCGAACTAGTCTGAGACACTGCTGATATAAACCTTAAATATTAATTGCATAAATATCTGGCTAGAATTGTACACTTGAGAGCATTTACAATGCAATTTTCCAAATAATTCCAAGGGGCGTAACTACTGTAAAAATAACTGTTTGGAACTGATTTTCGATATTGTCTGAGACACTGCTGCAATAAACTGATATAAATTTCATAAAAATCTGGCGAGTATTATGCATGTGAAAGTACTTACAAGACAGGAGGGACACCTGTTATTTCTATTTTCCAAGCAATGCATCACCCTGGGGCCAAAAAAAGTAGCCAAGGTTGAACATGTTGAAGTGAGCTGAAGTCATAGTGCATGACCAGAATTGATTGATTGATCAATGATTGCTAAACTTTCCCTACTAGAGATGAATATTTTGTCATGCAAAATTAATGATGTTAGGTCTAACCCTAACTTAAACTGAATAAGTAACTTAAAACATTAAATTTTGTGAAGAGAGAAATACTACCAATACTTACAGATACTTGTGTGTTGACTTTATCTCTGATTTCTTGTGATACTTCAGGAATACTGGAGGGTACTGAGAGAATGCTGCTATCAGAAGCATTATGAGGTATTACTATTTTACCTTCTAATATGTTAGATATGGTTCTATCGATATCTTTTGTTTTCACTGAAATATGAAAGAGAAAAATTATTATTTTAAATAATCTAAAATTAATATTTTTTTATTTGTTTATGGGCTGAGAGAGTACTGAGTGGCCAGTTTGAATAAATTGATAAGAAATTAAAAGATGCTGATTCTATCTTATTTCCATGTTCGTCAAACCTTAAATTCTTGGTCAATATATCAAAAAGTTCACATCATAATGAACATGTGTAGAAAGTTTCAAGTTGATATAACCTATTTAGTGTTTGAGAAACAAACATAACCACAAAACTAAACATTAACCAATTAATCATGAAAATGAGATCAAGGTCAGATGAACCATGCCAGACAGACATGTACACATTACAATCATTTCATACACCAAATAAAGTTGAATTATTGATTAAAGTATCTGATGAAAAGACAAAACTATAAAAACTTAACATAGACTAATGTCCCATGAAAATGAGGTCAACGTCAGTTGAAACCTGCAAGATGGACATTTACACCCTATAATTATTCAATGCACCAAATATAGTTGACCTATTGCATATAGCATCTGAGAAAAAGACCAAACCATGAAAACTTACCATTGACAAATGAACCATAAAAATGAGTTCAAGGTCAGATGAAACCTACCAGATGGGCATGTATACCTCATTATCATTCCATACACTCAATATAGCTGACCTATTTCTTATAGTATCTGAGATAGGGACTTGAAATCAAAACTTTAACCTTGATCAAAGTTCCATAAAATTAGGTCAAGGTTAGGTGTACTCTGTCTGTCATTTGGACCTTGCAAGAATACCACACACCAAATATAGTTATCCTATAACTCATTATTATAGGGGAGAAATTCACATGACAAAAAAAATATACATTTTATAAGCAGTAGCTGAACCATGAAAATGAGATCAAGGACAAAAGAACAGACAGAAACTTCATAGCATAAGGCATCTGTATACAAGATATGAAGGATCCAGGTCTTGTACCTTCTGAAATATAAAGCTTTATACAAATACAGTCAAACCTGCTAAATAGACCACCTGTATGAAGCAAAAACTTATGTTATAAGACCACTAATTTTAAGTCCCTCTGTAGTGATTTTCATTTAAATTGAACCTGTTTTTAAAAAAAAACACATTTTTGTTCTCCCTTAAGTGGTCTCTTAAAACAGGTTTCACTGAAGTTATCATCGAATTGGCAACCCTATGTATCACATTCTCGACTTCCGTCTCAGGCGAGACAAAAAAGATTAAGTGTTTAAGTTTTCAGAAAAATGAAACAAATTCTTAAAACAAATCCATACTAGCAGGTGTATAACTTCAATATGTGCACAGTATTTCTGTGAAGTTTTAGGGATCTGAGTTGAAACTTTATGAGGAGTTAATTACAAAAATAATGTACCCACTATTGGCAAGGATATAATAAGCTCTGCAATCCAGATTTCTAATTTATGATAAGTGTTAAATTTTCCTGTCATTATTATCTCAATAAAAACAACCAGACATTATATTTTTCTATATCTGAAAGAAGCATTTAACTCAGAATCCTGATGTACACATTTTTTCAAGATAATGGGTTCATTTTCAAACTTGGACCATAAAGTGTAATTCTATCAATAGGTATGACAATTTTTTTTTTATAAATACCATGCTGGAATTTAACAAATTACTTAAACTGTAGTAATAACAATACACAGATGATATAGATAATTTACACATGGTTATAATATATTTACATAATGATATGTACTGTATTTAAATTTTAATGAATACCAGATAACAACCTTCATAATCATCCAAGATAAAAAAAAAAAACAGCTGGTAGAATATGTCACACACAGTCAACAAATATGGCGTTCTCAGGATCTGTTCAGAAAAGTCAAATCCCTATCAACTGTCAATTTTGTGAAACTCAAAAATCTATTAAGTGGAAATGTCTAGACTCTAGCCTCTTAATTTGTGACCATTGCAAAGACAAAATACATCTAAAAATCAAAAATGCAAAGGATCATAAGATAATAAATATCAAAGACATTGGATTTTACTAACATTAAGTGCCAACAACATTCAGAACAATCTTCTTGTCTTTTTTGTACCACATGTGACCATCTTGTCTGCCCTACATGCTTTGCTAAAGTCCACAAGAAACATGATTTAATAGAAATCAATGAAGCATATGACATTAAAAAGACGAACTGAAGAATGAGCAAACTAAAACTCAGAAAAAAAGCTGATATGGAAGCAAGAATGGATAAAATCAGACACATGAAAACTGTTCAAGGTTTCAAATATGAACAAGTGAGACAAGATATCCAGTTACAAGAGAAATCTTTGAAACAAGCTGTTGAAAAGTATGCTAAAAAACTCCAAAAAGAACTAGAACACAATCATAAATCTACTTTCCAATTCATCCAAGGAGATATCAATGATATTTCTAGATCCATTAAACAAGCAGATGTATGGTATAATGAAGTAGAGGATTTAATGAATACAACTGATGTTGCCGAATTCTTCCAAGAGGTTTCAGGAATGAAAAAGTACTCAGACATATCAATACAAAAAACTATGTCACCATATTGTTCTATACCAAAGTTTATCCCAGGGGAGATCACTCAGTCTACTTTGGGGATTTTTCAGGATGATGATAGTCCATCAGGTGAATTAACTGTAGATATGAACATTAACAGAGAATTTCAAACTAATCTTTCCCTAGTTACTCACCTATCTCCATGCCATGATGATTCACTATGGATAAATAGCAGTAAAGATGAAGTGTTACAGAAAATAAAACCTGAACGATCCAGTCTGAAGACCATATTGATGTCTATGGTATGGCAATAACTACATCAAACGATCTTCTTATAAAAGTTAAAGGGGGGTCCAGGTTAAAAAGGATCAACAGAAGAACTGGTGAACTGACCAACTCTGTGTATGATGGTACCCCATTCACTCCTTCAGCCGTCCATGTGACACACACTAATAAAGTAATAATAGGAGGATTTCATAATGAACTAGATACAAAGGCTGTAATAGTGATGTCAGAGAAGGGAGATCAAGAGGCTGTATATGAAAATGACCACCATGATAAACCTTTATTTAGATATCCCAGGAGTATAACCAGTACAAGTAATGGGAATATACATGTGGCAGATTTAAAACTAAGTGATGGTAAAGGTAAAATAGTAGTGCTAGGACAGAATGGTGATGTAATCAAAACTTATACAGGACATATGGAAATAAACAAGGAGGAACCATTCAAGCCATTCAGCATTGTGACAACACCTAGAGACAATGTCGTTGTAGCTGATATGTACACTCACACACTTCACATACTAAATGATTCAGGAGTACTGCTGACTTGTTACAACACCAGTGACATAGGAATAATATTTCCACAGTCTCTTGTCTTCATACCTACAGGACAGCTCTACATAGGATGTAGTAGGTCTGCCAGAATTAAAACAAAGGAAGCAAAATTATACGAAGTGAACATTTATGGATGCTGAACACTTTCTACCAAAACCCCCTCTTTCTGTTAAATACATTCTCTAATATAATCAATGTAAATAAATATATTCTTCTTTTTTCAAATGACGCAAATGGAAGATTATAAATTTAATTCAAACCATTACAAGACATGGATATAATTTGACCAAATGCAAAATAGTCATATTATGGTACCACTATGTAATATGAAGAAGATGCAAACTCAAAATGGATCATCCAATGTTTTGACAAGTGGATGCACTGCATATTTCTTAACAGACTGTCAGAACTCTACTTATATTTCAAAAGACAAAATTAAATGACTAAAAAAAGTTACTTCATCTTTATGTATTTAATAAATATTAAATGTTGTGATTTACATAATTTTATTTCTGTTATCTATTGAACCAGCCTTGGAATACTATGTGGTCTTTATCTAAGCAAAGATATAATATAGACAAAATATATAGAATGTTATTTGGTATAGGTTAATGTCCGAAAACTGGAAAATCACCCTTTTTGTAATGAATAAAACCCCATAACTCGGAAACGTAAAATCCAAAAGTTTTTTTCCGTGGAAAGACCTATTGATTTTGTTCTGATTATTATTATTATTTTTTTTTTTTTTCTTCCGCCTAATTTTTCTTCTTGCGTAGTATTGTTGTTTCATAAGATGTTGCTTAGATATTTGGAATATGATATCGTATAGTTTATACGCTTTAAAAATTGACAACTGCTAAACCGAACACTTTACGTTGTAAGAGTTATCTCCCCAAATACTGTTTTTCTTGTGACCACTACTCCTTCCCAACCGTAAAAGATTACGACAAAATTTATTTTACCAAATTGCTCGTTACATCTTCAGGATTAGGATATTTATTTGGACCGAAGCTTTCCAGAGACTCCATATGAGAGTTATTTCCCCTTATGCATCTTATATAAGTAATATGCATTTCTAACTGGTAAACCATAAGTGATAGAGACATAGGGTCTTTTGATTTAAAGTCCTTGGTCCAAAAAAATGAAAATTAGGTCAAGGCAAGGTCAAAGGTCAAGGTCATATTATAAATTTTGATTTTGGCTTATTTTCACTTATTTTCATAAACTGTTATCACAGAGATATGTCTCGCCTTTTTGTAATTTTGATAATGCAAATGTTGAAATTAAAATAGCAACACTTTAACATGTAAGTTATGCAAATATTCAAAGTCGATGAACCATGACTGAAGGTACATGGCTAAACAATCTCCATGGAATGAGATGTGCCAATGCTAATACAACTGCATACCATATACCATTGACTTATTATAAGTCATTCCCTTTAAACAAACAAACAAACCTAAACACAAACATTAACTTGTAAAAGTTTCAAAGTCAATGAACCATGATCAGGGGTTGGGCTATATAATCTCCATGGAAACGATACTTGCAAATGCCAATACATTTGCATACCAAATATCATTGACTTAACATTAGCAGTTCATTTTAAACTGATCTAATCACAAACTTATACATGTAAACTAGGCAAAAGTTTCAAAGTCAATAGACCTTGACTGAGGGGGCGGGGCCATATAATTCCCATGGTAATGAGATGTGCCAATGCTAATACAACTGCATACCAAATATCATTGACCTACCACGAGTGGTTCACCATGAACTAGACCTAATCACAAACTAATACATTGTTGACGCCGCCGTCGCTGCCGCTGACGCCGGAAACAGCATACCTATGTCTCGCTTTTTGACTCCGTCAAGGCGAGACAAAAAACTGTATAACATCTCGACAAATTATTTTTACTAAATAATTAGTTGCGACATGTTGTAACTTATAAATTTTGGTTGAAAGGGTGCGTAGACAATAAATGGGAGTTTTCGCCCATCTTATATTTTGAATTATGCGTAAAGTGATATAACTCATTAACCATACATATTAAAGACCTAGGGTCTTTTGATTCGAGGTCCTTGGTTTGTGACCTTGAAATTGAGTCAAGGTCATAGGTTAATAGGACGTTCTAGATTTTGACCTTTGCTTTAAATTCATCTTTTATACATCATAAAGCCATAGAACTGACATTTTAGACTGATTTTTAATATTTTAATCTCTGAACAATTGGTTTTTAATTTTACTTATCATTGAATTCATGTTGTAAGTCTGTAATATGAAGGTTTTACTACAAGCACCACATAAACTAAACATTATCAATGTTCTATGAAAATGAAGTCACGGTCAGATGAACCAAGTCAGACAGACATTTAGACTTGCTAACTTTCACGATTTATGGGGGATTTCCCCAATGAGAGGTGTTGACCTGAATCTTGAAATTCTTTATTTAATAAACTAAACACGCCAAAACAGATAATCACCCTGTACACCTTACAATCATTCCATACACCAAATAAAGTGGTCCTATCGCTAATAGTACGAGAAACAGACCAAACCACAAAATCTTACCAATGAACCATGAAAATGAGGTCAGTGTCAAATGAACCCTGCCAGACAGACAAGTACACCTTAGAATCATTCCATACACCAAATATAGTTGACCTATTGCTTATAGTATCTGATAAACTGACAAATTACAAAAACTTATCATTCACCAATGAACCATGAAAATGAGGTCAAGGTCATATGAAACCTGCCAGACAGACATTTAAGGACGCCTCCGGGTGCGGGAGTTTCGCTGCATTGAAGACCTATTGGTGACCTTCTGTTGTTGTCTGTTCTGTGGTCGGGTTGTTGTCTCTTGGCACATTCCCGCTTCCATTCTCAATTTTATTTACACCTCACAATCATTCCATACACCTAATTTGGTGGCACTATTCCTTATAGTATCTGAGAAATAGACCAAACCACAAAAACTAAACATTGTCAAATGAAACATGAAATTGAGGTCAAGGTCAGTTGAAACCTCCAGTCAGACATGTACACCTTATAATCATTCCATACACCAAATTAAGTTGACCTAATGCTATTAGTATCTGAGATATGGAGTTGACCACATAACTTTAACCTTGATCACTGATCCATGAAATGAGGTCAAAATCAAGTGAACCCTACCTGATGGACATATTGACATTGCAAGAACCCATATACAAAATATAGTTATCCTATTACTCCTTATAAGTAAGAAATTTTTTTTTTTCAAGCAGTTGCTGAACCATGAAAATGAGGTCAAGGACAATAGACATAATTATGACAGACAAAAACTTCGTAACAAAAGGTATCTGTATACAAGGTATGAAGTATCCAGATCATCTATATTCTGAAATATAAAGCTTTATGAAAATAGTTTAGGATGTTGCAAGATAGTAATCCCTAGGTCTCTCATATGGCAACTTTTGTCACAAGCGAGACAAAAATTGTCATTTAACGGTAATAACTCCTATATGGAGCCTAATAGGCACAGTAGTTTCAGAGAAAATGTTTGTAAAAGTTAACTGACAACATACAACGAATGCCAAGTGATGAGAATAGCTCACTTGGCTATTTACGTCAGGTGAGCTAAATATAACAAATGCTTGCAGTGTTATATAAAATAGACCCTACATTTCAATGCAAACCAAATTGTTCTGTATAAAAGATGACATTTCAGGCATAGAAAGACCCTAAAGGAAGAAATAAAAATATTAAAAATGGTAGATAGCAAAATATTGTATGTATTGTATCTGAACTTTTAGAAAAATACTTTTTAAAGTCATATGAAACTTCAAATTTAAAAACATTTGTTGAATATGTTTTATACACTTGACTGGCTAAGTTTTCCTATAAATCAAGTGCACTTGAACTTTCTTGTAAAAGAAAATCCTTTATATTATCAAAATCTTCATAAATGTACTGCTATTGAATTATTGTGTTCGTGTACACTTTTTTGTCAATATTTTCCGGTATGCAGTGACATTAACTACGGGAGCTCTCATTAGAACTTTGGCTACTGCACAGCACAAGTGCGAGGGAAAACCGGGATAAAAGAATGTAGACAATCATGCACGTACATTGCCTATAATTGCTTACATCCACTTCATTTGAACTTTGGTGGATAGTTGTCTCATTGGCAATCATACCACGTCTCCTTATTTTTATACTGGATGGTTAACAGTAATAACTAATACTTAAAGAACAAATTTAATACTAAAAAATCATTTAGCAACTGTTAAGGAAAAGTTAAATTAACTAATGGGAACGTATGGAAAATATAAAAAAATATATATCATGGCTCTATCAATTCACTTATTTATCATGTGCTCTACATGCTCTGTGTTGATTGTTTATCAATGACTATGTCACAATCTGGTAAACTTCAGCAACAAACTCGAAAGATAATTCTTGTGATCAAAAATCACTGAATGAAATATTATTTGTCGATAATATGTTATAGATTTGTAACAAATATTAATAAAAGAAGTACATACAGGACTTATCTTAGTATGTCAACTATGTATGCATGCATTGGTTCAATATCTCTAAAATTTCATAGATATCCATACACTTATACTCAAGTTATTGTCTGCCAACCAGAAAAATGCTTGATTTTGGCCCCTTTTTGGCCCTTATTTACTAAACAGCTATGACAATAACCCACAAAATCAATCCCAACCTTCCAATTGTGGTATGGAACTTTGTGCTAAAATTTCATAGAGATCCATACACTTATACTCAAGTTAATGTCTGCAAACCAAATTGTCTTCAGACGACAAGAAAAATGCTTGTATTTGGCACCTTTTTGGCCCTTAATTACTAAACAGCTAAGACAATAACCCCCCCCCCTAAAAAAAAAAACAACCTTCCTATTGTGGTATGGAACCCTGTGCTAAAATTTCATAGAGATCCATACACTCATACTCAAGTTATTGTCTGTGAACCAAAATGTCTTCGGATGACGACGCAGACATCTCCATAACATAATAAGAATGCAAAAATTTTGCGGTCGTGTAAAATGGGCAGAAATGATGGTCCTTGTCTGTAAAAATAAAAGTAGCGGGTATGTTAGGTAATTCCTTTTCGACTTCCTGTGCTATTCTGAACATCTCTGATACTTACATAGATCTTTCTCTATTACAGATAGAGGTGTATCAAGTAATACTTCTTTCACTTGCTGTGCCATTTTGGAAATCTCTGATACTTACATAGATCTTTCTCTATTACAGATAGAGGTGTATCAGGTAATACTTCTTTGACTTGCTTTGACAGTCTGAACATATCTGATCCTTACATAGATCTTTCTCTATAACAGATAAAAGTGTATCAAGGAATACTTCTTTCACTTGCTGTGCTATTTTGGACACCTCTGATACTTAGATCTTTCTCTATTACAGACAGAGGTGTATCAGGTAGTACTTCTTTCACTTGCTTTGACATTCTGAACATTTCTGATTCTTACATAGATCTTTCTCTATAACAGATAAAAAGTGTATCAGGGAATACTTCTTTCACTTGCTGTGCTATTTTGGACACCTCTGATACTTAGTTAGATCTTTTTCTAATGTCTACAACAGATAAAGGTGTATCCGGTAATACTTTTTTGACTTGCTTTGACACTCTGAACATTTGTGATCCTTACATAGATCTTTCTCTATAACAGATAAAGGTGTATCAGGGAATACTTCCTTGACTTGCTGTGCCATTCTGAATTTCTTTGATACTTACATGGATCTTTCTCTATTACAGATAAAGGTGTATCATGTAACACTTCTTTGACTTGCTGTGCCATTCTGAACATCTTTGATACTTACATAGATCTTTCTCTATAACAGATAAAGGTGTATCAGGTAATACTTCTTTGACTTGCTGTGCCATTTTGGACACCTCTGCTAATTCTTCAGGATTAGGCTTAGTTCTTTTGTTACTGGAAGCTGAATAATAAAATTGTTCTAAATCTTATATATACTCCTAATAAACTAATTGCTTTGCGCATTCTGTATTTTAAAAAGTAAGAGGGGAACAGATTTTATTATGTTTTAATTGGTGAAAATTTTTATCTACATATATTTTAGTCATGATTTACCTTTATTAGTCACAGCTGTTTGCAAAGTGCACTTCAAATTATTGACGGTGTTGTTTTAGCATTCAGCATTTTACTTAGCCATGGTATTTTGACCCCACTGTCATGGTATATTGAACCCCCTCCTATACACCTTCAATTTCAAAAAATTATAGCTATTATAACTCCTTTACATAGTAATTATACTCCAATAAGTAGTTGGTTTGTATTAAACATGCTGGAAAAGATGCTTGGAAAATTTTACTTAGCCATGGTATTTTGATCCCCCGTCATGGTATATTGAACCCCCTCCTATACACCTCCAATTTAAAAAAAATATAGCTATTCTAACTCCTTTACATAGTAATAATACTCCAATAAGTAGTTGGTATGTATTAAACATGCAGGAAAAGATGTTTGGAAAATTTTACTTAGCCATGGTATTTTGACCCCCTGCCACTGTATATTGAACCCCCTCCTATACACCACTCATTTCAAAAATCATATCTATTCAAACAATTTTACATAGTTATAATGCTGTAACTAGTATTTGGTTTATATGAAACATGTTGGAAAGGATTTTTTAACAATTTTACTTAGCCATGGTATTTTGACCCCCTGCCATGGTAAATTGAACCCCTTTTCTATACACCTCCATTTCAAAAATAAAATTATTTCAAACTGCTTTTCAAAGTTTTAATACTCTAATAAATATATGGTATATATAAAACATGTTGAAAAGATGTTTTGACTATTTTACTGAGCCATGGCAATTTGACCTCCTCCCCCTTTTTACCATGGAAAATTTTACTCCCTTTATATGTTAGGATTTCAAATAATCAAAGTATTTAAGCTACATAGTTATAATGCTTCAGTATTTTGAATGAAATTATGATGGTAAAGACTTCAGAGCACTTATACCAAGCCATGGTATTTTTTCACCTACCATGGAAAATTGACCTCCCCTTTTTGTATGTTTGATTTTCAATCTACAATAAGTGTTTAAAATCATGTATAATGTTCTAATAATTATCTAGAATGAAAACAAAGGGGTCAATTTACCATGGGGGTCAATTTTCCATACAGGGGGGGTTCAATTTTCCATGGGGGGTCCAATTTATCATAGCGGTATTTTGACCCCAGGGTCAATTTCCCATGGGGTTCAAAATACCAAATTAGGTTCGGAAGAATTCAGAGGACAGTCGAAATCAATGTTTAATAAATACCAACTACTTACTGGAGTATTATTACTATGTAAAGGAGTTAGAATAGCTATAATTTTTGAAATTGGAGGTGTATAGGAGGGGGGTTCAATATACTATGGCAGGGGGGTCAAAATTCTACTTGTAGAATTGATTTCGACTTTCCTCTGAATTCTTCCAAACCTAATTTGAAAACATTCTCCAACTTAAAACTCAAAAAAATGTCTAATAATAATATATTCTTACCCTAAATTTGTAAAATTACTTAATATTCCAATACAAGACATGTCTTTTTTGTATTCTGATACTAATGGTTTGGGTAAAATTTTGCTCCAATAATGTCTTCATGTTGAAACCCTCCAAAAGTTCATAATAATCATAAATAGAAGAATTTAAAAGGAAAATGCCTTTATGAAGATATTCAGATGAAAATGCCTGATTGTGTCTTCACATTTTTTTTATGGTGTAGATTTATAACATTTTTCGCAGGTCCTGTATTTCACTAATCTAAGTATTTGCCTGACAGCAAATAAATTTCCTCAGAGTGTAAGCAGTCAATCATACCAAATAACTTATAATCTAAACAATAAAACATACCTTTTTTTTGCTTACTCTCACTTTCTAATCGTTTAATATATTTTTCTTTATCTTCAAAAGTATAATCTGTCATTCTAACGTTTAAAGTTGAGGAAAGTTTTTCCCGTACTCTGTCAGCAAACTCCTCAACAGACTCATCTGCAGATTTCTCCATTGCTGGTAAAATTCTAGGAAATCAATAAGATACCATCACAAATACAACATACAAAGAGAATTAAATAATACCAAATATTTCAGTATGTGACTTTTATTTATTCAGTAATAAAGCCTTATTTCTAAACCACTGTGGCTGATTCATAACAAATTCTAAAACATGTCATTCAATTCATTTATTTCATAAAATGCTGATAATATTTGTTTTAACAGTTTTTATTTATAATTGAACTGTATTACTAAATGACTTTTTGATTATAACACCGTGTAAAATTACATTGGACAGGCTTAGTTTTACTATGCTGCATGACAATCTGCCCGTCTCAAACCATGAATCTCATGTAAGGTTGTCATTGTGGCTTCAAGTTTTTGCCTATAAAAAAATTTGGTGTTCACTGTTGATAGCAGACCTCTATAACCTATGTTGAGTTTATTACATGTCTTAACTCAGTAATATGTTTATCGATGAAAATTATATGTTGACCTGTAAATTGTAAGGACTCAAACTTTGTTAGAATATATAGTTATTAAAATACTCTAACGGAAAACTTACTTAATTTTAAAAATTGTGTATGGAAAGAACATGCTCCAGAAAAAATCTGTCCACCTATTGCTGGTCAATGTTGTCTGAAACAAGGAAGAAAACAATATTGATTACCAGTGAAAATTAAACTAAATCTTCACCCCTTTTATGATTTAGTGGAACATGATGTATACATCAATATTAAATGTGTCCGTCAGTGAAGAAATAAATTAATTTCCTGTAATTATTAGCATCAAAACACAGAAAAATTTACATCATAAACCAAAAGTAGTTATTTTGCAAATGTCATAAGGTCAGCCAGTAAAAAATTAAAAAGGTCATAATTAATTAAACTCAGAACTCAAAATTATCCCTATGTTATACTTCAAGTCCAAATCATGAAAACAGATATAAAATGCACAAATAAATTTACTCACTTTTTTATTTCTTGCATTGAACTAACAAAATGAACATGTTTAGGCTATTCCATTAAAATGTATGTGGGAGGGTAGGAAGGGAAGTTTAATTATTGAATGTGGGTCATGGGTCTTTTTCAGTATGCGACTATTACCATTATGCAAAATTATCTAAAAAATGGTTCTTGGTTGTAGGGATATTTTGAAAGTCCCTTCCTACCCTCCCACATACATTTTAATGGAATAGCCCTTAGCCAGTGCTAAGAGAAACTTGTAAATAAATAACTTTTGATATGAGTAAAACAATAAACATGTACATCAATAATAAATCATATGATTGGATGGTCTTTCCACAAACAACTTTTTCATAGTCTCTTACAAAATAATTGATTTTATCCCTTAGCAGATGACAATCAACAGACAATGTGACTTTCTTCTTAGTATTTAATTTTTGACTGAAACATAGAATCTACAGGACAAATTGTACTCTTACCAAAATAATAAATTTCACAGCATAATGAACATACTGTATTTCTAGATGGTAATTGTGTATTTGATATCTGCATTTACACCAAAATCAATACATGGGTTAACAAAACTTGTTTCCAATTGTTAATATGATAGCATTTGAATCAATATTGCTTAAACAGGACTAAGACAACCCAATATGTCAAATATGGGAAACATTTTTTATCTTTTTTTTGCCATTTTGACTATTAGCCTTTTAATTTAATAACAATATAAGGATTTCACTCGCCAACTTGTACAAGAAATATATCATTTGTACTGGATTTTTGTTTTAATAAAATCATATCAATTTGAAAACTGATTTTTTTTTAAAATGATTTTCATCTGATGATATCCTTTATTAGGTATTAATTGTATTGTTCTAAAATTTGTTAAGAAATTTTACCACCATGACAGAAAACTACAATTTCATTTAACTTCTTTCAAAATATGTGTATGTAGTAGAAATATCTCTTACTGATCTGACATGAGGGTCCAGGGATGTTGCAATCAAACTGGTTTTAGCATATAAAAAAAAATTCATATAGTTAATCTTTGTGATCTAATTTATATAAAATTCTGACTCCTTCAATATAATATAATAAGCAACCAACAATCAATCAATCAAAATATACATTGCTTTAATAGATGGAAATTGCATGAAATCAAATTTTAAATGGGTAACAAATTTTTTTTTAAAGGAAAGATATCCTTATAAAAATTCCCAGCATGCTTCAAATTGTTTCTGTGCTAGGAGTGACATGCTAAATTGACTTACTCTTTTTCATTATGACACCTTCCAATTTGTTAAGGATCTTGGTCAATTGATCACTATTCACACTTGTTTCAAAGCTTAAATAACGATTTGAAAAAAACAGACCATATGCTAATATTACCAGGTTAACCCTTCTATGGTTCATGGTGTAATATTCCTGGATGATGTGCAATAATGACACTTACCACTTTGACATCCAGGGGCCATCTAGTCGCTTGTATTGTCATCTAAAAAATTAAAAAATAAATTACAATTTTAGACAGACATGATGCCAGGACCACCTTTCTTTAATATCATGGATTGTAAGGAAGAAACTGGACAATTTTAATCTATGTTTGAAATTAACTTTTTTTCAAACAGAAGAAGGGATGAGGGAATCACAAAAAAAAAACATGGAACAGAACAAGAACTAAAGCATAAAAAAAGTGTTATTGGTTTTATGTTCATGGAAGGATAATTGTGAACAGTACACAACATTAAACACCTCTTCAGATAAAAGAAGTGAGTTGCCACTAGTGAAGTATACTTGGGTTGAACCTTTCAATTTACTTTGACAAACTTTTGGCTTGTTTTTTTTGTGTTTGGCAAGATCTTGAATTCAAAACATAATACTGGCTAATGCATCAAATAGTTTCTGATTTTTTCCTTCTAAAAACATATTCAACTGTACAAATATTGCTGTCTATAACAAGATTTTGTAAATTTTGTTTGCTTTTAATAACCATAATAAGTTTTTGCTCATTTTAGGGGAAACTCTATTCAAACATACATTTAAGTCATTTGGTCTCTGGTGGATATTTGTTTCATTAAAGAAACTAAAGCTTTGTATGTTATTTTATTCTGTTCAGTTTAAATTCTAAATAATAGTGGTGACTAATTTACTTACTGGTTGAATAATACTGCTACAACTAAATGGAAATTTGCTGTAAAAGAAAAATAAATTTCACTTAATTTCTTTACTTGTCCAATAAAATTGTATCTAACCAATAAAAGAAGTCAAAAATGAAAACTGAGTTAATTTGTTTTATAGGTGTATACATAATCCTGATAAAACTATCACCCAAAAGCAAGGATCTTTTGGGATAATATGATGTATGTTTATGAACATTTAAATGAATTGGGGTAAAATCGCACTAAACAGTACCAAATTTACTGCACAAGATGTGAATTTCAACAATTAAAGGCTTATCAGTGATGCTCATGACAAAAATATTTGTAAAAACTAATAGAAACATTTAAGAGCTTATACAATTGAAAAGAACCATATGTAAAGTTACACCAGGACAGAAAAAAACCTGAAAATTTGTTTTTTTTTATTGGAAGGATGAGTGACACTGAGTTTGACAAATAACTCATTTCAACAGACTTGTCTTGTATTATTTTTACTTTTAGTTTCTTGTGTATAATTTGGAGTTTAGTATGACGTCCATTATCACTGAACTAGTATATATATTTGTTTAGGGCCAGCTTAAGGACGCCTCGGTGCGGAATTTCTCGCTGCATTGAAGACCTATTGGTGACCTTCTGTTGTTGTCTGTTCTGTGGTCGGGTTGTTGTCTCTTTGACACATTCCCCATTTCCATTCTCAATTTTATTGAAATGATCCTGGAGTTACTTTTCTGTCTAAACATCTGTTGCTCAGAACGAGCACAAACAATAAATAATTGTGAGAAGTGGATGGTTGTGATACATCAAAATGGCTGAAAATACCACAAATAAATTTACATTTATTTCTACAACTTTTTATCAATTAATAAAAAAATATAAACTACTTACTCAAATTTTAATAAACCTTTTCTGCCATTTGTAGTTGTCTTCTCCGGCCAGAGAAGGACTGGAAATTTATTGCTGTCATCTGTTAATTAAAAAAGATTTTATCTGAAAATTCTAATTTTTTTTATCAGAAAATTAATTGTCTAAAATTCTTTTAGACAAACTTAGATGACAGAGTAGAATGTTCTTGTATATGAGGACCTCTAGATGCTTTTTTTCACGTTATTGCGTTGTAAGTTAATACTGTTTTACTGAAGTATGACTAAAAACCAATTATCAGACAACAGGTGAGAATACAAAACAAACATTAATTTGAGAATACTTTACTGAGGTAAAATTTGATCTTACAACTAGACAGATATCAACTACTTGCAATAACTCAAGACTATAGTCTATGTTCAAAGTTTCTTTAGTCAACTTGTGAAATGAAACATATGATCTAGCCATTTGTGATGAAATTTGTCACATTTGGGTCCATAGACATGATAGAAGGCATGTCCCTAATACATTATCACATTTCTATGCTTAGTGAACTGCAAAATCTGCGTAAAAACCTAATTTGGCATATTTTTTAATTTACATTAAAATGAACATGTATAACGAGTTTCAAGTTGATGTGACCACAACTTCACAGAAAACTATATTAAATCAAAAATTTTACATAATGCAAGATAGACAGACAAAAAACAGGAAAACATAATCCCCTACTATTTTAGCATGGAATAAAAAGTTGATGCTTGTTCATAAGCAATCAAATTCCTCCTTCAAAAACAAAATATGACATACAAAATTAATTATTATTTGAAGAGTCAAGCCAATTTTTATGTTGTGCAGTTACAACACTGTCCCAGATTAGACGGATGGTTGGGTGATCACAAACATGCTTATAGTTTGGCATTGCACAAGGTCATGTTTTTCTCCGACTGTTAATGACGTCTTCACACTAAATCCATTGGATGTTGGATGTGTACTAATTGATATTTTAGTCTTAGATACATGATTTTTTTCATTAGTTGTTATTGGCTTTGAACTAGCTGTCAGTAACTGGGAGTACTCTCAGATCTGTACTTAGTGTCTTTTTGTTTTTGGATGTATAAGTACCCGTCCACGTTCACTTTGTGTTTTTTTTAGATGTATTTCTATTTGTATCCATCTGATGAGTTAAGCCTTTTTCAACTGATTTTTATAGTTTGTTCTTATGTTGTACTGTTACACCACTGTCCCAGGTTAGGGGAGGGTTGAGCGCTCACAAACATGTTTAACCCCGCTACATTCTTTATGTGCCTGTCCCAAGTCAGGAGCCTGTAGTTCAGTGGTTGTCGTTGGTTCATGTCTGTCATATTTGTTTTTCGTAAACTGTTTTGTTATAAATTAGGCCGTTAGTTTTCTCAATTGAATTGTTTCATATTTTTCATGTCGGGGTCTTTTATAGCCGACCATACGGTATGGGTTTTTCTCATTGTTGAAGGCCGTACGGTTGCCTATAATTGCTTAAATCCACTTCATTTGAACTTTGGTGGATAGTTGTCTCGTTGGCAATCATACCACATCAATGGTTGTCATTGGATGCTGTCTTTCATATTTGTTTTTCGTTTGCTTTGTACATAAATTATTGGTTTGAATTGTTTAACATTTTGTCATGTCAGGGTCTTTTATTACTTACTTTAGCTATATGGTATGGGTTTTGCTCATTGTTGAAGACTGAACTGTGACCTATAGTTGCTTACATCTACACCATTTGGTCTCTGGTAGATAGTTGTCTCTTATCTTTATATACAAATGTATGTGAAGAGAAATGGATTTTCATATGAACAAAGAAATCAATATTTACCTGTAACATATTCCTTAATATTTTTTTCAAAGGTGTCTGTGCCTTTTGAAATACCAAAGTTTTTATATGCAAATATCCACTGTTCAAACCCTGACAGTCCTTGATAATCTGGCTGTAAATAATATAGCAAAATGACAAAAAGATAATAGATGTAGAATTATAGATCTCTATTCCTATGATTTAAATAAGCTCACAAAGAAAATGTAAATATTAAGTCAATATCAGTTTTACCTTTAAGAAAGTATTGAAAGAAAAATAGTTCTTTAGAATTTACTTTTAGCCTTTCAAATAAAATACTACTTGCTACATTTGGATTATAAAGCTTCTCCTCAACAAAGTCTAATATCCCCATTTTTCAATTCCAGAAACAAAGTTTTTTACTTACAAGAGTCATATTTTTTTTCTAAATTCTCATACATAGATTCATGCATAATTTATTTTGATTTTTTTTTATCAACAAATAAGAAATATTTAAGATCACACATCTCAAGCACAGTGAAACTATACATCATTGTTTTCTTCTTTAAAAATAATATGCATTCATTTAGTGGGCTTGTTGAGGTGTGAATTTAACTTACTGCATGGCAAGGCTGTATGAAATCAATGATCATGTGATCCAAATGTGAAATATAATTGGCTACAAGTATTTTTGCTTTTTTCTTTTCATCTCTTTTGTCTTCTTGTACCATAATGTGTATTCCAACAACAGCAAAAATTGATTTCAAAATGAAGCTGAAATAAATAAGTATATACATTACAAAAACATTCAGGCAATGTTACACTTAAGTCTTGTACATATCAATATAAAAACAGAGATGTGGCATGATTGCAAACGAGAAAACTATCCACAAGAGACCAAATGAAATGGAAGTAAGAAACAACAGGTCACTGCACTCTTGTGGCCTAAGTTCGGTGTCAGCAATGCAGCAGGTTTATGGCCATCATTTTGAACTGGTTCATCACTGTGAGATGAGTGACTTCTAAATGTTTGGAGACATGCTTCATGTTAATTTAATATCATATTTCTATTGGCTTTGGTTTTGATTCTGTAAGTGTCATTCTTTTACAATGTTTAATTGAAAATCTTATTCACTGTGTTTCACTTTCAGATATCAGACTAATCTAAGACTAAGACTATTATTGACTTGGTCTAAAGTTTTAATCAATGTTGAATTCAAAAGTCCATACACAGTGTACTGTAAATTCAGAAAATATTGTGAGGTTTTCATTAATGCGAATAATGCGACTGGATGAGTATCGCACTAATAAGAACTCACATTCTGATAATTGAAACATAGATCTTTATGGGGATATTTTCGAAATCACAATAAATAAACTCACATTTTTGTCCATTCTTAAAAAATCGCAATAATAAATGCATGCAATAATTTCCGAATTCACAGTATATATTCATAACAACAACTACAAAATCCCATTACTGTAAAAAAAAGTTTTGCAGTTCTTATAATCATACTTGATTTGACTAATAATTGGTAATGGCTTACTCTTCAAAAGTGTCTTATATTCATATAAGTCAAGGTATTGTATGAGCATTTTTATTGGTTGAGTTTTGTAATTTATTGTTCGATCATTTTTTTTCTAATTTGAGTTGTCTCAGCTTATAATTGTCTTGTTGATATCCAACTTTGGTGTCATACATTATGCCTACTTGTAAAGGAAAAGACGCTTAAAGGTTATAAAGGACAAGGTGTGTAGTTTTCAGAAGACAGGCACATTGACAGGATATTTTGCTTGAAAAGAGACAATTTGATCATGTTTAAAGTTAAAAGATAGAAATATAATTTGAATAAATTTGAATTTTTAATTTTTCTTTTTCTCGATTTATAGAATTTTTGTTGTTGTATTAAAAATGTCGCTTTTTTACAATAAAAGTATTTAATTGATTGATTGGTGTTGAACGCCACATTCAGCACTATTGTGCTATTATGTGGTGGTCAGTTTTCATCGGTGGAGGTGTGGGGACAACCACCGACCTTTGGTAGGAAAACTGACAATCCTAGTCAAATAAGATTGGAGTCGGGGCACCTTCCACGTGCCAGACTCACAACCTCAGCATTGACAGGCTAGTGATACAGTAGTTAGACTACTTAGACCACTTGGCCACTAAGGTCCTTAAAAAAAATAATTTTTTACTATTATCCTTCAGAAAACAAAAATGTATAGGGCAAGACTATAAGAGCTGAATGGTGCACAGAAAAGGTAGAGGGGAGCCCAGAAAGAGTAAAGGGGAGCTGCTCCCCTGTGTTTTGGGCTAGCTAGGACACTGATATGTGTGATGTACATAAACAAACCTGGTAGCAGCTGACTTTGGCAATATACATGACACCAACAAACCATGAAGTGCTATGAATAATCTAATAATAACTAGAACAAGTCCAAATGGGAAATAAAAAATTGTCAAAACAACTGATCCAGGATCTGGAAATCTGAAAAATAAATATGTAGAATATTATACTTCATATACACATTAATATTGTACCTGGGAAAACTTGTTTACTTTCTCAAATTTGTAAAATTTCTATGTCAATTTGATGGTTCATCATAAAATAATAATAAAAAAAAAACAATAAGTACTTACTACATGTACTATTAAATACAATTAATAGTGACCCTGAAAAATGATTTTGATTTTGATTTTTGGTGTTTTAACGCCACTTTTAAGCACCGCTTTTGGGCTATTCGTGGCGGCCAGTTTTTATTGGTGGAGGAAGCCGGAGTGCCCGGAGAAAACCACCAACCTTCGATAGGAAAACTGACAATCCTAGTCAATTAAGATTGAGTCGAGTGCACCCGCACGGCGGGTTCGAACTCACAACCTCAGTGTTGACTGGCTAGTGATTACAGTAGTAACTACTTAGACCACTCGGCCACCGAGGCCCCCTGAAAAATGAAGGTATAGACATTTAATGATGACTTTATATAAATGGCAAGAGGAAAGTGGTTATTAAGATCTTTGATTGTTTCTTTTGAATTTATTCACAACCTTTACATGCTCAGGAGAATTAGACATATTGTATCTGAAACCTGTCTCAGGTTGAAGACTAGTACTGCATGTATGATGCCCTCAAGATGTCTTTTAGGTTATATTAGTCATTGGGTTGCTGTCACACTGATGTATACCCAGAAGTCCTGTAATTCATTTGTTGAGTAAGCCCTTTCATTTGTTAAAGAGAGGCTAAAGATACCAAAGGGATATTCAAACTTGTAAGTGGAAAATAAACTAACAACCACATGACTAATAAACAGCTGCGCCACGAGCGCATGATACGCCTGTTGTCTTGTGTGTGCAGTTTTATGCAATAATCATAAATAGTTTCTGAGATACGGCGCGACATGTGAAAAAAACCCCTTTTTTTTTACAAAAAACTCAATAACTCTAAAATAAAATTTTGAATCATCACCAAAAAGTACACAGATCTTTAGATCAATATAACTAAGAAGTGTATTAAATTTTAAGCAATAATCATAAATCATTTTCGAGATACGGCGGGACATGTGAAAAAAACGTACCCCTGTTTTAGTTACAAAGTCCCATAACTCAAAAAGTTTACATCTTATTTTCACCAAAAAGTATACAGATCGTTTTACCATCATAAGAAACAACTATTCAAGTTTCATGAAATTTGGATAAGTTGTTCTCAAGTTACGGTGTGACATGTTTACGACGGACAGACGGACGCCGGACATTTGTATACCATAATGTGTCCCGTCAAAATTTTGACAGGCGTATAAAAATGAAAAAGACCAAAAGACAAACAACAGTATACAAAACACAACATAGAAAACTAAAGACTGAGTAACATGAACCCCACTAAAAAAGGGGGGTGATCTCAGGTGCTCTGGAAGGGTTAACATGGTTTATATGTTGAATCTTAACGAAATGAAAACATTAAAGTGTGACAGGTGTGAATTACTTCTGGGCTGTGTCATTGGGAGTATTAAATGAAATGGAATATTTATCCTGTCGGGGAAAGTAGTGTATACAGAAACCCTATCAATGTCTTTCATTTGTATCAAGCCCTATTTACTCTATTCTGGTTTTTAGTAACTACAAAAACTTGAACACTTGCATTTAATGCCTACAGCAGCATTTTGTACACCTGATGCTGGTAAGAACTGTTGGCTGTTAAATCATAAAATCACTCCTGATTCATATAATCCTATAGATATCAGGTCGTTCAACCCAAAACCAATCCAGCCCCAAGTCAATCCTGCCCCAAGTTGATTTGGCCCAAGTCTATCCGGTCCAAGTTGTTGCGGCCCCAAGTTGATCCGGCCCCATAATAAAATAATGATTAGATATTATAAAAGTCAGAGAGTTTTGTGAAGTATACATATACGATTCAGGTTAAGTGGCAATTTGCACATGAAAAAGTTGTGTAAATTTCCCTGATCAGAGGAATATTTTTTTAGGAAACAGTATTGATGATCAATACAAAAGGTAAGTAACTCTTTCTGGAAGGGATTCAGCAAATCAAACAATGTTTCTCAATTTGAGTAGTTTTTATAACTTTTAAAAGAAAAAAAATTTGCTTGCATTAGCTTTGTGATCAACCTGTGTGTAACCAATGTGCTAATTACACAAGTTGCTGAAAAGGTTATTAAGATCAAAGTCATATGAAAAATGCTGATTAATGTTGACTAATGATTGTACTTACTTCTGCAAAAGAGAGGCGAAAGATACCAAAGGAACATTCAAACTCATAAGTCAAAAAATAAACAGTCAATGCCATGGCTAAACAAGAAAATTACCAACATGCAATGTATGTTTTGAGTATAATCATGCATACCAAGTATTCTTGATAATTAGATATAGGAAGATGTGGTATGAGTACCAATCAGACAACTCTCCATCCAAGTAACAATTTATAAAAGTAAACAACTTCTTATTTAAAAAAAAACCAAATATTTGAATAAATGGACTCCTCTAATGAAAATAACATATTTGAATATGAGTCAATGGCACAATTCTTTATCCTGTACCTTTGCTGTAATTCATAAAATTCATTAGAATATGTACGGAGCGTCTTTTACCACAGAACACCACAGAATACCACAGAACGCCGCAGAATACCACAGAACACCCAAAATATACCACAGAACTAAACAAAATACAATAAAACTACTAAAATATACCACAGAACATTGAATTAATTCACAAAATGCAAAACTAATAATTCAAAATTATATTATTTTATAATTCGCTACACTAATGACAGGACGATTGACCGGATGAGATATAAATTTCTTTAATGATCATAACTTTTTGTTATTTGGTAGATTTTTTTATATTTGGTGACCTTTGAGATACTAATCTATATTTTATAAAAATCTGTTAAAAACAATTAATTGTAAAAAAAAAAGTTTTTCTGTAAAAAAAATGATTTTCTATAAATTAATGTTTTCTATTAAAAAAATGATTTTCTATAAAAAAAAAAGGTTGACATGATGAATTTTACGGCACCAATTACACTCGTTATATATAAAAATTTCAATTTTTTATACACTTGTGTTTTTTACTCATAATGTCTGCCCATAAGAAGACTTTTCTGTTTAACCGATTAGAACTTATATTGTTCAAACGGCACCATAGTCGAATTAAGCATTGCCATATTTTTTTTCAAGATAGGAATAGAAGGGATATTTATTTTCAAAATATAGGAATAGCAGGAAGACAACCAATTAAATGTATTTGATGTCTCAGGTGTGAAAACTTAAATGACATGTTAATTGGCTTGATGAATTGGTGATTACGACGAGTGTCAAAATTAGATAACCTAATTAAATTTTGGTACTTTTAATGTGCCGGTGAACTCGCTCAGATCATCATTTTGGACCCAAAATATAGAATCTATATATTAAAATGGAAGAAAAAAAATAACAAGACAAAATGAAAATGTATTTAAAAAAAAAGTAAATGTCACAAATATACCCGAGAATTACAATTGTTGTGACTTTAAATATTTTTGTATATTATGGTTTTAAAACCGGTAGGTGTTTTTGGTATAGACCCAATAATAGGCCAATTCAGTTGGGGGCGTAGCGATAGTGAGTCGACCCTAAATAGAAAAATTAAATTTATTTGAATAATAAATGTCAAATTATAAAAAGAATTAACAATAACAATAAAATAATGTCTGAAGTATTTATATATCGAAGTTCTGTGGTATATTTTTGGTGTTCTGTGGTATTCTGTGGTATTCTGTGGTGTTCTGTGGTATTCTGTGGTGTTCTGTGGTAAAAGACGCGCCCGAATATGTATATAAACTACAAGCCAAATATATACAGGACATATAATTTTATCCCTTGTAAATACTTTTTTAAATTGGGGCCGGATCAACTTTAAATATCGTTCTAATCTACTTATGGTAGCAATACACAGTTAGGAGTTTGGTTTCGCATTTTGGCCCCGTGGATTTTTCAAATATGAAAGTTATTGTGTAATAAAATTCATTTTAGACAGCTGAGTACTAATTTAGCCTTCAAAGGTGGTTTATAAGAACATCAAGATTATTTTTTACATGTTTTATGGGCTATTTTCTGTTTGACTCTCCGTATTTTCATAGCTAGACCGGTCATCGGTCCAGAAATTAATGTAATGTTTACAAACACTTTTTTTTCTACACGAAGTTTTTGACGCAATTTTACAAAAAAATGAGACGAAAGACATATGATTTTCATTGGATTTATTGAAAGATATATGTAAACAGTTTCAGAAAAGGTATTACTTGAAGTGATTGAAATTCTACTTTTGGTCAAATTTTGGGGAAATATGTGACATCTTTTCCCCCCTTTTTGCTATATTTTATAACAAAAAAATGCAGATTGTTGCCATGGATACACCAAAAAGAAATTAAATTTTACCATTTTATATACTGGATATGAAATCTATGGAAGATTCTGATTACATACATATGCACATATATGACACAAACAGTAAGCTTAATATTGCAAGAAGGCAATGAAAAGGGATGGTAAAATTTATGAGGAAAATTTTAATATTTTTCCTAACTGTTTATTGCTACCTATGGTGGAATGACTAGGGCAAATCGACTTGGGCCCAATCAACTTGAGGCCAGATTGACATGAAAGCATCCTAAAACTGTAAAGGGGTTCCTGCAGTAGCCATAGCAAAACTTATGTCATATGCATGACAGCTTTAGGTAAAGGTTGTGATGAATCATAAAGTTAAAGTTAAAGCTGTGTGCTATGTATATCATGTGTTTGGCCTAAATCTAAAGGGGTGTATGTTGGAACCTACAGTACTCGTCAGTAGTCTAGAACTGTAGAAATCAAGTGCTATACCATGTCGAAATAAAGAAAACAAATCACCATAAATGAAATTTGTGAATGACATACAATGCATGTAACTAGTATTATCTTGAGAACTTAAAAATAAAATATTTAAACCTGCTAATGTCGAATAATCTGTCCATATTTCTCTAAAAATCGTGCATTTTCAACCGGAAGTACAAATCATCAACCATTTTTACGGATGAATTATGGGAGATTTTGGACCCAGGTGCTTGTACAAATTGTAGCAGACAGCAAACAGCTGTAAACAAAGAATTTCTAGAAGAATAGACCAGAAGCACCTGTTTATTCATCTTTGGGTATAATCGTGTTTATTCATGTTATTCATTCTTTTATTTGGACCGTTCTTTGACAAATAGAAGTTCGGTAACAAAGACATCGAGCAAAGAGACTTAATATAGAGAGGGAGCACATGTTTAATCTTTAATAGATACACACAATATTAACATTATCATTGAAGTTAAACACAACTCTTTTTAATTTCAAGTTTATTATTCATCTTGTTACAATAAATGTATTTACACTTTTAGGTATTCAACTTGTGAAGGGATTGCTTCCCTTAGGCTTATAGAACATGTAGTAAATCCTTAGCCTAAGCCATATACAGCGGTTGAGCTAGGGAAGTACTTCTTTAGCTCAGTGGGTTCAAGAACTTCTTGCAACACAGAAGTCCCGGAGGAGTCAGTGGTTTTGTAAGAAGAATCATGCTCTCAGCTTACATTTGGCACCCAACTAAATAACCCAAGGTGTATGGCATGCCAAAGCAGACAAAAGAGCTATTTACTAATATTAAAATCATTTTCTAATATTAGAAAATCATTTTCTAATATTTGAAAATCATTTTCTAACATTAGAAAATCATTTTCTCATATTAAAAATCATTTTCTAATATTAAAAATCTTTTCTAATATTAGAAATGCATTTTCTAATATTAGAAATCATTATTTTTAATATTAAAAATATGCTACTTAATATTAGAAAATCATTTTCTAATATTAGAAATACATTTTCTTATATTAGAAATACATTTTCTAATATTAGAAATACATTTTCTAATATTAGAAAATCATTTTCTAATATTATAAAATACGATACTTTTAATATTAGAAATGATTTCTTAATATTTGAAAATGATTTCTAATATTAAAAATCATTTTTAATATTAGAAATTCTTTTCTAATATTAGAAACTCATTTTCTAATATTAGAAATACATTTTCTAATATTTGAAATTCATTTTCTAATATTAAAATTCATTTTCTAATATTAAGAAATAGTGTTTTCTTTTTAATATTAGAAAATGATTTTCTTATATTAGAAAATGATTTTCTAATATCAAAAATTGATTTTCTAACATAAGAAAATCATTTTCTAATATTAGAAAATAGCTATTTTTGTCCACTTTGGCTTGCCATAAAGGTGGTTAGAGAGGATTTCTTAAGCCAGGGTATGTGTTGTTGGAGACATAATGATAGGATGACTCTTGAGGTGGGGGAAGTGTGACAGGATTGCTTCCCCTAGAACATGTAGTAGATACTTAGCCAGCCATAAGCGGTTGAGCTAGGGAAGTACTTCTTTAGCTCAGTCGGTTAAAGGGCTGCCTTGTAACACAGAGGTCCCGGGTTTGAGTCCCGGAGGAGACAAAAGTGATTTTGTAAGAAGAATCATGCTCAAAGGTTAAAAACTGAATTTGCTCCAAATGAACTTACATGGATTTTTCTAGCATTCCACAGGGTGGTATTGGACCCATTCCCAATGACAAATACCCTACATTTTTCTCAATTTTGGGAGCAAAATTTATTTTCCAGAGTTCTCAAAATCTTTTTGCCTGGTGGTCCTTGAAGAAAATATGCAGGTCCTCACTATCATTTCTATTGCAAATTACCAAAATTGTGTTGGTCCTTCCCAAAATGTGGTGGTCAAATCCTAGGACCACCACTTATCGAGAACTCTGATTTTCATCTTTATTATTCATGACAGTGATGTTCAACCGCTAGCTTTATGCCGAAAATCGCCAACAAGTAATGTGTAAATCCGAGTAAAATCGTATATGACTGACAAAAACAACATTGAAAAACAATGGATGCCATAAATCGGAAATGAAGACAATTACAATACCGGGTCAGATTGGGGGGGCGGATAAGGGTAATTCCGGGTTTGCCGATCAAATACAATAAAAACATAATAATTCCAGGCAGGTGACAAAATACATGTTGATGATGAAATATAAACACTAGAATTGAAAACCAAAAGATATATGGAAAAAAAAGAAAAAGCAGGAAATATTTTATACAGAAACACAAAATTACTTTTAGTTCACAAATTTTCATGTCAAAATCCAATAAAATGTGACAGTAATTTTTTTTTAATCATTAAAAAATGTTGATATTACATGTAGATGTTTTTATAGTGTAAAACACATAACTTCAATTCAAGAGGTAATTTCTTCTCAATTTTGAAGGGCCAGTAAAATTCTGGAAGTTTCTTACTTTATTTTCACAATAAAAGATAACTTTTAATGAACTAAACACACTAAAACTCAAATCTGGTATATTTGCTGTTTTCCCAATTTCATTGAAAGCGCGTGAAAAAATTCCCAAAATATCCAGGGTCTTTTTCCCAAAATACCCAGAAGAACCCCGGACTTATACTACCAGCAATGATGCTATTGATGATTATTAGATCGTTCTTGGAATAACCTCCTGGCTGTGGCATCATGCAACAATAACATTTTAACTATGTTTTCAATTGTGACACAAAATTTTTGGGAACTTGTATGACTTTAAGTAAAGGTGGACAAATTTGCATACAAGTGACGTGTAAATGCATCTATACAGGCGTCAACATATATTTGTTCTGCCTAAAAGTTCCCCTGGCACCTTTGTTATAAAGAATGCCATAATATCTGTTCCAGTTGGAACAAATGCTCTATACCCTTTAATATTTGTTCCAGTGGAAATGTATTACAGAATATTTCTTCCACTTGGAACAGTTAAGTTATTAAGGAACTTCTATTTCATGACACAGAAATAGGATTATGTCCAAAAAAAGTAAAATAACAAAAATACCAAACTCCAAGAAAAGTCAAAACGGAAAGTCCCTTAAAATTATCAAATGGCAAAATCAAAAGCTCAAACACATTGAACAAAAGGAAAACAACTGTCATATTCCTGACTTGGTACAGGCATTTCCTTATGTAGAAAATGGTGGATTAAACCTGGTTTTATATCTAGCTATAAGTGACATCTCTATATCTGTACTCAAAGACAGTGACAACCACTATATTTGCTAATAATCCACAATTTAGACTAATTTAGAATTCCTTTTTATGAATGAAATCTTTGAACTGGACTGTAACATCTGGTCCTTGTAGGTTTTAATGGTTTATAGTGATCTTTAGAACAAGAAATTTATGTTTTATTTTTAAATGGATACTTTTTTCCAACCTTAGCTTGCTGCAGTATTAGAAGAATGTGATTTTACATGTGTATTGAAAAGTTAAACACTTTTTCCATCACAGATTTTTTTTCAAAGGGTTTATATAAAAAGAAGATGTGGTATGATTGCCAATGAGACAACTCTCCACAATAAACCAAATGACACAGAAATTAACAACTACAGGTCAACATACGGCCTTCAATAATGAGCAAAGCCCAAACCACATAGTCAGCTATAAAAGGCCCCGAAATGACAAATGTAAAACAATTCAAAGGAGAAAACTAACAGCCTAATTTATGTACAATATAATGAATGAAAAACAAATATGAAACACAGAAACAAATGACAACCACTGAATTACCTGTATATTTTTTACTAGGTAAACAATACAATTCCAGATTCACTTCATATGAACCCATGTTTATCTTTTGTAGACTTAGAAATATGCCAGTTTGTCAGGAATGTGAAGGGACAGATTTTGATGAAAGAGATGGGTTGTATTTTTGTCAGATTTGTATGACACAATCACAAGTAAGGATAAAAAGTGAAGGTGCAGGTTTAAAATTATCACCATTTCTTTTTTCTTTTTTTTTTTTTTTTTACAAAAATACAAATCTGGATCCAGGACCAGTTTTTATCTGGGTATTTTCGGAATTATATATTTTGCCATTTTTGGAAAATAAGTCGTGAACAGTGGGAAATGCGGTGACAAAATATTGCCTCCCTGTAAACACTGTAAACTTGATCTTCTCAATGTGTGTCCTGTTTTAGCAAGGATGCTATCAATTATAGATTCATGGCGTGTTGCTGTGGTAAATAGAAAAAATAAAAATAAGTTGAACTAAAAACAAAACTTCCATATAATGATATCATTTCTCTCCTTAAATAGCAAACAAGGAGTACAGCAGGTTATAGGAGATTGGTGTAAAATTGGTTTAAAATGTTGCTATGCGAATTAATTCCTGGAGTACCAACTTCAATTTATTTTTCTACTGGCTGTATACCTCTCTTGACATGCCAGTTATCTGTATATGTGTGCAGATAGATAGGAAGTTTAGGTGAAAAATTCCAAAGGAGTCTATTGATATGCAGCAAAGATTAACAGTTTTGAAATTAAGTTACTAAGCAAATTCAAAGGGACCTTATCCCGATGTAAACATGATAACCTACTTCATAAAACTATTTATCTTTCATTTTTGACAGACCTTAAAATTGTTATAATCACGAAAAGACGATATTTCTATATTGAATGTTCAAGTGACGAGCAGACTGGTGTACTCAAAAACTTTGATGTGAAGAATAGGTAATTGGGAATTTGTAACATGCTAAGGATTTCGTGGAACACTCAGAAAAATTGATAACCTGAAAGATCTTTAGTTTTTGTATGTACATGATTTTTTTCCAATTTTTTAATTAATATTCAGCAAAGATTAACAATTTTAAAATTTCAGTTTCACAAGCTTCTAATGCAATAATGCTTCGATAAATACTGAATATTAAACATCGTGTATTTGCATGTATATTTCTAATAACACAGTTTAACAAATAATTTCTTTAAAATGTACGATTGTTGTTTAGAAATAACTTTTGATCAGTCTAGTCACTGGCATTGTTTTATTATTGATTTTCTCGACTTTATCATAAGAAGAGTGAATTTTCATTTGTTCTCTGCCACTAGATTTCTCACTGTGAATTAGCATGAAAAGTTCTGAGAATTTTAATAGAGATTTATATAATTCTTATGGGGATTGGTTTTATAAAAACCATGAGGAATGCAGCATATGGTTTATTGCTGTAAAATGTTTGTACTGTCTTAGACTTTTCATAATGACTTTGTTTCTCTCTGTTTCTGAGGCTGTTATAATATTCTAAGTCAGAGACAGATTTTATTGTTTCCTCATATCTTTTGTTTTCTTGAAATGATTATGAACTCTTAATGGCAACTGATTCAATTGATTGTTTTGATTACAGGACTACAGAAGAGAGGAGGAAGGAGAAGACGGAGGAAACTTTTATAATGTATCATCAATTATTACTAAGAAATCAGAAAGAAAGAAAAAAGTTGGTGAGTATTGTGACAAATGGAAGATTTTTGAAGTATATTTCTGAAATGTTGTGATTTGAATTAAAGTGTTTGTGTTTTTGTGTTGATGAGACAAGACATGACAAAATGAGGTAGGAAACTTGCAACATAAAACCTACCTTTGAGTTCAGGATTCAAAAGAGAGTAATAATACCAAATACAAAGTTAGAAACCCAAATATAAACACTTAAAAATCTTTCAGATGGAAACTCGGTTTTGCAACTTATGCATAACAACTAAAACAGCCTTAAAAGCTATATTTTGGTCATTCAGTGCCAAAATAAGTAATTTAACTTACAACAATAAATGCAACTTTAAAAATTCCACCTGTGCTATTTAATAATATTTTGCAGTAAAAGATACTGCTTTTTGAAAAAAAAAGAGAGGAGGCCTCAGGAAGGAGATGATTATCCAAAATAAACATTCAGAGGTCACCATATAGTTTTCAATGATGGAAAATCACTCATGCACTATAGATAGCTCTAGATTTCCCAGAGTGGAGACATGTTGTGAATGATTTCAACAGAGACAACTGAACATGGTGGTCACATCTAATAATGTTCTATAAATTCTTAATACAAACTAAAACATGTTGATCCACTAATATCTCATTTTCCCCAAGATACATAATAGAAATTCATTAACCATTAATGTACAGGAAACAAATATACTTGTTTTTCATTAAAGCTTTTCTTGTACGGGAAACAAGTATTCTTATTTTCATAACACCCTGGCTATGATAACAAACTGTAAACAATTTGCTTTATTTCTCCCAAAATAGAAATATGTTTGGTATTTCCCTAGATTCTAAAGATGATTTAATAATACTTCAGAGTAATTCAAGTTGGATCAATTGGTCAAAATATAGGGAAATCCATACCAGGTTTTGTTGTGCCAACATGACGCAATCCAATGGCAGACCATGTTGGTTTCAGACATGTATATTTTTGGAATTCTGACTTGAAAATTGAGTTTTAGGGTTTTGATGCCATCCCGTACGAAATATGTAGTAGGATTCCTACTAGTCTATAGTAGGAATCTGCCTAGAATGATTATGGAATCTATGATTCCTGCTACTTCACAGGCATAGTAGGAAAATTTTAAGTTTTTATAATTGGATTTTTCATTTTAGTACAGGATAGAACTTGAGGCAATCAGCCCTATGGATGTTATTTCTGAACTGAGGATAATAGATTTAGATGATTTTGATTGCCTTGACAGCTATTTACAAGAAAGATCTTGCTAAAAATCATTTTGGTCATCATATTTGATATTCTTGAATAGGTTGACCTTATTCACCAAAGCTACTGGTCTGTATATGTACAAACTTTTGATGAAAAAAACTTGAATACTTTTGGTAAAAACCACAACTGCTTAATTATGAGAACCACTACTACAATGTGTGGGAAATTCACAGTGTTATATTATCTCTGTCAATTTTTATCTTTAGTTTAAATCTGTCTTACATTTATATTAGATCTTTTAAATGATGATTTAAATGTTTTTTGATTTATATCTTACATAGAAAATAAAGGAAGACCTTGGCACAGCTTTGAAGCATTTACAATTATTATAAGGGAACAAGTTAAGGCACTGATCAAATTAGGTGCTTCAGCAGAGCTTAAGGTAAGTGGTACACCATAGCATTTTCAAAATTAGTATTTATTAGAATAAGACATAATAAATCATTACTTGAAAAACATTAGGACAGGAAAAGAAAATGCCCATGAATGAAGAAAATTGAAAAAATGAGATGGATATAGCCCTTTCCACAAACTCAATTCCTGAATCATGAATTTTACTCTAAAATTATAATTTGAAGTTGGTTATCTCCCTTTTCAGGAAGTAGAACTGCTTCGTGGCAATATGAAGAGTCAACAACTAGCGGCTTTATATCCCTTTTCATTTAAAGATAATATTTGGTTTATATAAATATAACAATTATTCATTGTATTTTGTCTTCCAAAAAAACTTGTTATCAAACTGGATTATACAGCTGGAAATGTTTGTAAACTAGTGTAGCACATTGCTCTGCACTGGAGCGAACCAATATTTATACCAGTATACTTCCCAAGAAGGGAAATAAACCGTATTTAATTGTAAAGTTAGATCAGATTCTGGCTTTCAGAAGTGAGTTTCTAGAAAGTCCTATTGGATTTTAAGTGTGGATGATCTATTCTTTTCAACTCCATTTAGGCCGGTGACCAATGTCAGAATTATGAAATTTTAATCGTCAAAAATAGTATACGGCTATATCATATATCATTTAATTTGAAAATATGTGTACTTTTAGATTATTTTGGTCGTCAAAAGAAAATATGGTGCAGTTTTGCAGAAATCAAGTTCAAAGGTCACATGTCGTTTTCAAGGAAAAACAAAATTGAATATCCAATTCCAATTTAAATACTGTTTTATAGTAGAATGATTGAAAACTTGAATCTATTTTCTTCCTTGTTCAATTTTTCATCGAAAAGTGGAAACCCATCATTAAATGAGTTTTCCAGTACACGTATGCGACTTTACAAAAGGGGTAGTTTTCAGTTTAAAATGATGTAATTTTTTCAAGTAATAAGAACAACGGCCGTCAAAATCTTTCAAAATTTATAGAAAATTATGAAAAAATATGTATTTATTAATATAACCATCTATTATACCTCAATGAAAGTCGAAACTTAAGTTTGGACCATATACGTTACATTCGGTACATGCAAAACTGGCAACAAAATTATTTCAAAACAGACTTATAATTGAGTTTTGCAATGTCATGACGATTTCTTTAAAATAAAATTTATTAAAAGGAATATAAGTCATTGTAAAAAAGACTAACAACTTTAGAAAGACATGTTTTATGATAAAACCGCCTATTATTCGTTTAAAAATGGAGAAAGTTTTTGTTATTCAATCCCAAACTAAGTGACGCAAGATAATAAAAAATGTCTATGCATGATAGTTTAACATAGCACTAAATATACGTAACTTTAATCAGTAATTCAGACCTCAAATGACTTTTGTAATGTCGGAAAATTATTACGATGTTCTGACCCTTGGCTGGAATACATATGTTCGTACATGGAAGGTTTAGCAAATCTTGAATGTCAGTATTGGTCCAAAGTTTTTAAAGAACACGACAAAATTCTTAAGCCACGAATCCTTTGATAATATTGCTAATATGAATGTTAAGGTTCGGATATTAAACCTGTTGTGCATTGGAATAGAGTGGTGGTCAAATGTGTGTGTACCACATGTAGCGAGCTTTTATCCAGCATCATTGAACATTAATTGCAAAATACACTTTGGCCATATCAATCTATAAATGGGGACATAAAACAATTGTAACATCAGTACGCTTCTAGGACAAATTTCAAATGAACCCTGTCCAGAAAGGAATTAATGTCTTGTCCCGTTGCTTGCAACTCAAAATATCTCTTAACAAAAGTCAAGAAAAAATCTATCTCTGATCGACAGTATACACTTGTCATGATCACATGACTATAGTCTGTGTAATATTTCAGAGTGTCGTGATCGTTCTGCCCTACAGTCTGGTCTGTATAAATGAATTAGCATTTATATCACACTGCTGATGGTAAAAAACTTGCTTCTGTAGATGTCCATGTAATTCATGAATTAAGTTTGAATCCCAGTAGATGTTTATAGTGGCTGTATGACAAGTTAGCCCAAAAAAGCTTTCACTTGAATATACTGCTTTAGAGAGTGTAATTCCTTGTCTTGGCTGTAGTTTTTTTTTATTACAAAAGATGCAAGCATATGAAAGAGAGACGAAAGATACCAGAGGGACATTCAAACGCATAAGTCGAAAATAAACTGACAACGCCATTAGAAAAAAAAGAAGAAAAACACCCACAGACAATCAATAGTACACAAAACACAACCTTTGATACCCGTGACTTGATTTCATGACTTGATCTGGCTACTATTTTATCTGTTTGTCTCTAAGAAACATTAGATGCACCAGTAATTTACCGATGTTCATGTTTTAAACAATTCAAAGAGAGTTCTGTTCGGTTGTGTCAACAACATGTAACATGTGCCATGGAATCAAAATTATCAGTATGTTACAAGCAGGAATGGGACACAAATTAATGGCAAATTTCAGATCTGATCTGATACTTAGTATTAAAAGATCTTAAACCGTGAAAAGATGTTGCTAGTGAGTTGGGTCACGACAGAGCTTAAAGGTAACATAATTCGTGATATCATGCTGATCTAAAAACTTATTTTGTGTCTATTTCAGTCACCAATTCTTCCTTACAATTCAGTACATGTCACCAAATCTAAATTTCCACGTTCGACACTCATGTGTCACAATTGGAACAGAATTTGCTAAACCTTCCAGGGGCACACGAGATAACCCTGGTTTTCAGTAAGGTTCGTGTTGATCTTTAGTTTTCTATGTAATGTTTTGTAGAATTTTGTTTGTCATTACGTCGTTCTTGGACTTTTACCATGACGTTTTGATACTGTTGCCGACTAATAAGTTTGAATACCTCTTTGAAATCTGCGGCCTGTTTTAAGTAGTCAGGGTACAGCCCTGTTCATTAAGTCTGTACTGACTCAACATGCACGAGCGTGAGGTATCAATTGAGATATGTGCACATTATATATATAGATTTCAATCCTGGTATCTATGATGAGTTTATTTATACGATGGCGCAGAGGATATATAGTACTATTGAGACATGGGAAATTGACAATTGAAAAGTTAAAATCATCCTTTTAAAAAACTTTGTATGTAGTCATCAATCTGTGTCAATATCAAAGTTAAGGTCAAGATATCAAACAAACATTCTAGTTTCTGAAGTATCCTTAATCACAGGCTCACTTGGGTATATGAAATGTAAGTACTGATTGACTGACATGTGGGTAATAGAGACAGGAAATCATCTGAATTTGAAATCAAAGAACTAAGCAAAATGGTTTTCTTTAGGTCTTTGAAAAGGTTCTGCATTTCCAATTGCAGTGCCAACTGTAAACACCGTTATGTTATGTAGACTTATTCATCATTTGTATCCACTGTTAATATAAATAAACAATTTCCAAGCAAATAGAATGAACTTAAGTCACAATCATCTGCACTTTCGGTAAATTCCATCATTACACCTATTAACTGTTTCAAAATACCGCGGTTTACTGTAAGTGGTAAATAAAACAATTATTTTACTTCCGCTTTTCAGAAAATAACACTATTTAAGGATTTAACCTGAATGTTTGCTTCTTTGAAATGTTAAAGCCAAGTTTCAACGGACTTTCTAGTTTTGTCATCTTTTGGGGTTTTGTCGGATCCCCATATCTAAAATAAACAACTAAAAACTTATTTTGCCTCTTATATAAATAAAACTATATCAACACAGCCTCAAAAAAATTACGGACACCCAAATAGTTCAATGAAACAATAAAACATCAACAAAAACAAGTAATATCAAGTCCAAAATATTAGAGGAAAACTATGTATTCAGCCCAATCATGGACGGGACACAACTATCCGAAATTTTTGAGTTAATGATTGAAAAGAAATGATTTTGAAAGTTTAAAAATATCACTTTAAACAATCTTACCTCATAAAAACTTGTGTACATGAAAAGAAAACTGCAGTTTATTACTTTATAGTAGTTACGATATAATCCATTCATCAGCGATTTATTGTATGATGTTGGAATCCGGTGAAACACAAAATGTCCCGTTTACAGTAAGGTTTACTTTCATAATTTGTCATCAAAAGCCTTTTAGGATTATCTTTTTGCCTAATGCATAGAACATTATGTGTGATGTTTGAATAAAACAAAAAGAAAGATATTTGATGGCAGCTTTTGAATAACAAGCCAAACAGCATGCCACTAATGATCTGAATTTGAAGTCAAATTTGCCGGCTAAAAGCTAAAATAAAAAAACTGCACCATACGACTTTTGACGACCAATCTTAAAATCAAGTAAATTCATTTTCTAAGACTGTGCTGATTTTTAGCCGTATACCATGAAGTGAAATTAAACTCTCTTAATATTCGACTTTTCCTATTCCGTCACCGCACTAATTCCTAGAATGAATTAAAAGTAGGAAAACAAATTTATGCCGTTAAAATCAATACATAGTATTTATATTGTCCCTTATTAACTACTGCACCTCATAATTTCAAAAATACTTCTGATGCATGTCAGGACTATAACCTATAGGATGTGATTATATCTCATTAACGTCAAAGTCAAAGGAAATTTGGTTTTTGGAAAATGACGCTATCAGTGGCATGTTTCCGATACCATTGACCAGAACTTATGGAAGTCGATTATATTTCTCCGCCTTCTGCACTCGGTTTCATATTTACTATTTTACATACTAACTGGAATCTGCTTGTATAACACTACACTCGAACAAAGTGTTGTAGTCGGACAGGACCAGTTTACATACTTTATTTTATTTACCAAAAAATATCTTGACCTGTCCATATGTTTTGTTATTAAATGATATTTGGAGCTATCCCTTTGTTATATTTTTCATATTTATTCAAACTTTCACTTTTATGCGCATGTCTTACAATCGTAAACAATCGGTATGTATAAATAGATCCGTTTTGTTATGGTGTGACTTTTTACACTCCAATGATCAGCAATCGCTGTACAAAATAGTTCTCCTAAATAATGTCAGCCTTTCATGCCATTTCAACTTTACAATCATTAAAAGAAATAATCTGAATCATTTTGATATCCATTGGATGGATACTGGTCTTTATCCAGATTTACGAAGATTTTAATAATCGGAAATTAGTAGTACGGTTGTACCCACACAGTGCGTATGAATCTTTGTTTACAAAGTTACAGCAGCAGAGTCTGTAACTGTATCATTATTAATTAACTACACTGTTATCGTACTTAATATGATGAAAACTGCCTATGCAATATAAGGTGTCAACTCGGCCAAATATAGATTTTTTTCTGTATTGGCGAGTTCTGATCCGCCAAAACAGGATTTGAACGTCTCTAGTTTTTAGATCGTAAGTCACGATAAACTCAAACTGCAAGTAAACATTTGTTTGTAAGACAGTTTTATTTACTCATCATAAACAAGCTGAAACGTTCAGTATGGCATATATTTTAGGCTAAAGGCGGTCCCATTCATTTAAAAGCATTTTGAAAGCAGGCGATGGAATTATTTCAGGTTTGGGGAACAAGTAAATTATCACAAAGTTCATTTCTTGGCGACCTCATAATTTCACGATGTCGATGGTACAAATTGATTTAACTGTTTACTTTCGCTTCTTATGTTTTGTAAACGGTCTTTTATTTTTAAACCCAAACCAGGCATATACATTCTGTAATTGTGCAAATCTTCGTTCTTTGGTCATTTGGCTTATGGTAGTTGTGACAATTTCAACTCTTACATTATTTTTTAAAACTATATTTGCATTACACATACAATGGCAGTACCTTTCCAATTACTATTTATGTGTTGTGTCTAAATTTAAGTTGTAACACTTTATAGTCACTGGAAAGGGTAGAAAATTCATCAGATGAGAAAAAGCTGAAGATACATGGAAACGGCACCAGATCGTTAGATATTGCATCTTATAAAAGAAACTGAGATTTGGATAGTTCCACTTCAAGGTAAAATGTTTATCTCTTGTGAAATGAAATAAAAAATATTGTAACACTGTAGTTAATTAATAAAGATACTATTACGTGTATTTCTGTATTGGCCTTGTTATTGGTCTTGACCAGCTGTATTGGCATTCCGCCTCAGGCCAATACACCTAGCCTCGGACCAATAACAAGGCCAATACAGAAATACTTACGTAATAATATTATGGAATGACAGTATGGTTCAATAGCGGAATCAGCCCTCAACTACTTTTTACATAAATATTAACTTCTGGCTTCAACGCCTTGTTCGTCTTGTCTGGAGATCTTGTTGTAGTTCCAGTTTGGTAAGCATTTTGGAGACGTATCCCATCCGTCCTCTCTTAACTTGTAATCTCTGGTGATACATTTTGCCGCTTGACGTTTCCTTTCAAGCTTGTTTATTTTTGTTACCGTGTAGGGGTCCCATACTATGGCTCCATATTAAATTATAAGATCCAATCCTGAAGGTCTACATGTGTACATCATTGTTCTAATCTGACACAAATTTCAATAACTGGAATGCTACAAAGTTGAATATATGGTGACCCACGAGAACAGCATTATCACTATTGAAATTGTGTTTAATACCATGATGGTTCAATGTCATTAACTTAAATGGAGACAGATATGGTTAAAGAATGAATATCAATTACATGGGTCAACATGGTCAAGGGCAGAGTTGTTATAAAATAACAATATGACAGAGAAGTGGTTTCAAGTTTCATATAAAGCGACCTGACTGACATGAAATAAAAATCAATGGAGTATCCCTATTTGCCTAATCTTCAAGGTGAAATAAAACTAGTAAAATAATACTAGTAGTCTGTATTCTTGATTTAGAAAATGTAATTGCAAGAAAAAATCACATTACTTAGAATACTTCAGATCATTCAAGTAGTCTTTATTTATATGTACAAAAGAACAGCCAGTAGTCATTGGATATTGTAGATCATTCAAATAGTCTTGACCTATTTATTAATACACAAGAACAGCCAGTAGTCATTGGATATTGTAGATCATTCTGGGAGTCTTGACCTATTTATTTATACAAAAAAACAACCAGTAGTCATTGAATACTGTAGATCATTCAGGTAGTCTTGACCTATTCATTTGTACTAAAAACAGCCAGTTGTCATCTTCACTTCACACACACATATACCAATATCAATTATATGCTTACGAGACATGTTGCAATGTTAAAATAATTACGATATGTGAAAATCAAGACTTGCATTAAAAATATCACAATATTAGAGACAGTGGCGTTATTTTTCCTCAGAGCTTTCAGCTCTTTGATTATTATTATAATTTTATTAATCCATTTTCTTTGCACCTCAACCAGTGTAACATTTCTGCCCCATTTTAAAAATCTGGTGATGACCCAGCATTACAGTATCAGGCATCTTATTTTCATAATAACATTTGTAAATATTGTGCTCTACTTAATTCAGGCGAATGTCATTCTCCCCATCGTAGATTATTAGATGCATGTGAAAATTTTATTTCAGGATGTTGTATTACAACTCTGGTGTAACTACTTATCAAAGACTGGGACAGCTTTTCCAGAGGATGAAAACAAAATGGATGTCTTCATGAGAAAGCATATGAGACAAAGGTAAAACATTAGAACAAGATATCAGTGTTTTGTGAACAGGTGCAGGTCCAAGAATTAAAAGGGGTACAGTAAAAAATATTGCATTTAAAAAATAAGGAGATGCCGTATGATTGCCAATGAGACAACTATCAACCAAAGTTCAAATAAAGTGGATGTAAGCAATTACAGGCAACCATACAGCCTTCAACAATGCAAAAAACCCATACAGTATAGTCGACTATAAAAGGCCCCTACATGAAAAATATGAAACAATTCAATTGAGAAAATTAATGGCCTAATTTATAACAAAACAATTTACGAAAAACAAATATGACATGTCTAATGAAGCATGGAAAAAGATCTTTATTTTTTCTAACATACATTTTAAGAAGAAGAAATGCCATATTTTTAATCTTTGTTAAAGAAAGATACAAGTATGCTTGCTCCTGCTTAAAGATTTATTTGTATGTAAATGAGTTTTACATTTTTTAACAGAGAAAGATATCCAGGCTCAGTAGAGTCTCCTGATATTCAACCAGTACAGTTTAGGAAAACTTGGAAAAAGAAGTATGGTGTTTCTAAAAAGATAGCTGAAAAAGATATTGTAAATAAGTTTTGTTTTAAAAATCAAATACCAGATGATTTTTTACAGCAGATGTAAAAGAGTTCAGAACTACACAAAATTATGTTAAAAGTTGGTATAGGTTATATCTTGAATTTTCAAAAAATAGGAAAAATCTTTGAACTTTGGCTACTTTATGTCAAAATTATTGAATAAAAAGAAAGTTTTCCGTAAATGATACCCCAATTCACAAACTATGTGGTAGTATACTGTAAATAAACTCATCATAGATACCAGGATTGAAATTGTGTATGTCTAACGTGTTTTCATCTCCAAAAGATTCATCAGTGACACAAATCATTAAGAGTGAAGCTAGTTGAAATGGTACAGAATGTCCAGTGAGGTGGTGTCCATTTTGGAAAAGATACTGGCCATTCATTATTAACTTTTACTTTTACTTTCACTTTAAAGTGGTCAAACCAATTATTTGTGACGTAAAGTCTTGTTAACCTTTTTGTAACACCATATGAACCTCATTTTATATACATCAGCATTTGTTTCCTATCATTAAATTGTCCTGAAGATGCCACCGTAAGCGGCGAAACATGTAGACAAGAATAAAGAATTTCCTTGCAGTAATCCAGGATGTTGTTGTCTTTTTATAGTTTTACAAATCAAAAAAGTTAAAAAGGTCAAATAAAGTACTATTGAAGACAGACAGACAATACAGGTACCATATAGTTGTGCTGCCACCACCCATGTTATGAGGTACACAGGAACCTTACTAGACTAAATGTAACTAGCAGAAGATTAAGAGAGTGATTTAGTATTTTACAATGAAAATCAATGTATGCATGTATGTAAAAAATTCTCTGTAAGTGTGTTTCATAAATGTTAATTATTTTAGGAGAATAAAAAATTAAGGACTGCTTTACAAAATGAGGAATTTTATGAAGGAGACAACCCTACAGAACAGGCAGTGGAAGAAGAACCAGATTACAGCTCAGATGAGGATGAGGAGGTTATTAATTTATATTTTTAATATCTTGCTTTATTACATTATACATATGTTGAAAGAGTTTGCTACCAAATTTTTTATAATTGTAAAAAAGAAAGTTCCATCTTTTCTCATTGAATGTAGTAGGTAATTTAAAGTTGGATAATTTTATATTCAGTTTTTGCATAGCCATGGCCATTAGGCTATGGGGAAGTATTAAAACATAGCCACATCTGATTTAGGATATTGACTACTACATATATAGTTAATTTGAACCTTGATGTGTATTATGACAATTAATGTCTCTTCAGTGTTGCTCAAGGCCAAAATATTTCCACATCCAAAACTTATTCAAAAGTTGGAGAGCTGATAAAACCAAACCAAAAACGTGGTTTAACACAACTTTCATTTGGAATTGCTGTTTCCTAGTCAGAACACTGTATTGCAATCAACCTCCATTGTTTTCATGAATATTGTTTGAAAAAAATTCTGCAATACTATTCATTATATGTTGAAACTGATAGTAATCTTATTATCAAATTTTGGTGGGAACTACAGCTTTTTCTGTTAACGTTATAGAACGACGTTGCTGGCATAGCCGCATTTCGTGCAACGCTTGTATTTGGTTGAATTAAACCTTTTCACTACAAAATATAGTATCATGTTCGAAACTTTTTTAAGGTATTTTGACCATTTGTTAAGGGACTTTCCGTTTTGAATTTTCCATATAGTTCGGTAATTTTGTAATTTTACTTTTATATTGTGTCCTGTAGACACATATATTCTTTTTAACTTACGCCATTATGACTTATTTTATAAATTCATATCCTTGTTTATTTAAGAGCACTGATCCTAATCAGATAAGATACATGAGAAGAAGTGTAGAGTTCATGACTATGTTAAAGACATTATGCTTCTGTTATATTGGAACATTATATACAGACCATCTCGTCACAATATCTGATATTATAAGGTTAGTTCATTTTTATCTCATCTGGTCAAAATGACCAGTGTAAGCTATTGGTATCACTTGACATTTGTTGTCCATTAGCCCATCTGTTACAATGTAAGTTTTCACAATTTCTATATCTTCTTTGAAACTGCTTTGGTAAACCTGGAATTTTTATATAGTAATTCATTAACTTTTTATTCTTAAAACATGACTGTCGCGTCTTCTTATTTGTAAATTTTTAGTTTTTTGTCCTTTGAAACTACTAGAACAAATTGGAATCACATTAATCCAGTTTTGGAAATCTCTTTTTATACGACCGCAAAAAAATTTTGCAGTCGTATATTGGTATGACGTTGGCGTTGTCGTCGTCGTCGTCGTTGTCGTCCGAAGACACATTGGTTTTCGCACTCTAACTTTAGTTTAAGTGAATGGATCTCTATGAAATTTTACCATAAGGTTCAATACCACAAAAGGAAGGTTGGGATTGATTTTGGGGGTTATGGTACAAACAGTTAAGGAATAAGGGGCCAAAAATAAGCATTTTTGTAACTTCCAGACATAACTTGTGTGTTAGTGTATGGATCTCTCTGACATTGTACCTCAAGGACCCATATCACAAAGGGAAAGCTGGAATTGAGTTTGGGGGGTGATTGCCCAAAACGTTTAGGAAAAAGATGCAAAAAATAAGCATTTTTCTAGTTTCCAGACAATAACTTGTGTTCAAGTGTATGGATCTCTCTGAAATTGTACTGCAAGGTACTATACCACAAAGGGAAGGCTAGGATTGATTTTGGGGGTAATTGCCTGAAAATTTTAGGAATTAGGGGCCAAAAAGGGGCAAAAAACAAGCATTTTTCTAGTTTCAGGACAATAACTTGTGTGTAAGTTTATGGATCTTTATGAAATTGTACTACAAGGTTCCATATCACAAAGGGAAAGCTGGGTTTGAGTTTGAGTGTAATTGCCGTAAACGTTTAGGAATTTGGGGCCGAAAACAAGCATTTTTCTAGTTTCCAGACAATAACTTGTGTTCAAGTGTACGGGTCTCTCTGAAATTGTACTGCAAGGTACCATACCACAAAGGAAAGGCTGGGATTGAGTTTGGGGGTGATGAATCATAAGGAGGTTCAAAAAATTTGAGGGGGGATTTTTTTTTCCTTTTTTTTCTTTAAAATTTTCCATTTTAAATTGGTTATTTCTGATTTATATATAAAAGCAAATAATAATGATATGGTTTGAATAGGTAAATTAAAAATTTTTAAGTTCTTAGACCACATTCATTCTGTGTCAGAAACCTATGCTGTGTCAAATATTTAATCACAATCCAAATTCAGTGCTGTATCAAGCTTGAATGTTGTGTCCATACTTGCCCCAACTGTTCAGGGTTCGACTTCTGCGGTGGTATCAAGCTGCACCCAGCGGAGCATTTTATTCATCTTGTTCAAAGTTCTTTTGCAAGTTAGAATCAAACTTTGCTGTTGTAATATACATAATTTCTTCATTTTATCTGCTTGAAAAAAAAATCCTTTGGAACCCCAAATCATTATATTCATTGGTAAATTTTGAAATTTTTTCAACCCTGAAACTATAAATGTCATATCTTGCAAATATTGCCCAGGTTTACTGATTTTGGGATCTTTTATGATGATTAATATTATTGCCTTAATATGGTGGTATACATGACAGTAGTTTAGGTTTCAATCAAACACTTTCATTTTCTTAGTCAAAATTGGCAGGTATGGAAATGTCTTATGTTGACATGTCCCCCTACAGATTGTTGTTGTGGAATGAAATGTATTTTTTTGGATCATTTGTTGTTTAAAATATCCATGAGGAATTATTAAGGTGTATTTTAAGAACATTGTTTGGAAGTGAAACAATAATATAATATTTACTAACACAGACAAACATCTAAATAAGTAGTTAATGAAAAAAAAAATAACCTCAATAAAATTTTAATATTTAAAAGACACTTCTCATATTTTAAGCAATAATAAGAAATTGCATTATTATTGAAATGATTTTTAAAAAAATTGCATTCCAGATGGGCAGACCAAAAGGAAATACCTTATTACAAAGCAACATCATTATTACCAACAGATATGAAGTTTTGTGCAAATGATGTACCAACGTTCTCTACAGTATGTTTATATTACAAATGTATATTTATACCCCCGCTTTAAAAAAGTGGGGGTATACTGTGTTACCTCTGTCTGTCTATCCGTCCGTCCGTCCATCCATCCGTCCCATGAATATTTTTCGTTGCATCTTTCTCAGGAACTACATCATAAGGATTTCTGAAATTTGGTTTCAGGGTTTACATAAGTCAGCTATACCATGTGATGCTTTTTCAGATTCATCACTCAACAACAAATGCATATTTGGGCGTGGGTATCATCATTGAGCAGTAGCTCGCAGTTTCACTTGTTTATTTAAGTTTTCTGAAAGCATCAATCGCAGCATCCCCATGTACCTATGATAGTGTATAACATAAGTGTTTCTTCAAGATCAAATTAACTCTTGTCAATATAACAACACCTAAAGCCCAGATTATGAAAAGTTTATAGAGAATAAGTTTATAATATCACAGTTAAAGTAATAGCATTGTGATACTATGATGCCTAGTAGACATATCTGTATGTTTTATAATACAAATATAAACTTATATTATCTTTTACACAAGTTAGGGTTTGATACCGTTGATTGCAAAATTATCTGTCAGAGTTTAAGTTAAAAAACTTGCTGCATATCCAAAAACAAGAGTAAAACGTGTGATATTTATTGGGGAGGATAGTGGTCTAAGGGTAATCTTACCAAGTCTCCTTATTTTTATATGATACTCGTACTCCAACTATACCAAATGAGGTAGAATATGCTGAATGAAGTTAAATACTTTGGTCAGCATCTCAATGGTGATGATTTAAAACATATGTGAGTCATTCTGATCTGGATGACAATCATTTCCTGCTTTTCAATACTTTCAATTATGAGATGGGTATGTAAATTCCCAACATAATGTTCAGAAATGCATCAGATCAAAAATATACGTCAATTACAAAATATTTTTGATGTTATGACATCCCAATTATGTTGTAAAAGAAGAAAACCGCCGAATGTATGGAGTTTTCCATTCAAATATCCTTTGTGGAAACATCAATCACAGCCAAGAAACAACAAAATAATTCTAGAGAAGCTTTACTCTATCTTTTTACATAATATCTTCAAATATAAGGTCACACAACCTGACATACTTTTCTAATCCACTATGTATTAAAAAGTTGAAATATTCAAACTTCTGTCATGGTTTGTTGTAATGGTAACTTAAAAATGTGAAATTTGTCTTTATTTTCTTAACACTTTGTATAGTTAGAACAAATGTAAGATCATGTATGGTAAATTTTTAATTAGCACTAATATTTTGGTCCAAATAAGGGCCTTTATGCCCCTTCTCCTTTGCTTAGGAATGGCTTATTTTGTTCAAGTACAGCCCATTGAGTCGTCGTACATATTCTGGTACTCTAGTGCTTTACATGATGTAATATATTGCTGTATGAATTGTACCTTTTGATATTGTTAACATGTTGCTTTCAGACTGTTTTAAAGTATGAAAACCTGGAATTTGAAACAGAGAAGTTGATACAGTACTTAAATTTGACAGATGTTCCTGATGTGTCACTCCAACTTCTGACGTCTAAGTACATTGTTATGTTAGATCTACCTGGTATGTAGTATGGGTCATTTTCTTGAATAAGATATCTGGGAAGGTTGGTTCTCTAGACAATATCCTTTTGAAGTATCTGGTCATGTTAGAAGCATACCTTTTAAAAATTGTATAAGAAATTTCTTTATCCATAAATTTCCTGGATTTTAAACCTCTACAAGTCTACTCCAAACTTGGCCTGCATTTTGTATAGTGTATGTTTCAATAAAAGTTTCACAACATTAATCAACATGGGCTTTGTTACAATAATTAGTTTAATCACAAGATAAGTATAAACCACTGATAAAGATATTACTCTTTACAAGAGCAGCTCTAGAGTTCAAGGGAAGGTTTGTGTAATATTCTGTAATGGTAAATATAGCACTGAGTGTAGAGGCGAAACTTTTTGGTCCAAATTTGACAAACATACAAAAATTCCAATTTAAATGGAAATTATTATTGATATTTCACCGTTGCACTCCTTTCATTATATAATACAAAATTACAATACAGTTCAGTAATGTGACCTACATGTTATGCTTACCTGGGTAACATTATTATGAACATTATTATGGTCCATTTGTTATAAAAATATTATAGGTAGTGGTAAATGACTGATATTTCTCAATGAACTGTTCCTATGTAGAAGAATAGTTTATGGCATCATTTGAGCAACAGTTATTCACACACTTGTATTTTGATGATTAAATATTTGCAATAAATTTAATTTAAAACCCATGATGGTAAATCAGTAGTATTTCATATTATATTTTGGTTTCAATGAAATACAATGATTTCTCAGTAAAATAATACTGATAGTTTCACTTTTTGACTTCATGCAAGAATGGGTGTTGTGAAGACATTGTCGATGACTTCACATCAAAAAGAATTGAGAATGCTTAGTAAAAGATATTGTTCCTTGAATTTCTACTTTGTTTTCAAAAAAAAAAAATTCATGGTCAATGTTATAAAAAGGAATATGTAATCCATTAATTAAAATATCTAAAAATATTCAACTTTTCACTAAACAACACTTATAATTTGAATTCTTTGATTACTGTAAATTCAGAAATTGTTCCATGCATTTATTATTGTGATTTTTGAGAAATGGACATTAATGTGAGATTAATTATTGCGATTTTTGAGAAATGGACAAAAATGCAAGATTGATTATTGCGATTTCAGGATAATCTGCATACAATATGTATCAGACATCAGAATGCTAGTTTTTATTATTGCAGTACTTATCCAGTTGCATTATTCACATTGATAAAAACTTCACAATAATTTCTGAATTTACAGTAGTTATTCTATAAAGAACAAATGTCATAAATAGTACTGTTCACCTTTTCATGGCAGGGGTACCAGTGTCTAACATACATTTAATTGAATTTTGAAGGTGAACTACATGGATTTGTTATTAATTTAATACAGCCAGAGCTAAGAAAAGAAGATGATAGGAGATATAATGACATGTTAGCCATGGGTTATATTGTTACAACACTACAGCTATTGTTAGGGTTAGATGATTCAACTGAAAGGTGAGATGTTTCCCATTGGTTATACTGTAAAATTATTAAAGCTGTTTTATGGTTAGATAATTCAACTGAAAGGTGAGATGTTAAGCAGGTTATACTGTAACATTATAAAAGCTATTTTATGGTTAAATGATTTAACTGAAAGGTGAGATGTATCCCATGGGTTATACTGTTACTGCACTACAGCTATTGTTAGGGTTAAATGATTCAACTGAAAGGTGAGATGTTAAGCAGGTTATACTGTAACATTTTAAAAGCTATTTTATGGTTAGATGATTCAACTAAAAGGTGAAATGTTTAGCAGGTTATACTGTAACATTATAAAAGCTATTTTATGGTTAGATGATTCAACTGATAGGTAAGATGTTTACCAGGTTATGCTGTAACATTATAAAAGCTGTTTTATGGTTAGATGATTCAACTAAAAGGTGAAATGTTTACCAGGTTATACTGTAACATTATAAAAGCTATTTTATGGTTAGATGATTCAACTGAAAGGTGAAATGTTTACCAGGTTATACTGTAACATTATTGAAGCAAAGCTGTTGTAGGTTAGATGATTCCAAAGGTAAGATGTTACCCTGAGTTATACTTTAACAACACTACAATTATTTTCTATAGTTAAATGATTCCACTGAAAGCTAAGTTGTTAGCCATTGGTTATACTGTTTCAACACTACAGCCAAGAAATGACCACCATTACCATAGTGATGGGAACTAGTCAGACTTTTAAGATCATTGATTGCTGAATAGACATTGACCAAAGATTGATGGTCGAAACCACGTCTTTTCTCTCTCTCAGAAAGTAACAAAATTCAGGTAGAATAAGATCTACAGCAGTAAAAGATTTATTTGTGACTTTAAGGAGCCTTTTCAATGTATGGGAATGCATAAGTATATGAAATCAAAGAATTTCCTTTTCAGGGAGTTGTCAAATATTGCAATAGAGCTGAACAGCATTTTCCATAATAGTGAGTATCATCTGTTTAAGACTGGTCTACAGATTTTTTCCTTTTCATGTTTCAAAAATCCAAACACCTCTTATCTTTACATTCTAAAATGAATTCTTAATTATCTTACACTTAACTGCGGCCAAGCTTAGCCAAAGGTCGTGCGACATAATCAGTCAAACAAACTTTATTAGATCAACTCGTTAAGGAACGAGTGTTGTCATTGGTCAATTCAAAGTATCGACCTCAAATAAACTCAGTTAAGCCCTGCCCAAGCACACCTGCGAAAAAAAACCAAAACACGCGTACTATAAACGATCGAAAGTTGAATGATCACGTATATGGTTGATTATCTCAAGGCGTTCTAAATTATATACATGTGCATGTGAATAAAATTGAGAATGGAAATGGGGAATGTGTCAAAGAGACAACAACCCGACCACAGAACAGACAACAACAGAAGGTCACCAATAGGTCTTCAATGCAGCGAAATTCCGCACCGAGGCGTCCTTAAGCTGGCCCCTAAACAAATATATATACTCTTTATATCATAATTTTGTGCAAAAGTTCTAATAAGGTCCTTTTGTTTTAAATTTGATTTTGTTTTAACAAAGACTACTAACAGTTTTCACAGCAAAATATATTGATTCCAACTCTATCCTCTCAATTAGTTCTGGACTAACCCTGTACACCTTTTCTATCTGTTAAGTTACATCATCATGTGTTTGCAATGAGACCAAATCAGGAAATATGAATGAAATGACTCGAGGCTGTTGGATAAACGTAAATGAGACCATAATTAACTACACACATAATTAACCATATTAATAATATGGATATTGCACGATTTTACAGTAAATAGGTTTTGTGTTCAATATTCATATTCTATCGTCAGTATATCACAGCCTCCTCCTCAACCATTAAACTAATCTCGCGTATACTAAACCTTTTTTTAATTAATATGAAACTGAATAGAAATATAAAAATAGAATCACAAATGACAACTCCGGCGATGTAGGTTATGAAAATATTTACATAGATTTTTTTTTCATAAAACCAAGTATTATGTCAACTAACTCGCTGTTTAGTAATGAAAAACAATCAATTTATTTTGTCATTCTTAATTTCTTTATATTTCGTTTAACAATTTATTGTACATGTATTATTTTGTACATTTAAAATAAGCATGCTAAATTTGTTAACCTTCAATTTTATGTTTCTCGGTAATTCATACTTAGTTTTGGGAGAAATGTGCAACCCCCAAAGAATTATTTTTATTATGAGATCTTCATTACAAGTAACTACAACATTGTCAGGACAATAATGTAGGATATAATTGTATCCCGTTAGTGTGAAAGAAATTTAAAAGTGGTTCATTTATTTATCGGTATAAATGTGGCACATGTATTTATCCTTATATTTTTCATAATCCAGTACATGTTAATTGGGTTGTTGCATAGAAAACATTTATAAATAAAAAAAAATATCACAAGGATAATATTTTGACCCCGTTATTTGAAAATCAGGCGACGACACAGCAGTACACAAACCTGTGTACGTTCGTAGTAAAACATACTAATTCTATTGTCGGTCAACTGTGTCAATTCACGTGCATACTACGATTGTTGTTGTATTTGAATCTTTCGACCAATGAAATGGGATGTTACAAGTTGTTTGTTTTTGATACACCAGAATGTTATCAATGAATTATCAAACGCTAAACTTGATTGCAGTTCAGTATATGTTATATTAAGAACCCATGCAACAACTCTTTCAGAGGTCGATAGGTGGCCTGTTGGAAGGATAAATTTCTGTTCCTATCCTATATACCAGGTACCCTTATTTACCAATGCCATTCAAAATTTCCTGCCATTCTTCATTCTGGCCTATCCCTATTGTAGGACCTACCTGTTTTCTGTTAATTTGCTCTCTTCCTGAACATGCATGAAATATTTTCTACTGGACTTAAAGCAAACAACAATCAATCATTTGAAAGTCTAAACCAGATATACAGTATTCTATTGAAAGTAGATTTAATGATAGAATTGAGCAGGTTGCCATCAAAAATATAATGTAAGTACTGGAGATCCATCAATTGTTCATTTGATCTTGAGAAGAGACAAGATATATTTTTAGAAAATGAATATTCTCTTTTCTGTTAATTTTTTGCTTTCAGAATACAATATGTTTGTATGGTCTGACTGGACAACACACATCTCTAAGAAGATAAAAGCAGCCAGAACAAATATTTCTGAGTAAGATTTTTTTAATTTAACTTGATTGTTGTTTTGAATTTCAAATCGCTCTTTGTAGGACAAACCATGAGTTTTTCAGATATTGTCTCTAATAATGGCTAGTATTGAAAGGTGATATTAATGTTACATGACATTTTGGACAGATTTGAGCAGATAAAAATTATGTAAATGACCTGTTGAATGATGGTTGAATATTTCAATGATACAGTAGGACTTATTATATATATAACTTTTTAAACTGCTTGAAAATCTCAGGTCGAACTTAGTCAATAAAGCCAGACAATTTTTTATTTTTATTATTTCAAGCAAATGATTGTACAGGTAAGAGCATTGTGTTTTCCATGCTGTCTGTCTGTCTGTCTGTCTGTCTGTCTGTCTGTCTGTATGTCTGTCTGTCTCTTATAAAATTTTTGTGGTCAACATGAAACTTGATATGCATGTTCATTATGATGTGAACTTTTTAAAATAGATGCTAAATTAGTTTCAACCTTGATTTTAAAGTTTACTGAACATGGAAGGTGATAGTATGAGAAGGGCATGGTCCTATGGAAACATATTCTTTGTGCCTTATGAGATATGTACAGTGGTTTTATTCTTACAGTGAATCAAGAAATATAAAAGACACAAAGAAATTCATTGAAGATTTTATTTTGTTTGATAAAGACAAGAAATACAATGCAGCACATTATAAAAGAGGTTTGTTTAGTACCATGAGATGGTATTTTTGTCTCTATCTTTTTCCAAACAAGACCAATAACGGGTCTAGACCTGTGTCACTGGGACACAATATCACACACCTATACCCCTCCAAAAAAAAAAATTATCTTCAATTTTGACCCCCATTTTAAAGAAAAAAACCCTTTTACATCCAAAATAAAAATTTTACCAACATTTTTGTGTGATTTTAACTTCAAAATTAAGAAGAAAAAACACACTTTGCATTTATACCCCATAAAAAAATAAAAACATTTTTTTGTAAAGAGCACACCAAAACCTTAATCCTGGGTTTTTATAAAACTCATTTTTCCCTAAGGAGTAGTATAGTACTTGTACTTTTTATAAAAAACGTTATTAAAACACCAAAAAAACAACAAAAAATTTCAAAAACAAAAATAAAAAAGGTCGGGAGAACACACATGAAAAAATTCTGTTGGATTTTGGAGAAAAAAATTTTTTAGAACCCGAGAAATGGTAAAGATAGTAAAAAAGCTATTTTTGAGTTCCCATAATCCTAGGTAGCATTTTTGTAAAATTTCATCCAATTCTGAGCTGACTTTTTCAATGCTATATTTAGAAACGGTTATGCATAACCGGGTAGTTTCTAATATGATTATTATTGTTTTTCTAGGTCTTACTTTTTGTAAAAGTCACTTTGCATCGTCTTTGTCATCAGTTTTTGTTTGTCGCTCATCACGAGGTAAATGTACACGAGCAGCATATTTGGCTGAAGTAAATATTCATGAGACAACTATCATGCGTGGCGTCGTTTTTAAAACTTAGTCATTTGTAATTCTTGTTCATAGAAAGAACCTGTTATTTCTTCGCCTTTTAAATCAATTATTTTATAAGTAAAAGGAATTGTATTTAAAACTTTTCAATTACAAATATTTCTTTAGTCCAACGAGTAGTATAACCCTTTTCAAATTTACCCTTTTTTTTGTTATTCTTACTCTAGTACCTACTTGAATTTAGGTTTTTAATTTTCTCTTCCTTTTCTGGATATAAATTTTTATACACTGTTAATTCATTTTTAATTTACTTGCTTGAACAGGTGTCATTTTAATTGAAGAATGTACTGTATTATTATAATTTTAACTAATTTATCTAATATATCATAATATTTTAAAGTTTCATTAGCAGTAAAGTATTTATACATATGTTGTTTCATTGTTCCTATCCATCGTTCCACTACACTGGATTTTCTTCATTCTCAGTTGAATATAACTTTATGTTATTATCTTTTAACAATTCTTTTACTTGTCGATTATAAAATTCGGATCCTTTATCTGACCAAATATATATTGGTTTTCTTTCTTTAAATAATGTTTTAAATGCTTCACTCACTGCTACTCCTGTTTTATTTTCAATGGAACTAACCAACCATATTTACTAAAACATCTATAACTGCTAATAAATATTTATAGTGTTTATTTTGTTTTGAATATGGTTGCATATCTATTAAATCAACTGCCCATGTTTGATCTATTGAATGAACATAAACACGTCTTTTAGGAAAAGATTTTACAACTCTATGATGTAATTCCTCTGCTAATTTATTTGTTAGATTTGTTTTAGACATTTTAAATATAACTAAAATTGTTTCTTAAAAAATGGAGGCAAAAAAGGATAAAATTTTATCCAAGCGAGGAGATTCATATAAACTTGTTTTGACAAAAGAATATAAACATAAAGCAAGTATTTATGTATTTAATTATAAAATTAGTCTAAAGGATGAAAAACAAGAAACATTTACAAATGCTTTTGATCACATGGTAGACTATTCCATAAAAGATTACCCTAATGGAAGAATTAAAATAGTACCTATTCATGAAATCATAATTGCTAAACATAAAAGCTGGCCTATAAGAACATATAATACAGTTAAAAGTTATTCATGGATCAAATGGAAAGATTATTAAATAGTGCTGAAGAATTAAATTTAGAAGAAGTTATTTTGAAGTTACTATTATACCCAATAAAAGAGGAAAAGGTAAAGCTTTAAAATATTAGATGTCATAAATAAAAGTATTATCAAAATAAAAATGATGATACAATATGTTTATCAAGGGCAATTGTAACTTCTTTAGCTTCAAATAAGTTATTAAAAGATTTTACAGATTCTCAATTAAAACATATCAATGAAAGTAGACCATTACAAAAAGATTAGCTGAAGATTTGCATGAACAATCAGGAGTAGAAATAAAAGAAGAAGGAAATGATTTGGAAGATTTAAAAGCTTTTGAAAATTATCTTAATATGAGAATAATTATTTTTACATCAAATAGTACAGAACATATTTTATATAATGGTAATGAAGAATACAACGAACAAATATATTTATATTATCATGATGAACATTTTGATACAATAACAAACATAACAGGATTTTTAGCAAAACGTAGATTTTGTAAATTATGTTTAATTGGTTATACTGAACAACATACATGTAAAGATAATACAGTAACAACTATTAGAAAACAACTTGTTTGTGAAAATGTAATAAAACATATACAGGTAAAACCATAAATGTGGTGAAAAATATGTTTAATATGTTACGAAAAATACACGGAAAGTAATGAAGAACACTTATGTTATATGAAACCATCAGTACCAAAACAAGTAAAAATAATAAATATATATATTTTGATTTTGAAGCAAATCAAGAAACAGGAATACATATAATGAATTTTTGTATAGCTTACGATTTAGAAAATATTTATTGTTTTAAAAATAACTATGTAAAAGTATTTAAATGTGATTTCAATATTGATAATTTAAACTTGTTAAAATTAGACATAGATGATTGTTTTAGTGATGTAGAAAAATTAAATATGAAACCCTATAGGAAATTCTGTAATAGACAACTTTTGTAAATATTTCATAAGAGACAAATTTAAAGACTACACTTTTATTTCACATTATGGAAAAGGTTATGATATGCAACCGATTTTAGGATACATTGTAAAAATAAAATTGAACATAACATAATTTCTTCTGGACTAAAATTAACAGCTATGTTTATTAAAGGAATAAATTTAAGATTTATAGATTCAATAAATTTTACATTGTGTGGATTAGCTGCTTTCCCAAAACATTTGGTTTTGAAGGTAACAAAGGATACTTTCCACATTATTTTAATACAACAGAAAACCAAAAATACAAAGGTAAATATCCTGATAAAAATATTATGGTTTTGATACTATGACTACCAAAAATAAAAAGAATTTGACAAATGGTATGAAACAAAAAAGATAAAAATTTAAATTCTATAAAGAAATATTTTATTATTGTTTTTGGATGTTTTAATTTTGTCAAAAGGTTGTACATTGTATAAAAATTATTTTAAATATAACCAATAATTGTATTGATCCATTTCAATATATTACAATTGCTCAATGTTGTACAAAAATATTTAAAACATTAATGTTAACAAATGAAACAATTGGAATTCACAAAAGATGACAATTAAAGAAGTACATTCACAAAAATCAATACAATGGTTAGAGTATATTTCTTTAGAATATGGTATAATGATTCAACATGCTAAAAGAGCAGGTGAAAAGAAATTATTCATTAATAATAAATGTTATAAAGTCGATGGTTATTATTATGATAGAGAAAATAAAATGCGTAATGTTTATGAATTTTTGGATGTTATTGGCATGGATGTACAAAATGTTATAGTCCTGAAGAAATATGTAAAAAGATAGAAATAAAAAACTATGAAAGAGTTATATGACCAAACTAAAGAAAGACTTAAAACTATTGAAGATTATCTAAAACCAAATGTAAAATTCATACAATATGGGAATGTGAGTTTGATCAACAAAATATCCTGAAGTTGATCCACATTTAAAACCTATTGATAAAAGAGATGCATTTTATGGAGGAAGAACAGAAACTATTCAATTATACAATAATCTTTCTGATTTAAAAGGTAGATATGTAGATTTTGTTCTCTGTATCCATCAGTAAATAAATATTGTAAATATCCTATAGGACATCCTATTACATATACAGATATTTCTGTAGATGATTATATAAAAATAATTATTTGAATAATGAAATGTAAAATATTACCACCTAAAGGATTGTATCACCCTGTTTTACCTTATAAACAATTAACTAGTGATAATACACATAAATTACTTTTGGATTATGTAGAACATGTATGAATAAAATATCTTTTAAATGTAAACACATAGATGATCCTACTTTAAATAAACATGATAAAATACATGAAATAAAAGATGTAAAGAATGTAAAAATATTAAAATGAAAATGTATACATTCTAATGAGGAAAGAGTTATAGTAGGAACTTGGTCTACAATAGAAATAGATAAAGCAATAGAAAAGGTTATAAATTACAAAAATATATGAACTAGAACATTTTGAAAAACATCTACAGATATATTTAAACTTTATGTAGATACGTTTATGAAATATAAACAAGAAGCTTCAGGATGTAAATGTGATCCTAAATATTGTAAACCTGATTGTGAGAACGATAAAGAATGTAAAACCAAAATACAATATATCATAGATAATGCTGCTTATAATCTAGATATTGACAAAGTTAAACACAATTCGGGATTAAGATTTATAGCTAAAATATGTTTAAATAATTTATGGGGACATTTTGGTATGAGAGATAATTTTACACAAAAGAATATTGTTTTACTTTAGAACATATAACTAAAATAGTATTTAATGAAAAATATAAAGATATAAGTACCATGATATTAGATGAAAATATTGTATTAACTGAATATAAAGAAAAGAAGAATATTCTAAACCTAATCCAAGTGTAAATGTTTATATAGCTTTATTTACAACAGCACATGCTAGATTAAAATTATACGAATTATTAGATATTCTACAAGAAAGAGTTTTATACATGGATACAGATTCTTGTATTTACAATGATGATGGTTCTGAAGCATGTAAAAAGTAGAAAATATGATGGGAAGTAAATTAGGTGATTTAACAGACGAAATTGTTTCAAAACACAATGCTAATCACATAAAACAATTTATATCTGCTGGTCCAAAAGATTATTCAATGAAACTAGATACAGAAAACTAGTTAGCTGTTGTAAAGGTTTTAGATTAAATGCTGAAGTTGAAGAAAAGATTACATTAGATAAAAAATAAAAATAGTTACTGATGAAAATGAAAAATATGAAACTGTAAAATATGACAACATAAAATAGGAAAAGATCATCAACTTAAAACAGTTAAACAAGTTAAAGCTTATGATTATATGTTTGATAAAAGAATGGTATGTTATGAAAATAAAAATCTAATTAGAAGTTTTCCTTATGGATATTAAAAATATATAATTTAAATTTTTATTTTAAAATGATTGAAGCTTATACCGAGAAAGATGATCCTTATGCTAGAGTTATATTAGGAAAAATAAAATTATCAAATTATCAGATATGTTGTTTGAGAGATGATGGAGAATGTCCTTTGACATCAAAACAAATGGAAGTAATGGAAAAGTTTAAAGGTAAAAAGTTATCTAAGTTTCCTCCTGGTTGGGATGCTTTCATTAGACCTGACAAAATTTATGAATATGTTTTGAAAAACCATGTCCTGAAATTTAATTTATTTTGTTATTTCTTTATAACCCTCTTTAAAAACTTTAATCAAAGGAATAATATTTTTAGATTTAAATGTATCATTTTCTTCAAGGTAATCATCGCTTCGCTCGCTTATTTTAACTTCCAAACAACAAAACCTGTTAAAACCATTCCACCAACAACAAATGCAATTTCTCTATTTTTTGATCTTCTGATGGTGTATAAAAATCACTTAGTTTAGGTTTGGGTGATAATGGAGTTAATTGTTTACTTGTAATGTAATAGTATTGTTTCATTGCTTGGTCAACATCTTCAAAAGTATGTTCGGCATGATGTTCCTTTGTAATTGTTCATTGATAAAATCTAATCTTTGTATTCTTCTTTATTCCAATCTGCTTGTGCTTTTTCTAATTTTTCTATAGCTTTATCATGTCTTATTTTCTCTTCATTTGCATTACTACCCATATGTGAAAATAAATAATTACTCCCGAAAATGCAAAAGCATTTGTTATTGCCCCACCAAGCATCATCGCTAAAGCACTTGCCATTTTATAAAACAAAATAAAATAAAAATAAGTAAGCAATCAGTTTATTACTTCATGATATCAGCAGGTATAATACCTTGCTTAATCAACATATCTTTTGTTGCCATTGCAAGTAATATATCAATGGATAACATTACAACATCATTTACATTAAAATCTACTTTTGGTGCTGGTCTCCTTAGTACCTTTTACCTATTTCTGCATATCCAACTGTTAACAATGTTTCCACTCCAGCATGATATAACATATTTGCTATTTGTTTTCCGTCTTTTGTGTTGACATTTTAATGTACTAAATTTTAAATTCTCACTTTGCTCTTAATTAAATTCAAAAGGATCAATTTCTTTCTTTTGTTTTTCTGGTTTTGTTATTTCTTTAATCATTCTTTCTGGTTTCTTACTTTGGTTGTAAAAACAATCCCAATCCAACAATACTTATAGGAAAAAGTACAAATTTGTAATCAACTAGGAACTGGAGTGTTTCTTGACAGAAGGGTTATGTTCGTTTGATTCATAATCTGTTTCTGTATCAGAATCTTTTGTTATTTGTTTGATTTTGAATTTTCTTTTTAATTTTTCCACTTCTTTTTCTCAATTCTGCATTTCTTATTCTTACTTCTGCACCTTTCTTACCAGCAGCTACTCTTTTGGGTCTTTTGGTTTGGGTTTTTAAATACTACTTTTTTTCTTCTTTGTTTTCTTTTGTTCAGGATTTTCATTCATCATTTTTATGTCATTATTTTCATCTTTTTTCGGAAATCGAGCGAAGCGAGTGGTTCGATATGTCTTGCTGTTGTTAATATTGCAGTAAAAGGAGCAAGATACATTCCATATCTATAGTACAGTTCACAACATGTATTAGTTAAAGCATTATTGATAAAAGGATCTTCCTCTAAGTCTTGTATTAAAATTGGTGGATTAACAACTTTGAAAAACTTTGATACACCCATGACATATAAATTTATAAAAGAGTTTCCTAATGTCTTGGTCATACTAGCTCCCAATCTTGCTTCATATTTACAGTATAGTTTGTTTATTTGCTCTGTTGTCATTTTATCAATATCTGACAGTTGTAATTCTTTACCCAGATATTGTTTACTACTCCCACCAGCAACAACGGATGATAATCTTCGCGTTTTTTTCTTGAAGGGAACCGTTCACTTCGCTTCGCTTCATCATCAATATTTATGTTTTCCACAATTTGCTCGCTTAATAATTCTTCAGCATTCATTTTATACGTTTCAAAAACGGATATAATTTATTTTAACTTTAAAAATTAAATACAACATATCCAACCAATGATAAGACTGCAGTGTTTGTTGCAATTGTTAGTATTTCCAACAGCATTGCTTTTTTATTGCTTATTTTGGTTAAATTACTTAAGAATTACTTATTTTGGTTAAATTACTTAAGAATTACTTAAGCATTACTTAAGCATTATTTTGCTTATTTTGGTTAAATTACTTAAGAATTACTTATTTTGGTTAAATTACTTAAGAATTACTTAAGCATTACTTAAGCATTACTTAAGCATTACTTAAGCATTACTTAAGAATTGCTAAAAAAATCAATTAAGTAACCAATAATCAGTAGGTTGATCTGTCTTTAATATTAATTTACGATGTTTCTTTTTTAAGTTCTTCCTTTATTCTTTGTCTTTCTTCCAAAGTAGGAATAACATCATTTTCTCTTAGGCAATTATCAAAACTATCTCTATCTTTTGTGTAGAACATGCATAACCATTTTGTTTGTTCTCTTAAATCTTTTAAAACAGAGTTGTATCTCTGTGAAATGACCCACACTGATTGTTCCATGTCTTCCTGAAAATGCAAGCTCGGACAGCATATCTTTTTCTTTGTTAGTTCTTTTGTTGCACTGCAGTCATCAATGATATATAATGTTGGATGACCAGCATATTTTTTAAAGAACATTCTTAGTAGTTCTTGTAGCTTCTCTTCTTCATAAAGGGAACCGTTCGCTTCTCTCACTTCAACAATAGGATTAACAATTATTAGATTTTTTGTTTTTGGTTTTCTAACATCACCAATCCATTCACGATTTTTGTATGCTTTGTTCCATTGGATGGTTGGACAAAGTATGACTATATATTTGAAAACTCCACTATATTCTCCTTCTAATAAATCAAGAACAAACTCTGTTTTTCCACATCCTGTTTGTCCACATATAATAGCACAATGTGGATATTTTGGTAATTCGGAGTGTATCTCGCTCCGCTCGTTTGTTTCCATTTTTAAGGAAACCGCTAGTAATTAACTTCTTTAAATCTTCCATCTTCAAAATTAATTTGTGCATCTTGTATAACAAACAGATAAACATTTATTAATTTATTTGCTCCTGCTGTTTTAGTTATTTGGATAGTAATACCTTCAGAAGCATTTTCAATTCTTCTACCTGAACCGTGTAATGAGTTGTCATCTGTTGAACGTAAATCTAACCATAATGCATAATTAGTTGTAAGATATTTTTCTAATGTTGTAAAGGATAAATTTAAATCTTTTAAAACTTCTTCTGTTGTTTTATTTCTTTTTGAATTTAAAGCAAAGAATTTATTTATTTCATCCCATTGTTGATATGCTTTCATTCCTTGACTGTATAGTTGATTAGGAACACCTTCTATTGTCATTTCTACTTTTGTTATGTTAGGATTATAATAAGTTTCGTACTTGTTCTTTCAGGATCTTCGAACAACATTAGAATTCCTTTCATACTTCTAGCTGGAACATTTAAATTTATATTCCACAATGTATCAGATTTGTTTTGGTTATTTTTCTATGTCTTAGTATTCTATCGTACAAAATAACCATCTTACCATTAACTTGTTGTCTTATCTGTCTTGCTAATTCTGCATCAGTAACCATATCAAATTCTAAACAAATGTTTTGATTGTATAACTTGCAGATGTATCTGTTGATTTAATAACATTGCTATAATTATTAAATGTAAGTTCATATTCAAGTCTATCACCAAGACCTGCTTGATAAAAAGGCATATGAGTTTCTAATAGTTCAAAATCAAGTGGGATACAAAATCTTGCACCATATGCAGTTGCAATTGCTTCATCACCTATGTTTGATGATTTATCATCCGCACCAACTCTGTGTTTTAACATGTTTGTTTCACCAATTCCTTGGTATGCCATATTTAAACGTTCAGATGTAGATTTCCATAAATCAACATAACAATGATAAATATCACTATCATCAATTGACATAATTTCATTTCCACTTATACGAATTGTTGTTTTTAACTATTGTTCTTCCTATGTTTTGATATATAGTTGCATTGTCGTCTGTAGATGTGAGTTCTATTTCAAATGCCAATCTGGTTGTTCCAGGAACAATAACATCATTATTGCTTAGATTGGGGAATCTCACTAATAGCTGTTGATTTTGATCAATAGTTGAAGGATTATTTGTTATTGATACACTTTGGCGAATACCTTTCACACCACGGGTTCTCTTATTTTTCTGTAAGGATTTAATTTGTTTCCGTATGCCGACATTTTAAGGATTAAATTTGTTAAAAAATAATTCAATTACCACTGATACTAGAGTATTGATACATAAAGGATTATTAGTCATACTAATAAAACTTATTCTATCTCCAGCCTTAACTTCAAAAGGTGTATAAAAGTTATTAAAACCGTGTGTGACACCCTTATCCAAACTCATTTTGTAACTAGTTGACTTATCATTAACCATCATCTTAATGGCTATAATATCTGTGCTTGTTCTTAAACTTACTAAACTAATACCCAATATTTGTCCTGGAAAGTTCATTACATAATAACCACCACCAACACCAAAATTAAACTTTTATTTCCATGTATTGGACCATCAATTCCAGCATATATACTTATTATTGTTCTGTCTGGTTTATTTTAATATTACCAACTATATTTTCAACATTTAAAACTCTGATGCTTAGGGCAGCGACACTCCGATGTAAATTTTTATCCTTAGTATCCATTGTTTGAAGCTCACTCTTCATATTTAATATTTCCTTTTTATTTCCGATGTATCTACGTTTTTTTTTTGACACCAAGTATGCTCATTTTATTAAATAAATTATATAACTTCTAAAACACAATTAATTGGTAAATGATTAATTATCTTGTTATTATTTTTGTCTCTAATTTCTAATTTCAATTCTGTTATATCACCATTTACTAAACACTTATATTCGGATGCTCAAATCTTGCTGTTATAACTTCACCAAACTCTTTATTCTCGACTGGAATAACAGCCAATAATGTACTTGGCTTACCATCAAGATAATTATGAGAAGTGCTAACTTGTTCCAAATGGATATACAATGATTTATGGATAGCAAAATCTACAAATTTTTTCCATAATGTAATTCATTAGGTTCAATTTACGTTCATTATTAAATCCTAACATATTTTTCAAATCTTCATTTATCCTTAACTCAATAGGAGTGTTTAATGACGCAATACCATTTGTTTCATTTACGGATAATACAATATCTTTTTTTTTAAATTCATCCGCTATTTGTTGGAAACTATAATAACCATCTTTAATCCTATGAAGTCTTTCTCCTGTTTGTCTTATAACTCCATCATAAACATTATACCAACCTACACTATATCTTATAGATTTTAAACCAATACGTTTATTTCCATCTCTGTTATCAATGTATTGTTCTAAGTTTATTGTATTATCAATATTTGAAATAGTATGAAACATTTTTAATATAAAAATGATAACAAAAGAATTTAAATATAATCCTAATGTTTTATATAATCCAGGTATTAAATATTCTGAAAAGATATAAATCTTGTCGATCAAATAATATTTGTAAATCAAAAAGAAAACTTTAAAACAGCTTTTCCCGATATATTTCAAAAATATCAAAACCCATCATTACACACCAACGAACCATGGAATACATGGATTCATTCTTCGTTTGATTGGTGGCAATGTCAGTTAAACTTTGCAGTCTGGTGTGCAAGTACAGGATGTGGTGTTTCCTACAATAACCATATACAAAACACTTCAAATCTTACTAAATCACTTTATACATTTCACTTATATTATTGCATTGCCAGAATTTTAAAGAACTTAAATCACCTTTACCAACAGATTCTTCTTTCTGTTATTACAAAACCCATATGGCAAAGCTGCATATCAAAAATTATGCAATGAATTTGATGTTTCTCCAAATACAGATTGGAGACAAAAGTAGAATCATCATCTAAAGGATTAGGAACTTTTCTGAATATTATAAACCAAGTGGTGAATACAGATATCATCATTCAGGGATGGTCCCTTCTTTAATATTCATGATACAATTCGTCATACAAAAGATATAAGTATGGCTTGGACAACATTTATATTAGATAAATCAGAGGGTTTTACAAAAGCAGGTATTGAACGTATCAATGAAAGTATTAGAATGTTTGTATGGGCATTATTAGGGCACAATCTCAAACAAGGGTAGAAATATTAAAAGTAGGAACAGGATTTGATGCACAAAACAATTCTTAGCAAATGTACAAGATGTAATAAATAGTCCTATCGATTTACCCACCCAGATATCGAATTATGAAAATGTTTTAAAATACGCAAGAAGTAAAGTTGATTATGCTTATGGACTTGGTTTATATATGTCTCCCAGTGATATGGTATTACAAATTGAAGTATTGTTGGTTATAATAATAAAATTATAATTGCAACAGAAAATCAAACACTTGGGTTAAATGATGATTTAAATAATAAAAATTTTGATTTTACCGGTCTCGATCCTGTCGATTTCCAACCAAATAAACCAAAACCGATTCAACAATCTCAATCAGAACCAAAAAAATCAGAACCAGAACCAGTTCAAATAGAACCAACACAAAAAAATGAATATGACGAACACGAAGATAATAAAAAAGCAATAATATTTGGAAGTATTGTATTAGGTATTACAGCACTTATTATTTATAAAATTTATTAATTTATTTTTTTAAATATTCCCTAGCAGCAGCATACAATAAACCAACAACCAAAACAAGAAAAGCCCATAAGTTGTTTGCAAACCAATTTACTACGTCTTTTGTTACAGACAATAACCAAGATACAATAGAACCTATAATACCTGGTAATGCAGCTGCTAATTTTCCTGCAAGAAAAGATAATAGTTTTCCAAGATTTTTTAATTGTTTTTTTATCCAGTCTTGTACACCACCTTTTGATGGTGGAGGAGGAGGAGGAGGAGAAGGAGAAAAGTAGTTCCACCAGTAAATGTTTCTACTATAACACCAATAATCATTCCAAAAGCAGTTAAAATACTAACTATTGTAATTCCTTGTTCTCTGAATAATGTTCTTATTCTTTCACCTAATGTTGTGTCTTCTTTTAATACTTTACGTATTGTCTCTTTAATTCTGTTTAATTGACTACGTAATTTTTCTTTATTAATATTAATTACTTCTAGTCTCACACTTCTCTCAGATTCCAACTCTCTTATTCGACTACTTATTCTATTTGTTTGAAATTCATCATTATCTTCTTTAGCTTGTTCTAATTTGGTATTTTCTTTTGCTAAGTCTTTTTTTGTTTCATTCAGTTTTGCTAATTCATTTGCAATCTCTTCTTTTACTGTTGTCATTGCATTGATTACACTATCCATTTCTCTTTTTGTCATACCTGTTTGAGTTTCCATTTCTTTGTAAGTTGTCCTTCTTCTATAAAAGAAGTTTCTATTTCTTTTACATATGTTTCTGAATTACTTGCTGTTTCTAATAATTCTTGTACTTCTTGTTGTGTAGATATTTCTTGTAATGGAATTTCTATATTATTGAGTTCACAAATTGGTGCTTCATTTAACATTCTCTGAAACTCTGCTCTACTTTTTATTATTCTATCAGATATTTTATAATCGTCTACACCTAAAACATCTCTAATAAAATTAACACCGTATATTCTTTGAAGAGTGCTAAATTTATAAAATTTTAATACTCCTTTTGATAATATGTTAATGCAATTTCCTACCATATTCATCTTTTACATACAACATTGTTCTTCCATTAAAATCTTCTTTTTTTTTTTCTTCTTTGGTAAAAAATTTTTGTAATTTTGTTTGAATATAATTCATTATTTTGTTATAAAATCTTTTATAATTTTTGGTAATTTCTTTTTCGCAATTTTAGTGTCATTGTATGATAAATCTCTTAATACCTCAGTTTCCTTATTTATATTATTTTGAAACTCTTCATCATCTTGAAAAGACGTTTCTTCTTCTTCATCATAATCATTATTTTTAAACTCAGGATTATCAAACTCAGCCATTTTATTCATCTAAAATATTAGATAATAAACAATAAAAAGAACCTGTTAAAACAACTTAAGATAAAAATAATTAAATTTTTATTTAACATTATTTTACATTTTTACTAATTTTCTTTTGTTTCTTCATCCATTTATTTAATTAAAATTGATTCATAGTTTGGTGGATTTCCGTTATCAACTAAAATTCGTATAACGATTTTATTAAAGAAAATCAAAGATTTTCCATTTTTTTTTAATTCGTTTTTACTCTATTTTCTGTTTCCTCAATTAGTTTTTTCTTTCATCATCTGGTAAACTTTTTAAAATTACTTTTTTTTTTTTTTTCATCTCATTAAATTTTTCTAATTCATCTAAAATAAGTTTAAATTCATCTGCACTTATCTGTCCGTCAGTTAAAGATTTTGATATTAAATCTTTTATGCTGTTTAACTTGCATTCTGCCATTGTTTTAATTTCATAATGTTTTTTGATTTTGTTGTCAACTTTCTTCTAATTAATTTAACTAGACCTCCTAAACTTCCACATACAACAGCTGCAATTTGTATGGGAAGAAAGATAGGAAAAGCAATTCCTATACCAGCTAAAACAACAGATGTCGAAATTAAACTTGTATCAACACCATCAGTAACATTAACTCCACGTTTATATTTTTGTATAGTGATTTTCGTTTATCTCTCATTTATTAATGTTTTTCTATTTCTGTTATTTTTGTAGTCTATAATTTTGTCCATCTTCTATAGGTAATTCTGGATATAATGGTATATCCATTGATAAATCAGGAGCTGTAGGTTGTTTCATTTTAAAAGTAAAATTGATTTTTTTTTTCTCCAAAATCCAACAGAATTTTTTCATGTGTGTTCTCCCGACCTTTTTTATTTTTGTTTTTGAAATTTTTTTTGTTGTTTTTTTGGGTGTTTTAATAACGTTTTTTTATAAAAAGTACAAGTACTATACTACTCCCTTAGGGGAAAAATGAGTTTTATAAAAACCCAGGATTAAGGTTTTGTGTGCTCTTTACAAAAAAATGTTTTATTTTTTTTATGGGGTATAAATGCAAAGTGTGTTTTTTCTTCTTAATTTTGAAGTTAAAATCACACAAAATGTTGGTAAAATTTTATTTTGGATGTAAAAGGGTTTTTTCTTTAAAATGGGGTCAAAATTGAAGATAATTTTTTTTTTTTGGAGGGGGTATAGGTGTGTGATATTGTGTACTGGGTACAATTGATTGAAATTTCAAACTATTGGCAAACAGGAAGTAGCTGCATTGCAGATCTAAAAATGATTTACACTCTACAACTGAACATTATCAAGCTGCAGACAAATATAAAATCATTCCCTGTCATAGAAGCCAAGAAAACTTTAAAAACAAACTGAAAATTTGAAACTGATAGAAATATTCCTAAAAATAATGTTTTCCTGCATTTTGCTGTGATTGGTACAGTACTGTTATCAAATGTGTATTTGTTGGGTTTTTTAAAATTTTGAATTCAGGTTTCCTGGACCAATAAAAACACAGGATTATAAATGGTTCCCACCTTTGAATAAATCTAAAGCAATATCCACTTTACAGTGATACGCTCAATACACAGACCTGCCAACTATCCCGATTTATGGGGGATATACCCCATGAGAGGTGTTGACCTGAATTTTGAAATTCTTTATTATATAAACTGAACTCCTCAAAATGGGCATTCAAATGAGTTAAAAGGGTATTTAAGAAAACACATACTCAAACAAACAATATAGAAGTAGATTAAAAACACTTATGACAATATAAGAGGAGCATTAGGTCCTCTTACGCTTAAAATCCCTCATGGAGATATTGAAAAGTTGGCAGGTATGAATACAACCAAGAGTGATTTTTAACTTAATCATCAATTGTGTACTTAACAAAATAAAAAGAAACGAAATTTGTGAAAAGCATCCATTTTTAATGTGTTTCAGATAGAACAAGACGACCAGAGACACAAGATGCCTTGTTAAGGCCATTAGAAACATTGAACAAAGCATTACGTTCAACCACTGGTACAATCACAGCTGACGTTGATTCAGATAATGATGAGTACAATCCCAACTTAGAGTCTACTCTTGCTGACTTCTTTTTGAACCCAGAAAAAGAGCTAACAGAACAGACAAATGAGAAGTCTTCAGATTTTAATTTTAAATCATCTACATTAAAGTTTATAACACAACCTTTTAGTTTTCAAGATGATCTGGATAAACTCAATCTGTCAAGGCTTTCAATGCATACTTTGTCAGCCGATGATTCTGATCAGGAGCCTGAAAGATCAGATATAGACTTGTTTGAGACGCCAAAGAAAAAGAGAAAGAAGACGGCAAGAAGTTCCAAAAGTAAAGATATTGACGAACATGAAAGTGAAAAGTTGATGCAGTTGATTAATAGACTAGGTGAAATTCAGGAATCTAACATTAAAGTTGACCGTAAAAAGAAATATAATGAACTTGTATATCAGGCAAAAGCATATCAATGGTTGATTAAAACGTGTTCAGATATGATGGCATGTTCTACTGATATTCTTAACAAAAAAGTAATAGAAGTGCAGAATATTTTATTCAGGCATTGGGACAGATCTCAGTGGCGTAGGAAAAAAAAACTGATTACTTTATTAAAAAAATGATGGTGAATTATGATAATGTCTTTTATTGCCCTGTTGCTAATTTAAAAGCAAAGGTTTATCCCTTGTCAGTCTGCTTTTCTATAGATATTGTTTTTCTCAAGTATAAGATCTCTTGAAGAAAAAATAATAATGTACTTATTATTCTTTTTTTAAATCACTGTCCATATATATGCAACCAACTTTCAGGACAATTATTTTCAAACGATTTTTAGGAGTCGGTTGTTGGTGGTTAATGTGGTCTGTTGTACTGCACAGTATTTTTGACAAGTCTGTTGTATATATAGCTCCTTTTTATTTTATTTCTTTTAATTTTTTTTTTTTTTTTTTTTGACAAAACGATGTTGAAGCCTTGGCTTCCGAGCTTCCGCCTAGCTATGCCACTGTACATATATAGTTAATGCTTTTAAAAAGTTCCATTGCTAGCGTTGCCTTGGTAGACCTTCCTTTTTCATAATCCTGGATCCTAATCTGTTGATGGTTTCAGTCATATATGTACATATTTGTAGAACTTTTTTCTGCTTACAATTTCTATCTATTATACTTTTCAAGATGATAAGCAAAAATTGCAAAAATAAATATTCGTGGGCAATAACTTCAAAAGGAATCAGTTGATGATTTCATCATATTACCTGGTATCATATTAAGCTCACCTGGCCTAAAGACCAAGTGAGCTTTTCTCATCACATTGCGTCTGTCGTCTGCATCGGTATCTGTCGTCAGCATCAGCGTTCGTTAACTTTTACAAAAATCATCTTCTCTGAAACCAGTGGGCCAAATTTAATGAAACTTGGCCACAATCATCATTTAGGTACATTTTTTTGTATTTGATTTAAAAAATGTGTCCGTTGACCCCACCTGCTAACAAAGATGTCCAACATGGCTAAAATAGAACATAGGGGTAAAATGCAAGTTTTTCCTATTATTATGAAAACTGCTATAAAAAGAGAAATTCTGACACGAGCAAAAATGTTCAGAATGATGAGCTCCAACTATTGTCTATTTACATCAAAACTGTTGTACGACTTCTAATAGGAGTTATTGTCCTTAAATGACGAATTTTACCATTCTAAAATTTTTTCCCTATTATCTCGAAAATTGTAATAAATAGACAGAAACTTTAAATAGCAAAAATGGTTAGCAAGACAAGATCTACAAAGAAGTCAACAAGACTAAAATCATCAGACAACTCCTTATTAGAGTTATTGCCCTTTAATGACAGTTTTTACCAAATTTTTGCATTTTTGCCTAATATCTTTAAAAAAATTGTATAAATAGTTAGATAGAAACTTTAAAAGCACAAATGATCAGCAAGAAAGATGTACAAATAAATCATATGGTCGAAATCTTCAGTCTTCTCGTTATTGGAGTTATTGCCTTTTAATGATAATTTTTTTACATTTTTTTTGCATATTTTGCCTATTATTTTGAAAACTATAATAGGTAGATAAAATTCAGAAAGGAAAAATTCTCAGCAGGATAAGATCTACAAATATGTCAACATGACTGAAATTATCAGTTAACTCTTATTAGAGTTGTTCCCATTTAATGATGATTTTTACTAATAAGTGGCCATAGTTGAAGATGCAGGTGAGTGACACAGGCTCTAAAGAGCCTCTAGTTGTAGATCTAGTATTGCTGATAATTTTACTGTTTACAGGTTCTGTCTTTCTGTTATAGTTTTCAAGACTATGAATGTGAAACCCAAATTTTGTAGAAAAACAAATCTTTAGTTAACGGCAATAACTATAACAATTAATATCAGACAAAAGGTAAGAAAATAAGTCAAAATCATCATTTAAGGGCAATAACTCTTTTAGGAGTCAGATGATTGTTTCAATCTTATCATACTTGTAGATATGGCATTGCTGTTCAAGTTTTTTGTTTGCAGTTTCCACCTATCTATTATTGTTTATGAGATAAAAGGAGATGTCTAATGGTTTTGGCCATACTTCAATTTTTGTAGGTCTTGTATTGCTGACCATCTATTCTTGTTTCAAGTAAAATCAAAATTTAAGTGCAATAATTCGTATTAAGAGTTTGTTAATGGTTTCCCTCATATTATCCTTTTTAATTGATCTAGTATTGCTGATCAATGTGTCTGTTTACAGTTTCTGCTATACATCAAAGTTTATAAGATAATAGGCAAAAAGATGAAAATTAGTCAAAATTCATCATGTAAGTGCACTAACTCATGTCTTGATTTGTTCCAATCATATTGGCATTTCTGTAGATTTTGTATTGCTAATCCAGTTTCTGTCTTTGAGATTAAATGGAAAACATGAAAACTAGTAAATGAATAAAAACACTGTTTAATGGTAATTACTTAGTACTCTTAATAAGAGCCATCTGACAATTTTGGTGGAAATGAGATAAGGGAGATCTTGACATTTTGAGCATTTTTGGCACAGTCATATTTTCTCTGTCTAATGTGTTTATCAATATAAGGTAAAATGCTATTTTAAAGATATTCAAAAATTATCATTTAAGGGCAATAACTCTCATTATTTTCGGTCATTTGGCATTTTTGTAGATCACGTATGGTATTGCTGATCTTTTTTGATGTTAACAGTTTCTGCCTATCTATAAAGTATTTGAGATAATAGACAAAAACATTGAAATTTTTTAAAATGACTGCATTTTACCCTACTTCTATTTTAGCCATGATGGTCATGTTGGCTGTTACATAGTGTAGGTAGGGAAAAATCAACTTTATATTGGCTACCTTCCTAAAGTTCAACTTATTTTGTGAGATCTCAAGGCATGGTAACAAAAGGAACATACCAGAACAAACAGTGTATAAAACGACAGAAAAAGAACTTTACTCTTTGATACCAGTACAATAATCAACATGTACATGAAATATTGCCAATTATTGATTTCATGAAACAGTGCCATTTATCGTTTTCATGAAATAGTGTCATTTATTGTTTTCATGGATAGTGCAATAACATTTAGTAAGTGATGTCCTTTTCAGAGGATATTGACTGCTTAATACAATAAGAATTCATCAATTGCTGTAATATTTGACTTTCTGTTAAATATTGATGGTTTGAGTTATTGCCTTCTACATGTAATATTGGTTATCTTATTTATCATACATGTTTGCTCATATTCAAGCAATGCCAAATGTATCACAAATTTTTATTTTTCTCCAAAAAGATCTCAATATGATGGATATATCAAAAACGTATCAAAAAGAATCCATGAGAAAATAAAACAGTCAACTGAGAAGCTGCCATTTGTATTAAATTAGGCTATGATGCTAATTTATCAAATTATTGAACTGGAAAGGATTGAGTTTATGTATGCAATTGACTGACTGGTTCATGTTTGCAAAGCGCCCAGTGGCAAATATTTCATAGATATTGAAGACAATAGTTTATGAAATAGTCAAATAACATATTAGAAATAAATTTAAAACGATGACAGTTTATGAAGAATTGACTTGTAATTTATAAACTCACAAGATAATAATGACATAATACTTAAAAAACGACATTTTGATATAATTGTAAGAACAGAAAATCAAAATGACCTGGAAGTGTATCTGTACTTTTGTTATAGAAACTATTTGATCATTCGTGTACCACACTTTTAATATTTTTACCAAACTGTAATGAAATTCACCAGTTCAGCCCGAGTTTCATATCCCTAGCTGATTATGATGATGATGGATTGGTGTTTAACGTCCAGCAGGCAATTTTACCATGCATATCAGGACGAGATCATTTTATTGACAGGATATGCATATGAACCCTTCTTTGTAGTAGACCAACACACTGAGTCAGCTTTTAAATGTCTGTTCAAAAGTTTTCAGCCCGATGGAAGACATAATTATTACCCTACCCAGACACATTATTCTGACTCCAAGCTGAGACTACTATATACTGTTATAGTAGTCTCAGCCCCAAGCCGACAAGACTGCTATTACTCCCGAATGCTGCGTGCTCTGTAGAGAAGCCTCATCTTCCAATTTTTAAGTCTTAGTTTGACCTGGCTTGGGATTGAACCCACCGCTTTCCACAATCAAGGCGAGCACGCAATCGCTAGACCAACTACGGCGGTTCCCCCTCAGCTGACAGTTGTGCCTTAATCCATAAAATTATTTAATGCATATCTTTAATGAAATTTTTGTCCAACCGTTGTAGTTATGCCTTAATGAAATAATACAAGCATGTTGAAGATTTAAAAAGGTAGGAATAAAAATTCCTATGATCTTTAAAACTTCGTGTACAATTTTTAATTATTTATAAATCTTGACCTTATTTTTAAAATAGGCCTATCATTAAGAATGCAGATAGCATATGGCTGAAATTGTGAAAGTGTTTACAGTAAGTTATTTTTTATTCCCTAATCTGTATTATACTATTTTTTTTTTATTTTGTCATAACTTATTAATCCTCCCCACCAGTAAATAAAAAAATCTTTATTTCTACTAGACACCGAAGTGGTGTTCATTTATTTTTTTAACTGAATATGATATATCTTCAATAGTCTCAGTCTTGTAAGATTGTATGTTGTTTCATGAATAAAAGGAGAGTCCAATTTGAATCGTAAATTAACATCCATTCCAGGTAGGCATGACCTATGTCTCAAGATTTTTTAAATATAATTTTTGTCTTTCTGTTAAAATGTATAACATAACCACACATTAAGATTTGTTTGAAGACCTCATAAATTAAGAATAACAATAACTTGAGATATTTTCGTTTGGTTTTCTCAATTGTCGTAAACCTTTGAATAATGCGTGTCTTTAATAGAACAGCTACAATTGCTTTTACAACGCTATTTTGAAAATTCTGTCTATAACGTTTTTCCATAGGCGACGAAACATCATGTACTTTTAAGGGGTGATAAGAAAACGGTTATTTTGTCCAGTCTATCTTCTTACTGAAACAGAAAAGAGGGTATTTGATACCTTTAACGTACTACCACCCATATCTCACCAAAATTGTAGTGTGAATGCAGAAAATCCTAATATTCTGATTTATATATCCTCAAAATTCAAGAGTCTATCCTAAATTGAGGTAAATTGTATGGCTTTCCAAATATTGTTTCAGTTCCTAACATCACTGAAGAGACATTAATTGTCGAAATCCGGATATGGTGTACAAAAACCTTTGCACCTTTTGTTTTGCGGTAACCGTATATCATCTTTTCCGCAAGTTTATTGTTTTCTGTTTAGTATTAAATTTATAATTAAGATCCATTTATTACATCGGTGATCCGTTTATTTGGCAATCGCCAATGGCAGTCAGCAAGGTTTAAGAACATTTGTTGTTCGACTTGTTAGTCAAATGCGTTTTGTTAAAATATACTTTTTCATTTTTTTCGGTCTTTTGGAAAATGTTGTTTGTGCTGTATTTAGACCCCTCTAACACGAAATTTGTTTTGCATGCACACGTATAAAAATTGCGGTTTTTATCCAACGCAATCATAGGTTTGAACGTTGTTTTCAATTTAGTAGATATAAGAAGATGTGGTATGAGTGCCAATGAGACAACTCTCCATCCAAGTCAAAATTTATAAAAGTAAACCATTATAGGTCAAAGAACGGTCTTCAACACGGAGCCTAGGCTCACACCGAACAGTAAGCTATAAAGGGCCCCAAAATTACTAGTTTAAAACCATTCAAACGGGAAACCAACGGTCTAATCTATATAAAACGAGAAACGAGAAACACTTATGAACCACATCAACAAACGACAACTACTGAACGTCAGATTCCTGACTTAGGACAGGTGCAAACAAATGCAGCGGGTTTAAACGTTTTAATGGTACCAAACCTTCACCCTTTTTCTGAAACAATAGCGTAACATCACAACATAGAAAGACACACTATAAAATATCAACTGAAATAGCTTAACTCAATCAAAGGACATATTAACACCATTGTTTATATTTTTGCGTTTGGGCTTGTATTATATTTGCCTTCGGGTTTATATGGACGGATGGGTCATCCTATTTTGACTCCTCAAAATTCAAGAGTCTATCCTAAATTGAGGTTAATTGTATGGCTTTCCAAATACTGTTTCGGTATTTGGCAATCGCCAAACGAAATGGATCTTAACCAATGAATAAATATTCAATCAATTATTATCCAACAGTTCCAATACACATCTTATGTTTTGAATAATTTATCCAAATATAAGAACGTTTAAAACACGATGAAACTAACGTGTTATCCCAATGTTAATACGGGCTGAACTGAGACGGAAATAATTTTATTTTAGCGTTATCTAATTTCAAATATTTTATTGATAATAATTGCGTGATCTCCCTTTAATTCCTGCGATTATTGACCTATTAACTAACAAATACTTTTAATTGAGCTATTCAATTAAATGCCTATTGTGTTTTGAACACAGATTACGTTGTATTTATTTGACCGACCACCTCCCCCTTTTTACGGGTGGTAACTAAGGACTCGGTTGTGCCAGCGATACGTCACAGTTAAATGTCTGATCGTTGATAAGTACGATTGATTTCCTGTGATCTGATTTACATGTAGTGAATCTAATAGTTTTAAAATATGAAAGTTGTTAAGTAACGGACAACATGTAATTTAATCGAAATTAATGACTTGGTAGTTTTTTTTTTATTTGACGGAATGAAGAGGATATATTAAGGATTTTAAAAGTTCAAAATGGGACGAGGAAGACAGTTTGTTCCCTCTGTGGATCCAGATGGATCTTGGGTAAGTATTTGCTAGTTAATTTCAATTGTTTACTTTAAATTTAAATTCTATTTACATATATTGTTCTATATCGATTTCGATTTATGTTTTAATGACCGGTTAGAATTTATTTTAATGCTATTCAAAGTTGACAGATTATTTCTACCACAGACATATCTATACAATGTATATAGGTCTCTGTTTCTACATATTTACCATCTGAAATATGTTGTTAGACACTTCGAGCAAGTTTTATTTTCCTTTATTTCATCTTTTGAAGATTTTTATATGGAATTACACCCTTTTTAAAATGTTATGCTCACAATCGAAATAGTTTGAAACACAAAAAAATATTTTTCTCATCTTTTGATCATGTCTTGTCACAACAAATTGTGGATATGATCACATTCTAAATAATACATTGTCAACTTATTTTGCAAATTCTTAAATAAATAAAAGGACTATTCTCAAAATGTCTTTTCAAAATAATAATATAAAGAATTGTCACAATATGAAAAGGATTCGATCGTATCTTATTTTGTTTAGCACACAGTTAAGAAATTCTAGGCCATCTTTTAATTACACACATTTTTAGTAAATCGTATAACAAAAAAGAAGGTTGAATAATGGAACTTGTTTATCATTGTAAGAATGGCACCGATAAGACAACAAAGAAAGATTCATTTAATCTGGGACTATTATACTAACGGGACTGTTAGTATAATAGTCCCATGTATTTTCCATTGTCAAAACTTATTTAAATCCCCTTTAACTTGCTTACATTAATTATTAAATGTTCCATGATGTTTAAATATAATTATATTCTTCAAAATGGAAAATGATCAATAAACTTTATTCACAGTTATTTCCGAGTTGCTATGTTATTAAAATTTCCATTTTGAACAACCAGGATTATGAATTTTAAATTAAGCATGCAAATTAGCAGGAGATACTCAGAATTCAGTAACGAATTATACAGTAAAAATGCTCTTATGTCTTCATTTGTCAAATTATGATATGCATTCAAATTAACATAACATCTGCAGTGTACCGTGCATTTAATGTAGTTGCGAAACTGCTCCGTTCTCTGTTGTATTTTATTGCCAGGGAGACGATAGGTGTTGAAAGAAGAGAAATGGGATTTTTTTTTAAATTTGTGTCGGACACAAATAGAATGGAAAACTTTCTTTTGAATCACCTTTTGTTGGCGGATTAAGCTTACACATACATAAAGGGGCTCAATTGAAAGTCTCATCAATGGATCATAGGCCCTTAATAATTAAGATTTAAATACAGTCATCTTATTAGATGCAATAAAGGGATTGAAAAAGGAATGAGAGAAAACAACATATTTTCCGAAAAACATAAGTAATGGTGATGACAAGATGATTTTGTTGAGAGATCTTTCTCTTTTGTTATTTTTGGTGCAATATATATTTTCTTTCTGATTTTTATTTTAATGGCTGATGGCAGTTATGTGGACATCTTTATGCCCCTTGTTAGATGCTATTACTTTTGTTTCACGAGCTCAGAAAAGTACTTGATTATACGTGTTACTAAATACCAGTTAGTTTGTACATTTGTATCTACATTGTGTAATATGGAATTAATAGATATAGGAAGATGTGGTGTGAGTGCCAATGAGACAACTCTCCATCCAAATAACAATTTATAAAAGTAAACCATTATAGGTCAATGTACGGCCTTCAACACGGAGCCTTGGCTCACACCGAACAACAAGCTATAAAGGGCCCCAAAAGTACTAGTGTAAAACCATTCAAACGGTAAAACCAACGGTCTAGTCTATATAAAAAACGAGAAACGAGAAACACGTATAAATTACATAAACAAACGACAACTACTGTACATCAGATTCCTGACTTAGGACAGGTGCAAACATTTGCAGCGGGATTAAACGTTTTAATGGTACCAAACCTTCTCCCTTATTCTGAAACAATAGTATAACATCACAACATAGAAAAACACACGATAAAACATCAATTGGAAGGAAGCAAGCTATCTTTTCATTGCTGTTGTAAAGTAACTCATTATTTTATGGTTATCAAAATACCCCTTTAATTTGAGTCAAACATTTAAAAGCCATTTACAGACCTTACAAATTAATATGTACATTTTAAGACGTGAAGATTTCGTATTTATTTAGATTATAAAATATAACTGCATATATACCTATTGAAATAACTATTTTGTTTGTTTTAAGTGGGACCATGTTCTTTACATCATATCACGATTTGTTTAAATACATAAGTGCATTACTATTGATTTTAATTTTAATTTCACTTTGACATTTTATTCAATAAATTTAAGCCGAGATAAGCGTCGAGAATATCCCAAAAAACCTGCTTACTCTTTAAATAGCTTACCTATACACATTTTGAGGAGACGAATCAAGATTTGCATAGTCAATCAAATAAATGGATAGGACATTCATCTTGTTCAACACACCCGTTTTTCCACTTTCATATGAATGTATATCAGTAAGCATGATTATAGAATGGTATAAATATTTTTTAAAACTTCGTAATGTTAGAAAAATCTAACAATAGATTTACACGTTAGATATGCTTTCTAAACCTTTAAACTGACCATTAGGGCGTGAAAATAAGATGAAGGCTAATGAAAGACGCACTTTTGTTTGTTACCACAAATTTACTTACCGTATATTGTTTTGTTTGCCATACCATATTCATTGCATTACAGACATACTCTTGACAAAGAAGCATATACTATTGAAGTCAATATAGGATAAATATATGTAAGAGTATTTGCATTTGTTACATTGTCGCCTTCCAGACTTTGGTTTCATTGAGACAAAAACTGTTTTTTTATTTAATTTTTCTGAGAATACTAAAATAGTAATCTCAGATTTTTATAAGAGAAATTATTACAGTCTAGAAACACAAAATATGCAAATTCTTTAATTAGAGCCAGGATTTTGAGAAAGGCCACCACCTAGCAAACAATCCTTACTTAAAAGTAGAATTGGTAAATTTCTTGTTATTTCATGATAAAGATCGACATAAGAGTGGGAACCTCTATGTGCCAAAGCTTGAGATCACAGCTCTAGTGTATATTTTGTACATACAGACATATAATTTTTCTGTTTCAGTTCGTCCATCGTGGAAGTAACAGTGCCAAATTGGAAAGAACATGTGATACAAGTACTGGTTCCATGATGAACGCTCAATTTGTCGAACCAGGAAAGCCTGCGCCACCACCGGAACCATTTCGTGCAAAAACCATGGTATCTATATCTTATCTGTTTAGCAGAATACAAAAAAACGCTAATAATTATTTAAATATGAAATTTACACGGTAATGAAATGATAATTTCTACAAATTTTAATCTGTCGTTCGAATTAAATGTTCAGTTTGTGCGAAGTTTTTCGGTGTATACCTGTATTAAAGATACCCTATTTAAATCAGACCGGTAAATAGTCAATTTCAAATGATATGGTATCAAATATGATGTTTATGCGGCTATAAATCAATGTTATATCAAGGGAATATTGAAACAAGTTAAATAAATTAATAAGTCATTGACACACATGGGAAAAATGAAAAGTCGTATTTACAACTATTTGGTATTGTATGACTTAACATGCACTTAAAAATCTGTTCTCCGAACATTTGCGTTGAATAAATTCATCATGACATCAAAACTTTTATCATCTTTTTAAAAATAAGAAAAAGTAATAATATAACTATATGAGAAACACATATCCCCGAAAGGTCACATATTATAGCCAGGGAATGTGTTGGTTTTAATGTGGGATATCAGTTTTGCCAATTAAAAATAATTAATAACCCTTGATGGAGATAATGAACATCGCATTATTTTCTTGAAGTGTCTGCATTTTGTACGAAAGTAAAAAAAAAGCATTGTTTTAGCTGTCTAAATTATATTTTTAACCGGATTCTCCGACGGATATCTGGTTATTGACATGGGATTGTACGTCAGGTGGGTGGGTGATGCTTTTAAAATTTGATATGTTGTTACTGATGACAAAAACAGGTCCAATTCGGGATTTGCGATTTTCACTTGTGTCGCATAGGAGTTATGGCCCTTAATTGCTTAACAATTACACTAATAAATGTAAAAAAAAAAACAATTTGCTGTCATTAGACCTCTTCTGGTTTTTATAATATCAAAAATAAACAGTTTTAAAACACAATATTTTTGTTCTAATTTTTTTTATCCGAGAGATTAAAGAGATTTTTCTATATGGAAAACCGAGGTAAATACATTTCGTATATCTAATTGAGAACTTATATTATACTTCAATCAAATATATATTAATAACCTGTTTAATGTGGAAAAAATATATATATTAATGCAATGTGCAATCAGTTAATGCCGCAAAAAGTTTCAAGGCGGTAACCACCGCAGCAAAAGTTGAAGCTAAATTTAAGACAGATTTGTTCATATTATCGCTTCGATGAATGTATAATACTCCGAAGTCGTTAGTCAATAGACATGCAATAATAGCTATTAAAAATAAAATATTAATGAGAGATATTAAATTATATTATTTTTGATTTAAATGATAATTATGTCTCGGTAATTGGTATAAGATCGAAAATAATGATAACTTCTGGTAGGTTTAAAGAGTATATATAAGTACTACATAGTTCCGAGGATCAGATAAACACCACTATGTAATAACTTTGGGTAGGATAGTTGACGGCCATTACTGTGCCAAAATTATAAGAGACGGAAAAGCTGTATACTATTTGATGGAATTACTTGACCATTATCCAGCAATGTCCTATTTTATACGACACAGACCAAATGTTGTTCTACAGAAGAGACGTCCAGGCATTCATGAGGTATTGTGTGTGCAGGGAATTTGTCTTAATGTTGGGTTTTTTCTGTACCGTTTTATGTGTCTTGATAATTAAAAAAATATTAATAAGTTACCGGAGGGTAAAATTTGCCGGGCATCTATCGGTTTCGAGTAGAGTATGTGTTACCTCTGTTTATTTTTGTGTTTTGTGATAATTTCATTTCATTGACCCCGTCTTCTCTTTAGGTTATTTCGACATGTTTGTAGTTGTTATTTGTTATTTTCCATAATAAACACGTCTCACGATTTATCTTTCTTTCAGATCAACTACAAAATTTCCAATGTGTTTTCTGAGCACGATAACCGACACTCTTTCCAGGATCATGGAGTATACTTTGGTGATGTGAGTATAAAACTTGTAAAAAAAAATTTAAAACTTTGCATTGTTGACAGAACCTTGGATTAATGCTATGATGTTTATTATTCAGTTCAAAACTCAAGCATCCAATGAACTGTTAACATTACTTATGGGAAAAGACCCGACTGAATATTTTGTAACACCGAAGTACGGGTTGAATAGCAAAGCTAGGCCAAAGTTGTGTATTGAGTTTCTGGAAGTCTGCGAAAATAAAACAACTCAGAAAATGTATCGAAAATCAAGAAACTAGGATTTTTAAGGTGACATTTGAACTTTAAGCAAGTCCTTAATTATTTTATGGTTCAAAATAAAACATTCAATTCTAATGTGTAGTTTGAAGTAGATAAGATGATTTATCAAACTTTTTTTTTAAATGGCGTCAAATTGAATGACATCATGTTAAGATCATGGATACGCGCTGTGTTTAATATTTTTTTGTGTTCTCTCTGGCTGGCTGTTAAGATTTTGAAAAATCGACTTGACTTAAAACAAATTTAAAAATTTGAATGTCCCTTTTTAAAAAAGGGAACGACAAATTTGCTATTGCCGCGAAAGTTACAGTAACGTCTTTTTTGCGCTGAATGGTTGTACCTTACAGGGACCCAAAGTAAACTGCATAACACCTGAAAAGTCAACAAGAGAACGATCCAAATCCACATTTTATATATAAACTTTATATTTAACTAACTGATTTGTCAAGCAAATATGGGAAAATATTTCTTCTCGCGTTAACTGATGAAAGATTTACATGCCTGACTGGGAAAATAAAACATGTCATTTAGCTGTTAATATCTTAGTTCAATTAACAGTAAAAATAGTTTGTTCTTACTTCACGGAACACTATCAAGAATAAAGGCAAAGAGTCATTATTTTGATTTTTAATAATCGTGAATGAAAAATGATATTTGAATAGGTCTATGTACTTATTTGGTTGTTCAAACAATGCTTGAATCTAAGAATGGCTGTGATAATTAAACAGTTGTTTGATATCAGTATAGTTTGATTTAAATATCAATTATGTTAGATTCATACAATTTTAAGGAGCAGTTCTTACAACACTTTTGAAATATTATGGAGTAAATGAAATCCATGAAATGAATAGTTCTTTATCATCATAATTATTTTCATAACACAGTGCAATCTCAGTACCCAACAAAAATACTGGCTATTATGATCAGCAAAGAAGAACCCCTGTTTTCGAATAAAACTTCCATTCCAAAATGATAAAACAAATGGCCTTGAAATCGAGACGTAAAGTATATTTTATTTCATGTAAACATTGTTTTATCCAAAAATTAGTTTTATTTTATTTAGGACTCCATCACGCTGTAGTGATTAGGCAGGTAATCAGTTTTAGCAAGTCCTAGTTCATATTCATGTCAATAAAGATATAGGGTATTCAGTTTTTCCACAGTTTTTTAAAGAGCTTATATATCAATATGTAAATAATTGTACGTGTTTAAAAGCGAAGACATTGGCTGTTTTCAGGCTAGCATGAAGAAGTACTATATAGGATTACCAGTTTAGAATTTTAAACAATATACAGAGTTGTGTTTATATTGATTAGCATTTTTAGTCGTATGTCTGTATTGGTTATTTCATTGATTCTTTTCAAATTACCGTGTCTTTTTACATGTTTTAATGTTATCTATATACGGTCTGTAAAACACAGAATCATTCCATCTTTAAATAAATTCATTCCAGTGGAAAAAATATGCATAACCAGTTTTGTTCTATGCCAGTGAAGAAGAAAACGAAATTAATTTATTCTGGTGCTTAATATAGAAGATAGATATAGAAGATGTGGTATGAGTGCCAATGAGACAACTCTCCATCCAAGTCAAAATATATAAAAGTAAACCATTATAGGTCAAAGTACGGTCTTCAACACAGAGCCTTGGCTCACACCGAACAGCAAGCTATAAAGGGCCCCAAAATTACTAGTGTAAAACAATTCAAACGGGAAAACAAACGGTCTAATCTATATAAAAAACGAGAAACACTTATGAACCACATCAACAAACGACAACTACTGAACATCAGATTCCTGACTTAGGACAGGTGCAAACAAATGCAGCGGGTTAAAACGTTTTAATGGTACCAAACCTTCACCCTTATCTGAAACAATAGTGTAACATCACAACATAGAAAGACACACTACAAAATATCAATTGAAATGGCTTAACTCAATCAATAGACATATTAACACCAGTGAACATACACTGAACAAATAAATTTGAACTATGATACAAGCAAATACAAAATAAATAAACTAAGGGAAGAATGATTAAAGTAACATGTTTTATGCCCCACCTACGATAGTAGAAGGGCATTATGTTTTCGGTCTGTGCGTCCGTTCGTTCGTTCGTCCGTCTGTCCCGCTTCAGTTTAAAGTTTTTGGTCAAGGTAGTTTTTGATGAAGTTGAAGTCCAATCAACTTGAAACTTAGTACACATGTTCCTTATGATATGACCTTTTTAATCTGAATGCCAAATTAGAGAGGGGGTGACACACTTTTGTGATGTGGGATATAGGGGTAAAAAAGTGGGATCTGGGAAAAAGAAGGAAAAAAAAGAAGGAAGTGGGATATGACCATAATGTTGGATGTGGGAAAACCCACAAAAAAAAAAAAAAGAATGGTGAAAGTGCATGAATGGTCATGATGTGTCTGATTGGTGGTGTCCCCAGTTTCTAACTGCAGTTGGTGATTTATATGACTGTTTTAAGGTGCATACAGAAGTGGGATGTACATTGTCTGAAAGTTTGACTAAATTGAAGAATGTTAATGATTTCTTTGCTAAAGCATCACAAAATGTTAAGGCATTATATAAGCTTACAACAGTTGTTCAGGGACCACAAGGCTGTGTCTCGAGAGTGTTTCAGGATAACATTTTAAAATGCTTCTTGGTTGCTTACAGTCCTTAATTGAAGACTATCCCGTTATTGTTCCTGAAATTAAGCATGAAGTTGTTTCAACAAAGATGGTTGAAAACTTTTTCCTTGATACGAGACAGAGTCGTTACTCCAGATACACTTGAATGTACTGTTTCGTTCTCTTCAGTATGTACAGAAAAAAAACACACAATTGCCATATCTATACTTCACGAATCCAGATTCTTACTACGAAGGCCCTAAAGGATTGGTGCCTTTTAAGGCAGTTGTGAAAATGCCAAAAATAAAAGAAATCAAAATCACTCTAGCTGATAGAACACTCTTGGATGATTATAGAAAGAAATATCTGCAAAGCGTAAAGCAACTCTCTATTAGAGAACAGAACACCAAATTCAAAGCAGGAACATTTCCATTGTATGCATATCAGAAAGAGACACAAAGTGTTGATACAACTGACTTTGAAATATTGTTGATTAATGAAAAAGAAACTGGTGAACAAGCATCACTTATAATGTTTCCAACTGGAACATTGTTACTTCTGTCAGTTGAAGTTTAAAATCTAATCAACAATAAAAAAGAAAGGATATGCGATTTAATCATATAAAAAACCACAATAGAAACACCTGTTGGATCGATCGATGTACGTGGGGATATGTTTGTAAATTCTCCAGGAAACCCATTTATTTGTAAAACTATTAACTGTATGACAATTAGCATAGACCCTGTGGTGAAGGAACTATATCTGAATTCACAGATTAATGTTAAATCAAATCAAATAAGTATATCTGAACTTCTTTACGAGGAACTTATTGGAAAACCCCAGGACAAAAACAGCAATGGAGACGAACAGGATGAAGACATCAACGCAGATATGGGGATAACACAATCTTCCGGACACGACAAAGACGGACACCAAGTTATTTAAAAGACTATTTTGCTTAAAAAAATAATCAATGATCATCAATCAATGCTTTTTTAAGTTATTTTCAGCCATTTCAGATCACTTTATATATTATCTTGTCCCGAAAGATTGTTATATCTCCATATCTATGTTGCTGTCTTCATCGTGTTTGAATTTACTGCTTTTTGTACAGGGGTTTTCCAATAAGAGTCAATAAGTTCCTCATAAAGAATTTTAGAAAAACTAACAGTGTTTCATTTGAATTCACATTTAGCTTCGCATTCAGAGACAGTTTCTTCACTGCATGGTCTATGCTAATTGTCATACAGTAAATATAGTGTTACAAACAGAGGGGTTTCCTGGAGAATTCACGAACTTCGTCCGATCTAAAAGGTGTTTGTTCCGTGGTTTTGCATATATTTAGGTTGCATTTTCTTTGTTTTTTTATTGTTGATTGAATTACATGCTTCAACAGACAGTAGTATCAACGTACCAATTGGAATCATTATTGGTCATGCTTGTACACCAGTAATTCTTGTTCATCAATTAACAATTGTTCATCAATCGTATCACATTTTGTGTCTGATATGAAGATTCCCTGCTTAGGGTTTTGTGTTCTGTTGGTTTTGTGTTCAGTTAAGTTTTCCGGTCTGTTAACTAAACGGGAGTTACTTTAAGCATTGAAGGCATTTATTTTCATAGTCATTCAGGAGTGCTTTATCACCTCTGGTGGGTTTTTTTTTCTACTATTTTTTTCACAAAAGCCTTAAATGACATTGTTTTTGAGGTTGTAGTAAGAATGTGGACCAGTAAAGTATAGGTAAGGCAAATATGTGTTTATTCATATGTTCTGTACATACTGAAGATCAAACAAGACAAGAAGACAGCTCTGGATGGCTCCAAATAGGGCATTATGGAAAACCAAAATCTGGGATTTGGGAGAATTGGTAAAAAAGTGGGAAGTGGGAAAAATGGTCTAAAAAATTTGGGAAGTGGGAAAAATTCCCCAAAAAAATAGGATTTGGGAAATGAACACTCCCGTGTCACCCCCCTCATTAGAGTTTTGACCCCAATTTCGCGGTCCACTGAACATAGAAAATGATAGTGCGAGTGGGGCATCCGTGTACTATGGACACATTTTTGTTTTTACATGCATAAGGGAGACTTTTTACATGGTCATGGAATTGGCGATTCTTCTTATTACGTTGGTCACATATCTTTTTCAGCTTATTTTCTTTCGTTTAATGTCAAGTTGTTCATACAACTATTACTGAATATTTCTTCCACTTGGAAGTTTATATTATGAAGGAAGTTCTATTTCATGACGATGTTTACGTCAATGAGACAGAACCCAACGACAATAATAATCAAAAGACATCTAAAGGACAATATAAGTCTCCAATATACAGCATGTCTTGTAAACTGTAACGACCCCATATTTTATGTACCATAGCATGCTTTGTTTTGTAAATTGGCCGGAACTGCATGATAATTCTTGATACACCATCGGTGCTCTTGTCAGACATTGAAATAAATGCTTATACTCAGCCTGAGTAATCTTGTATTTTCATGAGAATATCAAACTGGCAATGAGCATTCATTGACTGGATTAACTGATACGTATGGTTTTTAACAGTCAGGATTCTACTTCTTCAAAATAATCTCCCCATTACGCCGACTAATTAATTCAATCGTAAAAAGGAAGCCATTGTAGGGATGATACGCTGTCAATTTAACTCTTGAAAACCGATAAATTTATCAACATAGGATCATTACGATCCTTATGTAACAGTTGTATTTTAAAGGATAAATGAATCTACTAGCTATTAAGCATCATTTGATGTATAGTTTTCGGTCTTTAGTCAGCTTAAACCTATTATCTGATCGGTTGTCAGGGCGAATTTACGAAAGTTTAAAAACCGGGCACTAGAAAAATTCTAACTAAATATTTCGTAGAAGGGCAGACAAAATTGAAATTTTCAGAGGTTGAATATTAATTACCCAAGATAATACATACAAAAAAGTGATTTTTTTTTTGAAATTACACATTTTTGAGATCCACTTGGAAAGTCTGTCGTCAAGTACTTGTCTTTTACTTAAAATTTGTTATTCAAACACACCAACTCTGTTGTTATGACTCATTCGTAACATATTTCACTTGACCCATATATTTTATTTTTGAGTGCTGTGAGTTTTTAATGTCATCATATCAACCTGTAGCCTAAATATATAAAAATAAAATCGTAAATTATGCACATGCATTTAACTTTTAAAGCCAATAGAAAACAGCAGATGTAAACAATTCAAATATATAAATAAGAAGATGTGGGCAGGGGCGGACCCAGCCATTTTCAAAAAGGGGGTTCCCAGCCCAGGATTAAGGAAGGGGGGGTTCCAACTATATGTCCCCATTCAAATGCATTGATCGTCCAAAAAGGGGTTCCAACCCCCAGAACCCTCCCCCTGCATGCGCCACTGGTGGTATGAGTGCCAATGAGACAACTATCCATCCAAGTCACAATGTGTAAAAAGTAAACAATTATAGGTCAAAGTACCGTTAGTACGGCTTCAAATATACCAACTTGACCTTTTTCACCTTCTCTAATAAAGAGTTCCATTTCTTTTGTTTATTTTCAACTGGATATCAGCCTGTTAAAATTACCGAATAAAAAGAATTGAAGAATTTGATTTGAAGGCCGGGAAAAAATCTTAATGGAAAGTAAAAACCGGGTAAAGTTAATTTTCATGACTTTAACTCTTTGTATGTCATCCATCACAATCATAAATGGTACAGTGACACGTTTTGGCAGATGATAGAAAAAAAGCAATTTCTTCATATTCTTCTGTGTTTGGCTGCTATATCAGGGTATGAATGGGGTTTACAGAATAGAGATAATGGGCGAAATCTACAGAAAAATGTACCAAAAATATAAAGAACAGAGAAAAATAGGACAAAAAATAACCTGAAGAACAGAGAATAATGGGGTGCTAAAATATAAAGAATAGAGAATAATGGGGTGCTAAAATATAAAAAAAATAGAGAATAATGGGCAAAATAAATAAAGAATAGAGAAAAATGGCATAAAGAATTATGGAATACAGAAACGAACGACCCCCCCCCAAATCAGACCTTCCTATATGGACTAAATATAAGGAATGTTTCTATTGAACTAATATATTGTATTTCGAGTAAATTTCTTTCTTCTTTTTTGCAGGGTCGATATGATCGCACTTTAGGGAGACGGTTGATATTGCCAGATTTAAGACTTCACCACACAGACAATGTTTACTTAAAACACAATGATCGTGCACCAGTAAACTTTGATCTAAATACGTCATATGCTGTGACATATCAAGGAAAACCAACCGGGGAACCCCCAGTGCACAGAAGGTTTCCTAAACGGTATAAACCTCCAAATAGTGGACCAGCAAAACTAGAAACCAAAACTACAGACTGGTATAAGCCACCGGAAGTGCCCCACAAGACTGCCATGCAAGTACTGGCCACAAGTCAAGAACCTTTTGCAAAGCATAATTCTTGGAAATATTCCTATAATGGAATGAGACGTATATACCCGCAATACGACAGAAAAGAACAACCAGTAGTAAGAAATGAATTTAATAAATATGGCGCCGCATTTGTTACCGGAAGTTAAGATTTTTACACTCATCTAAGGATTTAAAAATCATATATTCTTGTTGAGACCCTATACACTTAACTTCATATGCGTTTTATTCTGTTTACACTTGCCTTTCATGTTTTATTAATATTCAAATTAATACTTTATTTATTAAAGTGTATGTTGACAATCCAGTATTATTTCTGTTTATTAAATTACATATTCTATGTTACCCATGGTGTTTATTCTTTTCGTGTTTATAAAGACATAAAACGGTTTTAATGGTTTATAATGGTATACTAAGTAATGACGGCAATAAATACCTGAATATGATTTCGACCGATTTACGCACCTGACAAGAAATATATAAATGAAAGCTTTTGAAATGATAATATTACGCATACATTTTAACTTAACGGTACATTTAATTGTTGATGTATTTGTACATTGCAAATGAACACTTTCAATCGTCATTATCATATGAATAGTGCTTACCTTTGAAATCCTGTCTGCAATAGGCAATGCAAATTGATATATTGCACGCTAGTGTGTAAGTAATGTCCACTTAAAAGAATTTTTAATTTTGCCAAAGCTAATGGTTAGTAACTCAATTCTTGTGTTTCTTTATCCATACACAATACTATAAATCCGTTAAAAGCAGACATTAAACAAGAAAATTGTGTTTACTCGAAATGTTTTATAACCGTCTAGGCGAGGAAATAAATCGTACACTTCAAAAACACCGATCAAGTAAAATTTCATCAGCAGAAATTGTTTAAGACGTGAACTGAAACAATTTTTAATAAAAGTATATACTCATTTTCCCGCACGTTTCGACTTATTCACATATTAACCAGTGAGTAGTCAAATTAATTCTTTGTATTCTTCTACAATTAAAAAAAAAAACAACAGGAAATTGCCTATATGTATACCCGAACCAAAACGAATGGTTTACCTCTGTCCGTCGTTTCGTCCGTCCGTCCTTCCTATAAATTTTGGTGGCGTTTTCATCAAGACCTAAAATCAGAGCTTCTTAAAATTTGGTCTAAAGCTTCATGTGAACATGCTTTACCGTTTGATGCATTTTCAGATTCATAGTTCATCTACTTCCTGTTTTCCAAATACTTATATATAGTCTTACACAGAATGACCATATACGAAAATTTCGTCGCATTTCTCAAGCACTACAAATCGAGGCTTTTTCAAATTTAAGCTTCACGTGAGCATGTTATACCGTGATGATTTTCAGATTTATTGCTCATCCACGTCCTCTTTACCGATTACTTAAATATTTTTACACATAATGGTCATGTACGAAATTTCAGTCGCATTCTTCTCAGGAACTACAAATCAAGACTTTCTGTAATATGGAAAGAAGCTTCATGTGAGCTTGGTTTATTGTTCGATGCGTTTTCACATCCAATGATAATCCACTTCCTGTTTACCGAAAACTTTTAGATATTATTACACTTGAAAACGAACAGTCAACAAAACACAACAGCAAACTAAAGCAAGAACATCAAAGACCGTACAATAACCACAACAGAGAACTAAAGCAAGAACATCCAAGACCATACAATAACCACAACAGAGAACTAAAGCAAGAACATCAAAGACCATACAATAACCACAACAGAGAACTAAAGCAAGAATACCAAAGACCATACAATAACCACAACAGAGAACTAAAGCAAGAACATCAAAGACCATACAATAACCACAACAGAAAACTAAAGCAAGAACATCAAAGACCATACAATAACCACAACAGAGAACTAAAGCAAGAACATCAAAGACCATACAATAACCACAACAGAAAACTAAAGCAAGAACATCGAAGACCATACAATAACCACAACAGAGAACTAAAGCAAGAACCTTAAAGACCATACAATAACCACAACAGAGAACTAAAGCAAGAACATCAAAGACCATACAATAACCACAACAGAGAACTAAAGCAAGAACATCAAAGACCATACAATAACCACAACAGAGAACTAAAGCAAGAACATCAAAGACCATACAACAGAAAACTAAAGCAAGAACATCAAAGACCATACAATAACCACAACAGAAAACTAAAGCAAGAACATCAAAGACCATACAATAACCACAACAGAGAACTAAAGCAAGAACATCAAAGACCATACAATAACCACAACAGAATACTAAAGCAAGAACATCAAAGACCATACAATAACCACAACAGAAAACTAAAGCAAGAACATCAAAGACCATACAATAACCTCTTAACGTTCTACTTGTTTGTCTTGACATATACCAAACAACCCAATACCTTTTTGAACGACAGAATATTTAGAAAAATACAATCTCTAATCAAGAGCTCAAGTAAATATTTTATTTCTGGAAAGGTAGGCAATTCCTGCTCTTCATGTTACACACGTTGGCTTATCCATGATGAAATTCGGTACTAGTATATAAATGAGGAAAGCGGAATGAATACTTTTCAGGATTTTTTCTTCTTCAAAATTTCGTACACATCAGATAGTCCTCGATATCTATATCACTGTGGCAGAATAAACTTATATTTGAATCCAAATTAACGTTCGTGGCTTCTACATTTATTGTCTTTCTTGCGTACGCCTCTAACTAAAGACATACTTTTATTTGTTTGACCGTATGTGTATAGCTGATTGTCTCATTTCATACTACACTCCGTTTGCATGGATGTATGCGCACGGATGTCACATCTAATTACATCTTATGTAAGAATCCTGGGTTTTGATTGGTTGATAGCCAGTGTATTTTTCACCAATTTACTTTTATCAAATGAATATCATTCATTTTTAAACAGCGCCGGGGTATATGCAAAAAGGATATGCCTTTTTTACCCTCTCTGCCGTGGTATTTGCCAAAAATACTCTATCCGACTGGACGCTTGTAATGTCACGATCATCAATGCGTTTATGTACGATCATCAATAACGTTAACATTCGGTGTAATTAAACAGATATAGCATGTTCTTGAGGGTATTTGCGAAAATACCAGTCTTGAGAATGAATTTCCCTCGTCTTACGGCTCGCGAAATTTAACATTCTCTCGACTGGTATTTTTCGCAAATACCCCTCCTTAACATGATATATCTGTTCAAAATCGAATTTTTCTTAAATCGATTTCGAATAGTCATGATCGATTACTGTAACAAGTCTTGAAATAAACGACGAACACATTATATTTCCTTACAAGAGAGGCGAAAGATATCAAAGGGATATTCAAATTCATAAGTCGAAAACAAACTGACAATGCTATTGCTAAAAAGGAAAACGACAAAAACACAACATAGAAAACTAAAGACAGAAACACGAACCCCACCAAAACCTGTTACAAGCTGAACGATTTGAACTATTTTGATTGGATGACGGACATCTCACACCTTCAAACTCATGTCAAACTTTCGACAAGCTTCATAGATGTCATTAAATCAGAGTAACTTAAAGCTTAAATTTTTACTTTTTTCAATAGCTCAATTTGTTTCAGGTGCTTTCTTTAAGGTCTCTTTTAGCGTTCTGAATGATAGTAAATCCAGTAAAACGTCCCGGACGTACAAAAAATATGAAGTGTTATTTTCATGTTCAATTACGAAAAGCTTTTCTTTCTGCCTACCGATCGGAAATTCAAGTCATTCCAGAAATTAAACTCAAGCTAAATATTATAAAATGACATACATTTTGAAGGTTATTCAAGAAAAATGTGTCGCGCGAACGTAAATCGATATCAAGTATTTTTCACTGGGTCGGTACTGATCCTTTTGTGAACTGTCAGCACCTCCATGTATCAGGCAATGTTGAACTTTGATGGGTTTGATGTTCTGTTTGGTGCTTTCAGGTTTTTTTTTTATTCTTTCAAACGTTTTACTTTTGGGGTTTTTCAAACTTTTAGTCTCGAAGGTACCTGGTGTATTACTCAAGAAGTACATGTCTTGCGCACGGTATTTTTTTTTTTTTTGGGGTGGGGGAGGAGGGGGGGTTTAGTATAAAAAAAGATACAAAATTCCAATAGAAAAATACCGATTAAAATGTTAAAGAATTCAAAGCAAATTATTTATCGTAGTAGCATGTTATAATATTAAACGGAGGTACAAAGCAAATTCACCATATAACCAATGATGTAAAGAGAGAAAACATTTTTTGACGTGTTACATTATAACGACTGGTGGCTGTAATGCAACCAGAAACTAACTATGACATAAAACATTCTTGCCTAAAAAATGCATGAAAATATTCAGACGAACATGCATTGATATAAAAGTATTAACAAAAATAACGAACTCCAAGTTAAAATGTTTAAGAGGCTCCTAAGAGCTCTAAGAGCCTGAATCGCTCACCTGGATTTTTTTATGTAGATTTTGCATCAATGATTAAGTTGCTGTTTAATGTATATTAATGGGTGTTTAAAAAGATACCTTTATCACTGATGTTAATGCATTTTTAACAATTCATCTAAATGTATACTTTATAGATATAAATATGACACAGATATATTGCAATTTTATTTAGATAGACCTGTTAATGAAATATATAAACCTTATATATGTAAATATCGTATCTCTGCCCATAGCCTCAATATCGAGACAGGCAGATCTTACAATTTAGATAGAGAAAATATATTATGTACTATGTGCAATAGCAAATAAAGGCAACAGTAGTATACCGCTGTTCGAAACTCATAAATCGATAGAGATAAAAACAAATCCGGGTTACAAACTAAAACTGAGGGAAACGCATCACATGTAAGAGGAGAACAACGACACAACAAAAACACAACATTAAAAATGTAACACACACAGAAACGAACTATAATATAACAACATTTTCCTGACTTGGTACAGGACATTTTAAGAAAAAAATAATGGTGGGTTGAACCTGGTTTTGTGGCATGCCAAACCTCCCGGTTTTATGGCAATGTTAAATATAACATTAAAATGACAACATTACATGACATGACTACAATATAAATAAATGGGAGAACATATAGGACAAAGAAACACACGAATAATAGCTAACAAAAGGTACTAGGTTCAATATTGTCGAAGACGAATACCATATCTGTAGTTGTATTCTTTATTTATCATATGAATTTATTGTCATTTTCCGCCATATGTGTATTTTGTATAATTATTGTTATTGTTATTAATATTACACTGATGCATTTAAAGATTTGAAGTGAAAATGCATATTCTATAAGCTGTATTGCTTTTGAGTAAAACTATTACTATTATTATACATGCCATTTAAAGTTTCTTTCTATCATAGCTTCTACAAAAAACTCAGTAAAAAAAAATGGTAAAGATAATCTTTTAACGGCAATAACTCTTTAATATAAGGGGTAATCGACAATTTTGGTTATTTGACTTATTTGAAGGTCTTACTTTGATGAACATTTTGACTTTTTAAGATTCTCTCTATCATCGTTTCTGTAAAAAAAAAAAAACCGCACACACAAAAATGATGAAAATTATCTTTCACGGGCAATAAGTTCTATAAGGGATCAATTAATGATTTCGGTCATGTTGACTTATTTGTATGTGTTACTTTGCTGAACATTTTTGCCAAGTAAAGTTTCAAGGGTAAAAATTCCCTTAAGGGTTTAATTGACAATTTTGGTCATATCAACTTATTTATAGGTCTTACTTTGCTGAACATTTTTGCCGTACAAACTTTCTGTCTATCTATCATAGTTTCTGAAAATATTATGTAAATTAACATTGTTACAGTAAATGTTAATTACTACACTTTCATACCACAACAAATACTGTATTGGTATCACTTATATTTGTATCCATATAACAAAAAAAATTGAAAAGAGAATAATTTTGCAATACCTTTTTCATATTGAATACTATAACTTTTTTGATATTAAGACATATTTTAACAGGGGAAGCCCATAAAAACTGACAAAATCAAACGTTAGACTGTATCAACCAACCGTTGATACAGTCTAACGTAGTCGTTCCGAATGGAAAACATTTGTCAGAGATCATGGTTTGGTACAGGCATTTTCCGAAGGAAATGGTGGCTTAAACCTGGTTTTATAGCTAGCTAAAACTTGCAATTGTATGACAGTTGTTTATAGTTCCTTTATTTTGACAAAATTGGGTGAGCAACCCAAACAGACATAGTTGCTTAATGTGACAACAATTGGGATCCTGCAGCCAAAACTGTAAACATATATTTCAAAAATACAACACAACGAACTAAACCATTCAAAACAAACACAAATAAATCTAACAAAGAAGTAAACAGTTATTGTATTTGATAGTAAATGTGACAAAGACGCTAATAAAGAAACGTTTTGTAGTTGATAGTACATACAGAATATCAAAACATAAAGCCGTACTAGTATACACTTTCCCAATAAAGTACAAATGAAGGAAAATATAAATTCAAGGGTAAACAAAATAAACACAACACTGTAAAAGCCTCTTGCGTCTGAATCGCACCGCTGGACTCACTTGCACCCAGGAACACCCAAAGCCAAAAATCCTATGGCTGAATGCAGACAATACGAGTCACGTCAAGAGTCATGTGACCAAAAGGAAAATAATAGCACAAAGAAAAATGATGGGAAACTGTAAAGTAAATAAAAAGATACTCAACCTAGAATCTATAATTCAATAACATCTTGTATTATTTGTGAAGTAGACACTGAATATTTATCTAACAGGTCTTGGTATTTTCCGATGAACTTTTTTTAGAAAAAGGACGAGACGTTCTTAGACAAAACCCTGGCTCATTAAGTTTTTGCTCAGACACCGATGATGTTTTACAAAGTCTGAGTAGCAGCTGCAAATAAGCTCTTGAATATCGTATGAGTTGAGAAATGTATAATCCATAAGTGGTTTGGAACGAAAGTTGTTTCGTGAAGCTGTCTTGCGACATTTAACTTATTTATCTGATGATTTTTTTATGTTGCCATACCTGTTCCTTCATACTGTCAAACTTACCAAACATAAAGTAACATGTAATCAATATATAAATGCTTAGAGATTACCATGACCAAAACAAAATTTCTGCAAAGAAGTAATTTTCACTTAATTTATTTCACTCAATGGCTATTTTAAAATGTCTTCTAATCTACCGCCATAATTCTTAGTATGAAAGCTTTATGTGTGTACTTTGAGGTACTTACAAGACCCCCCTTTACAACATTATGACATTATTCAGAATATCTAATTGGATACTAAATGCACGAGGATGACTCGAAACTGCAATTTTGGTAGAATAAATTACAAGCTATTACTGGAAAAATTATTAAACAGAACAATCACAACCAAAACCAAATTCGAAAAAATAGTTTTTCAGATACGAATTAATTTTGTCAGTCACGGATGTCCTTTAATACATAATTTTGGATATTGTATCAAAAATGTCATTTACAACAGTACATTTTAGTTTATAGACTATTGTAATATTATTGTTAATTAAAAATGACGATCTTTTACTTTCAAATTCTAGTAGAGATTAATAACTGTCGGATTTTGACACTGTGAGTGAAATAAATACAAGAGAAATTGAACCTTTTTTTTTTAGTACTATTCCAAAAGTGAACAAAAAGAACACACAAAGCCAAACTACTCTCGAGATTAAAGTTATATATTAACTATTTTGTTTTGGCAATTATTTTGACTAGGCCTATTTTCTTTAACATATATAAGTTTTTGTTTTGCTTCCGAATCATTTCCTTGAGAGTAATAGGTGGATATTTTTGGATCGAAATTCAAGGCAGATTTTTTGGTGTTTTATTCAAATTTTGACATTTTCACTTGTACTTGCAATGTACACTGGCAACATTTGTATGCATAAAGAATCATTATTATCCAGTTAACTGTATAGTTTGTGTGAAGAAAAGTTTGTAGATTAAGCAGAGCAATTTCACTGTTAGCTTTTTTCAAGTTACGGTGGCCATTTTTGTCGGAAATTATTTGCAAAACTTGGTCTAAGGATCTAACTCACAAAGTGAAGGTTTTGGCTATTATTTGAGGTTCCTTTTGATCATATAAAGCTCCTCATGTGATTCGATAGTTTTTTTTTATCTTTGGCTTTCAAATATTTGCCCATGAGTGTTCCTGATGAAGGTAAATCCAGAAAAGCGCTCCGGACGCATACAATTTGTAAAGTGTTATTTTCATATCTATACCACTGGGTCGATACCAATGCTGGTGGACTATTGGTCTCCGAGTGCATTGTCAGCTCAGTAGTCAGTGCTTCGGTACCGACATGATTTCACGCTAGTTAACGTATCTTTCTTAGAATGTCTGTTTATAAGTTTATAAATTTTCAAGAACATTAGGTTCCAATTGGATGCATTAAATTAATATAAGTGATATTTTAATTTTTCATAGCACTGATTCGATACCGCTGCTGGTTGAGTATCAGTCTCCGAGGGTACCATCAACTTAGTAGTCAGTGCGTCATTACTGACACGATTTCAAGTCAGTAAACATACCTTTCTTAAATTGTCCGTTTATACATTTTGAAATTGTGAAGAAACTAAGGTTCCAACTCCTAGAGGCAAAGTTAACGTCAGGTAGATTTTCTTTTTATATTTAAGTATTCTTTGATCATATTGCTATGCGCCTATTCATTAACAGATTTGTTTCGAGCCCAATTCAATAACAGACAGATATATAAAATCTCAATACTTGCTTACACCATTTAAATATGTTTTAAAGGGTATTCGCTGCCATTTAGACAAAATATTAAAATACTTTTTTTTTCAAACAGTTATAAAAGCGGAATAATGAAGTACTATTTCGCTATATTAACCGTCAGTTTGGTTCAATTTGATCAAAATAAGATCGAAACATCCCAAATGTATTATTGACTTGCAAGTATTCCAGAGCTTCCATTTCCTATCATGATTTCCTTGATAGAAGTTTGCTACTCACAAGGAAGCTATTAAATCAAGAATTCAAAGTGGTGAAGTTGAAATAATCCTTTCGAGTTGGTTGACCGTTATGGAATATCTGTTTCACAGATGACGACGGATATGTTCCAAATGTCGTAACCACAATCCCGTTCTCTTTCCTCTAATGTGTCCAACCAAATTGGAATTGTCACTGGGTTTGCATTTACACGAACACGAGTAGGATCTGTTTACCCATCCAGAGCACCTGAGATCACCCTCATTTTTTTGGTGGGGTTCGTGTTACTCAGTCTTTAGTTTTCTATGTTGTGTTTTGTATACTGTTGTTTGTCTTTTTGATCTTTTTCGTTTTTTGTCACGACATTGTCCGTTTTTTTTTTTTTTGACTTATGAATTTGAATGTCCCTTTGGTATCTTTCCTCTCTCCTTTATGGAAGAACATATACCTGACTTGTACACATTAAGTCATTTTGATGCAATTTTTCAGTAATAAAGATATTGTGACTAATAATTTTTAATTTTGTCTCTCCATTTGAGAATATTTGTTTAAACATAATGCATTTTTCCATTAAAATGAAGATATTTTATTTTGGCACTAGAATTCCAATTATACACAATCTGTATTTTGAGTTGTTTGTCTACATGAGTCAAAACCTCCCTGAAATATAACGAAATAACCAATATGTCCAAAGAATTGCACCTTTATTGCTGTAACTCATCTTAAAAGTAAACGGAAGGTCAACTACAAGATTTATCGTTCGCTGCTCTCTTATCTTAAACAAATTTAGATCAAGTAGACATATACCGTCACCTTAATGATAGTTTTGCTTCAAATTAGTCAATAATTCTCTTATGATACTGCAGAATTTTACCTAATTATAAGGGGAATTACTTTAACGCAAACAGTAAAATATGTCTTTTTGTAGACTTGGATATTCCAGTTTCACACAAACTATATACAAAAATTGACGAAAAAAGAGAAGATATGTGTTCCCTCTTGTTATTTTTGAAAATTTAATTTCAGGATATCCTTAAATGTTTATCGAGGTACACAATTATTTCAGGACCTCCGAAATTCGATTTTAGGATATCCTTAAATCGGTTTCGGATATCCTGAAATATTTCAGCAAGTCCTCAATGATTTATGGATATCCTAAATTCGAATTATGGAGGTCCGGAAATATTTTAGGGGCTCCTTAAATACAATAATTTTGACTAAATCCGTGACTCATATGATGAGGTTAACTTACATCTTTTGACTTTTGAACGTTTTAAATTTCGTTCAAAATATTGTCCATCCCAAAGGCTGACTATGGTATACCAATATGGAGTTCGCCCATCCGACAGTAAAACCCGTTTGGATGTGCAGGATGTTTAAATTCGTATCCTTTCTAAATATGCGCGAAATATTTGCACCTGGACATAAAACAAACAATCAACCAGAATATTCATATTTTTCTTTGATCCATAAAACACACTTCTGCTTTGAATCTAGATTTTCTTTTTTGTTTGTAAAAACTAAAATGCTGAATGAGTACATATTTCCATAGTTTCACTGTGACTACTAATTATAGACATTAAAACTTTCCCTGTTGGAAAATAAACTAAACTTTACTGAACCATTAGCTTTTTTCTTGCAAGATTTTGTGAATTTGCCGCTTTTTGGTCATGTATCTCAATGATATCATTGTTCTACAAATTATATCAACCTGAACAGGCAATTTGTTGAATTTTGTTTTAAAAATTCAGTCATTTAAAACAATGACTTAGTATTTTTACTTATTTTATATAATGTTTATCAAGGTTAGGCATTTTATGAATTACCTGAAAATTCAGGCAGTTTACAACTTGTCTCAATTTAGCAAATGCCTGTAACATATATAACTGGCAAATTTCGTTACAAAAATTACTTAAAATCTTTAATACATACACCTTTTTGCTTTAGATTCAAGATTTAACATTTTATTAGAGTATCACCACTTGCAACACAAGACAAAGAATATACACAATATAAAACAAACAATCTAAATAGATAAAATACAAGTGCCATTTTCTAATAAACTGTTATCACAGAGATATGTCTCGCCTTTTTGTAATTTCGATAATGCAGATGTTGAAATTAAAATAGCAATACTTTAACATGTAAGTTATGCAAATATTCAAAGTCAATGAACCATGACTGAAGGTACATGGCTTAACAATCTCCATGGAAATGAGATGTGCCAATGCTAATACAACTTCATACCAAATACCATTGACCTATCATAAGATGTTCCCTTTAAATAAACCTAAACACAAACATTAACTTGTAAACTATGTAAAAGTTTCAAAGTCAATGAACCATGATAAAGGGTTGGGGTTATATAATCTCCATGGAAACGAGACTTGCAAATGCCAATACATTTGCATACCAAATATCATTGACTTAACATAAGTGGTTCATCTTAAACTGATCTAATCACAAACTAATACATGTAAGCTAAGCAAAAGTATTAAAGTCAATAGACCATGACTGAGGGGGCGTGGCCAAATATTCTCCATTGAAATGAGATGTGCTTATGGTTGTACAACTGCATACCAATTATTATTGACCTACCAATAATGGTTCCCCTTAAACTGACCTAATCACAAACTAATACATGAAAACTAAGCAAAGTTTCTAAGTCAATAGACCATGAATGAGGGGGCGGGGCCAAATAATCTCCATGGAAATGAGATATGCCAATGCTTATACAACTGAATACCAAATATCATTGACCTACAACTAATGGTTCCCCATAAACTGACCTAATCGCAAACTAATACATGTAAACTAAGCAAAGTTTCTAAGTCAATAGACCTTGACTGAGGGGGCAGGGCCAAATAATCTCCAAGGTAATGAGATGTGCCAATGCTAATACAACTGCATACCAAATATCATTGACATACCACTAGTGGTTCACCATGAACTAGATCTAATCAACAACTGCATACCAAATATCATTGACATACCACTAGTGGTTCACCATGATCAACTGCGGTTAAATTTTGCTAAAAATCTCACTTCTATAACATATCTGTATGACATATTCTTAGACAAATGTAATTCATTTTAAAATTGACTTTAAACAATTTATAGATCTAAACTTTTACCTTACATTTTCACAATATTCATTTTTTTCCCGGTTATCTTTATGTTTATCAAATAAAACATTGTCTATTTGTAAAATATCTTTTTTTTTTTTATGCAAAACATCAACTAGATTGGTATATAAGTCAACCTTATAATTTTTAAAATTTGTCACAGTTCTACAACACCAATTTCTCATGTAACAATAACATTTTTGTGACACCATTACAATATTCTATAGTTCAGTCTATGATCATAAGATTACATCTAGCACAGGGTCTAAAAACGAAAGCCCACTGCTTAACAATTGGAGGTTCCAACCCATATTCCAGGATTTCCCATCGATTCATCATTAGTGAAATATCTGCCTACACCAATAAAATCTTGACAGCTTTGTGCTGGACAGCATTAAACACTCTGGTATCCCAGATGGCTGCACCATAACTTATTACTGACTAGACCAGAGTACCAAACGGTTAAGTAAATGTACTGTACTCGAAACCTCCCCGTGTGGGTTACTCTTCACAGTAATTTAACTCAATGCTCTGTTTGCTTACTTTGCTACAGCTTTTGTCATCACACCGTAATTCAGTAAAAATTCAGTTAACTATAAACCTAAATATTGATAGTTTGATTCAATATATACTTATTGTTTATCAAATAAAAATGTCTTTGTTTTGATTGTTTTGCAGATGAATTTCTAAAATGTACAATTTAACTCTTCTCAAGTTTATTTAGTAGAGAATTGGTTGAATCGTAAACAATAATCAACGAGTGACGTTAGTCTTTTCGCTTGGTGACAAGTTTTATCGGAAGTTTGACTTTTATTCACAAGTATATGACGTTCATTTATCTGTTCGTGGTTATGAAGTCCAAACCAAGTACATTCAGCTTTGCACACCTCATTCCCAAATTTTGTAAGGTTGTCTGTACAAGTAGAAAACTTATGACAAACGAAATATCGCATCCTAATTTTTACGGAGATGTTGTTTATAGAGCCCATAGAATAAGATGCGAACCATGAAAACCTTTTGATGCTTTGAATAAACTTATTTTTATATATTGATCGATACCAATATTGACTTTGTAATTTGAGATTAAAGATTAACTAAATATGTATTGATATACATTTATGGACACTTATGATCGAACATTCTGTCCAAACTAATATTTTGGCATTGAACAAGGTCATGCTTTTATCTGACCGTTTATGACATTTTTTTTTACACCAAATCCGTTCGATATGTACTGATTGATATGTTACTCTGGGAAGACATGCTTTATCTATTAGTTGTAATTGGCTTTTAAACTATCTTTCAGTATCTGCGATGACTCTTACTTTGTGTATTTTGTCTTTTTATAAGTTTTCTATTCTTCCTGTCGTTCCGAGGAGTCAAGCCTTTTCCAACTGATTTTACAGTTTGTTCTTATGTTGTGCTGTTACACTACTGTCCCAGGTTTTTGGAGGGAAAACATGATCAACCCACCACATTCTGTATGTGCCTGTCCCAAATAGGGATCCTGTTATTAATTGGTTGTCATTTGTTGCTGTATCTAACATTTGTTTTTGTTTATCGTTTTTCCTCGTTGAATTGTTTCATATTTTGTCATGCCGGAGACTTTTATAGCTTAGTTTAGTTTATATACGATTTGGAATTTGCTAATTTGTTGAACGCCATACGGTAAACTATAATTACTGTAAAGAGGTCTAAATGGCCCTTCATATTTAGTAGAATGTTAAAACGTTTCCCCCCAAATGTTATTACTCCTTAGAGCAAATAATTAAAATTAAATTGTGCAAAGAAAATTAAATTAAAAACTCTTACATGGCTGTCATTTTAATAGATTCCAGGCAGATTTAAGTATCTCTACAATATCTCCAGTACAGCTGTAAACTACGTTATCAGAATTCGTGTCTTAATATAGTGCGTACACTGCAGATTCAGAATAATTCGCAACTATCAATTTGCCTTTGTTCACATCAAACGCAAGTCCAAAAGGATTATCAATTCCGTCATCTTGGTCAAGCAGCTTCCTTGCTTGCTTTCCATCCGATGATAACACAGTTATACTATGGTTACCATTTGAAGCAATATAAACGTTTGAGTCTTTATCTACAGATATCCCTTGCGGAGAACATACTAATTGATCTTTGTATTCCCACATCTTCTCTCCAGTCAATGAGCAACATGTTACTGTGTGGAGTGAGCTATTGGTATAGTATATTTTGTCTTCAGATGTTGCCACATAACTCCAGTTTGACAAGGTGTCGTCTTTAACCAAAGTAGAAGTGAATTTGCCGGACACCTTTACACTCTGAATACCTCTACCAGTACCACAAAACATCAACTGGCCATCTCTGTAGCTTACACCGTAGCATTGACTGGCTGTTTTTATTGTGCGTTCAACGTTTTTAGTTGTAATGTTTATGATTTGTATTTGTTTTGAATCAGGAAATGAAACAGCGATTTTCTTGTCATCGATAAAAATAACATCTACTGGATTTCTAGTTGACAGGGGTATGCCATTCCTCAAGGTTCCATCTTCGTTTAAAATCAGTACACGATTGCTTTGCTTGTGTATAATTATGATGTCTCCAGTAGAAGAAGCGGAACATCCTGTGACTCCTGTATATTTAATATTTGTTTGTAATCTCATTTTAATATCATTGATAGCTGACGGTGGAGCAAGTTGAACAGACCTTGTCTGTACTTGTTTTTCTTTCCCTGTCTGCATTACAACCAATGGAGGGCTTGATTGAACGGATACTGATCCTATTGAAGTAACTGAAAACAAAAAATCGGATATTATGTCATTAATTTTACAGTTTATGTCCATTTTCTGCAAACTTGCATCTTCAAATAAAGATTGGATAAATATTTCATGTTTCTGAATTTCTGTCTCAATCATTTTACTCCCAAGAAATGCTTGTAGGTCTGACGCATACTCTTTGATAGCTCTCATATCAGTTTGCAGTAGATCCACCTTTTCTATAATGTCAGCAACTTTTTCCAGTAAGTCTTCTATTTGTGATTTAATGTTCTTTTCGGCAGCATATAGATCATGAAGTATTCGTTGTTCTAAGCTGTCAAGGTGCTCGTTTATTTTAATTCGGACTTGTTTTATTTCGTCGTGAGATTTCTGTCTTTGTAATTGGATTTCAGCAAGATTTTGTTTTCTATCTTTAACGACTCTCTCGACATTCATTTTGATATCTTTCAGATTCAGATCAAGACTTTCCAATAAGGCTGAAGTCTTTGCGGTTTCTATGACTTTCTCCAGTGATAATATCCCCATACACTTATCATGGTTGTACTGGATACACAGTGGACAGCAGAGACTTTCATGTTGCAAACAATAATTCTGGAATATTCTGTTATGCTCTGAACAAAACTGTGAAATATTGGCTATCGATGGAGGCAATTGTTTATAGTTGTCGATAGATATGACTCCGTGGTAACGTAGAGTTTTTGATGCATTGTGAAAATTCCAACATTTGGAGCACAGTCCTTCGTCGCATTCAGGACACCAGAACTCCGCAGTTGTAGTTGTGTGCTGAGACTCACAAACACCACACACTACGATGCTGGATGATGCCATATCAGTCTTTACTCTGCAGAATAAATGAAATTAACCGTTAGTCTAGTTTTATTTAAATTTTTTTGCTTTATAACCGTTCGTTGAATAATGGGTGAATTTTACTGCAATTCTAGTTTCCTCAAATAGTATAATTGGCGCCATACAGTTAAATATATACTACTGTGGCAATGGTAATAAACCAAAATAAATGACATACCACTGAGTTCCCTGAATTGACTGGCAAGACAAAAATTGATCAATATACTTGAAGTTGGCATTACTCTGAGCAAATAGTTCTAATAATAACATTGTACAGATGATTACTATTTGGTCGCATCAGTAAGAATGTTACACATGTTTGTAGAGTTATACATTTTTGTTCATTAATTTGCTCTGAACAGATTTGTAAAGTATACGATAATTAACAATAACTTCAAGGTTCAAGTAACACACAAAAATCAAGGTGTAAAAAAAGCTGTCAGTTTTAGAATTTTTCTCTTTTCTAACACTTTTAATGAGTTAAGTATTTGTCAGTGAAACAATTTCAACACAAAATGCAAAGGTACTTTTTTGTAACTAACGCAAAATGAATATGATAGGGCAAAATATTGAAAAATCGTTGAGATTTTAACTTTGATTTTGATACAACAAATTTAGGATAAAGTATCAGTACTACGATGATAAAAGTCATGATAGATTTTCTGCATGTGTGAAGTTTAACCGACCCTAAATATTTCAAATTGAGTTTTCTCCCTTTCGGGTTCGGACTATCACTTTTTTTTTAATATTCGCGATATGATTTTGGAAAAGTTTGAATATACACATGTTTGTTCACATATGAGGGATTATTACATTCAGGACATAAAATAAACTAGAGGCTCTAAAGAGCATGTGTCGCTCACCGGGATCTATGTGCATCTTCAACAATGGCCACTCTCAAACATCACATTGTAGACTAGAATACAATTTATGATTAAATTGTATATTTTTTGTTGACCGTTTCTTGCTAATCATTTTTAACTGTTTACACTTTCTATCTATCTTCTATAACTTTTGCCCAAAAATAAAATAAGGGTAAACATCGTCTTATCCCCGGCTAGTATATTTCTAGGAGTTTGATTGGTTAACGCACGTCGTTACAAAACCCATAGCCCCTGGGTGTTGCTAATCCATATCCCCGGACGTTGCTACCCATTACATCGGGGAATTTCACGCGCGTTTTCCTTAGTTCCATGGTTGTTCCTTCTGAAATATCGAATTCTGTAGATTTTCCATGATGTCTGCATAATTAAATACTTAATCCACTAACGATTTTATCTTATTATATCGATTATTTCCACTCATTTTAGTAAATACATCACTATGCAGCCACATTGTCAATGAATGGTACTACTGACCTAGCTATGCAAATGACCCACGTTGACATCACACCGTTTATGATGTACCTCTCACAACATTGCGCGCCAAATTCGACCCATTTCAGTTTCTCTGTCTCTAGTTTAAAAACGTCTTATATTTGTCTACCTGTAGGGTTCTACCAAAGGTAGTACCCTACACCCCGTTAAAAATATGTCAAATTCCCAAATTTCAATAAAAGATATTTAAAAAATGAAAAAAAACGTTGTTTTCACGTTAAACTTTGTGGTCGAATTTCTCTAAAAATCGCCAGATTAAGACTAAGACCGGGGATAAATTCGTTATCTACGTTCATATCCGTAGATATGGATATTTTAACACCCTTCAGTACCCTGTACACCCTTCGGCTGCGCCTCAGGGTGTACTTGGATACTTCAGGGTGTTAAAATATCCATATCTACGGATATGAACGTAGATAACTTATAATATAATGGCAGTAACTCTTATAAGAAGTCGACTTACAATATCGGATATTTTGACCTGTTTGTCTATGATCTTGTTTTGCAGATGATTTTTGCTGTTTGCAGGTTTTCTATATCCACCAAAGTTTTAGCACAAAATGCAAAAATGGGTAATAATCATCATTAAATGCCAATAACTCCTATAAAGAGTTCGGCCAGATCTTGTTCTGCTGCTTATTTTTTGTATTTTAATGTTTTTCTGTTATAGTTTTCAAGATCAAAGGTAAAAACGCAAAAATGGTAACAATCGTTATTTAAGGGCAACTACGCCTGTGAGGTGTTGACTGATTATTTTGGCAATTTTGATTTATTTTATATCATGTATATATTTGATTATTTTTGCTTTTTAAATTTCCTTGTATCGATTACTGTTTAAGATAATAGACAAAAATGGAAAAAAAAACTTGGTAAATTTTTCTTCAAGGGCAATGAATTTTATAAAAAGTTGACACACGATTTCGACTCAAACTGATAGTATTGTTATATATACATATACATATGCACATTCACGGTTCTACAATCTGCCGATACCTGAATTTTAGCATTGCACGGTCATGTTTTTCCCTGACTGTTAATGACGTCTTTACACTAAATCCATTGGATGTTGGATGTGTTATGATTGATACTTTAGTCTTAGATACATGATTTTTTTATTAGTTGTTATTGGCTTTGAACTAGCTGTCAGTAACTGCGAGTACTCTCAGATCTGTACTTAGTGTCTGTTTTGTTGTGGAGATGTATAAATACCCTGCCACGTCCGGTCTGTGCTTTTGTTACTTGTTTTTCTGCTTTATATCGATCTGATGAGTTAAGCCATTTTCAACGGATTTTGATAGTTTTGTTTATATGTTGTGCTGTTACACTTTTATCCTATGTTGGGAGGATTGATTTTTGGGTGCCCGCAAACATGTTTAACCCCGCCACATTCAGTATGTACCTGTCCCAAGTCAGGAGCCTGTAATTCAATGGTTGTCGTTTGTTGCTGTTTATCATATTTGTTTTTTGTTCATTGTTTTTTTACATAAATTAGACCAGTAGTTTTCTCGTTTAAATTGTTTTACATTTGTCATTTCGGAGCCTTTTATAACTGACTATGCAGTATTGGTTTTGCTCATTGTTGAAGGCCATATGGTAATCTATAGTTGTTAACCTCTATGTCATTTGGTCTCTGGTGGAGAGTTGACTCTTTGGCAATCATACCACATCTTCTTATTTTAAATCATTTGTAGATAATGTCTTGTAGTTCATGTTTGCTGTTTATAGTTTCTCCCTATCTATCATAGTTTAAAAATAAAAGGCAATAATACAAACAAACAAAATGTTTAAAATGTCATTTAAGGTCGACATGCAACTTCTTTAAGAAGACAACGGACGATTCCGACTATGTTGAGTTTATAGTAAATCTTGGCAATTACAGTTTTGATGTATATAGACAGTACTATATATATATATTTCACTGTCAGATTTTCTTTATCTATATAAAGTCTGATGAGCTATAAAGTTAATTGAAAAAAAACTTGGAGAGTTAAAGGTTTGATAAAAGACACAACTTTCATGTTCGGGTTACCATTATTACTGTGTTGGAAATAAATAAACCTTAAAGTCATATGAAACTTTAAATTTAATTAAAAAAAGTTGAAAATGTATTATATTCTTGAATGGCTAAGTTTTACTTTAAAAAATGTATACCTAGACTTTCTTATTCAAGAAAATCCTTTATTTTTTTTTTCAAAATCTTCATAAATGTACTGTCGTTGAATCATTGTCTTTCCGTACTCTTATATCAGCCGACAGCTTTTTTTCGTATGCAGTGACCTTAACCATGTTACCTTTCGTTAGAACTTTGGCAATCGCACAGCGCAAGTGCGAGGGAAAACCGTGATGAAATAAAAGGTAAACAAACATGGAAAGGTGATAGTATAAACCGATTTTGAAAAAAATAATACACCAAATCAATGAACAACTGTTATCACAAAGTTTAATCAACAAATGGGTACGCATATATGGAAAACATAAAAAATATATCGCTCTATCGTCTCACTTATTTTCCACGTGTTCTATGATTCTGTGTTGATTGTTTTACAATAGGTACCGATCGGTGAGCTTCGGCACCAAAACCCAAAATATTTTGCAAGTAAAATTTCGATGATTAAATAATTTTCGTCGATTATTAGGTCTTTCCACTTTTCCGTGAAAAGACCTTTTGGTTTTCTTCTGATTATTATTTTTTTTCTTCCGCCTAATTTTTTTTCTTTCGCTGTTTTTTTGTTTCGCAAGATGTCGCTTAGACATGTGGTATATGACAACGAACAGTTAATACGCTTTTGAAACTGACACCGCGTAACCAAAAACTTTTCCATGTAAGAGTTACCTCCCCGAACACTGTTTTTCTTGTTATTACTTATACGTCGCAACCGCATAAGAAACCGACTAATATATTTTACCAAATTGCTCGTTATATCCTCAGGATGATTTGATAAATTTTGACGGAAGCTATCCGGAGACTCCATATGAGAGTTATTTCCCTTTATGCATTTGATATAAGTGATGTGCATTTGGTACTGAAAAACCATAACTTATAGAGACCTGAGGTCTTTTGATTTGATGTCCTCGGTCCAAAAAAAAGAAAATAAGGTCAAGGTCAAAGGTCAAGGTCATATTCTAAATTTAGATTTTGGCTTGTTATCACTTATTTTCAGAGATTGTATAAGATTTCGACAAAATATTTTTACAGAATTGTTAGTTGCGACATGTCGTCACACGTAAATTTTAGTTGAAAGGGTACGTAGACATTTAATGGGAGTTTTCGCCCCTTTTATATCTAATATTAGCTGTATGGTAGTATAACTCATTAACAGTATATAGTAGAGACCTAGAGTGTTTTGATTTGAGGCCCTTGTTTCATGACCTTGAAATTGGGGTCAAGGTCAAAGGTCAAGGTCATGTACAAAGAGGCAAATTATGTGTTTTTGGCACTATTTAAAGAGTTTGATTGTGTTTTAATGCTTTTGTAGGTTGACATTGACCTTTGACCTTACTACTTGTTGAGGGATCTCTCAAAAGCTAGATCCCATGTGTTAAGATATAGTATCTAGGCTTTAAATTCCGTTTTTGCATGATCCTAGTGGCTCGTTTCCATGTGTTTACTCAACCAACCAACCAACCAACCAATCAATCAATATTTAAACCAACCAACCAAACAATCAATCATTCAATCATTAATCAATCAATCAATCAATCAATCAATCAATCATTACATGCATGGTTCCGTCTCATGTGTTTAATACGGGGTCCAAGATCTTTGTTTCTTTTTCGCCTGTTTCAAGAAACCCTATCCCACGTGTTTAATCAATCAATCAATCAATCAATCAATCAATCAATCAATCAATCAATCAACCAACCAATCAATCAATCATTCATGGCATGCATGTTTCCGTCTCATGTGTTTAATACGGGATCCAAGATCTCCTTTATTTCTTTTTCGCCTGTTTCAAGAGACCCTATCCAACGATCCAACGTGTTTAATTAATAAACCAACCAACCAACCAATTAACCAACCAACCAACCAATCAATCAATCAATCAATCAATCAATCAATCGTTACATGCATGTTTCCGTCTCATGTGTTTAATACGGGGTCCAAGATCTCCTTTGTTTCTTATTCGCCTGTTTCAAGAAACCCTATCCCACGTGTTTAATTAATCAATCAATCAATCAATCATTCACAGCATGCATGTTTCCGTCTCATGTGTTTAATACGGGGTCCAAGATCTAGTTTATTTCTTTTTCGCCTGTTTCAAGAGACCCTATCCAACGTGTTTAATTAATTAATTAATTAACCAACCAACCAACCAATCAATCAACCAACCAACCAACCATTCAATCAATCAATCAATCATTACATGCATGTTTCCGTCTCATGTGTTTAATACGGGTCCAAGATCTCCTTTTTTCCTTTTTCACTTGTCAAGAGACCCTATCCAACGTGTTTAATCAATCAATCAATCAATCAATCATTGCATGCATGTTTCCGTCTCGTGTGTTTAATACGGGGTCCAAGATCTCATTTGTTTCTTTTTCGCTTGTTTCAAGAGACTCTATCCCACGTGTTTAGATAATCAACAAACAAACAAACCAACCAACCAACCAACCAACCAACCAAACAATAAACAAATCAATTAATCAATTATGTTTCGGAGGGGAAAATACCGTTAACAATTGTTTTTAAAACAATTGATTTATATTATTGTATTAATATCTTTTCTGAAAGAAAAAAAAATCCACATGCATGTTATCTGATCTTCTCTGCAACTACATGTCCAATTGACCTCAAAATTTGCAGTCAGCAGGGTATACATGTATCACATCTTCATAAAACAACGTGGTGCAGATATCTCTCAAGAATTTTCCTAGAGAAAAGAAATTGCAATGCCGTAAAAATCGCTTGCTAGTTCCGTAAATCTCAGTGAAATCCTACAATAAAATGTCCGTTCCTAGATTGAAATACAAATCTGTGTTTACAAACTGCTACTAAAAAATGTACATTATATGAAAATAATCAATGAACGTGTTTTAAAAGTACACAGGATCAATTAAATCCAAAGCATGCACTGCTCGGGACTGTGATCAAAATGTCAATTACCTACAATGACAAAACTGTCAAAAGAAATACATTGTGTAAATTCCGTCGCTATACATGTTGTCTGTTTAACGTCCCCACCTAAAAAGAAATAAAAATACCAAAGTTTTCGCTAATATAAAGCCTCGTCACGTGACGCCACAACCTGGCGCGAGACAAAGACGCGCGCGGACCCTGAAATAGAATAAAAACTTTCCAAACTAAATATAGAAACTTAACCAACACACTAATATGGACCCTTTAAAGAAAGAAAGAAACAAACAAACAAACAAACACACGCACACACATATCAATCAATCCTGTTTCAAAGGGGGAAAGACCGTTTACAATTGCTTTTTAAAAGCAATTGATTTATATTCTGAATGGATTCGTAATAAATGTAAAAAAAAAAAAAACGCGCAGAGGACTTAGTTTAATATATATGCATGCATTTGATCAATAATTTCCTTAACATAATAATTAACAGAAACTCCTTTCATAGGACTTTAAATAGATAATTATTGGTGCTGTTTGAACAGAAACATTTATATACATGAGATAAAACATTTAAATTCTGCGTAATATGCATAAACGTTTATTGAATAATACGGATTACAAAAAACAAAATATCTGTATAAAGGTTTCCGATTCGGCAAATTTTCGGCAAATTCCGGTTCATGTTACCATTTTACCGACAGGTGAAATCATATACAATATAAAATTATTTCATATCGGTTAAGAATTAGCTTCTCTTATTGGATAACACGGGGTCATATGACATTCTTTATTCTTTAGTAAAAAATTCCATCGGACTTTAACAGACAAAAAAACGGACCAGAAAACCGGTCGTTAACGGACTTTTACATGTTAATGACCAGTGGGGCGTGGTTACTCTGTTTAGAGTGATGTCCCTTTTATAAAACGCAATCGCGATTCAGACGTTTTGAATATGGCTGAACTGGAAGGCACGTCTGCTACAGACAACTCAAATGATCGTTTTGCCGTACTCTCCGATGCTGATAGAGACAAACTACTCAGCAACAAGAATCCGATGATATACTGAAAAATTGCACTTAAATGAATGGCAGTGACTTATAGTTATCACTATGACTGGTCTTCACTCTTTCCTATAGAAATCGTACAATAACTCCAGTTTGCTTTGAAAAATTTGAATTTATGAGAATTTTTAAAAACATGGTTCCTCAATGAAATAAACATAATAGATATTGAAGAACTGGTCATTATTGTGATACATGGACTGCCCGTAGGACAGTGGTATTGACTGCGACAGCGATAATGACCTCGCCTACGGCTCAGTCATTATCGCTGTCTTAGTCAATACCACTGTCCTGTGGGCAGTCCATATATTACGATAATGACCAGTTCTTCCATTACTATTATATAAGTAGTGATACGCAATATATACGACCAGTCTTTTGTGTGCCTTTTCAGAAATGGTACAATTGATTTATCTCTCAGGCAGCTTTACAAGTCTCATCCACTTCGATTGGAACATGCCTTGCATCAGTTCTTGCATAAAATACACTAAGGACAAAGTCCACTCTAAATATTGGTGCTCGACACCGTAAATTGACGAATTAGTAATACTATTATATTCTAAGAAGTAACTGAATGTACCACATGTACCAATGAATATGGCGGCTTTTTCGTTTGTTAAAGAGAAGTTACTTTGTCTGGCGCCAGTTTTTAAATGTCTTATATTGAATTTTTGCCTATTTATATTGGTATGTAAGGTTAAGTAAAAAAAAAATGGAAAAGAGGGAAAAGAAACCACAACGAACAAAGTGCGTTTGAGCACTGAAGGATAAAGCATGCATTCATTTTGCAGCGGGAACTAAGGGAGGGATGGATAAATACCCTGCCATATCCAGTCTGTGTTTTGTTTGATGTTTTTCTGCTTTGTATCGATCTGATGAGTCTTTTCAACTGATTTTTATAGTCTGTTCTTATGTTGTGCTGTTACACCACTGTCCCAGGTTAGAGGGAGGGTTGAGAGCTCACAAACACGTTTAACCCCGCCACATTCTTTATGTGCCTGTCCCAAGTCAGGAGCATGTAGTTCAATGGTTGTCGTTGGTTCATGTCTGTCATATTCGTTTTCGTAAATTGTTTTGTTATAAATTAGGCCGTTAGTTTTCGCAATTGAATTGTTTCATATTTTTCATGTTGGGGCCTTTTATAACCGACTATGCGGTATGGGTTTTTCTCATTGTTGAAGGCCGTACAGTTGCCTATAATTACTTACATCCACTTCATTTGAACTTTGGTGGATAGTTGTCTCATTGGCAATCATACCACATCTCCTTATTTTATAAAATTAAACACTGCATTGTATCAAGCATTGGAAAGCAATAATATATTGAAATTGATTTAACTACAATTATGGGTAAGGGAGGATAACTTCAATTTTAAATATTGCTTTAACAATTCTAATTTAAGAACAGACTGGATTCTTACACCATTCACAATTTATGTTAATTTCTTGACAATCATGATTATACACATACACATCTTTTTGTAACTTGACTATATCTGAGCATATGTTTCATTGGTAAATTTCTTGAAATGTTCAGCTATAGGATGTATAGAATGTTGTGTGCAAAGCAATATAAAAATTATGTTGTTTTTTGTGTTTTTTTTTTTTTTTATCTCAGCAGTACTAATAAGGACTGGTAAATGGATAACAGTAACGTCAGGTCCGTAAAGGTTTTCATCACATCTAAGCAATATTTATTCGAACACACAGTCGAATAAAACCAGACATCAAAATGGCCATAAAGAAAAACGACGAGTAGACAAACACCAGTCAACAAAAACTACACAGAAAAAATAAACATTGAGCAACATGAGCCTAAACAAAAAATCGGGGTAAACTTATGTGCTCCAGATATATGAGTGGTTTATTAAAGCTTGGAATCTACACCCAAATTGAATGTTTTAGAATGTTTACCTGCATTGATGAGTGATCAAGAACAAGGAAGATTAAAAGTTAAAATAGATTTCGTAACGACATACAATACACGTGACTTTATAGGTTACAAGAGCGCAATTATTCGTAATGCATTTTCCATAGGGTACCAGTGGTGATCCATATCTTATTTCTTGAAGACTACACAAACTAGAAAAAAAAAAACGGGTAAGTAAATGTGTAGTTTTGCTTAAGAAAGGTTTATAAAGAAGGCAGGATGAATATCACCTTTTACAAGTGTATGCCTATCTAGTCGCAGGCGCTGATCCAGAGCTTAAAGCGGGTTTTTTTTTTTTTTTTTTTTTTGAGATTATAGAAGTTTTCTTGTTATACCAAACCTTATGTTTTTCAATAATTGGCACACTTTTTGTTCATCCGGCATATGGTTACTCAAAATAAACTTTTTAGATTAGTTTAATTATTCAATTACAGATAAAAATACAGTCGAACCTCGTTGTGTCGAAGTCGAAAGGACCAGACTAAAGTATTCGACTCATCCGAGGTTCGACTCATCCGAGGTCAAGTGTGTCGTCATAATTTGGAATGCATGAAATACGGTATGAGATTTGCGTAAATTAGATACTTTGAACAGTGTGCCTTTTTTCGATATGACACTTTATGATTGTGTATTCAATCTCCATTTTTGGTCCTTCATAATAATTAAACACACAAGTACAGATACAAATCATGCACAAATAAAATCAACAGTATACACAAATATTTACAAAGGTCAGTCACTATAAATTATGAAATCACTCGCGGAACGAAATAAGGTCTAAACGGTCTCTGATGAGGTCGTCTGCTTTACATTAAATTATCATAATTGTCTTAATCCCTTTATTTATTGTAATTAATGAGTTTTAATTCTAACGATTCATTTAATCTCGGTTTGGGTCATTTAAATTCGTTTTGTTTTTATCTCATGTGAAATATGTTCAACACACTAACGTTCCGCTTGAACGATCAACAAAGGTGTTAATTACCGGCCACCATAAACATGTCATGTTAACTGTTATATAATGATTAGGTTACATAAGAAATACATTCGATTTGAATTTTTAGCATTAGGTCTGCATTTTTCGAAAATTCTTACTTTCGAACTTCGAGACATCGGGGTCAGTTTACATTAATTTTATATCGACGGGACTATAAAATTTACTCGACTTAACCGAGTATTCGAATCAAACGAGTTCGACTCATCAGAGTTAATTATGCATTGATCAAATGGGAATTTTACCGGGACCTAGAAATTACTTCGACTCATCCGAGTTTTCGACACAACCGAGTTCGACACAACGAGGTTCGACTGTACTTCAATAAAAGAAAATGGCAAACATTGAATGTACAAAGTTATCCTAAAAAGTCTATTGTTGATAATTTTACCTGCTGTTATATATATAGGCTCTAGCATACTGATCGATCACTGCACTTTTGTCAATTTCCGTGCTCCTATGAATATGCATTAAAGCAAGGCCATTGAGTCTCTCGCTTGTCATGGTTGATCGCAAATAGGTCTTTAATTTAAGAGTTTGATAAGATAAGATAAGATAAGATAAGATAAGATAAGATAAGATAATTTATTGGTTCAAAATCCAAAATTATAGGATTGTTACCAAGACAATAGACATTGACTATACATAAACATACAAACATAATCTGACCACATTTATAAACATTATATATATAACTGTATATCCCCTCCATTATTAAGAGAAAATATTGTTACAATAATAAATGCTTGTATATAATCTCTGCTGAGGAGGTAGTACCACAAAGTTATTAAGTACTCAATAAAGCATTTCTAGAATTATACATGGTGCTTATGAATTTTACAATAATTTTAATTATATCAGTCTCACCACAGGTATACAAAAATTTAAATCTTGCTTCATTAGTCATATTTAAAAAAGAGGGAATTATTTCACTAATTTTGGAAAATAAGTGTTCTCTAATTGTATTTAGTTTTGTACATATTATAGTGAAATGAAATTCATCTTCTACTTCTAAAAGACACAAGGGGCAAATTCTTTCTTCTACAGGTGTTTTAGTGTGTCGTCCTTGTTCAATTTTAAGAACACTATTACTTATGCGAATTTTGGCAAAATTTCCTATTTCTTTTCTGTCAATATTTAACAATAAATAGGTTTCCAATTTGTAATTTTCTTTAAGCTGTCTATATGTTCTGAACTTATTACCGTGCAATGATTTATCATCACAAAAAATATTTTCTTTCCAATAATTCAGATATCTATCATTAAGTTTGGTATGAAATAAACGCCTTTTTGAAATAGTATCATGATTTTCCCAAACATGTGAAAAATTTAATGTAGCAAATAGCTGTTCAATCTTTTTCGCAAATCCATTGGTTAATTGCAGGTTTGAACTATATACATCTTTAAGTAAACAATTATTACCAGATTTTATCACATGCAACCAGAAGCCAATTGACAGTTTTAATGCTTCTATAAAAACTGGATACATACTAAGTTCAGCTAGTACTGCTAAATTGACAGCTGTTTTATTTACTCCAATTAAAGTTTATGCAAATTTGATCTGAATTTTATTGGTAGCCAAAGACCAATATTTTGACTCTAGATTTGTAATATCTTTAATCATATATAGAGACCATACTTCACTACAATAAAGAAGTATAGGTTTAACACAAGCATCAAAAATCTTGAGGTGAGGTAAAACATTAATATCTTCAGAAAATAACAGTTTTCTGATACAAAATATAGCTTTTGAGGTTTTTTTACAAAGAAGTCTCACTGCCTCAGTAAAACTACCAGAGGGTTTAAACAATATACCCAAATTGTTATATTCTGTACAGTGTTCCAAAACATTATCATTAAATACAAACTTGTCTTTTGTAAGTTTTTTACCAGATTTGTTAAAAATCATAATTTTGGTTTTGTCAAGATTTACTGTTAAATCCCAACTAGTGCAATATAAACTTAGCTTATCAAGGCATTTTTGTAGGCCATTAGCAGTTTCAGAAATAAGAACTAAATCATCAGCATATAACAAACATGAAATATCATTATCATTTAACTTGGGCGGATCACATGTGGAGTCAAAAATACGGGTAAATCATTAATATATAAAGAAAATAATGTGGGACTTAAAATACACCCTTGTTTAACCCCAACCGTGGAATTAAAACAATCAGTGACACCTTCAGAGATCTTCACGGAGTACAAAACCTCTTTGTACATATCTCTCATTATACCAAAAAAGAGGCCATCTATGTTGTAATAAGACAATTTGTAAAAGAGAGCCTCCCTGTTAATAGTATCAAATGCCATCCTGAAATCTATAAAACAGGCATATATCTTTTTTAATGATTTAAATGCCTTATCAATAATAGTTTTAAGAGTTAAAACATGATCACTTGTTCGACTTCCCTTTCTGAATCCAATTTGCTCACGACAAATAATTTTATTTCCTTCAAGATATTTTTCTAATCTACTATATAAAACTTTAAGAAAGAATTTTCCTAAACAACTTGAAAGGGCTATACCTCGATAATTAGATGGATCATTAAAACACCCACCCTTAAAAATGGGCTTAATAAAATTTTCTCTCCATAAAGTTGGGTAAATACCAGACTTAAGAATAAGATTAAACAATTTTACATAAACATCAATATTCATATTACAAGATATTTGCAACATTTCATTTGTAATACAATCTGAACCACTTGCTTTATTATTCTTTAAAGATTTAGCTGCAATAACCACCTCCTCAGTTGTAATATAACTGTTTAAAATCTCAGTATTACAATCATTAAAAGCAGTATAAATTTTCTGATCGTTAAGTACATTTTTATCATAATCAATATTCATTAATTTATTAAAATATTCAAACCATTCTTTAGGTTGTATGTTAGAGCTAGGATCCTTGAAGTTCTCCTTTTTAAGTTTTTTAATAGTTTTCCAAAAATCATCTGAACAGCTATTATTTGAATCTATAATCTGTTTTATCATTTTATGTCTAAATTGTCTATATTTTTTCCTTATGACTTTATTTAGTTCCTTTTTATGATATAATACTTTGTGTCTAAGACTATCATTCCAGGGCTCAGTACACAATTTTCTAGTCAGACTTTTTAGAGACCTATATTTAGATTCACATTCATTATCATAATATGGCTTTTTTGCTTTTCTTCGTTTACTTCTCCTGGCTGTAACAGGGGTTTTATTAGTCTTACTTAAAAAAAGCAGCATTGTATAATATTGATGATATACTTGAGACTGTGACATTAACACTTTGAGCTAAAGTGGAATCAAGTGCATTATTTGCATCCATTTTTTGGGTTAAATTATCTAATTCAGAGTTAATAGTTTTAAAGTTTAATTTCAACATATTAGACTTAAAAATTTCTTCTCGTTTATTAGTCCATTTAACTCTTCTAAGAGTAGGCTTAACATAATTATTCAATGGCTCCTTTACTAATTGAGATAGTATGGTTATTGAAATTGGACAGTGATCAGAGATTGTTGGTTCATATTGACCTACACTAAAATTGACAATATTTGGTAAAAATTCAGATGAGCATAAGCAATAGTCATCAATAGACACACCATTATTATTATAGAAAGTGATTTTACCTTTCGAATCACCAAGTGTTCTTCCGTTAAGGATTCTTAATTGAGATTCTGTGCATAAGTCAAGTATAAGTTTTCCATAGTTATTATTTTTTTGGTGTACTTGAGTATTTCTAAATTTGCATACACTATCTGCAACATAATTAGTGGGAAGAAAGTTATCCAAACTGTCATCTACTTCATTTGTTATGAAATCTAACTCTACAGTTAATATGTGCATTTAGATCTCCCATGAGGATAACGTCCCCTGATATACTATATTTAGCAATATCTGTTTCAAGTTTCTCAAAAATTTGTTTATCAAAATTAGTTCTTAACGTGTAAGATGAGTTGGAAGGGGGAATATATAGGAAACATAAATATACATTTCTATCAAAACTGAAAAAATTCTTGTCTAGTTTGAACCACATTATATCATCTATGGATTTATCCATCAACTTTACACCTGATAATATTTCCTTCTTAAAAAAAGTAGCTAAACCACCTCTAACCTTATTTGAGTCAGAGGACCTACAGTTTACAAAACATTTATAACCATCATAGTTTAAAATCTCTTTGGAGGGGATATGTGTTTCTGAAAAACAAACAATATCTGCAGTCATAATTTGACAAATAATATTATCATCTAGTTTACAAACTCTGTTACCACTTATTCTTTTAAACATTCCATTAACATTCCAAGAGCTGATAGATAATTGCTTTGATACTTTTATACACATGATTAAAATCTAAATTTTGAATTAACATTTCAAATTGCACAGGGGTTGGTGAATTGCAGAACAGATAGAATAAGAAATTAAAATAAAAAATAAAATAAAAAGTTACTATTAGTATTTGTATAAATTTCAAGACCAAAACTTTACTTGCTTTAAGTATTTGCTTTAACTATATTCTTGAAGAAATAAAATAAAATTGCTCGCCTTCTACTAGGATACAAGCTTGAAAATTACTTAATATTTCCAGAACTATAATTAAATCTAAGTATTACAATATTTTCTTTTGCCATCCTTGGCTAATCCTTTCTCTACATGCTAAAAGAAAATACCAACAAAATATAACTTCTACAAGAAGTTTATGAAAATAATATTATCAAAATGTATGATCAGTCCTTAATATATCAAAATACATATTTTAATAAGTAAGAGTTATCTTATAGTCTACATTAAGCTTATTTTCCTAAGATCCATAATGGTGAAAAACACATGCTACTGCCGATGCAATACTAGCGGCTAAAGTCTGATGATCAAAACCCATATTATAAGTGTGTTCTGGCTTTCTGTCATAGTACATGTTGGGTGACCTTTGGTAGGGGTTAGCATCTGGAGCCTCAGAGATTCGTCCTCTGTCACTATGATCATTGTTCTTTCTATTAGGTGTATTGTGTGGGTACTTAAAATCATTCCTATTCCTGATTATGTCTTTCTGAGATTCTCTATATGAATTCACAGATAGATTGTGTTGTGAAACCTGGTTCCTAGTGCGTGGGAATAAGGTGTTTCTTAGGTTCCCAGGTAATACACGAACTCCTTCATTTTTCATCAGTCTAAATGAATCCCAATATAATTTTTTCACCACATGACCATTTGACAAGAAGTTGCTGTTTCTACAGATTTTTATGTTAGTAGCTGTGTCATATTTTGACAAAATTCTGTCATTAAAATCTTGGATTTTTACGTTAAGCCCTGCAAGTTGTGAAGGCAATACCAGTGAAATAACTACCAATTCTGCTTTTCCTAAGGCCTTTTCTATTAGATTAGTATATTTACTAAAGGCTTCTTCTGCTGATTCATTTTTCAGGTTATTGATTCCTACGTGAATAATGATTGTTTCTACACAGGAGACTCTGTCTACTTACCCTAAATCTTCTCCAATTGTGTACGTGGTATATTTTATACCCTCTTTACCTGATCTTAAAAGTAGTCTTCTAATATCTACAAAATGACAAATAGAGTCATGCATGAAGATGACATTGGTGTTATCTTGTTCAATAATATCATTTGTTTTCTTATTTGTTAAGTTAGAGTTTGAGTTAGGTTGAGAAAGATGGTTGGTTTGAGCAACTTTTTCCATAGGACTTAAATGATTTGTTGTACTCTCTCGCGTCGATATATTGTTTTGTTAATTTCCTACATTTCTAGTTGTTTCATTTTGTTGATTTTGTTCTTTGAGATTTTTCCATGTTTCAATCGGGTAACCTTGACAGTCATATAAAAAGGACTGTATCCTATCTTGTAAATCCTTGATAACTACATCTTTTTCTTCAATTCTTGCTTTGACATTATATCTAAGTTCTTCCCCATCTTTATTGGCTTTTTCCATAAGGAAAACTAGCTTTTCATTGTCTAAATCAGATTCCATTTTTGACTTTCTAATTTGTTCAAGTTGGTTTTGAAGTTCTAAGTTTCTTTTCTCCAAATCCTTTTTTACAGTATTTAAATCTTTTCTCCTTATTTGATCGGAGGAGTTCGTTATCTTTTTTAAGTTTCTCAATTGTTGAATATTTTTCTTTTAATTGTGACTCATGCATTTTGCTATCACGTGGATTGTGGGTACACTTTATTGACTTGATCATGTTTTGTATTTCACAGACTATGTTAGTTTTTGAGTCACTTTGTAAAGTCAACAAGTTAGTAACTGATTTTGAAATTTTGACCAGGGATTCCTCAATAACATCAATTCTATTTTGAATGATTGTAAGGGTTTGCTCAGTATTTTTCTCAGATTCATGAAACTTTTCTGGTTCTTTTCCCAAACGTTGTGAATTACCTTTCACAGATTCACTGGGGGTATCAAATTGTTTTTGTACACCAGCACTGGTTATGATCTTAGTTGTGTTTAAGGAAACGTCATCTTGTGTTTGTATGTTTGAATTATCTATGTCGTTAATATATTTTGGTGTAGTTTCTTCTGATATAACTTGAAACAAGTCTCCAGATTGTGCTTCTGAAGTAACACTATGTCCAACAATTGATGTTGAAGATTCTATACCAAATTCTTCAGTCTTGTGAGAAACACATGTATCTGAGCTAAGGAGTGAGTTCACAAGTGCTTCTTTGCATTTCTCAAATTGATGATTACAAAATGATTCCCATAACTTTCCTTGGGTTAGAATTTTCCCGGTTGTTAAATATATGATAACTTTGTATAAGAAATCATCTGGATCAGCTACTTTTGATTCTGGGGTATTATTGTCAGAAATAACAAACTCTGTTTGTACTATTTTATTGTTACAATCTGTTTTGTCAGTCCAAACCACATTTTTGTTCTCTTTACCCTCTTTTATATAAATAACTTCTGCAATGGCTGTAATCCATGCATGAATTCTACTGTTTGATGTAATGAAACAGGCACAATTTGCATTGGGTTTGTATAAAGTTAAATCAATTTCTTCAAATGGAATTACTTTTCCTGTACTAGTTTTCTGTTTTGACTTAAAGTGTCATTGATTGGGTAAGTAATCTTCATTTTTTCTAAACATATATCAACAACATCATTATCTGGTATACTCATGTTTACGTTATATTTTGGGTGATTGGCTGTATCATATATGTAAGAACGCTAAAATGTAAATTAAACAATATGCCGTAATGAATATGAGAGAGCTGAAAGACCTTTCACATTCTGTTGTTGTAACTGGTAGTGTACATGAAATTTTAAGAAGCGCAAAAATGTTCGGATAAAATCCCTCGTTACAAGCCTGAGTGTCTCTATCCCAGTGCCAGGGAGCTTATGATCAGTCGGACTGTCTTCTGATGTCCATTTCTTATACCATCTATGGTACTCGCTTGTTAAAGAACCAATGCATGGCAGGTCATCTTTGTACATTTGGGATAATTCTTGTAGACGAGGGGCATTTCAGGTGTCTTTGAGAGAACCAGCACCTGTGGTGTAAGCAAAAGACCTTGTGATACAAGTTGACTGTGTTTTGAAAATCGGGAATTAAGTTCATTGAGAAGATGATCCAAGAAAGGAATGAGAACGCTTCGTTTGTAATACTCAGTTACACTGGTTGCTGGTGTGTTATTCCGTAATGTATGTCTTTTGCACTGACGGGAGACACTAGGTTCGGAGTCAATGCGTTAAGCTTTATACTTTGCTTCTTCCATCATAACCTCAAAGTATCCCTCTGGCTCATTTCTGATATCCTGCAAGCATGACTTAACAGTTTGCATTTTCGTGAGATTTACATGCACCATTTGCTTTTACCCAATTCTGAACTGGTTTCTTAACAAACTGTCCGAGGTTGTGGTCAGTAGCGAACAAAACGCAAAATTTGCAGTAAATTCCGTCCTGTGAAGTTGAATAGACAATCCATGGGAAATAGTGCAGCCACACATATTTGAAGTATCTTTTAAACCTGTACATAAAAGGAAAAGAAATAGGTGGATTCCAGTTTTCATTTAGAATGCTATACATTTGAGCACTAGGTACAGATGTGGAAATAAAGTTTGCAATATCCTTAGATTCAGCAGGTGTCTCAGCAGATGCAGAATTTCTAAAAAAAAAATCTTATGGATATGATAGGGTGATAAAGTATTTTTCTTCAAATCAAACTAACAGAAAACGTCGTTTTAATTATAAAACCAACAAAGTAATAAAATATAGGGATAGCAGCCTTGGATTGTCTTAATTAAATCCTGAAGTTGATCCTCTAATTATTTTCCCCCAGGCCAATGTAATTATGACGTGTATATTTAACGGAGTGTAGCGACAACGTGTCACCCTATTAAGTGCTCACTGGATATTCATTTTATAGTAAAGATAACATTAAAAATTAGAAATGATTAATACTTTACCTTCCGAATCTTTAACTTCAAGTGACTGTATGCTTTCTGCCAAAGTTTCATGTTGTTCTGACAGGGTTCAACTTCAAGCTCTTCTTCATTTTCATTTTCCGTTGACACTTAAGCGAAAAATTTAAAGAATTAGAATAAACTCATGGATATTTAGTAATGTCATAAGAAATTCGATCATTTATCTTATTTTGCGTTTTTATAAAATTACAATATTTACCTAATGAATTTCCAAAGAAATCCGAAATAGATCGGGATCCTTTTGCGTCTTTACCGGACAACTGTCGTCTTCTAACCATTTTACCTAACATGTAAGTAAGATATATACGTCTATAAATTGATTGGAATGAAATCTGCTCACAACAATTATTTTAAAATTTTCAAGCGGAGGGGGGAGGGGGGATTCCGAACCCCCCTAAATCCGCTAGTGACTACTGTCAGAAACATTAATTTGCAAAACTTGGTCAAGATAAAGTAGAGGTCTTCATTCATAACACCGCTTTAACACACTGACCATTCCTATTGCCTTTAAAACAGAACACCTGTAAAACTTATATAGATTTATATATATATTACTGTTTCTACAACATATAAACTTTATTCTGAATCCATATAAACAGTAGTATGCATGCATCTACTCATTTACTGATTTGTTTCGAGCTCACCTATTCAATGACGGACAGATTTTTTCATAAATGATATCTTAATCCTAATTACTCTGATTCATGGTATTAGTAGGGTGCCCAGTCAACGAATTTGACCGATTTTGGTTAGCAAAGTAACACAGGGATGTATTTAATATCAATGACAAGAGGAGAACAAGCCTCATCGAAGTTGTCTGCAGTTGTCACGTTTCTTTTTTTAAATTTCGGCCAAAGGTCAAAGCTAAAATTTCAGGAAAACGCATCTACTTTTAGATAGCTTGTCGCCCGTACATACACGCGTTAAGAGTGAAATATATTCGAATACTTTAAAGTATAATAAGTATGATAGTTTCTACATTTATAAATAAATTCAATATTTCTATTGCCATGTATAATTGGAGATTGACATTTGTATATTAGTTGCGCATTTACAATTTTAATACAGCAGATAAGTAACAGTGACCTTGACACAACCATTTCAAAATTTTGAATTTTTATTTCACTCTAGAAATGTGTTTTTTTTAAGATATTAACATTTATAAGTTGGCAAAAATAAATGTTGTTTTTCCGTCTTTTGAGTGAATATTAAAGTGTTCGTCAATTTCTGGGTAAATGTCTTATTTTCTCTTTGGTGAGTGTTTTAGCACATACTTTTGTACTCTTTTTCCAAAGTATTTGTAATATTATTTAAACGCAGAATGGATTGAATTCGGTAAATATTTTCTTAAAAGAAATAAAAAGTTCTTCAAACGGTGAAAAAGGGGGTGGGTCATCATATGTATTGCTTTAAATTTATGACGGCTTATGGTCCTTCCCCCTGTCGATGCTATGAACTTATATTTTGGCATCGTACAAGGTTATGCTTTTTTAGTTGTTGATGACGTCTTTACATGAGTGAATTCTCTTAGATCGGTACTTTGTCTTTATATTAGTTGTTTTGTTCTTCGTGTCGAACTGATGAGTCAAGCCATTTACAGTTTGTTCTTATATTTCGATGTTACACCATTGTCCTTGGTTGAGCGCTCACAAACATGTTTAACCCCGCGACATTATGTATGTACCTGTTTTAAGTCAGGAGCCTGTAATTCAGTGGTTGTTTGTTGGTTGCTGTCTGTTATACCAGGTTTTCGTTTATTGTTTTCTCATATATCAGACCGTTAGTTTGGATTGTTTCTCATTTTGTCATGTCGGGGTCTTTTATAGATGACTAGATATCTATATTTATATGGTATGGGTTTTCTCATTGTAAAAGGCCGTCCGGTGACCTATTATTGCTTGAATTCACGTCATTTTGACTGTTGAAAAGTTGTCTCATTGGTAATCATACCATATCTACTAAATTTATATTAATTGGTGTATCCTTTCTCAGCAAATATTTTATTATGCAACCTGAATGATAGACGGCATCCGAATACATGCTTATAGAATAGAAAAACAAAGGATATGGGGTATCCATCCATGACACAAAATAAGTACATGCACAGCAAAATACACGCAAAAAGCAAAGGGACAGCGCTTTTATTGCTGTTCTTCATCTCAAAGTTACAGTGAGGCCTACAACCCGAATCAAAAACACTCTCACCTCATTCCTCATTGCAAGTTTAAAACGGTCCCTAGCACCGGCTTGAGTTTCTTGTAATTATAATGTTATCTAAATTATTGAACCAATGCATGCATATATACTAAACTAAGTCCAGTATGCACGTTTTTTATTTACATTTATTACGAATCTATAACGTATAATCGACAAATGTTATTTCATTCAGTGAGTGTTGATCGCAAGTTAATTAACTTTAGAGTTTGTTGCCGAAGCTTACCGGATCGTGACATTGATAAAAAATCAAATTTGAGCACGCGGAGCACATGACAAATAAGTGAATTGATAGAGCCATGATATTTTTTTTTTATATTTTCCATGCGTTCTCATTTGTCAACGAAACTTTTCACTAACAGTTGTTAAATGATTTGGTGTATTTAATTTGTTCTTTAAGAATCGGTTATTACTAATTACCTTTCAATGTTTACATTCTTTCATCACGGGTTTCCCCTCGCACTTGCGCTGTGCGGTGGTCAAAGTTCTAACAAGACGGAGTTGTCAAGTTTTGACTCTTTGTATTTGAAAAAGAATTCCTAATAATAGAATTATATCGATGTTATCATTTACAGCAAGTAGTTTGAATAAAACAATATGGGATTGATATTCATAAGAAAAACATTGATTTCTGTTTGAAGTTGTGACAAACACTATCAAAAGGATGTAGGTCATACAAATATATAAGGGAAATTAATTTTATATAAAAAAAACATAAACATTAACCAGATTTTGACACAAATTGCTTTGTTTTCAGTTTTTGAAAGAAACCGCTCCGCACAGATTGGTGTTTTATGTATCTAAAATGTTTGAAGTTGTAAATATGTATATTAAGGAATATCGTAACTACCTTTTTGTGCTCTACAACAAACTTAGATCTTTAATGTCTTAATAAAACAATAAAGGAAATTTTTAATTTAGAAGAAAGATAAATTATTTTTAAGGCTAGTATTCCAGTTATCCAGTTATTCATTTTCAGATGTTTGGATAGTCATCACAACCTGTTGCCTTCAAAATTATCATTTACAATGAAAAAATAAGGGATGTGTGAGGAGGAGGCAAAATATTTATGCAATATTACAAAATACAAAAATATCATCTTTAATTAAAACTACATGGCAAAATGTGCCTACTTTCACATTTTATCTGAATTCTAAAAACAAATATCAAAATTTTACATTCAACTGAATTTGGTGTAAAGTGTTCCTTCGCCAGAATTCCTACGCCAGAACTCCTACACAATAAATATGACGACTAGTTTAGCTATAAACGTTCACAAAATAGAAAACTGAAGGTGTACCAAAAGCCTTATAACACTATATTTGTTGTCTTGGTAGATCATGATTAAAGGATATTATGACATAGAGGGTCACAAAATTACATTTCCCCCGAAAACGCAACATTTTGATGCATACAAATGAGTATCTGATAACCATGAAAAATGTATATCGAAGAAGAACTTTCCTCATAGGCTTTCTGCATAAAATTACCGTTTTAGCAATTGCTATAATATTTCGACAATTTTATTCTGTAAATATTTTGATCCTTTATAGATCAAATCAACCTTAAATATGATATTTATTTTCAGTTGAAACAATTTTAAAACATTGGAATGTTATTGTTTTGCATTAAATAACAATATCCGATGATCGCATATCAAGATTTTGGAGCTAAACATAGGTCTAAATGAGTAGTATTGAAAAATGATCACAATAAATAAAAATCAGGACAATTGCTAATCATGTGTAAAAAGTTTATTTCCAGACATATCATTTCACCATTATAGCAAATAGTTAAAATGATATTTGTATAGAAATATATAAAGTTCTGTTCAAACTTTGTAATTGGTGTCATTGTAATCGATTTTAGGCAGATTTAAGTATTTTTACAATATTTTTTTACAGCTGTAAACCACCACGTAATCAAAACTGTTCTAATAGAGTCCGTACAATAAAGGTCCATTATAATTCACAACTATCAATTTGTCTTTCTTTACATCAAACGCGAGTCTGAAAAGATTGTTAATTCTGGCATCATCTCCAAGCAGCTTTCTTGCTTGTTTTCCATCCGACGATAATACAAATATTCTTTTGTTACCAAATGAAGCAATATAAACATTTGAGTCTTTATCTACAGCTATCCCTCGATGAGAACGAACTGATTGATCTTTGTATTCCAACATCTTCTTTTAAGTCAAGGAGCAGCATGTTACGGTGGAGTTTGAGCTATTGGTATAAAATATCTTGTCTTCAGATGTTGCTACATAACTCTAGTTCGACAAGGTGTCGTCTTTAATCAAAGTGGCAGAGCAAGTGTCCGACAAATTTACTTTCTAAATACCTTTGTTTGTATCACAGCTCTACAAGTAGCCATCTCTGTAACATATACCGAAACAACTACCGGTCGTTTGTATTGTGCGTTCAACAGTTTTAGTTGTAACGTTGATGATTTGTATCAGTTTTGAATTCTGAAATGTTACGGCGACCGTCTTGTCATCGATACAGGTAACATCTACTGGGTTAAGATTTGATAGAAGTATGTCACTCTTCAAGGCTCCATCTTCCTTTAAGATCAGAAGACGGTTGTTGCCGAATTCTATCAGGAAGATGTTTCCCGTACAAGAAACGGAACACGCTGTGACACAAGTAAACTTAAACTTATTTTTTAATATCAGTTTGACATCATTGATGGTTGTTGGTGGTGCATGATGAAAAGTTCTAATTTGTGCTTGTTTGTCTTTCTTTGTCTGCATTACCACCAATAGGGAACTCGATTCGATATTGACCCTAGTGAAGTAACTGTAGATAATACGTCTGATATTTTTTCCTCAATTTTACAGTGTATGTCTATCGTCGTCAAATAAAGACTTCAAGAATTTCTCATGTGTCTGAATTTCTGTTTCAATCATTTTACTCCCAAGAAATGCTTGAAGATCTGATGCATGTTCTTTGATTGCTGACATATTAGTTTGGAATAGATCCACCTTTTCCATATTTACAACAAGTTTCCCCAGTACGTTTTCTCTTTGTGATTTAAATTCCTCTTCGGCAGCATGTAGATCCTGAAGTATTCGTTGTTCTTAGCTGCCAATGTGCTCGTTTATCTTATTACGGACCTGTTTTGTCTCTTCATGAAATTTCTGCCTTTGTTTCTGGATTTCAGCAAGATTCTGTTTCCTATCTTTAACGATTCTCTCGACATTTAGTTTGATATCTTTCAGATTCTGATCAAGACATTCCAATAAGGCTGAAGTCTTTGCTGTTTGTATGATTTTCTCAAGCAATACTATCCCAACACAGGCAGCATGGTTGGACTGAATACAATGTGGACAACATAGACTTTCGTGTTGTGGACAATAATCATGGAATTTTCTGTCATGCTGTGAACAGTGTTGTGATATATTGGCTATCGACGGTGGTAATTGTATATAGTTGTCGACAGATATAACTCCATGGTTACGTGTAGCTTTTGATGAATTGTGATGCTTCAGACATTGAGAGGGCAGTCCTTCGTCACATTCAGGACACCAGTAGTCAGCATTTGTTGTTGTGAGCTGAGAGTCACAAACGCCACATAAAACTGTGTTTGATGGTGCCATTTATTTCTTGCTCTGTTGAAAATAAGAAAATCTCCATTATACAAATTGCAGTTCGTTTAAACAAGGAATCGTATAGTTAGTATAAAAATTCACTGTTTAAATTCGTTGATATATATATCCCAGTTCTAGTTTACTCAAACAGCATAACTGGTCTAATAAAATTGATAATACTAATTGGAAAAAAGAGGTGTTTAACAATAAGATTAACCATTTTAAATTGTACATCATTTAGGATTATGAATTTGCTTACATGAAAAATTCGATCAATATTTCTGGAGTTGTAGTCTTATTCTTTGAAAACAGTGGAATTATATAGTACATAATGATTATTTAAAACAAATCAGAATGGACAAGATTGTCCTGTCGGAATGCATAATATATCATTTTTTTTCTGTATAAAATTATGACGGTTACTAAAAGGTTTATGCAACACACAAAAATGCATATTTTATAAGGCTGTCGATTTCAGAATTAAGATCCTTTCTCGCATTTTTGAGTTAGATGAATTTTAGTATGCAAAGCTATGTTTACACAAAAAGCAAAGGAGCCTTTTAAGGACAAACCGATAATAGATATTAAAGGACGTAGTCAAAAGAATTACTAGATATGAAGATTAATTTGATGCACTAGATGCACATTAAGAAATTCCATTTGTCCATAGTAATGCTCTAAATCATACACTGTAAATCAGAAAGTATCGATCAACTCAAAGTTAATCTAAACAAGGCGATTAAAACTGGGTAGCTAAAGAACGCCTTCTGGAAAGAAAGATAATCTCAGATAAACAATCTTAACTTTTAAAAGTCATGATTATTATGCCGGAGAAAAGAAGACAGAAATAGTATAATGATAATAATGACTAATTTTGAGTTTGGATTTGTTTTAGTTCACACTTCTCAAGACAAATATTATCAATTGATATACACCAACCGTCTGTCATGAAAAAAGGAATATAGTTAAGGTTCCGTAGAATCCCATGTCTCATCAAAACTAATTCCATTTATCAGTAAAATACCTTGCTACGACTATGTACTGAAAAACCCATGAAAACAGTTGGAATCGCATGAGCTTCAAATGATAACAGACTGCGCCGACATGAATGATACATTAGACGAGTTATATCGGAGCACCTGAGATAGTCTTTAGTTTTCTATGTTGTGTCATCTGTACTATTATTTGTCTGTTTGTCTTTTATTTTTGGCCATGGCGTTGTCAGTTTGTTTTCGATCTATGAGTTTGACTGTCCCTCTGGTATCTTTCGTCCCTCTTTTATATCATGTGTCAACGTTTTGCTTACATTGTTAGCGAAATGTGGGCACGTGATCTGTATTTTAATCAGGTTGTGTCCAGTTATCCTGGATAACTAAAATATTTATACGTTATTAACACTTAGTTTATGAATATACGATGTGGACTAGGAGTTATCCTCCTTTTTATACTGTATGAACTGACTCTCCCCTTTTATTATTGAACAATTATTGTCTGTTTTATTTATTAATAATCATAATTCATAAATATTGTATTGTATTGTCTGTATCTGTAACTTGATTGATATGCTTGTAATGAACCTTATGATTAGGAAAATTAAAATATTAGTATTATTATATTAGTAGTAAGAGGCAAAGTCACTGGATCTTGACAATGTCGACGGTAATGTTAGATGGTCGAAACTGAAAGACATTTATGGCTGAGGTAAAATGTATGCATTGTTCAATTTGATAAATTCAAAAATGGGATTTTTCTTTTTAATTGAACAAGATATTTTTTAAAAAGTCATAGAATGTCATCTCCATTTGAAATTGTATTAATTTCTTTCCTTAGTCTACATACAGATATGCAATAAATGCACATTTCTACCGTTCCCTTTCTTGTAATTGTACGATTGGATGATTTCTTCAATTCCTAAATATGCAATGCAATATATTTTTGTACATTGAGGACATACCAATTAAGCAATATAAGATATGAGTATGCACTGCAAAGTGGGTCAACGGGGATGGATGTGCAGAAAACGTCGACTGCAACTGGGAAATAAGGGAATATTGGATAGGGACAAGACTTTTTCATTACATTTGGCAACCTCTGTACAACTTCAAATAGTTGTTGTTAGGGATTTTTAAAAATTTTCAAAGTAAAAGCTTAAATTGCTAGGATGTTTCTACATTGTCATCTGAATTTCTATCTGCTGTAAGCCTTTGGGCCAGGTGAGTTAATTATATAACCGGACAAATACATAACCTAATAGAAACACCACGAATTGACAACAGTTCACACCTACCCAGAAAACTTCAGATGGAGAAACAAGAACCTCAACATGGGGTTGAGTTTAGGTGTGCCGGATATAGTGTGTGAATAGTTTAATCTTTAACAGGTAAATTGAGTGTAATTTGTTTTACAATATTTTACTTGATTTAATGAATGATAACAAGAACCAGGAAGGTTAAAAGTACAAATAGATATGTGACGACAGACTATACATTACTCTAATATAGTATGAATGAATGAATCGATATGATATGCAATATGTTCGATTTAAGGGATATGTATCATGCGCACCTGATGAAGATTAATCGAGAACCATTGGTGAATAAAAGGAGACGACGTTTAAATTACTATAACACCAATGCAATACTAGTACACACTTCATATTTTTAAGGATACACTAAAAAAAATAATTAAAAAATACCCCCCTTTTTTCCCCGAACATATAGAAAAAAAAGAACAAACAAGCAAACTTGTGTCCTAACTACACAATAATTTTGGCCAACTAAATTAGACTCAACTCAAATATGCATTTTGCCGTGCAGACAGCTTGAGCCAGCATTTAATCAAATTCGTAATCTAATACAACAATACAATAATCTCATATACATATGCAAACATCATATGACACAGTAATAGTATCTATACTAAGTAATTTACACACAACTTGGTGAACAAAAAAATATACTTCCGGCAACAATAGTAATAAAGATCTATTAACTTCCAAGAACATTCCAAATGTTAAATATCATATTATGAATACCCGTCATAAACGGACACTCGACGCCCAGGAAAAAACAAATAGTTTGAAAACCTGCGTCACGGAGCAATGCAAAAACCGTTTCTGGGTAATGATGCCGTACTTCATCAAGATTATGATAATATAAAAAGACAAATTTTTATACAAAAAAGGACGTTTTAACTGTACGATGTCTACGGCTAGAATGACCACCTAGACAATTTTTTCACGAACCCGCGAAAAACAAATTAGCATAACAAAACGTTAGGTCACCTGACCTATCAAATCACACATCATTGACCCATACAAAATATGATATAAACTTTAAGACAGTATTTTTCCGCTATACTGCGAAACGCTGAAAAATATATGTCCTAACTACACAATAATTTTGGCCAACTAAATTAGACTCAACTCAAATATGCATTTTGCCGTGCAGACAGACTAGAAAAACAAAGAACGGGCGTGAGAAATGCAATATGAATACAATGCAAGATACTAATCAAATCATTAATCATAATAAAAAATAAAATTCAAATCCTAGGCATTCACAAGCCAAGTTTTTTCGTAACCTGAAGCCGATGGTCAAGTGAATCAGCCACGTAACCATCTTTAGCAGTGTCGCTTTTCCACCGGCCGTGTCGTTTTCAACAACGTTCGTTTACGTCTGAATTGGCGGCTGCAGTAGCCCCGCCTGCTCTCAAAGAATGCAAACCAATGTTTAAATCTGGACAAATACTTTTTAACCTAGAAACTATACATTCTCTAGCTCTGGTATAGGTAAACCGTTTATATTTATATATTAATGAACAAACTTGTTTTGATCTGAAAATTGGTCTAAATAAAAAATTATCTAATTCAGAATTAATCATAGCTAATTGAAAATACTTTTTCAATAATAAATATGGAGAGGCAATTGACTCTCCTTTACAAATGACAATTTCATCACCTAATCTATATTGATCAGTTTTACTCTTAAATATTTTGATTGAAAAATGATCATCTTTGAAAACTATATCCTTACAATGAATAGAGCTTACTTCGTCATAACGAAGAAAACCAGCAAAACATAACATTATCATAGTTAAATCTCGTATAACAAGTAAATCATTACAATCTTTGTACTTAGAACATAAATTTATCAAAATATCTACGATAATGTGATCTATTTCACTTTCGGTCTGTGTGGTTGTCGTTTTGCAGCTTCCATTAAGTTCACAACGAAAGAATTTGTTGTCGGATCTTGAATTCTATGAATATTATGCGCCCACTTGATCCCGTAAATGGCAGATTGCACTACACTTTTAGACGAGCCATTATCCAGTAAATGAGTTAAGTATAACGCAACGTGAATTGGAGAAGTGGGAATAGATTTTCCTCCTTCTTTAGAAATAAACTGTTCCCAACGTTTAAAAGAACAAAAATATTTACTATTGGTGTTGCTGCTATGTGAATGTAACAAAAATTCTTCCATTTTTCCACCAAGTTGAGTGAAATTTTCTGAAATCGCTCCACACTGTGAAATCTCTTTCTGAAAGATACATTTTAACCCGATCCCTAAAAAACAAATAAAACAATAAATATCTAAAATCTAATTTTAAGTGCCAACAAATTGAAATTTGTATCTGTCTTTCCGAATAATCCGTTCCTCCCTCTTCCTCTCATAACTACACTTGATGACAATAATCTGCTGTCTCCTACAAAATTCGCAAATTTTTTGCGATCCTTCAATACCAACGTTTAAAATTGGCCAAAAAGGAGCTGACCTCCAGTAAGGAACAATTAGTGTACCGATAGATTTTTCTTGTTTCATTTTTTGAATACATTTGGAAACAAGTGACGGTGGTGGTACAATCCAATTAATTTCGCTTTTCCAAACTTGATCGAAAGCATAAATACCTGAAGTATTAGGGCACCAGTGCTTAGAGTTGAAGACCTGACATTTTGTATTATAATCGATCTACCGTATGAGGACCCCACAGATTATCTAGAACTGAATATACCTCAGTGTCTATTTCCCAGTCATCACAGTCTACACTTTTACTGATCTGATCAGCCTTAACGTTTTCGTGTCTTGGTACCCACTGCGGTAACAAAACAATATTGTTAAGCTTACATACAATGGCTATCTTGATAGCGATTAATTGTAGATCGCCCTTTCTACTACCTTGCTTTATAATGTAAACACTATTTTGATTATCCGTATACCATTTAATAGTATCACCTTGTAATGTTACTAATAATGACAACAAAACTCTATATACAGCTTCTAACTCTCTCCATGTGGAGCTTTTCAAACTTTCTACAGAGTTCCAACTACCCATAACTTCAGTGTCACTGATACTAACAGCATACCCTCCGAAATCTATACCGGAGGCATCACTGTAAACAATGCAAGAGTACTGTTCCACTATACTCAAATCTCTGCCATTCAGTATGGCTACGTTTCCCTTCCAGAAAACGATTTCATCTAATGCTTTGCTATTCAAAAGCACAGGAGCGTTCCAACTTGCTCTATACAATAAGCAATCGTACATACTCCTTGTACGCAACCGTACTACTGGGCCCATTGCCCTTGTATAGAATTAATCTGTCCAATAATGGACGCCAAAAACCTGGCTGTTACTTTTATTTCACCTTTTCCCAACCTGTGAATAATCACATTCAACGTATCTTTCAACTTATTCAATCTAGTTTCTGTAACATAAACCTTACCATTTTTCATGTCCCACACCAAACCTAGCCAAGTAACTGACTGACTTGGTTCCGAATTACACTTTTCTTCGGCAATTAAAAAACCAGCCGATCTTAAAGCATAACGTACAGTTAAGCTACAGAAATTAGCCCTACTAATTTCACTTGCCCCACCTATGCCATCATCAAGATACATTATAATCTGTAATCCTTGATCTCTTAAATATTTTACAATGCATCTAACAACCTTAGTAAATATGTATCCTGCTGTACTTATACCAAATGGCAATACGTTAAAAACGTAATATTTGGTTACTTTTTCATGTTCATGAAACCAACTAAAACCCAAGTACGTTTTGTGATCTTCGAATATTTCAATATGATGATATGCTGAGCGAAGATCGTATGTAAATAGATAATCCCCCTTTTCGAACATATGACTAGCTTCAACAGCATCTTCATATTTGAACCTAAATTTGTGTAAGTGGGGGTTTATATGCCTACAGTCAAGAACTAGTCTGAGTTTTTCTTTATTCCTCGCAACTGTGAGAGGATTGACTACTTTAGGTAACTCGGGTACTTGAGATATACAACCCCGACTAAATAACTTAGTGATCTCGTTTTCAACAAACTCTGAATTATCAAGTGCTGACTTATTGTTCCTTAAAATACAGCTTTCAGGTTCTGTATAAAACGGAATTTTGTAACTATCTCTAATAATACTTAGAATATAGTCGTTTGCATTTATACTTTGCCAATAAGTGTAAGCGTTGCGTAACCTCTTTACTTGCGAATCGTTAGAGTTCACCTTTGTAACTTTACTTTTAAATGTGTTCTTAAGCTTGACGAATTGTGAATGCGTCTCATTTGAAATTGTGCTTTTGTCAAAACTATCAAAGTTGTCTACAGTTTTATCAAAACTATTTACATGTTTACTTATCTTGTCATTCTTGTTTCTTTGCATTGCTGCACCAAAAGTACCAGTTTGATGGTCGACCCTCCAGTGTCCGGGAATACCACATTCATAACATTTCCCTGGGCGTTGAACTGGAACATTATTTCTAGGTGCGTTGGAATTAAATCTCGACGATTGAGAGGTACTGTAAGGGGTTGGTCTATGCTGTTTACTTTGTTTCTCGTTCTTGATTTTCCGTGCAGCTTTGTTTTCGGCTCTGATGATTCGTTTTTTATCTTCAGAGTCGTCGGCCAGACTATGAGTTTCATATTCTGTCACTTTTCCAGCCACTTTCGGATTGGTCTGCCAATTTAACTAATTTTTGTCTATGACGCAATATATCCAAACCTTCACTTATACTTTGTGCTGCCTTTTGGATCTGTTCGGTTTGCTCCGGGTCTTCCCTCAGAAAACATCTAGCTTCCTTCATCTTGTTGACAACTTTGGAGTTTACTTTAAATTACTTTAAATTGTTCTTCATTCCCTTTCTCTTGAAAACGTAATTGTCCGAATTCATCTCTTCAATCTTGGCAAGTTGTGTTTCTGATAATTGTCGTTGATTTTCGTTCGTCGACTTTTGAAAAGTGTCAAAACTGCTTTTAATAATCCTGTCCATGTGTTGTACGATATCATTCTGTGCGGTTGAAACAGCTTCCTGCACACGTTGTTTTATCAAAGAATCTAGTTGTACCGGCTCCGACATTTTAACTGTACGATATCTACGGCTAGAATGACCACCTAGACAATTTTTTCACGAACCCGCGAAAAACAAATTAGCATAACAAAACGTTAGGTCACCTGACCTATCAAATCATACATCATTGACCCATACAAAATATGATAGAAACTTTAAGACAGTATTTTTCCGCTATACTGCGAAACGCTGAAAAATATATTTATACTAAACATCTCTGAAAATATTAGAAGTATATTCTTAGTGGACAATAAGTATTTGGTTTTAAAAAATAATGATTTTTTGTTGCACCGATAAATGTCCAGTGACAAGTGTTTCATGAATATTCAGAACGAGAATAGAACAAAGTAACAATTGATTAATAAATTTGGGCAGTCAATAAGAATGGTGATATGTTAGATAGGGGTAGACATATTTTGCTTTGGTACAAATTTTAGAGATGTTTTGCAAAGGTTCTTTAATTAACTTTAGAAAGTGTTACACGTTCCCAGATTTAACGTGTCAATTCCGACTGGACGTGGTTGCGTATTTATATTTCTAGTACAGCCAAACGAAAGTCGCACTTAAACAAAAGTTTCACTGAGGAATGGAAGAAGTCCAGGCATTACCACATCAATTTCTATACCCCTGTCAACCCTTGTTTTTTTTTCTCAAAGGATCAGTATGCATGGTGCTGTTTTAGATGAAAATATGAGAGGAGACATTCCTGTCATCAAACAGACGAAAACTGTGACTATTGGAGTACACCGATGTCGTCAACATGTCAATGGCAGAGCAACTTGCTACTGGGCTAATGAAACCATCAGGGCTTACAATCACACAGCTGTGGTAGAAAATGATTAAAACGATAATTGTATTTTTAATGAGATTTTTCGTCCGGATTCTGTAGTCAGATCAGATATCCACTTAGATCCAGATCTTCAAGCAGCGGGTTTTTTTTGTGGCCTTAGCATTTTTTCAGGAATTGAGATTAATCAGATGGCGACCATAACAAATGGTCCGAGTGGAGAAAGGAGAAAACAAATAATGGCTTTTAATGCAAAAAAAAAAAAAACCCAAACCTTTGGGGATTTAAGGGGCGAAGCGTTGGATGTGTCTCTGGCTAAGTTCACCTCTGCAGGTCATAATGGAAAATAATTTACATAAAGACAGATGTCAAGAATCCAACTTTAAACTCATAGATACCATCATAAACCATTGTTATATATTCTCAATAATGAGTTTTTCGATGCAAACAGTATTTATCATTTATTAATTTCCTCGTCCAAAGTGCTTTTATGATTTAACCTTCATCGGGAACCGCCAAACCCAAAAATTTAAAAGCTAAGGATGAATTTGACCACAACCCAACGACAACAACAACCAATACACAGGGTAATTCTGAAAAATGTTAGCTGACTTCATAGCCAGGATTCTTGATAGCTACAGACGCAGGGTAGAGATTGGGCAATAATCCTTAGCTTTTTCTTCTGTTCCTAATGTTTTGTAACTCGAGGGAGAGTTTTTCCTAATGATGGAGTACAATATTTTACCATCTCCCATTTTCTCTTCTTTGCTTTAAATGACATCTAGAGTATACACTTGACAATATATTGAACAAGTCTTTGAATGTTGTCATTTTTCTTTTCAATAAATTAACAATCAATAATGCGCAACCAATCTCCAGCTACGGGTCAAACTGAAGATCGCATGAATACGGATTCAAATAGGCTTACGCGCCAATAGTACGTCTGCAACTGTGTTTGTTTTTTAGCTTACTTTGCCAAAAAGTGACTGTTGATCGCAAAATATTATATCAACATTCCACTTTTATAATTTTTTTTAACACCAAACAAATCCTATTTCGATTTTTTGTCTAAATCGTAGCCAATACCCCTTAAAGCAAAACAGTTTAAAACATCTTAAATGTGGTTGCTTTCTTTAGATGTGAAATTTTCTTGAACGTCACAAGCAGTTCCATTGGTTTATATGTTTAAACGAACTGCATCTGTACCTCTGGTTTCTAATTTTGGTTCAACGTATATTTTCTCTTCATATTTTATTTTGCGTTTCTTTTCCTGGAAACAAATAGGCATGTTTTTGAAAGAAAAGTATCTTTTAAGTTTAACGGGAAATTTGCTTGTTTTCTAATATCCAATTAAGGCGACCGTATATGTACCGATGTTCAAATCGTAAATCGATTAAAAAGAGGCTAATCAATGAAATACTCAAAAACTGAGGGAATCGCATGGTTTCCAAAAGGAGCGAGACCGTGTGCGTCAACAGGGTAAGCGTCTTTTGATATTCATGCTTCACTCAACACGCAAATTCACACTCGGTCAAAATGTCACAATTGGGAATGGGACACAATCGGATAAATTCAGATCAGACGACTTTACTAGTATCTTAAAATGTAAAACCGCGAAAAAAAGCCGTTGTGAGTTGGACACCGACACATCGTATCAGTCAACCAATTCTTGATGGTGACCGTAAAACTTATGTTGTGTTGATTTCAGTCGATCTTCCAAATAACTCTATGGGATCAGCTTTTGTGTAAGGAGCTCACCCCTGTTAATGAAGTCCGTAATGTGTGAACATGCACAAGCGAAGCAAACCTTCTATTGTCGGTATTAACCTTCATCTCAAGTTCACTGGAATATATGAGATGTAAGCACTAATTGAAATGTAGGTTAATGACTGACAGAAGATCATCAATATATCTGAAAATGAAATTAAAGAACTTTCTTAGCAAGATGCTTTTTCTATTTGTCTTTGAGAAGCTTCTGTATGGTTTCTTCTTCATATGAGTACAAAAGCAAGTCGGTCAGTAGTGCTGCACAATTAGTATCCATTGGAATACCGAATGTCTTCTGAAATACAAGTCAATTCTAATTTTATTATGAACATTATTTGTATAAAAAATGTATAAACAAATCTTTTTCAGTTAAATGTGATATTTTGAGCGATAAATTCCTTAAAGATATTCAGATTATTACATTATTTGCCTATTTGATGATAGCATTCATCCGGGCAGAAACTAAAATCTTAAAACTTACTTTGATAGGCCGAAGACATTGCCTTCATCCACAAAACCGGTTAAAGACACTGTTGATATCTTTTGCCTATAAGAATTCAGGCTAGTTTGTGTATCTTTTTGCATCTATATATTGGACTGTACAGTGTTTTACCATTTCTTTTATAGTAAATTACCCTTTATATGATTCAATGTTATTTGTGCAGAGTATAAGCAGAATATGGCAATACTGATTGATTATAACGTGTTTCGACGTCAGATAATCAATGACGGAAATTTTGTTTACCAATCGGTTAAGTTGTGTGGAAAGTAACTACTATCTAAAGTCACCAATATTATCATTTAAGTTAAGTAGGTTGACCTAACAAAAAAATCAATGAAATGTTACGAAATAAACGATAGTTCCAAACATTAGACTTTTCTACACTTTATACAATAACATAAACGGTACCAATTTTTCTGCACCAGATGCACATCTCGACAATCAATGTCTCTTCATTGATGCTCGAGGCCAAAATATTTAAAAATCCAAAGCTTATTATAAAGATGAAGAGCTATAAACAAAAACAAAAAACAAAAAAGTATAGCCAAAGCCGGACAAGGAATCAGAGCTTTGCATGAGGGAGATACATTCCTTAATTTTAAATAATTTCCAAAATTTTGTAACAGCAAATTTTAATTACACAAAATCCTTTAAAAAAATATTTTCATTTTATCATATGAATCAATTACACATTACACATTAAGAAAAACAAATTAATTATATATAAAGACCATTACAAAAAACATGACTCACTATTTCTTCTCAAAAATATTATAAATACTGCATTAATTTCCGACAAATATGATAGACCAAATCTAAAATTGTGTATTCATCGTAACTTATTTTCAATGACGCCGTTTACAAGGATCACAAAACTGCTCAACATTAATTTATATGATCTGAAACATTAAATTTCTGCTTGACAGATTGAAGAGGTCGATTGTAGGCAATGCGATGAACAAAAAAAAGGTTAAATTGTGTGTATCCCAAATTAATATATTAAGAAACGATTAACCAAAAAAGCTCATACCTAAAAAAGGATAATACCAAATTTGGAATATGCACATTTTGAGTATTAGAATAGTAAGAGAGATACGCTATCAAATTCCCTTATCTTAAGTTTCACCAGAAGCGGCAATGAACATCAAGCAATTAGATGTTCAAAGAAGGAAGATTTTGAGTATTCATTACATATCTTCCTAAAATTGATACATGTTTGCACCAAGAAAGAGCATAATAAATTTTTGAATTACAAACTTGATTAAATTTAAACCATTGAAAACCAAAAGTTCCAAAAAGGGAAAAATAATAGCCTGATTGAACTAAATAAAATTAACAAAACTTATGAAGATTTTTTTTATGCAGACAATTGCCTTGGAGTTCGATATTTTCGTTATTTTACTTTTTGCCTATTGAGGTTATTGTAGCTATAGGCCACTGTCAAGTTATGTAACTTAAACGTAAACTTAAAAGCGTCTGTGTAAGTGTAATGGTGTTCTAGGAAGGTTTGACAAAGTTATTGGTGTCTACAATAATGTAATCCCAGACTGTACCTAAAGTTCTATGAAGATTTGACAAAATTATCAATGTCAAAAAGTCTTTAACCCCAGACTGTATCTAAATGTTAACTCCGAACAACCTAAGTCATTTTATCAGTAAAATACGGAAACATTAACAAACAATTTTCAAATTTTTCTCTTGATACTGTCTTTAAATCATGAAAAAGCATCTATCCAAATTTTATCAAATTACATGAAGGTTTGACGAAGTTATTGATGTATCTTAATGTTAACTGGCAAAAAAATTAATATTCGATAAGGATATGTCGTTTGATTGCCAGTGAGACAACTGTCAACCAGATACCACATGACATAGAAGGTTGTCACCGTGTATAGTCATCAAAAATGAGCAAAAACTCATTCCGAATAGTAAGCTATAATAGGCCTTTACATGTCAAATTTTCTTTGTCAGTAAAATAAAATATTTTAAAATCATTGAAAGGTTTCTGTCCCAGTACCTTAAAATTACCTTTAAGATTCGACAAACAAAAAAACCTTATAAAGATACCAGAATTATAATTGTGTATGCCAGACGCACGTTTCGTCTACAAAAGAATCATATCAGAATGATAATGGGTAACCATTGTAGGCAAAATGTTGTGAGGGTGAGAGAACCAGTCTACATACAGACTTATATTTTTAAACTCATGCAAGATTGTGTTTTCGGTAGAACAATACCGATGCTTACAAATGTAAAAAATACTTATAGATGCATACGAATGGAAATAATGTTGATGTTTTTCGAATTGTCATGGCGAAAATCAAATGAAAAAGTCCGATTACGATCATTTTGACACGTCCTACTATGATCTAGTATTAATTAGATATACAGAAAGTGCAAACTTTCGTTTTTCTGTTGATATTGTATTTCTGGATCAGTATTGTTTTACTGTATTTTTTACTTTTGCACAATTTTCTGTATAATTCAGGGCCCCATTATTCGCTAATGCTTATTTTTTTTAGGTCAATTTTTCTCTTTTCTTTATTTTTTGGCCCATTATTCTCTATTCTGTAAATAAGACCGAATTTCCTTGTTATAATAAATTATAACGTCATAAATGAAACGCCTAATAATATGACCGACCTCGAGGATGATTCCGTATTGGAGCTTACTTTTTCAGCAGAAATTATACAAAAAAAATCGATATACCTAGTTATCTAATGGTTCAGGCCTTTATCATGAAATTTTGTATTTCAATGATTGTTGTACATGATTTTTGTTATGGCATTGCACTGACATGTGACATTGGCAATATATATAGTTGCTTTCCATTTGATGTATGCGAAAGTTCTAAACCATACATCTCGGTTGCGATGGAGCAAAGAAGTCCCTTACTCCCCTACATCGATTTTCATGAAATAGTCCTTAAGTACTTGCTAGCTTTCACAGACTATAAGCATCGGTTGTTATAGTTATCAAGTACTTTTTGCAATGTGTTTTGTTGGTCTATCTTATTTTTTGCCACTACATTTTGTTATCACATAACTATCTGAACCCAAACCTCATGTCTATGTCCCTGTGCTTAAAAACTTAGATACCCTATATAATAATAAGGAGATGTGGTATGATTGCCAATGAGACAACTATTCACAAGAGTTCAAACGACGTGGATATAAGCAAGTCAGGAGACTGTAAGACATTTAAGGCAAAGCTACCACGATGAACCAGAAGCATGGATTCAAACAGCGCCAGATGGAGGACAAATAATTGTCTCCGCAAATAAGCAGGATAAATTTAGACGAAGTATATGTCTGTGTATGGCATAATCCCTGCATGATCGCATAGGATAACCATCAAGAATGTATGTCGTAGAAAGCTTCTATATGTAAACGTATAAGTAAAAACGATTTAATCCACAAAAAGGCAGGCGATATTACCAATAGGATTTTTAAACTCATAAGTCAAAACGAACTGACAATACCACGGCAGAAAACGAAAAACTACGAAAAAACAAACAACAGTCCACAAAACAATACATAGAAAAGTGAATACTGAGCAACACGAACTCCACCACAAAAAACGGGGGTGTACTCAGGTGCTCCGGAAGGGTGAGGTAGCACTGGAATGTTAGGAGTGTGGTTTTGTATTTTGGCACCGGTGAATTTTTCAAATATGAAAGTTAGTGTGCAATTAAATTCATTTTTTGATAGCTGAAGCTTAAAACAGCCTTCAAAGTGGGTTTATTTGAACATCAAGATTGTGTGATTTATGTATTATTGACTGTTTTCTATATGACAGTCCGTATTTTTATATCCATACCAGACATTGGTCCAGAAATTATTGTAATGTGTTTTCCACCTTTTTGTCGCACGAACTTGTGATTCAATTTTACAAGGCAAAAGACATCAAAATTTTTACTTGATCATTTGATAGATAAATGTCAATAGTTATCACTAACTCTAGAGTGCTACCTAAGCAGATGCTGCTCCACATGTGGCACCTGTCGTGTTGCTCATGTAAATACAAACCCGGTGATAATTCTAACTCGATAGGTCACATTCGAGGAAAAGAGGCCAGGATTGTGGTTACGACAATTGGAACATGTCCGTCGTCATCTGTGAAACAGATATTTCATAACGGTCAACCAACTCGTGGTGGCGTCCGTAAAATTTTCGAAGGGATCATTTCAACTTCACCTCTTGGAACTCTTGGTTTAATAGCTTTCTTGTAAACACAAACCCTCTATCAGGGACTACTGTATCACTAGCCTGTCACATTGAGGTTGTGAGTTCGAATCCCTTCCGTGGCAGGTGCACTCGACTCAAATCTTAATTAACCATGATTGTCGGGTTTCCTACCGGATGTCGGTGGTTCTTTCCGGGAACTCCGGGTTCCTCCACCAATAAAAAGTGACCTCCAAGAAATAGCACAATAGTGCTGAAAGTAGCGTTAAACACCAACCAATTAATCAATCGATCAATCTATCAAGAAAATCATGATAGAAAATGCAAGCCCTGGAATATCATATCAACTGGGAGATATAATATACTCCATATGCAGGCGCTGCTGGAATGTTGCTACATTGAAATGGTAAGTTTACAATTGGGAAGCTGGTATCATTTCTAGATCTTTTATCTTAAATTTTTGTTCTCAATCGACCCCCATTGTCAATTTATAGATGTAAGTCAAGATATGAATAGATATAAGAAGATGTGGTATGAGTGCCAATGAGACAACTCTCCATCCAAGTCAAAATTTATAAATGTAAACCATTATAGGTCAAAGTACGGTCTTCAACACGGAGCCTAGGCTCACACCGAACAGTAAGCTATAAAGGGCCCCAAAATTACTAGTTGTAAACCATTCAAACGGGAAAACCAACGGTCTAATCTATATAAAACGAGAAACGAGAAACACTTATGAACCACATCAACAAACGACAACTACTGAACATCAGATTCCTGACTTAGGACAGGTGCAAACAAATGCAGCGGGTTTAAACGTTTTAATGGTACCAAACCTTCACCCTTTTTCTGAAACAATAGTGTAACATCACAACATAGAAAAACACACTATAAAATATCAACTGAAATAGCTTAACTCAATCAAAGGACATATTAACACCATTGAACATACACTGAACAAATAAATTTGACCTATGATACAATGTAAATTCAAAATAAATAAACTAAGGAAGAATAATAAAAGTAACATGTTATATCGGTATGAAATGTTAAACAATTTAAAAAAACAATATGCTCGAACAAAAATATCAGCCATTTGCAATAACTTTAAACACAGGTAAATAAAATAATTTTGTTGTTAGGTATACGTATACAGTTACAATAGAAAGGAAATATTTTAACAAAATAAATAATTTTGATGTTCATAGTAAACATACTTAACTGTATCTGTTGTATCCTTTATTTCAAGTTCGATGGGATAGATGCGTTCAACATAGTCACCAAACTTTGAATTATTTAGTGAGAGGATATCATCTATATAGCGGAACGCAAAGTTTAAAAATAATGCTAGCTTTTTTTCATTCTTTCGAAGAAGTTTCTGTATGAAGTCAGCCTCATATGAATAAACAATCATGTCGCCAATAAGAGGAGCACAGTTGACTATCTTGGAAATACCGATTGTTTGTTGAAAAACAAGTCCTCCAAACGTAACAAATATGTTGTCAATCAAGAAATCTAGCATCTTGATAGTGTCAGTTTCAGAGAATATTTGTTTGCATCCGATGGTTTTTTTACAAAGTACGATTTATCCCTCCCCAAGACAATATACTGGTACCTACGTTGGCTATTCTTTTTTATGAAACAAAACAGGACCAATTCTTTCAATTTGTCTTTTGGTTTGGAATGAGGATTATTGTGTAAAGGGTTGAAAAGTCAAATGTTTTAATTCCATCGCAAGAGGAAAGAGACTTAGATTGTATGTACTCTAACAGATCTTTGGAATTTTCAAATACCCACATCTGATTCACGCCGCCTCTAGAGTAGGTAGCTTCATAATATCTTTGAAGCCCGGCTTTGATTGCTGATAAAATTAATGTTATAAATTTAGAAATAATAAATAATTTAGAGTTATTTTCCTAAGTCTTGTAGTTTAAAGGTTTGGTTGGCTTGCTTGCTTTGTTTGAATAAATGTTTGTTCAAACATTGTAATTAAGATTGACATCTGCAATCTATAGATAGGTGGGTGTTTCAGCTTGTATACATTAAACTCTGCATTATACTTAACATCCAATAACATTTGAGTATAATGTATACAAGCTGAAGCCCCGCATACCTATTGATTGCATATATCAATCTTAATTAGAATGCTTGAGCAAACATTTGTACAAACAAAGCAAGCAAGCCAACCAAACCTTTAAACTACAAGCATTAGGAAAATAGCTCTAAAACATTTATAAAATGGTCAATCCTGTGTCCCGAATTTGTCACTTAAAACGGGGAAAAAGCAGTATTGATCTAACTGTACGGTAATTATTATCTTTCTATCCGACTGCCAAACACAACTGATCTGCAAAATATTCCATATACATTTTACTATATATCATATACTGTGTTACAACCCTAAACAAGGAAAGCTTTATCTAAAAGCCTCACTGACCAAGTGAGTTGGGGCACTGTAAGTAGTTGTTGCGTTGTCACAGAAGCAAGAGTTCAAATCCCGGTGAGAAAACGACAAACACTAACTACCACATAGGGTGAGGTGCTTTAAGAACCTTTTGGGCTTTATAATTTTCCTTTTCACATTCGATTGATGAAATTGAAAAAAAAGATAAATGTTAGAATACATTACTGTTATTCAAAGTATTACAGGCAATTGTTTTTTTTTATATAAACTACATAACCAGCATGTATGTCTTAGGATATGTTGTAAAATAATATATATCCACGATTATTTGTAAGTATAAGTTTCTCTTTCTTCCTATCAAACGCGAGTCCGTAGGGTAAATCAATTCCGTCCCTGTAATCACCCAGATTTCTTGATTGATTCCCATCCGCAGATAATACAAATAAACTATTGTTACCATACGAAGCAATGTAAACGTTATAGTCCTTATCTACCGATATTCCTTGCGGCTTACATATTGATTCATTAAGGCATTCCCACAACTTTTCTCCAGTTATTTTTAAGCATGCAATGGTATGTTTGGAGTAATTTGTGCAGAAAATCCGGTCTCCATATGTTGCTACATAACTCTAGGAGGACATGGTATCTTCTTTAACCAAAAGAGACGTACAGTTGCCTGACACATTTACTCTCTGGACATTTATGCCAACATTACAGTATATCAACTCGCCATCTCTGTAACATACACCGTAGCAAGATTCAGTTGTTTTTATTATGCATTCAACAGTTTTAGTGGTAATGTTTATGATTTGTATTTGTTTTGAATTGGGAAATGATATGGCGACTGTCTTATCATCAATAAATGTACCGTCTGCTGGAGTGTCAGTTGTAAGGGGTATTTCAATCTTCAAGGTTCCATCTTCTTTTAAAATCAGAAGACGTCTTTTTTTATTGTCTATAAGAGCAATGTCTCCAATTAATGAAATGGAACAGTTGCACCAGTAGATTTGAATTTTCTGTGTAATGATATCTGAACACTACCATTAATTGTTGTCAGTTGTGCATTTGGAAAATACCCTATCTGTGCTTGCTTTTCCCTTACTGTCGGCAGAATCACTAATGTAGGACTCGATTCGACTGATATCGAACCTAGTGAAGTAACTGTGGACAATACATTGGTTATCTCGTCCTCGATTTACAGGTGATGCCTATCTTCTGTAAACGTCCGTCTACAAATAAAGACTGCATAAGTATTTCATGTTTATGAACTTCTGTCTCAATCATTTTACTCCCAAGAAATGCTTGTAGGCCTGACACATATTCTTTGATAGCTGTCATATCAGTTTGCAATAGATCCACCTTTTCCATATTTACAGCAAGTTTTCTCAGTAAGTGTTCTATCTGTGCTTTAACTTTCGTTTCGGCAGCATATGGGTCCTTAAGGATTCGTTATTCTAAGCTTTCAAAGTGCTCGTTTATTCTATTACGGACCTGTTATATCTCGTCGTGAAACTTCTGTCTTTGTTTCTGGATTTCATCAAGATTTTGTTTCCGATCTTCAATGACTCCTTCGACATTTGTTTTGATATCTTTCAGATTCTGACCAAGACTTTCGAATAAGACTGATTGTCTTTGCTGTCTGTATGACTTCCTCAAGCGATAATATCCCAACACAGGTAGCATGGACTGACCGAATACACAGAGACTTTCATGTTGAGGACAATATCTATGGAACTTTCGGTCGTGCTGCGAACAGTATTGTGATACATTTGCTACCGACGGAGGTAATTGTTTATAGTTGTCAACAGATATAACACCGTGGTTACGTGTAGCTTTTGATGCATTGTGATACTTCAGGTATTGGGAACACAATCCTTCGTCACATTCAGGGCACCAGTAGTCAGCATTTGTTGTTGTGTGCTGAGAGTCACAAACACCGCATAAACATGTGCTGGGTGATGCCATTTAAGTCTTGCTCTGCATAAAAGAATAAAATTAAAGTGTTGATTTATATATTCCAGTTCTAGTTTTCTCGAACAGTAAAAACTGGTTTCAAACATTTGATAATACTAATTGGATAAAGTGGTGTATACGAATAGGAAAAATAGTATCAAATTGATCATCATTTAGGTCTATGGATTTGCAAGAAAAAATTTATCAATATCTTTAAGGTTGCAATCTTCTTCTCTGAAAATGGTCTCAATAAGAACAATGCCATTGTATATACAAATATATTATATAAAACAATTTTAAAAATAACAAAACTGTCCTGTCGGAATGCATAATTTATTAATAAAATAAACTTTTTTAGAGTCGTATATTTTGTTTCAATAGTTTATCTACTCTAGACTCTCTGTATCAGTATAAACGGATTGACGGTAGCTGAAAGGTTTATGCAATTCACAAAAATGGATATGTTATATACTGCTGTTGATTTCAAAATTTAGATCGCTTCTCACACTTTGAGTATGGTGAGTTTCAGTCAGCAAAGCCATGTTAACACAATATGCAAAGGAGCCTATTAATAACCCACCGATAATGGATATTAAAGAACATAACATTTAAAATGTATTCAGAGAGAATAACAAGAAACGAAAATTCATTTGATTCATCAGATGTACAGTAAGAAATTTCATTTCTCCAAAGTATTGTTCTAAAACAAATTCTGTAAATCAGAAAGTATCAACTAACTTAAAGTTGAATTAAACAAGAAAGCTAAAGCTGGGCAGCTAAAGAACGTCGTTTCGACACGAAAGATAATCTCCAATATCGAAAAAAATTATCGTGAAAGAATAAGTAACGGTGGTCAAGTATTGCGATTGGATTTTGAAAGATCTGGTACAGGATCGTGAAGGAAATCTTATCGAGAAGACACATGCAATGTCAGTAAAAAATCTAATTTCAAGAATAATAATGACAAATATTGGAAAAATAAAACTGTCTGTCAAAATAGTTCAACATTATGATCAGTATCCGAGAAAAATCAAGGTTTAAAAGTACACCGTTTTGACAAAACTACAAAATGAATAAAATTGAGAATGGAAAAAAGAGACAACAGCCCGACCAAAGAGCAGAATACAGCCCAATGCCACCTGATTGCTCTTCAAAATTTCAAAGAATTAAAAATGTAAACCAACATGTTTTTTATCATATTTTGAATGCAAAAACTACTTTTCTCTTAAAAGTATCGTTCCATATTACTGTTTAAAATGGTTCTTAAAGTTATTTAGTTTTAGTTTAATCAGAAACATTGCAAAAATGGGAATATTTGAAAAATTTTATATTTCGGCTCGTGCGAGATTGGGTACGGCTTTTTGATGATCGTGAAAAGGATCGTGAAAGATCTGTTGCTGCTTATCTGTTATAGCAAAAATCCACGAAAACTATCAAATCATTTGTTAAACACATGATAATATATATTTGTAACAGTTATAGCAAGAGATTGGATTTGCATGACTTATTCCGCTTTATTTTTGTTTTGCGAATAGGCCTATGAAAGTTTAAGGCCAGAGGATCTGATTGTTTGATAATAATTCACCGACTAGTTGCCTTATAACAATATAAGTCCGTCTGTCCATCCTGTATAAGTTTTATGAAAAGTTAAGATTCTTTTATCTGATTTCCATTAATATTTATGCACAGTCATATATATATAAACGAAGAACCTTGTTGATTTTTGTAAAAATTGGGAACAAAATATTGTTAAAAAATACGCAGGAAAACAACTGTCATATTCCTAAGAAAATGGTGGGTTAAACCTGGTTTTCTAGCTAGCTAAAACGACCACGTGTTTGACAGATGTTTAGTGTTCCGTAATATTGCCGAATTTGGTGAGCAACCCAAACAGACATGGTTAACGTGGCCATAACTGGGATCCAGCAGCCAAAACTGTGTAAACATACATAGCAAACATACAACACAACTGAATTAAACTTTCAAACATACTTACCCTCAAATCAAACAAAGACGCAAAAAAAAATTGTTTGTAGTTGAGAATACAGCAAATCATAATGACATATACACTTTCCCGATAAAATACAAAATAAGTAAAATATAAATACAAGGTATACAAAATGAATACAACACTATAAAAACCTCATGTGTACGAATCGCATCTCTGGTCTAATCCGCAAAAGAAACGCCAAAAGCCAAAAACCTGAAAGCTGGGACGTTGCGCACGATGTCGATACTAGTGAGCGTTACACGACATTCCTATAAATAAGACGATTTTGACAATGTTCCAAAGAACGTTTGAAGTGTTCAAGTTTATATGTGATAAGCTTAATTAACTGTAATGAATTTGGTAACCTGAATTCGGTTTGTCGAAAGATGCATACTTTTTACGAATGAAAATCAAATGATCGCATATATTTTTTAATGAATGTTCATTTACAGGAATTGTTAGTCTTTCAGGTCGATAATTGAAAATTCTCTATTTGCCAGCAGTTCGCATTAATGAATGGATACAGTAATTTCCGAATGTACATAGATTTATTTAAATATAAATTAGATATTGAATTTATTTTCCCTACTTTTTGTATATATTTACTCCTTTCATTGCATTTCTTTCAGTTTCCTTTCATTTCTATGTTTTATTTTTTCCTGATGCTTTCTTTCTCGCAAAAGATCTAGGCTAGTTAAATATTTGGGAGTCATTGCTTTCTCATTTCCGTATTTTTGTGGCATTATGCATGTCCTTTGTTTGTTAAAATTTGCCTGCAAAAAATGTTTTTATTTTTTTATTTTTTTAATTAACGATAATATTATATATTTTTTTCTTTTGACGATTTGAAACCTGTAGACAGACAACGTTCCTTAAGTAAAACAAATATAGTAAAAGGCGATGATCCCGATATTTCTTTTAAAATTAATCTCATATGATCAACATTCGAATTTCAACTTAAAATCTGGTTTTTTTTTTATACGTGGGTTACATTATAACTTATATTTCTGATTTTATTCGAATTAAACATGAAACAAATGGTTATAATATAAATTTAACACGAGCATGACATCAATTACGTTTTGCGGACGTTGTGACAAAACGGCTATACTTTTTGATACAATCTAAAAATCGTTTTGCTTAAAGAAAAACGTAATAAACTATTTAGTTTTATAATGAAAATTTGAAGAACTTTTTCGTCCAATTTTTATTTTCCATTATTTAACCATGACTTATTTGATATACAGCCGGTAAAAACCTTAATTGTAAAAAATATATAACGTTATTGCCGTTGTGACAAGGTGGCTATACTTTATGAAGTCATTGCGGTATTGACTAAACTTATGTTTCCGGCAAGAAAATATCATAAACCAGGAATAAAGTAAATAATTTTTTAAAGTATCAATGTTTTTCTTTTCAGCTTTTCCAATTTTCTCGATATAAATGCACAAACCCGCATATTCTGTACATTTTTCAGACGGCTTTCAAACATAACATTTTCCGGTTTACGGTTTCAGTGATCTTGATTTTGCTTTAACATGCAAAAAACTATAACAAAAGCAATATTCTTGTCAAATTTTACGATGATCGGAGATAACATAAGATATGAAAGACATGGAACTCTGATTCTTTCGCCCACAAAATATAACGTTGGACATTACGTTTCTGCGTAAAAATGGGATAATTAAGTTTTATAATATTTGTTATTTTAAATTTTCGGTTCCTATTAATCTTTATTTTCAAGCCAATTAAACTCAATTCAACCAAAAACACTACATTTTTATCGAGCTGACCAGTTTGCGCATTTATATTTATGATAATATATAGCAAAATGGAATTCGAAACAACATCGTGCGCAAATGTTAGATGCACATATACCGAACCACGTCAAGATCCTTACGACCAAATGGGACCTACAAGTTCAAAGATGAATAAAGGTAAAACTGAAAGTAGATAAAATTTTACACAGAGTCATCGCCTAGAATCTGTAACTCAAAAACATCCTGTATTATTCGTAAAGTAGACCCTGAATATTTATCTATTGGATCTTGGTACTTTCCAATGAACTTTTTGAGAAAAAGGACAAACGTTCTTATAGAAAAGCCTGGCTCATTAATTTTTTGCTCAGACACTGATGGCGTTTTACAAATTCTGAGTAACAGCGGCAGGCTTCTGAATGTCGTATGAGTTGAGAAATATATACTCCATACGCGAATGAAGTTGGTAAATTGCTGCTAAAGTGAGGAAAATTTATAATTTCAAAATTGAAATAATCTCGTTTGTCATCGACCGTGGTATTGAGATGACCAATGTAGTCAAATTCGGAGTATATGTCTAATAAATGAGGCCGAGGAAGCTGTGTATGTGGGTTATGTAATCTCTAGTTTATGACTAATAATGGGACTCAATCAGACAGCTTGTATTGTTAATTGAAAGAACATCTTAAATATACCTTTATGTAAAGTTAAATGATATAGCTTCTTTGATCTAAGTTAAACTCTTACGAAAACAAAAACGTACACATTAAGGCATTTCCAGGGGAAGACCACCCGACCCCTTCTCGCTTCAGTTATACGTTGATGCATTTAGCATTATAAATACATAGATATTTACTCTTCGACAATTTACGCTCCTGGTTATCTTATTATCTTTGGAGCCTAGTTAGCATCGACTATTAAATGAAATCAGGTCTAAATATTGGTCTATATGTATAATTATTATATATCACCAAAAAAGATGAAATCATTAATTTACGTTCTTAGTAAGTAATTACACGCTTCAACTAATTACAGGTATATCAATTGGTAAAAGAAATGTTGTTTTCTGATCATTCATTCAGGTCACGCCTTTTAATTCACGATCAAAATAATGCGGTGCTGAGCTTTTGCGAATAATTTAATTTAAAAATCAACAAAAATATACTTTTTCAAAAATATTATGAACTTTTTCAAGTAATAACATACTTTTGTTTTAACGGACTATCTGACACACTAAAGATTAGGTTTCAAATATATCATGATATATTGGAATATGTCCATTACAGATACAAAACGTGATTTTTTTCTTAATGATTCTCAAACGATTGTGTGTCGCCTTTCGTGTGTGTTTTTTTTTTTTTTTCAAAGTACTGCATTTTTCTCTTTAACGTAGTGCATAATTTTATTCAGGAAGTTAAAAGATTTTAACAAACTTATTTCTTTTTTCTGATTTGTTCCATCTTTAGAAAATACAACAGATTTTTCACAGATTTTGAAGTAGAATTACGCTTAGAGCATTCACGATCCGATCGCAATGCTTGACCACCTTTACTTGTTCTTTCAGGATATTTTTCTCGATATATCGAATGACACCCGTGACAATGGTATTAATACCTATATTTGAATTAAACACTAAACCATTTAGATCAAGTCGTGTTGATTTGTTTTAGTTCAATCTTCTCGAGACCTTTAAAGCAATTACTATCTATTGTCATCCACCAACCGTCTTACATTAAAATAAAAATATCGGTAATGGTTCCGCATATCTATATGCCACAAAAACGAATTCCATTTATCAGTAAAATACCTTGGTACGGCTATGTACTGGAAAATCCGATAAAAACAATCGAAATCGCACGACTTTCAGATGAAAAAGAAACAACGTCGACAAGGTATTACCCATTATAATCTAATTAAAATCAGGGTCGGATCCAGCCATTTATAAAAGGGGGCTTTCCCCATTGTCGGAGACCGTACGGTGACCTATTATTACCTATGTCTGTCATTTGAAGTTTGGCGGATAGTTGTCTCATTGGCAATCATACCACATCTCCTTATTTTTATATACTAGTAGAATTTTATCTCCATTTGAAATCGCTTTACTTCCTATTCTCAGTCAATTTACAGATATGCAATACATGCACAGTTATATAGGTATTTCTAATTCTTATCATACTTAGATTTTTTACCAAGAAAAAATCACAGAAAAACTTTACAGTCACCTCTCTGATCAATGTAAAATTAATCGATTTCTTTAATTTCTAAATGTGCATCAATTTTTTGTACATTGAGGACAAACTAATTAAGAAATAGATGATATAAGTATGCACTTCAAAGTGGCTCGACCGGGATGGATGGATGGACAGAAAATTTCGATTGCCACTGGGGAATATTAGATGGGGACAATACTGTGGTAATACACCAGGCCATGCACCTACGCACAACATCAAAGGGTAAAAGTTTAAATTAATAGGATGCTTCTACATTGTAATCTCAATTTCTATCTGTTGTAAGAAAAAGGGACACAGAGACTACAATGAGTCTGTACCGCTCACCTGACATTTATGAAAAAAAATTGAAACAATGTCACAAAAGTATTAGTGCTGAATGGAAACTGTGTTGGCAAAACATCTTTCTTGCTAATCATTTTTACTGGACCAATTTCTATATCTCTATCATTGTTTGAAAAAGAAAAGTAGAATTTATTTTTTTTTTAGTTAAATGTTATTTGAGGCCAACAAATCCAGTAAGGGGACTATTGTCAATTTAATTCCTACTAATTTATTTTTAGATGTTGTGTTTTAGTTTTGCTATTAACAGTTTTATAGTTAGTTAGTTGTCCTACACAACAACTGTATGTACTAGTCGTTTTCAATATAGTAGGTAAAAGCATTAAAATTAAATACATACCATCGTTCAAGGACACTAATTTCTTTAAAGAGTGAACTGACAATTTTGACCAGTTTTACTTATTTGTATAGATTTAATGCTAATGAATATTTTTTACAGTTTCTCTCTATCTACTAAAGTTTTCCATACACAATATTTAAAAAAAATGTAAAACTTCATCATTTAGGGGCAATAACTCCATCAAGGAGTTGGTTGACAATTAAGTTAATTACACGTTTTTGTAGATCTCATTCTCTATTCTCATTTTACTTATCAATTTTGTTTATAAGGGTTTCTCTCATTCAATCAGGGTTTCAGCAAAAAATGCAAAATTGGGTAAAATCTCTATTCAAGGACAATAACTACCTATGAATGGGTCAAAGATTTCGGTCATGTTATTTCATTTGTGTATTTTATTTTGCTGATATTTTTTTTATTTACAATTTTCTTTTGCTACTTTGACTTTGAGAAAAGAAAAACAAAATGAGTAAAGAGTGTCGCTCAAGGAAAATGACACCTATTAGGGGTCAATTGACGATGTAACCATAAAAGAGAGGCGAAAGATACCAAAGGGACATTCAAACTCATAAGTCGAAAATTAACTGACAACGCCATGGCTAAAAAGAAAAAAAGACCATAAATAATCATTTTTAGATATAACACCAATGAAATACTAGTACACATTTATATTTTTAAGGATACACATGATACACTCAAAAGCGAAAATGACAAAAATATTACCACCCTCCCAAACAAAAAGAAAAAAAGAACAGAGAAGCAAACTTGTTTATATTAAATATCTCTAAAGATATTAAAAGTATATTTTTAAGTATATTCTTAATAATGCTGACACCCTTGACAATAAGTATTCGGTTCTTAAAAGTATTGATGGCATGTTGCATCAGTACAGTGAATATTAAGTGACGAATGATTCATGAATATTCAGAACGAGAAGAAAACTTTCCACAAAATGTAACAAATGTGGGCAGTCTGTAAAAAATGATGATATATAGGATAGGGCAGCCATATTTTGCTTTTGTACAAATCTTTGAGATAATTACAAAGGTTGCTTCATTAACGTCTAGAGAGTGTTACATAGCAACATTCCAGCAGCGCCTGCATATACGAAGTATATATCTCCCAGTTGATACGATACTCCCGGGCTTGTATTTCCTATCATGATTTCCTTGATAGAGGGTTTCTGCTCACAAGGAAGCTATAAAACCAAGAGTTCCAAGTGGTGAAGTTGAAATCATCCCCTCTTCTTCAATTTTACGGACGCCATCACGAGTTGGTTGACCGTTACGGAATATCCGTTTCACAGATGATAGCGGATATGTTCCTAAAGTCGTAACTACAATCCCGTCCCCTTTTCCCGAATGGTACCAACCGAATTAGACTTATTACCGGGTTTGTACTAACATGAGCAACACGACGGGTGCCACATGTGGAGCAGGATCTGCTTACCCTTCCGGAGCACCTGAGATCACCCCCAGTTTTTGGTGGGGTTCGTGTTGCTCAATCTTTAGTTTTCTATGTTGTGTTTTGTGTACTATTGTTTGTCTGTTTGTCTTTTCTTTTTTAGCCATGGCGTTGTCAGTTTATTTTCGACTTATGAGTTTGAATGTCCCTTTGGTATCTGTCACCCCTCTTTTACACGTTTCCAGAATAAGGCATCAGATTTAACGTCCCAATTCAAACTGGACGTGGCTGCGTATTTATACATCTAGTACAGCCAAACGGGAGTCGCACTTTAGCAAAAGTTACACTGCAGCATGGGAGAAGTCCAGGCATTACCACATTTCTATACCCCTTTAAATAAACTCATCATAGATACCATGATTGAAATTTTGTATTTGCGCCAGACGCGCGTTTCGTCTACAAAAGACTCATTAGTGACGCTCGAACAAAAAAAAAGGTTAAAAGGCCAAATAAAGTACGAAGTTGAAGAGCACTGAGGACCAAAAATTCCTAAAAGTTTTGCCAAATACAGCTAAGGTAATCTATTCCTGGGGTAGAAAAGCCTTAGTTTTTAAAAAATTCAAAGTTTTGTAAACAGTTGATTTATAATTATGACCATATCAATGATAATTCATGTCAACACAGAAGAGCTGACTATTGGGCTGGTGATATCCTTGGGAAACCCTTGTTTTTTTACTTCAAAGGTCCAGTATGATGCTGTTTTAGATGAAAATATCAGAGACATTCCTGTCATCAAACAGACGATAAGGTGACTATTGGAGTACAACGATGTCGTCAACTTGTCAGTGGCATGACTAATGAAACCATCGGGGCTTATAATCACACAGCTGTGGTAGAATATGATTAATACCATTACTGTATTTTAAATGAGTTTTTACATGTGGGTTCTGTATGTAGTCAGATCAGATATATACTTACCTACAAACTTGGTGCACGGATACATTCGTAATAATCTAGGTTCTGTATCCATATGTGATTAACAATAAAAGGTAAAATGGACCTATATTTTATGCTTCATTGAATTACGAGTTTTTTTTTTTTTTTGTATTTTAAAGTCCTAAAACTAAATGACGGGTCAATTTATTTCATTTTGGGGACCTGGGAGAAAATTTTGGAATTTGTCTATTTGTTTTCAAGCCTTCCCCTTTGAAAAAATAAAATAAGTTCAAGACCTCCCTTCCTAAAGACATATCATCTCTCTCTCCCTTTCATTTCTAAATACCTAAATTTTTGAAAAAAAAATTATCCCTGCAATTTAAATTATTATAATTATTCAATAAAAACATTGCAGATACAGATCTTCAAGTGAGGGGTATGTCGTGACCTTAAGTTTTTCAGGATTTTAGATTAATTGGATTGCAACTATGACAATTGGGCAGAGCGGAGTAAGGAGTAAAAAAATAATGTATTGTTTAGCCAAAAATGATACCTTTGGAGAAGCGTTTGATGTATATCTGCATATGATAATGAAAATTGTTTATTTAAAGTCAGATGCAAAGAATCCCACTTTAAACTCATAGATACCATCATAAACCGTTGTAATATATGCCCGATCATGAGTTTTTCGATGCATCTTGTCTGGAAACAGTAATTATCATTTATTAATTTCCTCGTCCGAAGTGCTTTTATGATTTAACCTTATTCGGAACCCAAAAATTTGAAAGCCAAGGATGTTGAAATATCAAAACAAGTCAAAAGCTATGGATTGTGGATTAATTAATTTTTTCGTGGGATAACAACTTTCGTTGATTTCGTGGGTACAGATGAATCACGAATTTAAATATTCAAAGAAGTTCAAATTTTCTATTATATGCAGACTTTGGCAAAACAGCGAAAATACAATGCGTCCTTCACCCACGATAATAAATGAATCTACAGTAAACAAATATTGAAATGAATTTTGAAGACAACAGTGATGACACAAAAAAATATAGAAATTACATCTGAATCAACTGATGCTGACAATTATGCAGAAGATTCAGATACAGATTGTTTATCGTTTTTGCATGCATGTTTGAAATAAAGAATTGCTCATTTTTTGTAATTTTGCACACGTGCGCATGTTATGTGTGGTTGATGATTTTGTGTAAAAAGGCAAGTTTGACGGAGAAGATTTGTGAAGCCTGGTAATTGGTAAATTTGTTTCAAATGCCACTTATGGACACGTTTTTTTTACTTGTATAGTTTTTGTTGCCGAAAACAAAGCTAATGAAATTTATACCTCGATTGCACAACTTGTTTTATCACAAATACCCTGTATAAACACAGTATGGCCAAAATATCAATAATGGGTATAATTTAACGTGTGTATTTTAGACTAGACGCCATCTTATTAACCATCGAGATACCCTCCAAAGTATGCCGATGTCATATAACTCAATATCGGCACAAATCTTAATATGTAACCATATAATGATGATTTTTAAGTCTGTTTGATTTCATGTGATTGATTAAAAAATATGCCAATTATCGTATAACAGGTATAATAGTGTTTTTTTTTTCCTTTTTTTTTTTGTGGGCTGAATTTATTAACGAAAAGGTTCTTTCAGGTGGCTCCCTTGTTTGACTTTTCAATGTGATCGTTCTTTTCTTTCAATAACTCAATAATCAATAATTCGCAACCAATCTCCAGCTAATGGACAAACTGAAGATCGCACGAATACGGAATCAAATAGGCTTTCACGCCAATATTACGTCTGCGACTTTTCATTTTTTGTTTAGCTTACTTTGCCAAAATTGAATCAAGTGAGTAGTAATTGTCGCTATGACAATATTCTTAGAAACAATCGTGTTTGTAGATGTTATTAAATGAACAGTATTGAAGATGAATACCATTCTGTGTTCATTTGTCCTATTCATAAAAGTCTTAGATGTAACTTTTTGCCAAAATATTATTGTTTATGGCCTTATACACGAAAGCTAATTTGTTTGTTACAAGCTTATTATTTAAAGGCCGCATGGAAATTAAGATCGCAAATAATCAGTTAATATGTTGTACAAATATATGTGTTATATAAGTTATGCATTATTTTATTGTTCTCTGTATCCTGTCATATTTGTCATATATGTATATAACTTGTTATTTTGTTAAATCAATGTTGTTGCTTATGCAATAAAGATTCATTCATACATTCATTTATTCATTCAATTGCAAAATATTAAATCGATATTTTATAATTGTTTGAAAACATCCAAAAAATCCTATTTCGATTTTTTGTCTAAATTGTAGCTAATACCCCTTCAAGCAATGTTAGTTTAAAACGTCTTCGATTTGGTTGCTTTTGTTTAGATAAAATTTTCTTGAACGTCAGTTGCAATTCCATTGGTTTATGTATTTAAACGAACTGCATCTGTGCAACGTATATTTTTTCTTCAGATTTAATTTTCGTTCTTTTCCTGGAAACAAATAGGCATGTATTTTTAAAGAAAAGTCTCTTTTATATTTAAAGGGAAACTTTGCTTGTTTTCTAATATCAAATTACGGCGACAGTATTTTACCAATGTTCAAATCTCGTTAATTGATTAAACAGAGGCCAATCAAGGAAATAATAAAAAACTGAAGGAATCACAAGAACTCCGAAACGAGCGAGACCGTGTGTGTCGACAAGGTAAGCGTCTCTTGATATTCATGTTTCACTCAACACGCAATTTCACACTCAGTCAAAATGTCACAATTGGGAATGGGGCACAATCGGGTAAATTTAGATCAGACGGTTGATCTACCTAATAACTCTATAATTCAGCGTTTGTGTAAGTAGCTCACCCACATTAATGAAGTCCGTAAAGTGTGAATATGCACGAGCGTAACGTAATCAATAAGATATGTAAACGTCATACGATGGAACAGGGGGTATGTTATTGCTAAGAAATGGGTGGGAAGTTGACAATTGGAAAATTGAAATCATCACGTTTGTCATAGATTCTTGTTGAATTCCGTCTATATCAATATCGAGGAAAAGATTACGATATGAAGCAGACCTTCTATTGTCGGTATTAACCTTAGTCTCAAGTTCACTGGGATATATGAGATGTAAGCACTGATTGCAATGAGTGACAGAAGATCATCAATCTATCTGAAAGTAAAATTAAAGAACTTTCTTTGCAAGATGCTTTTTGTCTTTGAGAAGCTTCCGTGTGGATTCTTCTTCGTGTGAGTACAAAAATAAGTCGGCCAGTAGTGGTGCACAATTAGTACCCATTGGAATATCGAATGTCTTGAAATATAAACCAATTAACATTTTATTATGAAGCATTATTTGAATACAAAAATGTATAAAAAAAAGTCTTTTTCAGTTAAATGTGATGTTTTGAGCGATAAATCCCTAAGAGGTGTTGAGATTATTTCATTATTTGCCTATTTGATGATAGCATTCATCCGGTCAGAAACAAAAATTTTAAAACTTAATTTGTCAGGCCGAAGAAATTGCCTTCATCCACAAAACCGGTTAAAGACACTGTTGATATCTTTTGTCTATAAGAATTCAGACTAGTTCTTTTATTTTGTTGCATCTATATAATGGACTGTACATTGTTTTACCATTTCTGTCATAGTAAATTACTCTTCATATGATTCAATCTTACCTGTGCAGAGTACAAGCAGAATATGCCAATACTGATTGATTATAACGTGTTTCGACGTCAGGTAATCATACAGGCAAAACGTTTACCAATCGGTTAAGTTGTGTGGAAGTAACTACTATTCAAAGTCATCAATATTATCATTTAAATTGAGGAGGTTGACTGAGACAAAAACAAAATCAATGAAATGCTACGAAATAAACGATAGTTCCAAACATTAGCCTTTTTACACTTTACACAAGTATTCCCATTCCAAACTAAATTACACATCGAAAGAGTTGGTCCTGCTTTGTTTCATTAAAACGTAGGTATTTTCCTTAGGGTAGGGATAAATCGTACTTTGTAAAAAAATCACTCTGATTCAAGCAAAAAATTCTCTGAAACTGACATTATCAATTTGCTTGATTTCTTGATTGACAACATATTTGTTACGTTTGGAGGACGTGTTTTTCAACAAACAATCGGTATTCCCATGGGAACCAACTGTGCCCCTCTTCTTGCAGACTTGTTCCTTTATTCATATGAGGCTAACTTCATACAGGAGCTTCTTATGTAGATGAAAAAAATCTAGCATTGTCCTTTAACTTCACTTTCCGCTATATAGATGATGTCCTCTCACTAAATAATTCAAAGTTTGGTGACTATGTTGAACGCATCTATCCCATCGAACTTGAAATAAAGGATACAGCAGATACAGATAAGTCTGTCTAATATCTTGACTTACATGTACAAATTGAAACATTGAAACGAGAGTCGATTGCGAACAAAGCTTTACTACAAAGGAGAGGATTTAAGCTTCTCAATTATGAACTTTCCAGTTCTAGGTAGCAACATTCCAGCAGCGCCTTCATATGGAGTATATATATCTCACAGTTGATACGATATCCCAGGTCTTGCGTTTACTATCATGATTTTCTTGATAAAGTGTAGCTGCTCACAAGGAAGCTATTAAACCAAGAGTTCCAAGTGATGAAGTTGAAATCATCCCTTCAAAATTTTACGGACGTCATCACGAGAGTTGGTTGACCGTTATGGAATATCTATTTCACAAATGACGAATGATATGATCCAATCGTTGTAACTGCAATCCCGTCCTCCTTTTCCCCGAATGTGACCTACCGAATAGACTTATCACCGGGATTGTACTTGCATGAACAACAGGACAGGTGCCACTTGTTGAGCAGGGTCTGCTTACCCTTTTGGAGCACCTGAGATCACCCCCGGTTTCTGGTTGGGTTCGTGTTGCTCAGTCTTTAATTTTCTATGTTTTATTTTGTAAACTGTTGTTTGTCTTTATTGTCTTTTCTTTTTTAGCCATACTTTTGTCAGTTTATTTTCGACTTGCGAGTTTGAATGTCCTTTTGGTATCTTTCGCCTCGATCTCTTTTCCAAAGAACAGCGCCTTTTTATTGTTAAGTAATTATCTTAAATGTTGCTTGCGGGTTAACTCATCTTTCATTTATTGCTCAAAAAGTCTCATCAAACTTACAATTATTAGGCAGACATAAAGGATTAAAAAGACAGGAAAATGTCACAAAGAAAAGTATTTTCCCATTTTGTACGAATTTGCTGTTGTCTAACATATTTTAAATAGACCAAAAATCCATTAGGTGATATACTTAGAACCTATGGGTAACTTATTGATTTTTTGTAATAAAACTGATCCTTAATGGTTATCAATCCTACTATGTAGTAAGATCTTTTAATATTGTCTTTATCCTCAATAACATTGATTTTACTTTTACTAAATTAAAACATTACTACATATGCATTGCTAGTCAGTTATTGTCACTTGTGATCCTACATCCTATACTTATACTTTGGCATTGTACAATGTCATGCTTTTCTCAGTATGTTTTACCTTTCTATACTAAATCCTTTGGGAGCGAACTGATTGATAGTTTTGGTGAACCATGATTTATTTATTAGTTTTAACAAGGATTTGTATAGTAAGATCTTATTATACAAATCTTTGGTTTTAATTGGATTTTGAACTAGGTTTATGTAGTTGTGAGGACTATTAGATCGGTCCTTTGTGTCCTTTGTCATTTTATTAGTGGGGTGTGCTTCGTGCCAACATGATAAGTCAAAACATTTGCAACATATTTAAATATATTTTTCCTATGTTGTGCTTTTACAGTACTGTCCCTTTTTAGGTGGAATTGAGCGCTAACAAACATGTTTACCCCATCCTATAGTTATGTGCCTATCCCAAGTCATGAGCCTATAATTCAGTGTATGATGTTGGTTGCTGTCTGTTATATTTGTTTTTTCGTTTACTTTTATCATTAATCAGACCGTTTGTTTTCTTGTTTTCTTATTCTTTGTCATTTAGGGCCCTTTTATGATCTTTTATAGCTTACTATACGGCACCGGTTTTACTCATGTGACCTATAGACAATATAGTTACTTGAATCCACGGCATTTGATCTCTCGTGAATAGTTGTCTCATTCACAAGAATACGATATCTCTTTATTTTTATAAAACAGTCATAAGTTATTCCATATATCAAAATGCACTTACGATTTGTAACAAGTTTAAACTTTGACATAATTATGAGAAAAAAAATTACACTCAGCTGAATTTTGTGTTCACCATATCTATCGACATTATCAATTTAAACAAAGGCTGATTACTTGTAACCTACATGTAATAATTGGAAAAGGAAAATTGAAGGCATACAAATAGCCGTCTGGTACTTATTAGTTCAAATAACAGTGTTTTGGAATTAGAATACTAGTATCAATTTGTATATAACAGATTCCCCATATACTCCCAAAACGATGCCATTTTGCCTTAAATTTTGTCTTAAGCATGAAGCGTTACTGCAATCAAAAAGCTGCGTGTATCAAAGAAAGCACGTTGGATAGTAAACACTATATCTTAAATAAATGATTGTAGTCGGTTGTCCTCTTCATAGATAGTTCTGTAAAATGTTACCTGGTTTAGCATTTATCCCATGTATTTTGATATTTCTTCAAGTATTCGGTATTCTGTGTATATCTAACTTTATTCACTTCTGAAGGAATTCGTAAAAAGAAAATTTTGATGTAAATAAATTCTTTCCTTTTCTTCAGTTTGATAAGTTTTTTTTTTTAATATTTCTACATCTGCTTAACAAATGTGTAAACTACTGATAACAACTGGTGATCAATTTTCCGTACAATTTAGGTCCACTGTAATTTGCAACTACTAACTTTTCTTTCTTTACATCGAACGCGAGTCCATAGGGGTTTTCAATGCCGACTTGACGTCTAAGCACCGTTCTTGCTTCTTTTCCATCCGACGACAATACAATAATACTATTGTTACCAGATGAAGCAATATAAACGTTTGAGTGTTTATCTACAGATATCCCTCGGGAAGAACGAACTGATTGATCTTTGTATTCCCACACATTCTCCCCAGTCAATGAGCAGCATGTAACTGTGTGGTGTGAGCAATTGGTATAATATACTTTGTCCTCAGATGTTGCTACATAACTACAGTTGGACAAGGTATTGTCTTTAATCAAGGTAGAGGAGCAATTGTCTGACAAATTTAATTTCTGAATACCTATTTTAGTATCACAGTACAGCAAACAGCCATCTCTGTAACATATACCGTAACAATTGCCGGTCGTATTTATTGTGCGTTCAACAGAGATAGTTGTAATGTTGAATATTTGTATCTGTTTTGAATTAGGATATGTTACAGCGACTGTCTCGTTATTGATACAGGTAACATCAACTGGGTTTAAGATTGACAAAGGTAGGTCAGTCTTAGAGGTTCCATCTTCCTTTAAGATCCGAAGACATTTTTTTACGTAGTCTACCAGGAAGATGTCTCCTGTACAAGAAATGGAGCACCCTGTTACACAAGTAAAATCAAATTTTCTTATTAATGTCATTTTGATATCGTTGATATCGGTACGAGGTGCATAATGAAACGTTCTAAGCTGTGCTTGTTTGTGTTTCTCTGTGTGCATTACCACCAATGGAGATTTCGATTCAACAGATATTGAACCAAATGAAGTAACAGTAGACAATACGTCAGATAAATTTTCCTCAATTTGACAGTTCATATCTATCTTTTGTAAACTTCCGTCGTCCAATAAAGACTGCAAAAATATTTCATGTTTCTGAATTTCTGTTTCAACCATTTTACTCCCAAGAAATGCTTGTAGGTCCGACGCATACTCTTTGATAGCTGACAAATCAGTTTGCAATAGATCCACCTTTTCAATATTTAAAGCAAGTTTTCCCAGTAAGTCTTCTATTTGTGACTTAACTTTTTGTTCGGCGGCATATAGATCCTGAAGTATTTGTTGTTCTAAGCTTTCAATGTGCTCGTTTATTTTATTACGAATCTGTTTTATTTCGTCTTGAAACTTCTGCCTTTGTTTTTTTATTTCATCAAGATTTTGTTTCCGATCTTTTACAACTCTCTCGGCATTGATTTTGATATTTTTTATATTTTTATCAAAATTTTCCAGTAAGGCTGAAGTCTTTGCTGTTTCAATGACTTTCTCCAACGATAATATTCCAATGCAGTTGGCATGGTATGACTGAATACACAGTGGACAGCATGTACTTTCATGTTGCGGACAATAAATCTGGAATTTTCTGTCATGCTGTGAACAGTATTGTGATATATTGGCTATCGACGAAGGTAATTGTTTATAGTTGTCGACAGATATAACTCCATGAGCACGTGTGCCTTTTGATGCACTGTGATGCTTCAGACATTGGGAACACAGTCCTTCGTCACATTCAGGACACCAGAAGTCCGCCTTTGTTGTTGTGTGCTGAGACTCACAAATGCCACATACTACTGTGCTTGTTGATGCCATATTACTCTTCACTCTGGGGAAATAAGAACACAAATTAAAAGTTTTGTTATGTTTTAATGCTTTAAAAATAATTGACCGCAGTAAGGTGGTATATTCCGTCATTTTAGCTTCCACAAGCAGTGTAAATGGCTACACGAAGTTGATTATACTTTTGTGGATAAGTAGTGCTAAAACATAGGGATAACTCAAATATAGCTGTGTATATATCATTTAGGCCTCTGAGGGGAGTGTAAATCATGTGGCTAAAATTCTTAAAGTAAGTATACGATTCCCTCTGCTCTCCAAATGCTTTTAATAAGAACACATTTTTTGTATAATACACAAATGATTCTATAAAACAGATTTGACTTCTGACTTCATCCTTTAAACATATTTACTTTGACAATGTAAACCGATACTCTTTCAAAAACAAGAATTTTCGCCCATGATATTTTGTAATTCTATTAACTTTTTACAGTCAATTACAATTGACACTTTTTAATTTGTCAGTGGACCTATTTTAGCACAAAATAAAAACCAAATAGCGGGGAGGTACTTTCTCCCCTCCAGGTTATTACACTAAAAAGACATGAAATTAAAAACCAACAAGACTTCTTTAATTTTCTATAATATTTAATTTTCTATATATATAAAGCATATAGTGGCTAAAAGAGAAGGTTTACTAATTAGTAGTTTTTTTTTGGCCCTTTGAATTCGAAAATGATTAAGTGTACCAAACTAAAACTGTCGTAATTTACCGTTTACTGTTTCTAAAGAATCTCCTCTTTTTAGTCGTTATGGTGTTTATTTTAAAACCTAAATGCAATGTACAAACTAAATTTGTTGAAAATGAAAGTATCTTGCTCAGTTTTAGTCATACACCCAAGTAATTCGAGAAAATGAGATTTACAAATATCAACAAAATAATGATGTCGCTAGTATAATTTTTTGAAGATATCATTTCAACGTTCTTTCTCATAACCTTGCTGGAGTATTTTGTTTTGTTTTGTTGTAAAAACATTGCAGGAGTCAGAAAGTATAACTCTCTAAGAGAAATCGCTATGGTGAGTATATGCTCTGGCTGGGTTTTTCCTCGGTAAAGCAATGCAACATCCTGACCGGCATATTTATATAAAAAAAATACATAAGAACACACCACTCATTATGAAAGTAGTCAAAGCATCGTCGGTGCTGTGATCCAGCCAATCTGACTTGAACACCCACAATGTAACTTGAACACCCACAATGTAAACTATTACGGTTAATAATTTCTTTACAAGTGTTTTGTTCGAAGCAGCAGTTGTTGCAAGGCATATATTCATGTACTGAAAGGGATATATATGTAACTTGGGTTAATGTTAGTCTGTCATCCGTTTGTTATCGTTGATTGCCGTCTGTAAAAAATATTTCTTTATTAAAAAAGAAATCAAGTCGTTGTTTTTTTTTGTCTTTTGCTTTTGCTCACTATATATATGGATTTTGTTTATTGTTGAAGGTCGTAGGGGGTTACCTAGCTGTAGTTGCATACATCCTTGTCCTCTTGTTTAATGTGGATAGTTGTCTCATTGGCAATCATGCCACATCTCCTCATCTTCATATTATAACGACTCAGTCCTTCTTAGACGTAACTGATCTTTTAACTTAACTGTAACTGATTTTATCGTGTTTGTCAAGTCCATGTCTAACGCCCCTTTTTACATCGTGTATCAAATTTCATTCATTAATTATCAAGAATTTCACTGATGTTGATACATTTTTTTTTATAATTGTATCTAAAGCAAAATATGTGTGATTCGTATGTCATTTTGAATTCAAATCCAATTATAAAGTTTAAGTATCTTACCTGATTTTAAAAGGTATGTCAATAATACCCTGATGATTAAATTATAAATGTATATGTAGATAAGTGACGACATATTTCATGTGATCCTAATAGATAAAAGAGAAACGAAAGATACCAAAGGGATAATCAAACTCATAACTCGAAAACGAATTGACAAAGCCATGGCAAAAAACGAAAAACGACCGAAAGGCAAACTACAGTATATATATATAAAAAAAGAGGCGAAGGTTACGAAAGGGACATTCAAACTCATAAGTCGAAAATAAACTGACAACGCCATGGCTAAAAAACGGAAAAAGACAAACAGAAAAACAATAATACACAAAATACAACATAGAAAACCAAAAACTGAGCAACACAAACACAACAAAAAACTGGGGGTGATCTCATGTGCTCCGGAAGGGTAAGCAGATCCTGCTCCACATGCGGCACCCGTCGTGTTGCTCATGTTAGTACAAACTCGGTGATAAGTCTAATTCGGTAGGTCACATTCGGGGAAAAGGGGACGGGATTGTAGTTACGACATTTGGAACATATCCGTTGTCATCTGTAAAACGGGTACTCCATAACGGTCAACCAACTCGTGATGTAGTTACGACATTTGGAACATATCCGTTGTCATCTGTAAAACGGATACTCCATAACGGTCAACCAACTCGTGATGGCGTTCGTAAAATTTACGAAGGGATGATTTCAACTTCACCACTTGAAACTCTTGGTTTAATAGCTTCCTTGTGAGCAGCAACCCTCTATCAAGGAAATGATGATAGGAAATGCAAGCCCTGGAATATCGTATCAACTATGAGATATGAACTCCGTATGCAAGCGCTGTTGGAATGTTGCTACATAGAAATGGAAAGTTCATAATTGGGAAGCTGAAATCATCTCTTTTGTCGTAAAGTTTTGTTTTCAACCGACCATCATTGTCAATTTCTAAATGTAAGTCAAGATATGAGGCAGACTTAACTGTATCTGTTGTATCCTTAATCTCAAGTTCGATGGGATAGATGCGTTCAACATAGTCATCAAATCTTGAATTATTTAGTGAGAGAACATCGTCTATATAGCGGAAATTGAAGTTAAAGGATACTGCTAACTTCTTTACTTTCTTCCTAAGAAGTTCCTGTATGAAGTCAGCCTCATATGAATAAAGGAACAAGTCGGTAAGAAGAGAAATAAGAATATGGTATTATTGCCAATGAGACAACTCTCCACCAGAGACCAAATGAAGTAGAAAGTTAGCAACTATATGTCACTGTACGGCCTTCAATAATGAGCAATACCACATAGCAAGCTTAAAAGGGCCCCAAAAAATGACAAATGTAAAACTATTATCTAACCGAAAAGACTAACGGCCTGATTTATGTACAAAGCAATAAACAAAAGACAAACGTGATATACAACAACAAACGAAAACCACTGAATTACAGGCTCCTGACTTGGGACAGGCACATACAGAATGTGGCGGGATTTAATCTAGTTTGCGGTTGAGCAACCCCTTACATGGACAGTGGTGTAACAGCACAACATAAGAACAAACTATACAAAAAAATCAGTTGAAAAGGACCTTACTCGTCAGGATCGATACAAAGCACAAAACCAACAAACAAAAACACAAAAGACACAAAGTATAAAGATCTGAGATTACTAGCAGTTACTGTCAGCTAGTTCAAAGCCAAAAACAACTAATAAAAAACTCATGTATCATAGACTAAAATATCAATCAGTACACATTCAACTTCCAATGGATGTAAAGACGTCATTATCAGTCAAACATGACCTTGTACGATGCCAAAAGATCGACAGATTGTAGGATCGTGAATGTAAATTTGTGTATAACAATAATATTTAGTTGGGTTTTAATTTATAGATAACAAAGTCAATATTTATACCGATAAAAACGATATTCAAAGATCTAACAGTGTTCTAACAGGGCTGGTAAAGAACATCTCCGTAAAAATTAGGATTTGCTATCCCGTTTGCAATAATTTTTCTTCTGGTACAGCCAAACTTCCAAACCAAAATCTTTGTATCTATGGAAGAATTTAGTAAAGGTTTCAAATAATTTGTGGTAACGAAATCCTTGACTTAATAATTTACCAACAATAAATAAATTACGTTCATTGAAATCGAAAACGTCACTACAGACACGGGCATAGCGAACGAGTTGCGATAATAAAACACCGTAATAAGATTCCAAAGGAGCATCACCGTCCAAAAAAGGAAATTTTTTAATATGGAACGAAAAGTCGTCCCTTTTGTCGTAAATTTTTGTGTAGTGTTTCCCTAGGAAAACTGATATATCTAAAAAGGGCATTAGATGTCAAATTTATGTTCAGTGATTCCACTAAAAATCTCATATTTTATTTATAACATTTTAAAATGTCTATCCGAATTACAAAAAGTCTAAAATAAACAATTACAATGCATGGACTCATTATAATGTATCAAAATGTCATGTGTATTTTAGAATAAACAAGTTAAGGGTAAAATTTAATACATGCAAGTCAATAATACATCATCGTTGTTTTTAAACTTATTGACAAAATTTAACCAAAAATCTGACTGCTGAGCGAGCGAAATGTTATTTCACAATTCCGCTTTCATAAATGTTTGAAACAAAACATTTTTTTTTTATTATTTAATGAAAAAATATCCTCAAGATAGCGGTGAGTAATGCTGAATTTATCAATTAAATGGAATTAAGATGGGTCTTTACTGAGTTTGGCCATAAGCTGTGATTCAAATCAACATAGAAACAAGTCTGTTATTAAAGGAGCACAATTCGTGTCCATAGGAATACCTACTAGCTGTCGATAAACTTTAGTTCCGAAACGAACAAAAATGTAGTCAAGGAGAAAATTTACAGCTTGAACCATGTCATCAAATTTAAAATAATTATATCTAGATATAAGAAGATGTGGTATGAGTGCCAATGAGACAACTCTCCATCCAAGTCAAAATTTATAAAAGTAAACCATTATAGGTCAAAGTACGGTCTTCAACACGGAGCCTTGGCTCACATCGAACAGTAAGCTATAAAGGGCCTCAAAAATTACTAGTGTAAAACCATTCAAACGGGAAAACCAACAGTCTAATCTATATAAAAAACGAGAAACGAGAAACACTTATGAACCACATCAACAATCGACAACTACTGAACATCAGATTCCTGACTTAGGACAGGTGCAAACAAATGCAGCGGGTTTAAACATTTTAATGGTACCAAACCTTCACCCTTTTTCTGAAACAATAGTTTAACATCACAACATCTAGCATATTTACATTTGATTTTTACAGAAGAAGGCTTTATATGAGTTGCAGCATGGACAAATTTGCAATCAGATTTTTCAAACGACAATTCAATTAAATAGGAAAACTTTTGTTTGATATGATTGTGTGAAAATGTAGTGTAAAGATTTGAAAAGAAGCTTGAGTTGGATTATTCAATTGGACAGTTCCCTATGCAAACATTCAAATAGCCAAGTAAACACCATTTTGGTCATGGATAGTTTCAGATTTTTGTTTTCTTGCACACAGTATCCAATACCTAAGCTGGCTTGATGTAGTAGTGAGAATTTTTTAACCTTGCTTTCCAAATCAGTCATGTGCAGTTTTTATTTCCTTGTTCAAGATAGTGGTCATCCTGTAGGTAGCTGCACTGTGCATGTTATGTTTTTAACTCCTCAAAAATTGAGTAATCAAATATTGTGCAAACTCTAACTTACGTTTAAATATCAGGAGTGTTATTTCAGATTTTTTCCGTTTTCTTGAGCGCAGTATCAAACCAAAAGCATTAGATATCCAAGCTTACTACTTGTAGTAGCGAGCACTCAAGTTTGCAGTCATCCTGTTGCTAGCTGCACTGGGCAGGTTTTTTATTTTGTGTTTTGGTTTCACAACTAATGGTCTTGATCGGCAAAGGGAGAGGTAGGTTGGAATGCAAGAGGGTTGGACATTCCAATTAAAGCTCCACCTTGTCTCTGATTATCTGTTGATCATGGCAGTTGGAAATGATACTATTATTGTGTCAGTACTCTTACCTGATAAAAATGACCAAACCAGCCAGCAAAATGGCAAAACTAGACATTCGTACTTGAATGAACTGGTCTTAAGAGGTAACCTAAATTTTTCTTAGTTCATATGTACATATGTACACAGACATGAGAATTATTGAGAACTATATTTCAGTGTGTAAAAATTAGTAGCTAATCTGGCTACTTCCTTTTGAAGACCAGTGTTTTTTTTCAAAAGAATTGAACAACAGTTCCAATCTTTCCAAAAAAGTCTGGTCTTTAACCATTTAAATGTATTTTCAAATCAAAAGGACTATACTGGCTATTATATGTCTTATAGTAATACCGGAGTATGTGGTTGTTCATATTTGGTAAATACATTGTGCAGTATGTCATTGCCTGATTTCAACAACATTTTTTTACCCAAAATACAAGGTCCCAAACCAGTAAACAACCGAGATTATCTCAACATATATATCTCAATATTCTGATAAATGAATGAACATAAATGCAAGAAATGGCAAAACGGATCATAAAGTTCAAGGCTGAATCTTTCACTTGATGTGCTACATGTTGATACAACACAAACGTCCCTGTACAAAGCAAATAAAATGTGCACAAGGGAATAGTTATTTCAGCAAGATCAAATGATAACTCGATCATGACCCCATGATTTACACAATCAGCTTCATATCTTAAGGAGTGTCAAAAGACAAGTGAATACAAATATACATTGTTATTCCATCCAATTTTCTAAATCCAAGAATTTTATCAAAAGTAGTTCAAACTGAATATAGCCCATCATTACATGAAAAGTGGATCATCAGAAACGAAATGCTAACTATATATGTAACAAACCATAATACACTGATAAACCCAAAATCAGCTTAATGTCTACAGAAGGCCTCACAATCATTGGACTTTAGAATGATGAACATGATTGACATTATGTACTTCAGGCATAGTGGCAGGTAATATTACAAGTTTTAAATTACTGTTAAATTTCAAAGGAATTGTTTGATGATGAACAATACAGAAAAAAACCACTCAATACTTGAACATAAAAATAAATGTTCATTTCATTTTTGTATTCAAATTTGGCTCAAAATAAAATAACATAAAATAATCAATTCATGAAGATTTAATTATACATACTTTATTATTTTGGAAATGTCAACATAAACTGTACTCTATTGTTTTGTTCAAAAATATGACTATGACTGGACATTATGTGATACCATTCTACCAGTCAGATAAAATTTTTACCTAATTGCAGTTGGAAACATCAGTCATTCGGCAAAGTGGAAATTTTCTGAGAGGGGTTAATTTTTGTAATTATTGCAAGGGAAATAAAACCTTGCCCCAGACACAGTTGTTACCTACCTGGCTATTTGAATTTTTCATAGGGGACAGTCCCATTGAATAATTACATTGTTCAAAATTTAAAAAATGATACACATGCAGTATTTTGTCAATTGGTAAAAAATAATTATCAAACAAATAGACCAAGACATAAGCAGTGTAATATAGTTGCTAACATCTATGTCATTTGGTTTTTGGTGGATAGTTGTCGAATTGGAAATCATACCACCTCTCTTTATTGTATGTTATAACTACATGTGGAAAACATGACAATTGTATTTATAAAGAGAGTTGCTTCTGTCTCCGACTGTAGTGAATGGCTGAAAGGATAGTATAGTAACAGTTTTACAGTCAGATAAAGTGATATTAATTCCTAAATGGCAAATAGAACACCATTTGCTTTAAAAACCATACGTAGTCTTAAAACTTCATTTGAAGCTTTTTCGATTTAAAATTTTTTTTAAAGCAGAATTGAGCAAAGGAATTATGTATAAATAAATGTGGATTGTGTCCATGGGACACAGATGATGCCCCCGCTTGCATATCATATAAAGATATAAAGGGACATAACTGAAGAACGGAAAAGTGACCCTACCCAAATTTGTACTTAATATGAGTTTTGTAGTAATAAGCATTGTGTATAAGTCTCATAACATTTGGTTGAAGCAAACTAAAGTTAGAGAACGGAAACGAAAAATTCAGCAATTTTTATGTTTATAAAGGGGTATAACTCAAGAAGGGTAAAAGTGACACCACCAAATTGCAAACCTTATCTGTATTAAGGATGTATTCTTCTGACGTTTCAGTCTCGTTGAAATCTCGTTCTGGAATTATTTCCAAAACATGTGATACAAGTGGAAAATGTCAATGAATTAAAAAAATGTCATAATCAAACTTAACTCTGTCAAGGACGTATAACTAACATATACATATCTAATATACGTCCTTGACTCTGTGAAAAAAATTGTGTATTTACAATAAGTAGTTATTGAGTAATAAATTTTTCAAATTTTATTACCGATCAAGTCAGTCTTTTTAGCCAAAATTTTGAGAAAATGGGTGAGGGGTACAAGAAATGATTTTACCAGAAACCTGTACATCCCATATCAATTCTTTCTTTTCAAAATTTCTTAGATATGTATTTTACCAATCATTTATAACAAAGAAGTTGAAATAATATGCATTTTGTTCTTAAAATAGAGAAAAATCACAAATTTACAAAATTGACAGCATGGTAAATTTGACACGAAAAAGCATCAAAATATGATAAAACTTTCTACAGTAACACCTACCTATAGTTTTTTTAAGTTAAATTTATTCAGATTAGTCCACTTTATCTTTATTGAAAGTATGAAGAAAAGTTTAATTGTGGAACTGTGATTTTTTTTCATGATAATAGCCCAGAAATAGGTAAAAATTGATGAATAATGGGAAAATCATCAAAATTGGGTACTTTCAAAGGGCCGTAGCAAAAAAAGATGTGAACCACCATATGATTTTTTCTTCACCAATTATTTTTTTACAGTCATATAAACCCAAAAATCAGGTTAAGAAAAAAAGTTTAATTTTAGAAATTTTTGGCTCCTCAGAGGTGTACATCCTTAAGTAGTAATAAGCATTGTGTATAAGTTTCATAACATTTAATTGAGGCAAACTAAAGTTAGAGAACGGAAACGAAAAATTCAGCAATTTTTATGTTTATAAAGAGGCATAACTCAAGAACCGTTATTGTGACTGCACCCAATTTCACACTTGATCTGTGTTTTGTGGTAATAAGCATTGTGTAAAAGTTTCATAACATTTGGTTGAGGCAAACTAAAGTTAGAGAATGGAAAGCAACTTACGGACGTACGGACGGACGGATGGACGAGGGTAAAACTTAATGCCCCCTCCGCTACGGCAGGGGCATAAAATTTTTCGACTAAATTGTTCACTTATTCAATGGGAGATTCCCATTTCTAACTTATCAGAAATTGAAAATTTTTACAATTTTCCCCAAAAAGTATGTTCTAGATGAAGGTTTTGATTTCAGTCATGAAAGATCTGAAATGTTAGCATAGCAGGATTTCAAAAATAAATTATGAAATTATATAAAAACAAGAGTGCACATGCTGAAATGTCTCGCCTGCTTAACTGATCATTGATTTTCTGTTGAAAGTCTTAAAGATAAAGGTTTTACTAAAAGCATCACATAAACTTAACATTTGTGAAGATCTATGACAATGAGGTCAAGGTAAGATAAATCCTGTCAAACAAACATATACACCTTACAATTTTTTTATACACCACATAAAGTTGACCTATTGCTTATTGTATTTGAATAAACTGCTTCAACAAGCACAGCTGGATACGACCGCAGAGTTCCAACCCTGAACAGTTGGGGCAAAAATGGACACAATATTCAAGCTTGATACAGGTCTGAATTTGGATTGTAATTAAATATTTGACACATGATAGGTTTCTTAAATATTGAGGAAAAAAAAAATTGTCTTCGGACGAAGCTCACGCCGACGACGACACCATACCAATATACAACCGCAAAAATTTTTTGCGGCATAAAAACAGACTAAAACACAAAAACTTAACACTGACCAATGAACCATGAAATGAGGTAAAGGTAAGATTATACGTGCCAGACAGACATGTGCACCTTACAATCATTCCATACACCAAACATGGCTGACCTATTGCTGTTAAAATTTGAAAAACAGACCAAAACACAAAACTTATAATTGACCAATGAACCAAAAACATGAGGTCAAGGTCAGATGATACCAGCCACACAGACATGTACACCTTACAAACATTCCATACACCAAATATAGTTGACCTATTGCTTATAGTACTTGAAAAACAGACCAAAACACAAAAACTTAACATTGACCAATGAACCATGAAAATTAGGTCAAGGTCAGATGAAACCTGCCAGACTGACATGTACCCATTACAATCGTTCCATACACCACATATACTTGTCCTACTGCTTATAGTATTTGAGGAATAGACCTAATCATGTAACTTTTAACCTTGATCACTGGTCCATGAAATGAGGTCGAGGTCAGGTGATCCCTGTCTGACGGACATGTAGATGTTGCAAGGAACCCAATATAGTTATCCTATTACTCATAATAAGTGAGAAATTCACATGAAAAAAATCTCAACTTTTTTTCAAGCAGTCACTGAACCATGAAAATGAGGTCAAGGACAATGGACATATGACAGACGGAAACTTCGTAACATAAGGCATCTGCATACAAGATATGAAGCATCCAGGTCTTCTACCTTCTGAAATATAAAGCTTTCTACAAATAGTTTACACCGCCACTGCCGGATAGTAATACCTATGTCTCACATACTGCAACTTTCGTCACAGGCGAGACAAAAAACGATATTTTAGCAAATTTATATGATTAAATCACTTTTCATGTAACTTCCAATTAATAAATTTACTTACTTTTCACCAAGAGTTCAAATTGTATTTCACACAGCTAAGATTGGGTAAGTATTTTACATTTCAAACTAGCACTATTAACATTGCTGATTTGCTGCAGTCATCTTGTTTAACTAAGACAAGGTATTTTACCACTTGACTAGTTATGTTAAATGATCCAATCTGCAATTTGGTAAAATTATTATTTGACTGCTAAGCTAGGTATGCAACACATATACAGATATTGATATAGAAGTAATTCACCAACATGTATATTTAATGCACCAACATATTAAGTGAAAACTCATATTTTGTAGTTTAGTATTTTTTAAAATTTCTACAATATATGTCATTATCTGATTGTTTTTTCCCTGAAACATTTACCTCATTTATTCAGAAATAACACCTGCAAGGTAAAAAGCATAACCATACCAGATCTGGGATTATTTTGAACATAAGATGAAAGACTTATATAAAATAATTCTACTTTTTAGTTGTTCTATAACAGATAATTTATACTTTTCAGCATTGTTCAAAATGGTTATATTACCAAATATTCTGGCCTTCTTTTACTTTTCAGGTTCCAACCCATATAGAGCTATACTAAACTAACCCTTTCCTTAACCTATACTTAACCCTAAAACCTTACCCTAACTTAGAACAAGATTTTACCATATCATAACCATTGGTGAACCTTTATCCTTAATTACAGGGACTTCTAAAATAAAAGAAGGCCTCTCACATCTGCTAAAATATCATGCATTCCGGTCAGATGAAATGTTTATAAACAAAAAACAAATCCTGACCTTTCACATAATGATTTACAAATGATGTGATCTGACAGCAGAATTTAATGACTAGATTCACAAAAACATATTTTATCCAACACTGAACATAAAATATAACATGGTCTTGAAAATGAAAACATTTGACCCAACAAAGTCAATGTAAGTGAGGGATTGTTGGTTGATTAATGTCCACTGGCATTTGACTAAAAAGCTTAATGTCAAAATGAAAGCATTCTATATATATATATATGCCATATTTACTAGTTTGACATCTTACTATTAATTGAAAGATATATCATCAATTTGCCTGGTCTTAAATTTTTCAGAAAATCCTCACTTTTATAATGGTAAATTATTGAAGAATACTGCTAAAAAAAATAACCTATCAAAATCTGTTTATTAGAATAGGTCAATAAGCAGCCTAAAACTAGATGGGACCTAAATTGTAAGTCAATGAAGAGTGAAATGTAGGTCAGAAAGACCAGCCTTTTATTGAAGCTATTTTTCTTACCAAGATGTAACTATAAACTAAGTTTTATGGTTGTAGATTCCTTCATATCTGAGCTCAGATGTAAGATGTAATTGAATTCAATGAAGCATGTAGTTCATGACTTTATAGGTAAATGTCACCTTTTGGAAAGAGTTGTTATATTATATTTAACCTCACACCAAGCTAAATGTTTGCAGCTTATTTGGTATTGAAGAACTGGATTTGGAGTTGACTAATCAAACTCAGTTACTGATTTAATATCTGATAACTGAAATTAGCATTGAACACAGATGTTTACATCAGATATAACATTAATAAAAGCCACTGGTCTGATGCATGAATAATGGGTCCTGTCACCTTCATCTTACTGCACAAAGTAAGACTATCCACCTGCACACAAAATAAAATGGCTGTGTCTCTTGTGAGTTGGATGTGGACATGTATGAAGAGAGTACACAGGTAATTTCTTCAAATGAACAAATAAAATGCTTCGCTGAGCGCAGCCTGATACGACCACAGAGGTCGAACCCTGAACAGTTGGGGCAAATTTGGACACAATATTCAAGCTTGATACTGTCTGAATTTGGATTGTAAATAAATGTGGTCAAAGATCTTATAAATCCATTGCGCAATACTGTGCAATTGAAGATTTCTTCTTGAAACTTTTCAAAAATTTGAAATTTTAAAAATTTTGAAAAAAAAATATGAATCCCTTAAAAAAATTGGGAAAAAAATCCCTCCCCCCCCAACTTTTTGAAACCCCCTAGAGCAATAACCTCAAAACTCAATCCCAGCCTTTCCTTTGTAGTATGGAACCTTGTAGTACAATTTCAGAGAGATCCATACACTTACACACAAGTTATTGTCTGGAAACTAGAAAAATACTTGTTTTTGGCCCCTAATTCCTACATGTTTGGGGCAATTAACCCCAAACTCAATCTCAGCCTTCCCTTTGTTATATGGAACCTTGTGGTACAATGTCAGAGAGATCCATACAATAACACACAAGTTATTGTCTGGAAACTAGAAAATGCTTGTTTTTGGCCCCTTTTTGGCCCTTACTTCCTAAACTGTTGGCCCCATAACCCCTAAAATGAATCCCAACCTTCTACTTGTGGTATTAAACATTGTGGTACAATTTCAGAGCAATCTAAATACTTATACACAAGTTATTATCCTGAAACTAGAAAAATGCTTGTTTTGGGCCCCTTTTTGGGCCCTAATTCCTAAACGGTTGGGACCATCATCCCCAAAATCAATCACAATCTTCCTTTTGTGGCATTGAACCTTCTTAAAAAATTTCATAAAGATCCATTCACTTAAACTAAAGTTCTTGTCCGGAAACCAATTGCTTCGGACGATGACGCAGACGAAGACGACATCATACCATTATATGATCCCAAAAAAATTTTTGCGGTCATATAAAAATATGAGCAATACATAAACAGTTTAGTCACGTTTCTCCAACATTTGATAATTAGACTAAAACAACATTAAGGATTAGGGGGTCCTCATAAGGACTGGCATCTTGATATTTACCTGTAATTCACCTATTTCAGTTCTTAACTAAAATATTGTAAAAAGGGATATTGTTTAAAGATATATATTTAAACATTTACAAACCATTTTTTTACAATAATTGGTTTTTCATATATTTTGGTCAAATATAACCAGAAACTGTTACCTAATTATTTTAATCCGTATTTGATTTACAAAATTAAAGAGTTATTAAACAAAAATTCCATGAATAAACAAGGAAAATTCAAATCAAACTAAAAATTTAATAAAATTTATCAGCAATAATCTCAAAATGATTATTTTTTTAAATGAATTTTTATTGAAAATAACATGAAGAATCAAAATGTTCACTGACTGTACCTCATTTTAGTAATTTATTCTATTACTTGATATATTTTTGTATTTGTGTTACATTTATATGTCCAAATCTAAAACGATGCGCAACAACAAAGTTTTATATACGTAGAAAGTCACCTAAAGCTGTTGTCTTCTAGTGCGAAGAACCATATATCTACCTAGTTCGGTCTGTATATCATAAGAGCCGAAGTCAGTGCTCCTGACATGCTGTCTAAGTAGAACCATATATCTACCTAGTCGTTCTGTCTGTATATCATAAGAGCCGAAGTCAGAGTTCCTGACATGCTGTCTAAGTAGAACCATACATCTACCTAGTCGTTCTGTTTGTATATCATAAGAGCCGAAGTCAGAGATCCTGACATGCTGTCTAAGTAGAACCATATATCTACCCAGTCGTTCTGTCTATATATCATAAGAGTCGAAGTTAGAGTTCCTGACATGCTGTCTAAGTAGAACCACATATCTACCCAGTCGTTCTGTCTATATATCATAAGAGTCAAAGTCAGAGTTCCTGACATGCTGTCTAAGTAGAACCATATATCTACCTAGTCGTTCTGTCTGTATATCATAAGAGCCGAAGTCAGAGTTCCTGACATGCTGTCTAAGTAGAACCATATATCTACCCAGTCGTTCTGTCTATATATCATAAGAGTCGAAGTCAGAGTTCCTGACATGCTGTCTAAGTAGAACCATATATCTACCTAGTCGTTCTGTCTGTATATCATAAGAGCCGAAGTCAGTGTTCCTGGCATGCTGTCTAAGTAGAACCATATATCTACCTAGTCGTTCTGTCTGTATATCATAAGAGCCGAAGTCAGAGTTCCTGACATGCTGTCTAAGTAGAACCATATATCTACCTAGTCGTTCTGTCTGTATATCATAAGAGCCGAAGTCAGAGTTCCTGACATGATGTTTAAGTAGAACCATATATCTACCTAGTCGTTCTGTCTGTATATCATAAGAACCGTAGTCAGACTTCCTGACATGCTGTCTAAGCAGAACCATATATCTACCTAGTCGTTCTGTCTGTATATCATAAGAGACGAAGTCAGTGCTCCTGGCATGCTGTCTAAGCAAATAAAAGAGTCAGTCCTGTATATGACCACTTTTTCCACAAAAAAAAGGGAGAAAACAAATTGGGTACATCATGTCGTGAACTATCAGGTGTTTAACTGCGATAACTGGCTTGGTAAATTGTGAGCTACAAGTATTCTCAATTTGTCACTTAAGCTTTCCACAATTAATGCAAGTTGAGTAAGAAATTTAGATATACTACATCTTTGATAATAAGCAGCGTTTGATACTTTTATATAAGCTTAATGACTCAAGCTATTATCAATTCTTAATAGCTCTCGGAATATAAAATGTTTATTTTTATTCAAGATCACATCGTTATGTAATCAATAATACATTATTATGGAAAATAGAGAAAAATAATATGAAAACAAACTAAAATAAAATTTACTTCACTGTGCTAGATAATATTGACTTTTAAAATCTTTGGAAACTATTTAAAAATATATGAAAAACCAATTATTGTAAAAAAAAAAAAAAAAAAATTGTTTATGTTTTAATATATATCATTAAAAATACCTCTTTTAACAATATTTTAGTTAAGAACAGATGTGAATTACAGGTACATATCAAGATACCAGTCCTGAAGAAGACCCCCTAATCCCTAATGTTGTTTTAGTCTAATTAACAAATGTTGGAGAAATGTGATCACACCACATAAACATGCAACCAATCTATACAAAAATAAACAAGCAATTAAACAGAATAGACATAAACATATAATCACACTGTCGACATAAAACATATTCCCAAATTGTTCAGATATAAATCAATAGGTAACCAAACTGTTGACAATAAATGTACATTTATAAACATCATGAATCCTTGAAAGTATAGTTTTAAGAAATTGCAGACATCAAGACCGTAGAAAATGTGTTGTACAAAAAATATTTGGTCTGTGTAAACACTATTTCCTTCAAAATACAAGAACTGTTCTATTACACTTTATACTGTGTTTTCCTTAAAGGATTTATGCATGGTGGAACCCCATCAATTAATTTAGGCATGTTATTCTTAAATTTGAAACTCCCTATAACTCTTTATAAGCCTCCATCCTTCAATATTCATGACCAACCCAAAAAATTCTTCCAATTTTTTCAGGAAAACACTGACTTATTCATAAAAGATAAACATTCCTTCTAGGACCTGGTAACAAAGCTTCAATCAAGTGATGTACAGTTTTGTTTTGCATTTCCTATGGTGTCCTGTCTTACACATTGTCTTTAGGTTCATACATGAATGTCAAGTGATATGACTATCATAGTTTGCGACAATCAACCACCAAGTTTTACCTATATTGAACATTCTGAGATTATAACTCTTTCACACTGGACAATTAACATTTAAGGTTATGAATCATACAAATAAAGTCTTTTTACATGTGTATTTGTGTAGTCTGTTACTTAAAATGAAAAAATTAATGCTTAAAATGCAAAATGATATACAATAGTCAATGAAAATGAAAGTTAAATGAAGAATAAATTGATTACATATTAGATTACATTTACATTTCATGTATATCACGTCCTTATATACCAGACATCTTAAGACAAATAAATGTTCAACATGTGAACTGAATCTGTGTCACATATGATAAACACATCACATAAGGGACGACATCAAAAGATCAATGTAGGATAAAAACTTAAATCAATTAGTTTGGGGGTTAAAATTGCTGCAAGTTTTGTTTATCCAAAATCGATTTTACATATATCCATATTGATCAATCAATTTTTCCCAAATTAAGTTAAGAGGGGGGTGGGGGGGGGGGGGTCAGTGAAAAAACTATGTGAATTAAGTTTTTTATCCTACATTGAACTTTTGATGTCGTCCCTAAGAAACATTTTTTCTGTTTCATCTATTATGGAATATCTCTGTTGTTCATGAGCAAACAATCACATGACAAACACTTTCTCAGTTTCATCTATATGGAATATCTCCTTTGTTCGGGGACAAACAATTCGACCATCATTACCATCAGCCATCTCATTTAGTGACTGTAAAAATTCAGAATTATTATTCTAAAATTCATATGCAAATTTAAAAAAAAATTTATTCTGTAATAGATTGTCAAGTCATTTTCATTAAGAAATATATAACCATTTTACTTGCAGACCTCATAAGATAAAAAAGTACAGAAATGACTTATTTTGCATTACACCTTTTTTTGGTCCTGTATAATTTTACTGACAATAGCCGCATAAAAGTTCTCTTCATCAAATTTATGTTTCAAATAACCAAGTTGAACTGTAAACTACTGATCAACATTGATACCCCTATATTTAGTATTCCTTAAACAGGAAGTTTTTAAAAGAGCAATAAATGAGTAAACTCATCACACCGTATAGTATGCTCACATGCATGTCAATTCAAATTTCAGGGTGGTCAGATTCATAGTTCTTGTGAAAAATGTTAAACAAATTTCATACATGATCAGTATGTGTACATAAGTAAACAGTGAATATGAGATCCATCACAGGGTAAAGCATGTTCACATTAAGCCTGATAACAAATTACAGGATACTCTATAGTTCCTCAGAAAAATGCAAAGAAAATTTCCTACATGGCCATGATGTGTAAAGAAAATTCATATATTCAGTAAACACGAAGTTGATGAGCCATGAATGTGAAAATGCTTCATACAGTAAAGCATGTCAACATGAAGGTTGATACCAAATTTCAGGTTGCTTGGACTTAATTCCTAAGAAAAATGTCATGAAAATTTCATACATGATCTTTATATGTATGAATATATAAGTATTATATGAGATATGCAATTGAAGAGCGATGAATATGAATATGACAGTATAGCATGCTCACATAAAGTCTGATACCAATTTTTAGGAAGCTCTGATATGCAATTCCTGAGAAATATGCAGTAGAAATTTCATGGGTCAGACAGACCAACTGACAGACAAGGGGTGAAAACAGTATATATCAACTCTTTCAGAGCAAGGGTATAAAAATGTGTAAGAAAAATTACTTGGGTGCTTAAATGAAAACTTAATTAATGTTACAATAAATCTGTTTGGAAGTGTGCATTGATTTCATAAAATAATAAGGAATTCCAAATTATGTATCATCTTTTATTTCCTTGTTCAATTTAGTGGTAATCCTGTTGGTAGCTGCACTTTGCAGGATTTTTATTGTTTGTTATACTTTTATGACATTTGGTCTAGATAGTCAAAGGTGGTGTTTGTGTGCACATAAATCTATTTTATCCCTACCAAATTTTGTGCCTGTACCAAGTCAGGCTATCTGGACGATATGCTGTTCATTGTTGTGTGTCATTGTTTGTGTCAATTTTCTCAGAATAGGGTTGTTGTTTGGTGTTGTGTTATACTGAACAATATTTCTGGATACTAATGTTATCTTTTTATGTAGTATTAAGTACCACACATTTATCAAATGAGAGAAATTCAATAAAGAAGTTGAAGTATGTTTTTTGTACTCTAAAATTACAAAAATTTGTAAGGGTTCATGAACCCAGTGAACCCAGTGTCTGAGGAAAAAATTAATTCTACTTTTGCTGTTAATCAAGTTTGGCTCAACAAAAGTGAGGAAAAAAATTAATTAAAATATTCCTCTCTGTACTATCTTTTGATTGTAAGTAGCTTCTGTCCAAGTTTGGTAAAAATCCAGGATAGCTTATGAATCTAATAAATGTTTTAAAAATTTAAACAGCAGACTGTATGTAATGTTAACTGGAAGAAAAACTAAGTCCATTTATAAGTAAAATACGGAAAAATGGAACAAAATTTTAACAAAATTTCCTTGTAGATACTAGATTTTAATCATAAACAAGCTTCTGTCCAAGTTTGGTAGAAATCCAGGATAGTTTAAGAAAGTTATTAAAATTTCAAAAACTTTAACCACAGAGTGAATATTTGTGGACGACGCCGACGGAATGTAGGATCGCTATGTCTCGCTTTTTCGACAAAAGTCAAAGGCTCGACAAAAATATTGCTTAAATTTCTGACAAATCCAATTGACCAATTCAGAAATTGCATTGCATTATGGGATTGCTACTCAATTTGTTCAGACAATATTTATGAGGACAAATAATCAACACAAAAGCTGTCCAATAAAAACATATATGGGACACAGGGAAGGCAACTTGATTTTACCACTATGGATTGGTGTGAAATATATTATACATGGTTAAAATTTAGGAAGACCTCTATAATTGCCTCTATAGGTGGTCACTCTATATCTGAAGTGCCTTCCCTGGGTACCATGTATGTTTTAATTAATGAACTCAAACATAATTTAACAAAATATATAAAAAAAAAAAATTTGTTAGGGTTCTGTGGAACCCAGTGTCTTGCCTACTTTTGCTGTTGTCTATGTTTTTAGTGTGATAGGGGAATGCACATAATAGATTTACAGTTAATGAAATAAAAAGTTTGAAATGTATGAAAAAAAATTTTGCTTGTAAATAATGAATACAGTATGCAATCAAATCTATAGATTTATAAAAGAGTTGAAACATAAATTTATTGAATGGGGAAAAAATCATTAAAAATTTTCCTCTAGATACTACCTTTTGATTGTAAGAAGCTTCTGTCCAAGTTCGGTAAAAATCCAGGATGGTTTATGAATCTTATAAATGTTTTAAAAACTTTAACTGCAGACTGTATGCAATGTTAACTGGAAGAAAAACTAAGTCCATTTATATGTAATATACGGAAAAACAGGAAATATTTACAAAATTTCCTTCTAGGTACTAGCTTTTGATCATATAAAACAAGCTTCTGTCCAATTTTAGTACAAATCCAGGATAGTTTAAGAAAGTTATTAAAATTTTAAAGACTTTAACCATAGAGTGAATGTAAAGTTAACTGGCAGAAAAACTAAGTCCATTCATAAGTAAAATACGTATAAACAGGATTTTTTTTTTACAAAATTTACTTCTGGATACTACTATCTGATGATCATAAACAAGCTTCTGTCCAAGTTTGGTAGAAATCCAGGATAGTTTAAGAAAGTTATTAAAATTTCAAAAAATTTAAGCATAGAGTGAATCTTTGTGGAAGCCGATGACGATGACGGAATGTAGGATCGCTATGTCTCTCTTTTGCGACAAAAAAGAAGTTAACTATCTGAATTGGTCCTTTGAAGAGTTGCATTCCAGACTTTCCAATAATCAAAATATGATTAGCCCAAATATTAATTTTTTTACAATAATTACTTACATTATAACCATAGACATGACCATTGGGTAATGCCAATGGTGGATTGTGTTCATTGAGAGCTTGTCCAGAGATAGCACATATCAACTTAGAATTAGCACAATGTGAGTAAGGTAAGCCTTTCCCAAGTTCATTCAGCTGACAGTTACAGACTGGACAGTCAGTGCTTTTTCTCATTGCATGTTGCTTGTAACACATTCTGGTTTCAGTTAAGGTGAATTATGTAAAACATCATCTTAGATTATGAGTTACCCTATTAGGAGGAGGAGATAACATGAATCAGGAGGTTAGACAAACATTTTAATAACCCTCTAAGTCAGGGTCAATCATAATCTTGGCTACTGTTGTTAAAAAATAGTGATGAATAAATAGTTTATCTGATACAAGTTGTTACTGACAAAATCTACTTGATATCAATTATACTTTGTGTGTGTAAATTCCGTCTGAAATTCATAGTGTGTTTTGTTTGGTATTTATTATTTACCAAAATGAATGGGTATTCACAAAACTTTGTTTTTACTTAAAGACTGGCATGAGGTTGTAATTGCTCTTTTTGAAGAAAGTAAGATTTTAAGCAATTGTATGGGTTATTTAGGATATCATATTATATTATTACAGTGTAAAGGATACGGTGTTTTCAATGCTGAAAGACCTGCTTGTAAGGTAATTGTGAACACAGAATCTGTATTAAGTTGGTGGAGTTTGAAATTTTCAAATCTAAATTGTTTCACAAGGTCTGCCCAGGAATTCTCATCCAATAAGTCCTGCAATTACAAACAATATACATAATGATATTAAACATTATCTTAAATTTGTCCATTAGTACAGCATTCAAATACAAAATTAAGAGCTTATTTTTTGCCACATATAAATGAGTATAAAAAATAACCTGTCCAAGAAAATTTCAATGGCAACTTGAACAAAAAATAAACTAATCGAGAGGCAATTAAAATAAATAATATCAATGTTCATACACAAAGAAATATTAACAGAAAAAACTAAGAGTTTGTATGCAACTGACATTTAATTTCTCATTCTTTTATTACACAGCAATTTTTGTTGTTGAATGTAGAAATTAAAATAGCAATACTTTAACATGTAAGTTATGCAAAATATTCAAAGTCAAGGAACCATGACTGAAGGTATATGGCCAAACAAACTCCATAGAAATGATATGTGCCAATGTCAATACAACTGCATACCAATTATTATTGACTTACCACTAGTGGTTCCCCATAAACTGACCTAATCACAAACTAATACATTGTTGATGCTGCCGCAGACGCCAGAAACAGCATACCTATGTCTTGCTTTTTGACTCTGTCAAGGCGAGACAAAAACAACACCGAATGTTACCTGTCCCTTTACTGAAGCTACTTACTTTGTAAGATGAATTGAAGAACAAGCCAGGAATGCTAACAGTCCCATAACTTTTTTATTTACTTTAATTTGTATGGTGATTTGGAAGAACAACTTTGATATTTCACTCTTTATTAACTTCATTTGTATGGTAATCTGGAAAATCTCATTTTTGACAACAATCCAAATAAAAAACAACATATAAGTTATAACAGTCCTATTTCTCTTGTAAGGTGTTCTTGAAGAATGATAAAATACAGGGGTCCCTAAGTATTCAACCTGGGCTACTTAGGTATTTAAATATCAGGAAATGTTTGAATAAAAATATTTGTTATCGTAAAAAAAAATAAAATAAATGGGGAATGTGACCATGGGACACAGATGATGCCACCGCTTGCATATAGCGTTAAAAAGGGACATAATTCAAGCTGTAAAAGTGATGCTACCCAAATTTGTACTTAATCTGAGTTTTGTGGTTATAAGCATTGTGTATTTGTTTCATAACATTTAGTTGAGGCAAACTTAAGTTAGAGAACAGAAACGAAGAATTCAGCAACTTTTCCATTTGTAAAGGGGCATAACTCTAGAATGGTAAAAGTGACGCCACCAAAATTCATACATGATCTGTGTTTTGTGGTAATAAGCATTGTGTATAAGTTTCATAACATTTGGTTGAGGCAAACTAAAGTTAGAGAACAGAAACCAATTTTGGGACGTACAGATGTATGTACAGGACGTATAGACAGACAAGGGTACAACTTAATACCCCCTCCACTAGGGCGGGGGCATAAAAATAAGAATGATAAAATCTAGCTACTTACTTTGTAAGGTGATTTGGAAGAACATCCAGGGAATGCTAATAGACCCATTACTCTCTGAACCTCTGCTAGTTTTTGGTCATCTTCTAATACAGAAAAATGTTTTCTTGCATGTCTAAAAAAAAAAAAAGATTAAACAGATAAAATAACTAAACGACTACTTTCAATAGGTACTAATAATGATCTAAAGTGTATTAGCTTATTTTACAAATTTTATTGTAATGTTTTAAAACAATTATCAACTTTAATATATTTACTAGTTTGTCACATGTTTTTGAGTCTTATGCAAATAATTCAAAAAAAGAATATTTCTTTCCAATCTAGACTGTCTGCTACAATATAGCTGTTTTATATTTTGAATTCCATAATAATATGAATTTTGCAATTTCAAGGAGCAAACAGGTTTGTGAGGTTATATTTTTGTTTCTTATTGACAAAACTTCTGATCTTCCTTACAAAACAAATTTAGGTGAGGTTTTATCCCTACCACGAAATAAGCAAAATTTACCCCTTTGCAAAAATGTCTAGTAACCTGTTTCAAAAGTCCTATATCACTTGCTATGCATTGCACACTCCAAACCTGCTAAGAAACCTTTATCATTATTTTGCCATTTCACCATGTAGAACGCCACATGTGGGGTGTGGGCTATGTTTGACACGAGGTGGCGGTTTTGAAGCTTTTTATCCTGAAACTTGCATATGAAGTGTCAAAATCTCCAACACGGAAAACTGGGGAGAGATGTTTGAGAAAACGGAGCACTGGAAACTGGAAATTTTGATACTTTTACTTACCTCGATCACTTTCTCCACTTCAAAACCACCACCCGTGTCATACATAGCCAAAACCCCGCATGTGGCGTTCTACACGGTGCATTTTTATAAATATAATGAAGTGAATGACACATGACAGAATCTATGCTTTACTTTGTATCAAATTATGGACCTATATCAGTTCAGGACTATAGCCCTCTTACAGATATTAGATATTAGGGTTGATATAGTTAGAGATCTAGATGTATTCTCAGTAAATCTCATCAATAATAATTATCATATGAATGATAAGATTTTTCATTTTGTTTTGGGGAAATTTAATCCAGTGATACATTTTTTTTTTATGTAAAAAAGATGTAAATAGATATATTCATTGTAAAATGCAAATAGATACATATACAGTTGAATGATGTCTACAAAATGAAAAGCCTGGTGTTTTCCACACATTGTTTTCTGGTCAACCCGTATCAGATTATAGTTTTGGTTTAAGGCAGTTTACGATGAAATAGTGGTAACTTCAATTTGAAGCTTAGTATATAATATATGCAAAGTTAGGGTTTTGTTCCAGATTTCTTTTCACTGAACATGGAAATGTAATAGTGGGAGCAGAGCATTGTGTCTTACGGACACATATATATATTCTTGTTTTTAATGTTTCAAAAATGATATTTATATCTTTATTTCTTATCTTTAAAAGATTTTGTATGAATACATGACTGTATATATCATCTTAATATATATTGTTTCATATGTTGTCAATGGAATAATTTGCACCAACTTTCATGGGATAACTAGATGATAATCCCAGTAAAGAAATTTATACCATCGTATAGTTTATCTTTTAACCATTCCTCCAGATAGAAAATATCTTAACTTACTTTACTGCCTCTAAACATCTGCTGTTTCTTATATGTTCTATAAACTCTTGTTTTCTCAGTTTAAATTCTAATGTACTCTGCAAATAAACAAGTAAAAAGGAAACAAAAAGATTATCATCAAAATAAATAATGTAACTGGCTTTGTCATTGTGAGGTCATAACTGCACACCTTGATATAAATGTAAATCTAAATGTTGACTGATTTTGGTTCAGATAACACTGCCAAGTGAGGATAAACATACTTTTTTTGCAAGGATGTGTGTCTCACAAAGGTAACAATATCATTTTGGTCCAAATGTGTGACACATGTCTTCCAGAAGGAATTAGTCTTTTAAAATGCCTTTTAACAAGAAAATTTGGCTAAAACAGGAATAATACCATAATTTTGAACCCAGCAATACTATTAAAAGCAACCAGGTAGCAAAATGCTTGGTCCATTTAAATCTGCATACTGTGGATTCGTTTATTTTTGTGCGTACCAATTTACGTTGATTGAGGAAAAATTGTATTATCATGGATATTTGATTTTGTGATTTTGCTAAAGCCAGTAGAAAATTTGTTCTTTATTATACATTTAAATTTGCTACATGATGCATATGATTTAACCTCCCATTTTCTAGCAAACATGTTGGAATATTGTTACAGAACAATTGTATAAAAAATGTAAAACATGATATGAGGACCTGAAGTGCATTTACAAATCTATAAAGGAACATGTACGGTGACCTATTAGTTGTTAATTTCTGTGTCATTTGGTCTCTTATGGAGAGTTGTCTCATTTGCAATCAAACCACATCTTCTTATTTTTATATGAATAAATTATCTAAATTATGAAATCTTACTTTCATTTTCCTCAATTTGTTTTTATTTTCATAACACCATGTAAGACAAGGTACAACTTCTTTCCTTTGTAAAGATTCTTCTATCTTTTTTGAGGTCAGGAAAAGTTCAATATTTGTCAAATCCTGAAACAAATATCAAATATTCACAAGATTTTTCCATTTCCAGGAAATAACATTGTAGCAACTAACTCTCACATAAATGAATGTATATCAATTTTTTTCATATATACATATGTCCTAAATATAAAATATTTTTTATAAAGGTGAAGGAAGAGACATTACAAAGTGAATTTAGGGTTTCCCTCTATATACATGATATATGGTGGTAGTAGCAATATAAACTATCATGATGTTTTATAGTGGCATTTCACTTTCTGCCACTATATGTAGTGGCTGGCCAATGGCCACTTCACATCAGGGCAGTTTACAATGATTACAATAAAACATCATGTCTTTTCCACCATGACATTTTGACCTACCACTATGAATAACTCTGGCCTGCCACCATGAAAAATAGTGGTATTAGGACAAAATTGACATGATTCATAAGAGGAAAATCCTTCATCCAATATTTAAAAGTACTGTAAGTAAATGGCACCAAATTGCACCTAAAATCAAAGTTATTTCAGAATTTCTCTAACTAAAAAAAATTTGCTGAATCTATGAACTGAAATTAGTCACTGCTATTTTTGTTTAAAATATTTCCCTTACATGTACATGAGTAAACTTGCTATGAAATGACAGTTAAATCTGTAAAAAGACAAAAGTACACAAAACAGTTTGACTTATTTTCTGAAAGACACAATAGTACACAATACCTATTGCTTTTAAAAAACATTCTGTGAATTTGACTTGCTAATTGAGCATAATTATTCTGGTATTTACTTTAATGCTTTAAATTGAACATGTTAACAGTATATTTCTTCTCTATTGCTTTGTAGGTATAAGACACAGACCCTAAAAAGCCGAACAAAGCTGCATATGGACAGGTGTAATTTGATAAGCCCAGCCACAAATGTGATTGCCCATAAAAATCCATAATCAAAAATGGTCATCAACAATGATGTCACACCCGCAGATCATTTGATATATAGGTACATGCATAATCTCATTACCTCTATTTCTGACTGCTGAGCCAGTTTGATAGCTGTGTTGTAAAACCCAGCTCTAAGAAAGTATTCCACCAGCATTCTGTCTAATCTCTTTTTGTGCCATAAAGGTTTAGTGTGAGGATGAAGTATTTCAGCTTCTTTAAGGTGATCTACTCGTCTCTTTATTACTCTGGCTGCTTCAAGTTCTTCATTTATACTCTCATCAGCCTATGACATAAAAAAAGGGTTTTGTAAATATTCAATTACAAAATATACTATGTATCCTAAGCTATCTAATCATGCCTGTCATATATTTTTTGGGAGGCAACAATTGGAAAATGTCACATATGTGCTTCAGTAAAACCCTTGTCTTACAGTTACACTAATGAAATTATTTCCAACATCAGTACTGTCCGATTTTAGATCTTCCAAAATAATTAGGACTTTTAACCAATCGGTAAATTTTTAATTAATTAAAAATGCTTAATTCCATCTCGGATACTTTCGACATAACTCGTTACCTGTTTGTATGCATAATTTATCGTTCGTATTTTAATCTCCTTTGATTGGTTGATAGAAATATCTGTTCACTTCTGGCAAATTTTATATTCCCTTGTCATTTGAATTAGTTAACTTGTCAATTCAACACGTTTTATTTACCCACCCTCCCGCCCATTTGTTTGTATTACTTGAATATTTTTGTACATGCGTTATACCTTATTAAATCGAAGATGTTATTCTTTTTCAGATAATGCAGATTGCTCAATTTGATGTCTTTATGGGATGTGACTGGTGCATTTATATATTTTGGAAGTTAATATTTATAATTAATACGGACTTTAAATGAAAAATTATTTATGACATATGTATGATTGTAAATGTTTATTTATGCCAAAATATGATTATCATTACTTATGTGTTGAGTTTTGTTTTACTTACATCAAAATGGGAGTGGAGGGAATAATAAATAATCTCAAAAACTGCTACATAATTTTAAAATATGAAATTATGTTCAAAAACAATTTCCCTGTTTGTTAAGAAAACTAATCAAACAGATGCCCTATTGGATGCTGTGGAAATGGGAATTTTTGTAACAGCATATACTGCAATAAACTTGTTTTAAATTAAAAAAAAAAAATCACAAAGGCATCATTTGTTACAGGCTCCTATTTCTTTTAAATTGCCAATTGGCAGTCTCAACTGCTTTTTTTTATTAGAAACAAAATAATGACAGCATATTACGATTTCCAGACAAACGCAAGTTGTAAATTACTTGGTGACAAAGCCTTGGAAAACTAAGTAAAATAATATAAATGTTTTTTAAACCATGCCAATCCAATACTAACTTTCTGATATTGAAAGACGTGTATATATCAGGTCGTAAAACATATTTGATAAAAGAGTTCCAATGTCCCCCGCGTTGCACATATTTTATCTATCCAAGGTACAAGGGCAATAACTAAAAAAAGCACTTTTTTTTGGTTCTTTAAATCTTTTTATTAATATCTTAAGAGAAATGAAGGTTTCAGAGCAAATGCAATGTGATTTCCATTATAATTTATATTTCCAAGGGGCATAACTCAATAAAAATTTTTGATCCGAACTTATTTTCGAAAGTGTCAAAGACATTGCTGATATAAACCATTGATATAAGATTCATAAAATTCTTGCAAAAATCGAACACATGAGAGCGATAACATTGCAATTTTCCATATAATCAATATTTTCAAGTGGCATAACTCTTTTAAAAATAATTGATCTGCACTGATTTTTGAACTCTTCAACTACATTTTTGATATAAACCTATAATATAAATTTCATAAAAATCTGGCAAGAATTGTACACATTATATATAAGAGCCTTCATAAGGCAATTTTCCATATAAGTAATATTTCCAAGGGCATAACTCTTTTATTATTGATCGGCATTGATTTTCAAATTTGTCCAAGACATTGCTAATATAAACATATGATTTAAGTTTCATAAAATTCTGGCAAGAATTGTACATATGAGAGCACTAATGATGCAATTCTCCATATAATTTATTTTTCCAAGGGCACAACTCTTTTAAAAATAATTGATCAGCACTGATTTTCGAACTAGTCCAAGACATTGCTGATATAAACCTATGATATTAGTTTCATAAAAGTCTGGCAAGAATTGTACACATGAGAGCGCTAACGATGCAATTTTCCATAAAATTAATGTGTCCAAGGGGGGATAACTCTTTTAAAAATAATTGCTTGGCACTGACTTTCGAACTCGTCCAAGACATTGCTGATATCAACCTATGATATAAGGTTCATAAAAATTTGGCAAGAATTATTCATGTGAGAGCGCTAACAAGACGAGATGGTCGGACGGACGCCCCGTATTTCCATGTCCCCCGCCACGCGTTACGCGGGGGACAATAATTTGTTGAAGATGTTAACATAATCTGTCCAATTACCAGCTTCATATTGGTCAACTGTCAAATGTAAATCAGTAACACTCAACAAACTTGTACTAGTGTCACACATTTCAAAAATGTTGTGCCAAAGTAATGAGTTTTACTTCAATCTAATCTAAAAATCTAAAAAGAAATGTACCAATCTCAGTAATTTTTGAAGAATTCTTCATTTTCAATCAACTTTTCTCATAGTTCTATGCTGAGTTTCACTTTTTATATTGGGCACTTTCTACGTAAATGGGACAATTGCCCATTGGCCCTCTCTTACCCCAATCCCGAACTTTCACTAAATTTATTAAAGTCACCTATAAATGACATACTACAGATAAGGCCATTTGGTTTTATCCAGTTGGTGTAGGCTACACACCCAATATATGACTAATTTTAATGGATGGAGACATTTACATTGAATTATTTAGTTTGTCATATTTTTGTGAACTTACTTTTGGGTTGCTTTCACATTGACGTTCCCTCCAAATTATCTGTTTATTCATATAAAACCTAAATGTTTACCTTTCTTTTCAAAAGACAAAGTTTTTCTACCATATTATCAATTACTCTGGACACATCCTTTATTTTCTTTTTCTCCTCCAGACAGACCTCAATGTCACTGCTAGCTGTATGTACATGTGAGATTTCTCTGTCAATTGTCTTCTGTGCTGAACGAAACTTCTTATTCAATATTTCATATGGAACCTACAAAAAATCATTTCATGCAAATGTATTACATTTATATAGATTTAAAGATGAAATTTACCACATTATTGTTTGGTTTTCTTACTTTACTTCTTTGCTTTGTTGTTTGCTATCTTTGTTGTGTTTTTTGTTTGTTTTTTTTTTCAAAGGGGGGGGCTTTTAGTTGGTGATTTTGTTCCTTTTCGATGACTAACAAATACCGGTAGTAGTGTATTTTTCTTTGTGAAAAAAGAAGTTTGTCTTGTATTGCATTATGTTCAAATTACACAGACAAGTATTGTTCATTACACTTGTTAAGTCTAATTATCAAATTTCCTCATTTTACCTCATTATCTCATTATTAAACACAATATTTCAATTTATATAAATTCAGGCATACCAATTCAAGCATGACAAGAATCACTCTGTGGTAAAAAGCAAGTGCCTAAAAAAAATTCTTATCTGCAGCCAAATCAGATGGGACACAGTATCACAAAACCAACCTGCATGTTCATGTTTTAGGACAGGTTCATCAGAAGGATTTAAAAAACCTGAACTCTTCTGGATTCTGTTTCCTAATTTTTTACATTTTTACCTATTATGTTTGTTTGTTTTGTCCACACATTGTTGTCAATATAATGGAATTTTATGCGACTGTCATACAAGTGAGAGGTTTAGCTAGCTATAAAACCAGTTTTAATCCACCATTTTCTACACATGAAAATGCCTGTACCAAGTCAGGAATATGACAGTTGTTTTCCATTCGTTTGATGTGTTTGACCTTCTGATTTTGCCATTTGATATTAAAGGGACTTTCTGTTTTGAATTTTCCTTGGAGTTCACTATTTTTGTTATTTTACTTTTTGTTTGCCTATGAATTATAGTTTAGACATTTGGGAGATATAATTTTTTACCCAGACACCTGTCCTGGAAAATCTTACAAATTGTGGTGAAAATTATGTTCAATGGTGGCTAAAAGTCGTGTTAATTTAAGGAAGGAAGATCGCAAAATTCAAAAAGTCTGGAAAGCAATAAACATACATGTATGTGTACAACACAATTGGAGAATAAAAACAGAAATGACAATTTAAACCATTTAGAATTAATTTGTGAGATTCTCATCTCTGTCTGTCCTAATTTATTGTATTTCAAGTTTATCCCATGCATACATACATGTACAGGAGAAAGAAATGTTTGGTTCCATGATTCCATATAGGATTTTCGTAGAAATGATCATGAATGCTACATTGTAAGTGATGCCAATAGTTTTAACATCTTAAGCTAATCTTAATGTTGCATGTTATGAGATCATAAGTGTTGATATAATTCATGATCATGAGCTGTATACAGTACACAGAATGCAATGAGCATATCTGGATACACCAAACTTACAGAACCAGTAAGAATCCATTACAACTCGCCCCATTGCCAAATTGCCCCAACTTTTTACCAGCTCAACCTGACTTTCTATCAACTTGCCCCATTCATGTTAACCAACTCGCCCCTTATCAAAAATAGTTTAATTCTGCTTAATTTGGGCCTACCAAATTGCCCTACTTAAGAAATGTAGTTTAATCCTGATGATTTTAGGCCTACCAACTCGCCCCACTGTTGAAAAGTTGTTTATTCTCGATGAATAAAGGTCTGCCAACTCGGCCCACTTATGAAAAAATAATTAAATCCTACTGAATAAGGGCTACCACTTCTGAAGAGTAGTTTTTAATCCGGACTGCAAACTTGCCCCACTTATGAAAAAAGAAGTGGGGCGAGTTGGTCAACCTTTACTCATCAGGAATTTACTATTTTTCATAAGTGGGGCGAGTTGGCAGGACTAAATTTTCAGGATTTTCCTCTTTTTCATAAGTGGGGTGAGTTGGCAGGACTAAATTCATCAGGATTTTACCCTTTTTCTTAAGTGTTGGTAGAAAGTGGAACGAGTTGGTGGAAAAGTAGGGAAGTGGTTGTTCTGTAATTATTCATTTTTTTTCCCCGGTATATGAGTGTTTTTTGGTTGTCAGTTACATTTTGTAAAGGACAAGGTTCACTTTAGGCAAAATATTGCCTTCAATTTCAACTGCATCATAAAAATATCAAAAAAGCCACAATTTGGTTCTTTAATGGGTCTACTTCAAAATACTTCATGCTAGGTAAAACAAATATTTTTGTAATAGTACATTCCTACACACCAAATTCAGCACAATTTTGAAGATATAGTCATTTTTATTAGTTTCAAAATACATGTATGATAATTTCAATTTTTGTACATTTTCTGGTCCTGTATGCTTTAGAAAAACCTTAGCCACAATCTACAATCTAAAATGTTCTGTAATCAAAAGGTGCCACGGTTAGGATTGAATCCCTATAGACACAAAAAAAAATCTTGATGCTAAAAACTGTTATAAATAAATGAATAAACAGCTGTGCCATGAGCGCATGATACGCCCGTCGTCTTGTGTGTGATTTTTTATGCAATAAGCATAAATAGTTTCTGACATACGGCGTGACATGTGAAAACCCCCCCTTTTTTTTTTACAAAAAACTCGATATCTCTTAAATAAAATTTTGAATCAAAACCAAAAAGTATACAGATCTTTAGATTAATACAACTAAGAAGTGTGTAAAATTTTAAGCAATAATCATAAATCGTTTTTGAGATACGGTAGCGACATGTGAAAACCCCTTTAAAAATTAAAAATAAATATCTCAAAAATAAAATTTTGAATCAAAACCAAAAAGTATACAGATCTTTAGATTAATATAACTAAGAAGTGTGTAAAATTTTAAGCAATAATCATAAATCGTTTTTGAGATATGGCGCAACATGTGAAAAACCCTCCCCTTTTTTTTACAAAATACTCAATAACTCAAAAATAAAATTTTGAATCATCACCAAAAAGTATACAGATCTTAAGGTTAATATAACTAAGAAGTGTGTAAAGTTTTAAGCAATAATCATAAACTGTTTTTGAGATACGGCACGACATGTGAAAAACCCTCCCCTTTTTAACAAAATACTCAATATCTCGAAAATAAAATTTTGAATCATCACCAAAAAGTATATAGATCTTAAGATTAATATAATTAAGAAGTGTGTAAAGTTTTAAGCAATAATCATAAATTGTTTTTGAGATACGACGCGACATCTGAAAAAAAACACACACCTGTTTTAGTTACTAAGTCCCGTAACTCAAAAAGTTTTAATCTAATTTTCACCAAAAAGTATACAGATCGTTTGACCAACATAAGAAACAACTATGTTAAGTTTCATGAAATTTGGATAACTCATTCTCAAGTTACGGTGCGACATGTTTACGCCGGACAGACAGTTGGACAGACGGACGGACACCGGACATTTGTATACCATAATACGTCCCGTCAAATATTGACGGGCCTATAAAAACTGGACCAAAGTTGATGTTACAACACGAATAATGTTTAAAGACAAGGTTAATGCTTCGTTGTATGTAAATTAAGTGCCAAAAAAATATTTTTTTAAGCAAATAATAAGGGGACGAAGTCCCCTATTACAGTAGAAAAATCAATTAAAAAAAAAAACAAAAAAAAAAACAAATAAAATGGGAAAATTTCCCGAAATTTTCATTGTACTAATGAACTCAAAATCGTTACCTTTTTTTTAACTTTTTTTTTTTCAGACTTTTTTTATTTTCCCGCATCTGCCCAGAAATCTTTTCCGGTATCGTTTTGGCTCGGGATTTGAGTAAAATGTTATGGGGACGTACCTTACATCAGTAAGCAAATCAATAAAACTACTAAAAATCAAAATAAAAAATCAATATACTAATAAAATCATAATCGTAAACGTTTTTCGAACTTTTTCAAACAGTTGAATTTTCCCCTGGCAGACGCTGCAATATATGTCATACGATTTCCCGAAAATTAATATGTATGATTTCCGGAAAGAAAATGGACGACAACACAATAACAATAACATTTGTATTCTTATAATGTCCTTTTTATAATTCATGGTTGACTTTGCTTTAATGTTGTTGTTTTTTTGTTATACTTTTAACAAAAAGACATGCAGATTCAAAGTTGTATGAAGTCATATAATGGTGATCGCTATGATTAAGGATCATTGTGACACGTTGGTTTTGGAACAGATCTGTTCCTTAACAACTCGATGCTTCATAGCAACATGTCTTTTCGTTTACTTAAGGAATGACTGTAATATTTTTTCTGTCTATGAAGAAATAACGTCAAAAATGTGGTGCACACTGAATAACCCGCATAGCGGGTTATTTTAAAGTGTGCACCATATTTTTATGTTATTCGAATAGACAGAAAAATATTACTGTCATTCTTATAATTTAATTCTAAATTCCATTCTAAACCGGAGTAAACCATGAAAAACGTTGATGACGTCACGGTCACATGACAAAATTATGTCTACGAGCTGATAAACAAAACAACGTCGGCCAATCAGAAGACGCGTTACATCCAAAATTAAATTATATTAAAATAGCAGAGTTTTCAGTCTTTTTAACCATTTAAATATACATTCTTTTAATTCAGATTTTGATATGATAAAAAACGTTACCTGACAATAGCGTTTCTTTGTTTACATTGCAAATGACGTCACAGCATAATGTCTTAACAATAGAACCAACATCGGAAACGTTGCGGTATTTCCGTTTCTTTTTCAACAGATTCTGAAGTTAGATTATTCCTATAGTGAGTTCTTTTGGGAAACTTACCGTATATCAATCAGACAGACTTGTATCTGTACAAAGATCCATAATAAATCGAATTTGAATGTTTTGTTATCCCCCGACATACGGGCTTCTTTAAAAACTAGTAATCTCACTTTCATGTGTATAATCTTCAGGAAACTTAACTTAAAATCGTTCTTCTTATTTCATTAAATGTGTTTTTAAAACTTAGATACAAAGTCCACTCGTAGATGAGGGTCTGCGTGGGGTTTTAAAGAATCGGCAAAATGTGCAGAAAAAATAGCAAACAAATTATGAATAAAGAAAAATATGGCAAAAAAGTAAAAAATAGAAAATAATAGGGCACTCAAATTTAAAGAAAATGAGTCACTCAAATATGAAGAATATAGACCCTTTTACCTTTTTATAAAAAAAAATACAAAACAACTTTCAAGGAATAAGAAATAAGCATTGTATGACATAAAAAAATTAAACGCAGACAATTAACAAAAAATACATCTTTTAGTTTTAAATCATACCTTTTAATAAATAATTTCAAAATGAACTCGCAGAACAACTCTTCTTTATCATATATTTCAATAATTTTATTAGTGACAGACTTACTGCCAAAAGAAAAGAAGTGACACGAAACGAAGCTGAATTTTTAATAATGACAATTGACATATATTTTCTTATTGAAAATTATAAAATCATTCTACATAGAATGTGTCATTTACAACCGTATATCTTCATAATGTACCTACATGTTACACTGAGGTATTGAGCAAAACTAACACAACTTTTGTTTTATATATACAATAACATGCATGATGGCTTACCATCACAAAAGAGTAAAAAAAAAAGGAAAATGATACAATGAGAAGAAAAAAGAGAAATCAACTTCACATCACCAGATCTATTAGCAAAAAGTGAGAAATTTGTATTGTAATGCGATGCAGTAAACATGGTGAAGAAACAATGAAAAACGATTATTTCTAGCAACGTTTACCTTGTCACACAAATTTAAACCAATGTTTTTATGTTATCACCTTCTACATTCACAGTAGCCACTTGCAAACCCATGCTCAAAGGTCATGCATCCCAATGAGATATGATGTATATTGAATTTTACAACCTTCAATCAGAGTTTAAAGTCTGAAGCAAGAAAATAAGACACTTTCATGACCACTGTTAGAGTGTTTCTACTCTATGTATATAGAAGCTGAAACTGTAACACTTATATGACTTAAGCCCATTTCTATACTGTTTATGGTGTGATGTTTTTTAGATGTTTATAAAAATTAGAAGATGTGGTGTAATTGCAATTGAGACAACTTCATGTATATGCCTGTCCCAAGTCAGGAGCCTGTAATTCAGTGGCTGCCATTTGTTGCTGTGTTACATGATATGTGTTTTAGTTCATTTTTGTACATCAATTAGGCGTTAGTTTTCCTTTAAATTGTTTTACATTTGTAATTTGGGGCCTTTTATAGCTGACTGTGCAGTATGGACTTTGCTCATTGTTGAAGGCCGACGATGACATATAGCTGTTAATTTCCGTGTCATTTGATTTCTTATGGAGAGTTGTTGAATTGGCAATCATCGACACCTTCTTTTAAATTTTATCAACCAAAGATCAAATGAAGTGGATATAAACAATTATAGGCAACCGATAGCCTTCTAAAAGAGAAAACCCATACAGTATAGTTGGCTATAAAAGGCCTTGAAATTGCAAATGTAAAACATTTCAAACGAGAAAACTAAAGCCTCGACATGTTTGTTTTTTTGTGTTTTTTTTTTAGCAGTTGTCAGTTTATTTTTATTTTTTTCTGTACGTTTTAAGAAGACAACTGTTATAAGCTATTTGAGACATTGAATAGTTGCCATTCGAAAGCATAGAACTGTTCAAGTTTTTACTAGCTTCAATAGTGTTATTGTCTATTGTATTGGTGTGTCTGACATGTCTCCAAGGCATCCATATTTAATAGTATCGTATATCACCTTCCACATTTTCCATATAAATTGAGATTACTAGTGGCACTTCCTGTATACAAGGTGATATGATGTGCCGCTGGAATTGGTCACCTTTTCAAGCTTGAAAATATGTGTAATGGTCGGGAAAATATCAGAAAAATATGAGAAGGTCAATAAAGTTCCCATAACTTCTTCGTCAGTCACCGTTCTTGGTGTTCTCTGCTGTGTTTTAATCAACCAAGTTTTCATTTTTGACATTTTGGTATTCCACTCCTACATTACACACCACATGATACCCAAGCAATATGGGAAAAGGTTACATTTTCACATACGCAATATATGAAAAGGTATCCATTTTTTAAATCTAAATCATATGAACTGAAGGTGAGGTAACTCTGAAATTTTCTGAAGGAATTTAAATGAAATTTTGCTATTTTATATTTTAGCCCGAAAAATTGTACAGTGACCCTATCTTTTCTTATAATATTCTCAAAGCATTTTTCAAAAGTTGTCTTCTCGTATTTATTTTACAATTCTATCATTCAGTTTACATGTAGCTTCTTATCGCATAATTAATGATGTTTTTTCCCTGTATAATCCATACAAAATGTGTCATTTTGTCACAACCTGTAGCTTCAGAAAATGCTCGGTAACCTATCATTTTTTATTATATTTTTGAACATATCACAATATATACTACATTTAAGCAAAGTATGCAGTGGCGGATCCAGAACTTTTCATAAAGGGAGATGGGGAGCACTGGCTGACCTATTAAGGGGGCCCTGCTCCAGTCATGCTTAAGTGATTCCCTATATATGATCAACCAAATTCCCCCTTTCCCGGATCCGCCTATGGTATGAAAAAATTCTATAAATCTTTAATACATACTCCCATACCACCTTAACAGGATTCTTAAGGTTTTCTGACTTCGTCCCCTTTCAAGGTAACACCTGCCTCATATTAAAATCACAACTATTTCAATGTGAAATACACTTGATTCCAATCATTATCTTTCCGTCAAAGTGTTTGGTTTCAGGTGATGTTATTTGATGTCATTTGTGCGTTTGTTCTGGGACTATTATACTAACGGGACTGGAAACTGTTACACCAATCAGTGTAATCATACTCAACATCACGGTCGTTAGAACGAGACTTTACCTGAGCGAGATTTATCGATCGCCATATTGTTTTGACAGTGACAGCGTGTCTTGATCGTATAATCTTTGTAATTTGTTTTAATTTTTAATAGTTATTGAAATGATAATCATTAATGTAAACACGATTACTTTAATGATAAAAGATATCTCGATCTTTGACAGTTGTTATTAATCACCAAATCCGGCTTAAGTGTAAAACCGACATCTAAAGATTGAATTTTTTCAGGATAATAGCGTCGGGACGCTGGGAAAACAAGTATGATTCATAAAATTTCTTAAAACTGTTAATTGAAAAGAGATCGCGAGTTCGGTTTGTTGTAAAATCATATTTATAGGTTATAGGTTGGATTGGCCTATTTTTATTGTCAATTTTAAAGTGAAAAGTGAAATATAAATCTCATTCTCATTACAAACGGAAACCACATGCAGGGTTCAAATAAATTATACTGTTCCTATAAAATTGCTTACTCCTATTTATATGTGCAATATTTGTATTGAAATCGGGTGTTTTTGCTTAGTAATGGTCTTGGTGGCATAAGCATATGACTTGAGAAAATATGTTCAATAAGTTCCACAATCAGAACTACAAAAGTATGCCCTTTCACTGATATTGCTGCCATATTGAAATTTAGGTGTAAACACGAAATTTAGAAAAGTTCAAAACAATGTGGCTATATTTTTATTAGACCACGGGTAACTTTTGTTATAGGGATTAATTATGAACTGACATTGCCAACATTGTTTTTATTGCACATTTATTGTTTTATTAGGATTAATTATGATCTCTTAACTTTCGCGACACGTTGTTTTCTTAGCGGTCAAGTAAAGCGCGGCATTTCGACTTTATTTGATTCATTTTCAACACTAATATATTGACTGCTTATTAATAATTTTTCGTTAACAATAAGAAAAGTATTTATCTTTCAAAACAAGGAGGTTATTTCTCATATAACCTCCTTGTTCAAAACTACTTTTCTAAGAGCTTGTCCCAGTTTTAACCGGCATTAGTTTATTCCAGTATGAAAACATTTATTTCAAGTAAATATATTTAATTTGTTAAAATAGTTTTGTTATTCATATATTTTTATATTTTTTTGTATCTAATTATTTTTATTTTTCAATTTCAAATCCACCAATTTTAACGGTATTCTATAAGCTGACTTGTTCGCGAAATCAATTGTTTACATGTACGAAGGCTAATTAACCACGTGGCACGATAAGCTGTCAATCAAAACAAAAATCAATAATCCGCTGTCGGGACAATGAAATCTCAACAGATCGATCAGTTTCCAGTCCCGTTAGTATAATAGTCCCAGGTTTGTTGGGCATAAAATCTACGTTAGTACGTTGAGCTAAGGGATGAATATTCTAATGGGGATAACTTCCTCATGACTGCTTTGATAACTGTTTTTAAATGATCAAATTAATATATTTTTTTAAAGCAGTGTTGGATTAAGTGCATAAGAATAAAGACGGATGTTTGAAAAATGTCAAGCAGTCACAATTACTTTATCAGTTCAAAAATGCAGTGATCCACTTAGCCCATAAAACGTTTAAATGACGTGAGAAATCAGCGTATAGTAAAAGAGTATTTCTGGTAATGGAAATGATACGAATCAAACGTATTGTAAGTACTTGTAGTAGTTGAAGTAGTTTGGCCCTTATATGAAAATCTTAGGGCCAATTCTAGCCGTTCGTGATCCTACTCCTTAGTACAGAAAATGTTGAATTAAACTGTGCCTGTCGCTTAATCTTTATTGAAATATACAACAAAAACATCTAAAAAAACTAACTTTTAAAGTTGGGTGTTCCAATGCTTTTATGTCTGCCATTCTGTCTTGTTTCTTTATGACTGGTATTTTGTTACTATCGACGAGCCAACGGTATTAATTACACAGGAAACCAGTCGTTTCAGTTTGTCAACATTGGTGTTCTAAAAAACAACTCGGGGTTCCGTGCAAAAAAATATACAAGCAACACCTGGGACTATACATGATTTATAACCGCTTTGACATATCTGCACGGAAGAACGCGAAATAAAATTGCCATTTAACGATGAACGAACAATTACAAAGTTCTCGCACGTTGATCTTTTTACCGATTTCACGAAACACGGTAAATAACATACCTTTTTCACGGCTGCACGTGAAATAAAAATGGCAAAACACGTTGCACGAAAATAACACTTTACCACCCTCGTATAACTATCATACTTTAAACAAAAGTACAATCGATAATTTTATTGGAGAAGTGGCAGGAGAATATAGTCATTCCGTTTTGTATAGAGACATATGAAAAAAAAATGTGAGACCCTTACATGCTTCAACACCGGATAAAAACAAGAACAGAAAACCATCAAAGAAATCTGAAACACCACTAAGATTATTAAATGTTAACTTCCAATCAATCAAAAGTAAAAAGGACAAGTACTAAATCTCATAGAAAGCACAAACCCAGATATCATCTTTGGAACCGAAACATGGGTAGACAATAAGATCACTGACAGTCAAATATTCCCTCCTGGATATAACATCTTCCGGAAAGACAGAAAATATTAGTAGCTATTAAAGATACATATATAACAACAGCCGTACCTGAACTACAAACTGACTGTGAAATTATCTGGTGCAAACTTGAACTCATTGGACACAAAGCCATATACTTGAGCTCATATACTACAACCCTAAAACATCCAACTAGAATGGGTACTTAGAACTTGAGAAGAGTCTAACCAGAGCGAACAACACAGAAAAATGCTTTAATCATCATGGCTGTTGATTTCAACCTACCAGGCTGGGACTGGAAAACCAAATCACTGAAGCCCAATACACAACATACCAACATACCAACATACCAACATACACCAGAAGTTCACTGACATCCTGGACGATCATGGCTTACAACAAATGGTAGAGGAACCAACAAGAGAATCAAACACACTGGATCTCATAATTACAAACTACCCAAACTGCTTCAACAGAGTCGAAACAATACCTGGCATATCAGACCATGACATTGTCTTTGCAGAGTTGAATACCATACCATCTAAACAAACTCAAAAGCCAAGGAAAATATCCTTATATAAAAAAGCAAAGTGGGAAAACATCAGAGAAGATCTCAAAATTGATAAATACTGAAATTACCAAGATGAACCATCATGAATGTAGTACACAAGAACTGTGGGACTATTTTCAAGCAAACTTGAAAATACTATAAATACCAACATACCGCAATAAACCGCTAGAACAAAAGACGGTAACCCTTGGATTACGGCAGACATCAAACGCCTAATACGGAAAAGAGACAGCAAACATTACAAGAAAAAGAAAAAATCAGCTGATGCTAAGCATAACACCAAATATAAAGAACTAAAAAGACTGGTACAGAGAGAAATAAGACGAGCATATTGGAAATATATAGAGGACATAATAACACCTGATCCCAAAGAAGACAAGCCAAACTGCATGAAACGTTTCTGGACATTCATCAAGCACAAAAGATCAGACGGAAACCAAATACCACCATTAAGGAACAATGGACTACTCCATCCTGACTCAGTTGAAAAGGCTAACATACTAAATAAGCAGTTACAATCAGCTTTTTCTGAAAAAAACAACTTCACAGAAATAGAATTCAAAAACCGTTGTGACATGACCAACAACAACTACCCTACACTTCAAGACCTGAACATAACAGAAAACGGAATAGTAAAACTATTATCCAACCTAAACCCATTTAAAGCTGCGGGTCCAGACACCATTACATCAAGGGTGCTGAAGGAATTAGCCATAGATATTGCACCAATCCTAACAACCATCTTCAGGCGATCCTATGAAACAAGTGATTTACCGGACATATGGAAAAAGGCTAACGTAAGCCCAATATTCAAGAAGGGAAAACGGTTTGATGCAGTAGACTATCGCCCAGTCTCGCTTGCCTGCATTTGCTGCAAAATCATGGAGCACATCGTAACAAGCCACATAATGGACCATGCTGACAAACACAACATACTGTATCCACTCCAACACGGATTCAGGAGAGGCCTGTCCTGCGAAACACAATTGAGTTTATTAATGATATCACCATAAACATGGACGCAGGAAAACAAACCGACTGCCTTATAATGGATTTTTCTAAGGCCTTTGATAAAGTAAGTCATAGCCTACTTACACACAAACTGGATCAATATGGCATAAGAGGGAAAACCAATAGGTGGATCAAAAACTTCCTCGCCGACAGAAAACAAGTCGTAGTTGTAGAAGGGGGAATATCTGATACAATCAACGTCGATTCGGGCGTCCCACAAGGATCAGTTCTTGGACCCAGTTTGTTCCTTTTCTACATAAACGACATGCATAGGGAATCCGATCAAGGGTAAGACTCTTTGCTGATGATACAATCATATATCTCACAATATCATCGGACACAGACAGCGACCACCTTCAGGAAGATCTGAATAAGCTGGCAATTTGGGAAAACAAATGGAAAATGGCATTTCATCCAGATAAATGTAATGTTCTTACCATAACAAGAAAACGTAAGCCTATTATAAAAGAATATGTACTGCATGGCCACACCCTCGAATCTCTGAATTCTGCAAAGTACCTTGGCTGCACCATCAGCTCCGATTTAAAATGGAATAAACACATTAAAAACATATGTGTCAAGGCAAACAAGACCATAGGCTTCCTCAAACGTAACTTGAACATCAATAACAACACAATAAAAGAAACTGCATACAAATCACTTGTGAGACCGACTCTAGAATATGCATGTACAGTCTGGGCTTCTTATCAACAAAACAACAAAAACCGACTGGAAATGGTACAGAGGAGAGCAGCCAGATATGTAACTAACAGATATCATAACACATCATCTGTTAGTGACATGCTTAGCCAACTAGAATGGACAATCCTCGAAGACCGTAGGAGAACATCAAGGCTTACAATGATGTATAAACTTGCCAACGGGTTGGTGAAAGTTGACACCAGTAATACTCTCATTCTACCAGATAGGCTATCCAGAAACATCTACACTAATGGATACCAAGTACCATCTTGTAGGACCGAAGTGCGGAAGGAATCTTTTTACCCAAGGACGATACGAGACTGGAATGCCCTACCACATACTGCCACCAATGCAGGTAGTATTGAATGCTTCAAGACTTACCTGCATGAGATGAACTAGATCAACGCCAAGATGTTTTTAAATTCACTGTATATATGATGTATAGCACAATTCAAATCAATTTAATATTTATTTAATTTTTTTTCTTTTGTCTAAATTTTAAATGCGCATCCAAATAGTGGCAAAATAATCAACTTATTGATGGTGGCCGCGTATTGGTAGAAGTAGAAGAAGAGACGTATGTGTCTCTGATTTTGTATAACCATGCTAATCCTGGAATTGTGACATTCATTTTTTAATTATTTCCTAGAAATGACTACAGCTTGGGACTGTTATACTATATTCAGTATAATAGTCCCAGCTACAGCTAAGATGTGATAGATAAAAAAGAGAGGTATTATGTGATACTTTTGCAAAAATGCACACAAAAAGACTCGAACTGACGAGAAGGTAGAGGATGCCAACAGAACGGGGATCTACATAATTGATTGTACCTTCGTCATGTGAACTCTTGTGGACAGTTATTTCATTGTCAATCATACCACATCTCCATATTTTTTATACAGACGAAAAGTCATAATTCAGTGTGGGATAATTTTCATTAATTAACAAACTACTTAATTATTTCTTTATTTTTGTATCTTTCATCAAGGATTTGTATAGTGTCTTACTATACAAATCCTTGCTTTCATTAACTATTGTATATTAAACAACATTGTGAACAGAAGTTGTGGTATACGAATTTGTAATGCTAAATTTCAGTACTACGAACTTAAGGAGGCTCGAAAGTCAAAATAAACAACAATGTACATAAAAAAAAATCAACCAAAAGGTGAACTGGGGACCGGACCTCCCTCATGGCCCTTGGGTACGGTCCTGCTGAATAAATCATTTTTCATAAAAAGATCCGTATTAGTTTCAGTGGATATTTTTTGTTAGTTCTGGACAGGCGAACTACAAAGACAAGTAACGATAATAGCTTACATTGGTATTTTTGACAAAATGAACTAAAAATAAAAATTATTCTATAGCTTCATAATCATTTTATAAAAATTTCTTTTCCGAATCTGATTAAAATTTAATCGATCGCAACTCGCGTGCTCATCTTTATAAAAATCCGGGATGGACCTCAGGTGCTCCTGAAGGGTAAACATTTCCTGCTCTTCAAGTGTTACACCCACCGTGTTGCTCGTGACAAGCAAAAAGTCCGGCGATAAGTCGCCTTCGGTTATGTCATGAAAGGAAAAAATGGGCCGGGATTGTGGCCACGACGTGCCATTCACGATACAAATTTTCCCAAGCGATTGACCAACTCGTAATCACGGGCACCCGTACACTTTTCGAAGAGATGACGTCAATTTTATCGTTTAAAAACCTTGGTTCCACAGCTTCCTTGTAAGCAATAGGTTGCCAATTAACCCTCTTACAAGAAAATCATGACGTAACATACAAAGCCTGGAATACTGTATTAACTGGGAGATTAGCGCTTCATATGCCACTGAGGTTCCGATAGAAAGTTGCTGCTTAAAAATGAAAGTTCACAACGGGAAAATTGAAGTCATCTCATAAAGTTTAGTGCTAAACCGACATCCATATTCAATATTTTGGTATGAGCCAAGATATGAAGTAGACCTAACCTGGTGTGTGGTATCATGGCCTTTTGTCCAAACTCAATGGGATAGATATAACAGCTTCATGTGTGTACTTTGAGGTTCTGACAGCATCATGTGAGTCAAAACTTCCCGTCCTTCATCGTGATCGACCTATTTTGCAGAACCTGCACAATGAACTATTTGATTTGTTCTCATCCTCAATATGCATAAAATATTTGCCTTTAGACGTTAGGCCTACAACAATCAACAAATGAATCTTTTATAAAAATTCTCCTTTTTGCATTTTTAAATTTGGAAAACTCTTGCGAAATGTTTTCGACCTTTAATCAATTACTCCTAATCACGATCAGCATCGCGGTCCATGATCTATGTTGAGGCCTTGTATCGTAAGCTGCTATTCGTTTGCCTCACAAGAAATAAGGCCACGGTATGCTACGCCACTGTTTTTGATACACAATTCCCGAAAACTTACATTCATAACTATCATATATATTGATTAACACATCTTTATTAATTAATAATGTCTTTGTGTTTCCGAAGTTGTTGGAAGGACCAATTACGAAGAAAAAATTGTAGGCCTACGCCACGGACGATAACGGGTATTTAGCTTCATTCAAATAAGACTTCCTAATTAAGGAATATTCATACATATCCATTTGGCAAATACGTATCCTAATGTTTCCCATTCTATTTTTTGTCTTTAACATTAAAATGTTATTGTTTATTTTGATCAGTTTTTCTTTATGACTTTTTAAGACTCTGGACGATTTAGAGAATGACATTTTAATTGATTGATTGATTGTTGGTTGCTTAACGTCCAGTGGCAAATATTTCATGCATATTCAGGACTAGAACAAGTTCACAATAAATACAATAGGTAGGTCTTGTAATAGAGGACATCCGGGATGATGGTAGGGGAAATTTAGACTGCCACCGGAAAATGAGGGAAAATTGGATAGGGACAGAAATTTTGCCTTGCAACAGGCCACCTACGGACCCCCAAAGAGTTGTTGCAAGGGTTCTTAACGTGCAGAGAGCGTGGCACTCTTTCTACACGAGGCATCGGATTTAACGTCCCCATTCTGACCGGACGTTGAATGATATTTTAAATAAGTCAGAGTAAATTTATTCTCAGTATAGGCGGTATAAAGGAAAACCAAAATATATTACAGATAACATTTCGATATATGCATTTGATCTGCATTTTACTGGATTATGTCAGGAATTATATAGGGATTCTTATTTTGCAATATTAAGAGGTGGATAGTGTTTGAACTGAAAACTCGTATCCGAGGCTTGTAAGATATCAACTGATTTTAGATTTTAAGTATTTCGCTTGCGTGTTATATATAGAATAACTGCTTACCAAATGAACACCGGAAAGTTTTTTTTTAGATTTTAAGATAACAAGGATAGTGTTATTGTCATTTTGTTTATTTTCTTTTGTTACATCTTCTGACATCGGACTCGGACTTCTCTTTAACTGACTTTTAATGTGCGTATTGTTATGGGTTTACTTTTCTACATTGGCTAGAGGTATAGGGGAGGTTGAGATCTCATAAACATGTTTAACCCGCCGCATTTTGCGCCTGTCCCAAGTCAGGAGCCTCTGGCCTTTGTTAGTCTTGTATTATTTTTACTTTTAGTTTCTTGTGTATAATTTGGAGTTTAGTATGACGTCCATTATCACTGAACCAGTATATATATTTGTTTAGGGGCCAGCTTAAGGACGCCTCCGGGTGCGGGAATTTCTCGCTGCATTGAAGACCTATTGGTGACCTTCTGTTGTTGTCTGTTCTGTGGTCGGGTTGTTGTCTCTTTGACACATTCCCCATTTCCATTCTCAATTTTATTTGAACAGCAAACGCTAATGCGAGGGCAGGAGTGTTATATATAGAATAAATGCTTACCTAATAAACAGTGGAAAGTTTTTTTAGATTTTATGATAACAAGGATAGCGTTTGAACAGTAAATGCTAATACAAGGGCAGGAGTGTTTAGCCTGTTTGATATATAGATACATAAATAGTGAACTATGGACGAGTGGATTGTGTAATAAATAGTTAACTCCGTTTACATGGTGATGGATTAGTTCGCATGCTGTATATATGTTACTGTTTATAATAACTACGTTTATGAAACATGTATAATAACCAATTTTATGAGTGCCCCGTGTGTAAGGGTTCGGGTGCAAATAGGGAAGACGCTGTAGAAGCGAAGCTCCTGCTAGAGGAGGAAGATAAAGACTAGGTAACAGGTAACAGGTACCTTAATTTTGGTGGACTATTATACTAACATAATACTATAATAGTCCCATATTATCAGATTGTAAAGACATCTGTAAATTGTTGAAACTGTAAATCAATTGATTTTTTTATATGTCGTATGCTTATTCTGTCGTTGATTTACCCTCTCTTTCGTGTACACCCCATACCACGCAGGGGCGGATCCAGCCATTTTAAAAAGGGGGGGTTCCCAACCCAGGATAAAGGGGGGTTCCAACTATATGTCCCCATTCAAATGCATTGATCCTCTGGATCCGCCACTGCCACGACTCCTTTTATTCATTGGTGTGTGAAAAAAACACCCCAGTAGTAGAATTTAAGACAAACTACTTAGGCAGCAACCATTTGATTTTCTGGGGCTATAGATTTTTGGAAAAAAGTTTGTTTCAGTTTTGGAGAAAAAATAATTTGTTTTTGACCCTGAGAAAAAAAATTTGTTTGTTTCACTCTCAGCTGCCACTATGTGTAATGCTAAAATTGAAAGAAAAAAATTGTTTTCGACTTGTCGCAAAAAAAAATAGATTGTTTTTCGCCGAAGGCGAAAAAAAGTTTGTCAGAAAAAAATCCATAGCCCCCAGAAAATCAAATGGTTGCTGCCTTATGATCTTCAAGTTCTACTATAATTTAGTAACTTAAAGTAAATACTAATTGTAAAATTCTTTAAAATAAAAACTCAACGAAGGCGCTGAAAATCTGCACAATCCATGAAAACCAGCTGAAAGGTTAATAGCCCAACTTTGCTGATCCGTGATTATCATCCACAATGATCCATTTCTTAAAACTTTAAATTGTATGGGAAAATACGTATGGGAACCTAAATAAAAATGAAGGAAATAACCCGGGGAAGATTGTTGATCTATCTTGTAAAGATAGTAAAATTGTATCACATGTTATCAATGTGATAAAAGAATTTGAGTGCAACGCATTTTAAGGGAAGTTAAAATGGCGGGAAATAGTGCGTTCTCAAGTCGTATTCGAACGCAATCTAATAATAAAAACATTAAAATAACATTTTTATTTGTTTAATTCATTTCAATTAGTTATTTGCATTCAAATCGTATGTAAAAATAAAATTTAGAAGGATATTAAATAAAAAGTTTGTCCTCCGAGATTGTGCGAGATTATATTCGGCTTGGATAGCCTATCGGAGAGCACCGGCTTGTTACGGCCTCCAAATTACTCGTTTTAAATCACTTTAAAGGGGGAGTATTTACCCACATGTGCACATGTTTTACAATTAATAATTTCTGCATCTATAGACACCTGATAAGGTGAGATATTACGAGAGATATATGTTATTTGTGCCGCTGAAGTTTCATAGGATCATCACCTCTATTCTTTGTCTAAAGTGCTAATGGATAGGTGAGCTAATTTTGTTTACTTTCATCTGTAGTGACACACTTTCATTATGTTCACTTGCATTTAATTATCGCCGCTTTCATTCAGTTCCCCTTATCTATGATTAGATGTAACATTTTTGTTAAGACACTGAAATACTTTGATTTGAAAAGGGATGAAATATCTGGGTCAACCATTTTGAGATCAAAGGCATGCCTCAATGTATCGGATATGCACATTTATAGTTCATAATCACAATATTTAATCAATTATTCCATTTCTGTCTTTAATTTAATTAAAATCAACAACAAATGCACATATCTTAGGTTGTTCTGAATACACAAACGCCAGAAAAACAGAAATTGAAAGTCGTTAAAAATTAAATGGAAGGACAAGTTGGCATTTCGTTTCGGTGCAGTTTATGCAAATGACCCCCAGCAAAGTAGAAGGGTGTCCATTACACGCCAACATGGATTTATAAACTATTTCCTGTCATTGTTTTGTTGATGTGTATTACACAGTGGCACAGAATGATGTCTGTTATAGCTGATAAAGTAACCAGACCATTGCAGACAGATAATCAAATGATTTATTATACATATTGATTAACATGCTAAGTTGTATTGATGTTTTAGTATGTGGTTTATTTTTGATCTGGTATGCCATTATCTAACAGTAGTGTACTTTTCTTGATTGGTAGTCATAAGATATGTGTGTAATATACGTGTGTATCTTTTTGAAGATCAATAAGTTCTTGTGGTTATAAAGACATGTTTATCATGTGAGTTGATATTGAATTGATAGTATCTATATTTAAATTGTTACAGGTTAAGTACATTAAAGAAAATATTTAAATACAGATAAATCCATAAAATGGATTATCAGTTATTTAAATGGCAAATATATTGTACAAGCTACATTGTATCTGCAGGCTATTCAGATTTAGATGTAATAATTTTCTTGTGCAATAGATTAATAGTATTAAAATAATTTGTATTTTTTATTGATTTATAAGAGTAATTTAAGTAAATTACATAGCAGTAATTAAATACCCACTTGAGGATATATATTTGCATTCACAGTTTCTTTATTGTTTATTATTGGATAGACACAGAGTGACAGACAGATTATAAATACAATTTGTACTTTTCAGGTTGCATCACTTATGATGAGATTAGCTTAATACTAACATGCATGCATGGCATTTCTATAGTAAATAAATTTAGACCAACATGAAAAATATTTTCTGAAAGAGACTTGAAACTTTGAACATTTATAGAACTGATTTACATAGATACAACTGCATATTTTGAAGAAAATAATTATAAACTTTTAATTTTTGTCCATGTTTTTACAGCAGTGACTGTTTGAACTAGGGAATAGGAATGATTGCTACTTATCTAGAAGTGACAAAAGAACTTGCATGTAAATACAGTATTTTCCCTAGAGGGTTTATGCATAGTGCCCCATGCATTAAATTTAGGCCCCATCCTTATGATTTGAAGTACCGTATTACTCTATATAAGCCAACATCCTTCAAAATTCATGACCACCTTCCTTTCCCCTATCATTAAAACAGTTTAAAGGGGAAAACACTGTACTTAAACTTAAGATCTTATTCTTTTTTCCCCTGGACCTACCAATTTAATGAGGTGCATTGTAGATTATGCTTATTCTTTTTGCCGCATTGTACCTTGATTGAAGCATAGAAGTACCTTGACAGTTTGGAATTCCTCTGAAACTACTGTAAGAAGTCATTTGTCCCAGATGCCATTGAAACTACTTTGAACTTATCATAACATTTTACACTTAGTTTTAAAACAGTTGCTGCTCTGAAGTAGTGGTAAAGGCAGACACTTTTGCCCCTTCAGTTGGAAATCACAATTCACTTGTCTAAAAGTCGAAATTGAAATTAAAAATAATCTTGAACATGATATTATAAATTTAGATAATTTATTTAAACAACTTGAGCATTAAAATTAATTGTCACTGGAAGAAAATAAATTTGAAGCTTAACGATTGAGACCCTACTAATTCATTAGTAACTAACTGTTGAGGAATCCATACATTACATTTGTGTAGATGTCCAACTTAAAGTCTTCAAAAGTCACCAAAGCAGCTGAAAACAACATTAAAAATGGATTTTTCAGACAGATAAATAAAATCAGCAACATTATATTATTCTTAAATACTATACTTGTGCCAATATTGCATATATCTTGTAAAAAGCATGATAAGGGAAAATGATTTGAAAAAATTGGACTTTGTGGGTATGTCCCAACATAGAGGCGAACTACTTGATATATCACTGTTAAAATGGTTCAGAATTATAGATACTTATGCAGGAACTATTTTGACACTAACATCAACTTATATGTGTACCTGTATATAACCTTTTAAAAAGAGATTAAAATTTACTGGTCTGAATAGATCTTGGGTCCAAAGTACCGCTACTGGTATTGCTGTTACACTCGGGGTTCTAGAATTCCTATACAAGTAATTCTGTGGGAAGATGAATGATAAGAAGAACATCTATGATGTACATTGTACTGTAAAAAGTTGAACATGCACATTGATGTTTCAACATAAGGAAAATCATGCATCTATCTTAAAGTAAAGTTTTCTGTACCTTTTCACTTTTTTAATTTTATGAAATTCTAGAATACTATATATAAAGTTTAAATATATTTGCTAAATATCAGCAAATAAAATATGTTTAAACTATATATACCTAGCAAGTGATGCATAATCCGTATTTAGAAATTACTGTTTACATTTGTACATTAACTCTTTATCTGTTTGTAAGCTATGACATTTATTGGAAATGAAAGAATTTTTGGGGTAGGCACTTAAGTAAAAAATCTCATGAAATATAAGAAAATATTCCAAGAGGGTGACTGTAGGAAAACCAGGTTGGCTTTATTTCACTTTTGAAGGCTGGGAAAAGCTTAGTTTAAGAAGGAAAGACCAGCTTCTTCACCCATGCTATTCTGTAGCATGAGCCCTGACATGTATATTTGGAAAATGTCCACATATATGAATTACAATAATAAAACTACACATTTGACAACTGCATGAACATGTAGTATAGTTACATGTAAGTTTGCAATTTCAATATTTTGGTGGTATAATTGCTTGCATATTTATGTGTTATATTACATTATCTTATTTACAGTGGCTATAAATAAGCATTTTGGAAACACTTATAGGTATTGACTTTTTATTTTGTGAAAGCATGTGTAAATTTGTAAATACCTATTGTTTCCATCTGGCAAGGGGACACTGATATTGTCAGATTAACATGTACATGTATCATTATGGAGGCCTTTATAGACTTGGGATGATTTAAGAGCTTGACCTTTCGTATAGACACTTGTCTATTGATGACGACAGTTTGTTTACCTATCTTTCTAGTGTTATTTTTTTACCCTTGTCCGTCTGTACCTACGTCTGTCCATCTGTACGTCCCAAAGCTGGTTTCAGTTCTCTAACTTTAGTTTGCCTCAACCAAATGTTATGAAACTTATACACAATGTTTATTACCACAAAACACAGATCGAGTTTCAAAATTGGTGGCGTCACTTATACCATTCTTGAGTAATGCCCCTTTATAAACAAAAAAATTGCTCTTAACTTTAGTTTGCATCATCCAAATGTTATGAAACATATACACAATGCTTATTACCACATAATACAGATCAAGATTGAAATTGGGTGGCGTCACTTATACCGTTCTTGAGTTCTGCCCCTTTATAAGCATAAAAATTGCTGAATTTTTTCGTTTCCATTCTCTTACCTTAGTTTGCCTCAACCAAATGTTATGAAACTTATACACAATGCTTATTACCACAGAATACAGGTCAAGTTTGAAATTGGGTGGTGTCACTTTTACTGTTCTTGAGTTATGCCCTTTTATAAACATAAAAATTGCTGAATTTTTTGTTTCTGTTCTCTAACGTTAGTTTGCCTCAACCAAATGTTATGAAACTTATACACAGTACTTATTACCACAAAACTCAGATCAAGTACAAAGTAGGGTAGCGTCACTTTTACCGTTCTTCAGTTATATCCCTTTATAACTTTATTAGATATGCAAGCGGGGGCATCATCTGTGTCCTATGGACACATTCCCCATTTAACATTTATTTTTTTTTGGTTGCTGTTTCATTGACATATGCTTCACATCTCCTTTTATTATTATTTTTTTTTAAACAATTCAGAAAGGTAAATGTAAGATTGATCTTTGAAATAGGTGAACATTGTACATTAACATTCTGATGTAACAAGCAGCTGTAATGAATTTTGAAGGCATTTGCAAAAAGGTCATGACCTATAGAATTCAATTGTTAAGTAAAGCAGATTTTTGAGTAGGAATGATATGCATTTTTATATGCTGATTGATTCTGTCTGAAAACATGATATGCATTGTAATGTTCATTATAAAGAACTTTTCTCCCTATAATTGATATGCCATATGTACAATGTGTATTGCTACACAAGTTTTTATTTTGTAAGCACTTTGTGACTTCAAAATGAAATTGTTTTTATTCACTTCACTGTAGCTACAAACACAGGTGCATGTATGTTATATGAAATACATGTACATGTATGTATGTATTTGTAGATAAAAATTTATATGCGCCTACAAAGTCATTAGACATCTGTAATGAAATATGCTCAGAACAGCCACAATTACAAGGATTGAATTAAGGTTATTCATGTTATTAATTTTAGGCTTATTTTTGTATGTGTCACTAAAGGCTGGAGGCTGGTGGCCATGCAGGCTTTTACGCCCAGATGTTTAGGGATAAATCTGCAACACTACAAGCAAACTTCTGCTAGTAGAAAATAGGGGCAACATTAAATTTCCACATGTACAAAAACATGATGAGTTCAAAACAAAAAAACAAACATTGAAATAGAGGAGATTGCTAAAAGCTGTCACAAAGTTTTAACTAACTTTTATTTGTTCTAATATTTCGTCAGATAATGTAATAATTTTTTTTAAATGTTAAGATAGTTTTTGATAATGAAAACCAATATATATATATGCAACATATTACATAAGAACATGTGTTTCACATTTATATGCAAGATTAACAACTTAATTATTTTCAATTCGAAATGAATTAAAATTTACACTGACTTTCTCCAAAATCTTCTTTTATTCCTTTGTATTTTTAAAATTAAGTGTGGATTCAAATAAGATAGACACATGTATACATGTTATGCTATTTCTTTATACTTCATATCACATTGAATGACTTTCACATATATTTAAATCCAATCGTGTACATTTCCACATGTATATGTAATACAATTTATGATATATTATAGCTTATATTGTACAACACACAAGGAAATGAACACTTCAATTGTTGACTAACATGAGAAAAAGGAAGTTGTTATGGACCATGAAGAAGTTCAATGCACCTATTTCTACATATATAAATTATTATATTAAGAGAAAAAAGACACATATCTACATTTACTGGTACATGTATATTAAATCAATGGTTGCCATTATTAAAAACTGTCTTTTCATTAAAAAAGAAATGATATCATGCTCTGTCAAGATTTTAAAAGTAATAAAAGAAAACACAACTAAATGTTAACTTCATATTTCACTGAAATTAAAAAATAAATGTGGAATTAATTCAGCTTACTGATGTCATCAATTTAAAAAAATCATATTCTCACAACTCCATTTTTATTCCCTTTTGTAAAGGTGGAACCTGTACTTAATAGGTTACTGATACATGAATGCAGCATGCTGGTTTCTTTGTACTTGTCTTTAAGGACTGTCAAGTATAGTTTTAAAAGTCACTGGGTATCAAATTATGGCAGGGTTGCATGCAGTGAAAATCAATCTTATACTGAACATGGAACATGCTTGTGCAAAAGGGGGTATTTTTAGGGGGTACCTATTTTTGCATGTATACTGTATTTGATATTTTCATTTAACTCGTACAGTTGTTGATCAAGAGCCACCAGACTTTATTTTGTTTTTTTATAAACATTGAAGATGTGCACCTCACTTCAGGTACATATTTGGGGAATGTTAGTAGATTTTCCTGATGATGTAACTTGTCAAAAATTAAAAGCATTTGTGGACAGAGGTTACCCATTTTGTAGAATCAAATTCTAGTACTATTTCCTCCAAGAGCCTTCAAACTTTCTAGAATATTTGTACTTAAACCATTGTCGTGACGTCAGCCTATTCATTTACCATGGACTCTTTTTCTGGAATCTAGAATCAACGCTTCCTAAATCTGTCGCTGAAATGAGCTCACCAAATTATATTTAATTGTTTCCTTTGTGTGTCTAATTTCATTAAGTTTGAATTGGCTTATTTACTGATTTTTGTTCACTAATGGAATTAATTTAAAAACACCTTTAACTTTTGTAATTTTCATATGCCTTCACTGGGAATCGAACCCCTGCTTAAAATCTGTTATGTGTGACTGACATCAACATATCAACGAAACCTCTTGGCTACAAATGGGTTGCAATTTAGATGTCGATTATATATATATATAAATGAACATATGATACACATCGGCACAATGGACACACAGGGCTTGTACCTTTATATATACATAATAGGCAATCGTATAAGTTGGTAGCCGCATTCCATGTTTTGTAATCAACTCCTCCTACAGGTAGTTTCAATTTGTAGCCTTAATTAGGGCCCCGCCGAATGGCGGACGCCCTATAGTGATCAGTCTGTCCGTCCGTCTGTTCGTCCATAACAAATTGTGTCCGCTCTATATCTAGAGAACTGTTATGATTTCAAAGTTTATACTTGACATGTATATTAACCAACACCAGTGGGTGTGTCATAATGTATGTACAACTTCCTAGGTCAAAGCTCAAGGTCAAAAACTTTGGTTTTAGTTGACAACCGCATGTCCTATGGTAAAGATCGTGTCCACTCAATATTTTGAGAACGGTTATGATTTCAGAGTTTGTACTTGACATGTATATAAACCAACACCAGAGGGTGTGTCATAATTTATGTACAAATTCCTAGGTTAAAGGTCAAGGTCAGGGTCAAAAACTTTGGTTTCAGTTGACAACCCCATGTCCAATGATAAAGATACAAATTTTTTAACACACATTATTTACACATTATTTACAGCGGGGCCCACAGAGATGGCTCCCATCTCAAGGATATCTAGTTTTTGGGAAGTTTGCTATAGCAATACTTTCCTTAGGCGTTGGCCTCAAACTTCCGGTGACAGACTATCGCAAATGTTCTGCTCCAAGATAATGAAGTACTAGTGTTTGAATACTGATTGTAAGAAGATTCTTTTGAAATTTTGAGTCCTTTTGAAAAGATTACAGCTTGAATAAAAAAGGAATGAATGTTCACCGACAGTTCAGATGAATTTAACTTCATTTTGAAAATAACTATCACAAACACTACTGCTGGATCTGCCATGCGCTGAAGAGAAAATCAAAGAAATCTACGCGAGACAGCGTTTAATTCATTCATGAATATTTCATGAATGAACATTTTCCCGCTTTTTTTACTATGTACGATATTTACAAATGTTTATTATTAAATAAGTAAAAGTCCGAGTGTATCGAAAGAATCCCGTATGGCTGACATTACTGATATGTTTTGACCAAGCTTCGGATAATTGACAAGTGATAAAAGTTTGATTGAACAATTATACACAGGTGACAGAAATACTCAATAATCATATGGCTTATGTCACACGCCATCGATGAGTAAAGGTAAATACCGGCTATGATAGAAAGGTGCATGTTTTTGTTAAAACATCGATCAGAATGTTTTGATGCCAAAACATTTGAAAACTTTTAAATTCGCTATTTAAATACTAGCTATTTCACATTCCAATGTGGATTTAAGGATCTTCACTGTCCAGCATGCTCAGTCACGTGGGTCAAACTGACAGCTGAAAAACATTGACTGAACGACAGTTCGTACATATCGCAGCCTCCTCAGCGTTACTATTAACAATTACATTTGTACACAAATCGTTACAAGGATATAAGGCAGACAAGTCAGCTTCTACTTAGAATAACTCAGTGTATCAAGACAAGTGCTGTAGCAATTATTTACATGATTAAATAAAATCTGTCCATGTAATAGGAAAATGACTTTCTTTTCTTAGTGCTAGTCCAAATAATTATGACAAACCAAAATCTCAAATGTTATTGTCTCAATGCTAAATTTCACAGCATCAACTATAAAATGTGTTACAGCCGGGTTATTAGCACCTCTATGAATCTAGTGTATATAAACTTTTACTGAAATTAAAAATAAATGTGGAATTAATTCAGCTTACTAATGTCATCAATTTAAAAATCATATTCTCACAACTCCATTTTTATTCCCTTTTGTAAAGGTGGAACCTGTACTTAATAGGTTACTGATACATGAATGCAGCATGCTGGTTTCTTTGTACTTGTCTTTAAGGACTGTCAAGTATAGTTTTAAAAGTCACTGGGTATCAAATTATGGCAGGGTTGCATGCAGTGAAAATCAATCTTATACTGAACATGGAACATGCCTGTGCAAAAGGGGGTATTTTTAGGGGGTACCTATTTTTGCATGTATACTGTATTTGATATTTTCATTTAACTCGTACAGTTCATCAGTTGTTGATCAAGAGCCATCAGACTTTATTTTGTTTTTTTATAAACATTGAAGATGTGCACCTCACTTCAGGTACATATTTGGGGAATGTTAGTAGATTTTCCTGATGATGTAACTTGTCAAAAATTAAAAGCATTTGTGGACAGAGTTTACCCATTTTGTAGAATCAAATTCTAGTACTATTTCCTCCAAGAGCCTTCAAACTTTCTAGAATATTTGTACTTAAACCATTGTCGTGATGTCAGCCTATTCATTTACCATGGACTCTTTTCTGGAATCTAGAATCAACGCTTCCTAAATCTGTCGCTGAAATGAGCTCACCAAATTATATTTAATTGTTTCCTTTGTGTGTCTAATTTCATTAAGTTTGAATTTGCTTATTTACTGATTTCTGTTCACTAATGGAATTAATTTAAAACTTACCTTTAACTTTTGTAATTTTCATATGCCTTCACTGGGAATCGAACCCCTGCTTAAAATCTGTTATGTGTGACTGACATCAACATATCAACGAAACCTCTTGGCTACAAATGGGTTGCAATTTAGATGTCGATTATATATATATATAAATGAACATATGATACACATCGGCACAATGGACACACAGGGCTTGTACCTTTATATATACATAATAGGCAATCGTATAAGTTGGTAGCCGCATTCCATGTTTTGTAATCAACTCCTCCTACAGGTAGTTTCAATTTGTAGCCTTAATTAGGGCCTCGCCGAATGGCGGACGCCTATAGTGATCAGTCTGTCCGTCCTGTCTGTTCGTCCATAACAAATTGTGTCCGCTCTATATCTAGAGAACCGTTATGATTTCAAAGTTTATACTTGACATGTATATTAACCAACACCAGAGGGTGTGTCATGATGTATGTACAAATTCCTAGGTCAAAGCTCAAGGTCAAAACTTTGGTTTTAGTTGACAACCGCATGTCCTATGGTAAAGACCGTGTCCACTCAATATCTTGAGAACGGTTATGATTTCAGAGTTTATACTTGACATGTATATAAACCAACACCAGAGGGTGTGTCATAATTTATGTACAAATTCCTAGGTTAAAGGTCAAGGTCAAAACTTTGGTTTCAGTTGACAACCCCATGTCCAATGATAAAGATACAAATTTTTAACACACATTATTTACAGCGGGGCCCACAGAGATGGCTCCCATCTCAATGATATCTAGTTTTTATGCCCCACCACGATAGTAGTAGGGCATTATGTTTTCTGGCCTGTGCGCGTTCATCCGTCCACCAATCTGTCTGTCCCACTTCAGGTTTAAGTTTTGGTCAAGGTAGTTTTGATGAATTTGAAGTCCAATCAACTTGAAACTTAGTACATGTTCCCTATGATATGATCTTTCTAATTTTAATGCCAAATTAGGGTTTTGACCCCAATTTCACGGTCCACTGAACATAGAAAATGATAGTCGAGTGGGGCATCTGTGTACTATGGACACATTCATTTTATACGACCAAAAAATTTTGTGGTCGATATTATATACGTTACGCTTGCGTCTGCCAGTTGTCTGGTCGTCCGAAGACACATTGGTTTTCACACTCTAACTTTAGTTTAAGTGAATGGATCTCTATGAAATTTTACCATAAGGTTCAATACCACAAAAGGAAGGTTGGGATTCATTCTGAGGGTTATGTTACCAACAGTTAAGGAAATAGGGGCCAAAATAAGCATTTTGTAACTACCAGACAATAACTTGTGTAAGTGTATGGATCTTCTGACATTGTACCACAAGGTTCCATATCACAAAGGGAATGCTGGGATTGATTTTGGGGTAATTGCCTCAAAATTTTAGGAATTAGGGGCCAAAAAGGCAAAAACAAGCATTTTCTAGTTTCATGACAATAACTTGTGTGTAAGTGTATGGATCTTTCTAAAATTGTATTCGAGGTTCCATATCACAAAGGGAAAGCTGGAATTGAGTTTGAGGGTAATTGCCTAAAACGTTTAGGAATAAGGCCAAAATAAGCATTTTCTAGTTTCCAGACAATAACTTGTGTTCAAGTGTATGGATCTCTGAAATTGTACTGCAAGGTACCATACCACAAAAGGAAGGCTGGGAATGATTTTGGGGGTAATTGCCTCAAAATTTTAGGAATTAGGGGCCAAAAAGGGGCAAAAAAACCAAGCATTTTTCTAGTTTCATGACAATAACTTGTGTGTAAGTGTATGGATCTTTATGAAATTGTACTACAAGCACAAGGTTCCATATCACAAAGGGAAAGCTGTGTTTAAGTTTGGGGGTAATTGCCCAAAACGTTTAGGAATTTGGGGCCAAAAAGGGGCCAAAAAACAAGCATTTTTCTAGTTTCCAGACAATAACTTGTGTTCAAGTGTAAGGATCTCTCTGAAATTGTACTGCAAGGTACCATACCACAAAGGGAAGGCTGGGATTGAGTTTGGGGCTGATGAATCATAAGGGGGTTCAAAAAATTTGAGGGGATTTTTTTCATTTTTTTTCTTTAAAATTTTCCATTTTAAATTGGTTATTTCTGATTTATGTAAGATTATAAAAGCAAATAATAATGATATGGTTTGAATAGGTAAATTAAATTTTTAAAGTTTTTAGACCACATTCATTCTGTATCAGAAACCTATGCTGTGTCAAATATTTAATCACAATCCAAATTCAGTGCTGTATCAAGCTTGAATGTTGTGTCCATACTTGCCCCAACTGTTCAGGGTTCGACCTCTGCGGTCGTATCAAGCTGCGCCCCGCGGAGCATTTTATTAAATGTTTGTATTGTACACATTGAAGATATGCATGTATGCCCTTCACTGTTTATGAAGGGGACTGCAGGTACAATTGAATAATTTATTTCCTTCAGCTTTTCCGGGTGGTGTAACTTAGTCGATTTTGACAGATTCTCTTTATAAGATAAACTATTTTGATGATTTTGTCTGTTTTAATTAGTATCTGTTAGGAGACTAGGTTTTTCATAATTTTGTCAGTTGATTTAACTATTTATATCTTTTCAAATTACAAGTCAAAAGTATAGCAAAGAGTCTTTGACCAATTGTTCTTCCTAGTCTAGTTGGAAGTTGTCTTTTTCCTACCAAATATCATGACTATGTTAAATGTTTTGTTATTATATTAATTGTTATATATGATCTTCAGGAAAGAAATGTCTATAAAGACTTGTACATGCATGGACTTAACAATTACATCAATTTTATGTGTTTATATTATTACAAGTATCATGTTGTTGTATTATAACAAGTATCATGTTGTAAAAAAAGTTTTAAATGTAAAACTATGTTAAAGATATTGAACTAGAAAAAAACAATCATAGGCGGATCCAGGGGCCCGGCCCCACCTTTGTGGGAATAATTTGGTTGATTATATAGGAATCACTGAAGCATGACTGGAGCCACCCCTCCGCCACTGACAATAATGATTGTTATTGATATTTTTAAACAAATGCTGACAGTTATCACAAATGCATTTATTTAGAAAAGCAATGACACTTTCCTTTATACCTTGGATTTACTCATTAAACTGTGACATGTTCGGAATAATTTATCAAGGTAAAAATTTTGTTCCAAACGGAACATGGGTAGGTCGATAAACCTTATTCCTTTGTCGTGATTTGTTGACACATTGACAAATTAAAAATATGTGACAAAAAATAACACAGGTAAACACAGTTTAAACTTGTCATATCCGTGTTTTAAGGTGATCATAAAGAAAATGAAAGAATTGTGTATGTTAAAAATAATTCATTTCAAAAAGAAGATGTAGTACGACTACACACTGAAGTAATTAAAAAATGTAATTGAATTAGTAAGTCATACATCATTAGAATTTTTATTTGAATTTAGTTTTCTCTTTTGCAATGAACAACCAGTTTTCCTGATCATTTTGGAAAATATATATGTAGATTCTTTAATCTGTGAGGGTATAAAAGAGAACAATAGAATACACATAGTTAGCACTTTAGCAGCATTTATATTTTCCTACTAGATTTTGATACAGAGGTAGACCTACATAGTAACACTAGTCAGAAACCTTTGAAGCATTCAGGTTTAGAAGGTAATCAGGTGTGGAATCTTTACAACTATATTTACAAAGTTATAAGAGCATTGATCTGCATATCTATCCTGATGATAATACATTTATGCATTATAATTTGAGCGACGTTATCTGGTTACACAGAGTGCAAATATAGACGGTGTGTAACTTGTAAATTGAAATGTTATTGACTTTTTTTGTTGAATGGTACTACACAATATGTAAATTAATTAGTAATGTTTATACGGTTATGATTAATGAAAATTTTAAGCATAGATCAATTTATCTTGCTTTGGTTTACATGTCTGCTCCTGATGACTTCATAATACTTTTATATTTCATTTACAAATTACTTATTAACTCATTCAAGCAAATAAGTAGCTTTCCTCTCATTGATGTGGCATTTCAAATAAATGTTAAATTTATTTAAGGAAAGCATTTATATTTATATTCCTATTAAAGAGAAATGCTGTTTATATGAATTCATTCGGTTATATATATATATATTAAAAGAGAAGTTTGCCAAATTGATAGTAAAAGTAGGTAAATTTTAGAAACATTTTAGTTGAATTGACATACATGTGTAGCACACAAGAGTCACCCAAAATGTTCTCTGTCTGTAAGTTGATAATAAAAAATACACTTCCTTTGTATATCTATATTTATGAGCATGTATGAGACAAACGGCAGGTCAAGTTTTTGTACAAGTTTGCCATATTTCTAAATTAAATGTTGTTTCCTGACTTGAAAAGAGATAGCAATGTTTTATTGAAGTACATAGATTTCAACATTTATTTTTGCATGCCCAAGAAGTTATAAACTGCATTTGATTTGATCCAATTTTGGCCCAGATTGTATCTCTCCTTGACCTTTTTCACATCTTATGACCCAAGTTTGTTTTGTACATTGTTCTTGAAAAGGATTGTTAATGATTTTGAAAATTGGTGTATCATTTGTTCTTAATACAAATAATACTGTGTATACAATCTTTAACACAGTTGCATGCAATTTTAAAAGAAGTTATAGGAATGCTACTAGGAAAAGGAAGTGTTAGTTACTGGATTATATTTCTTGCATGAAATATTATTCATTTAGTTATATGTAGTTATTTTTGTTTGTAGAGGTTTTACACAAAGAAGATAAAAAAAACCAAAAGTCGGTCATGAAGACCAGCCTTGTAAAAAGTGGGCATATCTAACCATATTGCCAGAAGAATAGTTGAAATAAGTGCTGAAACTTCATCTGAGAAAAACATTTAGGTGATACAAGTCAGGTACTATACATTTTATAATTTCCAAAGTCTTTTGGACAACCCAAAATGACCAGGGATATTAGGTATTTGTCAATTAGATGGTAATTCTTGATTTGATCAAATATCCAATAGAAATAAGAAGAGCTTCAAAACTACATTAGCTGATCCAGACGCAATACAACTGTAAGAGGACATAATACAGGATCAATATATAAAAACACCAATTTTATGACGCCTTTATTAACCAATGACTTATTTAACAAAAGCCAACTAAGAACAAATACAACTGCAGGAAGACTAATACAGGTTCAGTATGAACTAATTGGAATAGTTTTCATTTAAATGCCACGAATGGCATATACCTTAAAGAAGTTGCAAATGAATTAAACAAGAGACTATCATCCATCTGCATTCAACATCACTGTATCAGAAACCTATGCTGTGTCAAATATTTAATCACAATCCAAATTCAGTGCTGTATTAAGCTTGAATGTTGTGTCCATACTTGCCCCAACTGTTCAGGGTTCGACCTCTGCAGTCGTATCAAGCTGCTCTCCGCAGAGCATTTTATTAAATGTTTGTATTGTACACATTGAAGATATGCATGTATGCCCTTCACTGTGTATGAAGGGACTGCAGGTACAATTGAATAATTTATTTCCTTCAGCTTTTCCGGTGGTGTAACTTAGTCGATTTTGACAGATTCTCTTTATAAGATAAACTATTTTGATGATTTTGTCTGTTTTAATTAGTATCTGTTAGGAGACTAGGTTTTTCATAATTTTGTCAGTTGATTTAACTATTTATATCTTTTCAAATTACAAGTCAAAAGTATAGCAAAGAGTCTTTGACCAATTGTTCTTCCTAGTCTAGTTGGAAGTTGTCTTTTTCCTACCAAATATCATGACTATGTTAAATGTTTTGTTATTATATTAATTGTTATATATGATCTTCAGGAAAGAAATGTCTATAAAGACTTGTACATGCATGGACTTAACAATTACATCAATTTTATGTGTTTATATTATTACAAGTATCATGTTGTTGTATTATAACAAGTATCATGTTGTAAAAAAAGTTTTAAATGTAAAACTATGTTAAAGATATTGAACTAGAAAAAAACAATCATAGGCGGATCCAGGGGGGCCCGGGCCCCACCTTTTGTGGGAATAATTTGGTTGATTATATAGGGAATCACTGAAGCATGACTGGAGCCACCCCTCCGCCACTGACAATAATGATTGTTATTGATATTTTTAAACAAATGCTGACAGTTATCACAAATGCATTTATTTAGAAAAGCAATGACACTTTCCTTTATACCTTGGATTTACTCATTAAACTGTGACATGTTCGGAATAATTTATCAAGGTAAAAATTTTGTTCCAAACGGAACATGGGTAGGTCGATAAACCTTATTCCTTTGTCGTGTTTTGTTGACACATTGACAAATTAAAAATATGTGACAAAAAATAACACAGGTAAACACAGTTTAAACTTGTCATATCCATGTTTTAAGGTGATCATAAAGAAAATGAAAGAATTGTGTATGTTAAAAATAATTCATTTCAAAAGAAGATGTAGTATGACTACACACTGAAGTAATTAAAAAATGTAATTGAATTAATAAGTCATACATCATTGAAATTTTTATTTGAATTTAGTTTACTCTTTTGCAATGAACAACCAGTTTTCCTGATCATTTTTGGAAAATATATATGTAGATTCTTTAATCTGTGAGGGTATAAAAGAGAACAATAGAATACACATAATTAGCACTTTAGCAGCATTTATATTTTCCTACTGGATTTTGATACAGAGGTAGACATACTTAGTAACACTAGTCAGAAACCTTTGAAGCATTCAGGTTTAGAAGGTAATCAGGTGTGGAATCTTTACAACTATATTTACAAAGTTATAAGAGCATTGATCTGCATATCTATCCTGATGATAATACATTTATGCATTATAATTTGAGCGACGTTATCTGGTTACACAGAGTGCAAATATAGACGGTGTGTAACTTGTAAATTGAAATGTTATTGACTTTTTTTGTTGAATGGTACTACACAATATGTAAATTAATTAGTAATGTTTATACGGTTATGATTAATGAAAATTTTTAAGCATAGATCAATTTATCTTGCTTTGGTTTACATGTCTGTTCCTGATGACTTCATAATACTTTTTATATTTCATTTACAAATTACTTATTAACTCATTCAAGCAAATAAGTAGCTTTCCTCTCATTGATGTGGCATTTCAAATAAATGTTAAATTTATTTAAGGAAAGCATTTATATTTATATTCCTATTAAAGAGAAATGCTGTTTATATGAATTCATTCGGTATATATATATATATTAAAAGAGAAGTTTGCCAAATTGATAGTAAAAAGTAGGTAAATTTTAGAAACATTTTAGTTGAATTGACATACATGTGTAGCACACAAGAGTCACCCAAAATGTTCTCTGTCTGTAAGTTGATAATAAAAAATACACTTCCTTTGTATATCTATATTTATGAGCATGTATGAGACAAACGGCAGGTCAAGTTTTTGTACAAGTTTGCCATATTTCTAAATTAAATGTTGTTTCCTGACTTGAAAAGAGATAGCAATGTTTTATTGAAGTACATAGATTTCAACATTTATTTTTGCATGCCCAAGAAGTTATAAACTGCATTTGATTTGATCCAATTTTGGCCCAGATTGTATCTCTCCTTGACCTTTTTCACATCTTATGACCCAAGTTTGTTTTGTACATTGTTCTTGAAAAAGGATTGTTAATGATTTTTGAAAATTGGTGTATCATTTGTTCTTAATACAAATAATACTGTGTATACAATCTTTAACACAGTTGCATGCAATTTTAAAAGAAGTTATAGGAATGCTACTAGGAAAAGGAAGTGTTAGTTACTGGATTATATTTCTTGCATGAAATATTATTCATTTAGTTATATGTAGTTATTTTTGTTTGTAGAGGTTTTACACAAAGAAGATAAAAAAAACCAAAAGTCGGTCATGAAGACCAGCCTTGTAAAAGTGGGCATATCTAACCATATTGCCAGAAGAATAGTTGAAATAAGTGCTGAAACTTCATCTGAGAAAAACATTTAGGTGATACAAGTCAGGTACTATACATTTTATAATTTCCAAAGTCTTTTGGACAACCCAAAATGACCAGGGATATTAGGTATTTGTCAATTAGATGGTAATTTTGATTTGATCAAATATCCAATAGAAATGAGAAGAGCTTCAAAACTACATTAGCTGATCCAGACGCAATACAACTGTAAGAGGACATAATACAGGATCAATATATAAAAACACCAATTTTATGACGCCTTTATTAACCAATGACTTATTTAACAAAAGCCAACTAAGAACAAATACAACTGCAGGAAGACTAATACAGGTTCAGTATGAACTAATTGGAATAGTTTTCATTTAAATGCCACGAATGGCATAACTTTAAAGAAGTTGCAAATGAATTAAACAAGAGACTATCATCCATCTGCATTCAACATCATATTTTTGTCGAGCCTGCGAATTTTGTCGCAGAAAGCTGGACATAGGGATAGTGATCCGGCGGCAGCGTTAAAAACTAACTTCTTTAAAGCTTTATATTTTAGAAGGTGGAAGACCTGGATGCTTCATACTTTGTATATAGATGCCATATGTTACGAATTTCCGTCTGTCACATGTTCATTGTCCTTGATCTCATTTTTATGGTTCAGTGACTACTTGAAAAAAAAATTAAGGTTTTTTGTAATGTTAATTTCTCTCTTATTATGAGTAATAGGATAACTATATTTGGTACGTGCGTACCTTGCAAGGTCCTCATGCCCATCAAACAGTTTTCACTTGATCTCAACCTCGTTTCATGGATCAGTGAACAAGGTTAAGTTTTGGTGGTCAAGTCCATATCTCATACTATAAACAATTGGTCTAGTATATTTGGTGTATGGAAGGGTTGTAAGGTGTACATGTCCAACTGGAAGGTGTCATCTGACCTTGACCTCATTTTCATGGTTCAGTGGTTATAGTTAAGTTTTTGTGTTTTGGTCTGTTTTTCTTATACTGTATGCAATAGGTATACTATATTTGGTGTATTGAATGATTGTATGGTGTACATGTCCAGCTGGCAGGTGTCATCGGACCTTGACCTCATTTTCATGGTTCAATGGTCAAAGTTAAGTTTTTTGAGTTTTGGTCTCTTTTTCTAATACTATATGCAATAGGTCAACTATATTTGGTCTATGGAAATATTTTATGATGTACATGTCAGTCTCGCAGATTTTATTTGACCTTGACCTCATTTTCACGGTTCATTACTCAGTGTTAAGTTTTTGTGTTTTGGTCTGTTTTTCTTAAACTATAATAGGTCAACTTTATTTGTTGTTTGGAAGGATTGTAAGCTGTATATGTTTGTCTGGCAGGTATCATCTGACCTTGACCTCATTTTGGTGGTTCATTGGTCAATGTTAAGTTTTCTTTGCTAAGTTTGTTTCTTAGATACTATAAGCAAAAGGTCAACTATATTTAATGTATAGATTTATTGTAAGGTGTACATGTCTGCCTGACAGTGTTTGTTTTATATTTCTTCAGGCTATAAGGTTGTCAGCCTTTGTAGCAGAACTTGGATCCAAAAGTTGGTGGAGTTTAACCTCTACTTATGCATCACATGGACAAAAAGAAAACACTGCAGCCAGTGAAGAGACCAAGACTTGAAGCACCAAACAGTATGTATAACAGGAATGGAAATTACAACCAAAAGCTTAGTAGGTTGAAAAAGTCTAAATGTCGTACCAAACATAAAAATGAAACATTCTGATGTTAACCGAATAGTAGCTAATTATAAAGGCATTGATCCTACCAGTATCATAACATAAGACTGTTTAAAAATCAAAATCCATGACTGTTAACACTAAGTCTAACTTGTATCCATATTCAACAGCTATACAATGGCCATTGTCAAAATGAACCTTAGCATGTCATTGAAATTTGACCATAGTCTGTTATAGCAATATTTCTAAGATCTGTTGTCTATTATATAATATGTTCAGTGAAAAATGTGAAGTGATTTTGTCCATCAAAAACTATTTTTAGGCTACAGGTTTGTATGTTACTTATTTTATGCACCTGTCCTTTCAGACTTTTAAGAAAAAATCTGTGTGTCTGAAAGGCAGAAATATATCTAAATCCATAGAGTTTGAAATTAGTTTTGGTTATTTCTCAGCCAATTATAAGAGCAGGATAAAGGAACAAAAACGGCATTTTAAACGAGTCAGTCTTCCATTAGAATAATATGTTCTTACAGAGTGTTAGCTTGTGAGCCAGCATGCTAGAAGTCCTACTCATGTGGTAAAGTGCAAACCAGGAAATTCATATCACATCAACATATGAGTAGGGTTGAAAATTGCTCACTGGACATTTTACATTATCAATTCATCCTTTCCTCAGTGCATAAATTAGTGTTATTAGACAGTTTTCCTAGTAAGAATTATAGTTTTAGAAATTTTTTCGATTGAATGGAAATTTTTTCGATAAAATGAAACATAAATTTATGCATAAAGTTTATGTTTGGTCTTTGTATTTTATGACAGTTTACATTGGTATTTTTTTCCAGTGTTGAGTCATGTACCAGGATGTAAAAAAAAAGTATACAAAGCTTGTAACTTTACCTTGTTTATAAGGCATCAATTACATAAGTAATATTGTTCAGTTAAACTTGTTATACAACAAAATATTTAATACAATCTTCTTTTCTGTAAAAAGATAGGTACATGTTGTTACAAAGGTTTTCAACAATAAAAGATTTCTGTCCGTTACAGATGTCAAAGATTAGGTCAAACCACATAGTTTTAAAAAAGTCTATATAAAATGAAAAAATGGAAGTTATCTGGTCTTAAAAACGTTTTGTCATGATGATTATTGAATTATTTTGACTAGATTCTGCTTTGTTTTTAGTGTCTGTGTCCATTCGTGGACCAATCCCCAATGGACCTATGCATCCACGTCCATTGATAGCTCTACTTGATGGAAGGGACTGCTCTATTGAAATGCCCATTCTGAAAGATGTGGCAACAGTGGCTTTCTGTGATGCTCAGTCTACACAAGAAATACACGAAAAAGTAAGTACACGAAGCTAAAAATTTGCAAGCACAATAGGTTATGCAATACATATATTTAAATGTTGAAAATCAGTAAAAGCATCTTGTCTTGGAAAATTGTAATGCAACCACTATAAAATGTCTTTGCTTTTCATTTATAGTTTCAGATATAGGATAATAAAGCAAATTTTATAAAAAGAAATGAAGAAAATCAGTAAAAGCATTTTGTCATTAAAAAATCTAAATGCAACTATACATAACAATGAGAACCACTGCATGATCTCTAGGGTCAGTAGAAAGCAAGTTGCAGGTCAAACTTTCTACCACTATAACATGTACATCTGTTCTACATTTAAAGTCTCTGTTGAAGGATAATAATGCAAATTTTAAGTTCAGTTTCACATATTTATTAAAATAAGATGATGATGTATGATTGCCAATGAGACAACACTCCACCAGTAACCAAATGACATAAAATATAACAACTAAAGATCACAGTATGACCTTAAATAATTAGTATATTGAAAGTTTGAAGTTGAAGTTAGGATTGGAATCAGAATGTCAGATTTTACCCTATTTACTGACAATAGAAATGTGATGGATATTGAATATTTGACAAAGAAAATGAATAAAATACATAAACATCTTATTTGTTTAATTTTCAATCTCAAGTTGAATTGTATGTTTTATAAAATGAATGAAAACCAATATTTAATGTTGATAGGTATTAAATGAAGCTGTATATTTAATGTTGATAGGTATTAAATGAAGCTGTATATTTAATGTTGATAGGTATTAAATGAAGCTGTATATTTAATGTTGATAGGTATTAAATGAAGCTGTATATTTAATTTAGATAGGTATTAAATGAAGCTGTATATTTAATGTTGATAGGTATTAAATGAAGCTGTGGGAGCTTTAATGTGGCATACCATAACCCTTGCAAAAGAAGACTTAGAGAAGTTTAAGAATCTGCGAGTAATTGTTCGTATTGGAAGTGGATACGACAACGTAGATGTCAAAGCTGCTGGAGAACTTGGTAGGTTTATTGCAGATGCAAATATATACAGCCAAACCTGCAAATTACAAGTCGTGCTGTTTCAGCAGACACCTGTCTCAAACCGTCGCTTGTAGACCCTCCAAAACATTTTCTCTATAATTTAACTTTTTCTAACGAGGTCAGTTGTTGCCTTATTTTCACATGAAATTGTCATTTTAACTTTGAACAACAGTCATTTTAATGTTTAAATACTAATATAGTCATTACAAAAAGTATGTAAAGTTCAGGATCAAAGTCAAAATGAGAATTGGTACCTGTTTGCAATTGAGATTGTGTAATAAGAGGTGAATTTGTGAATTCCTCATGCTCTTCTCCTTTTACTTTCCATTTAAAACAGTTGTAAACCTATTTTTCCATGAATATTAACATATTTAGAAAGTTTAATTCTGATATACAATGCTGGAATCCTTTATTTTTTATTTCAATACCCCAAGATCAATAACTCTTTCGATTGAAAACACTAAAACAATTTGCTGCCATCTGGGCCATGGGTGAAATCAGAAATTTTGGGAACTTTTAAAAGGCCAACTCTCTTGCGGTGACTTTTAATACTTCCCATAAGGGATTTTTTTCATACAGGTTTGGCTGTATATATTTAATGGGATTTTCAGACTTTTTTTTCGGGAACTACTGAACAAACCTGTATGAAGAAGTCACTTATATTTATCAAACTATCATAAAAACAAGAAGCATGCATGTATTCTTATTTATCAAATTGATTGTTGTTACTTACTGTCAAGTGGCAAATATTTCATAAACATTCATATAGTTCCTGTATGCTGATACTTTTGAATTTAAAATTTTCGTCATATATTTCTTCATTACTACTGAACATAATAACTTCATATTTGGTCAGCAGTTCAACAGTGAAGTTGTAACATGTGTCAGTATTTGGATCTGTCAGAAACCTACTTCTTGTTTGTATTATGAGTGGGGGTATGCTTAACACAACAATGCATGCATTCTTATTTATCAAAGCTGTGAATCTTGAGACACAATATTTTATTTTTGTACCAAAATTCATTTTTGCAATTTCAGCATCTTGTTTTCCAATTTTAATGCAGTCTTATACTTCATGGATTCAACTCCATTTACTCTCATAATGTTAATGAAATTAATCCCTGCTCTTAACCTTTAACTCTGTCTCTTTTTTTAACATTTCAAATCTTGAACTTATACTTATGCATTCTACTCAAAATGAACTTGAATTTTAAGTAACAAGATCCTTCAGTTTAAAGAATGTCATATTAAGGCTCATTGAGGAAGACACTAATAGATGGTTATTTTCATGATGTTCAGTGGCAAATATTTCATGCATGTTTGGTAGGGCAGACATGACAGAAGATACTGGTTGATTTATTGTTGTATTTTCTGCATATTTAGGACAATAGATTGATTGATTGTTGTTACAGTGGCAAATATTTCATGCACATTCAGGACACAAATAAATAAACAATCAATACAAAAGGTAGGTTCTGCAAAATGAGTGGACAGGGATAAAGGAGAGAACTTTTGACTGCCACTGGACTATTAATTTAGATAGGGATTATCAATAGGCCTCTGCAAACCCTAGAGTTTCCCATTCAGACTGGACTTGGCTGCATATTTATACATCCTGCACAACAAAATGGACACCCCTCTATAGTATGAGTTTAACTGACCAATGGGATAAATCCAGGGATGATCGTATTTCTATATTTCAGATAGTCCTTTGGATCCAGGACAATGGAAGATACTGCTAATCATTGTAATTGTCAATAGAAACATGTAGCATTTTTGTTATCAAAAATCATTTTAGTTTGAAGATTTAAACTGGAGTTATGAAATAGTTATCCCCTATAAGATAAATGTCACATAGAAAAAACCTGGCATTGGGAAATCTAATGATTATAATAAAATAAAAGTGATAAATAAATAATATGTACTTTTCTTTGTAGTTTTGTCTTTGTTCTCCTGTTTGTCATGTCAAAACCATAAATTCTTTTTTCCCTTCAGGTATTGCTGTGTGTAATGTACCTGGATATGGTGTAGAGGAAGTTGCTGATTCAACGATATGTTTGATTTTAAATTTATATAGACGGACATATTGGTTAGCAAATATGGTACGAGAAGGTAAAAAAGTGAATGGACCAGAACAATTACGGGAAGCAGCACAAGGATCGGCCAGAATTCGAGGGGATACGCTCGGAATTGTTGGGTTAGGTCAGTGTTAAAACATGTATTCTCTTTCAAATTGATTACATCTTCATAGTTAAGGTAGGATTGTTCATTTGAGAGTAATTACCAAGAATTATCAACTGTTATGTGATAATGTTACTAATATTTACAATGTACATCTATTGACGTAGTTTGTGCAAATTCTTCATAAATATAAAACATTTAAACATGTTAAATACAAATTATATATAGGCTTATAAGCAGTATTTGTTACAACTGTGGGAATTTGCTTAACCATGAAAGGTTTGAAAAGACTTGTAACTGTTCCAAAATCATAAAAGTTAGTAACCAAGAAAGTAAATGAATCCACAGTAATTGTCAATTTTTTTTATTTCAGGTCGTGTAGGGTCTGCAGTTGCTCTAAGAGCAAAGGCGTTCGGCTTTAATGTTATTTTTTATGACCCATATCTCCAGGATGGTGTTGAAAAATCATTAGGTATGTATACAGAGCATCAAATTGTAATAAATAATACTGTAAGGGCAAAAATAAAATATTATTTGTTTCACCTCCCACAACCACCCCGGTAAAATCACCGCCACCTGAAAAATTTCATTGGCCGTTCGTTTCCAATATTTTTTTTTTTTTTTTTGCTATTTTAGTTTTGGTGATACCTTTCCAATGCTGTAGTCCACGAGCATTTTAATTCAAGGCATTTTTGCATTGAAGCGTCTAAATGATTCGGAATCTAGAAAAACAAACAAAATGGCTGGTCACATGATATGTGTGTCTGCAAGGGTGATCAATGATCATAATTTCGTAAAGAATATCATTAGCAAGAAAATTTGAAGATGAGCCCCAAATTAACGATCAGTGAAATCATGGACAAAGCAATTGGAGATGCTGAGGTTCAACATATAAAACTTTATTTAGAATGAAGAAAAACATGGTTTAGAAAATATTGAATGATATATATATAAATCTGTAATAGAAAATATGCCTTGGCATTAGATAAAAAATCTCTGAAACTGAACAAAACAATCCAATTAATCTGCAGCAAAACAATTCAATGATGTGGTATCTTTAATAAAAAAAACTGAAGCATCTTTCAACCCACTGAGTACATCTTGATATGCTTGGTCTTTAACCTCTCTTCCTGTATAAAGGATAAAATCTTTGAGTAAAAATGGTCTGAATCATGCTTTAAAATCTGTCTAATTTGAATTTTGTACAAATTCAATATAGAAAACCATATCAAGGTATAAAATAAAATAATTTGCGTACCTACCTACCCATACCCTGAAAACCTCAGTTGGGAAGGGGAAACAAAGATATTTTTAATGTTGGCCTAATTGGAATATTCACTACAAAAGTACTGTCCTTGCCATGACTGTATCATATTGTTTTACCCTTGACTATCATAATATCTCCTTCTGTATTTGATTAAATCTGTGTTTAAGACCATTTTAAAAAAACCTAAAACAAACAAAAAATTATTGGTATGTGCAAGGTGCAAGCAGACAACAAAAATTACTGTATTGGTCTTGGATATTGAAACAGTCAAGAATAAACATTTTGACATGGGGAAAAAGTGATGCTACAAATATTGCAAATTAGTTCAGTTTAGTGTTTCAGTCAGTTTCTCTGAAATTTTATAACTCTGTATCTAATGAATTAAGAAATACCATCGTATATGTTTGTTTGGTTGGCAATGTGCTAATTAGAAAATATTGATCAATGTTTGTCCAATTATTTTTTCTTACTTTCTATAAATGTCTCTGAAATTATGTGTAGGAGGTGACATTTGAAAATAAAGGAAAAAAATATATTGCTATTAAACTAAGATTGATGAATGTTTAAAGATATTCATTTAGTGCATAAAGGAATCCAGATTGCATTGCACTTGCTAATTTAAAAAAAATTCCTCAGTGTAATGATCAAAATGAACAAAGAAAAGGAACACGAAGAAATCAAGAGGATATCTAATTACCTTCACACATTAACACATTAGAAGAGAAAGACAGACAGACACCATGGAAAAAAAATCTAACAACCACATAAATTATAGAAAACATAGATTGAGCTACACAAACCCCACGAAAAAGCAGAGAACACGGGTGCAGTTTCTGCTCTGCTGTATCTGGTCGTGTTGCAGTTAACAAGTAAAAATCCTGTGATAAATCCTATCTGTTGGTATGTTATGAATGAGGAAGATAGGATTGTGACCATGACTTAACTTTGGTCTTGTAACACAGATGTGTTTAAATGGATGGCAGAAACATGATTGTGTCAAACCTTCAAAGAGATGTCTTCAGTATAAAAATAAGGAGATGTGACAAGATTGTCAATGAGACCACTATCCACCATAGATGACGATGTAATCATGTGTTAGGTTCTGTATGACCTTCAACAATGTGCAAAACCCACACCGTATAGTAAGCTATAAAAGGCCCTAGCATGACAAGATGTGAAACAATTCAAAAGAGAAAACTGCCACCTGATTTATGTTTCAACAAGAAAAATCTTTTGATCAGTAGCTTTCTTATAAGCAGTAACCCTCTCAAAAGAAAAGTGATAAGAAACACAAACTTTAGAATATTGCATCAGCTTGAAGAACTGTGAGACATGAAGTACTTGTTACACAAGTGCTGCTAAGAAATGTTAGTATAAAAAAAGTAGACAGCTTACATTGGAAAAATTGAAGTAAATATTTTATGTGTTTTAACTTAGTTTTAACTGTTTAAATAAATTCAGTTTAAATCTATTAATTTCAGGTATCACAAGAGTGTACACTCTTCAGGACTTATTATTTCAAAGTGACTGTGTTAGTTTGCATTGTAATCTTAATGAACACAACCACCATTTAATAAATGACTTCACAATTAAACAGATGAGACCAGGTAAGAATTTTGCCTATTCTGTGAATGTTTTTATTATTTTGTGACGTCATTTTAACTCACCTGGCCTGAACATGCTGAAGGGCATGTGCCCTATTGCCAACACTTGGTGTCTGTTGTCTTCATGTCTTCCATAACCTTTCACAGTTTCCACTTTGTCTAATTTAACCATACTTGGCCAGAATGATGTATGAAAGGTCTTAAAAAAACAAATGGTCTTCATTTGGATTAGACCTGATGATGTTGCAGCCAGAAACTATTTTTCATTCAGAGGGTCTGATTGGCTGATTTTTATGCCCCCGCCTTGGCAAAGGGGGTATTAAGTGTTTGCCATGACCGTCCGTCCTTCCTATTTTCTTTTCCGCACTCTAACATAAGTTTTCATCATCCCAATTTTATGAAACTTGTACACCATGCTAAGAACCAATACACGCAGACAGAGTTAGAATTTGGGCAGTGAGTCACTTACGGTTTTCGAGTTATACCCCTTTTTAACTAGGAAAATTGCAAAGCTTGAGCGGGAGCATTTGTGTCCTCTGACACTATCTTCTTTTATTTAAAATCTTTCAAGTACAATGCTAAACCTTTTAAAGGGGATTGATGATTTGAAGACTCTCTACAATCAATCATCATTTACTGTGGATTGGATAGAAAACATGGCCACACATAGTTCCCTTTGAAACCTAAGGGAACATTACATTTTCATCATCCACTAACATTTGGCCAATCTTAACCCAACTTGGTAGGAATGATGTGTTGAATGTCCCCTTTTAATGGTCCTGAAAGGATTGAAAATGTGACTGTGTCCTTTATTCTTATTGGACAATTATAAAACCCTTCTCTTTGAAAAATTGCAGGATAGTGGTTGGAAGACACTCTACAAACGAGAGGTATGCTGTTTCCTGCATCAGTGTCTACAAAGTGTTAAAGTTTATGATAAGGCCATTTTAAGAGAAGCCATGGAGATTGTTTTGACCTGCCCCCTCAGTCATGTTCCATTGACTAAATAAATATCAACATTTTCATTATACTATCAAAATTACACACATGACTAGGAGATCCTCAGCAAATGATTTTCATTTAATTTTTTAAGGCTAGTTAAGCTGCCAAATCATCATGTTCTTTTTAAAATCCAGCAGGAACATATATTATTTTGTTAGTAGGTACCAAGTGAGCGATACAGGCTACTTGGAGCCTCCATTTTTTTGTTATTGAAATTTTGAGAAATAAAAGTCATTATCTATTTTATGAATTGTCAGTTGATTTGAATAAAAATGTACTTTGTATGCACACAAAACCATAGATTTCCTATTAATGAACAGTTTTTTTTACTACAAGAAATATAAGAAATATAATTAATGAATTGAAAAAAAAACAAAAACAAGAGTGTCTAACCCTAGGAAAACATTTGACCAGCCTGTTCATGGTTTTATACAGTTTCAGGGAGTGAATTGTTGTAGAATTTTTTTTTAGAAAAAAACTAAGTTTTATTTTTAGTTGCATAAAAACTAACAAGTTGAAGGATATTTCAAAACTATCACTATATATTTCATTTAAAACCACATTTTTTTTTGCTCAAAATTACTGTGGGGTCATGTCGGGTCAGATTTTAATCAACTTTGTACCACTGGAAGAGGAATTGTCACAGGTTTATTTGATTATTTGGTTATAATTTTGTTTGGAAAAGTTTTCATTTTCTAATGAGTGAACCATGTTAACCACAATTATTATTTGTTTGTCTGTAAATTTAGCTTTGTATTTCAACTAAATTATGCATGTTTACATCAGGAGAAAATAAATACAACTGAAAATTAAAAATAATGACCAAATATAGCAAAAAATTGTAGGTAACAAAAACTTTTCTTAGTTGGTAAATTGTAGTGATCATTGTTTTTTGTCGAGCCTGCGACTTCTGTCGCAGAAAGCGAGACAGGGATAGTGATCCAGCGGCTGCGGCGTTAACGAACTACTTAAAAGCTTTATATTTCAGAAGATAGAAGACCTGGATGCTTCATACTTTGTATATAGATGCCTTGTGTTATGAAGTTTCAGTCTGTCATATGTTCATTGTCCTTGGCCTCATTTTCATGGTTCAGTGACTACTTGAAAAAAAGAGTTAAGATTTTTTGTAATCTTAATTTCTGTCTTATTATGAGTAATAGGATAACTATATTTGGTATGCAAGGTCCTCATGCCTGTCAGGCAGTTTTCACTTGACCTCGACCTCATTTCATGGATCAATGAACAGGTTGAGTTTTCGTGGTCCGAAGACATTTGGTTTTCGCCCAATAACTTTAGTATAACTAAATAGAAATCTATGAAATTTAAACACAAAAGGAAGGTTGGGGTTGATTTTAGGGGTTTTGGTCCCAACAGTTTAGGAATTAGGGGCCAGAAACCTATTATGTGTTAAATATTTAATTACAATCCAAATTCAGACCTGTATCAAGTGCGAATATTGTGTCCATTTTTGACCCAACTGTTCAGGGTTAGACCTCTGCGGTTGTATGAAGCTGCGCTCTGCGAAGCAATTTATTGTGTTTAGGTCTGTTTTTTCTAGTACTGTATGCAATAGGTCAACTATATTTGGTGTATGGAAATATTTTAGATGTACATGTCAGTCTGGCCGGTTTTATTTGACCTAGACCTCATTTTTACGGTTCATTGCTCAATGTTAAGTTTTTGTGTTTTGGTCTGTTTCTATGAGCAATAGGTCAACTATATTTGGTGTATGGAATGATTGTAAGGTGTATATGTCTGTCTAGCAGTTATCATCTGACCTTGACCTCATTTTCATGGTTCATTGGTCAATGTTAAGTTTTCCTGGTTAAGTTTGTTTTTATAATTAGATACTATATGCAATAGGTCAACTTTATTTAAAGCATGGAATGATTGTAAGGTGTACATGTCTGTCTGGCAGGGTTCATCTGACCTTGACCTCATTTTCATGGTTTATTGGTCAGTATAAAGTTTTCATGGTTTGGTCTGTTTCTTTTTCTTGTAAACTATAGGCAATATGCAACTATATTTGGTGCATGGAATCATTGTTAGGTGTACATGTTTTTCTGGCTTGCTTTATCTGACATCGGCCTCTTCTTTTACCATGTTAAGTTTATGTGATACTTGTAGTTAAACTTTAAATTTAGGACTTTCAACATTAAATCAATGGTCAGCAAAGCAGGCGAGACATTTCAGCGTGTGCACTCTTGTATAAAAATAAGGAGATGTATGATTGCCAATGAGACAACTATCCAATGATTCAAATGAAGGGATGTAAGCAATTGTAGGCAACCGTACCTGCCTTCGACAATGAGAAAAACCCATACAGTATAGTCTATTTATATATTTTTGTTATTAACATTATCTTCCTGAATATGTTTGAATATGTATGAATTATTTGCCACAGGACATGAGACAAACAACAACCAATCGATATCATTTACATTATTTTGTACAAGTTTCTGTAGGTAATTATTATTGACATATTGAATGTCTTGTGCATTTAAGGTGCATTTCTGATAAACACAGCACGAGGTGGTCTTGTTGATGAACATGCTTTAGCTGCAGCATTGAAAGATTCAAGGATTAGGGCAGCTGCTTTAGACGTCCATGAAAGTGAGCCATTCAGTTTATCAAATAGTATGTATAACATTTCAAAATCAGTCATGGGTGGTAATGTATTCTAAAGATATCACAAGCCATACAACAGCAATTAGAATTGTTAATTATTGAAACTGTTCATAATTAGAGATATTCACAGTAGAAATTTCGTTTGAATGAGAACAGTAAAAAAAATCTCAGAATTTGGAATCATTTTTGCATTAGAATAGAAAATAATAAAATTTCAATATGGTAAAAGCAGAAAATTTCATTAGGATTTTCTTCAATATCGAGTGAATTGATATCTTTAAATTCTTGTGTCATCACAATTCAGTTTGAAGGAAAAACAGTAATTCAACAAAATTAAATGACTCTACAGGATATACTTTGATCTCATTCAGAAAAACTTGTTTGGTTACTGCTCATCATTCCTGGAAAAAAAGAGTAAAAGGATAATAATAATCTATCAATAATTCACATTAACATGATTAAAAAATTCATCCTTCTTTGATGCTGATCTTTCCTGCTTTATATAAAATACACATTTCTTCTAAATGAATGCATTTAACTGTTCTATAAGACTTAACATCATAAAATAATTCCTTATTCTGAGACTTCAAAAAAAAAAAATTCACAATCCAACATTCTGTCAACTGTTTTGATTGTTAACTATTCAGCATTGGCTGATAAAATTTTGAATAAATGAACATGTACTAATTAGCAATTTGGATGGCTGCTGTGATTTTGGGGATAGGTAGTTTAAAAGTTTTGACTGACAAAGGCAATTGCATGAAGCTCCTTAAAGTATTTCTATACATCTTATATTTTATCAAAAGATTTGGAAAAGATCCTTTTTATGTGGTTCTTTTGGGCTAAAATTGATTTATCTCTACAAATTTGTAAAAAAATGTGAAGGAAAAAGAGGGTGGAATTTTTATAAATTGATCATTTAATTCATGCAGTTGTTGTTGAGTTGTTTTACTTTTGAAATGTTATTATTATGTATATACATCTGGTTTTAACTATATTGCTTCATGCTACTACTGTTGCATGTATCTAACTTTCAGAAAAAAATACTGATTGAAATACTTATTTATATAGATATAAGAAGATGTGGTATGAGTGCCAATGAGACAACTCTCCATCCAAGTCAAAATTTATAAATGTAAACCATTATTAAGCCATTAAAATGGAATTTAGCATACTTGCCAACTTGTCAAGATCTCCATAGAGTAGTAGCTCATTTTAACAAGGGGAGGGATTATATTTTTAGATATCTTTATACTGAGTGTTAGTGAGGTGTTAAATGTTGACAAATATAATGCCTACCAATGTTAAAATGTACATAGAGCATGGCAAGATAGAATTATTTCTTTTCTAATTGGAAAATTCAGAACTTTTGTACTTCAAAGCAAAAATACACTTCATGTTGGAAAGGCAGCCATTTTGGTTAGATGAGGCAAAAATGTTCTAGTAAACCAACCATTTCACGATTTAAAAGTGGTTGAAAACATTTAGACTTTTTAGATCCAGCATCATTCAAATTGTGATGTCAGGCACGTGCACCCCATGTTTTATTGGAATAAGAACATGGGTTTATTTACAAGGCTAAAGAAGAGTGTCGTATTAGAATAAAATTTATTCATGGTTGGAGGGAATTAAAAGTACCTTTCCTCCAAACATTTATTTCTGAAACAATACTGAGTATATATGTACTGAAAAGCCATTTTAACTTTTGAATGGCTGTTATTTTGTATTCAGTTTATAAAATTGAGGATTTCAAGAGTCAGGGCAATCCCTCTCACGTGAGAAAGTTGGCAGGTCTGTTAAATTGAGTAAAAATTGATATGACCCAAGCTCTGTTTGCAAATGCATGCAAAGTTGATAGGGAAGAAGAAAAATTATGTAGATTCATTTATTTTCATGAAAACTAATTTTCGTGGATTGAGGAAAAATTTAATTTTTGTGGATATTTGATTCCAAAGTTTTGCCAATCTGCATACATGCCTGTAGAAAATTTGTTTTTTGTTGAACATTTGAATTTGTTGTTACCTATACCCAAGAAATCCATGAAAATTTGTATTCAACGAATACTTATGAATCCACAGTAGCTGTGATCAATATCCAGACATTTTTGTGCGGATGAAAGTTGTAAACATGAAATATATTAAATGACTAACTATTTTGTTTTGCAAAAATATACATAAGTATTTTAAGTATTGATTTGGGTAAAATTTGGATACAACTTTGGCTCGTTGAGCTATAACTAAAAATAAAAAAATTATGCATTTATCTCTTATTTTCAGAAATATTACTGAATAGATGCTTTAAAAATGGATGCAAATTTGTATAGAAGCACATCAAATTATCATGAATTGATTTTGAAGGTTAAATTGAGGAATATTTCAGAAAATAAAAGAGATAAATGAATTATTTTTGGGGATTTTCAGTTATATATAGTTCAACGAGCCAAAGTTTTTATGCAAAATTTACCAAAATCTGTGACGTAGCCCATTTACTGTACTTTGACCTTAATGAAATTGAATGATTTACTTCTATGAAGTCTTTATTTTATTGAAGGTCAATTAAAAAGCAATTCAATTGTAAATAAAAATAGGAAGATGTGGTATGATTGCCAATGAGACAACTCTCCACTAGATACCAAATGATGTAGAAGTTAGCAACTGTAGGTCACAGTTCGGCCATCAACAATGAGCAAAACCCATACCGTATAGACGGCTTTAATAGGCCCTGAAATGAAAAATGTAAAACAATTCAAACAAGAAAACTACAGCCTGATTTATGTACAAAAGGATGAACAAAAACATATGATATACAGCAACAAATTACAACCACTGAATTACAGGTTGACTTAGGACAGGCACATACAGAATATGACAAGTTTAAACATGTTTGCGGGCATTTAACCACATTCCTAATCTGAGAAAAAAACTAACAAAAAGCACTAAAGACACTAAGTACAGTTCTGATCACAGTTACTATAAGTTAATTCACAGCCAATAACAACTAATAAAAAAAATTATGTATCTTAGACTTAATATCTGTATATCAATCAATAATCATCCAACATCCAATAGATTTAATGTAAAGATGTCATTAACAGTTGAATAAAAACATGATCTTGTGCAATGCCAAAATATAGGTATCAACAGAATGTAAGGCAGTGAATGTTCATAGGTGTATAGCAATTATATTTAGTTGGCTTTAGTTTATTGATAACAAATTACTTTTTATGTAATATCGTGTAATTTTTTTTTGTGATATTTACTTAATTTTTAATGTATTTAAGCAGCAGATTCCCAGATAAATACATAATTGAAGAATTTAGTACAACTCTAAGCTGTGTTATCACACATGTCTCTTAACTGGACAGATACAAAACCAGACAATTGGACTGAAACAAACTTAATTTTGAGGTCCGACGTCCAATTTTGGTGTTTGGCTCAGACTGATATCTATTTTTGTTGTTTAAATACAAGTTCTGGAAATTTAAGCACTAAACCAACCATTTTTCTCACCTTAGATTATTTTCTCACTTACTGAGCACACACAGTGTTTTGGTTTAAATATTGTTAGAAGTGAATGCTTGTGGTTGATTTTGTTTCAGTCTCAAATGTCTGTCCTCTATTCCAAGGATAGTATGTGGGATATCATCTCTGAATCATTATTGATCACAAAATCTTTTTTGCATAAACTGTAGTAAACACTAATTAACAAACACAATCTTAACAATACAGCCTACAGACAAATGACAGACTTGACTCATCTTTTAAAGAATTTCTTAAAACAAAAATGTCAGTCTAAAGTAAAATACAGCCTCAATAGAATTTTAACTTGCCTAAGTTGTTGAGTCAAGTTAAAGTGGAAAACTGCAGTTATCAGAATCAAAATTTGAAATTTGTTAACTGGACCATGAACTCTGTATAACTTATGGTATTATATAAGTGAAACTGGTTCATATAATTCTTACGTTACCTGTTCTATGATTTGTTTGGCTGACAATGAGAATTAAAACTTCTATAATGGTCATATTGATATCAAGACCCACCTAACAAACAGTTTAACCAAATCATTGTTCTTTTACACACTCAAATATTTAGGCTGCAAGTACATGCATTTAATAGAATGTTTCCTATAAACGAAACATCTTATAACAAGAAAATTTCAATTATTTTGCTATAACTGTCAATTCAGAAATTTTGTGTGGATTTATAATTGTGATTGTTGAACATTGCACACATGCAATATTAACTATTGCAATTTCAGGAAATGCTGCATACCAATATTACCATCAAAATTTTAAATGCAGGTTTTCATTTTGACCAAACCTGTCCTGATGCAACCATCAATGATCAAAACAGCAAAAAAATTTCTTAATTAACCATAACTTGACAGATAGCAGTGTTTTACGTGGAATAATCTTTTCCAGACTGACTTATGAAAGAAACCTTTCATTTCAACCAAGCAATACACCACACAGTGAAATAGGACTTAAAAAATGTTATGCTTAAACTTGACTTAAACTTTTATTGTATTGTAAAATTTACTTTTAAATAGGTCCACTCAAGGATTGTCCAAATCTCATATGTACACCTCATTCAGCATTCTACAGTGAACAAAGTGTGACCGAGTTACGAGAAATGGCAGCAGGGGAGATAAGAAGGGCAGTAGTAGGTCGCATTCCAGACAGTCTACGCAACTGTGTTAACAAAGAATACTTTACCTCAAGTATGTGGTATTTTAAAGACAGTTATTCATTACCTTTAGCATTACATTTGTCAAATAATATTTATATTATATAGGAAAAGGTTTATTTTGCCTTGTAAATTCACCAAAAATTAAAAATTTGTATGATCTCATTATCAATAAAAAAAATCATATTCAGAAAAAAGGCTTTTAGAAAATGTACATGTTAGCTCATAAATGATGAGTGATGACTCAATTTTACTTTAAATTATACTACAAAAAAGAAATTGAGAGAAAATGTTGTTTCCATTATGATTATTTACATTTATAATTTTAGATGCAAATTTTCAATTTCTTGCAAATGAAAACACAACTTCTTTATTTGATTAATTATGTATTTTACAGCTACTTAAATACTCATGATACTCAAAAGTATGTTAGATTGGTAAAATACAACAAAGACACACACATAAACATATATATATTACTTCCATCTTATTATTTAAAAATCAAGCTATTTACACATGATTACATATTGAGTTAAGCAATATATTCACAGTCAATTCCACAAATTGAGTTAACAATTTATTCACATTCAGTTATTATAGACATATAATTTGAACCATAAAAAGAATTCCAGTGGAGTCAACTTTACAAAGGAAGGGATGTTTCCTCAATGAAATGCATAGGCTTTGTTGTTTTGACAAAAGAAATCATGTATCCACAAAATGGTGATTTTTTTTTCTCTTTAAAACATGAAGTTCAGTCATACATAATTAAATCAACAGTTAAGATACTTATTATTTTTTAACTTGCAGATTCTGTGAGACCACCTTATGGTTTTGTTGGCTATCCAGAAGGAATGAATGGGGCCGGTTACCCATTCCCCAACCCTGCAGCAGCTGCCGCGGCTGCTGCAGCCTCTGGCATGGGAGTAGCCACAGCTTTGGATGCCCATCAGTCAGTTCCTCACAGCGCTCCTCATTCACAACAGCCACATAGTACATTATCAGAATCAGCAGCGCTTCATCTTGGCAAAGAGAGTACTGATGTTCATTAAGACTTTTGACAGTGAGTGAGGAAAAAAAAACTGTGGCATTCCAACATTGTTACTGGCTTGCTGAATCTCTGTACTTAATATCAGCATTATGATTGATAATAATCATGATGCATACTCGTGGGGAGTACAAAATCCACGACATAAAAATGTTTTCTGTCCACAACTGTTAATCATGTATATGTGTTATAAATGAGGTATGAATGTTGATGCATTGTTAGAATCGGGCAGTGCTCATTGTGTATATTCATGTGATCATTTCATCATGTATGTAATCAGATTGATTCATTGCATAACATCATCATTCAAAATAAGCTTTATCAACATTTTTTCTTCAGTATCATAGAACTGTTCGAGACCATGAATTTAATTGATTTTGATCGAATGATATATTCAATGAGTATTTTTGTGATATGTTGTGAGAACAAAAAGAACATGCAGCATGATTTATTTTTGTAGAGATAATCAAATGTATCAAGAAGTATGCAGATCTAGATATTTAATGTCTATATGTAATATACAGGAAAGGTTTCCTCATCCTTAAAGCAACCATATTTTAAAAATGAGTTTTTCATAGATTGGGAGAAGATTATCAAAAAAAAAAAAAAAAAAAAAAATGAACTGCATCAATATGTAAAATGATTTTGGCTTTCCTGTATAAATTAGAGGTAAACACATTTTTCAGGTTGTTGCTAGATTGAGGATACTTGACCTGTAAAGTCAATAGTGCTTATTATAGGCTAGAGCTATTGCATAAATACAGTTTTATGTAAGATTTTGTGTTGGGAACAGAAACTTTTAAATGTTTTTTCTTGAATTAAGGGACCATATTATCAACACGGAACAGTTCAATGTCAAATATAAAAGATCTGTATTGTAGATGAATATAGGGTAAGGGGTGACACTATTTCTGAGATTTGTCCATTCTTTTTTTTTTTTATATTATAATGACCTATGTATCATTCATACAGAGTAGGTTGGAAAATTTGGTCATACATTTTGAGCAAAGTAAGATAACACAGTGTAGAAATGAGTAAAACACTAAAATTTCAATTAAAACTTGCTGTTGATAACCAGAGTTTTCTTGCCCTTAAAAGGATGAAGCATACAAAAATAAAACTTCTTTATTAGGATTTTTTATAGTTGTTTTCTTGCAGAAATATTAGATACCTCAGTATTGAACTGCTCTGTTTTTAAAAATTTTTTTAAAGAATTAGAAGTTACCTTTTTTCCATCACAAGAATAGGTTAACAAATCACAATACACAAGTCTACTTAGTTGTCCAGTTGTTTATGTAATACAAACATGTATTCCTGTACTATGCAGTAATTCAGGATAGTATATTTGTCTCTGCTATATACATATGTTGTCTGCTAAGGTTTTTTTTTTTAAATTTCTTTGATTAACTGTTTTTAGGAAGGGTTGGATTATGCAATTAAAAGTTGATAAGCTTTAAAGAGGAAAAAGTATTTTCAGCAGGACACAGAAAAACCTTAACTTTATGCTTCTTGTGATGTGACAAATTGATTATACTTGTTGTTTATATGATTTATTAACATGTACTTTGATGGAATTTTATAAGCATATTGGAATTTATAGAAATCTCTGTAAAATTTCTTTTTTCTTGGAAAGTCAGTTTTCTTTATGTTTTCCCAAATTATACCAATACAGTAACTAAGATCAGTGTATTCCTTTGACTCAGTTTGTTTTAAACAGAGTTGCAGCAAACTTTGCAATGGAATCAGAAAGACTACTGAGAGGGAAAATATTGCCTTTTCCACACGAATCCTTTTTAAAAGTTTCTTAGTACATGCAATATTGAAAAAAGGTATCATTTGTTTCAAGTTCTTTATACTTGATATATGCCACAGAATATGCTATTAAATGAATTAAGACTGTTTAGATAGGAACTATTTTTGGTCTATTTAAAGTTTGTTTTTTGTATATTTTTTCAATCAGTGTTATAGATGTATATTTTATATTCTTGGAAAATTTTGGTCAGTCAGTCATGTTTAAGAGTAATGGGCAGTTTTTATGCGACCGCAAAAATTTTGCGATCGTATATTGGTATGACGTTGGCGTCGTCGTCCGAAGACACATTGGTTTTCGCACTCTAACTTTAGTTTAAGTGAATGGATCTCTATGAAATTTTACCATAAGGTTCAATACCAAAAAGGAAGGTTGTGATTGATTTTGGGGTTATGGTACCAACAGTTCAGGAATTAGGGCCAAAAATAAGCATTTTGTAACTTCCAGACATAACTTGTGTGTTAGTGTATGGATCTCTCTGACATTGTACCACAAGGTTCCATATCACAAAGGGAATGCTGGGATTGATTTGTTGGGTAATTGCCTCAAAATTTTAGGAATTAGGGGCCAAAAACAAGCATTTTATGTGGACAAATACTTTAGTACAAAACATAATTTAAAGCAGTGTAAGGAGATAAATCAAATACATCATTTGAATAACCTCCTTACACTGCTTTTAAATTATGTATAAAGTAATGGTTAAAGAAACAATTAAGACAATTTAAAACAGTGTAAGGGAGGTAATCCACATACGTTTTGATTACTTCCTTACACTGCTTTTAAATTATGTTTAAAGAAATGCATATTTATAAAGGAAGACCAGTAAAATATCTGCAAATGTTGCATCTTTTTTTTTTTTTACAAATAAATCCATATGAAAGATTTGACACCATATTTTAAATTCTATTATAAAATAGATTAGGTTAGCACTATGGTAAATTTAAATGGGTAATTATGGTTGCAAATTCCATTGGGAAATTTGAATTGAGATTATGACCATATCTTGAGGGAAAGAATTTTTGGGGAAAAAGGGGGTAAAAGGAAATTGTGGGGTCAATTTTTCTCATTTCAGATTTCAGAAATTAAAAGAATTATTCTTCAAATATTATTATTTTTCAAATTTCAAATATTGAAAAATTTAAAGAAGTAATCTTTAATTGCACAGTATGGCGATTAGATTTGTAAAATCTTTGACCACATTTATTTATTTGTTATGCCAAATCTTATCGTGTATTTAGATTTTTAATTTTGGGTCCAGTTTTCAAATTGGTCTACATTAAAGTCCAAAGGGTCCAAAATTTAACTTAGTTTGATTTTAACAAAATTGAATATATGGGGTTCTTTGATATGCTGAATCTAAACATGTATTTAGATTTTGATTTTGGGCCCAGTTTTCAAGTTGGTCCAAATTGGGGTCCAAAATTAAACTTTGTTTGATTTCAACAAAATTGAATATATGGGGTTCTTTGATATGCTGAATCTAACCATGTATTTAGATTTTTATTTGTGGGCCCGCTATCAAATTGGTTCATATTGAGGTCAAAAGGGTCCAAAATTAAACTTTGTTTTATTTCATCAAAATTGAATTATTGGGGTTCTTTGATATGCCAAATCTAACTGTGTATTTAGAATTTTAATTTTGGGTCCTGTTTTTAAATTGGTCTACATTAAGGTCCAAAGGGTCCAAAATTAAACTTACTGTGATTTCAACAAAATTGAATTCTTGGGGTTCTTTGATATGCTGAATCTAAACATGTGTTTAGATTTTTGATTATGGGCCCAGTTTTCAAGTTGGTCCATGTTGGGGTCCAAAATTAAAACTTTGTTTGATTTCAACAAAAATTGAATATATGGGGTTCTTTGATATGCTAAATCTAACCATGTATTTTGATTTTTGGGCCTCGTTATCAAATTGGTCCACATTGAGATCAAAAGGGTCCAAAATTAAACTTTGTTTGATTTCATCAACAAATGAATTCTTTGGATTCTTTGATATGCTGATTCTAACCATGTATTTAGATTTTGGATATTGGACCATAATAGGTAAATTAAAAATTTTAAGTTCTTAGACCACATTCATTCTGTGTCAGAAACCTATGCTGTGTCAAATATTTAATCACAATCCAAATTCAGAGCTGTATCAAGCTTGAATGTTGTGTCCATACTTGCCCCAACTGTTCAGGGTTCGACCTCTGCGGTCGTATCAAGCTGCATCCAGCGGAGCATTTTATTACTATTTGAAAAGAGAAAAGCTGTTTTTTTTATTTAACTTGTATGAAAAATATAAAAAAAACTTCAAGATAAAGGTTGTTTTAAATTTTTCATCACTTATAAATCAGTATTGAATAGTGCTATACCTTTCTTGATTTCCACAGGTCTTGGAAGAATAAGTTGGCAATTCCTGTAAACTTATTTTAGATGGATTTTAATCAGAAAGTCCATCACAATCTATTAAAAAAATGTGAACATTTTTAAAACTCATATTGGAACTTACAAAAATATTAATCCAATTTAGTGCTCAGAACATTTTTGCAACATCTGATTATTTTAATTCTTTTTCTTTGTTAATGGTTAAATGTTATAAAGGTTCTAAAGTGTTCTGATCATATGCATAAGGACACTGTTCAAGACTTGAACTGTATTTTGAAAGAAAACAAATATTCTCTAAAATTATAAAAATGTCACAATGTTTTGTTTGTTTAATATCTTTTTTTTTTCTTTTTATGCACTAGATGATCATTTCATTTCAGTAAATCAACTTTCATCATCAAGCCAAAATTGGGATATTTTTCTGTGGAAAATTACATGTACATTATATATATAGTGCTTGGTCAGTTTGATGACAACATTTAGAATGTTGTCACATTAATACACTATCTACATGCATAGTCTCCAGAGCTTTCATTTACAATTTAAGGTTTTTACACTATCAGCTTGCTGAATGCTTTCAGTTCTATTTTATATAACATTTTTTTTATCAGTGGTTGGATATCTGCTTTTAAAGTTTTTTTTTATGATTACAATAAAATGGTAGTTCGACTCTAAATTGAATAATACGACTATATAAATAAAAGCCATTTGGTTAACAGTAGAGTATTGAGTTTAATTTGCAATATTACAAGTAACTTCACAGTTCAGATCCACATACCAGGTAAGTATCTCAGATGAAAGAAAAATGTCTAAATTTCTAAGACAATACTTTTTTAATTGTGAGTTAGACAAAATCTCATTTGATTTGCATTTTGAAATTAATTTTTTTTTATGCAATATCACAGTGTATTAAACTGAATGTTTCTGACCATTCTCATATCTCAATTATAAAGTGTTTTTCAAGTATTATTTTTTTAAGTATTCAAATACAATAAAACGAAGTTACAGTTTTTAAAATTAGAAACCACCAACCAACAAATATAAGAAATGTTTTGAATTGTCTGTCATTTAGTTTATTGATATATTCCAAACTGACCAAGTTAATATTGCTTTTGTTTTGATGTTGTAATTCACTGTAGATATTTGTACATTATTGATCTTCCACAGAATTTTACCAATTAAAACTTTTGCAGAACTTGTGTTTAATTTGTTGTCTTCTGATCTGTTCCCTCACTTCAGTTAATGCCTACTGTGGACTTTAAGATTCTTTGCATACCAATTTTCATGGATTTCCGGGGTAAGTGTAATCAGGAATTTAAATGTTCAACAAAGTGCAAATTTTCTATATGCTTGTATGCAGACTTTTGCTAAACCATGATTGATGGAAATCAAATATCCACAAAAATAAATGAATCCTCAGTATGTAAAGTCTGATTGGATCAGCATCTGTTTGAAGTGTAGAAATGAATGGAAAAGGATTATTTGTATCCCCTTGTTAAATGGAAATAGGTTTAAGGTCCAGATCAAAGGATCTGCATTGCTTTATAGAATAATAGTTTATCAGTATATCTTGGATGGTAACAAAGATTATACAAAAATCTGGTATCATTGACCTACATCTTGTACATGAGTAAAATTGGTTCAAGATGTGTTTAAGAAGGCATAGAGGAATGCTTGTTTGTTTGATCAATGTCTTATTGCAAATTTAATATGCATATTCTGGACAAAAACATTTTAATGAGAGATGAATATACGAAAATTGAACACTCCTAGACCAATCTCAATTAATTTTTTAATGAATGAATAACACCAGTTGACTCAAGGTCAATCGTTGTTAATGACATCATTAAACAATCTTCTTAATGTGACATATTTTTAAACAATACAGTCGAACCTCGTTGTGTCGAGGTCGAAGGGACTAGACAAAAGTATTCGACTCATCCGAGGTTCGACTCATCCGAGGTTGAGTGTATCGTCATAAATTTGGAATGAATGAAATACGGTATGAGATTTGTGTAAACTAGAAATTTGAAAAGTGTGCCTTTTTAATATTACACGTTATGAGTGTGTATTCAATCTCCATATATTTTGGTCCCTGGAACAAAGAAAGATACAAATCATTCACAAATAAAATCAATACACAAGTATAATATTTACAAAGGTCAGTCACTATAATTTATGAAATCACTCGAGGAAAGAAACAAGTTCAGAAAGAATTAGTCGTCTGCTTTTTATTCAATTATTATAAATTGATCATAATTGTCCTAATCCTTTTATTCATTGTAATTAATGAATTTTTATTCTAACGATTCAATTAACTCGGTGGGCTCATTTAAATTTGTTTCGCTTTTATGTCAGATGAAATATGTTCAACACACTAAAGTTCCGCTTGGACGATCAACAAAGGTGTTAATTACGGTCACCATAAACATGTCATTTTAACTGTTATACAAACAAGTTTCTTTACACAGCTTTAATCTCTTTTAAAAATGATTAGGTTCCATAAGAAATACATCCGATTTGAATTTTTATTAAGTCTGCATCTTTAGAAATTTCTTAAATTTGAACTTGAGACATTGGGGTCAATTAATATTAATTTTACGTCGACGGGACTATAAAATTTACTCGACTTAACCGAGTATTGAATCAACCGAGTTCGACTCATCAGAGGTAAATATGCATTGATTAAACGGAATTTTACGGGACCAAGAAATTACTTGACTCATCAGAGTTTTCGACACAACCGAGTTCGACACAACGAGGTTCGACTGTATGTTCTTATTGTGACAAATTTACATAACCATTGTTACATAGAAAATGTAGGGAATACACACTAATTTGAAAGTCATCTGTTGTAGAAGGAAAATTTATCGAAGTTTTCTTGGATTTAATGAAAGGTTATGATTTATATTTGGTCTGGAGCTTGGTAATGTTGAGTTGTATCTTGTTATAAGCAAACCTTTTCATCTCTTAACAATACATCGTTAAAAGTACTTTAGTCAAGTCTAGTGGAACAAAGTTCTTCACCACGCAGTTATGCTTCATTACACATGTTACCTCAATCAGTAGAATTCAGTGTTGCAGATCCAGACCTGGTATTGGTCTTTATTTATTCAAGGATAAGTCATAAATTTGTTCTACCAATCCTTTTACCGTGCTTATCCAAGAGACTTAATAAGAGCCCACCAATCAATTTGAAGATGGTCTCAGCTTGTCTGTCCCTCACAAACCACAATGATACCTTGTAAACACTATTCTACTGACACTATTTAACATAAAGTTGTCATACTTCGTAGGATTTTGCCATTATGGATAGTTGACCACATTGTACCGTCATTTTAATTGAACCATGTTTACTGGAGTTATGGAACTTGATCACAATTAACTTATTTACATGCAACAGGGCCGTCTATGATGGCTACAATCACATTGCTCTTGTTGTCTGTTGTAGCTTGTTTTTATATGGCTGCAAAATTTTTTAGGGTTCGTATAATGCTATGATGTCGTCGGCGTCTGCGTTGTCCGAAGACACATTTGGTTTCCGGACTATAACTTTAGTTTAAGTGAATGGATCTCTATGAAATTTACAAGAAGATTCAATACCACAAAAGGAAGGTTGGGATTGATTTTGGGGATAATGGTACCAACAGTTTAGGAATTAGGGGCCAAAAAGAAGCATTTTTGTAGTTTCAGACAATAACTTGTGTGTAAGTGTATGGATCTCTCTGACATTGTACCACAAGGTTCCATATCTCAAAGGGAAGGCTGGGATTGAGTTTGGGGATAATTGCTCCAAAAGGGGGGGGGGGTTCCAATTTTTAAGGGGTTCATATATTTTTTTCTTCAAAATTTTTCAAATTTCAATACATTTTTAAGATCTCCGACCACATTTATTTTGTGTCAGAAACCTATATTATGTCAAAAATTTGATCACAATCCAAATTCAGACAGTATCAAGCTTGAATATTGTGTCCAAATTTGCCAACTGTTCAGGGTTCGACCTCTGCGGTTGTATCAGGCTGCGCTCAGCGAAGCATTTTATTTAATCATATTATGATGAAGGAAAGAAAACAAACCAGCTTATTCCAAGAGAAAGTTTGTGGTGAGTAATAAGTATGAGGTGGCAAAATGCTTTCCAGCATATTGGATTGAAAGACTAGTGTTCTGTATTAAGAAGAAAAAATAAAACAACAAATTAAGTAAAAGAATTTTGTTACATAGAAAAGTGTGATCAGAATATAAAAGGTGGGGGAGGACCATTCTGCAGCATTTAGAGATAAAAGGCAAAGACTAGTTGGCTTAATGGCAGAATAAGGTGAACAATTAGAAATTTGACTCAATGTGTCTGTCTAGTACATGGTAGAGTATACTCTCATCACATTTAATCATCCTGAATAAGCATGAATGTTGCCATCTAGTGTTTGAATTCTTTGCATTCTGATCACTGTGTATACCATGTTGTCTGTAAACTTTTCAAACATCTGCTCCATGTGTAACTAAACTTGCCCACACTCATCCATATATAATCTTGTTTCATAATTATGATTGTTACCGACACATTGAATGCAATTCCTACTGGAGTGGCCAAAATTATACAGGAACTCTTTTGGAACCTCATTCTTTAAATATTCACGCAGGAGTTCCTCAAACTAGGTCTAACCTGGCTGATGTAGATTGTAGTTAGGGCATTCAACCAGTATTACTGCTGGAAAACAATAGATATAGGAAGATGTGGTGTGAGTGCCAATGAGACAACTCTCCATCCAAATAACAATTTATAAAGTAAACCATTATAGGTCAATGTACGGCCTTCAACACGGAGCCTTGGCTCACACGAACAACAAGCTATAAAGGGCCCCAAAAGTACTAGTGTAAAACCATTCAAACGGTAAAACCAACTGTCTAGTCTATATAAAAAGCGAGAAACGAGAAACACGTATAAATTACATAAACAAACGACAACTACTGTACATCAGATTCCTGACTTAGGACAGGTGCAAACATTTGCAGCGGGATTAAACGTTTAATGGTGCCAAACCTTCTCCTTTTCTGAAACAATAGTATAACATCACAACATAGAAAACACACGATAAAACATCAACTGGAAGGCTTAACTCAATCAAAAGCGTAAATTAACACAATATGAAGCGAATAAATTGATCTGTGATACCTGAAAGTAAATACATAGTTAATAAAATATTAGGGACAAACATTCAAGGCCAAAAGCAAACAAACAAGTCCAAATAAAACCATGGCAAGACACCACCATGAAATATTTAACCTTTAGAAAATAATCACTTTTGAAAAACCGGTTTTCATAATATATACAGGTAAATGAAAAATAACTTTGTCGTTTAGGTATTCTTTTCTGTCTATATAAAATCTTCCAATAATTAGGAATACCAAGAAAGGTCTGTCATATAAATACCTAATTTAACACTAGATACATAAGGGTAAATATCAACAATAAAACTTCCCTGTACAGATTAAAGGAGAATAATCTTGATGTTCATACAAATGTAGTATGAAGAAGTGAAAATTAGTAGATATTCCAAATAATCAAAGCTGGTATACAGACAAGATCCATATTAATATAAAATAACAAAAAGTATTAAAATAGTATCAACAGGTCGAATTAAAAGAAAGTACGATTTGAGAGTACTACTGATTACTGACAGCTAGTTAAAAGCCAAAACAATTAATGATAAAAATCATGCATCAGAGACTAAAATCAACTAAAACACATCCCAGGGATTTAGTATTTTAACGTCATGAACAGTCAAAGAAGACATGACTTGTGCAATGCCAAAAATAAATGTATCGACAGGTAGTAGGATAGTGAGGAGCTACTTCTTAAGAGCAAACACATTATCTAAAATGTCTTGGTATATTATATTTCATTCATTTTTATACGACCACAAAAAATTTTTTGTGGTCTTATATTGGTATGACGTTGGCGTTGTCGTCGTCCAAGACACATTGGTTTTCGCACAATAACTTTAGTTTAAGTGAATGGATCTCTATGAAATTTTACCATAAGGTTCAATACCACAAAAGGAAGGTTGGGATTGATTTTGGGGGTTATGGTACCAACAGTTCAGGAATTAGGGGCCAAAAAAGGGCCAAAAATAAGCATTTTTGTAACTTCCAGACAATAACTTGTGTGTTAGTATATGGATCTCTCTGACATTGTACCACAAGGTTTCATATCACAAAGGGAATGCTGGGATTGATTTTGGGGGTAATTGCCTCAAAATTTTAGGAATTAGGCGCAAAAAACAAGCATTTTTCTAGTTTCATGACAATAACTTGTGTGTATGTGTATGGATCTTTCTGAAATTGTACTACAAGGTTCCATATCACAAAGGAAAAGCTGGAATTGAGTTTGGGGTAATTGCCTAAAACGTTTGGGAAAAAGGGGACAAAAATAAGCATTTTTCTAGTTTCCAGACAATAACTTGTGTTCAAGTGTATGGATCTCTCTGAAATTGTACTGCAAGGTACCATACCACAAAGGGAAGGCTTGGATTGATTTTTGGGATAATTGCCTCAAAATTTTAGGAATTAGGGGCCAAAAAGGGGCAAAAAACAAGCATTTTTCTAGTTTCAGGACAATAACTTGTGTGTAAGTGTATAGATCTTTATGAAATGTACTACAAGGTTCCATATCACAAAGGGAAAGCTGGGTTTGAGTTTGGGGGGTTATTGCCCTAAATGTTTAGGAATTTGGGGCCAAAAAACAAGCATTTTTCTAGTTTCCAGACAATAACTTGTGTTCAAGTGTATGGATCTCTCTGAAATTGTACTGCAAGGTACCATACCACAAAGGGAAGGCTGGGATTGAGTTTGGGGGTGATGAATCATAAGTGGGTTCAAAAAATTTGGGGGAGGGGGTGATTTTTTTTTCCTTTTTTTTTTCTTTAAAATTTTCCATTTTAAGTTGGTTATTTCTGATTTATATATACCGGTAGATTTCATCAAAAATTGAACTCTTTGGATTCTTTGATATGGTGAATCTAACCATGTATTTAGATTTTGGATATTGGACCATAATAGGTGAATTAAGATTTTTAAGCTCTTAGACCACATTCATTCTGTGTCAGAAACCTATGCTGTGTCAAATATTTAATCACAATCCAAATTCAGAGCTGTATCAAGCTTGAATGTTGTGTCCATACTTGCCCCAACTGTTCAGGGTTCGACCTCTGCGGTCGTATCAAGCTGCGCCCCAGCAGAGCATTTTATTAACTATTTTATTTCTGAAAAAAGTACCTTGGAAAATTATTCAAAAAAGAAAAATCAAAACTAAGTGTAGGAATATCCTTACAGGATGCTGCTGAAAAACAAATATTCATCAAGGTTATTTGAATCTGAGCCATAGTAGGCATTAAACAAACTCAGTTGCTGTGGTTGAAATTTCAAAATGTTTGAACCTGTAAAGCTTCCATCATTGGATATCATTACTGACCTTGAAGACTTGTAAAAGATTATACTTATCCACTTTTTAATTAGCAATAGCAATTTGCTCAATTACTTTAGTATAAGTAAATAGAAATCTATGAAATTTAAACACAAGGTTTATAACCACAAAAGGAAGATTGGGATTGATTTTGGGGGTTATGGTCCCAACAATTTAGGAATAAGGGGCCAAAAAAGGGGCCCAAATAAGCATTTTTGTAGTTTCCAGACAATAACTTGTGTTTAAGTGTATGAATCTCTCTGAAATTATACCACAAGTTTCCATACCACAAAGGGGTGGTTAGGATTGATTTTGGGGGGTTATGGCTCAAACCATTTAGAAATTAGGGGCAAAAAAGGGGGGAAAAACAAGGGTTTCCTGGTTAATGGACAATTAAGACAATTTAAAAGCAGTGTAAGGGAGGTAATCCAAATACATTTAAAGTAAAATGTTGTGTATGATTCGATTACCTCCCTTACACTGCTTGTAAATTATGTATAAAGAAATGTAGATGGTCTTGGGATGATTTATAGCTGTCAATTTATTTTTAGAAGTTACTATTAATTAATATTAATTTTAGCCATATGTCATTTTCTATTAAAAGACTTTTATGATGTATTTAAATGGGTAATTATGGTTGCAAACTCCATTTAGGGGGGTGGGTAAATAAGAAATTGTGGGGGGATAATTTTTTCTCATTTCAGATTTCAGAAATTAAAAAGAAAATTTCTTCAAATATTTTTTTTTTTTTGCAAAAAAAAAGGGGGGGTAAAAGATTTTTTATACATCTATCAATCTTCATCTCGCACTGTAGTTATGAAAATGAGATTGGTATGATTGCCAATGAGACAACTATCCAACAGTGATGAAAGGATGATGATGTATATAACTATTGGTCACTTTATATTCTTTTTCAAGTTTTCAGGCAATAGAGAGTACAAAAATAAAAATTCCATATTGAAAATTCTTCATAGCATAAAATATTCTCAATCTCTTTTTCTATAAAAAAAAGTTGGGATTTTGGATATAGAGGGTAAATAAATTGGATCTGGAAAAAAGAAGGAAAAGAAAGAAGGAAGTGTGGAAAAAAATTACAAAAAAGTGAGATTTAGGAAATGAGCACCCTGTGTCACCCATGACCTCAATTCTTATTTTCTACTAGGCATAATATATAAACCACTGTTATTGTAATATAGTATGGATAAGAACAAGAACAAATTAAATAGGAGAAAATATTAATATGTTAAAATATTAAAGAATATTTAGTATATATTTTTTCCCATGAAAAATATGAATAGAGGGTCAGATATATAAACTATTGTAATTGTAAAATCTTATGGATAAGAGCAAGAACACATCAAATAAGTTAAAATATTATATGAGGAATATTTCCTAAAAAAAAAGAAATTAAAACACACAAAAATACACATAAAAAAATACCTATATATAACTTATATAACATTAATATAAGTTATATAGGTATTTTTACGTATATTAGTTATAGATTTTTTTCCAGACTAGTGCCTGTGACCTTTGGGGAAAGGGATGCATGGAAAACTGAAAGATGTAATAAAACAAAAATTATAAAATATTGTATATGATTTCTTGTCTAATCAAGAAAACTCCCAGACAATGTGCAGCTTACGTACTTGCAACCAGTCAACATACCAGACGTTATTATAATACACAGAAGCTGACCGTGTTCTGTCCGCACTTGTTTATTTTTCGTCGTACCTTTTCATTTCCGGTGACGAAATTCAGAAATTCTGTTCACTCTATAACATTAAAATGGCACCAGTTGAACCAGGAGTAGTATATTTATGCTTACTTGGTATTGTTGCAGTCTCTATATTGTTAATTTCAATATTCTGCAAAGAAAAGAAAGGTTTGTTTAAAATGACACAGTGTAAATAAGCAATAATGAACCTCCATATGTCACTTGACGAATCACAACCCATTCAATTTATACAAGATACAAAATATTTTATTAGCCAATTAACCAATATAAGAACTGCATACCAACAATAACAAAAACATTCAAACATACCTCATTATTATGGATTTTGCCAAAGCCTTTGATAAAGTACCCCACAAACGTCAGTTTATGGCCAAACTCAGTAAAGACACGTCGTTACATTTGGTTGACACATTCAACAATACCTACCGTCATCTTGATGATATTTTTTCGTTAAATAATCCAGAGTTCTCTAAATATACTACCGAAATTTACCCAAAGGAACTTACTTCAAATAAATCTAACATAAACAGCAGTAGTTGTCCTCTTCTAGATTTAGACATTTCAACTTCTAAAGGGAAACTCCATACTAAAATTTACGACAAAAGAGACAATTTTTCATTCCCTGTTGTTAATTTTCATTTTTTAGACAGCAATGTTCCTTTGGCTCCATCATACGGTGTTTATATATCCCAACTCATTCGTTATGCCCGTGAATGTAGTGATGTCATAGATTTTATTGAACATAATCAATGCATCACTGGTAAATTATTAAGTCAGGGATTTCTTTACCATAAATTACTTAAAAAATTTACTAAATTCTTTCATGCATGTAGATACAAAGATTTGATTAGGAAATTTGGCTGTTCTTGTAAAAAACTTATTAAAAACGGTATTTCACATCCTAAATTTTACGATAAATTTGTACTAAAAGTGCAGAAATCACTATGTGATCCGTGTAAACTCATCGACCCTTTAAAGTTTAAACAAACTTATTAGTAAAGGTTATCTTATTAATGTTGTAATAAGATCTTTGAATATTGTTTACATTGGCACTAACATCGATTTTGTCATCAACAAATTAAAACATAACTAAAATTGTATTCTTTTCGAATGGTTTTGGGGATGTATAAATACACATCCACATTAATTTTCTATTTAGAGATTGCTTTATCTATATATAACATGATGCATATTTATTATAAGGTTAAATCCTAACGATCCTACTGCCTGTCGATACTTTTATTTTGGCATTGCACAAGTCATGTCTTCTTTGACTGTTCATGACGTTAAAACACTAAATCCCTGGGTTGTGTTTTAATTGATTTTAGTCTCTGATGCATAATTTTTAATTGTTAATTGTTTTTGGCTTTTAACTAGCTTTCAGTAGCTGCGAGAACTCTCAAATCGTACTTTCATGTTAATTTGACCTGTTGACACAATTTGTAATGCATTTCTGTAATTCAGTTTCACTTATTTTGTGTTATATCTCGTCTCACTATTTTTAATATGTACCACCTTTGATAAGTATTAAGTATGATGATAAATTTTCACTTCTGTACTCGTATTCTGAACAACAAATTTATTAATTTTGTAAAAAATGTTTACTTCAGTACTAACAACAAAATTATTATATTTAAATTTACCTGTAGTGTGTACGTTGCTTTATTTAACACCATTTTGTCCCAGGTAAGAGTTGTCTTATTGACACTCTTCCTACATCTTTTTTTATTACTACTTTTTACGTCTATGTTATATAGGTACCTACGTTTTAATATTGTATTTATATTGTGTCATAGATCAAACTTATTTGTTCAGTGTATGTTTACTTGTTTTTGTTTAAATGTCTTTTTCTTTTTTATCGAGTTGAGCCATTTCAATCGATATTTTTTAGTGTGTCTTTTTATGTTGTAATATTACACTACTGTCTCAGGTTAGGGTGAAGGTTGGCACCTGTTTAAACGTTAAAACCTGCTGCATTTTTATGCACCTGTCCTAAGTCAAGAGCCTGTTGTTCAGTGGTTGTCGTTTGTTGGTGTGGCTCATAGGTGTTTCTGGTATCTCGTTTTTGTCTCGCCTTGACGGAGTCAAAAGCGAGACATAGGTATGCTGTTTCCGCGTCGGCGATGGCGGCGTCAACAATGTATTAATTTGTGATTAGGTCTAGTTTATGGTGAACCACAAGTGGTAGGTCAATGGTATTTTGTATGCAGTTGTATAAGCATTGGCACATCTCATTTCCATGAAGATTATTTGGCCCTGCCCTCTCAGTCATGGTCTATTGACTTTGAAACTTTTGCTTAGTTTACATGTATTAGTTTGTGATTAGGTCAGTTCAAGGGGAACCATTAGTGATAGGCCAATGTTAATTGGTATTCAGTTGTATAAGCATTAACACATCTCATTTCCATGGAGGATATTTGGGCCCGCCCCTTCAGTCAAGGTCTGACTTTGAAACATTTGCTTAGTTTATATGTATTAGTTTGTGATTAGATCAGTTTAAGATAAACTGCTCATGTTAAGGTAGCACTACAGTTTAACAATGATTTTTTGAAGATATTTTTTTTATCACATAATTTTGAAGTAAGTATTATTCTGCACAGTTTGTAAAAATCCCAAAGTCATTATCATATCACAACAGGGAGTAAATTGATAATGAACTTATGTAAATAAAAGCACATGGTAATTAATCTAAATATATATAGGCATTTGGGAGGGGCTGATATGTCAATCATCTGTTGATACCCAGTGTCCAGCTGTTAATCCCTGACCACAAGATAAATATTGTGGTCTTATCTCATTGTATTGCAAAAAAAGTAATTTATATAACATGGAAGTAAACAGAGAAAAGGAAAAAGATATGAAAAGGAAAAAATCTAAAGGGAAAAAATCTACCAAAATGAAAAACAACTATGGATAAGAGTGTGAAAGTATCTTTGAAAAAAGTAAAATCACAAAAATACTGAACTCCGAGGAAAATTCAAAAAGGAAAGTCCCCAATCAAATGGCAAAATCAAAAGTTCAAACACATCAAACGAATGGATAACAACTGTCATATTCCTGACTTGGTACAGGCATTTTCTTATGTAGAAAATGGTGGATTGAACCTGGTTTTAAAGCTAGCTAAACCTCTCACTTGTATGACAGTCGCATATAATTCCATTATATTGACAACGATGTGTGAACAAAACAAACAAAAACAATAGGTAAAAATGTCACAAATAGAGGTAAATAGTCTAATTCGGTAGGTCACATTCGTGAAAAGGGAGCGGGATTGTAGTTACGACATAAGGAACATATCCGATATCATCTGTGAAACGGATATTCCATAACGGTCAACCAACTCGTGATAGCGTCCGTAAAATTTACAAAGTGATGATTTCAACTTCACCATTTGGAACTCTTGGTTTAAAAATGAAAATTCACAATTGGGAAGCTGAAATCATCTCTTTTGTCGTAAAGTTTTGTTTTCAACCGACCCTCATAGTCAATTTCTAGATATAAGTCATAATCAAATGGCAAAATCAAAAGCTCAAACATATCAAACGAATGGATAACAACTGTCATATTCCTGACTTGGTACAGGCATTTTCTTATGTAGAAAATGGTGGATTGAACCTGGTTTTATAGCTAGCTAAACCTCTCACTTGTGTGACAGTCGCATCAAATTCCATTATATTGACAACGATGCGTGAACAGAACAAACAGACACAATAGGTAAAATTGTCAAAATAGGGTACAGTAGTAAACATTGTGTTATCATCTTAATCACTATAAAACAAACAAATGTAATGAAGAAGCACAAAAGGCATACATCAAATTTAACATCCTCATTTTGCTTATATTATACAATTTTATATATCTATGTAAAATCCACCCATAAAGGATGGAAGGTTTTAAGTACTGGCGTAAAATCGCGTTTGAAATTCGCACAGGTAGACATAAAATAATTTTGTTGTTCAAAGTATGAAGGATACATAAATACAGAGTCACGTAAAATGGATATCACAAAAACAGACTTAACAGTAAAAGTAATATTAATAAATAAAATAATTGTGTGGTTCAAAGTATGACGGGATACATAAGTAAAGAGTCACGTCAAGCGTATATCACAAAAACAGACTTAACAGTAAAAGTAATATTAATAAATAAAATAATTTTGTCGTTAAAGTATGCTGGGATACATAAGCACAGAGTCACGTCAAATGGATATCTAAATAAACAGACTTAACAGTAAAAGTAATATTAATAAAGACAAATAAAAGAATACTATAACACGTTATTAAGATGATAAACAACGTCAGTACGCAAAATCTATTCTTCAAGACCATCTTGTATTATTTGTGAAGTTGATACAGAATATTTATCAACAAGTTCTTGGTACCTTCCGATGAACTTTTTTAGAAAAAGGACGAGACGTTCTTTGACATACCCCTGGTTCATCAACTTTCTGCTCAGACACTGGTGACGTTTTACAAAGTCTGAGTAGGAGCTGCAAGCTCTTGAATACCGAATAAGTTGGGAAATGTATATCCCATATGCAGGTGAAGTTGGTATATTGCTACTAAGGTGGGGGAAATTGATAATTTCAAAATTAAAATCGTCTCATTTGTCATAGATTCTGAAAGCCTCTGACTGCCTATATAAATTCTTCTATTTGGTCTTCTACATTTAAATGATGAGCGTGTCTTCTGTTAGGACAGTCAAGGGTCTAACTTAAATAAGCTATTAGAGAAAAATAACATACATGTCATTGTTACAGATACTTTCATGAGTTGTCTGCTCTTTATTTCTTAATCTGTAGTAACATATGTTTGTTATTAGTTAATATATCAAAATGTATTTTTATTTTTAGTGGTCTCTTGAGAATTCTTGAAACTGCGCAGAAACTTAATGCATTACCTTGATAATAAATTTTCCAATTCAATTAAAACATTTTGATCAACCATGGTAAATCAATGAGACAAGGCTTTTAAGGGATACATTAAGCTGTAATAACAAGTCTTAGTTATTACAGGCATGTAACTTATAAAATGAGACACTTGGGAATTACTGGGAAGCTTGCGCAGAACCTCATTACATGCTCTGATCATTATTTCTTACAATGAATTAAAATACATTGTGATATATGTCTGAGAAATGGCTTTGAAGAGATGGAGAAAAGCTGCAATAACACCCTTTAGTTATTACAGGCATATATTTTCTGTAATAACATAGGTGTACTATACATGATTGGCAAATTATAAACTGTTATATCTTTCTAAAGTTTAGTATACGTAAAGACAATAATAATACCAAAAAATTGTATGCAATTTGTCAAAGTAAAGGATGTATATTGCCTCTTTGAAACATGTAACATACATATGTTATCACAGTTTTTGATATTTTAGCCCACAATAACGACATGTATGTTATTTTTCTCTAATAACTTATTTCAGTTAGACCCTTGACTGTAGGAGTTTTAGGCATTTTAACCAATTTTAATTTTATGTGAAATTTTTCAATTCTATAAAACTCAAAAATCATGTGAGACAGTCCATTTTCAGCAAGGGTATGGTCTTGATCTTTTTATGAACATGTCTTTTACTGCAAAATTTTAATGTTCTGGCTAATTTCAGTCAAAGTATATTTATTTGTAAAATACAAATGAAAATTATTCTTTATAGTGAGAATAATTATGTTAAATATTCAGCTGGTCAATCCTGTTATTCTCTTATCTCAGACTGTCTGGACAGAGGCGGAGCTTTGTCTATATTTAATTACTACATTACAGATGTTGGTCAAATCTGTGACGTCAAACTCCCGCCAAATGCCAAGTTAGTGTTGGACAGTGCACACATAATGCAAAATTTACAGTATTAGAGCATCAAAGACACAAAGTGTGTGGTTCTATTGATAAAATAATGGTGTCAGAACACTCCTGGGGTGTTCCCAGTGGAACTTTGTATTTGTGTTGCATTAATAGGGGTTCTAAGGGGGGAATTCAGTTTTTAGGTCATTTCTCAGAACAATTTTCATGAGAATTGTTAGCAAAAAATGAAAATAGAAACTTTATGGGCACCCCCTTTGGTTTGACTTTGATATATGTGATTAAAGGGAGTATTTACTACAAACCGTTTCCCAGTTTTTGGATAATTTGTTTCTAAATGATTTTATAGGTCTCCAAAGATGAAAGGTGAAATGAGGTTTGGCACCCAGCAGTTAAATCAATATATCTTCTTACTGGAGGCATATATCAAAAATCTGAGACACGGTTTTGTAGCTTGTGTATGGTTGATTAAAGGGATGAAAACAAATTTTTACTACCATTTGACCTGAATGAGCCATTTTCATCCAAGTTGGAAGACCACTTTTTAGGCAATTAATGAGCTATTTTTAGAGATTAATCATACCAAAAATAAATTTATCTATAGATTAAGAAAGAGTAATATTTCAGCTTTAAAATGAGTTAAAGATTTTAAAAATCCATTGAGTAGTTTTGGAGAAATTAATCTTTAAAGACTGTTGGTTGGAGTCAGAAAATTCTGACTGTAGTGCTACCTTAAGTCAATGATATTTGGTATGCAAATTTTATTGGCATTTGGAAGTCTTATTTCCATGGAGATTATAAAGCCCCACCCCTCATCATGGTTCATTGACTTTGAAACTTTTACATAGTTTACAAGTTAATGTTTGTGTTTAGGTTTGTTTAAAGGAAGCGACATATGATAAGTCCATGGTATTTGGTATGCAGTCGTATTAACATTGACACATCTCATTTCCATGGAGATTGTTCAGCCATGTATCTTCAGTCATGGTTCATCGACTTTGAATATTTGCATAACTTGCATGTTAAACATGTTAAAGTATTGCTATTTTAATTTCAACATTTGCATTATCAAAATTACAAAAAGGCGAGACATATCTCTGTGATAACAGTTTATTTATATAAATTAGACCGTTGGTTTTCCTGTTTGAATTGTTTTATACTAGTCATTTTGGGGCCCTTTATAGCTTGCTGTTCCATGTGAGCCAAGGCTCCGTGTTGAAGGCCGTACTTTGACCTATAATTGTTAACTTTTTATACATTGTGACTTGGATGGAGAGTTGTCTCATTGGCACTCAATACCACATCTTCTTATCTATATATACTCTACAAACTAAAATAATATGGCATACAAGACAATGCTCTAAAATAGATCCACGCTTTATTGTCAGACTGAACACAACAGTGGTTCCAGATGGAATAATATCCAACACAGTACCAGTTACATCAGCAGTGCCCCAATGAACTGTCCTTGGGCCTATACTCTTATTAGTTCACCTGGTCATCGCTGTCCGTCTTCTGTTATCTTTTACAAAGATCATCTGCTCTGAAACTACTGGACTTAATTTTACCAAACTTGGCCACTATTATCAGTGGGGTATCAGGTTGAAAAATGTGTTTATGACCCCACCTGCTGACATGCCCTTAAACAACCGTTTTGTTTGGGATCACCATGACCTATTATTGCGTGGAGGTGTATCATGCTTAAATTCCTAGCGGCACCCTTAAATTTGCAACTCCACACTTATATTGTTGTCTACCACGATTCAAAAATCCATATATGGTAGTTAAATACAGGGACCGCGCTGGGCTTAGCCAATGTCGCAAATTGTGATTTTTTTTATTTCATCTGGCGACAATATATGGCTGCTGGCGATATTTCTGACGCCAACTCTTTCCCATGTCCAAATTTTCATTTCTTGACTGTAATGGTTATAATATCTATTGTCTTTTAAATTGCTAAAAGTAAAAAAATAAATTGTACGAAATTTTACCTGGTGACAAGTTTATGACTTTGTTTCTGACCCGAGCTAATCAACAGTCACAACAGGTGTTATAATCTGTTGTTACAGGTAATTTGCTTATCTGATGGGTCCTTAATGATCATCAACATTAATTCATTCAAATAGAATTGGTAAGTAGGCATTTGAAATTTTCATACAGCAAAACAATTTTCTACGATTACCATAGTTTCATGATGAAAATGTAATTGACAGAAAGAGGAAAACCATAATAAACTTATCAAAACCATAGTGTTACTTGTATTCTGTAAATCCATTGATCGTATTTAGTGCTACTGTGTAAAATCCTCGGAAAAAGGAGCACACCCTAATACAAGAAAGATAACTCAATTTTACTTTTTCCTAGTATTGAGATAACTACTCAAGATCTGTCTACATACTTCTGACTTTAGGACTTAAAGTTTAAGAAGGTCTTTTGAATTATGGGCAAAGTTAAGAGGGTCTTGGTAGCAGGATGGTTAGGGGCTTGGGATCATCATTTTATGTATTTTTAACTAGATTTTCAAAGGAAAATATCAGTTATTATTAAATTGGTGATGTACAGGGGCGGGCGGCTGCCAAACAGTGTCCGTGCAATAACTTGAAAACGTTTTGACGAAATCTTTTCAAATTTAGTTATGTTGTCTCCTTTGACTAAATGAAGTTAGATTTTCACGATTTTAGCTTTTATCGTTGTTGAGTTGTAGACCTCAAAGTAGTGAAAAGTGATACTTAGAGCGTTGTCTGTGTAATAACTTGAAAACGCTTTGACGAAATCTTTTCAAATTTAGATATTTTGTTTCCTGTGACTAAAAGAAGGTAAAATTTGAGTTTCACAATTTCAGCTTTTATTGTTGATGAGTTATAAACCTTTAAGTAGCGTAAAGTGATACTTAGAGCATTGTCCATGCAATAACTTGAAAAGGCTTAGAAGAAAATCTTGTGATACTGTGAAGAAACAAAATAACAACGGTTTGAAATTGGTTTCATATTAAATAAGGTTATAATCTCATAAACATATTTCTTTCATCATTGACTTCATGATTTCTGCCTACCCACCCCTGCTGAACAAATATGTGTGTACTTATATAATCTCTTAAATTCCAATATTATGTCACTTATGATAAATAGGTCAAGATTGATTTTGGCCTTTCTATTTCTGAACCCTACAAAATTCATTTATTTTTTAGCTCACCTGGCCCAAAGGGCCAAGTGAGCTTTTCTCATCACTTGGCGTCCGTCGTCCGTTAACTTTTACAAAAATCTTCTCCTCTGAAACTACTTGGCCAAATTTAACCAACTTGGCCACAATCATCATTGGGGTATCTAGTTTAAAAAATGTGTCCGTGACCCGGCCAACCAACCAAGATGGCCGACATTGCTAAAAATAGAACATGGGGTAAAATGTAGATTTTGGCTTATATCTCTGAAACCAAAGCATTTAGAGCAAATCTGACGGGGTAAAATTGTTTATCAGGTCAGGATCTATCTGCCCTGAAATTTTCAGACCAATCAGGCAACCCGTTGTTGGGTTGCTGCCCCTGAATTGGTAATTTTAAGGAAATTTTGCCGTTTTTGGTTATTATCTTGAATATTATTATAGATAGAGATAAACTGTAACAGCAATAATGTTCAGCAAAGAAATATATCTACAAATAAGTCAACTTGACCAAAATGGTCAACTTGAGCAAAATGGTCAGTTGACCCCTTAAGGAGTTATTGCCCTTTATAGTCAATTTTAACCATTTTTCGTAAATTTTGTAATCTTGTACAAAATCTTCTCCTCTGAAACTACTAAGACAAATTTAACCAAACTTGTCCACAATAATCATTAGGGTATCTAGTTTAAAAATGTGTCCGATGACCCCGCCTGCGAACCAAGATGGCCGACATTGGTAAAAAATAATACATAGGGTAAAATGCAGTTTTGGCCCATATCTCTGAAACCAAAGCATTTAGAGCAAATCTGACAGGATAAAATTGTTCATTAGGTCGTGATCTATCTGCCCTGAAATTTTCAGGCCAATCAGGCAACACGTTGTTGGGTTGATGCCCTGAATTGGTAATTTTAAGAAAATTTTGCAGCTTTTGGTTATTATCTTGAATATTATTATAGATAGAGATAAACTGTAAACAGCAATAATGTACAGCAAAGTAAGATCTACAAATAAGTCAACATGACCAAAATTGTCAATTGACCCCTTAAGGAGTTATTGCCCTTTATAGTCAATTTTTTACAATTTTCATAAATTTTGTAAATTTTTAAAAAATTTTTACAAAATATTTTCCACTGTAACTACTGGGCCAAGTTCATTATAGATAGAGATAATTGTAAGCAGCAAGAATGTTCAGTAAAGTAAGATCTACAAACACATCACCATCACCAAAACACAATTTTGTCATGAATCCATCTGTGTCCTTTGTTTAATATGCACATAGACCAAGGTGAGCGACACAGGCTCTTTAGAGCCTCTAGTTTTACTTGATTCTGTTTGGGGGTCCAGATTTGCAAATATCATTTTCAAGCAGGAAAAATCTGATATGCTGTCAATCTGACAGCCTCCTGTTTATTTTTTATACATGTACAAATTTTCTCTATTCTGTATATTTAAGCACCCATTTTTCTCTCTTCTTCATTTTTTTGCTCTTTTTTTCTATTCTTTATTTTTAATTTAGAAAAAAAATTCTCTATTCTGTAGCATATACAGACCATAAGCTTATTATATTGACAGGAACATCGATCAATAGAATCATTATATAAGTCCCATTAGTCCCTGTTTGGAGACATAAACTATCAAATAAAACATATAATATGTATCTTTTGAAGAAAAACAGCTGTTTTGTTTTAATCTTTATTGTTATATTTCTATTTGTTAATGTATACTTATGAAATACTGACAAAGAAAATAAAAGTACACAAATTTTTATTATATGACCGCAAAACTTTTGCAAGTTTTGTGGTCGTATAATGTTATGACGTGTCATCGTCATCCAAAAACATTTGGTTTTCAGTCAATAACTTGAGAATAAGGGTATGGATCTTTATGAAATTGTACCACAAGGTTCCATAGCACAAAAGGAAGGTTGGGATTGATTTCGGGGGTAATTGTCCTAACTGTTTAGGTATTAGGGGCCAAAAACAAGCATTTTTCTTGTTTCAGGACAATAGCTTGTGTATAAGTGTATGCATCTCTATGAAACTGTACCACAAGGTTCCATACCTAAAAAGGAAGGTTGGGATTGGTTTTGGGGTTATGGCCCAAACTTCGTAGGAATTAGGGCCAAAAAGGGCCAAAAACTATGAATTTCTGGTTTCCAGACAATAACTTGAGTATAAGTCTATGGATCTCTATGAAATTGTATCACAAGGTTCCATACCATAAAAGGAAGGTTTGGATTGATTTTGGGAGCTATCGTCCTAACTGTTTAGGAAAAAGGAGCCCAAAACAATACTTTTCTATTACTTTATATAAATTGCTTATTTCTCAACCAATTTCAATGTACCGGTAGTTTAATTCACAGTCTTGAATTCTTGAGGTTCTTTAATATAATATGCTGAATCCTACCGTGTATTTAGATATTGGATTTTGGGCCCCGTTTTTTAATTGGTCCACATTAAGGTCCAAAGGGTCCAAAATTAAACTTTGTATGATATCATCAAAAATTTAATTATTGGTGTTCTTTGATATACTGAATCTAACCATGTATTTAGATTTTAATTTTGGTGCCCTTTTTCAAATTGGTCCACATTAAGGTCCAAAGGGTCCAAAATTAAATTTTGTTTGATTTTGAAAAAAAATTGAGTTCTTGAGGTTCTCTGATTTGCTGAATCTAAGTATGTATTTAGATTTTTGATTTTGGGAACCGTTTTCAAATTGGTCTACATTAAAGTCGATATATATATATTTATATATTTTGATGATGAAGTGAAACCCTTTAAAAAATTAGCTAATACTGTCCATTAATAAATGAATTAATTGAATTCTTGGTGTACTTCGATATGCTGAATCTGTCCAAATGGGGTCCAAAATTAAACTTTGTTCGATTTCAACAAAAATTGAATACATGGGGTTCTTTGATATGCTGAATCTAACCTTGTATTTAGATTTTGGATTTTGGGCCCTGTTATCAATTCATCAAAAATTAAATTCTTGAGGTATTTTGATATGCTGAATCTAACTGTGTATTTAGATTTTGGATATTGGACCATAATAGGGAAAAATCCAATTTCAAATTTTTCAGTTCTTCGACAACATTCATTCTGTGTCAGAAACCTATATGTGTCAAATATTAATTTTAATCACAATCCAAATTCAGAGCTGTATCAAGCTTGAATGTAGTGTCCATACTTGCCCTAACTGTTCATGGTTCGACCTCTAGGGTTGTATCAAGCTGTGCCCTGCAGAGCATTTTATTTTTTATGTATTTAACCCTATGCAATAACTTCCTTATTTTTAAGCTGCTACCTAAGAAAGGTTGGTTTTCCTATCATGCAAAAGTGACTAAAGCCCTCAAAATCCTAGTTTAACCCTGGTGTCAGTGAACCTGTTTGTTTTTTGTTCTTTCATAGAAAGGAGGAAAAAACATGAAATAACAGGACTATACATTACATGACAAATCATCTCTTAAAGTTAAATGATGTACAGTGAATAAGAAATTTAAATTGAATGTGTTTTCAATTTGGGTAGAGAAAATCAAGACTAGCTGGCTCTAAAGTTGGCTCCAAGTTTTCCAAACTGGGGACAAAGTATAACAGCTGGCAATTTTTCTGGCTCCAACTTTTTGGAGCCAGAGCAGCCCCTGAAATACTGGATACCCGTACACCAATATCATGTCAGTCAATAAGTGTTAATTGGTTGGAACATTGCCTCAAGGATTAACATTGACAGTTGATTGCATTTATTTACATTGTTCTCTCGCATGGTTGAACAAGGTCATGAAGGCAGATGACCAAGTTTCTTCCAGTTGAAAATTAAAAATTTGTATGCAACTGGATTTGATAATATTGTCATTTTATATGAATTTTACTGGTCTGAACTGACTTGTTTGAAATGGCTTTGAAATTCTGCAAGATTCAAATTTTTTTTTTTATTCTTTTATCATTTCTATCAAACCTTGTGGTCTTTCATTAGGCAACTGAAATTAAATCTTAATTTGTCATGAAAGGAAGCTTCTTGAAATTATAAAACTAATAAATTTATCACATGAAAAGCATTATATGGATCCCCACTTCTCCCTGAAGCCTGAGCCTTATTGGGTCTGCACTTCTCTGTTTAATAGCTCCCTAAAAGTGTGGTGACCACTAATAGGACATGAAATTATGCAAGATTCCCCCTTCAAATTAGATAGATATGCCAACAACTTAGAGGACACAAAATGAGCAACAAATCAGGGACAATTTGTGTCCATGGAGCAATGCAATCCAACGCTACACATCATTTAATTTTTTTACCTTTCTCCTCCACCCATGATTTTCATAGTGGTGAACCCTGCACCATTTTTTTTTTCCATTTTGCCTATTTTGAAAACTATAATAGATAGATAGAAACTTAAAATAGCAAAAATGATCAGCCAGACAAGATCTACAAACACATGTAAGTCTGACAGCATGACTGAAGTCGTTAGTCGACTCCTTATTGAAGTTATTGCCCTTTAGTTTATTGATGATTTTTACCAATTTTTATTCGACATCAAAAATTTTTGTGGTCGTATATTGGTATGACGTTGGCGTCGTCGTGCCGTCGTCGTCCAAAGACGCATTGGTTTTCGCACTCTAACTTTAGTTTAAGTGAATGGATCTCTATGAAATTTTACCATAAGGTTCAATATCACAAAAGGAAGGTTGGGATTGATTTTGGGAGTTATGGTACCAACAGTTAAGGAATTAGGGGCCAAAAAGGGGCCAAAAATAAGCATTTTGTAACTTCCAGACATAACTTGTGTGTTAGTGTATGGATCTCTCTGACATTGTACCACAAGGTTCCATATCACAAAGGGAATGCTGGGATTGATTTTGGGGTAATTGCCTCAAAATTTTAGGAATTAGGGGCCAAAAGGGGCAAAAACAAGCATTTTCTAGTTTCATGACAATAACTTGTGTGTAAGTGTATGGATCTTTCTGAAATTGTACAACAAGGTTCCATATCACAAAGGAAAGCTGGAATTGAGTTTGGGGTAATTGCCTGAAACGTTTAGGAATTAGGGGCCAAAAAGGGCAAAAACAAGCATTTTCTAGTTTCATGACAATAACTTGTGTGTAAGTGTATGGATCTTTCTGAAATTGTACTACAAGGTTCCATATCACAAAGGGAAAGCTGGAATTGAGTTTGGGGGTAATTGCCTGAAACGTTTAGGAATAAGGGGCCAAAAAGGGGCCAAAAATAAGCATTTTTCTAGTTTCCAGACAATAACTTGTGTTCAAGTGTATGGATCTCTCTGAAATTGTACTGCAAGGTACCATACCTCAAAGGGAAGGCTGGGATTGAGTTTGGGGGTGATGAATCATAAGGGGGTTCAAAAATTGGGGGGTTTTTTTTTTCCTTTTTTTTTCTTTAAAATTTTCCATTTTAAGTTGGTTATTTCTGATTTATATTTAAAAGCAAATAATAATGATATGGCAGGAGATACACACCTAACAGGATGTGTAAATTATTATATAATAAGTATTGTGCAATAGCAAGAAATTTTCAATTGCACAGTATTGAGCAATAGCAAGAAATCTTCAATTGCACAGTATTGCGCAATAGCAGGAAATATCCAATAGCACAATATGCGCAATAGCAAGAAATTGTCAATTGTAGCAAGAAATTGTCAATTGTACAGTATTGCAAAATTGCAAGAAATATTCAATTGCACAGTATTATGCAAAAGAAGATACTTTGTATAAATTGCTTATTTCTTGACCAATTTCAATGGGGTTTTATTCTTGAACTCTTGGGGTTCTTTAATATGCTGAATCTAATCATGTATTAAGTTTTTGGATTTTGGGCCCCGTTTTAAATTGGTCCACATTGAGGTCCAAAGGGTCCAAAATTAAACTTTGTTTGATTTCATCAAAATTGAATTATTGGGGTTCTTTGATATGCTGAATCTAACCGTGTATTTAGATTCTTAATTTTGGTCCCGTTTTCAAATTGGTCTACATTAAGGTCCAAAGGGTCCAAAATTAAACTTAGTTTGATTTTAACAAAATTGAATTCTTAGGGTTCTTTGATATGCTGAATCTAAACATGTATTTAGATTTTTGATTATGGGCCCAGTTTTCAAGTTGGTCCAAATCGGGTCCAAAATTAAACTTTGTTTGATTTCAACAAAATTGAATATATGGGGTTCTTTGATATGCTGAATCTAACCATGTATTTAGATTTTTGATTTTGGGCCCTGTTATCAATTTTTCCACATTGAGGTCAAAAGGGTCCAAAATTAAACCTTGTTTGATTTCATCAAAATTGAATTATTGGGGTTCTTTGATATGCCGAATCTAACCGTGTATTTAGATTCTTAATTTTGGTCCCATTTTCAAATTGGTCCACATTGAGGTCCAAAGGGTCCAAAATTAAACTTAGTTTGATTTTAACAAAATTGAATTCTTAGGGTTCTTTGATATGCTGAATCTAAACATGTATTTAGATTTTGATTATGGGTCCAGTTTTCAAGTTGGTCCAAATGGGGTCCAAAATTAAACTTTGTTTGATTTCAACAAAATTGAAAATATGGGGTTCTTTGATATACTGAATCTAACCATGTATTTTGATTTTGGGCCCCGTTATCAACTTTGTCCACATTGAAGTCAAAAGGGTCCAAAATGAAACTTTGTTTGATTTCATCAAAATTGAACTCTTGGGGTTCTTTGATATGCTGAATCTAACCATGTATTTAGATTTTGGATATTGGACCATAATAGGTGAATGTTCAATTTAAAATTTTAAGTTCTTAGACCACATTCATTCTGTGTCAGAAATCTATGCTGTGTCAAATATTTAATCACAATCCAAATTCAATGCTGTATCAAGCTTGAATGTTGTGTCCATACTTGCCCCAACTGTTCAGGGTTCGACCTCTGCGGTCGTATCAAGCTGCGCCCAGCGGAGCATTTTATTACCATTTATCTTGAGAACTATAATAGATAGATAAAAACTTTAAATACCGTAGCAAAAATATGGAAATTTCATATAGCAAAATTGATCAGTTTGACAAGATCTACAAATAAGGCATCATGGCAGAAAAATTCAGTCGACCCATTATTGGAGTTTTTGCCCTTTAATGATAATTTTATACGACCGCAAAAAATTTTGTGGTCGTATATTGGTATGACGTTGGCGTCGTCGTTGTCGTCCGAAGACACATTGGTTTTCGCACTCTAACTTTAGTTTAAGTGAATGGATCTCTTTGAAATTTTACCATAAGGTTCAATACCACAAAAGGAAGGTTGGGATTGATTTTGGGGGTTATGGTACCAACAGTTAAGGAATTAGGGGCCAAAAAGGGGCCAAAAATAAGCATTTTTGTAACTTCCAGACATAACTTGTGTGTTAGTGTATGGATCTCTCTGACATTGTACTACAAGGTTCCATATCACAAAGGGAATGCTGGGATTGATTTTGGGGGTAATTACTTCCAAATTTTAGGAATTAGGGGCCAAAAAAGGGGCAAAAAACAAGCATTTTTCTAGTTTCATGACAATAACTTGTGTGAAAGTGTATGGATCTTTCTGAAATTGTACTACAAGGTTCCATATCACAAAGGGAAAGCTGGAATTGAGTTTGGGGGTAATTGCCCAAAACGTTTAGGAATAAGGGCCAAAAGGACCAAAATAAGCATTTTCTAGTTTCCAGACAATAACTTGTGTTCAAGTGTATGGATCTCTCTGAAATTGTACTGCAAGGTACCATACCGCAAAGGAAAGGCTGGGATTGATTTTGGAGGTAATTGTCTCAAAATTTTAGGAATTAGGGGCCAAAAGGGAAAAAAACAAGCATTTTCTTGTTTCAGGACAATACATGTAACTTGTGTGTAAGTGTATGGATCTTTATGAAATTGTACTACAAGGTTCCATATCACAAAGGGAAAGCTGGGTTTGAGTTTGGGGTAATTGCCCTAAACATTTAGGAATTTGGGGCCATAAAGGGCCAAAAACAAGCATTTTCTAGTTTCCAGACAATAACTTGTGTTCAAGTGTACGGATCTCTATGAAATTGTACTGCAAGGTACCATACCATAAAGGAAGGCTGGGATTGAGTTTGGGGTGATGAATCATAAGGGGTTCAAAAATTTGATGGAGGGGGGATTTTTTTGTCCTTTTTTTTTCTTTTAAAATTTTCCATTTTAAGTTGGTTATTTCTGATTTATATTTAAAAGCAAATAATAATGATATGGTAGGAGATACACACCAAACAGGATGTGTAAATTATTATATAATAAGTATTGTGCAATAGCAAGAAATTTTCAATTGCACAGTATTGCACAATAGCAAGAAATCTTCAATTGCACAGTATTGCGCAATAGCAAGAAATCTTCAATTGCACAGTATTGCGCAATAGCAAGAAATATCCAATAGCACAATATTGTGCAATAGCAAGAAATTGTCAATTGTACAGTATTGCGCAATGGCAAGAATATTCAATTGCACAGTATTGTGCAAAAGAAGATACTTGTATAAATTGCTTATTTCTTGACCAATTTCAATGGGGTTTTATTCTTGAATTTTTGGGGTTCTTTAATATGCTGAATCTAACCGTGTATTAAGTTTTTTGGATTTTGGGCCCTGTTTTTAAATTGGTCCACATTGAGGTCCAAAGAGTCCAAAATTAAACCTTGTTTGATTTCATCAAAATTGAAGTATTGGGGTTCTTTGATATGCCGAATCTAACTGTGTATTTAGATTCTTAATTTTTGGTCCCGTTTTCAAATTGGTCCACATTGAGGTCAAAAGGGTCCAAAATTAAACTTAGTTTGATTTTAACAAAATTGAATTCTTAGGGTTCTTTGATATGCTAAATCTAAACATGTATTTAGATTTTGATTATGGGCCCAGTTTTCAAGTTGGTCCAAAATGGGTCCAAAATTAAACTTTGTTTGATTTCAACAAAATTGAAAATATGGGGTTCTTTGATATACTGAATCTAACCATGTATTTTGATTTTGGGCCCCGTTATCAACTTTGTCCACATTGAAGTCAAAAGGGTCCAAATGAAACTTTGTTTGATTTCATCAAAATTGAATTCTTGGGGTTCTTTGATATGCTGAACCTAACCATGTATTTAGATTTTGGATATTGGACCATAATAGGTGAATGTCCAATTTAAAATTTTAAGTTCTTAGACCACATTCATTCTGTGTCAGAAATCTATGCTGTGTCAAATATTTAATCACAATCCAAATTCAATGCTGTATCAAGCTTGAATGTTGTGTCCATACTTGCCCCAACTGTTCAGGGTTCGACCTCTGCGGTCGTACAAAGCTGCGCCCAGCGGAGCATTTTATTACCATTTATTTTGCATTTTTTGCTTATTATTTGGAAAATTATTATAGATGAATAGAAACTTTAAAAAGGCAAAATGATCAGCAGGATAAGATCTACAAATACGTCAACATGACTGAAATTGTCAGTTTATTCTTAAAATATTCCGCTCTAATGATGATTTTAATAAGTGGCCATTGTTGAAGATGATGCAGGTAAGCAACACAGGCTCTTTAGAGCCTCTATTTGATATACATTAAAGTTTTTTTCAGAATTCTTTTAAGCTTGCATGATTTATAACTACAATCTCGTTACAATCTTTTCTTTGACTTGGCTGTACCACATGTTTAAATAAAAAAATTAAACGGTTTCAACCAATGTCTAAGGGAAATCACTCCAACCCAAATAACATCATATTGAAACCTGTCTAATATATACATTATATTATCAGTAAATTTTGGTTTAAACATCACTAGCATCAGTGCCAAAAAAAACATGATGTCCCTCTTTCAAAGCCAATCGCGGAAATACACATGTACATGTTGTATAAATCACTGACAAGCATATTGTGAAATAAGTAAGTATAAAAGTTGATAGTTTTATAAATCTATCGATTGTTACACACTGACTATTTGCAGTCTTTGTATGTAGTAAAAAACAATGTCCATTTGATAGTTGAGGCTATTTAAGGTTGGTTCTCCTTCACCCTTGGATTTCCAGTAACGTTCTCAATTTTCTCAACATAAACCTTAAATTTTGTGATAACACAAGATAATTTTGGATAATAATTCTTTATTAGTATTTGTTGGAATTACTATGATTAGATAATATGTACTATGTTTAATTCGCCTTTTCAGAATCTAAAGGACTATGGTTAATCTCATTGTTCGTACACCATATTGAAGATAACGGTACGTCATTGGTTGAACTTCCATTGTTTAGTACATTTTAAACCAATCACGTTTTGGTGTACGCTTTTGAAAATATTACCCAGAAGGCATTAAATTCTGAAACAGTGAATTGATAATATGTATGAGCAAATTTATTGATCAATCCAGGTAAAAAAGATGAACCTGCACCAAGACGAAATATTGCAGAGAGACAACCAGTTGATAATGTTCCAAGAGGGGCACGCCAGCGTGTGAGACCAAGAGGAAGAAGAATGATGAACAGGGAAGATGATTCTGGTATATTTTACAAAAACTATTAATTACATTTGTCTTCATCATAAAAAATACACTGAAATTGACAACATGTACATGTATTACAGTTTAATTTCTAGACCAATGCTAAATCCCTAGAAAAAGGCGATATATAAAACACAATTTTATAGGTTAGTTTACATCCAGGGTTCTTTGTATGAATTTGATTTGGTGTGTCCCAAGTCAGTATTTCAAAATATTGGTGAGTCCCACTATTGAATTCATCCTGTTTTCAGAAATTTTAATGAGTCCTAGCCAAAATGGTGAGTCCTGGACTAGATGTTTAACCGAAAACCCTGACATCTTTATTCATTGTTACTGTTTTAAAAGTAAAAAACATAAACGATAGGACAGAGAATCAGATAAATCTGTATTGTCACAATTAGATTAAAACCTGGTCTCTCTCTCTCTCTGCTCAGTTATTTAGTGTGTCTTGCTATAAGAAATCTTATTTTCAATCATATCAACTCTGTTATTGCAGAGTTTTACTTAAGCTGAATTATTTATATGTGACAAAAAACAATAAAGGCACACTGTTAGTTAATAGTAAAAAAATGATCAAACTCAAATACAAATAGTTGAAAGGACTATGCCTGATAATTAACAAGCTTTGAAGTAAATTAATAGCAACCATATCAAGTTCTGTTGTTATTATTTTAGCAGAAGGTAGTGAAGGAGACGAAGACATGTTTGGCAATACAGAAAGAGACGGAAAAATTGGAGCAAAAAAGCAAAAAAAATTACAGGAGAAGGCTGAAAAGAAAGCTAACAGATTGGTAAGTCATGCCCATTGGTTATAATTATGTTATTATCCTTTTGACCCATCCACCAATCCAGGTACATCTTGCAATAACTCAAGCATACTTTAACCACTCCTTACCAAATTTTTATACAATGTTAGATTCAGTGAAGACTAGCCACCTTTTGATTTGGATAATTTGTCATTCAAGAGTTATTGGACGAGGCAATTTTTCATATATCTGATGAAAACTTAAGTTTGTTTTACTGATTCATGAACCTTTTTATACGACTGCAAAAAATTTGCGTTCATATATTGCTATCACTTCGTCGTCGTCCGAAGACATTTGGTTTCGGACAATAACTTTAGTTTAAGTGTATAGATCTCTATTAAATTTAACCAAAAGGTTCAATACCACAAAAGGAAGGTTGGGATTGTTTTTGGGGGTGATGGTCCCAACCGTTTAGGAATTAGGGGCCAAAAGGGGCACAAAACAACCTTTTTTCTAGTTTCAGGACAATAACTTGTGTATAAGTATTTTGATTGCTCTGAAATTAATTGTACCACAAGGTTCAATACCACAAGTAGAAGGTTGGAATTCATTTTGGGGGTAATTGCCCAAGCTGTTCAGGAATAAGAGGCCAAAAAGGGGCCAAAACAAGCATTTTTCTAGTTTTCAGACAATAACTTGTGTTTTAGTGTATGGATGTCTCTTAAATTGTACCACATTTTACAAAAAGAAAATTTCTTCAAATATTATTTTTGAGGGGGGTTAAAAAAATAAAATTTGGGGTCACAATTTATTTTGATAATGCTTTGTATATAGTCTGAAAACAGATTTACTAAGTATTGCGCAACAGCACAGTGTATTGCACAACAGCAAGAAATCTTCTATTGAATATAAATTCAAATCATATAACCAATTTCAAGTTCTTTGACTACATTTATTCTGTGTCAGAAACCTATAATGTGTCAAATATTTAATTACAATCCAAATTCAGACCTGTATCAAGCTTGAATGTTTTGTCCATTTTTGCCCCAACTGTTCAGGGTTGGACCTCTGCAGTCGTATCCAGCTGTGCTTGGCGAAGCACATTTATTTGACAATGTCACAACTAATAAAAGTAAGACCCAGTGGGATTAGTCATTCTATGTTTCACGATAACTCAATATAAGATAAGAAAAAGTGTATTGCCAATGAGACAACTTTCAATCAGAGTCCAAATGATGTGGATCTATAGGTCACCATACAGCATTCAAGTATGCTTTCTTTAAAACTCAGATATTTTTTTTTACTCACATTTTGACCTTTAAATAAGAGAGAGGTGAAAGATACCAAAGTGATATTCAAACTCATAAGTTGTAAAAAACTCAATATAGAAAACTGAAGACTGAGCAACATGAACCCCACAAAATACAGAGGCCTAGGTGTTCTCAAGTGCTCTGGAAGGGTTAGCAGATCCTACTCCACATGTGACATCTGTCGTGTTACTCTTATAAAATATGTTGATGAACTATATCAAGTGTGATAAGGCATCACACAAAAGGGGATAGGTAATCAACTCTTATTTAACCCCAAGACATCACCAGATTTGTAAAACATCTGTCATGTAAATTTTCTAACCCTGAAACTGACCATTTGTGAAATTTTGAAATTGAAACTTTGCTCATGACAAAGGATAGACAAGACTTTTACTGACATTAAAAACATTTATTTTCATGTGAAATAAATATTTCTACTAATATCAGCTCTGTGCTGTGTTCCTTGCATACAAGTGCTGTTTTAGACACCCCATTGATATTCTGTATTCAGTTGATTAGTCAGGATAACTGCTTTCGTTTAAGCTGCATCAAGGATGCAAAACCATGAGCTCCATCAGAAAGTATGTAATAATATCTACAATTATATAAGTTCTGATTACATGTAGGTCAATTTAAAGGGAAATCCCAATGATAAGATATTTTTATTTGGTATGAAGTTGCATTATCAATGCAAGGAGCAGGATAAAAGCCCCCTCCCCCATTCCCCCTTTTAGATATAAGCCCAAAGCTTCAAAGTATGCATTACCTGCATATAGCATTCATTCATACAAAGGTTATTTTACTTGTTCCTCTCTGTTGTGACAGTTGATTGGTAATAAGATATAAGCCTTATATGACTTCACATTAATATCCAGAAAATCAATTTGTTCAACTAAAAAATACAATACTTATAATAATATAAGATATAAAAATATAATACTTGACTAGTGAAACATTTTTGTACATTTGAATTTCACAAGCAACATTGTAAGGAACTTGTCATATTTAATACCCAGACATGTGTAATAATCACTTAACCAATTAAAAGGGTACATTTTTTTAATTGCAAATTGTAGTATAAATCAGTATTTTTAAAATTGTTTTTAGGCAGAAGAACAAGAAAGAGAAGATAAGAAAAAAAGAGATGCACTGTTAGAAAAACAAAGACAGAAGGAAGAAGAAATACAAAAAGCCCGAGATGAGGAGGAGGTAAGCACTCTTATTATGTAGGGACAAGATATAAATACAAATAATTTTTAGTACAGATTTACTGATATAAAATGAAAATAGATTCTAATATGACGTTCTTCAAACGCTTTGAGTACACACCCGTGGTAAAATTCGAATATATTCATATGTCAGCTGATAGGCAACGTCATGATTTGTTTGGGCTGTTCCAATCCTACTCCAACATCGTATGCTTTTTATGAATGATTTACCTCACGTCAGATGGTGTAAATGACGTCATTGAACTATGACATAAGAATGTAAGGATTTTTCGGGAAAATGCACGAATGGGAAACTGAAAGTCGTCAAAACATGAAAACAAAACAAACGATGGTAAGAATTTGTATATAATGTCCATAACTTCTTAAATGAAAGTAAGATTGTCAATTAAATTCATCCAAATCTGTCTCAGTATGTTATTGTATATCGTTTAAGAATGTCACTTATTCAATTTTCTTCGTCGTTTATGTCAATATTAATAGTGTGTTCAATTACGGGAACAGCAAACATTTCCCTTCACATAGATCCCAAAGAATTGGTGTCTGTCCTATTAGAATAGAAATAATTCATGTGGGCTTGAATTTATATTGATTTTACCACGGGTTGGCCCTTTATGCCGATATTTTACCCCTCGCTATTGTGGTAAAATATTTAGCAAAAAGGGCAAACCCACGGTAAAATCACAATAAATTCAAGCCCCCATGAATTATTTCTTAATTAAAGCTTCAAAGACAATATTGCAGAAACATATGGACAAACATATATAAAAGAAAATTGAACACACAAAAAATCTTTCTGAGTCTATAGCTAGCAACAAGTTAAATGAAAGTATCACACTCTTATACAAAACAGTTATTGATAAACAGTAAATAAAATATGAGTTTTAACTGATTTAGTGGCAGTTTTTTTTAGTAACAAGAAAGGTTTAATAAGATTCAAGAAAGAAGAAGTGTCATGGTAAAATGATGTATACAGCTGGCTCAGTGCTTAACTTGTGCAGATGGATGCTATGTATTACTCTTACAATATTATTTCTTAAACAATCATGTAACTGTCAATTACCATATTTGACATTTTCATGCTAGGTTTTTAGATATTCATTTTTGTTAATTAGGCAAAACAAGAGCAGCTTAGAAAGGAGGAAGAAGAAAAACGGGAATATGAAGAATACTTAAAATTGAAAGCAGCTTTTACTGTTGATGAAGAAGGAGAAGAAGATATAGGGCCAGATCTATCGGTATATATCAGATGCAAGTTGTGAATTTTTGTGTTGCCTGACAACGGAACTATAGTAACACATAGGAAACACTTCCGTCTTCTTGAGGGATTGTGTGCATGGTTGTCCATGTCAAACTTTGTTAATCTCTAACTCTTTGAAACCAAACTTGCACAGATTCTTATACAGAAAATAATGGTGTTCACTTTCTATTTTGATTTTTGATCTGGGAGATTTTTGGGGCTTACTAAACCCAAACATGGTCTTTGCCTTTTCTGCTAATATTGTTTGGAAACAGCAGGTGACAATCTTAAAGACTCATTTTTTTTTTCAAATCTGCTTAGAAAATGATTCTTTAACTAGATTGTTGCCTTGAAATTCAGAGTACTTTACACAGGTGAAAGTAATTTCCAATTGAAAATCTGAAACAGAAAAATGGTCAAATTTAAAGGGGTCAATTAAACAAAGTTAGGAGTTTGTTTCTATGTAACTATTATAACATGATAGTAAAATTGAGAATGGAAACGGGGATGTGTCAAAGAGACAACAACCCAATCAAAGAGCAGAAAACAGCCCAAGGCCACCAATGAGTCTTCAGCACAGCAAGAAAATCCCAGACCTGGAGGCAGGCTTCAGCTGGCCCCTAAACAATAATGTAAACTAGTTCAGCGAAAATGGACTTCACACTAAAATCCAAAATTTTTAAATGAACAAAAATTAAAAATACTAACAAAGGCCAGAGGTTCCTGACTAGGGACAGACGCAAAAATGTGTCGGGGTTAAACATGTTTTGTGAGATCTCAACCCTACCCCTATACCTCTAGCCAATGTGGAATAAACAAACACACAGCAATAAGCATAGTTAAATTTAGTTCAAAAGAAGTCCAGAGTCCAATGTTAGAATAGGTAACAGAAGAAACTAAGCAAAATGACAATAATCAACATAAATTAACAAAGTACTACTAGCAGTTACTGACATGCCAGCTCTAGACCTCAATTAAACTGATTGAAAGATTATGTCTTCATCATATGAAAATCAAGCAGAATCCCTCCCATTAGGGGTTTAGTATTATACCATCATAAAATATGCAATATAAGAACATAACCCGTATCATGCCAACATCTGGTTTTAGAATAAATGTTAATATTATTTCCAAAAAATGCCATCTTTAATGACCTGACAACAGTATCGTAACTATATCCCTTCTGAATAAGTCTATTTAAAGGTTTGGTTAGCTTTTGAGATGAATGACGAGATTTTATACGACCACAAAAAAATTTTGCGGTCGTATATTGGTATTACGTTGGTGTCGTCGTCGTCCGAAGACACATTGGTTTTCGCACTCTAACTTTAGTTTAAGTGAATGGATCTCTATGAAATTTTACCATAAGGTTCAATACCACAAAAGGAAGGTTGGGATTGATTTTGGGGGTTATGGTACCAACAGTTAAGGAATTAGGGGCCAAAAAGGGGCCAAAAATAAGCATTTTTGTATCTTCCAGACATAACTTGTGTGTTAAGAGTATGGATCTCTCTGTAATTGTACCACAAGGTTCCATATCACAAAGGAAATGCTGGGATTGATTTTGGGGGTAATTGCCTCCAAATTTTAGGAATTAGGGACCAAAAAACAAGCATTTTTCTAGTTTCATGACAATAACTTGTGTGTAAGTGAATGGATCTTTAAGAAATTGTACTACAAGGTTCCATATCACAAAGGAAAGCTAGGTTTGAGTTTGGGGTAATTGCCCTAAACGTTTAGGAATTTGGGGCCAAAAGGGCCAAAAACAAGCATTTTCTAGTTTCCAGATAATAACTTATGTTCAAGTGTATGGATTTCTCTGAAATTGTACTGCAAGGTACCATACCACAAAGGGAAGGCTGGGATTGATTTTGGGGGTAATTGCCTCAAAATTTTAGGAATTAGGGGCCAAAAGGGCAAAAACAAGCATTTTTCTAGTTTCAGGACAATAACTTGTGTGTAAGTGTATGGATCTTTATGAAATTGTACTACAAGGTTCCATATCACAAAGGGAAAGCTGGGTTTGAGTTTGGGGTAATTGCCTTAAACATTTAGGAATTTGGGGCCAAAAAACAAGTATTTTTCTAGTTTCCAGACAATAGCTTGTGTTCAAGTGTATGGATCTCTTTGAAATTGTACTGCAATTTACCATACCACAAAGGGAAGACTGTGATTGAGTTTGGGGGTGATGAGTCATAAGGGGGTTCAAAAAATTTGAGGGGGGATTTTTTTCATTTTTTCTTTTTAAAATTTTTCATTTTAAATTGGTTATTTCTGATTTATATAAAAGCAAATAATAATTATATGGTTTGAATAGGTAAATTAAAAATTTTGAAGTTCTTAGACCACATTCATTCTGTGTCAGAAACCTATGCTGCGTCAAATATTTAATCACAATCCAAATTCAGTGCTGTATCAAGCTTGAATTTTGTGTCCATACTTGCCCCAACTGTTCAGGGTTTGACCTCTGCGGTCGTATCAAGCTGCGCCCAGCGGAGCATTTTATTTTATGAGAAAGCACCTCATTTTCTCATCATATTACATCTAAAAAAAAAAGTAGACAGAAATTTGTTTCAAGTCTTTTTTATATTTCTAACATTCTTTTTGTCATATTTCTAAAACAATTACTTATACAGAATACTGCTTTGATATGTAATATGTATAACATATATTATTTTTCAGTCACAATCTCTGTTACAAGAATTTATAGATTATATTAAGGTAAGATTTTTCTTATGTTTTTCATCCCAAGTAATAACTTCTTTATAAAATATGAAAACAACACTTTATAAATTGCATGCATCCAAAGTGCTTTTCTAGATATACCTTCATCAGGAACACTCAAAGCCAAATGTTTAAAAGCCAAAGATGTATAAGGACCGAAACAGTTAAAGAGATATATATGACCTGAAAATAGTAGCCAAAACATCTAAGGTCAACTTTATAGTCAGCAACTACCTCAATTCTTTCTGTTTGTGTTAGCAAAGTTAAGTTGGACTATTGGAGTACAAACAAAATAAATAATTTACATATGCCCGACTTGGTACATGCACTTTTTCAGGAAAAAATATTGAGTTTAAATAGTTTTAAGTTTTTACACCACATTGATGCAAGTTCAAAATCACCAAACATCAGCTGTTTTCATTCTCAATAGTGAATTTACAATAAAAGCCTAAAGTTATGAGTAGACACCCTCTATAGACTGTTTGAGACAGTCTTTCATCAAGCACTTTCCATTAGGATTAGAACTTTTTAATCAGTATTTGTCTATTTCTATACATAATGGTGTGCTATTTATAATAGCATGAGGTTCATAAGTCTAGTAGTATATATCATTATAGAATTTTTTCATACAATATGGTTTTCTATTAGGATGAGAAATTTTCAACCCATATTTTTTTATTTCTGTACATAAATTACAGGAAATGCTATTTGTAATAGCATGAGGCTCATAATCTAGTAGTATATATCATATTTGATTTTTTCCCTGTAAAATATGGTTTTACATTATTTTCTTCTAGGAAATGAAAGTTATCATGCTTGAAGATTTAGCCTCTCACTTCAAAATTAAAACACAGGTAGGTAAAATGAAGAACAAAAATGAATTTTATTTGACTTGAATCAGAATGGCTCTTGAGCAATTTTTCTGAGACTTTGGACAACAACTTTCAGATACATTGAAAAATGAAATTCAGATAAATTAATGAAGTGTCCACTGCCAACTATTGATACTAGAAGATTGTATGCAAAGGTGACACACATTTTGTTGTTTATATCTCACTGTTACCAAGCACTGCAGGAAACCAGTTCTACTGCCATTAAAGGGATGTTACTCATATCAAACAATAATTTAAAACTGTAAATTCAAAAATTATTACATGCATTTATTATTGCGATTTTTGAAGAATGGACAAAATGCGAGATTTACTATTGTGACTTCAGGAAAATCTCCGTACAGATATATATATATTGAATTCAGAATGCGAGTTCTTATTATTGTAATGTTTGTATTGTGCAGGATAACTTACATAAAAATCTTAGCAATGTTTCCCTCACCCCCACAAACTATTCCCAATCTTGGTTTTGCTCTTATGACATTCCAAATGCTTTGCAAAATAAAACAAACCACACCAACCACCAGCATGCAAATCCTAAAAAAATAGACATACAAAGTTACAAACAAAGACCAACAACAACAAATAACACATGGTTTACATAGCATGACTTGGTACTTTGTCAATATAAAAATAAGATGTGGTATGATTGCCGATGAGAAAACTCTCTACCTAAAACCAAATGATGTAGAAGTTAGCAACTATAGGTCACTGTACAGCCTTCCACAATGAGCAAAACCCATACAATATAGCAAGCTATAAAAGGCCCAGAAATGACAAATGTAAAACAATTCACCTGAGAAAACTAACTACCTGATTTATTTACAAAACAATGAAAAAAAAAAAAAAAAAATGATATAAAATCTGTATTGAATATATTTCTTTTTAGGATGCAATCAATAGAGTTCAGGAATTACAAGACGAAGGACGTTTAACTGGAGTTATTGATGACAGAGGAAAATTTATTTATATAACAATGGAGGAACTTGAATCTGTGGCTAAATACATTAAACAACATGGACGTGTATCCATATCAGATTTGGCTGAGTCTAGTAACAGACTGATTAATCTTAATCCAGACAATAGTGAAGTCCAAATCAAACTTATGTCAGAAGTTTCTGGATAAATTTTTAAAAAGACAATGCTTTTGATTGAAGTATATGAAATTCACTTTATTTGATTCATGGATACAATTTATGATGGGGAAAATATGCATACTATCAAAATACTTGATATTATGATTTGCAATAAAAAAAAGAACCCCAAGTCCTTTTGTGATGAAATAGAAGTTCCTTCAATATAGTTCGAAATGGAAAAAATATTCTGGAATAATTTTCCACTGGAACAAATATTACCGCATTGCTCCTATTTAAAGGGAATAAAGGGTATATGTTCAACAGGAACAGATATTATGACATTGTTTATAACAAAGTTTTCAGGGCAGAACAAATATAGGTTATCCTTTTTTCATGGACATTTAGGAACAATAATTTATTAGATACCAGAAGAAGTACAATTTGTACTTTGTGAAGAATAAAATATATTGAACTGAGGTCTGTGATCTTTTGATGTTTTGAGATGACCTATAATAATTTTACATGGAAAGTCTGATTTGAACCTTAATACACATGAAGCATGCTAAGTTAAAAATTAAAAAACCTTATTGAGACTCATGATGAAAAGATATGGAATGGCTGAGAAAATCTCGAAAAGAAAGTCTGGAACTTTGAACTGTAATGATAATATTTAAAAATTGAACCACAGTCAAAGCTGAAACTAATAGATTCTTAATTTACATAAAAACATTTCAGTAACAAACAAATCAGGATGTGCTCTTGACTCAACTCTCAGCATCTGCCAGTTAACTTGTCTTGTCAAGACTTTGTATAATTAAGTAGTTTTACTGAATTTGTTGTCATTTCTTTGATCTACAGCTCACGAAAAGGAAATATTTAAAAGAAATATAGCCTGTTCATAGTCATACATTCAACATTTTAAATTCTGCATCATGAAAAAGGTGTCTACCAATGAAATTGTTTATGTAAAATGAAATAATCACAGCTTACAAAAATTGAACCTGATGAATAAAACAGTCATTCCATTCAATGGTATAACCAGTGTTTGATTGTACTTTTTAATTGTTGCACTTTTTTAACAATTTGACACATTCATTTTTTGCTCTACTAATTGTGCTAATAGAATAACACTTTGGAATTCTTATATAAATCTTGTTATCTTTACAAATATTTTATATGTTTATAAATATGCTTTTGGAATCAAATTGAAATTTTTTGGAGAGCTGAAATGAATACTTAGACACTAAACTGCATACATGTTTATTTATTAAAAGATGTAACAATTTTTGTATTTTATGTTTACTTCCAAATGTTATGAAGACTTCTCCAGGTTGATTGTATGGACTTTCATGTCACCTGCAAACAGATTGATGGGAGCAATCTCTGTGGGCCCCGCTGTGAATGTGTGGTAAAAATTTGTATATTTATCATTGGACATGGGGTTGTCAACTAAAACCAAAGTTTTTGACCTTGACCTTTGACCTAGGAAGTTGTACATAAATTATGACACACCCTCTGGTGTTGGTTTATATACATATCAAGTATAAACTTTGAAATCATAACGGTTCTCAAGATATAGAGCGGACACGATATTTACCATAGGACATGGGGTTGTCAACTAAAACCAAAGTTTTTGACCTTGACCTTTGACCTAGGTAGTCACACATACATTATGACACACCCTCTGGTGTTGGTTAATATACATGTCAAGTATAAACTTTGAAATCATAACGGTTCTCTAGATATAGAGCGGACACGATCTTTACCATAGGACATGGGGTTGTCAACTAAAACCAAAGTTTTTGACCTTGACCTTTGACCTAGGAAGTTGTACATAAATTATGACACACCCTCTGGTGTTGGTTTATATACATGTCAAGTATAAACTTTGAAAGCATTCGGCGGGGCCCTAATAATAAAAAGGAATGAGCTGCCAAATTGACAGCAAACTGTGTTTTCTGTAATTTGAAAGGTGCTTTCAGGTTTGTTTGACCTGCCACATTCTATATAAAAATAAAGAGATGTGGTATGATTGCCAATAAGACAACTATCCTCCAAAGTTCAAATGAAGTGGATGTAAGCAATTATAGGCAACTGATTTTCAATCTATCAAGGACCATAACTCCTGAATGGCAAAATGAAAATCCTCAAAATCAAACTTGACCACCATTTTGTCATCAGTAACAACATAAAATTTTAATAGCATTGGTCAAGTGGTTCATAAGTCATTGCATGGAAACAACATAAAGTGCCATTTTCCAATAGATCAAGGTCCATAACTCCTGAACAGTAAAAGTGAAAATCAGCAATATTGAACTTAACCTCCATTTTGTCATCAGTAACAACATATTGTAATTTGAAAACCATAGGTAGAAGGGTTCATAAGTTATTGAACAGAAACGACAAAGTGCAATTTTCCAATATATCAAGGACAATAACTCCAGAACGGTAAAAGTGGAAATAATCAATCAATTGAACTTGATCTCCATTTTATTATTAGTATCAACATATTAAAATTTGAAAAGCATTGGTTGAACGGTTGATAAGTTATTGTGCAGAAACTGTTGGCAGCCATAAAAAAATACATTTAATGTATTGGACCACTTACCTGTGGATAAGTTTTATTTTTATACGACTGCAAAATTTTTGCAGCCATATAATGGTATGGCGATGTGGTTTCAAGACATTTGGTTTTCAGACAATAATTTGAGTATAAGAGAATGGATCTCTATGAAATTGTACAAGGTTCTATACTACAAAAGGTAGGTTGGGATTGATTTTTGGGGTTATTGTCCTAGCTGTTTAAGAGTTAGAGGCCAAAAACAAGCAGTTTTCTTGTTTCAGGACAATAATTTGTGAATAAGTGTATGGATCACTATGAAATAGAACCACAGGGTTCCATACCAAAACAGGAAGGTTGGGATTAATTTTAGGGGTTATGGCTCAAACCATTTAGGGATTAAGGGCCAAAAACAATACTTTTCCAATACATCTGTACTATGTATAAATTGCTTATTTCTTGACCTATTTCAATGGGGTTCTTTAATATGCTGAATCTAATCATGTATTTAGATTTTGGGCCCTGTCTTTAAATTCGTCCACATTGAGGTCCAAAGGGTCCAGAATTAAATTTAGTTTGATTTCATAATAAAATGCTCCTGCAGGGCACAGCTTGATACGACCACAGAGGTTGAACCCTGAACAGTTGGGGCAAGTATGGACACAACATTCAAGCTTGATACAGCTCTGAATTTGGATTGTGATTAAATATTTGACACAGCATAGGTTTCTGACACAGAATTAATGTGGTCTAAGAACTTAAAAGATTTAAATTGGACATTTACCTATTATGGTCCAAATCCAAAATCTAAATACATGGTTAGATTCAGCACATCAAAGAACCCCAAGAATTCAATTTTTGATGAAATCAAACAAAGTTTAATTTTGGACCCTTTTGACCTCAATGTGGACCAATTTGATAACGGGACCCAAAATCAAAAATCTAAATACATGGTTAGATTCAGCATATCAAAGAACCCCAAGAATTTATTTTTGTTAAAATCAAAATAAGTTAATATTGGACCCTTTGGACCTTAATGTAGACCAATTTGAAAACGGGACCAATAATAAAAAATCTAAATACATGCAATACTGTGCAATTGAAGATTTCTTGCTATTGCTCAATACTGTGCAACTGAAGATTTCTTGCTATTGCGCAATACTGTGCAATTGAAGATTTCTTGCTATTGTGCAATACTGTGGAATTGAAAATTTCTTGCTATTGCACAATACTTAATATAATAATTTACACATCCTATTTGCTTTTATATATAAATCAAAAATAACCAACTTAAAATGGAAAATTTAAAAGAAAAACAGGAAAAAGGAAGAAAAAATCCCCCAACATTTTTGAACCCCTAATGATTCATCACCCCAAACTCAATCCCAGCCTTACCTTTGTGGTATGGTACCTTGCAGTACAATTTCAGAGAGATCCATACACTTGAGCACAAGTCATTGTCTGAAAGTAGAAAATGCTTGTTTTTGGCCCCAAATTCCTAAACCTTTAGGGCAATTACCCCAAACTCAAACCCAGCTTTCCTTTGTGATATGGAACCTTGTAGTACAATTTCATAAAAATCCATACACTTACACACAAGTTATTGTCCTGAAACTAGAAAATGCTTGTTTTTTACCCTTTTGGCCCCTTATTCCTAAACGTTTTGGGCAATTACCACCAAAATCAATCCCAGCCTTCCCTTTGTGGTATGGTACCTTGCAGTACAATTTCAGAGAGATCCATACACTTGAACACAAGTTATTGTCTGAAACTAGAACTAGAGGCTCTCAAGAGCCTGTGTCGCTCACCTGTATTTACTGATGCTTTGGAAATCATGTAAAATAAGGTTAAAATCATAATTAATAGTATTAGATATTAGATATTATAATGATATCTAAGATAATAACAAAAACTGATGAACATTTTGCCACCTGTCAGATTTGTTCTTAATGCTTTAGTTTCAGAGATATAAACCAAAACTGCATTTTACCCCTATGATCTATTTTAACCAAGTTGGCCATGATGGTTGGAAGGCAGGGTCATAGGACAAATTTTTGAACTAGATACCCTAATAATGATTATGGCCAAGTATGGTTAAATTTGTCTCAGTACTTTCAGAGAAGAAGATTTTGTAAAAGATTACAAAATTTACTAAAAATTGTTAAAATTGACTATTAAGGGCAATAACTCCTAAAGGGTCAACTGACAATTATGGTCATGACAACTTATTTGTAGATCTTACTTTGCTGAACATTATTGCTGTTTACAGTTTATCTATAATAATATTCAAGATAATAACCAAAACTGCAAAATTTCCTTAAAATTACCAATTCAGGGCAGCAACCCAACAACAGGTTGTCAGATTTGTCTGAAAATTTCAGGGCAGATAGATCTTGACCTGATTATCAGTTTTACCCATGTCAGATTTACTCTAAATGCTTTGGTTTCAGAGATATAAGCCAAAATCTACATTTTACCCCTATGTTCTATTTTTAGCCATGGTGGCCATCTTGGTTGGTTGGCAGGGTCATCGGACACATTTTAAAACTAAATACCTAATGATGATTGTGGCCAAGTTTGGCAAAATTTGGCCCAGTGGTTTCAGAGGAGAAGATTTTGTAAAAGCTAACGACGGCGACGACGGACGCCAAGTGATGAGAAAGCTCACTTGGCCCTTTGGGCCAGGTGAGCTAAAATGCTTATTTTGGCCCCTAATTCCTAAACGTTTGGACAATTACCCCAAACTCATTCTAGCTTTCCTTTGTGATATGGAACCTTGTAGTACAATTTCAGAAAGATCCATATACTTACACACAAGTTATTGTCATGAAACTAGAAAATGCTTGTTTTTGCCCCTTTTGCCCCTAATTCCTAAAATTTTGAGGCAATTACCCCCAAAATCAATCCTAGCATTCCGTTTGTGATATGGAACCTTGTGGTACAATGTCAGAGAGATCCATACACTAAAACACCAGTTATTGTCTGGAAGTTATAAAAATGCTTATTTTTGGCCCCTTTTTGTCCCCTAATTCCTTAACTGTTGGTACCATATCCCCCAAAATCTATCCCAACCTTCCTTTTGTGGTATTGAACCTTATGGTAAAATTTCATAGAGATCCATTCACTTAAACTAGAGTTATTGTGCGAAAACCAATGTGTCTTCGGACGACGACGATGACGACGCCAACGTCATACCAATATACGACCACAAAAATTTTTGCAGTCGTATAAAAAACTTAATAATTGCTATTTTGATATGCCAAATCTAACATTGTATTTAGATTTTTAATTTTGGGCCTGTTTTCAAATTGATCCACATAAAGGTCCAAAGAGTCCAAAATTAAACTTTTAAAGTTTTATTTAAACAAATATTGAATTCTTGGAGTTCTTTGATATGCCGAATCTGAGTATGTATTAAGCTTTTTGATTTTGGGCCCAGTTTTCAAGCTGGTCCAAATAGGGGTCCAAAGGGTCAAAAATTAAACTTTGTTTTGATTCAACAAAAATTAAATACATGGGTTTTTTTGATATGCTGAATCTGTGTATTTAGATTTTAGATTTAGGGTCCCATTATCAAATTGGTCCACACTGAGGTCCAAATGGTCAAAATTAAAACTTTGATTCCAACTAAAATTGAATTCTTGTGGTTCTTTGATATGCTGAATCTTAACTATGTATTTAGATTTTTGATTTTGGGCCCGTTTTCAAATTGGTGCACAGGGTCCAAAATTAAACTACCGGTATGTTTGATTTCAACAAAAATTGAAAATATGGATTTCTCTGATATGCTGAATCTAACTGTGTATTCAGACCATAATAAGTAAATGTCCAAATGCTTCAAATTTTTAAGTTCTTGAACCACATTCATTCTGTGTCAGATATTTAATCACAATCCAAATTCAGAGCTGTATCAAGGTTGAAGGTTGTGTCCATACTTGCTCGGACTGTTCATGGTTCACTCTCTGGGGTCATAACAAGCTGCCCCCTGCTGAGTATTTTATTGTCATTTAGGCTTTTTAACATTCAAGATTTAACAGTATGATCCTTCATTTGAAAAATTCAAGTTTGGAATTGATGGTAATTGGAAAATCATTCGAATAAATGCCTATCCTTGAACCTTGGGAAGATAGAAAATATGGGGTACTATGATGATAAAAAAAGAACTGATTCACAAAATGAACAGCAATTTTACTGTTCTAGAGTAGCGGTCCTTGATTGTTTGAAAAATTTAAAATTATGTGGCTTTCCTGCTATCCCAGTGGTGATCCTTTTTTGAAGGTTGGAGTACCTGTGATTACTATATTTCTAGTTTTGATCTAGAATGTTATTTGGAGCAAATTTATGAACATACTGAAGGTGTGCATATTTTCAGAATTTTCATATTAGTGAATTATAAACAAAAGGATGGTTCGTTGATATTCTTTTTTAACTTTTGACCTACTCAACTCCATCCTCCCCTAGTTTTCCAGCTAGGAGGTATATATAGACACAGCATTCTTGAAGGGAGAACAACAAAATACCATTCACTCATCTTGAACTTGCACTGAGGTGTGAGCTAATGCTGTGTTGAAGGCCTCACTCAATTTGAAATGAGTAGCAGAAATTTAAGTGCTGTTCCTTTGCTTTGGGCTTTGATCGGTGGTTGGAGCAATTTTGTCTTATGAATTTATCATTGGTTTTCTATTTCAAGCAGGAAACATAATTTATGTTAAACTAATTTTGATCTAAGAAACAAAATGATTAAATATACAAGTACTTTCAAACTAGAATGATTGATAGTTATTTGTTTACATCCAAATAGCAAATTAGAGTATTCTCATTTCAGTAGTGCTCTAGGTGAGGTTTGCCATCAAATGGTGTCTGATTATGTTGTTTTAACTTTACAAAATCTTCATTAAAAACTATTGGGACAAATGGAACCCAACTTTGCCACAATCATCCTTAGGGTATCTAGTTTAAAAAATATTGCTTAAAATAGAAAATAGGGGTGAAATGCATATATTGTCTATAATTTTGTAAACCGTTATAGACTCCTTTGAGGGAGTTATTGCCCTGAAATAAGTATTTTTTAACATTTTTGGGGCGAATTTTGGATATTATCTTTAAAACTATACTAAAAACAAGTCTGTAAAATGCATAAATTATCAGCAGGACTACAAATAAGTCATAATGACTGAAAATCATCAGCCTAATTCTTTGGGAGTTATTGCTCTTGAATGACGATTTCTATCTCTCCTGCAAAGAAAGAAGCAGAATGCAAGACACAGGGATTACTATCCGTCTTGCAGGGTTCATTGACCTTGTTTTTTTTGGGGAACAAATTTTCTATGATAATGTTGATCGGGAAAAGAATGTATTTTCATTGAAACTTGAAATTTTATTAATTTATAATCTATGACCAGAATGATGACTACAATCACATAATGATTGGAGAATTAGGTGATGATGGCAGATCTATGATCAGAATGATGACTACAATCACATAATGATTGGAGAATTAGGTGATGATGGCAAATCTATGATCAGAATGATGACTACAATCACATAATGATCGGAGAATTAGGTGATGATGGCAGATCTATGATCAGAATGATGACTACAATCACATAATGATTGGAGAATTAGGTGATGATGGCAAATCTATGATCAGAATGATGACTACAATCACATAATGATCAGAGAATTAGGTGATGATGGCAGATCTATGATCAGAATGATGACTACAATCACATAATGATCGGAGAATTAGGTGATGATGGCAGATCTATGATCAGAATGATGACTACAATCACATAATGATCGGAGAATTAGGTGATGATGGCAGATCTATGACCAGAATGATGACTTCAATTACATTATAATTGGAGAATTAGGTGATGATGGCAGATCTATGATCAGAATGATGACTACAATCACATAATGATCGGAGAATTAGGTGATGATGGCAGATCTATGATCAGAATGATGACTACAATCACATAATGATCAGAGAATTAGGTGATGATAACAAATCTATGATCAGAATGATGACTACAATCACATAATGATCAGAGAATTAGGTGATGATGGCAAATCTATGATCAGAATGATGACTACAATCACATAATGATCGGAGAATTAGGTGATGGTGGCAGATCTATGATCAGAATGATGACTACAATCACATAATGATCAGAGAATTAGGTGATGATGGCAAATCTATGATCAGAATGATGACTACAATCACATAATGATCAGAGAATTAGGTGATGATGGCAAATCTATGATCAGAATGATGACTACAATCACATAATGATCGGAGAATTAGGTGATGGTGGCAGATCTATGATCAGAATGATGACTACAATCACATAATGATCAGAGAATTAGGTGATGATGGCAAATCTATGATCAGAATGATGACTACAATCACATAATGATCGGAGAATTAGGTGATGATGGCAAATCTATGATCAGAATGATGACTACAATCACATAATGATCGGAGAATTAGGTGATGATAACAAATCTATGATCAGAATGATGACTACAATCACATAGTGATCGGAGAATTAGGTGATGATAACAAATCTATGATCAGAATGATGACTACAATTACATAATGATCAGAGAATTAGGTGATGATGGCAAATCTATGATCAGAATGATGACTACAATCACATAGTGATCGGAGAATTAGGTGATGATAACAAATCTATGATCAGAATGATGACTACAATTACATAATGATCAGAGAATTAGGTGATGATGGCAAATCTATGATCAGAATGATGACTACAATCACATAATGATTGGAGAATTAGGTGATGATAACAAATCTATGATCAGAATGATGACTACAATCACATAGTGATCGGAGAATTAGGTGATGATAACAAATCTATGATCAGAATGATGACTACAATTACATAATGATCAGAGAATTAGGTGATGATGGCAAATCTATGATCAGAATGATGACAACAATCACATAATGATCGGAGAATTAGGTGATGATAACAAATCTATGATCAGAATGATGACTACAATCACATAATGATCGGAGAATTAGGTGATGATGGCAAATCTATGATCAGAATGATGACTACAATTACATAATGATTGGAGAATTAGGTGATGATGGCAAATCTATGATCAGAATGATGACTACAATCACATAATGATCAGAGAATTAGGTGATGATGGCAAATCTATGATCAGAATGATGACTACAATCACATAATGATTGGAGAATTAGGTGATGATGGCAAATCTATGATCAGAATGATGACTACAATCACATAATGATCGGAGAATTAGGTGATGATGGCAAATCTATGATCAGAATGATGACTTCAATTACATAATGATTGGAGAATTAGGTGATGATGGCAAATCTATGATCAGAATGATGACTACAATTACATAATGATTGGAGAATTAGGTGATGATGACAAATCTATGATCAGAATGATGACTACAATCACATAATGATCGGAGAATTAGGTGATGATGGCAAATCTATGATCAGAATGATGACTACAATCACATAATGATTGGAGAATTAGGTGATGGTGGCAGATCTATGATCAGAATGATGACTACAATCACATAATGATTGGAGAATTAGGTGATGATGGCAGATCTATGATCAGAATGATGACTACAATCACATAATGATCAGAGAATTAGGTGATGATGGCAGATCTATGATCAGAATGATGACTACAATCACATAATGATCAGAGAATTAGGTGATGATGGCAGATCTATGATCAGAATGATGACTACAATCACATAATGATTGGAGAATTAGGTGATGATGGCAAATCTATGATCAGAATGATGACTACAATCACATAATGATCAGAGAATTAGGTGATGATGGCAAATCTATGACCAGAATGATGACTACAATCACATAATGATCAGAGAATTAGGTGATGATGGCAGATCTATGATCAGAATGATGACTACAATCACATAATGATCAGAGAATTAGGTGATGATGGCAAATCTATGATCAGAATGATGACTACAAATACATAATGATTGGAGAATTAGGTGATGATAACAAATCTATGATCAGAATGATGACTACAATCACATAGTGATCGGAGAATTAGGTGATGATGGCAAATCTATGATCAGAATGATGACTACAATCACATAATGATTGGAGAATTAGGTGATGATAACAAATCTATGATCAGAATGATGACTACAATCACATAGTGATCGGAGAATTAGGTGATGATGGCAAATCTATGATCAGAATGATGACTACAATCACATAATGATCGGAGAATTAGGTGATGATGGCAAATCTATGATCAGAATGATGACTACAATCACATAATGATCGGAGAATTAGGTGATGATGGCAAATCTATGATCAGAATGATGACTACAATCCCATAATGATTGGAGAATTAGGTGATGATGGCAAATCTATGATCAGAATGATGACTACAATTACATAATGATCGGAGAATTAGGTGATGATGGCAAATCTATGATCAGAATGATGACTACAATCACATAATGATCAGAGAATTAGGTGATGATGGCAAATCTATGATCAGAATGATGACTACAATCACATAATGATCGGAGAATTAGGTGATGATGGCAAATCTATGATCAGAATGATGACTACAATCACATAATGATTGGAGAATTAGGTGATGATGGCAGATCTATGATCAGAATGATGACTACAATCACATAATGTTCATGTAGAAGTCTTTTTTGATATTTTTTTGATTGGGTTGCTGTCACCTTGATGTATACCTTACATCTCCTTTTATTCATTTATACATATGGACATGGTGACAAAAAAATTTGGTTCAAAATGAAAGTCTGCATCTGAAATTTTAAGTTTATTACAAAACAAAAATAATCATAAATGTAACAAATGTTCATTGATTCCTATTGAAAAATGCCATTTAACAACACCATCTCTCAAAACAGTAAATAAATTTGCAAGTTGCAGATCCTTTATTAAACACTTGATTTCATTTTTTTTAATCCTTATTGTTCATATTACAGTCCATCTTTATTCCTAATGGTATTGCACTGCAAAATTAGGTTGTCTTTCAAATTTTGAAAACTTTCTCCATTAAAACCTTTTAAAGTCTGTTATCGTTCATCAAATGGGAAGTGGAAGTTCTTTTACTTGTTCATAACATTCATCATACAATTGTCGGTACTCATCATTTGGTTTAATCATCACCATACAAGTTTGTCGCTTTGAACCACATGCTGTTCCTAAATCCTACAATTAAATAAAATAATTACAAATTTAAAGTTTTTTCATAAAAAAAAAAAAAGACATGGAATCAATATTGATTAATGGTACATATTATAAGATAATTTTTAGCTTTAAACAATCTTGTGAATATAGGCCCAGTATGATACAACTGCAGCATGTCAATAATGGAAACCTGAACTATAGTGTATATTCAAGCGAATCATATGGACAACACGTTGTGGTTGAAACAGCATTTTATTTTGACAAAGTAATTGGCTAGATGCACTCTATTTGAGCTTTTGCTCAATTCAACTCTTTTAAATTAAGGAACTGTAAAATTATATCAAATCTGTCGGAAAACTATAAACAAGGAATTATTGAATCTATAAAATTCTGGAAAATTGATTAGAAATGTATGATGAAAACTAACCCAACAGGGTTAGCCATGCCGCATGGCTAAAAAAACTATCATTTCACCAATTATGGCTAACCCTATTTAGTTGGGTTAGTTTTCATTATAAATTTCTGATCAATTTTCCAAAATTCAAAATTATTCCAGATTCAAATAATTCCTTGTTTTATACCAATTAAACATAAATTTAACTGCTCCTTCATGCCCTTTTAGCTCAGAAACAACAAAAGTAAACTAAATTTGTTGCAATTCAACTGAAACCTCCAAAAAAAAAAAGGAGAAACTTGTGACAAAAATCAAATCCATGTCATTTGAACTCTGTTGGATATTTGTCTCATTAGTATATATTTATACCACATTTCCTTATTTCCATTTAGATGATAAAATCACAAAACAAGATTACTAAACAACTATATATCTGATGACAAACATAATGACATCTTGCATCTATAGAATCTTTTGAAAAATCAGTCATAAATGTAATATCAACACATGCATCTAAAGATCACATTATTTTAATAGGTATAACATTACACCTACTATTGTCAAAGATGTATAGTGTGCTCATTGCAACACTATGACGGGTGACGCATGCATAGCAATTAAGTAATGGTAAAGTAATGTAAATAATATCTACAATACTAAACCAAATAATTGGTATTCAAATTTGTAAATAAAATCAATTTCATTATCTATTTCACTTATTATCAATACTGCATACTTATGAAAAGTACAAATTTAAAAACATTGATAAAATTTTTGGACTAATGTTTGATTACAGATTAAATTCATATATTTTTTTTAAAGTTTATGAAATACCATACTTTTAAGGGGAGATAATTTGAGTGTTTAAATAATATACATGTACAAGAAATGCTCCTAATCTATGCTCTACAAACAGTGAGTCAGTATCCCAAGCTACTTATACAGGACATGTCTATTATGTTAAATTTAATAATCGGCTCCAGTAGGGTACCCCCCCATGAAACTTCAAGTAGCAAGGTCTCCTGCAAAACCCCCAAGGTTGCAGATCGGATATGACCATCTTGGAGCCACAAAAGGCATACACAAATCTTGAATTTTTTTTTAGGTCAATCAGTGTAAATGGCGTCACTGAACAATCGGTTCTTACTGTGACGTAATACACCTTATCGCTATTTAGTCCAATCCGGAAAAAACAGTCATTTAGACAACTTCCTGTTTGGGTCAACAGGCCTTGAACAGGTAAACAACAAAGGTCATCAGTAATGAGCAGAGGGAGGGAAAAATTTAGAAAGCGATCAATACGAAACTTTGATAGATTATGATCAACTTTTTCGAAACTCAAATTATAGTCAAAAAAATATTTTGTTTGATGTATTTACGATGTTTTAAACAGATCTCATTAAAAAGTTTCATGCATGGTGCATTGTTTAAACAGGGCCCCAGATAGCTTCAACTGGATGAAAAAGTTGTGTAATTTTAGAACTTATCCAGAATGGAATGAATAGCGATTAGGTGTATAACATGAGTATTGTGACATAGGGAATGTACGGGAAATTGCAAGAATTCTAAAGTCGTCTATTGAAATACACATCACTTGCTCCCTTCAGTACTGGATATAAGTGAAATGTATTTCTAACTGTCAAACTATAAGTGATAGAGTCCTAGGGTCTTTTGATTTGAGACCTTGATCCACCAAACAGAAAATGAGGTCATGGTCAAAGGTCAAGGTCATATTCCAAATTTTGATTTTAGCTTATTATCCTTTCTCCTCAGAAACTGTACAAGATATCGACAAAATATTTTAACTAAGCTGTTAGTTGCAACATGTTGAAACATATATATTTGGTTATAAGGGGCATTAACCTTAAATTGGAGTTTTCTCCCTTCTGATGTTTAAAATTAGTTGTATTGTAACATAACTCATTAACCATATATAAAAGAGACTTAAGAGTATTTTGATTTGAGGTCCTTGCTTCATTACCTTGAAATTAGGTCTAGGTCAAAGCTAAATGTTTTGTTCTAGAATCAGGCCTTTGCTATAAAGACATATTCATACACGATAAGCCATGGGGTTGTTTGAAAATAGAAATATGACCTTAAAAAGGTCAGCCTGTAGTGACCTAATGTAAACTGGAAGTAGCCATTTGCTGCACTGATTTCATTTAAAAGTACCTAGAACCATATACTTTTGGAATCAGTGTAAACGAACCAATCAGATGAAACTGGAAGTGAAATTTTTTAAGAAGTAGCAACTTATCTACCTTATTTCAAGCATATGTATATAGAAACCATATATTTTTGAAATAAACGTAAAGTAAGCTATTATTTAATACCTGAAATGACTTGGATTAAATGGGAAGTGGCTTATATCTCCCTTAATTTATGACAAAATGCATAAAGGGTTCCCCGAACCCTGTGTCTCGCCTATAATTGCTGCTGTCAGTGTAAAAGTGTAATGTTGACTTAAAAAGTGAGTCCATTTATCAGTAAAAAAAAAGTATTTAAAAAAAAATCAATCTTTTTCTTTAAATGTTATTTCTTGGTCTTGAAGATTAGCTTTTGTCCAAGTTTCATAACAACAAAGAAGATTTACAAACTTATCATGTAAAAAAAAAATTAATCCCAGACTGTGTGTAAATGTTATCTGTAAATAAATGGGGAATGTGTCCATGGGACACAGATCATGCCCCCGCTTGCATATAACATTATAAAGGGCCATAACTCAAGAACTGTAAAAGTGACACTACCCAAATTTGAACTTGATCTGAGTTTTGTGGTAATAAGCATTGTTTATCAGTTTCATAACATTTAGTTGACATAAACTTAAAATTAGAGAACAGAAGCAAAAAATTCAGCAATTTTTCCATTTTAAAGGGCATAACTCTAGAACAGTAGAAGTGACACAAGTGGTAATTAGCATTGTGCATAAGTTTCATAACATTTGGTTGAGGCAAACTAAAGTTAGAGAACAGAAACAAATATTTCAGAAATTTTGAGATTTGTAAAGGGGCATAACTCTAGAACGGTAAAAGTGAAGCCAACAATATTCAAAATTGATCTGTGTACTGTGGTAATTAGCACTGTGAGTGTTTCATAACATTTGGTTGAGGCAAACTTAAGTTAGAGAACAAAAACTAATATTAATTATTTCAGCAATTTTTCCATTTGTAAAGGGGATTAACTTTAGAACGGTGAAAGTGACACCAACAAAATTCAAACTTGATCTGTGTTTTGTCGTAATTAACATTGTGGATAAGTTTCATAACATTTGGTTGAGGCAAACTTAAGTTAGAGAACGGAAACAAAAAAATCGGCATTTTTTTCATTTGTAAAAGGGCAGTACTCTAGAACGGTAAAAGTGACGCCACCAAAATTCAAACTTGATCTGTGTTTTGTGGTAACAAACATTGTGGATAAGTTTCATAACATTTGGTCGAGGCAAACTAAAGTTAGAGAACAGAAACCAATTTTAAGACGTACCGATGGACAAGGGTAAAATTTAATGCCCCCTCCGCTACGGCGGGGGCATAAAAACCAAGCTAAGTCCATCTGTCTGAAAAATACTGAATAGTGAATATGAAATTATATTTTCAACAGTTTGCTTCAGACATTATCTCTTAATCATGAAAAAGCTTCTGCCAATGTTCATAAAATTCTATGAAGGTTTGACAAAGTATTTGATGTGAAACAAACTTTAACCCCAGACTCTATCTACTTGTTAACTGTAAAAAAAGCTAAGTCCATTTATCAGTAAAATATGGAGAAAAAAAAATCTATATTTTCAAAATTTTGCTCTGGATACTGTATTTTGGCCAAACAAGCTTCTGTCTAAATTTCGTAAAATTCCATGAAGGTTTGACAAAGTTATTGATGACTGAAAACTTAAACCTCAGGCTGAATTTGAATGTTAACTGTAAAAATATAAGTCCATTTATCAGTAAAATACGGAACAAGAGGCTGTCAGAGTGACAGCAAACCGGATTTTTCTGCAAAGGTCGAACCCTGAACAGTTGAGCAAGTATGGACACAACATGTAAGCTTAAAACAGCTCTGAATTTGGATAGTGATTGAATATTTGGCACAGCATAGGTTTGTGACACAAAACGAATATGGTCAAAGAACTGAAAAATTTGAAATTGGACATTTACCTATTTGGGTTCATTATCTAAATTCTAAGTACATTGCTAGAATCAGCATACCAAAGAACCCCAAGAATTTAATTTTTGATGAAATCAAACAAAAGTTTAATTTAGGACCCTTTGGACCTCAATGTGGAACAATTTGATAAAGGAGCCCAAAATCCAAAATCTCTAAATACATGGTTAGATTCAGCATTTCAAGAACCCCACGACGACGTGATACCATTATATGACCGCAAATTTTTTGCGGTCGTATAAAAATCTATTATACAAATTGTGTGTAGTTTTATAGTAAGAATAAAAATAGAATATTATCTAATGAAAATGATATTTGCAAATCTAGACCCCCAAACAGGATCAAGTAAAATTAAACATTAACACACACAACAAAAAGAAAATACCACATAACAACTGTGACATCTACCTTCAAAACACACAACTTTAAAAAAATAGTTATAAAGAAATTTTGACAACTCCTGACTAAAATCAATTGAACAGATACAATCATTGATAGACTATCTATCCATATACTTATTAATTACACCATTTCTGTTCAAAGGGAAATAACTCAAAATAAAAACAAGAGACCAAATGACATAGAAATTAACAACTATAAATTATTTTACACGATTTCTGTTCAAAGGGAAATAACTCAAAATAAATAAATCATATAATAAGAATAACTTTTGCTACTGAAAGGTCTACAACTAAACAACAAGAACAACTAAATCGTGAAAATTGAACTTGACCTTCATTTAGTCACATGAAACAACATATCTGAATTTGAAAAGATTTCGTCAAAGCGTTTTCATGTTAATGAATGGACATTGTTTGGCAGACGCCCGCCCGCCCGCCGTTCTTTCCCAAATCAATATAATAACCAATTTCTTTCGAAAATCCGGTTAAAAATAAATATAAATATTTTCAAATTTTGCCATGGATACTGTATTTCATGAAGGTTTGACAAAGTTATTGATGTCTTAAAAAAACTTACTGAACCTAAATGTAGACACCGCTGACGGAATTTAGGATTGCTTTAGCAACATAAATGTCACTGTAAGTCTTGACAAAAAGTGCCTTAAACATTTTTGGAATCAATGTGAGACAAGATATTTTCTTACACCAGACATAATATAAATGAAAGAACCTTAGTGAGCGCGCTCACATACCCCACGTCCCCACATTGTCATTGGAGAAATAAAATAAGTGTAAGAAAAAAAAATTGTATCAGAAAAAAAAATTGAATCATAATTTCCTGTCAATATGCACATCTACATAGTATGTCCTTATTATCTACACAGTTTCATGAAATTCTGTTGTGTGGTTTCAGAGGAGTTGCGATGACAAACTGTTGCAGAAGTACATTGAAGCAAATAAGTTCAAAGGGGCGTAACTCCTGGAAAAAATTGAATCGTAATTTCCTGTCGATATGCACATCTACGTAGTATGTCCTTATTATCTGTAAAGGTTTCATGAAATTCTGTTGTGTGGTTTGAGAGGAGTTGCGATGACAAAAGGTTGCAGTAGTATATTGGGCAAATAAGTTCAAAGGCGAACTCCTGGAAAAAAATTGAATCGTAATTTCCTGTCGATATGCACATCTCACGTAGTATGTCCTTATTATCTGAAAAGGTTTCATGAAATTCTGTTGTGTGGTTTGAGAGGAGTTGCGATGACAAAAGGTTGCAGTAGTATATTGGGCAAATAAGTTCAAAGGGGCGTAACTCCTGGAAAAAAATTGAATCGTAATTTCTTGTCGATATGCACATCTACATAGTATGTCCTTATTATCTGAAAGGGTTTCATGAAATTCTGTTGTGTGGTTTGAGAGGAGTTGTGATGACAAACTGTTGCAGTAGTACATTAAAGTAAATAAGTTCAAAGGCGAACTCCTAGAAAAAGAATTGAATCATAATTTCCTGTCGATATGCACAACTACATAGTATGTCCTTATTATCTAAAAAGGTTTCGTGAAATTCTGTTGTGTGGTTTGAGAGGAGTTGCGATGACAAGAAACAGGACTGACGGACGGGTCAAAAACATTATACCCTCCGCAACTCGTTGCGTGGGGTATAATAACACATAGCTGAGAGGGTGATAGAGCAGGTTGTTACCCCGAGAAAACATTGTTAACTGAGTCGAAGACAAGGTTGACAATGTCTTTTCAAGGGGTAACATTTTGCTCCTTGAAGGGTAATAAAGTATTTACCATACCATAGAGTAAATTGTCTCCCTCGTATCAACCAATCAAAATCTGGCATTTTGACATAAAGTATAATAAACTATTTTATCCAAATTTTCTTATCTTAAGTGATTTTGAATGGAAAGACCTTCAATTGTTCATTTTAATTTCTATAATAATTAGTACCATGAAAAGAAAGGAAAAAGAAAAGATATGCAGTATGATTTAAAGGTAAAACTAAGGTATCCAAGTTGAGTCTCAGACAGGATCAACTGTGCTATACTGGAATACCAGTTTTTGTGGATTTCTTTGGTAAAGGTGAACTACAAATCTAAATGTTCAACAAAGAACCAACTTTCTATGGGCTTGTATGAAGACTTCGGCAAAAGCACAATTTTTCCCCAATCCACGATAATTGGTACACACGAAAATAAATTAATCCATAGCAGTTCCTTTTATAGATTATGAACCTAATATTTTAAGTGAATATAGATTCCAAACAAGTTGCTTTCTTCAAAAAAAGAAAAGCAATACGTGAACCTAAGACCGCTGACTGTTCATCAAAATATTGTTGCTGAATTTTTGTTTGCTTTTGAATTGAAATAATTGACTGTGAATAGAAGAAGATAATGATGAAATTAAACTACCTTTATTAAAAATATGTAATAGTGTGTACATTCTTGCACAAGTCAGTTGACAGCAATGTTGGATAGTTGTGAATAGAAAAGTGTATATACAGCTATACTATTTGAATATACATTTTAAAGCTCGACTATTTCATTTATTACTAGAGATTGTAAATCATTTTTTCATAATCCTATTGCAAATTCCAGTTTCTGCAAACCGGATGTATTACGCAAATTGCACAAACCAATCGCAATATAAATTTAAGCACTCAGTTTGCTTCATAATCTGGATCATTTATTTTATCTATCATATCTTTATATTTTGTTTCCTGCATGAATGCCTTCATATTCTCAACTCGTTATTGAAGTTGTCTGTACTCATGGTAGATGTTGTATAGATAAATTTAAAGTCCACTTTCCATGTGAAGTGAAACTATGTGGTATGCAACTTATAATAGAAGGTTTCGTATATTTTTCTTGAGAGTAACACACCAGCGACTCTTTTCACAAAAAAATCTTACGATTAAAATGTGATCGTAAGTTATACTGAAATGTGTATGACTTACGAGTATTTTTACTCTTAAAGATTTTTTGTGAAAAGAGCTGCAGCTTCATTTGGACCTCTCATAAAACATCTCAAATTTTAAGGATTTCCCTGATTTTACTTAAATCAATCCAAATATTCTACAGGGAAACTTGGTTTTGAAGAATATCTTATTTTCAGAAGTTTTATGAATACCTGAACATACTCTCAAAAGAACCAATTTATATAAAAAGAAATCATGGACATGTAGATATAAAAAGATACCAGCATTAACATGTTGTACGCCAGACGTGAGTTAAGTCTACAAAGAATCATCAGTGACGCTCGAATAAAAGTAATTAAAAAAGCCAAATAAATTATGAGGTTAAATAATCTATTCCTTGGGTAGAAAATCCATGGCATTTGGAAAATTTCAAAGTTTATAAAAGGACAGTGACTTAAAAACTAGAGGCTCCCAAGAGCCTGTGTCGCTCACCTGATTCTACTTTGGTTTCGGAAATCATGTAAAATAGACAAAAATCATAACACATATCCTAATAATAATTGAGGCCAAATTTGGTTTAATATTGGCCCGTAATTTAATCAAAAGCAGCTCTGAATTTGGATAGTGATTGAATATTTGACACAGCATAGGTTTGTGACACAAAGCGAATATGGTCAAAGAACTGAAAAATTTGAAATTGGACAAATACCTATTAGGGTCCATTATCTAAATTCTAAGTACATTGCTAGAATCAGCATACCAAAGAACCCCAAGAATTTAATTTTGATGAAATCAAACAAAAGTTTAATTTAGGACCCTTTGGACCTCAATGTGGAACAATTGATAAAGTAGCCCAAAATCCAAAATCTCTAGATACATGGTTAGATTCAGCATTTCAAGAACCCCACGACGACGTGATACCACCATTTCTGTTCAAAGGAAATAACTCAAAATAAAAACAAGAGACCAAATGACATAGAAATTAACAACTATAAATTATATTACACCATTTCTGTTCAAAGAAATAACTCAAAATAAATAAATCATATAATAAGAATAACTTTTGCTACTGAAAGGTCTACAACTCAACAACGAGAACAACTAAATCGTGAAAATTGAACTTGACCTTCATTTAGTCACATGAAACAACATATCTGAATTTGAAAAGATTTCGTCAAAGCGTTTTCATGTTAATGAATGGACACTGTTGGCAGCCGCCCGCCCGCCCGCCGTTCTTCCCCAAATCAATATAATAACCAATTTATTTCGAAAATCCGGTTAAAAATGAATATAAATATTTTCAAATTTTGCCCTGGATACTGTATTTCATGAAGGTTTGACAAAGTTATTGATGTCTTAAAAAAATGTTGACACCGCTGACGGAATTTAGAATTGCAAGTCTCACTTTAGCAACATAAATGTCACTGTAAGGCTTGACAAAAAGTGCCTTAAACATTTTTGGAATCAATGTGAGACAAGATATTTTCTTGCACCAGACATTATATAAATAACACATAGCTGAGAGGGTGATAGAGCAGATTGTTACCCCGAGAAAACATTGTCAACTGAGTCGAAGCCAAGGTTGACAATGTCTTTTCAAGGGGTAACAATTTGCTCCTTGAAGGGTAATAGAGTATTTACCATACAATAGAGTAAATTGTCTCCCTCGTATCAACCAATCAAAATCTGGCATTTTGACATGAAGTATAATAAACTATTTTATCCAAATTTTCTTATCTTAAGTGAATTTGAATGGAAAGACCTTCAATAGTTCATTTTAATTTCTATAACAATTAGTACCATGAAAAGAAAGGAAAAAGAAAAAGATATGCAATATGATTTAAAGGTAAAACTAAGGTATCCAAGTTGAGTCTCAGACAGGATCAACTGTGCTATACTGAATACCAGTTTTGTGGATTTCTTTGGTAAAGGTGAACTACAAATCTAAATGTTCAACAAAGAACCAACTTTCTATGGGCTTGTATGAAGACTTGGCAAAAGCACAATTTTTCCCCAATCCACGATAATTGGTACACACGAAAATAAATTAGTCCATAGCAGTTCTTTTATAGATTATGAACCTAATATTTTAAGTGAATATAGATTCCAAACAAGTTGCTTTCTTCAAAAAGAAAAGCAATATGTGAACCTAAGACCGCTGACTGTTCATCAAAATATTGTTGCTGAATTTTGTTTGCTTTTGAATTGAAATAATTGACTGTGAATAGAAGAAGATAATGATGAAATTAAACTACCTTTACTAAAAATATGTAATAGTGTGTACATTCTTGCACAAGTCAGTTGACAGCAATGTTGAATAGTTGTGAATAGAAAAGTGTATATACAGCTACTATTTGAATATACATTTTAAAGCTCGACTTTTCATTTATTACTAGGGATTGTAAATCATTTTTCATAATCCTATTGCAAATTCCAGTTTCTGAAACCGGTTGTATAACGCAAATTGCACAAACCAATCGCAATCAGGCCATAATCTTGCCGGCGAAATGACGATTTAAGTCACAAAAGAATTTTGAGAATCGCTAAATCTCGCCGTCGACTGACTTCATAGCGAAGTCAAATCGCTATCATAATCGGTAAAGGGAGACTACTTGTGATTTACAAGTCGCACAAGTGAAAAAAAAGGCGACTAACAAGGAAAATCGATCGTAAGTTAAACTGAAATGTGTATGACTTACAGTATTTTTACTCTTAAAGATTTTTGTGAAAAGAGTTGCAGCTTCATTAGGACCTCTTATATAGAAACTTATTTTGGTCTCATGAAACATCTCAAATTTTAAGGATTTCCTGATTTTACTTAAATCTATCCAAATATTCTACAGGAAACTTGGTTTTGAAGAATATCTTATTTTCAGAAGTTTTATGAATACCTGAACATACTATCAAAAGAACCAATTTATATAAAAAGACATCATGGACATGTAGATATAAAAAGATACCAGCATTAACATGTTGTACGCCAGACGTGAGTTAAGTCTACAAAGAATCATCAGTGACGCTAGAATAAAAGTAATTAAAAAGCCAAATAAATTACGGTTAAATAATCTATTCCTTGGGTAGAAAATTCTTGGCATTTGAAAATTTCAAAGTTTATAAAAGGACAGTGACTTAAAAAACGAAAGAGAAACAGCTAGAGGTCACAATACCGTAAGCAATGATGACCGTGCTTGAAAGTCACATGTCAAGCTCTTACTGCCGTGTCCTGAATTTAGATGAGAAAAGCGAAAATTCGTGGTATTTTTGCACAAGAAATAGTAAATAGAAAGCATACACACTGATACTCTGGATAAGAATACGTATTTGCGTCATCACGTATATTAATCTGACTAATAGTTAAATTCGGATGTCAAACTACCTACCTCAAGTGTTTTGACTCAGGATTCATTGACATTTTATCTGGAATTTTTGTGAATGCAAACCGATAGTGTGCGTGTTAACAGGGTGATGTATAATGTGAATGAATCAAGGATAGCTGGTCAACACAATGAATACAATTTTGAAAACCGTACCATAGTACAAATATTTAAATGCTATAAGGTTGAACTAATAAAAGAAACAGAAAAAAAAAAATTGAAATTTTATAATAAACATACATTCCTATTAGTGAACTTTTTCCGAAAATAGCTTCAATATAATATCAATCAACACAAATGTCAAGTAGTTATGGATGGAAATTTTATTTATCTAATGAATCTCTTTTTAACATTCAACGACGGGTAGTCTATATGAATATATTGCTATACAAAATATAAGCAGAGACTTATAAATCCCTACTAAAACAGTATAAAGTAATTGGCATTATGATAGTAATTAATTTTGTTTTACGTTTTTTTGTGAGATGCAAGGAATTAAAATCCTTGTGAATTGAAACCACCCAAGTATTTTTTCAATCATGACTGTTTAAAATTTATATATTTAGCTAACTTTGGGTATGCACCCCTGCTCATTTATGCTCATAGGTTACATATAATTTTGATAAATGTAATGACTGTTCAAACCTATGACACATAATGCACGTATACATTACAATTTTAATTATATTCTATAATTATTAGGAACAAATTCAGTCTCAGTTTTACCTTAACAATGAATATTCTCTTAGTCTGGTAGTATCTATTAAAGAAATTAGATATTTTTTTTTACAGAAAAATCCTTTTGTTTGATTATCTTTCTGCTTTCCGACCACTGTGTTTCCGACCTAAGATAAATATTTTTAACAGAAATATCGTTTTCTTAAATTTTCTTCATGCTTTCCGACATTTTCTCATGCTATGATTGAAATACTAAATATCAAATGATAAACATTCAGAAATAATCAGTTTAATTTGGATCATTGTATATCAATAAACTATTCCCAGGTTCATTAAAGGCTACACAAAACGCTTAGAGGGACCGTCTCAAAGCATAAATTATATAATTGCGTTATCATTATACTTGATATTTAATAAACATTCATATTATTAAAAACATATATGTTTTATCAAAAGGCAAATAGGTTCAAATATACAAACGATTTTAGAATGCAAAATAGTCTTTCTTGTTTTACTTTCAAATCTACAAATGAACTTTGCCGGATTGTTGAAATATACAATGTCACGTGGTAGCCAATCCAAAGAGGGACTGCATCAAAGACATAAATAACTACCTGTATAAAATATGGGAAATTTTCGAGATGTTCCGAGAATCGTGATTCCGAGGATATCGAGTGGCCCATAGACACTTTCAAAACTCGCCAATATATAAGCGTGAACCCAAAAACACTCTGCCATGATCATACCTGATTAATGCAGTAGCACTTTACATTTAGTTATCAATCATGATCTTTGGATAGTTACAAATTAGGCCGAAAAAAATAATACATGTGTTTCCGTAAACGTGCTGAAAAAAAAATAGGGTAGGTAGGTAGGCAATATTATTTTATTTTATAAACATTTTTTAGCTGGTTACTACTAGGGAATCAGTCTGACTTTAACAGTGCTTGTTCCAAAATGGCATAAAAAGTGTTAGGGTAAGCACTAAAAATTAGGGTAGGTAGGGTTAGCAGTAACACATGTATTATTTTTTTTTGCCATATTACCATTCATATATAATTATAATTCAATATTTGAATAGGCATTTCACAACACCTACTACCTACAAAGATAAAGTACGCAAATGAGCTTTTGCAGTACTAACGGGTGCCACTAGTGGAGCAATCAATATTAAGTTTGAATGTGATAAATGATAATTTTAAAACATGTATAACATGACTATATTTGTACATTGTAATCTACAATTTCATTTAAAATTGATTTCAGAATTCATTAATATATTTGATTAAATTACAATAAAATGCTAACATTTATTTTCTTTTAATTTTTTTAAAAGAGTTTAGAAGTAATAATTTATTAAATATTTATTAAAACCAGCTAATTCAAGGAAATAATTCAAACTGACAATAATTGTTAATCCAAAATCAATAGCAAACATATTGGTTATCTACCAAATGTTGTTAAAATATATTCATTTTTTACAATGGGTTTACCGTACATTTAATTCAGAAGAAGTTTATTGAATATTTCTTGTAATCAAAAAAGTAATACAGGCTGAGCAGTTTTGTTGACTGTTCTAAGCCTTAATATTTTTTTTTAACAAAATCTCATCAGGTTATTCATTATTCTTTGCAAATATTGCCAAAGTTGTCATCAATTAGATAACTGCCATGACAACAAGAGCCCTGCTGAAAAGCATTATAAGATTAGAAGTATAAAATATTTTTATTCTCTCATTAATCACATAAAAGTAAGAAAAAAAATTCATAACTTAAAAGTCAAAATTTTGCGACATCCATCTATGTATTCATTAAAATAATATGCACTATAATCATGAAAGAAAGCATATCAAGTTTCATCTCATTTTCAAAAATTGTATTCAGTTTCATTTTTTTTTTTCAAAACCAAGATAATTAAGCACTCACAAATATTCTGTATACACAAAGGGACAAGTAAATCAAATATTCTGTATGCACAAAGGGACAAGTAAATCAAATATTCTGTATGCACAAAGGGACAAGTAAATCAAATATTTCGTATGCACAAAGGGACAAGTAAATCAAATATTCTGTATGGACAAAGGAACTAGTAAATCAAATCTGCATTGCATAAATTATTATTATTAATTATTGAATTAGAGCTAAAAGGTTACCTGCTAACTACACCATCTACCGAAGTTTTTTTCATGCCGCTTTAATTTATATTCTTTTAATTCTAGGATCTTTATGCTAACTAATGCATATTTTTTAGACATCTTTTCCAATATCAAGTAAATATAAAGCAAACTTTTGTACCTTTCAGAAACTTGCTAGTTTGTTGATTTACACATTTTTTAGGGGTACAGTCTTTGAAAGGTAATACTCATCACATCAAAGTTTTAATCTTTAAACCTGCATTTTACAGTTACTAATGCAATACATAATATGATTTCCTAGATGATTATTGCTTGAACAAATGCTCACAAATTTACACATTGTCAATGAAATTAATTATCAGATTTAACATTAGAGGGTTACAAGTGGATCAGAAAATGCTTACCCTCAGAAGAATCTGAATTCCTCCCAATAGGGGTTGGGTTTATTTGCTTAGTTTTCTGTGCTATTAATTTTTTCAATGGTTGTATTGTGTCCGTTTGTGATGTTCTTGTCTATCCTTTGGCTGAAAGAACTCTTAATAATACATTTCAAACTTTTTAGAGAATTTACATATACCAATGATTATTATTTCAGTCATACCTCTTTTGATGGTGTGTAACAGTATGGTAGTCCCTCCTCTTCACAGACCAAAGGCATGTGACAAATAACATCAACTGGGCTTACATCACCAGCTAATACAACAATCCTAGTAAAAAGAAAATCTCATTTATACGTGTTGTCCAATGTGTCAAAGGGAATGTAAGAGTACAAAAATGTAAATACCAAATTCTGATCAATCATAAAAAAAAATATTTATCTTATTTTTAGGCCTTATTACATGTACTAAAAGTATGAATATCCTGTTGCCCCACTGTGCCTAAATTTTGGTGCTAACTCTCCATATTTTTTACTTTTTGCAGATAAGCAATGTTCTGATTATATCCTCGCCTATATATTCCTACAAAATTGATATAAATTAAGTAATGTCTGTTAGGCACAGATGCCTTGTTTTAACAAAAATATGAATAAAAATTGTTTATTACAATAAAAAACTAGAGGCTCCAAGGACCCTGTGTCGCTCACCTGATATTTTATTTACAATTGATGCATGATAAATGCAACTGTTGTACTGTCGTTTAGTTTCAGAGATATAAGACTAAAAGTGCGTTTGAAACCTATGTTTTATTTCAGCCATGTGTGCCATGTTGGCAGGCAGGGTCATCATACACAGTGGTCCCTGAATATCCTATAGCTAGTGGTGATTTAAACCAAGTTTGGTTTAATTTGACAGTAGTTTCAGGGAGAATTTTGTAAAATTTATCTAACGAAATGCGAAGTGATGAGAAAGTTTGTTGTGAAGTTTTGTTGTTGCCAACACCCCCTACCCAAAAAAACAAAAAGGTAATAAAAATTATCATTTAAGGGCAATCTTTCCTATTAATGATTTCTGCAAAATTCAGTTGATTGTGCAAGGGTTGTATAGCCAGCTGAGGTCGTTAAAACTCTCATTTGTTGTTGCAAAATTCAAGTGGTTTTGAATTGCTTTGTTGATCTTTTTGTATTCAACTTTTAAACAACAAAGTACAACAAATATGATGACTGATACTCATGACACTGAAAATATGGTCTTCATTCTTGTGAAGAAAATGGTAAGGTTTGAAATATTTCTTAAATATTAATTCAATACCAATACTTTAATTTGTATTGGATTTATCCCAGGAAATGAGAACAAGGGACACAATTAAATTCAATTTTTTCCTAAACTTCTGATAAAATATAAAATGAAGAACTATATTTTTTAATGAGAATTTTTTTTTAATAGTTAATTGATAATTTGAACAATATTAATTAAGTTTTAGATCTTGCATGGTTGATTAATTTTCTCTCAAAATTTCTGATATTCTATTAAAGTTTTAAATATAATATGAGGCAGGCATTACCTGTGAAAGGGGATGAAGTCTGTATAAATTAGTGTAGGAATTCAAGCATCATTTGCACTTGAATCTGTAGAAAATGAAGCCAAAGTACTGAAACATATCTGACATTCGACCTATTGTTCGGGATTATAGTTGTGACATCATTTTCAATGTAAAGAAAGAAACACCATCATCAGGTATTAATGTGTTTTTTTTTCATGTTATAGAATTATCAATTATTTTATTGCCAGTTCATTAGTAGATTGTTTTCTATATTGATTTTCTACTGCAGTTTCAGAAAAGAAGATTACAAAGGAAAACATTTTGTAAAACTTACCAAAATTTACCAAATTAATGAAAATTGTTAAAATTGACTATAAAGGGCAATAACTCCTTAAGGGTCAACTGACCATTTTGGTCATGTTGACTTATTATAATAAGATCTTACTTTGCTGAACATTATTGCTGTTTACAGTTCATCTCTATCTGTAATAATTTTCAAGATAATAACCAAAACGGCAAAATTTCCTTAAAATTACCAATTCAGGGCAGCAACCCAACAACCAGTTGTCCAATTCATCTGAAAATTTGAGGGCAGATAGATATTTACTTGATAAACAAGTTAATCCCTGTAAGATTTGCTTTAAATGCTTTGGTTTCAGAGTTACAAGCCAAAATCTACATTTTACCCTATGTTCTATTTTTAGCCATGGCAGCCATCTTGGTTGGTTGGCTGGGTCACCACACATTTTTAAACTAAGTACCCTAATAATGATTGTGGCTAAGTTTGGTTGAATTTGGTCCAGTAGTTTCAGAGGAGAAGATTTTTGTAAAAGATTACAAAATTTACAAAAATTGGTAAAAATTACTTTAAAGGGCAATAACTCCTTAAGGGTCAACTGACCATTTTGATCATGTTGACTTATTTGTAGATCTTACTTTGCTGAACATTATTGCTGTTTACAGTTTATCTCTATCTATAATAATTTTCAAGATAATAACCAAACGGAAAAATCCTTAAAATTACTAATTCAGGGCAGCAACCCAACAACCCATTGTCCGATTCATCTGAAAATTTCAGGGCAAATAGATCTTGACTTGATCAACAATTATACCCCATGTCAGATTTGCTCTAAATGCTTTGGTTTCAGAGTTATAAGCCAAAATATACATTTTACCCTATGTTCTATTTTTAGCCATGGCGCCATCTTGGTTGGTTTGGCAGGTCACGGACACAATTTTAAACTAGATACCCTAATGATGATTGTGGCCAAGTTTGGTTAAATTTGGCCCAGTAGTTTCAGAGGAGAAGATTTTGTAAAAGTAAACGACGACGGACGACGACGGACGTAAGTGATGAGAAAAGCTCACTTGGCCCTTGGGCCAGGTGAGCTAATGATGCAAACTGTTGTACTAAACAGCCATAAATAGATTGAATGATAACAGTCAGGATTCCACTTCATCAAAATTATCTCCCATTACGCCAGATAATTTTACAATCGTAAAATGGAAGCCATTGTAGGATGACACCCTTATATGCCAGTTGCATTTAAAAGACAAATGTATCTACTAGCATCATTTAATAGATATAGGAAGATGTGGTATGAGTGCCAATGAGACAACTCTCCATCCAAGTAACAATTTATAAAAGTAAACCATTATAGGTCAAGGTACGGCCTTCAACAATGTACTTTTCTGCTTTCAGTCAACTTAAAACTATTGTCTGCTTGGTTGTCAGGTGGAATTTTTGAAAGTTCAAAAACATTTTAAATAAATGTGGATTGTGTCCACATGTGGACACAGATGATGCCCCCGCTTGCATATCATATAGTTATAAAGGGACATAACTGAAGAACGGTAAAAGTGACGCTACCCAAATTTGAACTTGATCTGAGTTTTGTGGTAATAAGCATTGTGTGTAAGTCTCATAACATTTGGTTGAGGCAAACTTAAGTAAGAGAACGGAAACTAAAAGTTTGCAATTTTTCCATTTATAAAGGGCATTACTCTAGAACGGTTTGAGTGACGCCACCAAAATTCAAACTTGTTCTGTGTTTTGTGGTAATAAGCATTGTGTATAAGTTTCATAACATTTGGTTGAGGCAAACTTAAATTAGAGAACAGAAACTAAAAATTTTGCAATTTTTCCATTTATAAAGGGGCATAACTCTAGAATGGTTAGAGTGACGCTACCAAAATTCAAACTTGATCTGTATTTAGTGGTAATAAGCATTGTGTGTAAGTTTCATAACATTTGGTTGAGGCAAACTTAAGTTAGAGAACGGGACCTAAATATTTTGCAATTTTCCATTTATAAAGGCATAACTCTAGAATGATTAAAGTGACGCCACCAAAATTCAAACTTGATCTGTGTTTTGTAGTAATAAGCATTGTGTATAAGTTTCATAACATTTGGTTGAGGCAAACTCAAGTTACAGAACGGAAACCAATTTTGGGACGTATGGATGGACGTGACGTACAGACAAGGGTAAACTTAATGCCTCCTCCGCTCACGGCGGGGGCATAAAAATTCTAATTAAATATTTCATGGAAGGGCAGACTAAAATTTTCAGAGGTTGAAGACTAATAACCCTAGATGACACACACAAAATTTTTGTAATAAGCATTGTGTACAAGTTTCATAACATTTAGTTGAGGCAAACTAAAGTTAGAGAACGAAACTAAAAATTTAGCAATTTTTCCATTATAAAGGGGCATAACTTTAGAATGGTTAGAGTGACGCTACCAAAATTCAAACTTGATCTGTATTTAGTGGTAATAAGCATTGTGTGTAAGTTTCATAACATTTGGTTGAGGCAAACTTCAGTTAGAGAACGGGACCTAAAATTTTGCAATTTTTCCATTTATAAAGGGCATAACTCTAGAACGGTTAAAGTGACGCCACCAAAATTCAAAGTTGATCTGTGTTTTGTGGTAATAAGCATTGAGTATAAGTTTCATAACATTTAGTTGAGGCAAACTCAAGTTAGAAAAGGAAACCAATTTTGGGACGTACCTACGTACAGACAGAAAAGGGTAAAGTTAATGCCCCTCCGCTATGGTGGGGCATAAAATCCTATTAAATATTTCGTGGAAGGGCAGACTAAAATTTTCAGAGGTTGAAGAGTCAATCATGTCAGTTGGCAACTATGCATTGAAGACTAATAACCCTAGATAACACACACAAAAATGAAGTTTTTGAAGTTATGCATTTTAAGATCCAGTTGTAAAGTCTGTTGTCAAGTACTTTTAGTAAAATTTGTTATTCAAACACAACTACTCTGTTCAGGCCTCTACACTATCATTTTTCTAACTTGTCGGACAAGTTGCAAGAAAATCAACTTGTCCGAACTCTTAACTCACTTGTCCGAATTCATAATTGAAAATCTTACATATTGATGATATGCAATAATAACACTTGCGCTTTGATTGTACCTAATAAAGGGAGCATTTTGTTATGTTATATGAATACCACATCAAAATTCATTTTATTATTTCAGACTGAAAGATTATTTGCAAGACTGAGTTCTCTGACTCAATGTCACTATCGTGTCGATCATTAAATCATCATCTCTTCCCAAACCTCTAGGTTTCTCCTATGGACCTATTCATTCTGTAGTAGTGGTATGGGTTAAACCAAGGATGTAAATACACCTGGCCACCTTGTATATAATTAAACCTTTTTTAATTTATTGATGGTGTCAAAACAAGCTTTACAATTTATTTTGATTTTTATATACATTGATTTATGAACTTGAATTACATAAAACATTTCACTAAAAATCTGCCCTTTTAGATTTTTTAATTTCTACATCTTAACTTATTATTTCAATATTTAGATCTTATTAAATAAAACCTCTTTTAATGTATCGTTATGCATAAAATCAAAATCAAATGAAACATACTTTAATTTAAAATTTTAAAGTTAAGGTAAAACTCCATATGGAGGTGCTCTAATTCAAGGAGGCTTATACTAAGAAGAAGCATTAACATTGGATTCTTTCCCCTTACTTATATTCCCTGGTCAATGGCTGCCAGCATGTTCAAATCGTTCAATCAGAGACATATAATACAAGTATTATATGTCTCTGGTTCAATCAATGAATATTTATTTCATTTAGTATGATCAATAAAAGAATCATTCATATTTTTGGGAATGTATAAGTCTTGAATTTGATCTATTTTACATCTGACCTCGATTTTCACTTGTCCCATTGGACAAGAAGTAGTGAATCTACTTGCCCGGCGCCTATGTCCACTTGTCCCGGACAGTCGGACAAACGGTAATGTCGAGCCCTGCTGTTGTTATGACTCATTAGAAAGATATTTCACTTGACCCATATATTTCATTCTTTAGTACTTTGAATTTTTAATGTTATTAAATCGACCTGTAGCCTAAATATATATAAATAATAGAATCTGATGCGAGATGATGTATCAAATATATTTGCTTTATACCTTTTCAAGACAGAATAGTCAACTCAAACACGCCTGAACATAAAAAGGTGCGCTTGACTTTCTCTTTTCGATGCAATTTTTGCCCATTTTTAAAATTTTTTCCCAAAAAAGTGTTGCTGGGGCAGAGATGCAAATTAATGCTTTAGAAAAATCAATCTTTTATTTTTCGGTGGAATTTATGCTTATGCACAAAAGATCCACTTGGATTTGAACCTGCTACAATCGAAAGTTTTATGAAAATTTGTCCATAATTTAAAAGTTTACAAATATCTCGAAGCTCCATACTATAATTCAAGTAAAAACATGTATATAAAATGCATAAAAATCCTAAATTATGTACCTTAATTAAACTTTTAAAGCCCATAGAAACAGATGTAAACAATTCAAATATACCAATTTTGCTTTTTTCACCTTCTCTAATGAAGAGTTCCATTTCTTTTGTTTAATTTCAACTGGGTTTCCACCTGAAAAGTATAAGTGGTCATGAGGGTATGACCGATGGTACATGTAAATACATAAATGCTCTTGTTTCATCAAAATTCAAAATAATGTAGTCTCATGTGGGGTGCTCTCAGTCAAATAAATATCAAGATTTTGTAAGAAGTGGTATAAAACTTCCTACAAGTACTTTTGTGAAGTAAGATAAGCAGGAGTGATTTCATCAATTCCTGAGCCAACAAGATTCAAACATTGAACAAAAACTGCATACATGTACTTACCCCTTTTCTCCTTTTCTAATAAATTTTTGAACTTCCCTCACACCTTTTCTTAATTGTTTCTGTTTTGAAGCTGAAAACATACAAGTACATAAATGACACAGGTCATATCAAACTGCTACATGTATGTACATGTAACAGCAACATTTTGTCCAGGCAAAACTATCCTTAGTAGGCTTACTGGATATTTTCACTATTTCAAGAGGGTCGTAATGGGGGTACCTTCATGACGAATAACGGTAAAAAATCTTGCCAAATGACGTTAACGGTAATTTTTGATGCATGACAATAAAATGTGCACTTTCTTTAAGACGATAAAAAAGTCGACTGATTTTGACGAATCACGTTAATTTTTTTCCAAAAGTAACGGTAACGACAATTATTTCAGACCTCTGATGAATCCCGATAAGATTAAGGATATTTTAACAAATCACGGTAAAATTTTAACCAATTTGATGCTAACGGTAACCTAAAATTACTGTTTGACACCTGACAGTAAAGGGCATTCCTACCCTCTTTCAAGGCATAAACTTTTGCTGCAGAAGTTTTATTCCAGCATTGGAACCTTCACACCATATAATACAGGACAATTATAACTTCAGCAAAATATTAAAGAACCTTAGTGAGCGCTCACGTACCCCACGTCCCCACATTGTCATTGGAGAAATAAAATAAGTGTAAGAAAAAAATTGAATCATAATTTCCTGTCAATATGCACATCTACATAGTATGTCCTTATTATCTACAAAGTTTCATGAAAATTCTGTGGTGTGGTTTCAGAGGAGTTGCGATGACAAACTGTTGCAGAAGTACAAAGTTCAAAGGGTGTAACTCCTATAAAAAAATTGAATCGTAATTTCATGTCGATATACACATCTACATAGTATGTCCTTATTATCTAAAAAGGTTTCATGAAATTCTGTTGTGTGGTTTCAGAGGAGTTGCGATGACAAACTGTTGCAGTAGTACATTAAAGCAAATAAGTTCAAAGGGCAAAACTCCTAGAAAAAATTGAATCGTAATTTCCTGTCGATATGCACATCTACATAGTATGTCCTTATTATCTACAAAGTTTCATGAAATTCTGTGGTGTGGTTTCAGAGGAGTTGCGATGACAAACAGTTGCAGTAGTACATTGAAGCAAATAAGTTCAAAGGCGTAACTCCTAGAAAAAAATTGAATCGTAATTTCCTGTCGATATGCACAACTACATAATATGTCCTTATTATCTAAAAGGGTTTCGTGAAATTCTGTTGTGTGGTTTGAGAGGAGTTGCGATGACAAGAAACAGGAGTGACAGACTGACGGACTGACGTGTCAAAACATTGGTTGCATGGGGTATAATAAATATGAAAAATTGTCATATTTGCATTGTAAAAGGCTGAAATTATCAACATAAAGGATCTTTGGATTAATCAAAATGAATAAGATTACTCCATAATAACTAAACTGTTGAAAACTTAATTCATAGATCTGAAAGTATGAACCAGTACAAATGTATAAAGGGGAGAGAGGGTCTAGAAACATTAAAATTTGCCATTTATGACCAGATTTAAATAGAATTAAAGAACCTTTGTGAGCACGCTCACATACCCCATGCCCCTACATTGTCACTTGACAAACAAAATCTCACCAGATTCCTAAGTTTAAAGACTCGTAACTCTACAAAAGTCAACTGATAAAAATTTTCTCGTGGATATGCACATTAACTTATTATGTCCTCATTAACTACAAAGCTTCCTGAAATTCTGTTCAGTGTTGTGTGGTTTCAGAGGAGTTGCGATTACAAACTGTTGCAGTAGTATATTTAGGCCAAAATTCTAAGTTCAAAGGGCATTACTCCTAGAAAAAAAATTGAATCATAATTTCCTGTCGATATGCACATCTACATAGTATGTTATCACCAAATACCCCAGCAGCAAATTAAAAAGACCAAGTATCTAGTCAAATTCAACTCTGACTGGAGATCTGATTTCAAATGGTGCAAGTCCAGTACCAAGGGTCAAGACCATGCTTGCTACACTTCTTGCAAAGCTGACTATGGTGGCACTAATGACTTGACCAAACATATGGAGACAGCTACCCATCGGAAAGCCCACAAATCTATCAATTCAACACCAATGTTCAGTAGTGGTACCAAAGTTGACAATGTAGCTTAAGCAGAGATACTTTTTGCCAACTATATATGATGACTGATCACTTTATCTTGGAACTATATATAATGAATAAATATTTGAAAACCCTTATCTGCTATTTTATCAAGTAAAGTTTCCCAACTGCACAGGTTAGTCTGTGGTCTGAGTAGTTTTGGAAGTGTACATATAAACACAGTAATTTTTGTCCATTTGTTATTCACGAAGAATCTTAAACCATTAGCTTACCTTTCTTAACAGCTTTGTAAAGTCTTTTGGTCAACTTCCTTGGGGCTAACGGCTGGGAAATAGCACTCTGGTACTTGATTTTCTCTTGCCATATTTCTTTATTGTCACCTCCGTCTCCGGCTTCATCTTCCACCTCAGATCTACGTTTTTCTTTGCTTGATTTTCCCATTTCAGTGAGTGTTTCTTAGAGTTTGTTTTGTATTTTCGGTCCCACCACGTGCAAAAATAATCAATGTAACGTTTTGGATGTGATGATAAAACCCTGATTTAAAACCGCCCGGCCGATCCAGATAAGGAACTGGTTTATTTACACCACTTAAATTTGTATACAAGGTACCAGATAAACAGGCAATGATGGAAAAACTACTTTCGGTTATCCTTATTTCTTCTTTTTGTATTTTTTCAAATGGAGGTAATTATTGAATATGTAAAATTGGAATTTCCAACTCTTAGACAATGTTTTTCAGAAAAATAGTTCCATGACCATATATGTCGACTTCCAAATCTCCAAAGGCAAAGCCAAAGCCAAAGGGGGAGGAGATCCCCCCTTTTCCCCCACAACCCCACAACCAAGTAGTACTTTACAATTTCTTGCTCTCACTAAAATGTTTCTTTCTTCCTGGTAAAGAAGGGTACAAGTCAAATCGGCATCTGGTTATTTCGGCACCTATAGAAAAAGTCAAATCGGCACCTATTTAAAGTCATTTTGGCGTTTAGTTTGTCAATTCGAAACAAAAAAAAATTGGGGGTTGGATTTTATTTTGTTCAGTACATTGTTAAACATCATCATATGTTATCAAGCAGTTAGAATACATAGGTAAATTGTTTGATGGTTTTTTAATATTCTGCGACTGATGTTTTGATTTGTTTTGTATTCTTTAATTAATTAATAACTTATATCAATTAAATAATCAACATGTTTGTTGTTTTAACTCTATACAGGTAGTTTTTGATGTTTTTTCTTCAAAAACTTAAATAAAAAACAGTAAAGCCGTTATCCAAGCCGTTGTTTAATCATTCAAAAATTAGAGGCAATAAATTAAAACATGATAAAGGGCAAACTGAGTCCCTTTCATCAATATCAACTGGTAAAAACATTCACAAATATGGAATACCTCGAATACACATAAAGTTGACCAAAAAAAAAAATACATACAGAAACAAAAAGAACTTGATAATGAACAATAATTCTGGCAATTCATTCCCATTTTGTCTTTCATCTTTTTGCATAAAAAACTGAATATATATTAACATATTTCACATGGTTGCCGAAATGACTGTATTGGGTGCCGATTTTACTACATGCCGAATTAACATTTAAAAATGTTCACAATATTTAACAATTGATATTATGTACAACTTGGTGTTGTTTAATTCCTTTCAGAGCATACTTTAGGGTAGCCCTGAATCCCTCATGTGTTGGCCGATGATATTGATATTGGTAAATTGTTCCAATCCCTGATGGTCTTTGGAAAGAAAGATTGACTTTAGACATCTGTACATGTTCTGTCTTGGTTTTGGTAGGAGATTTACCGTAGCACCAATTTCTGTGCCATTTTATACTTACTATACATGTACATGTACACCGTGTTATATGTAATAACATAAATAAATTCTAGACACTTTGGCACCTGGTTAAATCGGCATTTGGTCAAATTGGCACCCAGCATAGTCAATTCAGCACATAGGGGTGGTATAAAAAATTGACCTTTGATACTATTTTTTGTGTGATAAAAAATCAGAAATTGGTTAATATTTTCCCAAATGTTTTTCTCAACAGAATCATTAATAATTTGAAAAAAATCTCATTTTTGTCATATTTGAAAAACAATTACAAAAGCAGTATGCTAATAATGGTGTAAAAATAATTATCATGATATTTTCTATCTCCTGACTGTTATTTGATTTAACCCACATATTATCACAGCATGTCCTTTTCAATATTCAAAATTGTATGGAAAAGTTTCTCCAGCCAAATTCTGAAGAGTCCAGTTTAAGTAAAATAGTGAAGTACTGGTATATAATATAAAACATGTGACTCAGAATTATATATATACAGAAGCATTTCAGGTTATTTGGAGTTTGTAAATTTGAATATATACATGTATAATATACATGGCATTTTATGTGAAAATATCATACCAAAAGTATTTACTTTTCAAATTGGGATTAGGGACTTTCCCTAATTGTTTATTTAGAAGAATAAATCTTTTGAACAAGTTCACCAAAAATGATCTCTGCTTTTTGCTCACAGAAATCTAACAGTGTTGCACTGACAATTGTAAAATAAGTTACTGGCAAAGAAACTTTGTGATTAATAAATTTCAACCACCAATATTAGAGATTTGCATGGGTCCAAAGATTAACAGAAAAGAACTGAAAATGACCAAAAAGAACCGAAAAGAGCATACATATATTTATTTTATAAACAATGTATATATACAAGAAATTTTGATTTTGTTAACAATTCCTCGTAATAAATGAACGCATAATTCAAACTTTATAGATTGTACATTTATAGGGATATGTGGACACAAAAAAAAAGAGACAATATAACTTGGTTTTAGTAATATTTTTAATATACATGTATATATATATATATATATACATGTATATATATATAGAGGAACAGGAACTTGCGGTTTTTGACCAAACGAGGTTATAAGAAATTGGACATAGATAAGGGGTTTGCGTGCTAATAACAACAGCCGCAATGACCTATTACAGTACAAACAGAAGAGGCGCAGCACAATAGTTCCTTTTGTTTTAACATACAATCCGCCTTTACTAACCTTTCACGTTTGATCCGTGCCAATTGGCAAACTATTGCCAAGCACCCACAATTGTCCAAGATCTTTCCCAATCCTCCTGTCTTAGCTTTTGGAGACCAGCAAGTCTCAAAGACTTATTTGTGAGCTGGCGTCTCCTCTAATAAAAGCTGTTCAACTGCAGGATGGTGCAAGTCGTGTGGTAACAGACGATGTCTGACTTGCCAACAAATACACAATACTCAAACATTTACTTGCCACTCCACTGGGTCTGTGTACACTATATTTTGTAATGTAACTTGCAAAACACAGAATGTTGTATACCTTCTTCAGTGTCGATGTGGCATGCAGTATATTGGCGAGACAGAACAGCCATTCAACAAACGCATGAATGGTCATCAAGTGACTACACCTGCAAGCCCGACCATCCGTAGTAGTCATTTGAGATCACCTGGGCACGCCCAAGCTGATCTCAAAACCTTACAATCACAATCATAGACCACAACGAGGGTTGGTCAAGGGCGAAAGACTTGCTCGGGAAAGGTTTTGGATAAGAAAGCTAAGGACAGTTTCCCAGAGGGCATAAATGAAAAACATAGAATGAGTCACTCATTTTCCTACCATCACTCATTTTCCTGACATCATTTGTTTCCAGTTACTCCGGCTTCCTTACTTGACTCTTACAGTTTTAAGGATTCTTTTGGAATTTTACTAGTTTAAATACCAGGGTTCTTTTCATTTGGGAGGGATGTACAAGCACGCATCCACGTCCAATTATTTAACCTTAGCCAAATTTTACTATTATATTTTCTTATCATTATAAAACTGCTATTTATTTGGGATGATAAATCGCAGCCTCTGTTTGACATATTTTACCAGCTTATATCGATCAGTGCTGTTTTTTGGGAATGAATTTACACACAGTTGTTGTAAAATCTTAACTGACGTCACTTTGGAATTTTAGAGTTGTGCCAGTTTATATCTCTAATTACTATTTTCATTTTAGGCATGTCTTTGAGTCGTTTTTGGAAATTTTAAAATTTATTAGCGTCTCTACATATGATGTTCGGGTAAAACTGTTTCACTTTTTTATTGTATAGAAATCAAGATTGCTTTAGTTTAATAATCAGAATAGTTTGATCTGATTCATTTTACATCGTGCTCATATTGATGAAGGATATCTGTTATCCGAAATATTTATAGTTACATTTGTTCGTTTATTGTCATTTTTGGTGATGTTGTACCCTTTTAGACTGGTATATATATATATATATATATATATATATATATGATAAATTATAATTTATTTTCTATAAAATATTTGTTTATAAGCATATTGTATTTTTAAATAGTAATATCTTGATAGATTTTGCAGTAAAAATAAATGAAAAGCAAATACTATCGTACTCTTAATGTTTATCCTAACATTTAAAAAATATTTTCGTTTGTTTATATGAAGATGTCAGCATATTGCCAGGTGGCATTGGGTATGGTAATATAAAAAATATACAAGTCAGCATCACCATTTCCTCTCTTATGTTAAATGTCAAATGCACACGGAGATTGAAATTTGATTAAATCTACAAATTGGAGAGGCCACAATCTACCAGATTGGGAAAGGGAACAGAATGCAGTGGATATTGTTAAATATTCAAATAAATACAACACATAAATAAATGTATGAGCTTTTTTTCAAAATTTATTTGAATAGTCCCTACCTGTAGTATATAAGATAGGCATCCGACCCTACCTGTAATTTTTCACAGGTAAGTTAATTAGTCCTGTCGCAGTATAAGGTTTCAAAACCTAATAAGAAACTTTTGTGGAAAATATCTTTTCATTTATAGACTTAAATGATTTGCAATTTGCTAGTCCCCTTCGATTACAAAAAAAAATTGATTTCCTTTTCGGTTCTTTTTGGTCCTTTCCGGTTCTTTTCTGTAAGTCATCGCTCTTTTCTGTAAGTCGTCGGACCCATTTGCATCATGTATCAAAATTGTAAAAAAGTCCATGAACATTTACTTCAAATCTTATAAATTAAGCAGCTACCAATTCATGCAAAATTAAATAATTTTCAGTAAATGATATGACTTTTTAAGTGTTTTGTAATAAAGAATTATAATTAAGGTCAAATTTTACATGCTGTTGAAGAAAAAGTTTAAAACAAAATATATATATATATTAACAAAAAAACTTATGAAATCACAGGACATGAACTACAAATCAAAATTAGTGCAGTTACCAATTATCATGATTAATGTGTAATTGAATAATTTTTCAGCTGATATATCAAGTAATTTGGACTATTTTGAGACCCTGAAGACAGTTGATATAAACAGGCGTGTAAGACGAAGTGTGGATCCTCATCCAAGTTCTCACCTGCATGAAATTTGGTTCTCATCTTTAGGAAGGTACAATGTATGGTTTTGTACATATGTTATACATTCTGAGGATTTGTTATTATAGTGTATGGTTAACCTGAACCACAAATATATGAGTTTAACATGTTTAATCAAGATAAATCCTTGGTTCAATAGAATAAAATTTACTTTAGACTAGTATTTAGATTCATCTAATCCTTTGAATTAAGTATCTATGAAAGTGCATTTTTTTTTCTCAATCCACAACAATTGGCATGATTGGTGTCCATTAATATACACTGTGTAAATGAATCTTAAATGTGTGATCATTTATTTCTCATTTACTAAAAAAAAACATTTTGTATTAATTTTTTCACAGTTTGTAGAAAATTATACAGAAGAAAGTGGTATCTGACAAATGTGATGAAAAATATTGAAATTCAATAGGCCAATAAAGGGCTAATTTGAATCAAAAGTGGTAAAAAAATTATATCCATATCTGTAAAAGAACACTGACATTAACAACAAATGGAAGTTTTTAACGACCTTGACTGTAATCTGACATTAGATGGAAAGTTCAACTTTGATATACTTACACATACACTGTACATAAAAATAAGGAGATATGGTATGATTGCCAATGAGATAACTTTCAATAGAATCCAAATGACATGGATGTAAGCAACTTAAGGTCACCTTATAGCCTTCAACAAAGATCCATACTTAATAGTCAGCTATAAAAGGCCTGACAGGACAAAATGAGAAACAATATATATTTAGAGTTACAGTGAGGTGCTTAATTATAGTAATCATGCATTATTTAAAATTTTTAAGTCATAAAACTATAAACATATAAAGTAATACCCAAACACTCTGCAACTTTACAAATAGTTCAAAAAGGGAAAGGAATCACACATATTTATTTTGTGAATTTGATTGTACTGTGTACAATTGGTGAACATATTTATCCCTATTCAGGCTATTGTGAAACCAGATGGGTTTTTTTTCAGAAATTTTCATTTGTATGTGAAGCAAACTAAAGTTGTGTCTGATGATTTCAAGGCAACTGTGGTAGGCAGTAATGGAGTGGAGAGACCATTTGATATTGACACTGGAAATTTTTATACTGGTACCTTGAAGGGTGAGTTAAAGAAGGTGATGATGATGATGATAGATGACTGCTTAATGTCCAGCGGCAAAATAATATGCAAATACAGGACGAGAACATGTTAATATAATATGAATATTTACCCTGCTTTGTACTAGACCGACATGCTGAGCTGGATTTTAACATGGTAGTTCCATGGTAACAGTCCGCATCGAGACATGTCACCTTACCCAACCACATTATTTTAACTCCGAGTAGACCAGTCTTTGCTCTTACTCCTTAATGCTGCGTGCTTAGCGGAGAAGCAGCACATACCAATTTTAAATTCTTTGGTTTGACCCTGCCAAGGTTCGAACCAACGACTTCCCACTCTCTAGGGAAACACACTACAACAAGACCACTGAGGCGGTTGGTGAGTTAAAGATGTCATGCTGGTACCCAACATGCCCAATGAAAACAATTCAATTTTTGAATTTTGACTTGTTTTCCTAAAAGAAAACTAGCATGGATTAGCTTTCATTGGGGATAATGAAAAAGAAATAGCTTGTGTAATTCTTGGGGTAGATATTGTCAAGAAACAATATATTTTTAATCAATCTTAGCATTTTCTCAAAATATGTCAACTGAAAAAATTGAAAATATTAATTGAAGAAGAAACTTTTAACATTGCAATTAAGTTGACTGCAGTTTAGAACTGTTACTTGTGTATGACACTAAGGGGTATAGTGCATATCCATCGTATCCAGTGGCAGTAAACATTTTCCTAGTAATCTTGTCTATTCATCTATTTCAGAAGAGGAATAAAATATGGCAGCAAATATTTTATGAGAAACAAGGACAAAATGAATTTGAACAATAATAATTATATTGCTTTTCTGATTTCTTAAAATTGTTTTGACTCAGTAAAGGTCAAAATTCTGAATGTACTTGTGCACAGCGTCCTATTAGGCAGGGATAATTATAACAAGCTATATGCTTTGTGTTAATTGTCTTTTTGTTAGGTTTTTTATCAATCTTTGTGCCGATCTGATGACTTAATTCATTTTCAACTGATTTTTCAGGTGATTCACAGTCAGAAGTTCAGTTACATTGGGAGAGGAATGATTTACATGCAACCATAAGAAGTCCTGATGATACCATTTACATAGAGGTAATAGACTTAATTAAACTGGAAAATGGGAAGACATAATTTCGCCAATTAAGAGATCTTGGTATATGTGGGTTACAGATTATAACAAAAAATACAATTTACCTATTTTTAGCTAGAATAGAGAATAATAAAGAGTTTGAGCAGCTGTGAACCAAAGTTTGAACAGCAGCCTACTTTAACTTGCCAGCTCTTTAAATCATTAAATGAATGAACATAATAGTTATGCCCAGCCTAGAATATAACTGTGACACATTGATTTACCTTGTCTCTGTGGTTTGGTTAAATTTTGCGTTTAAATATATCTCAAAAACCTACTATTATCATGATATGTGTAATAATGCAATGCTCTTACATCTTTTACCTAAAAGTTATATATTTATACAGAGCTAAAAGTTGATTATGGTTATGAACAGATTTACTAAATTACAAAAAACTATTCAGAATGAATGTATAGATTTCTAGTGCTTTCATCCTTCAAAGGAATTTTCAAGATGAAATGTATCTTAACGGATATATAGATTTATCGGCAATTTGCACATTTTTCCTTTGATCTCACTGCCTAATATTTTTCTGTATCATGTTCAGGACCTGATACTCAAAAACATTAGGCATTAATGTCACGTAACAGTGCAGCAATGTAGGGTGTTCATGTCCATCCGCAACAATTTATCAATGAAATGCACAGGACTTCATTCATACAACCAAACAACTATCACAACCTTTTGAATGTGTAAAGATAGTTTTACTGACAATTTTATTTAATTTCATATTCTCAACCAAAAAACATATTGTTAAAACAAATAATGGCATTTTATTTTTTGATACTGACTTCATCAGCTTGAATATCAGCTCGACCTTGAGGGCTTGATTGATATTCTTACTAATAAAGTCGCAAAAATGCCATTATTCTATATGTATTTAGTGCATACTATTTTTGTTGTTAAGTATAGTCTTTTGTTGAATGCATGGAAAAGTCTTTATAATTGTCCTAGGGATGAATTTGGTTTTTAAAAGGGTTTTTTTTAACAGGAAGGACTTATATAATTATATTTTTTTCAGCCATCATGGAGACATATTCCAGAGTCTGATAATCATTCAATGATTGTCTACAGACATACAGACCTTAAATGGAAGCCAGAGGACTATACTGCTGGAAAAAGGTATCAAGACTTTCAAGATTATAATGTGTCCTCTTAAAGACAATATATACTATTATACTGTATCATGATTCTTTAAAAAATTCCAGATTTTGAAATCTTACTCATAAACTGTCATAGTGCTTTGCTAATTTGTATTTTTTCAAACCATTTTTGCTGTGGAGACAGAAAAAAAACATGTTTATCTAATTCAAGAAAATTTTCGAATTATAGTAAAATAGAATCAATCATATTTGTATAGATAAAATTATTTAAATGTTATAGGTATAATTCATTTATATTTCAGCTGAGATTCCCACAATATGATTTATTGTAATATATATTTGTCTTTGTTTTTAGAGAAAGTTTTTGTGAGATGAAGGATCTGAGAGAGGATCAAACTGAAGAACTGGAAGATGATATCAAATTGTTTTACAATGATGATAAAGGTATGGTTTAATAATAACTTTCTGACCTTATGTATCCAATGTGACCTTGTGACTGAAAAAGTATGTATATACTTTAAATAGATTTTTTTGACAAGTTAAGGATGTTAAAGAATTTTAATGTGTGAGTATGAGGGGTGCACTTGGAAATGACCCCAAGTATCCACAATATAAACTTTTCGAAATTTATATGTAATACTGAAAGCTTCTTTTGAAAAAAATAAGTATTGACCATTTTATATTGTAAATGTCTGTTGTTTCTTGCATGTTCCTTAGTTCAAAGACTGTATTTTTACATGTATCACAAGAGGTAATTTCCTTAAAAGTGAATGCATGTTGATATAGAAAGTCATTATTTATATGATTTAGAATACCATAAATTTGAACATGTTGAATATCATTATGGATAGTTTGTCATTATTTAGCAGTATTACAAACGTTGGATAGTTTGTCATTATTTAGCAGTATTACAAAAGTTGGATAGTTTGTCATTATTTAGCAGTATTACAAAAGTTGGATAGTTTGTCATTATTTAGCAGTATTACAAGAGTTGGATAGTTTGTCATTATTTAGCAGTATTACAAACGTTGGATAGTTTGTCATTATTTAGCAGTATTACAAAAGTTGGATAGTTTGTCATTATTTGGCAGTATTACAAGAGTTGGATAGTTTAGTTTTAGTGTTGCTGTTACTTATTTGAAGTTGTAGGAAATCTCACACTAAAGTTTTATTTTTTCCAGGTCATATAAGAAAGAAAAGACAAACTTATCCACATGTTGGATCACACACCATGTGTGGGCTGCTTGCAGTAGCTGACTATTACTTTTTCAAAGAGATTGGACGCAGTGATAAGAGAGTTACTGGAGAATATCTGGTATGTATTGATCTTCATGTCAAAATCTATATTGTCATGCTAATATTGAGTCAATTTTCAGTTTTCAGTTTATGTCACTCTGTATGTTTAGGCTTAGGCTGCTGTCTTTCTTTCAATTAATGAAATTACACTGGAATAGTCCTAGAATTCTGTAAGATAATCCTTGGATACTGCTTGAATCCTAGAAAAATTGAATATCTGACAGAAATTTTATGCTCATCATAGAAGCAGGAGACTAGCACAGCACACATTCATAGTATGGTGATGTTGATCAGGCATGCAGACAGGGAAAGTGGATACCTTTTTAACCAACTCGTACAGGTTTCAATCCAGATCCTTAAACTTCATGGAAACATTGCACACATGTTGTGCATCTGCTATTAGGGATTTCTTATTTTTCCAGACATATGAACTCATTTGAACGAAAAAGATACAAAAGAACATCACTTTTGTGTAATCAACTCCTACAGTTTTCAATCCAGATCATTTATTCATATATGCACAAACAGCTTGGTTAATCTGATATTATTTTAAAACAATTCCCTTTTTTGGTAAATTTTATTCTGTAATTATTTCACTTTCCTTTTTTCATAATGTGTTTGTATTTTTTATTATAGATTGGAATGATAGGGAGAGTGAATAATATATATCAGAAAACAGTCTGGGGTGAAGGAGTGACTAATTTAGGATTTCAGATAAAAGAGGTACTTCAAAAAATTATCCTTCTGTAGAATAAAGAGTGTTGCCATCTTTATAATAGTTACAAAATGGAAAGAAATACATGAAAACCAATTAAAAAGTAGTGTTAACATTAGAAAATATATACAAATATATATACAGTTTTATATACACACATAAAAATAACTTGCACAAATATAGTATGATAAACAAAACCATGGAAATTAGTTAGATTGAAAAATGACATGGTTTTGGTAATTGTTTTCAAGTTATTTTCATGTTGGCTTTTATTTTCAAAATAAGTCTAAAACAAGGGAGTTAAGCATTATATATGATACATTTTGGCTGAGTGAATGTGGTAAAGTTTTTTCTTTAGGCTCATTTTTTCAGAAACCTTTTGTCATTGTTTCACCTATTACAGTGTCCTTGTAAAGAACAATGCTGTTTGCCAATATATCAGTCTTTGTAGGGATTAGATATAAAAATAAGATCTGATATGATTGCCAATGAGACAACTATCCCCCAGAGACCAAATGGTGTAGAATTAGCAACTATAGGTTACTGTACGGCCTTTAAAAATGAGCAAAACCCAAACTGCATAGGAAGCTATCAAAGGCGCCGAAATGACAAATGTAAAACTATACAAATAAGAAAACTAATGGCCTGATTTATGTACAAAACAATGAACAAAAAACAAATATGATATACAACAACAAACAATAAACAATCGCTGAATTACAGGCTCCTGACTTGGAACAGGCACATACAAAATATGTTAAACATGTTTGCTTGCATGAGTTCTTTTGTATCATTCTTCTGATTATAATATCACTTTTGGACACATTATCAATTAAACAAAAAAACATCAATTGTAAATATGAAACTTCATTTTGAAAATTTGTCAGAAAAGAATGAATGCTGACTTGTATTAACTCAGTAAACAGTATAAAACAAACCACAAGATTGAGTTACATAATTATTTTATTATAGATGAAGGTCCATGACACTTTAGAAGATCCATCTGTAGGAGACCACTACAACATGCCAAATAGACCCAATGATATGGATGCTGTGTTAGATGTATGTGTTCTTTATTTGCATGCTACTATTTTTTATTCATTTCAGAATTTTGGGTCCTCAATTCTCTTCAACCTCACACTTTATTTGGCCTTTTAACTTTTTTGATTTGAGAGTCACTGATGAATCTTTTATAGCTGAAACACTTGTCTGGCATACAAAATATTATTCCTGGTATCTATGATGGGTTTATTTACAACCACAGGGTCAATGCTACTGCTGGTGGAGGTTTCCTCCCCGAGGGTATCTCCAGCTCAATTATCCACTCTTCTGTGTTGACATGAATTATCATTAATATGGTGATAACTTTAAATAAGCTGTTTACAAAACTTTGAATTATTCAAATACTAAGGATTTTCTACCTCAGGAATAGATTAACTTAGCTGTATTTGGCAAAAACCTTTTGGAATTTTTGGTCCTCAATTCTCTTCAACTTCACACTTTATTTGCCTTTTTAACTTTTTTGATTTAAGCCTCACTGATGAGTCTTTTGTAGATGAAACACTTGTCTGGCATACAAAATTTTGATCCTGGCACATGTGATGAGATTATTATAGGGTGTACACGAAAAGGAAACCTGTATAACATACAAAAATGATATTGGCACTGTCTTATTTTATGTATAAGGTGTATAAATAGAGCTTTAAAAACTAGAATGCTAATGGAGACCAATATTTTAGGAAAATGGTAACAAGTAAACTGTATTTGTGAAAAAAAATTTCACTTAATGTGTCAGGACAGCTTAATGAAAAAGCCCTCTTGACAAAATAGTCCAAGTTGCTCGTTGCCATCTACCTGTATTGATGTCAGATTGTTACAACTATTGTAAATTCAGAGAATATTGCGAAGTTTTTATTAATGTGAATAATGCAACTTGACGAGTTTCACAATAATAAGAACTTGCATTCTGATGTATCATGATACATATATCTGTAAATAATTTCACATCTTTGTCCATTCTTTAAGAAAATTAATGCATGCAATAATTTCTGAATTTACCGTATATAAAGTGTTTGAAAGTCAGACAGATAGTTTTCAAAAATCTACTGGTTTAATTTTCAATGATTTTTCAATAATATTGAATGCAATGAAATTGTAGGAGCAACTATTATGTTTTCATATTATTATACATGTATTATCTTTTTATGTTTTCAGTGGTTTGGAGTAGATCATAAAAAAATGACAAAATTTTGTCTTGGACACTTATTTACATACCAACAGTTTAGAGGAAAATTAGGTTTGGCTTACATTGGTTCTTGGAGAAATACAGATCCAGGTGGAATATGTTCTTTTGGTAAGAGTGGTCAGAATACAGTTACTGTAAAGCTACATATTACATGTAAAACCATTTCTGTTATGGAAAAATAAATCATCTTGGTCAATATCCCAAACAGCCTATGAGTAAGGAATACAATTATGATTTTGTAACAAAAAAGCTTTCAGTATTGGTATTTGGAAATGTTCCTAAATTAAAAAAATAGTTTAAAAAATTCTTGCTGTTTTAAAGTGCAGAGGCCCATAGAATGAAGATGCAAAAACTACAGATTTTATAAATGTTAGCAAAGATATAAATTTCCAGAGAATTTTATCGTATGAAAATTTATATTTACACTTCAAGAATGTGTTCATTCAGGTACCCCTAAATTGCAGAAAATTTGATCTATTATGATACCCAAAAATCAAAACCATATATTGGAAAATGTCTCAGCTTCAAAATGAATCATCACACATGTCCAAGTTTTAAATATTTACCAAGGAATTAAAGAAATTTACAACCTTACTGAAATGAATTGTATTTATTGACCTATCTATTGAATATTTTGTTGTTGGATTGTAATGTAATCTGGTTTTATGTTCATTTACCCTCATTTATGTTCTCTGAAACTACTGGGGGCCACAATCGTTTAAAATTGTGTCCGGTGACCTGCCAAACCAACCAAGATGGCCGCCATGGCTAAAATAGAACATAGGGTAAAATGTATATTTTGGCTTATAACTCTGAAACCAAAGCATTTAGAGCAAATCTGACATGGGGTAAAATTGTTGATCAAGTCAAGATCTATCTGCCCTGAAATTTTCAGATGAATCGGACAATGGGTTGTTGGGTTGCTGCCCTGAATTAGTAATTTTAAGGATTTTTTCCGCTCGGTTATTATCTTGAAAATTATTATAGATAGAGATAAACTGTAAACAGCAATAATGTTCAGCAAAGTAAGATCTACAAATAAGTCAACATGATCAAAATGGTCAGTTGACCCTTAAGGAGTTATTGCCCTTTAAAGTAATTTTTACCAATTTTTGTAAATTTTGTAATCTTTACAAAATCTTCTCCTCTGAAACTACTGGACCAAATTCAACCAAACTTAGCCACAATCATTTTTAGGGTATTTAGTTTAAAAATATGTGCGATGACCCAGCCAACCAACCAAGATGGCTGCCATGGCTAAAATAGAACATAGGGTAAAATGTAGATTTTGGCTTGTAACTCTGAAAACAAAGCATTTAAAGCAAATCTTACAGGGATTAACTTGTTTATCAAGTAAATATCTATCTGCCCTCAAATTTTCAGATGAATTGGACAACAGGTTGTTGGGTTGCTGCCCTGAATTGGTAATTTTAAGGAAATTTTGCCGCTTTTGGTTATTATCTTGAAAATTATTACAGATAGAGATAAACTGTAAACAGCAATAATGTTCAGCAAAGTAAGATCTTCAAATAAGTCAACATGATCAAAATGGTCAGTTAACCCCTTAAGGAGTTATTGCCCTTTAAAGTAATTTTTACCAGTTTTTGTAAATTTTGTAATCTTTACAAAATCTTCTCCTCTGAAACTACCAGACCAAATTCAACCAAACTTAGCCACAATCATTTTTAGGGTACTTAGTTTAAAAACTGTGTAAGGTGATCCAGCCAACCAACCAAGATGGCTGCCATGGCTAAAAATAGAACATAGGGGTAAAATGTAGATTTTGGCTTGTAACTCTGAAACCAAAGCATTTAAAGCAAATCTTACAGGGATTAACTTGTTTATCAAGTAAATATCTATCTGCCCTCAAATTTTCAGATGAATTGGATAACAGGTTGTTGGGTTGCTGCCCTGAATTGGTAATTTTAAGGAAATTTTGCCGTTTTGGTTATTATCTTGAAAATTATTACAGATAGAGATAAACTGTAAACAGCAATAATGTTCAGCAAAGTAAGATCTTCAAATAAGTCAACATGACCAAAATGGTCAGTTGACCCTTAAGGAGTTATTGCCCTTTATAGTCAATTTTAACAATTTTCATTAATTTGGTAAATTTTGGTAAGTTTTACAAAATGTTTTCCTTTTGTAATCTTCTTTTCTGAAACTGCAGTAGAAAATCAATATAGAGAACAATCTACTAATGAACATTTTTGTTTTATTGACTAAAAAGTTTTGATGACAGGACATAAAAATAAATATGTACCTTAACATTGCTTACAATTAAAAAGATTAGAAAGAGCAAATATCTTGGTCAATTTGCTGCTTAATTTACAAATGTTAGACTTATTTACATAATATTTGAAAATCTCCTTCTTTGTGAATGAGTTAAAAACTTCTTTACTCGAGATAATTAAGTTATAGATTTTTAGTATATCAGCCTTTTATAGGGAGAATGGTAAAATCTAAAATTTAACTAGTGAAACTGAAGAAATATTTATCATATATCAGAGTCAACAGAGGGAGAGCGTATTTATGTGTTCAGCCTTTCTTGCATTTAAACCAGTAATCAGATAGGACAACATCAGTGAATCTGCCAATGAATAAACATTATAATGAATAAGCTACCAGTTTGATATAGCACCTGAAATTACATGTTTATTGTTGCAAGAAATTTTAAGCATATATGTGGTTCAAGGTATTATCTACCTGGTTGAGCATTGTATAAATGCACCAACCAATGAAAGAGAACTTTTCTTGTTTTCCATTCCTAGTCTTTAAAGTAACTACTAAGTTCTTAGCACTGGCCAACATGCTTTCATATAACTAGAAAGAACACCGTGGATAAAGCATTTAGATATTAAATACAATTAAATCTTACATTTATTTAAAAAAAACAAAACTATCCAGTTTAAGTTTTCTTGTGTCTCTTTTTACATTATTATTCCTAATAGCAAGTTGCTTTCATGATTGTTTTGCCCCCACCACAGGGGAGGGGCATTAAGTGTACTTGTCTGTCCCTACGTCCCAAAATAAGTTTCCATTCTCTAACTTAAATTGCCTTAAAAAATGCTATGAAACTTATACTCGATGCTTATTATAACAAAACACTGATCAAGTTCAAATTTGGGTTGCATCAATTTTACCGCTCTTGAGTTATGTCCCTTTATAAAGTTATATACAAGCGGGGCATCATCTGTGTCCCATGGACACATTTTCATTTATTTGATCACAAAATTTTGTTTTGCAATTGGACTATGTATTATGATAACTCATTAATTAATAAGGGCCCTGTCAATTATTTGTCAAAAAGACTATTGTAATGAGCTGTTCCATCTGTGCATCCCTCCATCACAAATTGTTTCTGCTCTTTACCTTGAAAATCTCTTGGAACTGGGTATGAAACTTGACTAGCTGATGTGTCATATACAAGTAAGAAAATCTAACCAAAAACTTACTCAGCTGTCACCACAGTGCCTTATTTTTTATAAAATTTACTCGCTCTTACTTTAAAGCCCCTACTGTTGGGTAATGAATTTGGCATGATTATTGCGTAACAACATATGTTCGCCAAGTTCAGCACTGGTTATTCAAGACATGCTGTAATTGAAAATTGTAAATTTTTATTGATATTTTTGATTCCAAGTAATATCTAGTTGCACTGGTAATATTAAATTCAAGATGCTGATATTTGTTGTAAATTACACTTTATAAGTCTTCAAAACGTTTTTTATGCCCCATTTATGGGCATTATGTTTTCTGGTCTGTGCGTCCGTCCATCCGTTTGTTCGTCTGTTCGTCCGTCCATCCTTTCAGGTTAAAGTTTTTGGTCGAGGTAGTTTTTGATGAAGTTGAAGTCCAATCAAATTGAAACTTAGAATACATGTTCCCTATGATATGATCTTTCTAATTTTAATGCCAAATTAGAGATTTTCCCCATTTTCACGGTCCACTGAACATAGAAAATGATAGTGCGGATGGGGCATCCGTGTACTGGGGACACATTCTTGTTTATTACTGCTGGCAGTATTAATTCTAGACCCGTTTCTGAGTTTGACTGTTTTTGATCCTATGAGTAGATTTATTTGTTAGACTTTTTTTTATTATTGTAGTAATTAAACCATTTTGGCTAGCCACCATTTTTAGGATGTTTCGGCCACTGGCCTTCTTCAGTTTCTTTGTTATTCTTCTTAACTACATGGTAGACATTTATTGTTTTGAATATGCATGTAATATTTGCTGCTGTGTATTTTTCAGTGGCAAGATGTAAGTTCATAGATATATATATTTTTGACGATTTTTGTATTAGCTTATCTTATGGTCTGTTTGAAGCAAAATTAGAGAAAATGTATTTCTATTATATGATAAATATAAAGCATGTATTAGTCATGTTTATCATATATATGTATATAACAGTTTTTGTTTTTTAATGTTTTATTTTTGCATGATTTGTTAGAAGGGAATTTTTGTCAATGTTATAATTTTTGCTGTAACACATTATAAGAATATATTTTGTATTGAAGCTTCATTTCATATGCCTGGCAGATGATTTATGCTGGAATGTTTTATCTGGCTTGAACTCTTTCAATTGCAGTAGATCATTGTTTCTCTATCTGATTCCATTGGAACTCCTAGTAGAGAAATAGAATGCTATTTGAAGCATGTTTTAAGCAAAAAGAATCTAATCAGAAGTCAGAAATGCCATGTATATCATAATAGAAGATCAGGGACGTTACAATATTTGAAAGGAGTCATTAAATAGTGCTCTACACTTTTTAAAATTTCGAATATATACAGAAAATTGAGTTGATCCATATTGGCAGCAAATGTTTTATGCCATTTGGTTAAAAAAAAAAAGATGATTTATCTTAAAAATATAGCTTGTTTAACATTTCCCAAATGATTTAACTATTATAATTAGAAAAAAAAATAGTCAACCAGAAACTTCAACAACAATTAAATAGTTTATCTGACCCTTTTGTCAAATCTGTCTTTGTGTATTCAATACAGTTAAAATAAGCAAACATGGAGAGCATCTCAATCAGGGCCTTCTGACTGTCCTTGTTTAATAATTAAATTATAAAGTATCTGCAAACATCTGATACAATAACAACATCTTTGTGTGAAAAAAAAAAAAACCACTTAAACAATTGCAGTTTAGAGGTCATTGCTAGACATTAACTAGAATGTGTAAGAATAATATAATGAATGTATAGATATCTAAATATCTTTAGTGATAAGCAGTAAAAGAATGAAAATAATAATAAGTTTGTTGGGTCCATAGTGTTTACTACATTTACCTTTATCTGGAATGCCCATTCCCAAAAAGTTGAAAGCCATGGATGTATAATAAACTTCCTAAACATGTGAAGAGCTATATTAAGTTAAATTAAAAAAGGTAGGTCCGTTACATTATTTTTTCAAGGTTCACAGATATTGTTAGATGTTTTAGATTTGCTTTTGAATTACATTTCAGAGAAAATTATATATTGCTGAAATTGATCATTATTGTGATCTGCTGTATATAAATTGGGTTAAGTTTCAGTCTTACCATTTCATTTTGACCTACATTCCATGCTTTATTGACTTTGTAAAAATATTAAATGTTTTTGTCCGGATTAATGTATAAATCTTGCATGCAATGGTATTTAAGTTAGAAAATTAGCTTCCATGCAATCCTAGGTTTACTGAAATATATGCATCTTCACTAACATAACTTGGTTAAAGTTTGATAATATCCAAAACACTGTACCAATAGTTCCATACTAGGCTTCAGATGAAATCTTGATAATGATTACCCAGTACCCTGTACATCATTTCATTTGTGCTTCAAAAATGTATTGCAATGCAATGAAAGTTTTTCATGTCATAAAGCATAAGTCGATGTTATCTAATGGCATATTTTTCAGGTACTTTCATTTGATTTTGTTTATGCCAAATATTGCTCTTATGACTTTTATTTGATCATACAAAGGAATTTTTTGTTTTTAATTTATTTTGATTTAAGCAAGGCTTTATTGTGGAAACAAATTATTGTATATTGGTTGAACTGTATGTTGATAAGTTCTTCATTTAAAATATTATATTTAGACATAATAATTTAGAAGAGTCTTTGTTTGCTTACTGTGAAAGTACTTTTATTCGTGGGGAACCAATTTTCGTGGTTTTCGTGGATGACTTTATCCACAATTTAAGTGTCCAACGAAATATAACAACTGTTGTCCAAATAAAGACATGAAAAGATTCCCATGTAGGTTTGGCTACCGATATGATCTAGAGAAAACATTGAATACTATAATAGTAGTCTCAGGGCAAATGCTCCATGAACTACAACTGCAGGCAGATTTAATCTTTAAAAACCTAAACTGTACAACTTCTGATTGTTTAATTCTCATAAAAAATATTTTTGATCCATGAAAGTCAGATTTCCAGTGATGATATGCTATGATAAAGTGTTCATTTTATATCCTCATAATTCTTGTACGGCGGGCATGTACAGTAAATAACAATTTCATGCTAGGCTTGCTTTTGATAAGAATTAATATTACAATTCAATGTACATTTATAGCATTTGTTTATGTAACTGATTTCTTTAAGTGACATGTCTATGACCTAATTAACACCTTTGATGGTCTTTAATCTGTTGATCACTCGATCTCAGGTTAATTAGTGTCATCACTACACGGGTGCAACAATTTAAATGTTTACTTTGCAATTTCCGTCAATCAAGACAATTTGTAAGCTTCAATTCTACACTCTATTTTTTTTTTTTTTTTTATAAAAATAAAATCCACGAAATTAAAAACCCACGAACATGTAACTTTTGCTCTAACCACGAAAATTGATACCCACGAATTAAAGTACTTTCACAGTATTATATGAAATCAACAAAAATGATACACCATGAATACTTATATTGACAGCTGCATATATTGGAACTGGACAGAAAATTGCAGTCAACACTGGTGTTAGTAGTTTCCAGAATCCTGGAGGGTCTAGAGCTTTGGCTGCTCAGGCTTTAATTACTGTATCACACGGTTAGTATATTTATATATATAAATCCTCACATATCTTGAAATGGTCTTCATTAGGTAAACACAATACCAAAAGATCATGAAGCAATATTATATTACATAAGACATTAGTCTTTTCATGCCCTTCCTACAATAGTATGGGGCATTATGTTTTCTGGTCTGTGCATCAGTCTGTCTGTTTGTCCCATATCAGATTTTTGGTTCAGTTGTTTAACATGAAGTTGTGGTGACATCAATTTGAAACTTATTACATGTGTTCACTATGACGTGAACTTTTTAATTATTTGCCAAATTATGGTTTGAACCCTGATTCCATGGTTGACTAAACATGGATGATGATGATGGATGGCTGCTTAATGTCCAGCAGCAAATTAATATGCATATTCAGGACGAGAACATGTTAAAGTAATATGAATATCAACCCTGCTTTGTACTAGACCGACACGCTGAGCCAGATTTTTAACGTGCTAGTTCACAAAGTAACTGTCCGCAGGAAGACATATTATCTTACCTGGACACATTATTCTGACTCCTAGCCAACCAGTCTTTGCTCTTACTCCTTAATGCTGTGTGCTTAGCAGAGAAGCAGCAAATACCAATTTTCAAGTCTTTGGTTTGACCCGGCCGGGGTTTGAACCCATGACCTCCTGCACTCCATGCGAACACGCTACATCGACACCACTGAGGCGATAACTGAACATGGATATTTGATAATTTGAAATCAGTACATTCTCAGGTTAATCTATTTAATCTGAGATTAGCAGGTTTTGATTAATTACAACCAAAACTTTGCTAAGTTGTCTCACAAAACTCTTTAATTCAAGGCAGTCTGTCAGTTGTTGCATAAAATCTAACTACCGGTAGATTTTTTCCATTGATGAGTTGAGCATGGTTAATGGAAACTCATATTTTAAAGTCCCTTTGAGAGAGAATAAGGAATTCTAAAACACCAATTACTCCTGGATTTTAAGACACTTTTTGTGTCCCTTAAGTGTAAATTCTGTATTGTGCAAGTAATAATGTAGAATGCTCAATAACTCAAACATCAGACCTGGGGTAATTAAAAACGTAATTGTATGATAAAGTTCTTAGCACAGAAGTAATTCAAATTTAATTAATTACATTGACAATATTTTTGAACTTCTAATTAAATTTTAAAATAAATGTTATTGTATATGTAATTTAAGTGAACAAGTCCGTATGTAATTGAAATGTGATTAATTAATTTAGCATGTAATTTACCTTTGGTCTGTGATGCACAAGCTGAAATAAAAATAGATTTGATGCATCTTTTCATATTGAGAAATCAGTTCTACTGCATATTAAAAAAACTTCCAATTTTCCATTTCAGTACTGTTTTATACAATATGTAAATATGTTATAAAAATCTTTTTCATGTTTTAATATTATTTGTTTTTCATATCATTGACCTGGTTGATACTGTAATGATGGAAACACAGAACTAGGTATGTGAATACATATTAATTTTCTATTACATTAACTTGATTTATTTTGGGTACACATGTAATATTTGCCACTGGACATTTAACACCAACACAATTGATTTAGCTAACAAATTTTCGAAAGTAGGTAGAACAAAATCAGTGTTTAAAACATGAAATACAAATGTAATCCCAAAAAGTTGGTGCATATATACCTGGTAGTTAAATAAAAGAAAAGTAAAAGAATGTTGTGGAAACAATGAATTTACGACTTGCCATATAGTGATCTCAAGATATCAGTTATCTTATTAATTTGTATTGTTTTGTTGCTGTCTCATTAAAGTTGACTCATTTTTAAACTCATATATAATATGAGCACATTTTCCTAATTTACATGTTTTACAGGACATAACTGGGGCAGTGAACATGATCCAGATTCTAATGAATGCGCTCCAGATGTGAGCAGTAATGGAAAATATATCATGTACTACATGGCTACTACAGGATATGATGCCAATAATCAGGTAAGGGCTGAAAATTTAAAAACTTCAAAATTCCCCACAACCAACGTATATACTTTCTTTTAGTAATTTTGCATTCATCAAACAGAAATACAACTATAAATGACCAATGACCCATGTCCAAAAATATAAATTCCTTTCCTATTCTGTTATCCATTTTAATGGGTTAAACTTTGTATTTAGAATATCCAATATGCATTTACAATTTTTACTTCAAAAATTCAATAGTGTTATTTCTTATTTTTAGATAATGTTTTTTTTATCATAAGTTACCATAATTCTTTTTAGTTTATGTGTTTTTGGGTGTTTTTTTTCTCATAGAAAGGGCACAATAAATACATGTAAAAATTTTCAGACATAAATGCAAAGTTGTTTTATGTGCCCGCCGTCACCGGTTTCGTTCTCTAACTTTAGTTTGCCTCAACCAAATGTGATGAAACTTTTACACAATGCTTATTACCACAAAACAGATCAAGTTCGAATTTGGGTGATGTCACTTTTACTGTTCTTGAGTTATGTCTCTTTATAAGGTTATATGCAAGCGGGGGCATCATCTGTGTCCCATGGTTACATTTTCAATTTATCTTTAAATATCATACCTGTCAACTGACCCGGATCCTGCGGGTGTGACCCAAGATTTTCACAATTATGAGGGGTCACCCGGAACACCCGCCGGGATACCGGCAAATTAGTAATTCTTCCTGGACAAGAAGTTCAACTAGCTGTGTAAACTCAGCTCAATTGACCCATTTCAGTGCATGGCTTCACTTGACAGCTTTGGTGTCAAACACACTGTTACTGTGAAAGTACTTTTATTCGTGGGTATCAATTTTCGTGGTTTGAGCAAAAGTTACATATTCGTGGGTTCTTAAATTCGTGGATTTTAGTTTTCTGGAAAAAATCGAGTGAAGAATTTGAAGCCATTAGAAACGACGATTCTTGAAAATAATCATATGTTGTTTTATAATGATTTGTGGGACATGCCAAAATAAGGTGTACATTTTCACTTACTTGTTTTCGTCTTTCATTACTGACAGCATTTATCAAATTTTAATAAAATAATTGCTTTCGGAATCAAGCTGATTCATCTATGCTTTGAAATTGTTTCGATTGAAGGAAATTGCAAAGTAAACATTTTAATTGTTGCACACGTGTAATCAGAAGTGATGACACTAATTAACCTGAGATCAAATGATCAACAGATTAACGATCATCAAAGGTGTTAATTGGGCCATAAACATGTCACTTAAAGAAAACGGTTACATAAAAAATGCTACAAATGTACTTAAAATTGTAGAATTAATTCTTATAAAATAAAAAAGCAAGCCCAATATGAATTTTTTTTTTTTTTTTTTTTCATATGAGAATTATGAGGAGATAAAATGAACACTTCATCATCGCATATCATCACCGGAAGTCTAGTCTGACTTTCATCGATCAAAACTAATTTTTCATGAGAATTAAAAGGTTAAGGTCGTACAGTTTAGATTTTTTAAAGATTAAATGGGTAAAATCCTGTCTGAAGTTGTATATATAGTTCATAGTGCGTTTGCTGATATTCGATGTATTCCCGTATCCATGTAGTCAAACCTACATGGGGATCTTTCCATGTCTTGATTTGGACAACAGTTGTTATATTTCGTTGGACACTTAAATTCGTGGATAAAGCCATCCACGAAAACCACGAAAATTGGTACCCCACGAAAAAAAGTACTTTCACAGTAATTAGCACCAATAACCTTAGCTTTGGTCGTAAATAATTTGTGTATTTCAAAGTTGTTTTAAAAACAACTTGAGTTACTTCCCCTTTTTTGTCAATTTACAATATACTCCTTAAACTTATGTTTTTTGTAAAAGATTAAATCTAAAATGAATTGAATGCACAAACATATCAGAATAATACTTTTACTTATTGTTCTACCTTAGAACAATTAAAAAATAAAAAAATTTTGAAAATTACTTTTTTCATCTGTACCTCCTTTAATTGTTTAACTTTATTTTATTATACTCTAATATCAACATACAATATGTTCTACTGTTTAAATGCTGCACAAATGTATGTAAAGAAAACACAAATTGGCACATTGTATGTCATGGAATGAATATGAACAGGAATTAAGGCAATGTAACTCAAATCTATCAATGGCCTCAAGGTGCAATGAAATAATAATATGTACAATTTTAAATTACTTAACCATGTGGACATGTTTTGAAAACTTTGATATAAATTATAAGAAAAATGTCCCCTAAATACTGAATTCAGCTCGAAAAAGTTTGTACGTGTTATGACCTGAGATTTCATTCTTCTATGCAGGTCATCACCTGCATTTTCATTGTCATAGGTTGACAGGTATGAAATATACCAAAGATATCTTACAGGTTGATAAATTGTGACTTTTATTTAGAATTTTGAAATTAAGCTATGTATAATAATGAAAAGTAGAACGAATATAAAAGAACAAAACTCAATACGTGGAAGAATCCATTTTCCATTTTAAACACATCTGAATTAAAGACATAATTTAGAATGGTTAATTTAGTAAGTGGGAAATGAATACCCCTATAAAGTTTAACAAATAAAAATTACTTTTGTTATTTTCAAAATTGAAGACAAACCTTCAGTTCCACTTTATAATGATTACATTTTCTTTTGTAAAATCAAAGTCTTCACAGTTTTAGAATGAAAGTTGTGCTAAGGGAAGAGGTATGGATAATTTTCTTTCCAATCTTGAATGCAGTAATAGAATGTTGAACTTATATCTAACCCAATGAAGAAAATGTTAATGTTATGTTGCAGAATCTTTAGGATGATGCATAATTTCATTGTTCCAACACTAAAATAAAAAAGTGTCATGCCATTTGAAGAATTTTTAGGATGTTGTTAACCAAACACAATGTCTTGTTGTATGCCTTGTATAGCTTGATAGATCATTAGACACACAATAAGTGTAATACATAAAATGGATAACAGGAATTACAAAACTTTTAGCCAGCACAACAGACCACACAAATGTCTGATTTTTCTGAGAAATTATTTGTACAAACAATGAACAACACATGATCAAGATAACCTTACTTGTATACAGGCACATAATGTGGTAGGGTTAAACCAGTTTTATTGTGCCAACACGCCTCCATCTTTACCTATTTACCCCTTTTGTCGTAAAAGTAAAAAGCACAATAAAAAAGTGCACAGTCCAGCTACAAACAGGGTGACCACTTGAACAAGAAACAAAGATTATACATTATTTGGAATGCAGGGTCAAAATGTGCTTCCTGTTACAAGAAGCTAGTTGTTAGTTGCATACTGAAAAAAAAAAAAAACAAATCAGAAACTAACAGTAGAAATAAAGAGTCAGTCATTTACAGTAGGATGTACTACCACTATTAATTCAAGGGTATTCAATGGCTTGATGTACTAGTATTTTTTCATACATGTGATAAGGTCAAGGTCAGATTGAGAAGATTGACTTTCAGTTCAACCAAAATAGCATGCTGCAACATGTTTGATTTTAGTTTATGTGAAAAATTGAAATGAATTTGGTTGAGCCTACATAAAATACATCTTTGCATTGGCACAAAACTATTTATATAAAAAAAAAAGTACAATTTTATAAATTTGTCCAACATTTGTTTTTATTTTGTAGATATTTTCTCCATGTAGTAAAAGGTTCATCTTCAAAGTGGTGTCGAAAAAAGGCTTCAGTTGTTTTGATGGTAATAGTGATATTTAAAATAGGACTTTATTTTAGGAATTCTCCATAATGTCTTGACTCATAAAAAAAACAAAAACACTTGTTGTTTAAACCACTGACATGAGTGATGTCCTGAAGAAAATTAGTGGTATTTGTAAAACTTTTCATTAATTGCTTTATAAATGATTTTAAACTAGTTAAATGATACATTTCGTCTATAAATTCCCAGTTGTTGTGCTAAAGCTAACTTTACAACTTCCTCAGTCATAGTTGACATTCAACCATTTTGCCTGTTCTGTTTGGACCCTTATAGATTTTTGGCTCACCAGCTCTTTATATTTTGGCTTTTCAAACTTTTGCCCATCCCAACACTCTGATGGTGGGAGACTGACTGTAAAGCTCATAGCTCATAAACTAATTAACCATTCCACTTTTAAATGTTCCTGTCCAAAGCAATAAATTAAATGTGCATTAAAACTGTCTTTATATAGATAAATAGATGTGGTATGGTTGCCAATGCGACAACTATCCATCAAAGTTAAAATGAAGTGGATGTAAGCAATTATAGGCAACCGTACAGCCTTCAATAATGAGAAAAACTCATATTTGTTTAGTACTGTTATTTTTTTAGTTTGTTTTAATTTTGCTATGTTGATACATATTAGAAAAATAATATTTTAGACCTTGCTGACAGGATTTGTCATGCTCTAGATTTTGGATCTTTTTAACTTCATATCAGAATGATTTCAGTTAACAATCTTTAAATAAGACCCTGCATAGAGGTAGAGATGTTTGTTTGATTTTATCTATGTTAAACAGACATTTTTATCATGTACATCTATCTCATATTTTTGTTATTTTTATATTCAAATAGAAAATCAAACATAGTGAGAAAAAAAATTAACTTTGAACATATTGATAAAAATGCCATGTCTTCCTTACAGAAATCAGTATCATTCAAATGCAAAAGTCAAAAGCTTCATTTATAACAAAAATTACAAAGTTATTTGAACAGCCTTCAAAAATAATTTTCTTTCAATTTATTTTAGCGAAATCTGCAGGAGGAAGAGGACTGTGTGGAAATGGTCGTATTGATGTAGGGGAGGAGTGTGATGCAGGTTATGAAGGGGACTTTTGTTGTGATGCACAATGTGAACTCAGATCTGGGGCTGTTTGCAGGTATGTTAATCTCAAAAACATTTGTGTTATACTCTTTTGACTTGTTAAACTAGTACAATGAATCTTCATGACTATGAAGATCAGGAAAGATCTAGACTTTGACCTAAATGAATATTTAATGAGCAGGCTGCTTTAAGTAAAATAGATTATAACCTAGGTATAAGATGCTAGCTATCCATATGTGCTAAATGAAACGATTCTTAGTAAAGATAAACTAGCAGCATTTTTTTTACTACAACATAATAGATAGGAAAAAATAAACCCAAAAATTTGAAAAATGAATTATTAGCAAAGTTTTGACAAAAATTGCATTAGCACAATTATTTAGCAGAAATCATTCTCAAGCTAGCTGGAAAATTGCCTAAAAATTGAGCCAGCCATACATTTTTTTCAATCCCATTTTAATTTCTTTAGACTTTGTAACTCAAGTCAATCAATTAACATGAAAATATTTGTACTTTCGATATGAATTCCATGAACTGATATTAGTTTGTTAATTGATAGTTCTGTTAACTGGCAGTGCATTGTTTTAAGTGTGGAACACTAACAAAGTTTAGTTTATGCTTTACTTTATATTATTGCAATGAAATATTGAGAAGGACTATTGTTTTAAAGCACATAATCTAAATCATTTATTTAAAATTATTTAGATGCAAACCAGTTAAAATATGAGAAACAAAATCAAAAAGATTGATTGATTTCCGGTACTTTATGGTTTACCTGTCTGGCCAACAGGTCAAGCTACATTGTCAATTAACCTTCCTTACATAACTGTTATGGTGAGGGGTATTTAATTGGGCGCAAGAAATTTAAGCGAAAAATTTAAAACTACTAGGAAACATATTAGCTCAGACATTATAGCCCATTTTAGCAAAAACTTACCCAGTTGAATAAAACTTACCATACTAAAACCGTGAACAGCAATTTATGCTAAGATGAACAGTTTATGCTAGGATTTTTATGATTAATGACTAGGCTAGATTGTCTTAAGTTTTAAGAACTATTATTTATGTTATTCTCTTTCTAATCTGTTGTCTTTTTGATGATAAACAATTTGTTGTCTTTTTCAGTGAGATGAACTATGCTTGTTGCAAAACCTGTAGTGTTGCTCCAGCAGGGCATAGATGCCATTCTTCAGCAGTTGATGATTTAGACTGTTTAGGACCTTCCAACTGCTCGTATCCTTTTTAAGAAGCTTTTTATGAAATATCTTGAGATCTATGACATGTATTTGTTTTGTAAATACCAAAATGTTGTTTTTTTATACCTCTAGAGGAAAGTGGATTCTTTAAGTCCTTAGGTTGTTCTCTTTCAAAATCATAAATGATGACCAAGATTGCAACCATTAGGCCACACCAATTTGATTAATAGTTCTTTGGATTTTCCCGCTCCTGTTTTGGAGAAATTAACTTTTCAATAAAAAAAATAATTACCGCTTCTGCCAATTTTTGGGCCGCATGCCGCTCCAAAATGAGTTTATCATTGACTTTTTTTTCCTCTTAGACGTTTTCTTGTGCATATATTGCTCCAATCGATTCAAACGCACATGTAATAAATCGATTTGTAAATAAAAGGTCAAAATCAGGATGCCAACATGAAGTTTTAACAGATCATTGCCGAGGACAAGTAGTTATTAAACACACAGTTATTTGAAATGCATTTCGTTTTACCTATGAAGACCTGTTCTAGGAGACAAAATAAAAAATCTTCGTTAGATGACCACGATCACATCAGTACTTGTTAGAACCATTGTCATCTCCGATCATTGTTTCAACAGACATAGTCCGAGACTACTCTGACGTCCAACGGCTGTTTTGCCAGACAAAATCGGGCGCTGTTGTCCCACGGCCCCAGCTTGTCTGGCAAAACAGCCGTTGGACGTCAGAGTAATCTCGGACTACAACAGACATAGATAGAGCTATCTATCTTGGATGAAATTAATGTTAAATTCACATGAATTTTTAAAAAATGACAGATTTATCTTATTTTGATGAAAACCCCATATCCCCTTGTTAGTATATTGACATGCAATCAGAACTCTTTTGTAAGGGAAAATTTAAGAGTTCCAACGTTCGAGACCAAAGTGGTGGTATTGGGATTGGCATGCAAATAATAATTATGGATGTGTTATTGGTGCAACCACTTCCAGTTTGAAATACATCGCAGGTTTCAGGGGCAAAATGAAAAAGTATTTTGCTAATTCAGAATAATGCATGTGAATGTGGTTAAAGGTATTTTAAGATAATGTTTTAATACATTGGGATCTACATGTATAGCAATATAACTATCTTATTCAGAATGTTGTTGAAATATTCACCTCACTCATTATGTTGATCCTATTATGGATAAATAGTTCCAACTGGATGTCAAGCAGCCAATAAACAATCATTACCATATAATGAAAACAACTATATCAAAAGATATTTAATATTTTCAAGGGCATTTTTGGAATACATACACATATTTTAATACTATTCAACATATTTCATTTACCTAACTTACATAATTCCTCTTGCTAAACTGCATCTGCTATGCTTCCTTAATATATACACATGTATGAATTTAAATGAAAATTCATGCAGTCAAATATAAAAAAGAAAATGTGGTATGATTGCCAATGAGACAACTCTCCACAAGAGACCAAATGACACAGAAATTAAAAATTATAGGTCACCGTACAGCCTTCAACAATGAGCAAAGCCCATACCGCATAGTCAGCTATAAAAGCTTATTTGACGAAAATAATCAAAATTATAATAAACCAAAGCGAACCAGAAAGTTGGGTATGGTACAGACTGTACTACAGGCACAAATACATCAAATTATATGCATAAGAGCATGTTTCTCCTCCTTTTTCTTTGAAGTAACCCAGTTTCAACATGTACATAAAATTCTAAATCGCACAATTTAAAAAAAAATTATACCGCTCTCTCCACTTGTAGAGCACCCGCCTCATCAAAACTCAATTTCAAGAAATAAATACAATCAAAAAAATTTCGCTCGCTCACCCCATATTTTTTGGAGCTTTTGTCCGAAGAACTAAAAATCAAATTGGTGTGGCCTTACCAAGAGAAAAGTGGGTGGGGGCCAAATCCTGTATTGAGTCAGTTGAAAGCAATGTTATTGAAATGATAGTTTTTATATGACCCCAAAAAAAAAATTGGGGTTCACAATTTATTTTGCTAATTCTTTGTATATAGTCTGAAAACAGATTTATAAAGTATTGCGCAACAGCACAGTGTATTGCACAACAGCAAGAAATCTTCAGTTGAATATAAATTCAAATTCACTTTCAGAATCTGGACTTTCTTAACTTTAATTACAATTTTCTTTTTAAAATTTGTTCAACTATTCATGCATCAATGTTAGAACATGTCTTATAGGATACTTGCTCCCTGCAGAATATGACGTCCTTCTTGGAAACTTGCTCCCTGCAGAATATGACATCCTTCTTGTGAGCAGTTTTCAATCCAAAAGTATGAAAATTATGAAATTGACGTGGAAAATAACTTTGTTTTGAGGAAGGAGTTGATGCAAGTTTACCATTTAGTTGACTACTGTTTTTGCTTTTCTGCTCTATCACTTACCTAATGAGTAAAGATATTTTTTGAATGGTGTGATATATGTTAGTACTTTTAAAAGTTGCTAGTTTGTTCATAATCAAAAAGTAGGAAATAAGCAAAAGGAACTTGGGGAACTTTAATAGATGGTTAGAAAATTTCTAAAATATTCTGTTTTAATTGTGACTTATCTTGAAGTTAAGATGAAAATTGAGTTCAGATATTTTTTTGGATTACAAATGTAGTTTTTAATTGAATAAGTTTAGTATGTTAAAAGATAATTCTTTGTAAGATAACTAATGTTATTTACCTGGACATGTATGTGTATCTTTGTTCTCATAAAGCCAATGCATAGCATCAAACAATGTCAAATGACCCTGTAAGCTATTGCAAATAACTAACTATTCTGAAAATGCAACAATTCATTAGTCAGTTGTGTCAATGATAAGTTATATATAAAGCAATTTGGTGAATTTTAGCAAATGTTAGCCTTAATGGTTTTCAAATCCTCTTTAAATATATGTTTAGTACATATTATTTCTGTAAACATTTTGTATTATGACATCATACAAAAGATTTAAACTGTACTCAAAGCCCTTTAAATATATGTTTAGTACATATTATTTCTTAAACATTTTGTTTTATGACATCATATGAAAGATTTAAACTGTACTCAAAGCCCTTTAAATATATGTTTAGGTCATATTATTTCTGTAAACATTTTGTATTATGACATCATACAAAAGATTTAAACTGTACTCAAAGCCCTTTAAATATATGTTTAGTACATATTATTTCTGTAAACATTTTGTATTATGACATCATACAAAAGATTTAAACTGTACTCAAAGCCCCTTTAAATATATGTTTAGTACATATTATTTCTGTAAACATTTTGTTTTATGACATCATACAAAAGATTTAAACTGTACTCAAAGCCCTTTACATATATTTTTAGTACATATTATTTCTGTACACATTTTGTATTATGACATCATACAAAAGATTTAATTTGTACTCAAAGCCCTTTAAATATATGTTTAGTACATGTTATTTCTGTAAAATTTTGTATTATGACATCATACAAAAGATTTAAACTGTACTCAAAGCCCTTTAAATATATGTTTAGGTCATATTATTTCTGTAAACATTTTGTATTATGACATCATACAAAGATTTAATTTGTACTCAAAGCCCCTTTAAATATATGTTTAGTACATGTTATTTCTGTAAACATTTTGTATTATGACATCATACAAAAGATTTAATTTGTACTCAAAGCCCTTTAAATATATGTTTAGTACATGTTATTTCTGTAAACATTTTGTATTATGACATCATACAAAAGATTTAAACTGTACTCAAAGCCCCTTTAAATATATGTTTAGGTCATATTATTTCTGTAAACATTTTGTATAACGACATCATATAAAAGATTTAAACTATACTTAAGTCTTTTAATATAACTACTAAAATAACATCATATGTCAAAACATAGCTTATATTATTGCTATCTCTATTTGGATCATTTTATTCACATAACATGTATTATCTGTATGCCCCACAAGGGCTCCAAATTGGAAATAAAATATGTTTAATGTAATATTTAATGTACAAGAATGATACAAGCTGATACTGTTTACCAACTTACTTGAATGCTTAAATTGTTATTAAGATTCCATATCAGCTTAGATATATTTTTGACTTTCTATACGACCGCAAAAATTTTTTCGGTTTGTATAATGCTATGGTGTTGTCGTCGGCGTCATCTCGTCTGTGTCGTCGTCCGAGAACACATTTGGTTTTCGGACAATAACTTTAGTTTAAGTGAATGGATCTCTATGAAATTTTACAAAAAGGTTCAATATCACAAAAGGAAGGTTGGGATTGATTTGGGGGTTATGGTACAAACAGTTTAGGAATTAGGGGCCAAAAGGGACCAAAACAAATGGACAATAACTTGTGTGTAAAACAAGCAAGGTTTTTGGGATTGAGTTTGGGGTTGCCCCAAACATGCAGGAATCATTTTGAAATTTTACAGTTCAATAACAAAAGGAAGGTTGGGATTGTGTTAATTACCAACAGTTTAGAATTAATGCATTTTGTAGTTTAGATCTCTCTAAAATGTACTACAAGGTTCCATACTACAAAGGGAAGGCTGGGATTGAGTTTGAGGGTAATTGTTCCAAGGGGTTCAAAAGATTTTTTCCAATGGGTTCATATTTTTTTCCAAAATTTTTCAAATTTCAAATTTTTTGGAAAGTTTCAAGAAGAAATCTGATGGAATTTGATGTGACTGTCATACAAGTGAGAGGTTTAGCTAGCTATAAAACCAGGTTCAATCCACCATTTTCTACATAAGAAAATGCCTATCGAAGTCAGGAATATGACAGTTGTTATCCATTCGTTTGATGTGTTTGAGCTTTTGATTTTGCCATTTGATTATGACTTATATCTAGAAATTGACTATGAGGGTCGGTTGAAAACAAAACTTTATGACAAAAGAGATGATTTCAGCTTCCCAATTGTGGATTTTCATTTTTAAACCAAGAGTTCCAAATGGTGAAGTTGAAATCATCACTTTGTAACTTTTATGGACGCCATCACGAGTTGGTTGACCGTTATGGAATATCCGCTTCACAGATGATATCGGATATGTTCCTTATGTCGTAACTACAATCCGTTCCTTTTCACGAATGTGACCTACCGAATTAAGACTATTTACCCCTATTTGTGACATTTTACCTATTGTTTTTGTTTGTTTTGTTCACACATCGTTGTCAATATAATGGAATGTGATGCGACTGTCATACAAGTGAGAGGTTTAGCTAGCTTTAAAACCAGGTTCAATCCACCATTTTCTACCTAATAAAATGCCTGTACCAAGTCAGGAATATGACAGTTGTTATTCGTTCGTTTGATGTGTTTGAGCTTTTGATTTTGCCATATGATTAGGGACCATCCTTTTTGAATTTTCCTTGGAGTTCAGTATTTTTGTGATTTTACTTTTTTCTTCAAATGTACAGCATTGGGCAATAGATTTTTAAGATCTTTGACCACATTTATTTTGTGTCAGAAACCTATATTATGTCAAAAATTTGATCACAATCCAAATTAAGACAGTATCAAGCTTGAATATTGTGTCCAAATTTGCCCCAACTGTTCAGGGTTCGAGCTCTGCGGTCGTATCAGGCTGCGCTCAGCGAAGCATTTTATTTGATTTTCTAATTGAAAAATGGAATTCTCATTTTTCAATAAATTTTATTTTCAAAATGAAAGTAATTGGAAATGAAATTGTGACAGAAGAGTAAACTGATATCTCCCTTTTTTCACCCTTAACTCCATAATGACATCTCTTGTGGCATCCCCCTTTCCTTTATAATGATGCCTTTTGGGCCTACCTGTTTCCTCCTGTCAGGGCCTTTTCCTTTACTCCATAATTTAGCCTTACAGTCCAACTGGTCTATTTAAGGTACAGTCATTATTTCATTAAAGTAAGGTTATTTTCAACATTGTATTGAAATGTCCTGTGTGAAATATGTATTCAAAAATAAAATTTCTTTAGTGAAATGCAGAAGGGACCCTGTAAATAAAATGTCTTCTTTAGTTTATAGTTCCTTGACTCTCTTAGAGGATTAGACTATAATTGTCCAGCACCAATTAAACTGTCAGGTGGTGATTGTCAGGATGGGTAAGTATTCATTTCACAAATAGTTTTGTTCTATTAAGGAATTTATATACAAATTCAGTATAGAGAATTTTACTTTGCCCTTTAAAATTTTCTATGGATATGTATGTTTTTCTGTCTAAAACAAAACCACTTTACAATACAGTATGCGTTGAATATATATTACAAATAAAAAACCAGAATCCAAATTGGCAGAACAATGAAGAAGTAAATAATATTTCTTTCAACAGTATCGTTAGTTGTATACAACCTCCTTGGTTGAAGCTACAAGTCATCATGCCTTATAGATAAATGAGTAAATTGTTACCTTTTAAATTTTATAATTATTATTACAAATAAGTCACAAAGGATGAGATGTGTTTTGGGCCTTTTGTTTATTTCAAAATGAAAAAAAATTTTCCAGATCCAAAAACCATTTTAATTAACCAAAATATGTTTGTTTTGTTTTAACGAAAATGTTTAAAATGGGCTCTCTTTAATGTGACATTATCATTATTTACTTGAGAAAAAAACAACTAACACAAGATAGTAAAATTATGCAATCTAAATTACTGATATAGGACACATAATAATCATCAAATAATGTATATTTGTCTTTAATACTTATTTCCTATTTTTTCATCAGTGGTACCTGTCAGGATGGAGTATGTCTTGATATTTGCCAGTCAAAAGGCAAAGTTAGCTGTATTTGTTCAGGTAAACAAAATATGAACCGGGAAAAAGGAAGATTTAAAAAAATTAAATTATTTTTATGTCATCTGTGACAACATAAACTTTACATCTTATCCCCATTTTCACCAAGGTCAAACTTGGCAGCCAGATTTTTCATTCTAAAATTTTTCAAAAAATTCTTAAATGATTTTTACCTGACAATAATCTTATTCTAAGGTCCCTGTAGTCAGATTATTTTATTGTAGGACAATTCAGCAATATAATTAATGTTGGAATGTTTCTTTTACATATATATCTGTCAAAGATATTCCATATGGCTTAATGTTTATTTTTCATGTTTAAGTGATAGGTTATGTTTCACAGTTATGTCTTTTTCCAAGTAACCCTGTGTGACAGTTCAACAATATTAGGCATGTCAATTTGGGTGTTCGTCTGAACTTATGTCATCTTGCCTTGAACTCATTATCATGCTCCAATGGATAGATTAAATTTTTGAGATTAGGTCTGTTCCTTAGTAAGAAATAAGTATGCATGATAGCCAAAAATATTTGGTGTCAGGTTAGGTATTACTAGTAAATACCTGTGTGACATGTCATATAAATAAAGGCAACAATAGTATACCGCTGTTCGAAAGTCATAAATCGATTGAGACAAAAACAAATCTGGGTTTCAAACTAAAACCGAGGACAACACATCAACTATATGAGGAAAACAACGAAACAACAGAAACACTGAAGTGCACAAAAAACAAACGACAATGCAACACACACAGAAACAAACTATAAGATAACAACTGCCATTTTCCTGACTAGGTACAGGACATTTTAAGAAAGAAATGATGGGTTGAACTTCACCTTTTTTCCATGCTCCAGTGGTCGGGTTGGTTTTCTTTTGTTTTAGTTTGGATAAGGTCTTTTTCTGTTAACTTTTATAAGACAGTGTCAATCATGTTAGAAAGGGGTTTTTATTATGAAAAGGATATGTTGTCTGACATATGTCATATAGCCTTGACCATAATTTTACTCCATAATGGTCATACTTAGTTATATTTTGTATGTGTATATTATCAGAAGTACTTGCATATCAGACAGATTTCATTTGACCTTGACCACAGTTTCAGAAATCTTTGACCTATAAAGTATTTCAAATATTACATCAAATGAGATATTTTAGTGCAATATTTGAAATACTTTAAAAGTCAACTGTTGTTTTTCTTAAAATGATGAAAAACTATTACAAAATCCTAGTGAAGTTTTTGCAGGTTATTTGAATTGACACTAGATATCATATTTAAGATGGATGGGTACATGCATATTGCATGCTCCTGACAAGGTTGTTAATTCTTTTTATGCCCCACCTACGATAGTAGTAGGGGCATTATGTTTTCTGGTCTGTGCATCCGTTCGTTCATCCGTCCGTCTGTCCTGCTTCAGGTTAAAGTTTTTGGTCAAGGTAGTTTTTGATGAAGTTGGAAGTCCAATCAACTTGAAACTTGGTACATATGTTCCCTATGATGTGATCTTTCTAATTTTAATGCCAAATTCGAGTTTTGACCCCAATTTCACTGTCTACTGAACATAGAAAATGATAGTGCAGTGGGGCATCCATGTACTATGGACACATTCTTGTTTTTACTATAGTATTCAGCATTCTTTTCTTCTTACATTTAATTTATGTAAGCTTCTGGTTAATGAATTTCATTTAATTTGAAAGCATTACATCCATTAGGCCTCTTCTCTCATTCACAAATGCAGAAAAAAAAACAATTAATCATAAAATTTCAAAACACTGATAACTTAGTTTAATCCATGTTTTTTACTTGCAATGATGTAAGGGACTTTTATAGTTGTTACACACAAGTGCTAATGATGTTGATATCGGAATTAAATATAATAAACAAAAGACCAATGTATTATGAAATAAACACAATTGTTCAATTCAATGAACACATTAAACTGCATTTACATGTATTTTGGATTGGGAAAACCTAGCTTTGCTAGCACAGAAACTGAGGAAAAAAAATATACAAGTATTACAGCACAATGACTTTAGTGTGTAGGTAAAGGTAGGATCTTTGGCTAGCTTGCTTGCTAGCTGAACCATAAAATCATTATTAGTTAAGGTACTACCTTCCTTTCTGGCAGAGTCAATTAATTATAGTTAAGTAGAGAACCAATCAAGTAAGGACAGTGCATAAACATTGTGAAACCAGTTTCGAAATATGTTTTCAATCTAAATTAAAAATATAGTGTCAATTATATTAAGCTAATTCACAAGCATGTTGTAGGTGTGTTTGATTTGTCAATTTCATTTTAATCAAAACAATACAACACCATTTTTACAATAGCATGGTGAGAGGAACATCTCAAAGATTTGACCAGACTAATTTTATTTTTACACCTTCTGTAGCACTCTCCCAAAAAATACACATCAAAATCAAAGATAATGATATCCTTATTTATATATATATATAAACACATATAATAAGGATATGAAAAGTTTTTTTTTAAATTGATTAAATCATAATGTTATATAGAATTACTATGGAACCCACAGCTGTCTTATGTGGAACTCTGATATTACGTTATGTTGTCTTACTATTACTTCATGATATTTTGTCTTTACCTAATATGGTTTTGACATAACGTAATGATGTTTTGATATAACTCAATATGGAATAGTCATTACTTAATGATATTTCGATATTACGATATGGTTTCGTATTGACTTGATATAGTTTTGTCATTACTCAATATGGTTTTGTCATTACTCGATGTGGTTTCACCATTATTTAATGTGGTTGTGTCATTAGTCAATGTGGTTTTAACATTACTTGATGTGAATATGACTTAACGTTATGTTGTTTCATTACATGATGTGGTTTTGTTATTTCGTAATGATAATTTGCCTATTCTTTATATGGTTTTAACATTACGTAATGATGTTTCAAAATTTGACGATTTTACACTACATGATGTGTTTGTTTCATTATTTGATGTGGTCCTGTCATTCTTTGATGTGGTTATCCATTACTTGATGAGGTAAAATCACGTGACCAATTCGAAAAAAATATGTTCTATTTTAAACAGATTTAAATATGTCGTTTGTTTTATGTGCTTTGGATGGGTATCGCTATCCATTGAGTTAAAGTTCAAATTAAAGTTCGAGTGGTTGTTCAGAGTTATTTGGTATGAAAAGGGAATGGCAGACAATAATAAGAAAAAGTACTAGAAGTTTACAGTATTTCGGACATAATTGGGATATCCCCAAACCACTTGGTCCTGCCGTTTTTTCCCTTAGTTCTCAAATAGAAGCAGTATTATATAATTTTGTAAAATATTCATGGAACCCTGTGTCTCGCCTGATATTGCTGATGTCAGTGTAAAACGTAATGTTGACCGGCTGTACATTTATAGATACATTTATCGGTAAAACAAAATTTAAAAAATGTTTTTCTGTAAATGCTTTTCTTGATATTGAAGAATGACTCAATACAAGTTTTAAAACACTTCATGGTTGTTTACAGGTTTATCATGTCAAAACAGTTTAAATAGGTAATATTTAACTAAAAAAGACTGCATGGTTTTCAACAATGAGCAAAACCCATACCCCATAGTAAGCTATAAAGGTCCCGAAATGAAAAATGTAAAAACTAGAAACCTAAAGATCTAAGCGATGGAGGCATGAGCGCCACTATCGACGACGAAATATAAGTTTGTTGTGTCTCACTGCCGCTACAGTGATGTCGCAGGCTCGACACAAATCAAAAGACTTGTACTTTGTTGTTAACAAATGAGACACTTTAAATCAACCCACACTCAAGTTACAGGAAATGGGGAGGGGTGGGGTGCTGAGAGCTCGGACTAACCGACAAAGCATCAATACTATAAAATAAGAGTTCTCCTTTTTTTAGCGTGAATGATCATTTGAACATATACGAATATCAATCTATTATTTTATCCATTGAATTCTCTGATCTACCTCGCACTAATTGAGATTTTTTTTTTGGAATATCTGTTTCACATGTGACGACGGATATGTTCCAGTTATGGTAACCATGATACCGTTATCTTTCCTCGAATGTGAACTACCAAATAAAACCAAATCACTGGGTTTGTACTTTCACGAATAACACGACAGGTGCCACACGTTGAGCAAAATCTCCTTACCTTTCTGGAGTACCTGAGATCACCCCAGATGGATTTATATTACCCAGTCATACCGATCTATTGTCTAGTTTACATTTTTTCTCATGTTGTGCTGTTACACTACTGTAACATTCCGATGTTAAGTTAAGATTTAGCGCTCACATACATGTTTAACTCCGCCAAGTGCATTTTCTTTATATACCTGCCCCAAGTCAGGAGTATGAATTTCAATTGTTGTCGTTGTATCATGTGTGTCATATTTTTTTTTTTTGTAAATTGTTTATTTATAAATTAGACCGTTAGTTTTTCGTTTGAATTCTTTTAAAATTTTCACATGGTGGCCTTTTGTAGCTGACTATACGATGTGTTGAAGGCTGTCACGGTTGCCTATATGATTTCTTACATCCACTGCATTTAAACTCTGGTGGATAGTTGTCTCATTGGCAATCACACCACATCTAACTTTATTTCAACTTCTATGTTGCGTTTTGTATACTGTAATATTGTTTATCTTTTATACGCATTCCCGGAGCCCTCTTTTCGGAAGCCCGGCGAAAGCCCTTGGTCCATGATAGAAAATTTAAACACGAACTCATATAAGATAGCTCAATTTTAACTCGAAATCTTAGTAAATCTAAATGAGACTTAAATTGAATCTTACTCAGACTCTACCTCAAAATAGACTCAAATTGAAAGTTGTTACTAGAACTCTACCTTTAAATGTGACTCAAACTCAAGTTCAACTCGAAACTCAATGCTAACTAGAACTTTAATTCTAATAATGGCTTAAATTCTAAATCAAAGACTAACTCAAAGTTTTACTTGAACAGTAACCCGAACTTTAATTTGAAATCTTAATTCGATGGATGGCCACACTCATCCAAGGCACATAGTAAACAACAATCATAGAAATCTATCTAAAAATAGAACAGGTTTTTCCGAATTGGTCACGTGGTTTTACCTCATCAAATGATGGGATAACCACATCAAAGAATGACAGGACCACATCAAATAATGAAACAAACACATCATGTAGTGTAAAATCGTCAAATTTTGAAACATCATTATGTAATGTTAAAACCATATAAAGAATAGGCAAATCATCATTACGAAATAACAAAACCACATCATGTAATGAAACAATTACATAACGTTAAGTCACATTCTCATCAAGTAATGTTAAAACCACATTGTCTAATGACACAACCACAAATTACACATGTAAACAATTTAATTATTAATGAACAGAGGTAATTGATTGTAATGAAATTGACAAATCAAACACACCTACAACCTGAAACATATTTTTGAAATATCTTGTAAAACTGGTTTCACAATATTTACATGATGTTTTCCTACTTTTGATAGGATCCCTGCTAAACTATTGACTCCGCCCAAAAGCAGAGAGTACCTTATCTAATAATGATTTCATGGTTCAGCTAGCAAGTAAGCTAACCAAAGATACTACCTTTACCTACACCTTCAAGTCAATTAGCTGTAATATATTTATTGAAGCAAGAAAACATAAAATAAAACAAGCCAATTAAAATCAATTCAATTGCTGAAGTATGTTGCATTATTTTTTTATTTTGGTAGCCAGTACAAAGGAGAAGGCCTATTTTTAGCTTTAAGACAATTTAGGTTTGATTGAGAAGCATGTCTTAAAATGGGGAAATACACAAACAAAATAAACAATTTATAAATGAATTTCACAAGATTAACAATGTTATGACATCATAATTATGTCATAAATTGAGAGTATTTCATGAAAAAATGATGAAAATTTATGATTTTATGCAATTTAAGATATCAACAAAATATATATTTTTTAGATGATTTCTTTTATATATATACATAATCCCTCCAAATATAAAGGCCCCATTCTTTTCAAATCCAAAATATACTGAAAAGTTGATACAAAACAAAGAAAATTAGGAAATTGTAAAAAACATATAGTTACTTATTCCATCATGGCTTATTGCCATGGTAACTCTTCAGATGTGAAATTTGTTATTTTGTTTCGCCTGAGACGAAAGTTGCAAATTGCCAAACATAGGGATTACAATCTGACGGCGGTGACGGTATCTACTATTTGTATAAAACTTTATATTTCAGAAGGTAGAAAACCTGGATGCTTCATACCTTGTATACAGATACCTTATGTTATGAAGTTTCTGTCTGTCATATATAAAAATAAGGAGATGTGGTATGATTGCCAACGAGACAATTATCCACCAAATTTCAAATAAACTGGATGTAAGCAATTATAGGCAACCATACGGCCTTCAACAATGAGAAAAACCCATACCGTATAGTCGGATATAAAAGGCCCCGACATGAAAAATATGAAACAATTCAATTGAGAAAACTAACAGCCTAATATATAACAAAATAATTTATGAAAAACAGATATAACAGACGTCAACCAACAAAACTACAGGCTCCTGACATGGGACAGGCACATAAAGAATGTGGCGGGTTAAACATGTTTATGAGTGCTCAACACTCCCTCTAACCTGGGACAGTGGTGTAACAGCACAACATAAGAACAAACTATAAAAATCAGTTGAAAAAGGCTTAACTCATCAGATCAATACAAAGAAAAACATCAAACAAAAATACAGACAGACCGTGGTATGTCCATTGTTCTTAATCTTATTTTTATGGTTCAGTGACAGCTTGAAACAAAATTACCGGTACAGTTTTTTTTTTTGTCAAGTGAAATGCTCACTTATTATGAGTAATAGGATAACTATATTTGGTAAATGGGTTCCTTGCAACGTCTACATGTCCATCAGGAAGGGTTCATCTGACCTCGACCTCATTTCATGAATCAGTGATCAAGGTTAAAGTTAAGTGGTCAAGTCAATATCTCAGATACTATAAGCATTTTGTCAACTATATTTGGTTTCATCTGACCTTCTCTATTTCTCAGATACTATAAACAATAGGTCAATTATATTTGGTGTATGGAACAGTTGTTTAGTGTACATGTCTGTCTGGCAGGGTTCATCTGACCTTGACCTCATTTTCATGGTTCATTGATCAATGTTAAGATTTTGTGATTTGATCTGTTTCTAAGGTACTATTAGTGATAAGACCACTATATTTGATGTATGGAATGATTATAAAGTGTACATGTCTGTCTTGCATGGTTCATCTGAATTGTGACCTCATTTTCATAGAACATTGATAATGTTAAGTTTATGTGATACTTGTAGTAAAACTTTCATATTACAGACTTTCAACATGAATTCAATGAAAAGTAAAACAGGAGAGACATTTCAACCTGTGCACTCTTGTTTTATTTCTGCACACCCTTTTCCTTAGTAATATTAGAGAAAATTTAAGATCTTATCTCTTAAATTTGCACTTAATTTTGGGAAAAATGGGCCTTTAGTATTGCTCCCACCCTTTTAAAGATCGATCTTAATATTAAACAAAACTAAAAAAATATTAGGTTATGGATATATTTATAGATAACTGGTTTTTCCTGCTCGAGGGTGTTTCTCAGCTACAATCTCGTCGCAGGGCAACAGGGAAATATCCTCGAGTACGAAAGACCATTAATAATCTGTTTATCACTATTTTGCCTATTAAGTCTTTGATGTTTACATTGACTTTGTATACGGCATGTGCACCCTTAGTTACTAGTGATTATTTTCTATCTCAAGCGAGTAGCATGATATGAAAAATTATCTAAAAAAAGATCAAAAGAAAAATACACAAAATAGTGATGAAATTTTGTAGAAATACATTTTAATATGATTTTATAATAAATTTAAAAAGGTTAAAAGTGAAAAATCGACAGAACCAGGTTGTTTGAACTAGTACATGTGTGCGCATGTGCACAGATGTGAGACTTAATTATGCATTCAAATATTTAAAAGATGGTAAAAACATTATTGATACCTTTATCTTACATTCATTTCAAATATTTTCTTGAAGAAAATAACGTGGAAAAGAGTATCTAAACTCAAATGTGCTTTGTAAACGTACTTGTACATCTTCATATTGTTTTAAGGTACAAATTCCTGTAAACAGTGTTGTGTAGAAAGTAATGGAGATTGTTCTCCTACAACCAATAAAATGGAATGAATCAGTACCATCAAAGTGGGAGGCCTTGTGTAGGAGGATTTTGTGATGGTAGTGTGAGTATAATGTTCAGATAACGATATTTTTGTAACTGTCTTATTTTAGAGGAAAATACACAGTAACAATACAATAAATTGCTTTGATTCAATATTGTTTGCTTAAGGTCAAGTGGCAAGTATTTCATGTATATACAGATGAGAACTATCTAAACAGATCATTGCTGCATATTTATACATCCTGCACATCAGATACCTCCTCAGCCTGAGTGTTGATGGTGGACAGCAAAGACAGGTAACCACTTTCTGACCAGTCACCGGGCGTTTTACTGAAGAGATTGATTGATTGTAGTTTGCTTTATATTCAGTGACAAATTAATACATAGAATCACTGTATATAATTGATAAGAAATATTTGGAAGGGAATCTTATGCCAGCATCCCTGAACATTCTGGTGTGTATTATTATGACAAAACCTTATGATCCCAGAAACGTCTTCGAAACAGGAAGTAGAACGGAACAATGTCAGATCCTTGTAAGCTAAGTGTTAATACGTGATCTATATTTCAAACAGATCAAAAGCTCCTTTCCAATATTTTTACAAATGATAAAAATAGGCATTAAAGCACTTTGACAGTTTTTTATTTTTGATTTAGACTAGTTTGTGGTCACATTAACTTGAAACTTGGTGCATGTGTTCATTATGAAGTGAACGATTTGATATTTATGCCAAATTAGTGTTTGACGTACATTTCAAGATTCACTGAATGTGGAATAGTGTCATGTTTTATAGTGATAGGTTAATTTTGGATTAAGGCAGTTTGCAGTCACATTAACTTGAAACTTAGTGCACTATATAAATGACACATAGTTGAGAGGGTGATAGAGCAGATAGTTGTCCCTTGAAAAAACATTGTCAACCGAGGCTTCTATGTGTTATTTAATTTATTATACTGAATGTTTGGTTATTATTGTTTCTTTTAAATCTTAAATTGAAAGCAATAAACTATGAAGTCTTGTTTATAACAGCCATCCTTATAATAGATAAAGAGCACAATTGATCAAGCATCTCTACTACTACTACTAGGGGTGTTTAACAACCTTGACTACCCATGAGGGACTTGCACGGTCGGTTATCAAGCATCTCTGTGAAGGGTTATTATAAAATATATAAGCCATGTGACAGAGCAAATTATCACCCTTGTATTAACCAATCAAAATCTGGCATTTTGACATGAAGTATCATAAATGTTCATTATTAATTGAACTGTTTAATATATATGCCAAATTAGGGTTTTGACCAGGATTTCATGCAATACTTAACATGGATAGGTGATAGTGGGAGTGGGGCATGGTGGCATATGGACATATATTCTTATTTTCAAATGTCTGAGGATGAAGGAAAGCTGTAAATAAATGTTGTATTTAACTTTAAAATTGTTTTTTAGGGAAATTGTGAAAAGTCAGACCCACCTGTGATTAAAAGATTGTTTAGTGTGCTTGAATACTTCTCTGTAGATAAAATTGGTATGTTTATAGTAAAACTTACTGGTATCAGTTTGATACAGAACCCATTATAATTTTTTGCCTAGTAAGTCACTTGGGGACACTGATTAGCAAACTAAAAATACACTTTGCAAAATAACATTTTTTGAATTTGTGTAGCTGTCACATTCAGCTTATCATTCAGTTTCAGATGCAGATCCAGGATTTAAGAAAGGGGGGCCCAGGGCCCACAAACTAGGCAATGATTAGAGTTTAAAATCTGAAAAGTCTATGCATTTACTTTATATGTAGCTCCCAATGGTGGGCAGGGGGACACCTTGTTTTAAAATCAATAGAGAAACATATTCCACCACTGTTTCTTGTGCAGTATGATATTTCTCCTATATTAACAGTTAAATTTGAGATATTTAAAACATTTGGAAAGCCTCATGTTTGAAATTTAATAATTTTACTGCCTAAAGAGGAAAAATATCTTCTCACACTCAATGTTTATTTATTTCTCCTGTTTAACTTTTAACTTGTGTTCTCTCCTGTCCTCCTATAATTTTTCCAACTAGTGCTAGTTGTGTGAAAAATGCCATTTAATATTTGATAATTATTTTCAATTTTCCATAGTCCAGGGGGACACCCTGCCCTCCCCCTAAATTCACCTCTGAGTTTATTTTTCATTCAATCGTGAAATATTTCATGTGTTTTTCTACTCTAGAAATGCCTTTTGACCTTTTTGAAGTTTAACTTTGATATATTACTCATTTATAGCTAATAACACATTACACATTTTTAGTTTTTGACATCCATCCTTACTTAAGTATACAATAGTCAATTTCAAAATTAGTGTTATTCAAACAATAGTACTTAAACAATAGTACTTAAACCTTATTAGTGGTAGAAGTGGCTATGTACTGATATCTCTGTTCTATGTTTCAGCAATATTTATGAAGAATAATTTGGTATGGACAATACTTTTATTTTCTGCAATAATTTGGATCATAGCAATTGTACTTATAGAGCGTTATGTAAGTATAAAATTCAGGGGCATAACTGTCTGTCTATCTGTATGTACATATAAATAAAGGAAGGTATGGGGCAACCAGACTTGGGGTAATTGTAATTGTAATCGTTAATCAGCTGTAATTGATTACAATTTTTCAAGTAATCATTGTAATCATTAATCAGCCAAAAATCTGATTACATGTAATTTAATTTTAATCAATTACTTTTCAAAATACCCTGTAATCCTGATTACTTTTTCATTACATTCTGATTACAATGAAAAAAATCTTAAACTGTGTTTATGGTCAATAAATGAACCTTTTGTTATTCTTATTTAATAGATATTTAACATGTTAAGATAGTTTGGTTTACTTTATAAAGCATGTTAATTGATTTGTATACTTCAGTAAAAATAAACTGTTACAGTATTGAAAAGTCATCATTAGTTTAAGAAAAGACATATAATACAATTATATGTCTCTGGCCTTAGTAAAAGATATTGTATATAAATTCACAATTTAAAGATGTACATATATAAATTTCATAATAACTGTTATATTCAAGTAATACTTTTCTTTAACCCTGAATTTTAATCTTTAAATTTGTTAATATTGTGATTTTTGTCGACTTTGAATTATCAAGTAGGAAACCAATTAAGGTTTGTTTTTATTGCAATTACCAATTTAGTATAGCTTTAGGACAATATATATGATAAAATTTATTAATCAGACATGTGAAAATTTATCTTATTAGTACAAACTAAATTAAAAGTTGGACAAATATCTTGTTTAAAATATAAAGCAAATTTTTGTATGTATTGGACTGGACATTTAAAATGCAATGATTTTTAGTGCTTGTATTTTGTTTACAATTTGATTAAACAATTCATTTACAATTTTACATAGTTTTTAACTGGTAACTTTATTTCATCCATATTTTAACTTCCATAAACTGCACATTGAAATACATTTAAAGTCTGGAAACAGCAAACTCTTTATAAAGCTATATTCAATTGAAGTCAAAATAATTCAGAGATCAATGCATGATGATAAAGTGTAATGGTTCATACCCAGTGACACAATGTTCATGTATGTATGTTGTGAACTTTTGTGGTTTATTAAATAGATGAAGTTTGAAGTTATCATTTTATAATATATCAAACAAAATCCTTTCTAAAAAATGATATAGTTATATTAAACGCTTATTCATTCACATCATTCAAAATGTTTTTTTTTTAAATTCATTGTAATCAGATGTAATCATGATTACTTTGCCAGTGTAATCATTAATTTAATCAGACACTTTCAAAAATGATGTAATCATTAATTTCATTTAATCGTACAATTGACAAAGTAATTGTAATTTAATCAACAACATTGAAAGTAATCGGACCCATCTCTGGGGGCAACTGTCTGTGAGATGGCAGCTCAACAGTACAGTTTGACAAATTTCTATGGAAAGCAACATGGGAATTTTGTCTGTCCAGCCTTCCATCTGTCCCATTTTTGGTTGCAGTTTAGTTCAGGTAATAAAGTATGGCTTTATCACATCATTTGATATTTGAAAATGATGTTTTGTACTGTGAAACATGGGTCACTTTCAACTTTGACATTATGCATTATTGTTTTTCCTAAGTTATATCACTTGATTATGTGGAAGATAGCCAAATTGAAAATTTTTGTTGAATTTTATACAACTGCAAAATTTTTTTACGTCGTATAATCATGATAATGCTATGGTGTCGGCGTCGTCTGAGGACACATTTGGTTTCGGACAATAACTGTAGTTTAAGTGAATTGATCTCAAAGAAATTTTACCAGAAGGTTCAATACCACAAAAGAAGGTTGGGATTTTGGGGGTTATGGTACCAACTGTGTAGGAATAAGGGGCCAGAAAGGGGCCAAAAACAAGCATTTTTGTAGTTTCCAGACAATAACTTGTGTGTTAGTGTATAGATCTCTCAGAAATTGTACCACAAGGTTCCATATCACAAAGGGAAGACTGGGATTGAGTTTAGGGTAATTATTCCAAGGGGGAAAGGGGTTCAAAAGTTTGGGGATTCTTTTTTTCCAATTTTTTTTGGGGGGTTCATATTTTTTTCTTCAAAATTTTTGAAAATTTCAAATGATTGCACAGTATTGCACAATAGCAAGAAATCTTAAATTGCACAGTATTGCGCAATAGCAAGAAATCTTCAATTGAAAATAAATACAAGTCTTTTAACCAATTTCAGTGGGATTAATTTTTGGGGGTTCTAACCTTGTATTACTTTTTTGGATATTGGGCCCCATTTTTAAATTGGTCTTCATTGATCAGGTCAAAAGGGTCCAAAATTTAACTTTGTTTGATTTCATCAAAAACTGAATTATTGCGGCTGTATGATACCCTAAATCTTATTGTGCATTTAGATTTTTTATTTTGGGCCCTGTTTTCAAATTAGTCCATATTAAGGTTTGAAGGGTCTAAAAATTAAACTTTGTTTGATTTCAACTAAAATTAAATTTTTGGTGTTTTTTTATATGATGAATCTAACCATGTTGTTAGATTTTGGAAATCAGACTATTCTAGGTAAATTAAATGTCCCATTTCAAATTTTTAAGATCTTTGACCACATTGATTTTGTGTCAGAAACCTATATTATGTCAAAAATTTGATCACAATCCAAATTTAGACAGTATCAAGTTTGAATACTGTGTCCAAACTTGCCCCAACTGTTCAGGGTAAGACCTCTGCAGTCGTATCTGGCTGCACTCAGCTAAGCATTTTATTTTTCAAGTGTACCTACAATGTAAAGAACTGTGTTGTAAAAGAGGTATCTCTTGTGTCATTCTTGAGTTATGTCATATTTTTGGTTTTCCATTTGTTTGCTAAACCAAGTCATCTGTTTTGAGTATATATATCCATGTCTATATTTCTTTCATTCCACTTACAGTTGGTGGCCTGTAGTTGCTTAAATCTGCTTCATTTGGACACTGTTTGATAATTGTCTCATTGGCAATCCTAATCCTAAAATCTCCTTATTTTATATTGTGAGAATTATAATTTTACAACTTCAAACCTTAAATGTTCATTTTATAATTTAGAAACACTCAGGCCTCTAAGACCTACATTTTATGCTTTGTTTACATGGATGTAGTTTTTATTTGGTCATCATTGTGATATCAATTATTCTAACATTTACATAACATAATATAAGGAATTAAGATAATTTTGACCTACTTCATGGAAACTACATTTCTGAAACCATTTAAGCTGACTTTTTCCTACATTTATAAGTAAATATAAAAATAAGAAGATGTGGTATGATTGCCAATGAGACAACTCTCCACAAGAGACCAAAAAGAAATAGAACATTAATATAATGAAATATGTAGACAGCTCTCTCACAAGCAAAAAAACCCTAACTGTAAAATATAAGGGCATGCACTACAGGCACGGGGACACATTTTACTGCATCCACACAGCACTAGTAACAAACCCTGCAGTAAATATAAAAATAAGAAGATGTGGTTTGATTGCCGATGAGACAAATCTCCACAAGAGACCAAATGACACAGTAAAAGAAATAGAACATTAATATAATGGAATATGTAGACAGCTCTCTAACAAGCAAAAAACCCTAAAAAGCTCCTTTTTATAAAATCTTGACCTACTCCCTTAACGAGAGTAACTCTGTTTTATGATTTCATTGAGGGTTTTTTTGATCAATAGACATCAAGCCAAAAAAAAATAATACATGTGTTTCCGCTAACCCTACCTACCCTAATTTTTAGTGCCTTCCCTAACACTTTTTATGCCATTTTGGAACAAGCACTGTTAAAGTCAGACTGATTCCTTAGTAGTAACCAGCTAAAAAATGTTTGTAAAATAATATTGCCTACCTACCTACCCTATTTTTTGCAGCACTTTAGCGGAAACACATGTATTATTTGTTTTGGCCTCATCTTATTTTTCAATGATATTTTCACTGCAGTTATGATTTTAACAATGCAGCTGATATACAGTTTGGAAGTTTAAAATAACTGTTCTAGTTAATGTTTGAAAGGACTGTCAAGGAAAATTCTTGAGTACTGGCTTACTTTTTGAGATTTCTAAATTTAATTGATTTGATAAACTAACAAAGATAGTAGTTGTGGTGGATGGGAAAACAATTTGGAGGGGTTGATGATGGGAGTACTGATGAAGGTCAGTGCAAGAAACGTAAAATTAATTTTAAGAACAAATCTTTAAGGTATCAGTCAATCTCCATAACAGATCTAATATCTGTTCTGTTTATGCCTTCAATACTCCACTATCATATAGGTTTCTGTAATTTTGATAAGTTAACCAAATTTTATATTTACATTTATATTCTAGTCATGTTTCCGATCGTATAGATAGTGAGATGTGGTAGGGATGAGCTAACAAGAAACATTGTTCCCCTTGAATGTACATTCAGTAGTGTCAGCAGATGTCTTGCATTCAAAATAATGCTTGAAACAGATTTAATTGGGGTGAAGAAATTTAAAATTGTTTTCTGTATTTTATTTACTTTTACAATATATTCAAATATGAGGTAAAAAGCATTTATAAAAAACTTATTTTTAATTATTTTTTCAGGATCGAAAGAAATCTGAAGAAGATAAAGAAAGTATGGATTTAATGAATCATAGGGTAATCGTCTGTTAACTTTCATAAAAATCTTCTCTGAAACTATTGGGTCAAATCAGACTTGGCCACAATCATGGGGTATCTAGTTTTAAAAATTTGTCCGATGACCCTGCCTGCCAACCAGGACTAGAACATAGGGGTAAAATGCAAGTTCTGCCTATTATTTTGAAAACCGCTTATTTTGCCCTATAATGATGATTATAGATAGAATCTTTAAATAACAAGACAAGATCTACAAATAAGTCAACATGACTGAAATTGTTAGTTGACTCTATTGAAGTTATTGCCCTTTAATGAAGATTTTTCCCATGTTTGCCTGTTATTTTGAAAATGTTATAGATAGAAATTTTAAATAGCATAAATGATCAGCAAGACAAGATCAACAAATAAGCCGTATGGCAGAAATCTTCAGTTGACTCATTATTGGAGTTATTGCCCTTAAATGATAATTTTTGTCTCGCCTTGATGGAGTCAAAAAGCGAGACATAGGTATGCTGTTTCCGGCCTCGGCATCAACAATGTATTAGTTTGTGATTAGGTCTAGTTCATGGTGAACCACTAGTGGTAGGTCAATAATATTTGGTATGCAGTTGTATTAGCATTGGCACATCTCATTAACATAGAGATTATTTGGCCCCGCCCCCTCAGTCAAGGTCTATTGACTTTGAAACTTTTCATAGTTTACATGTATTAGTTTGTGATTAGGTCAATTTATGGAGAACCACTAGTGGTAGGTCAATGATATTTGGTATGCAGTTGTATAAGCATTGGCATATCTCATTTCCATGGAGATTATTTGGCTCCGCCCCCTTAGTCATGGTCTATAGACTTTGAAAATTTTGGTAAGTTAACAAGTATTAGTTTGTGATTAGGTCAGTTCAAGGGGAACCATTAGTGGTAGGCCAATGTTAATTGGTGTTCAGTTGTATAAGCATTAGCACATCTCATTTCCATGGAGAATATTTGGCCCCGCCTTCTTAGTCATGGTCTATTTACTTTGAAACTTTTGCTTAGTTTACATGTATTAGTTTGTGATTAGATCAGTTTAAGATGAACTGCTAATGTTAAGTCAATGATATTTGGTATGCAAATTTATTGGCATTTGCAAGTATCGTTTCCATGGAGATTATATAGCCCACCCTGATCATGGTTCATTGACTTTGAAACTTTTACATAGTTTACAAGTTAATGTTTGTGTTTAGGTTTGTTTAAAGGGAACCACTTATAATAAGTCAATGGTATTTGGTATGCAGTTGTATTAGCATTGGCACATCTCATTCCATGGAGTTGTTTACTTTGAATATTTGCATAATTTACATGTTAAAGTATTGCTATTTTAATTTCAACATTTGCATTATCAAAATTACAAAAAGGCGAGACATATCTCTGTGATAACAGTTTATTAACATTTTTTGGCATTTTTTGCAAGGACTGACATTCTATCTTGAAAACTATAATAGATAAATAGAAACTTTTAAAAGGAAAATTATCAATAGGATATAAGATCTACAAATAATTATCATGAATTAAATTGTCAGTGTTAACTCTTTATAGAGTTATTCCCCTTTAATGATGATTTGTACTAAAGAGTGGCCATTGTTGAAGATGCAGGTGAGCGACACAGGCTCTTTAGAGCCTCTAGTTCAATTACTCATTGTTTATATGTAAAATATAAAAAAGATATAGAATAAGGAAAAATATTTTTGGAACAACAAATTGCAACAACCGCAGGAAACTGACTGAATTTTTGTATGTCTTTTGAAAAGGACATATTTATGGTATAGTTATCAATTCATTATATACAAGGATCTGGAAATTTTTTCACCTTAAATTTTGGTCATTTTTAGAAAACTTAAAAGTTGGTGCCCTTTTTCAAACAAAGATTGTCAAATCACATTACTGACTATGCTCATACAGTCAAACTCGAAGCATTAACGAATTTCCCTACCGTTTTCCTAAAAATCGTTCACGAGCAATTAAGGGAAGGCAACAGTTTAAAAATGAAATGATTTTAATGACTCAAAACGATAAATTTCTCAGACATCGCCAACGTTTCTTTTGATTTTGAAGACAAAATTAAATCCGGATGTTTTGCGACAATACTAAAATGAACTATTCCGGACTCATTTCCAGGATTAGTTTTGTTTATCAAATTCACAGGAAAACAGCGGCTTTTTAATTTTTTACCTATTAGTGTTTGAATATTAATGATAATAGTTGCACTTGATTAATTTAGCATGAAATCATTTTGAATTTACGATTTAGTGTCTAATCTGCGAAGAGAATTTCAAGCATGCGTATTACATAGTAAACAAAGCACGTGTGTTAGCAGTGAAAAATATTTTTTTCTACGTAAATTAAATCAAGTTTTAATTTAATTTTAAATCAGAATTGACAATTGTCTTAGCTGAAAAGTAATTTAATAATGAAGACAGTTGTTATGGAATTTTAATTTCTTTATAATATTAGTTCTGAGCTTGTGATCAATAGCCAGGTAAAGAGATTAGCGATCATTAGCCAATATTTCCTAGAGGCATTAATATAGCTATTAGGAGGGCCCTCAGGATTATAACACTGTACTGGAGTGGCAGTTTTATTAAAGGAAAGGGATAACAAAACAAAAACAAGTTCAAAATGGCGATTTAGAAACTCGATCTCAACGAAATGACCGAAATTATTTCTGTTCAAAAATAAAATTTGTCCTAAATCCCAATTACTTGTTTAGGACAAATACTTTCATTTTAGGACAAGACTGGCAAATATAACCATTTCAGGACCCTTGATTATATATGTCTGTCTGTCTGTCTGTCTGAAAATATTTCATAAAAAGTAGAAGCATTGAGCACGACAGTCTATACATATTATCCATGTTCATTTCAAAAAACTTATCAGTGATACATATACTCAGATATTTAAGTTAAAAATGATGTGTATGTGTATATAAACCTAGTATACCATACTTGTCAACAAAATTACAGTACATATTTATAGCTGTGCATGTTGCATGAATCTTATGTGGTATGAATTGATACAATGCAATGTTCAACTTTTAGTTCCCACTGCAAAATGAATGCGTTCTTTACCTTTCAGTGCTCATAAACTTGAATGTTTAAAATGTTATAGGACTGTTTGCATTGAAAATGGAGTATTTCTATCACATATTTGATAATAATTCAAACTTGCTTTGATCAAACTTTGATGTAAGGTTCTATGAAAGTTATGCTTTCGTTTTTTACAATTTACATTTTGCTGAAAGGAAATGTGAGCTTTTGCCATCGCTTGGCGTCCATTGTTATCCGTCCGGTGTAAACTATTTCAAAAATCTTCTCCTCTGAAACTACTGAACAAATTCCAACCAAACTTAAGCTGAATGATCCTTAGGGTATCTAGAATAAAGTTAGTGTTTTATTTTCTATTTTCTCAAAAAACATGGCTGCCATGGCTAAAAATAGAACATAGGGTAAAATGCAGTTTTTGACATATCTCAAAAACTAAAGCATTTAGAGCAGATCAGACAAGAAGTTAAAGTATTCATTAGGTCAAGGTCTACCTGCCCTGAAATTATCAGCCAAATCAGGTATCTGAATTTTGGTTATTGCCCCTGAATTAATGATTTTAAGGAAATTTTGCAGTTTTCGGTAATTATCTTAAATATTATTATAGATAAATATAAACTGTAAACAGCAAAAATGTTCAGCAAAGTAAGATCTACAAATAAGTTTTCTATGACCAAAATTGTTAATTGACCCCTTAAGGAGCTATTGCCCTTTTAAGACAATTTTTCACAATTTGTTCATCTAGTTTGCTTACTTTTAAAAATCTTCTCCTTTGAAACTGCTGAATCGATTTCAGCCAAAAAAAAATGGGCTGAATGAGTTTCAGAATATCTAGTATAAATTTTATATTTTATTTCCTTGTACATCAAGAAACATAGCCATTATGGCTATAATTACACCTTATATAAGAATGCTGGATTTTGATTGGTTGGTAGCCAGTTTATTTTTCGCATATTCTAGCCTTTTTTTCTCATTTCAAACGAATTTGCATGTTTTTCACCACTGCCTGTGAATTTGCCTCAAATTCCCTCTATGCCGTGGTATTTGCCATTTTGGATATTCCTTTTTTACCCTCGCGAGCCTCTTCCCACCAAAATTATTGGATTATGACGTTACATAAAGACAGCGATAACCCGTATAAGTACGTGTATAATTCCCGCGGTATTATGATAGTATCTGCTTATCCTCAAAATAATGCATAAACATGTTTATGGATTACAGCTTACTAGTAAAAAAATAGTTCCTTTCACCAGTACATAGCGTTTCAATCAAAATCTATTCGGTGTAATTAAACAGATATATCATGTTATGGAGGGGTATTTGCGAAAAATACCAGTCTTGGGACCTAATTTCCATTGCCTAGCGGCTCGGGAAATTTAACAGTCCCTCGACTGGTATTTTTCGCAAATACCCCTCCATAACATGATATATCTGTTCAAAATGGAACATAGGGATAAAATGCATTTTTTTGCTTTTGAAGAAAATATGACAGATACAAAGAACATTTAAATGGCATTTTAAAGCCACTCATTAATATATACTGAAAAGCAAAAATAATCATTGATAAAAAGCTTTAAGCAAAAAGTTAAAGGTGAGGGATTCAGGCTCTTGAGAACCTCTTGTTTTATCATTATGGAAATTTTTTTAACTGTCATCATTATGAACTTTTTTTACTATAAATGAACATTATTTCAGATGTATGCCAATTTTTCACTATAAAACTTAGAAGAATTGGTATGATTGTCAATGAGACAACTCTCAACCAGAGACCAAATGATGTAAAAGTTAAGAGCTTTAGGTCACAGTTAACTTTCTAGTATTCATTTTTTTTTTAAATGAGTGAATCTAATATACCTGTACACATTGAAGGAAATTGATTAATATTGCATCATATAAACAAGAAAGTAGCTGTTTTAAACTTTATTTTAATAAAACAAAAGTGAATTTTAAATAAAAACACTTGCCTATTCCTAACTGACATTTAATGACTAAGCATATCTAACTGGCGATTTTTTCTATGCAATTAACTGAAAGGCTTCTAACCAGGCTATGCAAATATCCAGGTTTTGTAAACATAACTACGCTTTTTGTTCTCCTAGTATAATTGCTACTGATACAGTATTTTTCAACTGTTTTCTTTTCAGGGGAGGGGAGCACGAGTTATTCTTCGTAGAGATGATCCAGCTATAACAAATTTAGGCACTAGAGTTCTTAAACCACGTATGAGACGTGAAAGAGGAAGGGCAGAACTAGAAGACCTAGCAGCAGAATCTGGTTTCCGGTGACTTAAGAAATATGAATTGAAATCCAGTTTTGCTCAACAAGGCAGTACCTGATAGTGTTCAGATCGATGCTAATGAACTTAACTGTGGCAATATTTATGTCTGACAGCAAAATGTTTTACAAGTTGAATTTTGAAAACTTTGTTAGTTCTCTGATCTTTAGATACAATATAGTGGGTTATTTACACTGGCTGCCAATGGCTTATTTCGTTTCTTTATTTTGGTATAAAAAATAAACTTAAATAAATCAGAAAATATTTTGAGCAGAATTATTTTGCTTATTTATTGCTAGCAACCTATTTTTTTATTATACACTCATATATTAATCAAGTTTTGATAACTCAGTTAATAAGAAAGTCATGTTTCGATTTTTATACCAATATAAGATTTAATTTTTGTCTGCTGTTTGCTTCAAGTGTCAAAGGTGAATATTGTGTTAAACTTTGGTACATTTTGTATTCAACTAATGGTAAAGGTGAGAGAAAATTAAGAGATATTTTACCAGATGGAGAAATTTGACCTCCCACATTCAGTTGATTGATCTTAAAGCAAGGGATGGGGGTAGGGTGGGGAAGATTTCAAAATACATGTATGGTAACCAAGGATGTATTGATTGTCCATTTAATGTTCTTTCTATTGAAGATGTATAGACATAAACAATGAAATACATGTTTAAATAAGTTAAACAAGGCTTACTGTGTTCTGAATGAGGATTTTTAACTAAACATTTAACTATCCTTGTGAGGGCTGATCATGAAAAATTTTAATAACAGTATTACCAACCATAGATGAACTTCTGAACGCTTTCTTGTGAAAGTGTTACACCATATTCAGTGTCTATTAATGAGAATAACAAAAATGTGATTGTGCAGTGTTAATTGTTTGTACCTCATTTATTTGTCTTGGCAGCAAAGATCATACATATTTAACATAATTATACCCCTGCTTTAAAAAGGGGGGGTATACTGTTTTACCTCTGTCTGTCCTTCCGTCAGTCCATCCATCCATCCATCCATCCATCCGTCAGTCCGTCCGTCCCATGAATATTTTCGTCGCATTTTTCTCAGAAACTACTTGACAAGGATTTCTGAAATTTGGTTTCAGGGTTTATATAAGTAAGTTACACCGTGTGATGCGTTTTCAGATTCATCACTCAACAACTTCCTGTTTACTGAACGCTTGTATTATTTTACACCTGATAGCAAAGTTGAAAATTTTCGTCGCATTTTTCTCAGGAATTACTTGACAAGGATTTCTGAAATTTGGTTTCAGGGTTTATATAAGTAAGTTACACCATGTGATGCGTTTTCAGATTCATCACTCAACAACTTCCTGTTAACCAAACACTTGTATTATTTTACACATGATAGCCAAGTTGAAAATGTTCGTCACATTTTTCTCAGGAACTACTTGACAAGGATTTCTGAAATTTTGTTTCAGGGTTTATATAAGTAAGTTACACCGTGTGATGCATTTTCAGATTCAACACTTAACAACTTCCTGTTTACCGAACACTTGTATTATTTTACACATGATAGCAAAGTTGAAAATTTTCGTCACATTTTTCTCAGGAACTACTTGACAAGGATTTAATGAAATTTGGTTTCAGGGTTTATATAAGAAAGTTACACTGTGTGATGCGTTTTCAGATTCATCACTCAACAACTTCCTGTTTACCGAACACTTGTATTATTTTACACATGATAGCCAAATGAAAATTTTCGTCACATTTTTCTCAGGAACTACTTGACAAGGATTTCTGAAATTTGGTTTCAGGGTTTATATAAGTCAGCTATACTGTATGATGCGTTTTCATATTCATCACTCAACAACTTCCTGTTTACACCGAAATATTTCGGCGGGGGTATCATCAGTGAGCAGTAGCTCACAGTTTTACTTGCTTTCAGATGGAAAATTTAGTGACTAGTCACAAATATTGCAACCCAGGCTTTTGAGACTGACCTATTATTTAGTATTATCTTGCACTGGAAATTCTTAGAAAATGAAAAAATCTAGATGATACATTAGTTAATATCATTTTTTCAAAATTGTGGCTTTAAGAAAATGTATATATTTGCTTTGTTTTTGATGACACAACTTATCTGTTAGGGCTATTCCATAAAATGTATGTGGGAGGGTAGGAAGGGAAGTTTAATTATTGAATGTGGGTCTTTTTTCAGTATTCGTCTATTACCATTATGCATAATTATCTAAAAAATGGTTCTTGGTTGTAGGGATATTTTGAAAGTCCCTTCCTACCCTCCCACATACTTTTTAATGGAATAGCCCTTACTTCAGGAGGTAGATTTGTCAAGTTGTGGTAAGTAAATGGATAATTTCAAAAAGTTTTCGTTTTCATTTAAGTCAATATCCCGGATGAAAATTTTGATCATTGAGTCAGTTAGACTACATGAACTTTCTGGATAAATTCCATTTTTATAAGAATTTCATCAGGACTTATCATCATCAACTAAAATTTACAAATTTCATCAGGACATTTAGGGAGAAAGGTGGGCAAATGCCTGGTGTCTAACTGAATTATAATTCAAAGTTTGATTTTACAGTACTTTATAGATTACTTCATTATATATTATAGGGAAAATATGTCAGTTTTTACTGCTATTTATTTGAATCAGGACATGACATGATTTACTAGTATTTCCATGCATCAGTTATCTTTTTCACTTTGTTAGTTATACAAATGGATGGAGAGAATCCTTTTTTTTTTAAAGTTGCTTATAATGGAATCAAGTGTAATGATGTTTTATTTTCCTTGTCAGTCTCTGATTTGAAATAAGTATGATTTTGACGATATAAATTTGATTAACATATTACTATTATATCATGTATTGTATTATGTCAACTTTATAACTTAACACTGTATAAACCTGACAAATTGTAGACAATATGTACTTAACACTGTATAAACCTGACAAATTGTAGACAACATGTACTTAAGTGTGTTCCACAATTTGTACAAAGTAGTTTTTTGGTGAATCTTTCTGTATTAACATCAAATGGTATAAAAAAAAATATTCATAAACTTTTAAATATGTATCCAAATTGGTTTATTCGCAAGATTCTCTGTTATCAATAATCACTTTCTGAGGTAAGTAGGACACACACTTATAAAAATGAACCTTATATTCAACCTAACTAGGATTAAGATTGTGCCATATTTGCAGCAGATTTTCCCCACCTTATTATTAATAATAACATGTGTATGATAAACCATAATTTTCTAATGTGCAATTTTTCATTGTGAGGTTGTGCTATTCATTTTAATAGTTTCATTTATATTCCACCCAGTTTTCGTCCGTGTATCAGTACGCATTTACCCCCAAGGCACAATAGAAGAAAAATATTAATTTATATGATTTTTTAAACTGGCGTTTTTTTGCTGCAGGATGAAAGATTCATATATGCCTTATTTTTCATGTACAATTGCATTTGCTCAGAATTAATAAATGTAGGAATCTGTGACCAACTTAATTCCCTTAATGAAAATTTATTTTCTTTAATAGCATCAACCTAGAGAAAAATAAATTGGAAATCGGGCACATGGAATTTTTTCACAAAAAGTGTTTTTAAGAAATATCTTATTTGCACTGATGAATAATTTTTATGTACCTGTCACAAAGTATCTGGGCATCAGTTTTACCCAATTACATTTAATCTTCCGTCAGTTATTTCAAAGTATTACAGCTATCCACATCACTTTCATTTTGTCTACATTGGCCTTTTTTATTGTAATTGCAGAATGATTTGTCATAGAGTAAATATTAGTTTTGTTTCTGTTACCAGCTTTGACAGAATTTAGAATGTGTTGGACTAAATTTAACAAAAGTTGTATTTGTCTGTGTATTGATAAGTACATCCCGAGTTCCTGTTTCTATTTGGTTGAAATACTTTTCAAAGAATCATTGCATTTTTCATATCTTACTTAAAGGGGGAAGGGAACATTTGTGTTGTAGTAATATATTTATTCAGCTAGGGTTCTTTCTTTTTTCGATGGATAATCCTGAATATGAATGAAATATTTGCCACAGGATGTTAAGCACATAACAACCAATCAATCTTTTTCCAGGAGTGGTTTTTGTTTCACTGATTGAAGTGTTGAATTATTACAACACATGTTTGCTCATATATTTATTTTATATTTTTATACATTTTTAGATTTTCTATCATTTTAGACACCTTTGTTCATGTCTTATGTATACAAGTGCTATCATGTTTATTTAATATATTTATTTCTAGTTAAATGTTTATTCATTGTTTTATGAAATAAAATACGGATGAATGATTATTTCTGTTTGAAAAACTCATCAAAGATACCAGGCTTATAATTTTGTACGCCAGACAAGTGTTTCATCTACAAAAGACTCACCAGTGACGCTTGAATAAAAAAACTTAAAAGTCTTAATAAAGTCTTAAGTTTAGAGATAGAAGGGTATTTTGATTCACAACCCTGAGATAAAGAATAGAAACCAAGATTACGGTTAAGGTCAAAGAGAAATCAACCAAACAACAAAGATCAAGCAAGAACAATTATACAGAGTTACATGTATTACATATTTTAGCCAATGTAAAGAACAGCTAATCAAACCTTAAAGTAGGGTCTAAGGAACTGTTGAAAAAAGCTTGAATGCATGAAACAAAAATCTATGAAATACTTGCAGATGACCTCAGCTTTTTTCCCTTGGTTTGTTTATTTAGGATTTATCAGTTTTGAAATGCTGTTGGCTCATAGATTTGCTTGTTTTGAACATTGGTTGCCTCATAGATAAACTTCATTTCAAAGGAACAGAACTTTTATTGCTGATCTTTATCTCTTTATCTTGATATTTACTGAAAGGTATCAAGCAACAAACCTAATAAGAGGTGACACCTTATAAAAAGACGATGTCTGCAAATTATTTTGTCACTTGGTTAGGCCAAAAAATAGACAGCCCTGAAAACTGACTGGTTACGGTATATAGCAGTCTAGTTAATTTTATGAAAAACAGCTAATGTAACATCATAACTTTAATTTACTTTGCAAATTTGCATATGTATTGTTTTACATGCTGGGAATTTGGATACCGAAGTCTGGTGATCTGAAATGGAGGTTTTCATATCCAAATTAAAGCTTTTATATTTGTGTGTCTGTTACCAAGATGATTTTTCCAAATTTTTCATGAAGCATAAAATGAACCTTTGGAGTTGGATGATTGATGATTTCAAATTCCTTTGAAAGTAATAAACTTGCTGATTAATTATGTTCTTGTTCTCTTGGAGAAAGATGGTCTCATAACCTACACACACATTCATGAATTAATGTTTTGTTTGCTCACTCACTGAAAATTATTCAATATCTGAATTCTGAGATTAGCTATGTTCATTATTACATTACAAAAAGATGTTGATATTAGGGTAAAATACCTTTTTAGCTCCCCTAACCCAAAGAGTTGAAGTGAGCTTTTCTCATCACTTGGCATCCATTGTTGTCTGTTAATTTTTACAAAATATTCTCCTTTGAAACTACTGGACCAAACAGAACCAAACTTATCCACATTCATCCTTGGGGTACCTAGTTTAAATGTTTGTCCAATGATCCAGCCTTCCAACCAACATGGCTAACATGGGTAAATATAGAACAAAGGAGTAAAATGCAAATGTTTGTTTATTATCTTGAAAACTGCTATAGATAGAAAAAATCTGACAATACAGAAATGTTCGAAAAGTAAAGATCTACCACCTGCCTAGTTACAAAAAAATCCTTTTATCAGTTATTGCCCCAAAATAACATTTTTTTTGCCTATTATCTTGAAACCTTTAATAGAGCATAACTTTACATGGCAAAAATAATCAGGACAAGATCTACAAATTTGTAAGAATGGCAGAAATCTTAAGTTTTATAAAATTTAACACTACAAGGTATGGGGAAAATCTGATTCAGAATATTTTTTTTTGTCTTCTGCTTGACCAAGGATTTGTATACATGTATATACAAATCCTTGGCTTGACCAGAATATTTTTTTTTTCATCAAATTGGGGATCAGAATATCTTTTTAGGAAAAAACCATAATGTCATAACAGTACAGGAAGGCATGGTCTTGTAAAACCCAAGGATTTGCATACCTGCAGAATTTTGATGCAAAAAAAAATATTGATATCACTTCAAACCAGAAATTACTTCATATTGATGTTTATTCCCCCAAATACCAGTTGCATTGTGAACAATTAACAACACTAATTAATAGCCTTTTCATTAAGTTTATAAGCTACGCAGAATGATTTGAAGGACAATTTTTATATTTCCCGCGTAATTAATAATCAGAGTAGCCTTCCATTATTTTCGGAAGCCCTCACGATTTAACAATAAATAATGGCTTCTGCTACTGGGAGGGTTGATGAACTTGTGAAAGATTATTTGATTTATCGTGGTTTGACGACTACATATAGAACATTTGAGGCAGAGTTAAAAAACGAGAAAGAAAAGGGTCTCAGGGTAAACATTTTGGATTCCGTGATAATTTTAACAATGAAATCATAAACACCGATCGTCATACTCTCAGTTTCGATTTTGTTAGCTTTCCTAAGTGTTTCCCTAATTTTCCCTGATTCAATGTTCAATGCACTCGTCTGTTAAATGAAATATACGTTAATGCATCACAGCAATTTTAACAAATACATATATATCAAATTGGTGACCAGTAAAAGAGAGGCAAAACATACCACCGTTAGGGATATAATTTCAAACACAAGTCGAAAAAAAAAAACTGACAATGACATGGCAAAAAACGAAAAACGACCAAATGACAATTAACAGTTCCCTACTAACTATATTAAGATTTTTTTTTTATGAACTTTAACTACCTCACCTTAAAATGTTTAATCCTTGCTTTTACGACAGCAAGCCCTTCTTTAATAAGAGATGGACTTACAACTAATTTGAGCCTTTAATGAGGGGCGTAAAGGGGGTATCTGCACAGAATGACGCGAAATAAAATTGCCATTTCACGATGAAGGAACAAATAAAATTCCTTGCACGTTGATCTTTTTACCGATTTCACGAAACACAGTGAATAACGAACCTTTCACGGCTGCACGTGAAATAAAATGGCAAAACACATTGCACGAAAATAACCCTTTACCACCCTCTTTAATTTATGTACATTTGTGTATAGTCACCAATTGCCATTGGACCTTAAGCATGTTGAGCAAACAACAAGTGTTCAGTTGGAAAGACATGACAAACCTGATCCCACTACCATGTACCTTAAAATCAGTAAACCTTGACCTAAAGATGCTGATCTACTATATGATGCAGTCTGGTAAATCCGCTCACATAAGGCTTTGACCGTATGTATTTCTGCTTAATGATATACAAATTGTATCAAATTTAACATAAATCGATTCACTGACAAATCAACTTTGAGTAGTTTATCTCATTTCCCAAAAAATATCTGAAATAAATTGTAAAATCATCAAAACAATTGGGTCATCCGTGTTTTTATCGGAAATGTGTTTGTGCGGTAAATCCGCCCATGGACAGTTAATATGTATGGAGGGCCAGTTGATCACATATTTATGAAAGGAAAAGGTGATCTATCAATAGACCACTTATAAAGGGATTCCAGACAATCTAAAGAAAAAAAATTTCAAGGCAGAAACAAGTTTTGTAAGCAATAATAGATTATCGTTAGCTTTAGGAACTGTATTATATATATCACTAGATATTTTCGTAATAAAGAATTTTTCCTTAACATTTGACATGCAGTAATGATAAGTACAGTTCCTATGAATAAGATAGCAGACGAAATATTCACGGAAGTGACAATTATGAAAATAAATTGGAGTGGGCGGGTTTACCGGACGGACAGAATTACCTGACACTTCTGTAGACATAACATTATCTACCCAATTAAAGTTGCAGTTTGCTTAAGTGTTGTTGTTAATTAAGCGATATTTTGCAATGAAATATTTATTTTATTGTTTGTATTTACAAATACATGTATATATTTTACATGCACGTATATTATCATGATTATGACACTGTAATGATTTTATATGGTTGTGTGTGTTATATTACCTGAATATAATACTTCTAGGCTTGAGTCATCTAGTTGATCGTTCGTCTAAGGTAGGGATTTCCGATCGGGATTACAACTGGGTTATGACTGTCATATAAACAATGGGAAATCCCTTAATTCCATGACGTGATGTAGTAGTCTTCCAAATGGACGTTAATACATAGTAAAGCTAAGTAATATAGTTAAAGTCAACTGATGTTATACCATTGTTCATAACAATACATTAAATGTTTTGATTGATTGATTGATTGTTTGTTTTTTGCTTAATAGCAAGTGGCATATATATATATGTAATGCTTATTTTAGAAAAAAAACAAATAAACAATAGATATAACAGGTAGACTATGCAAATTCGATTTATCTGTATGAATTAAGGGACATGTATACAAGTTGGGGAAATACAGGCAGTTTGGATACCTCTCAAAGAGTTGTTGCAAATTTTCTTTAACATGCAGACCTTTGCAATTTAACCAATAAGAGGCATCTTGTCTTCAGTCCTCATTTTGACTGAATGTTGCTGCACATTTGTTCATCCAGCACTGTAAAACATATGCCCTTTTGTGAGGAGTTATTCCCCTTGCAGAGAAACTGGGACCTGTGTCTTGACCCTGAAAACTCCACCAACTGCCGCTACACATTCTCCCTTTAACTCTATTTTTTTAGGTCACCTGGCTGAAAGGCCAAGTCAGCTTTTCTCATCACTTGGCGTCCGTATTCTCTTCTGAAACTACAGGGCCATATTTAACCATACTTCGCCACAATCATCATCTACAAGGCCATGTGAGCTTTTGCCATCACTTGGTGTCTGTCTATCATCTGTCATCATTCTCCATGGCCTTACGATCGTCCATTGTTGTAAACTTTTAAATAAATCTTCTCCTCAGACCTCTGAAAGTACTGGGCTTAATGCTACCAAACTTAAGCTGCATGTTCTTCAGGGGTATCAAGTTTAAAAATTGTATCCAGGGATTTGATCTATCAACAAAATTTAAAATCATCAGTTGACCCCTTACAGTAATTATTGCCCTTGAAAGACCGTTTTTACCTGAATTTTGCATTTTTTGCTGATACATTAATTAAAAGAGAGATATCGTAAAAGCCGAAATTTTCTACGAAATAAGATACTAATAAGATGACATGGCAAAATCATCAATTGAATCCTTATAAAAAAAAGAAACATGTTTGTTTTATCAAACCAAACTGTTCAACTGGTCAGAAATTTTAAAGAACTGCTGTAGAAAAGTAAGTTGTGAAAGTGTAAGGTGATGAATAAAACACACTTACAATCTTATTTACATTTTTTTAGCAATTCAAAAATTACTACCTGTCTGTCACCTTTCGCATAATAAAAATACAATGTAACGATATGTATAGAAATTCTTTGAATGATTTTCATAATATCGATGAAGTGGAATTAAAGTCTAAAAAGATTGCAAGTTTGCCTTATTTTATAACCTTGCATTTTCACGACACAACTTGTTTTTCTACAGCAGTTTGTTAAAATTTCAGACCAGTTGAACAGTTTATTTTGATAAAACAAATTGCAATTTGGTCAGAATTTTGAATAAACTGCAATAGCTGGAGAGCAACACTTACAGTCAAATCACAGTAATATCGCTTCAAACTAAAAATTACAAGAATTGATGTCTATTCCCCCAAATACCAGATGCATTGTGAAGAATAAATAACATAATTAAACATGCACATTGTTTTATAACATTCATTTACTTTACTGATGAATTTCAACATAAATCATACATTTTCTTTCAATAAACCGATGTTTGTTTTTTTTTAATTTTTACATATTTTTACTAAACATTTGATTTTTTTATAGGCTGATCGTATTCTAGAACAATTACAGACATATGTTGTAAACTATGATCTTTCTAATTTACGAGAATATTGGAGTTACTTGAATCAAAGACTGTTTAGTCGCCTTGAAACAAGGTATTTAAGCAGTGTACGAAAATTAGAAGTAGGATTGTTAAAATTTTATCTGGTCAATGCTCAACAACTTAACAGACATGACAGAGTGACTGATTTCTTTGAAAAGATGACACCAGAATTACAGAATCAAGCAGAGTTTAAAGACTGGTTTGGTATGTTTTCTTTTTCACAATCTATGAGTAACAATGCAATCTTTGTAATATTCATGATATGTTTTTAGTACTCATAGCATGTGTGTTAATACTGCATTATGAAGCAGGGAAATCAAAAGTTGTTGCAAATTTTTTTGCGGTCTGACAATATTTATGATTTGAAAGATGGATGAACAGAGAGACATTACATGAATACTGTTATTTACACATTCTTACACTAAAGAGGGAAGTGTTGGAATAATTAAAAAAAAATCAGGATAATTTTACAAAATGTATGGAATACAGAAATATAACCAATCTGATTAAAAAATATTAAAAAGACATATTCTAAACTTGTATGTTTCGCCTATGTGAGTCTTACTTCACAAAAGAGAGGTGAAAGATCCCAAAGGGACATTCAAATTCATAAGTTGAAAAATAAACTGACAATGCCATGGCGAAAAAAAAAAAAAAACCAACAGACAAACAACAGTACACAAAACACAACATAGAATATTAAAAACTGAGCAACACGAACACAACATTCAAAATAATGGATGACAGTAAGTGATTTTTTTTTATAATCAGAATGATATGCTACATATGTATATATATATATATATATATATATATATATGTCTGTCATATTTGTTTTGTTATAAATTAGACTGTTAGTTTTCTCAGTTGAATTGTTTCATATTTTTCATGTCTGGGCCTTTTAAAGCCGACTATACGGCATGGGTTTTTCTCATTGTTGAAGGCCATCAGTTGCCTATAATTCCTTACATCCACTTTATTTGAATTTGGTGGATAGTTGTCTCATTGGCAATCATACCTCATCTCCTTTTTTTTATATTTAGTATTTACTATTAAACCATAAAAATGATTAATGTAACCATATGAAAGTATATTTGATACATTTTTTTTTAATTTTACAGCCTTTGCATTCATGAAGAATCCAGAAGAACACAGTAATTTTTCTATGTATTTCACCAAACAGTGGCAAGATACTTTCTTCCTATCACTGTATAACTTTCTAAGTGTTATCATACAGACTATGCATATCCTTTTTGTTGTACAAAATATCACATTTACCACTTACTGGTTTGTTTGCATACTATTGGATATTAAGGTTCAGACTCAGCTAAAAAAGTTGATTTATAACATTTGTTGATGATAATTTTAAAAGCAAAATTTAACCTAGTTAGTGTGAATTCTTAAATTATGGTTGTAGATTTTCTTAATTATAAATTAAAAAATACTTACAAGAACTGTGAATGCAACAAATATTTTATTATACATGTACAATTTTGTTATTCAGCAATTAATCAGTTGGAGGAAAAATCATATTATGAAAATTGTCCTTAATGATAATAAAAAATTATATTATCTGTATGAAAATAAGAAGATGTGGTACGATTGCTAATGAGACAACTCTCTGTATATGAATTAAATAATTAAATAACATATCAATTTTTATTTGATTTAAAAGAGATTAAGAGTGTCAATGAAAACACAACCCTACAACATAACCAAACAACACAACCAAACATCACAACCAAAAAACACAACCCTACAACATAACCAAACAACACAACCAAAAAACACAACCCTACAACACAACCGAACAACACAACCAAAAAACACAACCCTACAACACAACCAAAAAAAAACCTTACGACACAACCAAACAACACAACCAAAAAACACAACCTTACAACACAACCAAACAACACAACCAAACATCACTACCAAAAAACACAACCCTACAACATAATCAAACAACACAACCAAAAAATACAACCCTACAACATAACCAAACAACACAACCAAAACACAACCCTACAACATAACCAAACAACACAACCAAAAAACACTACCCTACAACATAACCAAACAACACAACCCTACAATACAACAAAAAAACACAACCCTACAACATAACCAAACAACACAACCAAAAAACAACCCTACAACACAACCAAACAACACAACCAAAAAACACAAATCTACAACACAACCAAACAACACAACAAAACATCACAACCCTACAACATAACCAAACAACACAACCAAACATCACAACCAAAAACACAACCAAACATCACAACCAAAAAAACACAACCAAACAACACAACCAACCATCACAACCAAACATCACAACCAAAAAACACAACCCTACAACACAACCAAACAACATAACCAAACAACATAACCAAACAACACAACCAAAAAACACAACCCTACAACACAACCAAATGCAGTATGAATGATTAGTGATATACTGAATATTTGGATAGTTTTGAATCACATATTTTTTTAAATATTCATATAAAATAAACAGGCATGATATTTTATGCATGCTTCTCAAAGCAATATTATGGGAGTTTGTGTAATGGAATGATGGGCTAGCATTATTGGCCTTTAAAATTTAAACAACAAAATGTTTACAACTAAAGTGAAAATAAACTTGAAAGATGTACAGTACATATATTCATACTTTAAAGAAGTTCTGTACATGTTATCATTCTTGAAAGAAGTTATGTACATTATTCATACTCGAAAGATGTACAGTACATGTATTCATACTTGAGACAATGTACAATACATGTTTTCATACTTGAGTTTATGTTATTATACTTAAATGATGTACAATGCATGTATTATAGGATTAAACGCCTTTTTAAAGGAATTTATGGGTGTGAAGGACTTTTATGATATGTTTGTGAGTGACTTGGTCCAGTTTATACACCAATAAATTCCTTTAAAAAGGCATTTAATCCTTATAATTCTTTAAAAATGGAGAAAAGGAATTCATTTTCCCACACTCGTAACCTCTATCACACGTAAATTGTATATTTGTGTCATTGAATAGGCCTGGCGCATGAATATATCTGTTGGTAAACACAAAAAAATGTACTCCATGAAATTTCCTATCTGATAATAAATAAACTGCAAAAAACTCTTATTATCATTCAAATGAATGTTTTGTGTTTATTATTTAATTTAATGATTAACGCGAAGTGAAAATACATTTTGTTTACGTCGAGCTGGATTGTGTTATTATTGCCGCCATCTTGCTTACATTGTTACCAAAAGAAGTTCGGTCAACATCGTCTATCGAAAAATAAACGTCAAGAACAACTACCGGATGTCCTCTTGGCCAATTATATCAACGTATTCCCTAATATGCAAATCATATAAGAATTATTCATAATTGAAAGATTTACAGTACATTTTTATGCCCCACCTACGATAGTAGTAGGGGCATTATGTTTTCTGGTCTGTATTCATTCGTTCATCTGTCCTTTCATCCGTCTGTCCCACTTTAGGTTAAAGTTTTTGGTCAAGGTAGTTTTTGATGAAGTTGAAGTCCAATCAACTTGAAACTTAGTACACATGTTCTCTATGATATGATCTTTCTAATTTTAATGCCAAATTAGAGTTGTTACCCCAATTTTACGGTCCACTGAACATAGAAAATGATAGTGCGAGTGGGGCATCACTTTTACTATAAACACATTCTTTTTTTATACTTGAAAGATCATCATGATATTTATTCATCAAACAAATTTCTGATATAGCATCAAATGTTATGTTTCTGTTCAAAATGGTTCTCAGACTTTCTCAGATTGTGTTGACCTTAACATTTAACACCATCACCAGTTTTATTGAACTTTGACATTGAACACAAAAGGATGAAAGATTTGCAAGAAGAAAATGAGAAGCTGAAACAACAAGTAAGAAAACATAATTAGAATTAGTAGAATTAAACTTCAACATCTTGGGAGATTTTACTTTCAGATTTAACATTTTCATTTATTAGCTTTTTTATTAAAACTTGATTTTCAAATATCCTTGATGAAAAGTGTCCAATAAATTTAACCGTTAGAATCTTTATATATTGGCTATGTAGTTCAAAATGTAATCATAGGTTGTTATATAAATAAAATAAGTTCCTCAAATAGCTTTGGTCTGTATTTGAAAATGAAAAAAAGTGTTTTCTGTTTCAGTTAAGGTTTAACAACCAGCCTGTTAGTGCAATACCAAAGAGATATGATTCTGAATCATCAGAAGGTTTAAACAGAGCAGCTAATTCACTGGAATTGGTGTATGATTTTTCTGGATTTGAAGAGTAAGTATTGGTGATGTTCATAATTCCTAATTACATCCCAAAGAAAGAGTCATCAGAGATTAACAAAAAACATCTTACACCAAGTTGTTACAGACCCTGATGTCAAGTTTTAAAAGCTGTATGATTTCATTTTTTATTACCGATTCAGTTGTCTTATGAATTTCATTTGATTTATGTAAAATATACATCAACTTGAATCTGATGAAAGAATGGGTTAAGAATCTGATTTTACATAGTTAATGAATTCAAAAATTCAATTTCCCATCTTGTAACTATGTTGGGCTTAAATTCCTGGTAAATGACATCTGGACCAATCAGAATGTTCAAAACAATTAAGTTTCCTTAAAGCAACACCAAATTTCAATTGGTTCAATTATAATTCGTACAATATATATAATTATCTTTTAGTATTTTGTCACATCTTCCCTCAGTCACATTTAAAGATGGTATTAAGAACACTTGAAAATTTTTGAGAAATTTAAGAGAATAATATGTGGGGTTTATGTCAATGAGGCTGAAATTTAACAAATCTAGAGGTCAATATACAACTTCCAACAAACAAGTGTGGATGATGTAGGTGAATTTGAAAGAAAAAAATCAATGCATTCGAAAATTTACTGCAGAATTTGAGTACTTTTAGGAACCAGTTATTTCAATGACATTGGCACACTTTAAGTCAATCATATTGAACCTTTGTGTTTCCAACAGTGTAACTGACACATTAATCAATTTGTTAACTTAAGAGACATGGATTAAAAATCAATACGACAGTAAACCAACGTCATACCAACAAATTAGTTGTTATCATACTGTTCTATAACCATATTATTTTGTTGAAAGAAATCTCTGGACAGATATGTGAAAATATGATGTGGATAGATTGGTTTTGTGAGAAATCAACCCACTTATTATTGTGGGTGGTGAAAGGTTATTTTTGTATAACATATTTGGCATTTCTATTTTGCCTGTTTTTGTGCTTGAAGCCCATTATGTTTCTTGCAAATTGGTAAAAAGCAGAGTATAAGATTTTTTATGCCCCTGGTGCTAGGGGAAGGGGCATTAAGTGTTACCCTTGACCATACTTCCATCCGTCTGGCTGTCCCATTTTTATGGCCCTGCAACAAAGTTGCCCGGGCCATATAGTTTTACCCTTATCTGCCATTCCGTCATTCTGCAACCAACAGTTATACCGATTTTTTTCCAAATGCCTTCACATTTTGAGCTGAGTTTTAGTATGTGAGTCTGCTATGATGAGTTACAGATCAAGTTTACGTTTGGTTCCACTCTGCTGGTTTCTGCCAAAACAATAGGCTTTTGACTTTGAACATTTCGTAAAAATAACAGTTGTAGATATAAGAAGATGTGGTATGAGTGCCAATGAGACAACTCTCCATCCAAGTCACAATTTGTAAAAGTAAACCATTAAAGGTCAAAGTACGGCCTTCAACAAGGAGCCTTGGCTCACACCGAACAGCAAGCTATAAAGGGCCCCAAAAATGACTAGTGTAAAATTATTCAAACCAGACTTTCATTCTCAAACTTCCACTCCTGAAAATGGCTTCAAGCTTTTATTGTGAATGGGGCCATTTGTGTCGTACTGACACATCTTGTTGTATCTGCACTCTTACTTAAGTTTCGCCATCCAAATATTATGATACTTATACACAATGCTAAGAACCAAAACTCGCTGACAGAGTTCGAATTTCGGCAGTGAGTCACAAACTGTTCTAGAGTTCTGGCCCTTTATAACTTGGAAAATTGCAATTTTTTTTGTTTCTGCACTCCAACTTAAGTTTGCCACATGCAAATTTTATGAAACTCATACACTATGCTAAGAAAATCCTTTGATTCTATAGTGATAAGATATAATTGTGTTGCCTTCTGTAATCTGTATTTATATCAAGACATAGTCTTGTTGGCAAATTCATATCTATACTGCTCAGAATTAATAATTTCGAAAGTGTTATCAAGGAAGATATGATCTGTTCAATGACAGTATGAAGTAGTGATCATAAAAACTGCTTTAGCCAAAAGCTATAAAATTTCTTTCTAATGGAGCCTACCCAACTTGAGCTATTTTCAATCGTCTATATATATATATGCATTTTAAAAGAAATATTTTGTAAAGATTAAAATTTGTGAGGAAGGGTATTCCATTTCCCTTTTAATGTCCAGGTTTTTAAAATAAGTTTATTTTTGCAGTGATACAGTTGAACAAGAAAAACAACAGAAAACTGGAAGAAAATTCTTCAAAATGCCAGCTACACCATTGGTCAGTAAGAAACCAGCAACCAAAGTCATCAAGAAAACAGAACCTGCCATTGAACAACAACCAATGAGTTCTTCACCATTGTCTCGTCAGCGAGGATTAAAACAGTTGATAAGTAACAATCAAAACAAACACCCACCTAATAGAGTAAATTCTAAATTAGAAACTGGAGCATCAAAGTCACCAAAAGACTTAAATCAAGGTCAAGAGATGTCTTTGATTTTGGATCAGGTGGAAAGAACACCAGCAGCAGATAATCAGAGTAGTGCTGAATTGACTCCTGTTCATCAGAAGATTCAGTTGAAACAAAAAGACTTTGTTAAAGAAAGACAGGAACTTCTAGGGGATTCTGGGAAACAAAAGAAACGAGATCAAAAGGTAGAGGATAAAATTAGAATTTAAAGAAGTTTGCAAACACTTGAGTAGGTCTGAAAATCATGATAAGATATATACTGAAATCAAAAGGGTATCTTTTCACAGGGTATAACCACTGTACACTTGATTCCAGACATTGTCTGCTCATTGGTCGGGTTGTTGTCTCTTTGACATATTCCCCATTTCCATTCTCAATTTTATTGTTTATTTCCAAGCAATAAATAACATTAAGAGAAGACTGGTCAAGATATAATATTGAAAATATGACTTGAGAAATTGAGTATGTACCATTATATATACAATAATGTATCATACACATTGTATGCTAGTTAAGTCATCAATGTAAACTTTGAAATTCCCATTTTAACTCCAGCTTTAGTAAGCGTTTTCAAAAGACATGTATGTTTACAAACCACAATCACAAAACTCTTTTTAAAAAGTTTTAAATACGGAAACCAATTACAAATGTAATTTAAATAACAACTGGTATACATACTGGAAGCATATTGTCCTCTAAAGTAATTCAGTAAACATGGCCTGTGTCTCTAAAATTGGAAGATAGTGGAGGTAAAACTGTCTTTTTTGGCGTCACAGAGTTTCGATTCAACACAAATTTTATTGTTACAATACATTGTATCAATTTTATGCAAAAATCCCAAGTGACCAATGCAATACAGGCGCTTTGGAGTCTCTTATTCCATATTTTACTGATAAATGTTCTTGAGTTTTTTGCTGAAAGGCCAAGATACCAAAGGGGCATTTAAACTCATAAGTCAAAAATAAACTGACAAAGCCATGTCAAAAAAAGAAAAAGACCAAATGAAAAACAACAATATGCAAAACAACATAGAAAACAAAAGACTGAGAAACACGAACCCTATCAGAAACTGGGAGTGATTTCAGGTGCTCTGGAAGGGTACATATACAGATAAATTGAGTATCCATTGCTTGATTGGAATGAAAGATGTGGGGAAGGAATCAATAATCAAAGATTAAGGTCTCTGTATTTATGATCTCCATTCTTATTTATTACAAAAACAGCTCTTCTTTCATGATTTCTACCTCCTACTATGACCTGATCACCACTGGTGACATGAATGGCTGTAGGAATGAAAGGACTATGGTAATACACAGATTCTGTTACTTTACTGGTGGTACTGCTGATCATTGGTAGTCTGGTTTTACCTTTAACTATTATAAGTAGATCATTAGATGCTGTTGTTGCCATACAATAGAACTGGATGTTGAATGTAGATATAGTCTTCAGATTGGTTCCTTCAGATTTTACTTTCTGTAACACATCATTATTACCACAAGCTATCCACAGTGAATCATCATGACATAGATAAATAAGCAGCCAAAGAAAGATTAGTCTGATATTGATTAATAACACTAAGAGAAACCTCCCTCAGCTGATGGTATGTCAACTCTTTGTAGAACTCCAATGTTAGACTGAGTTACCACTCCAGGAATGAATTGCTGTGTTGATCTAAGTGATATTTCAGGTTTAGGAAAGGATAGTTCTGTTGATTTCTCAATTCCGTTGACATTTTGGAAAAATTTAGAAATGTCTGTTGTATTAATGAAATCCTGAACATCGCTATACTTTTCATCTATTTGTCTCTCACTTTTAGAAATGTCATCAATATCTTCTTCATTTACTTTGGATGAACTTTGATGGTTCTGGTCTAACTCATTTCTTTAATAGTTTTGCAATATGTTTCTCAACTGCTGCTTTCAGAGCTTTCTCATGGTTAAGAATGTCTGTGCTTACTTTGGCATAATTTGAGTTTGCAGCATTTTAAAACTGATTCAGTGTATCCTAGGTCGCAGAAATTTCATCTTTTTCTTTTTACAATTTAATCTGTCCTTTCTTTAGTTTGTCTATCTTCAAGTTATATGCATCACTTATTTCGGTTATATCATGTTTCTTGTGAAGCTTGGCAACACAAGTAGGGCAAACTAGTTTGTCACAATTTGTACAAAAAAGGCAAGAAGATTGTTCTAAATGTTCTTTACATTTAATGTTTGTAAAATCCATTTCTTCACCAGCCAGGCCCACACTGTTGATGTCTACTACCTTATGGTCTTTACCAATTCTCAGATGTATTTTATCATTACATGTACTGCACATTAAAACTCCACAGGTCAGACATTTCCACTTGATATTTTTCTCAGTTTCACATAAATTGCAGTTAATGGGCATCTGGCCTCTAATAATAGATTTAGAGAACGCCATTTTTGAAGCTTATTCTACTTCCTGGTTTGTATCTCAGGTAAAAAATATATTTATGCCCCCGCCTTAGCGGAGGGGGCCTTAAGTTTTATCCTTGTCCGTCTGTACGTACGTCCGTACATCCGTCCGTATGTCCCAAAGTTGGTTTCCATTCTCTAACTTTAGTTTGCCTCAACCTAATGGTATGAAACTTATACACAATGCATATAACCACAAAATACAGATCAAGTTTGAATTTTGGGGTGTCACTTTAACAGTTCTAGAGTTATGCCCCTTTACTATTGGAAAAATTGCTAAATTTTTCGTTTCTGTTCTCTTACTTTAGTTTGCCTCAACCAAATGCTATGAAACTTATACACAATGCTTATTACCACAAAATACAGATCAAGTTTGAATTTTTGGGGTGTCACTTTTATTGTTCTAGTTTTTTTTAAATATAATATGTTATTTTTAGATATCATTTAAATACACTAGTGTAAACAGTTCAAAGTTCTTCTTGATAATAAAACTACATGATTGTATTATTTTTAAGAGAAAGAGCTATGCATCCTATGATTTATTCTCTCTTATCTGATAATTACTTTGAATCCCTTTAAATGAACAACAAAGGAAATGATTCTTATATATTTGTCTATTTAATGGGGTTATTTTTAGCGTAGGTGTATATACATCTATGTTTTTAGTTACTGAAAACAAATCTAGACTTTTGACATGATGTTATCGGTATATGAACAAATGCAAAAAGCTAGGTGACTAGCATTTTTCAAAGTGTGACTTAATAGAATTATACTTTGTTATTTAAAAATTTAACTATTGTAACTAAACAAAAATATATAAATTATATACATTGTATTATATTTAAGTTACTTAAGGAATGAGTGATAATCATATGTTAAACCCTTGTTTTCTAAATGTTTCAAAAAGTAGATGTATACAGTATTGATATTATTAATGTTTGAAGAGGTCAAATTTCATGATAAAATACACTCAATTTTCATTATTTGATATTAGTTTATATGCTCTACCCAAAAGTTAAGGAGGATAAATTGAATACCTTTGGCATCCATGTCAACCTTTTTGATGTATTAAAGATGTGTCAGCTACCTACCAAAATTAGATAATTCTGACCTACATTTCAGGCTTGAGTGAATGATTAATTTTTAGGTGGATAAACACTTTTCTATCCTTTATACAATAAATTTCATGCTAAATAAACTTTATATGTTTTGATTAAGTTCATTTCTCAGGTTCACAGTGATCTACAGTTATTCTACTTGATATATGAATATGTTTATTTAAATATTTGAGCCAGGAAAAGAATGACATGACCTATTGCATATGTATACTCTTCAATAACTAAAATTGAGTTATATGTCTGGATCCAATTCTGTGATACCGTCTACAGTTACATAATTTGAAGAATAGATGTATCTAAGGGAAGATAAAAATTGATGACCTTCCAACAACAACAAAAAATATCTCTAAATTGATTGCCCTTGAATGATGACTTTTTCACCCTCTTTTATGTTTTTGCAAAAACTAAAGAACACTAAGAGAGAAACAACACAGAAAAAAATATCAACTATAAAAAAATTTTGTCATTCTATTCTTGTCTACGATGTTGGAGAGTGTCCATTGTAAAAGATGCACATAGTCCTAGGTGAGCAACACAGGCACTTTAGAACCTCTAGTTAGATATCTATAACTATGTTAAGCCTTCATTGAATGTTATGAGACTTGGAAAGAAGTTTCTTCAACAAGAAATAGCATTTGAAGAAAAAGATTGATTTTTTGGTGTTTTGTGGTATTTTACTGTGTGGTACCAACACATTTAATTAAAAGTTCTATTCTAAAATTCTTTAGTTGTTATTTGACCATATATTTTATCAGTTATTTTGAATATGAAAAATGAAATATTCTATCTTTGTTACTTATATTTAATGAATACTTTAGCCTATTAGTGTTGGAGATACTCTATCAGCTTCATCAGCTCAAAAAGAAGAGAGTACACCTGAAGTAACGCAAAGGTCACAAGGTCAACCTGCTCCTGAAACGCCACCCATAAAAGACGTCAAATGTTCAGGTAAATTAAATATAAAAATAATGATGTTCTGTGTGCTGTGCAAATTCAAAGCGTAAAAGAGCTGTTGTTGATGTAATTATGAAAACACAGGATTTTAAATAGACAATAGACAATATTTATTAGCACCATCACATTTACATTAAATGGTTATGGCATACAGTATAGTACAATTGAAATTATAATCTGACAATAATTAAATAAGCGCGACAGTGGTATTCACATGAATAAGAAGACTAGAAATATGTGTGTATTGACAGATAAACAAAAAGTATACATATCAAAATATAAAAGAATAAAAATTATACAGATTTTCTCAATAAAAGACAATCGTTAATATATTGTGGTGATTTTTATAATGACTGGCAAACTGCTATTCAAAAGTGTGGTCATATACCTCAGTGTTATAGCAGATTGCAATTTAACAAATGTCAGTTTTTAATTTACATATATTGATATCGTGGGCTTTTTTCCAATTTTTTGAGTCTTACAAAAGTAATTTAGTTTTTCACATTTAAGGATAGAACAGTTCATAATTTGATAAGCCTGGTCAACGATTCTTTGTTGGATAGTATTTATATAATATTTTATATTAATGGGGTCAAAAGTAAGATGGCCAAATCCTAATTTTTTTAACCAGTCTTTTACAATGTTAATCCATTTACTTGTTTTCTCTACATTATTATAAATTTTATAGACTAATGAATTAAAGTATTCATTGGCTAACAAATTTTATTGGGTCACAGACTTGACTGCTATGCAATTTTCATGGTTTACTGATAAATTAGTTTTAAATACTGAATCACATTGGATAAAAAATACCATACTGATACATCTCAGCTTAAACATGCTCTTCTTAAGTTTTAAGGACTGATTTAAGTAACTCTTTAATATCTACTGTACATGCATTTTGAAGTGAAAGACTGAAAAATATGTTTGTTTTTTTTTCTCCAGATGAAACAGATAAATGTCCATTTCTACTGTTAAGCCAGGTTAGTTTGAATATATATCAAAAGTTGAATTTATTATTTATTGGTCTCCTAACGACGAAGTCAAAGGGGACTTTAGGTTTGCACTCTGTCTGTCCGTCCATCCGTCTGTCCATCCGTCAGTCTGGCAAATCAGTTTTCCAGACATTTTTTCTTCATGCTTGAAGATATTGATTTGATATTTGGTGTATTGTTTTATCATGACAAGTTACAGGTCAGGTTCGATTTTCACGATTTTAGCTTTTCTCCTTGTTCAGTTAAAGCCCTTTCTCTAGAATTAAATTTTTGATGAAATACTTATGAATTACTAGATTTCTGTTCAAAGGGAATTAACTCATTTTTTTTAACTTTCCCAAGAATTAAATTTTTGATGAAATACTTACTTATTAATTACTAGACTTCTGTTCAAAGGGAAATAACTCTTTTTTTTTAAAGATTTGTAAAAGACATTGTAGTAAGATAAATGACATTTTGGATTTTTTTCTTTTTCTTTAGTAAATTGTTTGAAGAATTTAGTGGTAGGTTTGCTCCATTACAATGATTTTTTAACCGGTAGGGGACTATGTATTGTCATGCAATATTCACAGAATGCTTGTTGTTTTGGTAAACACTTTTTATACAACTTTTACATCATCTATCTGGACATACCCGTATGTGACATGAATAAAAATTGTTTTTAACCAAATTAACGTATTTGATTATTTTCTTGCTCGTTTAAAGTGAAGAAATATAATTTCCTGAGTACTGCTGGTCCTCATAAAGTTAAAGCAACAATGTTTTTCACTAGTAGCTTCAGTACCTAACAAATATTTAAATAGATCTAGGTAAAATTAAAATTAAAATGACCAATAAACACTAGACTGAGTGTTGGTGTAAGTCACCAACTACATCTAGCATCTAGAAGAATTACCTAGAATTTACTGGCAAAAACCAAAAGTTTGCATTTCATTTCCATTCCAAATATAATTCTGGTTTGCTCTGAATTATGAATGAAGATGCTTCCAAATTATTTGAGTGTTAAACAAAGAATACTAAAAAGTAAGGCAACAGTAGTTTATCTATGTTCAGGTCTTGTAAATTGATTAGGGAGAGACAAATCAAGGTAACAAACAAAAACTGAGGGAATCACATAAACTCCTAAAGTAGTGAGATCAGGTGCGTCGACAGGGTAAGTGTCTCCTGCTATGCATCCATCACCTGCCATGCGAATTCACACTCAGTCAAAATGTAACAATCGGTAATATGACACATAGGTAAAATTACGGTTATGATGACTATTTCTGCCAGTCTTCAATCAAATTACAGTGATCATGTTTTAATTCGATGGAACAACTTTCATCGATCCCAAGTTGAAGAGAAATCATCAAAAAACATCTTATAAAAAATGCATATCCAATATCTTATTTTTAAAGTTTGAAACCTAAATATATTTTAAAAAAAACTAATCACAATTCTTGCACAAATTAGATCCATTTAATTTGTTGGTATTTTCAAATTTCATCACCAAAAATTCTGATTGACATCAAAAATGTTAACAAGTGCTGACAAAAGATGGAATTTTTGGACAATACTGAAAGCTGGAAAATTATGCTTCATTTTATAGTTACAAAATTTTAAGACCTTAATGAATTGATTTAAAAAAAATATTCAAAACTTTAGAAACAGTTACTTTTAGATTACTGCTTAAATTAACTTTGGTTCATGTATTGTAATTTTAAAACAATATGGAAGACATAAATACATTTTCAAGGTACTTACCAAGTTTAATTTTATAGGAGGATTATATTGAACACAGAGCAGCCATATCCTACAGCAAGTTCAGTAATACAGGACAGTATATTGCCAGTGTAGATGTTGATGGGGTAGTTAAGTATGTACAATTCACAGTCCCACTAAACTCATTTTAAAAAAATGTTATTAGTTGATTTTTATCTCACATAGTCTGGTTCTTGTATTGTCATGAATAACTTGGCCTGTTTACCAGGGTAAGTTAAACTATAAATATATACTGGTAAAGTAACAATTATCTTTTAATTCTGTAAAATTTGTACAAAAATGATTGAACGAACCCAATGACCATACCTGCTAGTATTTACACAAAGGTTATGCCCTTTTTGTTTTGCTTAACCATTTGCATGTTAATAGAAAAGAAAGGATATGGGTATCCATCCATGACACAAAATCAGTATGTGCACAACAAAATACACAACACAAAAAACAAAGGAACAGAGCTAAAAGGACGATCACTCCACAACTGTGAATTGAAGAACGAAGCCATGGAGTAAAATCAATAAAAAAAATCTGGCAAAGAGATCAAAGATGTACTATCATAATTTACCCTGACAATCACACTGAAGCATGTAAAAAACAATACAAATATTTAGACAACTACGGGGTGCATCAAGATATATTTTAGAAAACTTGGCAGGAAATAATGTATGTATAGGGCAAATGATTAGGGTAGACTATATAAGATGTAACACCACAAACTCGGGCCCAGTGAAAAAGAACATACTGAAAAGTAGTACATATTTAAAACAAAATAGTTCCTACATAGATGAAAATAATGAGCTATGTAGAATATATTTTGGTAATTAAGGTATCAAATGAAAGGTGGAGGACTGGTGATCCTAATGTAGATAGATATAAGAAGATGTGGTATGAGTGCCAATGAGACAACTCTCCATCCAAGTCAAAATTTATAAAAGTAAACCATTATAGGTCAAAGTACGGTCTTCAACATGGAGCCTTGGCTCACACCGAACAGTAAGCTATAAAGGGCCCCAAAAATTACTAGTGTAAAACCATTCAAACGGGAAAACCAACTGTCTAATCTATATAAAAAACGAGAAACACTTATGAACCACATCAACAAACGACAACTACTGAACATCAGATTCCTGACTTAGGACAGGTGCAAACAAATGCAGCGGGTTTAAACGTTTTAATGGTACCAAACCTTCACCCTTTTTCTGAAACAATAGTGTAACATCACAACATAGAAAGACACACTATAAAATATCAACTGAAATAGCTTAACTCAATCAAAGGACATATTAACACCATTGAACTTACACTGAACAAATAAATTTGACCTATGATACAATGCAAATACAAAATAAATAAACTAAGGGAAGAATAATAAAAGTAACATGTTATATCGGTATGAAATGTTAAACAATTTAAGAAAAACAAGAAGAACATATTTTGACTGATAATTTGAATAATACAAAAATGTATGAATGAATTCTAAAATTGAGAGCATATGTTGCCTGTTTCTCAGATATGAAATACCTTGTTTGGTGTATCAAAAGTTCTTGTAACTAGTACAGTCTGATGTGTAAATAATGGTATATTGATCCTGCACCCAATAAATGTTTGAAAGTGAAAATATAATGGAGAAAGCAATGGGTACCAAGAATAGGTTGTGTGTGTCTTGTTAAAATTTTATTGCACAAACTGTCCATAAATTGAGAGAATGATGTAGCACACATCAGAGAAGTTATCTCAAGAATAAATATGCCATAACTTAAAAAAAAAACAACACAAGAGCATACATACACCTCAAGCACAGGGAAACTATCTATGGCCTCCACACAGCACAAGAGACAAATTCCATTAATATACTAGAAAAGAAAGGAATTTTACTTGCATTAATTTAAAGATTTTTCTGTACTATATATTTGTAGAGTATGGAGCTGGAGTCCCCAGCCTACTACAGCTGCCACTGTCATGTCAAAGTCAGCATTCCTCTCTGTTGAATGGACAACGAAGTCAGATAGATGGGTAGGTCATTATATAAACATGTCAATAAATGTGTACATAAAATTAACAAACTCCTTTATCCCATGTTTAGATGTTAAATTTAGACATTCCAATCTTTTTTGGAAAATATGTATTTTACATTGATGGTCAACAAAATTTAGAAAACGGTTATCTTATTAACAACACTTTTTCATGAAAAGTGAGAACGATTTTACTATTTTGTCCATTTTTTGGCTGCTAATCTTTTGATCATATGTTTTCAGTTGTTGCTAGGAAACAGATCTGGAAATATACGACTATTTGATGTGAAGGAGATGAAGTCATTTTATGAAGCCTCTGCAGATGCTAGTTATCCTAGGTATCTATAATGTCAAAAACTATTTCTTACCATGTGATCGTTATTAAAAGCAGTTAGCTTTGTATAGAAACTTTTTATTTAATTGGAGAAAACCTGTTTTACATTACATTCCTCCTTGTGATAAGTAGGAATGTCTCAATGTCATTAAATAAATCTTCGGCATATTCAATCTGCAAGCCCTAGCTTCTTAACTATTTAATGGACTTAAAAAACTCTCAATTAGGATACTATGATATTTTGTCCTATCCAGCATAATGATTGTCTGTTTGTTTGTGACACATGGACACTGATAGTGTTAGACACTGGACACCACTTGTTTATTCAGACATAATCTCAGTGAAAAAAAGTAAGTTAGAGTTGTTCTTCTTGGTGCACTTATCTAAGATTATTACAGTCCTCAATAATTTTGTTCTGATCCCTTTCTGCCACAATTGAAGATAAGTTATTGCCCACCATTTGTTTTCTTTCTATTTTAGAATAATGTCTTTATGTAACAATTCGTTTTTTTTATCACTTATTTTTGCTATTTGTATTTTTCCTTTCTATATTTCAGAATTATATCTTTATGTTCCAATCCAGCTGGAGGGTCATTTGTGTGTTCTGCAAGTGTCCATAGATCAAGATCAGCCTCAGGAAGTTCAGAGTTACAGGGTTATACTGGCAAAGTTGGAAAGCTGTCTTACTGGGACCTTAGAACAATGAAAATGATTGTAAGACCTAAGAACTATTAAAATGATTGATGTATTTTATGCTGTAAATTGGGCCATTTTCTTTATACTTCCATACTCTTACAAAATGGCCATGTATGAAATTTCCCTGCATTTTTTCATTGGAACTACAAATCAGAGCTTCCTGAAAAATTGGTGTATTTCGACCTGAAAACAAATAATTACGATTTAAAAAAGTTAATACATAACAGTGGGCTAGAAATTTCATGTAAGGTCTGATCTAATGTATTGACAATAAGACTTTTGGAAATGACTCAGTGAGATGGATAGTGATAATTTCTTTGATTAAGAAAAACTGTGATTTTTTTACCCAATGTACTGTAGTTCACACAGATTCTTCTATATGGCTTACACTTCTTGGTTGAATTCAAAGAAATGTATACTATTAAAGACAATGATATTTGAAAAGAGTCCATTTAAAAAGCAACTTTTTTATGAACGAAAACAAGTACTCTCTAAACAAAAAATTCATGCTATTCATCTGTGGATTGTATCCTGTAAAATGTGGTGCTTATCCAATGTTTATTAATCCTTTTAAGAATTAGAAGCAAAACATTTGAATGCAGATGACATAAATGTTAACCTATGCTTTCTATATGTACAGCAAAACATGTTTCCTTTTCATTTCAGCAACAGTTAAATTTAGATCCTGGTCCTGTTGCTATCAACTGTTGTTCTTACAATCATAATGGACAGTTATTATTGGCTGGTGCTGCTGATGGAAGGATAAGGCTCTTTGGTTTGTTGCTTTCATAAATCTGCTAAAGTAGAATTATTGAATGTGTATATTTTCTAACTGCTATCAGATAAATATACAATATATGTATATTGTCGGAAAATATAAAATTTATTTGTACGAGCTTTAGAAACAGGACGAAAAGCGAGGCTCGCCAATCTTTTCTCCTGTTTCGTAGCAAGTACAAATACATTTGATATATCTGACAATGTACATATATTGTTTTATCCTGTGATTTACTCCTGGTACTTGAGCTTTAGTTATTTAAATCCATATCATTGCCTCTAATTTTTCAAAGAAATCAACATAGTTGAAACGCGGACCGCGAAGAGGACCCCAAAATGAACTGTTACCCAGAAATGTCCACCTTACCGCTTGCTCAACATGGAAGCGGGTAACAGGAGACTTTACAAGTACATACAGAGCAAAAATTTATTTGTGTACCTGTTTTTTGTACAATAGTTGGCAGATTGCAGGATAAAAAAAAATTATTGGAAGTGTCAAAATTTGAAGAAGTGCAAATTTTATGACACAAGACTTAAGCTTGAAGGTATTATATGTCTATTTTCTGTAGAATGTAATGACAATTGAATGCATCTCTAAGAAGTTTAAAAGATTGCAAAATCAGGGAATACAGATATGTTTTGTGTATATAACCATTCTGACTTTATTGAGAATTTCATGGAAACAAAAAAGTTATATGAAAACACTCGCACATGTATTCACTCAGACAGGCATAGATGAGTTGGGTTAAAATAAATTTTATTATCGATTAATTGCAGCTGGTGGTTTATTTTATTTTACATTAAGCCTTTTTTTTGCAGATATGCAGCAGAACAACTGTATTTCACAATGGGAAGCTCACAATGGGGAAGTTTTATCATTACAATTTAGCTCTGATGAAAACATGTGCTACAGTTTAGGCACAGATGAAAAGGTAAACATTATTTTTGTTTTTTTTTCTGTAAACATACTGTTGCCATCTTTGAAAATTCTGATAAGGAAAGCATAGCTATAGCTTGCATTTTATGTAAATAGATTTTGATGCCTTTAGACTTTCCACCTTTACCAAATTAACTTGTTCAAAGATTAAGTTCTGATTTCTGGACACTTAATGCCTTGAAAGATATTTATGATACTTGATGTAAGTGTTGCCCACCACCATAGTTTGTGTCAAGAATTAAGGCTGGAATAGAAAATGAAAGGATATGGAGTAAATGTACATGGGACAAAATCGCACACAATACATAGAAAACATAGAAAATTATCAATGAACAGTGCTTTTATTCCTGTTCTTCATCTTGATAGTTGATGTAGGGTCTTCAACAATGAACAAATCATTCATACCCTACAACAAGGTCAAGACGGCCCTAGCGACGACTTAAGCGGTACTATTGATAAAAATAAAGTAATATGTTTGCAATGTCAATGTCACAAACAGTTTTAAATATACAAGTTGGATCGGAAGTTTAAATGCCTGATGCTTGAAATTAATGTTGCCCACCACCAGACATTGTGTGTCAAAACGAGGTCAGAATGTCTGTTTGCAAGATCAAGGTAAATTTTCTCACCTTTCAAATGACCCTTTACAATAACAATATGTAAAGATTTGGATCAGTCGCAAAACACGGCTGGGTTAAACTTGTAGCAATGAAGTAGTCTTATAAGATTGTAAGTATGCTTTATTTTATCACCTTGAACTTTGATGACTTGACTGTGGTTTACTACAGCAGTTGGTTAAAATTTATGACCAATTGAAGTTTGTTTCATAAAACAAATTGCAATTGGGTAGGAATTTTGAATGAATTACAATAGATGGAAAGCAACACTTATAGTCAAGTCACAGTAAGTTAAACTATAAGGGAACTAAAAAGTATCGATTTTGTTTTTTCAGTTTTATCAGTGGAACATACACAAACCAGATAAGTCTAGAGAACTCCCTCTTCACTCTGGTGCCGCTCTACCATTCCTGTCTAGTGGGTTAACAGCTAGCAAAGAGATACCTAAAGGGAGATTGTTTGCTTTTGACCCAGAGGGGCAGTACTTGATTTCATGTGATAAAATGGCTGGATCTCTTTACAAGGTATATTTCAGAGTGTTTCTTTCAGAATGTGAAATGGTATGAATATCATAATTTTATGATTTTACTGGAAGTAAAAAGTTCTTGCTATAAAATATGAGAAATTAAGAGGAAAAATAAATCAGACAAAAACATTCAATTAATACAAATGTTTCAAAGCTTCACATTTAGAATTGATTGATGATAAAAATGAAGATTTATGTGTTGTCCCATTGTTCTCATGCTATAGTAAAGAGTTTGCTGCATGAATGATTTCCCTTTAGTAAGGAAAGAGAAAATTAATTGCATTTGTGAAACACATTACACAAACAAGATAACTGATGCAACATGACAGCTGGATTTAGTGCCAAAAACAGCTTTTTATGAAGAGCAATCACACAAAGCAAAGTCCCATGAAAACAGTGAGTGACAACAGGTGTTATAAAAGGGAAAGAATATATTTGATGATACAAATATAACCATATCAGATGACTGAAGTTAAATAATAGCTTTAAATATAAAAATAAGAAGATGTGGTATAATTGCCAATGTGACAACTCTCAACAAGAGACCAAATGACACAGAAATTAACAACTATAGGTCACTGTAGGGCCTTCAACAATGAGCAAAGCCCATACCGCATATTCAGCTATAAAAGGCTGTGAAATAACAAATGTATAACAGTTCAAACGAGAAATCTAACGGCCTAATTTATTAATAAAATAATGAACGAAAAACAAATATGTTAACACAGCAACAAACGACAACCACTGAATTACAGTCTCCTAACTTGGAACAGGCACATAAAGAATGTGGCGGGGTCAAACTAGATTGAAGGGGCCAACCCCTCCCCTCCCCCCTAACCTGGGACAGTGGTGTAACAGTACAACATAAGAACAAACTATAAAAAACAGTTGAAAAAGGCTTGACTCATCAGATGGATACAAATAGAAATACATCTAACAAGAACACAGAGTGGACGTGGCAGGGTACTTATACATCCCCACAACAAAAAGACACTTAAGTACAGATCTGAGAGTACTGCAAATACTGACAGCTAGTTCAAAGCCAATAACAAATAATAACAAGCATTCTGAGAGTATTGCATGGCAATACATTGTCCCCTACAGGGTAAAAATTACATTATACTGGAACAAAATGCTAACTTGTTCTATAACTTGTCATGGTGTAAACAAATAGAAAATATCAAGTCATTATATTTAAGCATGACTAAAAACAGTGTGAATAACTGATTATATGGGTGAATTTTTCAAGTCAAAGGACCATAACATATAGAAAATTATCAGACCAAAACAAAAATTTGAACTTGATCTGGAACTTGTCATGATAAATCAATCAATATATTCAAGCATGATGAAAAAAAGTGTGGAAAACACTCTTAACATTGGATATGATTAATAGTTCTCTAAAACTAGATATGATGTAATACATTGTATATCTATTTTCAAATTATAATCAAATATAATTAATAGTTCCAAATATTTTTCTTTCATTTGTCACAAACTAATATAGATTTGTAACTTATCTATAAAGTGTTAACAACTTTTATCTACACAATGTAATGTAATGAAATATATACCTTAATAAAAATAGATTATTATCTAATTAAAGGATTTCACTTAATAATATTATATATATTTATATAGCATTCAGAAAATTAGTTAATACAAAATAACAAAACAAACAAACTGGCACAAATTTTTCAAACAATTTACTAAAGAATTTCTTTAAAAAATGAGTTATCTCTCTTTGTATAGAAATATGGTTAACATAGTACTCTAACATTAGATATGGATTTTTTATGGACCACAACTCTGGACTAAATCATCAGAATGGAACAAAATTCGAACTTGATCTATAACTTGTCATGATAAAACCATATAACAAATATTAAATCAATATCTTTAAGAAGGAAGAAAAAAGTGACAGATGGACAGGCGGATGGACCAGACAGACAGATGGACAGACAGACACACAGACAGACAGACAGACAGACACACAGACAGACAGACAGAGTGCAAACCTAAAGTTCCCTTCGACTTCGTGGGTAGGGGACTAAAAAATATCAATCAGTACACATCCAACATCTAATGAATTTAGTGTAAAGATGTCATTAACAGACAGAGAAAAACATGACCTTGTGCAATGCCAAGATACAGGTGTTGACAGATTGTAGAGCCATGGATGTGCATATGTATATAAAAATAATATTTAATTAGATTTTAATTTACTGATAACAAAATAAATATAATTAAAGTTTTATAATATATGTCTTGTAATTTGATGTGTGTTTTGGATTTGTAATCAAAGGCATAGAAAATATAGACCTTAAATGATTTCACACAGGTACAGAATTTTGATCCACCAATTTTATTTTGTCAAGTGTTGTAATAAGTCAAGACCATCAGAATCGCTCACATTTTTTATAAAATGATGATTGTTGAAGAGACTTATGCAAATTTTACAGTATATATGGAATATGATTTTAAAATACATTTGAGCTTATTAGATTTTCTTATTCCAAATTTAAAATATGGATACAACTAAAAATTAAGAATTTAATTAAAATTTTATATTTATTTTGTTAACTTGTCAAAATAATTTTTATTTTATCCTTTGTTTTTCAAAATCAATATATTTTTTTTAATTTAGGCATTTGAAATTGTTTGGTTTTCATTTCTTCATTTTGTTTCTTAACCATATGGTAAAAGTCAATTACATTTCATGTCCTATAAGGTGCAAGCCAAGGCAAACTGTGCCAGACCTTCATGGGTAGTCAAGGTGGTTAAATACCCCAGTAGTATTAGTACCAATTATACTACACATCATTTAACTATAAACTTCAATACTTATTCAAGTAGCAATTCATGCAAACCTAGTTAAGTTAAACGATCTGTGGTTATATTCAACAATGATTTTATCTTTCAGATAAAAACTGGAGAAAATGCAGTATTTAATAGAGTGATGGAAGTTAAGGGACACACATCTTCTGTAACTACAGTAGACTGGTCCCCTAATATTGATACGCAGATGTGCTTGACTGGAGCCATGGATGGAAAGATAAGAGTTACTACTCTTCTTTCAGAGAAATGATTTACATCATGTTAACATCATTTTATCTAACAGTTCTTTGGTCCTGGAAGGATGAGAGTTGATCTCTTTTTTTCTTTCAGAGAAATATCTTACAGTGTACTAACAGAAGTATGCCTTAGCATAACATATCTGTCAATTGAAAAATGTGCAATATTTTTTGGTTACCATTAAATGATAATCTACACCTTTGAAGTTTTTCTTTGATTTTTAAAACAATTTTTTTTATGCAATGGCAAATCTGTTATTTTTGTGACCTAGATTCATGCCAAATTGGTCTAAGTAGATTCTTCTTCTGCTATGATAAATTTCCAGTTTTTGTCTCGCTTGACGGAGTCAAAAAGCGATACATAGGTATGCTGTTTCCGGTGGTGGCGGCGGCATCAACAATATATTAGTTTGTGATTAGGTCTAGTTTATGGTGAACCACTAGTGGTAAGTTAAAGATATTTGGTTTGCAGTTGTATTAGTATTGGCACATCTCATTACCATGGAGATTATTTGGCCCCCCCTCAGTTATGGTCTATTGACCTTGAAATTTTTGCTTAGTTTTCATGTATTAGTTTGTGATTAGGTCAGTTAATGAGAAACCACTAGTGGTAAGTTAATGATAGTTGGTATGCAGTTGTATAAGCATTGGCATATCTCATTTCCATGGAGATTATTTGGCCCGCCCTCAGTCATGGTCTATTGACTTTGAAATTTTGCTTAGTTTTCATGTATTAGTTTGTGATTAGGTCAGTTTATGGGGAACCACTAGTGGTAAGTTAATGATAATTGGTATGCAGATGTATAAGCATTGGCATATCTCATTTCCATGGCGATTATTTGGCCCCGCCCCCTCAGTCATGGTCTATTGACTTTGAAACTTTTGCTTAGTTTTCATGTATAAGTTTGTGATTAGGTCGGTTTATGGGGAACCACTAGTGGTAGGTCAATGATATTTGGTATGCAGTTGTATTAGCATTGGTACATCTCATTACAATGGAGATTATTTGACCCTGCCCCCTCAGTTATGGTTTATTGAATTTGAAATTTTGCTTAGTTTACATGTATTAGTTTGTGATTAGGTTTGTTTTAAGGAACTACTTGTGATAAGTCAATGGTATTTGGTATGCAGTTGTATTAGCATTGGCACATGTACCTTCAGTCATGATTCATTGACTTTGAATATTTGCAAAACTTACATGTAAAAGTGTTGCTATTTTAATTTCCACATTTGCATTATCAAAATAACCAAAAGCGAGACATATCTCTGTGATAACAGTTTATTTTATGATTAATCGATTTAGAACAAGATGAGTAAAGGTGGATTCACTGTTTACCGCCATCTTGGATTGTACAATAGTACATAATCGGTCTAATTCTTTGCCTAAATCTGCAAATTTTGAGACAGATTTGTAATTTATGTGTAAGACTGTTTTATGGTATAAAGAAAAATAAGTTATTTTTGCATTAACCAAAATGTTCAAACAATACCAATTATTTGTGTCTTTAGAATCAATTTTTCAACTAAGCCATTTAAGGGGAGATAACTCTTATAGCAAAAGTTTTATACTGGAATGAGAGTGAAATTTTCATTGTTTACAGTTGGCAAGAAAACAAGTTCGGTGACACCATTTTTTCTTTTTTTTTTTTCTTAAAGCATATTATAAAACCTTTTTTCTCATATATTATTTTAAAATTCTATCTGATAGATTTCTTTTTATTCCCAAAAATGTGTATTTTCATGAACAATCTATGCGAATTTATGCAATTTTGCATGACTTATAGCTTGAAAAATAGCACGGTGACCCATACTTTTTATTATATTTTTTTGGAAAAAGCATGAAAAATCTTCATTTTGGCAAAGTATAAGAAAATTCTATCTGAGGAAATATATACCGATGATCCACCTTAAAGACAATAGTGGACTATTGATGTTTCAAAACATTAATTTATATATGTATTTTGCTTTTTTCATGTTTTTCGGATTGTCTTAGATGAATAAAGCAGAAATCCGGTGAAAAATTACTTTTTAGTGGGGTCATTTTCATTCTTTATTACACTACTCGTTAAAGTCCCAGTTGTGTGAAATAAAATTAAGAACTAAGCTTATTAAATTTGTAGACTGGTGGTATGATATATTAAAGGAACAACTGCTTATGGCGCTTCCAGCACTCGTAACTTGAGCGTACCATCAATTGACAAAATAATGTTTCACTTCATTAAAACGTGATTATAATGGCCTTAAGTTAATGTTTGATCCATTTGTTGCATTATAAAGGTCATATTCCTTTCCAACTCTCTCATCAAAGATTGTATATTTTATAAATTTTCTTTCGTCCACTATCGAAAAATTGATACAAAGTAAGGATGGAACAATCAGGTCCAGGAGACAGACCTTCATAAAAGTGGTTTTGATGCAAATTCTAACAAAAGTAAGATTACAATCTCCTTTTGACCCAGTTCAAAAGTAGATCCTATCAGAAACACTGGTTAATTGGAATCAAAACTGCTTCTTATTTCAATTAAAAAATAAGAAGCAGATTGATTGCCAAAGAGACAAATTTTTACCTCGTACCTGATTAGACAACTATTTACCTCATACGAAGCAATGAGAAAGCTTATTTCTACCCTGCTGATTTATTATCACAGGGTTAATAGAAATATTTCTGTCTCACCTAACTCCTGTGAGACATAGTATATACCTTTGACACTATGATTATTTATAGCTATTTCATCAATTTGAATTGTTGTATAGGTTAAAAAAATAATAATACACACAAATACCGGACTCAGACATTGCACGCATCTTCGGGAAGATTTCATACCATTGCTGACTTGGACAAGTAAAAACAAAATTGCACACATGGTCTCGATAAGCATACCTTCACTCCTAATTAAAGTATAGACGAACAAGAAGAAGATGTTTGAAAGATCTCAAAATTGAACACAAGTTACTTATCACTGTTCAGCTGCTGACAAAATATGAAGTTGAAATAATGGACCAAAAATTTTAAGTTCATTCAACATATAAAATATTGGAAGTATCACCATTTAGTAAGCAAGTATCTAACAGATCACACAGATAAACATGTTACAAGTCTTCGCTGCCAAGCTGCTAACCAAATATGAAGTTATGTTGTTTTAAAAGTAGTTTCTGAGAAAATTGTGACGAAAACAATTGTTGGACATATGGATGGACAAACTTTTAAGTGTGGTATTAAAAATAGTATATTCTTGGGTGGCTGAAATTATTGTCTAGCACTTTTCTTGCATTAAATTTTTGATATCTGCATAGTACAGATCAGAAGAGATAATGTCAATATCTTATTTCAACATGAACATCCATCTCATAATTCAAACATAGCCACCACAATGACCTAGTTTTTCCATGTTATGTGTTTGTTAGTATTTTCCTTTTTTTTTATTTTCCATTAAATAAAATAAATATTTAGGTGTTGATTATCAATCTTTGTGTATGCTTAGGCTATGTTAAATGTCTTGACTTGGGGACATGTAAGCACTTTTAAAGAACATCAACAGCATCATTGTGTGACAAAAGCCTGACATCAGTAAAATGAACTTTGTCACATTATTTAGCACAATACTGAACAGCAACTAATCAAAACCCCAATACACATCCACAAAATGGAAATTCTTATTTAACATTTTTTATTGTCACAATGAATTCAGAAACTAATACAACAGAATCAGTATATGACAGGCTACCATATCACTTTATCTAACAAGAAGCTATCATTATCATTGTATATCTTGTTAAGCAGTGATCAACTCAGTATGTAAGCTGGAGACATGCTTGAATAGGAGAGTTCCAAGAAAGTTGTTGTTTCAATGTGGAGGTTGAACAAGTCTGACTATGTGATGATTCTTTATGTATCCGACTACTTTTTTACATATTCCCATTTATTGATTTTCCATGCAGACCATATAATATTGTGTTGATCTTAACACAGCATAGATTTCTTATGTTTCAATTGACTGGTGTGTGTAAAATGAGATGGGAAAAAAAACCTTTTAATAGAAGGCCCTGATTTTATAAAATATCTTCATGCTGGCTGGATTGGACACTGATCTCAGTCTGAATTTCTATGACCTATAGTTGGCTAAAAATGTACTCAAAATTCAAACTTGTCAAATTTGTCATACCAATAACAGACTAAAAGTCAATTGAAATCTGTCATGTGGACATCAACATTAGTCCAATACATTCACAAACAAAAAAGGGCAAACTTTTGATCTTTCTTTTGTGATAAAAAGTAATCCCTACATTAGATTAAACTAACAAATAAATGCATATTTCATTGCTTCATTTCATTCAAAATCTTGAATGTAATTTTATTCAAAATTTATAGATTAGGTTCTTTTTAATCTGGAATAAAACGAATAACAAAATGATATTGTGAAATTATATTATAAAATGTCCAGATAAAAATAAGTATTATGTATATATCACAGGTATGTTTTTGTCATTTTTACATGTCTCTATTCTCTTATTATACATTTCTTGTTCTTCGGACAGTAACAACAAGCCCTGAAAACAAAATAATAATGTTTTAATTACTGTTAAAAAAGAAGTCTATAATTTATTCTCAAATAATAGCATAAACATACCAAATTTAAACTCAAAAGATATCAAGTCATTTGTACTAATTTAATTTTTACATGAATCAATTATGCCAATTAAAAATACCTGGTATAAAATTAATTATACCAGAAATGCAGTTTGTCAACAAAAAACTCACCACTGATGCTCAAATCAACTCATAAAACACCATTAAAAGAATGGTTTATAAAACAATAATTATATTAAAAGTGTATCTCTAAACACTGTTTTGAAAAGTGAAAGAAAACTGAGTCTGATAGCAGTGAGTAGTAACTCAGATTAGATAACTACATGATCTTTACCATTGAAAGGAGGTAAACAATTTAGGGATATCAGCCTTTGAAAAAAATTATACAACAGAACAAAATGTTTTATTTTTGGAGAGTTTAACTTTTGCATGTTGAATATTGTTGAACTGAAAATTCTATGAAGATACCACATGTGTTAATTCATTAAATCAGAACCCTTATATCAAAATCCCCTTTCCTGAAGAAAATAAAACACTGTGGAGAGAATTTCAGAAAAAATTCAGGAAAATTGTAATGAAATGCTTCTATAAACACTGTTGTATATCTGTCATTTTTATCTTTTATACCGGTATGCTATTAGCATTCATCCTTTTATAAACTCTGATATTTTGATGTGAAGTTTCATGCTAATATTGTATAAGATTATTTACACAATAACAGGTACTTAGTTTGGATTGATTGATTGATTGTTGTTTGATTAATGTCCAGTGACAGTTGTTTCATGTATATCAGGAGTAGAACAAATTAACAATAGGAAGATTCTGCTAAGTAGGTCCAAAGTGATGAAGGACAGGACATTTATCTTAAATCCATATTAAGGAATTTTACTGTAATGAACTATATGAATATAATACATTGACATATCAAATAAAGTATTTACATGAAAATTATTTGTAGCAGTTCATTACCCAACCCCAGTTTTTGTTTTGCTTGAAGTATTCAACAGTGACCTTTCATATTTCTACATCTTTTGTTTGAAGGATGGCATATATCCTCACTTGTCTCTTAATAGAAATTTAATAATACTCACCATGATGGATGAAAATTCATTATATATGGTTGGATCACATGTCCTGAAAAATGCAAAATACATTGTATGGAATGGTGACAACAGATTTTCCAGAAATATTGAGGGAAAAAAACTATGGTTTTCAAACAATTTTCATTTTACAGGGGACACAACTCTTGAACCACGCTAACCATGGTTTTACCAATATTCCATATTAAACAATCATTGCTAATATCAACATGATGGATTTCTTGCCAATCAGCTTAAAAGCAAGTTCTCATCCTGAAAATATTAATTTTATTGATTTTAACATTTTCAAGGGATATAACTCTAATAATGCTTTATATCTTTTACATCAATAGCACAGTTTAATTTTGCAGATGCAGACCTAACTATATAAATGGCAATCAAATGTGCCATGCAAGATATCCCAATTGTCATTACTTTCATGAAATAATCACAGAGAATATTATATTATACCATAACATGTCCTTTTGAAGACAAAATTTTAAAGGAACAGAAAAGTGCACATTTGCTACAGAAAAGATTATATAATTATACATTTTTAACCTGCAATTAACATATGAACTGTTTTGGATAGAAATCGACCTTATGCAAGTACATGTATAAGACTTTGATTGATTTTTGAACATTCAAATACGAAATAAAAGATGAATTTTGGTCTGTTTTGTAGGGTTCTTATAACAACTCAATTTTCAAACAGTTACAGACTTTGCATAGAGATTTTTTCAACCCGACAAAGGTAAACAGAAGTATTGATATTTATTTGCATAAGATTGATTTCTATCTGACACAGCTCATATAATATTGATGCATTTGAATTTTTACCTTTATGACAAACTTCCATGCAACTTCTGCAAATCCCTGAAATAAATAATAATTTTTTATCTACAAAATGGATAAAAACAGATGCCTTATGTTGAGATTCATGTACAAAATGTTAATAAATTCAATAAAAAATATACGATGCAGTCCAGTAAATCCGCCCACATAAGGCTTTGATCGTATTTATTTCTGCTTAATGATATACAAATTGTATCAAATTCAATATAAATCCATTCACTGACAAATCAACTTTGAGTAGTTTATCTCATTTCCCAAAAAATGTCTGACATAAATTTTTAAATTAACAAAACAAGTGGGTCATCCGTATTTTTATCAGAAATGTGTTTGTCCGGTAAATCTGCCCATGCGCAGTAAAGATGTATGGAGGGCCCATTAATCACAAATTTATGAAAGTAAAAGGTGATCTATTTATTAATAGACCACTAATAAAGAGATTCCAGATAATCCATAAAAAATTTCAAGTCAGGAATGAGTTTTGTAAGCAATAATATGATTATTGTTAGCTTTAGGAACTGTATTATATATATCACTAGATATTTTCGTAATAAAGGATTTATCTTTAAAATTTGACATGCAGTGATGATAAGTACAGTTCCTATGAATAAAATAGCAGATGAAATATTCACGGAAGTGACAATTATAGAAGAAATGAGAGTGGGCGGTTTACCGGACGGGCGAAATTACCGGCCACTACTGTAGCAACTTTATTTGGATTTTTAACATAAATTACAATACCATGCATTATGGCCTGAATACATTGATTACCAGTATAATATTTTAATGTGAAATCCATTTACAGTAACTAAAAATTCTCTTTTTTTTAGTTGTAATTTGTTTTTCTGTTCTACAAGTATAACTCAATAAAAACATTTCCCTGTTTGTTTTATTGAAACCTTGTTCATTGTTTGTTTTTTATTTTGCCTTTTGTCTTGGTTTGTCTTTTTAACTTGCCTTTTTGGTTTTATTTGCTCTTCCACTGATCAAAATAATTAAGGGCTAGTTGAGCTTCACAAAACAAAAGTTTAACAATGCCAGATGTATATGTGCAAGTAACAACTGAGAATTTTTGGCTTTCTCTTCAAGTCTTCATCCTTTTGAAAATTGATAAATAAGCCATATATGTTGTTGTCATACACTTTTCTCACTGGACCATAATATGAGACTCACTGTATGACCTTCAGATTTTTACTTTTGTGAACTTTTGATTTTGGGTTTCTGTCTCAATGATGTCCACCCAACATCTTTATCCTATATATAGAAATGAAAAAGGTGAATGACAATGACAGCAACATATAAAACTAATGCAAACATCTGAGCCTCAAACACTCAATATTCTTACATTTGAAATTACATGATGTGCATATGAAGTAGTCAACTATTTGATCTTCTTCTTTCTTGTACAGACCAGCAAAACATTTCTTTGGTAGATCACTTTCAAACTTTACTTCTCCAAATATCACTATTTCACTTCCTGGTGACTGAAATCAAAAAGTAGAATAATCTCACTTTTAAGAGTGTAGCACATCCTCACAAAATATACAGAATCACAGCAGAAAATTTATTTTCTTAAGCTGCATTTATCTGTATTTTAGCGCTTAACTTTTATATCAAGTGGTTATAAATTTGACCATTTCTTATTCTTTTTGGATCATTGTGAAGGCCTGTTGTTAAAATGTCAGCATTATCACTTCAAATATGTAATAAAATTATTGTTCTTCAGTAACAAACCTTTTTGTTTCTGAACTTTCAGACCTTGTATACCAATCAAATATATACAATGTGGATATTTTACTATGAGCTACTGCTTACAAATGTATTCCATTCACTTTTGTCTAACAGTACTTATTAGTAGGCATGTGACAAGTCTGAAACGGTTAGGTATCCTTTTTTTCCCAGTCAATGGAAATCCTTTTAAAACATTCAAAGATCCTTAGCAACATCTCTCATCCTATTGTCTTTGTTGATAGGTAACAATTCAAACAAAATGCAAATATAAGTTTTTTTCTAATTTAAATGCAAGATTACAAATAAACTGATAGTTGAAGCAACAGACCAACTATTTCATTGGTAAATAATAACAGTGGCAATATTATGTCAATAGTAAGCTTTCTCACCATGCTTTGATGTAAAACAGGCATTGATTGGCTATCTAATACTGTGACATCAGGATAGGTAACACCGTTCTGTAAGACTTCCTGAACTACTTTCTCTGTTTCATGCTGATTACATTTTGCAAATGGTCTGAAAAATATCAATCATTGCCATCTTAAATTCCTGGAAGTATACTTTCTTTTTGAATGCAAAACTTAACCATAAAATTATATTCAAATGTGTACATAAGTATACCACTGACTGCAAACAAATTGTATGTTAAATTTCTCCTAAAATGTCATTCATTTTATTCTATTTTTACATACCACAATTCCTGTATTGAAATTTATTGTACATTCACTTATGTGTTTTTTAGTATTGCACTGTTTGAGATTATTGGGAGAGTTGAAACTTAAAAAATCAAAGTTTAACCCAGGCACATGTTCGAACATGTGTCTGTCCTATGAAGACAGAAACCTCATCAGTGGTTGTCGTTTGTTTCATCTAAATGTGTGTTGCCATTTAAAGAATTTGGTGTCATATCTGTAAGATACTCTTTTGTGTTTATTTACTTCTTTTCTAGACTGGGCATTTCAAAACTTGACATATTGTACTATAGTTGAAAGCTGCACCTCTAGATGTCTTTTGGGTAGATCCTGACCACAACAAGTATAATACAGGTAGGCATTTCAAAATATCAGGTATCAATTGACTGTAACCTGTATTTACATTAAATAATGAATCTTAAATACTGCATAGGTCTTACCCAAACAATATAAACTGAACATCATCTGGCCATTTGACTACTTTGTCTTTGTTGGCAGACATGGCACCCTCTACGGCTCCTATTACTCGAGGTTTTGTTCTAAAATTACAAAGATCAATGAAAAATCAACTCTTGAAAATTTTCGTCTTACTGGCATTTTCCTTTTCTGTCATACAAAATGGCAATTTCACTTCTTTGTTTAGCAAAATATGTTTAAATTTTTTTTAAAAGATCTTTAATATTGACCAATTCTAACATCCTTATTTGGAACGTAACATTTGTCCAAAATACAGTTAACAACAACTTATTGCTCTAAATTAAAGCAACATCTTTGTCATAGGTGACTACTTAGGACATTCATTTGGATTTATTTTTTCAAAAAAAAGGATGATCAAGTAAGGGTAAGACTACACAGCCTGTTGAACATGTCAAATTTTATACAATGAATGTCATTAATATAAAAATGTCTATCAATCTCTAGAAAGTCATTCTTCTCGAAAAATTTGGTGTATTGGTACTTTCAACTAAAAAGCAGCAATATTTTGCAGCAAAATCAACTCTTACGAATTGGAAACATTTGGTCTCGTATTTTAAAGTAGAACTTTGAAAATCAGCTCAGTGCATTATCATCCAACTCATATGAAAATGAATATATCACAAATACTGTGGATTCATTGTTATTCATTGGATACCAACTTTTTGTGGATATCATGGATATAGGTTAACTATGAATTTAAATGTTCTATGAAGTTCAAATTTTCTATAGGCTTGAATGAATACTTTGGCAAAACCACGAAATCAAATATCCATGAAAATATTATTTTTCCTCAATCCATGAAAATTGGTATCCACGAAAAATAAATGAATCCACACTATTTCTTTCTAATACTCTTGCTTTGTTTGCTGCACACTTTCTTAGGAAAGGTATTATAGAGGAAATATTCTTTTAACTGCACTTTAAAAAAGGTAACTGTGTGGTGTACGTCTAAAAAATTAATTCTACCAGCAACAATACACTAGGAGGAAGATCCCATTTCAATACTTTACTACAGAGAAAGTCTGTTTTTCTGCGTCCCATTTCATTATACAGATACAAGTCATGTGGTAACATCCGAAATTAATGTACTGTACTGATAGGATCAATACAAGGTTGTCTGCATGAAAACATCAACCTATGCGTGATGTCACCTAAAGGTTGGTTTACAATAGGGTGAGGGTGTCAAAATAGAAAAGTGTGGTAGAATCAATTTAAATCATTCCATTTTCTTAATTCGCCTGTGTTCAATGTCAAGCTGATGCAACACAATGTCAAGTGATGCATCTTGTTAACCTCCGCATTGAAACAAAAAAATCTCTGAACTGTCCTATTGTTAAAATTCTATCACAAGTTTGTAGAATAACATTTGTAAACTGTACCCTTTCTATTCTAAAAGTTGAACATTACCTATCTGTGGGTGCAAACACTACATCGGATATCTTCAGATCTTTAGGTAGTACGTTGATAGTTATTTTGACAGGTAATACTGATAGTTTAGGAATGTGTTCTGTTAAATGTCTGAAATGTAATAAAATGTTTTTAATGTCATTTTAAATTTTCATAAAATTTCTATTTAAGGATGTTCGCTCCTCTTGTTTTTGAATGTTTGCCAGATTTTCGGAATCCTCTAGTTTTATCCATGTTTTTCCATTAAAACAATTTGTCCACTAACCCCTACTTTTCTTTTCATAATTTTATAACATATAGTTTTAAAAGCAATATTTGAAAGTCTTATAAAATCATTGTTGTTTTTTCATAGTTTTTAAAAGAGGAAAGTGGACAATGTTAAAAGTATGAAAAATCTAGAGAGAATCATTTCCCGCCAATTTTTCAATGGCTTATATCTCGAAAACAAGCAAACAGACCCTTCATTTTTTCTGCTTTTTTCGTTCCTATATTTATTTACTATCATTTTATAACAGTCTTTTGAAAAGCTTGTTATTCTGAAACAGAGTAGCGAACATCCTTAAATATGTGATTAATTCTAATAGCAATTGCTATATACTGTGGATTCATTTATTTTCCAGGGTACCAATTTTCGTGAATTAAGAAAAAAATGTATTTTCCTGGATATTTGATTTCGTGGTTTTACAAAAGTCAGCATATAAGTCTTTAGAAAAATTTGTACTTTGTTCAACATTTAAATAATGGGTTCACCTGAACCCATGAAATCCATGTAAATTGGTATCCCACGAATAGTAATGAATCCTAAGTATCCATAATTTTCCCCTCATTCTTACGTTTTATTTTCAAGATACTATACCTGTTGGCAAAAACACTAGAGGCTCTCAAGAGGCTGTGTCGCTCACCTTGGCCTATGTGTATATTCAACAAAGGATACTCTCCAACATTGTAGATGAGAAAAGAATTCATAACAAAAATCTCTATTTTGTTGATCTTGTAATGCTGATCATTTAGTCTGTTTAGATTCTCTCTATCTTCTTTAGTTTTTGCTCAAAACACAAAAGAGGGTAAAAAAATCCTCATTTAAGGGCAATCGCTCCTATAAAGAGAGACAGTCTACTAACTATATCAGCAAAATTTGACTTGTTAGTAGATCTTGCCTTGCTGATCATTTTTGTGATTTAAAGTGTCTATTAATCTATTATTATTTTTATCATATAAGGCAAAACACAAAACAAATGGTAAAAATCGTCATTTAAAAGGAGTCATCGGACGTTTTCCTCCATATTGTCTTAATTGTAGATTTTGTCTTGCTGATCATTTTTGCTTATTTAAGTTTCTATCTATCTATTATAATTTTTAAGATACAAGGCAAAAACGCAAAAATTGGTAAAAATCATCAAAAGTGCAATAACTCTTATATGGAGTCAACTGATGATATCAAAAATTACACTTATATGTAGAACTTGTCTTGCTGATCATTTTTGCAAATAAAGTTTCTCTCTATCTATTATAGTTTCAAGATAATAGGCAAAAATGAAAAAAAAAGTAAAATTTGTCATTTAAGGGCAATAACTCCTATAAGAAGTCATCTGACAGTTTGTTGTATGTGGACAATTGGTAGAGCTTAACATTCTGAACATTTTTGCTCAAGTCAGATTTTCTCTATTTATAAAGGTTTTCAAAATAATAGACAAAACTTGCATTTTACCCCATGTTCTATTTTTAGCCATGTCAACCATCTTGGTTGGCAGGAGGGGTCATTGGACAATATTTTTAATCTAGATACCCCAATGATGATTGTGGCCAAGTTTGGTTAAATTTGGTCAAGTAGTTTCAGAGAAGAAGATTTTTGTAAAAGTTAACAGGCGATGACGACAGACAACGAACGACAGACGCCAAGTGATGAGAAAAGCTCACTTGGCCATTTGGGCCAGGTGAGCTAAAAAGTTAAGCACGTAATTAACCCTCAATAGCAACAGGAGCCTAAAATATTTTGTAAGAATTTCGTAAATCCAATCTCCCATGAGGAAGTAAGAATCTTTTGCTATTCAGAAATAGTTACTCATGCATTAGGAATGCAACAGAGCTGAATGTCTACACAATAGTAATAAACAGCTGCACCATGCACCCTAAACGGGCATATAAAAACTGTGAAAAATGGTCAGGGAAAAAAATTAACAGTCACCCAGTCGCCAATGGCGACCAGAAATTGACCTGGGCGATCTTTTTATTCAGTTGTGGTAGCCCAGGTGGCAAATTGAAAAAAGTACTCGACTAACAGAAATCCGCCGTTTACCGTGGCTCCAAGTGCCGGCTACTTCTCTGACAAAAATATAAATTCAAAAAGAAAAAAAATATCTTTTTAAAATGTTTACAGGCAAGTGTCGAGAGTCGTATTGTCGCAGTCGCAGTCGCGATAAACAAGGATGTAAAATCAGTGTTTACCTTTGACTAAATATAGTTCACGTGAATTCAGGTCACTGATTGGTCGTCTATTTAAAGTCGGAAAGTATCGTATGTTTGCGAGGATAACAAGAGAGACGTTCCGATGGTCATTAACAATATAAAGCGATCAAATACCCTGTTCGGTATTGGCTTCAAGAAAGCGAAGAAAGTCAGAGAAGATGACAATAGCATGTTATGAAATAATATCAGTCAAATAAAAGAAAGCATAATATATAATGTTGTTAAGAATCTGGAAAACAGTACCTTTTGTAGTTCCCTTTTCAAAGCCCACGTGGTGTCCAGAGAATGAAGGTCAAAAACGAAAGTAGAATATTGTCGACCACAAATAAATAACATTAGTTCAAAATGATTTTAGTTTCCTACTTACTGAACAGTTTACAAAAAAGAGAAAATCAGAGGATATATCAATTTTATGACAATGCTTTTGAAATACGTGTACAAGTCTTTTGAGAAAAAAGGGGGGTCATTTGTTTACAAATGTACGTGAGTTACATAAAATAAATCGACCAAGATATTTAATAAAACAAATTATTATAGAAATAAAATTAAATATTTCATCTATCATCTACATGTATTCAAGGACAGAGAATTCTTTAGTTGTCTAATAAAAAAAGATATGTAAAAAAAACTGGTACATGCACAGGGCATAAATTAAGATTCCCATTTTGTAAATGATTTTTTTTATTAAATTTGATTGAAGTCAACAACAAAAATAAGACAAAATTTACTTTTTCCTAAGCATCTTAATCACCTCCAGGTATGCTCAGAATGCAGGATTTTGAGTCTAAAATTTCAAAATTTTCTTGGGGGGCATGCCCCCAAACCACCCTAGCAAGTTCAGGCCGCTTCGTAGGCTTCACTGGTGATAGTGAAGCAAAGTAGGCTACTAACTTTTTGTCTGGGCTAACTGATTTTCAAGTCTAGTAGCCCAGCTGGCTACTGGCCTTATAGAGTTAATTTTGACCCCTGATGGTGTGTTAATTTTCAATTACTTTTCTGTCATGATTTATAATATATTTCATAAGGAAAGCTCCAAAGTGAACCATACATTTTTCTATAAATCTTTGCAAATAAATCCTATATTCCAAGACACAACATCATATTGTCATATTATTTCAAAATATACTTGTAGTTAATATTTATCATAATTAAATGAGAACACAAGAATTTAAAATTTCAATTTCCACTTTTTAGTTCATCTTACAGCTAACTTGAAAAATCAATTTGCCACACAGGTCCACAATTTATCCTAACAAATACTTAATTGAAGTTTAATTTTCGCTTTATTTGTATTTTCCAGTAGTTAGTGTTATATTATTATTCAACAATTTGTGACTGACCAGTTTTTCTATAATACATACTTGTCATAAGCCTGAGCAATAAGTTGAGAACATGCCTCAAATTCCTTTTCCAATTCTGCTTTATGATTGGTAAAATTGCTGTCTATTTTTCCTTTTTCTTGATCTAAGTCTGTCAAAAGTATAAAATAAAAATCATTTTTCTCTTGCTATACAACATGGACCCTTCATTTAAAATATTTAATTTGGGCTAGAACTAAAGACAAAAACTTTAATCATCATGCCATTTTTTGTAATCTTTATGATGAATAAAACAGAAATTTTTCAAATGATTATAGAGGAACTAACCAAAGAAATCAACATCTAATAATATTAAATGAGTGACCTAACAACACATTAATTCAGGAATTTTCTTAACACATGAGTGAATTATCATGTTGTTCTGCCACAAGTTGAATATTTTCCTAAATTCTTGGAATAGTTATTCTTTTATTACATTGACTTTTAATTTAAATAACGTAAAAAATTGTAAGGAACTCTTTTTCTACATGTTCTCACTTTGTTTTGATGCAACAGCATTGACAACATCTATTGTTGTACTAGGTCAAGGTAGTGAAAAATCACAAGCAAACATTTAATTTTGCCTGAGTTACTATACAATACCAAAATACCTGTCTGAAATAAACCCTGTGTTCTAAGTTCTTCCCTTGCAGACTGTGATTCCTGTTCTAATTTCTTTAATCTTGTATGTAGCTGTTTCTTAAGTGTCTGAAAAATACATTTGTATTATATAAGACAAATACAGAAACATTTTGATATGAAACTTTAAAATAATCCTAAGGCTAAAAAAAGCTGACCCTCTCATCTGTATCAATTTACATTGACATATTACCTAACTTTGATACGGATGCAAATAAGATGAACAAAACAAATCAGTACATTTAAAATGCTCCCACATCAAAAAGTTGTGTCAATAAGAAGGAAAAGGATACTAGTTCTGAAAGTCATCATTATACACTAACATATCAAAAATCAATTACAAATCTGCTGGAATTATCAAAAACGTCCAGACAAGACTAATTTTCATGAAATTTACCATTAAAGTCCAAACACCTAAATTTCATGAAAAGTAGGTGAACCGGAATAAAATGCAGAATTGATTTGTTACCAAAAATGCCTCCAGATCTGCAGGTATTACGAATGAAAATTTGGACAAGAACAACATTCATGAAATTTTATGTCAACACACTGTAATTCCAAGAGAAGTCAGTAAACTAGAATAAAATGCATTATGCATACTAAAATTATAAGTCATCATTATATAATTATCATGGTAATGAAACAAAATGAAGATCAATATCTGAAGGCATAAAGAAACAAGAATATGTGTCCATACTCAGACCTTAGGACACCTTTCTGCACTCTCTTAATCATATGTCCATGTTCATGTTCAGTGAACCATGAAAACATATAAGAATTAACATTTGTATTAAGTTTCAAATCGATGTGACCATAACTTGATGACAGACCACCTTAAACCAAAACTTTAATGACGTACTGAGGTGAAATTAAAAAAATCTAGAATTTAAAATTGATACTATAAGTCAGAAGAGCATTAGTTAAGGAACAAAAATAAGCTAAAAATATTGATAGGTTATGGACCTTCTTTTCGAGATATTTAATTATAATTTTTAGAAAATGGCGGGAAAAGGCTGACTCTGACTTTTACCTTATATTTGCATTGGTATAATTTGGGTCTCAAATCGAAAGAAAAGAAATCTAGAATCTGCTAAAATTTTGGTAAATGACCTTTTATGAGCTATTGAAATCTTATATGAAAAGAAAAATGGGTGTTATGGGGCAAAATATTTACTCTGTATCGTAGGAAAAAAACCAAGGAGTCTGAACATTTGACAATAAAATGCTCTGCAGGGCGCAGCTTGATACGACCGCAGAGGTCAAACCCTGAGCAGTTGGGGCAAGTATAGACACAACATTCAAGCTTGATACAGCTCTGAATTTGGATTGTGATTAAATATTTGACACAGCATAGGTTTCTGACACAGAATGAATGTGGTCTAAGAACTTAAAAATTTAAAATTGGACATTTACCTATTATGGTCCAATATCTAAAATCTAAATACATGGTGAGATTCAGCAAATCAAAGAACCCCAAGAATTCAATTTTTGTGAAAATCAAACTAAGTTTAATTTTGGACCCTTTGGACCTTAATGTAGACCAATTTGAAAACGGGACAATACTGTGCAATTGAATATTTTTTGCTATTGCGCAATACTGTGCAATTGGATATTTTTCTTGCTATTGCACAATACTGTGCAATTGAAGATTTCTTGCTATTGCGCAGTACTGTGCAATTGAAGATTTCTTGCTATTGCGCAATACTGTGCAATTGAAAATTTCTTGCTAATGCACAATACTTAATACAATAATTTTCACATCCTGTTTGGTGTGTATCTCCTGCCTTATCATTATTATTTGCTTTCAAATATAAATCAGAAATTATCAACTTAAAATGGAAAATTTTAAAGAAAAAAAAAGGAAAAAAAGGAAAAAATAAAAATCCCCCAATTTTTGAACCCCCTTATGATTCATCACCCCCAAACTCAATCCCAGCTATCCCTTTGTGGTATGGTACCTTGCAGTACAATTCAGAGAGATCCATACATTTGAACACAAGTTATTGTCTGGAAACTAGAAAAATGCTTGTTTTTTGGCCCCTTTTTGGCCCCAAATTCCTAAACTTTTGGGGCAATTACCCCCAAACACAAACCCAGCTTTCCCTTTGTGATATGAAAACCTTGTAGTACAATTTCAGAAAGATCCATACACTTACACACAAGTTATTGTCCTGAAACTAGAAAAATGCTTGTTTTTTGCCCCTTTTTTGCCCCTAATTCCTAAAATATTGAGGCAATTACCCCCATAATCAATCCCAGCCTTTGTGGTATGGTACCTTGCAGTACAATTTCAGAGAGATCCATACAATTGAACACAAGTTATTGTCTGGAAACTAGAAAAATGCTTATTTTTGGCCCCTTTTTGGTCCCTAATTCCTAAACATTTATGGCAGTTACCCCCAAACTCAAACCCAGCTTTCCCTTTGCGATATGGAACCTTGTAGTACAATTTCAGAAAGATCAATTCACTTACACACAAGTTATTGTCATGAAACTAGAAAAATTGCTTATTTTTGCCCTAATTCCTAAAATTTTGAGGCCATTACCTCCAAAATCAATCCCAGCCTTCCCTTTGTGATAAGGAACCTTGTGGTACAATGTCAGAGAGATCCATGCACTAACACACAAGTTATTGTCTGGAAGTTACAAAAATGCTTATTTTTGGCCCCTTTTTGGCCCCTAATTCCTTAACTGTTAGTACCATAACCCCCAAAATTAATCCCAACCTTCCTTTTGTGGTATTGAACCTTATGGTAAAATTTCATAGAGATCCATTCACTTAAACTAAAGTTATACTGCGAAAACCAATGTGTCTTCGGACGACGACAACGACGACGTTGACTCCAACGTTATACCAATATACGACCGCAAAAATTTTGCGGTCGTATAAAAATTCCTAAACCTCACCTAAGTACATTTGAACATCCTTAACCTGAGAAAGTTCCAATTTCCAATGATCACATATCTATGTTTAATGAACTGTAAAATTACAGTCAAAACCGTAATTTGGCATATAATTTTAAATTTGCACTATATTGAACATGCAGTGGATAGTTGTTTCATTGGCAAAATAGCACATCTCCTTACTTTTATATATGTGTATTAATATCAAGTTCATGGTTAACTACCTTGACATAAAAATAACCTTGTACGGGACACACAAATCAACACAAGGACAGACAAAGGATCAGAAACATGCACAAACATACAGATCAGAAAACATAATGCTCCCTTCTAGCCTAGGCAAGGCAAATAAAAAGAACAACAGTTTGATTTCAGAATGGCTGATGGATTGAAGGCTTGACATGGATAAAATTATTTGCCCTGGAAACTTAGTGTCATGGGTATAATAAAAATGTTCATGCAGATACAGGTCATACTTTAGAATGGTAAACAACTTCACTGAAGGTAAATGAAAAGCTATGCAGTTTGCATTCTGCTTTCATGTAATAAAATTTTTTAAATTCAAAATAGAAACAGATTTTTTCTTTAATAAAAATGTAATTTTTACCTGAAGACATTTTTCATGAGCTCCTAAATTGTCCTTCAGATGATCTGAAATACATCAATTTTTTTTACAGATTATGCCATAAAAATAAAATGCTGATATAAGAAATTTGTTTTCATTTAACAATCTTTATATTGTCGAAATGACAAAACAGACTGTCAATCAGGTTTCAAAAGCTGTAATATTAAATAAATATATATATATACATTTAAGATTCAACTTTACAAGTCAGAGCCTCATCAGTGGTTGTCTTTTGTTACATCTTAATATTGTGGGTTTTTTTTCAGAAAACCTTGACACAAAGAGTAGACACTTGCCTACTGTTGAACAGTGTACTGATCTCTTAATGTCATTTAGGTTGCTGTTTCATTGACATATTAACCATACATATCCTTTTATTCACATTTCAACATTAGCAGACTGACAAACATTTGTCTTTTTGTGTACAGGTAATTTAACACTCAATTATACAGTTATGTCTTCAAATATATTGTGGCCTAAAGCTTTTGCAAAATACCAGTATAAATACATTTAAGCAAAGCAAAGTAAAAGAGTTAAGAACTAGATCATTGTTATATTTTTTAGTTTCTCTAATTCTGTGGCAATTTAACCCTTTCCAGACTCATTGTATAAAAAATTTAATCAACGTGTGGTTGACAATGATCTCAGAAGATGATTGGATGAGTTTAAGGGTCATAACATTTATCAGCTCACAGGATGAATCAAAATATGCTAACAGATGTTAATGAAATTGACAACTTTGTGGAAAAGTGGAAGGCACTCGAGGGGATTTTGGTTTATCAAAAATGAAAATTTATTTGACAATCATTAGAGAAACAGATTCTCACATAGTAACTCATGGATTATGGGATTTATCCAATCTCGATAGATAAATTTTCAATTTTAAAGTCCTCGCCAAGGCTCAGACTTTAAAATTTGATAATTTAACTATCTGGATTGGATAAATCCGATAATCCACTGGTACCAATGAAAGAATCTATATTTATCAAATGAATTAACATATGATCTGGAAGTTAATAAACAAACTAAAAATGAAATGCTGCAATTAGAAATGATGTCAAATCCATGCTCCACAATTTGAATAGATATGGCAAAGTCACTGTAGTGCTGCTTAAAACCCCCTTACTCATACGGAAAAATAGAATAGGAGATGCATAATGGCAGTATATCAAAGATTCGTTGAAATAAGGTAATTATTATATAAGGAGTTGTGGATATAAGATGTCTAACCTGTTTGCAGATATGACACTGCCCATGTCTTGCTATGCAAAACAACCAAAACCATTTGGATCATACAGAAAAAAAGAAATAGGAGGTGCATAATGCCGTCAGATACTAAAGATATAATCATGAAATTTCATTGAAATCCTTATCTGGTTTATATGATCACTACTTCAGTAAGCAGGGTTATAAAAAACAATAAAATGAAATGAACATGGCTCTCTGGAAAAAGGTCTTACTGATCAGAGGGTTGATAGAACCATTACAAATTGGTGAACTTCATTCTTATACTAACATAAACAAGCTGAACTATGCCCTACTGCTCATTAATGATACCCTCAATAAGTATTCGTTAAACATGAAGTTGATGAGTCATTGATGTAAAATTGCACTGCAAAGTAATCACTAATGCATGCTCAAACCAAGGTAAATTCCAAATTTCAGACAGCCTTGATTTGTAGTAAGTGAGATAAATGTGACATAATTCATACATGGCCAATATGAGTAGGAATATATAAATATTTGAGAAATAGGAAGTAGATGAGCAATGGAGCTTTAATAACTTGTTATGCGGTATGGGTTTTCTCATTGTTGAAATTCGTATGGTGACCTTTAATTGCTTTTAACTTCGTTATTTGAACTCTGGTGGATAGTTGTATCTTTGGCATCACACCACATCTCCTTATTTTTATAATGAATCTCAAAATGCATCAGACAGTAAAGCTCACATGAAGCTTGATACCACATTTCATGAAGTTCTAATTTATAGTTTCTGAGAAAAATGCTATCAAAATTTCATAAATAGTCATTATGAGTTAAATGTACAAGTATTCAATACCAGGGTGGATGAGGGATGAATATGAAAATGCACCTGTCCACATGAAGTATTGAAAGCTTATGTGTAAAAATATATAAATATTTTGATAAAAGGGAAGTGGTTATGCGTCAGACATAAACCGCTTAACCCCCTCCTTTCAGAACAGGGATAAAAATTACTTACTTTTGAAAACTGCCTCAATAGGTGATAATTTTATTTCTTCCATTTTTATACAATTTTCGCCTGAAAATAAAAAAATCATCTGTGTTATGCATTGAACTAAGCTGGTAATTTTTACAAAGTTATTAAACGCATATATAATGACAAAAAAAGTCTGATTTGAATACCATTTTTTAAAATGAAAATTCGTGCTTGTCGAATTTTTTTCCAAGCTTTAAAAGGACCAGAATGCCTACTTATTCTAATAATGGATTTAGTATAGTATTAATGAGTGTCTACCTTGATCTATGTCTTTGTTTCTTTGCATGTCAAACCAAAAAGTAATTGATATCATCAGGTCAGAGTTGTCACTGTATTGAACATGACCTCATTGATAACATTTATAACATCATACATGTAAGGTCACACAATTCAACATAAAATAGCCTGTCATGAAAAGGGATTTTCTATTGGGCTCAGTAGAACAAAATTGAAGTAAGGAGATATAATAAAAAGCATTGCTCAGTGTGTTCTGATGAAACACTAAACTAGAGGTTCTAAAGAGCCTGTGTCACTCACCTAGGTCTATGTGCATAATCAACAATGGACTCTCTCCAACATTGTAGACAAGAATAGAATTCATAACAAAAATTTCTTTTTTGTTGATCTTGTATTGCTGATCATTTTGTCTGTTTAGTTTCTCTCTATCTTCTGTAGCTTTTGCTCAAAACACAATAGAGGGTAAAAAAATTCTATGAAGAGTGACAGTCTACTAACTATATCAGCAAAATTTGACTTGTTTGTGGATCTTGCCTTGGTGATCATTTTTGTTATTTATAGTTTCCATTTATCTATTATAACTTTAATCATATAAGGAAAAACACAAAAAAACCAGTAAAAATCGTCATTAAAGGGCAATAACTCCAATAAGGAGTCTACTGACAATTATGACCATGCATACTTATTCCTAGATCTTGTCTTGCTGATCATTTTTGCAACTTAAAGTTTCTCTCTAGCTATTATAGTTTTCAAGATAAAAGGCAACTAGAGGCTCTAAAGAGCTTGGTCTATGTGCATATTCAACAAAGGACACTCTCCAACATTGTAGATGAGAATAGAATTTATGACAAAATCTGTTTTGTTCATCTTGTATTGCTGATCATTTAGTCTGTTTAGTTTCTCTAAATCTTCTTCAGTTTTTGCTCAAAACACAAAAGAGGGTGAACAAAATCCTCATTTAAGGGCCATCACTCCTATAAAGAGTGACAGTCTTCTAACTTTATCGGCAAAATTTGACTTTTTAGTAGATCTTGCCTCGCTGATCATATTTGTTATTTAAAGTGTCTATTTATCTATGATAATTTTCACCATATAAAAAACGCAAAAAAATTGGTAAAAATTGTCATTAAAGGGCAACAACTCCGATAAAGAGTCGTTAGACGATTTCCTCCATATTATCTTCGTAGTAGATCTTGTCTTGCTGATCATTTTTGCTTATTTAAATTTCTATCTATCTATTATAATTTTTAAGATATAAAGGAAAATGCAAAAAATTGGTAAAAAACATCATTAAAGGGCAATAACTCTAATAAAGAGCTGATTGACGAATTAGACCAGGAGACTTATAAGTAGAACTTGTCTTGTTGATCATTTTTGCTATTTAAAGTTTCTCTTTATATGTTATAGTTTTCAAGATAATAGGCAAAAATGAAAAAAACGGTAAAATTTGTCATTTAAGGGCAGTAACTCCTATAAGAAGAGGCCTGAAAGTTTTGACATATATATGAACAATTGGTAGAGCTCACCATTTAAAACATTTCTGCCCCTGTCAGATTTTCTCTATTTATAACAGTTTTCCAAACAATAGACAAAACTTGCATTTTACCCCTAAATTCTATTTTTAGCCATGTCAGCCATCTTGGTTGGCGAGTGGGGTTATTGGACACATTTTAAAAACTAGATAACTAATGATGATTGTAGCAATGTTTGTTTAAATTTGGTCCAGTAGTTTCACAGGAGAAGATTTTTGTAAAATTGAATGGACGACGGCGATGGACGACTAACGAAGACAGAAGACAAGTGATGAGAAAAGCTCACTTGGCCCTTTGGGCCAGGTGAGTTAAAACTGACTTAATTTCAATTAAAAAACAAAGCAATAAATTGAAACTAGTACATGCATAAATAAAGGCACATTTCTTTACAGCTGAACATGACCTTGTTGTCAATATTTTGTTAAAGTTAGTTTCAAGTTATCAATGACAACTATTATCCATCCAGGAGAACATGTACTGAAAATTACCTGAACTGGAGTGAATAAGTGATTCAAAATATGTTTCTTCAGATTTCTCTTTCTCTTTAAGTATAGCACCTAAAAGTACAGAAATTAGTGAAATTCTAATCTTCATTGTTCAAATACACATGTAATTTTTTTTTTTATCAGTTAAAAATATTGTTTTGACAATTAAAATTTTACAATATAATAACAATGCATGTATTTCTCAAAGTGAGGAAAACATTTATAATATGTAAACAAAACATCTGTGTAATGGTATTGAACATTTAATTTTTAAAATAATTGACTCATGACCTTAACCATTTGTGCTGTTTTGAAGAGCAGAGGACAATAGGAAAATTTATGTTAACACTATAGAATTATGAAATATTTGCAAAGAACTGAAATGGTGAAGCTGCAACAGAAAGTGTCAGGGTTTGTTAAATTGCAGAAAACTGAACCACTCATGGTACCCCTAAATTTTAACCTCACATGTGAAAATGTCTCTTTACACATGTGTTAGGTGATTCAGTACAAATAACTTCTCTAATTCTTTTAATACTGTGAAACAAGGTACTAGAGGGTAGTTCAATCCGAAATTCTTTTCATGCTTCTTGTAATACATATTTCATTGATAGAATATATATTAAAAACTAGAGGCTCTAAAGAGCCTGTGTTGTTCACCTAGGTCTATGTGCATATTCAACAAAGGACACTCTACAACATTGTAGACGAGAATAGAATTCATGACAAAAATCTCTATTTTGTTGATCTTGTCTTGTTAATCTTGTATTGCTGATCGTTTTGCCTGTTAAGTTTCTCTCTATCTTCTTTAGTTTTTGCTCAAAACACAAAAGAGGTTAAAAAAAGTCCTCATTTAAGGGCAATCACTCCTATAAAGAGTGACAGTATAGTAACTATAACGGCAAAATTTGACTTGTTTGTAGATCTTGCCTTGCTGATTATTTTTGCTATTTAAGTTTCTATTTATCTATTTTAATTTTTCATATAAGGCAAAACGCAAACTAGAGGCTCTAAAGAGCCCGTGTGGCTCACCTGCATCTTCAACTATGGTCACTTTTAAGAAAAAAAAATCATCATTTAAAGGGGAGTAACTCTTTAAAGAGTTAACTGATAATTTCAGTCTTGTTGACATATTTGTAGATCTTATCCTGCTAATAATTATTCCCTATTCCTATTAGTATTCTTACCTTTGGGCCAGGTGAGCTAAAAAGGTATTTCAGAATTATTGAAAAGATAATGTCTGTGTTCTAAATCATCAGCTATCAACCCATTACATTATGATCAACATCAGCTAGGGAGAATTTAACAAAATCACATTATCATTAGTACCTGTACTGTATCTGTTGTCTTGGGTTTATTGATTGATTCATTCATTAATATTGGTTATTGCTTAATGCTGCATCAATGCAAAAGGCTATATGGCGGCAATGTGGTACATGTATTTAATGAGATCTTCCCTTTTATTAAAAGTATTACAATAAGGCCAATAATTTCACTACAAACCAATAAGAACTTTACAATGACCGTTTTATTTAATTACTTGTTCTTTTTTAAGAATAGACTTTTTAGACAGTCACCACTTACCAATAAGACTATCAAACTGGTGGTCTTTAATGAGCTGATCTTTGTCTAGTTTTGTGTTGCAGCATGGACATTTGTGCCTTCGATCCACCCATTCTTGTATACACTTTACACAATATCTGTGGCCACATTTTGTCATGTGTGTCTCTTTCATTGAACACATACATATTGAGCAAATAAAATAGTCACTGATGGAACGCATCTGTAAATTTAGAAGAAATATTATACTCCATATTAAAAAAAATAACCCCAAAATTTAAGCATACAATGTATCTTGATTTGCCACGTTGTTGTCTTAATTTCTAATTATTTTTGTATTGCACAATGAAATAGTTTGACAACCAGTTGGGTTACTTTTTATATGTTGTTAATATTGTTACTTTTGGAACATTTCATATATTCATCTTTTACATTCAGAATTTTGCCTTTTACATTGAATACTGAACTTTGAGATCTTATAGCTCCTCTTTTGTATGTGTTTTTTAAATCATATAATTCATATTCATATTTTACATGTGTTATAGATACATAAAATACTGGTACCAGTCCCCATATGTCTGGATCACATTAGTATAATACAATTCATTATTATGGTTTGTACTTTTACATGTATTTTATTACACAATATGCAAAACACTTTTTAAAGTTAATAAATATCCATTCTAATTAATAAGATAAAAAATATGCACATTTAGCTAAGGTAAGAGAATGTTTCATGGAGAACTTCATTAGAATGTGCATCCTTGAAGTTATCAATGGAATTTGGTTTGAAATTTCTGAATGGTAGTTTAATCCAATTTTCGATTGTTTTGCAAAGTATTGGTATTTCAAACTGTTGCATTGAATTTATCTTTATGTTTGTTGATTGATTGATCTTGTTTTAGACTGGTTTATGATTAATATTTTAACAATCCATAGCAAAAACAATTCACTTTTCCATACCTGCCAACCTCTGAAACCTTCAAAGAGGGAGATCTCCCCCTCAGCTATGACAGCTGAGGGGGAGATTTTGCGCGAACGACATTTTCAAGTTAAATATATGACTTGTTTATTAATTCATCTACAAAACACCAATAAGAGTTAAAAGATATACTTTATTTCTTCAATTCATGGTTATAATCTATACAAGGTGTGGTTTTTTTTTTGCCTTTTTCAATACCTCTGAGTCTCATAACTCATAACATTCCATATTTTGATTTTGTTGTGAGACCCACACTAAGCATGCTTTCAAACGTCGTACAGACCACCAGAAGAAACCGGAAATTTGATTGAACATGATGTGCAAAATGAAGATTCATTGCCAAGTGTAAGTGAACTTGGTCGTAAAAATTAAAAATGTTTCATTCAGTCTGCTTTACATTTCGATTTGCAGTTATCTATTTCTTCTTTTTTACACTGCCGATTGGTCCAGACAAAGACCTCTATCTAGTTGGAGTTGACATAGCAGAAATGAATTTCGATTACTTATAAATCGAACATTAAAACTACTGACCAAAGTTTTCAAATGCTCACGATTGTTTATTTATTTCTATTGACAGTAATGAATAAAATGCTCCGAGGCGCAGCTTGATACGACCGCAGAGGTCGAACCCTGAACAGTTGGGGCAAGTATGGACACAACATTCAAGCTTGATACAGCTCTGAATTTGGATTGTGATTAAATATTTGACACAGCATAGGTTTCTGACACAGAATGAATGTAGTCTAAGAACTTAATTTTTTATTTTACCTATTATGGTCCAATATCCAAAATCTAAATACATGGTTAGATTCAGCATATCAAAGAACCCCAAGAGTTCAATTTTGATGAAATCAAACAAAGTTTAATTTTGGACCCTTCTGACCTCAATGTGGACAAAGTTTATAACGGGGCCCAAAATCAAAAATCTAAATACATGGTTAGATTCAGCATATCAAAGAACCCCATATATTCAATTTTGTTGAAATCAAACAAAGTTTAATTTTGGACCCAGATTTGGACCAACTTGAAAACTGAGCCCATCATCTAAAATCTAAATACATGTTTAGATTCAGCATATCAAAGAACCCTAAGAATTCAATTTTGTTAAAATCAAACTAAGTTTAATTTTGGACCCTTTGCACCTTAATGTAGACCAATTTGAAAACGGGACCAAAATTAAGAATCTAAATACATGGTTAGATTCAGCATATCAAAGAACCCCATATATTCAATTTTGTTGAAATCAAACAAAGTTTGATTTTGGACCCTGATTTGGACCAACTTGAAAACTGGGCCCATAATCAAAAATCTAAATGCATGTTTAGATTCAGCATATCAAAGAACCCTAAGAATTCAATTTTTGTTAAAATCAAACTAAGTTTAATTTTGGACCCTTTGGACCTTAATGTAGACCAATTTGAAAACAGGACCAAAAATTAAGAATCTAAGTACACGGTTAGATTCGCATATCAAAGAACCCCAATAATTCAATTTTGATGAAATCAAACAAAGTTTAATTTTGGACCCTTTGGACCTCAATGTGGACCAATTTAAAAATGGGGCCCAAAATCCAAAAACTTAATACACGGTTAGATTCAGCATATTAAAGTACCCCAAGAATTCAAGAACAAAACCCCATTGAAATTGGTCAAGAAATAAGCAATTTATACAAAGTATCTTCTTTTGCACAATACTGTGCAATTGAATATTCTTGCAATTGCACAATACTGTGCAATTGAATATTTCTTGCTATTATGCAATACTGTACAATTGACAATTTCTTGCTATTGTGCAATACTGTGCTATTGGATATTTCTTGCTATTGTGCAATACTGTGTAATTGAAGATTTCTTGCTATTGCGCAATACTGTGCAATTGAAAATTTCTTGCTATTGCACAATACTTATTATATAATAATTTACACATCCTGTTTGGTGTGTATCTCCTGCCATATCATTATTATTTGCTTTTAAATATAAATCAGAAATAACCAACTTAAAATGGAAAATTTTAAAGAAAAAAAAGGAAAACAAAAATCCCACCCACCCCAATTTTTGAACCCCTTATGATTTATCACCCCAAACTCAATCCCAGCCTTCCTTTGAGGTATGGTACCTTGCAGTACAATTTCAGAGAGATCCATACACTTGAACACAAGTAATTGTCTGGAAACTAGAAAAATGCTTATTTTGGCCCTTTTTGACCCCTAATTCCTAAACGTTTAGGGCAATTACCCCCAAACTCAATTCCAGCTTTCCTTTTGTGATATGGAACCTTGTAGTACAATTTCAGAAAGATCCATACACTTACACACAAGTTATTGTCCTGAAACAAGAAAAATGCTTATTTTTGCCTTTTTGGCCCCTAATTCCTAAAATTTTGAGGCAATTACCCCAAAATCAATCCCAGCATTCCTTTGTGATATGGAACCTTGTGGTACAATGTCAGAGAGATCCATACACTTACACACAAGTTATTGTCTGGAAGTTACAAAATGCTTATTTTTGGCCCCTTTTGGTCCTTATTCCTTAACTGTTGGTACCATAACCCCAAAATCAATCCCAACCTTCCTTTTGTGGTATTGAACCTTATGGTAAAATTTCCTAGAGATCCATTCACTTAAACTAAAGTTAGAGTGCGAAAACCAATGTGTCTTGGACGACGGCGGCGACGACGACGACGACGCCAACGTCATACCAATATCGACCACAAAATTTTTTGCGGTCGTATAAAAGCCAGAGAATTACGAACGTGGGTCATTCCGGGTTAAAATATCCAAAAGCGGAGATTCTATACTCCCGCGGAGCAGACAGGCAGGCGGAGATTTCCGAATTTCGCCGTTCTCAAAGCGGGAGGGTTGGCAGGAATGCTTTTCAGAGCGAAAAGAACATTTGAGGACCATGACGAATAGACCTGTTACCATTCTCTTGTACTATCTTTACAGATTTTGGAAAGACATTCATAAAGACCTTATCAAAATTTCATAGACATATGATACATTAAGAGATGTCCAACAGGAAGTCTTGTCCAGATTTAAAATAACATTATTTAGCACCTAATGATCTACATGTACAAGACAACGTTACTAATACTATGTTACTTGACTATCATGAGACTTGTGAGGTTTAGAACCCAAATATATGGTAGTTGGATCGGGTATCTACAGTTACATGCATGCGAGTTTTTTTTCTAACCAGAAGTAACAGTTCGGTGTATATTAAGACTCAATGATTTAAAATGAAAGTAGTGAACTAAAGATCTTTTGAATTGAAGTATAAAACTAACGGATATTGTAACGGGTAAATCTGTATCGTCCATTTTTTATCTTTCAACTGTGTCCTTCAAAGGATTTTTATAGTATGAAAAATCCTTGGTCCTAGTGTCCTATTTATAGATGCAAGATTTATAAAAAGTCATTAGTCAAAATGACCTGAAATGACATATTTCGCCAAAATACAGGGTGACGTCCCTTGCGTTAGAAAAAACCTAGAACATGACACCATTTCCGTAAACACAACGCGTTCCGTTAAATGGTGGATCTAAATTTAAAATTGTAGAACTGTTTAATACTTTACCATAATGTTATGTATAGCATGCTTTTTTAAAAATATTAAAAAAAAAGTATTATTCGCGGACTTTTTTTTCAAGCTAATTTTTAATTAAAGGTTATTGAAAATTGTCAGATTTTGTAAAGATTATACATTGACAAACCAGTCTTCTGTGAATCAGGGACATAATATATTAACTAGTTAGTATACTATTCCAAGTATAAATAGAAAGAAAACTAAGTGGTATAATGTTTTAAATAAAATATTAGACGGTAGCTCTTATTACGGTATGGGTGGGGATCCTTCATTTCTGTATTCTTTAATTTTTCGCAAATTTACAGATCTAACATTTTTTTGGCTAAATTTCAGTCGAAGTATACCATACCGGTAATTAGTGATGTATGACCTAATGTTACCATTGGTTATCCGATGCATAATGTCAGTCATAGAAATGCCACTTATTATAAGAAGTTTAAAATAAAAACACATTATAATTTGATGTGGCAGTAATCTTAATAAGTATCGTTCTATACGACTGAAAAAATAACTCATAAGCAAGGTATTAAATCTACGTGCTACCATACATCATGTACCGGTACTGTGTTACAACTTGTTAAAGATGACGAGGAAAGACACCACTTTATTAACGAAAGCTATATTTTGAGAAGCATAGTTGGCCGAGTGGTCTAGATCGCTAGATTTAGTGCAGAAGAAGTTGTAACGAGATCACAGAAGCATGGGTTCAAATTATATTGAGGGATGGACAAAAACCGCAACTTCATTTTCAACTTTTTTTTACTTAAGCCATTTCTCGAAATTGTGTGAACAAAACTTTGTTTTTAATTGATATATGTTATTTCTGTAAACATCATGCACCGTTTTGAATATCATAGAGAATTTACAGGAGGTAACCGGATTTGTTTTCAATGTCTAAATCATTCATTATAATAAAATTGAGAATGGAAATGGGAATGTGTCAAAGAGACAACAACCCGACCACAGAGCAGACAACAACAGAAGGTCACCAATAGGTCTTCAATGCAGCGAGAAATTCCGCACCCGGAGGCGTCCTTAAGCTGGCCCCTAAACAAATATATATACTAGTTCAGTGATAATGGACGTCATACTAAACTCCAAATTATACACAAGAAACTAAAAGTAAAATAATACAAGACTAACAAAGGCCAGAGGCTCCTGACTTGGGACAGGCGCAAAAATGCGGCGGGTTAAACATGTTTATGAGATCTCAACCTCCCCTATACCTCTAGCCAATGTAGAAAAGTAAACGCATAACAATACGCACATTAAAAGTCAGTTAAAGAGAAGTCCGAGTCCGATGTCAGAAGATGTAACAAAAGAAAATAAACAAAATGACAATAATACATAAATAACAACAGACTACTAGCAGTTAACTGACATGCCAGCTCCAGACCTCAATTAAACTGATTGAAAGATTATGTCTTCATCATATGAATATCAGGCACAATCCCTCCCGTTAGGGTTTAGTATCATACCATCATAAAATATATGAGAAGAGCATAACCCGTGTCATGCCAACAACTGGTTTTAAATAAATGTGTTTAGTTCCGATGCAAAGACCCTATAAGTGAATCAATATTAAAGCCAAAATATGCAATCTTTAATGACCTGACAACAGTATCGTAACTATATCCCTTCTTAATAAGTCTATTTAAAGGTTTTGTTAGCTTCTGAGGTGAATACTGACATTTTAGTGCTTTATAAAGAATATTACCATAAAAGATTGGATGTGAAATACCTGAACGTATAAGAAGTCTGCATGTTGAGCTATATTTACGAATGATGTCTTTGTACCGATGATAAAATTTAGTAAATGTTTTGACTAGTTTGTGATATCGAAAACCCTGGTGTAATAATTTTTCTGTAATACATAAATTTCTTTCGTTAAAATCTGAAACGTTGTTACATACACGAGCGAATCGTACAAGTTGAGATATATAAACACCGTAAGATGGTGACAAGGAACGTCACCATCTAAAATGGATAATTAACGATAGGAAATGAAAATCATCTCTTTTATCATAAATTTTTGTATTAAGCTTTCCGTTAATGATATAGATATCAAGATCGAGGAAAGGGCAGTGGTCATTGTTAGTATTAGCTTTATTTAAAGTAAGTTCAACAGGATAAATTTCTTTAGTATACATACTGAAGTCGTCATTATTGAGAGCCAATATATCATCCAAATATCTAAAAGTATTATTAAATTTTTGTATCAGATGTTGTTTCGATGGGTCTTTGCTGATTTTAGTCATAAATTGTAACTCATAGCAATACAAAACAGGTCCGCAATAAGTGGTGCACAGTTAGTCCCCATTGGAATTCCGATAACCTGACGATATACGGAATCTCCAAAGCGAACAAAAATATTATCTAGTAAAAATTCAAGGGCAGATATAGTATCAAAGCATGTCCAATTGACATAGTTCTTTTGTTTATTGCTACTAAAAATGTCCTAAAGAGTTAGAACATATGTATTCACATTCTGACTTTTTAAATGCCCATTTAATTAGGTGTGTGAATTTTTTCTTAATGAGAATGTGAGGCAATGTGGTATACAGGGTAGAAAAATCAAAACTTTGAACAGATTCAAAATCACCAATATAAGCATGCAATTTATCAAGTACTTCCAACGAGTTTTGACACTCCAAAAGTAATTAATTCCACTATTTTCAAAGGCCTTATTTGAACAATTTATTATCAGGTTTTGATTGTACCAAGTGAACTGGTAAGAAGAATAGACAATTTAGTAGTGGAACAATGGCTTGAAGACGAAATAAATCTATATTTGTAAGGTGTTTTATGTAGCTTCGGAAGCCAGTACATAGTTGGGACTTTCATTGTATTTGGTTCTGCTTGTAAAGAGGTAGCTAAAGTTTATGTTTGTTACAGATGTCGTTTTCTGAAAATGGAGTCAGTTGGAATGTTGGTGAATTGGTGATTTCTTTTTCAGAACCTCAATGTAAAATTTACGTCAAACAATAATGATATTATTAGCAGCTTTATCGGCCGGGACAAAACAAATTCCTTGGCTAGTTCTTTAAGTTTATGTTTGATACGAGAAATAGGTTTATTATGGTTGTTGTTAAGAGTAAAATGTTCTTTAAAATGTTGAATACGTATATCAACTATGTTCATTACTGAATTAAAAAGAGTCCAAAGATTTTTGTCAGCTTTTTCCCGTTTTATCCATTTTAAACAGTAAGTACGGGTGAGTCGTGGATGATATTACGACACTCATTCCAATTAATGATTGACGGGGGACGATATTTAGGTCCTTTACTGAGGAATGATTTTAACTCTCGGTCTTGAACGATGTTAAGATCTCCTGTTATAACATGGGAAATGGGTCCATAAATGTATTCGGAATTACTGCAATTACATGAAGTAGGTGTATTTTCACTGATATTAACATCTTTACACAATTGGCTATAATTAAACACATATTTCCGGGTAGATTTCTTGTAAATATAACAAATAAGAGGGAGCTCAGTATTATCAAAATATCCAGGAATTTGTTCTTTAACAGAATGGTCGTTAAAAATACCGGCAATATTTACAAAATCAAAACCTTTATTGACATACTTTATTTTAATAAAATGTTTTTTATGATCTTCAGGGCGATCAATTTTGGGAAACAGTTTAGAATAACAATATGCCATTATAATTTGAACGATTTCATACTTAGGACTGCTATATGAAATTGTGTTGCAATCCTCTAAAATTTTATTTAACTTATTAACCGGTAATGAACAGAGCTTTGTTAACAGATAATGTCTGCCATTGTTTTTTGAAATAGAAATTAGGTCCGAAATATTGGTATGATTGGTCCGAAATTTTCTTTGATTGCGATTTTTCTACGACCATGAGAACGGTTTTACGAACAGTTTTAGAAACTATATCCAAAATGTTAACAGAATCGGTTCTTGATATATTACCAATTCCCATGATATTATCATTAAGACCGAGAGGGTAGACTGTCTGTAATTTTTTAATCCAATTTAATTCAATTATTTTCCGTGATCGTACAAACTTTGAATGAGATTCACCAGGCTGCTTATTTACTACTTCTAAAGGTTGAACTGTTAAATATTTAATAGGATGATTGTGCTTTTAAGGTGTTGATAAATGATACTTTTGAATTTATTGGGTCTTTAAAACGATACAGGTGTTCTTGCGTGCGTTTAGATAAAAATCGCCCAGTTTCACCTACGTACTGAATACCACATCCCGGTTTGTTTCATGTGAGTAAATAAATGATACTGTTTGTTTTTCAAGTTATATCAGTTTCAAAATTTAAAGAAAATGTGCGACCATTAAACGTGGATCTTACCGTATTGTTGGTGGAAAGACGGGGACATGTAAGTCATTTTTTGGCATGACACTTATCGATAGAAGGGTAACCACGATTTTATTGTTAAAATGTTAGCGATGGTAGTATTTTTAGATAAGCGATTTTGAAGATTGAGACGTGTAGATACCCTTTGAACGAGTTTAGTATTTAATATTTTTCCATTTCTAAGCTTCATATTTGTTTTTTGTTTATGGATTTTATTAGAAAGGAGCAGAGACTGGCGTCCAGAATATGAACCAGCATACAATCAATTAAATTATGTAAAAATGATAATTCTGTTCGGCTAAAGATGTCAAACGCTATCCGTCATTAATTACCCGAAAAATAAAACAAAAGATAGGGTATATCAGGGTAGCGACTGACGTCTGACTAAATAGTAGAATGGGGCTGAAAATTGAAATACTACTTTTGATAAATATTCCTAAAGTAATGAACTAGAAGTTCTCGCTCGGACACACACTCCATAATCTAGTATATTATAAGAGCATAAACCTGAAGCACGGGGAGGCACTCTACTGTCTCCACACGGCACTAAAGACAAACTCTGTAAAAAATAAAATTGAGAATGGAAATGGGGAATGTGTCAAAGAGACAACAACCCGACCACAGAGCAGACAACAACAGAAGGTCACCAATAGGTCTTCAATGCAGCGAGAAATTCCCGCACCCGGAGGCGTCCTTAAGCTGGCCCCTAAACAAATATATATACTAGTTCAGTGATAATGGACGTCATACTAAACTCCAAATTATACACAAGAAACTAAAAGTAAAAATAATACAAGACTAACAAAGGCCAGAGGCTCCTGACTTGGGACAGGCGCAAAAATGCGGCGGGGTTAAACATGTTTATGAGATCTCAACCTCCCCTATACCTCTAGCCAATGTAGAAAAGTAAACGCATAACAATACGCACATTAAAAGTCAGTTAAAGAGAAGTCCGAGTCCGATGTCAGAAGATGTAACAAAAGAAAATAAACAAAATGACAATAATACATAAATAACAACAGACTACTAGCAGTTAACTGACATGCCAGCTCCAGACCTCAATTAAACTGATTGAAAGATTATGTCTTCATCATATGAATATCAGGCACAATCCCTCCCGTTAGGGTTTAGTATCATACCATCATAAAATATATGAGAAGAATAAGTTTGAGTTATATATCACGAAAAGTGGTATGAAAAACTCTTATTTTCACGACGTTATGCTTATTTTGTCCCTTTGACGTTTTTTTTTTTTTTTTTTTTTAGAATTTATTGACTTCTTCTGTTTGATGATTCCATACACATTTTTATTTTTTCTGTGTGACGATTTATTTACAACATGTTCAAGCGCATGCCGTGAAATTCCCGTTAGGGCTTGACATGGAGTAAATATTTTGTCTTTCTCACGCGCATTTTTGCACACATCAGTGCGTATGGGTAACAGACGATAAGAACTCTTCCTATGTGCATGCTTAAGCAATCAAGACGTCAATGGTGCAATGTAAGGTCATATATACCATCCCAAGTTCTTTTTTCCTGAACCAGTAGGGGGTCGAACCTTGGTACATGTGCATCATGAGACGTGACAGTAGGTTCATATATACCATTCAAAATTCTTTCTTAAACGATTCAACGTCGTTCGAAGTAATACAATGGGCGCTAATTTTAGTTGTCTGAAATGCCCAAATTACAAACGAAGAAGAAGCAATTACAGGCCAAAGAATAAATCAATGAATGAACCAAGAGTAGCCGACATTAGACCATCTACAGTCATTATAAAGGAGTTAGAAAGTGTTGGTTAAATCACTAACAAGAAGTGAGGATTAAAATTCAACATACAGAGCGAAACAAATAGCGAAGAAAAAGTCAGAAGACCAACACGTTTACCTGTAATAAGGTCTCATATCAACATACAAGGTACTATATAAACTAATATATACCAAATGTTGGTTTCAATATTAATACTTTAGCAGATTTGTAGACGAATTAATGAAAATATTCTCGGTCGGGGATTACAGGGGCGGATCCAGCCATTTTTTTAAAAAAAGGGGGGTCCCAACCCAGGATAAAGGTGGGGCTCCAACTATATGTCCCCATTCAAATGCATTGATCGTCCAAAAAAAGGGGGGTTCCAACCCCCGGAACGCCCCCTCTGGATCCGCCACTGGATTACTATACTATTAGATACACAGTTCGCTAGTGACCTAACACGATATATTTTGGGTAAGTAAGCGAACTTAATCAAGTTAATAGGGACTTTTGCTACAATGAGTAGAATTGACGTGATTAAGTTCGCTAGTGACCTAACACGATATATTTTGGGTAAGTAAGCGAACTTAATCACGTCAATTCTACTCATTGTAGCAAAAGTCCCTCTATTAACTGTTTGAAGATATAAACAAATATTATTAATTCGTATATTTCAACTAATTTGTTTCGTTCAGGGATAGTCACATGTTAAACTATATTTTTGAAGGTAGATAGAAAACGGCGGATAGCAAAAAGCATATTGCATAGCAAAAAAGCATATTGCACGGTTATTTTAGAATATCTAAAAACCGATATACTTTGCGACCTCATGTAATGAATTTCATGATATTGTTAAAAGTTTTATAAAAAATATCTATGATCGATTATTTGAAGAAAAAAAATCTTCAAATGCATAAGATGTATAAAACAAACATGAAAAATTTGATAATATATTGTTATTGTCTATGAGACAATATGATATCTATAAAATTCTAACTAATCAAATAACGATTTTGATACAAATATGGTCGGAAATTAATAATATAACAATTATAGCCTATGTATGAGGTCAATACAGGATATATCGACCCAAAGAAGTATATCGACCTCGGACTTCGTCCTCAGTCAATATACTTCTTTCAGGTCAATATATCCTTGTATCGACCTCATACAAAGGCTATAATTGTATAATATCGTATCTCCACGGTTAGTAACGTCGTCATATCGAGGAGCGTTTAGTGTAGTGATTTTGTCATAGTTTGGTTAAGTTGGTCATGGTTTAGTTAGGTTACTTCCCAGAACGATTGCCTCATTTCTTTTCAAATCAGCAAATAAAAAGCAAATAAGATTTTTGAATCTATATTGTAAGTCGTCTACATTGAAATTGTTGTTTTTAAGAAATTAACGCAGGACAACTAAAATATCGAAATTAAGATGGTTTGGTTATGCGATTGACATGGTTCAGTTAAGTGTCTAGAAATTCGTCATGGTTTTGATCAAATTTGTCATGGTTTAGATCCAAATTAATACATATTTGTTTCACATTAATATTGATAGTTTGTTTGAAGGCGCTTGTGAAAAAAACGAAGTGGCACAATTTACCAATTGACTAAGAAGAAAAAAAAGCCTTTTAACCAAATTTGGTGGGCATACTCGGCAAACCGTACATTATACATTTTTACTTTTCGTGTGTTTGCTACGATAAAATTAATATAGCCACTGCTCTTTTTAACCGAAATTCGCTCAAATAAAATAAACAAGAATATGTCCATAGTACACGGATGCCCCATTCGCACTGTCATTTTCTATGTTCAGTGGACCATGAAATTGGAGTCAAAACTCTAATTTGGCATTAAAATTAGAAAGATCATATCATAGGAAACATGTGTACTAGATGACTTGACTTCAACTTCATTAAAACTACCTTGACCAAAAACTTTAACCAGAAGCGAGACAGACTATAAATGAAATTACTATGAAAACTTCTTACAAAGCTCCGAATTTAAATATATGAAAGATCACAATTTCGAATTAGAATTAGGTCGAAATTATTTCCATTTTTATCAATTATTATCACGAATGAATAAACATGATTATGTTTTTGTCATATTGTATAAATGTATTGTGTAGTATTATGTTTTTTTTCTTTATGCTATAAAGTTTCGATAATATCAGAAAAAGCTCTGTCGGTCTAGTATTTAGTATGAGAAATTGTACCTTATTAACTGTGATTGAAAAACATTATTTAAATACCAAGATACACGTGTTATTTTGTGTGGTACAAGTACAACTAAACTGTATACGACCTTATTTTTGACCCAACAAGACAAGAAATCATCGTTCTTGATAGCAAAGAATAAGATGGATGAAGATGAATATTGGCAACAGAATTCCATTCTGAAATTTAAAAAAAGTAACGTTTTGTCTTGCATTCATTATTTTTTTATAAGTTGTTATTGGCGTGGAACTAGCTTCCAGTAAAAGTAAATGCGAGTACTCACAGATCGGTTCTTTGTGTCTTTGGTGTTTATTTTACTTGATTGTTTTGCTTTGTATCGATCTGATGAGTCAAGTCCTTTTCAACTGATTTTTATTGTTTGTTCTTCTTTGTTGTGCTGTTACACCACTGCCCAGTTTAAGGCGAAGAGAGGGTTGGGAGCCCGCACACATGTTTAACCCCGCCATATTCTGTATGTGCCTGTCCCAGGTCCAGAGTCTGTAATGAAGTGGCTGTCGTTTGTTACTGTATATCGTATTTGTTTTTTGCTTATTGTTTTGAACATAAATCAGGCCGTTGGTTTTCTCATTTGAATTGCTTTACATTTAATTTGTCGGAGCTATTGGTTTTGTGTATTGTTGAAGGCCGTACGGCGACCTATAGTTGCTAAAATCTACGTCATTTGGTCTCGGGTGGATAGTTGTCTCAATGGCAATCATACTGCATCTACTAATTATATATTACTATGTGCTTTCTTAGGTCCTTTTGTATTCCAAATAAAACTACATTTAAAGAAAATTGCCTTTGAAATGCATTAATATATTATCCTCGTGATTTCTTTATACACGCGTGTTCAATAATGATAATATCTTAAATTTACTGTTGACGACTTATTTTCTCGAGCGATGTATTTTCGCGAGTAGAAGATAAACGTAAATATGTGAAGCTTAGATCTACTCGTATGGGAACAATATAACAACATTAGAAAATGGCTACAATATGTTGCCTCAAAATAGGATAAAATGGGATAAACGCAAGAAAAAGGCTATCGGCGAAAATAATTTTTTGAACAGTATTTAAATAGTTGTATAATGTCTGTTTATTTTGATCGTTATTCTTCTATCATACACGACATGAATCGCAGAACTGAACCATGTCGAACACGAACTAAACCATGACACTACTGAACCAAACTATGACACCGTATTTTCAGTAATCTTAAATTGTGTGCAAATGTAGCTATTCGTTACCCTTCTATCGACAAGTGTCATGCCAAAAAATGACTTACATGTCCCCGTCTTTCCACTAACAATACGGTAAGGTCCACGTTTAATGGTCGCACATTTTCCTTAAATTTTGAAACTGATATAAAGTGCACCACTTATTGCGGACCTGTTTCTGTATTGTTATGAGTTACAATTTATGACTAAAATCAGCAAAGACCCATCGAAACAACATCTGATACAAAATTTAATAACACTTTTAGATATTTGGATGATATATTGTCTCTCAATAATGACTTCAGTATGTGCACTAAAGAGATTTGTCCTGCTGAACGGACTTTAAATAAAGCTAATACTAACAATGAACACTGCCCTTTCCTGGATCTTGATATCTATATCTTTAACGGGAACCTTAATACCAAAATTTATGATAAAAGAGATGATTTTTCATTTCCTATTGTTAATTATCCATTTTTAGATGGTTACGTTCCATTGTCACCATCTTATGGTGTTTATATATCTCAACTTGTTCGATTCGCTCGTGTATGTAACAACGTATTTGATTTTAACGAAAGAAACCTCTGTATTACTGAAAAATTATTACACCAGGGTTTTCGATATCACAAACTAGTCTAAACATTTACTAAATTTTATCATCGGTACAAGGACATCATTCGTAAATATAAATCAACATGCAGACATCTTACACGTTGTGGTATTTCACATCCAATCTTTTATGGTAATATTCTATACAAAGCACAAAAATGTCGACATTCACCTCAAAAGCTAACCAAACCTTTAAACAGATTTATTCAGAAGGGATATAGTTACGATACTGTTGTCAGGTCATTAAAGATGGCATATTTTGGTATTAATTTTGATTCACTCATAGGGTCTTTGCATCGGAAATAAACACATTTATTCTAAAACCAATTGTTGGCATGATACGGGTTATGTTCTTCTCATAACATGTTCTTGGATTAATTTGCATTTCTCATGAGTGCAAATTAGAACCACACTTTTTTTAACGGTAGAATCATCAAATTTGGCAATAATGTACCTCTGGGGATAGGTAAAACAATCGTGACAAACAAAATTTTGGTGTGGCTCGCCTGGTTCGGCAACTGGAGTGAAAACAGTGACAAAATCCTGTAGGATATTATTTTCTTCCATAGGATTTTTTTTCAGAAATCCTATAGGATAAAGTCATAATCCCATATGATATTTTTAATATCCTACAGGATATTAAAATCCTATGGGATTTATAATCCCTTAGGAGAATAAAGATATCCTACAGGATTAATTTTCTCCCTTAGGACTTAAAAAATCCCTTAGGAGAAATAAAAGCATTTCCTACAGGATATTTTTTATCCTATAGGATATTTGTCTAATAAAATTATCCTGTGGGATAAAAGATATCCGATAGGATTAATAAAAATCATTACAGAAAAAAAATATCCTATGGGATAAACAAAAATCCTAAGGGTTTAAAAGAAATCCTAAGGAATAAAAAAATCATAAGCGAGAATAAAACTCCTATGGGAGATTGAATCAAATCATAAGAGAGAAGAAGATCCTATGGAGAAATAAATATCCTATGGGAGAAAGAAATATCCTATGGGAGAAAAGAAATCTATTTGAGAACAAAACCAAAGAAAAGAGAATAATTTTTATATGCTCTGGTACTAAGTAAAGGAATTATTTTATTTGACCAAATATCCCCAGATTTCATTGTTCAAGAAATGCAAATTTTACTACCAATGACACAAATTCCCGATAATTGTACTTCAAGCCTTATGCTTGCATGTTTAGGGGTTACTTATGTTTAGTATTGCCATGTGCGTAGTTTCTTCTGTTACCTATTCTAACATCGGATTCTGACTTCTTTTAAATTGAGTTTTTCCCTGTTTTATGCAGTGTGGTTGTTTATTCCTCATTTGCTGAACTAGTATACATTATTGTTTAGGGACCAATAGAGGCCCGCCTCCATGTGCGGGATTTTCTCCCTGCGTTTAGGACCCATTTTGAACTCATCAGGGCACCTGTACTCAACCCTGTTGTTATACTGAGACAAGACTGTGACACCATCTAAACCAGAACTTAATCTGTGAAAAAAATCAGAAGCAAATTCAAACAACACATGATGTTGAGGCTAAGAATACCCCCAGCTCGTAATTGAAAGTAAGGGAAAGTCGGAAATATGCGTCCAACAGATCTTAATTATAATCTCTGTTGAGCTGCTATCCAAATAGGAGTTAATTGACAGATAGACAGACAGACAGACAGGCAGACTTTGTCGTTTCTATAATCATGTAATGATGATCTCAACATTTTTTAACAAGATTTCTTTTGAATTTTTACCATTTTTCAAAGTTAATGTACAGGTATAAATGGTTAAAAAGTAGTACTGTAAAACATGTGCAACACATGCTCATTTTACAATACATAAAAAAAAATCTATGAAAATTGTATATAAGAAGGTTTTTTTTTTTTATTAAGTATAGGTAGCATTCCATGAAGTTTTATTATAGGTGGAGATGTCTGAATAGTTTTGCCAGTTACTATATTTCTTCGATTTTGTCCTCAATATGCATGTAGTATTTGCAACTGAATATTAACATTAACTAACACCAATAAATCAATCAACAGAATTTGATAATAACCCATATTTTTTTAACCTAAAAAAGAGTGTGTTGTTCTCCTAGGTCTATGTGCATCTTCAACAACGGATACACCAACACGTTAGACTAGAATATTAAACATGACTAAAATCTCTTTTTTTTAAATCATTTTGCTGATAATTTTTTTCTTATTTCACAAAAATGTATGCACTTGTTGATCATTGGTTTATACAGATAGAAAGTTACGGAACTATAGAGAGTCACAATTTAAAATATATGTTGAAAATAAGAGAGAAAATAATCATATAAATTGCATACATTTCGCATATTTCTGTACATAATAGGAACGGGGTAAATACACACGTGATTTAGTTTATGAATATAAATATAATAAATACACACATCTTATAGGAATAAAGTCTCACCAACTATAGCATTACATATATAATTGTCATTCTCGGTTGAAATAGTGGAAGGAGTCATTTAACTAAATGAACAATATACAGAAATTACTTGTCGACTTTGTAATTACTGCTAATTTTAAATAGCGAATAAAAGGAAACGGAATATTCGATTTTTGAAATAAGGGATAGTGCCGTATTAGTTATTTGCACTTTTGTAAATTATCGTGCGACAATCAACTTTGAGCAAAATACAAGTACGCAGCCACGTCCGCTATACATGCTGTCTTTAAGATTTAGACCAATTATTAAAAGCTTGGAGCCAGGATAATGCTAAGTGGTACACCATTTATATCAAACTCAGCGTGATAGTCTTCTGAAAGTTAAATGAATTCATATCGCATAAACATTTCAGTCTGAATATTCATGCAATAATTGACGCTGTTCGTAAGGCTCCATTCTATCCATATGCGCTGTGGGCATTTTGATGAATGCGTGCCCTCAGTTTTATTTACATGAGCAACACCATGCAATGTTATAAATAATGAAATATTTGTTTGTGTTGTCATAAGTTAATTTATGTGATGTTTTCTCTCTATTAGAGAGGCTCGCAGATACTTAGTCTGTTGCCCAGTCCAATTTAATATATTTTGAAAAAGGAAAACACATTGTTAAACAAAACCGCAATTTAAATGATATAATGTTTTCTAAGTTCACATCACCGATACACATTTTAGAAAGTTGAAGTGACCAATTTTAATGGTAAATTATTTTGGTTGATTTTTGTCATATATTCTTTTCCGTTATTGATTTAGCATAATTTTAGTCCTTGGTTGTCTTATTTTATTATGTCAAATGTAAAACTATATATAGGTAAAGTGTCCGGCTGAGATTTTGTATTTTCGAGTGATATTAAATGCAATCAGATCGATTAACTGCTATTTCTCAAGTATAATTATTTATTTATGACTGTTCATCTTATTCTGAATGCTATACATATTTGAGGCAGAAACTATGTCCTTGAATTTAACTTAAAATTCAGCGTTTTACATTATCCTGTTTTTTCAAGAGCAAATTTTTAAACGTCCTAGTTTTTTAAGAAATAGGCCGGGTTTTTTTTAAGAAAAAATGCGAATACGAAAAAAGGCATTCTTTGCATAAACACTTTTTTTACCTAGATTTCAACTGTTATCTAGAGTGAAGAACAATATTATATATTCCCATGAAGTCACAAAATATATTTCAATATTGATCAAATTTAACCGTTTTCGATTTAATGTTAACTTTCTGTACTGAAAATATTTTACAATAACCTTGCAGTATTACGATATATAAGAAATCTCCGGGTACTTTTTAAAACGGCCCTGAGCACCCAGTACAGGTCTTTTCAATTCAATCTCATGCCAACTTTGTATTCACAGTTAATAATATAATGATTGATACATATTATAGAGGCGAACTCATTAGTTTTAAAAATAGGGATAAGAAAACTTAGGAATAGCAGTGAAAAATCAGAAAAAAAATAACATAAAAACTAATTTTCTACTTAAACAGAACTCCCCGCAATAAATTAGATTACAGTAACAATAAACAGCTGCGCCACGAGCGCATGATACGCCCGTCGTCTTGTGTGTGAAGTTTTATGCAATAATCATGTGAACCCCCCCCCCCCATTTTTACAAAAAACTCGATTACTCTAAATAAAATTTTGAATCATCACCAAAAAGTATACAGATCTTTAGATTAATATAACTAAGAAGTATGTAAAGTTTAAAGCAATAATCATAAATCGTTTTTGAGATACGGCGCGACATGTGAAAAAAAAACACACCCCTGTTTTAGTTACAAAGTCCCGTAACTCAAAAATGTTAATCTTATTTTCACCAAAAAGTATACAGATCTTTTGACCATCATAAGAAAAACAGCTATGTTAAGTTTCATGATCTCAGGTGATCCGGAAGGGTAAGCAGATCCTGATCCACATGTGACACCCGTCGTGTTGCTCATGTTATTACAAACCTGGTAATAAGCAATTCGATAGGTTACAAGTTAGCCTCTTGTTTTATAATTTTCATTAAATTTAGTTTTTCAGAAATTACTGTTTTCGTTTTGATTTGTTTTGGTAAATTTCATTTCGTTTCCTTCCATTCTTATTCCGTTTCGCACTTGTAACAGGTATCCACTTTTAGTACTTTCCCCCTTTCCTATATTTTAATCAAAAATCAAAAAATTCAAACTTTTAAAAAGCGAAATGATCAAAACTGTACGTTCAGTTTAGAACTTTTAAAGTTTGCTTTAATATCTAAACTATTAAAATTTGAAACAAAGTTTATAATTTTAGAATTTTAATGATTTGGTGAAATTTTCAAAATTCGAAAAAAATAAAAATTTGGAATCTTGATATTTTAAAACTTTGATCAAAAATCAAAAAAAAAACTAAAATTTGAACATTTTTTGAAATTTTGAATTGAAAAGTGTTACACGGACCTTTTACATTTACATGTTTTATTCGTGCATGTTCCTTTGCCAGCAAGAGAAAAGCTTGCTTGTTTTGCGGCAGTCGATGCAATGAAAATCTTTCTGTTTTCCAATGTGCAGTTTTCAATTTTGCATGGCAAAAGTTCTATATCACCCATATCATAATTTGAGTTAAATATGCCAAATTCACATGATAGTTTGTACAAACTTGCATCTTTACCAATTATATAATCAACCTTACATAATAATCAACTACTGGTATTATTACAGTAACAAATCAAAGCTACCTTTTTCATTCTTTGCATTGCAGTAGTTTTCGACACGTTTTTATTATATTTTCTCATTGTATTTTCAACAGATTTTTATATAATTTCTGTCCAGTATCTTTGACGGATTTGTAGTGAAGTTCCAAAATATTCTAAAAACTTTTCTTCCAGCATTATGTTTACTTCCGATAACTTCAATTTCAGCGAGCATAATTAAATTAATGAATTACTGACATGCTAAATACAGGAGCTTAACAGATTAAATTAACGTGACTCTTTGAGTGAACCCCCTGAGGGGTTCACGCTTATATATTGGCGAGTTTTGGAAGTGTCTATGGGCCACTCGATATACCTCGGAATCAAGATTCTCGGAACTTCTCGACAATTTTCGATCATTTATACAGGTATTCTATGTCTTTGATACGGTCCCTCTATGGCTAGGCTACCACGTGACAATGTATATTTCAACAATCAAAGTTCATTTGTAGATTGGAAAGTAAAACAATAAAGACTAGGTTGCATTTAAATATAATTTATATGTTAGAACCTATTTGCCTTTTGTTTTTAATAATGTGAATGTTTATTAAATATCAAGTATAATGATAACGCAATTATATAATTTATGCTTTGAGACGGTCCCTCTGGCCGTTGTGTTGTGTATTAAAACAGCGTGTTGTCGTGCATTTTGACAATACAACCTGGGAATAGTTAACTGATATATAATGACCCAGAATAAACTGATTATTTCTGAACGTTTATCATTTGATATTGTGTATTTAGATCATAGAATGAGAATATGTCGGAAAGCAAGAAGAAAATTAAAAAAAAACGATTTTTCTGTCTAAAATATTTATCTTAAGTCGGAAACAATGTGGTCGGAAAGCAGAAAAATAATCAAACAAAAAGATTTTTCTGTAAACAAAAATCTAATTTCATTAATAGATACTACCAGACTAAGAGAATATTCATTGTTAAGTTTAAACTGAGACTGAATTTATTCTTAATAGAATATAATTAAAATTGTAATTTATATGTGCATTATCATGTCTCACAGATTTGAACAGCCATATTACATTTATGAAAATCATTTGTAATGTCTGAGCACCAATGAGCAGGGATGCGTACCCAAAGTTAGCTAAATATCTTAATTTTAAACGGTCGTGAATGAAAAATATGTTTCAAATCACACGCATTTTAAATCCTTGCATCCCACAAAAAACGTAATTATTATTTTACAATAATTATAACAAAATTAATAACAGTCATAATGTTAATTGTTTTATACTGTTTAAGTGGATTTATAACTCTCTGCTAATATTTTGTATAGCAATATATTCATATAGTCGAATGATAGACTTTAGTTTTCTCGTTTGAATTGTTTTATTTTTGTCATTTCGGGACCTTTTATAGCTGACTATGCGGTATGGGCTTTGCTCTTTGTAGAAGGCCCTACGGTGACCTATAGTTGTTAGTTTCTGTTTATTTGGTCTCTTGTAGAGAGTTGTCTCATTGGCAATCATACCACATCTTCTTTTTTATATTTAAAAAGAGATTCATTTGATAAATACAATGTCCATCACTAAATACTCGACATTTGTGTTTATTGATATTATATTCTAAATTTTTGGAAAAAGTTCACCTGCAGGAATGTATGTTTATTATACAAGTTCAATTCTTTTGTTTCTTTGTTTGTTTGTTTTAATGGTTCAACCTAATAGCATGTAACTATTAGTACTATGGTACATTTTTTGAGTTAGAGCCGATGAAGTTTTCTATAAATTTGATATAATTTGTCCCAAAAGTAGTACAACACACTGTAAAAACTATTGAGAAAGCGCAAGTGGGATTTTTATTATTTTCATTTACTGTCTGAAAGAAATGCACTACGAAATAACTGTGTACTCGGACCATATGCAAAAGGGTTATGAAGAAATTATGTATATTCCCAGGTAATAAATAAAATAGCCGAGCTTTGAAATTTTTATTCAAATAGTAGCTGTAAATATACACATATTCTCAACTATCGAGCATTGCTTTCAACTGACGTGTGCAAGAATGTACACACAATTACATAGTTTTAATAAAGGTAGTTTAGCATCAACCATTATCTTCCTCTTTTCACAGTCAATTATTTCAGTTCAAATGCAAACAAAAAATCAGCAACAATCTTTTGGTGACCAGCGATCTCAGGTTCACGTGTTGCTTTTCTTTTTTTAAAGAAAGCAACTCGTTTAAATAGTTAAAGTATTAAGTTTTTATTTCATTTACAATTGAACTATTTATATTAATTCGAGATTTCAGTAATGTTGATCTGTAATATACATTTGTATCTAATAAACTGGACCAACTCCTTAAAATTAGGCAGACCGTACGCGTACAGTCCGACCGTATGCATATTTTGAAAAAGTACGCATACGGTCCAGACCGTACGCGAACGGTCCAAATACTCATATGGTCTGGAACATATATACTAGTTTATATTTATAACATTCACTATTCTGCATGTTCTGTATTCCAAATTCTCATTTTATTTTCAGACCGAATGTTAATTAGGATATGTAATTTTTGAAGGAAACATATTGACTATCAAATTGATTTCGGTGTTTTTTACTATGTATTAAATCATAGTGTAAATCATAGTGCTTGTCCACTAAGTGCTGTAGCCGATATTAAGGAGTATTCTATGAATTTCCTGGATGTAATAATTTTGTTTTCTTCAGTTAAGTGATATAAGTTGAGAAAAAAAAATCTAGTCAGAATTCCCCTCAACTATGACCCCTCTTAAATCATGAATGGTCATGCTTTAAAATCCGGAGAGTTTCTTTGACATGGTACATTCTGTATAGATTTACCTTGACATTTCCGGGTGTTATCTGTAGATAGTAAAATGCCGTCCCATGAGGTCTTACGTATAGACGTTCACGTTAATAATGGTGCTCAAAACTTTTTTTTAAATCAAGTTTTTATTTTTCGTGTAAACAGCCAAACTCTTATTATAACACTTAATTATTGGTGTCGGAAAAAGCAAATATTAACAAAATAAAAGATTTAATTTTTGTGCTGTAAACAAAAGTAAATTGAAACGGAAAATGTAAATAAAGAAAATGATATCTCATGAAATTAGCATGTCTGTTCATTTTATTTTCTAATAGCCTGGGATCCTGGCTCACTGCTCGACAGTAGCCGAAATATTAGATTCGGTCAGGATGTGCATGATAAAGAAAGCACCTGTTTGACTCGTGAAAATATTTTTAAACGTTTTAAAGTTTTATCTTTTTAATCGAAATTGTCAAAAGATTCTGATGAAAAATTATATAAAATGTGACGCAAATACTAGGGACCAGATGATATGATATAATTGGCACAAAGGACATGAAATATAGAAGAAGACTATTTAAAAATAAATAAATCAAAATTTTATAATTATATCTTTAAAAATTTCGACACGTGTCACATTCAATATTGATTGCCACCTGTGTAATCGATTGAAATTCAGGTTCATTCAACCAGGAGCAGTTTGTTACGCACGTGTATGCAGTTTGAGCATATATATGTTATTTCAGCATGTTTTTTTTTCGTGTGTTTTGTATTTGGTTTATTGAATAAAATTCTGGATAAGGACAAACGGAAAAAAATAAAAATAGTTTACTCTGGATACTCTGACTTTATACTTTTCTTAATAATGATAATTTTAACTGCGAAAAAAAAACTGAATCCATTTATCGGTTAAATACGGACAAACGAAATTGTAAAAATATCCATGATCTTTAAGAATTTATTAATATATTGATTCTAGTGTATAGATCCCCTAGCAGCAGTATTTGTAATTCAAACTAGTTTGATGGCGCGCAAACCCTCCCCTAACCTTGGATAGTGGTGTAACAGTACAGCATAAGAACAAACTATAAAAATCAGTTGCAAAGGGCTCCACTCATCATGCCTTTTTGCAAAGACAGAAAAAGTATTAAAACTACGATCACATAATATAAAACTGTCTTAAAAATGATAATTACGTTGGATAAACTTGAGCAGTCATACTGATCCCTATTTAGACTGAAAGGTATTCAAACGTAACTCTAGAAAAAAGACATATTGTAACAGTTGAAAAAAAAAAACAGAAGTAAGTTCCATTCCATCTTTGACTGCCCTCTATATATTAACTGTCGAATTAACAAATTAGCAAAATATATACTTCGTGCATACAAGGACGTATATTAGTTATACGTCCTTGACTATTATATCTTTAAAAAAAAATATTTGCATAAGAAAATAACCAGACATTAGATATGTTTACCATAAAACACTTATTTGTATTTCTTTTCGTTTTAAGATTTCTTACTATTTCTGTTGCGCAATACTGAGTAATTCGGTTTTCGGACTTTATATACTGTTTTACGCGCCCTTTTCATTTCATCGAGATTTCACACACCAAACTTGTTCGACAACTTTATTAAATTTAGATTGTAATATAATGCTTTGTATAAATCCTAATTCTTTGTATTTTCTTTTTGTAGATATTAGTTGAACAGTTGAGATGAATAATTTGACGCATGATGTAATATGGACTTTAATATTCAATTGGAATATATGTAATTTAAAAAAAAAAAAAAAAGTTAAATTAAAACTGTTTGGTGTGTATCTCCTGCCATATTAGTCTTTGTTGTTTCTTTATATAGAATGAGAAATAATTTATGTTCGGACGAGCAAAGCGAGGTAGAACATAAAAGTATTTATTTTTTTTTTAAATCTTTTTAATTCAACATCTATAGTTTAATTCTAAAGTATACATCGGTTAATTTAATGATAAGACATAGAAAATTGTTAAGTGTTTTTTCTTTAAGTAAAGAAACATGTTTGTCCCTCCAAAAAATAGCTCCCCCCATAATTGGCCATTGCGTTAGTGGGGGCTTAATTTTGGAGACAGTGGCCCGACTGCCATAAACAACAGAAGACGAACAGCAAACAGTTGATACAACATTTGATATGTATAACAGACGACGACGGACACAAACTGGTTGTACTGCACAATTTCAACTACCACAAGATACCCTATGAATTTATTGACATACTTGAACTCGTTTAAGGAATATATTTCTGAACAATAACGAATTCAGCATGTTTACTGTACAGACACCAGACACCAAGGGATGGATAAAATTGTTGCTTTTATTGCTTATTTCATTTTTTAGTGCAATATTTGATTGATTGATTGATGGTTGCTTAATGTCCAGAGGCAAATATTTCATGCATATTTGATTGATTGATTGTTGGTTGATTAACGTCCAGTGGCAAATATTTCATGCATATTCAGAACTAGAAGTCGTTTAAGCAATAGATTATGAAGTATTTAGTATTACAAAATTTAATGTTATAATTTTCTCATCATTTGGTAAAAAGATATTTTCTAAGCTGTTAAAATTTGTAAGAATCATAATTTTTTCTGACAAAATTATATCTTTTGCTCTAAATTAACACATACGATTCGGAAAATAATAAGAACATTGCAACTTAAGTCTCGGGAATTATTTGTATATTTAATAAGGCTTTTGAGCATAGAATATCAAATTCAATTATTGCCGACATTATGGTTTCATTTGTTACAAATAAATAACCAATTAAAAAACAATAAGGTCTTTCCTAACGTAGCGGAAAGACCTTAATACTATACAATCATGACAAAAATTACTTTTTGATAAAACAAATGTCGAACAGTTACAAAAATAAACAAGTACAGTATGAAGTCTCTGTAAACAAGTTTCAAACTTGTTGAAAACTAGTGGTTTTGATAAACCACAAAGACGCCACATGATTTTTTCAGTTTAATATAATCGCAATTCGTAATAACTATGGAGCAAGTAATATAAAGTGGAAAAGCAAGCATTTTTTTTTTTATATAGTTATGCAAAATTTACTCATATTTTTTAGTGAAACCATTATGCATATATACGCATCGTTGTCGGAATAAAAAATAAAAGTATATCTATTCCTTTTGTCTTGATACCTCTTTAATAAATAAACATTTTTACAAGCTGACGCACACCAAAGCCATGCACCTATAGCAAATAACTTTGTCAGAAGAGAAATAAAACAAATTAAAGCAAAATGATTTGTCCTTTTAATCATTGTAAATAAGAACAAAACATTTGATTATACATATTTAGCACTAGTCTTTACAACTGTTAATTACTTAAAATAAAAAGATTATGATTGAACTTGTTTAATCAGTTGTTATGTGAGTTGGCTCGTGTCGATCGTTTCACTGATTTTCGGCATAATGAAAGAAAAACCGGCACGTGCTTAAACATTGTTCAATTACTCATTTATTTGTGGTTCTTTTTTTTTTTTATGAAATTTGGAATTTATGCATTAAATATCAATCTCTACCATAATATAAAAACAATGTACATGAAACAGCACCCCTTCTAGTCTTTAGTGGAATACTATAAATCCTTATTGCACTAAGGAGTCCTTAGCAGTGTTTAGACGTATCGCCCATTTTGCAGCACACTGAGCTAATTTTCCGGCGGCATGTTTTTCAAGAGCGTGAACGACCATTTAATTTTGAGGGAGGGGGTTCAATCTGATTTTTTGGTGGTACCACGCAAGCATCAAATAAAGGCAAAGACTCCTACTCAGAATTTGTTTCATTTCTCCCTGATCAAAATATTTTTCTTCAATGTTTGGAAACAGAAATTGATAATATTTTTAACAAACAAGTTCGGTGACACCATCTTTTTCTTTTTATTTCTTAAAGCATATTATAAAACCTTTCTCCTCATATTTTATTTTAAATTCTATCTCATAGATTTCTATTTATTCACAAACTTGTTTTTTCATGAACAATCTATGCAAATTGGTGCAATTTTGCACGACTTGTAGCTTGGAAAATAGTTACCCGTACTATTTATTATATTTCTAACAAAAGCATAGTAAAATCTTCATTAAGGCAAAGTATAAGAAAAATTCTATCTAAGGAAATATATACCGCTAATCTACCTTAAATAATTTTCAAGAGCATTTTACGGAATAAGCATTATTTTTTAAGATAAAGAAAAATGCCCTAAAAATTTATAGTATACAGAAATTAAGGACGCCCATCCAGACCCTAATATATATGGCAAGCCGTTGAGGAATTTATTCCCTTTTTTTAATATTGATTTATATTAGAAAATCAGTTTTAATATTAAAAAATTATATGATTTTCTAATATTCTAATCAAAATTCCCTAATGACAGCAGTGCTTATCAATTATAAGAACTTAATTTGCAGAATAATTAGTGCAATAAAGCATCATATTTTGCAACCGCTCGCTCATCATGGGAAGGAAGTGATGATGCCCCTAAACGCACAAATGAGGTTCACTAAAACCAAAGATTTTGATGGAAATGCAACAAACTGGAAAGTGGTTTATTGATGTGATTTCACGGTCTTGCCAATCTCTTTGTATATATGTCTCTTGTAGAACTAAGTGTTTTGGTAATTTTTGCTGTTTTTTAATATCTATTATATTAGTATTCAAAAAATGAAAACACTGTAATTTTCATGCGTTAGAAGTTCTTTTCTGGAATAATCTTCTTAAAGAACGCTCAATGTTAAATATTTGAAAGCCAAAGCTGTATAAGAATCAAAACAGTTGAGCTATATCACCAAATTGGACCTAAAAATAAAAGCCAAATCCTTCTAAGGTCATCTTTGTCTCAGGGAGTTGAAACCTAATAGTTTCTTAATAATTTTATAATTTATAAACAGATAATTTAAGAAAGGTTTGTTATAAATCATGTCAATACCCAAGTATTGATTACTGATACCCTTAGGGGCTGGTAGTGGTATCAACCCAAATAATAAAGAAACAATTTCAAACTGGATTGTCCTATTTTTCTGAAAATTACATAGAGATAAATCTGAACTGTTGATCATTTTACTCTTGCTAACTGCTTTAATTATTGAAAGTCAAGCCAAAAAGTGCATTTTACCCTAGGCCTATGTTCTTTTTTAAGCATCAATGGCCAAGTCTTTCTAAACTAGATACTCTAAGAAGCATTCAGATAAAGTCTTGTAAATTTGGCCTTGTAGTTTCACAGGAGATTTTTTTTAAGGTTAGGATGAAGGATGCTTAGTGTTGGTATTAAGCTACTTTTCAGCAGAAATTGTGTATTTTGTATGAAAATGAATGTTGTTTTTTTTTTGTTCAACTGATACACAATACATAATCAATAAGCAATACACAATCTGTTCCTTGAACTGCTTTTTCAAATTAACATGTCACACAACATACATGTACACACACTGGCCTCTAAAAACACAGCAAAGGATCTCATTTGTGTAGAGAGCACAATGTAGCACAAAAGTGAATAAAAAAACCACAAAGGACCTAAACGTGTTTTTATCCCATATGTATGCAGTGTGCGTCTTTCGAAATATTAACTTGAATCCATTTTAACAATTTCTACAAGTTCATAAGATTAAGTTGTGGCTATCCCTTTTGTCTCGTCAATCAGAAATAAATTAGTCATAAACTAAACTTTACCGAGTGACTGAAAAATAAAATCATGTGAAATACCCCTAATTTCAGAAACCTCTTTCCTGTTACTGGCGTTTGCCGTCCAGATTCAAACTAGATTTAAGTGATAAGATCTAATAATTGAGCAGATACACCTGCTTGCAGAAAAAAAAAAAAACAGTAAATGAAATACCAAAATTAAAAATGAATGTGACCAGTATTTTGTGTTTCATAAATTAAGTGTTAAAATCAAAAAAGCTTTTGTCAAACATTACTTCATTATCTGGAAATAAGTTAAATGTTTAAGGTAACTAAGGGGCATAACTCTTGAATGGTTATTCTCAAAACCATCAAAATGGACCTTGAACAGTTTTTTCGATGATCCATGATATTATGTACAATTTCAAAGGATTGGGTCAAGTGGTACTATAATTATCATCCAGAAATCAAAGAAATAACATTTTCAGAGGCAAGCCGCAAATCTTGAACAGTGATTGTGAAAAAAATCTAAATCTAACTTGACCTGTACTTTTATGGTCCATGACATTCTCAAATAAATTTCATTAACGAGTCTATTCATATAATATTACTATAACTTCTATCCCTTATTTAATTAGGCTTAAACAAAACTAAACAATATATTCATGTAGCTGATAACCCAGACAGCTCGTCTGGACACCAGATTTTAATGATTTTTAAAACAATATCCATGTATACAAATTGTAAGCATATATACATAAAAGATAATCATAAAAATCATAATTGATGAAATGCTTCTATGCTGTATTTTAAGTTAAATACCAAATAATGACAAAATCTCTATCATCAACAATCTCCCTACCAGGAACAACCATGACAACTGACTAAAACAAGTGAACTTGGTCAAACTTCTTTAAAAACGGAATTTGTAGTGGGAAAATGTTGGACACCCGAGTCCAAAACCTAATGCTCTGAAGACAGTCTCAGGAAGTATATTTTAGACAGTATAAAAAAATGTATAAGTAAAACTGTGAGCTACTGCTCACTGATGATACCCCCGCTGAAATATTTCGGTAAACAGGAAGTTGTTGAGTGATGAATCTGAAAACGCATCACACGGTATAGCTGACTTATATAAACCCTGAAACCAAATTTCAGAAATCCTTGTCAAGTAGCGGTAGTTCCTGAGAAAAATGTGACGAAAATTTTCAACTTGGTTATCATGTGTAAAATAATACAAGTGTTCAGTAAATAGGAAGTTGTTGAGTGATGAATCTGAAAACGCATCACACGGTGTAACTTACTTATATAAACCCTGAAACCAAATTTCAGAAATCCTTGTCAAGTAGTTTCTGAGAAAAATGCGACGAAAATATTCATGGGACGGACAGACTGACGGATGGATGGATGGATGGACTGACGGAAGGACAGACAGAGGTAAAACAGTATACCCCCACTTTTAAAGCGGGGGTATAATTATTCAGAACGAAACGATTGATGAAAATATAAATTATATCAAACTCAGCTAAAACATAAAATTGTAAAAATGGTAAAAAGGAGCATAACTAGAAAAGTAAGTGACTCACTGCCCAAATTTGAAACTTTCCAACTGATAAAGGGGCATTACTCTTAAAAGTTAGTGCGGAAACAAAAATGGGACAAAAGGAAAAACAAAAGGACAGAAGGACGTCAAGGGTAACACTTAATGCCTCCTTTCCCTATGGCAGGGGCATAAAAAAACAAAAAAAATTCAGAAATGATATATATATAACAATGGTGAAAGCCAAAATATACATTTCATTTTTTCTTTTTTTTAAGATTCTCCATTCTTAACTTCCGGAAGTGTTTTGACTAGACATGGACCATTATTAATATATCTAAAAGAGTAGGTCTTCAAATAAAAGTGGTCCATTTCAATTAATTTTCAAAGTACCAATTAAATCTAACCACAGGGGAAAAAAAATAATGAATACAATCTGAACTATGAACTCAAAACAAAACTATACATACCAATAAACTGTTAACACAGAGATATGTCTCGCATATTTGTTATTTTGATAATGCAAATGTTGAATTAAAATAACAATACTTTTACATGTAAGTTATGCAAATATTCAAAGTCAATGAACCATGACTAAAGGTACAGGGCTAAACAATCTCCATGGAAATGAGATGTGCCAATGCTAATACAACTGCATACCAAATACCATTGACTTTTCACAAGTCATTCCCTTTAAAGAAACCTAAACACAAACATTAACTTGTTAACTAAGCAAAAGTTTCAAAGTCAATAGACCATGACTGAAGGGGCGGGGCCAAAAAATCTTCATGGAAATGAGATATGCCAATGCTTATACAACTGTATACCAAATATCATTGACCTACCATTAGTGGTTCCCCATAAACTGACCTGATCACAAACTAATACATGAAAACTAAGCAAAGTTTCAAAGTCAATAAACCATGACTGAGGGGGCAGGGCCAAATAATCTCCATGGTAATGAGATGTGCCAATGCTAATTCAACTGCATACCAAATATCATTGACCTACCACTAGTGGTTCATCATAAACTAGACCTAATCACAAACTAATACCTTGTTGACTCCGCCGCCGATGCCGGAAACAGCATACCTATGTCTCGCTTTTTGACTCCGTCAAGGCGACACAAAAACCAGTTCAGTATCAATATGCATGACAAAAAAATTGTCAAGAATGGACATTAGTAGAGCTACCAGAATATATCCTTTGGTTTTAATGGTAAAAAGAGAGATTTTAAAATTCAATTTAAGTTATCTATTGAATTTTAAAATCTCTAACTTACAATCTTGTTGAAAATGGAGAATCTTTACACTATTTTTTTGTTGTTGTAAAAAATTATAAACATTTTCTCAAACATACACAAAAATTGTCTGAATTATATTCTTTATTGATACAGTCACCCAATCATTTTCATGCAGCCACAGTTAAAGTTGCCTGAAAAAGAAATATTCATTCTCAACATATCTGTCAAAACTATGTGAAAATAACTGAAATAATATTTAATGCAAAAGAATAATTAACTGGACATTACAATTATGATGCCTATAACATTTCTTTACCTAGCTTTAAAGTGACTCATGGACATAACTTTTAGGCTACCAGTCGTTGTTGGCAAAAAAAGATGAAAAACAAGTCGTTGTTAGTTGTCTTTCATATTTTTGTTTGTTTATTGTTTTATCCTATATATCAAGTCATTGGTTTTCTCATATGAATTATTTCACATTTTGCCATTTTGGGGTCTTATATAGCTTACAATACAGAAAAAGTTTTGCTCATTGTTGAAGACCATAAAATGGCATTCTATAGTTGCTAACATCCTTGTCATGTGGTTTCTGGTTGATTAATGTCTCATTGGCAATCATACTACATTTCTTAATTTCTATATCGTGGGACTAATTTAGATAAACAAAAAACAGAGAAGATATCCAAAATTCAAATCTTTGACTTCCCTTATTTGTATCTTGATACCCCCTTCCAAATTATACATACACTTATAACATGAAAAATTCTAGTGACATGCTCTAAGTTGAATAGTTCATAAATCTATGTACTGATTAATACCATAAAAGTCAGCTCCAATGGCCATTCCCAAGTTCTCAATCCTTACGGACAAGCTGTGATGTTAACCTGAAATATAAAATGCCTCATCATCAAAAATTGTTTAAACTGATCATTGTTGGTATACTTATATATATTTAATATAAATACTGGTAGTCTATAAATGTGTAATAGATGTTGAGAACATGTGGATAAGACAGCTATCCAGCAACCCAGCAAACTTTTATGTAATTACATCAGATCCTAAAATTAACTTATATACTGGTACTGATAAATGAGAGAGTAGACCTGACCAATTCCTAAAAACCTAGAGAGAATTTTCCAAAGAAATTTTATAATACATTTGGGTTTTTTTTTTCTCTTCAAAACTTGAATAACATCCTGGTACTTACCTTCCTTTTAGATGTATTAGACCCCAAAGTCTTATTCCCAACACCATGAAAAACATGTCACAGAAAGAACCTAAAAAGGAATTAAAATGGATACATTATTATATATTTTATAAATCCATTTCTGTCAACATAAACATTTACTAAATATTGTTCTGATTTCTTACTACATGATCACAATAGTATAACATCAACACCTAAGGTTGTAAAATTAATATAAAGATGGAAAAAAAAAAGGAAGCCAAAGAATAATGATTTGAATTTCAACTGCATTAAAATCTGCATCTTTTACAGAGTTATCTCCCATTGAATTAACAAATCTTGGTTTATTGAAATTGTCTCCCCTTGGAAGTTCTATTCCAATCTCAGGATTTACTATTGCTATTTTAAGGAAAATCTTGTTAAGATACTTGGTACAATTATATCTTTAAATATTAAACTTGTAATTCTCGGTCGGGTAGCTAGATGTTTTCACAACTTTTAGTTTTCAGTTTTCTGACTTGGAAAATATGTTCTCACTCTTCACATGGCTACTATAACATTAGAAAAATATTAATAATGTCTAATAGTTATTTTTTAATGATTTTTTTTTTAATTATCCTGATAAGAATTCAACTGGCCAATGTACATGTAATGGTGTATAATATCATACCATTAGTCTTTGCAGGTATTTAAGTTGATTTCTTCTGTGTGTTTTTCCCACTGAAATCAATAGTCAATACCATATTTTATTTCTTTAAGACAAACAATTACACACATAGGATATATAAAGACCATCAGAAATAATAAATACAGTATTGTAACCTATATATCTCCGTAAGAACTCTGTAATGGAAACAAATAATATAGATTAGTGATGTTTGAAAAATTGTTGTCACTTCTATTAAAGCAGGCTCTCTTAAAAACTTACAGTAGATTTAGCTTCATCTGTAATAAAAATAAAATATATAGAGTATAGAGTATATAGTATAGAATTACAGAAATCTATATGCCACTCCCCCATTGTCGTCTGTTAGCCATATTCAAGGTCAACGACTGAAACATCCTCTAAAAGCTGAATCAGCAAAAAATCCAAATATATATACAACCATACACATGAAAATAAATAAAATGAAATCGATCAACCAACCTTACTATTAGCTGCAGAACCATAGCTCTTAGGTCCTTATGATATTTATTGAACATATATGGTCCTCAAATAGTCAAAAAAATATCATAAAGACCTAAGAGCTACGGTTCCGCAGCTACCTTACCATCAACTCTTTGATTGATTTTGATTTTGGTGTTTTAACGCCACTTTTAAGCACCACTTTTGGGCTATTTCGTGGCGGCCAGTTTTATTGGTGGAGGAAGCCGAGTGCCCGGAGAAAACCACCGACCTTCGATAGGAAAACTGACAATCCTAGTCAATTAAGACTGAGTCGAGTGCACCCGCACGAGCGGGGTTCGAACTCACAACCTCAGTGTTGACTGGCTAGTGATTACAGTAGTAACTACTTAGACCACTCGGCCACCGAGGCCCCTTCAACTCTTTGAAGTAACCTATTTAAAAAATAAATATATATATATGCATATACATGAAAATATATAAAATGAAATAGATCAACCAACCTTACTATTTCAGCTGCAAAGTGTAGCTCTTAGGTCTTTATGATATTTATTGAACATAGATGGTCCTCAAATAGTCAAAAATATCATAAAGACCTAAGAGCTAAGGTTCCACAGCTACCTTACCATCAATTGTTTGAAGTAACTTTGAAGTAACCTATATAAAAAATAAATATATATACAACCATATACATGAAAATATATAAAATGAAATAGATCAATCAACCTTACTATTAGCTGAGGAACCATAGCTCTTAGGTCCTTATGATATTTATGGAACATAGATGGTCCTCAAATAGTCAAAAAATATCATAAAGACCTAAGAGCTACGGTTCCGCAGCTACCTTACCATCAATTCTTTGAAGTAACCTATATAAAAAATAAATATATATACAACCATACACATGAAAATATATAAAATGAAATAGATCAATCAACCTCACTATTAGCTGCGGAACCATAGCTCTTAGGTCCTTATGATATTTATTGAACATAGATGGTCCTCAAAAAGTCAAAAAATATCATAAAGACCTAAGAGCTACGGTTCCGCAGCTACCTTACCATCAATTCTTTGAAGTAACCTATATAAAAAATAAATATATATACAACCATAAACATGAAAATATATAAAATGAAATAGATCAACCAACCTTACTATTTATAGCTGCGGAACCATAGCTCTTAGGTCCTTATGATATCTATTAATAATCAAAAAATATCATAAAGACCTAAGAGCTACAGTTCCACAGCTACCTTACCATCAATTCTTTGAAGTAACCTATATAAAAAATAAATACATACACAACCATACACATGAAGATATATAAAAATAAAAAAATCAACCAACCTAACTTATACATAGCTGCCGAACCCTAGCTCTTAGGTCCTTATGATATTTATTGAACATATATAGTCCTCAAATAGTCAAAAAATATCATAAAGACCTTAGAGCTACGGTTCCGCAGCTTCCTTACCATCAATTCTTTGAAGCAACCTATATAAAAAATAAAAATATATATACAACAAATCACATGAAAATATATAAAATGAAATAGATCAACCAACCTAACTATTTGAGCTGCAAACTGTAGTCTTAGGTCCTTTAGATATTTATTGAACATAAATGGTCCTCAGATAGTCAAAAAATATCATAAAGACCTAAGAGCTACGGTTCCGCAGCTTCCTTACCATCAATTCTTTGAAGCAACCTATATAAAAAATAAAAATATATATACAACAAATCCAGGAAAATATATAAAATGAAATAGATCAACCAACCTAACTATTTGAGCTGCAACCTGTAGTCTTAGGTCCTTTAGATATTTATTGAACATAAATGGTCCTCAAATGGTCAAAAAATATCATAAAGACCTAAGAGCTACGATTTCGGCAGCTACCTTACCACCAATCCTCTGAAGTAACCTATATAAAAAATAAATATATATATACAACCATACACATGAAAATATATAAAATGAAATAGATTAACCAACCTTACTATTTATAGCTGCAGAACCATAGCTCTTAGGTCTTTATGATATCTATTGAACACAGATGGTCCTCAAATAGTCAAAAAATATCATAAAGACCTAAGAGCTACGGTTCCGCAACTACCTTACCATCAATTCTTTGAAGTAACCTATATAAAAATAAATATATATACAACCATACACATGAAAATATATAAAATGAAATAGATCAACCAAACTTACTATTTATAGCTGTGGAACCATAGCTTTTAGGTCCTTATGATATTTATTGAACATAGGTGGTCCTCAAATAGTCAAAAATATCATAAAGACCTAAGAGCTAAGGTTCCAACAGCTACCTCACCATCAATTGTTTGAAGTAACTTTGAAGTAACCTATATAAAAAATAAATATATATACAACCATATACATGAAAATATATAAAATGAAATAGATCAACCAACCTAACTATTTGAGCTGCAAACTGTAGTCTTAGGTCCTTTAGATATTTATTGAACATAAATGGTCCTCAAATAGTCAAAAAATATCATAAAGACCTAAGAGCTACGATTTCGGCAGCTACTTTACCATCAATCCTCTGAAGTAACCTATATAAAAAATAAATATATATACAACAATACACATGAAAATATATAAAATGAAATAGATTAACCAACCTTACTATTTATAGCTGTGGAATCATAGATCTTAGGTCCTGATGATATTTATTGAATACAGATGGTCCTCAAAAAGTCAAAAAATATCATAAAGACCTAATAGCTACGGTTCCGAAGCTACCTTACCATCAATTCTTTGAAGTAACCTATATAAAAAATAAATATATATACAACAATACACATGAAAATATATAAAATGAAATAGATTAACCAACCTTACTATTTATAGCTGTGGAATCATAGATCTTAGGTCCTGATGATATTTATTGAATACAGATGGTCCTCAAAAGTCAAAAATATCATAAAGACCTAATAGCTACGGTTCCAAGCTACCTTACCATCAATTCTTTGAAGTAACCTATATAAAAAATAAATATATATACAACCATACACATGAAAATATATAAAATAAAAAAATTGATCAATCAACCTTACTTTTAGCTACGGAACCATAGCTCTTAGGTCCTTAAGATATTTATTGAACATAGATGGTCCTCAAATAGTCAAAAAATATCATAAGGACCTAAGAGCTACGACTTCGACAGCTACCTTACCATCAATCCTCTGAAGTAACCTATATAAAAATAAATATATATACAACAATACACATGAAAATATATAAAATGAAATAGATTAACCAACCTTATTATTTATAGCTGTGGAATCATAGATCTTAGGTCCTCATGATATTTATTGAATATAGATGGTCCTCAAATAGTCAAAAATATCATAATGACCTAAAAGCTACGGTTCAAGCTACCTACCATCAATTCTTTGAAGTAATCTATATAAAAATAAATATATATACAACCATACACATGAAAATATATAAAATGAAATAGATCAACCAACCTTACTATTTATAGCTGCAGAACCATAGCTCTTAGGTCCTTATGATATCTATTGAACATAGATGGTCCTCAAATAATCAAAAAAATATCATAAAGACCTAAGAGCTACAGTTCCACAGCTACCTTACCATCAATTTTTTGAAGTTACCTATATAAAAAATAAATACATACACAACCATACACATGAAGATATATAAAAATAAAAAAATCAACCAACCTAACTTATACATAGCTGCAGAACCATAGCTCTTAGGTCCTTATGATATATCTTGAACATACATAGTCCTCAAATAGTCTAAAAATATCATGAAGACCTAAGAGCTACGGTTCCGCAGCTACCTTACCATCAATTCTTTGAAGTAACCTATATAAAAAATAAAAATATATCTACAACAAATCACATGAAAATATATAAAATGAAATAGATCAACCAACCTAACTATTTGAGCTGCAACCTGTAGTCTTAGGTCCTTTAGATATTTATTGAACATAAATGGTCCTCAAATGGTCAAAAAATATCATAAAGACCTAAGAACTATGATTTCGGCAGCTACCTTACCATCAATCCTCTGAAGTAACCTATATAAAAAATAAATATATATATACAACCATACACATGAAAATATATAAAATGAAATAGATTAACCAACCTTACTATTTATAGCTGCGGAACCATAGCTCTTAGGTCTTTATGATATCTATTGAACACAGATGGTCCTCAAATAGTCAAAAAATATCATAAAGACCTCAAATCTACGGTTCCACAGCTACCTTACCATCAATTGTTTGAAGTAACTTTGAAGTAACCTATATAAAAAATAAATATATATACAACCATACACATGAAAATATATAAAATGAAACAGATCAATCAACCTTACTATTAGCTGTGGAACCATAGCTCTTAGGTCCTTATGATATTTATGGAACATAGATGGTCCTCAAATAGTCAAAAAATATCATAAAGACCTAAGAGCTACGGTTCCGCAGCTACCTTACCATCAATTCTTTGAAGTAACCTATATAAAAAATAAATATATATACAACCATACACATGAAAATATATAAAATGAAATAGATCAATCAACCTTACTATTAGCTGTGGAACCATAGCTCTTAGGTCTTCATGATATTTATTGAATATAGATGGTCCTCAAATAGTCAAAAAATCATAAGACTTAATAGCTACGGTTCCGCAGCTACCTTACCATCAATTCTTTGAAGTAACCTATATAAAAAATCAATATATATAGAACCATACACATGAAAATATATAAAATGAAATAGATTAACCAACCTTACTATTTATAGCTGCTGAACCATAGCTCTTAGGTCCTTATGATATCTATTGAACACAGATGGTCCTCAAATAGTCAAAAAATATCATAAAGACCTAAGAGCTACGGTTCCGCAACTACCTTACCATCAATTCTTTGAAGTAACCTATATAAAAATAAATATATATACAACCATACACATGAAAATATATAAAATGAAATAGATCAACCAAACTTACTATTTATAGCTGTGGAACCCTAGCTCTTAGGTCCTTATGATATATATTGAACATAGATGGTCCTCAAATAGTCAAAAAATATCATAAAGACCTAAGAGCTACGGTTCCCCAGCTACCTTACCATCAATTCTTTGAAGTAACCTATATAAAAAATAAATATATATACAACCATACACATGAAAATATATCAAATAAAATAGATCACTAACCTTACTATTTATAGCTGCAGAACCATAGCTTTTAGGTCCTTATGATATTTATTGAACATAGATGGTCCTCAAATAGTCAAAAAATATGATAAAGACCTAAGAGCTACGGTTGCGCAGCTACCTTACCATCAATTCTTTGAAGTAACCTATATAAAAAATAAATATATATACAACCATACACATGAAAATATATCAATTGAAATAGATCACTAACCTTATTATTTATAGCTGCAGAACCATAGCTCTTAGGTCCTTATGATATTTATTGAACATAGATAGTCCCCAAATAGTCTAAAAATATCATAAAGACCTAAGAGCTACGGTTGCGCAGCTACCTTACCATCAATTCTTTGAAGTAACCTATATAAAAAATAAAAATATATATACAACAAATCACATGAAAATATATAAAATGAAATAGATCAACCAACCTTACTATTTATAGATGGGGAACTATAGCTCTTAGGACCTTATTGAACATAGATGGTCCTGAAATAGTCAAAATATCATAAAGACGTAAGAGCTACGGTTCCGCAGCTACCTTACCATCAATTCTTTGAAGTAACTTATATAAAAAATAAATATATATACAACCATACACATGAAAATATATAAATTGAAATAGATCACTAACCTTACTATTTATAGCTGCAGAACCCTAGCTCTTAGGACCTTATGATATTTATAGAACATACATGGTCCTCAAATAGTCAAAAAATATCATAAAGACCTAAGAGCTACGGTTCCACAGCTACCTTACCATCAATTCTTTGAAGTAACCTATATAAAAAATAAATATATATACAACCATACACATGAAAATATATAAAATGAAATAGATCAATCAACCTTACTATTAGCAGCAGAACCATAGCTCTTAGGTCCTTATGATATTTATTGAACATAGATGGTCCTCAAATAGTCAAAAAATATCATAAAGACCTAAGAGGTTCTGTTCCACAGCTACCTTACCATCAATTCTTTGAAGTAACCTATATAAAAAATAAATATATATACAACCATACACATGAAAATATATAAAATGAAATAGATCAACCAACCTTACTATTTATAGCTATGAACCATATCTCTTAGGTCCTTATGATATTTATTGAACATAGATAGTCCTCAAATTGTCAAAAATATCATAAAGACCTAAGAGCTACGGTTCCACAGCTACCTTACCATCAATTCTTTGAAGTAACCTATATAAAAATAAATATAATATACAACCATACACATGAAAATATATAAAAACAAAAAAAATCAACCAACCTAACTTATACATAGCTGCGGAACCCTAGCTCTTAGGTCCTTATGATATTTATTGAACATAGATGGTCCTCAAATAGTCAAAAAATATCATAAAGACCTAAGAGCTACGGTTCCACAGCTACCTTACCATTAATTCTTTGAAGTAACCTATATAAAAAATAAATATATATACAACCATACACATGAAAATATATAAAATGAAATAGATCAACCAAACTTACTATTTATAGCTGCGGAACCATAGCTCTTAGGTCCTTATGATATTTATTAACATTTATGGTCCTCAAATAGTAAAAAATATCATAAAAACCTAAGAGCTACAGTTCCGCAGCTACCTTACCATCAATTCTTTGAAGTAACCTATATAAAATATAAATATATATACAACCATACACATGAAAATATATAAAATGAAATAGATCAACCAACCTTACTATTTATAGCTGCAGAACCATAGCTCTTAGGTCCTTATGATATCTATTGAACATAGATGGTCCTCAAATAATCAAAAAATATCATAAAGACCTAAGAGCTACAGTTCCACAGCTACCTTACCATCAATTCTTTGAAGTAACCTATATAAAAAATAAATACATACACAACCATACACATGAAGATATATAAAAATAAAAAAATCAACCAACCTAACTTATACATAGCTGCGGAATCCTAGCTCTTAGGTCCTTATGATATTTATTGAACATAGATGGTCCTCAAATAGTCAAAAAATATCATAAAGACCTAAGAGCTACGGTTCCGCAGCTTCCTTACCATCAATTCTTTGAAGCAACCTATATAAAAAATAAAAATATATATACAACAAATCACATGAAAATATATAAAATGAAATAGATCAACCAACCTAACTATTTGAGCTGCAAACTGTAGTCTTAGGTCCTTTAGATATTTATTGAACACAAATGGTCCTCAAATAGTCAAAAAATATCATAAGGACCTAAGAGCTACGACTTCGGCAGCTACCTTACCATCAATCCTCTGAAGTAACCTATATAAAAAATAAATATATATACAACAATACACATGAAAATATATAAAATGAAATAGATTAACCAACCTTACTATTTATAGCTGTGGAATCATAGATCTTAGGTCCTGATGATATTTATTGAATATAGATGGTCCTCAAATAGTCAAAAAAAATCATAAAGACCTAATAGCTACGGTTCCGCAGCTACCTTACCATCAATTCTTTGAAGTAACCTATATAAAAAATCAATATATATAGAACCATACACATGAAAATATATAAAATGAAATAGATTAACCAACCTTACTATTTAAAGCTGCTGAACCATAGCTCTTAGGTCCTTATGATATCTATTGAACACAGATGGTCCTCAAATAGTCAAAAAATATCATAAAGACCTAAGAGCTACGGTTCCGCAACTACCTTACCATCAATTCTTTGAAGTAACCTATATAAAAATAAATATATATACAACCATACACATGAAAATATATAAAATGAAATAGATCAACCAAACTTACTATTTATAGCTGTGGAACCCTAGCTCTTAGGTCCTTATGATATATATTGAACATAGATGGTCCTCAAATAGTCAAAAAATATCATAAAGACCTAAGAGCTACGGTTCCCAGCTACCTTACCATCAATTCTTTGAAGTAACCTATATAAAAAATAAATATATATACAACCATACACATGAAAATATATCAAATAAAATAGATCACTAACCTTACTATTTATAGCTGCAGAACCATAGCTTTTAGGTCCTTATGATATGTATTGAACATAGATGGTCCTCAAATAGTCAAAAAATATGATAAAGACCTAAGAGCTATGGTTGCGCAGCTACCTTACCATCAATTCTTTGAAGTAACCTATATAAAAAATAAATATATATACAACCATACACATGAAAATATATCAATTGAAATAGATCACTAACCTTATTATTTATAGCTGCAGAACCATAGCTCTTAGGTCCTTATGATATTTATTGAACATAGATAGTCCCCAAATAGTCTAAAAATATCATAAAGACCTAAGAGCTACGGTTCCGCAGCTACCTTACCATCAATTCTTTGAAGTAACTTATATAAAAATAAATATATATACAACCATACACATGAAAATATATAAATTGAAATAGATCACTAACCTTACTATTTATAGCTGCAGAACCCTAGCTCTTAGGACCTTATGATATTTATAGAACATACATGGTCGTCAAATAGTCAAAAATATCATAAAGACCTAAGAGCTACGGTTCCACAGCTACCTTACCATCAATTCTTTGAAGTAACCTATATAAAAATAAATATATATACAACCATACACATGAAAATATATAAAATGAAATAGATCAATCAACCTTACTATTAGCAGCAGAACCATAGCTCTTAGGTCCTTATGATATTTATTGAACATAGATGGTCCTCAAATAGTCAAAAAATATCATAAAGACCTAAGAGGTTCTGTTCCACAGCTACCTTACCATCAATTCTTTGAAGTAACCTATATAAAAAATAAATATATATACAACCATACACATGAAAATATATAAAATGAAATAGATCAACCAACCTTACTATTTATAGCTGCGGAACCATATCTCTTAGGTCCTTATGATATTTATTGAACATAGATAGTCCTCAAATTGTCAAAAAATATCATAAAGACCTAAGAGCTACGGTTCCACAGCTACCTTACCATCAATTCTTTGAAGTAACCTATATAAAAAATAAATATAATATACAACCATACACATGAAAATATATAAAAACAAAAAAAATCAACCAACCTAACTTATACATAGCTGCGGAACCCTAGCTCTTAGGTCCTTATGATATTTATTGAACATAGATGGTCCTCAAATAGTCAAAAAATATCATAAAGACCTAAGAGCTACGGTTCCACAGCTACCTTACCATTAATTCTTTGAAGTAACCTATATAAAAAATAAATATATATACAACCATACACATGAAAATATATAAAATGAAATAGATCAACCAAACTTACTATTTATAGCTGCATCAGGAACGCTCAATGCCAAACATTTGAACCATAGCTCTTAGGTCCTTATGATATTTATTAACATTTATGGTCCTCAAATAGTCAAAAATATCATAAAAACCTAAGAGCTACAGTTCCGCAGCTACCTTACCATCAATTCTTTGAAGTAACCTATATAAAATATAAATATATATACAACCATACACATGAAAATATATAAAATGAAATAGATCAACCAACCTTACTTTCAATTCTTATATTAGGGAAGGTTTGAAATTTTTTTAAAGTATTAAACCCATCCATTTGCTCATGTGCTTGTCAGAATTTGGTGTTCAGATAAGTTTTTTGCTTTTTTCTGTTCATTTTATTCACAACTTTTTTAAGACTTGAATCAACTTTACACCTTATCGCTATTTATCCGCCATTACTGGTCATCACAAAGGTTCACGTAAGTTTTGACATCACAATAGAAAATATATGACGCCACAATGGAAAAGATGTATGACGTCAATAGTTCAAAAGGCGCAGATTCTCAGGTCAAGGGGCGCAGATTTGCAAATTATAAGCTATAAGGTCTATTGTATATACATCGGACTATAGTTGATGATCTCTATTATGTCTTTGGCTATTCATTTTCATTGGGATGGTGCCTCATTGATGTAAACCCTGCATTCCTTTTTAATAAAAAGCATAGGTACTTGCATGGGGACAGGACAATTTTTTTTCAACCCTCCCCCTTTTTTCCAGAATCGTTTTTTTATATATTATATAGAGAGAAGGACAGTATCGCACTTCATAACTCATCACCTATCTTCCTACATGAATAATTTGAGGAATCCCAAGTCTAATTCATTTAATATCCTTCCAGTCAGTAGGCATAATTTGTTTCCAGCTATCATTTTTCATTTTAAGCAGGAGCACTTTTAATGAAATTCAACGTCTGTCGGCAGAACGGATCAATTTTGTTCATCTTATTTTGGTTCTTAAATGACGGAAGTATGATTGTATGGGCGACAACTCTTTAATTCCACACCAACTCTGGTTCCCTGAAACAAATGTCTTGAATGTTATTGTAAAGCACGATAAGGTACTAGAGTTCACCATATTAGTATAAAGTATAAATATAGACACGAGCATGTTTACGGTTTATCTATACTTCATACTGTTATGATGAACTCTCGTACCTTATAGTGCTGTACAATAACAATCGGGACGTTTGTTTAGGTAACCGGAATTGGTGCAGAATTAGAGTTGTTGCCCATACAATACTTCAGTTATTTAAGAATCAAAATACGACGACACAACGAACAAAATTGATTGGTTCTGCAGACATTCCAACTTCAAATTTCATTAAAAGTGCCTACTGCTTAAAATGAGGAATGATAACAGAAAAGAGTCATGCCTACTGACCTGAAGGAAATTTAATATTTTACGAATTAGACTAGGGATTCCTCAAAGAATTCAAGTAGGAAAATAGGTGATGAGGTACGAGGTGAGATACCTTATCTCTATATAATTTATATCAGTGACCGCTATGGATAGTAAACTTGAAATTGATCAAAAATAGCAACTACAAGTTATTTTTAGTATATTTATGTTCATACAACAGAAAAACGCAAAAATAATTGAAATTAATAGAAAACAAAAAATGAGATTCTGGAAAAAAAAGGGGGAGGGCTAAAAAAAAATTGTCCTGTCCCCAAGTATCTACTAGGTAAATAGACTCCAAGAAAAAAATTATAGTACCCTATTGCATAATTTTTAACCAACAAAAAAATACTCACCACATATAATTATAGATGAGGTTCTTACCATACCCTTTGGTAACTACAAAGATAGCTGTTTTACTGTACACATTGCTTGCTCTTCAAGGTCATTGAATGCTGTTCTGCTCTGTTCAGTTGTTGGGTTCCTCTAAAATATCAGATAAGTATAATATATAGGCATTTGTATGGTCTTCAACAATGAGATAAACCTAAATCATATGGTCGGGTTTAAAAGGCCCCAAAATATGAAAGAATTCAATTGAGAAAACATAAACAGCCTAATTTATAACAAAACAGTTTACATAAAAACAAATATGACAAAAATGAACCAAGGACAACCACTGAACTTTCAGGCTCCTGACTTGAGACAGGCACATAAAGAATGAAATGTGTTGGGGTTAAACATGTTTGTAAGTGTTCAACACTCCCCCTAACCTGGGACAGAGGTGTAACAGTACAACATAAGAACAAACTATAAAAATCAGTTGAAAAAGGCTTTACCCATCAGATGGATACAAATAGAAATACATCTAACAAAAACACAAAGTAGACGTAAACGGGTACTAATATACATCCCAAAAACAAAAAGACACAAAGTACAGATCTGAGAGTACTCACAGTTACTGACAGCTAGTTCAAAGCCAATAACAACTAATAAAAAACATATCATAGGGAACATGTGTACTAAGTTTCAAGTTGATTGGACTTCAACTTCATCAAAAACTACCTTGACCAAAAACTTTCACCTAAAAACTTTAACCTGAAGCAGGACAGACGGATGAACGAACGAACGAACGAAGGAACGAACGAATGGACAGACAAACGAACAGACAGACTAACGAACGGACGAACGAACGAACGATGCACAGACCAAAAAATATAATCCCCATAAATGGAGCATAAAAATCATGTATCTAAGGCTTAAATATCAATCAGTACACATCCAACATCCAATGGATTAAGGGTAAAAACGTCATTAACAGTCAGAGAAAAACATGACCTTGTGCAATGCCAAACTATAGGTATTGACAGATTGTAGAACCGTGAAAGTACATATGTGTAATATTTAGTATGGTTTTAATTCACTGATGACAAAATCAATATTTACACCAATAAAAACAATATTCAAAGATTAATTTACAGTGTTGAATAGGTAACCTTTTAGAATAAGTTTATTTAAAGGATTGATAAGTCTAACCCGTATTGTTTATGTTTTCTTTAGTACAAAAAATTCTCCTTTAATCAATGTCATATTTCAATCAATTTCTAATATACTTATCTCAACAAGAATATCGTCCTGAATATGCATGAAATATTTGCCACTGGACGTTAAGCAACCAACAATCAATCAATCAACAAGAATAAAAACGTATCCAACCAAATATTAATATTATCCTGTAAAACTTAAACCATAAAACATTTCTTTGTATGTAAATTTATATCATTGAGTAAGATTAAGGTTATTGTTCTGTGACCTATTGTGGTTCATATGGATGTAGATGTAGATGACTATAAATTATATAATACATGGCAAATGTGTAAATACTGAATATCAGCTCATAACTAAAGCAAAGAAACAGACAGATATTATTATGTTGAAATGATATGTTATAATTTATATCTGATTAATCTTTTTAGCTACAAGTATCCAAAAGGTAAAACAAGAGTGCACACACTGAAATGTCTCGCCTACTATATTGACCATTGATTTTATGTTGATAGTCCTACATATAAAGTTTTACTACAAGTATCACATTAACATTTATGATCCAAGAAAATGAGGTCAAGGTCAGATAAACCAAGCTGGAAATACATGTATACCTTTAATGCAATCCCTCCATACACAGAATCTAGATGACCTATTGCTTATAGTATAAAAGAAACAGACCAAACCATGGAAATTCTACACTGACCAATGAACCATGAAAATGAAGTCAAGGTCATTTGAACCCTGCCAGACAGACCTTAAAATCATTCCATGCATCAAATATAGTTGACCTATTGCTTAAGGTATCTAAGAAAAAAAGTTAACCAGGAAAACTGAACATTGACCAATCAACCATGAAAATGAGGTGAAGGTCAGATGATACCTGCCAGACAGAAATATACACCTTACAATCATTCCATACACCAAATATAGTTGACCTATTGCTTAAAGTTTAAGAAAAACAGACCAAAACAAAAACTTAGCATAAGCAATGAACCACGAAAATGAGGTCAAGGTCAAATAAAACATGCCAGACTGACATGTACATCCTAAATACAGTTGACCTATTGCATACAGTATTGAAAAACATACCAAAACACAAAAACTAAACTATGACCACTGAACCATGAAAATGAGGTCAAGGTCAGATGACACCTGCCAGTTGGACAGGTACACCTTACAATCATTACATACACCAAATATAGTAGACCTATTGCTTATATTATCTCAGATACGAAAACTTAACCTTGTTTACTGATTCATGAAATGAGGTTGAGGTCAAGGTCAAGTGAAAAATGTCTGACAGGCATGAGGACCTTCCAAGGTATGCACATACCAAATATAGTTATCCTATTACTCATAATAAGAAAGAAATTAACATTACAAAAAATCAACTTTTTTTCAAGTAGTCACTGAACCATGAAAATGAGGTCAAGGACAATGGACATATGACAGATGGAAACTTCATATCATAAGGCATCTATATACAAGGTATGAAGCATCCAGGTCTTCTACCTTCTGAAATATTAAGCTTTTAAGAAGTTAGTTAACGCTGCCCCGCCAGATTGCTATCCCTATGTTGAGCTTTCTGCGACAAAAGTCGCAGGCTCAACAAAAACCAGGGTTTGTAAAAGTTTTTTTTTTTTTTACTATTAACTATTATACCTGTATACACTGGGTCTACCATTGTTAAAAGTCTATATAATGGAGTTGTAATAATGTCTGGCTATCCTAAATGCATCTGAATACAAAGTTAGACGACTGTAAGTTCATAGTACTCCAAGAACTGAAAAGAAACATTTAATATTAAAACAGGTCATGAAAATTTTTACATACCAATAGACTAGAACAATCTACTTGCTGATGAGAGAAGTCAAACTCGCCTCAATACATTCCGATTTTCATTAAGTCAAATGACCCTAGAAATATTAATAAATATAAGGTTTTCAGATCCAGGATTTTGAAAAGGGGGCCCATAAATGTAGCTCCATAAGGGGAAGGGCATCCCTTTAAATCAGCCTCTACTTTTGCAAAATTTGTAAACTTGAAGACATGTACGGTCATTTGGAAGAGTGTTTTACAAAATTCTCCAATATATAAACAAATGTGAAGAAACTGTAATAGTCATCATTTTGTTTCACATCCAACCTTATTCTGCATAAAAATTTTGTGAAATCTTTTAGATTCTACAAAAGTAATTTTCTAGAACTAAAAGCTTTCAAATCCCAAAGTGATCGCATTGAAGCAAATAATTATAACTAAATAATACCTTAAACTCCTCATAAACCTCTGAACATATTTGGTGTACCAACAAAGTTCTAAGGAAATAATCCATGTCTTCATTCAAGGAAAGATCAAACTAATTTGGGGTCAAATTCTAACCTTTTGATCACATGATCATACAGGTAATAAATCTGTTCACTCACATCTACTCACTTCACACTTGAGTAACTAGTGTGTACAAAAATAACTTAATCTGACAAAGGTATTTCACCAAATTATGTAACAGAATTTTGTTCAGATAATAAAACATTCCCCTAAAGGGAAAAGTTTTAATATAAGTTGTACGACTTTGCCCCCAGCATAGGTATAGAACAGTACAATAAGGGGTGTGTTACAGGACACTTTTTATGAAGATACAGGACTCTTTTTATGAATAAGTCACTCGTGCATTCATTGAGTTCATTTTTATCTTTTATCACTTTATCCTTAAGGTACACTTGTGACCTAATTACCTAGTTTTATAAATTTAATTTATAATTTATCCGCTGAGGTTGGGAACAACCCTCCAAATGAGGGATATCCCTTAAATGAGGGACTGTCCCCCAGACAAGGGGTCATTTTGCTGTTGTAGAAAAGAAAAAAGAAAATCTTAGCTTAATTTTTAACTTAAAAGTGGAAAAATTCAATATTTTTGAAACAACTTTTCTAAAAAAGGGGTCCACTTATTTTTAATAATAAAGAAGATATATAAGTCCATCAATATTACTTCCTGTTCCGGTTGAAGACAATATTACTTCCGGTTCCAGTTGAGGAACATGTGCATTTAAATAATAGACAAACTATGATAAACAATTCCTAAATATAGAAGGACAAAGGTTCAGAGAATGGTTCCAAGTAGTATATAAAGACTCCTTATATTGTTGACATCCACCACAACAGCCAATTATCGCCATCGTGCCCATTATCTACATTCTTTGACCCAAAACTTGTCACGTCATTGTAAAAACTAACAATAATATGGCGTCTATTTTTGACGATCTACCTAAAATTGCTGTTGAGAGTGTTACTCAATCCAATCTTTGGATGCCCGACACTGAATTTATTAAGTATAAGTTGCCTGATCAACCAAAACCACCCACAGGCATTGCTATCAAGGCACTTTTTGAAAAACGTGATCACGACTTGTACAGACCAGCTGCGCGTATGGTAGCATTCCGAGTTGAATCAAAATATCGGTTTCTGCTTTGGATAAAAACTTTTGCTTTTCGCTACCATTCCCAATGTGGGGCTCCTGACAACTATACTTGCAAGTGGACAGACAAAGAAAATACTAAAGAGGGCAACATAGGTGAAATATTTATACAATTTTAAAGGGCACTCATGAAGATGGAATAAATACTGACTCAAACAAACTACTTACATTTCATTTATATCCCACAACTTTCTCATAACAGTTCAAGGAACACATTATTTATCATGGACAAAAACAGAGTTCCAATATTTTTAATCAATACTAGACAATCATTTTAAAATAGACAATACAGTCACAAATCGTGAACACAATAGTCTTCTTGATTCATCCAACACAGAATACACTGACTTCATAACACAATTAGACCAAAGTGAGACAAAACATAAGCACACACAACTGATTTACAGGGCTTACAACACAAAATGATGACATGACAGATATAAGTGAATAAACAGCTGCGCCATGAGCGCATGATACGCCCGTCGTCTTGTGTGTGAATTTTTATGTAATAATCATAAATAGTTTCTGACATACAGCCTGACATGCGAAAACCCCCTCTTTTTTTACAAAAAACTCAATATCTCTAAAATAAAATTTTGAATCAAAACCAAAAAGTATACAGATCTTTAGATTAATATAACTAAGAAGTGTGTAAAATTTTGAGCAATAATCATAAATCATTTTTGAGGTACAGCGTGACATGTGAAAACCCCCCTTTTTAAAAAAATAAAATCAATATCTCAAAAATAAAATTTTGAATCAAAACCAAAAAGCAAACAAATCTTTAGATTAATATAAATAAGAAGTGTGTAAAATTTTAAGCAATAATCATAAATCGCTTTTGAGATACAGCACGACATGTGAAAAACCCCTCCCCCTTTTTTTACAAAATACTCAATAACTCAAAAATAAAATTATGAATCATCACCAAAAAGTATACAGATCTTAAGATCAATATAACTAAGAAGTGTGTAAAGTTTTAAGCAATAATCATAAACTGTTTTTGAGATACAGCGCGACATGTGAAAAACCCCTCCCCCTTTTTTAACAAAATACTCAATATCTCTGAAATAAAATTTTGAATCATCACCAAAAAGTATACAGATCTTAAGATTAATATAACTAAGAATTGTGTAAAGTTTTAAGCAATAATCATAAATTGTTTTTGAGATACGGCGCGACATGTGAAAAAAACCACACACCTGTTTTAGTTACTAAGTCCCGTAACTCAAAAAGTTTTAATCTTATTTTCACCAAAAAGTATACAGATCATTTGACCATCATAAGAAACAACTATGTTAAGTTTCATGAAATCTGGATAAGTCGTTCTCAAGTTACGGTGCGACATGTTTACACCGGACATTTGTATACCATAATACGTCCCGTCAAAAATTGACGGGCGTATAAAAAATCACAGATGAACAAAAAGTAAAGAAAGATGATGATAACAGTATTCCTAAAGAAAAACCATACAGGTATGCTCAAGATCTAGAAATAATTGTTGACTCTCATGGAAATGGTCTATTGGCATCAAAACTGTACAGAAACATACAATCCAAAATCAAGGTTCTTGGACCAGGAAAGAAGAATAATATAAAAGGTGTAGGGGAGACTATTCTTGAAACAACCAACAAAGACACCAGACATATTGTCTTAGGTGTAGGTAGCAATGACTTGAGTATCAAAACAACTACTGCGTGTAAATGAAATGAAAAACCTTATAGAACACACAATAAATTGCTTCGCTGAGCGCAGCTGGATACGACCGCAGATGTCTAACTCTGAAAAGTTGCAGCCAAAATGGACACATTATTCACGCTTGATACAGGTCTGAATTTGGATTGTAATTAAATATTTGACACATAATAGGTTTCTGACACAGAATAAGTGTAGTCAAAGAACTTAAAATTGGTTATATGATTTGAATTCATATTCAATTTTTTTGCTTTTGTGCAATACACTATGCTGTTGAATATTAACCCCCCCGGCCGACAAAAAAAAATTATTTGAAGAAATTTTCTTTTTAATTTCTGAAATCTGAAATGAGAAAATGTAGCCCCACCACAAATTCTTATTTAACCCCCCCCCACAATTTTTTTCAACTCCCTTTCCCTTTTCCAAAAATAATCTCAAATCAAATTTCTAATGGAGTTTACAACCATAACTACTCATTTAAATACATCATAAAATATTAAAATATAAAATGACATACAGTCATGGTTAAAATTAATATTAATTAATAGTAACTTCTAAAAATAAATTTACAGTTAATCATCTCAAGACAATCATCATTTCTTAACACATAATTTTACTAGCAGTGTAAGGGAGGTAATCAAACATATATACAACAGTATTCTTTAAATTGATTGGGTTACCTCTCTTACACTGCTTTTAAATTGTCTAAATTGTCCTTTAACTATAAAAGCCCTTTTACTTATACTAAAGTTATTATCCAGAAACCATCTGTCTTTGGATGACGCTGACAACGACGACGACAACGTGATACCAATATATGACCAAAAATTTTTAATTTTTGCGGTCATATAAAAAACAGTCATACTTGTTCTGACATACATGTACATGTTTTACCAACATTTGATCGTGTGAAACAGCCCCATTTCAACAAATAAAAAATTCAGAAGGGTTCCACGGAACACAATGTCTCACCTACTTTTGCTGTTGTCTATGTTTTCAGTGTGATAGGGAATGCGCATAAATAGATTTACAGTTAATGAAATAAAATGTTTGAAATGTATGAAAAAAGTTCTGCTTGTAAAAAATTAATACAGTATGCAATCAAATCTATAGATTTATAAAAGAGTTGAAACATAAATTTATTGAATGAACAAATGATAAAGAAGATAATTTTTACATTTTCTTTTGATTGTAAAAAGCTTCTGTCTAAGTTTGGTAAAAATCCAGGATGGTTTATGAATCTAATAAATGTTTTAAAAACTTTAACTACAGACTGTATGTAATGTTAACTGGAAGAAAAACTAAGTCCATTTATAAGTAATATACAGAAAAACAGGAAATAAATTTTTACAAAATTTCCTTCTAGATACTAGCTTTTGATCATAAACAAGCTTCTGTCCAAGTTTGGTAGAAATCCAGGATATTTTAAGAAAGTTATTAAAAATATAAAAACTTTAACCAGAGTGAATGTAATGTTAACTAGCAGAAAAACTAAGTCCATTTATAAGTAAAATACGGATAAACCTGATTTTTTTTACAAAATTTACTTCTGGATACTATCTTATGATCATAAACAAGCTTCTGTTTCAAAAACTTTAACCACAGAGTGAATATTTGTGGACGCCGCAGACAACGACGACGACGGAATGTAGGATTGCTATGTCTCGCTTTTGCGACAAAAGTCATGGGCTCGACAAAAAAAAAAGAATTCAATGAAGAAATAAAGAAATATTGCGAAAATCAATCAGATGTTAAATTCATTTTGAACAATGACATAAGTGGTATTAACACGTCCATTTTTCAAGAGGATGGCATTCATTTTAATCAATCAGGAAAAAAATGCCTCGTCAGAATCTTAATAAAATGCTTCGCTGAACGCAGCCTGATACGACTGCACTGGTCGAACCCTGAACAGTTGGGGCAAATTTGGACACAATATTCAAGCTTGATACTATCTGAATTTGGATTGTGATCAAATTTCTGACAAAATATAGGTTTCTGACACAAAATAAATGTGGTCAAAGATCTTACAAATCTAATGCGCAATACTGTGCAATTGAAGATTTCTTCTTGAAACTTTTCAAAAATTCGAAATTTTGAAAATTTTGAAAAAAAAATATGAACCCTTTAAAAAAAAATTGGAAACCTCCCTTCCCCCCCCCCCCCTCTCCCAAACTTTTTGAATCCCCCTTTTAGCATTAACCATCAAACTCAATTGCAGTCTTTCCTTTGTAGTATGGAACCTTGTAGTACAATTTTAGAGAGATCCACACACTTAATCACAAGTTACTGTCTGGAAACTAGAAAAATGCTTTTTTTTAACCATAAAAGCCCATTTAAATACATCATAAAAGTATTAAAATAGAAAATGACATGGCTAAAATTAAAAAACCTTCATCATCAACTTTTCATAGTAATATCTAAAAATAAAATTCCTTCATCAGCATTTAAAAGTAACTTCTAAAAATAATTTGACAGCTAGGACTTTGCAACCATAAAAACCCATTTTAATACATCATAAAAGTATTGAAATAGAAAATGACATCATAATCATGCCTAAAATTAAAACACTTTCATCAGCAACATTAAATAGTAATATCTAAAAATAAAATTCCTTCACATACATAATCATGGCTAAAATTAAATAATTTTTAAAAAAGAAAATGACATCATAATCATGCCTAAAATTAAAAAGCCTCCATCAGCAACATTAAATAGTAATATCTAAAAATAAAATTCCTTCACATACATAATCATGGCTATAATAAAATTACCTTTATTAAACAAATTTAAAATAGTAACTTCTAAAAATAAATTGACAGCTAATCACCTAAAGACAATACATTTCTTTATAAATAATTTACAAGCAGTATAAGGGAGGTAATTTGACAATATGTGTTTGAATTACCTCCCTTACACTGCTTTAAAATTATGTTTTGTACTTAAGTAATTGTCCATTAACCTGGAAACCCTTGTTTTCCCCCTTTTTTGCCCCTAATTCATAAAACGGTTTGAGCCATAACCCCCCAAAGCAAATTCTTACCATCCCTTTGTGATATGGTGACTTGTGGTATAATTTCAGAGAGATCCATACACCATTTCACAAGTTATTGTCTGGAAACTAGAAAAATGCTTATTTGGGCCCCATTTGGGCCCCTAATTCCTGAACTGTTAGGACCATAACCCCCCAAATCAATCCCAACCTTCCTTTTGTGGTCATAGAAATCCATACACTTAAACAAAAGTTAATGTCTGGAAACCAATGTGTCTTGGACGATGACGACGACGTGATACCAATATAAGACTGCAAAATTTTTGCGGTTGTATAAAAACACATTTGAACCCAGTATTTGGACTTAAACCTTATAATGAGTACAATACTTCTATTTCTACAAGTAAAACACAAAACGGAAACTTTAGACATAACCACTCCTATGGTCGACAAAACAATGATAATCAGTCTTACAGGCAAAACTACATGTACAATGAAAACCAAAACCCCTATAACTATCATACCGTGAGCAATATCACAACGGGAGATCCAACAAAAGTGAAAAGTGACTTTAATTAAGGCCAATTAGAATAATAAGCATTTATTATAGTTGTTATTTTTATTTGTGCACAAAAATCACAATAGTATGTTTTCATTTTTTATTTACATTGCTTGCAAATGTCATTAATTACATGTATATTGTAATATACACTCTTTAAAAGTATACTGTAGTCTAGACACTATTACATAAATATTGCTATCAATGTTTTATGATACATAAAATTAGAACACATCTCATGAAACAGAAAAATTTAGATTTACTTCCCTTGTCCCATGTTTGAAACTCATTATTGTGTTTTAAGTTAAAGTAAAAGAAACTTATATATTTATATATTATTTTGATAACTAAATGAAATAGAAAATATACACATTACACATATATATCAATGACTTATATGTCCCTGCATATATTAACAAAAAGATCTGTAAAGTAATAATAATGGAGTTATTTCCCTTTCCCCATGTCCTTTGTAAATAGATAGATTTTTACTTACTATATGAATATTGCCTATTGGAATATCCATGATTTAAATGAAGATAATTTCAGTATGATTTGTTTATTGAAAATGTTTGTAAATATATAGTTTGTTTTGCTGAAACTATAATGAGAGAATCTCTGGGAAATCATCCAGGTTTTACATCTCCCTATATAGTTAAGCCTACTAAGGCCAAAAAAAAGGGGAGACTATCAGGTGGCAAGCTTGTATTTATAAAAGCCAAATTTAAAAATGTAATTTCTGAAATAAAACAGAACTTCTCAATATATGGTTAAAAATAGATGGAACTTTCCTCAATTTGGAGAAAGACATTTTTTTATGTTTTACTTCCAATGTATATCAAACCATACATTAATAAGGATGTTCAGTTGGAAAGCTGACCCCGGTTTGACCCCATTTCTTAAAGAAACAATGGAAGTCATGTGACTACCATATTTGGGCATTTTTTGGGTCATTTTTTCTTCAACTGAAACGACTCTGTTTCCTCAAAAAAGTCATATCAAATGAAATCAAAGTATGCTGTACGTTACAAATGCCAACTGTGTATACTTTTTAGAAGTTCTAACATACAAATTGTTTTGATTAAGCGTACTGAATTAGAATACGAAGCCTTCAAACCTCAGGTCGTCACTCGTCGCGTCAATTTTTTTCAACACACAAGTGGAAATTTCTTTCTTAACTTTTGGGGAACCTATGCTGAATATAAAATATGTGATGAGGCTTTTTATAAACTGATCCGTGTAAAATTTGTGCCACTTCGATGTGTCGAAATTTCTGACGAAGCGGTGCAGATAGTAATTTACGAGTTATGTCCCTTTGTTGACACTTTTCATGAACAAACTTATTTGTACTATTATATATATTTAGCACCATATGATGTTATTTACATGTGAATATTATTAAAATAATTTTAAAATTATCTTTTTACTAAATATATTTTGATACTACAGACATTTGTAAAACAATTAGGTAAACACATTTTATCATTTTTAAAACAGTTTCAGAACTGAAATAGGGCTTTAATATTACAGTAAATGTTACTCTGTGCCATAATATATTATTCCAAGAGTTACTTTATTTTGGTAAATATTTTTACTGCTGTAACCAAATAGTATCAACACAGAAATTAATTTCTACTACATAAAGACCAGGGTTAGCCAAAATATGCATAAATACTGGATCTAGACAGGGTTAAAATGTTGAATTCCCTTGCAATACTGATACCTGATCCTACCTTTTCAATATACATTTAAAAGAAATAATAATCAAAGTATTCTCAATGTAAATTCTTCATAATTTGAAATAAAAGGAAATTGGTTTGCAATCTGTGTATAGTTAAACTAAATATAACAATAAATTTTATCTCATTGATTCCATGCAAGTTCTACTGAATGGACTCAAATTATAAAAAAAGTCTAAACCTTAACCAATGGATAATTATTTAAATGGTTTATAATCATGAACTTGCGAATAAATAACGAGGAGAAAGATTTGATCTCATATTTTAAAAAAATAACTATGCATATTAAAATTATTTCAGAGCAGTTTCTGAGTGCTAAGTCAATAATTATGTTTTAGATCACAAGTTAGTCACACTTCATGTAGCTCAAATACGTAGCTCTTAGGGGACGACCATTTGATATTCTGAGGGGGGTGGGGAGCAGGAGGATTTGTTTTGGATGGGTTATTTATTTTTGTGGACCAAAAGGACAGATTATTTATTTTCTGCACTGTTGAAGCATGATTTTTCATTTTCATTAAAACAAGGGACTGAATATCTATTTTCACAATTATATTTATAATATTTGAAAACATACAATTTTTAAATTAATTTTTTTATTCTTAAAAAATAACATAGTCAATTAAGTCAATCAAAATTAATCATCATCCTCTGGAAGTTAATCTTCTGATTTGCAAACTGCATATATTGCATACGTTCAAAGGTATTAAAGCTGAGCTGTAACTAGCCTCTTTTAAAAGTTGTCAAACATTTTCGCCGAGAGGAGCGAGGCGATAAAAAAAAATCAGCGAAGAGTCTGGGGTTCGCTGAAGGCCCCAAGAAGCTATAGATCAAGAGGCTCTCAAGAGCCTGAATCGCTCACCTGTATGTCAGAGGAGAAGATTTTTAAATTTTAGCAAACTTGATGAACAAATTGTGTAAAATTGTCTTTAAAGGGCAATAACTCCTTAAGGGGTCAATTGACAATTATGGTCATATTAACTTTTTTGTAGATCTTACTTTGCTGAACATTATTGCTGATTACAGTTTATATATATCTATAATAATATTCAAAATAATAACAAAAAACTGCAAAATTTTGTTAAAACTACCAATTGGGTGGCAGCAACCCAACAATGGATTGTTCGATTCGTCTGAAAATTTCAGAGCTGATAGATCTTGACCAATTGAACAATTTTACCCCATGTCAGATTTGCTCTAAAATTTTTAGTTTTTGAGATATAAGCCAAAAACTGCATTTGACCCCTATGTTCTATTTTTAGCCATGGTGGCCATGTTTGTCGATGGATCAAAACTTCGGATACAATTTATAAACTAGATACCCTAAGGAACATTCATTTAAAGTTTGAAGGTATTTGGCCCAGTAGTTTCAGAGGAGAAGATTTTTGAAATAGTTTACGACGACAGACGACGGACGCCAAGTGATGGCATAAGCTCACATGTGGCCCTTTGGGCCCCGGTGAGCTAAAAATGGTGCAAAATTATGCATTATGCGCGTTTCCCAGACCCTTTCTTAATCTGAAATGCAAGTTCTGTTTTAATTTTTTGACAATATTCTGGTCTCAAAGCAAAATATATAGATTCAGTGTAAGACTTTTAGTTTTTAGGGACAACATCAAAAGACTAATATGTAGGACAAAGCAAAAAATGTTTCAGTTTGCAGAAAAACCTTTTATACCTGTCAATCATGTGTTTTTCAAATTAAGATAACAGGGGGCTGATTATCATTGATATAACTATGTCAAGTCAGTTTTTATAACACATTTCAATTACAACTTGATGTACTTCCTAACTGGGATACAATTTAAAGTAGTTTGAATGGTTTTACACTAGTAATTTTTGGGGCCCTTTATAGCTTACTGTTTGGTGTGAGCCAAGGCTCCGTGTTGAAGACTGTACTTTGACCTATAATGGTTTACTTGTATAAATTTTGACTTGGATGGAGAGTTGTCTCATTGGCACTCATACCACATCTTCTTATATCTATGTAATAGACAAAAGGTCCTTAAATATAATGAAACTCAAGTTTAAAACATAATTATAATTACTAAATTACAAATAGAATGCAACACTAAGAGAATAGTCATAAAGAAGGGCAATCAATGAACAAACCCGGGAACAGATAAAACACAAAACAACAAACATTATAGACGATCGATCAACACTGAAAAACAAAAAAAAATGAGAAACATGGATCTCAAAAAACAGGGGCTACGTCAGATGGTGAACAGAACTTGCTTCTTGCAAGACACTTGCCATGAAAACAATTTGATATGAAGACGAGCTTTTGTTTTGAAATTTCCAACATGAGGCATTTGCCTCAATGTAGTTACGGCCCTGTAATAAAAGTGAGGTAAATGTTCACGAGACAGTATACCTCAAGTGAAATGAAACCCATTTTCAAACATTTCAAATACATTAGTATTTATATTATGAAAAGATTTGAGAAGTTTTTCCCGAAAAAAATATGAAAAAAGACAAATTTTGGAAGAATCTGGTGCCATCTCATACTTCAGAATAGCATTTATAAAATGGCTTAAAAGACCTGCCAAATTATTTTCAATACATTGTAAGTCAGGTTATTTATTTTCAAACTACCACAGAACAAACCATTCATTTTTGTTATTATCAAGACTGAGTTATTTATTTTCAAAATCCTCCTGCCCCTCCCCCAGAATATCAAATGGTCGTCCCCTAAGAAGTGGTTTTTACAAAAAAATATATTTTTTTATCACTGAAATCAGTGAAATGTACCCTCATAAAAGGGATAGTCATTACATTGGGGGTTACACCACACCTCATTTGTGGGGTTGTTCCTAACCTGTTTATATGAAAAGTGTTCATAAGAATTATATTTATAAAAAAGCTTACTATGTACCAAAATGCTGAAATTAAATAATGTGTCAACGAAGTTACTGACTGCAAGAGTAAACTGCAACGATAAAATATTTCCATGTACAAACCTCTGCCAGGGACGTAAAATGAAAAAATAGTGTGTCACGTGATCAGTACGTGGGTCTACTCGAAAACATGCCAAGAAATCCTCGCTAAAAATTCCGGTCTACCTCCTACGGCACCCATTAGTAGTTAAAGATTTGATTTCATTCAACAAATTAATTTATGACCTGCATATACGTATCGCTTAGAACACAGCCATATACCAAATGGTCAATATTAATCATCCGTGTAATTTGCTCTATGGGATGTTTGCAAAATTTCAACGGAGGCAATTTCTTGGCATGGAATAGTAATTAAGCTGGTTCTCGGCTGTGACTACTACACTTTGTTCATAGTTTGAGTGAAGCCATGCAAGGACGTATGTTAGTTATACGTCCTTGGTGCATGTCATATAAGAAGTCTGTTGCTGTATGACCCATAACATTTAAATTATTTCCATATTCAATCTAAATATTTGAAAATTTATTTCAATTTTTAATCGAATGAGATATATTATATTGATATTTAGTCCGTGATATTGTATAAACTTACCGAATTTGTCTTATAGTTGACTTATAGGTGCAATGGGCCGTGCGCAGCATTGACTATACCAACTGTAGTGGTGTTTTATTTATTGATACATGTTCAAAAGCTAATATTTTAAACCAATTGCTTACTTATTTTCGAGCAAACCAACGTTAGAAAATCCGTCCTTACTTTTTTTTCTCAAATTAAAACTCAAAATTAACTTAACGAAAATTAAAACAATAGAAGTTTGATTTATTTAACAATTTCCCTTGATACAAAATAAAACATATATAAGCGAGGGTTTCTTATCGTCGAGATGCAAGTTGCGAGTTTAGAAAGTCGAGATGCGAGTTAGGAAAGTCGAGTTGCAAGTTAGGAAAGTCGAGTTGCGAGTTAGAAAAGTCGAGTTGCAAGTTAGGAAAGTCGAGTTGCGAGTTAGAAAAGTCGAGTTGCGAGTTAGGAAAGTCGAGTTGCGAGTTACGAAGGTCGAGTTGCGAGTTACAAAAATATTTTTGACACCGAATTTTCAGATTTGATTCGCATTTGATAAACAAAGCATGCATGTGCCCGAACTTAGTTATCCCCGTGATTGCAGGATTTGAAAGAGTTATATGTGATACTTATTTATAAGAGTCTAGTATAAGTTAAGTTCTGGAAGTATTTGAAAAAAAATAATGTATCCCTAAAGGAGGAGATCGATCTTTACACTGCAACATAAAAAGAACCGATCTGACCTTATTACCTTATTACCTTATATTTCGTAAACAAATAATACTAAAAATAGTATAGTAAAGGAAATTCTGCATCTCGCGCGGACTATAACACACTGCAAAATCATGGAGAAAAATAGTTTGCTCATTGGGAATTTCGTATGGATTTATTAATCATTTTTTTGGCGGAATCTATGTTTACTTTTCTTATTATTAAACACGCCGAACATGCGCAGATTTTATTTTCATATCTAAATAACATTTACCTGAAAAAAGATCGATCGATCTAAGCATTTACACTTGAAGAAAGATCGATTCGAATAAGATCGATCTTTTTAAAACCACCTCTGGAAGTGTACTTTTTAAAACCGATTGAAGATCGATCTTTCCCGTTTACAAATATTTTTATTTTATTGGCACAAACACAATTACAATAATTGGCAAAGGCCCATATTTCAGTACATTATAACAGTGAATACAGCATAATGAAATAATATGTTATAATTAAGAAGCCAAAATCTCATTTCTATATACCAGACATTTATGTATATAAGAACTTGTCACTTTCAGGACTTTTAAAGAGTTGCTATTAATGCAATATTTCATATTTAGCTGACTCTCACTACAACTTGTAGGAAGTATATTTAATATAATAGTTTTAAAGTTTATTCTGTAGTTAGAAAATTTTTCACAATTCAGTAAAAAGTTATTTTCATCTTCTACCTCACCCGATTTACATACATTACAAACTCGTTCATTGGTGGGTAAACCTAAATGTCGCCCTTTTTCTATAGCAAGATTGTGTGCACTCAATCTTATATTTTACACAGAGATGACCTTTCTAATTTATTACTTAGAACATCAACATAAGAACTTCGCTGATTTGAATGATGAAATTGTTGATAAAATTTTAGTTTGGATGAATTGTATATTTTTGATGATTGATCCTGCGTGCACTAATCAATCACTCGTTGTTTAATACTTAGTAGATATTGTTTTATAGAAAAGTTTCCCCCAGCTAGGTTTGAAAATCCTAGATTGTTTAAAATAGAATAAAGTTTCTTTGTCCAGGGGTTATTTTTTTCAGTTGCCAGAAAAATTTTGGATACAAGTGTGTTTTCAGACCTTAAAATATGTTCAAAAAATTTAATAGAAGAAAATGAGATTTTTGACCACAATGGTAGCCTGCCAAGTTCAGCTCTACAAGCAGCATTAATTGCTTTGCAATGAACACCTAGAATTTCTATTATGAACTTCATATGGAATTGTCTCCCGAATTATCAAAAACACCCCAAACTTCACTACAATACAGCAAGATGGGACTTACTAATGTATCAAATAATTTCTCTAAAAGTTTACAAGGATTATCCAATCCAATTGTTTTCTTAATCTTAAAACATGCTTTCCTAGCTTTTTCCATTAGTAAGGATACAGCTAAATTAAAATTGCCATTACACTTTAACATTATTCCCAAGTAACAATATTTTGAGACGGTTTGCATTTAAATGTGTTTTACCATTAGAATAAAAAACTAATACCTTTGATTTTTGGACATTAACATGTAGTTTCCAATTCGAGCAATATGTACCAAGAATATTGAGACTGGTTTGTAAACCAGTTTTGCTTTCTGATAGTAATACAATATCATCAGCATATAATAAACAATTTACAGACAAATCACCAACTCTAACTGGCTCACAGTTACCATTGATTAAATCTTTTACGACATCATCAATAAAAATATTAAAAAGTGTGGGGCTTAAAACATCCCCTTGTTTAACACCACGCTCTGAAGTAAATGCAGTGCTAAGACCATTTGAAAATTAAATTCTAGTGGTAGTATTTGCATACATAGCAGATAAAATATTGAAAAGTTTTTTGGTAAACCTGATACATTAATTAGACTAAAGATCGATCTTCGATCTCGATAGATCTCAAGAAAGATCGATCTTTTATACAAGATAGCCATTGTACATTATATAAAAAAGAGTTTATTATATACTGAGGAGAAAATAAATACAAATTTTATATGTAATACAGTCAACTGCAACTATTCTTTATCCGCCACTACTAAGAGGAGGATCGACAGCCTAGGCATGCTAGGTACCGTGAGCTCTCGAGGATTATATTGATGTCTCGGGTTGATACAGGTGTAATATCAAAAAGGCCATTATAATATTTATAGATTATCGCTATTTTACCTATGACGACGTTGTCACTTTCATGTCAATTTCATTAGCAACGCCACGTGCCTGCATAGTTTCTAGCGATAATTTTCCATCTCAAGCGAGTAGCATGATATGAAAATTATCACAAAAAAAGATCAAAGGAAAAATGCACAAAATAGCGATAATCTCTATTATTCTTTACTTCGGGTTGTAATGTAGAATGTAGGTTTTCCATGGTCAGGATAAAAATTGAGCAACAACACGTTATACAGTGGTGCACCTTTACAGGTGTCCAATTTTGACACAAAATCAAATCCCATTGATCTTTTAAATCATTTGCAGATAAGGGCCCGCAAGCCCACTTGATCCACCTCTGGTTAACCATGATTTATCTTTCCCAGATATGTTTTCTTTCAATCAGGACAAACTATTTTACTATCAATTATTTATAAAACAACTTTTTATCCGTTTTCAACCAAACAAATCCTGCTTTGTCGTGTAGTTTAGAGGACATATTTTACCTTTCACTCTGCTAGTATGGTCTCAGTTATTATCAGCGTAGCTTACCCTTTGATTCTCAGTACTGCGACAGTGTCGGCCCGGGGAAGCAGATCACCAGAAGTTATCCCAGTATATAAAAAAATATAATTTCAGCATTGACTTATTTATTAAAGTTTATTTGCCATGCCACATTTTTTATTTTGAAAACCATGCCCCGGCCCACCGCGGATATAATATTATATGATTGAATGTGCATATTTTACGGCGTTTTGCATTTGCGCCGATCTGCATTTCACTTGCACCGATAATTCTTTCATTTGCGCCGATTGTTTTACAGGTAATTTTGGATTATTCAGAAATATCAGTTAATTGAGAGTTCTACAAGCAGTGGAGAAGCAAGGACTTTAATTTACTTGAAACTTTGGCCGTGAATTGTTTATTGTCTATTGACATGAGCTCCCTTTCGATTTTCATGAATTTCTGAAATGACCGTGATTGAGAAGTTATTGAATTTTATTCTTTGAAAAAGCTACGGGCGTATCATGCGCTCATGGCGCAGTTGTTAATTTGATATCGTATGAAATGCAAATTTTGAAAAATTTGGGTTACAAAATACAAACGTTTTTGATTTACATCGTGAATCAACTGTTAATTAACGATCCGATCGACGAAGTATTACATTGGGTCAGGTTGCCAGGCTAAGGAGGGGTGGCACGGGGGAGAAGGGTAGTACCGGGAGCGCGTGGCGTTAAGCAGGAGTTTTTAAAGCTGAGGATCCATTTCATGAAACCTGAAAACTACAGAGGTATTGCAATTAATATGTGTATTGCAAAACTATTCAATTCAATACTTAACAAAAGGCTAGATAAGTATTTAAAAACAAATAATATAATAAATCCATGTCAGATTGGTTTTTCAAGTAAAAGTAGGACATCGGATCACATGTGTGTATTAAAAACTATAATGAATAAGTACACCAGTATGAAAGGTGGGAAACTTTATGCTTGCTTTGTTGATTTCCAAAAAGCGTTTGACAAAGTCATTCATTCTGGTTTAAAGTATAAGTTATTAAACATAATATAGGTGGCAATACCCATGCAATCCTGAGAGATATGTACAATAAAAGTGAATTATGTGTTAAAAATATACAATGTGCTTACTTCTAATTTTTATTCCCAAATTGGAGTAAGGCAAGGGGATATTTTGAGTCCCAACCTTTTCAAGATTTTTATAAATGATTTACCGGATGCATTAAATGAAAGCCTTATGTATGCAGATGATATTGTTATTTTTTTCTAGTTCCAAGGCAGGTCTTTAAAAACGACTTGATGGTTTATCCAAATTTTTTACTGTCAAATGGTGTTTAGATGTCAACCTATCTAAAAACAAAGTTATTATATTTAACAAATCTGGTAAACTTTTTTTATTTCGAAAAAGATACAACAAAATATGTTAACAATTATAAGTATCTAGGTTTAAAATTTATATCTAGTGGACTTTTTAAGCAAGGAAAGGAAGAATTTTACAAAAAAATCATTAAAAGCTGTATTCAAATTGCAAAGAACTTTATCATCCTTTAATCCAAGTATTTCTACTCTATTACATATATATGACCACACAATAAACCCTATTTTAATGTATGGCAGTGAAATTACAGGAATGTTCAAAACTAGCTCTGCAGCATGCCAGAAAGAAAATGAATATTTATTACAGCACATTTGTATGAATGATTTTTTAGAAAATTCCAATTTAAAATATATGAAGTTTATTTTAGGTTTAAACAAAAAGTCTTCTAACTCTATAGCTGTGCTAGGAGAGCTTGGTAGAGTCCCTTTATATTTTTAGTTGTATTATCAATGATGAAATATTGGTTTAGAATTTAAAAAATATGAAAGATGGTTTACTGTATGATACCTATATGTGTAACAAAAATATGTTTACTAATAATATTGAATGCTGGTATTCATCCATACATTACATTTTTAAAAAGCTGAATATTCATAATTTGGAAGTAAAGCTTACCTTTTTTATCAAGCCAGTCAAGCAAAAACTTGGTAATAGTTTGGTAAAATTTTGAAACACAAAAAGAATAGATACAAAGAGTAGTAAATTAGATATTTATTTCAAATTAAAAACTTGTTTTTCTAAAGAAATGTATCTACATGCATCTTTTAAAGGAGACGTGACACGATTTTTTTTTGTTTTTTTTTGTTTTTTTTAATAAATTAATAAATATTAGTCTTAAAACATGTTTTGTACAATTTTGCTGGTCGAAACCTGATCAATTGTCATTTTTTAGGTCAAACAATCTAATTAAAATATAGAACTCGGATTTCGTTATACTACATGTAGTATAACGAAATCCGAGTTCTATATTTTAATTAGATTGTAGGTCAAAAACTCCAGCGCTTGTCATAATGAATGATTTTTAAATCGGTAACGATCACGTTATCGTGCTTAGGTCAGTGGTTACAAGCTGGGAAAATGTCTCTAACTGGACGATGTCGATATACGGAATTGACAGCACTTTTCCCGATTACTTACAAACTACAAAGACAATTGACCTCATCAATTTGAGCCATTGTGTGTGGAAAATAACCAAGAAAAGGATATTAATTCTTCATGCGAAAAGTCCAACAACGACGATTTTTCAGACAATACCGATCGGATTGTTATCATACATATGGGTTTGTCTGATGAATAAATTTAATAAACTGCTTTCCTCATTTCTTTTTATTTAAATAAAACTACTTTTAATCATGATTGAAAATATAAATTTTATAATTATTGATTATCAAATTGTTCTTTTTTCTCTCTGTTACGGTAATGTTATAATTATGTGTGCCCCAGAAGCAGAAAGAAAAAAAAAAAAAAACGATTGTAAAAGTCAAATAAGGCGTTCACAAAGGATACATTTTTTTATTTTGTTTTGTTTACGTAGATACTTTAAATAGGTATAAACTATCACCAAAAGTTATGCTTATAATATTTTTTTGTTGGAAACCATTCATCACGCCAAGGATTTCTATAGTGACAAATCCTTTATCACACTTTTTCTGCATTAGGATATTCAATTAACAATTTTATTACTTTCACCCTTTTATGTAAACAATTCAATTCAATATTTTATTTACGTCCCACCTTATGTATAAAATTAAACAATACAAAACATTTATTGGAGGCTGTAAGTAATTAAATTTTGCCACCTATAGCATACTTGACCAGGTGAAAGGTAAGAAGGCACCTGTATTGTGATTAAGTCACGAATTATGTTATTTACCTTTTAAAACCATACATTTTAAAGAAAAAAATACTATAGTCTTATGCTGAAATAATTAATATAGTTATATTACTCTTCTAAAGTATGCAATTCCATCCAAACCCTTATAAATCTAACTTCAAATTTAAGGAATTACACAAAGTAAATTCAAATTCACATATAGGTCCTTTGCGGTGTTTTAGGGACCGCTCTTCCAAATATCATTTAGCAATCAATTTGTTTATTGCGTCCAGGAAAATATTCACAACACATAATGTTAAATTTTCAATCGGACTGAGCATGAAAATGTTTACATGTAACATACTTCAGTCTTCGAGAACATGAGTTATGTATTAGTTGTATCAGAGACATATAATATATTATATGTCTCTGGTTGTATTTGTGCGTTGTCTCTATTGTTTTAACGTTTGTGGTTTCTGTACTTCGTACCGATCTTTTGAAGTAGACTGTTTTTATAGTTATGTACTGCTGTAAGACCACAGACCACTATCTTTTTTTTTTTTTTGGGGGTTGGCGCTCACATACATATATCCTCGACGCATTTTGAATGTGACTGTCTTAAATCAGGAGCATGTAGATCAGTGACAGTGGTTGTCTGTCAAATGTTTTCTCGTTAAAATTGTTTCACATTTTCATGTTGAGAACTTTTATAGCCGAATATACGATATAGGGTTTTCTCATTGTTGGAGGCTTTACGGTTATACCAAATAATTGGTTCAAACGTCACTTTCTTCATTTATTATTAAGTTTCCATTTTAAAAAGACATGTTTTTCATCATCTGAATCTTTACCAACTAGATAGTTGTCAATAACTATGTTCGATGTTCAATATAAGAATGTATAAGACTTATAGGATTCACATTCTCGTATCAATTCCTTGTTTGCTTTTTATGCTATTGCCTAATAATTTCTTATGAAGTTATAGACTTGCAAGCATACAGGAATATTACTTTTCCATCTCAAGAAGTCAATTAAAAAAGGGCATCTGTTATAAACCTTTTTATATCTGCATATTCTTAAAAGCAATAAAAATAAGATCTATGTACAGGTTGTCTATAATTAGTTATCAACACTGGTTAGGGTATTTAATATTGGTGGTGCATAGGGTATTGTATGGTCGTACTACAGGTATTCATTAAACATCAGGTAGTTGTACCTGTAATACTGTAACAATAATATATTCCAATCTCACCTGTACCCTCAGCAAAACCAACATCCAGGATGTTCACAAAGAGCTTATGAAGTAATATTGCGTAATAACTATCAATCCCCATGTGGCGTGACACCTGAAGCTTGCAACTTCAAACGAGACCTGAAATTGCGATACTCAATCACCTGTAACGTACACCTGTGACCTATGATGAACTCATGGCATGGCACCGAGACCCCAAATCTGGATTCCTTATGTAAGTGGACGGAAAGAAGTGTAGTATGGGCTTGATAAAAGTCCCATCTTTACACCTTCTAAGTCCGCGTGTCATTCGAAAAACAGAAAATATCATGTCAATATTCTTTTAATTATATTGTTGAATCCATAGGCATCACATATAATCATTGTTTATCACTGTCATGCGTAATATTGGATAATAATCGAAACTAAATTTGCGTTGTACCCATATGTCAATATGAATGAAAGGAACCACTGACGTAGTAGCCTCGTTCTGAGTGACTTCCGGGATGGAAATATGCATATTTGACAGGTCGATAAATCGTTGCATTAAAATCTCATTAAAATATATATTTCACCAAATATTTGACACTTATATTGCTATCGATGTATTTTGGGGGAAAGTTAAGTATAAATAAACATTTTGAAACACAAATTGAAAATCGTGTCATGTCTCCTTAAACAATTTTCAATTGAAGTGCCATATGAAAAATCAGAATCAGTGGCCATGATCTCAAAATAGAAAGCGACAGATAATAAAACTTTATATATAGAAAGAGACTATGTTTAAAGGTTTTGTAAGAAATGTACTCTAAATCTAGTTGAAGATGAACAACATTGCATTACCTGTTGTTCAGCATACAAAGAGATATTTTTCAAGGAGATATTTTACAGTATTTGTCCTAATTTTTCATATCTCTTAAATGAGGCAAAATTTGTGTGGTAATTTACTGATGAAAATTTGTCTGTACTTAAATATTTAGGGAACTATATTATTACATGTCTAGATGGTAGACGAAATGTAAATTAATATATGTAATAACAATGTTAATTATAATGATTTTATGGTTCTGGTCCCGTCTGGAATTAAATGTATGTGACTTATTTAGAATGAAGATAATAACATCTGGCTGAACTTTTAATATTTCGTTTCAACGTATAAAATAAATGTTTTTCTGTTACAAATCATGATGTATTGTTTTATGTGTACATGTTATGCTGCCCCTCAAGGGCCCTTAATTGGAATAATAAATATTCTTATTCTATATATATTATATGAGATATCTTGAAATTCGAATAAATAGCCAAACGGCTTGCCATAAATAACAGTGTTATTACCATATAGTATCATCCTTTTTTCACGAATATGGAACAATAAAAGAGACATTATCAATTTGTAAATCATGAGCAACACGATTCTTGAACCAATATACTTATCCTTCCAAAGCAATTAAAATCAGATAATGATGGGTTTGTAATGTTTCATTTGTGAATGGCGGTTTGTCTTGTTTTTTTTTTTTCGTGGTTTAATTTGGACATGGGTTTGTAAATTTGTCTTTGATCAGACAGTTTTAAATCCTCTTTAAGGTATGTTCCGCCTTTCTTTTATGGTAAAATACATAACTCCGGATTAAGGGTTGCTGTCTACATGAAAGGTTTTAACTATAAAGGGTTCCCAGTGGCATAATTTAAGATAAAACGTAGGAAAAACTGTCTCCAAATACTAAATTGCCTTAAACCTCAGTGTCCAAATGTGATACAATCGGATAACTTATCACGGAATACATTCTTTCATAAGCCATACGGTAGGTAACCCGGGTAGAGTAGTTTATGTTTTGCCTTTCGGGGGCACCTTAGCTCGGTATTTGGTTTGTAAAATGTTGATAAGTCTAGTAATTGTCTCACCTGCGTCTTCTGTCGCAGAAAACGCGACTTAGGGTTAGTGATCCGGTGGCGGCGGCGACGTTAGCTCTTGATTTTATATAAAAGCTTAGTATATTCGGAATGTAGAAGACCTGGGTGCTTCATACTTTGTATATATATGCCTTATCTTACGAACTTTCCGTCAGTCATATGTCCAATGGCCTTGGCCTCTTTTTATGGTTGAGTGACTACTTGAAAAAAAGTTAAGATTTTTTGTTATGTTAATTTCTCCCTTATAAGTAAAATGATACCTATATTTGGTATGTTCGTATCCTGCAAGGTCCTCATGCCTGTCACACAGTTTTCACTTGACCTTGACCTTTTCATGGATCAGTGAACAAAGTTAAGTTTTTGTGGTTAAGTCCATATCTATATTTGATATATGGAATGATTGTAACGTGTACACCTCCCAACTGACAGTTGTATTTGACCTTGACCTCACTTTCATGGTTTAGTGGTCAATGTTTACTTTTTGTTTTTCGTAGATACTATAAGTATTTAGTCAATTGTATTTTGGTGTATGGAATGGTCGTAAGGTGAACATGTCAGTCTGGCAATAATCATCCAACCTTGACCTCATTTTCATGGTTCATTGGTCAATGCTATTGTTTTCTTGTTTGGTCTGTTTTTTGCGCCAAAAATTCTTTCATTTGTGCCAAAATAAAAAATCATTACGCCAATAATACAGGTAAGTACAGGTAAATAGTATGAAAAATAGTTTTATTCAAAAGATAATTTTAATAATAACTTTAAAGCACAGTTTTGATTGCATAATAAAACATATTTCCAGAATCAGTCATCGTAACCGTAATGCACTGATAATGTTAAAGCTCAGTTCTGTTATAATTTAACAAGATCATAAAAACTAAAAGAAAGCACTATACACTATAGTAAAACCAAAAGTTTGTTCTAACACAAGACTTGAAAGCAACGGGTCGGATGTACTAATTAACACTGGATAACCTATATATATGTGTTGTCATAGAAAGTTACAGAATCATTTCCTCTATATAAAAATAAGGAGATGGGGTATTATTGGTAATGAGACACTATCAAGGTCAAATGAATTGGATTAAAGCCACCATAGACAACCGTACGGCCTTCAAAACCCATTCCTTGTAGTCTGCTATAAACGGCCCAACATGAAAAATGTGAAACAATCCAATTCTTAGAAAACTAACGGAAACAGTTTTACTAACTCATATTAGACAATCTCAAACATGTGAACACTATATAATTTTAAACATAAGTGACTCAGTTTTATTAGTTACCCAATACCCAGGGGGAATACTTAAAACAAATTCTTATTCACTATGTAGCAATAAACATTTTAAACTTTCCAATTATATCTTACCTGTTAAATGGCAAAAACTGTAGTATTTTTTTTACATGAAATAATAACCTTGTGGCAAAAATGAAAGATTGGAGTTTGTAAAAATTGGCACAAATGCAATGCGTCGGATTTGGGTATGATTAACAGATCTTTTAGAAAGATGTTACATATTCCAATCCAAAACTGCGTCTTTTGTCTCTTTATAATAGTATCTTTGACAGCTACATGTACAGACTAGAGAATGAAAACGGGGAATGAGTCAAAGAGACAACAACCCAATCAAAATATACAATTCAACCAAAGGCCATCATTTGGGTCTTCAACACAGCGAGAAATCACGCACCTAGAGGGAGCCCTGAGAAGGCCCCGAAACACAATGTTCATTAGATCAAGAATATGGACGCCATTCTATGCTTCGAAATATAAAGATGAATCAAAATTAAAAAATATACAAGACCAACAAAGGCTAAAGGTTCCTGACTTAGGTCAGATGCAAAAAATGCGGCGGGTTTAAACTGGTTTTATGCGTGCCCATCCTTTCCCCTTCATCTTTAGCCAATGTAGGCATATATAACTTTAACGTCCACAATTTCGAGTGTCACTGCCAAAGAATAAATTTTGCGGTCCATAACGAATATTGCCCGGCTCTGCAGCTGCCCCAAAGAGCCCACTCTTAACGAAATCTGCAGAAGGGGTCTTTTACATAAATGTACTATAGTTTGGTTGCTATCTCCCTTTACGTTTAATATGACGGTGCTAGCTATGAAATTTAATAATAATTAAACTACAAGCTATCCGCTGTATTTCAAAAGGCTATCTGCTTCTTCAGAAAACACTTTACGTAGTGATTATGGAAGCAATCCACTTTATTTTTACAAGAGACTCAGATGAAGTCCAAACAACAAAAATAATCATCAATACTGTATACAATTCTATAAGCAATCATCATTCCAAAATGTTAAAAGAGTTACACCAAAAAATGAAATGGTTTCGTTTCCGCATTTTTACGCAACTCGACCTTCGTAACTCGCAACTCGACTTTCGTAACTCGCAACTCGACTTTCCTAACTCGCAACTCGACTTTTCTAACTCGCAACTCGACTTTCCTAACTCGCAACTCGACTTTCCTAACTCGCAACTCGATGATCGCAACTCGCAACTCGATACTCGACAACAAGTGAATCTCAAGATAAGCACTGCTAATCACAATTTTTAATATTTCTTTCATCAAGCTACCATTAGCTAATCAATTAGTAACGATCAAAAGACAATTGTTTATTGGATAAGATCTGGGAATATTATACTATTAGTATATAGTCCCAGCGGTCTCTAAAAACACCGAAAAGGACCACAAAGGAGTATGATAAGTGCACAAAGGACCTGAAATTGTTTATTAAACGGGGGAAAGTGATTTTTTACGAAAAAAATATTGATTTTTATTAAAATACTTGAGTTAAATTGGTATTAAAGTTGAAGATTTACGAAACCGTGTTCCGTAATCGGTACGGATATGCATAAGATTACGGCCCTTTTCGATAAGATTTTATTATACATTAAACCGGGAAAAAAATAAAGCTAACACAGTTCGTCAAGATTTCAACCTCACAGTTAATAAGTTTTGTATTACATGTGTGAGGACTTGATTGCTCTTGGGATGAACAAAACGTTGTAAATTCTTTACAGTTAATTATCAGCGTTCAAAGACCGTTAAAACAATAACATTGTTGAAAAAAACAATTATATGTATTAATATATTAAAAAAAACAACAAAACAAAAACAAAAATTCAGACATATGCAAAATATACAAGTTTTCTAAATATAGATCTCACAAGCGGCGATCAAAGACATCGTCTATTGAAGTTAAAAAAACGAGAAATATGAACCATTTTACTCAAAATCTTATAAGAAATAAAAGAATATAAAATGAGAGAGTTCTTCACTGAAACATTCAAAGCTATATAAATTCAACATGATTCACTCTCAGTAGAGAAAAAAAAAAGAGACAACTAGACGCTCGAAGCTACACCAAAGGACTAAAGGTGAAGAAAGTATGCTTGGATCTTCCACAGACTATGTACGTGATGGATATTGTCGACAACGACTTGTACCTGCTCGTCAATAGCGATACTTTGGAGTTGCATGACTTCATCTACAAAGACAAAGACACGTACCAATACATCAAAAGAAGTTTTGACACTTGGCTGGATGTTAGGAACACAAGAACTTTCTATTCAGTCAAGAAAGAATGGAAGCAATAGTGACAATAGCAAACAAATATAAGTTAAAATTAGTTTAAAATAAAGGGCGAGATAAGCCCCAAGGCCTGTAAATTCCCATTTGTTATACTCTGTGTTAAAGGGGCGAAATAAGCTCAATCCCTTAAAAAAAAAAAAAAAAAAAAAAATATGATTCACTTTCAATACAACTACGCGTCAAGTCTATCTAGACTTCAACAGGTATATTTTCTTTCAAGTTTGTTTAAAATTATGTTTACTTTCAAAGCAATTTTAAACCTTTAAAGTTAAATTACATATTTTATTTTCATCAGCATTGCTAAGGAATTGAACTCATTCTTATTTTTTTTATCAATTATCTAAATATAATTATGATAAATCTAACAAGCTACTTAGCGTCGTAGATGATTCTTTATACGGGATTTATTTCTTTTCGTTTTATTAATAGTTAACCATTTGCAAAAAATCTACTTGCTATTGCCAGTATTTCTTTTCAATTGTTTGAAAAGTCTAAATTTTGATATTGCGAATGTTAAAATGTTCGAAATGATATATGATTTTGTCAATTTAAATATAACCAATTATGTGTGAATTTTGTTAAGACATACATAGCAGAAAGTATATTTCAGAAACTACTAGTTAAAATAATTAATTTCATCTCAATATCCAATTTCTATTTCAAATTTTGATTATCCATTAATCAGGCTAATAAAATACAAATAAATGAATTGAGAAGATGGATATATGTCAGTAACAAGCAACCCAACGACACAAATAACCAAAAGACAGCTCTACAGACTTTTTTTTATTGTGTCGTATATACTTTTTTCTGATTATGATTCGTCAAGTAAGAAAATTTCGGTAAATACTTTGTTTTTGTGCAGAATAAAATTTGATAAAACAAAGTGTATATTGAAATTTCTGAAATACGGATTGAAAAATTCAAATTAATTTCCTACCTTTAGAATTACTGCCATACCGCCCCCATTGGTGCCTTTAGAAACGTTTTCGTCATAGCAATTTAAGATTCGTCAAGTAAGAAAATTTCGGTAAATACTTTGTTTTTGTGCAGAATAAAATTTGATAAAACAAAGTATATATTTTGCATTTCATCATAATTATCAGCAAAAATTATAGTGTCAACTGTATACAACAAAACAAAAATTTCTAAGAATATATGTAATTCATTATAACATTTTTCTTTAATTAATTCTATAGGCAAGACATTAAGATCTCAGAAGTAGTCTTCTAAGTCATTTAAGAATATGGAAAACAAAAAATGGGAAAGATTTTCACCCTGACGAACTCTAATCATACACGGGGAAAAAATCAGATCTCGTATTATTGTATTGAACACACGATTAAATATTATATTAGTATACATGTTATATATAACTTTGAAACATTTTCCTTTTATCTGGCTCTTTTTTTTTTCACTTTGAAAATGATATGAGCCAGTCCATGCGAAAAGGTACAAAAAGTCCTTTTGATAAATTTTACAGGAAACGTTGTTAAAGTTCGTTAAAATATTTTTGAAAAACGATTTTATCCGAAAAAATTTATATTAATGTAAACATTCATAAACTTGTCAAGTCTGTCCCGAATTTGTCAAATAAAACCGTTGCCCACTTTGATTGCACTGATATCTGTATTGTAAGCAAGAGACTTATCCCCACTGCTACCGTTGAAAAAAAAGGGTAGGTAGGTTGGGGTGGTAATAGCTTAACGTAAAGTTTTTAATCATGGATCAACTTTATTCTAGTAGCTTTTATCAAGCCAAAGATCAATTTTATTCCAAACGGATGTCACTTTTCAGCAAGGTTTACTGTCGAGCGGGAGAAGTCAAGAGATGACAATATTTCTATACTCAAGTCAACCCTTTGGGTTTGAACAAAAAAGGGGACAAGGATAAATATTGATGAGACAACAACCCAACAACACAGACAATCAAGACATTTAGAGTCAACATGGAGTCTTTTTACAATAGAGAGATCCCTATACAGAATATCAAGCTCAAAACCGCTTCATGTATAAATAAAGTGATTTAATATTATATATCGTTAAAGATATCCCAACAGGCACAGAAATGTTTTGTATGGTTGAAAAGTTTTACCATTTCATTTTTTAATATAGATCAGTGGAAATCATAAAAGGTACATGTAATAAATTTTTTTTGTTTGTTTTTTCTCCTTAATGCCACTTGCTTAGCGGAGGAACCGCAAGTACAAATGTTGATCCCTCTTGAAACGTCTTTGGTTTGACCCGGCCGGGGTTCGAACCCACGACCTCCCGCACTAGAAGCAAAAACACTATCACGAGAAATCCGAAGCGGTCAGAAGAATACAATATCATAACAAAAAGCTAAAGTGCAATAAACAATTCAATCTCATAGAACTCGCCCTTTTACTTAAGCCAGCAAAAAGTATTTAACCTATTGATATCATTGAAAACTTCACTTAAGTATCGATGGTCGACTTCAGAGTAGATTTCATGGACCAACGCTTTCTGCACATTAAGAACTCTTGCAGCAATTCTTTGAGGGATCCGTATGTGGCCAGCTGTTGAAAGGCTAAATTTCTGTCCTTTTCCAATATACCCTCATTTTCCAGTGGCATTCCAAATTTCCTGTCAAACCTCACAGTCGACCTTCGATTTTTGCTATTGCAGGGCCTACCTATTGTATTTATAATTAATGTGTTCTCGTTATGAACTTACATGAAATATTTGCCACAGGACGTTAAACAAACAACATTAATCTAACAACTTCATAAATAATTCCTTGTAAACAGTATACACGAAGACAAGATATTGTACAATGCTATAAAGTAATATTTCCATGTATATCATTCGATAATTATGGAAACTTAAACGACCTTTTTTCAGTTATCTCTTTGAAAACCACTACATGAATTTTTTTCTTTCGTTCTTAGATCTACTGTTTTATCACGGTCTATCATATATGATTGTGTTAATTTATTATAGAACTAAGACAAGTAAGAATAGATTTTTAAGGGGTGATTGCTTAGTTAAGACGTGTAAAGGAAATGACGGATGACTAAAATAAAAGTGTTTATTTTCATGTAATATATTGTATTTCAATTTAAGAACGATTGTCAGTCTTGCCAAAATATCTCATCTTTACCAGTTTTGTGTGAGCCACTAAAACCTACATTACTTGATTCTAAATATATTACATTTAGGCCTTTTCAATACAATTTTATTCATTGAAGTTAACAGGCACAGTTTTGAATTAAAACTAACAAACAAAACAATATTTATTAATCAATCGGACTGGACAAGAGAACATTTATTATTTTGCATTTGCATGTCACGTAGTATAGGCAAGGAACATAATTAAAACCAAAATGAACATTTATCTGAATATTCTCAAAGATCCTATGCATCTATGTCTGTTTGATTAGAAGTTGTGATAAAATCTGTTTAAATAATTATTTAATTGTTGGAGGAAATTTACTTACTGTTTTCGTATGGTCTGGTCTTTATAAGATTTCAAGATCGTATATACATGTATGAAATATTTGCCACTAAACGTTCAGGAAATATCAATAAAACAAATTCCATGCATGAAACAGAAATTACCGAAAATAGCCATTGGATATATTGCATTAACGACAACTTTATATGATATTGAAATATCATGCATTTTGTTTAGTACGATTCACCAATTAGAATGAAATAATAATGATTTGATAAAAGTAAATCATTTCGGAATCGTTATGATATATATCACTGGTGTTAAACTGATCACCGTAACTGCAGTTACGGTGATCCCAACATGGTGGAGCCCACTCAGCCGCTAGGTTGATATGTACGGTATTGTTGTATGTGTGTGTTCTTAATATCATATGTGATCTTGTTACCGAAATAATAGCCATTGAAAATTTACGGAAGATCATCGTAACTCAAATAATTTTGTTTGTTATGATAGTGGTAACTTGATTATAAGATAGTCGTAACTTGTACATGATCATAGTAACTTTTCAGTGATGATCGTAACTTTCTCTATATGCTGATGGGCGACTATATATAAATCGTGCTTGAATGTTTAATAACTAGTGAATAATTACTAATTTACTTTTGCTTTGTAGATATAGTCTTTATATTTTACAAGTCATAATTTACGGTAAATGTTCATCATGAACAAGGAGAGGCAAACATTTTCCATGTTCACACATTATTAATGGAAACTATAATGTTTAAATTACGTTCGTTTTCAAGTAAAGATATGCTTTAGGTCACGGTATCTTATTTTCCTGTAAATCTCGGTCCATTTTCAAACACTTTTTTTCGTAATCTGAATGTTGTATTAGTTCCTTTGGCGTGGGTAGGTAAGGTATGCGCCAATACTGCGTCTGCACTAGACATAAAAGAACATATATAGCACATATAACCTACGAAAAAATGAAGTTACTAAGAGTGTTAAATAAAGATATTGTGGAGGAATCGTTTTTTTTTTTTATATTCAAAATTATACGTAGGATGGCTTGTTTCTATTTCCAATTTATCAGTTTCGTCGTTTTTATTTACTTACATGTTCGTATCCAGGGTAAACTAAAAAGTGTAGTTGATTTTAATTGGTTAATCAGTAAGGACTCTCTGTGTTTTAAATACGATAAATGATTAAAAACTTTTTTTTTCTTCTCGGTAGTAATCAATAGATGTTTAGATTAAAGTATTTTCGAGTGCACCTTTATATACAAGTTTGTATTGAAGTACGCGGTTATTTAAAGTTGTTATTTCTTTACCTGTAATTAGTATATAAATTAGAAATTTTATTTATTTCGGGCGCTTCATCGTATAATGCCGAGGTCTGTATAAGACATAATCAACATTTTGGTTTGAATAAAACCGCCGTGGTTTATTTATATTATTAAGGGCTTACGGGTTTATTATACCCCGATGTCTGAATAAGACACTGCTACTTGGTTTGAGTAAAACCGATATGCTTTATTTCTCAGGGTGATTCTTCGTTACTTTATTTTGTCCTACTTTATCTTAAGTTCCCCTCTAAATATAGAGTCTAATTCCACAACGTGCTCTAGTAATCATTGAGTTAGAGAGTTTTTGTATTTCGTGGTTTTGAATTTAATATTTAATGAGATTACGATAAAGTTAAATAGTTTAGGGTGTTTACGGTAGAATTCCGATTGTTAATATTCATCTTACATTTTTTATAAGAACTTTTACATTATTTTACAATGCAATATTTTGATGGACTTATTTGAGTGCTCTGTTTTATGTGTACATTGTTGACTTTGGTTCTTCATATTGTTATTGCAATTTACGTGTGTTGATATTTTGAAAGACCTTATTAAATTATAAAAATCACTTATCTCGATCTCTTCAGCCATGGAGACTCAGGGCCCAGTGGTTCGAACCTTTATACGAGGTTAACAGACGGTTTACAATTTAAAGTAAGAAATATCAGGTACATTTGTGTTTCGAAATTAATTATTTCCGAGCCATCAGATCAATTACGCTTGAATTGATATAATTGTCCGATTGCAGGTTTTCAATTTACAGTTAACTTATAGGAAATTGAAGTCAAAGTCCGTGATCAATATCAGCGTATTCGTATTGTTAGAGTAGATTGTATATTTTACACACAATAAAAGGAGCTCATCAGTACAATGTAGAAAATACGCGTAGCTTTAGATGCTGAGTTAACATTACGGACTTTACCAAATAAAATACACAGATAATTAAAAAGGATATTTGATACATAGAATTTATACTAAGGTCGAACCGTCTTCCTTTACAATATAATGGAATTTCAAACTATAATTTAGTATAGTTTTAACATTAGGATGCATTATATTCTTAATATCGTTGACACGTGATTGTCCCGAATAGTATACCAATATTTGTATCAATGATCATGAAAAATTGCAAACTTACTTTATGTTGAAAAAATATTTCGATCACAAATGTTGTTTACGCGTTTGTTGTTATCTTTACACAACATTTTATAAATTTAATATTCCGTTAGCAGAGGTTTCTGACAAAATCAGTTACTATGACCATATACATATTTTATACAGTTACGATTATCTTTCAAGTTATGTGTCCACAAGTTACGACTATCTTCTTTTGGAGTTACGATGATCTTCTGTAAATTTTCAATGGCTATTATTTCGATAACAAGGTCACATATGATATTAAGAACACACACATACAACAATACCGTACATATCAACCTAGCGGCTGAGTAATTCTTTAAAACAATGCGTGTACACGGAGAAATTACAAAAAGACGATTTTACCTGTTTTGGGCTCCGCCATGTTGGGATCACCGTAACTGCAGTTACGGTGATCAGTTTAACACCAGTGATATATGAGCCTGCAAGCCAACAATATAAGCTAAACAGTTTGTATTGTCTCAATATCTTTCCTATTGATGTGTGATGCTCGATATTCTGGACCACACAAACTATTTGCATTGACAATCATAACAGTATTGTAACCGTTTGAAGTGCATGATGTAATTTTTAAGGTATTATGTTCAATCAAATACAGAAACACTGGGACAAGCGAACCAGAAACATATTTTGTAAAATACCAACAAAACTGACAAAACCGTCTTAGAGGACACAACGTATCCAAATTTTATCCTATGGGAGAAAAAAAATCCTATATGACAAATTTAATCCTAAGGTAGAACAAAAAATCCTACAGGACAAAATTTATCCTAAGGGAGAGAAAAAAATCCGGTAGGAGAAAAAATATCCCATGAGAGAGAAAACATCCCACAGGACAAAATAAATCCCTTAGGAGAAAAAATAATCCTAAGGGACATTTGTTTCTCAGAAAAAAGTCTTTCATGATAATCCTATAAGATAAAAAAAATCCCATCGGATTTAACACTTTTTTGGAAAATCTTACAGGATTTTAAATCCCGTAGGATATTAATTTTATTCCATAGGAGATAAATTCTCCTATAGGATAAAAAAAAAAAACCCATAGGATTTAAATATTCTTTAGGATATAACAAATATGGGAGAAAATAATATCCTTCAGGATTTTGTCACTGTTTTCACTCCAGTTGCCGAACCAGGCGAGCCACACCAAATATTTTTTTTTTGTGCAAATTAATCCAAGAACATGTTACATATATTTTATGATGGTATGAGACTAAACCCCTAACGGGAGGGATTGTGCTTGGTTTTCATATGATGAAGACATAATCTTTCAATCAGTTTAATTGAGGTCTGGAGCTGGCATGTCAGTAACTGCTAGTAGTCCTTTGTTAATTTATGTATCATTGTCATTTTGCTTAGTTTCTTTTGTTACCTATTCTGACACCGGACTCGGACTTCTTTTAAACTGAGTTTTACTGTGCGTATTGCTGTGTGTTTGTTTATTCTACATTCGCTAGAGGTATAGAGGAGGTTGAGATCTCACAAAACATGTTTAACCCCGCCGCATTTTTGCGCCTGTCCCAAGTCAGGAGCCTCGGGCCTTTGTTAGTCTTGTATGTTTTATAATTTTAGTTCATTTATATGTTTAGGAGTTTAGTGTGAATCCCAGGGGCGTAGCTGCCGTTAGGCACTTTAGGCACGTGCTTACACATAATTTTTATGCCCCATTTATGGGCATTATGTTTTCTGGTCTGTGCATCCGTCCGTCCGTTCGTTCGTTCGTCTGTTCGTCCGTCCGTCCGTTCGTCCCGCTTCAGGTTAAAGTTTTTGGTCGAGGTAGTTTTTGATGAAGTTGAAGTCCAATCAACTTGAAACTTAAAATACATGTTCCCTATGATATGATCTTTCTAATTTTAATGCCAAATTAGAGATTTTCCCCCATTTTCACGGTCCACTGAACATAGAAAATGATAGTGCGGATAGGGCATCCGTGTACTGGGGACACATTCTTGTTTAACAAATATTTTTTTTATTAAATATTTTTTTTATTAAAATCAATAATAAACAATGTTATCTGTAGATGCACGTGAAGAACCTAAACTATGTCATTTGTACACTAGTCTATTATCCTTAGCGAATCAGTGGAGTATTGGAACTGTATGTCATTATATTCCACCTTAAAACTAAAAACTAGAACTTTGGTTCAGATTATTTCACTTCTATCAAAAATACTTGAATGAACCTCAACTGAGATAAATGATTTTTTTTTTAATTAATTGTTCAGTGTTGGCCCAAGATCAATCCGATGCCTAGTGTTGAGAGAATGTCACGCTCTCTGCACGTTAAGAAACTTGCAACAACTCTTTGAGGGGTTCGTAGGTCGTCTACTGAAAGGCAAATTTCTGTTCCTATCCAATAAACCCTCATTTTCCAATGCATGGCATTTTCAAATTTCCAGACCTTCATCCTGGAATACCCCTATTTGTTTTAGTCCTGAACATGCATGAACTATTTGCCACTGGACGTTTAGCAATCAATCAATCAACTAGCTTTCAGTTAACTCTCAGATCTACGTGTAATGACCATAATTATTCAAATTCCTAAGCAGGTAGGAATTTTACAGTACAGGATATAAGGAAATATGAATTTCTTGAATTTTGTAAGTAAGGATGAACAGAACAGAACTTCTGCATGGCGTATTGACTGTGTGTGTGTGTGTGTTTGTGTTGCTGGGGAGGGTGAAGGTTTACGAATCAAAAGATGAATGGTCGATGCGTAGTCCAAAAGTTAGTAGTATTATGTAGTAGTCTCAGTGTTTATGTGCCTATTTTTCTAATGTCGGATCGTCAATATGTACTATCAATTGACGTATATATCAATTATACTCAATCAGAAACAGGTTGTGCTGCTTAATAAAGGGCTAAGCTGATCAACGCTGGGCAATTCATATCGGAAATATTAATTTGTTTTTATATTTTCGATAGATCTGTACTGCCGGTTAATTCATCTATCAGATGTTATTGTAGAAATATGTTTATTTTTTTTTTGGACACAACATTTGCAACTAAAATGCTGAAAACCGTTTTCCGTCGGGAGGCTTCGTTCCCCTGAACTCCTACCAGGGCTCTGCCCCGGACCTGCTGGGGGTCTTTAGCGCCCCCAGACCCCCTGCCGCAATTTGTGCCTACAGTTTATTAGATACCTAGCTACGCCCCTGGTGACGTCCATTTTCCTCGAACTAGTACACATTTTTGTTTAGGGGCCAGCTGAGGACCGCCTCCGGGTGCGGGATTTTCTCGCTGTGTTGAAGACCCATTGGTGGCTTTCAGCTGTTCTCTGCTCTTTGGTCGGGTTGTTGTCTCTTTGTCACATTCCCCATTTCCATTCTCAATTTTATTATTCGGAATAATTGACGGCAATTTTATATTATAACGAAATATGTGATGTAACAGAGAGTACATTGTTATGAATTTACAGAAAATCGACTTTTAATTGTAGCCAACAAAAGACACAAATCAATAATAAAATTTAACAAGATTTATTATACACAAGTTTACAAGAAGTATTACATAAAAGAAATGTCAACTGTCACAATATATGTCCAATCTTTTATCTTTTCTTTATCCGGAAATCTTCACGGAATCCACAGAATATTATATCCAATTGGTCACAATCTAGTATGATGTAGTTTGTAAATAAAAGTGTCAAATCCAACTGCTGAGAATGTTGATGTCTATCGATGTCTAAGCCTATCTATGTCTATCTCTAAATCTCTATATTCAACTAACTTTTGGGTCTGCATTTAAATACTCAAACAGAAACTTCTAGACAACGCTAGAAATATAAATTACGCATCTTTTGTTATGATCATTCTGGAAACGTTATGTAAGTGAAATAGAAAGTTCTAATCATTCCATGAGTATCAATGATTGTTCCAGTGAATTCTAAACTGCATAGTTGTAACACAATGTATATTATTTTGTACACAATGTATATAATAGGTCACACAAAACAAATTAGGCCAACTACCTAAACAAATATGATAGTTACAATATCATAACACCTCCCCTTAAAAAAGTTTGAGTGTTACAAAACTTTTCATGAATAATATGTACAAAAATACATAGTATATACACAGTGTTTTAATAAGTTCTAGATAAAGCATCTGCTATTACATTATCTTTAACTTTAATATGTTTTACAATAACATCATCTTCCTGTAACAATAAACTCCACCTAGTCAATCTCTGGTTCTTGTTTCTCATCTTATGTATGAAGGTGAGAGGATTATGATCAGTATAAACAAGAATAGGATGGACAGTGGGATTTAAATATACATCAAAATGTTGAAGTGCAGACAACAGTGCAAAACACTCCTTTTCAATAGTCGAATAATTTTTCTGATGTTTATCTAATTTCTTAGAAAAATATGATATAGGTTTTTCAACATTATCATCTGTCTCTTGATATAAAACAGCCCCAACTCCTACATCGCTTGCATCAACCTCAAGTTTGAATTGTTTTTCAAAGTCTGGAGTGATCAGAACTGGATTATTAATTAAAAGTGATTTGCTATTTTCAAAAGCGTTTTGACAATTTTCACTCCAGATGAATTTAGAATCTTTCCGTAAAAGATGAGTCAATGGTTGAAAAACAAAATTTTAACAAAATTTTCTGTAAAAACCAATCATGCCTAAATATCTCATAAGTTGTTTTTTATTTGTAGGAGGAGGAAATTTAAAAACTGCATCCACTTTATCCGTTATAGGTTTCATTTGACCTTGGCCAACTGTATGCCCTAAATAATCAACAGTGGCCTGGCAAAATTCACTTTTACCAAGATTAACAGTTAAATTTGATTGTGACAATCTATCAAAAGTATCATATAAATGTGTTAAATGCTCTTCCCAGCTATCACTACATACAATAAGATCATCAATATAAGCATAACAACAGTCTAAATCTTTTATAACATTATTGATCATTCTTTGAAATGTAGCTGGAGCACTTTTCATGCCAAACGGCATTACAGTATATTGAAATAAGCCATCTGGTGTGACAAAAGCTGATATTTCTCGAGCTCTCTGTGTCAATGGGACTTGCCAGTAACCTTTCAATAAATCAAATTTTCTCGAAAATTTTGCTTTTCCAATATCATCAATGCAATCGTCTATCCTTGGAATCGGATAGGAATCAGAATTTACTTTTCTGAAATCAGTTACGAAACGAAAGGTTTTATCTGATTTGGGCACAAGCAGACAAGGAGAGCTCCATTCACTGTTACTCGGCTCAATAATATCATTGTCAAGCATATATTTAATTTCTTGTCTCATAAATTCAAGTTTGACTCTGAGTGGATTGAGTCGGTAAGGATGTTGCTTAATTGGAGAAGCATCACCAACATCGACATCATGACAAACAGCAGTGGTTTTGTTTGGCACATCTGGAAAAAGATTTTAAAAGAAAATACCAAAGCTTTTAATTTTTCTCTACGATCAAAAACAGATGTGCAAGTTTTGAATCTAAATTTGACAAAATTTTGAATTTTCAATCTAACTGTCTCTTCCATTGTTTTAGAACTAAAAGGTGGTTCAATTATATCTGGTTTGTCATGATTGTTCTCCAATTAACCATGGCTAAAGTGGCAACTGGTTTACTCTCACCTTCATTAGTATGCTCAAAATATGGTTTTAACATATTAATGTGACACACTCTATTTTGTTTACGCCGACCTGGTGTTTTACAATATAATTCAAATCATTAATTTTACTCTCTATGGTATAAGGACCACAATATTTAGCTTGTAATGGATGTCCAGGAGCTGGCAAAATACAAGTACCTTATCACCAGGCTCAAAAATCTGTCCCTGGCATCTTTATCATACCATATTTTCATCTTATTCTGAACAGTTTTAAATTGTTCTGAGCAATTTGACAAGCAGTATACATTTTTCTTTAAATCTAGATACATAGTCTAGAAGATTCAAGTCAGTGTGTTCAGTAAGCCATTTTCCTTCATCAATTTTAAAGGTCCTCTTACAGTGTGACCAAATACCAACAAAGGGACTAAAACCAAGGGATTCTTGAACAGCCTCTCGGACAGCAAAAGTAAAAGTGAACACCATCATCCCAGTCCCTGTCAAATTGAAGACAAAAAGTTCTAATCATGTTCTTCAATGTTTGATGAAAACGTTCTAAGGCACCTTGAGATTCTGAATGATAAGCACTTGATCTATACTGAGCAATCCCTAACTGGTACACGACTTGCTGAAATAAACCTGACATGAAATTTGAACCCTGGTCGGTCTGTATAGACTTTGGAAGTCCTACTAGCGTAAAAAATTTGATCAGAGCTTTGACAATAGTAGGTGTCTTGATATTCCTTAACGGAATAGCCTCTGGAAAGCGCGTGCAGGTACACATGATTGTCAATAAATACGCATTTCCGGTCTTGGTCTTCGGTAAAGGTCCAACGCAATCAATGAGTACTTGGCAGAATGGTTCTTCAAGGGCTGGAATAGGCAGAAGTGGTGCTGCTGGTATTTTCTGGTTAGGCTTACCAACAACCTGGCATATATGGCATGATTTGCAGTATTCTGCGACATCACTTCTTAATCTTGGCCAGTAGAAATGCTGTAAGATCTTAAGGCAAGTCTTCCTTATACCTAAGTGTCCAGCCAAGGGGGTGTCATGAGCAAGACCAATAATGTCTTGCCTATAAACTTTAGGCACCACCACTTGGTATACCACTCTCCATTCCTCCTCTGGGGTAGCATCAGGGGGCCTCCACTTTCTCATTAAAATGCCGTCTTGATGGTAAAAGCATTCGGCCATTTTGTCTGCTTCTTCCTGTGGTTGAGCCCTCTTGCGGAGCTGAAGAACCTCAGGGTCTTTATTTTGTTCTTCGACAAATTTCCTTTGGTCTAATGAATGGCTGTTTACGTCTGGCCATGGCATAATTACATTTTTGCTAACACTAGGTGGTCTTATTACGGCCTTCAATGTCGGCTAGAAAGGTGTCAGAAAGGTCCATGTAATCAAACTGGTCTTCTTGCAAATCCTCATTTTGTTGTTTTCTAGCCATCGCCTAGTAACGACACAAGCTGGATATAGTTCAGCATCATCTCCAGGTGATTTAACATTCACCACCGGTTCACTGGTAACAATTGGTTCAGCAACCACTTTGTTCCTAGCTAGATCATTTCCTATCAATAATGAAACACCCTCAACAGGGAGATTAGGACGAACACCCACAACAACTGGTCCAGTAATCAAATCTGACTTCAGATAAATACGATGGAGGAACATCTATACAACCTAACTCCACACCTTGTAACAAAACGGAGGCACCAACAGAAGTCTCCTCGGACAAAGGCAACACACCTTCTAACAATAAAGACTGAGAAGCTCCAGTGTCCCGTAAAATCTTAATAGGCTGAGGAGTAGTAATATCAACAATAGAAACAAACCCATCAGACATAAAAGGTTTATAATCCTCCATGTAATCGCAAAAACTGGACTTAAAAGCCTGACTCGCAGGACATTCCAACGTATTGGTAACACGGGGTGTCGTACAAGCACTGGTCTTGGGCATATTATCTCTTTCATTCTTCTTCTGGAGTCTAAAACAATCAGCCATCAGGTGACCATTCTTCTTACAAGAAGCACAAGTCAGTGACTTCTTCTCAAAAGTATCAAATTTTGGACTAGACATATTATAACTAGACTGACTCTTATTCTTTGCAACAGGCTTGCTATCAGTACGCTCAGTGCTTTGATTCTTGTAATTTCCACTCGAAGTATTAAAATTTTGACCTTTGAAACTTCTCTTATGTGAAAGGGTATAATTATCGGAAATAACAGCTGCATCTTGTAATGTCTCAACAGTTTTGTCATCTAAATGTGTTTTTAAGTCTAAATGAACACACTGCTTGAACTCTTCTAATAACATCAATTGTCTTAAATTATCAAAATTTTATTTATTTTCGTTGACGTAAGCCATTTATCAAATAAGATTTTCTTTTCCATAGCAAATTCAACATAGGTTTGTGAATCAAACTTTTATAAGACCTAAATTTCTGTCTATATGCTTCTGGCACTAGCTCATAAGCTTTTAAAACTTCCTTTTAACATTGTCATAATCAGAACTATTTTCTGATGAAAGTGCTGAGTAAATTTCAGCGGCCTTGCCTCAAATACATTTTGCAGCATTGTAGTCCAAAAGGCTTCGGCCATTTCAAATTTTGAGCAATTTTTCAAACTGTGGAAAAATTTGTCAACTGTTTTTCACAAAATTTGGGAACCAAACGTATATTTTTGCTGCATCAAAATTAAAATATTCTGATTGTGATTGGAATTTAGTGTTGCTTTCTTCTTTTGCCATTTCAATTTTCATTTTCTCAATCTCTATAACCTTTCCCTCATTTCATGTTCTGCCTGTTTTAATTTAAATTCATCTTCTTTTTCTTTTTCTTTCATCTTCTCCATCTCTAACCTTTCCTTCATTTCAAGTTCTGCCTGCCTGTCTTTCTTCTTTTTCTTTTTCAAATTGTTTAAATTTAAGTTCATGTTCTAATTCAAGCTGTTTTAATTTGAAAGCATCAGCATTTTCGACCTTGAGTTCAAGATCCTCTTCACCTAAAATTTCTGCGTCAACTAGTAAGTCTATTACCAAATTTTTTATAATTTGTTTTTCTCATAGATACTCTAAAGTCTAATTTCAGATGTTTAGCAAGCAACACTAATTCCTCTTTCTTTAAATTATCAAACCCTTCCAGGTCTGGCGTTTCCAAAATTTTACCGGCATCAAATGCCATATTGTAGAATTTTGTTGGCTAGTTCTAATAAAAATACTGAAAATGTTTTTGATAAGATATCAACGTTATCCCGGACACGAGCCCCAATTTCTGTTATGAATTTAAAGAAAATCGACTTTAATTGTAGCCAACAAAGACACAAATCAATAATAAAATTTATTATACACAAGTTTACAAGAAGTATTACATAAAAGAAATGTCAACTTAACTGTCAAAATATATGTCCAATCTTTTATCTTTTCTTTATCCGGAAAACTTCACGGAATCCACAGAATATTATATCCAATTGGTCACAATCTAGTATGATGTAGTTTGTAAATAAAAGTGTCAATCCAACTGCTGAGAATGTTGATGTCTATCGATGTCTAAGTCTATCTATGTCTATCTCTAAATCTCTATATTCAACTAACTTTTGGGTCTGCATTTAAATACTCAAACGGAAACTTCTAGACAACGCTAGAAATATAAATTACGCATCTTTTGTTATGATCATTCTGGAAACGTTATGTAAGTGAAATAGAAAGTTCTAATCATTCCATGAGTATCAATGATTGTTCCAGTGAATTCTAAACTGCATAGTTGTAACACAATGTATATTATTTTGTACACAATGTATATAATAGGCCACACAAAACAAATTAGGCCAACAACATAAATCACTTTTTTATACATGACAGTCAGGATTCTACTTCGTCAAAATTATCTCCCCATGACGCCACCTAATTTTTTTATCTGCAATCGACCTTTCTACTATACTAATACAGGTGTACAGATAACACGAAGCGATAAACGTATACTAGACGTATATAGTCTCCTGGTATCCTGCTTCTGTTGCGAGCGAACGGTTATGTCAAATTACTGTTTACGTCACAGTTCAATTTGGGGTCCTCATTGCGGTCCGCGTTTAAGTCATGTCGATTTCTTTCAAAAACAAATTCAACGATTTGGATGGGGAAAAATGTACAAATTTAATTGCAGGATAAAGACAATAACTGTTTAGTGTCTTTAAATATCAGCTGTATTTGTACTCGGCTCGAAACAGGAGTAATAGTTCGCTGAAGCTCGCATTACACCTGTTTACGTAATATATGTAGATATAAGAAGATGGGGTATGAGTGCCAATGAGACAACTCTCCATCCAAGTCAAAATTTATAAATGTAAACCATTATAGGTCAAAGTACGGTCTTCAACACGGAGCCTAGGCTCACACCGAACAGTAAGCTATAAAGGGCCCCCAAAATTACTAGTGTAAAACCATTCAAACGGGAAAACCAACGGTCTAATCTATATAAAACGAAAACGAGAAACACTTATGAACCACATCAACAAACGACAACTACTGAACATCAGATTCCTGACTTAGGACAGGTGCAAACAAATGCAGCGGGTTTAAACGTTTTAATGGTACCAAACCTTCACCCTTTTTCTGAAACAATAGTGTAACATCACAACATAGAAAAACACACTATAAAATATCAACTGAAATAGCTTAACTCAATCAAAGGACATATTAACACCATTGAACATACACTGAACAAATAAATTTGACCTATGATACAATGTAAATTCAAAATAAATAAACTAAGGGAAGAATAATAAAAGTAACATGTTATATCGGTATGAAATGTTAAACAATTTAAGAAAAACAATATGCTCGAACAAAAATATCAGCCATTTGCAATAACTTTAAACACAGGTAAATAAAATAATTTTGTTGTTAGGTATACGTATACAGTTACAATAGAGAAAGGAAATATTTTAACAAAATAAATAATTTTGATGTTCATAGTACGAAGTGGAAATTTATATTAGTACCAAACACTTATGAAAGCTGGTATATAGACCAGATATAACCCTGAATAACATTAAATAACAAAAAAAAGGGCATAACAATTAGTATCAACAGGTCAAATAAACAAGAAAGTACGATTTGAGAGTACTCGCAGTTACTGACAGCTAGTTAAAAGCCAAAACAATTAATAATAAAAAATCATGCATCAGAGACTAAAATCAACTAAAACACATCCCAGGGATTTAGTATTTTAACGTCATGGACAGTCAAAGAAGACATGACTAGTGCAATGCCAAAAATAAATGTATCGACAGACAGTAGGATAGTTAGGAGTTTAACCTCTTTATAGATCAAAATGAACGTGGGTGTGTCTTTAAACATCCCGTTTGAAAAGAATACAAATTTAGTTATGTTTTAATTTGCTGATGACAAAATCGATATTAGTGCCAATGTAAACTATATTCAAAGATCTAATTACAACATTGGTAAGATAACCTGAACTAATAAGTTTATTTAAAGGTTCGATGAGTTTACACGGATCATATAGTGATTTCCGCGCTTTAAGTACAATATTACCGTAAAATTTAGGATGTGAAATACCGTTTTAATCAGTTTTCTACAGGTACAGCCAAATTTACTAATCAAATCTTTGTATCTATGAAAGAACTTAGTAAAAGTTTTACGTAATTTATGGTAACGAAATCCTTGACTTAATAATTTACTAGTGATGCATTGATTACGTTCGTTAAAATCTATGACATCACTACACACACGGGCATAACGAACGAGTTGGGATATATACACACCGTATGATGGAGCCAAAGGAACATCGCCGTCTAAAAAGGAAAATTAACAATAGGGAATGAAAATCGTCTCTTTTGTCGTAAATTTTCGTATGGAGTTTTCCTTTAGAGATTGAAATGTCCAAGTCCAGAAAAGGACAACTACTGCTGTTTATGTTAGATTTAGTTAAAGTAAGTTCTATTGGGTAAATTTCGGTAGTATATTTAGAGAACTCTGGATTATTTAACGAAAAATATCATCTAGATAACGGAAGGTATTGTTGAATGTATCAACCAAATGTAACAATGACGTGTCTTTACTGAGTTTGGTCATAAACTGAGATTCATAGCAATACAGGAATAAATCTGCTATTAAAGGGGCGCAGTTAGTGCCCATAGGAATACCTACTACCTGTCGATACACTTTATCGCCGAAACATATATGTTGTCCAGGAGAAATTCAAAGCTTCAATCGTACCGTCACATTTCCAGGAAGTGTTTCTAACATACTTTCCTTTTCGTTACAGAAAAGGGCTTTAAACGAGTTACAGCAAATAAATTTGTAATGAGATTTTCAAAAGACCATTTAATTAAATATGAAAACTTTTTCTTGATAAGATTGTGTGGAAGTGTAGTATAGAGTAGAAAAATCATAACTGTCAACAGAATTAAAAGGACCATCAAAAGCATGTATTTTATCTAAAACCTCTAAAGAATTTTAACACTCCAAAATAATTAATACCATTATTTTCATAAGCTTTATTACAAAAGTTAATAACAAGTTCTTTGATAGTAGTAAGGGAGGTAGTTAGAAGAACTGATAGATTGGTAGTAGAACACTTACTAGATGCGGAGATGAAACGGAATTTAAATGGTTTTTTGTGCAATTTAGGTAACCAGTATATAGTAGGGACTTTCAAATGTTCGGAAGAGGCTTTAAGCTGGGTAGTGGCAGTGATATGCTTGTTTACAATTTGACTCTCTGTGGAGCGTACGGACCTGAATGTAGATGAATTTGTAATTTCGTTTTGGAGAACTTCCGTGTAGTATATGCGTCACACCACCACTACATTATTTGCTGCTTTATCTGCCGGTACGAACACAAACCGCTTTGCGAGTACTTGGAGTTTATTTTTTATTCTGGAAATGGGAATATCATGGACCCTATTACTAATTTCAGAATTGTTTTCAAAATGAGATATACGAATGTTAACAGTATTCATAATTTTATTCAAATAACTGTCTAGAGATTTTTTATCAGATTTTTCACGTTTACACCAATTTTACAGTAGACAGACAGAGCGTCTTTAATAACCTGACGACACTGTTTCCAATCTATTTTAGATGGAGGACGATATTTCGGTCCTTTCTTAAGAAAAGTTATGACCTCACGGTCTTCGACGATGTTGAGGTCTCCTGTAAGGACATGACCATAGGGAACATATCTAAAACTAGATGTTTCACAATCTCAAGTGGAAGGAACATTATTTACTATATTGACGTCTGATGTAACTGACGTATAATTAAAAATCAAACTTCTGCTGGGTTTTTATAAGAATATGAAATAATAGGTGGTTCTATATTATCAAAATATGGAGGTATTTGGCTTTGGATGGTAGAGTCATTGAATATACTAGATAAGTTAATAAAATCAATACCTCTATTTATATATTTTAATTTAAGAAAATGCCGTTTATGATTTTCAGGTATATCGATACTAGGAAATAGCCTATGATGACAAAAGGCTGTAATAATACGGGTGTATTCATACATCGGGCTAAAAAGAAATTGTATCACACTCCAGAAAAATAGCATATAATTTACTTATTGGTATCTGACCCAGTTTGCATAATACTTGATGTCTGCCATTATTTTTATTATAGATAACAGATCAGCAAGTGTATAATTTATACGATGTTTAATACGTTGATTACGGTTTTGCGTTTGCCATGAGACCTTTTATTTCTAAGTCGTTTTTCGACAATATTAATGACATCGATTATGTTCCCCTGTCCTAATATTTTGTCATTAAGACCGAGAGGATAAGCAGTTTGAAGTCTTTTTATCCAAAATAATTCGCGAATTTCACGTGATTTTTCAAATTGCTTGTGTGATTCTCCTGGTTGTTTCTGAACGGTTTCAAGTGGTTGGAATTTAATAAATTTTAGATTGTGATTATGCTTATCTAAATGTTGATATATCAAACTTTTGAATTTTTTAGGTCTACGAAAGCGGTAAAGGTGTTCTTGATTTCTTTTGTAATACGCTCGTCCCGTCTGTCCCACATATTGAATACCACATTTAGGTTGGGTTCAAGTTACCACATATATAAGGTTTTGAGTTTTTCAGGTAATGTCACAGGAAAAGGAGAGCGAAAAAGCTCTCCCGTTCACTGTTGACCGTACAGTATTTTGTGAAGTTAATCTAAAACAGGTTAGTCACTTTTTGGCATTGCACGGGAAAATTTGTGGATACCCACGCGCATTTTTGTTAAACAATCTGGCTGTAGAGGCATTACAAATACGTTTGTTTAAGCACGTGGATATCCTAGAAGTTGTGTTGTTAATAATTTTAAATGTACCAATTATACTTTCAAAGATGCTAATTAAGTAAATAAGCTAGCCTATTATTTGTTTAGAAACGACAATTGTTTAAATGTTATATTTACCTTTCAGTACCGCGTGTCAATGTTGAGATGCTGCAGAAATAAGATAGATCTACGCGCATCCGCATTCCCCATTGTTACTTGGAGTGAATATCTCGAATTCCTTATGATACGAAAGATATGAACATTAATAAAATTAGTTTAATAAATCTTGAAATGTTTTGCACGTAACAGTGCGTATTCGTATGCACAGAGATAAAATTGACGTCCATATCCGAATTAACGGATATTACAGGCAAGTTGGCAGACGGAAAATTAGGTCTTTCTTAAAATGCGTAAAAACTAGACATCATTCTTGAGAATATTTTGGTATTGATCAGCGTCCAGTGGTAAAGAACTCAAACATATTTACAATACATCTAATATGTTTAGGTACTGCACTTTTGGTCAACAGGAATATAGATGGGAAATTTACACTACCACTGGAACTTATGATATATTAAAAAGGGATAGAAAAGATGATTTGCAATAGCCAACTAACGGAACCATCAAAGAGTTGTTGCAAGGGTTCTTTTAGGTGCAGAGTTAATGGCACTCTCCCTACACGTGGTAACTGATATAACATCCTCATTCCTACCAGAAGTGGCTACGTATCTATACATCCCACATAGTCAAACAGCCACCCCTCTTGTGCATTGTTTTATCTGTCGAATGGGAAAGTCCAGATGTCCATATTTCTATACTGCAGTCAACCCTGGGAATCTAGCGGGTGTCTGTTTCCTGTAGGCTTATGGAGATTTTTATGCTTTTAAAAAGATATGACAATATGTATAACATTATAGTTCTTTCGCTTAAACTACAGATTACTATTTCTTCTCCTCAAAATTTAGATTATCCTTCTTCTTTGTGTCAGAATTCATTCATACGTTCTTTGTATCTTTTTAATGAGATTATTTCCCATTTAAACAGGTTCATATCGTAAACTAGCTATATTTCATTTTAAGATATTTGTCAATTTTGAAAATAAATCATTCAGCTAAAATTTTCCTCTTAAAGGTACAATATAAATCATTTGGCTACAATTTTCTTTTATTCATTATTATGATGTTTTTCTAAATGGTATGATTTCATCGTAACAATTAAAAAAAATTCGAGCCATCTTAATCAAATACGAGTTACGAATGTTATTAGTCCTATAACATATGACATGGGCGACATTCGTTTCTATTTTTGTTTGATATTTTCTTTTACTTCTTTTACTGTGTTACTTTTTTCAGTGTACATGCATAAGTACTTAAGACGTCACAAAAGCGTACAAGACACCAGTGGACCAATGTAATCGGCTTCATGTCGGACAACTGCAGTGTGATGATGGGAACTAATAACTATGTGATGACTCCTATCAAAGAAAAGTCACTTGACGTTTCGACTTAGGTTGTGTGTGCCACATGACAAACCTTTGTGCAGTAGCCGGTTTTAAAGCTCTACCGGTAGCAGTGGATGGCATTCTTGTAGATATCTACTACCACTTCCGCGATAGGTATGTATAAAAGCGTTTTTTTCAATAGATAATTGAGGAAAACTTCTTTGAAAAAACGTTTACAGTTAAGAGTTTTAATTATTGTTCTCGATATCCTCTGTTTAATCTAAAAAAAAACAAACATTCCATGATAACGGGTACGCAATAATGAAGAAGATAATGTTTTTAAGCTATGTATGAATTCATTTATTGTTGAATTTTTGTATAATGATAAATATTTCATTTTCAGGGCGAATAATTCATAATTCTATGTACAGTTTAAATGCAAACAAAAATACCGAACTCAAAGGCAAATTCAAGAAGGGGAAGTCCATGAAAACTGACAAAATCAAACGCTATTAGTCAAAAGAACAAGTGAAAAATAACTGCCATATTCCTAACTTAGTACAGGCATTTTCCGAAGAAAATGGTGGGTTAAACACATTTTACTAATTATAAGCCTGGTATCCTTGATGAGTTTTAATGAATAAAAAATATTTACATTGAAGTAGCTAACACACATCCTTTTCTTTCATTTCCAAGCAGAAATAACAGAACTATGAGTTTTTAGTCTTCTTTGACATCGAACCAAGTAAGTTACTTAGACACGCAACTTCAAGATGGCTCAGTTCGGAAACCTGTGTTGACTGCATTCTTCAACACAATTTCCCAAGCTTCAGATTCACGCATTGGTTACCTTGCATGAGAGATGAAGCCCCTATTATGTACCTTCCTTGGGAAATTTGTCAATGCGAAAATCCTTGAAAAAATTTCCGACCTGACTACTCTAGATTACAGCAATCTTAAAAATCAACTACTAGACAACATTCTAAGCGTTGAGGCAACTTTTATAACCACTCAGATGCCAGTACTCTAACAATATTTCAGAGACTTTTTAGGTATGTATGACAATTTTTTCTACACGTTTATTAGCATTGAGGGGAGATTTCAATGAGATAATTGTCCTGAAAATGCATACCGTATTTGCCTCTGGATATTAAGGAATTGTACAAAACAATCCATGAGACAAATCAAATTTTTCTAGATAAAATATATTTCGTTTTACAAAAGATCACTCAGAATATGTTTATATGTATTAAATATAATGTATCAGTTGTTTGCTTCTGCTTATAATGGTAAAGTTCATAAAATTTAAATTTTTCTTTAAAGGGTGACTAGAGTATAGAAATATGGTCACTCTTGGTTCTTCCATGCGAAATTAAAACCCTTACCAAAGTGGCGTTCGTTTGGCTGTGCGGGATGTACAAGTACGCAGTCACATCCGGTCAGAATGACGGCGTTAAATCCGATGCCTCGTGTAGAGAGAGTGCCACGCTCACTGCACATTAAGAACCCTTGCAATAACTCTTGTGTTGTCCGTATGTGGCAGGGTGTAAAGCAAAATTTCTGTTCCTATCCACTATACCCTCATATTCCAGAGGCAGACAAAATTCCCCCGACCTTCATGCCGGATGGCCTCTATTATAGGACATACCTATTATATTTATTGTTTATTAGTTCTCGCCCGGAACATGCATGAAATATTTGCCACTGGACGTTAAGCAACCAACCAACAATCAATCTTCCTCTTTAGCTCAGTTCGTGAGTGCAGTGGCAATGAAGATGGAGACCAAGTTTCCCTTCAATGACTAAGTTGTTTCATGTTTAGCTTTCCTCAACTCAGCCGAAAGAGGTAATTTCCAGTCCTCCTACAAGACTCCCTCTATTATCCCGAGTTACCAGACCAATATGTTTAATACAAAACTCCAATGCGGACTGAGAGAGTCTTCAGTATGTTTAAGAATAACAGATACATTCTGAACACAGGTCATCACTAGACAATCCAACAATCTTTCACTCACTCACCACAATGAATGTACCTGCTATCACACGGGTGTCATTCGGTTTATCGAGAGAAATGATCGTGAAAGAATACCTAACGGTGGTCAAGTATTACGATTGGATCGTGAAAGCTTTGGTATAGGATCGTGAATTCAATCTTATCGAGAAGACATATGCAAGGTCAATTACTAATCTAGTATGATGAATTATACGGACAAGTTTACAAAAAAATAAAACTGTCTGTCAAAATGGTTCAACATAATGATAAGTATCTGAGAAAAATCAAGGTTTAAAAGTAAACCGTTCTTACAAAACTACAAAAGGCAGATTGCTCCTCGACATTTCAATGACATTAAAAATGTAAACAAACAAGATTTTTTTCATAATTCGAATGACTAAACAACTTTTTGATGAAAAATGTCCTACCATTTTGATGATTCAAATGGTTCTTACAGTTATTTTGTGTTAGCATAATCAGAAATTTTGTAAAAATGGAAATATTCACAAAACGTTGATTTTTTTGATCGTGAAAGATCTGATGCTACGAAAACGTTCAACTCATTATTTAATCATATGGTAATTTCTATTTTTAATTGGTAAAGCAAATATTGGATTTGCATGACTCATTCAGTTTCTCTTTTGTTGGCGAATAGGGCTATAATCATTCAATGCCATTGGATCTGATTACGGTATCTTATACATGTAATACCAAACTGACTAGGTGCCTTATAGCAAAATCACTTCTATTTTCCGTCCTTCATAAGTTTTGATTTCTTATACAAATTTAAGATTCAGAATAGAACCTAATCGGCTACATTACAGTTTAAGCTGGGCATCATGCACAATTGATCGCGAGGTACGTTGATTGGTAATTTCCCCACTAAGTTGGTACAATGACGTATAGCTATTGTGAACAGACTGATCAAACAATCGAGTATAAATAATGTTATCTTGGTACCTTTTTAGTTTATGTCAGCACAGCCACGAAATAAACAATAAATTAGCAAATAATGTCATACGATGTACGGCACGCATGAACGATACTCCTTATAACTGAAGGTAATATCTGTTACACACACACACACAAACACAAACAAAAAAAAAACGTTCACATGCATATATGTTCAGGGGGATGCATTAAGCATTACAGATACATATATACTTTTACTTTTTTTCAAAAATTTACGCTCCTGAAGGTCCTTTTATCATGGAGATCTATTTATCTAGACACGTTTGTAGTTATTCTAATAACTTTGAATGAAAAGTGTTGAATAAAAAAAAAGTGAAAAAATATATACATGTTTATTCTGAAAAAAACCTTTGTTGATACAATGGTATACATAAATACATAGACATACATAATAATATTATAAGACATATGATGAGGTAACAGCAAATAGAAACTTCTTATAGAGAAGAAAAGAATGCAAACTTATTAAAATGGTATTTCACATCCTAAATTTTACGGTAATATTGTACTTAAAGCGAGGAAATCACTATGTGATCCGTGTAAACTCATCGAACCTTTAAACAAACTTATAAGTAAGGGTTATCGTACCAATATTGTAATTAGATCTCTGAATATAGTTTACATGGGTTATCGTACCAATATTGTAATTAGATCTCTGAATATAGTTTACATTGGCACTAATATCGATTTTGTCATTAGCAAATTAAAACAACTAAATTGCATCTTCTTTTGAGGCGGGATGTTTAGAGACACACACACATTAAATTTTAAGTAGCTCTTCACTATCCTACTACCTGTCGATAAATTTATTTTGGCATTGCACAAGTCATGTCTTCTCTGACTGTTCATGACGTTAAAATACTAAATCCTGGGATGTGTTTTAGTTGATTTTAGTCTCTGATGCATGATTTTTGTTATTAATTGTTTTTGGCTTTTAACTAGCTGTCAGTAACTGCGAGTACTCTCAAATCGTACTTTCTCTTTAATTCGACCTGTTGATACTATTTGTAATACATTTTGTTATTTTATATTAATATGGATCTTGTCTATATACCAGCTTTGATTATTTGGAATATCTACTAATTTTCACTTCTTCATACTACATTTGTATGCACATCAAGATTATTCTCCTTAAATCTGTACAGGAAGTTTTAGCTAGCTCTAATTTTATAGTTTTATTGTTGATATTCACCCCTTATGTATCTAGTGTTAAATTAGGTATTTATATGACAGACCTTTCTTGGTATTCCTAATTATTGGAAGATTTTATATAGACAGAAGTAGTATACCTAAAACGACAAAGTTATTTTTCATTTACCTATATATATTATGAAAACCGTTTTTTTCAAAAGTGATTATTTTCTAAGGGTTAAATATTTCGCGGTGGTGTCTTGCCATGGCTTTGTTTGGACTTGTTTGTTTGCTTTTTGGCCTTGAATGTTTGTCCCTAATATTTTATAAACTATGTATTTGCATTCAGGTATCACAGATTGAATTTATTCGTTCATATTCTGTTAATTTACGTTTTTGATTGAGTTAAGCCTTCCAATTGATATTTTATCGTGTGTTTTCTATGTTGTGATGTTATACTATTGTTTCAGAAAAAGGAGAAGGTTTGGTACCATTAAAACGTTTAATTCCGCTGCAAATGTTTGCACCTGTCCTAAGTCAGGAATCTGATGTACAGTAATTGTCGTTTGTTTATGTAATTTATACGTGTTTCTCGTTTCTCGTTTTTATATAGACTAGACCGTTGGTTTTCCCGTTTGAATGGTTTTACACTAGTAATTTTGGGGCCCTTTATAACTTGTTGTTCGGTGTGAGCCTAGACTCCGTGTTGAAGGCCGTACATTGACCTATAATGGTTTACTTTTATAAATTGTTATTTGGATGGAGAGTTGTCTCATTGGCACTCACACCACATCTTCCTATATCTATATAGGTTTGAAGGTTACATTTTATCAGAGAGAATTCTTTTTTTTACTTATGATTCTAATGAACTTACACAACTTTTGAAGTTTGAATTGTTTTGAAAAATTCCTACACAACTTTTGAAGTTTGAATTGTTTTGAAAATTCTAACTGCTTTAAACTTTAAAGTGTTAATGTTGGTACAGTATTTTTTATCTCTACATTCTTTCCTAAAAATATGTACATTTCAAAATATAGCGAAATTGATTTCCAATTTCATTTCTATTACACAAGTTACATGTTCGATTTTCTTTGGGTTTGTCCATCTATTCCAGATTCAATTGGAAGCTTGTGATTTACGGTTCTAAATCTACAAAGTTTATCGTCTAGCTTGTCACTTGAAATAATGAAAGCATTAATGTCCATTCTTATTGAAATAATTACACGCTTCAACTAGTTACAGGTATATCAATAGGTAAACGAAACATTGTTTTCTGATTATTAAGTCTGGTCCGGCGCGGGACGTTTGCGCCTTTTTTTTATCGGACATTTGCAATTTTTCAATGAACATTGGCGCTTAAATGTTTTGGACATTTGCACTTTTAAAAAGGACATTTGCGCTTTCTCAACATAACATAAAAAAGCATTTATAATATAAAAAAAAAAAAAACACAAAACATTCATGATACATTTATATACATCTAAAAGCATCAACCTTTCCCCATCATACTTGTGTCAGATGAAAACGGCAACACTCCAAGAGAGCTGATGGGAGTAAATTCCTTATAACAACAATGACTCTTTTAAAATTCAAGAGGTACAGAAAGTGATTTAAAAATAAAATTTCGGTCTTCACAAATTGAAACAATCTTAGATAAACTATAATGGTACAGTTCCTCGGACTATCATTGCAACAGAATAACCACTAGAGGAATATAGTTTCCAAATTCAATCCACTAATAAGGAAGCTAATTGAAGAATTTCGGAAAAATTTAATTGTTCCATCCGTAAAAGTTTCGTTTTCTCTATCGATTACCGAGAAACCGGTGCATTATACTTGCGCGCATTACCATTACCTTTGAGCGCAAAAATCATTACGTTTGCGCACAACTTTTGATTACATTTGTGTGCATTCTTTTAGAGGTAAATTCAGGTAAATAAGGTAGAATATACTTATTTATCCTGCAATCTACCTTTCAACTATACTAATACAGGTGTACAGATAACACGAAGCGATGTACGTATACTAGACGTATACAGTCTCCTGGTATCCTGCTTCTGTTGCGAGCAAACGGTTATGTCAAATTACTAGCTGTTTATGTCACAGTTCAATTTGGGGTCCTCATTGCGGTCCGCGTTTAAGTCATGTCGATTTCTTTCAAAAACAAATTCAACGATTTGGATGGGAAAAATGTACATATTTAATCATAAACTGTTTAGTGTCTTTAAATATCAGCTGGTTTTGTACTCGGCTCGAAACAGGAGTAATAGCTCGCTGAAGCTTGCATAACACCTGTTTCTTAGCTTCGTACAAATACAGCTGATATCTAAAGACACTAAACACTTATTGTCTATATATTTATACAACTATTATTTTCGAGCAGGATACGTCCGTTTTATTACGTACACGCAATCAGTTCTGGAACAATATAAAGATAAACTGGATTCTGCTGGATGCCCAAAGACTTGGGAATCCGGTGCAATTATTTACGATGCATCTCTATGAAATATTCCCTGACTTAGGTGTTCTGTCTATACGGAAAGTAAATCCATCGTACACTAATCCCATCTCCCCCCGATTTGTTTCTGACAAACGAAAATCCATGTGTGTGTCCTGGTGCAATTATACAAACTGACGGGTTATGTTCTTCTCATATATTTTATGATGGTATGATACTAAACCCCTAACGGGAGGGATTGTACTTGATTTTCATATGATGAAGACATAATCTTTCAATCAGTTTAATTGAGGTCTGGAGCTGGCATGTCAGTAACTGCTAGTAGTCCTTTGTTCATTTATGTATCATTGTCATTTTGCTTAGTTTCTTTTGTTACCTATTCTGACATCGGACTCGGACTTCTTTTAAACTGAGTTTTACTGTGCGTATTGCTATGTGTTTCTTTATTCTACATTGGCTAGAGGTATAAGGGGAAGGTTGAGATCTCACAAAACATGTTTAACCCCGCCGCATTTTAGCGCCTGTCCCAAGTCAGGAGCCTCTGGCCTTTGTTAGTCTAGTATGTTTTTTAATTTTAGTTCATTTATATGTTTTGGAGTTTAGTGTGACGTCCATTTTCACTGAACTAGCACACAATTTAAGTTAGGGGCCAGCTAAGGATGCGGGATTTTCTCGCTGCATTGAAGACCCATTGGTGGCCTTCGGCTGTTGTCTGCTCTTTGGTCGGGTTGTTGTCTCTTTGACATACCCCATTTCCATTCTCAATTTTATGAATTAAATTATTCATCAAATTGCCATTCTGTGAAATAATGAAACAGAATACTATTTACTCTGCCAATATTCGCAAATGTAAGAAAAGGCTGGGCGCAAACGAAAACAGAAATTAATTCCCAAATGCGTGCAAATCTAATTCGGATGAACTTTCAAAGAATATGCCAACATACTTCCATGACTTTGGTTAATTTTCTAAAGATTACAGGTATACAACTATTATAGGTAAAAAGCTCAAATGTCTTGTCAATTTTGTTCAGGTGTATCAAAGTTAAAAACGCAAATGTCCTTTCGTGTTACTGGTAAAAAAAAGCACAAACGTCCTGCGTCTGTCTGGTCACGCATTGTCTTTCACGATCGAGATAATACGTTGCCTGATCTTTTACGATCAATTTTATTGAAAAATCAACAAAATTCTGTGTTTTTTTAAACAAAATGAACGGTTTCAAGTGAAAAAATCTTTTGTTTTACTGTATCATCCGTCACACCAAAGATTCAGTTTCAAATATATCGTTATATATATAAATTTAGTCATTATAGGTACAAAACTTGTTCTTTTTTAATGAATCCCATAGACTTGTGTTGCGCCTTTTATGTTTTCTCACAAAGTACTGCATATTTTATTAAACTTATTGCACAGTATTATTGAGAAAGTTGAATCATTTTGACAGACATATTTTTTTTCGGATTTGTTCCGCGTTTTGAAAATCCAACAGATTTTTCCCAAATTTTGAAGTAGAATTTCAATTAATTACATTCACGATCCGATACCCGATCTTTCACGATCCGATCGCAATGTCTTGACCACCGTTAGGTATTCTTTCACGATCATTTCTCTCGATAAACCGAATGACACCCGTGTATCAGCTTGAACCAGATCAAGACTTGTTGAAGACAGCGAGAAAAACACGTGTTTCATGAAAAAGACTGTCGCAATTAGTGCATGTGACAAGTTTAATAGTGCTGACAATGTTATTAATATTTACGATACCAAGTTTACTGCACCAGATGCATATTTGTAGTGTTGATAATGTAACTTATTGGAAAATGAATATTAACACAGCTTTTATGTTTTCATGCTTCTTGTGTATTATTGTTATACATTGTTTATGTATACTGTAAATGATAATAAAATTCATCAATATGACATTTTCATTGTTTATCTTTTCATTGCATTAAATTCAATGTTTGATGAAGTTTTGTATGAATTTAAAACTTGTTGAACTGCATCTGAATATAATTAGAATATAATAATATGATATATATAGCAATTATACTTTCTAAGATTAATTAAAAAAAAAGAAAATGTGAGACAGATCTATGAAATGAAAGTAATACTAAAAAACTCGAGGCCAAAGATGTCTCAATATTTAATAATTGAGAATTTATTTAACCAAAATGGGGTCTTTAAAGAATAGCCAAAATTCACGTATAAAGGCTAAATACCTGAGGGAGTTGGAATCTTTGTTTTTTGATAATCATTCCTAAAATTTATCAACGGATAATATAAAAAAGGTATGATATGAATCATGCAATAGAGACTTTTTTATAACAACTTAGTATAATTACGAGCATCTAAAAAATTCCTTTTACGTTTCATTGAAAGCAAGAATTTCAGTTACGAGCATGATGGTAAATTCACAAATTCAGTTCTTACGTAAGAGTAACATTTGAAAAAGCTCAATCGTCAAAAATTCAGCATGGTGAATAAAAAACAAATTAAACAAATAAGTAAATGGCCTAGTATGTTAGTTGTTTGGAATCTACAACTTGTTGAAGTGCTATATTTAATTTCAGTCCTGCGTTTCCATGTTGAGATGCCCCAGAATTAAGTAACGAACATCCGCTTTCCCCAGTGTAACATGGAGAGAATATCTCACATTCCTTATATTACTATGACGGTAGTCACTTTTGCATGTTAATCCTTTCATCTTTCAGGTGTATTTTTAATTTTCTCTATTTATTCTATCGCCATTTTAATAATATTGCTTGTAAGGGGACAGTGCACTATAGAATACTGATGACGCTGCTGGTTCATATATTTCATCTAAATTTATACATCTTACCAATTAGGTAAGCAAACTTTACTATTCATCTTATTAATCGTAAACTAAATACTCACATATATGCTTTTAACAACATAAAATAAACATCAATCTTTATGAATCGTTTTGTATCAATTAACTTAGGAAAGGCAAACAGGCAATAGACAACACACTCCCGTTACAATAATTGGGCTCGTCCGGGATTACATATTGTTATATTTTATTTTTGTTTTAAAGGGGGAATTGTACTAATGAATTGAGTGAATAATTTGTTCAGTAAATCCAATTGCGTTGTCTCATGTCAAAGTCAACCAAGTACTTTTGGTTCCTCTTTTCAGGATGGAAATTCGATTGTTCGCAGATGACTATTTCAGTAGTGGACATTTTGGATGAAAAACATATCTTTTAACCATTAGTTGCCCCTAGAAAGTATGCAAGGCTATGTGCCGGAGAAAGGCAGACATGAAGCAGCATCTCAGAAAGATACACGAGATACATGCCAATCTGAAATTGGAAACACAACTAACCAGCTGTAAGAAAGAGGTAAGGGAAAATAAGGGTTGTGTCCACTCAGGCTTGTTCAACTATCGTGGGAGAACTAAATTAACACCACATTCATACTGTACACCCACAAAATATCACAATCCAGTACAGTTATATATATTTAACACTACGGATAACCATAACGTTTCTTTGAGTTTCGTGATCAACGTCCCTGCACAATTTCCAGAACCTTCAAGAAGACCATTTTAGCACTGCCAGACCTTCCAATTATTCCTGATCCAGAACTTCCGTACAAGAGTATACATCAAGAAGTATGTATGAACGTCTCTCCACTAATCCAAAACCAGAAAATGCCCATCCTGGGCATCCTATTAGTAATATCTTGGAGACCATGGTTCCTGACTCAAATAACCATTCTGGTTATAAGTCATTATCCGACTGTGAAACTCAGATATCAGCTACGGAATTACTACCTCTATTACTACCGTCTTTCCCAGAGAGCCGCCCAGAGCTTGAATCGTTGCTGAGATGGCTGTGTAATTCTATGGACCAGATCGGTCCGGCTCCGGGAATCCACCAAGCTGAAGTTGGAAGAACTAACCAGATGCTGTCAGTCGGCAGCAAGAGAGAGATGCCAGAAGAAAATTTGAGGCCGAAAATTTGGAGCTGCGTCGACAGATTGCAGAAAGCAACTGGAGACATCAATTTTTTGGGGACATTGCAAAGCAGTAAAAGGATCATGATGTATCAATACCGTTTTTCTATGACATTTTAATAATTCATAAACCATAAATTCGTCCATCATCATAATCGTAATAACTTTTTGTCCGATTCTTTGCTGGATTTTATATTTGGAACTACGAACAAAGTGATTGTTATTAAACTTTTGGTAATTATGTTACTATTGTTATTGTTACATATATTTAAAATATCTTATTTTATTTCAGTTTGATAAACATTGAACATTGTTATAGATGGATATATATATATATATTATTGATATTATTGAAAACGTCATTACTTGTTGATATGTATAATACTGAATTCTATTAAGGTTGAAAGTTTTAATTGCATATTGTTTTAACAATCAGTTCATTTCACATTATGAACATTGAACAATACCGAAACCAGTAATAATATACATATTAATTCCTTGTTCAAATCTAATATTTGCCTATTAATCCTATATTTTAGGTTATATTCTTGCCACTTGGGACTAATGTGTTTTCTATCCCCCGACGAGCCACTTCCGGTGACCCGGTAGCCTCACCGGGCCTATGACGTCGTTGGAGATAGAAATACGATAGCCCTCCGGGTCAGGGGACAGTGCAATTAAGAATACAGACGACGCTGCTGATTCCACATATTTTATCTATTTTATATATCTTACTAAATAGGTAAGGAAACATGCAAACTTGACTATTTATCTTATTAATCGTAAACTAAATACTCATATATATGTTTTTAACAACACAAAATAAGTCAAATCAATGTTTATGAATCGTCTCAGTGAACTTGGGAAAGGCAAACTTGCAATAGATAACACATTCTCGTTACAGTACGCAAGAGCCATTTTCAACTTTTTTTGATATGCTGATATGAACATTAATAAAATGAAGTTATAACCATCTTCAAATCTTACACACTGGGATACAACTGATGTCCGTATCGGCAGTTATGGATTTCACATTCAAGATAGCAGTCAGGAAATTAGTTAAAATGTAACTTTCTTAAAACTCGTAAGAACTAGAAATTATTCTTAAAAATGTTTTGGTATTTATCAGCATCCAGTGGCAAATACCTCAAACATGTTTATAATAAATCAATATGTAAATGTTTTGCAATGTTTGTCGATTGGGATATGGGTTAGAAATTTACACTAAAACTAAGACTTGGGATATTTTAGATAGGGACAGAAAATATTTGCAACAGACAACTTGCGAAACCATCAAAGAGTTGAGCAAGGATACTTTAACGTGCAGGGTTAATATCACTCTCCCTACACGAGGTATTGGAATTTAACGTCTCCTTTCCTAACAGACGTGGCTGTGTATTTATACATCCCGCACCGTCAAACGGACTCCCCTCTGTAGCATGGTTTTATCTGTCGAACTTGAAAAGTGAAGATGGAACTTATTTCTATACTGCAATCGACCCTTGTGGTGCTATAGGGTCATCTGTTTTCCTGTAGGCTTGTAGAGTTTTTTATGTAGTAAAACAGCTATGACCATATGTACAGCATATTGGTGTTTTACCTTAAACTGCAGTAGATTATTATTTCTAAATTTGGAGCATCCTTCTTTGTTCCAGAATTTCATCATCACAATTAAAAACAAATTTGGAGCATCCTTCTTTGTTCCAGAATTTCATCATCACAATTAAAAACAATTTAGAGTCGTCCTAATTATTTACGAGCTATTAAATATTATTAGTTACGGGCATCAACGAATATTCATTCCTTTACGTTACGAACATCATCCGATTTTTTTACGGTTGATTTCTTAACAAATTACATAACTTTTGCACAATATACGTTCCAGTGTTCCATTTCTAGATATACCTTAAAAATAAAACTTAGAAAGAAATCATTATTCCTTCGTGTTGTAAGAAAATTATTTTTACTAATTCTCTATGTCTTCAAAGTTCAAACGAGAAAAAGGAACAGATCAAGTTATATAACATCGGATGATCCAATAGTATCCAAAACAAGACCATCTTCAGTCAATATACATGAGTTACAAAATGTTTGTTTAATCATAAACAAGAAGGGAAGATTACAATTCAATATACAGAGCGAGGCAAAAGGCGAAGAAAATACCAGGGCCCAGTTGTTCAAAAGACTGGATAAAGTTATCCAATGGATAAGCTTGTCCACTGTATATCTGTTTAACCAATGGATTACTGTCCAGTAAATAAATTGTGTTGTTCAAAAGCCTGGATAGTGATTGCCCAGCTATCCACTGGACATTTCCCATAACTCTTAGTACTTCCTGTCAAATTGCAAAATGGAAACAGCCACAACATAAAAGGGGAAAAGGGGTGCACATTTCAGCGATGCAGAAAAGGTTCCTCGTCACTGAACTTGTGGAGAAAAAAATCAAAATCATTCTTGTAAAACTTAAAGGGTCATTTACGAATCAACTTAAAAAGAAGGTCTGGGAGGATATCGCCCAGCAGTTAAATGACAGGGTGGGGCACAGAGAACAGCAACACAAATACAGAAAAGATGGAGGAAATCGTGTAGGGTAGCAAGGGAGGAGGCAGCCAAGGAGAAGGTCCACGTAAGTACAACTGGTGGTGGACGTCCATTCAAAGCAAAAGACTCTATAACGAAAAAGATATTGGAGCTTCACCTAGGAGCTCCAAATTAGGCATGCCGAATGGCATTTCTATCATCATGATAGAAAATCCTTTTGGGTTAAATTGTAATACTTTATACAAATTTTTACGATCTAAAAAAATCATATGCTCTTGTTCCGTTTACTATAAACGTCCGTGAATGTGTCGTCTGCTAAATAAATGAGCGGCCATGTTAAATCCCCATGGTTTTACTGAACACGATGTATTTCTGTAACTCTCATGTATGTTTATTAATTTCGTAATTTGTACACCTTCAGAGGATGCAATATGTTGTACCTTTAAATAAACCAACTGCCCTGCGTCTGTATTTTTTTTTTTTTTTTTTTTTTTTTCCGGATATTTCAGGTCTTCCGCTTTGGTTTTGTTTAACAAGTGACCTTGACCATAATAAAACGTTTTCACATTCCATGTTCGTGGGTTTTAAATCTTGTTATCACCCTTCGCGTGATTGGTTGTTTCTTCTTCTAGAATGTCTAGCAAGCAATATTCCAAATATAAAAATATTAAACGTTTACCGACTTAAAAATTTCTAGGTTAGATAGAGAATGGGTTAATGGTATCTATTTCACCTGGGACTAATAAACAAATTAACTTGAAATGTACAATTAAGAGCAGGTGAACATTGGTGTCTGATCCCAACTTCCCTACTCCCCCCAAAAAACCCTCCCATTTCCCTCCCCCTACTACCACTTCCCTTCCCCTTACTCCCAGACGAAAATCTGTTAAAATTATTTTCTAGAATTTCCATTTCTGTACTACCCTATTCTCCCTGTCCCTGCCTCCTTACTCCCCCTGTCCTTTGTTTTATAGCGATTAAGATTATAATACAATGTTGACTGCTGTACCCCTATTTTTGACATTTTTACCTATTATGTCTGTTTGTTTTGTTCACACATTGTTGTCTGTATAATGGAATTTTATGCGACTGTCATACAAGTGAGAGGTTTAGCTTGCTATAAAACCAGGTTTAATCCACCATTGTCTACATAAGGAAATGCTTGTACCAAGTCAGGAATATGACAGATGTTTTCCATTCGTTTGAAGTGTTCGAGCTTTTGATTTTGCCATTTTATAAGGGACTTTTCGAATTGAATTTTTCTTGGTGTTCGGTATTTTTATTATTTTACTTTCTTCTCATTAAAAAATAAATAAATATCATATTTTTCATTGCCCGACTGATTGTACTTTGCAAATAACACTTTATACTATATGGAAACATTATGAAAACATCTTCTTAAAGAGAAAAGACTGCATATAAAAATCAGTTATAATAAAGAATAAATATGGTGTCGATAATAGGGTAGGACAGGGATAAGGGAACGGGGAAATGAGGGGCGATAAGCGAGAGTCAGTAAAACTGTTTTTGAACATCTGTATATATTACTGGTGTTTCAATCTAAGTTTTATTTACAAATTTCAAAACAAAATTAGTTAGATAGCTGACTAGCAGCTCTGGTGGTCTGTTCAACTCGCAGTTAGAAATATATACGATAAGAGAGACAACTCGTATTTAATTGTTCATCTACAGGTGCGCTGGCCAAGCACCTCCTACGTCAGACCTTTTGTGACGTCATGTAATATTGTACAGTGATACGCGTTCTCAAAATTTTTCAAAAATGATTTATACACTTCAATTTACAATACCAATTAATACAACTGTAACAAATCAATTACAGTCGAAAAGATAATATTATATTTTGTACTTCGACTAACAGTTGTTTTTCTATGTTTGTGAAAGAACAGATAATTTAGCGTGTTTACGACATTTGTTATTAAACAGTCCGTTTCTGTATATGGGTCATTTTCAAAAAATGTCGAATTTTCAGTACACCGATGCTAATTTTTTTGTTTCAAATGGAAAATGCAGTTGTAAGCGATTAAATGAAGTTTGTAGAATTTATGATTCAGAACATTAATAATAAACACGAATTAGATCTATTTTGGTAAGATTAAAATATATTTAAGTCCGATTTTTGCGTAATTTATGTGCGTAGAGTCAGGGTAACACATTTCAAATGATTTTGTTCTTATTTTCTGATTGCCTTTATATCTGCAAAAGGGAATTTTTTAGAATGTTTATAATAACTCTAACGAAAAATCACAGCTTCTTTATTATTCTATGTAACATTTTTTTACAGACTAAATTCAATCAGCGTACATGAAGTTCATGTCCATCCTGTTACCGCTACTTAAATCAACCGTTAAATTATTCTCCCTATGCATATTGAACTAGTCAGTGTTGATTTCAAAAGCGCAAAGCAACCTAAACAATTTACATACCACGTTTCTTGCATAACAGTGTAGAGAAAAGAAATTTCAAGACATTTAGTGAAATAAAATAGTGGGTACCCTTTTGTAATGTCTATGCTGTTACCAACATATTTATTAATTACACCAATATTATACTGGTAAAAAGTGCAATAACGTGTTGGAAACCAAAATCACTACAGAAAAACATTATCACTTCATCAAAGGGAGAAGTTATTTCACAACAGCATTCATAAATGATGAGATTTGTCTATCCTGTTATGTCTATCCTGTTGCTATGGTTGCTATGGTTACAGTAACATGATAGACAATATAAGACAGACACGTCTTTAAAAAGTTCATAATTACATATAGTTGTACACATAATGAAATGTTTCGTTGATTGAACTCATCTAAAGATTATAACGTCTTAATCTTCGCAATTTAGCATTTGCAGATGCAATACTGCTATCGGTAACCGGATAGACAAAAAGGTAACAGGATAGAACTTTATATGGTGATATATCATTAACGTACGTTCCTGTTACCAATAAAATAAAGACAAAAGTAAACCAACATGCGAGGGAATTACTTGATGTTGGGTTTATCAGAAAGAGAGAAAAAAAATGCTGAACATTATGAATTGCTATCTTACACTTGCATTACTGGTGGTTATTTTTATAACCTTTGAAAACCAATTTTTAGAGGCATTTTTCAGTACAACATGGAAAATTGACAAATAATCTATTATTTCACAAATTGAAAATATATAGAAGTTTTTATTCTTGAAAACCACCTTATTGGCTACGAAAAACAAGCTTAAAATTTTATCGAAACCTTTTCTAAATAACCCTAAATTTCTTTTGAACATGGTAACAGGAGAGACAAAATATGGCACCACCTATCAAAAAGTGTTTCAATATATTCTTGTATGACATTATCAAGATTGCATCTTTTTATATGTTGTTCTATAAGTACTGTTTGTTTTGATTTGCTTCTGACGAGGGTTGTTTGAATTAGTAACTTAAAATCAATTTTGAAATTTCAAAATTCGACATTTTTTGAAAATGACCCATATGTTGGGGTTTGTTTTTGTTTTTATTGTTCCGTTGTTTCCCTCGGTCTTAGTTTGTAACCCGGATTTGTTTTCTCTTAATCGATTTTTGACTTTTGAACAGCGGTATATACTACTGTTGCCTTTATTACCTTCTTGATACAAGATACCCTGAACGTTGATAAAATGATAGTTTTTCCTGTTCACAAAGGCATATTCATTATCACTGGGAGCCTGGCTACAAATGTGTTCCATATACTGCACGGAATAACGCACGGAAATCTAGCTATATATGTCATAAAATCCATTGATTATTGCTGGTCTGTCAGTCTTGTTCGCCCTACAAAGAAAATCGGCCCCATGAGAGAAAATTGCACCTGTTACTTACTTGAGTTACTCTTGAAACAATAGACTTGTCGTACCTGAAAGTGTTACCAATTACTTGCATAAAACTACCGGAAGCCTAAAATCTCAGAGCAATTTTGATCTGTGTGTCAACTGGAATGGTATGTCTTCTGTGGGTAGGTCTTTTCAACTCATCTTAAAGCAAGTTTGTAAAACCTTCAATGCTCTCTTCAGAAAATCTGTACCTGGCCTGAAATTCAGACTTGGTATATGGTTCACCGTGAAATTCTCTATAAATGTGTGGTTTGCTGCACATCATACAGCAAACGGGTAGCCATATTTAGCCTCTGGATAAGAATTTATCCTATCCTCCAGACACTGGACAAATTTTGTCCATGGATAAGCTACTTTTTGAACAACCGAATTTGTCCAGTGGACAAACTGGATAACTTTTTCAAGTCTTTTGGACAACCGGGCCCAGAAGACAAATACGTTTACCTGCGAAAAGTCAACATTCCAACATACACGGTACTGTATATAAAGTAATACCAAAAGTTTGTCTAAATGAATGTTTTCTGGTAAAATTTAAGACGATTGTATGAGAATATTCTTGGTCATGAATTAATACATAATTCTTTATTACGCCAAATTAAATCTATTGGTTGTGACGAGATTCCCTCTATTAAAAGTTGGATGATATAAAAACAAAATTGTATACCTGCTTTTCTTGTTTACAATATATGTAAGTTAGCGCTCATTTGTTAACGGTTTGAAAATTCCAAAACTTACACCTTTAGTATGTTCCATGACTAGCTGAAAACTTCCTTCGGACGTCCGTTTGGCTGTGCCGGATATATAAATACGCAGCCACGTCCATTCATTATGGAACGCTTAATCCGATGCCGCTTTTAGAGAGTGCTGCCCTATAGAACTACTACAACATACTTATTTGGAGTCCGTAGGTTGCCTGTTTCCAGGTATGTTGAAAAGGGACAGAAATATTGTCCCTTTTCAACATACCCTCATTTTTCAGAGGCAGTACAAATATTCTGCCCTTATTGTCCGCCGACCACTGCCTCGCAGAACCTACGTAAATCTTTGTTGATTTAATATTGTCTCGAGCATTTGTGAAATATTTGCCACTGGACAATAAGCAAACCACAATAAAAATCCGTATATAGGATACTAGGAAAACATTTAATGTGATGATGAATACATATATATTTCGGGTCTTTTCGAAATGATAACTTATATTTCGGGTCTTATTGATATAACTTTTGGAGAATGACATGATCGATGACCGATTGCAATCAGATAGAACTATGTGAGGTCTGAAACGAGATGAATGTTTCATTTTTATTTTTATGTTGTGTTTTCTATACTGCTGTTTGTCTTTTGGTAGTTTTTCGTTTCTATGCCATGGCGTTGTCAGTTTGTCATCGACTTAGGAATTGTATTATACCTTTGGTATTTTCCAACTCACTTTTTAGATGATATTTAAATGTGGCTGTGCACTTGTACATCCCAAAATCAAAAGGTTTGACTCACCAACGCAAGACAGATTCTGGATAAAAGAACTAAATGTGTTTTATCAAAATGGCATGAAAACGAAGAACTAACAGTTTTCGGTAATAAATGTGCCATCGTCCATAATTATTACAAATCATATACAGCCACGCCTTACTCATTAACATATTTAATCCACTCAAAGCTACGCTTTCCGTGCGTTAAATACGTTAATTCTTAAAAGGCGAGCTTCAAATATAACTTGTATTTTATAATAATCCATTAATTTAACTTCCAAATGATATTTTATAGTATTAAATTATCTGTCACCGGAATATTGAAAACAGTCGTCAGATTAGAAGGAAAACAATAGTATTTTTGAGTCACTTTCCATTTCTTAAATTAAGGTTTTTCTTTAGGTAGTATAATGAAATTACGCAATTTAAATTAACCTTGTGAGTATGTTCTGCTTAATCCTTAGTATCTCAGCTAACTTTAGGAATGAGTAAATTTGAATGTGAAATTTAAACCTGTTTTGAAAAACACAGATATTGTATTTGTCAAAATTCCCACTTTCCAGCGACTTACTTTAAATATTTAATTTCTATTTAATAAAAAGTATTTGACTTTAAAATGTTATTTGTTCGAGAAAGATACTTAAATTTAAGTTACAGTTGAAGAAACTAACAAAAATAATACACACATAAGATTATGTTATCTTCCTGGTTTTAGACTCCTTTTTGGAAATAAATATGCAGATAGAAATTTCAAAACATTGGTAACATGACCCTACACACCGGCTTTTTCAAACAATTTGAAATCAATTTGGTGACTTATTCAGATGATATTAAGCCCCTTTCCATACTCAGAGAAACTGGTAGGTTTGAGATTGTAACAGAGGCTGGAATACTTCAAGATTCATTTAAACAATTGTTTGTGTGCAGTGCACATTTTTCACATTAATCGCGAATTGATCAAAATAAGAAAAGACGGATATTATGTGGAATACCATTGTCAATCAGTTCACATCCAAAATTCCAGAATGTAACAGAGAGAAGGAGAAAGACAAAAACCATCACAAGAGAAAGACCATTAGATGTCGATGGAGTTCTGAAGTTGAGAACTTGGGGAATCATCAGTTAATACTAGTAAGCATTCTATAATGGTTTTTTCACCTCATATTTTTACTTCCAATTTTAGAAAAACTTAGCAGCATAACAGGGAGATTTTCAAATTGGACTTGTAGATGGAGGAATAAATAACAGATTTGTACATGCTATTTGCATATGTTTTCCAATTCCACTGTTAATATCATACACTTGAAAAAATCTCATCAGTTTATTAATGATGCTTATTTATATCCGAAGGAATGATGGCATATTAACAAAACAAATTATACAAATGCTTGAACACATGAAATTTAGATCATCATAAAGTAAGGACTACAATTGTGAAGATTAAAAACAACAATAGTGGTTGACAATTATCCCATTTTCAAGGGCGGATCTATTGTTCAAGGGAAAAAATGGGGGTAATTATCGTTTGTAATAGTTCAAAAAAGTTGAATATTTTATGCGATTAAATATTTATTTTAAAAATAAGGTGATGTGTTATGATTGCCAATAACACAACTATCCAGCAGAGTTTAAATGAAATGGATATAAGCAATTATAGAACCCCGTACGGCTTTCAACAATGAGGAAAACCCATACCGTATAGTCGGCTATAAAAGGCATCAACATGAACAATGTACTTGTGTCTTGTTGTTGTTAGAGATATATAAATACCCTGCCACATCCGGTATTTGTTGTTGTTAGATGTTTTTCTGCTTTGAGTTAAGCCCTTTTTTTTATTGTTTGTTCTGATGTTGTACTGTTACACCACTGTCCCAGGTTAGGGAGAGGGTTTGGCGCCAGCAAACTTGTTTAACCCCGCCTCATTCTGTATGTTTCTGTCCCAAGTCAGGAGCCTATAGTTTAGTGGTTATCGTTGGTTCATGCCTGTCATATTAATTTTTTTCGGAAATAGTTTTTATTATAAATAAGGCCGTTAGTTTTCTAAATTGAATTGGTTCATATTTTTCATGCCAGGGCCTTTTAAAGCCAACTTTACGGCATGGGTTTTTCTCTTGTTGAATGCCGCATGATTGCCTATAATTGCTTACATCCACTTCATTTGTACTTTGGTGGATAGTTGTCTCATTGGCGATTATACCAAATCTCCTTATTTTTATATAAACCAACGATAACCATTGAACTACAGGCTCCTGACTTGGGACAGGCACATAAAGATTGTGGCGGGATTAAACATGGTTGTGAGTGCTCAATCCTCATCTGAAATGGGACAGTGATGTAACTGCACAACAATTGAAAACAAACTATACAAATCTGTTGCAAATGGCTTAACTCAAACGAGGAAATTACAACTAACATTAAAACAATATGTCGTTTATTAATCAAAAAGAGGGCAAACATCCTCTAGGTCTCCACCTGAATCCATTACTGATATTGGACAGCTGTATTATGCTGCCTGTGATAATTTGAGAAATCATTAAGAAACTTTTGTTCCTCCAACTCCCTCAGACAAAGTTGGCGTTAGATTGATTTGGATATTCTGTTTAGGTCTTTTTTTTTGTCATTCAGCTCCTCATATACTCAAGTACTTATGCATCATTGCCTTTCAAATTGCTTTCAGTTAAATGTTCCAGGTGAAGGTATAAAATATAAACCAAGAAAAATACTATTACATGCAAAATTAATAAAGTGTTAATTTTCAGTACTAGTATGCACAAACAGTGTGTACATAAAAGAGGATATATTCTGTAAAGGTTATACATATAGTGTAAAACTGTTATAACATTTCCTTAAATTGTATTGATAATCACAAGAAAATTCAAAAATACTAAATGAACCAAAGAGGTCCTAATTGCTATTCAAAACCATATAGAAATAAGCCATTGAAAGGTTGATGTTTTAATCAAAAGGGAAAATAAATCCCAGTACCATTAGCAAAGTTAACAGGTTGACGGCTGTTATTATACAAGTTCAAATGAAGTCTTCAGTTATTCTACTTCTATGTTGATCGAACAGTAATGTTAAAATAACTGTTTACTTCACAGTTTATTTTTATGTCTTCGTTGCTTTTGAACCATGTTGATTTTCATAAGAAACAAAGACATCAGTTGATAATAAAAAAAAAAACTAAATGTAAAGCGTCAATGTTGAATTGCAGGATAGACAATATATGTTCATTGTACGAAAATCATGACGATATGCGTATACTCATATGGTCCGTCCAAACGAGTATATACTCGTTTGGTAATTAACGGGCCAGACCATTTGAGTATTTGGACCATATAGGTTTTTTCCAAATATGCATAAGAAACGTTTCGATAAAACAACACACTTTACTTAACAAACAAAAACAAAGATGCTAACATGAACATGTATTATTTTATAATTTGAAAGCTACATATACGTTACAAATTGATGACACGGTTAATTTTCATCACTAATTTTATTCTTGCATGTATGCTCATTAACTTTCACAAGGTTCCATTGCTTTTCTGCATTTCCACGTTTTGGTTCTACACGATTCTTTGCTGTTACACTTTTTGCTTGCGAGTAAAAAACTAGCCTTCTTTGCAACTGCTTACAGTGATAACGAGGTCTTATGCCATTCCGATATGTCTATGGTGTTTTAAAGAAGCTCTAAGTCTCCAATATCGTAACATGAATCCAATACACCATATAAGAAGCTCTAAGTCTCCAATATCGTAACATGAATGCAAAACATCATAAACACAAGACAAAATAACGAAAGAAAAATAAAAAAAAGTCAGCAAGAAGTGCAGAATGAATAAATAAAATCATTGTTGAAGGCCTATAGTTGCTAATTTCTATGCCATTTGGTCTCTGGTGGAGAGTTGTCTCATTGGCAATCATGCCACATCTTCTTATTTTTATAAGAACATAGCTAAAAGCATATGAGTAGGATGCAACTATTCTTTGTACAACTATTTTAAACTACATAAGATTGGACAAGGAAATAAAACACGTTAAGGAAAGAAAATTCTGAATAATGCACTGCTAATGCTAATTGAATATTGCACTGCTTATGCTAATCATATAAAATTTCAAAGTAAGCAAAGCTGAAATGTGTAGAGTGCTAACCTCTTTCGTGGGAACACACAGCTCGTTCTCCAAACCCAAAACGGCACAAGTTACAAGCTGAAACCCCCTATCTTTGACATATTTTCTAACTCTTGGTGTATCTGTTTTCTGGCCTTCTCTAGTATCAATTAAAAGACTCTTTATCCTGTCGACTTTTTCGTCAGCTAGTTAAACAGTAGACTTCTTTCTTAACAATTCATAAAGATTTTTCCAAGTCGACAAATTGTCATTCACAGTGACAAATCGGTAATGACCATGATCATTGAATATTGTTTTATTGGTATAAATATTGATTTTGTTATCAGTTAATTAAAAGCAAACTAAATATTACTAGTATGTTTTATACATATACACATTCATGGATCTACAATCTGTCGATACCGGTATCTTGGCATTGCACAAGGTCATGTTTTCTCTGACTGTTTATGACGTCTTTACACTAAATCCATTGGATGTTGGATGTGTACGGATTGATAATTTAGTCTTAGATGCATGATTTTTTATCAGTTGTTAGTGGCTTTGAACTAGCTGTCAGATAACTGCGAGTACTCTCAGATCTGTTCCTAGTGTCTTTTGTTGTTTGGATGTACAAGTACCCTGCCACGTCCACTTGTATTTTTGTCCATCTGATGAGTTAAGCCTTTTTCAACTGATTTTTATAGTTCGTTCTTATGTTGTACTGTTATATCACTTTCCCAGGTTAGGGGGTTGGGATCCCGCTAACATGTTTAACCCGCCACATTATGTATGTATGTTCCTGTCCCAAGTCAGGAGCCTGTAGTTCAGTGGTTGTCGTTTGTTTACGTGTTACATATTTGTTTTCGTTCATTTTGTACATAAATAAGGCCGTTAGTTTTCTCGTTTGAATTGTTTTACATTGTCATTTCGGGGCCTTTTATAGCTGACTATGCGGTATGGGCTTTGCTCATTGTTGAAGGCCGTACGGTGACATATAGTTGTTAATTTCTGTGTCATTTTGGTCTCTTGTGGACAGTTGTCTCATTTGCAATCATACCACATCTTCTTTTTATATGTATAAAATGTGAATACTACAATTTTAACTAGTGAGTTAAATTCACTGGGTTAAACTGCCTTGTTTTTATGACATGACAATTAGAAGGGTCATACCGTATGAAGAGTAAACCATTAAGAATTGCTAATTTTATTAAAACACCTATATAAATTCATGAAATACGGTAATTGGCATTTTAAACCGGTAAACATAGAGAGAGTTGTCTCATTTGATAAACCATAGAATTTGGTGAACTGTGTTAGAGTGTCATCCGAGAGAGAATAGCATGAAGACTTGGCTGAGGATTCAATGGGTTCAAGTGATGGAAATGGGGACCAACTGAAAGAATTTTATCAGTATGTTTCTCAAAGTCTTCTCGGACATAGGTTATTCTGAATTAATTAAGCACAAAATAATTACAGGGCCCAAAACCTTTAAAGCAAAAGCTTTATAAAATTGAGAATGGAAACGGGAATGTGTCAAAGAGACAAGAACCCGACCAAAGACTACATTGAAAATGGAGACAATGTCTTCACGGGGTATCTTTGTACCATCTAGTAGTGCTTGGTGTTCGCCCGTTGACATTGTAACCTAAACAGATCATAGCATTCGCAAATTAAACTCCTACTTCAAAGGGTTGTCAGCCTCTTCCAAGGATAAACGGTATGTTAGACTAATTGAGCGGAAACAGCTGTTTTTAAACTTTAGACCTGCGGTGTGGTTATTAGCAATGCGGCCTTGAAAGAAGCGACAAGGGGAAAACCCGCCTTTGCTATTTCTGTGAGTGGGCTTCAATACCAATTGTCTGTATCCATCAACCCAAGTTGGACACGGATGGTCACCAATTTTGTTGAACCTTTCTGACAACAAACATTGATAAAAAATATGCAGAAAAAACAATGTTTATGCCCACTGTATGTTGCATTGGTTACCATGGCTAACTTTAGAATTTTACAATTTAAAAAAAAAAAATGATTTGTGGGATTAAAATCACTAATATATCATAGAATATGTTTGTTAAAGTTAATATCATTTTTTGAAATCGACAAACACTAGTTCAATAACTTTTATAAACTGTTTTCTCATATTTTACACCAATTGTATTTTCCATCTAGGATAACAGTATGAATTTGGGCATATTTTAAGCCATTATGTACTAACTTTCTTCATTATTATGCAAATACGCAGCCATTCCGGTATAAAGTAAATAATAGTTAATAACATTAACGGTGCCAATTTTTCTGCGCCAAATGCGCATTTCCACAATAAATGTCTATCAGTGATGATCGAGGCCAAAATATTTTAAAATCCAAAGCTTATTAAAAATATGAAGAGCTATAAACCAGAAAGGACAAAAAGTATAGCCAAAGTCGGGCAAGGAATCATGGCTTTGCATGAGTGAGATAAATTCCTTAATTAATATGATTTCTACAATTTTGTAACAGCAAATTTAAATAACACAAAATCAGATTTTCATGCCAGTACCAAAGTACTGGCTACTGATACCCTCGGGGACTATCAGTCCACCAGCAAAAGGATCGACCCAGTGGTAGTAATAACATAAACGGTACCAATTTTCCTGCACCAGATGCGCATTTCGACAATAAATGTCTCTTCAGTGATGCGCGAGGCCAAAGTATTTTAAAATCAAGCTTATTAAAAATATGAAGAGCTATAAACCAGAAAGGACCAAAAGTATAGCCAAAGCTGGGCAAGGAATCAGAGCTTTGCATGAGGAGATACATTCCTTAACTTTAAATAATTTCCAAAATTTTGTAACAGCAAATTTTAATAACACAAAATCCAGATTTTCATGCCAGTACCAAACTACTGGCTACTGGGCTGGTGATACCCTCGGGGACTATCAGTCAATATTGATTACTATTCTTATAAATATAAAAACGTTTTTTGGGCTAATTAGATTTCTTTTGGAAATTAGTAATGAACATGCATTAAATAGGCTTGAATTTCGCCAGAGTGACTTCCCTTTGCATAACTCTCTAGATCGAAGTATACTAAAAGTCATCTGTTTACATACACAACAATGGAGACAGACGTCTGTTAACTACTACAACATTTTGCTACTCCTTATTGATTTTTTACACACATTTTATCTAGTTTTTATTTATACATATTTATACATGTTCCATGATGGTATGTCAGTTTTTACAACTCTGAACAATGTTCAGAGGACATTCAAAAGTTGAGAGACCATAACTTTGAAGTAATAGTTGCTGTCTGTACGGAATGTGGCTTGCTCCCGTCAACATCATGTTACTTTATTATATGTTCAAACACTTTCCGTTATTTTTAGAATTGAACAATAAAAGAAAAAGAAGAAAATTTTGTGAAGTTCCTTTTTTAATAAATTCACATAAAAAGTGCGTGCGATGCGAAGAGGAGATCAGGCAGAGGATTAACACTAGCTGATGTAGAGACGATAAATGAACATTATAGTGTTGTCCTTCCAGTTGGGACATTTAAGGATATTTCTTCTTAATTATGAATTTCAGATATTCTTTTTCAACTGCAAAGATGTATGTTCCGTTAGTTGTAAGGGGAAAATAATTTCATACGACAAAACTTTAGATAGATATAAGAAGATGTGGTATGAGTGCGAATGAGACAACTCTCCATCCAAGTCAAAATTTTATAAAAATAAACCATTATAGGTCAAATTACGGTCTTCAACACGGAGCCTTGGCTCACACCGAACAGTAAGCTATAAAGGGCCCCAAAATTACTAGTGTAAAACCATTCAAATGGGAAAACCAACGGTCTAATCTATATAAAATAAAAAGACCGGAGGTTGTAACAATGAATAAGGATCACAATTACGGAATAGGAAATAATAGGCAAAGCAGTAAAAGAACTCTTACAAAACTGTTATAAAAGGCCCGACGTAAAGACTTAAGTATTACAATACTGACATATAACAAACACAGGGCAAAAACAGAGATTATAAGAAATCTTAGTAAAACCATAGCTGGGGCAATAATAAAAATAGCAGGCGTGGATGAGTATTTATACATCCAAACACCATAATATATAATTGACAATCAAGAATAAAGATATAATAAACATGTGAAAGCTCTCACAGCAAACAACCCATAATTGCAAAATATAAGGGCATACACCACAAGCACGGGACACATTCTACTGCATCCACACAGCACGAGCAACAAACCCTGCAGTAAATAGATATAAGAAGATGTGGTATGAGTGCCAATGAGACAACTCTCCATCCAAGATGCATATCAATTTTGAATATTAAGTCAGAGATGGATAATTCAGAATAGGGGCCTTAAAAACACATATTGCGCTTCAGTATTTTGTACATATAATTAAACATGCTACATTGTATGACCTTATGATAGTGACCAGTACTGTATATGTATACCCTGTACGGATGAATTCAATTTATAGAATTAAAAATTTAGTGTCATACAAAATAATTGTGTACGTGTATGTGAAAATGTTAGTGCCTCCCCTTTTAATCATTGTTATAAAAAAAGTGAAGTGGTATCATGTTGTTTTTGTTGTTGTTTAAAGATGACGAATTGATTGAAGGATTAGATATATGTAATTTATACCTGTTACATTTCATAATATTAATATATTCTCATATGATTCCTTCCATAGAAGTATAAGAAAAATGAAAATGCCTTTATAATTGCAGGTATTGCAGAAAAATGTAATTAGACAGCCCATAACAATATAGTGAAAACACGTGAACATAACATAACAAAGGAATGTATTTGATTACTTGTTGACATATTTTATGAATTTGCAACTCTGTTAAACATTGATAATGTGTTTACATTTGTAATAATTATAACCAACGATCATAATATAAGTTAGGGTTTCCAAGCAAAATATGAAGTTTTACAAATACCAAAATGAGCAGTGTTGACATCTGATATCCACAAGTGAAGTCCTCCTAAACCAATAGATGAATTAAAATAGACTTTTAAGGGATATACTTCAGTACATGAAGTACATAATGCTATTGTGAAAAGTTGACAATAATTGTTATCATGTATTAACAAAACAGTATTTTTTTTAAGTAATGAGTTAAACTGCTTGCCTTGACTAATTTAATTTTAAAAGTACCTTTTACAGAATAATACAAGTATGCACCTCCTATTTACATTCCTATTGTATAATTTGGTGATTTTCTGCATGAGTAGATTTTTTATGCCTTTATTGATATATTTCTTCGGTTAATTAACTTTAAAAATTTTGACAGACTGACAAAGATATTGCTGAAAACAACCTTGCAGAAATACATGTAGATCAAGTTAAAACAAAACAAAACAAACAAGTAAGGTATATTAACAAGCAACTTTTCTTATTTAACTGGATAATGCAAAACAAGAAATATCTTTATTTACAAAGTTTATTAGCACATGTTCTGATAGAACATAGACAACAATGAGAAAATAAAATCAATGTTTACAATTGGAATAAATGAAATATCCTTGTCAGAGGTTGGCCGTGTTTAATCAATTCAAAATTAAAATGATAATATTATTTATGGTGTTGCACTTAATTCCAAAAGATGATACTATTTTAAACAGCATTCCGATGGATTTGAGTATTTTGTTTAGAAATACATACTAGTTATGAGCTTCACTGTCCAAGTATGCATTCATAATATTTTTATTCAGATAGCCCAAGACACACCTTTAGATGACCTTGGTCCAGTTCCAATTAAATGGAAAGGTGAATAGCAGGAATATATAAATGAGACTCAGGGCAGATCCAGATCAATTTGAAAGGAGGGTTTCAAGGACTTCCAACCTAAAGAAACAGAGGGTTCCTCCATACTTTTCACTTGAAATTTAAAAAAAAATTGGATCAAAGGAGAAACTTCCAACGCCCTTGCAAAACAGCTAACAACCGATGGACTATATAATTTTTACTTCAGACAAGCACGTTAAATATTATTCCATATTGTTCTAAAATTTATGGTTTTCAGTTAATATTAGAGTATTAGATATAAAATTGAAAACATAAGAACTGTTATGATTGTCATTAAGACATATATCCAATTTGGGAAATCAATGACAGCAAAAGTTTTGAATATGACACTTTTGTGGTCATTGTCATTTGTCTGAAGACTCAATGGTTTCCGTCTGATAACTAGTCTAAGTTGTCAAATCTTTTTTAAATTTCAATTCAATGTTCTTTGCACAAAACAAAGCATGGATTGACTTTGGCAATTCTGATCCCATTATATTTTTTTTCCTTTTTTTTTCTCTTTTATTTTGTTCCAAATAGGAAAAGAATGTAAGTACAAAATGATAAGTAATTTATTTAAGGTATAAGGTTTACAATAAGTTTTATTTCAGCTACACATTTTTCTATTTGTGAAGATAATGGTATGTTCATAGATTCAATTAAACTGTCGAGTTCCCGTTTTGCATTTAATATCAATTGGCTGGAAGCAAAACTTTTAGACTGATATTTGATTATATTCCTACATTTCCAAATAATCCATTTAACTGCATTCAGAATGGTATTGTTATGGCATTCCTAGTATAAGTTTTTTCCTCATTCGGATATCTGCTGTATAACTGATGTGTTTATTATTACTAGAGGGGTAAAGCAAGGTGATACACTGAGCCCTACCTTATTTAATATTTTCATTAATGATATTACAGAGGTCTTTGAAAATGATTTATGTTATCCTCTAAGAATCATAGACTCAAAACGAAATTGCCTGCGTTTTGCAGATGACTTATTAATATTATTAGAAACTAAAACAGGACTTCAGAATGGTCTCAATAATTTAGCCATATACTGTGATAAATGGCAGATAGAATTAATTATTAAAAGACAAAATTCATGATATTTAATAGGATATGGAACTACCATTTATAAGTTTTAAAACACTTACATTGATAATGTATCAGAATTTTCATTTTAGGCTAATTACTTAAATGTAATGGCAACCTGTCTCATAGTACTAAAGAACTAGTGAAAAAATCCAAAAAAGCTTTATTTGGTTTGAAAGTTTACACAAAGTCTTTGAATAATTAACCAGTTAAAGTGGCATGCCACCTCTTTGATTCCCTCATATAACCAATTATGATATACAACTCTGAAGTTACATATTTAGACACATATAGATCTCTTTTTAGAGCAAAAAATAGAGCTTTAAATTTTGGAAAAGAAGTAGACATTTTAAGTTTTGCTGAAAAAAGTCCATATTGAAAAATTACATTTGGAATTTTGTAAATTTTTACTGGGAACTAGAAGGAATGCATCTAATCTTGCAACTAGAGCTGAATTAGGGAGACTTCCTATAGAATTTAATATTAAAACACAAACTTTATTATATTTAGAGAGATTTGAATGTTGTAAGTTAAATCCTCTTTTAAAAGAAGATTACATGCTTAGCAAAAATTAAGACATATTTAGAGTATTCTCCCGGTTTACCTATGTAAAAAATATGTTATGTGAACTTAATTTAGATATAACACAAATACGAAAAGTTCAGACTTACGAATAAGTAATTCATTTAAAGGTTATATAAAACAAGCTCTAAAACTACTTTGAAAATTTGATTCATAATAAGATGCCAAAATTTGTTGAAAAAGTTAAATTTATTTATACAAGAACCTTAAACCAAATCTATTTTTGAAGACTATTTAAGAACACCAAACTTTACATATAGAAAATTAATAACAAAACTAAGAATTAGTGAACATAATTAAAATATAGAAAAAGGAAGACATTCTAATATTCCTAGAGAGCAGAGATTATGCCTTAAATGTAACATATTAGAAGATGAAAAACATTTTTTATTAGATTGTGAATTAAATAGGAACTGAGAAACAACTTTTTTGATAATTTGGTAATTTGGAATTAAACTTTTCTGTTAACGATTTGTCTGATGAAGAAAAGGTGATTTTTATAATCAATCCATCAACACCATCACAAGTAAATACATTGGGGTCCTACATCAAAAAGTCATTCAAACTGAGGACAGGGGCTCTGGACTATTTACTGTAATTAAATGATTGTGTATTTATATATATATGTGAATTTCAGTTATATTGTCTCTCTATTTTGTATTTGTCACAAACTTATTGTTTAAAGTTTATATGGCAATAAATTAGAATTTGATTATTCAACACATTATACATTTTAAAAGCATCAAAATATGTCCCCAAACAACCTTTATAATGTTACAGCTGTGAAAAAGATGTGTGAGGGTTTCGTTTTTTGTTTTACAAAAATGACATTTACCATTATTGGATTTGCCAATTCTTAACAGTTTTTGCTCCGTGTAGATAATGTTATGAACAATTTTCCAGCTATTTGATCAGCTTTCCTAGTGGACATATTTTTATTTAAATTTCTCCATATCTTTTACCAAGGTAATTCCGAATTATACTGAATATTCCATTTTATTTCACAGTTTGGAACTATTTTTAAGTGTAACGAATATTGGATTAATTTTAAAGATATTTCACTTGGGATTACTAACTTATTCCGTTTATCGTAAAATTCTAAAGTATTTTAAGTCTGATATTGATATATCTTTTTCTTTGAATTCCTTATGAAAATTCCGGTCTTCATTTTTCAAATAGAATTGGCATAACTCTTTCCAAGCTGTAAGGGGCTAAATGGGGTCATTAATTGATTTTATACAGGGAACATGAAATTCTTAGCTCTTATTATAATGTGACAGCTTCAATCAAACCAAGGAGTAATCATCAATGACCTCTTTTATCTAATGTATTTTTTTTTCAGCGTGAAATGAAGAGCACACAGCTGATCATGAAACAATTTCTGTTTTTGAATGTGCAGAGAAAAGCTGCATTAGAAAGTTTGCCACACAAAGAGCAGTCAGTATATGTGCACAACCTCATTGGCAATTGCTCTTTGCAAGGAGTAAAAATGTCAATCTCAGAAAAGGCAAAAGGCTGTACGCTTATAAAATTATTTCATGTCAGCCACATATATCTGTAATTTTTTAATCAACAAACCATTTCCTAGCATCTACATGTAACAGTCTTGAAATGGGGTGGGCCATTAAAGAAACTAAGTCTCGAGTCACCTTTATTAAACAACAGAAAGACTTCATGACTGAAAAGATTAACATGGGCAAAGTAACTTGAAACAAAGTAGATCATTACATGGCAGCAGATGAGATGAGGAAATCGGGAAAATACAACAAATCTGAATTTCTTTCTGGTCAACAAATTGCTTCCTTTTTTCTCTCGCCTTTGTCAAAGGTAAGAAAAAAATGACTCCTGAAGATTATGCTGCAGCAGAGGAGACAAACAGAAAAAAAACCCCAAGAATTTCTTGAAAAGGGGTACAAATTTCAAAATGTAAATTTTTTTTATAAAGGATGGGGTAAAGGATTTAAGATGCTGATTATAATAAGAAAACATGACAAATCATTTGGATTTTGGCTTCACAGTAGCAAATAAGTAATGTTGAGGAAAATTTTAATATAAAGTTTAAACATTACAAAAATGAATATATATGAAATCAATAACGAAAACAGTTTAGAATTGAGAATTATCGTACATGTTTATTGCATTCCAATAAATCAATTGTATTCAAATCGATCAGAAATGGGAAAATAGTGATTACTTTAATAAAATGTTTTCTTTATTTTAATTTATTAGAACCAAAGAAAAATCCACAGAAAATGTACTTTAAAAAATTCATGTTAGGTGGCTTCATTGTTTTTGGAGAGTTTCTAAATAGTCTTTTAATTATGAACCATTCATTTTGAAAATAGAGTCGTGTCAATGCTAAAATCTTGAGTATGCAAAACTCTTAATCAATTACAGTACATTTCAACTCCGTTGTTGTAATGGACGCAATATAGTTTAATGACTTATTATGGACCTACAATCATATCACTTTGCTTCGCAGCTTCATTGGGCACAAACAAAAAGACACACGTTGACCTGCATTTTATGTTTAAAAAATGTATGTCCAAGTTCATTTGTCAGATACTATGTGCCCTTCTAGCCTGGTTTTGAAAATAGACAGTTTCCATTTTTATTTTATTTTTTAGGTGAAACAACTGTTACATATATATTATATATATATATATAGCAATTCTAAATTATTGTTAATCTATTATTGTTGTCTCTCTATTTGGCCAGAGTTCTTTCTACTAGAAATATAAACACTGAAGCATCATCAAATAGTAAAATCTCCTTTGTCAAAGACGTAGGGGCAGAATCCCATATTTCAAAAGTTTTCTTTTACTCAGTTATCAAAGCGAACAACAAAATTGAACAACTAGCTGTCGAAAAATCACTTTTTAAATTTCCACTGTTAGGATTAAAGAAAAATTCTTTTATTGATTTATTATATTGAAATCTTCGTTGTATTATTTCTGGTTTAAAATAATTTTATGCTCTAATATGTCTTTGTTGTTTTATGCCATTCCACCACAAACATTTTAGGGCATTTGGTTTTGATTGTTTAATTTTGTAATATTGCTTGTTTAAAAATTAGGCTTATCTGAGTCTATGTAAATATTTTATTATGAAATTATGAATAAAACTTTATTTTGTCTGGGTCAACTTTTCAATGATTTTACACATGCATGTCCATAGCTTATCTTGCATCAGTGAAGCTGATTTAACAGCACATCAATTCTACAAGTAAAATTATACTAATTTTAAGAATATAGTAAACCTTTTAACAGACTCTTGGTGAAGAGTTGTCTCATTTGAAATAATACCACATCTTCTTATTTTTATATTTACTGTCATGAAAAGCACAATAAAAATTATCTACGTTCATATCCGTAGATATGGGTATTTTAACACCCCGAAGTACCCCAGTACACCCTGAGGCGAAGCCGAAGGGTGTACAGGATACTGAAGGGTGTTAAAATACCAATATCTACGGATATGAACATAGATAACGAATTTATCGCCGGTCTTAGTTCGAATCGGGCTTTTTTAGGGAAATTCGGGAACAAAGTGTAACGTGTAAGCAACGTTTTTTTTCATTATCTAAAAAAGTTTTATTGAAATTTGGAAATTTGACATATTTTTACGGGGTGTAGGGTGCCTTTGGTAGAACCCTACAGGTAGTCAAATATAAGACTTTTTATCCAGAGACAGAGAAACTGAATAAATTCAAATTTGGCGCTAAATGTCGCAAGCATTACGTCATAGACGGCGTGACGTCAACATATGTCATTTGCACAACTAGGTCAATAGTGCCTTTCATTGACGATGTGGTGGCCAAGTGATGCATTTACTAAAATCAATGTCAATGATCGGAATAATAGGATAAAAGAGCATTACATATTTAATTACAGATATTCATGGATAATCAACAGAATTAAACAACTCATTAAAGTTTATACCAGAGAGTTGATTTCTAAACTCTGTCATTTGCGTTACTTGTAAAGAGGACGCCATTGTTGAGGATCTAGCCGGAGTGGGAAGTGCCAACGGTTGAACAGGTGAAGGTAATGTTAGTTGTTGATTTGGGAAGGCAAGGCATTTGCATCAAGATCTCTTCCATTCTTTGCAGCATCAATCATTTGTCCTATTTGAAATTTTGCCTTGTCGGAAGTTCTTTGATAGATTGCCAAACTCGAGACACTTTTGTGGCCAGTGACAGACATGATTTGAGCATCAGCAAAGTACCTGCTTTCTGTCGCTCGGATTGAATGGTTAGTGTAAACTTGTGATAAGCAACAAAGTTTACTTAACTTATTCATAAATTAAGCCAAAGTGTCACGACCAACGGGAGAATTACAATACCAAGTAGCAGAATCTTGATAAAAGGATCCCAGTGGCCTTTGCCATAATCTGTTGCATTGAGGATGTAATTTAGAAATATACTTCTGAAAAGCTACCACGGGACAAGACGGACTTTCAGGTTGCTCTGGTATAAGTGCCGTGACATTTTCCTTGTCATTGAAGCGGTGATTCTTGGTAAGTTCGTCAATTTTTTTTGTCTCGTACTTTGTTTTTGTTTTTGGGTCTGTTTTGACGATAAAAGTGTCTTTTGTCATCTTATCCATATTTTCAGCCCCGCGTCTAAAGAAGTACATTCTTATGTCAAATTTTACTTTATTTAATAAACCAGTAGGGGAGATTGGTTGCATAAAAGCTGACGAGTACAATTTTGTCCTGTCAATTTCTGATATTATTGGAAAGTGCTGTGTGGCTCCTTTTCCGTTGGCTTTTAATTCTGTTGATTTGATTTATTAAAGTCTTCATGCTTAATAATGTCAAATTCCTTTAAAAAAGGGAGGGGAGCCTTAAGGTATCTATTCAGAGAGTACCGGAATGAATCAAGCGAATTCACTTTATACATTTCTCCATCAGGTTTACGGGCGTCAAGATATAAAATGTTTAAGACATCATTTAGCCGACCAGGACATACTGTTCAAAACGTGTGTCTTCATTTTTCTCAGAGAGATATTCACGTAGTAAATTACCAGCCCTTTTGTTTGCTTTTTCTGTTGATGACGCAATGTTTTTAGATCTTTTGTCAAGAATTTCATTCTCCATGTGAGAAGCAAAACGCTTTGCCATTTTCAATATGGACGCCGTCAGCGTATAAACGCGCGTGACGTCCCCCAGGGTAATGGATAGCAACGTCCGGGTATATGGGTTAGCAACACCCGGGGCTATGGATTTTTTAACGACGTGCGTTTACCAATCAAAATCCTAGAAATATAGTAAGCCGGGGATAAAAAAGGATACAAAGGTTATTTCTGGGTTTCTACGATTTATTTCCCATGGGAACATCATGTATTTGGAACTTAGTGTAGATCTTATGATATAATTAACATGATACCATGGTAACCAATCCTAATTACAAGATTCTTTTCTTAACATGATTGTTAGTCAGCATAATGTCATTCTGTCTATATATATATATATTCTTTTGTAAATTTTCTTCCTCTTAATTTAAGAATTACAAATTTTCACATTTTATTTCATGCAGTTTTTGACCGACCTGTTTCCATTGCAACATATCTTTTATTTGTTATTTTGTTGTATTTCTCTCATAATATAATAAGAAGAAAATTAAGATGAAATAAAGAGTTTGTTCTAACTTTCAATTACATTTAACTTGAAAAAAATCTGATTTTTAAAGAAAAAATAGCAATTTTTGTTTCCATTGTTACCACCCTTGGCAACAATTCCCCCAAGAATTACGTATATTGAAACTAGAATATGTCTCCTTATTGATAAGTATAATGTCTTATTCTAATATGGATGCATAAGTTTGCTTTACTTCCTCCAATATTGTTTAAATTGTGTATTTCTAACAACTATTGGACCCTACCATGTTTAAAGTGGTCAGGTAGGAGTAACATAAAATTTATTCTTCCCGAGTACCTGAGATCAACCCCAGTTTTTGGTGGGGTACGTGTTGCTCAGTCTTTAGTTTTCAATGTTGTGTTTTGTGTACTGTTGTTTGTCTGTTTGTCTGTTGGTCTTTTTTCTTTTTTAGCCATGGCGTTGTCAGTTTATTTTCGACTTATGAGTTTAAATGGCCCTTTGATATCTTTCGCCTCTCTTTTAAGATGACTTTTAATACAGTCGTTGTGTGCAGTTTTAATGACATTAACATAGATGATTGGCATTTAGATAGTGGTATTTTAAAGGATATAGATGTCTAAAGTTCACCTTTTTATAGTGAAAAAGGGGCATTTTTGGAGGGAAAAATAAAATAATCTGTTGCCATGACAACCGTGGTCCATAGCAACCATATGATTATTATTTTTTTGATTTGTTTATCAAAGTGTGATAAGTGAAAAAGTTTGAAGCTTTTCTGAAACTAGGCGTGCCACACCCTATATCTGACATTGTTGATATTTAAAGAAAATCCATGTTAACAATTCGAAGAATTTCGTTATGGACTCAGAGGAGCACCAGCCACTTTCGAACGTTTGATGGAACGAACAAAATTCAGGGCTTACATGTAAAATATGTTTTGTTTATCTGGATGTTGCAATTGATATTATGAGTTCCTTCCAACTTCAGATAGGGGTAATAATTATATACGTGTTATTCACTAAGTTTATTCACACAATTCCTATTCGGAATCAAGAGGCAAAGACGATTGCCAGAAACTTTGTTGACAACTTCATTTCATTTTTTGGTGTCCTTATGCAAGTACATACGGACTAGGAAATTTCCCTTATTCAGAGAACTATGTAAAATATTAGTTATTGATAAAACTATGACCACATTTATACGGTCCCAACCTGATTGTATAATAGAGCGTTTCATAAGAATGATAGAAAATAGGTTGTCTTATTTTTGTGTTTGTACACCAAAAAGACTGGGATCAATATGTCCCTTTGACCATGATGGCGTATCGTTCATCAGAGCCTGAGACACATGGAGTTACTCCCTCCTTTTCAAATGATGTTTGGACGCGAGATTAATCTCTCGGTCGACCTTGTTCTTGGTAGGCCTTTGAATAAATTTGGTGATTTAAAATCATCAACCACCGGAGGATTATTTGCACGAATTAGAAAAGGCCATAGCCCTAGTTCATCAATTAGCCCGTAGAAATCTGAGTATATCTTGCAACTCAGTGAAAAAGGTGTATGATAATAAAATATATCAAATTCAATACAAGGTGGGTGATCCGGTATGGTACTACCAATATCGGCGCCAAGTTGGGAGAAATCAACAACTCCAGAGAACTTGGCATGGTCCCAATATGATTATTGCTAAGCTTAATAACGTAATTAATAGCATAAAACCAGTCGTCACGGTAGTCAGGCCAAAGGTGTCCATCACGACAAATTGTTTGACAGGTTGTTGTAAATAGGACTTTTATATTGTTCTTATATACCTTTTGATTTTCGTCTATTCTAATATTGTTTGACTAGTGATGATAAAATATACTATGATTTAAACAACAGCAAAGGCTTAAATGAATAAAAAATATATATATATATATATGTGTGTGTTAATGCAAATGTTTATACTAGTTATTAAGTTTATATGTTCTCACATAAAGTAGGTATTGTAAACAACTGCAATAGAAAGTAGTATTTTAATATATGTATATAGGTATATACTAAACTTGACTGTTGGCATAATTTTGTTTACACAAGCAGATACCTACATATTCATATTCTGTTTATTTTTTTATGTATTAAACATCGGGTCTTATTATTTTTTATAAAGCTGATGGAAAGGCGTTTGTTAGAGAGACATAGCGATTATGGATGGAAATGTCCTAATTGTACAAAGATCATTCAGAGAAGTTCTTCCCATTGGTGTAAGGTCTAGGTAGAGAGAGTAGCAGATAAAAAGAGGGAGACAGATGCAAACTCGAAGATTCAACCAGAAAATATGATTGGTAGATGGAGATTGAAAAGAAATTCTTCGAATATCAAATTACAAAAAGAGGAGTCATACTGAAGGATTAGTTAGAAGCCATAGAAAAACAGAAAAATAATGAAAAAATAAGTTGAATCAAAGAAAGATGAGGCAGAGGCTTGGAAGAGACAAGAGTGAATCAAATTATAAGGGAAACGATGTAGAGGGACAGAGCAAGGCTAAAACACTAAATCTACTGGAAACAAAAGTAAAAAATCTCAAGTAAAAAAGGGGACAATATAACCATTAGCATTAAATCGGTGATAAGATAAAACGAAGTAGGAATGAGATCGTCTTTTTCATAACAGCGTGGACATGGACACATAGTGATTAAATGTTATCAACAAAAAGAACTGCTTTAAATTTGGATGGAAAACAATCGCGGCTAATAAATGGTTGACAACAGACTTCAAGCAATTACAGTATGTCAGGGGCCTCTCAATGGGGATATACATAATTACTATCTTTACACATGTCTATTCATAAAATAAAAGTTTTTGAATGAAAGTTTAAAGGGATTTGTTTTGAATATATTAATATACTCACAACAAAAAGTTTCTTTTGACAGAATGGGTATATTCAGAGGTGATATCACCAAGAAATCGAGAAAAAAAACGTTATGTTTTTCTTGCACAAACGTTCTGTGGCTCCTTAAAAAAATGAGAAAACATTTATTCGTACCAGTTGATGTAGAATAACCTACGATCAACTTTCATAATAAGATTATTTTTGTTGGTAGTAAGAACCTCGGACCTTCATAAAAATCATTTTAGTCCTCTGGGCTGCATATTTTTTGTACGGTACAAATTTGAATTCCAATCGAAGACTCCAACGATCAGATTTTCGTGAACATTTAAATATCATTCTAACAAAAAATAACTCGTGAAAATATCAAGAGCATATGAATCCGGTCTTACGGAATTACGTTGATTGGAGTCAGAGTAGCTTTTGTGGGAACATGATATTTATTTTAGATTTTGTTATACCTGAACACGTATAACAAAAGTTACGGGATCTATATTCTTTTACTACAAATTAAGCAGGTAATTTCAATGAATTTGGTCTTATCCTACTATTTTTTATTTTTTTGTTATTTGAGACAATTCTGCATAAACGGTTATTTGCAATTTTATTCATGCTGATTTCAAAAGCCTCTTGCATAGCCACACCCCTTTTTTTTTATTACCTGAATCAGGAATGGTCGCCCCTTACAAGTCTTCTTTTTCGGTTTCTGTGTTTCAATATATATATCCATGAATTTAATGATATGTTCGCAATACATCTGTTTTGGAATAATAAATCATGTGCACAAGACTAAACTGGTCAACTGTAACACGAGATAATGTACAGGTTATTATGTCAACCTTGGAGTTTGGTATTTTTGTTATGCTTTTGTATTGAACTTAGTAACATCCATGTTTAATGTTTTAAAACGCACAAACATCTAGGTGTGACTTTCAGCAAAATTGTAAAAGGAATTGTCACATTCGACATATAGTTTATAGCACCTCCTTTCAGCTATCATTGTATAATAAACTAAAAGTTTACCCCAAGCAATCACTGTACTTTGAGACTTGATTGGAGCTTGACGGGATATTTATTTACAAAATCTTACCCCCACACCCCCTTTTTCCTCCCACCGAAAATCAAATGGTCGTATCTTAAGAAGTTATATCGCCAAACAGTTCGACAGTCGGACCACATACTTAACTACTTGAGCCGAATGAAAGTCCTAGTGATCAAAGAAAACATTCACCGGAATGATGCCACGTGAATGGTTCGGGAGTTCTGTATTTCTGCAATATGTTTTTAAGCTATTGTTCTCTATTCTTCATATTTTTTGGCATATTGTTCTCTATTTATATTCTAGCACCCGATTATTTTCTATCCTTTATTTGTTTGGCCTATTCTCAATTTTTTGTTCATCAATCTCTTTTTTAAAACCCATTGTTTACATGTGGAGGAGGATACCCTTCCGAAGCACCTGAGTTCACCCGCGGTTTTTTGTGGGGTTCGTGTTGCTCAGTCTTTAGTTTTATATGTTGTGTTCTGTATTCTGTTGTTTTGCCATGGTGTTGTCAGTTTATTTTCCACTTATGAGTTTGAATGTCCCCTTGGCATCTTTTGCATCTCTTTTACATCAAAAGTCCTATGTGTATTTCAATCGCCGGTTTTAACATGAATTGGGAGAAAATTTCACCTTTTTGTGATTTCCTAACATTGTTCAACACTTTCCTGAATGTAATGACTACTGACAGTTGAAAAATTTTCTGGCACTAACTAAACAGTTAATAAGTTCAATCGGTAAAGGGTAACTCCCGGGTTAGATTTTACAAAAAGTGCGGCTACAGTACAGAAGATAAATATAATAAAGAACATTGTTGAAATGCGTAGAATTAGAGCAATGGCCGAAAATTGTACCGTTAGCTTAAAGGTAAGATAGTCCATAACCTGTATGAATATAACTTTTTTCTCCTGTGTCAAAAATTAATATCGAAAAATATACTTAGCAGTCGTCATGTTCATGGACGTTAAATCTAAAAAAAAGCTAATTTAAATTACTTTCAGAAAAAAAGACAAACAAAACTGGGGTTACATTACTGTCAAACAAAACAGGTAGATTCTTTTATAAAACTTAATTCTACAATTATGAAGCAATGTGTAAAGTTACAAGTAGAAATCAGTAAATATATTTTCTGTTTTATTCCAAAAAAAATATAGAAAACAGTCAAACCTGCTTTATAACCGGGGCATTAGCAACGATTTTGACAAACAAAAATCAAATATGATTATTTAATGTTGCAAACATTTATAAAAGAGGCATATTGAAATTAACGGCCAGTTTGGATCGATTTTGTCATTATAAGCTGACTGAAGACTTCGCTGATATATATTTGGCTTGTCAATAAGTCAACCTCATTTGGATCCGTATTCATGCGACCTTTAATTTAATATACATATATTGGAAATGGGTTGCTCATGAGCCCAACATGTAGATTGATTGAAACAAATGTCAGCTAAAGAAGTGAAACTGGGGAAGGCAGCAGCAAGAAGACAGATTACGTTGATTGATTCGACCCGCAAAATTCAAATTATGAGAAAAGAATTCACATTTAATTCATATGATTTTATCTATGTGTAACGGGCATTTATTCTGTGTATTTCGTAACTTATCATAGTTTCAGATCTATTTATCCGGGATCGAATAATCCATATTTTACCCGTTAACATAGGGAACCAGCTATAATGTTATGTTTCTCCATTAGCTCACATCAACTCTTTGATGTAATTGACCACGCCACACTATGATATGAGACCATTTATGAAAAATTTATACCTTATAGTCAGTCTTTAGTTTTCAATGTTGTGTTTTGTGTACTGTTGTTTGTCTGTTTGTATTTTTCTTTTTAAGCCATGGCTTTGTCAGTTTATTTTCGACTTGTGAGTTTGAATGTCCTTTTAGTATCTTTTGCCTCTATCTTGTACTGTTGCACGTGCTTGTCTGTCTATTGGCATTTTATATTTACCTGTCTGTTTAATTTATAATTATAATGGGGTCGCATGCCATTGACAGTATAGTTTTTACAGATTATGTCTTTAAAGGGGCATTAGCTGTCAAATACAGGATCACCGATTTGACTTAAATTCTCATACTTGATTTATAACATACTCTAACGTAAATTCAAATTACAAAAGTCCAAAAGAAACAATTAACAATGCATGGACTAGCTATAATGTATCAATATTTCGCGCTGATAGTCGACCCGATATAAACATAAATATAAATAGACTGAGCAACACGTGGAGTTGTGTAATTACGATTTTTCCAGCCTGTTTGGTTTTTTTATGGTGGCTCCCTTGTTTCACTTTTCAATGTTGACTTTCTTTTCTTTTAATAACTGGACACGCTTAAGGCATGCGTAACCCATCTTCAACTTAAGGTCATGTAAGGGTTACATGAATACAGGGTCAACGAGGTTGAATTATTACTTGCAAGTCAACGCTACATTTGCGATGTTTTCGATGTTATTTTGACCAAAATCCACCAAACTGACTGCTACTAGCTAAATGCTATTTCTTTATTCTGCTTCCATATAAAAAGAAGATGTGGTATGATTGCCAATGAGACAACTGTCCACAAGAGACCAAAATGACACAGAAATTAACAACTATAGGTCACCGTACGGCCTTCAACAATGAGCAAAGCCCATACCGCATAGTCAGCTATACAAGGCCCCGAAATGACAATGTAAAACAATTCAAACGAGAAAACTAACGGCCTTATTTATGTACAAAAATGAACGAAAACAAATATGTAACACATAAACAAACGACAACCACTGAACTACATAACTGTTTGAAACAAACAAAAATCGTATTTTATTTTTTTGTCTAAAAGGCAGCTAATGGCCCTTTAAATCATCTGTTTATTTCATATATTTGAAACATGCAGTGTAGAGGGATCTTCATTATTCATTATCCAAACTATTTTGTTGTTAGTATCTAAATATTTGTGTCCTCAAGGGTGACTTGGGAATAGGAATATGGTCACTTTGGTCTTCACCCGACCGGCAGTAAACTCCTTGCCAAAGTGGGGGCGTCCGTTTGGCTGTGCGGTATGTATAATTACGCAGCCACATACGATCAGACAGGGGACGTTAAATCTGTTGACTAGTGTACAGAGCGTACCACACTCTCTGCATGTTTAGAACGCTTGTACAACTATTTGATGGGTCCGTAGGTGGGCTGTTGCAAGGCAAAATTTCAATATACCCTCATTTTCCAGTAACATTCCAAATTACCCCAGACGGCCTCTATTACAGGACCTATATCTATTGTATTTATTGTCAATTTGTTGTCGTCTTGAACATGCATGAAATAATTGCCTCTGGATGTTAAGCAAAAATCAATCAATCTAAATATTGGAAGTTTGGACATAATTTAAAAAGGGCAACGGTTGTGCATTTTGAAAGCAATGCAGCGCGAACGGTACGTTAAAACAGGTGAGTGGAGAGTCTATAACTCTTTCGGTTCCTTTCCACAGGAATCCACCCATTCTGCAAGAGTGTCTAGGTATGATTTTTGGAGTCGGACAGTAATATATAATGCTCAGGGAGACTACGGTAGTAGGAGACGAGCAATTGCGTCTTGTGAATCCGAGGCCAAACGGGGTAGACGGTTTTTGTTGATTTACCTAGACATTTGGACCAGGCGTACCCCATAACCAGGGACAAGTAGAAATGTACAGGTGCAAATGAAAAGTAAAATACGTGGACGGACCGAACATATAAATGTGTTAGGCCAAGACATAAAACGTCTAGTAACATTAGCGTATCCATCAGATCCCAGGCGAAAGCAAAGATAATGCTGACAAGGATTGGGCTATTTCCCAGGCCAAAACAAAGATAATGCTATTTAAGTTGCTCTTGAGTATGAAGCCTTCCAAAGTACAAATTCTGATTATGTAACAAATCATATTAATAGACTTAATCGAATCCATAAAGTAGCTCTAATACAAATGGAGTGTGCCCGTGAACGACAGAAAAGAAATTATGACATTGATATAAACAAAACACAATACCCTGCAGATTCACTGGTTTGGTTACACGATACCACAAGGAAAAAATGGACGGTCTCAGAAAATACAAAATCCAAGGGTTGGGCCATATCATGCATAAGAAGTCATATCAGACCTTGATTATGTTATTAAGCAATCAACTCATTCAAAACCAAAAGTCATTCACCATGACAGACTTAAACCATATATTTGTTGATAAAGGTTCACTTATTACATTACTTTTGAACGAATATTTATCATGTTTTTCACTTTTCAGGGAGAAAAAGACCTTTGACTGTACCAAGTGTTACCAGAATTATGATCTTGTCAGCCATATAAAAAGACCATTCAGATCGCCATGGACCCAAATTAAAATGTAACACTGAAGGATGCAGTTTCACATGTCCTGAATCTAGAAGATACATGTTGAGAAACCATATGAAGGAACAATTCTCAATTCATAACCACTCCTATGATAAATTCAGAGAGAAATTTCCTCTATCACCCTTAAGATCGCCAACTCCTATTTTCTGATGTAAACCATCAAATATAGATGAGAATAGTTTGATTCTTTTATACAATGCTTACACGAAAGTGGTGTATGGTTAGATTTTGAACCTCCCCGTAAAGTTTAGATCCAAGAACAGCCCACTGTAAAAGGAGATGCCACCAACAACAACCATTAACCAAGAGACTTAACTTCTGAATATTTGATGTGTCCGATATCTCCTCAAATATATAGTTATTTCACCAGTTCATCACCTCAACCTAGGAATACTGAATCCAATTCACCAACAACCATCATGAACACCGAAACCACAATATCTGTATTGCCATCTACCACAACGGTTTCCGCGACACCTTTTTCAGTCAGTATTCAGTTACCAAATGAAAGTAAGTACACGTGTACTACTTCCCTGGTACCCGATCCCAACAACAAGCACAGAACAAAGGACACCGAAATCCAATGCGAGATAATGGACTTGCCCAATTACTAGAAATATTTAAAATTTGTAGATATGCTGAACTTGCATAAAAATTAATTTTGTGCGTTTGTCATTAACGGGGGTTGGACACTAATTTATAGTATTATTATGTATATTTTTATGAATTTGGGGGTGGACTTTTTATTAACATTGTGTACATTTAATGATTGTTTAAATATGTAACTTGTTTTCATGAACATTCGTCACGCAGAGAAGATATGATCTGTTACGGATAGAAATCGACCTTATGCAAATGAATATCAATACATCTGTGAACATTTTTCGGGTTGAAAAATTTCTATGCAAAGTCTGTAACTGTTTGAAAATTGAGTTGATATAAGAACCCTACACAACAGACCGAAATCCATCTTTCATTTCGAATTTGAATGTTCCGAAATCATTCAATTCAAAGTCTTATACATGTAAATGTATACGTGCACTTGCATGGGGTCGATTTCTATCTGACACAATCATAGACAGAATTAGTTGTGTTTTATGAACATTCGTTACGCGAAGAAGATATGTTGGTACTCTTTAAACATTTTTCAAAATATATAGAATTAGTTGTGTTTTATGAACATTTGTCATGCGATGAAGACATGTTGGTGCTCTATAAGCAATTATCAAGAATAAAGGATCGCAAAAGACTGAGATATCAGGACTCGCTTGAAGCCCATTAATTTTTATGAACAATGAACATTATATATATATAAATATTGTTGTAAATGTATGTTAAGGAATATGTTCATGAACGATATTGCAGAACTTATTTTTTTCAATTCAAGGAGTACCTATGTATGTTTGGGGACAAAAAAAAATTTTTTTAAAGGTGGTGGAAGTGTAACGAAATTGATGCCCATCAATCATAGCCCTTGTACATGATTTTAAATTTTAACTTATGTCTAGCCAAATGAATATATGTAGTACCTTCCGTAAATTAATAAATTCTATGGGATTTTCGGTTCCCTGAAATGAAACTTGTTACCCCAAATATTGTGTATTGATGTTGTTTTAATCGTACCCATAAATTACTTTTGTTGTTATATATTTCTTGTGCAAGTATGGATAACTCAGTTGTTGTTGAATATACCTATACTATTGATGCTCTTGTGTGAAAATCCCAGTTTAAACATTGTTAACTCTAAACAAATTTTCATTCTTGCCTTTGTTTTTACATTCGGAACACCTATTTTTTTTTTTTTTTTTTTTTTCAATTGAGCTACACAAACGTTTTACCAAACGCCCGAACATAATTTTGGTAATTTCCAGTTCCGGTTTTAATAATTTGGGTATTTCCATAGTAACTTATGGTAATTAGTAAACGAAATCGGTAAATTGGTCAACTGAAGTATAAATACGGCGGAAAATTAGAATAAGTTTTGAGCACAATTTTACCCAATAATAGACGCAGATTTGATGGAATTGGATCTTAGTAAGCTATCTGTTGATATATTATCGCTACTACTGATCTCCTGTGGATCATGTACCAATAACACTTCTATCTGCTCCATCGGCGTTGTTTCCAGACATACCAGAATCCTGTATAACTCTCTTGGTTCAAGCAGACCAGAATGTAACAAACTGCAGTCGGATGAAATACCTGTAAAACCACTAAAACTGCTGTCAATCTGAGTGCATCCATCACTAGACACAACACCAGTGGATGAACTTCCAACACTAGTACCAGACACACCACTCGCCACTCGCACTCTTACTACTACTACCCATTCCACCACCAAATTCATTTTCTATTCCAATGCTTCCTTTCAGTCCACCACTGCCACCATGAGTAATATCACTCTTCATTTTTAAACTAAATTTACTTGACATCGAGTTTGATAACCAACTACCAGCGCCAAATCCAATTCTACCACTTATTTGACATCGAATTTGATGAGCCACCATCAGCGCCGAATATAGTTCCATCGCTTACACCTGAACTTGCTCTACTACCTTTACCCATGTTAGCTGATCCACTGCTTGATGGTCTTAAGGACTTGCTCAGTTCATTTTGCCACCAACTCCAACACCCAATCCAATCACGGGATTCACATTACCTCAACAGTCACCATCGCAAGCATGTCTTTTACCAGTCACTGTCAAACAATACAGAAAATCAAGTGATATTTAATATTATTTTACATGGTGCATATTTTCTATAAATGAATAAATATTTAACTACTCATCTACTAGTATATAATAATGGCTGTTGTTTTCGGTCAATCAGGATCTTAAAATTTGAATTGTTGTTTTTTTTAAAATTATTAAGGAAGGGAATTTTAACAAATGAATAAAATAAAATGGGTACAGCAAAAGATTTATGATATCGAACAAGTTCACATAATGTTGGCTTCCAAAATAATTTATGTGAGGTTGAAAGATGGCAAAGGTTTTATTCTTAAACATTGTGCAACACGAGCACCATTGTTTCCATAGAACGAGGAGCTCAACTATGGCACCAACCATTCATATTTTGTTGGGGAAGGGGTCCACGAGACCAAACTTTTGTTTCAATTTAAATCTAAAACAGAACTATTTTTTTTCAAAATAATATTACAGGAACAAGATATTTTTTCAAAATAATATTACAGGAACAAGATATTTTTTCTAAATCTTATTATACAAGGCGTATAAAATCCAACTTTTTTTTAAACCATGCCTCATTCCTCTCTAAAGAAGAATGGTCGGTGCCTAACGCCTTTTTTAACTTTAAATTGAAACATGATCTTTTTCTCTTTAATGATATACAAAAGGATAGTAGGAAGTACTCAAAAATATTCTCGACTGTACAATAGACCACATTAAACATCCAAAAAAAATTGATTCATTTATTTATTTTTGGTGTTTAACGCCACTTTCAGTTCTATTGGCTATCTCGTGTTGGAGGAAGCCGGAGTGCCTAGAGCGAAAAAATAACATTTGGCCGGAAATCTGGAAAATCTAGTTAATTAAGATTGGAGTCGAACGCACCTGCACGTTCGGGGTTTGAACTCATAGCCTCAGTATTGACAGGCTAGTGATACAACTATTTTGACCAACGAGGCCCCTCCGAAATATGAAAAAGACGTACAAATAAAGACACATAACACATGGTCCAGTTAGCATTGAGGTTTGATATCTACTAGACGTATTAACAATTCCGGATTCCTTTCCTCATTCATGGCTGGTAGAGTAGACGGACTTCCACTGGTAAAAAGGGCTTATTGTGTAGGACTTTTCAATATATGTTACATACCGTAACGTGTCGTTTCTCTCTGAAATGCTTAACTATATATCAACCTACACAAAATCATGAAACTCTCCCTACAACCCTTTGTGGTCCCCTTTTTTTACACGCACCTCAGATTTAACGTTCCCAATCATACCGTCGCACTTTTTAGAAATTATAATAAATGTCGTATACTGAAACTAAAAAAAAAACTAAGTACAAATTATAACTTATTACACATACCGATAGCCACCATCTTGGCCACAGCAGTAAACATGTTCATCCTAAAATAAAAAGAAGTTTTATTCAGTTGCATTTGAAATAAAAGACATATATTTTTAACCTCGTATCAAATAAAGAGGTTAAAATTCCTATTCCCTCAAAAAAGGTTTCCAAACTTTATATTAAAGTGAACGTCCTCGCTCTCTTCCTAAAATGGTAAGATAAAGTATCAGTGAAAAATGTAACTTTCTATAAAAACCCGCTCCTTTTCAAATTTTTTAATATGAGGTTGACTGTCCTCTTGCAGCTCTTTTATTTTTCCTTCAGCGTTTAAAGTTGTTGTATTCAAAGTATGGATAACGGAATTTATTTTTTTTTCGTCTATAGGTTAGTTTCTTATATAACATGTGGAACCAACCATTCATATTCTGATGAGGCATGGTTTTTTTTTCTCTCTCGGGACAAACAATGATTCAAGTTTAATAAAACAAAAAACTTTTCTTTTTTTTTTCAAAACATACACGAACAACACGAACAAGATTTGTCTTTTATTTTAAATCTTTGTTAAATTACTATTTCTTTAAAAAATTATTTTCAATAGAAAGAATTTTTGTTCACTTCTTTCTGATAGAAATAATGTTGGAATCAAACAATTTATTTTAAAAAGTCATCCCACGAATGGCCAGTGCCTTGTTTTGCAGATAAAATGATTTCTAAGACATTTAACTTAATGCGATTTGAGATTGGCAATTGCTTAACAACAGCTATATATATTCTAACATCAGCATCTTTAGGAATTTGTAAACTTAGAACCTAATAATGACAAGATTGGGTTATCGTTATATAAAATAATTTTCGAATTCTTGCGTTAAAAGAACTTTGTTAAAACTTGCAAATGCTACACTTACCGTGTATGAAAGCGTATTAACAATGTGATGCGACTACTCTGGTTTATAAAATAAAAAGTGAAACGGATTTGGTAATTCTCTGTGATTAATTGTTGTTTAAAGTACAGTGGTAAAGTTAAGTGTGTTTCCAATTCGTGTAGCAAAAAAGTATCTGAAGTAAAAGGGGATTTTCAAAAATCTGCAACTTTTACAAATTAAAAAATTTACAGTAAACAAATTGTGTAATTTGCACTCTAACATAAAACGTAATTATTGTTTCCTGTTGCAAAACACAAAATATACATCTTACGACATCTCTTTAATTAACTAGGTTTGTAAATTTCCGCATGGCATTAACTTCCACACAGGTAGTGGAAACGCGTAACCTGCAGATAGAGAAATAACAAGTCTGGTTGAAGGGTATAAAATAAGAAGCTTCAACATCTTTGTCAGAAAAACTTCAAGGAAAGTCCATTACCGCAGCAAAATATTCAGGTATGTATAAAAGACAAGACAGTATAGTTAAAGTTTAAATTTAAATTAAATCTACAAAATCTATCCAGTTAAAAAAAATATACAAGTACATACATTTTCATGGAACCGTTTTGATTAAGTATTTTTGGCTAATTTCAATAAGTGCGAAGGGATATAACCTTAAATTACTTTTGGCAGAATAGTCAACATAAATGTTTTTAAGAAACAGATACCTATATATTCACACAATCATTGTTTTTGATATATATTGCATAGTTCAATTTTGTATTTCCAAAGCTATGTAAAATGTCATAATACTTTTAGATTATTCGGTTCCTGTGTACATATTATTTCAGTCCACATATCATTTTTAGATAATTTGGGTCCTTAGTATATATTGTCAAATTGATTTATCGGCAAATTAAAGGTTTTCATTATTTGATAATACAACAAAATCCTTTTGTGACGGAACGCAACTACTGTAAATTGTAGAATCCCGGGTGGGGGTACACCTCCACATGGGGTGGGGATACATTAAAGTCTAAATATTTAACCACTGCTCTTAAACTAGCATTGGCAATCATACCATATCTCCTTATTTCTGTATACAAAATATGTATAAACGAAATCGAAATTATATTTTCAGAATGCAGTTTATAGTCGCTTTGTGTGTTTTGGTTGTTTGTGTTTCTGCACAACAAGACTACAGGCAAGGTAAGACAACATAATTGGAAGCTTATTTAATCATCGTCACTGACATCGTAAAAGATTGATTGATTGTAGGTTGCTTAACGTCCAGTGGCAAATATTTCATGCATGTTCAGGACGAGAACACATTAACAATAAATACAATTGGTAGGTCCTGTAAAAGAGGTCGTCCGGGATAAAGGTCGTAGAAATTTGGACTGCCACTGTAAAATGAGGGTATATTGGCTAGGGACCGAAATTTTTCCTTGCAACAGGCCACCTACGGACCCCTCAAAGAGTTGTTGCAAGGGTTCTTAACGTGCAAAGAGCGTGATACTCTCTTTACACGAGGCATCGGATTTAACGTCCTCATTCTGACGTGGCTGCGAACTTGTACATCCCGCACAGCCAAACGGACGCCCACTTTGGCGATGGTCATACTGCCGGTCGGAGGAAGACCAATGGTGACCATATTTCTATTCTCCAGTCAAAGAATAAAAGAAGCCATTCTAAATCCAAGCCTTTCACTTTTGTGTTTGACTTGTGGATTATTTATTCATGTGATAGTATTTCATTTTTTATAATATAAGTTGAAAATTTTGAAACTATTCTTATTACATTTTATGTAAAATTATCAAATTTTCAAAAACGAAGTATCACCATTTTAGAAAAACTCAAACACCTGAAGATTCAAGTACTAGTATAAACACTTACATGTTTAACTTACAATTTTGTTTTCTTCACCAGATTACAGAAGAAAAAGATCAGGATATGGTAAGAGATTCCCCTTAAAACTGTAAACCGTTCACTGAGAAAGTAGAACAAATGTATTTCATGTAAAAGAAACAAAATCATATTTGAATGCTATATAATGTAAGACAAGTCAAATGAAGATCGATTGACTACTGTTCATTTTACAAAATAAGAAGTTACTTTCACGTCATGACTTTTTGCCCCTTTTAGCAAGGTCATAAAAAATGTAGCATTTAATCACAGTAACAGTTTTTTTCAATTTAGTAAAAATGGAATAAAAATGAAGTAAGAGTTTATGTTTGGAGTTGATAATACTCACATCCAGCAAAAACTAAAACAAACAAAAAAACCCTAAAACTCTTGTTTTCTAATTCTTTATATCGAAGGAATTAAATCCAATGTTTAAATACTTTTAACCTGTAGGTAGTGGTAGTGGTGCTGGATCTGGTCATATCGGAGGTGGAGTTTCTGGTGGAATTGGAGGAGGACTTTCTGGTGGACTTGGAGGAGGATTGTCCGGTGGTTTAAGTGGCAAGCTTGGAGGTGGTGTTAGTGGAGGGGTTTCCGGTGGAGTTGGAGGAGGACGTTCGGGTGGTGTAAGTGGCAAACTTGGAGGTGCTGTTAATGGAAGACTTTCAAGTGGACTTGGAGGTGGTGTTAGTAGTGGACTTAGAGGAGGAATTGCCGGTGGTGTAAGTGGTAGACAAGGCGGTAGTATACGTGGTGGGCTAGGCGGTGGTGTAAGTGGTAGGCTAGGCGGTGGTGTAAGTGGTGGGTTAGGCGGTGGTGTAAGTGGCGGGGTAAGCGGAAGTGTAGGTGGTGGAGGAAGAGTTGGTGGTGGAAAATATGGAGGAAGTTCTGGAAAATGGGGTGGTAGTTCCGGAAAATGGCACTAAAGACCTGAGCAGGACTTCTAATTTCAAATAAATTGCTTAATTTATGCTTTGTTTTCGTTTTGCCAAAACATGTTGCATTCCTGTGCAGTATAATGGTGATAATACTCATTTACAGAAACTTTCATGCAACTAGAAAATAACAGAACTATATATTATTCAGTATAACTGTTTCAATTTGGCTTCTTTTGCATCATTAAATCCACTTGTAGCCACGAAGGTATTTGATTAATCAAATCAAAATTTAAAACATACATATTAAAAGTGATATGATACTTCAAATTAAAAAAAAAGCTGAATTATATTTAAATGGCTAAGTTTTACCATAAAACGAGCTTACATGGACTTTATTTTTAAAGAAACTCTTTTATCTTATTTAAATATTCAGTAATATACTGCTATTGAATTAAGTGTTTTCCCGTACTCCCGTACCGACAGTTTTTTCATATGCAATGACCTTATCCACGAGACCTCTCGTTGGAACTTCTTCAATTGCACAGCTTAATTACGAAGGAATTTCAAAAATTGTGATGAAAGAAAAGGTAAACAAACGTGCACTGGAAGGTGGATACAAATAATTGATTCTGTCAAAAAAAAAAAAAAAAAAAAAAAAACACCAAATATAATATGACAAAGTTTTATTAACAAATGGAAAGGCATAGACAAGATATAACCTCGCTCTATCAATTCACTTATTTTTCACGTGCTAATGATTTTGTGTTGATTATTTATCAAGTTAACGGTGGGAAATCTTCTGCAACAAACCACCTGAAAGTTGATAAGCAGGTAAAGTTTCCAATCAACAAGCACTGAGTGAAATATTTTTTTGTCGATTATACGTTATAGATTCGTAATGAATGAAAAGAACTTGCATAGAGGACTTAGTTTAGCATAGTATATAGGCATGCATTGGTTCAATAATTTCTTTATCATTATAACAACACAAAACTCGTTTCATATGACTTTTAAGAAGAAAAAAAAATGCATGTAACGTTTCATTTCGTTTTCGAGTAGTGTAAGGGCATCCGTGATTAAGTATTTGTAAAAAAAATCCTTTCAATTAAAAAAAAATAATTGCAATTTTACATATCATACATAAGCAGCTTGACTTTTTTCAGTTCATTTCAATGTCATGCGGAGCATACATTTATATATACATAAAAATAATGTATCGAAGGTTAAACAAAGGTTCACCATGGACAACCTACAATAAACATGTAAAAACGTGAAACATTAGTGTGATGCTTATTCTTTTTACAACTCAAAATAAATACTCATACAATCGTATACATGTATAATTATACTTATAAAACAGTCTATTTCAATTTTTATCTATTTATTAAAACAAACTATTTCGTTGCTTTATTTACCGTCCTCTTTTCCTCTGTTGTGATATTACAGAATGAGACTTATCATCGCATGTGTACTTATTGTGAGCAACACGATAGTTGCCACGTGTGAGGTAGGAGTTCTTGCCCTTCTGGATACCGGATATCAACCTCTATTTTGAAGGGGTCTTTTTTTTCTCAGTGTTTAGTTTTCTATTTAGATTTTGTAGACTATATGCTGTTCATCTTTATGTGTTTATTTGTCATAGTATTGCCAGATTTTTTTCGACTTATTATTTTGGGTTATCTCTCTGGTACGTTCTGCCTTTTTTTACCATTGCGTTGGTAATGTGTGCAGTAGTTGTCGTTTGTTGATGTGGTTCATAAGTGTTTCTCGTTTCTCATTTTTTTATATAGATTAGACCGTTGGTTTTCCCGTTTGAATGGTTTTACACTAAGTAATTTTTGGGGCCCTTTATAGCTTGCTGTTCGGTGTGAGCCAAGGCTCCGTGTTGAAGACCGTACTTTGACCTATAATGGTTTACTTTTATAAATTTTGACTTGGATGGAGAGTTGTCTCATTGGCACTCATACCACATCTTCTTATATCTATGTTTCAAATATTTACAAAAATGTATTTGCAGGAGTTATTGTGTATTCTTAAATCTTATCACACCCCTATCATTAGGTTACATGGCTTTAAAATTTTTCCCTTGAACAATAGGATAAACATTCGTTTAATTTGATGAAAAAAGCTAGTCAGATATGACTACAGCTATACTAGTATAGCGGAACGCGAAGATTAAATATAGTGATAGCATATTTGTATTCCACTTGAGAACAAAATAGATAAGGTCTACGTCATACAAATAAAAAAGTCGACGAAAAGGGAGGGGAAAACAATAATATTCTCAAGATACAATCAAAAGCCTCAGCAAGTCTGGTATTTGTCATACCGATGTAAGATGAAAAATTAGTTTTAAGGTTGAGACACGGACACATTGAAATGTGAATCTTTGTGCAACCATACTGTAGTGTAGATATCTTTTAAGTGAATTGTTTGTAGTTTGCGTTTTCGAATCTATATCATATTGAACTTGAAATAACAAATACCACATATACACATATAAATTCGCTGCATACATTGTACAGTAAATATACCTATCAATCGACAATGAGGACTGATTAGCAACTTAACATTTCGAAATTAAAGATGCCTAAATGAACCTCTTCTGAGGTTGTCACTAGTATTTGTCCTTTAGGAATTATGTTTCAGATAATAAACAGCCGTAGACAACCGCCGAATATGAAGAAAAGCTACTTACCAAAGCTAGATTCACATCTAAAGGAGAAAATGCGGATGTACATAGATGCGTACATCTCTGTGTGGAACATCGAAATATATTTACGAAATGGCTCTGTGACATTTAAATCTGGAGAGACATTCAACGTAAATGCACAATCTAATTAACATTAAATCCTTTACTTGTTCCCGTTCTGATATGCGCGACATATCAGAACGGGAACAATTGGTTCTAATTCGCTCAGTGCTTTTTATTTGGGTTGCATTACTACACAGTCTCTTGCTATTCATTTTCACCTTTGTCTACTCTGAAATTCAAGAATTATACAAGTTTATATCACAGGGTGTTGTTCATTTGGGATGTATAAATACGCAGCCACGGTGTAATTACTTAACCTTTGTCAATATTAAAATTTAAAATTATTCCAGTTCAAATCTAACTGCTATTTATTTGGGATGTGTAAATACGCAGCATCTACTGAAATTACTTTACCTTCGTCCAATTTTGAAATTTTAGTATTATACCAGCTCAAATCGGTCAGAACTATTTATTGGGAATGTATTTCTACGCATTCTCTACTTTCGTCACCTGTGAAATTTTAGAATTGTACCTGTTCATATCGCACATTACTATTCTTTTTAGGAGCATATCTATGCAGTCTATTTTGTAAATACCTAACCTACGTCATTTTTGAAATTTTTGAATTATACAATCGTTTTTTTGGTTTTTAATTGTATAACTGAAAAGATTGTTATAGTTAAATCAGAATAGTTTGATATGATTCATTTTACAACATCATAATCATACTGATGAAGGATATCTGTTATCCAAAATATTTATAGATACTTATATTATAATTTTCCTTTTTAATATTAGTGTTGTTTTGTACACTTTTAGGCGTATATGTATATAAATCTAACATTTTGGGGCTAAATTTGAGACGAAGTATATATAAAATTATGACGTAAGCCCTGTATAATCACAGGTTATCCGATGGAGATATATATACAAGTCTAAATTGAAAACAACGTTCAAACTTATGATTGCGTTGGATAAAAACCGCAATTTTATACGTGTGCATGCAAAACAAATTTCTTGGTAGAGGGATCTAAATACAGCACAAGCAACATTTTCCAAAAGACCAAATGAGTGAAAAGTATATTTTAACAAAACGCATTTGACTATCAGGTCGAACAACTGATGTTTTAGAACGCTGCTGACTGCCATTGGCGATTGCCAAATAAACGGATCACAAGATGTAACAAAATAGATCTTATTATTAATTTATTACCAAACAGAAAACAATAAACTTGCGGAAAAGATGGTATACCGCAAACATAAGGTGCAAAAATTTGTACACCTGTTGTGCCACGATTATTTACAGTATTCTTTTAATAATAACCTTCATTCATTGCTTTTCATTCGTATTTCCCGGTGTATATTTTCCGCGAAACTAGGTCATAAATATTTTCACTTTTGTACACTTGCTTGTTATGCGGAATGATTTTCTATAGTTACAACATAATTACCTTATTCAGAAGTTATTAATGCATCCTATTTAATCCATAGTTATCCTTTTATAATGTTAGAATTATCCAAAATCATACTTGTCAATTTAAAGGCCATTTTGGTTTACTTTCACAATTGTGTACACGCGTACTATTTTTAGGTGTATTGATTAACTGAATCTTTCAAACGTTTGGAGAAAAGTATAGCCAGTTTCAAATTATAGCCCATAGGGAACAGCTGAGTTTAGACAGTGACCCAGAGTTTTTTATTCGGGTATTTTGGCACACACTGCAATTCTATTCATATATATTGAAATTTATTAATAACTATTATTAATGATATTAGCTTTTAATTAAGCTGCTTTTATTTATTTTAAACAAGTCTTGTTTCTAATTTAACAAAGTTTGGACTTTCAAAACAGTTTAATACTGTGACTTTTATAATAGATATTTGCATAATATCTGCCAACCATTTACAATAACGGTTGGCGCTTCAATTGGTGGCAGCGGTAAAAAGAACATTTAAAAAGAAGGAAAAAGTAATACATAAGAAAAAACAACATACAAATCAGCTTATATTGAAACTCAAAGTGTGGTTTATATAATATTATTGAGCACCAAGAGTTATTGAAATTCAAGGTGTATTTTTCCATATAAATTATTAAACACCAAGAGTTATTGAAATTCAAGGTGTATTTTTCCATATAAATTATTGAACACCAAGAGTTATTGAAATTCAAGGTGTATTTTTCCATATAAATTATTGAACACCAAGAGTTATTGAAATTCAAGGTGTATTTTTCCATAAATAAATTATTGAACACTAAGAGTTATTGAAACTCAAGGTGTATAATTCCATATAAAATAATTGAGCACTAAAAGTTACTGAAACACAAAGTGTATTTTCTAAAAATATTTTAACAACATTAAGGGTAACTGAAATTAAGTATTAATTCAGTCTGGTAAATTAAATATGAATTTAAGACACAGACAATTACCACTTCCTATGTTTTTAAATAATAGAGGGGGAGGGTCCCCAAGAGCTCCCTTATATAGTGTTAATTCCAATATTTCGGACTTAACAAGAGAAAATGAGACACAATTTGTTTCAAATAGTGGGTTATCAAATATGCCAAGTTTACATGGTTCTTCAAGTCAACTTACCTTGCCTGCTTTAACCAGTAATAATTCATTAAATGAACCGGGGTGTCAATGATAAGAGACAGTGCACTGAGCATTAATGTTCCTGTACAGAGTGCACCAAGCACATATATTCAAACTCAGAGTGCACCAAGCACATATATTCAAACTCAAAGTGCACTGAGCACTGGTCCATATACCCAAAGTGCACTGAGCACTGGTCCTTATACCCAAAGTGCACTGAGCACTGGTCCATATACACAAAGTGCACTGAGCACTGGTCAATATAACCAAAGTGCACAGAGCATTGGTTCATATACCCAAAGTGCAACAAGCACATTTATTCAAAACAGTAGCGCTTCAAACACTTATGCAAAAGTACAAGGTGTACCAAGCACATGGTCCTTTTCCATTGGAGGAACAAGCACATCTTATGCCCCTAATCCATTTCATGACCAGACAAAGACGGCTAATATACCAAAATTACATCATTCAGTGACACCAGTTTCAACAGACCAAATAGCCATAATAACGGTGATGACCAACAAGAAGTATTTAAATTGAGGAGAAAATAAGGAAATTGAAAATGAAAGAGATTATTACAGACAGCAGAATAACCAACCAGATAATATAAGACAGCAAAATTTTCAATCAGAGAATATAGGACAGCAAAATTTTCAACCAAATTATACTAGACAGCAAAACAACCAAATGAGATACCAAACAGACTCCACATCTAGCATGCAAGATAGTTATCACTCAAGACTACCATTCTACAATGGAAGAAGTGACTGGAGTACATTTCAGATGCAATTTGAAATAATTGCTGAAAGAAATAATTGGGACCCAAGACGTCAAGCTGAGGAAATATTACTGGTGCTTAAAGATGAAGCTGCAAAATTTGCATCAGAGCTACCGTATGACACAAGGAGCTCGTTTCGACTTTTATCCAAAGATATGGAAAGAAGATTTGGAGATAACAACCTGCCTGAAACCTACAGAAAAGAGTTGCAATTTACCAGAAAAAATTACAAGGAGTCAGTAAATGAATATGCTGCTCGCATTCAGACAATGGTCAGGAAGGCATATCCAGGCATGGATAATCAACTATTCAACAATATATCAATTGAACATATGTTAAATGGATTAAATGATCAAAGTATTGCCTATGATGTATTGACAAAAAGACCTAAAACTATGGAGGAAACAATCAATCTTGTAGCATGGCATACTACATGCAAAATGGATTGAGAAGCAAAACTCAAATAAGGCAAATTGAAATTGAAGAAGAAGAAAGGTCTTTTGATACTGATGAGTCTGATGACATAGAAGTGAGACGAGTTGGAGGTAAACGATTTGTTACAGAGGAGCGTCTGAATCAGTTTGGTAGAGAGATGAAAGAAAGTATCACGATTGAAGTAACCAAGTCTATTGAGAACATAATGAACACAAGACTACCAACATCAAATACATACCAGCCTAAGAAGAATTTTAACAGTCAAAATTCAAGATGGAATAACAAGGACAAAAACCAGAAGCAAAACAACACAAGATGCTATGCATGTAATGAAGAAGGACATTATGCAAGGTCATGTCCTAACCAGAAACCGACACAAGGACAGGCTTCAGACGGAAATCCGTTAAACTAAAACGGGCTGAGACTAATGGCCAAGTGTCAGCCCGCAATTGTAAAATAAAAACAGACTTAGTATATATAAACCAGACAAATGAGGATCAAGTAGATAGAAACATTGAATGTGTGTTTCTTGGTAAGGGGATTGAAAATCAAATGGTGAACTCTGCCAGTAAGAAAGAAAATACAGATTTTGTTGCTGAGTCTATACCGGAGGACCAAGGTCTCTCTTTAAATGGTGATAGTGGTCAGGATACAGGTGCTGAAAAGGACGTGATATTCAACAATAAGGAGGAAATTGTAATTGATCGCGTAACAGCAGCCAGTATTAAGGTACCAATGGAAGTCAGTAATCAAACAGTAAAAGCTGTTATTGATACTGGAGCAGAAGTTACTGTTTTAAATGAAGACATATTTTTCCGCCTTCCAAAGACAAGCAGATCAAAGTTGAAACCAGCACTGAAAAACTAGTTGTTGCCGAAGCAGGGAAGCAATTGGGAACAAAAGGTATAGCAGCAGTGACGTTAACACTTGGAGACTCAAAGTTTGTCTGGGATGTATATGTAGCAACAATTGGTGATGATTTGTTGCTAGGCTGTGATGTCCTTGATGAAATGGATATAACAGTAAACTCTAGAAAAGGAATTCAACTGAATGGAAAATGGATTGAGTGTGAAGTTAACCGCAAGTCAGACATGATAGCAAGAGTGGTTTTAACTGAAAATGTAACCGTTCCAGCCAATTCTGAGATGATATTATTTGGTGGGAGTGATAATACTGATGCTATAGATACCAGATATACCATGCTACAACCAGTGGTTGAGGATAATCGGAAAATTATGGTTGCACAAATCCTTGTTGACCCTTTTGGAAAAGTCATCCCCGTTAGACTGGTTAATATGGAGGACCACCCTATACAGTTAAAAAGAAATTACTTAATAGGAGAGTTACATCCAGTTACAAATATAACACAGTTTGATGACATCCAAAACAGTACAAAACCTTTGGACGATAATACCAAGAATATCTGCAAGTTGCACAATTTGAAGATGAATATGAACCTTACAGATGAACCAGTAGGTATTCCTGATGACTGGAATAGTACCATTCGGAACTGTAAAGCAGAAAATTCCTTGGAGATGAATGATAAATGCAGAAATGAGGCCGAAATTCCTGCATTACCAGATCATCTTAAGGATTTATTTGGAAGAAGTAGCAAAAACATAGCAAATGAAGAGACCAAACGAAAGCTTGCAGATATGCTCCTCAAGAACAGCAAGGCATTTGCTGGTTCTAAAACTGATGTTGGAACATGTTCCTTTATAAAGCATAGAATAGACACAGCTGGTGCAGCACCAGTAAGACAGCCACTTAGAAGGACACCAATAGGATTTGAGAATGAAGAATTTGAGAACTTACAAGATCAACTTAAGACGGGAGTTATCAAACCATCAAAATCAGCATGGGCTTCACCTGTAGTACTTGTTCGGAAGAAAGACAACTCTGTGCGCTGGTGTGTGGATTTTCGCAGAGTCAACGATCTTACAATTAAAGATGCCTACCCTATTCCTCGCATAGATATGTGCCTTGATTGTCTAGCGTCAGCGTCCATATTTTCATGTCTCGATCTTCAAAGTGGTTATTGGCAGTTGATGGTAGAAGAATCAGACCAACCAAAGACTGCATTTATTACCAAGTATGGTCTGTATGAATATACAAAGATGCCTTTTGGACTCTGCAATGCCCCTAGCACTTTCCAGAGATGCATGGAGTTGATATTTAGAGGACTTCAATGGCAAACACTCCTGATATATCTCGATGATATTATAATTTTTAGTTCTGATGAAGAAGAACATCTTAAAAGACTAGATGAAGTTTTTTCAAAACTTATAAATGCAGGGCTAAAGCTTAAACCATCTAAATGTGATCTATTAAGAGAAGAAATACTATACCTAGGGCATGTTGTAGGAAAAGAGGGAATAAAGCCAAATCCAAAGATAGTACAGTCCGTAGATAGCTGGAAAGTCCCATCAACAGCAAAAGAGATACAACAATTCCTTGGTCTATGTAATTATTACAGGCAGTATATATACAAATTTAGTGTCATTGCAGCTCCACTCAGTCATCTTACCAGAAAAGATGTACTTTTTGAATGGACACAGCCCTGTCAAGAATCTTTTGAAAAATTGAAAAACGCACTTACAACATCACCAATATTGGCATACCCACAATCAGACGGAATGTTTATATTGGACACAGATGCATCTAATATAGGTATTGGCGCTGTGCTGTCTCAAATCCAAGAAAACAAAGAAAAGGTTATATCATATGCATCAAAGAAGCTAGACAAGGTACAACAGAGGTATAGTGTCACAAGACGAGAACTACTTGCAGTTGTCACATTTATACAGCAATTTCGGCACTATTTGCTTGGAAGAAAATTTTTGCTGAGAACAGACCATGGATCATTAAGATGGATATTTGCATTTAAAGACCCTCAGGGACAGTTAGCACGATGGATTGAAAGTCTTAGTCAATACAATTTTGACATTCAACACCGTCCAGGTACAAAACATTCGAATGCTGATGCAATGTCTAGAAATTCTAATGAAAATGATCTTTGCATACATTTGAAAAAGGGAAATCTTGATTCCAGTTGCACTGAATGCATTGAATGGAAACAAGAATGGTCAGAATTTAGAAAAAAGGTTGATAATGTAAAGAATTTAACTGATAAACCTATGATAAGGAATGTAACACAGTCAAGTCATGGTCATTGTTCCAGTTGGCTAACTAAATACACAGAAAAAGAGATGAGTACATTCCAGAAAGAAGACCCAAATTACAGTTTTTACATAAATGGATGGATGCAGAAGAAACACCAGATAGAGATAAATGTGCCAGTTTCAGCCCAGCAGTAAGACATTATTGGCTGAATTGGAGTAATATTGTCCGTATTGGTGGAGTAATATACCAAAAATGGAGAGAAGTTAAAAGTGAACAAGATCACTTACAACTTCTAGTACCAGCTGTTATAAAGAAAGAAATAATAATCAGCTGTCACGATACTGCATATTCTGGTCATTTTGGTATTAAGAAATCAGTCCAGAAAATGAAAAATTATTTTACATGGTATCAAATGACAAAAGACGTCAGAATACACATAGAAAATTGTGTAATTTGTACTAAAAGTAAAAGTAGAAAATCAAAAGCTGGGTTGGTTGATTATAGAGTGGGTTACCCTTTAGACAGAGTTAGTATTGATGTAATTGGACCTTTACCACAAACACAGAGGAGAAATAAATATTTATTGGTAATAGGAGATAATTTCACCCGATGGATGGAAGTTTATCCTTTGCCACATCAAAAAGCTGATATTGTGGCACATAAGTTTGTAATGGAATTTATAACGAGATTTGGAATACCACTAGAACTGCACAGTGACCAAGGCAGTAATTTCCAGAGTGAATTGTTTAATGCTGTCTGTAGCATATTAGAAATAACAAAGACCCGGACAACACCTTACCATCCTGCCTCAAATGGGCTTATTGAGAGGTTTAATCGTACCCTGGCAGGAATGATAAAAAGTTTCATCAACAAGAATGCTACAGACTGGGATGTAAACATCAATCTACTACTGGCAGCTTATCGTAGTACACCACATCCTGCTACAGGCTTCTCACCTAATTTTCTAATGCTAGGTCGAGAAATAAGTATTCCAATAAAATTGATATATCCACTGCCAGACCAGAAATATGAAGGGCAAAATGAGTATGCTCTAGATCTTCAAGATAGATTACAAGATGTGTATCAGATTGCCAGGAAACATCTCAAGACCAATGCAGAACGACTTAAAAAGAATCACGACACTAGAATAACAAAATATAAATATAAAAAGGGAGATCTTGTATATAAATTTGACAAAACTATAAAACAAAAATTTAAATCCCCATGGCTTGGTCCCTATTTTATTTCAAAAGTTTTGAGCACAGTGGTCTATGAAATCTGTTTTAAATCTAGAACTGAAGTTGTTCATATAGATAAATTAAAACCGTATGTAGGTGAAATACCAGACTGGGTTAATAGAAAACTCAATCAATTAGAATAAATGTTATGTAAAGAGTAAACATAAACATTTTATACATGTATTTATTTATTCTATACTTGTTAATTTTATAAAGTATTAAGTATTGATTAATTTTATTCTTACAGAATTATGGTACTGTTTCAATGTTCGAAGTGTCCTTTCCGAGGGAATACGAAAAACACAATTCAACATTTTATTATTAAACATGCTTCAGATGACCGAGTCCCATTTGTATGCAAAACCTGCAACTTTAAAACAATTTCCCATGCTAAATGGCAAAGACATTTAAAAGATCTTAAAAAACCTCATGTTAACAAAGAACATATTTGTATGAAAAGTATTAATCCTTATGTGGTGATTGTGGGTGAGGACATTACAGAATTTGAATCAACATGTATAAATGACAAAATATTTATACAAGAAGAAGAGATTGAAATTGTGGAAGTAAATATTGATCCCAAAGATGAACAAATTTTGGAATTAGAGAATAAATTGGTAGAAATGAAATCAACACATGAAAATCAACTTAAAGACTTAGAAGAAAAGCATACATTTGAGTGCCTTCGGTTTGGGAATTTTATAGAGAGACTGGAAAAAAGAAAGACAGATCTTAAAGAAGAAGTGAGAAAACTCCAAAATAGATTAACCGAGACTCAACCCAAATCCTGTAAGAAGATCAGAAGTTCTGTTTGTGTCGTTGAATCAAGAAAATAGAAAGAACTTTTAATTATATTGAACTTTTAATGAATGAGACTTATTGTGATATATATATTGTTTTACTGTTATATATGTATGCTTCTTATGTTGAAATTTGAATATTCATTTTATTTCATGTCAATTCTAGGGACAGAATTCCTTTTTCTTTAAGAGGAGCAGTGTTGTGCCACGATTATTTACAGTATTCTTTTAATAATAACCTTCATTCATTGCTTTTCATTCGTATTTCCCGGTGTATATTTTCCGCGAAACTAGGTCATAAATATTTTCACTTTTGTACACTTGCTTGTTATGCGGAATGATTTTCTATAGTTACAACATAGTTACCTTATTCAGAAGTTATTAATGCATCCTATTTAATCCATAGTTATCCTTTGTAATGTTAGAATTATCCAAAATCATACTTGTCAATTTAAAGGCCATTTTGGTTTACTTTCACAATTGTGTACACGCGTACTATTTTTAGGTGTATTGATTAACTGAATCTTTCAAACGTTTGGAGAAAAGTATAGTCAGTTTCAAATTATAGCCGCTGGCGAACAGCTGATTTTTAGACAGTGACCCAGATTTATTTATTCAGGTATTTTGGCACACACTGCAATTCTATTCACATATATTGTAACTTATAAATAACTATTATTAATGATATTAGCTTTTAATAAAGCTGCTTTTATTTATTTAAACAAATCTTGTTTCTAATTTTACAAAGTTTGAACTTTCAAAACAGTTTAATACTGTGACTTTTATAATTGATATTTGCATAATATCTGCCAACCATTTACAATAACGGTTGGCGCTTCAACACCATATCCGCAATTAAGGTCTCTTCAGTGATGTTAGGAATCGAAACGGTATTTGGAAGGCCATATAATTTACCTCAATTTAGAATAGACTCTTAAATTTTGAAAGAGTCAAAATAGGATGAACGGATCATATAAACCCGAAGGCAAATATAATACAAGCCCAAACGAAAAATATAAACAAGTCTAAATTGAAAACAACGTTCAAACCTATGATTGCGTTGGATAAAACCGCCATTTTTACGTGTGCATGCAAAAAATTTCTTGGTAGAGGGGTCTAAATACAGCATATATACACGTCCTAACACCCTTTTATCTGTTTTTCTATTTCCCTTTTTACTGTTATTTGTTTCTTATCTTACTTTTTCTGAAATTTATTTCAAAAGACAACCCCATCATATAATATAACGGTTCATTCCATTTCCTTCTTATTTATATTACTATAAACGAAGCAGATAACTCTTACAAGTAAGCAAGTTCCGTTTTGAACTTGTCGTTGGTTCCAGTCTCTGTCTTAGCAGGGTAACACGTCTTCCTGTGGACTGTTACTCTTCTCTTACAGCATATGATCAATCTGAACAAAGGCTAGGAATACCAATATAACGACCAAATGAATAAACGGATGATGATGAATAGGTGATTAACGTCCAGTGGCAAATATTACATGCACATGAGGACGAGAACATGTTACTGTGATATATAAATATGTTTTATGAAAAAACGCTTTTTTTTAATGATAGCTAGTTTTGTTAGGTTTAATGGACTTCCCCACCTTTTTGAATTTAGCTTAGAGTTCGGATTTTTCGTTAATGCATATTTTGATATTTTTGGATATATGAGTACGCAATTACGTCTGCATAGTAATGAGTTTTGTTTTGTAATATGAGGAACAAGATTTCAAGCATCCACAAAGACCTTGTCAGTTTAAATGCAGGAATCAAGTTTGCCCATTAAAACGCGTAAAATTAAAGACGTCAAATATCAGCGCACACTGAAAAAGGTGTCCCTGGTACCGACGAGGCAGAGGACATATTAATCAAGCGTTTTAACTTGTTCAGTTTAGACGTAATAATTGTTAAATCTTCTCTTAAAAAATATATGTTCGCTTGCCATTGCAGCTGGCTTTTGGTTAAATAGTGTGGTCTGGTTTTTTTTTACCAATTATGAGAGTCTCGATGGTTGATCTGCATTACTGTTTTCTTTATTTAGCTATTTTTCTCTATTCTTTATTTTTTTTTATACCTATTATTATCTATTCCTTATATTTTGGCACGAATATTTTCTATATTTGAAATCGTTTGGCCCTTTATTTTCCTTTTTTTTCCATTATTCTCTATTTTGTAAACCCCATCCAGACACACAGCTATTATCCAAAATTTTTTTGGACGTCTTAATAACACAGGCACTTGTCTCTGAAAAATAAATTCCTATACTTAACTCGCATTTTTGAAAAATGTCACCCGGACGCGAACTTCCGTTAATATATTTCGATTTCTCGATTTTTTACCCCACTAAAACTTGTTATGCCGTAAATTTAAATTGATTCATCTACACAATGGTGTATAACACGCCTACCTTTGTTGTCGGAATCATTCGTAGCATGCTCCCCAAGTATTTCAACCGTAATTATTTTGTCTTCCCACAGCCAATAGGAAATATAAGACTCGCAGTAAATGTTATTTATAATTGTCCCTTTGGTATCTTTCCCACCTCTCTTATAAAGTACAGATATGCTAATATGTTATATATAGGTGTATAGGAAGTGCCTGTGCTTAATAAGCACTAAGTTAATAGCTTGTTGATTCTAATTGGATAAAATTCTACGTCAAGATCTCAGACATCCGACGTTTAATGAGGGTTTTTTGTTCTAATGCAGACATGTTTATTTTTGTCACAGTTTACATCAAACGTCCATTGTGTGTTTCAATCGCAGTTTTAAAATGAATTTTGGAAAAGTCTCATCTTTTTGTTATTTATTAAGATAGTTCAACACGCTCCTGAATATAATGACCACTGACAGTTGAAAAATTTTCTGGCACAAACAAATCGGTTGAAAAGTGCAATCGGTTAAGAGTAACTTCCGGTAAGATTTAACAAAAGTCTTTCTTTGTTGCACTACAGTACAGAAGATCAATATAATAAAGGAGAACATTGTTGAAGTGCGTAGAATTAAAGCATTGACCGAAAAGGATACCATAAGCTTAACGGTAGATACTAGTAGTCCAAATATTTATGACATGATCTTGGAAAGGTATTTAATTTTTTTTTCTTTAACGCCTTCCTGCGTCAACATGGGGTCCTTAAAAACCAAAATCAAAAAAATATACTCAGCAGACGTCATGATTATCTGGACTAAAGGTTAGAAAGAAACTAAAATATAGAGTTTTGAAATAAAACATGAAAGGTAAAATAACAAAAATACCGAAAATTCAAAACGGAAAGTCCCTTATCAAATGGTAAAATCAAAAGCTCAAACACATCAAACGAATGGAAAACAACTTTCATATTCCTGACTTGGTACAGGCATTTCCTTATGAAAAAATGGTGGATTAAACCTGGTTTTATAGCTAGCTAAACCTTTCACGTGTATGACAGTCGCGTAAAATTCCATTATATTGACAACAATGTGTGAACAAAACAAACGGACATAATAGGTAAAAATGTCAAAAATAGGGGTCAGCAGTCAACATTGTGTTATAATCTAATAAATATATGTCAAAAAAGAAAAAAACAAAATGGCATATAGACAAAGCACATAAGCAAAAATCAAAGACAGGAATACAAAAAATGACCATAGCGCAATAACACAATGACGGGATGTATAAGTACCGAGCCACGCAAAAAGGATATTACCAAAATGGACTAAACAGTAAGGGTAAATAATTGACAAACACAAATAAAAGAACACTATAACACGTAATCAAGATGATAAACAACGTCACTACCTAGAATCTATACTTCAAGACCATCATGTATTATTTGTGAAGTTGAAACGGAATATTTATCAACAAGGTCTTTGTATCTTCCGATAAACTTTTTCAGAAAAAAGACGAGACGTTCTTTTACATAACCCTGGTTCATCAACTTTCTGCTCAGACATTGGTGACGTTTTATAAAGTCTGAGTAGCAGCTGCAAGCTCTTAAATACCGAATGAATTGGGACATGTATATCCCATATGCAGGTGAAGTTGGTATATTGCTACTAAAGTGAGGGAAATTGATAATTTCAAAATTAAAATCGTCTCGTTTGTCATAGATTCTGGTACTGAGATGACTACTTATGTCAAATTCCAGGTATAAGTCTAAAAATGAGGCGGAGGAAGCCGTGTCTGTTGTTTCTTTAATTTCTAGTTCTGGAGGATATATTAATGGGACCTAATCAGACAAGTTTGGATTGTTAATGGAAAGAACATCACAATATATCTGAATGTGAAATTAAAATGCTGTCTTAAAAAACAAGGCAAACAAAACTGGTTGCTGTATAACGAAACAGATAAACGTACAATAGATGCTTTCTTTTATAAAATAAATTCTACCATTATGAAGCAATTTTTAATCTTAGTAGAAATCAATAAACATATTTACTGTTCTATTTTAAAAAAATATAGAAAACTATGATTTCCACAAAAAATTAAAATCTTCCCAGACATAACACTATAACATTAACACACAAGAATGTGTCCATAGTACACGGATGCCCCACTGCATTATCATTTTCTATGTTCAGTGGACCGTGAAATGGGGAAAATCTCTAATTTGGCATTAAAATTAGAAAGATCATATCATAGGGAACATGTATTCTAAGTTTCAAGTTGATTGGACTTCAACTTCATCAAAAACTACCTCGACCAAAAACTTTAACCTGAAGCGGGACGAACGGACGAACAGACGAACGAACGAACAGACGGACGGACGCACAGACCAGAAAACATAATGCCCCTCTACTATCGTAGGTGGGGACATAAAAAAAATATAAAGGCTTTTTGTATAAATCAAATTTTCTGTTTTGTAAAGCTTTGTGGTCGAATTAGTCGACCCTTTTATTGGAATTATGAGGAAAGAAAGTTTTACACCAAACTTCAGTTGAATGTATCATCTTTATTTGTTTGTTCACATATCAAATGCGATATGTATAGGTACAAAAAGTCAACGTAGTGTAAAGATATTATACTTTTGATTGTTCTATCCACTTATTCTTTTATTCGAATGGACTTCTAAGCCGATCGAAAATACTAGCTATGTCAAGATTTACTGTACTAGTCTTGATAATTTCATATGATTATTATTTTTGTTTTAGAGTTGTTGTGGTTATAAATATCTTGTCGAGCAACGAATGATAAAATGTGTAGGTGACCTTTTAGTTTCTTTTAAGATGAGTAACAATAATAACAGGGTCTTTCTTTTGACATTTTGGTTATTTCATAATAATTCATTAAGGTTGTGTCTCATGTGCATCCACCTCATAACTTTTCAATCAAACCCCTTCAATTGTATGATGATATTGAGAACAACTAAGTGTAGAGACTTTCCGAATAACTCAAAACACCGCAGTTACAATGGAATTCTAGTGTTAAATATAAGTATTTCCCCTTTAATGGAAAAAGTTACATACTAGTAAATGTCTTATTAAAATTCAAAAGATCAAATTTTGTTATAGATAGCCAAAAAATGCCGTTACGGTATTCTTTTAATATACATGTAGAATAATAAATGTGGTATGGTTGTCATTGAGACACCTTTCCAAATGACGTGGATGTAAGCAAATAAAGGTCACCGTATGAGCAAAACCGATTCCGTATTCAGTAAACATATGAACTAAATCGAACCTTTGAAAACTACGGGAGTGACATATTCAGATATGGCTATTATTTTGTTGCGTGTAACGTTCTCTTGCTTACCACACTACGAACTGATAGATTTGTTGTCATGTTTGACGGTCATTCCGAACTTAATTCTGTATTCAGTAAACATATGAACTAAATCGAACCTTTCAAAACTACCGGAGTGACATATTCAGATATGACTATTATTTTGTTGCGTGCAACATCCTCTTGCTTACCACACTACGTACTTATAGATTTGTTGTCATGTTTGACGGTCATTCCGAACATAAATGACCACTTTTAACGACTAAAATCTTATTAATTATCATAGCAATATAGAAAAATTAACAATAAAATGTTTAATAAAAGAGTACGTATGCAGGGAAAACGTTTTAAAGAAAAAGAAAGACACAAAAGTTCATATCAACATGGGACATAATATGGAGACGAAGTCCCCAATTACAGTAGAAAATCAATAAAAAAAAGTATAAATTAAAATTCAATCTACTAATGAACTCAAAATCGTTAACTTTTTTATTTTCCCGCATCTGCGCAGAAATCTTTTCCGGTATCGTTTATCTCGGGATTTGAGTAAAATATTATGGGGACGTGCCTTATAACATTAAGCAAATCAATAAAACTAAAAATCAATATAAAAATCAACATACTAATGAAATCATAGCGTTTCTTTGTTTACATTGAAAATGACGTCACAACTAAAATCCCTAACAACAGGACCAACATCGGAAACGTTTCCGTATTTCCGTTTCTTTTTTAACAGATTCTGAAGTTAAAATATGCTTGAATTTAAAAATAATGTATACAGACTTCGACCCTTTCACAGGTAATGCATGCTTCATATTATTTCTCCCCAATTACGGTAGAAAAACCAATTAAAAAAAAAAAAATCAATCTACTAATGAACTCAAAATCGTTAACTTTTTTTTTCAGACTTTTTTGTTTTCCCGCATTTGCGCAGACACCTCATTCTTTCTTCCGGTCTCGTTTGTTCCGAGACTTGTAAAATATTGAAAGGAGCATCATATTGGTTTCCGTAAATTTGTTGTTTTTGATAATTCTTTGATATGAAAAAATTCTAGTGATAGCGTTTCTTTGTTTATATTGAAAATTATGTCACAACAGGACCAACGTCGGATACGGTTCCGTATTTCCGTTTCTTTTTTAACAGATTCTGAAGTTAAAGTATGCTTGAATTAAAACAAATAATGTATACAGACTTCGTCCCCTTTCACAGGTAACGCCTGCCTCATTATTATTATATATTGTATACTATTCCCAGGGTAAACCAAAATTACATACAAGGCAAACATATCAAGGTTTAAAGGTGGTGTTATCAGAAATTGCTTTCGTATTCTCACAGCGAAATTGCAATGTTGACATCGCAGAAAATACTGTGAGAAGACGAAATAATTTACGGTAGACCAACTTTGAAGGCCTGATACGAATGATTCCGACAACAGAAATAGGCGTGTTATACACCATTTTGTAGATAATTTAATGTCGACTTACGAGTATGATAGACAACCGATGAATCGAAATATAACGAAAGTTCACTTTTGCGTGAGTGTCATTTCTCAAAAATTCTAGATAGGTACCTTGTGTTATATTACAGTATATAGGTATTTGTTTTTAGAGACAAGTGCAGCTTATATAATCTAGCATCTTGGTCATAATAATAATATTTACCTGTAATAAACACTTTTACACAAATTTTGTCCTCAATAGTATGTTTAATGATTGATATAATACATATTCAAATGTGTTTGAAACTTTAAAAATTGAGATGATTACAAAAAGAGTAAAGCACGTACATATCTTTCAAATAAGATAGATGTTGCAATGTTGCGGTAATCAAACGGAATCAATTTGGTATTAGTTTGTCACATATATATAATCTTAAATTAAAGCTCTGATCAATAGTCATAACTTAATCCAAGATTGAAAGCAGTGTTACTGTAAAAAGATATGTGCTTGCAAGTCAATAAAAGGACCACTTTTATTGTTGGAATAGGAATTTAGTTATCTACTGCTATCAACACAAATCTATGACATTTTATCTAATGGTGAAGGAAAGCAGTAGTGCCACCCTATAAAATTACAAAAAGAAGCATTCAATTCGTATAGCAAATTTTTCGTTCGTGTATTGTGACGTTGTCATGAATAGCACGTGCTGTCAATAATGTTGAATTTTGTTGAGAAATACTGTTTGATATTCGAATGCCTCGCGATTGCTTTCAGCCAATCAAAAGGATTCTTATGAAACAAACATGTATTTTTATTATTACATTTTATTTTATATTTAACCCGCTTTGATCCTCACATGACCGCAAGGTTAATATAATGATCGGTTCAGCTAACAAACTTGGTGAACGAGTCTACAACTGATTGGTACTCAGTTAAAATAATTTAAAATTGTAAAATATACTACAAGTTGTTGATTCATAACTGTATTGACAGCTATCTTTTGCTGTTATTTTGTAGGCATACTTAACGGGTCAGAAACTCATCTTCCTCATGTGTTTTAATATCAATACAAAACCGTTATATATTCATATACTTAATGTGTTTTAGAAAGTAAGGAATCTCTTTAAACCTGTGGTCAGATCATATCTGTACTATGAAGTACCGAATATGACATTGATCAGACCCAATTCTATTGAAAACGTGTAATGAACTCATGTGATCCAGAAGAGGTTTGACTCATGCCCAAGTCGAGGAAAAGTCAATTCAAAAAGAAAAATATAATGCTGATGTTATTACGGAAATGAATCTCCTTTCACAACCTAACTCATGGGGAACCTCTGACAAGATAGAACCAACCTGTGATTAAACTTATTTGTCAGCCTTGTTGTTTTAAGATCTGTTTAAAAAGTATGGACTACAAATATTTCGCTCCTAGTCCTTGTACATCTCAATATGAATACTTCTTCATTGAAATTCATTACGCACAATGTGTTGGGGACCGTGTGTCCTTTCCTGGAAAATTGCATTGTAAGCATTCTCTATATAAGAATAAGAAGATGTGGAATGATCGCCAATGAGAAAACTTTCAGAGACCAAATGACAAGAAGTTAGCAATTATAGGTCACCATACGACCTTCAACACTGATCAAAACCTATATCGCATAGCAAGCTTTTAAAGGCATTGACATGACTATTGTCAAACAACTAATGACTTAATCAATGTGCAAAGCAATTAACAAAACAAATATGATATACAGCAACAAACGACAACCACTAAATTGCAGGCACTGACTTGGGACAGGCACATACAGAATATTGCGGGGTTTACATGTTTGCTGGCGTCTAAGCCGGGACAGTAAGGTAACAGCACAATATAAGTGTTACGAAATTGGTGCCTATCAATCATAGTCCTTGTACATGATTTTAAATTTTAGATTATGTCTCATCAAATGGATATATATAGTACCTTTCATAAATTGATAAGTTCTCTGGTATTGTTGGTTCCATGAAATGAAACTTGTTTCCTAAAAAAATTGTGTTGTTTAAATAGTACAGATTAACTACTTTTGTTGTTATATATTTCTAGTGTAAGTATGGATAACTATGCACTCAGTTGTTGAATTTACCTACACGATTGATGCTATTGTGTGAATTTCTCAGTTTAAACGTTGTTAACTTCAAAATTTTTTCATTCTTGCCTTTGTTTTCATTTTCGGAACACCTCTTAATTGTTTATTTCAATTGAGGTACAAACACGTTTCACCAAACACCCGAACATAATTTTGGTAGTTGCTAGTTCCGGTTTTAATAATTTAGGTTATTTCCGTAGTAACTTTTGGTAATTGGTAAACTAAATCGGTAAATTCGCCGTTTCAGAATCTAAAGCATTATGGTTAATATTCGTTGGTGTATGCTGCTACGTTATTTTGAATTTAAATAAAGGCAACAGTAGTATACCGCTGTTCAATAGTCATAAATCGATTAAGCGAATACAAATCCGGTCACAAACCAAAACCGAGGGAAACACATCAACTTTAAGAGGAAAACAACGGAACAACAGAAACACTGAACTTCTACAAAAACAAACGCCAACATACATAGAAACGGACTATTTGATAACAACTACCATATTCCTGACTTGGTATAGGACATTTTAAGAAAAAATGGTGGGTTGAACCTGGTTTTATGGCTAGCCAAACCTCCCGCTTATATGGCAATGTTAAAAATACCGCTAAAATGACAACATTACGTGACAGGAATACAGTACAAATAAACGCAAGTACTCTCAAGACAAAGAAATACATAAGTAAATAATATAATAGTACATTACAACATTTAAACCACAGAATAACAACGGACACCTTCCATAAATTTACGACAGTACACCAGGACACCACAATAGAATTATAAACTGTGCGTCACACGAATGAATCAACGCCACAAAAAGTGACGTATTTTTGTGACGTTTATTTTATCACAGGTAAATTTCTAAAAATAGAATATAAAATTGGGATTGAGTTTATAATGGTGTTATTTTATGTATTTTCTAACCATGACAAGAATATTGAAATGGAATTGTGTTTGTAATGGTGTAATTATTTGTATTTTGTAACCATGTCGGTTTTTCTTCTAAATCAAAACTGTGTATAAACAAAAAAATCCTGTGCATATAGTTGCTTTAAACTAAAAATCATATAAATGAACTAGCTGATTAATTATCTTAATTTTTACATACATATAGAAAATAAAAATAGAATTCAAACCACAAACGATAAGACATAACACAATATCGAACCAGGCTTACAAAAGACACATCATAACTAAATACATGAATGATGGATGTATGAATACCGAGACACGTCGTATAGCAATGCGAATTCACACTCGGCAAAAGTCATATTCGGGAATAGGTCACGAAATTGTAGAATTGATCGCGTTAATTATAAAGCAGTATGGATGATCATGACATAGTGGTAGACGCTGAGCAATAATTAAAATTTGTTGTGCCACTGCCAGTACTAGACAACCCAGATCATTTCCCATGGGTGCTCACGGAAGATGATATACCGGCCGCATCACTGCAAGGAAGATTGCCATATTTGTTGGAGATTTGGTTACTCTATCGCGGTATATCTGTTGCGGGACTTAATAAGCCACAACTGGTTTTAACAGTGCAAAATATACAACCAGTCCAAACTTAATCAACCACCTTGCATGACCCAGACTACCAGTATCATACAGACAAAAAAATCAGCAGTTGTCAACACATCAAAACTAACGAAATAATAGAGAAATTTCCAACTTTAAAACCTCCTCTCTGTTTACGACTGGACAAACTAAGAAAATGTAATGGACGAAATTAAGTTACATTCTCCGAACTTTATAAATATTTTGAAATAATGGCGACAAACGGATGAACATCCCTTTTAATTAATGTACGACTAGGGCTATTGGTACAAGTTAAAACGTGGAATGATTCATATAAACTCTCAGAAAGGTTCTTGTGAAATTAATTTCCTCAAAATTATAAATTAATATTAGAAAACTAAAGTATTTCGGACATTTTGATAAAATAAAAATACTTACCCTTTGCAGTTCAACTTTTAATATGCGATTCAAGAAAATTTTCAAAGTATCAGAAATCTGTAGTATCTTGCGTCCACGAAAATCATGTTTACCCGTGAATCTCTATTGTAGCGTTGCAGTCCTACAGATAAGAGATAAGTGATTTCGGCTTATGTCTGTTTTTCGTTGCACAGCATATCCAGAATATCTTTTCCTTGAACATTTTTCGTCTGTAATGTTATTCGTCACCAATGTCAATGTGCTACAAAGCTGTCGAAAAATCTTGTCTATCGGATATTCCTGCTGTTTCAGAAGTCCGTGCTAATTTTTGAAAGAAGGCGGAGCTTTTTGTTTAAGGCCCGAAAAGAATAATTTAACTGATTCTTATCAAAATTAATTTTAAAGTAGACAAAACAAAAATATATGAAATATAAAATTTTAAAAAGCAAAATATGCGATAGGTTAATACAGATATTCCATATTTTGGGATAATCTTTCGGTGTATCGTAAATTATACCATAGTTTTATTTAAGATTCTATCTTGAATAGTTTTGAACACCGGTGAGATAAGTGGTCCAAAATGGTCATTTGCAGACGTTATGCGGTTGCGCTTCAAAATCGATTCCAATTTCATAATAATCAGAACTAATTTAGCAATTTAACATGCAGAATTGTAAAAGTGGTGTTTCGTTATGCATTTTTAATTTATTAAGTGTTGATCATTTATAGCCCTGAAAATAAAATTAATTGCAAAATTTTTCCATTAAAACACAATCAAATATAACAATACTAAAATAAAATACAATTATATAAATGTTATGATTCATATAGAATACTTTTGAAATTTTCAAAGTAGAAAAAATTATTTTCAAAAAATGTAGTGTCCGTAACCAGCTATTTATTCTCCTAGAAAGAATAGCTACAATAAGCTATATTTCTTTATAGATTTGACACTTAGCACTAACATAATAAAAAATTTTGCAACTTCTTATTAGAATTTAGTCAGTATAAATGAAAATATGGTTACGGACACTATAGAAATGATGTAGTGTCCGTAACCATGATGTTATAAATATTTTTATTTCATCAAAAATGGATGAATTTCTAGATTCTATGATGTCATCATTATCGTTTGACTAAAATTTTCAAAAACTGATGAAAACAGTTAACTGTTTAAATTATTTGAGTTGATAGTAATCCTTGACGTACTAATTTGAAACCAGAAAATCTTACTGTAAAACCCCCATTTTGGTATCAGTTTGTCATAAACTCCAAAGATGAGTTCTTTTGTAATGTTAGGCTAAGAAAATTAATCTTCACGATTATTTTTAAGGTTTTTATATCTTCAGAAGATTTGTGTAGTGTCCATTAATCCAGGATTTTTATTATTTTTGGGGCAAAACAAATAAATATCTTTTTCATTTTCAAGATGTCATGTTTTTTCTTCCTCCAATTGATTTATACCATGTAGACTTGTTAAGTAGTTTAGGATCTGTACTTGACATTAGTATATGACTTTTTATAAAATTTCTTAAAAGTTAATTCAATGAACTCCAAGTATATTTGAAGGTAAATTATGTTTAATTTTGTTCTATCAATAATTCTGGTACTGTGTAGACTGACGAATGCTGTCCCCTGGCTTGATACTTACGCTGAAGGATCTATATCGATCAGATTTGAGACATATTTATCAGTATATCCGTCATAGTAAAACCAGAGGCGGATTTTAGGGAGGGGGGACTCCTGAAGTTGCCTAGTTAGGGCCCCCTTTTTCAAAATCCTGGATCCGCATCTGAAAACCATAGGGCCTGTCGTCATGTCAGATATATATTCCATTGGAAAGCAAAGACACGTACACTTATTTTTCTAGAAATGCACGTAGACAAAATTGGGTTCATTTCTGACATGTAGACAATTCCTATGAATCAAGAAGACGAATAGATCTATCCCTTCCCGAAATCCGCTTCTGATATTTCAGCTTGATTCACTCAGAGTCCCTGATGATGTTTTGGTTTATTTGCAGTTTATCTGGTACATTCAGTCATTTATTCGCTGTCCAGCATCAACTTATAGAATGGTCTCGAAGGAATGAACAGATAGACAACACATTTCGCTGTGAAAAGAAGTTAAATATTAATGGCAAAGCTCCATTTACTTCAAAACAAAATACTACGAAACCACCTTCAAGGAAATCTGTTTTGCCTAAAACATTTATAGCTGACTACAATTTCATAAAAAAACTATCTGTGTGGGAAAAACTGCTAACAAAACCGGGATTATAAAACATTCAATTCAGACCCATCATTGACTGAAGACAAAATAACAATTAGAGTTCAGAATGTAGTTGATAGTTTACAACTTACAAACAGAATGTATCGTGTACAAACAATGTCACAACTAAAATATGTCAAGAAGGAATAAATCATTTGTCTTTCAAATTCATATTTATACCCCCACGGAACTTTCCCCACGAAACAAAGTTCCGTAGGGTATAATGTTTTTTACCTGTTTGACCGTCCGTCAGTCTGGTGATGACTCCTCTTGAACCACTCAACAGAATTTCATGAAACTTTGTAGATTATAAGGACCTACTATATAGATGTGCATATCAACAGGAACTTATGATTCAATTTTTTTTCTGGGAGTTGAGCCCCTTTGAATTTAGAATTTTTGGTCTAAATATACTGCTGCAACATTTTGTCATCGCAACGCCTCTGAAACCGCACACTTCTTGGTAGATAATAAGGACATAATATGTAGATGAGCATATCCACAAGAAATTTTGATTAGTTGACTTTTGTAGGAGTTATGAGTCTTTGAACTTAGGAATCTTGTGAGATTTTGTTTGCCCAGTGACAATGTAGGGGCGTGGATTATGTGAGCGTGTTAACTAAGGTACTTTGATTGTATGTATTTTAATTGCATTGAAATGTACTTTACCAATATCTATTATTCATATACTCAACTGACGATTTCATCTATTACTTTTACCAAGCTGGGTACTTGTGGATTCCCAATATATAGGTAAACATTTCTTATATTTCAAAATTGGAAAACAAATGAAATAATTTGACATGTATGATGCTCTTTTATTATTATTGAAACTTTTTCTGTCCGATTCTAACAATTTTACGGATGGGTGTCACATGAGACTGATTTTATATATCAACCATTCACAAAGAGAAAATGTGCATTTCATATGAAGCTGTAATGCGGGTAACTCATTATCACAGGGTTCCGTTGCAACAGTCAACAAACAAACAATCACATTCTATTAATCATTCAATAACTAAATTTCAGACGAATTCCAAATTAAATCACCATGAAAATGAATTGAGATATATATGCTTTAATCACATGGGTATATTGATTTGTTTTCTTCCGTTTCTTTTCTAGTTGCTGAGTGTTATGTACTTTTGTTTTGCTTCGTGTCTGTTTCTTTTTCTAGTTTCTTCGTTCGTTTTTTTTTTTTTTTTTTTATTTCTTTTTCGCTAGTTTGTTCGTTCGTTCGTTTGTTTTTGACCAACATTTGTTTTGCTATTTTTTTTGTTAACATGACCTGTTTGCTATTCAGTTTTCAATTTCACTGTTTAATTAATACCTCACTATCCTACTACCTGTCGATACATTTATTTTGGCATTGCACAAGTCATGTCTTCTCTGACTGTTCACGACGTTAAAATACTAAATCCCTGGGATGTGTTTTAGTTGATTTTAGTCTCTGATGCATGATTTTTATCATTAATTGTTTTTGGCTTTTAACTAGCGGTCAGTAACTGCGAGTACTCTCAAATCGTACTTTCTTTTAATTCGACCTGTTGATACTATTTTTAATACTTTTTGTTATTTTATATTAATATGGATCTTGTCTGTATACCAGCTTTGATTATTTTGAATATCTACTAATTTTCACTTCTTCATACTACATTTGTATGAACATCAAGATTATTCTCCTTAAATCTGTACAGGAAGTTTTATTGTTTATATTTACCCCTTATGTATCTAGTGTTAAATTAGGTATTTATATTACAGACCTTTCTTGGTATTCCTAATTATTGGAAGATTTTATATAGACAGAAAAGTATACCTAAAACGACAAAGTGACAAAGACTGAAGTTTAAGTATTATTTTTCTGTTTAATATATCAGATTTGACATCTGTAGATTAATATATGTTCTACACTTCCTCAGTTTCAAGCTCCCCTTCAATTAACAAATCAATCGACTAATCCAAGCACAAGCTCGTCATCATAAACACTAAAGTCAATCATAGAAATGTCAGGGTCACCGTCGTCGACGTTTTGTAAATTTGCAATGGGCTCTACAATATAAAATTCCTCGATTTTTTCCTCTTTGTTTTCTTCACTTTCATTTAAAAATTGTTTGCAGAACTTTTCAACAAGCACTTTTCGGCGAGCGACAAGTATTGGATCAGCAGCGGTGACAAATGCTCTTTGGAAATTTAATAAGGTAAGAAATGTATTGGATATGTATGGAAGCTAGTAAAAATGAGATATCGGAATTCTTCTGGTAAGATTTGCTTCATCCTATCGCCTGTTCTACAAAAATGCAGGTAGATTTTTCGACCTGCTGTTGGTTGAATTGTTTCTTATTTTTATTTGCAAAAGGTGGAACTAAAAGTTGTGCACCCTCTTCCTGAAAGTGTCTTTGAATGGTGAAACCTTTGTCGGCCATGTAAACCTCTAAAGATTTAACATTATCTATCAGACATGACTTTTGGTACATTTCTACATCTGTTGTATTTCCAGGGAAGAGGTCAGACATGAAAGATAACGACCCCCATAAAGTGCAGCCAACTTATACCTTTGCTTATGAAGACTCAACTATTCGGACCAAAATACCGACTGTTTATCTAGTTCACTAGGTTCATCTAACTCGAATTATGTGCAGTATTAAATTATAACGCAGTTAGGATTTTTTTTTTTTTTTTAAATATATCTGGGGGGACATACTGTTTGCAATTCATCCATTGTTTGGTTCATATCAATTTTTGAAAATATTGATTTGATGTGACACGCCCATGTTGACAAAATACATAAACAGTAGACATTTAAACATTAAACATAAAAGAAAGAACGGTTTTACTTATGTCTTTTCGTAGCCTTTATCTATACATAAAAAAAACTCGTCTTGTGCTGATACATCTCAGTGTCTACCTAAATTTCCATCCAAAATCTTCTTTTTAAAGGTCAATACTGTTTAGGTTTATCAAATAGAGAAAATAATGTTTCAAAAGTATGATTATCAGGTAAGTCGGTTCATTGAAATTGTTATATCTAAAGATTTTATTGCTGAGTATATTTTTTTCACTGGATAAAATTGTGTTGATGTATTTTTCATGTTCAAGCGCTTTTTTTTGAGATCTCGGATTTTGTCTGGTTCTTTGTCATTTTCCTAGGGTTTGCTTGATAAGCGTCACCAGAAGGCAGTGAAGGTAATCGCGATTGAGTTTCATCGTTTTTTAAGAAATTAAAATTATACCCTGCAACTCGGCTATCAATCTTTAATTAAGAATTCCTTTCTATTTCTATGCTTCTACGTTCACATTTTTTACCATTTTTTTAACAATTGAAAGGTCGGGGATACCGTTACTGAGAACTTTTTCACTAGCGGAAAAATGTTCAGAACAAATTCTTGTTGACGTAATTACGTTTTCCTTAAAGTTAGTGCATGTAACCACTTTTTGCGTAATTTGTTCTTTGGTATTCTGAAAAAGCTCATGTTTTGTGTGTTTCGTGACGTACTTGCGCAAACGCCACATGTCCAACCCATTATTATTGACGTTTTTGCACCAGCAAATTGGTGAACCGAAGTATAGATACGGCGGATAGATTGAAAATAAGTCTGGAGCACAATTTTACCCATGGCAATTAACTCGCTAATTGCCAAGCGAATTCAATATAAGTGTAGGTATAAGTTACCAGACCAAGTAGTACAAACATCAATACGGAGAGCTACCATACAAAACCACACACTCTTTGACAGGCCAAAACCGATACCCCAATCTACCCCAAGGTCACAGGTTGCTCATCACGACCTCTCAAACCATATTACGGAGAAATAAATAGCTGGGTTAAATAAAAAACAAAAGCAAAAAAATGTTTATAAATACTGAGTATACTGTTGCCTGGAAGACATGCAAGACTCAACTTAATTTCCTATTAGTTACCTTGTGATGACAAATAAAGTCTTACAGTAGTTGTCGTTTGTTTATGTAATTTATACGTGTTTCTCGTTTCTCGTTTTTATATATACTAGACCGTTGGTTTTACCGTTTGAATGGTTTTACACTAGTACTTTTGGGGCCCTTTATAGCTTGTTGTTCGGTGTGAGCCAAGGCTCCGTGTTGAAGGCCGTACATTGACCTATAATGGTTTACTTTTATAAATTGTTATTTGGATGGAGAGTTGTCTCATTGGCACTCACACCACATCTTCCTATATCTATTAGGTCTTATTTCTATTTAAATACTGTTTTATTGCAGAGGGTTTCATATTATATCAATATTAATAACGTATACCAATAATTGTGTTCATAACACACTTTATATAATGAATAATAGTACGTTGATGTGAACTGCAACATATACTTTGTACCGAAATATATTTATTGAACAACTTGAAGAAGATAACTTATGAAGTATTCATTGAATGGTATAGAAAAGCTCTACAGGCAACGAGTTGTGTCTGTGCCTTAGCTTTTTCTCACTGGGGTGCACATGGGATATGAAATAAATGCCATATGTGTCTTAACATACACAAGGTCTGATGATAACTGCTATCGTTGAATGTTTCATAAACTGACTCGAGATGGGATCTTCCTAGTCGAAGGTTTTTATTGTTCATACATTGATTTCCTTTCTTAAAGCTATAATCTTCGTTATTCAGATGAAGTTAACATGTAGGCACTGTAGTGCAAACTATTTGGCAAGGGAGAAATTAATGAGAAATAAGCATCCCAAAACCATTGTGGAGTGTACAAAGTTTCATCAAGCCTAGCATTCTGGATGAAGAAACATGAAACAAAAAGATCAGGTGAAGGCAGAAGATAATAGAACAAATGGATGCAAAACTAGCCCAAACCCTACATTTGTTATTCCCGTATCACCAATGAAGAGGACACCGATGGTACAGAAATTTGAAAAGACACCTCCTTTTGTGGGGGAGCTTGCTCATGGAGGTGTTTGATGGATTTTTCGCTCATCAAATCTCCTGTGCCCATAACCTTAGGATTTGAAGATGAGGTAATTCCACCTTTGTCAGAAGAGTTGCTAGCCCTGTTTGAGTCACTACCCAAACCTGTCTCACCATTTTTACTAACACCAAAGGAAAGAAAAGAACGATTGAGAAAGCAGAGAAGGGGGAGAGACAAGTAATTATGGCAGAAAAGAAAACAGCAGAGGAAAGGAGTACCCACCTACTGATCCTAAAAAAGGAAGATTTGAGAGACAGGAAGAAGAGGTTTATGACCCCTCCCTCAATTTTCCAAACATCAGAAGACGCGGCAAGGACTCTACTTAGGGAAAATGCAAAACGGAGTGATATGTATTCAGGTTCAGTTATCCCTGATGGGATGGGAGGAGTTAAGAAGGTGGAAAAGGCCATCATTCCAGATGACACTATCTATGAACTACGTGCGTTTAGATGCCAGATCCCACATGTGAGAAAACATAATCAAGCAGAAAAAGATGAAGCAATATACAAAGCTGAGAGGATACGTGACAATTATGAAGAAACGATAGTGGTTGCTATAGAAGGAAGGGACTCAAAAGAGGAGAGCACAAGTGAGGTCGTTGAAGAAGACAGGAAAACAGAGGCCAAAGAAACACAAACAGATATTACAACTAAGGACCAGTCAACACAGAGTGGGGAAATTTAAATCTTATTTGAACTTATGTAACTGAATAATAGACACTGGGGAAGTTGTGTTTGGGATCATTTAATGGACATTACAAAATGAATTTTGTGCAGAGACATTTAGAGACATTATGTAGTTGTGTTTGGGATCATTTAATGGACATTACAAGTCAATAGAATACCGTTAAAATTGAAATTGATCAGATTTTTTTATATTTACTTGAAATAAATGTTTTCACACTGGAATATATATATGTTTATATTGTGTTTCAATTTTTAAAATACTTGTTGATCAGGCCCTGACTTTTTTTTTAAGAAAGGGGGCAGTGTAGTCATATGCTTATGCCACCCGAAGACCATTTAGATTTTAATACAAATTTGCGCTGTTGAACCCTGCATGTGGTTTCCACCAGTTTTCTGCACTGCACAGTTCTTTAACAGGTCATGCTCAGTATTAGTCACAAAGTTTTTATTTTACTAATAACATTAATAATACACACTATTTTTCAACCTAAATTGTTCATAAATATGAATACCTACAAATATTTCCGGACGTCAAACGCTAAAGGTTAATACAGGCACTTACCTGTTTTTGTATCTTTCTGATCATTTCCGTGATTCTGAACTTCATGATTTTATAAAGATAAAGATAATTTTTATAACATTATGTTCATATCATTCGTATTTATCATGCTTCGTAGGGATAACCTGGTCAATAATTTGAAAGATTGTTCACACTGAAAAATCTACCATTGGTATTTTAGTTTGAATGCCGTAAACCAGTATTGATTGTCTTTAAACGTGTCAGTAACGTCACATATCTTTAGAGTCGAAATGTCATTTCAAGTCATAATTACTGTATAAAAGAGCGTGCAAATTGCATTGTCTCAGTTGTGGTCCAGCTGGGCCTAAGACAACATCTAGCCAAAAGCCAATTTTAATAGCTACACAATAAAAGCAACTTTAGGAGTCTTTCAGACCTTTTCGATAAACACAACCAATTGACACTTTCCAAAGCTTTTCAAGTCACTAGAGTAGAAATTCAGACTCAATTTACATTTACATAGTATACTTAACGACTCGTTTCCATAGTCTTTGATTTCTTTTTCCAATTAAAAAATACTATTCAGTCTATTAGCAGACACACTACTTTACGTCAACGTCACCTTCCCGTTCAAACGTTCATTTCATACTGATATTTGGTATAAAAGTCTATACTTTTCCAACAGGGTAATACACGAAAACATATTCAGCGAAACACGTAATTTAGGTATCTAATACATATCAACTATATAGATCTACTGAAAAGATCTCTATTGTTTCTCTCAGATTGTCTGATTTATACAAACACAAATCATAAATCGTTGTATTTTCGCTAATTTTCTCAGTTAGGATAGCTCAAATATAGTCATGTAGTATATTGCTAAGTATTGTATTAATTTGTATTGTTTGACGTGGAATATCTCTACAATTCGCTTGCTGAATCTTGGCGACTATTGAAATATTGCGAATATCAATTATATTTGCTGAAGTTAATAACCTTGTATCTGATAACTATCATTAAATAGTTAACTTCAATTGGTATTACTAATTTAACCAGAAATATGTCAACACCAGAACTGAGTCCGGTGAGCACTGCCAGAAGGTAAACGCAGTGTTCATGGATCCAGTCCTGTAACCCAGTTATACTCCTGCTCGCTATAACGGAAGAGTAGCATTACAATAAGAGGTTGTTTTCCAAATCCATAACGTCTTGAAAGTTGCAGACTTACAGTGGCGGATCCAGAAATTGACATAAGTGGGGGCCCACTGACTGCCTAAGAGGGGCCCGCTAAGGTCATGCTTCAGTGATTCCCTTTATGATCAACCAAATTTTTCCCAAAAGGGGGACCCGGGCCCCTTGGGCCCCCTCTAAATCCGCCTCTGGTCACTTCACATAGTCGGGCGCGTTACAATACCAATGCCTCCACCGATATTTCCTCCAAAATGAGCCACTGCTAACAGCACTTACTTTTGAGATACCACCAGTGGATGAACTTCCAACACTAGTACCAGACACACCGCCTACACTTATTTGACTACTACCCATTCCATCACCAAATCCAGTTCCTATTTCAACGCTTCTTTTCAGTCCACCACTGCCACCATGAGAAAAACCACTCTTCATGTTTATACCAAATTCACTTGACATCGAGTTTGATAACCCACCACCAGCGCCGAATCCAATTGTATCACTTACACCTGAGCTTGACATCGAATTTGATGAGCCGCCGCCAGCGCCCAATTGAATTCCATCGCTTACATCTGAGCTTGCTTTACTACCTATACCCATACTTGCTGATCCACCGCTTGATGGTCTTAAGGACCTCCCAATTTTGCGACCAAATCCAACGCCCAATCTAATCACGGGATTAACATTACCTTCACAGTCACCACTGTAAGCAAATCTTTTACCAGCCACTGTCAAACAATACAGAAAATCAGGTGATATTTAATATTACTTTACATAGAATATATTTTCTAGAAGCGAATAATTACTTTACTACTTATATACTAGTATATCATAATGGCAGTTGTTTTCGGTCAATCAGGATCTTAAAATTTTAATTACTGATTTTTTTTTTTTAGTTTATTACGGAAGGAAATTTAACAAATAAATAAAAAAAATTAAGGTACAGCAAAACATGTATGAGATCGAGCAAGTTCACATAATGTTGGCTTCTTGAACAAATTGATGTGAGGTTCAATAATGGCAATGGTTTTATTTTATTTTTTTTTTTCAATTTGACGGACATCAAATACAATGATCAAATGAAAAAATTACGAAACGACTAACATTATTTAAAAAGACATGACACAGAACACTAAAAATTGAGACACATGAGCACCATTGTTTCCATTGAAAATTGAGCACAACTTTGGCAAAAACCATTCATCTTTTTTGGTGGGGGTGGGGGTTGTGGAGGGGTCCACGAGACCAACTGTTGTTTTAACTTAAATATAAAACAAAACTATAGGGTTTTTTTTCAATAAAATACAGGAACGAACAAGATAATTTTTTAAAATCTTATCTTTTTATTTTTCTTATTTATTTACAATAGAAACAAATATTTTTTTCACATCCCTTCTGAAACAAATTATTTATCTTCAAAGCATTTAGAATCAAACTTTTTTTTTCAAACCATGTCTCCATCCTCCCTAAAGAAGAATGGTCGATACGTTCGGGGTTCGAATTCATAACATCAGTATTGACAGGCTAGTGATAAAGTAGCTGAACTACTTCGACCTCCGAGACCCTTTCGAAAATAGAAATAGACATACAAATAAAGACACATGTGGTGAGGTTAAATACAGGTTTAATATATACTAGATGATTTACAATTCCGAATTCCTTTCCTCATTCATGACTTTTCTTTATTCTTCCGTGGCAACCGAGTCCTCTCTTGTTTTTTGTGTGGTTCATGTTGTTCATTCGTTTGTTTTCCTGGATCTCTTTCCATCTGGTCATAGTGTTGTCAGTATAAATTACCAGTATCATTTAGCATCTAATTTTTCATTATATGAATATAGCACTACAAAAAATTTGTAAATACATGTTTGTGGTCACAAAATAAGACCAGACACTCCTCCTATTCCTATTTAAGTTTTCTGTTTTTATCAGTTTAGAAAGTTTTGATGTTACGTATAAGAGTCTGCCTGGTACGTAACGGGACCGCTATTACTAATTGATTGTTAATTATTTATGAATGTAGTCCATGCATGCTATGCAAGTGTATGGTCTGAGGCGTGGGAGGGCCGGTAGAGGAGACGGACAATTCTGACTTCCACTAGTAAAAAGGGCTTATTGGGTAGGACTTTACAATAAACGTTACATAACGTAACGTATCGTATGTCTCAAAAATACCTAATTATATGTTAACCTACACAAAATCATGAAACTCTCCCTACAAACCCTTGTGGTTCCCCTCTGTTCACACGTACCTCAGATTTAACATGTTGATTACTGTAACTAGAAAAAATAAGTACAAATTATAACTTTTTACACATACCAATAACAAGCAGCTTGGTCACAGCTTCAGAATAGTAAAATACTTATAGCAGCAAACTTATAACTTATTACACATACCGATAACCAGCAACTTGGTCACAGCTTCAAAATAGTAAAATACTTAAAGCAGCAAACATGTTCATCCTAAAGTAAAAAGAAGTTTTACTGAGTTAAATTTCAAATTAAGTACGTATAGTTTTAATCTCGTATCAAGTAAAGAGGTTAAACTTCCTATTCCCTCAAAAGGTTTCCAAACTTCTCAGCGAATTTATCTAAGGTATAGAAAATTGAACACTCTCGCTCTCCTCCGAAACGGTACGATAAACTATCAGTGAAAAACGTAACTTCTATAAAAATCCGCTTCTATACGATTTGTTTTATACGAGGTTGGCCGTTCTCTTGCCAGCTATTGTATTTTTCCTTCAGAATATAAAGCTACTGTATTCAAAGTATGGATTAAGGTATTTATTTTTTTCCGTCTGTAGGCCAGTTTCTTATATAAACGTATGCACCAATCATTCATCTTTTGACGAGACATTTTTTTTTTCTCGGAACAAACAATCATTCAAGTTTAATAAAACAAACAAAACTATTCTTTTTTTCAAAAACATACACGAACAACACAATCCTGTACGATTTGTTTTATATGAGGTTGACCGTTCTCTTGCCAGCTATTGTATTTTTCCTTCAGAATATAAAACTACTGTATTCAAAGTATGGATTAAGGTATTTATTTATTGTAGGCCAGTTTCTTGTATAAACTTATGCACCAACCATTCATCTTCTGACAAGGCATGTTTTTTCTCTGTCGGAACAAACAATCATTCAAGTTAAATAAAACAAAAAAACTATTCTTTTTTTCAAAAACATATACGAACAACACGATCAAAATTTAACTTTTATTTTAAATCAATGTTAAATTGTAATTTTTTTTTTTATCTTATTTTCAATAGAAACAACTTTTTTACTTCTTTCTGATACAACATATTTTGGAATCAAACAATTTATTATAAAAGAGCATCCGCCGCCCACAAATGATCATGCTTTGTGTTGAAGATAAACTGATTTCTATGACATTTAACCTTCGTGCGAATTGAGATGGGCAATTGCTTAACAACAGCTATATATTCTTACATCAGCATCTTTTTGTAAAGTAAGGACCTAATAATAATGACAAGATTGCTTACCGTTATATAAAATGAGGTTGGAATACTTGCGTAAAAAGAAATTTGTTAAAACTTGTAAATGCTATACCAACCTTGAACTGAAAGCGTGTAACAATGTGTTGCGACTACGTTGTTTATAAAGTGATAACAAGAAAAAGCGAAACGGATTCTGTTATTCTTTGTAATTAATTGTTTTTTAAGGTACAGCGGTAAAGTTAAGTGTGTTTCCAATTCGTAGAAAAGACTTAACTTTAGCGAATATCGGAAGTAAAAGGGGATTTTCAAAAATCTGCAACTTTTGCAAATTAAAAATTGATAGTAAACAAATTTTGTAATTTGCACTCTAACATAAAATGTAATTATTGTTTCCTGTTGGAAAACACAAATTGTACATCTTACGACATCACGTTAATTAACTAGGTTTGTAAATTTCCGCATGGTCGTAACTTCCACACAGGTATTGAGAACACGTAACATGCAGACAAAGTAATAACAAGTCTGGTTGGAAGGTATAAAATAAGAAGCTGTAACACCTTCGTCAGAAAAGATTCAAGGACAGTCCATTACCGCAGCAAAATATTCAGGTATGTATAAAAGACAGTATCGATAAAGTTAAATTTGAATTATATCTCAAAAATATATTCAGTTTAAAATACACATAAATGAATATATATATATATATATATATACAGTTTCGTGTAACCGTTCTAAGTAAGTACTTTTTCGTTAATTTCAATAAGTGAGAGGGCATGCATGTAATATTTTTTTTTTTTTTTTTTTAAATTTGGCAAAATAGTCAAAATAATTGTACTTAAGAAAAGATATTTACATAAACAATCACTGTTCTTAATATCAATTGAAGATTTTAATTTTCTGTTTTCAAAGCTATGTAATATGTCATAATAATTTTATATAATTTGGATCCTTAGAATATATTTTGTAGGTCTAAGTATCAAATTGATTTGTCGACAAGTTGAAGCTTAACATTATTGGATAATACAACAAAACCCTTTTGTGACGAACCACAACTACTGTAAAGTGCTACATTAGTTGCGTTCCGTCATATAAAATTAACGCTGTACCTTAACTATATCATATTAAAAAAAAGTGGCATTAAATAATTGCAGTAGTATTTCAATAAATTTGATTGGAGTTTTGTAGAATGTCGGGGGAAATATTGAAATAGACCGCCACATTTTTATTTATTTATATTTAAGTCTTAATATTTAACCACTGCCCTCAACCTAGCATTGACAATCATACCACATCTCCATATTTTATATAGAAAATCTGTAAAAACAAAATCGAAATTATAATTTCAGAATGCAGTTCATAGTTGCAATGTGTGTTTTGTTTGTTTGTGTTTCTGCACAACAAGACTACAGGCAAGGTAAGACAACATAATTGGAAGCTCACCAACATCGTATAAGAAGCTATGCTAAATCCAAGCCTTTTACTTATGTGTTTGACTTGTGGGTTATTTATACATGCGAAAGTACCTCATTTTTTGCAATAAAGTTAAAAATTTGGAAACAATGTTTATTACATTTTATGTAAAATCATCAAATTTTCAAAAACGAAGTATCACCATATTAGAAAAACTCAAACAACTGAAGATTCAAGTACTGGTATAAACACTTACATGTTTAACTTACAACACGTTTTTTTCTTCATCAGATTACAGAAGAAAAAGATCGGGATATGGTAAGATATTCTCATGAAACTGTAAACCTTTCATTGAGAAAATAGAGCAAATGTATTTCATGTAATAGAAACAAAATCACATTTAAATGCTATGTAATGTAAGAAAAGTCAAATGAAGATTGCATTGACTACTCTTCGTTTCACAAAATAAGAAGTTATATTCACATCATGCCTGTTGCCACTTTAAGCACAGACTAAACAAATAAGATCGACTACTTTGGTAAAAAATTGAAAACAACACGTTTAATAATTTCAATGCGTCCGAAGCGCTTTTCTGGATTTACCTTCATCAGGAACGCTCAAAGCCAAACATTTGAAATCCGACGATGTATAAGTACCGAAACCGTTGAAGAGCTATATGACAAAAATACCTCAAATTGATAGCCAAATTCATCTAAAGTCAACTATGCCTGAGGGAGTTGAAACCTTAGTTTCTTAATAATTTCAAAATTTATAAACGGACAATTTTAGAAATTTTTGGTAATATGTAATCAAAGTGAAAACATTATAACAGTTTTTCAATCAGTACAAATGGAATAAAAATGAAAGAAATAAGTTTATGTTTGAAGTTGATAATAATCAGATCCAACAAAACCTATTTAAAAAAAATTGTTGTTACTTAATCTTTATACCAAAGGATTCATATCAAATGTTTAAATACTTTTAACCTGTAGGTAATGGTGATGGTGCTGGATCTGGTCACATCGGAGGTGGAGTTTCTGGTGGAATTGGAGGAGGAGTTTCTGGTGGAGGAGGATTGTCCGGTGGTTTAAGTGGCAAGCTTAGAGGTGGTGTTGGTGGAGGGGTTTCAAGTGGACTTGGAGGTGGTGGAAGTAGCGGACTTACAGGTGGACTTGGAGGAGGAATATCTGGTGGTGTAAGTGGTAGTCAAGGCGGTAGAATACGTGGTGGGTTAGGCGGTGGTGTAAGTGGTAGGCTAGGCGGTGGTGTAAGTGGTAGGCTAGGCGGTGGTGTAAGTGGTGGGTTAGGCGGTGGTGTAAGTGGCGGGGTAGGCGGAAGTGTGGGTGGTGGAGGAAGAGTTGGTGGTGGAAAATATGGAGGAAGTTCTGGAAAATGGGGCGGAAGTTCCGGGAAATGGCACTAAAGACCTGAGCAGGACTTTTAATTAGAAAAATAGTGTATATTTAATAAATTGCTTCTTTGTTTTATTTGCCAGAACATTTTGCAACCCTTTGCAGTTTAATGGTGATAATAATCCTTTACAAAATATTTCATGCAGTAAGAAAATGGCAGAATTATATATTCTTCAGTATAACTGTTTTAATTTGGCTTGTTTTGCACCATTAACTCCACAAGTAGTCACGAAGGTATTCGATTAATCAAATTAAAATTTAAAACATACATATTAAAAGTGATATGATACTTTAAATTAAAAAAAAAACTGAATATATTTTAATGGCTAAGTTTTACTGTAAAACAAGCTTCCGGGATTTTACTGTTAAAGACACTCAAAGTCTTCAGAAATGTACTGCTATTGAATTTTGTCTTCCCGTACTATTATTTCCCGACAGTTTTTCTATACACAGTGACCTTTACCACGAGACCTCTCGATAGAACTTCGCCAGTCGCCAATGATAACACGAAACTCGTTTCATATGACTTTAAGAAAAATTAAAGTGGAATTTCCACAAAAACACAAGTATTTTGAATGAAAATAGTAGAAATTCGGTTTAAAATGTCATTAACAGCGTCAAATGATAGCTTATAGTACGCTGATTCCAAAATATATGGCTTCTATACAATAGTTTTGAATAAGGGAAATAATTTGTTACTTCCGATTTGAAAAGGGTTACTTCCGGTATTATTTAACTGTTTAATTGACACAAATATATGGTTCTATATACTTTTACATTCAAAAAGTACAAAAAAAGCTACTTCCGGTTCACACTGGGTCACTTCCGGTTCCTTTTTCAAGGTCATATGGCTTGCAACTAAATGCAAAAAGTCCCATGGCTTTATCATGTATACATATGAGGTAAAAACAAAGATCAAAATCTAGAACGTCAATTTAACCTATGACCTTGGGCTCAATTTCAAGGTAATCAAACCAAGGACCTCAAATCAAAAGACTCTAGATCTTAATTATATTTGGTTCATGAGTTATATCACCATATGCATATTTTTAAATAAAGAGGGGAGAAAACTCTAATTTGATGTAAGCGCAACCTTTAAACCAATATGTATGTGTTACGACATGTCGCAACTAACAATTAAGTAGAAATATGTTGTCGATATCTTATATCGTGTTTGAAAAGTGGTGAAAATAAGCCAAAACCCAAATTTAGAAATGACCTTGACCTTTGACATTGATCCTGGAGATATAACGAGCAAATTGGTGAAATAATTTTGTCGTAATCTTTAACGGTTGCGAAGGAGATTTGTACACAAGAAAAACCTTGTTTGGGGAGATAACTCTTACAATAAAAAGTGTTCGGCTTAACAGGGTCAGTTTCAAAATCGTAATAACTGTTCGATATCATACGCAAAAAATCTAAGCGACATCTTGCGAAACAAAAAAGCACCGTCAGAAAAAAGTGGAGGAAGAAGAAAAAAAAATAATAATAAAAATAATAATAATAATAATCAGAAGAAGAAGAAGAAAACCAATAGGTCTTTCCACAGAAAAGTGGAAAGACCTAAAAAGGCAGAAAACGTTTCATTTCGTTTTCCAGTAGTGCAAGGGCATCCGTGATCAAGTAGTTGTAAACAAATTTGCAATTTTACATGTCATATATATGTAGATTAACTATTTTCAGTTCATTTCAATGTAATGCGGAGCATACATTTATATATACATTAAAATAATTCATCGAAGGTTAAACATAGGTTTACCAAGGACAACCTACAATAAACATGTAAAAACTCCAAATAAATACTGAAACAATCGCATACATATATTATTATACCTTAAAAACAGTCTATTTCAACTTTTATCTATTTATTAAAACAAAAATTTTTTTGCCTTATTTGCCGTCCTTTTTTCCTGTTGTAACATTACAGAATGAGACTTATCACCGCATTTGTACTGGTGAACAACACGATTGTTGCCACTTGTGAGGCTGTAGTTGTTGACATTCTGGATACCTGATATCAACCTCTATTTTATGTTTAACATATTTACAAAAATGTATTTGCACGAATTGTGTTGTGCATTCTAAAATCTTATCTCAATCCTATAATTAGATTAAATAGCTACTTAAATGTTTCCTTCAACATTCTGGATACCTGATATCAACCTCTATTTTGAGGGGTCCTTTTGCTTTATAGTGTTAAGTTTTCTATTAAGTTTTTGTAGACTATATGCTGTTCATCTTTATTTGCTTATTTTTCATGATATTGCCAGATTTTTTTTTCGACTTTCTATTTTTTGGTTATTTCTTTGGTACATTCTGCCCTTTTTTTATCCTTTCGTTGGTTAAGTGTGCATGTTTAACATATTTACAAAAAAATGTATTTGCACGAATTGTGTTGTGCATTCTAAAATCTTATCTCAATCCTATAATTAGATTAAATAGCTTTAAATGTTTCCCTTCAACAATAGGGTAAACATTCGTTTACTAGTAATATGACTAAAGCTATACTTGTACAGCTGAATGTGATGATTGAGTATAGCGATATAATTTTTGTATGTCTCTTGAGAACAAACTACATAAAGTCTACGTTATACAGATAAAAAAAAAAGTCGACGACAAGATGAGGGGAAAACAATAATATTGATGATACAATCAAAAGCCTCAGCAAGTCTGGTAGCGGTCTCACCGAGGTTAGGTGAAAAATAAAGTTTAAAGTTAAGACACGGGCACATTGAAAGGTTTGTCGTCTGCATTTTCGAATCTATTTCATATTGAACTTGAAATAACTAATACATATAAAATAGCTGCATACATTGTACAGTATATATACCTATCAATCGACAACGAGGACTAAATAGCAACTAAACATTTTGAAATTAAAGATGATGTCAGGAACCTCTTCTGGAGTTGTCACAAGTATTTGTCCTAAAAGAGGGACGAAAGATACCAGAGGGACAGTCAAACTCATAGATCGAAAACAAACTGACAACGCCATGGCCAAAAATAAAAAGACAAACAGACAAATACTAAAGGACGAAGTATAATAAAATACCGAACTCCAAGGAAAATTCAAAATGGGAAGTCCATAAAAACTGACAAAATCAAATGCTATCAATCAACGGAACAAGTGAAAAACAACCGCCATATTCCTGACTTAGTACAGAAAATGGTGTGTTAAATCTGGTTGCATAACTAGCTAGGCCTCCCACTTGAATGACAGTTGTTTATAGTTCCGGTATATTGACAAATTTGGTGAGCAACCTAAACAGACATAAAAGGTTAATGTTAGACCGAATAATCTGTCTCGTGTGTGTTTATATTTGTAATTTGATATTCCTTTTTATCATTTGGACACCAGCAGCCAAAACTATTAACATAACTCAAAGACATACAACAACACAACTGACTAAAAAATTCAAACAAACATACAAATAATTCTAACAAGGACGCCAACAAAAAAGGTGTTAATTTGACAATGACGTCAACAAACAAGTTTTCACATAAATATCCACACGTGTAATGCCTGAAAATGATTAACCTGCTCTAGATTATCTTCTAATAATACTGTTAGGTCAACAGTGAATTGGAAAGATTTTTCGCCCTCCTTTTCCTGTGACATTACATGAAAAACGCAAAGCCTCATTTATCTGGTTACTTGAATAAAACCAAAGTGTGGTATACAATATGTAGGACAAACAGGATGTGAATTTTGTAGACGAACACTGGAAAATTAATACTGCTACCGCAAACCTAAGAAATTCAAAAGTATAATTTACCAACATTTAGAAAAAAATAATCACAATATTAAATTTATAAGATTCCAACCACTCGAAACGATACAGAAAGAAAAAGGGCAATCGCATAAACTATTTGAAGATTCCTGTAAATTATCGAATTGTCTTGGATTGAATGATTACAGACCGCACATCCCTTGGGTCCAAATGACAATGTAATGGGTCAAGGGAACATATCTAAAACTTCTTCTTTTGATATCATGAATATTGTTGATAAATGACAACGTAATTATTGGTCTCTCATGGCAAACGTTTGAAATGAAATCAACGAATTAAATATCGTATGAATTATACACTTGATGATCTATCTTTATTTAAAAACAATGGTAGGTATGGCAAGCCATTTTTATATTTATCCAATTTCAAGATATCTTAGAAAGTATATAAGATATATATCAAATTATATAAGATATCTTGTATTCTATATGAGATATCTTATTTAATTTGAAGTTAATAAGATATCTTATATACTTTAAAAGATATCATATTAACCTTGTAAGATATCTTATTAACTTATAAAGATATCTTTTAAACTAAATAAGATATCTAGTATAGTTCATAAGATATCTTATATCTTTTAGAGATATCTTTTAAACAAGTAATTTATAAGATATCTTTAAAAGTATATAAGATATATTATAGGCAATACAAGATATCCTATATAATTGATTTATAAGATATCTTGTTTAATATATAAGATATCTTATTTAGTTATAAAGATATCTTATTTAGTTATAAAGATATCTTATTTAGTTATGAAGATATCTTATTTAGTTATAAAGATATCTTATTTAGCTATAAAGATATCTTATTTAGTTATAAAGATATCTTAATTAGTTATAAAAATATCTTATTTAGCTATAAAGATATCTCTATTAATTTAAAAGATATCTTATTTTATATAAAAGAAATCTTGTAAAGTATGTAAAATATCTTAATAACTTCAAATAAATAATATATCTAATAATCATGAAACATTACTAAAATTGAGAATGCAAATGAGGAAAGAGACAACAACCCGACCAAAGAGTAGAAAATAGCCCAATGTTTGACCTTATTTGAACTATGGTTTGGAAATCTGGGGCTATCATAAGGCACCAGATATTGAAAGGATTTCTATGTTTTTTTTTTTAAATGTATACTGAAGGTGAAAAAAGAGTCCAGTTAATAATATGGTATATTATGGTATATTATAAACTGGTAAGAATTGCGATGTGTGTAGAACGAGAGTATAGAATGGTAACATATTGGAAGAATTGCGATGTGTGTAGAACGAGAGTATAGAATGGTAACATTTTGGATAAAATTATTATGTACAGATAATTGCATATAAAATGTTATGATGAAAGCTTAGTAGCTCTTATAAAAACAAAACAAATAATAAGCAGAGCTTGTGCTTTAGAATTAAAAATATTTTCGTTAAATATGGCTTCAACTATGTATGGTTAAGTCAAAAAGATAGATATTGTAGATTTTTTCTGAGACAATCAAGGAGGGATTGGTTGATACATCTATATGCAAAGCAAATGCTTTCTTTGAAGTCTGAAATATATGTCAATTATATATATATGTTACAGTGAATTTGTATAATCAGGGATTATGTAGAATCCCTCAAAAATTCAGGGATTATGTAGAATCACTGGTTAGTTTAGGGATTTTATATAATCACTAAAATTTTCAGGGATTATGTATAATCATTAGAAAAACGTCAGGGATTATACAGAATAACTGAAATGATATTGAAATATATAACATATTAAAATGCAAACTTAGTTAAACTTTATATATTAAAATAATAACCTTAATATGTTAAAACGTTAGGCACAATATATCAAAATGATAACCTTGATATATCAAAATTTAAGGCACAATATAGTTATATGATAGACACAAAATTATTAAAATGTTAAACACAATATAATTAAAAGATAAGCACAATGTATAAAGAATAATGGATTTTTTTTTTTTTTTTTTTTTGATAGTAGACTATATCAGCAAGAATATCAAGCGAGCCCGCAAGGGCAAGTTGATGAAGTCAGTATATAAAATTAAATGCCGGTATAAAGTTTATTCTTTTTATCAGATTTTTTGTTAACAATTTTTTTTACTGAGAATATGAAATAAAATGAAAAAATGAAATTTGTCATTAAAACTATTTTTACGAGTACAATCGTTGTGAGAGTTGTCCGGTTGTATAATAGAAACCAAATGTTAAGCACAATATTTTAAAAACAATCATTTATTCTTACAAATTCAATTTTGATGTCATCAACTATTACGCATTTCCCTGCCTTTCTACAGACACATCTATTTAAGTTCACATCTGTTTTTACCACAATATCAACATTTTAAAAAACCTTGTCCGTCAAATTTTACGGCACGTCTAAGAGAAACAGAGTTTTCAGCACACACATCCGAAGGTACCAACAAAGGGAAATCAGCAACCTCGAACTGATTTCTTGTATAAGATCTGATCAGGATTCCATGCTTTATGACCAGGCCTTATCCTTTGTCAGTCTTTTCGTGAATAATGGCCATGATGTTTTGGAATCTCTTTCCTCGAATCACTTGTAGATTTGGTATGAGATATGCATATCTTGCATTTTGTTTTTCCTCTGCAATTTGCATTAACTTTTGAGTATAAGTTTGCTTCAAACCAAACAAGATCTGTCCCTGTACCATGCTTATTTATTAATGACATAATGAGGTTCAACAGTTGAATAGAATATAAATGAAAAAAACTGATCACTTAAGATTTTCATAGAAGATCAGGAATGAAAACTGTTCACTGAAACTTTCAAGGAATAAGAAAAACAAAGAACAAATGATATAATATATTTTTTTTTCATCAAACAAAGGATCTTTGAATTATTGATAATCCCTGAAATCATATTAGGGAATTTGTAGAATAATTATTAAAATGTTCAGTGATTATGTAAAATCACTGGTTATTTTCAGTGAATCTATATAATCACTAATGATTTCAGTGATTCTACATAATCCCTGAAAAATCAGGGATTCCACATAATCGCTGATTATACAAATTCACTGTAACATATCTATATATTTTTGTGCGCATACTTTACAATGTTCATAGACTAGCAAGTGAATTATATTTATTAACCTTATTTTTGTTATATACCCTATTTGTGCACATAATTTGTATATAGAGACTGGACGATATTATAATATTGACAGGAAAGATATATTATGTACTTATTGTAATACAAGTTCCATTGAGGACGACTTTCATTTTTGTATTGGAAGGTTATAAATATGTTGAAATTTGAGGAAAATATACCAAACAATATTATCGGAGATAACCCTCTACTTATAAATTGATAAATTGTTATCTGTACAAAATATTGAAAGAACTAAACAATCCTAAATACCTCAAATTAGCTTAGAAACTACGCTGCTAATTTTGACATTTCTATGTATGTCATTCTCTACGATTGTATGTCTGATATAGTGCATGTATAATTAATTTGTGTAAATCCTATAAGCTGTACTTGCTTTTGGAATAAATCATTATTATAAAGAATACTTTAAAAGATATCTTATTTATCTAAAAGATATCTTATTTATCTATAAAGATATCTTATCTATCTAAAAGATATCTTTTTAATTAAAAGATCTCTAATTTAGTTTATAAGATATCCTATTAAGTTTATAAGATATCTTTAATAGAAAAAACATATAAGATATCTTTCATAGTTATTAAGAGATCTTTTGTATTAATAAGATATCTTATAACCTAAATAAGATATCTTTATAGACTGATTTATAAGATATCTTATTTAATATATAAGATATCTTATTTGATTTATAAGACGTCTTATCTAATTTATAAGATATCTCAATTACTTAATAAGATATCTTATTTAGTTTTAAAGATATCTTGAAAATGGAATAAATATAAAAACGGGCACCAATTATTATGTAAACTGGGTCAAATACCAATCAGTGAATTACATGATATTTTCAAGGAGTGTGACGCAATCTTGAATTTCAGCCCACTCTATGAATATTTGCGTTTAATTACACCCTTTTGCCACCTCTGGGTCCCTATTTTGATAACACAGAACCACCTATTGTTTCGTATACATACAAAAAACCAGCAGAAGTTTAATTTTTAATAATACGTCAGTAACATCAGACGGCAGTGTAGAAAATCATACTCCTCTAACGTGAGACTGTCAATCGTCGAATTTTACATATGATTTCTATGGCCATGTTATCAAGGGGGACCTCAATATCGTTCAAGACCGAAAGGTAAAAAAACATTTGAAAAAAAGACCAAAATATCGTCCTCCATCTAAGATATATTGGAAACAGTGTCGTCAGGCCATAAAAGACGCTCTTTCGTCGTTTTGTAAAAATTAGTGTGAACGGAGAAAATCTGATAAAAAATCTTTTGATTCTTTTTTAAATAAATGTTATTGTATGAATGTTGTTGATATTCGAATATCATATTTCGAAAATTATATATAGATATACTAAATAAATAAATGATTTGGAAAATACGTTGAAGTTATAAAAAGTCATGAGATTTCCGAATGCAATTAGGTTCTATCCTAAACTGGACCCCTGTTGTGTTCACTTATCGCTACACTGACTTCGGTGCGAAGCTATAGATGGAACGGCGGACCAGTTTAGTTCTATCCGGGCACTATGCCTTGGTTCCATCCGGGTCTTTTGTTTCTGAACCTTGGATCTATCCGGGTTCTTTGGTTCGAAACCATGGTAACTGGTTCAACATCCGGGTTGTTTGGTTATAGCAACCCAAATTATTGGTTCTATCCGGGTTCTTTTCTAATGTTCCCGTTTAACTTTGAGAAGATATCTGCAAGTATCCGAATAAAAAGATTAAGTGGGTCAAAGACGCTTAACTTGTTTTATTTTATTATACATTTCATCATCGCAGGAAAAGGAAGCAGTAAGGTAAACATCTTCTCATTTTAATTATTTTGACATTGGAAACTGGACAAAAATATAGAATCAACATAAATATACAGTATATCGAACATTCTTTTCTTTTTAAATCAGTCGTTCTGTCAGTTTCATTTAAGTTAATATTGTTCTAGAAGTTTAAAAAACACCAAATTAGGACATGTCGTTCAATTGACAACTTGCATACATGTATGTATTTGATTGAACGTTTATTTTCAACCTCGACTGAATTTTATTTGATTGGCTTTGAAATAATGTTTAAAACAGTGGAAATAATGTCAGATTTACTAGAAATACATGTGCAGTATATGTAACTAATCGTTCTGTTCAAATAGAATGTTAAAAGACATATAAAAGAGAAAGTGATGAACAATTGAAGCTTAAAAGTTGAACGAAAACTGATAAGCTATAAAATGTAACCAAAAATGAATATGTACAATAAATTTGTAAAATTTGACACTCCTTGTAAAGGGACGCATAATCATGGCTTTATTTGCCCAAAATAAAGAAATCAAAATTGTGTGGGTTGATGCCAGTGCTGGTGGAGGTTAAACCTTGGGTATCACCAGTAGTCAGAACTTTTGTGTTGCCGCCGTAGCGGACGGGGCATAAAGTGTTACCCTGCTCCGTCCGTTCCGTACGTCCAAACAAATAGTTTCCGTTCTCCTAACTTTAGTTTGCCTCAACTAAATGTTATAAGAATTATATGCAATGCTTATTACCACAAAACACAGATCACGTTCGATATTGTGTGGCGTCACTTTTACTGTTCATGAGTTATTAGATATATTAAAATATGCGGTATGAGTGCCAATGAGACAACTCTCCATCCAAGTCACAGTTTGTAAAGAGTAAACCACTATAGTTCTAAGTACGGCCCTCAACACGGAGCCTTAAAAAGGAAATTGTTAAATCTGCCGTTTCCGTTCTCTAACTTTAGTTCGCTTCAACCAAATGATATGAAACTTATTCAAAATGCTTATAATCACAAAACGGTCTTAACTACGTAAATTCTGCATCTATATGTGGAAGTTGACTCAGCGTCCCTAGACACATTCTACATTTATTTAAACAATTGTTTTACTTCCTCTGAATTATACTTCTAAAAGAAGTAATTTGCAAACTTTTTTTCAGGATTTTATGCGTTTGGTAACAGACAGTGATAATCAAGTAACATGTGACCAGTATAACAAAGTATATCACTAGATTGAGCCATCTGTCTTAGTGTATTTTTAAGGTTCTTTGCAATGAGTTCAGTTTATTGTTATGCATATACCTTCTGTATGGATTTTTAAGATATAAAAACAGACCATCAATATCTACATGTACATGAAATGAACTGTAAGGTAAAATGATTGAAACATTTTGCATTATCTATATATAAATCTCTATCACAACTGTCAACTCATGGTACTACTGAAGCAATACATGATTTACATTAATTGTTCATGAAGATTAAAGGATTTAATTTTCATTTGAACCTAACATTCTTGAAAATTGAGAATGGAAATGGAGAATATGTCAAAGAGACACCAACCCGACCAAAGAGCAGAATCTATACAAAATGTGTACTAGTTCAATGAAAATGGACGTCACACCAAACTCTAAAAACATATAAATGAACTAAGAATTAAAAACATACAAGACTAACGAAGGCCAGATGCTCCTGACTTAGGACAGCCGCAAAATAGCAGGGGTTGGGGTTGGGGGGAGGGGGTTAAACATCTTTCTGAGATCTTAACCCTCCCCTATACCTCTAGCCAATGTAGAAGAAATACGCACAGTAAAACTCAGTTTAAAAGAAGTCCGGGTCCGATGTCAGAATAGGTAACAAAAGAAACTAAGCAAAATGACAATGATACATAACTAAACAAGGGCCTGACTACTAGCAGTTACTGACATGCCAGCTCCAGACCTCAATGAATCTGATTGAAAGATTATGTCTTCATCATATAAAAATCAAAACAATCCCTCTCGTTAAGGATTTAGTATCATACCATCATAAAATATTTGAGAAGAACATAACCCGTCTTTGTCTGGCAGACAGCCAAACAAAGGAATCCACAATTAAATACACACAAAATGCTTATTGCAATACACGTATGATGTCAGGTTTACTTAAGAGTACCAAGTACAAATTGCCATTCATTTAAAGATAATATTTATGTAAAAGGACGGAACTCACTAGGCCTGACTTCTAGAATTGAATTGCGTTATTTACTTATTTGCCAAGTCCAAATTTGCGGTAATGACAACACTGCTCTATTCTTATTCCATGATGTAACAAGAGTGCACACGCTGAAATTTGTCGCCTTCTATACTAACCATTGATATCATGTTGATAGTCCTAAATATAAAGCTTTACTACAGCTATCACATAAACTTAATATAATCCAAGAAAATTATGTCAAGGTCACATAAATCTAACGAGAAATACATGTACACCTTACAATCATTCAATACACTAAATATAGTTGACCTATTGATTATAGTTTATAAGAAACAGTCTTAAACAAGAAAAACTTAACATTGACCAATGAACCAGGAAATGAGGTCAAGGTCAGATGAACCATGCCAGACAGACATGTACACCTTAAAATCAAACTATGCATTAAATATAGTTGACCTATTGCTTATAGTATCTTAAGGAACAAACTTAACCATGAAAACTTGACTAATGTACCATGAAAATGAGGTTAAGGTCAGATGATACCTGCCAGACAGACATGTACACCTTACAATCCTTCCATACAACAAATATAGTTGATATATTGCTTTAAGTTAAAGAAAAACAGACCAAAAAAAAAAAAATAACACTGAGAAATAAACCGTGAAAAATTAGGACAAGGTCAAATAAAACCTGTGAGACTGACATGTACATCATAAAATATTTTTATACACCAAATATAGTTGACCAGGTGGATATAGTATTAGAAAAAAAGACCAAAACTCAAAAACTTAACTTTGACCACTGAACCATGAAAATAAGATCAAGGTCAGATGACTTACCAGTTGGACATGTTCACCTTACAATCATTTCATATACCAAATATAGTACACCTACTGCTTATAGTATCTGATATATTGACTTGACTACGAAAACTTAACCTTGTTCACTGATCCATGAAATGAGGTCGATGTCAAATTTCAAGTAGTCATTAAACCATGAAAATGTGGTCAACGACAATTGACATATGACAGACGGAAACTTCGTAACATAAGGCTTCTATATACAAAGTATGAAGCATCCAGGTCTTCTAGTTTCCAAAATATAAAGCTTTTAAGAAGAAAGCTAACGCCGCCGCCGCCGCCGCCGCCGGATCACTATCCCTATGTCGAGCTTTCTGCAACAAAAGTCGCAGGCTCGACAAAAATGAGGTCAAGGACAATGGACATGTGAAAGATGGAAACTTCGTAACATAAGGCATCTATATACAAAGTATGAAACATTCAGATCTTCCACCTTCTAAAATATAAAGCTTTTAAGAAGTTAGTTAACGCCGCCGCCGGATCACTATCCCATGTCGAGCTTTCTGCGACAAAAGTAGCAGGCTCGACAAAAACTACATGCTCCTATTTTCTTCTGCACTTTCCCTCAAGATTCATAATATATAACTTTCTTCAAAAAAAATATGTTTAAACATAATTGATTATGCAACAAATACTATAGTTATGGTGTTAAATTTTTATGCTTCATATTTCCTTTTTGTCTCTCGAAGAAATCTACAATCATGGAACAATGAATTGAATTTATCAATTTATTATAGGTAAAATTATATTAAAAAAAATCTTTTATATAATTTTCACCAAACCATGTGAGTCTAGGCTTATGTGAAAAGTTTCTAGAAACACAATAGAATTTTAGTTTATGCTCCTACAATGTATAAGTTCATCTTGCCCTAAAATAGCCTAATAAAAATTTTGAGTTTGTAGCCAATCCAAATTCAAGACGAAACTATGAAAAAACATAAACAAAGCTTTTCCTCATACGATGTTTCGTATATTTAAACACAATGTAACTGGGATGATCCTACATGATTATTGCAATTTTGAATGCCACACTGAAATAAGATATGACTACAACAGTGGAACATAACAAAGCCATACTAGAAACATATAGCTTCTCTAAAACTATATCGCACAATAAAATCCAAATTGTGCCCCTCGAGTGTTTCTCTACTAACTGTATGTTCTGGTGTGCTCTGATGTGTATCCGACAAGAAACATTTTCACGAGATTGGACCTGGTTATTTAAGGAAAAATATCTGATACAAACAAAAATATAAAAATGTAAGTTGGAGATCACCCTAAAATTGTTGACTTTCATAAATCTTGAACAAAATGAAATCAATGAAAAAAAAAAAATATATATTTATAAATGAATTTTAACCTGATAATTATGAGCTTTCTCAAAGTTTAGCTCTACTTTATTTAACGGAAAAAGCAAATTTATACCTTATTTACTAAAGCTATAAAATAAAAATTATATAAGATTCATAAAGCAATGGAAATCAACATTGTATATTTATATAAACGATAATACTTGTAATTTAGAAATAAATAATAGAGTACATAATACGCCTATTTCTAGAATAAGAAACTTATTGCAAAGCGATTTGTGTTTGTACCGGCCGACAAAGCAGCCAACAATGTGGTGGTGGTATGCCGTAAATACTACACGGAAGTTCTTAAGAATAAAATTTCAAATTCTTCTACATTCAAGTCCGAGCGCTCAACAGAGAGTTATATAGTAAACAATCATATCATAACCTCATCACAGCTTAAGGCCTCTTTTGAACATTTGAAGTTCTCTTCTATATATTGGTTACCTAAACTACCCAAAAAATCCGTAAAATATCGTTTCATCTCGGCCTTTAGTAAGTGTTCTACAACCAATCTTTCAGTGCTTTTAACTATTTCCTAACCGAAATCAAAGAACTATCTCACTATACAATTCCTTGGTTTCGGTAATAAAGTTTATCGACAGGTTGTAGGTATTCATATGGGCACCAATTGTGCCCCTTTAATAGCAGACTTGTTCCTGTACTGTTATGACAGTTTATGAACGAACTCAGAAAAGACCCGTCTCAATTCCATATAATTGAGAAATTCAACAACACTTACTGTTATCTTGATGATATTTATTCGGTAAATAATCAAGACTTTTCTAAATATACTGCCGAAGGAACTTAAATATAAACGGTAACAACTGTCATTTCCTAGATTAAGTTATTTCAGTTTTACACGGGAAACTCTAAACAAAAAATTACGACAAAAGGGACGAATTTTGTTCCCTATTGTTAATTTTCCTTTTTTGGACGGTGATGTTACTTTGGCACCATCTTAAGATGTTTATATATCACAACTCGTTCGTTATGTCCGTGTCCTTTTTGGATTTCAATGAACGTAATCTATGTATTACTGGTTAATTATTAAGTCAGGAATTTGTTTCGTTACCACAAATAACTTTATTAAAACCTTTACTAAATTCATCCATAGATACAAAGATTTGGTTTAGAAGTTTGGCTGTACCTGTAGAAAACTTATTTCAAACGGGATAGCACAATCTAAATTTTACGGAGATGTTGTTTACCGAGCCCGGAAATTTATCTACAATCCGGGTAAACTTATGGATATGGAATTGGATGATCAGGAAAACCAAAGTAGGAATGAAACGAAGACGGATAATGTGGACCTCGAGCTATATGTAACAGATATAGAGAGATCCAGTCTTGATAGAGAGAGAGAGGACAGGAAAAGCCCCATCTATAGACGGAGATCGTCCTCTTTATAGTCTTCTAGCATTTAGTAACCACGATGTTTAATGTTTTGAAACACATATACATCTAGGTGTGACTTTCAGCAAAATTGTAAATGGAATTGTCACATTCGACACCTAGTTAATATCACCCTCAGTCAGCTATCAATGTATCATGAACTGAAATTTACCCTCAGCAATCTCTATACTTTGAGACTAGATTGTAGCCTTCGCGATCAAGGAGATGAAGAAGATTTTATTTTTTTCTTATTATAATATTCATAACCAAAATTGCCAAGATATACATATGGTTGCTAATGACCATTTCTACATGAGACAACTCGACAAATTTACGTAACGTTTCTATGTAACAACTGCATGTACACACTCTTTTTCACCTCCTTAATCAGAATTTGGAACAAACTTACATCCTGTAGTCCGCAAGCTTGCCTCGATTTATAGCTTTAAAAAGGCGAATAGATCTGATCATACCGTTTTTATTTTTGTAAGCGATTCAGGTGGTGTCTGTGGATGGGTAATTGAAAATTCAGTACGTCATTTCCTTGAATGCTCTTCGCATGCATTTGGATGTAAACAGCTGAAAATTAGTCTTAACTTCCAATGGATTTAAAAGTAAAACTTTCCTTCATAGTGACGCTGCTTAGTCTGAAGATGAAAATATTTCCAATCGGTTCAATTGTACATCAAACAAACAAAACGTTTTGACCGGAATTAATTTTTTTATTCGAATTATCTTCTTCCTTCTATTTTTCTTTCAGTTCCTTCATATTGTTAGTTGTCTTTCTTTTTTTTTTTTTTTTTTCTGAAATTTACTTCAGCAGACAACTCCATTAAACAGTATAACAGTTCATTACATTTTCTTTTTATTTTTATTACTATAAACGAGGCAGATAAATAAGCAAATTCTACATGAAGGTTATTCTGGTTTGAACTGGTCGCTGGTCGGGAAGCATCGCTGTCTAAGCAGGGTAATACATCTTTCTGTAGACTGTTACTAGTCTCTTACAGCATGTGATCAATCTGGAAAAAAGGACTTGGAATACTTATATAACGACCAAATGAATAAACGGATGATGATGATGATGGACAGGTGTTTAACGTCCAGTGGCAAATATTACATGCATATCAGGATGAGAACATGTTGCTATGATATATAAATATGTTTTGTCAAAGAACGATACACTTGTTTCATATACTAGCCAACAATGGAACAGTCAGCAGGAAGGCATGGTAGCTCTACCCAGACAGTTTTTAAGTCTTTGCTCTTACTCCTAAATGCCGCATACTTTGCGAAGCAGAAACGAATACTTATTTTCTAATTATCGATTTTTAATCAAACTCATGATCTCCCACACTAGAAGCGAGCACAGTATCACGAGACCACCGAGATGAAAGAAAGAGATATGTGGTACCAGTCAATGAGACAGAAAATCAAACGGCAAAAATAACCAAAATCCATATAGAGGGTTGAATGCAGTCACCCATCAGCAATAGAGTGTCTATATAATATGTCAAACTCTAAATAGTCCCGCGCTTATAAAATTTGCAAACAAATTTAACGAACATAAGACATTCATTGGAAGAAACCCGGCCAACTAAGTTATACAAATATGTTTAAAAATATGGTATATTTGGCCGATTGATCCAGGGCATTGGACATATTAGCCATGATATAACAGAAACCAGCTTCGGGAAAATTTTCTAACACAAATTTGCAGATCTAACATTGTTGGGCTAAATTTCAGGCAAAGTATATATAGATATTAATTACGATGTAAGCTCTGTATACTCATCGGTTATCCGATGGCGAACGTGTCGTTCAGATGTCACATATTAAGAACGTATATAAAATAAACATTGATGTGAGTGCGTGGTAAGTAAAAATATCATCCTTTACAACAAATAAAAACAGCTATCTACTTACCACTATACATCAAGTACATTATTGTTATAACCCTAAATAAAGCCGACGAGGAAAGGCATCACTCGACTAACGAAAGCTATATTTTTTATATAGTCCTATTGGCCGCTCAACACAAAGTGCACGCGGTGTCGCCACCAGGTCGCATAATCAGGGGTTTTTAATCCGCGGAGGATAGAACAAAAACTTGCCAAAGCAAATTTACAGATTTAACATTGTCGGGCTAAATATCAAGCGAAGTATCATAATTTATGGTGTTAAGATCTATCCGATGGAGAACGTCTGTCATCAAGTTGCTACACATTTAGACTTGTATAGGCATTAGTTAATTTAATCTGAAATCTTGCACCTTAGAAAACATACCTCAAATACTATTTAGGCGTGACTATGTGCTTAAACATCCCAAAATGCCAAAAGGTTTAACTCACATACGCAGCCATTTCACAGCGCCTCTATGGCCATAGGCGTGATATCACTAGGGAGACTACCATTGATTATCTTGACCTAAGGAGGGGAAGAATTTTGCGGATCGAATATTTATTTTCATTTGCAGCTACGTATGCTTATTTAAATTTTTTTTTTTTCTGAAACATCTTTTTACAATTTTGACATTTCACATTCATACGCAATTATATCTTACGTTTTATGTTGCAGAATATTCATTTTCCTCCTATCTTGGGCAGAAGTATATATTCAATTTCAGTTATTATCAGGACAGGATCTTCCATTCGTTGATATAGTCTACTGTTTGGTTTTATGGACTTCCACCTTTTAGATTTCTCTTGGAGCTTTAATTTTTTGTTGAAATATTTTTTGACATTATAGTTTTATGAGGTGCAAGATTTCAAGCGTCCACAATGACCTTGCAAGTTCAAATTGCAGGGATCAAATTTGCCCATAAAATGCGTAAAATTTATGACGTCAAAAATCAGCGCACAGTTAAAAAAGTTTGCCTGGTACTGACGAGGCAGACTATATATTAATCAAGCGTTTTAACAAGTAACTGGTTCAGTTTAGACGTAATAAATGTTGAAACTTCTTTAAAAAAAAATTTGGTTTTCAACCATTTGTGACTGTCTCGATTGTGGGGGTCTGCAGTTTTGTATTTTTTTTTTTTTTTTTTTTGCCATTTTTCTTTATTCTTCATCTTTTTGGCCCATTATTCTCTATTCTTTATATTTTAGCACGAGTATTTTCTATTCTTAATTCTTTTTACTTAAATTCGTTTTAGCCCTTTGTTTCCTATTTATTGTCCAATATTCTCTATTCTGCTTTGTTTCATCAAAAAGAATAGCCAACGTAGATACAAGTATCTTGTGTTAAGGACGGATAAATCGTAATTTGTAAAAAATCACTCTGGTTAAAATTAATTTTCTCTGAAACTGACATTATTAAGATGCTTGATTTCTTGATTGACAACATATTTGTTACATTTGTAGGACTTTTTTTCCAACAAACAATCGGCATTCCAATCAGAACCACCTGTGCCCCCTCTTCTTGCCAACTTGTCCCTTTATACATATGAGGCTGACTTAGGAAGAAAGAAAAGAAGTTAGCAATATCCTTAAACTTCACTTTCCGCTATATAGATGATGTTGTCTCACTAAATAATTCAAAATTTGCTGACTATGTTGAACGCATCTATCCCATCGAACTTGAGATATAGGATAGAACATGTACAGTTAAGTCTGCCTCATATCTTGACTTGCATCTAGAAATTGACAATGAAGGTCGGTTGAAAACAAAAATTGACAAAAGAGATGATTTCAACTTCCGAATTGTGAACTTTCCATTTCTATGTAGCAACATTCTAGCAGCGCTTGAATGCGGAGTATATATCTTCCAGTTGATACGATATTCCAGGGCTTGTTTTTCCTATCATGATTTCCTTGATAAAGGGTTTCTGCTGACAAGGAAGCTATTAAACCAAGAGTTCCAAGTGGTGAAGTTGAAATCATCCCTTCGTTAATTTTATGGATGCCATTACGAGTTGGTTGACCGTTATTGAATATCCGTCTACAGATGACAACGGATATTTTACTACAATCTCGTCCCCAATTCCTCGAATGTGACCTACCGAATTAGACTTATCACAGGGAATATACTAATATGAGTAACACGACGGTGGGTGGGGGTTCGTGTTGCTCAGTCTTTAGTTTTCTATGTTGTGGCTGTGTACTGTTGTTTGTCTGTTTGTCTTCCTTTTTTAGCCATGGCGTTGTCTGTTTATTTTCGTCTTTGCATTTGAATGTCTCTTTGGTATCTTTCGCCTCTCTTTTGTAAACCCCATCCGACTCACAGCTATTATCAAACATTATTTATGACAAAATCAGCATCGTCGTTTTGGACGTCTTATTAGTTCTATGTTGATAACTTGTCGATTCTGATTGGATAAAATTCTACGTCAAGATCTCAGACATCCGACTGCTTACATCAAACGTCCTGTGTGTATTTCAATCGCCGTTTTAAAATGAATGGAGAAAAGTCTTTTTGTGATTTATTAAGATAGTTCAACAGTTCATGAATGTACTGACTACAGACAGTTTAAAATTTCTCAGGCACAAACTAATCAGTTGAAAGTTCAATCCATAAAGAGAAACTTCCTGGTTAGATTTAAAACAAAGTCTGTCTCTGTTGCAGCTACAATGCAGCAGATCAACATGATAAAGGAGAACAATGTTGAAATGCGTAGAATCAGATACTTTTTTTCTTTGACGCCTTTATGCTTCAAGAAAGGGTTTTTAAAAATCAAAATCGAAAAAACATACTCACCAGACGTCATGAATATCTGGACTTAATGTTAAAAAGAAACTTAAATATAGTTAAGGTGCTTTCATATAAAAAATAAGACAAACACAATTTGGGTTACGTTGCTGTTTAACAAAATGGATAAATGATTAGTAGATTCTTTTATAAAGATAAATTTTACCATTACGAAGCAATTTTTAATCTTACTAGTAGAAATCAATAAACCTATTTCCTGTTCTACTTAAGAAAAGATAGAAAACAGTCACACCTGCTTTAAAACCGGGGTATTAGGTATGATTTCGACCAAAATAAATATATGATTTTTTTTTTATGTTTCAATCATTTATAAAAGAAATATTATTTCACTATAAGCAGCCAGTTTGGTTCGATTTTGTCAAAATAAGCTTACTGAAAACATCGTTGATGTAATATTGGCTTGTCACAACTTCATTTGAATCGGTATTCATGGAACCTTTGATTTAATATATGTTGGATATGGGTTGCGCATGAGCTTAGCACGTAGAGTGATTGAAACAAATGTCAGCTGAAAAAGTTACACTAGGGAAGGCAGCAGCAGGAAGAACGATTTCGCTGATTGATTCAACCCGCTGAAAAATCAGTGTTATACAAGTTATGAGAAAAGTTTTTACATTTAATTTATATGTTTTTTTATCTATATGTGACCAAAGAGAACTTACGAAATATCGACCTTATAATGTTTCTTACCTGTCAATTTGTATTTTATGTTTACCTGTCTGTTTATATTGATAATTATACTGTGACGGGTCGCATGCCCATCGACAATATACATGTTGTAATTGCAGATATTATCTTCAAATTATCAGTATCTTTTATATATTTAAAAAATGCAAACATTAGAAAAAAGTAAAATAACAAAAATACCGAACTACAAGGAAAATTCAAAACGGAAAGTCTCTTATCAAATGGCAAAATCAAAAGCTCAAACACATCAAACGAATGGAAAACAACTGTCATATTCCTGACTTGGTACAGGCATTTCCTTATGCAGAAAATGGTGGATTAAACCTGGTTTTATAGCTAGCTAAACCTCTCACTTGTATTATCCAAACTATTGTGTTGTCAGTATCATAATATTGGAGTCCTCAAGGGTGACTAAGGAATGGAAATATGGTAACATTAGTCTTCTTCCGACGGGTATTAAAACCCTTTCCAAAGTGGGACATCGGTCTGGCTGTGCAGGATGTATAAGTACACAGCCACATTCGATCAGAATGGGGACGTTAAATCCGGTCTCGTGTATAGAGCATGTCAACGGTTTCTGCACATTAAGAAACCTTGTAATAACTCTTTGGTGGGTTCGTAGGTGGCCTGTTGCTAGGCAAAGTTTCTGTCCCTATCCAATACACCCTCAATTTCCAGTGGCAGTCTAAATTTACCCGACCTTCACCTCGGACGGCCTCTATTGCAGGACCTATTTATTGTATTTATTGTTAATTTGCTCTCGTCATGGACATGCATGAAATATTTGCCCTGGACGTTAATCAAACATCAATCAATCTAAATATTGGAAGTATTGACTTAGTCTTAATGTACTTATCATCAATTGATGTTTTTAGTAAATTGGTACCACATATAAATAAGTATATAATGAATCTTTAACTTCACCTGAGGTGCACCTGGGACAAATTCGGTTTGTCGAAGTTAGAGTTGGTATCTGCTAGATTCATTTTGCAATTTATGAGCAGATATTCTGGTAATACATTTTTCTTTGATAAAAAGTCGTTTAATTGACAGATGATTTTCATAACCAAAATTTCACTTGAATGTTACAAACTTATATAAGTTCGTAGTTGTCCACCTTTATGGCTAGTTGGTGGTTTTTTTCACAATGTAGTATAATATCCCTTGACAATCTGATCAGTGTCATATAATTTTGAATATTTTGATGGTATATGGTTTCTACACCAATCATGTTATGTTTGCCTCATTATCATTAATTCATCCAAACCAAGAAAGCTTTTTTTATTATTCAAATAGTTTTTTAGAACATTCATATGCAGCTTCTAACAAAGGAAACGAGGAACGAAAATTTTCTAAACGATGCAAATATCTCAAAATATGTTTATAACATTGGAAGACGTCACTGCCTTTTGCGTACTTTTTCTATGAACACCGAAAATTAACATATAATTTATAATTATAGTTGTTCACAAACTATCAAAGAGTAAGTTGTGTCTGCTGATATGGTTTCTTTTTTTAGTCGACTTATCATGTCGATCATCTGTGCAGTAAGACTTATGTATTTGTCGTTTCGGTCTATTAATACTTTATTAAAATCTCGTGTAGCATGACTGTCGTCATATATCTATTTATATTTTAACCTTCCTAGTACATGAACATTCATGTGAAATCAGGTAAAATATTCTAAATAATTCAACCAATGTTATAAGCTTTCATTAAATCAAACTCGTAGTTATCTTTGCCGCATACCAATACATACAAACAGTCAAGGAAACAATGTTGCCCGTAAAAATGAGGAAACTTTGCTACATTTTGTAAACATGAGACGTCACATTTTTGAAGACTGACCATGGCAACAGAGACAATATAATAGTATTATGCGTCTCTGGTTGCATTTTAAACAAATGTTCTTACAAAGTGAAACCTACTATTATTGTACAATGCTATGCCCAAATAAATGGTGTCTCGATCGTCTGCATAAATAAAGTTTATATGTGTACCAATCGAGACATTGGTTATATTTACTAATGAAACTACTTGAATAAAGCACGTATTTAATTGGCGAATGATTTCACTGTTATTGCGTGTTCTTGCATATTTTTGGTCTTCGTATCTTAGTAGAAAACAATTCTTGACTGTTATGATGTTTTGGTAAAGAAAGGGTTTATTACTCAAGAGTTGCATCAAATGTACATATTTGTGTCTCAGTCCTATGTCTTTATGGTCGTTGTTTTTTTGTCAGCAGACTTGGCCTAAAAGGTCATGTGACAATTTGTGTCAGTCATCTGTTGTAAACTTTTTCAAAGACCTTGTTTGAAACCACTGGTATAATTTTAACTGAACTTGGGCTAAATGATCCTTAGGGTATATCTAGTATAAAGTTTGGTTTTTAATTCTTTTCCATCAAGAAACATGACCGCCATGCCTAAAAATAGAACATAAGGTTAAAATGATCAGCAGGTCATGGTTTGTCTTCTATTGAATTTTCAGAAAAATCGGCCAATTCATTTTGAATTTACTGCCCCTGAATTGTAAACATTTGAAATTTCCAAGGTTTTGCTTATATCTAAAAAACTAAAGAAGTCAGAGCAAATCTGACATGGATAAAATTTATTAGCAGGTCAAGGTTTATCTCCAGCGGAATTTTCAGAAAAATCAGATTACCCAATTTGGAGTATTTTCCCCTGAAATATCAATTCTTTGCAGACTTCAGTTTTTGTTAATTACTTTGAAAAACAAAACAGATAGACAGAAATTTTGAACAGTAAAAATGACCAGAACAGTAAGATCGACAAATTGGTCAACTTGGCGGAAATAGTCAAATGACCCCTAACAGGAGTTTTCCTTTTTTGCATTTTTTTTTTTTCGGAAACTATACTTGATAGAGGGAATCGTTTTAATTGTAAACATTTTCAATTAATTATAATCTTTAAATAAGTCATCATGGATGAATCGACCCCTTTATATATATTTGCAAAATATTTATGCAAAAACTATAATAGATCAAGAGAAATTGCAAAAGACGAAAGTGTTCAGCAAAATAAGAACTACAAATGGGTCAACTTGGCCGAAATTTTAATTGACCGCTTATTGCCCTGGAAAGTTTGTTTTTCTTTTTTATTTTTTTGCAGAAATTATTATGAATAAATTGAAGTAAGCAAAGATGATCAGCAAAGTTAGATCTACAAATACGTTAACATTGTCAACTGACTCCTTTTATGAGTTATTGCTCCTGAATAACTATTTTTACCCATTTTATATTGCTAAAACAAAGATAGATAAGTGAGCAACAGTATATAGCAAAAAATTACAAATCAGTCATCGTCCGAAATTGTCAATTGACTCCTTTTTGAAGTTATTCCCCTAAATAATGATTTAATGCATTTTTGAATTTGTGTCGAAAATATAGGTCTGGAGTTGGAGAGAAGCTTTTAAAATGAAAGAGATCAACAAAATATGATCTGAAAGAAAATCAACCTCGGCAAAATATTATTCTAGTTATAGGATTTATTGTTATTAAATGACTTTTTTATTTCAAAAACTTTAATAGATAAGCATAAACTGTAAACAGTAAAATATGATCATTAATACAAGACCTACAAGTATGCCAAAAAATAAGATCTAAAAATAAAAAAACATAACTGATTGTAGTAAAGTAAAATAATAAAACCATATGTAGGTGTGCCATTTAGGCTCTTGTGAGCCTCTTTTTTAAATGAATTTTTAGCGGTTTAACAGTGGTCATTTATACGATTTAAAAAAGGAGATATTATTATGAAATGATTTGTTTACTTGGAAACGCAAAAGCCATAGGAAAATGCTTGTCTCATTGAAGGGTGTCATCAAAGTATCTTCGATTTTCATTTATGTTTTCCGGACTATGCTGAAGGCATTTTCATCATTATAGCTACTAATAATGGAGAATCTATTTATTTTTTTTTTTGATGTAGGATTATGCTGCATAAGTGCGTATTGACTCTCTCTTAAAAATACGTGTCAACTACATAATTGAATAAATTTCGTTAGATCTTCCCTATATCCAGTATGTCGGAGTGGCTGCTTACCACTACCACAAGACACGACCCCAAACGGAAAAGGGCTGCACTATAAAATTGGTTTTAGTGCTTAACATAAAGAAAGCTGCAATTTTGATAAAAGAGGGAAAATGGCCCAGATTTAAAACTAGATGATTCTCAAAAAAACGATAATTGTAACTTTTAGTTTCTTTTTTTTTTCTTCTCTTTTTTTGTAAGAGATGACATTTTATAGCTACTGCTAGACGAATGCCAAGTGAAAGTAGAAGCTTGAGTAGCATTCCGATGAGTGATTTTAAAACAAATCCACACGAAATATTCAGCTTGGTGTACTCAACCCCAACGTAATCATCATATAAAAATGCGGAGATGTGGTATGATTGCCAATGAAACAAGTATCCACCAAAGTTAAAATGAAGTAGTAGTAAGCAATTATAAACCACCGTACGGCCTTCAGTAATGAGAAAAACTCATACCGTATAGTCGGCTATAAAAGGCCCCAACATGAAAAATGTAAAACAATTCAAACGACAAAACTTACGGCCTGATTAATAACAAAGCAATTTACGAAAAACAAATGTGACAGACAAGAAACAACGACAAGCACTGTAATATGTGTTCCTGACTTAGGACAGGCACATACAGAATGTGACAGGGTTAAATATGTTTTTGAGCGTTCAACTAACATGAGACAGTTGTGTTACAGCAAACATAAGAACAAACTGTAAAATCGTTGCAATTGACTTAACTCAAAAGATCGACACAGGGCACCAACAAAAACTAACATAAAAACAATAGACACAACGCACCGAAATAAGTACTAACCTTTACTGAAAGCTAGTTCAAAACCAATTACAACTAATAAATAAATCATGTTCTCACAGACTTAACATACTCATAATACCAGCCGGTTTTATTGGTGAAGAAAGTTAATGTACCAGAAGGAAAGCATGCTCTAACCTTCTGTAGACTACAAACAATCCTTGTCAATCGAGATAGAAGTCTAGCACACCTCGCACGAGCGGGATTGGAGCTCACAGCACCAGGCCTCTCAGTCATAATACTTTACTCGGTACTCAGAATACAAAAACTGTTTTCGAAAAACCAAATAAGTATTTTGATTGGTTGATTTCTGAGTACAAGTCCGATAATCATACCCCAAACGTTTATGGAGCAAAAGAGTTGGCAGGCTAGTCATCACTATAAATGAGCTACTTCTACCACTCAGCAGACGCGACCCGTTTCCCCTTGTTTTGATTATTGTTCCTTAACATTTGATACTTCCAGATTTCCAATGTTTTTCCCCCAACGACTCACTGATGAGAACAATTTAATTTCAGTCTAAGATTAAGGTTTTCCTAAACATTAATAACTTTATCAAACTTTTCTGAAATCTAATGAAACTTCTTCATGATCTACAGATAGCATCTAGAGCAAAATTTTGAAAATATTTTTGAATTTCGTATTTTTCTTACAAATAAAATGTTTTGCAGTAAATAGTTAGATACAGTCTGGGGTCAAAAGACTTTTAGACATCTAAAACTTAGTCAATCCTTCGTGAAATTTTATGAAACTTGGGCACAACCCTTTTTTTATGATAAACAGATAACATCTGAAACACAATTTTGAAACGTTATTTTTTTCTTTTCCTTATTGCACTTGATAGTGGTTGTTTTTGCAGTAACATTTAGTACAATATGGTGTTAGAGTTTTTTAATCACTTATAGTTTTCAAACCTTGATGGAATTTTTCGAAACATTAACAGAAGCTTATTCATGATAAAAAAAAATATCATCTGAAGAACATTAACCCCCTACCTGTATTTTACTGAAAATTTGACTTAGTCTTTGACAGTCAACACTACACTTTAGAACTGACGACAGCAATCGCAGGAGAAACACAATGTTCAGCAGAATCCTTTGCAAATGTTTTGTCCTATAATATCCAACATAGGTATACCATAATATGTCATTTGATAATTTTCCGTTTGTGTTATGTGTCGGAATTGTTTTCCCGACATCGATATATTCAATTTAATAAAAAGTGTGAGAAACAAGCAAAATCTTTAAATTATAAACTTGTTTTTAACATGCACATTTGTGTATTATAGAAAAGAATGGATAATGCGTATCCATCCACAACACAACATGACTACAGGCACAGCAACCAAAACAAAAACCACAAAAAAACAAAGTAACAGCGCTTGTATTGCTTTTCTTCGTCTCAAACATGTGATGCCTTCAACACGAAGCAAAACCTCACCTCACTTCAAGTTTAAGACGGCCCTTAGCACCGGTTTAAATCTTCTAGTAAAAGTCAATTTTGAATACTAAATCCCTTTAAATCTTACTACACAGTATTAATTTTCCTCATTATTGAATGTAGTATCGTGACATATGATTGTTCACATCCTTGTCTCGGGTGTCTAAGCTCAATACAAAGCATATCCTAATTTTCATGTTTATTGAAAACTGTGACGAGAGTTTTAAAATGTGACACAAATGTTTTACCAGTGAAGCAAAATTTAGTATACCAATATCAAGATCAGATTTTTTCCCCTATAAGCCTCGTAAATATGCAGTTTTATTTTTGGTTGTTTTTTTTCAACAAAATAGATTTTCTTTTACTTTAACATCAGTTTTAACAACAGCCCAATTAATGTTATATGGCCAACGATACTGCTGGAAAAGACTTGGCGCAGTGACCAGCTCAAACATTTATTTTCAAATACAAAATATCTCAACTGCCTCAAAGTCCAAACCAAAATATAAAGCCTCTATTAACACAAAAGAAACTACTTGGCAGAATACTGCAAGTGTACTGTAAAACAATCTACAAAATAAAAACCGCATATTTAAGATACTTATACAATATGAAAACAAAAATACTTTTAGATAAAATTAAATTTTTAACTATTAAACGTGTGCTGGTTTAGTCACTGCCCAATCCTTAATAACTTAAAACTCGTGCAGTTACCTTATATACTGACCGCCAAACCGAATAACAACAATTGTTACACAACCTATTTTAACTCCGCTTTAACTCGGCAAAACAAAAACCTTGCCGATGTCGGGCGTCCTTTTGGCTGTGCGGGATGTCCAAGTACGCAGCAACGTCCGGTCAGAATGGGGACGTTAATTCCGATGCCTTTTGTAAAAAGAGTTCCACGCTCTCTGCACGATAAGAACCCTTGCAACAACTCTTTTAGAGGTCTGTCGGTGTCATTTCCAATAGTAGTCTAAATTTTTCCGACCTTCATCCCGGACGACTTCTATCACAGAACCTACCGATTATATTCATTGTTAATTTGTTCTCATCCTTACCATGCACGACATGTTTGCAGCAACCAACAATTCATCAATCACCACCATCATTCATGATTCTTGTTATACAGTGAGACAATAAAAAGACTCACGTTTTTCTTTGTTTTGCTTTGTTTTGTTTTTTTTTTATTTTCCAGAGTGAATACAAATATGGCATCATCCAGCACAGTAACATGTGGTGTTTGTGAGTCTCAGCACATACCAACATATGCTGACTACTGGTGCCCTGAATGTGATAGTGGACTGTGTTCCCCATGTCTGAAGCATCACAATGCATCAAAATCCTCACGTAACCATGGTGTTATATCTGTCGACAACTACAAACAATTACCACCGTCGATCACTAATATATCACAACACTGTTCGCATCATGACAGAAAATTCCAGAATTATTGTCCGCAACATGAAAGTCTCTGTTGTCCATTGTGTATTCAGTCCAACCATGCTAACTGTGTTGGAATATTATCGCTAGAGAATGTCATACAAACAGCAAAGACTTCAGACTTGTTGGAAAGTCTTGATCAAAATCTGAAAGATATCAAAACGAATATCGAGAGTTGTTAAAGATCGGAAACAAAATGTTATTGAAATCCAGAAACAAAGCCAGAAATGTCACGATGAAATAAAACAGGTCCGTAATAGAATAAACGAACACCTTGACAACCTAGAACAACGAATACTTCAGGATTTATATGCTGCCGAAAAGAAAGTTAAATCACAAATTGAGGACTTGCTGGGAAAACTTGCTGAAAATGCAGAAAATATTAATTCAATGGAAAATAATATTTCAGCAATCAAAGATTATGCATCAGACCTTCAAACATTTTTAGGGAGTAAAATGATTGAAATAGAAATTAAAAAATATGAAATATTCATGCAGTCTTTATTTGACGATGAAAGTTTGCGGAAGATGGACATAAACTGTAAAATTGAGGACAAATTAACCGACGTAATGTCAAATGTTACTTCACTAGGTACAATATCCATCGAATTGAGCTCTCCATTGGAAGTAATGCAGATTGTGAAAGCAACACAAGCACAGACAATGTCATTGGAACACGTGTCATCTAAAACTATCGATGAGATAACAATTACATTACAAAGTAAATTCGATTTTTTTTTTATACCACTGGATGTTCAATTTCTAGTACAGGAGACATCGTTCTGATAGAGTTCGGCTATCGACGTCTTTTAATTTTAAAGGAAGATGGAACCTTGAAGAGTCGCATACCTCTGTCGACTCCAAACCCAGTAGATTGTGCATGTGTTGATGACAAGACAGTCGCTGTAACATTTGCTGCATCAAAACAATTACAAATCATAAACGTTTTACCTAAAACAATTGAACGCATAATAAATACGGCCGATGATTGTTACGGTTTATGTTATTCAGACGGCTATTTGTTATACTGTGAGTATGGCAGAGGTATTAAGAAAGTAAATATGTCAGACAATTTTTTCGCTCTCGTGCAATGGTTGAAGACGACACCTTGTCCTTGTGGAGTTATGTAACAATATTTAGAGACAATATATTTTATACCAATAGCTTAAATTCCACCGTAACATGCTGCTCATTGACTGGAGAGAAGATTTGGGAATACAAAGACCAATCAGTTCGTTCTTCGAAAGGGATATCTGTAGATAAAGACTTAAACGTTTATATTGCTTCATCTGGTGACGATAGTATAATTGTATTGTCGTCGGATGGAAAACAAGCAAGAAAGGTGCTTGGAAGTGATGACGGAATTAGTAACCCTTTAGGACTAGCAGTTGATTTAAAGAAAGGAAAACTAATAGTTGCGAATCATAATGAACTTGCATTGTATTGCCTAAATTTTTGATTACGTAGTTTATAGCTGCAAAGTAGATGTTGTACAATTATTAGAATATGTCTGAATTCTATGAAAATGACAAACATTAAAGATTATAAATCAAATATAGTTATATCTTTACTAAATTTCATTTCAGATATTTGCTTTATGGCGTTACAACACATTGTGTCCAAAGGCATGCTAATCTAGCGGCTGTGGCGTTAGTTCTGTGCGTGATACTTAATATTTCAGCAGGTTGAATACCTGGATACTTCATATTTTGTATACATATGCTTAATGTAACGAAGTGTCCGCCTGACATGCATGTCAATTCTCCTTTTTTCGTACAGAGACTCTTAAAATCTTTGTTTTTATTTGTTTAGTGATTTTTATACCGCCAATTTATTTACGGTAGTATTGTCATGGTATTATTTTGAACAGGTTTCATGATTTTTGTGAAATTCTTAATTTCAGCAAAAATTGGAAAAGTTCGAATTTTAAAGCAAATTTATTTCAATTTTGGACAGAACAAGACATAAAACTATTTCAAGTTTTATTGAATATTGTTTCAGGCCTTGGCTCCAGATTTCACAAATCGTCAAGGTATAGACACCGTTGGTATCAGACCAATTCCACATGTTATGATTTTGTCTGCGTCTGAAGATATTTTGGTTCGCAGACAATAACTTGAGTATAAGTACATGGATCTCTATGAAATTTTAGCACAAGGTTCTATACCATTAAAGGATGATTGGGATTGTTTTTATGGCTATTGTCCTTGCGGTTTTATAATTAAGGGCCAAAAAAGGTCAGTATTACTGACTGGTTCATGAAAAATAAATTGGTTGGCAGACAATAGCTTTAGTGTAAGTGTATGGATGTGTAAGAAATTTTAGTACATTGTTTCATTCCACAATAGAAGGGTTGTGATTGATTTTAGGGGTTATTGTCTGAGCGGTTTTTTGTCAGGTTGAGTATATGTGTATGGATCTCTATTAGATTTTAACACGAGGTTCCATACCACAATAGGAAGGTTGGTATTTAATTTTGGGGTTATTGTCGTAGCTGTTTAAGAGTACGGGGCCAAAAACAAGCATTTTTCATGTTTCGGGACAATTGATGTATAAGAGTAAAGATTTCTATGAGGTTTTAGCATGATGATCCATACTTCAAAAAGTATTCAGAAAGTAAATATGTCAGACAATAGCTCTCTTGCTTTGGTTAAATACGACACCTTGTCCTCGTGGAGTTATGTAACATCATTTAAAGACAATATATTTTATACCAATAGCTTAAAGTCCACCGTAACATGCTGCTCATTGACTGGAGAGTAGATGTGGGAATACAAAGACCAATCAGTTCATTCTTCGAGAGATATATCTGTAGATAAAGACTCAAATGTGTATATTGCTTCATCTGATAACAATAGTATAATTGTATTGTCGTCGGATGGAAAACAGGCAAGAAAGGTGCTTTGAAGTGATGACGGAATTAGTAACCCTTTAGGACTAACAGTTGATTTAAAGAAATGAAAACTAATAGTTGCGAATCATAATGCACTTGCATTGTCCGGCAATAGCTTTAGTGTAAGTGTATGGATGTGTAAGAAATTTTAGTACAAGGTTCCATTCCACAATAGAAGGGTTGTGATTGATTTTAGGGGTTATTGTCTTAGCGGTTTTGTAATTAGATGCCAGACAGAGGCCAAAACAAATATTTGTCTGGTTTTAAGACAATAACTTGAGTATAAGAGATATTTATTTGGTCAATACTTTAACACAAAGTTCCACCCCACAATAGGAAGTTTGTGATTAATTTTGGGGGTTATTGTCATAGTCGTTAAGGAATTGAGGGCCAAAAAGGGTCTAACAAAAACAATTGTTTGTCAGGTTGAGTATACGTGTATGGATCTCTATTAAATTTTAACACAAGGTTCCATACCACAATAGGAAGGTTGGTATTTATTTTTGGGGTTATTGTCGTAGCTATTTAAGAGTTAGGGGCCAAAAGCAAGCATTTTTCATGTTTCAGGACAATTGGTGTATAAGAGTATAGATTTCTATGAAATTTTACCATAAGGGTCTCCATACTTCAAAAGGAAAATTTGGAATCATTTTTGGAGGGTCATGGCCCATATCGTTTTGTAATTAGGGGTCGAAAAGGGGCAGAAAAAATCTATTTTTCTGGTTTGCAGGCAATAACTTGAGTATAAGTGTATGGATCTATATTCAATTTTAGCACAAGGTTTCATACCACAATAGGAAGGTTGGAGTTTATTTTGGGGGGTTATTATAGTAGCTGTTGAGGAATTAGGGGTCAAAAGGTTAAACCTTAACAAAAACAATTATTTGTCTGGTTCACAGGTAATAACTTGAGTATAACTGTATAAAGCTCTTTTAAATGTAGGCACAAGGTTCCATACCAGAATAGGAAGGTTGAGATTTAATTTTGGGTTTTTTGTTGTAGCTTTTTAATAATTAAGGACCATAAAGGGGTCAAAAACAAGCATTTTTCATGTTTCAGGACACTAGTTTGTGTATTTGAGTATGGATTTATATGAAATAACTACAAGGCTCCATACTTCAAAAGGAAAGTTGGGATTGATTTGTTGGGATTGATTTTAGGGGTCATGGTCCAAACCGTTTAATAATAAGGGACTGAAAAGGAGCCAAAAACCTGATTTGTGGACAATAACTTGAGTATAAGTCTTTTTATTGCTTTTTAATTGTGCCACAAGGTGTTATATCATAAAATAAAGTTTGGAATTGATTTAAGGGGTTATAACCCTATTGGTTTAGTTAAAAGGGGCCAAAACCAATACTTTTTTTAAATTGCTTATTTCTTTAGCAATTTCAATGGGGTTTAATTCAAAAGTCTTGTATTCTTGGGAGTCTTTGATATGCTGAATCTAATTAGGCATTTAGAATTTGGATTTTAGAATCTGTTTTTTGAAATGATCCATATTAAGGTCCAAAGGGTCGAAAATTTAACTTTTTTGATTTCTTAAAAAATTAAATCATTGGTGTTCCTTGATATGCTGAATCTAAATGTGTATTTAGATTTTTTCAATTTTGAGGCCTGTCTTCAAATTGGTCCACATTAAGGTCCAAAGGGTCCAAAATATAACTTTTTATTAAAAAAAAATGAATTCTTGGAGTTCTTTGATATACTGAATTTAAGCGTGTGTTTAGATGTTTGATTCGGGGCATGGTCAGTCCACATTAAGGTCCAAAATTAAACTTTGTTTGATTTAAAAAGAAAAGAATGGTTGGGGTTCTTAATATGCTGAATTTAAGCGTGTATTTAGATTTTTGATTTTTGGCATAGTATTCAAGATGGTCCAAATTAGGGTTCAAATTGAACTTTGTTTGATTTCTTCAAAAATTAAATCGTTGGTGTTCTTTAATGTGTGCAATCTAACAGTGTTTTATTTTTTTTAATTTTGGGCCCGTTTTTCAAACTGGGCCCCATAAAGGTCCAAAGTATCCAAAATAAAACTTAGTTTGATATAAACAAAACATGAAACAATGTGGTTATTTAATATGATGAATCCAACCATGTATTTAGAATTTGAATATTTGACCAAAATTGGTAAACTTCTAATTTTAATATTATTTAAGAACTTATACCACATTCATTCTGTGTCAGAAACTATGCCATTATTACATATTTGCTCAGAATCTAAATTCAAAGATGTTATCGCACAATTAAGAGAAATTCTAAGTTGAGTCGTAGTTGACGATAGATATAACATCATATCTAATTTTAGAGAACTTTTTTTGTGGTTAACATCACTGGTTCATGAAAAATAAATTGGTTCACAGACAATAACGTTAGTATAAGTGTATGGATGTGGAAGAAATTTAAGTACATGGTTCCATACCAATAAAGGAGGGTTGGGATACTAAATTGAGTCATAGTTTAAAATAGATTTGCTGATTCAGATATATTAATTGTGGTGATAAGTGTTTATGCATTGTGTTCTATTAAAAGATTGTTAACATGCTTGAATATACCATTATGGTTGAAAATTCCCATGAAAATTAAAATCGACCTTTGTCCAACTGTTGAAGTGGAAGGTAAGTGAAGTTTTTAAATACAATTGTGCCGTACATTATCTTATGTTAAATCTTGATAAAAAAATTTTTAGATAATCTACCGGTATTTTTATTAAAGAATATATTTTATTACAATACATTGTGTAGCTAAAGTTGTTGACATTGATAGATAAGTTGCAGATATTAGTTTGTGACAAATGAAAGAAATAATATTGGGAACTATTAATTATATATATAAAGTTTGATTACACTTATGTGTTTTCAATAAAGTTTACCTTTTATCAAGATAACACACCATCTGGTATTTGTTAAAATACAATTATAATTGGAGTGACAGATTTATTTGAAAATTTTGTGCTTCCTAAGCGTTGTTGATGATAAGCTCTGTAGGACTTTATAACTATAGTTTGAAATTTACTGTTCATTATTAGATATTAAGAAGATAATTACAGATAAGTTTTATAGATTTTAAATGACATTGTATTAATGATAAATAATATTTTGAATTTATTTTTTTTTTATTTTCTTTGGAAAATTGTTTGAAGAATTGTGTGGTAGATTTGTTTATTATTTTGTATAAACTTATTTTCTGCATGCTATATATATTTTTTTGGTCCCCTATTGATGAAGTCGAAGGGGACTTTAGGCTTGCACCCTGTCCGTCTGTCTGTCCATCCGTCAGTCTGGCAAATCAGTTTTCCACACTTTTTGTCTTCGTGCTTGAAGATATTGATTTGATATTTAGTGTACTGTTTTATCAAGACAAGTTACAGATCAAGTTCGAATTTTGTTCTGGTTTGAAGATTTTGTGCAGAGTTATGGTCCTTGAACTTAGAAAATTCACTCAAATAATCAGTGTTCCGCAATTTTTTATATTTTTGTTTGTCATGCTTGAGGATATTGATTTGATAATTGGTATATAGTTTTATCATGACAAGTTACAGACCAAGTTCAAATTTTTGGTCTGGTCTAATGATTTTGTGCAGAGTTATGGTCCTTGGACTTAGAAAATTCACTCAAATAATCAGTTTTAGAAAATTCACTCAAATAATCAGTTTTCCTAAAAAAAAATGTCCGTCATGCTTAAAGATATTGATTTGACAATTGGTATATAGTTTTATCTTTGTTCCGGTTTGATAATTTTGTGCAGAGTTACACTCAAATGATCAATTTTTCATTTTATTTTTCGTCATGCTTGAAGATATTGACTTGATATTTGTTATATAGTTTACACCATAACAAGTTATAGATCAAGTTAGCATTTTTTTCTAGTACAATGAATTTTTAACCCATATGGGACTACGTATTGCCAGTCAATACTCACAGAATGCTTGTTTTTGTGAAGCAAACTCCTTTAAAATATAAGCTTATATTGTCTATTAATAATTAGATATACGATTAAGAAGATGTGGTATGAGTGCCAATGAGACAACTCTCCATCCCGGTCAAAATAAAAGTAAACCATTATAGGTCAAAGTACGGCCTTCAACACGGAACCTTGGCTCCACCGAACAGCAAGCTATAAAGGGCTTCAAAAATGACTAGTGGAAAACCTTTCAAACAGTCAAATTACGGCCTTCAATACAGGAGCCTTGGCTCCACCGAACAGCAAGCTATAAAGGGCTCCAAAATGACTAGTGTAAAACCATTCAAACAGGAAAACCAACGGTCTAATCAATATAAAAAACGAGAAACACTTATGAACCACATCAACAAACGACAACCACTGAACAACAGAATCCTGACTTAGGACAGATGCAAACAAATGCGGCGTGTTTAAACGTTTTAACAGGCGCCAACCTTCACCCTAACCCTGAAACAATAGTGTAACATCACAATATAAAAGACACACTATAAAATATCAATTGAAATGGCTTAACTCTATCAAAAGACATGAACAAAAACAAGTAAACATACACTGAACGAATAAATTTGATCTATGACACAATGTAAATACAAAATTGATATAACAAAAGGGGGTGAGATGTAAAACAATATCAGAAAGACAACCATAACCTTGGACAAAATGCCGCCAAATAAAATAACGTACACAAGTAAATAAAAATAATTTTGTTGTTTATAGTACGAGAACAGAAGTGAAAATTTATCGTCATACCAAACACTTATCAAACATGTATTTAGATTTTTGATTTTGGGCCCAGTTTTTAAGTTGGTCCAGATCGGCGTCCAAAATTAAACTGTGTTTAATTTCAACATGAATTGGATATATATTTAGGGTTCTTTGAAATGCTGAATCTAAACCTGTGTTTTGATTTTTGGATTTTGTGCTCAGTTTCCAAATTGGTCATCAAAGAGGTCCAAAGGGTCCTAAATTAAACTTTTGTTTGATTTCATCAAAAATTTAATTCTTGGGCTTCGTTGATATGCTGATTCTAACCATGATTAGATTTTGGATATTGGACCATGTAAATGTCCAATTTCAAATTTTTCAGTTTGACCACATTCATTTTGTGTCACAAACCTATGCTGTGTCAAATATTCAATCACAATCCAAATTTATTGCTGTTTTAAGCATAAATGTTGTGTCCATACTTTCCCCAACTGTTCAGGGTTCGACTTCTGCGGTCGTATCAATCTGTGCCAAGCGAAGCATTTTATTCCAGTTATTATGAGAGAAAAAGATGAATAAATTCGGTATATAGAAGCATTACAAACGGTTAACATGCCCCGGTAAACATGCCCATCAGACAGTTTACTCTTCACCTTGACTTCTTTCATTGATAAGTCATCAGTGATGAACACAGAATGTTTGTGATAAGGTCCGTTTCACAAATATAATACGCAGTAGTGCAACTATGTATATGTAAGAGAGTGATAATCCCTTTCTTCGTGATTAAGTACGAGCGTTAGCGAGTACTTATCATGAAGTAAGGGATTATCATTCTCTTACAAACTTAGAATATTGTAAAGTGCTCAAGGCTCAAATGATCTCTTGATTGGTTGTATTAAAAAATTAGGTTCATTGTCAGTACAATGTTTATAATTAATTACATGACTTCTTTTTTAGTCATTAATGGATTAGTTTTAGTGATGTCAGGACTTTCTTATAATTTTGGAAATATTAAAAAATAAAATGCGTTATAGACAATGGGTGCCCTGTTCATTGATAATTTTCTATGTTTTCTATGTATTGTGTGCGATTTTGTCCCATGTACATTTACTCCATATCCTTTCATTTTCTAGTGACACAACAGTACAAAGAAAAGGTAGGAATTGTATATGTTTCCTGATTGTGAGTATGAATGTAAATCATGTAATATTTTAGTGAGGAATTATCTTTTTTTTATTGACAGTTTAAATCAATAAATACATTTGAGTTACAATTAATTTTATATCACAGCCAATATTCTGGTTCTGCTTTTAAATCAAAAACTATTTCATTATGTCAAGGGAATGTTTAAATAAATGACTTTAAAAGTTTTAAATATATTCAAAACTTAAATTAAATTCCTGTTTTATTTTATTTCATCGGAACATTGGAAATAACTATTCTTCCTAACCGCTGGTTCAGTAATCACAGTTTTGGAAAGCTTAAGATTTAGATTATTTTTGATTTTAAAATGTTTTTTTTTTCTTCTGCTTTGATATTGTTTAATTTTTTAGTAATTTGAAATGATTTATATTTTCATAATGATATTAAAGTACCAATTTTACTTCACAAATAAACTTTTAGTCAGTTTTTATCACTGTATGATAAATCCTTTCAATCTGATAAATGTGCTTCAGGGCAGTTGTAACTCATTCATAGAAACTCTTTGTTTTGAACTGTAAGTAGGCCTAAACAATAGGATAATCCTTTACTAAGAACATGATTTACATTCATTCTTCACAATTAAGAAACACCAAATCCTACAATTGCATTGATCGAGAGCACTTTGCTATATTCTAATATTGGTGTATGTAATGATTTTAAGATGTACATGTGCGTCTGGTAGGTTCATCTAACCTTGACCTCATCTTCATAGACCAATAATCAATTTAAAGTTTTTATTTGTAAATTAGCTTTAACAAAACGATTACTCACTTCTTGGCAGCTAGTCTCGCAGACTGACAGCTTTTTGTTAAAATCGCTCGCCTGGTTTTCTAATGTTCTAACCCTAGTTGAGACAGTTACGAATACTTGTTTCAAACCATCATGACGCTTCTCCATACTAGTTTCCATGCGTTTAATTGTATAGTCGATACCAGTAACTATTTCCAAACTTTCTCAAATGTTTACCAATGCGCCAATGAGTTAAGGCAGCGTCAACAATTCTTCGGCACTCCTAATTAACCTCGACATATCGCTCAACGACATTATTTAGCTTTGAGTGGTTGTTCTTATAAGCGAAGAGGTAAAATTTACTACACACAGCTGATTTAAATATGGGTCCAAAGTCCAATTTTATTCAACGCCGAATGAACAGTTTTCGGTATATACTGACTGTTTATCCCCCAAGGTGTGCAAGACTAGTCTCAGTGAAATTAAGTTTCAATGTTATTACAAGACTACTAACATGGGTTCTTGAAATTCAGACAATTAGCTTAAAAAGTATAATAGAATGAATTTCATAGCAGTGAACTATTAGATTCTGTTTCAGTTCTTCCTGTCCAAGTTAACACAAAAACTTTGCTTTTTGGATCAACGGTACTCTCAGATGAGCAAAATAGTCTTTTATTTAGTTTGGTGCAGAAAAATATTATTAAAAGTAAACGTTTTAACCCTTGATGTTAATGCTTCATCATTCAATAGGAATCCAAGCATTTCACACTGTATACATTACAATAATTCATGTTTATTTATTCATTTTTTTTTTTTTAAAATTTCTCATTTTTTTTTCTTCTTCTTCTTTCACCTTTTTCATAAAAAGGTGGGGGCTAGGATGAAATTTGAAAAAAATAGGCAGGACAGGAGTTTTGAGTAAAAAAAGGTAAGATGAGCAACTTGGTAAAAACAAAAAGGCAGGATGACAATTTGTGTAAAAAAATTCAGAATAAACTAGAAAAAAAAGGCAGGACCAAATAGAGTAAAAAATAAAAAGGCAGGATAGAGATTACAACCCCCATAAAAATCAAATGGTAGCTCCCAAAATAATACATGTCCGTACAAGGAAATGTGTCCGACCTGTTAAATGCAGCTGTTCTGTTGATTTGAAAAACGATTGGACGGATCACAGAGATTTGATGTAGAATTGTACTTATTTTTTTAAACTTTTGTTTCAATATCCATCCATGAATTAAATATGTTCACAATACCTTTTATATTAGAATAATTAAACGAGTGCACCCAGTTTAAAGGTTAGTATTACACTGCTACTGTTATGTTGACATAATAACCTGTACATTATCTCGTGTTACAGTTGACCAGTTTAGTCTTGTGCACATGATTTATTATTCCAAAATAGATGTATTGTGAACATATCATTAAATTCATTGATATATATCGAAACACAGAAACCGAAACAAAAGTTAGTACAATTTCAAATTGTAAGGGGGCGACCATTCCTGATTCAGTTAAAATAAGGGAGGGGTGGCTATGCAAGAGGCTTTTAAAATCAGCATGAATAGAATTGCAAATAAACGTTTATGCAGAATTGTCTCAAATATGTGTCCTCAAGTAACAAAAAAAGATAGTTGAGTAAGACCAAATTCATTGAAATTACCTGCTTAATTTGTAGTTAAAGAATATAGATCCTGTAACTTTTGTTATACATGTTCAGGTATAACAAAATCTAAAACATATCAAATTGAATGTTTCTACAAAAGCTACTCAGACTTCAAGCAACGTAAATTTTGCACATAAGACCGGATTCACATTCTTCTTGATATTTAAACGAGTTATTTTTTGATAGAATGATATTTAAATGTTCGCGAAAATCTGATCGTTGGAGTCTTCGATGGGAATTCAGATTTGTTCCGTGCAAAAAATTATACAGCCCAGAGGACTAAAATGATTTTTTATGATTGTCTGGGGTTCTTATTACCAACAAAAATAATCTTAGTATGAAATTGATCGTAGGTTACTCTACATCAACTCGTACGAACAAATGTTTTCTTATTTTTTTAAGGAGCCACAGAACGTTTGTGCAAGATAAAACATAACGGTTTTTTTCTCGATTACTTGGTGATATCACCTCTGAATATATACTCATTCTGTCAAAAGAAACTTTTTGTTGTGAGTATATAAAAATATTCAAAACAAATTTCTATAAACTTTCATACAAAAACTTTTATTTTATGAATGGACATGTGTAAAGGTAGTAATTACGTATATCCCCATTGAGAGGCCCATGACATGCGTGAAGTCTTTATTGTCGACAGCCAGTGATACACACGATTACATTTAATTACCATGTGATTTTACTTCAATTCAATTCAATTCAAAGTTTTATTGACATATAAACTTTACAGTTTGTGACATATAACAACAACAAAAACAAATGAAGACAATAACTAAGTAATTCAATATATATATACAAATTCAGGTAAATATTAAAGGGTCCCCTGTCCTCAGTTCCATTGACTTTTTTATAAAGGATCCTAGTTTATTCTGACACTTGTGTTGGTGTTGATGGGTTAAGTATATATATAACTTTGTCATTGTCAGTGAGATTAGCAAATGAATTATTTTCTATGTTAATGCAATTAAAATATGCTAATGTAATATTTGAATTGTGAGAACAATTTATTAAGAAATGTTTCTCATCATCTAGTACTTTGCATTTTTTGCAAAGTCTCTCTTCGCGAGGAATTTTAAAATGCCTTCCTTTTTCAATTAATAATGAATGATCACTGATTCTAAGTTTTGTAATTAATTTTCTAAATTCAAAGTTTGAGTTAGAGAGGTAAGGTTTTATCAATATAGATTTGGATCAAGTCCTTTATAAAAATTTAATTTACTTTTATCATCAATAGATCTCAACTTATCCATCAACAGGTTGTTGTAGTATGAGTTTATTTGGGGTTTAATATAGTTTTAATGTTTTTAATTGTTTTAAATTATCACAGGTTTTAGTCTATCTATATCAATGTTAGATTCAGAAAGAATATCTTTTGCAAAAGTGAACCATGAATAGGACCCACTAGAATCCAAAGTTTTAGTTAATTGAAAAGATTCATGTAATAAGGATTCAAATTTGAGGTGAAAAGCCTTGCTAAATACATAATAGTTTGGGTTTTATATGACATTCAATAGGCAGTCTTCCCAATTCATTCCTTGTACCAAAATTGAGGCGCTCTTGTTAGTGTAAGGGTAAACTTGCAATAACCAAGATGCAAGTTTTCTATTGAGTCTTGTCAATAAAATTAAATGGGTCCACATTTTTCCAGAAACAAAAGCTCTTTTTAGCTTTGAAATATGTTATATATGAGTCTAAATATGTTATTTCAGAATTATAAGTCAATATAGGTCTCACTAAGGTGTCAAATAAGTTATTTGACACTCTGATAGGAAGGCTGCCAAGAGAATTAGTATATGTTTTAATAGAAAACAAAACCTTTTTTGCCTTTTTTGTTAATTCAGCTGTACTATGACTGAGATTACCATTTGATTTAATCAGCAGACCTAAGTAAGGATATTCTAAAACATTCTCTATTTTTTGTTTTATATACAAGTATAGATGTTTCAGGCTTTTGCTTTGTTGTTGAAAAGACCATACTTTTGTTTTATTTATGTGTAGAGAAAGCTGCCAGTTTTCACAGAACATGGAAACTTTATTTAGACTATTTTGGAGACCCTCCTAAGATTCTGAGAGTAAAAGCAGATCATCAGCAAACAGGAGGGAACATAGTTTACTATTTATAAGCTCCAATGGACTTGAGTTGTCATCTTCCAAGCCTTTTAATAGTGATATCATTTATAAAAATATTGAACAAAGTAGGACTTAATGAGTCCCCTTGTTTCACACCTCTAGTAATGTCAAAATAATCAGAAATGTGATCTTTATACTTTAAAGAGGATTTTGTATTTAAATATTGTTGTTTTATTACTCTGTAAAAGACTTTCCTACTCCTATTTTGCATAATTTATATAGAAGGGCTGTCCTCCATACAGAGTCAAATGCCTTTCTTAGGTCAATGAAGCATGCATAAATTTTTTTGTTATTTTTGTGTATATATTTATGAATTAAAGATTTTAATATGAAAATACTGTCAGCAGTTCTGTGGTTTTCTCTGAAGCCAAATTGACAGTTATTCAGCTGTTTATCCACAACTGTGATTGGTCTATTATTGAGTACAGCATTGAATATTTTAGGTAGATTACTGATTAAAGATATACCGCTGTAATTATTGGGATCAGATGTGTCTATAGATATAGGAAGATGTGGTGTGAGTGCCAATGAGACAACTCTCCATCCAAATAACAATTTATAAAAGTAAACCATTATAGGTCAATGTACGGCCTTCAACACGGAGCCTTGGCTCACACCGAACAACAAGCTATAAAGGGCCCCAAAAGTACTAGTGTAAAACCATTCAAACGGTAAAACCAACGGTCTAGTATATATAAAAAAACGAGAAACGAGAAACACGTATAAATTACATAAACAAACGACAACTACTGTACATCAGATTCCTGACTTAGGACAGGTGCAAACATTTGCAGCGGGATTAAACGTTTTAATGGTACCAAACCTTCTCCCTTTTTCTGAAACAATAGTATAACATCACAACATAGAAAACACACGATAAAACATCAATTGGAAGGCTTAACTCAATCAAAACGTAAATTAACACACTATGAACGAATAAATTCGATCTGTGATACATGAAAGTAAATACATAGTTAATAAAATATTAGGGACAAACATTCAAGGCCAAAAGCAAACAAACAAGTCCAAATAAAGCCATGGCAAAACACTACTGCGAAATATTAAACCCTTAGAAAATAATCACTTTTGAAAAAACCGGTTTTCATAATATATACAGGTAAATGAAAAATAACTTTGTCGTTTTAGGTATACTTTTTCTGTCTATATAAAATCTTCCAATAATTAGGAATACCAAGAAAGGTCTCCCTTCTTATGAAGTGCGATTATATACGAGTCCTTCCATGATTTTGGGTATATACCCTTTTTTAGAATTAAATTAAATATTTTAACAATTGACTTAATTATCACTTGATTTGAGGTTTTAATTATTTCATTTGTACTTTTAACCATGTGTTCAATGTTCACGCTGTTATGAAATTCATTCTATTCTTCAGTGTTACTATCCAAAATCCATATTTTGATGGGAAAGAAACAACACTTCATTTTCTTTCTAATCACGTGATAGATTAACGAGAGACGAGAAGTCGACGTGTCGTAGGACGCAGACTTCAAAAAGAAAGGAAATGAAACTTGCTGCATTATCCTTTAACATCACTTTAAATATTTGATTCTTTCTCTGAATAAGTTTGGTGAACATGCTAAATGCATCTCGGACTTTGAACAAAAAATATATTATACCACACATATATAACAGTTAGGTCTGCATTACTTTGACTTACACCTAGTAAATTGACGTACAGAACAGTTGAGAACAAAAATCTACGACAAAACAGATGATTTAAAAAATTTTCATCTTTTTACATTGAAAAATTATTTAGGCACCTGCATATGGAGATATATTCTGCGACTTGGTTTTCGTATTCTTATATTCGTGATCGAGAATAGCTACTTCCAATGGTTTTTTTTTACTGACGTCATCGTGATTGATTAGTCGGAGTGGAATATTTGTCTCGCATATAGCCATGGATGTTAAGTAGCCACAACCCTTTGTTCTTTTCCATTTTATGGCATTGCCGAATGATATTTGGTACCGGGATTTAATTGACTTGAGGAACATGACGGGTGCCATTAGTGGATCAGGATCCGTACCTATGCATCTGCTTGAGTCTCGGTTTCTTTTGTTTGTGAAGAGAAATCTTCTTCTTTCTTGTACTGCTTGGTCGATAACTATTTGTCTGTTCCACGTCGTTTATTTTAGGACATGGTGTTGTCTGTTTTTTTTTTTTTTTTTTTTTTTGATTTTGTTATGGTTTTCTATTGTCCTTCGGTACTTCTCTACAACTTAACTTCAATAAACAGTTATCATTCAAACCTTTATTTCAAAAAGACAACTACGAATCTTCCATAAAACGAAAAATGTCTTCATTATAATAAAGTCCTTGCTTTTTTAAATTGAAGACATTATTTTATAGGAAGATATGTCGACAAAACGTCACAGGCAAATACTGTGCTTCGGGAATTAATACATTTTAAAGTCATATGAAACTTCAAATTAAAAAAAAATGATGCAATATGTTGTTTTTTTTTTAATAACTAAATGGCTAGTTTTTGTTATAAAACTTATGTACATATACTTGTTTCTGAAGAAAATTCTTTAATTTGTCCAAATTTAGAAGAAAATTACTTTTTTTTTTAATTTTTGGCTTCCCAGACAATAACTCCTCGACATGTTTTCCGTATGCAGAAACCTCAGCATGACCTTTCTCGTAAAAAACCGGTGCTCGCAATACGGAAGTGCGAAGGGAAAACCAACGTGGCAGAGAGAGTCAACAAACGTAAACATCGCTCCGTCATCGAAATAAACTATTATCTTATTGTACATGTTATACACGTGCTTACCTCAATATCCATGCTTTTTTGTTGATAGTTTACAAAGGTGACAATCGGTACACTTCGGCTTCAAAACACGACAATTAATAAGTTGCCATATTTTCACAGTGAAATATTTTTTTGACGATTATACGATATGGATGCGTAAAAAATGATAAAATTGTGCACAGAAGACTAAGTTTATGATATATGCATTTATCATATATTTAATACAAAATACAGCAATTTTGTATATCTAATAAAGGTTCTTTTTTCCAGTCTGTATCACCTACCCTGTATCGCATACCCCGTATCGCATAGCTAAACCCGTATCGCATACCCCGTATCGCATAGCAAAACCCGTATCGCATACCTGGCGTGACGTCATAATTCGAATGACGTCAACGTTTGACCTATGACGTCCAGTTGCTGTATTTCCTGGCATAGGAAAAAAATGAGTTCCCACTAAAAAAATGTCCTATCATTTCAACTAAAATCGATATTTTTCCAAAAATTATTACCAAGTAACTTTACGATCGATTTTTATTAAAAAAAAGACACAATAAGATGTAGAAATATCTGAAGTTTTATTGTTTATTTGGTCATAATTTTCGTGAAGTTTGTTTTCATTGCCTGATGAATTAAACACAAATGCAAATTTCTACGATTTTAGTTTGGTTAGAATAGATAGCAAACTTTTTAAGAAATATTTTTCTTGCTGTTCACCTCGTCAGAAAATTAAAATGATCATGAATAATATCATCGCCAAATAAACAATAAAACTTTAAACATTTCTACATCTTATGATATTTATTTGATAAATATTAATTTTAGTTGAAATAATAGGACAGTATCGTTAGTGGATGCATTTTAATACATGGTCTTTAACGTATATTGAGAATGTAATAAGGTTATAGGGGACATTACGATGTGGATATTAAGCAAATAAGGAAGTCTATAAAAAAAAAACAAGTCAGCTGGAAAAATACAGGAAAATCATAATGTTCTTTTCTAGCTTATAATTTCGGACGATTTAAAAAAAATGGATATCCCATGAATCTGATTCTATTAAAATATATGATAAACAGAATACATACATGGCAAAATCAGATCGCATGCTGTATCACCACTCGACCAATATCAGCCCTCGGGACCTTCGGCCCTCGGGACTGATATTGGTTTCTCGTGGTGATACAGCATGCGATACGGATTTTGCCATGTATTATTCTATATGTATTGGTTCAAGAATTTGATTAACATTATTTTTCACCTTCACTCGTTTCATATGACTTTAAATACAACATAAAAACTGATTAAAATTCCTGAAATCAGTATTTTGTCATGGATGATTTATTGCAAGAGTGTTACCAGACAAAAGGGAAAAACGATAAATATCCAGAGAAAAAAAAAGACATGACAAACAATTTTAAAACAGAAATTATGGTTACAAGTGTATATATGGTTTTACACTAGTAATTTTGGGGCCCTTTATAGCTTGTTGTTCGGTGTGAGCCAAGGCTCCGTGTTGAAGGCCGTACATTGACCTATAATGGTTTACTTTTATAAATTGTTATTTGGATGGAGAGTTGTCTCATTGGCACTCACACCACATCTTCCTATATCTACTAATAATTGAAATGTATGCTTTTTGTTTAATATTGAAAATAATATTGAGAATAGAAATGGGGAATGTGTCAAAGAGACAACAACTCGACCAATGGGCAGAAAACAGCCGAACGCCACAAATGGGTCTTCAACACAGCGAGAAAATCCCGCATCCGGAGGCGGGCTTCAGCTGGCCCCTAAACAAAATGTATACTAGTGCAGTGAAAATGGACGTTACACTAAACTCCAAAACATATAAATGAACTAAAATTAAAAAACATACAAGACTAAAAAAAAAAGGCCAGAGGCTCCTGACTTGGGACAGGAGCAAAAATGCGGCGGGGTTAAACATGTTTTGTGAGATCTCAACCCTCCCCCTATACCGCTAGCCAATGTAGAATAAACGAACACACAGTAATACGCACAGTAAAATTCAGTTTAAAAGAAGTCCGAGTCCGATGTCAGAATACTAAGCAAAATGACAATGACACATAAATAACAAAGGACTACTAGCAGTTATTGACATGCCAGCTCCAGACCTCAATTAAACCGATTGAAAGATTATGTCTTCATCATATGAAAATCAAACACAATACCTCCCGTTAGGGGTTTAGTATCATAACATCATAAAATATATGAGAACAAAACCCGTATCATGCCAACAACTGGTTCTAGAATAAAGGTGTTTATTTCCAATGCAAAGACCCTATGAACGAATCAATATTAATATTTCTAGATTCCAGACAATAACTTGTGTTTAGGTGTATGGATCTATCTTAAATTGTACTACAAGGTTCCATACAACAAAGGGAAGGCTGGGATTGAGCCTGGGGGTAATTACTCCAAAGGGGAGGGAGGTGGTCAAAAAGTCTAGGGTTTTTTTTAAATTTTTTTGGAGGTTCATATTTTTTTTTTTTTTAATTTTTGAAATTTCAAATAATTGCACAGTATTGCGCAATAGCAAGCAATCTTCAATTGCACAGTATTGCGCAATAGCAAGAAATCTTCAACTGCACAGTATTGCGCATTAGCAAGAAATCTTCAATTGCACAGTATTGCGCATTAGCAAGAAATCTTCAATTGCACAGTATTGTGCTATTGCGCAACAAAGCAGTATTGCACAATAGCAAGAAATCTTCAATTGCACAGTATTGCGCAATAGCAAAGTATTCCACAATAGCACAGTATTGCGCAATAGCAAAGTATTGCACAATAGCACAGTATTGCGCAATAGCAAGAAATCTCAATTGCACAGTATTAGCAATAGCACAGTATTGCAAAATAGCAAGAAATCTTCAATTGCACAGTATTACGCAATAGCAGGAAATCTTCAATTGCACAGTATTGCGCAACAACCCATTATTGTGCTATTCCGCAATAGCAAGAAATCTTCAATTGTACAGTATTGCGCAATAGCAAGAAATCTTCAATTGCACAGTATTGCGCAATAGCAAGAAATCTTCAATTGCACAGTATTGCACAATAGCAAGAAATCTTTAATTGCACAGTATTGCGAAATAGCACAATATTGCACAACAACACTGAATTGCGCAATAGCACAGTATTGCGCAATAGCAAGACATCTTCAGTTGCACAATATTGCGCAATAGCACAGTATTGCACAATAGCACATTATTGCGCAATAGCACGAAATCTTCAATTGCACTGTATTGCGTAAAAACAAGAAATCTTCAATTGCACAGTACTGCGCAATAGCTAGAAATCTTCAATTGCACAGTATTGCGCAATAGCAAGAAATCTTCAATTGCGCAGTATTGCGCAATAGCAAGAAATCTTCAATTGCACAGTATTGCGCAATAGCAAGAAATCTTCAATTGCATAGTATTGCGCAATAGCACAGTATTGCGCAACAACACAGTATTGCACAATAGCAAGATATCTTCAATTGCACAGTATTGCGCAATAGCAAGAAATCTTCAATTAAAAATAAATACAAATCTCTTAACCAATTTCAATGGGATTAATTTAAAGTCTTTAATTTTGGGGGGTTCTAACCTTGTATTACTTTTTTGGATACTGGGCCCCATTTTTAAAATTGGTCTATATTGAGGTCAAAAGGGTCCAAAATTAAACTTTGTTTGATTTCATCAAAATTTGAATTATTGCGGCTGTATGATATGCTGAATCTTATTGTGCATTTAGATTTTTTATTTTGGGCCCTATTTTCAAATTAGTTCATATTAAGGGTTGAAGGGTCCAAAATGAAACTTTGTTTGATTTCAACTAAAATTAAATTTTTGTTTTTTTTATATGCTGAATCTAACCATGTTGTTAGATTTTGGATATCAGCCCATTCTAGGTAAATTAAATGTCCCATTTCAAAATTTTAAGATCTTTGACCACATTTATTTTGTGTAAGAAACCTATATTATGTAAAAAAAATTGATCACGATCCAAATTCAGACAGTATCAAGCTTGAATATTGTGTCCAAACTTGCCCCAACTGTTCAGGGTTTGACCTCTGCGGTCGTATCAGGCTGCGCTCAGCGAAGCATTTTATTTAAACATGCTTCGTCTAAAACTTAACACAACTTAACACAACTGTATACCAGGCTACAGAAAATACATTACTGAGTTGTATACTTTGTTCCCGAGGATATCACCAGCCTTGTAGTCAGCACCTCTGTTTTGACATAAATTATCATTGATATGGTAATTTCTATAAATAAAATATTTACAAAATTTCTAAATTATTCGAAATACTGAGAATTTTCTAACCCAGGAATAGATAACCTTGGCTGTATTAGGCCAAACTTTTCGGAATTTTGGGTTCTCAGCGCTCTTCAATTTCGTTATTATTTGGCCTTTGAACTTTTTGGATTCGAGTGTCACTGATGAGTTTTTATTAGACAAAACGCGCGTCTGACGTACAAAATTATTAGTCTGGTATCGTAGATGAGTTTTTTTACAACCACTGGGTCGATGTCACTGCTGTTGGAGGTTTCCACCCAGAGGGTTTCACGTGCCCAGTAGTGTGATAGCGATAATTTATGTAAATTGTGCATCATCATTTGGAACTATTTAAAAAGATTGTTTTTCTTAAATCTGATATTTTTGGACTTTCAATGACAAACTATTCAGTCTTAAATTGTCATTATATTGTTTAAGTAATTTTATAATATCGAAATCATTTTATTTGCTATATTTGTACGTCAAAGTAATTTCATTATGATGTAGCTATTTTTCTTTATAGAGCTTTTGTGTTATAAGTAACATGTCAGTATATTTTCTCAAAGTCGGAAATTTGTTTCAAGATAATACTTTTAATAAATAATGGATAAAGTCACAGCTTTACATAATTCTTAAGTTTTCTTATGTAAAGAATAATTAATACTTTATAGTCATTTCAATTACCGCTATTTAGCCTAAAGCTAAAGCGACAGATTTTTGTTCTATATATTCTTTTGTTAATCCGTTAAGTGCTAATTGTATTACTTCATTGTCATTCGGTAATTTCATTTCTATCGTGAAAATTGTAACCATGTAAATTCTTGATTTAAATATGTTTTCTGAAGTTCTAACTTCAGTGAGAGTCAGGCATTCAAACTGACAACATCCGCTCAATTTGTAAAACTGCATGTATTCCATCCTGAAATCATTAAATTGTTAACTACTGCATAGGACTTGTGTCTAATTCTACAAGTGGAGTTAAAGCGAGTATTCTCGGGCAAGTGACTAAGTCTTAGTCATTGTCTAACGTTGGCATCTCCAACGTCTGCAACCGGTCGTGGGTTGCAGCTCGTTATCATCATCAATCAGTAGCCAGTCACCCGGTTACAGTAGTCAGAACTTCTATGTTGACATGAATTGTCATTGATAAGGTCATTTTTATAAATTAATTATTTACAAAAAATTTGAATTTTTCGAAATACTTAATTCTACCCCAGGAATTGATAACCTTAGCTGCACTTAGCAAAACTTTTTGGAATTTTGGGTCTTTTTTATTCAAGCGTCACTGGTTGATCTTTTGTACACGAAAAGCACGTCTGGCGTCCAAAAATTTTAAGCCTGGTATCTATATTATGAGTTAATTGTTCACTGCGACAAATTCCGAAAGGCGATCCATTTTTTGTTAATCTGGGTCTACTAGAATATTTGCCACATGTTTCTGTTTATATATATAGGTATACAAAATTAGTCTAATAACGCAACATATTTTAGAGTAGTTTATTATGTTTTATATGAATTTACACATTGTTTTTATATTTTCCATTCCATTTCCCAGAACTTCCACCCCATTGTCCGACACCTCCCAACTTTGCCCCACCTGCAACACTACCACCACTACTGCTGCTAAAACTGGAACTAAAACTTGAACCACTGCTAGTGGAACTTGAACTTGACTTTGCACTTGACTTTGACGAACTAGAACCTGCTGCAAAAGAGCTGCTATGTGCATTTGATCCACGACCCATTATAGCTCCTCCAGAAAATGGGACACCTCCACTCGACGAAATGCCTGTTTTTACTTTAATGCCAGAGCCTGTACCGCCAGACTTTGCTAAACTTGACCCAAATGAACTACCACCATCTACACTGCTAGAACTGGAAAATGCCGAAGTACCACCACCTCGGACGCTACCACCAGCCATACCCATGTTGCCTCCTGAAACACCAGATTTTATCTTTATCCCAATATCTTCCCCAACCCTTCCACTGATAGACGCAGATTTGCTGGAACTACTACCTAACCCAGTGGATCCAGCACCGATAACACTTCCATCTACTCCACCGCCGATGTTACCAGACATACCAGAATCTTGTGTAACCTGTAACCCTCCTTGACTGGCACCAGCAGAACCAGAATGTAACAAACTGGATGAAATACCCGAAGAACCATCAACACTGCTGCCAATCTGAGCACCTCCATTACCAGACAAACCCACACCAGCGACACCGTTACTTCCACCTGAACCTCCAATGGGCAGAAAACAGCCGAACGCCACAAATGGGTCTTCAACACAGCGAGAAAATCCCGCATCCGGAGGCGGGCTTCAGCTGGCCCCTAAACAAAATGTATACTAGTGCAGTGAAAATGGACGTTACACTAAACTCCAAAACATATAAATGAACTAAAATTAAAAAACATACAAGACTAAAAAAAAAAGGCCAGAGGCTCCTGACTTGGGACAGGAGCAAAAATGCGGCGGGGTTAAACATGTTTTGTGAGATCTCAACCCTCCCCCTATACCGCTAGCCAATGTAGAATAAACGAACACACAGTAATACGCACAGTAAAATTCAGTTTAAAAGAAGTCCGAGTCCGATGTCAGAATACTAAGCAAAATGACAATGACACATAAGTAACAAAGGACTACTAGCAGTTATTGACATGCCAGCTCCAGACCTCAATTAAACTGATTGAAAGATTATGTCTTCATCATATGAAAATCAAGCACAATACCTCCCGTTAGGGGTTTAGTATCATACCATCATAAAATATATGAGAACAAAACCCGTATCATGCCAACAACTGGTTCTAGAATAAATGTGTTTATTTCCAATGCAAAGACCCTATGAACGAATCAATATTAATATTTCTAGATTCCAGACAATAACTTGTGTTTAGGTGTATGGATCTATCTTAAATTGTACTACAAGGTTCCATACAACAAAGGGAAGGCTGCGATTGAGCCTGGGGGTAATAACTCCAAAGGGGAGGGAGGTGGTCAAAAGTCTAGGGTTTTTAAATTTTTGGAGGTTCATATTTTTTTTTTTTTAATTTTTGAAATTTCAAATAATTGCACAGTATTGCTCAATAGCAAGCAATCTTCAATTGCACAGTATTGCGCAATAGCAAGAAATCTTCAACTGCACAGTATTGCGCAATAGCAAGAAATCCTTAATTGCACAGTATTGCGCATTAGCAAGAAATGTTCAATTACACAGTATTGTGCTATTGCGCAACAACACAGTATTGTGCTATTGCGCGACAAAGCAGTATTGCACAATAGCAAGAAATCTTCAATTGCACAGTATTGCGCAATAGTACAGTATTGCGCAATAGCAAAGTATTGCACAATAGCACAGTATTGCGCAATAGCAAGAAATCTTCAATTGCACAGTATTAGCAATAGCACAGTATTGCAAAATAGCAAGAAATCTTCAATTGCACAGTATTACGCAATAGCAGGAAATCTTCAATTGCACAGTATTGCGCAACAACCCATTATTGTGCTATTCCGCAATAGCAAGAAATCTTCAATTGTACAGTATTGCGCAATAGCAAGAAATCTTCAATTGCACAGTATTGCGCATTAGCAAGAAATCTTCAATTGCACAGTATTGCGCAATAGCAAGAAATCTTCAATTGCACAGTATTGCGAAATAGCACAATATTGCACAACAACACTGAATTGCGCAATAGCACAGTATTGCGCAATAGCAAGACATCTTCAGTTGCACAATATTGCGCAATAGCACAGTATTGCACAATAGCACATTATTGCGCAATAGCACGAAATCTTCAATTGCACTGTATTGCGTAAAACAAGAAATCTTCAATTGCGCAATACAGTACTGCGCAATAGCTAGAAATCTTCAATTGCACAGTATTGCGCAATAGCAATTGAAATCTTCAATTGCGCAGTATTGCGCAATAGCAATAACAAGAAATCTTCAATTGCACAGTATTAGCACAGTATTGCAAAATAGCAAGAAATCTTCAATTGCATAGTATTGCGCAATAGCACAGCTATTGCGCAACAACACAGTATTGCACAACACATAGCAAGATATCTTCAATTGCACAGTATTGCGCAATAGCAAGAAATCTTCAATTAAAATAAATACAAATCTCTTAACCAATTTCAATGGGATTAATTTAAAGTCTTTAATTTTGGGGGTTCTAACCTTGTATTACTTTTTGGATACTGGGCCCCATTTTAAAATTGGTCTATATTGAGGTCAAAAGGGTCCAAAATTAAACTTTGTTTGATTTCATCAAAATTTGAATTATTGCGGCTGTATGATATGCTGAATCTTATTGTGCATTTAGATTTTTATTTTGGGCCCTATTTTCAAATTAGTTCATATTAAGGGTTGAAGGGTCCAAATGAAACTTTGTTTGATTTCAACTAAAATTAAATTTTTGTTTTTTTTATATGCTGAATCTAACCATGTTGTTAGATTTTGGATATCAGACCATTCTAGGTAAATTAAATGTCCCATTTCAAAATTTTAAGATCTTTCACCACATTTATTTTGTGTCAGAAACCTATATTATGTAAAAAAAATTGATCACGATCCAAATTCAGACAGTATCAAGCTTGAATATTGTGCCCAAACTTGCCCCAACTGTTCAGGGTTTGACCTCTGCGGTCGTATCAGGCTGCGCTCAGCGAAGCATTTTATATAAACATGCTTCGTCTAAAACTTAACACAACTTAACACAACTGTATACCAGGCTACAGAAAATACATTACTGAGTTGTATACTTTGTTCCCGAGGATATCACCAGCCTTGTAGTCAGCACCTCTGTTTTGACATAAATTATCATTGATATGGTAATTTCTATAAATAAAATATTTACAAAATTTCTAAATTATTCGAAATACTGAGAATTTTCTAACCCAGGAATAGATAACCTTGGCTGTATTAGGCCAAACTTTTCGGAATTTTGGGTTCTCAGCGCTCTTCAATTTCGTTATTATTTGGCCTTTTGAACTTTTTGGATTCGAGTGTCACTGATGAGTTTTTATTAGACAAAACGCGCGTCTGACGTACAAAATTATTAGTCTGGTATCGTAGATGAGTTTTTTTACAACCACTGGGTCGATGTCACTGCTGTTGGAGGTTTCCACCCAGAGGGTTTCACGTGCCCAGTAGTGTGATAGCGATAATTTATGTAAATTGTGCATCATCATTTGGAACTATTTAAAAAGATTGTTTTTCTTAAATCTGATATTTTTGGACTTTCAATGACAAACTATTCAGTCTTAAATTGTCATTATATTGTTTAAGTAATTTTATAATATCGAAATCATTTTATTTGCTATATTTGTACGTCAAAGTAATTTCATTATGATGTAGCTATTTTTCTTTATAGAGCTTTTGTGTTATAAGTAACATGTCAGTATATTTTCTCAAAGTCGGAAATTTGTTTCAAGATAATACTTTTAATAAATAATGGATAAAGTCACAGCTTTACATAATTCTTAAGTTTTCTTATGTAAAGAATAATTAATACTTTATAGTCATTTCAATTACCGCTATTTAGCCTAAAGCTAAAGCGACAGATTTTGTTCTATATATTCTTTTGTTAATCCGTTAAGTGCTAATTGTATTACTTCATTGTCATTCGGTAATTTCATTTCTATCGTGAAAATTGTAACCATGTAAATTCTTGATTTAAATATGTTTTCTGAAGTTCTAACTTCAGTGAGAGTCAGCATTCAAACTGACAACATCCGCTCAATTTGTAAACTGCATGTATTCCATCCTGAAATCATTAAATTCAGTAGTCAGAACTTCTATGTTGACATGAATTGTCATTGATAATGCATTTTATAAATTAATTATTTACAAAAATTTGAATTTTCGAAATACTTAATTCTACACCAGGAAAAGATAACCTTTGCTGCACTTAGCAAAACCGGTCTTTTTTATTCAAGCGTCACTGGTTGATCTTTTGTACACGAAAAGCACGTCTGGCGTCCAAAAATTTTAAGCTTGGTATCTATATTATGGGTTAATTGTTCACTGCGACAAATTCCGAAAGGCGATCCATTTTTTGTTAATCTGGGTCTACTAGAATATTTGCCACATGTTTCTGTTGATATATATAGCTATACAAAATTAGTCTAATAACGCAATATATTTTGGAGTAGTTTATTATGTTTTATATGAATTTACACATTGTTTTTATATTTTCCATTCCATTTCCCAGAACTTCCACCCCATTGTCCGACACCTCCCAACTTTGCCCCACCCGCAACACTACCACCACTACTGCTGCTAAAACTGGAACTAAAACTTGAACCACTGCTAGTGGAACTTGAACTTGACTTTGCACTTGACTTTGACGAACTAGAACCTGTTGCAAAAGAGCTGCTATGTGCATTTGATCCACGACCCATTATAGCTCCTCCAGAAAATGGGACACCTCCACTCGACGAAATGCCTGTTTTTACTTTAATGCCAGAGCCTGTACCGCCAGACTGTGCTAAACTTGACCCAAATGAACTACCGCCATCTACACTGCTAGAACTGGAAAATGCCGAAGTACCACCACCTCGGACGCTACCACCAGCCATACCCATGTTGCCTCCTGAAACACCAGATTTTATCTTTATCCCAATATCTTCCCCAACCCTTCCACTGATAGACGCAGATTTGCTGGAACTACTACCTAACCCAGTGGATCCAGCACCGATAACACTTCCATCTACTCCACCGCCGATGTTACCAGACATACCAGAATCTTGTGTAACCTGTAACCCTCCTTGACTGGCACCAGCAGAACCAGAATGTAACAAACTGGATGAAATACCCGAAGAACCATCAACACTGCTGCCAATCTGAGCACCTCCATTACCAGACAAACCCACACCAGCGACACCGTTACTTCCACCTGAACCTGCAGATTGTATACTCATTCTTATTCCACTTACGCCACTCGTACCACTGCTTGTCTGTGAGGAACCAGCTACAGATGAACTACTTATAGTTCCGTCGTCGTTGCTGCCTATTGAACCGCCATCCCTATTTGATAGTAGTTTAACATTCACACCGACAGCCCTGTTATTGTTTTTTGTACCAGAACTAGAACCAGAAATGCCAATTTTTGTTTCACCACCACTTCCAGCAGAAATTCCCATTCTTGTTTCACCACCACTTCTACCAGAAATTCCCATTCTTGTTTCACCATTATTTCCACCAGAAATATCCATTACTGTTTCACCACCGTTTCCACTAGAAATGTTAATTCTTGCATCAACATCATCGTTACCATTATCACCAGCTGATCCATTTTGATCGTTATCACTACCAGATGTACCATCCCTAGAGATACTTCCTGTTGATGCAGCAAAATGTCCACCAACTGCGCCAGATGTTCCTCTGCCTATGCCAACACTGCCACTCATCCCCACTCTATTTACACCTGAATGGCCTGTATTGACTTTCATACCAATGCCTCCACCGATATTTCCTCCAAATGAGCCACTGCTACCAACACTGACTTTTGAACTAGCACGAGTTGATGAAATTCCAACACTAGCACCAGACATACCACCTGCACCGCCTACACCTATGCTACTACTACCCATTCCACCACCAAATCCAGTTCCTATTCCAACGCTTCCTTTCATTCCACCACTGCCACCATGAGAAAAACCACTGTTCATTTTTATACCAATTCCACTAGACATCGAGTTTGATAACCCACCACTAGCACCGAGTCCAACTCCACCGCTTACACCTGAGCTAGACATCGAGTTTGATAAGCCGCCACCAGAGCCGAATCCAATTCCTGCGCTTACACCTGAGCTTGACACCGAGTTTGATAAGCCACCGCCAGAGCTGAATCCAATTCCCCCGCTTACACCTGAGCTTGTCATCGAGTTTGATAACCCGCCGCCAGTGCTGAATCCAACTCCACCGCCTACACCTGAGCTTGTTCTACTACCTATATCCATGTTTGCTGATCCGCCACCAAATCCACTGCTTGATGAACTGAAGCTGGATTTGAATTTACTACTGAAGGATCCACCAATTTTGCCACCAACTCCACCTCCCAATCCAATGCCTGGGTTAACATGACCTCCACAGTCATCATCGCAAGCATGTCTTTTACCAGTCGCTGTCAAACAATACAAAAAATCAGGTGATATTGAATATGACTTAACCGGCATAGTGTATATTTTCATTTTTTTTATTACAGAAGGGAATTTTAACAAATATAAAAACATAAGGTACAGTTAGTTAACTAAATTCATATAATATGGACTTCCAAATCAAAGTATCATACGGTTAAACGATGGCAATGGTTTGGGTTATTTTTTTTTTTTTTTTTGTTAATTTGAAGAACATAAAAGAAATTGATCAAATGAAAAAATACGACACGACTAATATTATTAAAAAAAAACATGACACAGAAAACTAAAAATTGAGCAACATGAGCACCATTGTTTCTATTAAACATAGAGATCAACTAAGGCAGCGACCATTTATTTTTTGGGGAGAGGGGGGTTCCACGAGACCAACTGATGTTTTAACTTAAATCCATATTTTCTAATAAAAAAAATACTGGAACAAGATTATTTTGTAATCGTATGCTTTTATTTTCTTACTAATTTTTAATAGAAACAAACTACTTTTTCACATCCCTTCTATAGCAAATTGTTATTCTTCTAGACAATAAGAAACAAATATTTTTTGTCAAAAAATGCCCCCGTCATTCATAAAGATGAACGGTCGGAGCCGAACGACCTTTTTAACCTAAGCTTGTTTGAAACACTGATTGGCAATCATACCACATCTTTTTTATAATGTCCTGACTTGGTACATGCACAAAGACTAACAACACATGGTCCAGGTAGCCTGACTTAATACATTCACAGACTAACAACACATGGTCCAGGTAGCCTGACTTGGTACATGCACAAAGAGTAACAACGCATGTTCTAGGTAGCCTGACTTGGTTCATGCAAAAAGACTAACAACACATGGTCCAGGTATCCTGACTTAATACATGCACGAAAAAATAACAACACATGGTTCAGGAATCCTGGCTTAATACATTCACAAAGACTAACAACACATGGTCCAGGTAGCCAGACTTGGTATATGCACAAAGACTAACAACACATGGTCCAGGTATCCTGACTTAATACATGCACAAAAACTAACAACACGTGGTCCAGGTAGCCTGACTTGGTACATGCACAAAGACTAACAACGCATGTTCTAGGTAGCCTGATTTGATACATGCCCTTTTGAGGGTCTACCACTTTTTATATATCATACCGAAATACATTTTGTAAACTGAAAAATAAGGTACAAATTATAGTGTATTTCATATTTATACATACCATAACCAGCAGCTTGGCCACAGCAACAAAACAGTAGAATACTGAAAGCAGCAAGCATGTTCATTCTATAAGAAAAAGAAGAAGTGGTTCATTAATTAAATCTTAAAATAAAGAAGCTCTCTCTCTCTCTCTCTCTCTCTCTCTCTCTCTCTCTCTCTCTCTCTCTCTCTCTCTCTCTCTCTCTCTCTCATTAAGACAAAAAATATGAGCTATATACAGAATTTCTTGGCTTTCAATATGATTTTTTTTAATCCGCGTATAGATTTCTTCTGTTCCATTTGCTTTCATTATTGTTATTATTTTTTAGAACTTAAAAAAAAAACCTGTACATCTTAAACGGACTTCGTTCAATTTCATAAAATCTGGAAATTTTAATTTACTTCTTTTCGATAGAAACAAACGTTTTTTACTTTCCTTCTGAAACTATTTTTTCTCTAAAGATATTAAGAATCAAACAATTTATTAAAAAAAACACATGCCCCTCCCGTCCAAAGATGAATGGTCGGTGCCTTATGGTATTCTGTGATTGATTGGTTGTTTGTTTAATTTCCACTTGCAAATATTAAAAGACGTATTTAAGATATATATACTTCATCAGAATTGAATTAAGGAATTTTTTACAACAACTATATATCTTAACATCAGCTTCTTTAGGAATTTTTGAATAAGTTCTAAATCATCGATTGACAATATTGTGTTTTCGTCATATAAATTAAAAGAGTCTGAAATACTTGCGTAAAAAGAAATTTTTGTTAAAACTTGTAAATGCTATATTACTTACCTTGATTTTAGAGCGTGTTGACAATGTGTTGCGACTACTCTGATTTCTAAAGTGATAACTTCAGAAAAAAAACGGCTTTGGTTATTATTTGTAATTAATTGTGAGTTAAGTGCAGTTGTATTGTACGTGTATATTTCCAATTCGTGTAGGCTAGCAAAAACCTACTTTAGAGTGTGTCGAAACTAAAAGGGGATTTTTAAAAGTCTGCAACTTTTACAATTGAAATTAATAGTAAACAAATTTTGTAATTTGCACTCTAACGTAAAATGTAATTATTGTTTCCTGTTGCAAAACACAAATTGTACATCTGACGACATCTCATTAATTATCTATGTTTGTTAATTTCCGCATGACAGTAACTTCAACACTTGTAGTGGGAGCACGAAACATGCAGAAAAATTAATAACACGTCTGGTAAAGAGGTATAAAATCAGAAGCTGCAACATATGTGTCAGATAACCTTCAAGGACAGTCCATCAGCAAAATATTCAGGTATGTATACAAGACGGCAAAATAGTCAAAATATTTATTTAAGAAACTGGTTTTTACATACCTAAACTATCACTTTTAATATCTATTTAAGAATTTAATTTCGGTGTTTCCAAAGCTATGTAATATGTTATAATACTTTTAGATAATTCGAGTTCTGTGTATATATTATTTCAGTCCAGATATATTTTTTAGATAATTCGGGTCCTGTGTGCATATTATTTCAGACCAGATACATTTTTTAGATAATTCGGGTCCTGTGTACATATTATGTCAGCCCAGATATATTTTTTAGATAATTTGAGTCCTGTGTATATATTATTTCAGCCCAGATATATTTTTTAGATAATTCGGGTACTGTGTATATATTTTTTCAGCCCAGATATATTTTTGTAGAAAATTCGGGTCCTGTGTACATATTATTCAGGTTTCCTACATCAAATTGATTTGTCGATTTGGTGAAGATTTTTATTATTTGATAATATGTACAACAATATTTTTTTGTGAAGGAACGCAAATATTGTAGCACTTTCCAATATCCATTATTGTGCATTAAATTTGAAAAAAGTAAATAAAGTATACATGTCCTTCCGGAGCGACTGATATCACCCCCAGTTTTTGGTGGGGTTCGTGTTGCTCAGTCTTTAGTTTTCTATGTTGTGTTTTGTGTACTGTTGTTTGTCTTGGTTTTTTTCTTTTTTAGCCATGGCGTTGTCAGTTTATGTTCGACTTATGAGTTTTGATGTCCCTTTGGTATCTTTCGCCTCTCTTTTATTTAATTAAAATATCTATAAACAAAAATAACATACTTTAAAAAAAGATTAAGTTGCATCAGAGAATTGCAGTAGAATTCCAAGAGAGCTTGATTTGAATTTTGGAAAAGTCTAAATATGTAACAATTTGCTGTCAACCTAACATGGCAATTATACCACATCTCCTTAATATTTCTATATAGAAAATCTGTATAAACGAAAGATAAATATAATTTCAGAATGCAGTTTATAGTTGCAATGTGTGTTTTGTTTGTTTGTGTTTCTGCACAACAAGACTTCAGGCAAGGTAAGACAACATAACTTGTAGCATAGTTAATGTGTCACAGATATCATTAAAACAGCCATGTAAATGTCAATCTTTTACTCTTGTGTTTGGCTTGTAGATTATTTATACATGCAATAGTAATTCATTCTAAAAGTTAAAATTTGGAAAATAATTATATTAAATTTTATGTGAAATTCTTTTGAGGAAAAAATTTGTTTTAAGAAAATATGTATCCCCATTATAGAAAGACTCAAACATCTGAAAATTCTTGTATAAAAACTGGCATGTTTAACTTACAAAATCTCTTTTTTCAACAGATTATAGAAGAAAGAGATCCGGAGGTCATAAATATGGTAAGAGATTCCAATAAAGCTGTTAACCGTTTATTGAGAAAACAGAACCGATTTATTTATTGCAGAAGAAACAAAATCATATTTGAATGCTATATAATTTATGTCAAGTTCAATGAAGATCGCTTTGGCTACACTTCTCTCTACAAAATTAGAAGTTGCATTCACGTCATTTCTTGTTGTTCTTTTTTGGCAAGGTCATAACAAATTTGATCGAATACTTTAAAAATGTTTAATCACAGTGACAGTTTAGAAAACATCAAAACAAATTCAATCCGTAAAAATGGAATAAAAATAAATACTAGTAGAAGGGTTTATGTTTGGGGATGTTAATAATCAGATCAAATTTTTGTAAGTTTCTAACAAATACTAATACAAAAATCAAAAGAATCAGGTCAAATGTTTTAATCACTTTTAAACTGTAGGTAGTGGTGGTGGTGGTGCTGGATCTGGTCAAATCGGAGGAGGAATTTCTGGTGGACTTGGAGGAGGGCTTACTGGTGGCCTTGGAGGAGGACTTACTGGAAATCTTGGAGGAGGACTTACTGGTGGTCTTGGAGGAGGACTTACTGGTGGTCTTGGAGGAGGACTTACTGGTGGTCTTGGAGGAGGACTGTCCGGTGGTTTAAGTGGCAAGGTTGGAGGTGGAGTTTCTAGTGGACTTGGAGGAGAACTTTCTGGGGGTCTTGGAGGAGGACTTACTGGTGGTCTTGGAGGAGGACTGTCTGGTGGACTTGGAGGAGGAATTTCTAGTGGACTTGGAGGAGGACTTTCTGGTGGACATGGAGGTGGGCTGTCCGGTGGTGTAAGTGGCGGACTTTCAAGTGGACTTGGAGGTGGTGTTAGTGGTGGACTTTCAGGTGGACTTGGAGGTGGACTTGGAGGCGGCCTTGTAGGAAGGACAGGTGGATCATTAGGGGGTAATGTCAAAGGAAGCCTTAGTGGATCAACAAGTGGTGGCTTAGGTGGCAGACTAGGCGGTGGTGTAAGTGGAAATATTGGAGGTGGACAAACAGGTGGGTTGTCCGGTGGTGTAAGTGGTGGACTTTCAAGTGGACTTAGAGGTGGTGTTAGTGGTGGCCTTTCAGGTGGACTTGGAGGTGGTGTTAGTGGTGGCCTTTCAGGTGGATCATTAGGGGGTAAAATTAAAGGAAGCCTTAGTGGATCTGGTGGTGGCTTAAGTGGCAGACTAGGCGGTGGGCTAGGCGGTAGTCTAGGCGGTGGTCTAGGCGGTGGTGTAAGTGGTGGTCTTGGCGGTAGTCTAGGCGGTGGTGTAAGTGGTGGTCTTGGCGGTAGTCTAGGCGGCGGTCTTGGTGGTAGTCTAGGCGGTGGTGTAAGTGGCGGGCTAGGCGGTAGTGTAGGTGGTGGACTTGGAGCTGGTCTTGGAGCTGGTCTTGGCGGTGGTTTATCTGGCAGCAGTGGCGTGGGTATCAAGATGAAAAGCAGCAGCAGCAGCAGTAGTAGTTTATCTGCTGGAGGAAGAGTTGGTGGTGGAAAATATGGAGGAAGTTCTGGAAAATGGGGCGGAAGTTCCGGTAAATGGGACTAAAGACCTAAGCGGGACTTCTAATTAGAAAATAGTGTCTATTAAATACTTTACTTCATTCATGTTTTGTTTTTGTTTTGCCAGAACATTTTGCAACCTTATGCAGTTTAGTGGAATGGTAGTACTCATTTACAGAAGCTTTCATGCCATAGAAAGATATCAGAATTATATATTCTACAGTATAATTGTTTCTATTTGGCTTGTTGATATCATTAAATCCACTTATAGCCATGAAGTTATTTGATTAATCAAGTTTAAATTTATAAAACATTAATATCGTTTTATTTCGTTTTTGAGAAGTGCACGTGCACCTTTGATCAAATATTTGTAAAAAAAAGTTCTTTTAAATAAAAAAACATTTTACATATCATGTATATGTAGCTAGACTATTTTCAGTTCACTTCAATGTCATTCGGAACTCCGCGGCACATTGATATATAAATAAAAATGAATTACCGATATTTGTAATCGTCACGGTATTGTAACAATAGTTAAACCAAGGACAACCTACATCCATTGGACATGTAAAACATGCCACATCTTCTTATATCTGTTAACATTTGTGCGATGCTAATTCTGTTGACAACTCAAAATAAATACGGAAGCAATATTATTATACGCAGGCAACAGTCGAATTTTGTTGCCTTATTAACCGTCCTCTATCCTTTGATTATTACATCACAGAATGAAACATATCACCGAATCTGTACTTGTGAGCAACACGATGGTTGTCACATGTGAGGCAGTAATAACTTGCCCTGTTGGTGTACCTGACATCTCTCTGTTTTTGTGGTGTTCTTTCTGCTCAGTCTTTATTGTTTTCAATGCAGTGTTTTATATAGTGTATGTTGTTTATTGTTCTGTCTTTTGCCGTGGTATTGCAAGCTTTCTTCGACTTCTGATTTTTTTATTATCCCTTTAGTACCTTCTGTCTCTTTTTTACCCTTGTGTTATTACCTAATGTGTGCATAGATCTCGCATCTAAAAAAATATTTGCAGGAATTGTCGTTATACTTTTCAAAGTTTCTTCAAATCAACAAAGCCAATTTACTTTAACATCAGTAATCTACGTTTACTTTTCCTGGATCTACCCAGTTTGTTTGTGCATTCTAAAATCTTATATCATCCGTAATATCATTAAGTTACATGACTTTAAATGTTCCCTTGAACAATAGCTTTTCATTCACTTAATTTGTTCGAAAAGCTAGTCAGTTATGATTTTATTCAATTCTGAAAAGCTATACTAGTAAAGCGGAACAAGAAGATTTATATATAGCGATAGCATATTTTTATTTTTGTCCAAAATCAACTACATAAAGTCTACGTCATATAAATAAAGAAAAGTCGAGGTCAAGAGGAGTAAGAAAACAATAGTGCAAGAATCAACCAACAGTATCTTACCAATGTCAGATTATGGTTGAGACACGGGCAAATTAGTATGTAAATCTTTGTGCAACCATACTATTTTGAAAATATCTTTTAAGTGAAAAGTTTGTCGTCTGCATTTTCGAATCCATTTCATCTGTAACTTGAAATAACAAATACCACATATATACAGACCTAATGAGGACCAGCTAACAATTCAACATTACGAAATTAAAGACGAACCTTTGTCTTGGGTTGTCATTAGTTATAGCATTTGTTCTTTAGAAATTAGGTTTTAGTTGATAGCATGCTACGAAAGCCCATTTAGGACCTCCCCAAAATATATTTTGAATTCAACTGATTGAGTAATTGTCTTTTGCTTGACGTCCAGTACCAAATGTTTCTATGTTAAGGACAAATAAAAACTTTTGATCACGATTTTAAATCGTTATCATGTGTTATATAATTCGTTGTAACCAATTATGATTCGTTAACACAAACTAAATTCCGTGATAACGAATCTGTGGAATCAGAAATTACATATTTTTTTTTTATATTTCGTGATCACAAATTTTTATAATTCGTGATAATGGATTTAATTCGATATCACAAATTTTGGAATTCTTTACCACGGATTTATCCAAAGATTTGTTATAACAGATCTGATTTGTGATAACATATTTGATTTATGATAACATATTTAATTTATGATAACAGATTTAATTTGTGTTAATAGATTTAATTCGTGTAACGAATCACAAAAATATGTGATAACGAATCTTATATAGTCGTTATCAGGAATTTAATCTGGAAAACGAATTATTATTCATTGTAACGAACTATATCATTTTTGATAACGATTTCAATCCATGAACCGTTTTTTTTTTTTTTTTTTTTTTTTTCAGATCATCAATTAAGGCAATCTGTGATCACAAATTACAAAAGTCTGGGATAACTTACTTCTCATATTCGTTATTATGAATTTATTCCGTGATAACGAAATATAAAACAAATTATAACGATTGTACCAGTGAAATCGGTTTTTTAATAATTCTAAGTTTGGTCACTATGTTTAACGCATTTATCCCATCGAACTTGAAATGAAAGATACAACTGATACAGTTAAGTCTGCCATGACTAAAAAAGGAACATATGGATAAAGTGCATTTATAGGTATCTTATATCTTGAAACCATGATAATAGTGAAAATCTAACAGGGTACTCCGTAAGGACCTAATGCCCTCAAATGATGATTTTTTTCGATAAGCTTCATGTTTTTGTGTATTAGCATAAGACCTATATGAGGTGATAGAACTGTCAAATGCAAAACGATCACCAACAGATGATCTACAAAAATGCCAAAATAACCGAAACCATTCAATTTGAATGAATCCTGAAGGAATTATTGTTCGTAAATAACAATTTATGATTTAATTTTAATTCGTATTTTTCTCATTATCTTGAAAACTATAATGATTGAATAGAAAGAAACTGGGAACACCAAAATGTAAAACGTCGAATTTTGACTAATTTTTGTGTTTGGCATATCCTTTTTAAGACCTTCTCCTCTTAAACTCCTGAGACAATTTCAACAACACTTGGGGTGAATGATCCTTCGGGTACGTAGTATAATTATAAATTATGTGTTTTTTTTGGTTTTTCGGTCGGTCATCAAATTTGCCGCCATGGTTATAAATAGAACAATAGAGTAACTTTATTGGCTTATGTCTTGAAAAACATAGTAGAAAATTTGACGGTGCAAAATTGCTCAGAATGTCAAGATCTATCTAACCCCTAGCTCCTGTGATCCTCTTGCTTCAATGAATGGTGTCGAATTTTAATTATATATTTGGGAGGTTTTAAATAGAGTTCATTAAACATCAGATCTTTTACAGTCTCTTATAGATCTCTTCACAGATTCTCTAGACTCTGGACGATTAAGAGCTTGGCTTATTGTGTAGATATCTGTCTATCATTAAAATTTATATGTTGACCTCAAGATGTCTTCTGTTGTTTTTACTCTTTTTTCGTTTGTGATTAAAGAAATGACGTTGTCTGTTTTTCTTCTACTTATAATTATTGATTGTCCTTTTGGCATTTCATTTCTTTAATCACAAACGAAAATATAGAAAAGACGCACAGACAAACAGACAAACAACAGTCTACAATAAAAACACATGGGTGAACTCATATGCCCCGGGGAGGCTAATCAGTTCCTTCTCAACTACTGGCACCCGTTGTGTTGCTCATGGCAACTAAAATAATATTGTAATAAGTCGCATTCTGTGATATCATAATCGTAGAATGGAATTGTGGCTACACGTGAAACATATCCATGGTCATTTGTGACACAGAAATTCCATAATGGTCAACCAAGTTATGATTTCGTCCTTAAAGGGACATTAGCTACGAATTGAGACAAAAAAAAATAAAGTATGATTTTTAGTCATACATTAATAAAAGTGGTTGTTGAAATAATAATTCGCTATTAGAAGCCAGTGTGGTTTAATTTTGTAAAAATAAGCTGAAACGATATTGCTGGTATATTATTCACTTGTAAGGCAATAATTGGACCTCATTTGGGTCTGTATGCATGCAACCTTCAATTTGACTCTTAGTTGGAGATGGGTTGGGTATGGCAAGCCGTTCTCGTCAAAACTATGTTTAAACCATTTTTCGAAAAATTTACACACTGAGAATTTAAAAAAACCCGCTGAGATTAAAAAAACCTAAAAACACACACTGAGAATTCAAAATTACACACTGCCGGAGATTTCATAAAAACGCACTGAGATTACAAAAAATGAAAAACACACACTGAAAATTGAAAATTACACACTGAGAATTGAAAATTACACAATGAGATTTCAAAAAGACACACTGAGATAAACTGAAAAACACACACTGAGAATTTAAAATTACACACTGAGAATTTTTAAAATTACACACTGAGATTTGATCGAACTTTTTATGCGCACATATCCAAATAGCATACTTACTCTGAATCTATAACCAGTTTAAAACAACTAGGGGACAGAACTCGTTAGTCCTTCAATTTGGCGCTAAATGTTTTATAAAAAAATATTAAAAATACAACGTATAGAAAAGCTACGTTATTAAAGACCAATAGAACAAGAAAAATACCCACTTACTCTCATTACAAAATATAACCAAATGATGAAAAACTTTATTGAAATTATAAGAAAATATTGGAACAATCTGCAAAAATACAAACAATGCAGTGAATTTTTTTCCCAAGTGCCTATTATAGCATATAAACGTAACAAAAATATAAAAGATTACCTTGCGAAATCAGGGTAACAGTTGAAAGACTTTTGAAAAGGGGCCATGCTTAAACAGTTTTAAGCAAAAAATCCCGATATACTGTTAGTAATAATCTGAATTATAGGCAACAAACTTATGATTATGAGTTAGCAAAAAAAGTTAACTTGTTAAGTCTTGAAATTTATTACGAATATTTCATTATAATGACAAGAGTTCGGGAGACCAAGATATTAATCTGTTGAATTATTCATCTCATGAATATTCATTGGTAATTTGCATATTAATCTCAGTGCGTATTTTTGAAATCTCATTGTGTAATTAACAATTCTCAGTGTGTATTTTTGAAATCTCATTGTGTAATTAACAATTCTCAGTGTGTGTTTTTCAATTTATTTCATCTCAGTGTGTCTTTTTAAAATCTCAGTGAGTAATTTTAAATTCTCAGTGTGTGTTTTTCATTTTTTTAAATCTCAGTGTGTAATTTTAAAACCTCAGTGTGTAATTTCGATTTCTCAGTGTGTTATTTTAGGTTCTTAAATCTCAGTGTGATTTTTTTAATTGTCAGTGTGTAATTTTTTCGAAAAAATGGTTTAAACATAGTTTTGACGAGAACGGCTTGCCATAGCTGGGCATGAGCACAGCATGTTCAGTTATTAAAAAGAAAATACTTTCAAAATTGGAAAGTAAAACAAGGGAGAAATCAGAGAAAATTATTCCGTTGATTGTTACGACCCACAAAAATCATCGTATACATGTTAAAACGATTATTTACATACATGAAATCAAATCGAACAGACCTAAAAAATCTTCATTTTTCTATTATCCTGTGCTAGTACGTTTATTTATATTTATGCTTATGTTTATATCGGGTCACATACCAAAGTTGTTTTCGGAGATCATTCGTCTCGGTGGTAAATAAGATGGTGTCTTATCCTAAAATACGCACGAAGATCTGATACTTTATGATTTCATGCATTGTTTATTGTTTCCTATGGAATTTATGCACTCACTCAACTTGTGTTGCTAGTGAAATAGATTCGACCGAATAAGTTGCATTAACATATACTTATGTTTTAGTATTTGACAATTGATTTCGAAAAAATGTATGTCTCTTATGCCATTGTGGATCTCAAGAAAATCAGAAAACATATATATTTCTCGTTTCTCGTTTTTTATATAGACTAGACCGTTGGTTTTACCGTTTGAATGGTTTTACACTAGTACTTTTGGGGCCCTTTATAGCTTGTTGTTCGGTGTGAGCCAAGGCTCCGTGTTGAAGGCCGTACATTGACCTATAATGGTTTACTTTTAAATTGTTATTTGGATGGAGAGTTGTCTCATTGGCACTCACACCACATCTTCCTATATCTATATATCACCCATACTCGTATTCCCTTCGATTTGTATGCACTTTATCATAACAGCCGCACAGCGACAGATCATAATAGCTAATTAACAGTACTCCAAAGAGACAGAACTAGCACTCATGGTTTTTAACATTGCGGTTTGCTAGCCTGCGCAGAAGAAACATCAATTAAACAATTGAAAAAACTGATGTAAAAGTGGGTTCCAAATAACAGCTCATGCCCATGCAGTGCATGCATATAGTGTCATATTTCTTGAAATTTTTCATTTTTTGTTTGTTTGTTAGACTGCTTAATTTGTATTGCTTTTTTATGTTGGTTTAATTTAATTTTTAGTTACTAATCATGATGAATTACGCTTAATCTTTCTAACTTAATTTTTTTTTTCTTCTAAAACCTGACTTTGAACTATTCTTTTTTTTTTAACTTTTAGTTGGCATTTATCTATTATCGTGCATCATATATATAAAAATTTGGTTGTTTGCCTGACTTTTTTATACATGTCATAATGTGTGTATTTATTTATGTAGTCGATTTGGAAAGCTCACTGTATTCTATGTTATATATATATATATATATATATATATATATAGCACGCCTTTTACGAATTAACGTATTTAACGTAGCTTTGAGTAGATTAAATATGTTAATGATTAAGGCGTAGCTATATATGATTTGTAACATTTATGGGCTATGACACATGTCAAAGGTTAAATGCTGACCAATAAAACTTTACTGTACTTTTCAATATGTCAATCAAATAGTCGCGTGCTCTATGCTTTGATATCTTATTATTTAAAAAATGACATTCAATATTAAAATCTAAAATAGGGTATAGTAAAAAATTTAGCATTACTATAGGGATATATGATAAATTAGGAGGCATTTTCATTTAAGAATCGTTTCCTGTTTTTCATATCAGACAGTATCCTATATCTTGCTCTATGAATGTTATACACATATCTGCGACACTGAAACTCTAATGCAGATAAAATCTTGATCGCGGTAAAAATAAGGAGATGAGGTATGATTGTCAATGAGACAACTATATACCAAAGTTCAAATGAAGTGGATGTAAGCAATCATAGGCAACCGTACGGCCTTCAACAATGAGAAAAACCCATACCGTATAGTCGGCATTACAATGCCGCGACATTGAAAAATATGAAACAATTCAATTGAGAAAACTAACGGCCTAATTTTTAACAAAACAATTTACGAAAAACAAATATGACAGACATGAACCAACGACAACCACTGAACTACAGGCTCCTGACTTGGGACAGGCACAGTAAAGAATGTAGCGAGGTTAAACATGTTTATGAGCGCTCAACCCTCCCCTAACCTGGGACAGTGGTGTTACAGCACAACATAAGAACAAACTATAAAAATCAGTTGAAAAAGGCTCAATTCATCAGATCGATACAGATTGGTTTTATTTTTCTGTTGCTATGTCCAACATTTTCCTAAGGAGATTTGAGCAGTCTAGTATAATTTGGATTTTATCATCAGAAAGGTACTTCATTTCTCTACTAGTAAGATTATGATATTCATTCATAAGATCTTCCATGGAAGCTTTTCTAGTTGTCTCTAATAGTGTACATTTCAATAGAAAATGCGGTATTCTTTATCTTCTTGTCCACACATAAGGCACGTAGCTTCAACATTATTTTGATTAAATTATCTAATTTCTTGGAGAATATAATTTCCAGTTGCTAGTTTTAACTTGATAGGAATACGATTTATGTCTCGTGCAGATGATGTATGGATAAAGATCAAAGGGTGTTATTTTCCAGGATTGTATTCGTCAACATTTAAATATTTTATATTTCTATATAGCTTGGAGATATATCTGTTAAGTACTTTTTCTAATATTTATTTAAATTATTATAGATTAGGTTTTTCCACTGAATTTTGGTATATGGAGTGTCCAAAAGAAGGTATATTTCCGGAAGATCATATTTCCAAATAATTTTCTTTACTTCTATGAACCTACTGTAACTATTTTGGTCTTTGACAGCTAATTGTCTCCTGACTATTTGTTTTTCAGTTGACTCCTCTGGTAGTAAACATATACTGTAGAAGTAGTTAAAATTTTAATATGTATTTGTCCTTCAATTGGTATCATTCCAGAGATAATGTATGGTACAACATCGGGAACACTTTGAGCTAGGGACAATATTTGTTTAAGCAATTTTTTGAAGAATAGTTCCAATTTATCAATATTTAATTTGGTTGGTATCAGTATCTCCAGTCCATAAAGTAATGTTGGTAAGACATATATTTTCATAATATGAATACAAGTACTTGGATCTAAACCATTGTTTCCGTGAAATCCTGCAGCCATCAGACTATATGCTGTTCTTCTTGCTTTTTTGATGTGTTCATTGATAGTATTATCTAAAGTTTCCTTTTTGGACTTTGATCTTTGAATTCCAAGGTGTGTAGCTTTTTCTCATGTAGGGACTGCTAAATTTGAAAAATGGTTGTTTCCGTGATATTGTCTTCGCCAGTTAAGATTTCACCATCAATTAACATGAAGGCCTTAGTAGTGATTTTCTCTGTTTGTTTATGAGCATGTGAAATAATTTGGTATCCTAAGTTCTTGTATTCATTATTTTCTCTAAGTTGTGATTTTTTCATTGCTAGTTCTGTGCAGTAAACCCTACGAAAATTTAGTTTATTCTCTTTTTTCTCAGATATTGAATTGTGATTGCATAATGGTTTTCAGGCTTCATACAATTGTAAATTGGTTTCTTTTTTCTGCCTTGTTGGTAGACATTTCGTGCACTTTTATCTAAGATGTTACAAATTGTGGTAATGGATGTTTCGATATCATTGTTGTTCTTCAGAGGACATATTATCTGACTATTCATGTTTTCTAGCTTTTCTGATTAACTAGATTCTTATATTCTTCTTTATCTATCTTGTCCCATTTGATTTACAGTTTAATTGTACTGATGTTTAGGTTTTGTCTTTTTTGTAGATGCATGGTTTCACAAGACATAGCAATTGGGTAATGGTCAGATACGTTTGAATGTAGACTTTTAATAATCATCTTTTCAGAGAAATTCCTGTTTGTTCCACAGCTGTACAAGAAGTAATCAATTTCACTACATTCTTGCCCTTTAGGGTTTATATATGTGTTACCTTTGAAACAAATATGTAAATTAAATACTTTTATAAATTGCATAAGATATTCAGTTCTTTGATTCTTAGTGGTTTAGTTCAAATCTTCATTTAAATCTCCCCGATTAAGATATCATGAGTTTTTGTATATTTTTGTACAATTTTCGAAAATTTGATCTATGCATTCTTTAAATTCATCCAAATTATGACAACCTTGTGTCGGCATATATATTGAGATTATTGATAATGGCTCTGACATGCAGTATGCAATTTCTACACATTGTGTACGCTCGCCACCATCTTCAATTGCATGACTTTTACGAGATGATCAATTTCTTTTTTCCATATAACTGCAACTCCCCATATCCACTAGGTACTTGGGCTGGATATATGTTATTGTACTTATCAGCTGCTTTTCCTCCAAAATTTATATTGGTGTTTATCTCATTAATTAAGTGTATATGAAATTGAAACATGTTCTTGTATGAGGATTATGTCATTGTTCTCTAATAATTTATTAATTCATAAACTGGAATCCGCTTGTATTTAAGACTTTAAATAAAACTTCGAATTTTAATGAAATTACATATGAATTAGAAGACGAACACGGAATCAATATCTTAATTTAGGCTTATCTCTGTTTCCGAAACAACCAGTCCGTCAGCATTTTTGCTTTTGTTTTTTTCTTCCGATCGAAAAAAATAGAAATACAGCTTTATATAAGAAAAGAAATAACAGATTTTAAGCCATATTGGTGTAGAGATTCAACGATAGTTCCCTTTAAAGCTGAGGAGGAATTTCGAGTTAAATGAACCTGGAATGAACCTTTAATTTCATCCAATCAAAACTCGTCTTGCTATTCACACGACAGAAAATCATCAACAAACAGCATCCTCGTTATTTAATACATTTCGGACCTAGTGCCCGCCCAAAGGGCTATGGGAGGGTGTCTAGGATCCCGGAGACACGGCGATAACTCATCAGGCGAGTCTTCTGATGCTGCAGGTAGTGGGAGTTGGGTGGGGGTTGTTGAAATTAAACTAAAATCATCCCGGTCATTTCCTGTGATCAGCTGATTTCAGTGATACTTTGTGTATACATGTTGGCAGTTATTTTATTTAAAATGACTATTATTCTCGATGAACTTGTAAAATAAAAGAATTTTATACCTATTTTCTTCTATATTAGCTTACATTTCTCTTGAATTTGAAAAAAAAGTGGGCAGTGTGTTTACAATCTTGAAATACTTCCTGTCCATAAAGCTTAAAAAGATGAACACTGGACCACAGTGTTTAAGGCCAAGGACTGTGTTGGGCTTTGCCAATGTCACAAATGTGATTTTTTTTAATTTCATCTGGCGACAAAATACCGCTGCTAGCTAACGATATTTCTGGCACCAACATATTCCCATGTCAAAATTTTCATTTCTTGACTAACGGTCATGACATGGATGAGGGCATTTACAGATAAATTTGTTATATGCTAGCATGTGCCGATAATATCGTATACAAATAAACAGATTAACAAGTTGGGGATGATCCTCATATTTGGGTATTATCTCCATTTATGAGTGTTATACCCCAAAACAGGTATCAATTTTCAGCGATAAAAATATAAACTTTGGATTTCAAGATCTTTGCTGTTATGGCGCAGACATCCTGGTAAATGACAACATTTTGCCCAAAGACACCATCATTGACCATGACTGAAATATCATCCAGATAAAAGTTAATAGCCTTCAAAAAGTAGGATTTTAGGAGGTGATTATCTTTTTAATCAGTTCTCATTTGAACCATGGTCTCATAGGGAAAAATGTTGCCATCTGTATGAATATGACAGCCATTATGATGAAATACAAAATTAAATTTTTCATCACTGTAAATTGATATCCAATTTTGGGTATAATTTCCCATAAATGTGGAAAGTCCCTATATACATGTATGAGGATCTTCTGCAACCTGAGTAACAATGTGTGAAAGTGTGAAATCATAATTATCAATAAATTTTTTAAAAGAAGATGATCATGACTAGAAGGTTTTTCAACAAAAATATGCATTCCTATAGAAACCATATAAGGTCCTCTTATTAAAAAATTCAAAGTTTGGTGACTATGTTGAACACATTCTATCCCATTGAACTTGAAATTAAGGATACAACAGATACAGTTAATTCTGCTTCATATCTTGACTTATATCTAGAAATTGACAATTAGGGTCAGTTGAGAACAAAAATTTACGACAAAAGAGATGATTTCAGCTCCCCTGTTGTGAACTTTTTATTTCTATGCAGCAACATTTCAGCAGCACCTGCATATGGAGATTATATCTCCAAGTTGATACGATATTCCATAACTTGCATTTCCTATCATGATTTCCCTGATAGAGGGTTGCTGCTACTTACAAGGAATCTATTGAACCAAGTGATCCAAGTGGTTAAGGTGAAATCATCCCTTCGAAAATTTTACTGATACCATCATGAGTTGGTTGATTGTTATGGAATATCTGTTTCACAGACGACGACAGATCTGTTTCAAATGTTGTCACCACATTCCTGTCCTCTTTTCTGCGAATGTGACCTACCAAATTAGACCTATCACAGGGAATAATATACTTAAATGAGCAACATGACAGGTGCCACTTGTGGAGCAGGATCTGCTTACCCTTTGGGAGGACCTGATACTTTGTACCCCTGGTTTTTGGTGGGGTTCTTGATTGCTCAGTCTTTTGTTTTCTATGATGTGTTTTGTGTACTGTTGTTTGTCTTATCTTCCTTTTTTTGCCATGTCATTGTCATTTTGGTTTCAACTTGCAATTGTGATAAACAGTAAATTTTAAAAACAAGACCACTCTCTCAGAAGGTGTCAATTATCAATAGGAATTTAAACATTGTACATAGATTACATTCTGGGTGACTTTTTAAACAACCATTACCATTGATTACTGTTATTTAACTTTCAAACAGTTTTTACATGTACATCATTTGAACATCCGATGGTGTACTTAATTCCACTTCTGGTGATTTGTTTTCGTATATGACATGACAGGAGATTTAAATATAATCCTAAGACTTTTATACATGTAGGTTAAACATTTGTTAATAATGAAAAAATGAATCGATTGTAGTTCTTATATTTTCTTATGTACAACACTTGCGTCAAACAAAAACCCTGTGAAGGGCCTCTTTACTATTTTGCATATGGTTAAAATTGAGAATGGAAATGGGGAATGTGTCAAAGAGACAACAACCCGACCACAGAACAGACAGCAACAGAAGGTCACCAATAGGTCTTCAATGCGTTGAGAAATTCCCGCACCCGGAGGCGTCCTTAAGCTGGCCCCTAAACAAATATATATACTAGTTCAGTGATAATGGACGTCATACTAAACTCCAAATTATACACAAGAAACTAAAAGTAAAAATAATACAAGACTAACAAAGGCCAGAGGCTCCTGACTTGGGACAGGCGCAAAAATGCGGCGGGTTTAAACATGTTTATGAGATCTCAACCCTCCCCCTATACCTCTAGCCAATGTAGAAAAGTAAACGCATAACAATACGCACATTAAAAGTCAGTTAAAGAGAAGTTGTATGATTATAAATCAAATCAGGTTGAATTATTTACTTGCAATCCAATAATACATTTCATTGTCAATGTGTTTTAGCTTATTTTGACAAAATTGAAACGAACTGACTGCTAATACTGAAATATTATTTCAATATTCTGCATTTATAATCAAATTTTATTTTGTTTGTCTAAGCTAATGTCCTTTTTTAAAAAGGCTTTTACCTGTAAGACCTGTTAGAGTTGTGGTCTGATTTAAATTAAACCAAAAAAATTATGTTGACAAAAACTATAAAAAGTACTGGTATACCAACATCAATCTAGTATGTGTTAATTTTTATGCCCCTGCCGTAGTGGAGGGGGCATAAATTTTTACCCTTGTCCTTCTGTTCGTCCATCTGTATGTCTGTACATACATCCCAAAATTAGTTTCCATTCTCTAACTTCAGTTTGCCTCAACCAAATGTTATGAAACTTATACACAATGCATATTACCACAAAACACAGATCAAGTTTAAACTTGGGTGGCATCACTTGTACCGTTCTAGAGTTATGCCCCTTTACAAACGAAAAAATTGCTGAATTTATTCGTTTCCGTATTCTAACAAGTTTGCCTCAACCAAATGTTATGAAACTTATGCACAAAGCTTATTACCACAAAACACAGGTCAAATTTGATTTTGGTAGTGTCACTTTTACCGTTCTTGAGTTATGTCCCTTTATATCATATGCAAGCGGGGGCATCATTTGTGTGGAATGGACACATTCCAAATTTTTTTTTTTTTTTTTTTTAGAAATACATTTATAAATGCCATATATGTGTAAAAAAAAAATATGTTAAAAAGTGCTTGTATGCATGCATTCATATGATTTTGTTGATAACTAAGTCAGATGTAAAATTAATTTTGGTATATTTAATTTATATTTTCTTGTTTATCATGTTTATAGTTTCAATTGGAAGAAATCAACCATTAAAACCTGAAAAACCCAAATGGAAAAGTGACATTCCACTGACAGAAACACAGCTTCGAAGTAAGCGAGAAGAGTTTTGGGACACAGCACCAGCATTTGAAGGCAGAAAAGAAATCTGGGATGCTTTAAAAGCTGCTGCATATGCATTAGAGACAGGGGACCATGGTTTAGCTCAGGCAATAATAGATGGTGCTAACATATCCTTACCACATGGTAATTTATCTCGTTTATTTGAAACATTCAGGGCTCTTCTTGTCGGTGTTGAGTGATTGCTGGTGATTTGATGTGGTAAAACTCTGATATACAACCATGTTTTAAATATTATCTTATTAACCATGTTATGCATACTCACATCATCTGCTTTTCATGAGTAATACAGCAATTAGGAGACAGTAAATTCATTATAATTTTGAAGAATTTCCCCAATTCACAAAAGCATTTGACTAACAGATTTTCAGAAATAATAAAGACTGCAACCCTCACCCTAAAAGATATTCACAAAGAAAGTGTTTTTTGTGTTTATCTACATTTGTTGTACTTGCTAACTAAATTCAATTTGGGAGAGGCTCATGGTCTATGCTAATTTAGCCTGCTTTTTTCTCTCTCCTTACATTCAGTAAATAGCCACAATGCAGTAACAGTCAAAATTTTGTCATCAAGTTTAACCTATATTTACATTTTCATATAGGCATATATAAACAGATTAAAATGTAACCAAAATTATATGATTATTTTTTGTCAGAGGGGAAAAAGGCCAAGTACAATAAATGTAAGCTATTCTCATTACTTTGCATCCGTTGTCTTCCATTTAACTCTTGCATAAATCTTTTCCCCTGAAACTACTGGGTCAGATTTAACCAAACTTTGCCACAATCATCTTTGGTGTATCTTGTTTTAAAAGAATCTGTTGGATGATCAAATACCTATGGTATGAATAAAAAATTCTGGACTAAAATTGGGTATTCACCAATAATTGATTAACAAAATAATCTTGACCATGTATTTCATTCTGCAAAATAAAAACTTTGTTGTTAGCTTGAAACCTCCATGTAGGTGGATAAACAGTTAGCACTGTAAGTTTAATAAAAATTAAATAATGATTGTAAATTTTTGGCCAGCTTACACTAGGGTGATGTCAGGCTGATTGGAGGGTGGGGTGGGAAAAGTGGGTTCTTGATTTGTGTAATCAACTCCTCCTACAGTTTTCAACTCAGATCTTTGAACCTTTACAGCAAGATTGCACATATGTTGAAGTTGTGCACCTGCTTTTATGCAATTGTTTGAGTAATTTTTTCTCAATTTTCCAGGCTTGGGAACTTGTTCTTTTTCAGCAAAATTTATGAGAGAGGGTACAAGTTTTGTGTAATCAACTCCTCCTACAGTTTTCAGCCAAGATCCCTTAAATTTCACAGGAAGATTGTAAACATTCAACATTGATTAGTCACAAATATTTGCCGTTTGAGATTTTGACCCATTTTTATATGACCACAAAAAATTTTGCTGTCGTATATTGGTATCACGTTGTCTTCGTCGTCAGCGTCGTCCGAAGACATTTGGTTTCCGGACACTAACTTAAGTATTAGTAAATAGAAATCTATGAAATTTAAAGATAAGGTTTATAACCACAAGTGGAAGGTTGGGATTGATTTTGGGGGTTATGGTCCCAACAGTTTAGGAATTAGGGGCCAAAAGGGCCCAAATAAGCATTTTTTTAGTTTCATGACAATAACTTGTTGAACAGTGTATGGATCTCTCTGAAATTATACCACAAGTTTCCATACCACAAAGGGATGGTTAGGATTGACTTTGGGGGGTTATGGCTCAAAACATTTAGGAATTAGGGTAAAAAAGTGAGAAAAAACAAGGGTGTCCTGGTGAATGGACAATTACAGTGTAAGGGAGGTATATATGTGCATAACAATTCTGCAAAGAAAAAATCATTTTAATTAATTGAAGTAGTAGTTTAGCTGAGAAATAGTGCACCATATATTCAAAACTGATAAAAAATACTTAATTTAACTAATTGTTATTTGAGTTGTGTAGACAAACCATGAACCCCTAAAAATGACAGACAGACTGACCCAGTAAAACAATATCACCCCTATTTATGTCCCCTTTTTTTATAAAAAGCATATGAAAAGTGAAGTTTTAACAAAATTATCTGCTGTGAAGATTTTGAAAGTAGGTTGTTAAACATTTTTAGAAGAAACTGTTTTACATGTATAAAATATATTTTTCTGTCACAGGAACATTGATGGACAGTTATGATGAGCTGGGAAACAGATACCAACTTCCTGTCTACACCTTAAGTGCTCCAACAAACTTACTAGAAGAGACAAGTGAAAGTGACGCTGGGCTGGACTCAGAGAATGCTTCACCAGGGCTGGAAATCCCTCTCAAATTCAGACTGTCAAATCATACTAAAGATATCAAACTCTATGTGAGGACTTCTGATACTGTGATGAAACTTAAACTCCGATTGTCAGAGGAAGAAGGTGTCCCACCATCAAGACAAAGATGGTTTTACTCTGGACGGTTGTTGTCTGATAAAATACGCATTGAAGATGCAAAAATTCCAAAGAACAATGTAATTCAGGTGATTGTTTCACCTGAGCCGACAGAAAGTTAATTGAAAGGTTATTTAATTTTTATCTTTTCTTTAAATGTTGTTTCATGAAGTAATATATAAAATTATGTGTGTTGTGAGAATGAACGAGTGCAAAGAGGTATTGTAATTAAAAATACTCAGGTGGATTTAGCTTTCTTCACTTGTCCACAGTTAGAGTAGGTACAGGGTTGTTGGTCCATATTTCCCACACTGTGATGTGAACATATTGTGTTCGTTGTTTAATCCTAACTTTTGCAAGTACAATTCTTTCATTTAAGCATTTTTATTCAATTATATTTTCAAAGGAAGAAATCAAAACTTCAATAGACATAGATAGGATGCATACACAAATAGTCTTAACTGTGGACAGGTGAAAAATGCAAAATATACCTTCGCTAAAGTATACTTTTAAGGTCACAAACTATGTCTTCTCATTCTTTTACATGTATTGTATGTTCACACACAATTTTTTTTCAAGCACCTATTTTGTCTGATAAATCACATGACCAAAATATCTTAAAACAATTCAGCTAATACACAATATTGAAAAAAGCAGCAAGAATGTATTGTGTTTCAGAACTGAACTTTTTGAAATTTGTTAAAAATAATGATAAAAATGTCAGTGTGATAGCTTAAGGATACAATGGATGGTTGCAATTTCAAGACATCTTACAAAACAAAAGATAGAACTGATTGTATGATTTTTGCATTGTTTAATCAGATTTTCACACATCTGCAAATTTTGATGCTGTTTGACGATCAGGGTAATATACATGTACATGTAAAATGAATCACCGTTCTGGTATTAGTATTTTATACGGGTAATTTGGAAATTTTGACCATTGAGTTATATATATTAACAGATTTAAAACTCCAATGAAATCTTAACCAAAAATTTAAAGTCATAACTGTATATTGCTTCTTCTGTGGAGATTGAGTTCTGAAAAAGATAGCATTTATATTTTGCCTTCTGCTTTTTAAAGATTCTGAATTAACGGGTTATACTTGGGAAGTGATGACATTATGGTACATGTAGAGAACCAAAAATTGGTGGTAAATAAAATGATACAAAAATTCTTTGTCAACCAGGTTGATAGTTATTTATGATTTATCTTAACTGAAAGTGAAATGTACAGCACATGTTTTGTCCTAAATTTTTAGCTAAAACTTTTCAGGGAATGCAGGATTAACAGTAGTCTATTTCTTTCTTCTTAGTTACCAAGGGAACAATTAGGTCAAAATGAGGATAATCCTTTGTAGTTTCCAGTTGGAACCTTTTGAATTTGTATGTTTGATGTATCATGGCCAGTCATGGGTACCAATTTCTGTTCCATGAAAACTTCCATGGTGGCTTGGTAATGAAACAATATATATATATAACAGCATGTACTGACAGGTTCATTGCATTAATTTATTTTGAAGTGTCTTGTCACTACAATGGGAGCAGGGCAGCTGTGACAGCATTCCAATAAAAGTAGTGGATATCCACAATGTGCCATTTTCCATTGCCACCATATGCTGTGAAAATCTAACAGCTACTGTGCTTTCCTGTACATAAAGTATGCAATCAAAAGTCTTATGCATCATTATAAATATTTCCTTTTAAACAGCTTTCCTGATTTATTTCTTAAATGACTATTAACTTTTAAAAATTGCAATGTATAGATGCAATTGTTTTAGTTTCTTTTAACACCCTATACTAGCTTAAGTAGGCTTAGGGGTATATAGTTATTTTTGTGTGTGTCTATCTGTATGCTTGTCTGTTCATTCATCTATGTTTTTCTATCTGCACTTTATCCACAACTCAGTCATAAACAGATTTGCATTTTCTGATTACTTACTCATCTTTGACTGAGTAAGTCTTTTTTAACATGTACTAAAGGTTTTAATTGACTGTGTATCTGGAAGTATACAAGCTACAAATATCATTTTTTCAATATTCAGATGCAGTTCAACAAGTTCTAAATGGATAGCAAATTTCATCAAAATTCGAACTATTCCACAATTTTGTATAATTTGCCTTATTAAAGTTATATACATGTATACAAGGTCATGCTAACTTGATTTTTACTCCTTTTGATTTTCCTGTATAGTTTTTGACAAACATTTTAATGAGATTTTTAATATTTGAATTCAGTTCTAATATTTGACTTTTTAAAATTAATTGAAATACTTTCTATTAAATTTTTGCTACTGTGCATAGTGCCAATGTTTTCTTAGTGTTTTTAATGGTTGACTTCGTGGAGCTTCTTTTTTGTATATATTCTGTAAAGTTTAAGACTTGTATCATGTTTTTTTCTGAAGAAGAAATTCAGTTTTGAAGTAATGTTGTAATCGAGTAATTTTGAAAGATCTTTTTGTCAACAAGTTTTGTTTTATGGTGATATCATGGATATTGTTTATTTATAATAAAATTTTACATTTTGAAGGACAAAAATAATCAAAATGCTTTTTTGAAGCATTATAATTCACTTGTTTAAATCACAGCTTTGTAATTATAACAAAGTCACCAGGGATTGCTGATTACACAAGGAGTCAGCTTGTCAATTATTTCTGATGGACAATCAATATTCTATAGGCCCTACCTAATTCCTGCTGTATATGAGGGTCTGGATAGGGTTTACAGAGTAGAGAATAATGGGTAAAAACTGCAGAATAAAGGGCAAAAAATATGAAGAATAGAGAGAAAAATAGGCCAAAAAAATAAAAATAGAGAATAATGGGGTGCTGAAATATAAAGAATAGAGAATGAAAGTAAAAATAAATAAAGAATAGAAAAATGGTTTAAAAAGTTAAAGAATAAAGAAATGAAAGACCCCATCCAGACCATATATATCTTAGATTTTAAATTTGTATACAAATGGCACATCTCAAACTGCTTGTTTTTATTGCCAAAAATTCAACTAAAAAGCTATTCTTGATTGTGATTATTTGATTTTTTTGGGGGCAAATTCAAATAGGCCTCCAATTGTTTAACCATCTTTAAGGAAAATTGTTATTTTATTGATGATCATGTTTTCAAACAATCAAATTATAGATTTTTGTAAAAGATTTTAAATTATACATAAGTTTGTCTTTTATTTATTAAGCCTGATAACAGGCTTTGTTACAAATGTATAAATGGCAATTGTCTCAGATATTGTTACAATACCTAAATGGATTTGTGTGATAACAAGGAATTATTTTAATCTGGATTAATTTTTAATTCTGCAAAATTGATAAAATATATGATGAAAACTAACCTAACTAAAGAGGGTTAGCCATGCGGGCATGGTCAAGGTTAATTTTACTTTCACTGATATTTCAGTATGAACTAACTAACTCCCCTTAGCCATGCATGCATGGCTAACCCTCCTAAATTGGGGTAGTTTTCATCATATATTTCTTATCAATTTTCCAGAATTCAAAATTATTCCAGATTTAAATAATTCCCTGTTTTGATAGAAATGTATTTTGTACATCTCATTTAAGTTTCTCCACATTGTTTAAGTTGCTGCACAGAACATGTATAAAGGTTGAATTGTATGTTTAGTGATGCAGAAATTGATTTGTACAAAAATGTGAATAATTTGAAATTGTACAAGACCAATTGGCAGTCAGTTTGTCTGAATGTTTGGTTAAGTAATACTTTGAGTTACAGCTGTAAGTGTCGAGGTAAACTAAGAGTGCAAGAAAGCTTAAAAGACTTGGTGTTAGACAGAATGATTAAAAGAAAAGTATGATATTTTAGCTTAAGAGCAATAGCACCTATAAAGTAGAAGGTAAAATCTGGGTTATAATGGATCAATTGTACTTTGATCAGATGCTATTTTTGTTAACAGTAATTCCTTTCATGAGTTATACAGTCATAAAATAAAGGTAAACATTATATAGTATTAACTTGGGGCTTACAAATGTATTACCATTATGATCTTCAACAGTCAGTAGGTTGATAGTTTAAACAACTCATTCAATTGAACTATAACTAGTAACATTTTAAAATTGCATGTAAGAAGTCTGAAAGAAATTAATTAGTATTGATTTTGACCATTGGTATGAATTTTATTTTAGTTGCCAAAGAAAGCGAACTGCTATTTGTTTTTTTACATGTCAATGATACTGGTGAGTTTGATCAAATATAAGACACACTTCACCATTTAAATACAGACTAGTGACTACAAAGGTTCTAGGCTTTTCTTTTGAGACTGTCAAGTATATGATTGCATTCTTTTAAGAACTAAATAATCTTATTCCCTTACTTTGTTTTTTTATTCTGACAGAAAATTTGACAAAGAAATTAGTTATTTGATGTTTATGGCCTGAATTTATTTTGTTGATCAAAATCTTCAAGTAATGTTACAAATAGTGTTACTTTTAAAAGTTTTAAATAGCCTATATACTCAAAATGAAATTAACTACACATTTTTATGATAATTACATGCTTCTGTGCACATTTCTTTGCCCAAAAGGCAGTATAGTCTCTTAGGGGATGACCATTTGATTTTCTGGGGGGAGGGGGATGATGAGTTTGAAAACTAATATCCTGGCCTGGTAAGAGCCAAAAATAAATAACCTTGCATAAGACAGAATGAAAATAAATATTCTGCAACTCAAAATGCAGGAAACAAATGTGAACAAAATTGAAAATGAATTTTCACATAGCGGGGAAAAAAGCGTGTGTAGTAACATATGAAAATGAACTGCAAAAAATCCTCCTGCCCCCCATTAAAATATTAAATGGTCGTCCCCTTTAGTTGATTATTCATAAGTTTTAGATAGACATCTGCATCAGAAATTGAATCGACAGCAAACTCCACTTCATGTATTGTTGTGACTGCCCTATGCTCCTTCAGAGGTGGAAATTAGAATGCATACATTTCATTTCCAAATGTGCAATATTCAGTGGTTGGAGTAACAGTTGCAATTCCATTTATTAAACAGATAAATCGAAAAACAAAATATCATTCATTGTACTCAATTTCATTTAGATTTTATGTTATGGGACTTTTATTTTCCATTAATATTTTAACTGTTGTCAAGGAACATTATATTGTATTTTTGAAGAAAATGTGTTTTTACATATAAACACAACAAGTAACTGTGATTGAGCGAGATCATTTACATGTAAAAACATTACTAAAATTTCTTATTTTTAAATATAATAATCAGACAAAATATGGTAAACCCTATATTAACTTTTTTAATGGTTAGCACTAGACTATTCCATTATTCTGAAGTGATATGTGAGTGTATTGTTAAAATAAGGAAGTAATTTGATGTGATAGAATTTTAAGGTTTAAGAGTTGCTGAGAAAGTAGAAAGATGATTGAGAATATTTAGTTATAATATTTTCCTTGTAAAATGAATTTGATTCATCCATAGTTTTTTTCCACAATTACATTTTTAAAGAGAACAAAAAGCTAATGTTACACTTTGTTTGAAAATACCATTGAAACTTTATTTAAGGGGGTACAGAACACCTAAGGGAGTTAACTCTTTAAAAATCAGCTGAACATTTAAATCACCTACTATTAGTAAGTAGAAATCAAGCTTTTCAATGATCAAAATGAGTGTTTGTCAAACTGCTATATATCCAACCAAAGTATTCCTGTAAATTGTGTGGTTCAAATTTCTAGAAATTTTCATATTTTTTTCAACAGGTCAAAGTAAATATTTTGTCAAAATTTTATGAAAATTAAATGAGCCAAATCTATTTTATCCAAAGTGTTGGGTACCCCCTTAATATCTGAACAACATACATTTGTAACTTTATTGTACTTTTGACTCTTGTTTGAAGAGTTTCTATTGATGAGTATTGACCTTAATAAATGGACTTTAAACAAACAACAACAATCAATCAAATTAACCCTTAATTAATTACCAATTTCTTCCTTGAAATTGAGGTCAATAGAACATCAGTTTTACAATTACTAACAATAGAAACTTGCACAAGCTTACACAAAAAATAGGTTGGGAAAGATGCACATTTTGGTCTATAAGGAGATTATATTTTTCACTGGTTTTTTATGAGAGGTAAATTAAAACTTATTTATAACTTTGCCATGCAAGACAGGCTTTACCAGTTCTCTCTTAGAGAGACTTGTGTAAAATATTACTGTCTGGTAATAAAAAGTCATGTCATATGATATTGTGAAATTTTTTTGATGATCTTTGATGGTAATAATTTTCTTTTGTCACAATGGCAAATTTGAAATCATTGAAACTTGTACTATTATTTACATGTTGAGATTGAATACGATTATGAGAAAGAGTCGGATTAAAAGTTGTTTATAATTATTCAATTTATCTTTAGTTTACCCTTAACAGTTCAAGGAGTACTTTTGGTTCTGTGTATCCTCCCATACTATACTGTAGAGTCCTTATTATTTTTGGGGTATTAGTTTTTGTCTTGCCTGCAACGAAAGTCACGGAAAGCGAGACAAAGGGATTGGTGACGGCATCAACAATTGTTAAGTTTTCTGCTTAAGTTAGTTTGATAGGAACTTCTTGTGATAGATCATTGATATTTAATGTAAAGTTGCATTACTATCAGTACAGACTATTTTGAGGCCCTGCCCCCGAGGTCATGGTCCAGTGACTGAATTAATTAGCAATTTACAATGTTAAGTTTTCTGCTTAATAGATATAAGAAGATGTGGTATGAGTGCGAATGAGACAACTCTCCATCCAAGTCAAAATTTATAAAAGTAAACCATTATAGGTCAAAGTACGGTCTTCAACACGGAGCCTTGGCTCACACCGAACAGTAAGCTATAAAGGGCCCCAAAAATTACTAGTGTAAAACCATTCAAACGGGAAAACCAACGGTCTATATAAAAAACGAGAAACGAGAAACACTTAAGAGCCACATCAACAAAGGACAACTACTGAACATCAGATTCCTGACTTAGGACAGGTGCAAACAAATGCAGCGGGTTTAAACGTTTTTAATGGTACCAAACCTTCACCCTTTTTCTGAAACAATATTGTAACATCACAACATAGAAAGACATACTATAAAATATCAACTGAAATAGCTTAACTAAGTCAGTTTGATAAGAACTACTTGTGATAGATCAATAGTGTTTTGAATAAAGGTGCATTTCTATCAGTACAAATCAGTTTGACAACTATTTTGAGGCCCAGTCCCCTAGGACATGGTCCAGTGACTTTGAATTAATGTTAAGTTTTCTGCTTAAGTTAGATTGACAATAGACAAAGATATTTCCTATAAAGTTACATTATGGCCTGTACATCACAGTCTGTCGACCATTTCTAGGCCCTGCCGACAAGATCATGATCAAGCAACTTTGAATTAATAAGCAATGTTGCTGTCCATGAGGTTGTCTTTTTCTGAATTTAATGCCGACAGGCGAGACATATCTCTGTGTCAACAGTTTATTGTGAATTTTGTGATGTACACGAACCACGTGACAAAATCAACGATTACTAATTTCCTATATGAATGTCTGCAGAATTTGTCAAAACCACTAAAAAGAAGTATCCACGAAAATTTCTTATTTCTTGAATCGAAGATGAAAATAAATATGTCACAAGGTGTTCTCTTAATTTCGGTCTACTTTGAAGGTTGAAGAATAAACAAACAACACAGATAACTAAAGACTGAGCCACAGGAACCCCACCTACAGCCTGGGTTTATCTGGAAGGATCAACATTTCCTCCTCCTTTTGTGACACAATTCATGTGTAACTCCTATTCAAATCTGTAGATGAGTGATAAACATTGTTATTTATTTATTTATTTATTTTTGGTGTTTTAACGCCACTTTTAAGCACCGCTTTTGGGCTATTTCGTGGCGGCCAGTTTTATTGGTGGAGGAAGCCGGAGTGCCCGGAGAAAACCACCGACCTTCGATAGGAAAACTGTCAATCCTAGTCAATTAAGATTGGAGTCGAGTGCACCCGCACGAGCGGGGTTCGAACTCTCAACCTCAGTGTTGATTGGCTAGTGATTACAGTAGTAACTACTTAGACCACTCGGCCACCGAGGCCCCTATAAACATTGTTAAGTATCATATAGAAGCATTTGGCAAATGGCTTGCTTAAACACAGAAGACATTGCCAATAAATATAAACCACTAGCACATATCATTTCTAAAATCATTATTCATGACCAAGTGTGCAGATTGAAATGAAAACCAAATTTCAGAACAATAATAGAAAAAACTGATACATATGAAAATAGCAGACACAGATCCAGGATGTGAGGTTACTTAACTCACGACCGTAACAATATTGGATATATGATTTATATCAATATAAGGAAATGCCGGATATACATAAAGTAGACAGTAACCAAACAAAACAACCAGAGGGTTTCTGTTTACCATGATTTTCTTTTATTTTTAATTAGTCATATTGTTTTAAACAATGATTTTATATATATGATTAGTAATTTGTGATTTATTTTATCCAAATGAAACCAAAGAAGAACAAGAATAATCATGCATCTTGCTGTAAATTCCCCATGAGTATGGATGTGGCTGTAAGTCGCTTTTAATCAATCAGTCAGTTGATTGATTGATTGATTGTCGGTTGCTTAACTTCCAGTCGCAAATATTTCATGCACGTTCAGGTCGAGAACAAATTAACAATAAATATAATAGGTAGGTCCTGTAATAGAGGCTGTCCGGGACGAAGATCGGAGAAATATCAGTCAATTGATTCATGTATATAGATTTAATGGAAATGAAATTTACAAGCTTGTTTTAAAAAAATGTTCATTCCAGTTTTGTGGGCCGTCAATAATGAGCAAAACCCATTCCACAAAGCAAGTTATAAAAGGTCCAACATGACAAAATGTAAAATTCAAACAAGGAAAACCAACAATCTGATTTATGAACAAAACAACAAGCAAACACAAATATGATATACAGCATCAAACGACAACCACTGAATTACAGGTTCATGACTTGAGACAGAAACACACAGAATGAGGCGGGGTTAAACATGTTAGTTAGCACCCAATTCTCCCCATAACACGAGACAGTCATTTGGCAGCATAACATAAGAACGAACTATAAAAATCAATTGAAAAGGACTCATCAGATCGAATCAAAGTACCGATCTGTTACTGAAAGCTAGTTCAAGGCCAATAACATCTAATAAAACATCATATATCCAAGCCAAACTCAGCACTTTAAATCTTTATTACGATTTTACAAATGATGCACGGCCATTTCATACAGCTAAAAGGAATCATATAACACTAAAACCGAAAATTAAATGAGTTTAAAACAGTTCGCTACAATAGTCCAATAATATAGTCGAGGTGTCCTAGATGAGGAATATCATTAACTGTTGCCTGTATTGACGTTTTTATTTAACAAGTAACTTTCTTAAAAATTACACGTTTAATATCTTCATCAATCAGGATATTATAAAAATGTAAATAGACTAAATATTCATAATGTTAAAAATAGTTTTTGTACAAAATTGTTCGGAAAACTATACAAGTAAATTATTTAGTCATTGCACATGGTGCAAAGTGAGTGACATTCTTCATAATCTCTATTTATAAGGTGGTGGATCCATGTGTGCTGTGGTCATCATTCCCCCTGTTGTCATAGGCATTCCATGTGGTTGTCCATATGTTGATGGAGGTGGGTATGCCGGGTTCCCACTCATCGGTCCACCTGCTGCAGGACCAAAAGGAGAATAGTCTGGTGGCGGGTGTGAATATGGCATCTCATGATGTTGTACTCCTCCGGTGTGCACTTACAAAAGAAATAATAAATAATTGAAATAACCTTGCTTATAAATTAAAAATATGGAGAGTATCAACATACAAATGCATTCAATTATAAAGTCGTGAAAAAAAATTGAACATAATCTAATAGCTTACTGTATTTATACGATAGATTTAAACAATACAAAACAGACTTTATATTCCATTGTGATATATTTCATGACAGTTACATACTGTCAATTTACAAACGATGGAATCACGTCGTTATCTCATAACAACATATACCGTATTGAAAAATACCACTGCAATACCAAAGTCAAATAAAAGACGTGTCTTCGGTTGTACTTTTAATCTCTGGTTCTAATGGTAAGACTGGACGAAATTCTAATATCCGTCATGAGCTGATCAATCGTTAGAGCTCAACAACACTCGTCAATCACTCATTGACATAATAGAACCTCGTTCATTTTCCCGCGAGAACCTGTTTAACTTTGTTAATCGTTTAAGATAAATTGTCAATTGCATTTTTTAAACTAGCTGTAAAAGATATTATTCCATATTGATAAAACTTTAGTAGGTTTTTCTATATGAATGAGGTTTTGAATAAATAAGCATATGCACCTGCGGAAAAGTATATTCGCCGCACAAAACGGCGCGTGCTTTTACGTGTATAATTACGTTAAAATCGTTTGATGTACAATTGGTTTTGGTAAATAATTGCCATTACATACATTTCTCTCGGTACTCTCTCGGAATATGGAATAAAACAATTACTGTCTTTTGTTTCTGTAAATATGTGGTTTAATTGACTTTTGAAAAACTGATATTCACTTCGGCCGTTGGCCTCAATGAATATCAGTTTTTCAAAAGTCAATAAAACCACATATTTACCTCATCAAAAGACAGTAATTGTATAGTATTTCATAAGGAACCTAACCTTCCTGTATGCTAGGAGTGCGTTTTCAATGAATACTATTAATAACAAACGTAAGAAGATTGGTATATAGCGTAAAGTTGTTCTGTTTAACAAGTTCGTTATTGTCATAATCATTTTCGTGGTCATTGGGAAACAAGAATATAAACAATATAAGACGGACGAACATACCAATAGTTACTATTCCAGCTTGTCGTTGTTGTCTTTGTTTTATTCTTTTTTGTTGATGTTTATGAGTGATAACACAGCAAACTATTATTCCAATAACAATAGCAACGACAACCACTCCTCCAACAATTGACCCGGCTATTGTTCCAATACTGAAAAAAAATAATTACCAGAAAGGTCATTCAACAATATTGACTATAATCTATAAATGTTGTTAACTGTTAATTGGCTTCCCAAACCTGTTGTCTCGAGCATATTATTCTGTGGTTGTTTTCGTTTGCTGTCAGTCTTACCCAGATATTTATGATACCAAGGATTTATACAGTACTTACTTAATAAAACCTTGATGATACCATGTTGGCTATACAGTATTGTTATCCAACAAAGATTTCAGACAGTTCAGCAATGTGTTGAACGTAAAACATCATAATAGATCACGGAAATATTAAGATATTTTAATAAATTTGCTTTATGCTATCATTACAGGCTTAATTTACCAACATTTAGAAAAACAAAAACACAATATCAAATTTATAAAATTCCAACCACTTCAAACCGTCCAGAAACAACCAGGACAATCACCTAAACAATTTGAAGCTGAAAACTGTCTTGGATTAAACGGATACAGACAGCGTATCCCTTAGGTCTAAATGACAATATCATGGGCCAAGGGAACATATCTAAAACTTCCTCTATTGATGTCATGACTATTGTTGATAAAAGACAACGCAATCATAGGTCTCATGGCAATCGCATACTGACCGCAATCAACGAAATAAACATCGTTCTTATTTTACACTTAATGATTTTTTTATCTATATTTAAAAACAATGGTAGGCATCAATTATTATGCTAACTGGGTCAAATGCCAATTAGTAAATTACATACTATATATAACGATTGTGATACAATATCGTTTTTCGGTCCAAAATATGATTGTACACGTATTATTACAGCTTTTTGTCACCATGCTGTTCCCTCAAATTGACAAACCCGAAGATCATAAAAAGTATTTTATATAAAAAAAATACATTAATAGAGGTATTAATTTATTAATTTGTCTAGTATTTTTCGTGACTCTACCGTTCAAAACTTTATACCTCCATATTTTGATAACATAAAGCAACCTATAATTTCTTATTCGTATAAAAAAAAAAAAAAAAACAGTAGAAGTTTAATTTTTAATTATACGTCAGTTACATCAGACGTCAGTATAGATATGATCCCTATGGCCATGTAATTACAGGGGACCTCAACATCGTTCAAGACCGAGAGGTTATTTAAAACTTTCTGAAAAAGGACCAAAATATCGTCCGCCGTCGAAAATAAATTGGGAAGAATGTCGTCAGGTTATTAAAGATGCTCTTTCATCCTATTGTAAAAATGGTGTAAACGGGAGAAATCTGAAAAAAGTCACTTGATTCCTATTTAAATAAATGTCTGAATATTGTTGATAATTGCATATCATATTTCGAAAATAATTTAGAAATAGATAAAAGAATACGTAATACGCCCATTTCTAGGATTAAAAACAAAATTTAAAAAAAAAGTACTCGCAAAGCGTTTTGTGTTCGTACCGGCCGACAAAGCAACCAACACTGTGGTGGTGGTATGACGTAAACACTATACGGAAGTCCTTAAGAATGAAATTATACATTCAAGGCCGTACGCTCCACAGAGAGTCATATAGTAAATAATCATGTCACTACCACAGCTCAGCTTAAGGCCTCCTCTGAACATTTGAAGGTCACCACTATGTATTGGTTACCTAAACTACACAAAAAAACCCGTAAAGTATCGTTCATCTCGGCCTCTGGTAAGTGTTATACTACTAATATTTCGATGCTTTTAACGATTTCCTAAACTACTATCAAAGAACATATCATTATTTTTTTTGTAATAAAACACACGAAAATAGTAGAATTAACCATTTTTGGAGTGTAAAAAATTCTTTTGATGTATTAGATAAATTACGTGCTTTTGATGGTCCTTTTAATTCGGTTGACAGTTTTGACTTTTCCACTCTTTGTACTACACTTCCACACAATCTTATCAAATAAAAGTTTTCCTATTCAATTAAATGGTCGTTTGATAAATCTAATTATCAATTTATTTGCTGTCACTCATATAAAGCCTTTTTCTCAAATGAGAAAGGTAAATATGCTAGATATACTTACTGGAGGTTTGATTAAAGCTATACATTTTCTCCTTGACAACAATTATGTACGTTTTGGCAATAAAGTTTATCGACAGATTGTAGGTATTCCTATGAGCACCAATTGTGCCCCTTTAATAGTAAACTTGTTCCTGTACTGTTATGAATCACAGTGTATGGTCAAACTCAGTAAAGACCTGTCTAAATTCCATTTAACTGATAAATTCAACAACACTTACCATTATCTTGATGATATTTTTTCGCTAAATAATCAAGAATTCTCTAAATATACTGACTAAATTTACCCAAAGGAACTAACCTTAAATACATCAAATATTAATAGCAATAAGTGTCCTTTCCTAGATTTAGACATTTAAGTTTTACACCAGAAACGCTACACAAAAATTTACGACAATAGGGATGATTTTTGGGAAGTTTGCTAGAGCAATACTTTCCATTGGCGATGGTCTCTAACTTCCGGTGACAGACTATCGCAAATGTTCTGCTCCAAGATAATGTAGTACTAGTGTTTGAATACTGATTCTAGGAAGATGCTTTTGAAATTTTGAGTCCTTTTGAAAAGATTACAGCTTGAATAAAAATGGAATGAATGTTCACCGACAATTCAGGTGAATTTAACTTCATTTTGAAAATGATTATTACAAACACTACTTCGCGGATTTTCCATGCGCTGAAGAGAAAATCAAAAGAAATCTACGCGAGACATCGTTTCATTCATGAATATTTCATGAATGAACATTTTCCCGCGCAATTTTTACTATACACGATATTTACAAATGTTTAGTATTAAATATAAAGTAAAAGCCCGCGTTTATCGAAAGAATCCCGTCATTACTGAATGCAACGTACTTTTTAGCATGTTTATATTTTGACCAAGCCGTCGGATAATTGACAAGTGATAAAAGTTTGATTGAACAATTATACACAGGTGACAGAAATACTCGATAATCATATGGCTTATGTCACATGCCAAGGATGAGTAAAGGTAAATACCGGCTATGATAGAAAAGTGCATGTTTTTGTCAAAACATCGATCGGAAGATTTTGATGCCAAAAACATTTGAAAACTTTTGAATTCCGCTATTTAAATACTAGCTATTTCATATTCCAATGTGAATTTAAGGACCTTCACTCGTCCAGCATGCTCAGTCACGTGGATCAAACTGTCAGCTGAAAAACATTGACTCAACGACAGTTCGTACATATCACAGCCCATGTCCTCAGTGTTACGCTTAGCAATAACATTTGTACACAAATCGTTACAAGGATAAGGCAGACAAGTCAGCTTCTACTTAGAATAACTCAGTGCATCAAGACAAGTGCTGTAGCAACATGATTAAATAAAATCTGTCCATGTAATAGCAAAATGACTTTCTCACTCTTAGTGCTAGTCCAAATAATTATGACGAACCAAAAATCTCAAATGTTATTGCCTCAATGCTAAATTTCACAGCATCAACTTTAAAATGTGTTACAGGGTTATAAGCACCTTTATGAATCTAGTGTTTATAAACTTTTTATTCCTTTCGTCATACTGCTATTGTTATGTCCCCACCGTATTAAGTTTTACCCTTTTTCTTCTGTTAGTATGTACGTCCCTTACTTGTACATACGTCCGTACATCTAAAAATTAGTTTCTGTTCTCTAACTTTAGTTTTCCTAAACCAAATTGTATGAAACTTATACGCAATACTTATTTCCACAAAACACAGGTCAAGTTGAATTTTGGTGGCGTCGATTTTACAATTCTAGAGTTATGCTCCTTAACAAATGGAAAAGTTGCTTCATTTTTGTGTTTACGATCTCTAACTTTAGTTTGTCTCAACCAAATGTTATGAAACTTATACACAAAGCTCATTATCACAAAAGACTGTTTAGATTTGAGTTTTCAAGTGGTGGCGTCAGTTTTACTGTTCTAGAGTTATGCCCTTTACAAATTTAAAAATTGTGATTGTTGTCGAGCCTTCGACTTTTGTCGAAAAAGCGAGACATAGCGATCCTACATATTGTCAGCGGCGTCCACAAATATTCACTCTGTGTTTAAAGTTTTTGAAATTTTAATAACTTTCTTAAACTATTCTGTATTTCTACCAAACTTGGAAAGAAGCTTGTTTGTGATCATACGATAGTATCCAGAAGTAAATTTTGTAAAAAAAAATCCATTTTTTCAGTATTTTACCTATAAATGGACTTAATTTTTCTGCCAGGAAACATTACATTCACTCTGTGGCTAAAGTTTTTAAAATTTAATAACTTTCTTAAACTATCCCGGATTTGTACCAAGTTTGGACAGAAGCTTGTTTATGATCAAAAGCTAGTATCTAGAAGGAAGTTTAGTTAAAATTTTGTTCTTGTTTTCCCGTATTTTACTTATTAATGGACTTAGCTTTTCTCCAGTTAACATTACATACAGTCTGCAGTTAAATTTTTTAAAACATTTATTAGATTCATAAACTATCCTGGATTTTTACCAATCTTGGACAGAAGCTTCTAACAATCAATAGATAGTATAGAGAGGAATATTTTTATTCACTTTTTTTCCTTATTTTTGTTGAGCCTGCGATTAACAGCAAAAGTAGGCGAGACACCGGGTTCCGTGGAACACTTACAAATATTTTTCTATTCCGTGCTTTAACTTTAGGGTGTCTCAACCAAATGTTACGAAACTTATACACAATACTTTTAACCACAAAACCAAGATCAAGTTTGAATTTTGTGCCGTCATTTTACTGTTATGGTTAGGGTTATGCCCAGTTACAAATGGAAATAAATACTATAAACTCACAGGCCCTAGATATGTCATGTGCACAAAATTATTTTGATAAATGCTGAAAAGAAAATGGTTTATTTTAGAACAACATCAAAGCTGTGATTAAATACAAATTTTAAATGATAAACATCTATAACCTATTTGAAATAATGACATCTAAAGTTGTTAAAACTTCAAAGCTGTGATTATACATATTTGATAATACACCTACAGTTGCAAACTTTTTTCTTTTTTGGATGCTATGCCCGTGTAAGTTTGGCTGTACCTGTAAAAAAAACTTATTTTAGACGGAATAGCACATCCCAAATTTTACGGTGATGTTGTTACCGAGCCCGGAAATTTATATACGACCTGGGTAAAATCATCAATCCTTTAAATAAACTTATTCTAAAGGGTTACCAATTCAACACTGTAATTAAATCTTTGGATATTGTTTTTATTTGTATAAGTTATCAGTAAATAAAAACCATACTAAATAGTATTTTTATACACATATGCACTTTCACGGTATTACAATCTGTCGATACCTATATTTTGGCATTGCACAAGGTCATGTTATTCTCTGACTGTTAATGACGTCTTTACACTAAATCCATTGGATGTTGGATGTGTACTGATTGATATATTAGTCTTAGATACATGATTTCTTTTATTAATATTTATTGGTTTGAACTGGCTGTCTGTAACTGCGAGTACTCTCAGATCTGTACTTTGTGTCTTTTGTTGTTAGGGATGTATAAATACCCTGCCACGTCCGTGGTTAAAGATTTTTAGACATCGACAAATTTGTCAAACCTTGATGAAATTTTTTAGACATAAACTTTATTATGCCCAAAAGACAATTCCCAGAGCAAAATTTGGAATTTTCCCCAATTTTCCGTATTTTACTGATAAATGGACTTAGTTTTTTTGCACTTAACATTAAGATACAGTAGGAAGTTAAAGATTTTCAGTCATTAATAACTTTGTCTAACTTTATGGAACAGACTCTGAAGCTTTAATATGATCACAAGACAGTATACGGAGAAAAATTGTGATTTATTTTCTTCATTTTTCTGTATTTTACTGATAAGAGGACTGATAGTTGTCTCATTGGCAATCATACCTCATCTCCTTATTTTTATATTAATTTTTTTCGCAGTTAACCTATTGATAGACTCTGGTGTTAAAGTTTGTTATCAATTACTTTGTCAAACATTCATAGAGGTTTATGAAACAGGAATAAAATTGAGAATGGAAACGGGAAATGCGTCAAAGAGACGGCAACCCGTCCAAAGAGCAGAAAACAGCCCAAGGCCATCAGTGGGTCTTCAACACAGCGAGAAAATTCCGCACCCGGAGGCGGGCTTCAGCTGGCCCCTAAACAATAATGTATACTAGTTCAGCGAAAATGGACGTCACACTAAAAAATCTTTTTTTATAATTAAGATGTCTGAATGAAATTGATATATTTTTGTAAGATATCAAGTTATAAAAGCTGTTGTGACATTATAATAGCATTGTGATTTTTCTTAATAACATACACTAAAAGATGTTTAGATTTAAATTTTATTCGAGCCTTTAACAAATATTGGTCGCTGTCTCCCTATTATTGACATGTTTATAGTTGTAAACACTTTATTCGCTTTCTACATACACTCAAATGATTTACAATGCAGTAAACGAAACAGAGCTGTGTACTTAACATCTATACATCCCATTGGCAGATCCAGGGGGTGTTCCGGGGGTTGGAACCCTCCCCCCTTTTTTTGTAAAATAAATCAAATCTTAAAGTTCATGATTTTCTCTTCCCAAAGATATAACATTTCCAAAATTCTCAAGACAGTGTAAATGTTACAACAGTCCGGTGGGAGAATAACCAAATGATGTTACCCGTCTACACACAAGAAATTTTTAAAACTCGTATAAATGATCGAAAGCTAATCAATAGGAAATAAAATTCCACAATAATTGTCAGACTTCATTGTTTGTTAAATTTAAGGGTTTAAAATAGGTTTACTATAATTTAAATCACGTGTTATGGTAAAACGCTAAGATTTGCTAAACAAATATGAAAAAAAAAATGCTGAACGTCATCAATATTGCGCATTACGTGTTTACCAAAATGTTCAGACTTACTTGCTGCAACATTCTCGACTGTAATAATATCCACAGCATCCAGTACCACAATAGTAAAACGTTGTACCACCGTAGGAATAGCTGTAGTAATAACAGAAATCTCCACACGAACAACCTACAATAAAAACATTTAAAACAAAGAGATAGAGATAAGATCGCGCATAAACTATTTGCCACTGGAAGTAAAGTAAGTAACAATCAATCAATCGATCATAATAATAACAATTGCTTTAAGTTAAATGAATAGAAACGTATATTTGTCAACCACCGTTCGTTTGACAGCATGTCTGTTCTTTTAAGTATGAAAACTCAGACTAGTATTCCTTTTCTGTTAAGAGGTGATATTCCTCGACAGAAAAACTGTGTGCAATATATAGATTTTATTATATCTAAGTTTGTTCCGAATTGAAGTTATTTTAATTTTTAATTGTTTGGGTGTTTTTGTATATAAGTATACCTGTATATTTTTAGGGAATATTACCGATTTTACAGCAAATGTTTAATAACGGTATTATAAAATAAGGAGATGCAAACACAGGCACTTGTCTCTGATTTTTTTTGCATATGTATTTTTATATTGCCGGTGTATGCCAATTAGCCAACTATCCACCAGAGTCCAAATGACGTGAATTTAAACAACTATAGGTATCCGTACGGACTTCAACAATGATCAAAACCAATACCGTATATTCAGCTATACAAGACCACGATATGACAAAATGAGAAACAGTTCAAACGAAAATATCAAAAGCTTAATATATTACAAAACAATAAACAAAACACAAATATGAAGCGGGCAGCAACCAATGATAGTTATTGCTTGTATAACAGGCTCCTGAATAGGGAGAGGTACACATAGAATGTGGCGGGGTTAAACATTCATATTGCTTGTTTGTTTTTGTTTTGTTTATTAACATTATAGTTTCCAAAGAAGTATTAATTCACAAGCTGCAGAAACATTAAAGTTGCTAGATGCATTCTAAAAAAATCAATTTACAAACTGTACTCACCAGTTATGAAATAAAGCAATAATAAAAGAGATATTCGGAATGGTTCTAGCGCCATTTTGCAAGTGTTATATAGAGACTACAACTTAAATGGGAGAAGTATTTTAGTTTTTAAGCCTCTAATCAATTAAACTTAAAAGAATTAGGTCTTTAAATTTAGAAGTTTATAATTCAAAATATTAGCTTCGTTAGCTGTTGATCTCCAAATATTATTTTAATCTGTGTTCATGTCAGAAAAATTTATTAGGGCGTAAATGTCATTATGAAAATACAGTGTACTCTATATACAGTCGACCGAAATAACCGCCGATCTGCGTCTGTTATCGACGCTTCTCGAATTCGTAATGAGCTAAATATAACGAATAAATATAGCAACCAATAAATCAATCGTTTATAAATTGAAAGAGATTTCACTGGGATGTATATGGTGGCCGGTTAAGGCCATTTCGCGTTTTCGCCTTTCATATTCTATAGGGCGAAAACGCGAAATCGCGAAGTCGAAAACGCGAAAACGCGAAGTCGAAAACGCGAAAACGCGAAAACGCGAAGTCGAAAACGCGAAATCGATTGCGCGTTTTAGACTTCGCGTTTTCGCGTTTTCGACTTTGCGATTTCGCAATTTCGCCTTTTCGCGTTTTCGCGTTTTCGCGATTTCGCCTTTTCGCGATTTTGCGTTTTCGCGTTTTCGCAATTTCGCGATTTCGCCTTTTCGCCTTTTCGCGTTTTTACGATATACATGTTATTATAACATAACATTTTAAATATAATTGGAGACAAGACTACAAAGTATAAGTCATTCAAATGATTGTCATATAAATTTCATATCTGTGACGTATTTTAAATATTTTCATAAATTAGACAATTTCTTCACATTCTTTGTTGACAATTACTGAACAAATTTAAAAATAGATGCATTTGTATAAAATGCCTTTGAACATACAATTTGCTGGAAGTTATAGTTTGGACATTTTAAAATAAATGAAATTAATCATTATTATCGCCATGGTTACTTAAAATACATAATCATTCATTTAATGCTCTTGTTGTGAATCTAAAATTTTTAATATTTAAATTAGCTTGTGTGAAAAAAGTTTAAAATTTAATACATTGTGGAGATAAGACTTTTGTCAAATAAAACTTGGGACGGTTTCGCGAAGCTATCTTAAGACCTGTTATAAGATACTAGAATATCTTTTGACATGTCTTATGATCCTCTTAGGACTATCCAAGACCTCGCCTCAAAACTGTGGTAGGTTGATCTTAGCAAAGATATCCTAAACCTGTCGCATGTTCTTTTAATTTAAACAAAAGTAACCTGGATTTATGGAAAATTCATGTAAATGTAGAATGTGTTTCCCATATATTACTAAAGCATTGATTAATATTTCAAATTTTCAAAGATGGAAATTTGTTCATCTGCAGGAGACACCAATGGACAAGGGATATACTGTTGAAGCGGTAGACAATAACAACAATCCTCCCCGTGTCAGAACCAGATTAACAAAACAAATAGAGAAACTGAATCTGGTCAATTAACAAATATATTTTAAAATGTCAAAAATATGATTTCAAGCAAATTGTATACTCAAAGGCATTTTATACAAATGCATCTGTTTTAAAATTTGTTCAGTAATAATAATAATAATAATAATAATAATAATAATAATAATAATAATAATAATAATAATATCTTTATTTAAAGAGAGTAATTCATTTGGATTAAACCAATTTTAAATAAGGCTCTCTAAATACAATATCAACTACATGACTAAAACATAATTAATCTACTAATATACACATGTAAACAATAGATGTATATAAACAAAATATAATTACAACAACAAAACCGCCTATAGTTTACATTGTGGCTTAACTTATAAATTTGACACTTTTAAAAGATAATGACTTGTTAGAGTATTTGAAACAAAGAATGTAAAGGAATTGTCTAATTTATGAAAATATTTAAAGTAAACCACAGATATGAAATTTATATGACAATCATTTGAATGACATACTTTGTAGTCTTGTCTCCAATTATATTTAAAATGTTATGTTATAATAACATGTATATCGTAAAACGCGAAAAGGCGAAAAGGCGAAAAGGCGAAATCGCGAAATCGCGAAAAGGCGAAAAGGCGAAGTCGAAAACGCGAAAACGCGTAGTCGAAAACGCGAAATCGATTTCGCGTTTTCGACTTCGCGTTTCGCGTTTTCGACTCGTGTTCGCGTTTTCGCCCTATAGAATATGAAGGCGAAAACGCGAAAACGCGAAAACGCGAAATGGCCTTAACCGGCCACCATAGATGTAAGTACTAAGGACCGGGATCTAAAAGTGATGAAAAAAGTGTTAAGCTAAAGTCAGCTATCTCCATTCTATCTATTTAAAGACTTCCAGTGAAAGTTACTTATATTCTAGCATGAACCCTGAATGTGCATCATGAGATGAGCTCCGAGTATGTCACCCGACGATCAATGCATTTGAATGAGGACATAAAGTTGGAACCCTCCTTTATCCTGTGTTTGGAACCCCCCTTTTTAAAATGGCTGGATCCGCCCCTGTTATATGTGTTTCAATTATATTTTTTTACCTTGCAAATTAATGTATTTATTCTTTTATAATCGGCGAACAACTGTTTGATTAGCTTTAATCATGTTGTCAATCTTTTACTTTGAACACATCACCATTATCTAAACTGTGTCATAACTAGAATATTACACGCTTTCTATATAGCAAAGGCTCTTCTTGAGTTCACGGAGACATTCCAGAAACTATCAAGACATAGAACAGCAGATAAAGCACTTTTGTTTTTTTCCTGAATTGGTTCTGTTCAGCAAAGTGAGCTGAATGTATAATCGGGTTATTTATGACATTGAACTTGTCACAGTTAACAGACAATGGTATATTAAATTTTGCTTTCATATCAATGAACTTAACTGAAAGTCAGTGTGTTTCTACGATATATCTTATGCCTTCCAAGCAAACAGCAGATTTTTCTCTCACTAAATAATACAAAATTTGGTGACTATGTTGAACGAATCTATCCCATCGAACTAGAGATAAAGGATACTACAGATACAGATAAGTCTGCCTCATATCTTGACTTACATCTAGAAATTGACAATGAGGGTCGGTTGAAAACAAAATTTTACGACAAAAGAGATGATTTTAGCTTCCCAATTGTGAACTTTCCATTTCTATGTAGCAACATTCCAGCAGCGCCTGCATACGGAGTATATATCTCCCAACTGATACGATATTCCCGGGCTTGTATTTCCTATCATGATTTCCTTGATAGAGGATTGCTGCTCACAAGGAAGCTATTAAACCAAGAGTTCCAAATGGTGAAGTTGAAATCATCCCTTCGTAAATTTTACGGACGCCATCACGAGTTGGTTGACCGTTATGGAATAACCGCTTCACAGATGATATCGGATATGTTCCTTATGTCGTAACTACAATACCCTTCCCTTTTCACGAATGTGACCTACCGAATTAGACTATTTACCGGATTTTTAATAACATAAGCAACACGACGGGTGCCACATGTGGAGCAGGATCTGCTTACCCTTCCGGAGCACCTGAGTCTGTTGCTTAGTCTTTAGTTTTCTATGTTGTGTCTTCTGTACGATTATTTGTCTGTTTGCCTTTTATTTTTAGCCATGGCGTTGTCAGTTTATTTTCAACCTATGAGTTTGACTGTCCCTCTGGTATCTTTCGATCCCTCTTTTGTATGCTTTTAAAGTGTGATCATGACCTACTTTGTCTGACCAACATTGACATTATTGTGTACCCTACCGAAATGTTAACCCAATTGTTAAATGAAAAGAAAATTCAAATATATGAACATGATTTTCGATTTGAAAGAAAATTATGACTTACAAAACTTTTGAATTTACTTTTATTACGATTAAGGTAGCTTGGGAGTCTAAATTAAAATCCTTAGAATTTTTTAATAATTTGCCAAAATGAAGTTAATATCATGCTTTTTTCAAAAATATAATAAAATGTATGGTTCATGTGGCATTTTTTTAAGCTACAAGTTGTGCAAAATTGTCAGATTTTGTATAGATTATGCATGGAAACTCCTATCAAGTTGGGGTGATAAAAAGAAAACTAAACCATAGAATTTAAAGATAAAATATGAGAATAGCTCTTGCGTGCTTTCAGAAGAAAAAAAAAAGAAAAAGTGGGGCCATGAGACTCGCTTTCTTGCAACAAAACAAAATAGGTGAATTCATAACACATTCCTTAAATTTAGAAAAGTAACTTTATCTGAGTTATCTCCCCTTAAATGGCAAATTTGAAAAATTAATTTAAACAAAAAATTCTGTAATTGTAAGAAACAGTTGTAAAAGTATTATAAACCACATTATTTTCTACATTTAGTTGAAAAGTTTAACAAATAAATTACATTCTTCTCTCAAAATTTGCCCATTTCATTAAAGATCTAGACCGATTGCTTCCTGCTATTTACAATCCAATATGGCGGAAGACATCCGATCTACTTTAAGGAGTGTGTATAATACATTGCATTTCTGTATGAAATGATGTTGTTCAGATTCAAATGCAAACTCGTGAGATAAAAGTAACGTTTCTTTTCTTACTTTCCTGCATTTCCATGTGAAAAAAAAAACCAACCTGACCACTGGAGCGTCAAAACAAGATCATGGCCATATGACATAGATTTCAGGCTGAGATATCCTTCTCACATACCAATTATTGCTCAACCATCATGTAATTTACTGGAGAACAAACTAGACAATTAGACATATAACAGACGGACATACACACCTCATATACCATACTGATGATCTATGATGTATAATTACTGAATTTAGTACAATTAATCTGACACTTGAACGTGAAATTTAGGTTATGGTCAGGCGCAAATCAATCGGAACCACGATTTCCCGAGAAATACAAGAAAAACGTAATATCCCAAAAACAAACAGATATATCCCGAGAAAAAGATTTTTTATGGTGTTATGCTACTTTTTATAGTGTTATACTACTTTTAACAATATTAAAGAATATTAATTAAAGATATTACTCGTTTTTTATTCAATAAAAGTGCAATTTCACTTCAAAAATTCGATTTGTATGTCTTGTATGCAAATTCCTTGTTGAAAACAATCTGGCGGACATTCTAAAGGTAGACAACGTAAGAAAATAAAAGTATTAAAAGAACTGGAAGAATAGATCAATCAATGGATGAGTATGTCATTTCTTCAACCGGGTGAACCCCCTATAGCATTTTGCTGAATTAAAGCGGATATGTTATTGTATGGTATTAAGCCAATTGATTAAATAAAACCACAGTCGTACATTCTTGACTGCCAAAGTCACAGATGAGAAAAGATGCTTTGGACAAAGTTAAAATTCAAGTCACCTAAGAAATATTCATAATAAATCATTATTATCAATATTTTAAAATCCAAATAAATATAAAAATAAGAAGATGTGGTATAATTGCCAATGAGACACTCTCCACCAGAGACCAAATGACATAGAAGCTAACAACTATTGGTCACTGTACAGCCTTCAACAATGAGCAAAACCAATATCGCATAGTCAGCTATAAAAGACCACGAAATGACAAATGTAAAACCATTCAAACGAGAAAACTAACTGCCTGATCTATGTAAAAGTAAAGAACGAAATACAAATATGATATACAATCATATACAGCAACAAACGACATCCACTGAATTACAGGCTCCTGACTTGGGACAGGCACATACAGAATGTGACAGGGCTAAACATGTTAGCAGGTGCCCAACCCTCTCCCTAACCTGGTGCAGTGGTGTAACACTCTAACATTAGATATGATTAATAGTTCTCTAAAATTAGATATGATGTAATACAACGTATATATATTTTCAAATTATAATCAAATATAATTATTAGTTCCAAATATTTTTTCTTTCATTTGTCACAAACTAATATAGATCTGTAACTTATCTATAAAATGTCAACAACTTTTTATCTATACACAATGTAATGTAATGAAATATATACCTTAATAAAAATAGATTATTATCGAATTAAAGAATTTCACTTCATAAACAAATTTTACATATATAGCATTCAGAAAATTAGTTTATACAAAATATCAAACAAACAATTTACCAAAGAATGTCTTTTAAAAAATGATTTATCTCCTTTGTACAGAAATATGGTTTAACATACAAAATGTAGTATTCTAACATTAGATATGGACCATGATAACTCTGGACTAAATCATCATACCAGAACCAAATTCGAACTTGATCTATAACTTGTCATGATAAAACTATATACCAAATATCAAATAAATATCTACATGACTGACGGATGGACAGACGGACAGACAGACGGAGTGCAAACCTAAAGTCCCCTCGACTTCGTCGGTAGGGGACTAAAAACAAGTAACAAAAACACAGACCAGCTCGGCAGGGTATTTATACATCAGTACAACAAAAAAGACACTTAAATACTGTTTATTTAGCTTCTTAAAGTTTTGTAGTAATAAGACTCAACAGGATTATTCAGATATTTTTTTAAACTTATAAAACTCATTCTAGTAGCCATGTCCTTTTGATCCAACCAAATAAAACTACCCATGTAAATTTGGTTTAAAACTGATTAAGTAGTTACAGAGAAGAATTTGAAAATGAAATTCCCCATATCATTCAATGGAATGAAGAATATTTGAAAAGACCCAAGTAATCATTCCTATAAAGTTTGTAAAGATTTGGCCTTTCCATTTCAGGGACAAAAAACGTCTAAAATAATTAGATCTTTGAATACTAGTATTGTTTTTATTGGTATAAATATTGATTTTGTTATCAGTAAATTAAAACCATACTAAATATCATTGTTATACACATATGCACTTTCAAGGTACTATAATCTGTCAATTCCTATTTTTGGCATTGCACAAGGTCATGTTTTTCTTCGACTGTTAATGACGTCTTTACACTAAATCCATTGGATGTTGGATGTGTACTGATTGATATTTTAGTCTTAGATACATGATGTTTATTATTTGTTATTGGTTTTGAACTAGCTGTCAGTAACTGAGAGTACTCTCTGATCTGTACTGTGTCTTTTTTTGTTGATAGGGATGCATAAATACCCTGCCACATCTGGTCTGTGTTTTTGATAGATGTTTTTTTTGCTTTGTATCGATCTGACAAGTTAAGCCCTTTTCAACTGATTTTTATATTTTGTTCTTATGTTGTGCTGTAACACCACTGTTCCAGTTAGGGGAGGGTTGAGTGCTCGCAAACATGTTTAACCCTGCCACTTTCTTTATGTGCCTGTCCAAAGTCAGGAGCCTGTAGTTCAGTGGTTGTCGTTGGTTCATGTCTGTCATATTTGTTTTTTGTAAATTGTTTTGTGATAAATTAGGCTGTTGGTTTTCTCAATTGAATTGTTTCATATCTTTCATGTTGGGGCCTTTCATGGACTATATGGTATGGGTTTTTCTCATTGTTGAAGGCCGTACAGTTGCCTATAATTACTTACATCAACTTAATTTGAACTTTGGTGGATAGTTGTCTCTTTGGCAATCATTCCACATCTCTTTATTTTTACAATATAAAATTACTGAACGGCACTGATTTTCAAATTCGTCAAAGACATTGCTAATATAAACCTATGATATAAGTTTCATAAAATTCGGGCAAGAATTGTACACATGAGAGTGCTAACGATGCAATTTTCCATAAAATTAATGTTTCCAAGGGGCATAACTCTTTAAAAAAGAATTGATCGGCACTGATTTTCGAACTTGTCCAAGACATTGCTAATATAAACCTATGATACAAGTTTCATAAAAATCTGGCAAGAATTGTACATGTGAGAGAGGTTACAAGACCGGACGGACGGATGCCCAGTATTTCTATGTCCCCGCAACGAGTTGCACGGGGGACAAAAATAAAGAATAACCTCTAGCAACCAGATTTTCACCCAAATTAAATACAATAATTAAATGACCTTTCAAAATATAGTTCTAACAAATTTGGTTCAATATTTGTTTTTTTTTTTTAACTTTTCAGATGTGATCATACAAATTAAAAATTTTAACTGACAGACAGACACCTACCTTTGCCACCAAGATAAACAAAATAACTGTTATAGAAACAGATCACCAAGCTTTTGCAATATATTTGTTTCTTTGGTATACCTTTTTACACATCTGTCATTTGTATATATGCTTTTAATACTGCTGTAGTTGATAAACATAAGAATACAGGAGTTGTTTACTTTATCATAATAAAAATAATAATAATTCCTATTTTTCATTATATTTTTCATTGTACCCCTCTGTCCTTGGTTGCTGATCATGGTGACCCTGACCTCAAATTTTATCCCAAAATAACTTCCTCAGAATCTCATAGCATTGAGCAGGGTTACCCCTCCCTTTTTATATATACTGTTTTTAATCATTGCTTCCAATACCTGTCTGTAAACAAAATATATAACAAAGGTATTTTTGTAACTCACTTATCTTGATGATTATTTTTAGGGTGGCATAAACAAAGCAATCTAGTCATTTTATTTTTTTATTTTTTAATACTCGTAAAATTTGGCTACAGCATTAATACATAAAATCATATTGCAGCCAGATCATTAGATGCAACTTTAAAAAAATGGTTTGTTAATTTTAAATATAATATTATAACCCAACAAGATTTGTGTGGTGTTAGAATGATCCAGAACACTTCACGCAAGAAAACTTGCAAAACTTTTATTAACATCAACATCATTCTAAAACTACTGACATCTTATGACATGCAGTTCATTATTGTTCAAAGTACTTGCACATGTATACCCGTTTCCTAGATTTTGTAAAGACAGACAGTCTGCCAGGGCTGTAACACAAAATATATGTACAGAAAATTTGAAAGCAGAGATCCTTGATACAACCAAAATTTGAATAAATCTCAGTTTGATATTCACAAAATGGATAAATAAACCTTGAAGTTACAAATTACATGGAATAAAGAGCCAACAGTGTTCAATATCAGAGATGAAACAGAGCTTCCACTGTTACCTTTTTTTTAGATAACAGCCATAGGTTGATATAGAATATGAGGTAAGAGGGGCCTCACATCTATTTTTTTTTTGTTTTTTTGGGAAAGTGTAATTGTATAAAGGAAAAGGGTGGTTTGTGTCCATGTAAAACTGGTTTGACCCCTTCAAATTATATGCTAGTAACAAGTCAGGCTATCTGAACCATATGTTGTTTTTTATGTTTGTTTTATGTCTATTTTTTTTAGGAGTCGGATATTTGTGATTTATGTGGTTTTTCTGTGTCCCATATTTTATAAATTTCTTTAATCCTGTTTATGTAAAGTTTCAATGCAAAAATACCAAAAATTAAAACAAATCTGCAAATATCATACTATCTCTATTTGCACAATTTGTAAATTTCCTGACTTAATTTTTTTTGAACACTCAAGTTATGTAGGTCTTCATTGCCTAACAAAAACTGGCACTAATATTAAGGATGTATTCTTCTGATGCTTCAGTCTCGTTGAAATCTGGTTCGGGAATTATTTCCAAAACATGTGATACTAGTGGAAAATATCACTGAATTTAAAAATTTTATAATCAAACTAAACTCTGTGAAAAAAATTGTGTATTTACAATAAGTAGTTTTTGAGTAATAAAATTTTCAAATCATATAACCAATCCAGTCAGTCCCATCAGCCAAAATGTTGAGAAAATGGGTGAGGGGTACAAGAAATTATTTTTCCAAAAGTATGTACATCCCATATCAATTTTTTCTTTCCAAATTTCTTTGATATGTATTTTTTCAATCATTTACATTGTATAACAAAGAAATTGAAATAATATGCTTTTGTTCTAAAAAAAGAGAAAAATCCATATTTTACAAAATTGAGAGCATGGTCAATTTGACACGAAAAAGCAACAAAATTTTATAAAACTTTTTAATATTAACACCTACCTTTAGTTTTGTTAAGTTGAATTTATTCAGATTGGTCCACTTCATCTTTAGTGAAAGTATGAAAAAAAGTTTAATTGTGGAACTGTGATTTTTTTCATGATAACAGCCCAAAAAAATGGGTAAAAATTGATGAAAAATGGGAAAATCATTAAAATTGGGTATTTTCAAATGGCGGTAGCAAAGAAAAAGTGCACCAACATGTGATTTTTCTTCATCAATTACTTTCTTACAGTCATATAAACCCAATAAAATTCTCCATGAGGCGCAGCTTGATACGACCGCAGAGGTCGAACCCTGAACAGTTGGGGCAAGTTTGGACACAACATTCAAGCTTGATACAGCTCTGAATTTGGATTGTGATTAAATATTTGACACAGCATAGGTTTCTGACACAGAATGAATGTGGTCTAAGAACTTAAAATTTTAAATTGGACATTCACCTATTATGGTCCAATATCCAAAATCTAAATACATGGTTAGATTCAGCATATCAAAGAACTCTAAGAGTTCAATTTTGATGAAATCAAACAAAGTTTAATTTTGGACCCTTTTGACCTCAATGTGGACAAAGTTGATAACGGGCCCAAAAATCTAAAATCTAAATACATGGTTAGATTCAGCATATCAAAGAACCCCATATATTCAATTTTGTTGAAATCAAACAAAGTTTAATTTTGGACCCGATTTGGACCAACTTGAAAACTGGGCCCATAATCAAAAATCTAAATACATGTTTAGATTCAGCATATCAAAGAACCCTAAGAATTCAATTTTTGATGAAATCAAACAAAGTTTAATTCTGGACCCTTTTGACCTCAATGTGGACAAAGTTGATAACAGGGCCCAAAAATCAAAAATCTAAATACATGGTTAGATTCAGCATATCAAAGAACCCCATATATTCAATTTTTGTTGAAATCAAACAAAGTTTAATTTTGGACCCCGATTTGGACCAACTTGAAAACTGGGCCTATAAACAAAAATCTAAATACATGTTTAGATTCAGCATATCAAAGAACCCTAAGAATTCAATTTTGTTAAAATCAAACTAAGTTTAATTTTGGACCCTTTGGACCTTAATGTAGACCAATTTGAAAGCGGGACCAAAAATTAAGAATCTAAATACATGGTTAGATTCAGCATATCAAAGAACCCCATATATTCAATTTTGTTGAAATCAAACAAAGTTTAATTTTGGACCCGATTTGGACCAACTTGAAAACTGGGCCCATAATCAAAAATCTAAATATATGATTAGATTCAGCATATCAAAGAACCCTAAGAATTCAATTTTGTTAAAATCAAACTAAGTTTAATTTTGGACCCTTTGGACCTTAATGTAGACCAATTTGAAAACGGGACCAAAATTAAGAATCTAAATGCAGTTAGATTCGGCATATCAAAGAACCCCAATAATTCAATTTTTGATGAAATCAAACAAAGTTTAATTTTGGACCCTTTGGACCTCAATGTGGACCAATTTAAAAATGGGGCCCAAAATCCAAAAACTTAATACACGGTTAGATTCAGCATATTAAAGAACCCCAAGAATTCAAGAATAAAACCCCATTGAAATTGGTCAAGAAATAAGCAATTTATACAAAGTATCTTCTTTTGCACAATACTGTGTAATTGAATATTTCTTGCAATTGCGCAATACTGTGCAATTGAATATTTCTTGCTATTGCGCAATACTGTACAATTGACAATTTCTTGCTATTGTGCAATATTGTGCTATTGGATATTTCTTGCTATTGCGCAATACTGTGCAATTGAAGATTTCTTGCTATTGCGCAATACTGTGCAATTGAAAATTTCTTGCTATTGCAGAATACTTATTATATAATAATTTACACATCTGTTTGGTGTGTTTCTCCTGCCATATCATTATTATTTGCTTTTAAATATAAATCAGAAATAACCAACTTAAAATGGAAAATTTTAAAGAAAAAAAAAAGGAAAAAGGACCAAAAAATCCCCCAATTTTTGAACCCCTTATGACTCATCACCCCAAACTCAATCCCAGCCTTCAATGAGGTATGGTACCTTGCAGTACAATTTCAGAGATCCATACACTTGAACACAAGTTATTGTCTGGAAACTAGAAAAATGCTTTTTTTGGCCCTAATTCCTAAACATTTAGGGCAATTACCCCAAACTCAATTCCAGCTTTCCTTTGTGATATGGAACCTTGTAGTACAATTTCAGAAAGATCCATACACTTACACACAAGTTATTGTCCTGAAACTAGAAAAATGCTTATTTTTGGCCCTTTTGGCCCCTAATTCCTTAACTGTTGGTACCATAACCCCAAAATCAATCCCAACCTTCCTTTTGTGGTATTGAACCTTATGGTAAAATTTCCTAGAGATCCATTCACTTAAACTAAAGTTAGAGTGCGAAAACCAATGTGTCTTCGGACGACAGCGCGTAACGTCATACCAATATCGACCACAAAAATTTTTTGCGGTCGTATAAAAATCAGGTTAAGAAAAAGTTTAATTCTAGAAATTTTGGGCTCCTCAGAGGTGTACATCCTTAATCTTCATCATGTTTATTGACTAAAACAAACTACGAGACAATGAAAACTTCTTAAATATATGAAAAGGAGATAGCTATTAGTTTCTACCTGATAAATAAGGGAGACAACTATTTGTTTTTGATAAATGATAAAAAAAAAAAATGATTGAATTCTGGTCATAGTAATATACATTTTCGTCCCCAAAATGTCTAATTCTCACTTTTTATAATTAGTAATGAACAATCATGACTGGACAATACGAGGGCGTTAGATATCAAATCAAAACAATAACTTCTTAAAATTGTCTATAAAGTAACTTTTCCTTCAAAACTTTTCAAATTACAAAGTAAACTTCCCTTAAACCATGAATCATATTTTCTTTAAAGAGACTATTTGTAATTTTCTGCAGTGTTAAAACACTGATTTCGCTTCAAGCCATCCTTGAACCATTATATCATCTTCAATCAAAGACAAACCTATTTTCATATCTGTGGTGGCAGCCATCATGGATTTCAAATCCAGACCAACGTTACAAATTTAAGAACGGGCCATTATACTTTTAATTCATATATTTCAATTCTTTCAAAAATCAATTACACCACATAAAAAAGTCAGTTAGCTTTGAAGTTTCAGCCAATCAGAAACCCTCATTATCCCTAATATCAATCTAGAACTTGATCTGAAACTAAATACAATTGAGGGGTTTCCAATTACATTGCTGTCAAATTTAGCTGCATTTAACACAGTGGTTTCTCTCAATAAGGTATTATGTTTTTACAATATTGGACAAAAGTAACGTGGTAAAGTTTCCTTTAAGGCTATGTGAGCTTAAAATACACTGTTCAGTTTTAAATATATTCATAACTTTAAAAGACAATATTCCAAATTTACAAATCTATTATTACATAATAAAAGCTTTTTTCAGACGTTTTCACTCTTAGCTTAAAACTTTCATCCATCTGCCCCTCTTTAGATCTCTTTTGGATTTTATCAAGTCCTTATGTATATCAATACAAACAGAATATTAAACTCTATAAAAAAAAACTTACTTTAAAAAAAGTGATTTCAGAATAAAAGGATATTCAATGCACAGCATGATGTCACCCCAGCAACAAATAAGAGCTTCTTGAAAGTAAATTTTCTTAAGGAGGATGTTACCCCAGCACCAGCAAATAAATAAGAGCTTCTTGAAAGTAAATTTTCTTAAGGGGGATCCTACCCGAGCAAATAAATAAGAGCTTCTTTAAAGTAAATTTTCTTAAGGATTTTATCAGTAATGTGTTTGTAATAGAGGAATTTATTAATAATTTTTAAGCATTCATATGAAAAGAATTAAAAATAATCTGTGTTACTTCTAAGTTTTGAATCATGAAAAGGTTCCAGTGATTTTGAAGAGTTATGTCCCTTGACTTAGGTCTATTTCCTTCAGGACTACATAAATCTATATAGTTCTGAAATTCATATCAAATAGATCCAATGAAAAAGTTCACTACTTTTGGGATCAAACATGAAGCTCTACATATCATAGAAAAGTGATCCTTAGAACTCATAAAGTGCAGTAGCTGAATATGATTGGATTCTTTATTCCATGCCAAAGAGAAATGATAAAACTTATAAAAAGATTGAACTTTAACAAACGTTGTATAGTAAAAAAACTTGCAAAAAACTAAGATGACCACAAGGAGTAACAATCATACACACACATACCATAAAACTATCACAATAATTCAGAGTTAATTGTGTCCCTGGCAAGCTTTAACTGTGATTGACAAAAAATCATTTCTAATGATGATAATCATTCTGTATATGTAGCAGAACATTTTAAAATGAAATTTCTTCATTGTGTCGTATCAGAAACAAGTTGAAATAATGCCTTTTGGGGTAATATTTTGAAAAAGGCAAGAATAATAAATTTGGAAAAAAATCAAAACTGATATTTGGCTGATCACAGCACATATTTTGCCTTACCCTCATTAAATATGCATTAGATAACAGGTTCTTACAAGAAACAATGAATAACATTTTAATATCACCATGCATATAGACTGCAATGCATGTTAAAGAAATAACTTTTGTTGGGTCATATGCATTGGCTAAAAATGATATCACATATACTCTGTATAAATTCATTACAAGACCTTTTTTCATATAAAATAGAGCTCTTTGCATATAAAATCACAATATTCATGAATCTTCGTCTTCTTCTGTGTTATTATTTTGTGATGTTGTTAAATTACTGTCAAAAATATCTACTGGATTTGGATAATTGTCCTGTAATGAAGAATCTACTCCATTTAAATCTTTTCTACACACTGGACAAGTTCCATGCTGGAAAAGAAATTAAAGAGTGGCTTGCAGTACATGTAACTAAGATCATCTTAAAAATAAATAATAAGGGAAATGTGGTATGATTGCCAATTAGACAACTATCAACCAGAGATCAAATGACATTAATGTAAGCAACTGTAGCCTGTAGGTCAACTAAGCCTTCAACAATGAGCTTATCATAATATTTTACTTCTTACAAATTTTATCTTTGGCAAGATGTCTAACTTTTCATACAACCAAGCTGGCATGAAAACAAATTTCTATGTTATGATTTGACAGAAATTTAGCATGTTTTAATAAGGGCTTCCAAACCTGTCATATTTGCCAGACAAATCTGTTTCTTTCAATAAATGTCAGTATATAGAATTTACCTGAATGTTCACAAGTATCAGACATTGAAAGTTAGAAAATAATTAATTCTATCCAATTTACTTTGTCAAAATATTACAAAAAATTGGTTTAATTCAAAGGTTTTTTTATCAGAAAATCAACAGAACCATGTTATTTACCCCCCTAACTGTGTGTGCATGCGCTTATGTGTGAAACTTAAATATACACACAAAAGTTTTTCAAAGTAATTAAATAAGTTGTATAACTTATCCTTTGTGGTGAGAGACACTCAAATTAATAGATTGTTGGTGGTTGCATTTTCTTTAGAATTTTGTAAGAATTATAAGTAAAATAAAGATTTTATATTATTATGGGTGGTTGGGGTCTAAGAAAATTGCCTCCCTCATTTGATTTAAATCTGGAACAGCCCTAAATAATAAGTATAGCACACACTTAAGTCCCTTGACAATACACATTTGAAGATTATCAATGTTAGTTAAAGGAAACCCTATAAATGTGACCTACTGTCAATAAAATTAAATAAAATGCTCCATGAGCGCAGCTTGATCGACCGCAGAGGTCGAACCCTGAATAGTTGGGGCAAGTATGGACACAACATTCAAGCTTGATACAGCTCTGAATTTGGATTGTGATTAAATATTTGACACAGCATAGGTTTCTGACACAGAATGAATGTGGTCTAAGAACTTAAAAATTTTAAATTGGACATTCACCTATTATGGTCCAATATCCAAAATCTAAATACATGGTTATATTCGGCATATCAAAGAACCCCAATAATTCAATTTTTGATGAAATCAAACAAAGTTTAATTTTGGACCCCGATTTGGACCAACTTGAAAACTGGGCCCATAATCAAAAATCTAAATACATGTTTAGATTCAGCATATCAAACAACCCTAAGAATTCAATTTTTGTTAAAATCAAACTAAGTTTAATTTCGGACCCTTTGGACCTTAATGTAGACCAATTTGAAAATGGGACCAAAAATTAAAAATCTAAATACACAGTTAGATTCGGCATATCAAAGAACCCCAATAATTCAATTTTTGATGAAATCAAACAAAGTTTAATTTTGGACCCTTTTGACCTCAATGTGGACAAAGTTGATAGCGGGCCCAAAAATCAAAAATCTAAATACATGGTTAGATTCAACATCAAAGAACCCCATATATTCAATTTTGTTGAAATCAAACAAAGTTTAATTTTGGACCCCAATTTGGACCGACTTGAAAACTGGGCCCATAATCAAAAATCTAAATACATGTGTACATTCAGCATATCAAAGAACTTTAAGAATTCAATTTTGTTAAAATCAAACTAAGTTTAATTTTGGACCCTTTGGACCTTTATGTAGACCAATTTGAAAACGGGACCAAAATTAAGAATCTAAATACAGTTAGATTCGGCATATCAAAGAACCCCTATAATTCAATTTTGATGAAATCAAACAAAGTTTAATTTTGGACCCTTTTGACCTCAATGTGGACAAAGTTGATAACGGGCCCAAAAATCAAAAATCTAAATACATGGTTAGATTCAGCATATCAAAGAACCCCATATATTCAATTTTGTTGAAATCAAACAAAGTTTAATTTTGGACCCGATTTGGACCAACTTGAAAACTGGGCCCATAATCAAAAATCTAAATACATGTTTAGATTCAGCATATCAAAAACCCTAAGAATTCAATTTTGTTAAAATCAAACTAAGTTTAATTTTGGATACTTTGGACCTTAATGTGGACCAATTTGAAAACCAGGCCCAAAATCAAATATCTAATTACACTGTTAGATTGGCCATATCAAAGAATCCCAATAATTCATTTTTTTATGAAATCAAACAAAGTTTAATTTTGGACCCTTCAGACCTCAATGTGGACAAAGTTGATAACGGGTCCCAAAATCAAAAATCTAAATACATGGTTAGATTCAGCACATCAAAGAACCCCATATATTCAATTTTGTTGAAATCAAACAAAGTTTAATTTTGGACCCGATTTGGACCAACTTGAAAACTGGGCCCATAATCAAAAATCTAAATACATGTTTAGATTCAGCATATCAAAAACCCTAAGAATTCAATTTTGTTAAAATCAAACTAAGTTTAATTTTGGACCCTTTGGACCTTAATGTAGACCAATTTGAAAATGGGACCAAAAATTAAAATCTAAATACACGGTTAGATTCGGCATATCAGAGAACCCCAATAATTCAATTTTGATGAAATCAAACAAAGTTTAATTTTGGACCCTTTTGACCTCAATGTGGACAAAGTTGATAACGGGCCCAAAAATCAAAATCTAAATACATGGTTAGATTCAGCACATCAAAGAACCCCATATATTCAATTTTGTTGAAATCAAACAAAGTTTAATTTTGGACCCCAATTTGGACCGACTTGAAAACTGGGCCCATAATCAAAAATCTAAATACATGTGTACATTCAGCATATCAAAGAACTTTAAGAATTCAATTTTGTTAAAATCAAACTAAGTTTAATTTTGGACCCTTTGGACCTTAATGTAGACCAATTTGAAAACGGGACCAAAATTAAGAATCTAAATACACGGTTAGATTCGGCATATCAAAGAACCCCTATAATTCAATTTTTGATGAAATCAAACAAAGTTTAATTTTGGACCCTTTTGACCTCAATGTGGACAAAGTTGATAATGGGGCCCAAAATCAAAATCTAAATACATGGTTAGATTCAGCATATCAAAGAACCCCATATATTCAATTTTGTTGAAATCAAACAAAGTTTAATTTTGGACCCCGATTTGGACCAACTTGAAAACTGGGCCCATAATCAAAAATCTAAATACATGTTTAGATTCAGCATATCAAAAACCCTAAGAATTCAATTTTGTTAAAATCAAACTAAGTTTAATTTTGGACCCTTTGGACCTTAATGTAGACCAATTTGAAAACGGGACCAAAATTAAAAATCTAAATACACAGTTAGATTCGGCATATCAAAGAACCCCAATAATTCAATTTTTATGAAATCAAACAAAGTTTAATTTTGGACCCTTTAGACCTCAATGTGGACAAAGTTGATAACAGGGCCCCAAAATCAAAATCTAAATACATGGTTAGATTCAGCATATTAAAGAACCCCAAGAGTTCAAGAATAAAACCCATTGAAATTGGTCAAGAAATAAGCAATTTACACAAAGTATCTTCTTTTGCACAATACTGTGTAATTGAATATTTCTTGCAATTCATAATACTGTGCAATTGAATATTTCTTGCTATTGCGCAATACTGTACAATTGACAATTTCTTGCTATTGCGCAATATTGTGCTATTGGATATTTCTTGCTATTGCGCAATACTGTGCAATTGAAGATTTCTTGCTATTGCGCAATACTGTGCAATTGAAAATTTCTTGCTATTGCACAATACTTATTATATAATAATTTACACATCCTGTTTGGTGTGTATCTCCTGCCATATCATTTTATTTGCTTTTAAATATAAATCAGAAATAACCAACTTAAAATGGAAAATTTTAAAGAAAATAAAGAAAAAATGAAAAAAATCCCGAAATTTTTGAACCCCTTATGATTCATCACCCCAAACTCAATCCCAGCCTTCCCTTTGAGGTATGGTACCTTGCAGTACAATTTCAGAGAGATCCATACACTTGAACACAAGTTATTGTCTGGAAACTAGAAAATGCTTATTTTTGGCCCCTAATTCCTAAACGTTTCAGGCAATTACCCCAAACTCAATTCCAGCTTTCCTTTGTGATATGGAACCTTGTAGTACAATTTCAGAAAGATCCATACACTTACACACAAGTTATTGTCATGAAACTAGAAAAATGCTTGTTTTTGCCCTTTTTGGCCCCTAATTCCTAAAATTCTGAGGCAATACCCCCAAAATCAATCCCAGCATTCCCTTTGTGATATGGAACCTTGTGGTACAAAGTCAGAGAGATCCATACACTAACACACAAGTTATGTCTGGAAGTTACAAAATGCTTATTTTTTTTGGCCCTAATTCCTTAACTGTTGGTACCATAACCCCAAAATCAATCCCAACCTTCCTTTTGTGATATTGAACCTTATGGTCAAATTTTATAGAGATCCATTCACTTAAACTAAAGTTAGAGTGCGAAACCAATGTGTCTTGGACGACGACGACGGATGACGACGACGACGACGCCAACTTCATACCAATATCGACCACAAAATTTTTTGCGGTCGTAAAAAGAACAAACATCAAAATATGAAGTTACAATTTTAGGGCGTTGTGATCAAATTATTTACACTTAATCCCTTTAATGATTATCCTTGTTTGGTCTGAAAGCCTTTAGTTATGAAACCAGGGAAATTAAAATGGTATTGAAAATAAAATGCTCCGCTGGCGCAAGCTTGATCGACCGCAGAGGTCGAACCCTGAACAGTTGGGGCAAGTATGGACACAACATTCAAGCTTGATACAGCACTGAATTTGGATTGTGATTAAATATTTGACACAGCATAAAGCATTGAACACAAGTTATTGTCTGGAAACTAGAAAAATACTTAAATTTGGCCCCTTATTCCTAAACGCTTTGGGCAATTACCCCAAACTCAATTCCAGCTTTCCTTCGTGATATGGAACCTTGTAGTACAATTTCAGAAAGATCCATACACTTTCACACAAGTTATTGTCATGAAACTAGAAAATGCTTGTTTTTGGCCCTTTTTGGCCCCTAATTCCTAAAATTTGGAAGTAATTACCCCAAAATCAATCCCAGCATTCCCTTTGTGATATGGAATCTTGTAGTACAATGTCAGAGATCCATACCAAAGAACCCCAAAAATTTTGATGAAATCAAATAAAGTTCAATTTTGGACCCTCTAAACCTCAGTGTGGACCAATTTGATAACCGGCCCAAATATCAAAAATCTAAATACATGGTTAGATTCAGCATATCAAAGAACCCTATATATTCAATTTTATTGAAATCAAACAAAAAAAAGTTTAATTTTGGACCCTGATTTGGACCAACTTGAAAACTGGGCCCATAATAAAAATAACTAAGTACATGTTTAGATTCAGCATATCAAAGAACCCCAAGAATTCAATTTTGTTAAAATCAAACTAAGTTTAATTTTGGACCCTTTGGACCTTAATGTAGACCAATTTGAGAACGGGACCAAAATTAAGAATCTAAATACACGGTTAGATTCGCATATCAAAGAACCCCAATAGTTCAATTTTGATGAAATCAAATAAAGTTCAATTTTGGACCCTTTAAACATCAATGTGGACCAATTTGATAACCGCCCCAAATATCAATTTCTTGCTATTGAGCAATACTGTGAAATTGAAGATTTCTTGCTATTGCACAATACTGTGCAATTGAAGATTTCTTGCTATTGCGCAATACTGTGCAATTGAAAATTTCTTGCTATTGCACAATACTTAATATATTAATTTACACATTCTGTTTGGTGTGTATCTCTTGCCTTATCATTATTATTTGCTTTTATATATAAATCAGAAATTTAATAATAAAGTTTTGGCAAATTTCAATATACATAATTTAAAAGCAGTTTAGGTGAGATAAACAAAAAAGCTTCATCAGCAATATTTTATATTGGCAAATTTCCAATGAAGTTCATTAAACTAAAGTTATTGGCAAATTTCCAATGGAATTTATTAATAATAAAGTTTTTGGCAAATTTCCAATATAATAATTTAAAAGCAGTTTAGGTGAGATATTCAAATGAGTTTCAATTACCAACCTTACACTGCCTTTTAAATTATGTTTTGTACTTAAGTAATTATCCATTAACCTGGAAACCCTTTTCCCCTTTTTGCACCTTATTCCTTAACACTTTGAGCCATTACTCCCAAAGACAATTTTACCATCCCTTTGTGGTATTCCAATATCCAAAATCTAAATACATGGTTAGATTCAGCATATCAAAGAACCCCAAGAATTCAATTTTGATGAAATCAAATAAAGTTCAATTTTGGACCTCTAAACCTCAATGTGGACCAATTTGATAACTGGGCCCAAATATCAAAAATCTAAATACATGGTTAGATTCAGCATATCAAGTGCCCCATATATTCAATTTTGTTGAAATCAAACAAAGTTTAATTTTGGACCCAGTCTTGGACCAACTTGAAAACTGGGCCCATAATAAAAAAACTAAGTACATGTTTAGATTCAGCATATCAAAGAACCCCAAGAATTCAATTTTTGTTAAAATCAAACTAAGTTTAATTTTGGACCCTTTGGACCTTAATGTAGACCAATTTGAAAACGGACCAAAAATTAAGAATCTAAATACACGGTTACCGGTAGATTCGGCATATCAAAGAACCCCAATAGTTCAATTTTGATGATTCAATTTTTGATGAAATCAAATAAAGTTCAATTTTGGACCCTTTAAACCTCAATGTGGACCAATTTGATAACCGGGCCCAAATATCAATTTCTTGCTATTGAGCAATACTGTGCAATTGAAGATTTCTTGCTATTGCGCAATACTGTGCAACTGAAGATTTCTTGCTATTGCGCAATACTGTGCAATTGAAAATTTCTTGCTATTGCACAATACTTAATATATTAATTTACACATCCTGTTTGGTGTGTATCTCTTGCCTTATCATTATTATTTGCTTTTATATATAAATCAGAAATTTAATACTGTGGATTCATTTATTTCGTGGGTACCAATTTTCGTGGATTGAGGAAAAGTTGCATTTTCGTGGATATTTAATTTCGTTGTTTTTGGCAAAGTCTGCGACATTCCTTTAGAAAATTTGTAATTGTTGAACATTTAAATTGTGGTTCCCTGTACCCACGAAATCCACGAAAATTGGTATCCAACGAATATTAATGAATTCACAGTAATAAAGTTTTTGGCAATATACATAATTTAAAAGCAGTTTAGGTGAGATAAACAAAAAGCTTCATCAGCAATATTTTATATTGGCAAATTTCCAATGAAGTTCATTAAACTAAAGTTATTGGCAAATTTCCAATGGAATTTATTAATAATAAAGTTTTTGGCAAATTTCCAATATAAATAATTTAAAAGCAGTTTAGGTGAGATATTCAAATGAGTTTCAATTACCAACCTTACACTGCCTTTTAAATTATGTTTTGTACTTAAGTAATTATCCATTAACCTGGAAACCCTTTTCCCCTTTTTGCACCTTATTCCTTAACACTTTGAGCCATTACTCCCAAAGACAATTCTTACCATCCCTTTGTGGTATTCCAATATCCAAAATCTAAATACATGGTTAGATTCAGCATATCAAAGAACCCCAAGAATTCAATTTTGATGAAATCAAATAAAGTTCAATTTTGGACCTCTAAACCTCAATGTGGACCAATTTGATAACTGGGCCCAAATATCAAAAATCTAAATACATGGTTGGATTCAGCATATTGAAGTGCCCCATATATTCAATTTTTGTTGAGATCAAACAAAGTTTAATTTTGGACCCAGTCTTGGACCAACTTGAAAACTGGGCCCATAATAAAAAAACTAAGTACATGTTTAGATTCAGCATATCAAAGAACCCCAAGAATTCAATTTTTGTTAAAATCAAACTAAGTTTAATTTTGGACCCTTTGGACCTTAATGTAGACCAATTTGAAAACGGGACCAAAAATTAAGAATCTAAATACACGGTTAGATTCGGCATATCAAAGAACCCCAATAGTTCAATTTTTGATGATTCAATTTTTGATGAAATCAAATAAAGTTCAATTTTGGACCCTTTAAACCTCAATGTGGACCAATTTGATAACCAGGCCCAAATATCAATTTCTTGCTATTGAGCAATACTGTGCAATTGAAGATTTCTTGCTATTGCGCAATACTGTGCAATTGAAGATTTCTTGCTATTGCGCAATACTGTGCAATTGAAAATTTCTTGCTATTGCACAATACTTAATATATTAATTTACACATCCTGTTTGGTGTGTATCTCTTGCCTTATCATTATTATTTGCTTTTATATATAAATCAGAAATTTAATACTGTGGATTCATTTATTTTCGTGGGTACCAAGTTTCTTGGATTGAGGAAAACTTGCATTTTAGTGGATACTTAATTTCGTTGTTTTGCAAAGTCTGTATACATTCCTTAAGAAACTTTGTAATTGTTGAACATTTAAATTGTGGTTCCCTGTACCCACGAAATCCACGAAAATTGGTATCCAACTAATATTAATGAATTCACAGTAATAAAGTTTTGGCAATATACATAATTTAAAAGCAGTTTAGGTGAGATAAACAAAAAGCTTCATCAGCAATATTTTATATTGGCAAATTTCCAATGAAGTTCATTAAACTAAAGTTATTGGCAAATTTCCAATGGAATTTATTAATAATAAAGTTTTTGGCAATTTTAATATAATAATTTAAAAGCAGTTTAGGTGAGATATTCAAATGAGTTTCAATTACCAACCTTACACTGCCTTTTAAATTATGTTTTGTACTTAAGTAATTATCCATTAACCTGGAAACCCTTTTCCCTTTTTGCACCTTATTCCTTAACACTTTGAGCCATTACTCCCAAAGACAATTTACCATCCCTTTGTGGTATTCCAATATCCAAAATCTAAATACATGGTTAGATTCAGCATATCAAAGAACCCCAAGAATTCAATTTTGATGAAATCAAATAAAGTTCAATTTTGGACCCTCTAAACCTCAATGTGGACCAATTTGATAACTGGGTTCGAATATCAAAAATCTAAATACATGGTTAGATTCAGCATATCAAAGAACCCCATATATTCAATTTTGTTGAAATCAAATTAAGTTTAATTTTGGACCCCGATTTGGACCAACTTGAAAACTGGGCCCATAATCAAAAACTAAGTACATGTTTAGATTCAGCATATCAAAGAACCTCAAGAATTAATTTTGTTAAAATCAAACTAAGTTTGATTTTGGACCCTTGGACCTTAATGTAGACTTATTTGAAAACGGACCAAAAATTAAGAATCTAAATACACGGTTAGATTCGGCATATCAAAGAACCCCTACAGTTCACTTTTCGATGAAATCAAACAAAGTTTAATTTTGTACCCTTTTGGCCCCTAATTCCTAAACTGTTGGGACCAAAACTCCTTTAGGCCCCAAATTCCTAAACGCTTAGGCAATTACCCCAAACTCAAACCCAGCTTTCCTTTTGTGACATGGAACCTTGTGGAACAATTTCATAAAGATCCATACACTTACACACAAGTTATTGTCCTGAAACTAGAAAAATGCTTGTTTTTGCCCTTTTGGCCCCTCATTCCTAAAATTTTGAGGCAATTACCCGAAAATCAATCCCAGCCTTCCCTTTGTGGTATGGTACCTTGAAGTACAATTTCAGAGAGATCCATACACTTGAACACAAGTAATTGTCTGAAACTAGAAAATACTTATATTTGGCCCTTTTGGCCCCTTATTCCTAAACGTTTTGGGCAATTACCCCAAACTCAATTCCAGCTTTTCCTTTGTGATATGGAACCTTGTAGTACAATTTCAGAAAGATCCAAACACTTACACACAAGTTATTGTCATGAAACTAGAAAATGCTTCTTTTTGCCCTTTTTGGCCCCTAATTCCTAAAATTTTGAGGCAATTACCCCAAAATCAATCCCAGTATTCCTTTGTGATATGGAACCTTGTGGTACAATGTCAGAGAGATCCATACACTAACACACAAGTTATGTCTGGAAGTTACCAAAATGCTTATTTTGGCCCCTAATTCCTTAACTGTTGGTACCATAACCCCAAAATCAATCCCAACCTTCCTTTTGTGGTATTAAACCTTATGGTAAAATTTCATAGAGATCCATTCACTTAAACTAAAGTTAGAGTGCGAAAACCAATGTGTCTTTGGACGACGACAACGACACCAATGTCATATTAATATACGACTGCAAAATTTTTTGCAGTCGATAAAAGTGTCTGGCTGACTCAATATTTTTGAGGAAGCCCTGGTTTTATGGAAAATGCTCCAAAGTTTCAAAAATATTCAGAGATATTAGTATCCTGAGAAAACTTACCATTTCTAACCATTTAACTATACATTCATTATGATAATAGTGATCACAGGGAAGCCGTTTTACTTCTTCGTCTAAATTAAAATCTTCAAAACATATGGCGCAATGTGCACCTTTATCTGAAATAAAAGGAATTCATATTAACTATTCATCTGAAAGTAACCACAAGATTTCAAAACATTATGACAATTCCTGTTTCAGGGTCAACCAGGGAATGAACAGTTTTGATATTGGAAAATGCAACTTTTTGACATATGCTTATATCTGTATATCAATGTTTGTTTAGAGTGTTTAAACATTCTGGTTACAATTTCCAAAGAAACACCAACAGACATGTTATTTGAATTATTTATTTTTGAAAAGGCAGAAGGGTGGATGTAAGTACCAAGTCTCTATTTTGGATTTGTTTTTCTGAAATTCAATAATGAAGTCAAATCTCCTTCTAGTTCTCTTATTCGGCTCTTATGTCAGGATAAAAGACGAACATGGGTGATGGCATCATGCAAAATGGATACAACTTTCTAAGACTTCCAAAGAAACAAGCCTATCATATAATGGTATGAAATTCATAGTTATATCATCACTATTGATAACTTTCAGATTATCAAAATAAAGCCTTATTTCATAAACTGTTGACACAGAAGTATGTCTCAACTTTTTGTAATTTTGGTAGTATAATGCAAATATTGAATCCAAATTATAATATTTAAACATGTAAACTATGCAAAACATTCAAAATCAATGAACCATGACTTAAAGAGCAGGACCAAATAACCTCCATCGAAATTAGAAATGCCAATGCTAACATAACTGCATCTACATACCATATACCATAAACCTACCACTAGTGGTCCCCTTAAGCTGACCTAATCACAAACTAATACATGTAAACTAAGCAAAAGTTTCAAAGTCAATAGACCATGACTGAGGAGGCAGGGCCAAATAATCTCCATGGCAATGAGATGTGCCAATGCTAACATAACTGCATACTTAATATCATTGACCTACCACCAGTGGTTCCCCATAAACTAATATAATCACAAACTAATACATGGAAACTAAGCAAAAGTTTCAAAGTCAATAGACCATGACTGAGGGGGTGGGACCAAATAATCTCCATGGAAATGAGATGTACCAATGCTAATACAACTGCATACCAAATATCATTGACCTACCACTAGTGGTTCCCCACAAACTGACCTAATCACAAACTAATACATGAAAGTTAGCAAAAGTTTCAAAGTCAATAGACCATGACTGAAGGGTGGGACCAAATAATCTCCATGGAAATGAGATGTTCTAATGCTAATACAATTGCATACCAAAAATATCATTGACCTACCAAAAGTGGTTCCCTATAGGTGTAACACCACTAATTCGGGCCCGCCAGAAAGCACATACCAGAAAGTAGTACATATTTGACATAAAATAGTTCCTACGCATGAGTGTACCTTTCAAAATATGAAGAATATTTAGGTATTTTTGGTAACAAATGAAAGCTGAATGACTGGTGATCATTGTAGAACACTTTTTGACTTATAATTTTGAATATTAAAAAAACTGCACCAAATTTTAAAATGAGGGTACATTTTGCCCGTTTGTCAGAACTGAAGTACCTGTTTGGTACATCCGAAGTTACAGGAACCAGTTCTTTCTTATATGCTATTAAAGGTATGTTGATAATTTCAGTACAAGACACCATAAAGTGTTGCTTTGACATGCAATGATTGTCACTTTATTTGAACTTAAAACAAAAGAACTGTGTCTGCTTGAATTTGAGGAATTTAACATAGAAAGCAATGGGGCCATGAATTAGTGGTGTACTTCCTATAAACTGACCTAATCACAAACTAATACATTGTTGACGCTGCCGCTGCCATCAGAAACAGCATACCTATGTCTTACTTTTTGACTCCATAAAAACTGTATCTTTGGTAGAAGAATGTTGCAGTTCACAAAATACAGCGTTAGAATCTATATATAGAATAACTGAGCTAAAATTAAGATTGATTGACTGTATGTTGCTTAGGTACACATTTTCATGCATATTCAGGAACAAATTACAAAAAAAAATTTAGTTCATCAATGTGTAGGATTTAAGATGTTGATGGACGAAAAAAACACCTAATTTTGTTTGCTGCATAAAACCATGGTCATCACATTGAGTAGAGGCAGAATATAAGTCTTACAACAGGTCACATGATGTATTCAAGTGAATATCTTCTTTCCTTTAAGATACAATCACTTACCTACAAGCTTGGGTGTTATTTTTATTGAAGGTAATGAATCTATTTTACTTTTCTCAGCAGGAGCTGGACCTGAACCTTCTAATTGATTCAATAACTGAAAGGATAACACATGTGATTAAGGATAGAAACATGTAGGCTTTCAAGGAAACACACTTAAAAATCTACAACATAAACATATTTCAATGAAATGGACTTTAAAATAAAAATATGCATAAAAATGGTGAAGTCCTTCAATGATTTGCTTCAATGTTTAAGGCCCTATTATGTGAATTGTTAACAATCACTGAAATTTGAATTCAAGAATTTAATCTTGCTTCAAGAGGATGAAAAATTTGAAAGAGTTTCTTAGAAACTTATGATGAAGGAAAATTCACACATTATAGGACACATCATGATTAAATTAGTTGTAAATTTGTTGAGCATGAAACTTAAAAAAAAAAAAAAAAAATCAAAATGCTTTTTTGCTCTTTCCACATAGTTATTTAATTCTATTTAAACTTGCAAGCTTTTAGTATTTTACATAAATAAATAAAGTGTATCCATGTAAAGGCTTTGTAAATGAATAATTCTGATTAAATTGACTAAGATTTTTGAAAATATGAAAATCATTTTACCTGTGTAACAATATTGTCTAGACCATGAACACCCCATGCATAATCTCCTGGATTACCATGCATCATGGGTATAAAATTTCTGAAGAATAAAAGAGAGATATTAGTCCTTTTAAAATTACAAGTCATTTGGTTTCAATGGTCCAAATCCAAAGTTTTCTGGTCCAAATTATGGTGGCTATGAACAGTTTTGCAACTAAATATATAAGCAAGCAATGGACATACTGTCTTTTGGTGTTTATAGTATGCAGATTTTTACCCTGGGATAGATTTCTGAAAAGGGGTGCGTATCATGTATAGGTGCACTGTTCTTTAGTCTTTTTTCAGGTCCAAATTCCAACTAAGAAACCAGGTGGTCAGGAGGAAAATACTTTTGTAGCATAAACTTGATTGTTGTAATATTTTACTATTTGTACTGTCTTGTATCTGATTTGTAATGTTCTATGCAAATAAAAATCATTTAAATGCTTTAGTAGTTGTTTTTTTTTGTTTGTGTGTTCTCCGTTGCCACCCGGAGATGCATTTGATCATGTCTAAATTACAGAGGAAGGATTCTGTCAATGACCAAATTGGTGTAGGTGTTTCTCGAGTTTATTACTTACTTTGTATATGTGTTCTAACAAGGAATACAGAAGGTAAATGTATGAAAATTGAATGAAACACGCTCATTTGATGATAGCGACCACCATTGTTTTTTACTTTCCTAGTATCAGGTGATCACGTCGAGACTTTTAACGTTGCAAAGTTAAATAGAGTGATGATTTTAAACACATTTTCACTTTGTGACATTTTAAAAACCTTCATACAAATCAATGCCATCTTGTAAACTGTACGAACAAAATGAATCTGTCAATTGATTCGTTTTGATAATGATTAGACTTCCTAATTGATATTCAATAGGAGTGTGATAATTTGGATTAAAAGATTAATTGAGTACCAACAAACAATAAATAAAATTAGCAGAGATTAATATTACAATTTATTTATTGTGTATTTCAGAATATTCGTAATGATTCCATATTCCATATAAGATTCACCGACTATGATTTGCATTTAAACAACTTTCCCCATTTAACACTTCCTGTTGTTTTCAATGAAATACATCCATGAAACAATAAAAAATCAAACATCGTTTGCTAAATTATTTATTCTGCAAACAAAATTTCATTATCCTAATATCAACCAGGACTGGACTTCCATTTGTCTCCGAAAAAGAAATCACTTTCAATGGACGCATTTTACCAAGATTCAAGTTGGGATTTTTCCAGAAAATCCATTCATGTTAAGCATAAGAAGAAACTTTTTTTTCAAGTTTCAAGGGCAAAAAAGGGAGTGCGTACTATGCATGACTACATTTTATACACACCAAAAGACGGTAATAAATAGGGGCTGCAAATATTAAGATAATGGTATGCAATAATATATTTTCTATGGTTAACATATTTCTAAAAACTTTCACAGACAATCAACAATAAAAACTGTGTATGACTTTTGGTCTTGATTTTTTCATTGGTCAAAGCAAACTTTTACTGGTTAGAAACAAGCACATCATTGTAACATTACAAATTAATCATAATTATTAACTGTGAGAAAATCACTACAGAAACAAAAGGAATTTTTTGAAGAATTTCCATTTCAAATTAAGGCTTTCTCAGAAAAATCTGTTAGAGGATATAAAGCACTAAAATATGAACCATATATAATTGGTGATAGATCAAAGGACTTTTCATATTAAATGGAAAAACTCAGATTCCTTGTTAAATTGTCTGGATTGTGATTGTTAAATATTTCCTGTCAACTCCCTCGTACATTTTATTTGAAAATTTTCATAGTTGTAAGTAGTCTTCAAAATCAAATTTATTTGCTTCATTTGTGCAAAATGAAATCTTAGCTTTCAATTATCTGTTAAGCTTTAAATTCCAATAATCATTGATTCTGTCTGACAATTATTTAGGACCAGTTTTAATGATTTGTTGTCTTGACCACCTATTAAGGACCAGTTTTAATGATTTGTTGTCCTGACCACTTATTTAGGACCAGTTTTAATGATTTGTTGTCTTGACCATTTATTTAGGACCAGTTTTAATGATTTGTTGTCTTGACCACTTATTTAGGACCATTTTTAATAATTTGTTGTCTTGACCACTTATTTAGGACCATTTTTAATGATTTGTTCTCTTGACCACTTGTTTAGGACCATTTTTTAAATGATTTGTTCACTTAACAGTTCTGACTTCTGTTTAAGCCCTATAGCTTTTGATGCTAACCATTTTTTAGTCTCAAGCACACCTAATGGAGGCTATAACAGAAACACAACAAAAAAAAATTTGTCTGCCAAGTACTGTAAATTCAGAAATTATTGCATGCATTTATTATTGCGATTTTGTCAGTTTAGACTAAAATGCGATTATTATTTTGCGATACTGAGAAAAATCCTGCTTCATTCCTGTAAAAAAATTCAAAATGCGAGTTTAAAATATTGCGAATACAACCCTGTCGCATTTTTCGCAATAATAAAAACATCGCAACAATTTCTGAATTTACAGTAGTCAATGCTTTGGTATTGGCTTGCTTTATATATTTATTATATATTTTAGTTTTTAAGTAATGTTGTACTTAATGGATTTACCAATACGGCTGATATGCTTAGGGCCTTTGGCTTTGGTAATCACACTTTTCTGTATTAGACTTCAGAAGATTTTAGTCTCAAATGTATTTCATTGTTATTCCAGACAACTTCATGTCAATCAATGAACCATAAAAATTAGGCAAAAACTAAAATTAGGATTGTTTGATATTGCCTACCTTCTCACCTAAAAAGCTGCCTACCAGAACAATTTTATAAAACAGATCATTTCAAGTTTTTTTTTTCAAATTTTCTGTGTGTTCTTAACATTGTTTTCTTGTCTAAAACATGTAACTTATGTTGTTGGCCATAAAAGAAAATAAAATCTCTACATACCTACCCAACCCTACAAGGCATGGGTAGGCAACATCAAACATAGAATTTGTTAAGGGTGGCCTTAGGTTAAGGTCTGATAATCGTGATAAACCTGTCAGAATAACATGCTCACTTTAAAATTTCTATTAATCAGATATAGTTGATGAATTACTTAAAAGTCATATGAAACTTCAAATTTAAAAAAAAAGTTGAATATGTTTTATATACTTGAATGGCTAAGTTTTACTACGAAACAAGTGTGCGTGAACTTTCTTATAAAAGAAAATCATTTATAGTATCAAAATCTTCATAAATGTACTGCTATTGAATTATTGTCTTCCCATATACTAATTTGTCCATATTTTCCTGTATGCAGTGACCTTAACTACGAGAACTCTCAATAGAACTTCAACTACCACACAGCACAAATGCAAGGAGAAACCATGATGAAATAATGTAAACAAACATGTACTGGAAGGTTAATAATAATGACGGATTCTTAAAGAAAAAATCTTATACACCAAATCAATTAACAACTGTTAAAGAAAAGTTTAATTAACAAATGGGAATGCATGGAAAATGTAAAAAAAAAATGTAATGTCTCTATCAATTCACTTATTTATCATGTGCTCTGTGTTGATTGCTTATCAATGTCACAATCTGGTAAATTTCTGCAACAAACTCGGAAGTTAATAAGCTTGCGATCAACAAGACCTGAATAAAATATCATTTATAGATAATATGTTATAGATTCAAAATAAATTTAAAAAACATGCATACACGACTTAGTTAAGTATATATGCATACATTTGTTCAATTATTTCTATAACGTTAAGATTACAAGAAACTCCTTTCATATGACTTTAATGTTGGAACATGTTGTGACCATTGATGTCATACTTGACCAATTATAGGCTACAGCATAATGTTTGGTAAACACTGACCACTAAATGGCATTCATTTTTTTAAACACTTTTAAAAACTAAACTTACAATGCTGGACCATGGGCATCTGATAATCTGTCTATAAACATTTGTAACAACCTGCAATATAATAAGGAGAACTTTTTAGACGGAATATTTAAAGCATAATATGTTAAAACATTTGTACAGAGTTCTAAAGAATCCTGTGTCTTGCCTGCAACTGCTATCTAGGTGGAAAAGTGTAATATTGACTGCCAAAAATGCTGTTTCCAAATTCCAATATCAGTAAAATAAAGAATAAAATGCTTCGCCGAGTGCAGCCTGATACAACTGCAGAGGTCAAACCCTGAACAGTTAGGGCAAGTTTGGACACAATATTCAAGCTTGATACTGTTTGAATTTGGATTGTGATCAAATTTTTGACATAATATAGGTTTCTGACACATAATAAATGTGGTCAAAGATCTTAAAAATTTGAAATGGGACATTTAATTTACCATGTATGGTCTGATATCCAAAATCTAACAACATGGTTAGATTCAGCATATAATAAAATGCTCCGCAGGGCGCAGCTTGATACGACCGCAGAGGTCGAACCCTGAACAGTTGGGGCAAGTATGGACACAACATTCAAGCTTGATACAGCTCTGAATTTGGATTGTGATTAAATATTTGACACAGCATAGGTTTCTGACACAGAATGAATGTGGTCTAATAACTTTAAAATTTTAAATTGGACATTCACCTATTATGGTCCAATATCCAAAATCTAAATACATGGTTAGATTCAGCATATCAAAGAACCCCAAGAATTCAATTTTTGATGAAATCAAACAAAGTTTAATTTTGGACCCTTTTGACCTCAATGTGGACAAAGTTGATAACAGGGCCCAAAATTCAAAAATCTAAATACATGGTTAGATTCAGCATATCAAAGAACCCCATATATTCAATTTTTGTTGAAATCAAACAAAGTTTAATTTTGGACCCCAATTTGGACCAACTTGAAAACTGGGCCCATAATCAAACATCTAAATACATGTTTAGATTCAGCATATCAAAGAACCCTAAGAATTCAATTTTTGTTAAAATCAAACTAAGTTTAATTTTGGACCCTTTGGACCTTAATGTAGACCAATTTGAAAACAGAACCAAAAATTAAGAATCTAAATACACGGTTAGATTCGGCATATCAAAGAACCCCAATAATTCAATTTTGATGAAATCAAACAAAGTTTAATTTTGGACCCTTTGGACCTCAATGTGGACCAATTTAAAACGGGCCCAAAATCCAAAAACTTTATACACTGTTAGATTCAGCATATTAAAGAATCCCAAGAATTCAAGAATAAAACCCCATTGAAATTGGTCAAGAAATAAGCAATTTATACAGTATCTTCTTTGCACAATACTGTGCAATTGACAATTTCTTGCTATTGCGCAATACTGTACAATTGACAATTTCTTGCTATATTGCAATATTGTGCTATTGGATATTTCTTGCTATTGCACAATACTGTGCAATTGAAGATTTCTTGCTATTGCGCAATACTGTGCAATTGAAGATTTCTTGCTATTGTGCAATACTGTGCAATTGAAAATTTCTTGCTATTGCACAATACTTATTATATAATAATTTACACATCCTGTTTGGTGTGTATCTCCTACCATATCATTATTATTTGCTTTTAAATATAAATCAGAAATAACCAACTTAAAATGGAAAATTTAAAAAGAAAACAAAAGGAAAAAAAGAAAAAAAGGAAAAAAAAAATCCCCCCCCCCAAATTTTTTGAACCCCTTTATGATTCATCACCCCCAAACTCAATCCCAGCCTTCCCTTTGTGCTATGGTACCTTGCAGTACAATTTCAGAGAGATCCATACACTTGAACACAAGTTATTGTCTGGAAACTAGAAAAATGTGTTTTTTTGCCCCTTTTTGGCCCCAAATTCCTAAACGTTTAGGACAATTGCCCCCAAACTCAAACCCAGCTTTCCCTTTGTGATATGGAACCTTGTAGTACAATTTCAGAAATATCCAAACACTTACACACAAGTTATTGTCATGAAACTAGAAAAATGCTTGTTTTTTGCCCCTTTTTTTGGCCCCTAATTCCGAAAATTTTGAGGCAATTACCCCAAAATCAATTCCAGCCTTCCCTTTGTGATATGGAACCTTGTGGTACAATGTCAGAGAGATCCATACACTTAAACACAAGCTATTGTCTGGAAGTTACAAAAATGCTTATTTTTGGCCCCTAATTCCTTAACTGTTGGTACCATAACCCCCAAAATCAATCCCAACCTTCCTTTTGCGGTATTGAACCTTATGGTAAAATTTGATAGAGATCCATTCACTTAAACTAAAGTTAGAGTGCGAAAACCAATGTGTCTTCGGACGACGACGACGACGACACCAACGTCATACCAATATACGACCACAAAATTTTTTTGCGGTCGTATAAAAAAACAACTAAAACTTAATTTTAGTTGAAATCAAACAAAGTTTAATTTTGGACCCTTCAAACCTTAATATGAAATAATTTGAAAACAGGTCCCAAAATAAAAAAGCTAAATTAATAATAAAATTCAGCATATCATAGAGCTGCAATAATTGAATTTTTGATGAAATCAAACAAAAGTTTAATTTTGGACCCTTTGGACCTCAATGTAGACCAATTTAAAAATGGGGCCCAATATCCAAAATAGTAATACAAGGTTAGAACCCCCAAAAATTAAAAAGACTGAGTTTAATCACATTGAGATTAATTAAAAGATTTGTATTTATTTTCAATTGAAGATTTCTTGCTATTGCACAATACTGTGCTGTTGCACAATACTTAGTTAATCTGTTATATATAATAATTTACACACCCTGTTTGGTGTGTATCTCCTGCCATATCAGTACTTGTTGCTTTTATATATAAATCAGAAATAAACTGTTATCACAGAGATATGTCTCATCTTTTTGTAATTTTGATAATGCAAATGTTGAAATTAAAATAGCAATACTTTAACATGTAAGTTATGCAAATATTCAAAGTCGATGAACCATGACTGATGGTACATGGCTAAACAATCTCCATGGAATGAGATGTGCCAATGCTAATACAACTGCATACCATATACCATTGACTTATTATAAGTTGTTCCCTTTAAACAAACCTAAACACAAACATTAACTTGTAAACTATGTAAAAGTTTCAAAGTCAATGAACCATGATCAGGGGTGGGGCTATATAATCTCCATGGAAACAATACTTGCAAATGCCAATAAATTTGCATACCAAATATCATTGACTTAACATTAGCAGTTCATCTTAAACTGATCTAATCACAACCTAATACAAGTAAAGTAAGCAAAAGTTTCAGAGTAAACTGAGGGGGCGGGGCCAAATATTCTCCATGGAAATGAGATGTGCAAATGCTTATACAACTGAACACCAATTAACATTGGCCTACCACTAATGGTTCCCCTTGAACTGACCTAATCACAAACTAATACATGTTAACTTAGCAAAATTTTCAAAGTCTATAGACCTTGACTAAGGGGGCGGGACCAAATAATCTCCATGGAAATGAGATATGCCAATGCTTATACAACTGCACACCAAATATCATTGACCTACCACTAGTGGTTCCCCATAAATTGACCTAATCACAAACTAATACATGTAAACTATGAAAAGTTTCAAAGTCAATAGACCTTGACTGAGAGGGCGGAGCCAAATAATCTCCATGGTAATGAGATGTGCCAATGCTAATACAACTGCATACCAAATATCAGTGACCTACCACTAGTGGTTCACCATGAACTAGACCTAATCACAAACTAATACATTGTTGACGCTGCCGTCGCCGTTACCGCCGACGCCGGAAACAGCATACCTATGTCTTGCTTTTTTACTCCGTCAAGGCGAGACAATAATCAATGTAAAAAAATGGAAAATTTTTGGGAAAAAAAAAAACCAAAAAATTTGTCCCCCCGCCAAAAAAAATAATTTGAAATTTGAAAAAAGTAAGAAACCCCCAAAAAAGAATGAACCCGACACCCAAAAAGAAATTATGAAAAAAAAAATCCCCCCAAAAAAATGTCCCCCCCTCAATTTTTTTTTTATTTTGAAGATTATTTTCTTTTCAGGAAAAATGTACAATTTCAGAGAGTTCCATAAACTTTAACACAAGTTATCTTCTGGAAACTAGATAAATGCTTGTTTTTGGCCCCTTTTTTGCCCCTTATTTCAAAAAGTTTGGGCAATTATAATTACCCCCAGACTCAATCCCAGCCTTCCCTTTGTGGTATGGAACCTTGTATTACAATTTCAGAGAGATCCATACACTTAAACACAAGTTATTGTCTGGAAATTAGAAAAATGCTTGTTTTTGGCCCCTTTTATGCCCCTAATTCCTGAATGTTTGGGGCAATTACCCACAAACTCAATCCCAGCCTTCCCTTTGTGATATGGAACCTTGTGGTACAATTTCAGAGAGATCCATACACTTACACACAAGTTACTGTCCGGAAACCACAAAAATGCTTGTTTTTGGCCCCTAATTCCTAAACTGTTGGAACCATAACCCCCAAAATCAATCCCAACCTTCCTTTTGTGGTATTGAACCTTCTAGTAAAATTTCATAGAGATCCATTCACTTAATCTAAAGTTATTGTCCGGAAAAGTGTCTTCGGACGAGGACGATGACGCAGACGATGACATGATAGTATTATACAAACGCAAATATTTTGCAGTCATAAAGAAATCTAAATTAAATAAATGGGGAATGTGTCCATGGGACACAGATGATGCCCCTGCTTGCATACAACGTTTTAAAGGGACATAACTCAAGAACAGTAAAAGTGACGCTACCCAAATTCGTACTTGATCTGATAATACAAGTGTCATAACATTTGGTTAAAGCAAACTTGTTAGAGAACGGAAACGAAAAATTCAGCAATTTTTCCATTTGTAAAGGGGCATAACACTAGAATGGTAAAAGTGATGCCACCAAAATTCAAACTTGATCTGTGTTTTGTGGTAATAAGCAGTGTGTATAAGTTTCATAACATTTGGTTGAGGCAAACTTAAGTTAGAGAACTGAAACATAAAATTCAGCAATTTTTCCATTTGTAAAGGGGCATAACTCTAGAACAGTATAAGTGATGCCACCAAAATTCAAACTTTATCTGTGTTCTGTGGTAATAAGCATTGTGTATAAGTTTCATACTATTTGGTTGAGGCAAACTTAAGTTAGAGAACGGAAACCAATTTTGGGACATACGGACAGATGTACAGACGGACAAGCGTAAAACTTAATACCCCCTCCGCTACGGCTAGGGCATAAAAATTAAAACTTTGCTCAAGGTACCTTCTCTTGATCATGCAGAAGCTTTTATCCACGATTTGTAAAATTCAATAAAAAGTTTGGCAAAGTTTTTCAAGTATTATAATCAAACCGTGAACTAGGAAAGTCAAGGAAATAGGACAAAAACCACATGAAACTGTAAACCATAAGAGATCTGTTTTGGATAATCCAGTTCACATACCTTCTAAACTATAAAGCAATATACATGTACAAATAGTTTATGCTGTCACCAGCAACATTCATCACAGGTGAGATACAATGTTTTATTTGAAAATTGAATTTGATGAAATTGATAAGTAATCACATCCTAACTTATCTTAGGGGAAACTTAAATTCAAAAGTGACTGCTGTGGATCTACCTTTTAACATATTCTGAAAGGCTTATCATGTAGCACAACTTTTAAACAGAAAAAGAGAAAATTGTCAACAAGAGTGCTAACCCTGAAATGTCTAACCTGCTTTAATGATCATGATTAAATTTATGTGTAAATTAAGTCTTGGAGAAAGTGATTATAAAAAAAAAAGTTTATTCATCAAAGTATAGCAAAATTTCTTCTGACGATGATGATATAAAAGATCAGTTAAAAACTATTCTAGAATCTATGAATGACATAAAGAAAGGCCAATCATCTATGCAAAAGATGTTTGAAAGTAAACTTGATAAAATGAAAACAGAACTTATGTTTAGTATAGATGATAAAGTCAAAGTTTTGAAATCTGATATTGATTTACAATAGGAACAACAACAAACTAAGATTGAACAGTTGTCAAACAGTGTCAAAAGTATTATGAACAGATTATCGGTAGTAGAAGGTGTTATTGCCGAAGGCAGCATCAGTGGTGCAAAGAACGTGAACCAAACAAATCAGTCTTACCAAAACTATCAAGTTAATCCACTGAACAATGATGAAGTTACGGTTATTGTGTCTGGTGTTCCGTTTGAAAAAGGTGAAGATATTTTGATTAAGGCCAAGCAAATTATTGCCAAATTTAACACTGAAATTTCAGAAAACGATATTGTGGCAGCGTTTAGATTGAAAAGTCGAAGACAAGATTGACCTGGATTTGTTAAAATTATTGCTACAAATGTGGATACTAAAAAGCGTATTTTACGAGAAACACACAAACTCTGCAACTCGACTAACTTCAAAAATATCTATTTACGCAGCAGCAAATCTCATGTTGAACATATGTTTGAAATTAATACAAGAACTTTGTTGAAGGAATTACCACATGGTTCATCGTACAGATTGACTGCTAACGGAAGGATACTGTAAATTCAGAAATTATTGCAAGGTTTTTATTAATGCTAATAATTTGAGACGAGCTTTAGTCTGCAATATAAATGCAGATATTGTTAGTGTTTGCGAAACTCATTTTTCGGGAAACAAATGAACTAGATTTAGTAGAAGATGGATATAAATGGTGTGGATCTAATAGGAATTTCATTCACAGAAATGCCCCTAAAGCTTCCTGGGGTGTAGGATTTCTCGTAAAGCATTCTATCTTGAAAAGTTTTGATGCACGTATTATAGACAATAAACTGCTTCGCTGAGCTCAGCTGGATACGCCCGCAGAGGTCCAACCCTGAACAGTAGTTGCAAAAATGGACACAATATTCAAGCTTGATACAGGTCTGAATTTGGATTGTAATTAAATATTTGACATATTATAGGTTTCTGAATAAATGTAGTCAAAGAACTTGAAATTGGTTATATGAATTGAATTTATATTCAATTAAAGATTTCTTGCTGTTGTGCAATACACTGTGCTGTTGTGCAATACTTAGTAAATCTGTTGTCAGACTATAAACAAATAAAGTTCAATTTCTTCTCAATGTCATATTTGAAATTTATGAAAATCAATAGGGAGATTACATCAATAGCTATAAATAATTCACCAAAGTTTCATGAGAACTGCTGAAAGCCATTTTGAGTTATTGTCCAAAAACTGGAAAATCCCCCCTGTTTTAATGAATAAAACCCCATAACTCAGAAATGTAAAATCTAAAATTTATAAAATTCTAAAGGGAGCTTACATCAACAGATATAAACAATTCACCAACGTTTCATGAGAACTGCTGAAAGCATATTTTAGTTATTGTCCAAAAACTGGAAAATCCCTTTTTTCATGAATAAAACCCTTTAACTCTGAAACGTTAAATCTAAAATTTATAAAAATCCATAACGGAGCTCATGTCAATAGATATAAACAATTCACCAAAATTTCTTGCAAGTTGGTGAAAGCTTTCTTGAGTTATTGTTGGAAAACTGGAAAATCCCCCCTTTTTTAATGAATAAAACCCCAAAACTCGGAAACGGTACATCTGAAATTTATAAAAAAGGAAAGGGAGCTCACGTCAATAGATATAAACAATTCACCAAAGTTTCATGAGAACTGCTGAAAGCCATATTGAGTTATTATCCAAAAACTGGAAAATCCCCTCTTTTTAAAGGAATAAAACCTCAAAACTCGGAAACGGTAAATCTGAAATTTATAAAAAATGAAAGGGAGCTCTTGTCAATAGATATAAACAATTCACCAAAGTTTCATGCATATTGGTTAAAGCTTTTTTGAGTTAATGTCCGACATGTTGACGACAGACAGACTATCAACAGTATACCATAATACGTCCCGTAAACGGGCGTATAAAAATGTCGATGGTATCTTAGGGTTACTATTTTGAAACAAAGAAACAGATCTTACTTGTGTTGCATTCTCATGTTATCTTCCACCGGAGAATTCATTGTGGGGTCGCGACGCCCAAATGTTCTATTCACATGTCCTTTCCCAAATCTACTTGAATTATGATGTTGATGCTATATTTCTATTAGGAGGCTTTAATTCGAGATTAGGAAACCTTAAAGATGTCTCTGCCGAATTTGATAATGTTGCTACGAGACAAGACTCATAATCAACATGGACAGTCTTTTTCTGAACTTCTAAATGATAGTAAATTTTGTGTTCTAAATGGCCGATCAGGAGAAAAGTCGAACAAATTCACATCAATATCATTAAAAGGAAAAGCAGTTGTTCCGCATGATTTAATTGAAAATTGTAAAAGTTTCGAAATCATTACATGCAATGAAATAATCAAATCCGAAAGAATCCAGCATCTTATTGGAACAAGAAGTTGAATTCCATACCATGCGTTTTTAATATTTGATTATATCGAAAACTTTATAATTAAATCTGCAAATGTCAAACATAACGTTTAGCTGACAAAGAAAAGATTCAGATTTAAAGAAATACCGTCAAACTTTATGTGCTCCGACATCACAAAAGAGGCTATAAATATGGTTAATCGTCAAATTGAACTATGTAGAGAACAGCAAGCAGACATTGATACAGTTTACAAACAATTATGCAAACTTGTTACAAAAGAAATGGAAGAAAAAATACCATATCATGAGGCGTCTAGGAAAATTAGAAAACATTTTAAACACGAAAAACCATTCTGGAATCAAGAATTAAGTGATTTATAGGCAACTATGCACAGTTGTGAAAAACAATTTAGGAAATCTTAAACCAGTAAAGGGAAACGTGAGACACAAGTCAAATTTGTTATGGCGCAAAAGAAATTGGATAAGCGTTTACGATTTCATGAACGGAAATACAAACAGGACTTAACTTTACAAATAGAAACTCTGAATACAGGAGATCCGAAAATATTTTGGGCAGAATTACAAAAACTTGGTCTTAAGAAAAAGAATGCTATTCCGATGGAATGTGTTAATGATGATGGTCCTACGTCATTCGACGAGAAAACAGTGATAATCAAATGGGAATCCCTTTTTAAAAACTTGAACATGAACAACAATGACGATTACGATGATGAATTTTATGAAAACGCATTACGACAAAAACGACTTTTGGAAGATAATATGCTTGATCCGTTGTATATATCAAATGATATACTGAATCAAAACATTCAAATAGACGAAATACAAAAAGTTGTTCTACATTTGAAAGAGAATAATATGCTCCGCTGGACGCAGCTTGATACGACCGCAGAGGTCGAACCCTGAACAGTTGGGGCAAGTATGGACACAACATTCAAGCTTGATACAGCACTGAATTTGGATTGTGATTAAATATTTGACACAGCATAGGTTTCTGACACAGAATGAACATGATGAATGTGGTCTAAGAACTTCAAAAATTTTATTAATTTACCTATTCAAACCATATCATTATTATTTGCTTTTATATATAAATCAGAAATATCCAATTTAAAATGGAATATTTTAAAGAAAAAACAGGAAAAAAAAGGAAAAAAAAATCCCTCCCCCAAATTTTTTGAACCCCCTTATGATTCATTACCCCCAAACTCAATCCCAGCCTTTCCTTTGTGGTATGGTACCTTGCAGTACAATTTCAGAGAGATCCATACACTTGAACACAAGTTATTGTCTGGAAACTAGAAAAATGCTTGTTTTTAAGCCACTTTTTGGCCCCAAATTCCTAAATGTTTAGGGCAATTACCCCCAAACTCAAACCCAGCTTTCCCTTTGTGATAAGGAACCTTGTAGTACAATTTCATAAAGATCCATACACTTACACATAAGTTATTGTCCTGAAACTAGAAAAATGCTTGTTTTTTGCCCCTTTTTGGTCCCTAATTCCTAAAATTTTGAGGCAATTACCCCCAAAATCAATCCCAGCCTTCCCTTTGTGGTATGGTACCTTGCAGTACAATTTCAGAGATATCCAAACCCTTGAACACAAGTTATTGTCTGGAAACTAGAAAAATGCTTATTTTTGGCCTCTTATTCCTAAACGTTTTGGGCAATTACCCCTAAACTCAATTCCAGCTTTCCCTTTGTGATATGGAACCTTGTAGTACAATTTCAAAAAGATCCATACACTTACAGTGACTAACTTACACACAAGTTATTGTCATGAAACTAGAAAAATACTTGTTTTTTGCCCCTTTTTTGGCCCCTTACTCCTAAAATTTTGAGACAATTACCCCCAAAATCAATCCCAGCATTCCCTTTGTGATATGGAACCTTGTGGTACAATGTCAGAGAGATCCATACACTAACACACAAGTTATGTCTGGAAGTTACATAAAAGCTTATTTTTGGCCCCTAATTCCTTAACTGTTGGTACCATCACCCCCAAAATCAATCCCAACCTTCTTTTTGTGGTATTGAGCCTTATGGTAAAATTTCATAGAGATCCATTCACTTAAACTAACGTTAGAGTGCGAAAACCAATGTGTCTTCGGACGATGATGCCGGAGGACGACGATGACTAAGCCAACGTCATACCAATATACGACGCAAAATTTTTTTGCGGTCGTATAAAAAAGCTCCTGGAATAGATGGAATTTAAAATGACGTGCTTAAAAATGAACCAATTATTAAACTATTGCAGGTGTTATTTCAGTTCTGTTTTGACACAGGAAAAGTTCCGTCCTTATGGAGGAAAGCACTAATTCGACCAATTCTGAAAGGTTCTGCTACAACCGAGTGCAACATTATTTAGAAGATAACGGATTAATTGTTGATGAACAAAATGGTTTCAGAAGAGATAGGCAATTCAAAGAAAACACATGATCCTCATATGCCCTTATTCAGGATAGGAAATCAACATTTGCTACCTTTGTGGATCTGCAAAAAGCCTTCCATTATGTAGATAGGAATTTATTACAATACAAACTGCAATTGAACAGAATTGATGGAAACATGTATAATGCTATTTCTAGCTAATATACTGACACAGAATCATGTGTCTGCGTAAATGATCATCATACAAATTGGTTCCAGTGTTCAAATGGGGTCTGCCAAGGGGATAATTGAGCACCTACTTTGTTTGCTCTACTTGTCAACGATTTAGCTACTGAAATTAAAGATCTAGAGACTGGAATACCTTCTGACAATGAGACAAGAGGCTGTCGAGTGACAGCAAACCAGATTTTCCTGCAGAAATCGAACCCTGAACAGTTGAGCAAGTATGGACACAACATTTAAGCTTAAAACAGCTCTGAATCTGGATTGTGATTGAATATTTAAAACAGATTATTATCTAATTAATTTCTTCAATAACTCAAATTTATTTCCATGAACCAGTAATTCTCTAAAATTAGATATGACCTAACCACTCCTAAATCTGTAAAATTAGATATGATTTTATATCTTTCAATTAAACACATCACTTTTCAAAACAAATAACTCAAACTAATTTCCATAAACCAGTAAAAAACCAACAAAATACTTCTCTAAAATCAGATATGATGTTATATCTATTTCCATATTATAATCAAATTTAATTAATAGTTGCTAATATTGTTTCTTTCATGTGTCAAAATATAATACAGATCTGCAACTTATCTGTCAATATCAAAACTTTATCTCATAATAAAAATAGATTATTATCTAATTAAAAACAAGTTCAGATTCAGCACTTGAAATAACCCTATATATATTCAATTTATGTTCAAATATAACACACACAAACTGATTAATTTTCCCAGGGGACCTGTCCTTTATTTCATATGATTTGTTTTTTTGTCCCATACAAGGATATATATATGGTTTAGGGGCGGGGATCTCGACCATTTACAAGTTCTAAAACAGGAAGAAGGTGGGAATAACCCCAAAGAACTCACCTTTTATTTCATTTCATTTGTTTTACTGTAACATACAAGAATATATATGGTTTCGCGGTAGGGATCTTGACCGTTTACAAGTTTTCAAAAAAAAAGCAGAGTAGGGGTTATCCAGGGAACTTCCCCTAAATTTAATTTACTTTATTTTATTGTCCCATACAGGAATATATATGGTTTAGGGGTGGGGATCTCAACTGTTTACAAATTTTCAAAAAGAGGGGATAGGGTTTACCCCCATTGACTTCCCCTATATTTCATTTGATTTGATATATTGTCCCATACAAGAATACATATGATTTCTGGGTGGAATTTTGACCGTTTACAAGTCATCAAAAAAAAGGGGGGTAGGGGTTACCCCAATGGACTTCCCCTATGTTTCATTTGGTTAGTTTTATTGTTCAATACAAGAATATATATGGTTTAGGGTTGGGGATTTCAACCGTTTACAAGTTCTTAAACAGAAAGAAGGTGGGGATGACCCCAGGGGACTTGACTTTTATTTCATTTGATTTGTTTTATTGTAACATACACGAATATATATGGTTTCGGGGTGGGGATCTTGACTGCTTACAAGTTTTCAAAAAGGGGTGGGGTTACCCAGGGACATCCCTAAATTTCATTTTATTTGTTTTATTGTCCCAAAAGATTATATATGGTTTAAGGGTGGGGATCTCAACCATTTACAAGTTTTCAAAAGAAAGAGGTGGGGTTTACCTCGTGGACTTCTCCTAAATTTTATTTGATTTGTTTTTTATTGTCAAATACAAGAATAAATATGGTTTAGGGTGGGGATCTCAACCGTTTACAATTTCTCAAACAGAAGGGGTGGGGGTACCACAATGGACTTCCCTATATTTCATTTGATTTCTTTTATTGTCCCATACAAAATATATATGGTTTAGGGTGGGGATCTCGACCGTTTACAAGTTCTCAAAACAGACACGCTAGGGGTGACACCAGGGGACTCACCTTCTTTTATTTCATTTGATTTGTAACATACAAGAATATATATGGTTGCAGGGTGGGAGCTTGCACATTTACAAGTTTTCAAAAAAGGAGGGTAGGTGTGAACCCGAGGACTATCCCAATATTTCATTTCATTTGTTTTATTGTCCCATACAAGAATATATATGGTTTCGGAGTAGGGATCTCAACCATTTACAAGATAAAAGCACATTATCAAATTGAAGGGGTAGGGTAAGAATATATATGATTACTGGACACTTAATTATCTACAAAATGTCTAATAATGAACAGTAAATTCCAAACTTCATTTCTACAGTCCTACTAGTAAGTTTCAAACTTTATACAGTCCTACAGATCTTATCAGAAAACAGAAAATTTTCAAATAAATCTGTCACTCCAATGATTATCATATGCTAAACAATTTAAAAGATCTACTTAATAATGAAAATAAATCATTATCATATGCTAAAATATTTCTAATATCTAATTGAACAGAACTATGGTTGTTTAACATAGTACTCTAACATAATTAATAATGTAATAATCTTCAAAATGTCTAATGATATAGCTTATAATCATTACCACTTAGGAAATAGATAATTTTCAAATAAATCTGTCACTCCAATTTTTATTCTGAGATAAGACAGATCATTACATGATAACCAGAGTAAAATATTTAAAAGTTCTACTTTTGGATATTAAAAATGGCGATAACTCACAAAGGACTAAAATCTTGAAAATTCATACAGACCTTCATTAAATCCCAAGAAACAACATATTTAAATTTGAAAAAAATTTGTTAAAGCGTTTTCATGTTATTGTGCTGACACTGTTTGGCAGCCGCCAATCCGCCCAGCCACCGTACATAACCATTTTAATAACCGATAATTCCTTCGAAAATCCAGTTAAAAATCAGTCTTCTTTTATATGCCGACGACATTGTTATTCTAACAGAGACGGAAAATGATATGCAACGTTGCTTAGATGTTTTGTACAGTTGGTGCCAACTATGTAGACTTAGTGTTAATTGTTCAAAATCAAATGTCATGCATTTTAGAAAACAGCGTGTCCCACAAAGCAACTTTGATTTCAAGATTGGACTAAAAGTTTACAATATGTAAGTCAATACAAATATCTTGGTGTTATTTTCCATGATAAAATGGATTTTAGTGTTGCCACCGAAACATTAGGTAAAGCTGGAGGACGGGCACTAGGAGGGATGATACCAAAGATTCACAATTTTAAGGATGTTGCATTTAAAACATTTGAAACCCTTTTCGAGTCGTGTGTTGTACCATTCATTGATTATTGTGCAGGTGTTTGGGGATATAAAACATACCACTCCATTGAAGCTGTACAAAACCATGCTCTTAAATACTTTTTGGGATTAAACAGATTTGTACGTTGTTTCTCTGAACAGTGAACTAGGATGGTTACAGGCCACTTTAAGACGGTGCATTTCTATGGTAAGAAGATGGAATCGGCTTGTGAAAATGGACAATGATAGACTTACAAACAAGGTATTTCTTTGGAACTATAATAAATCGGGCCAGTGGAGCTCTCAGATGAAGGAAATTTTTCACAAAGTGGACATGGACAGTTGCTATGAATATGTAAATGTATGCAACATTGAACTTTTAAACAAAGGTTATGGAATACTGTGAAAACCATTGGACAGGTAAAATCGCTACTCTCCCAAAATTAAGGACTTACATTACAATTAAACAGAAGTACAAGACTGAACTTTACGTCATGATGAACATAAAGAAACAAGAACGATCAGTTATGGCACAATTTCGCTGTGGTATACTACCTTTGCGCACTGAAACTGAGCGATTTAGAAATGAGGCTCCTGATGAATGATTTTGCACTTTCTGCGATGACGGATCTATCGAAGATGAAAAACATTTCTTGTTGTACTGTAAAGCTTACGATAATTTTAGATACTTGTTATTTGAATCAGTGAACCTTGATAGTAATTATACTGATAATAGAACATTTGCTAATTTGATGACACTTCACCAAAGACAAACTGCCAAATATTTAAATTTATTTTTCTGCAAAAGGAAGGAACTTCTTTACAAGTAACAATCTCACATAGCTTTTTTGAAAATTTGGACATCAAGTTTAAAGTGGCTTATAGGTCCAACGGGCCGGGTGTAATTTAAATTAACTATTGTATTTTTATTATGTAATATTATTTATGCTACTATAATAAATCACTATAATAAATGATCTACTTACTTACTTACTTACTTAATAGAGGTAAAGGTCAGACAGAGTGACATGTACACCTTGCAACCATTCCATACACCAAATACAGATAACCTATTGCTTATAGTATCTTAGAAACAGTCTTAACCAACCATGAAAACACATAACATTGACAAATGAACCATGATAGTAGATAATGCAGTCAAAATCAGATGAAACCTGGCTTACAGACATGTACACTTTACAAGCAGTGACGTGGTTAAAGTATCAGAGTTACAGGCCAGACAAAAAAGCATACAGATCTACATTCTGAATCATTTAAGAAAGTTTACAGGAAATTTGCAGAAGCATATCTGAATTTGAGCATATGTTTTCAACATGTACAATGAACAAATTAGGGGAGGGGAGGGAAATGTTGCAGATTGAACAAAAATCACACCAAAGGCATCAACCTGATTTTGCACTTGTCAAAATCTAACTGAACTAAAATGAGTGTTCTGTCAAAATTACCCTTGAAGATACGGAACTTGTCTAGGATTCTGTGACTGTTGATTATTTCTTGTTCTAAGTTGTATTCTGGTGAAAGGAACAGGACCATTACGTCTCATTACCATAGGATGCTCAGTGTCTGTGTCCTCAGAATCCGATTCTGTCCTGTCTTCAGAATTTGTAGACCTCTGTGGACGATCTTGACTTACACCTGAAACTTGTTGTTGGAAGTTTTCAAGGAAGGCTCTGCCCCATATCTAAAAAATGTTGATCATTTTGAACTAATAAAACTAATATTGTTAAAGAAAGGTTTGTCAAAGGGGAACTGACTAATTTATTTCTAAATCACACATTTATGACCCAGATGCTTAAATATAGGCTCGCTAAAAACAACAATTCTATCTTTAAAACCTTGTTTTAGTTAAACCAAAGACTTAAACACAGATATTTTATCTTTTTTCGTGTATTTTTTTAAGTGTAAGAATAAAAAGATGGCGATACAATCAGAATAATGAGGCAAAGTAGATAACACTAAAGTCTCTCCTAATAAAATGATGCCAGGTTGACAAATATGTGTTTCAACAAAAAAAAAAAAATTCATGATAGTCAGTTTTGTAGTGTTTCATAATTAAACGAGACAAGCAGGGATGGGCATGATTACTTACAAAATCGATTACTGGAAGGATTTTTGTGTAATCAATTATCAATTGCTCTGATTTTTGTATGTACTGGTAATCAATATGATTGTTGTCAGACATTCTTTATAAAACATGTATGTAAAGTTATATATAAATATTGACATGTACTTATCCTGAATTTGGTTGACAGTTTATCCAACATCAATCAATCTGTAGGTCAGGAAAAAACAAAGAATACATATGAACCTTTTATTAAGAATTAACTTGCCTCTGCAAAATTTGATGCCGGATCAATTATTTCTTGTGGAGAACTACTATTTGGTGACTCTCTGAAAGATGAATAAATTATTTTGTTAATGAATATTCCATTGAATATGGAGATAAAGTTTTACTACAACAAGCATTCTGAGAGTATTGCATGGCAATATATAGTCCCCTACCGGGTAAAAAGTTGTTCCATAACTTGTCATGGTGTAAACAAAAAGAAAATATCAAGTCAATATCTTTAAGCATGTCTACACAGTGTGGAAAACTGATTATATGAGTGAATTTTCCAAGTCCAAGGACCATAACTCTGCACAAAATTATCAGACCGAAACAAAAATTTGAACTTGATCTGTAACTTGTCATGATAAAACAATATACCAATTATCAATCAATATCTTCAAGCATGATGAAAAAAAGTGTGGAAAACACTCTAACATTAGATATGATTACTAGTTCTCTAAAATTAGATATGATGTAACACAATGTATATCTATTTTCAAATTATAATCAAATATAATTAATAGTTCCAAATATTTTTCTTTCATTTGTCACAAACTAATATAGTTTTGTTACTTATCTATAAAATGTCAACAACTTTTATCTTCACACTGTAATGTAATGAAATATATACCTTAATAAAAATAGATTATTATCTAATTAAAGAATTTCACTTCATAAAAAAATTATATATATAGCATTCAGAAAATAAGTTTATACAGAATAACAAATAAACCTGCCACAAAATTCTTTAAACAATTTACCAAAGAAAAGAAAAAAAAATCCAAAATGTCATTTATCAGTAATACAATGACATTTAAAAATCTTTTAAAAAATGAGTTATCTCCCTTTGTACAGAAATATGGTTTAACATAGTACTCTTAACATTAGATATGGACCATAACTCTTGACTTAATCATCAGACCGGAACAAAATTGGACCTTGATCCATAACTTGTCATGATGAAACTATATACCAAATATCAAATCAATATCTTCAAGAACGAAGAAAAAAAGTGTGGAAAACTGATTTGCTGGACTGACAGATGGACAGACAGATGGACAGAGTGCAAACCTAAAGTCCCCTTCGACTTCGTCGGTAGGGTACTAATTATTACATGAAGTTTAGTTAACATTATCTATGATGGCACAATACTAAACCCTTAAAAAGAGGAAAAATGATGAAGACATAATCTTCTGATCAGTTTAACTTAGGTCTAAAGCTTGCAAGTCAGTAACTGCTAGTAGTCCTTTGTTTTCGTTAATTTATGTTGATCATTGTCATTTTGCTTAGATGCTTTGTTACCTATTCTAACATTGGACTCAGACTTTTTTTAACCTGAGTTTTACTGTCTGTTTTGTTGTGTTTGTTCATTCCACATTGGCTAGAAGTATAGGGGAGGGTTGATATTTCGCAAAACATATTTAAAAACACCACGTTTGTGCCTGTCCAAAGTTAGGAACCTCTGGCCTTTCTTAGTCTTTTGTGTTTTTCAATTTCAGTTCATTTATGTGTTTCGGAGTTGAGTGTGGCTTCCATTTTCTCTGAACTAGTATACATTATTGTTTAGGGGCCAGGTGTAGCCCAAGTCTGGGTGCAGGATTTTCTCACTGCATTGAAGACCCATTGGTGGCCATGGGCTGTTTTCTGCTCTTTGGGTGGGTTGTTGTCTCTTTAACACATTCCCTGTTTCCATTCTCAATTCTATTACAATCATTATATACACCAAATATAGTTGATATATTGCTTATAGTATACAAGAAACACCAATACATGAAAATTTAATATTTTATTAAGAAACAAACTTAACCAGGAAAATTTTACATTGATCAATGAACCATAAAATTGAGGTCAAGGTCAGTTGGACCCTGCAAGACAGACATGTACACCTTACGATCATTTCATTCACCAAATATAGTTGACCCATTGCTTATATAAGTTATAGTATCTTAGAAAAGGACCTTACTACTGAAACTTAACATTGACCAATGAACTATGAAAATGAGGTCAAGGACAGATGTTTCCTGCCAGACATTCTGTTCACAAAATATTGTTAACCAGTTGCTTATAACAGTATTAGAAAAACAGATCAAAACAGAAAAAACTTAGCATTGACCAATGGACCGTGAAAATTAGGACAAATTTACAATATACAAGAATATCCAGGGCTATGATAATTTTTGGAGTGAATCCTGAAAATCATTACTTTTTGATAATTATATTTGTTATTCCCTAAAACCCTTACCAGAAAAATACAGTTAAAATGATATTATAACATAAATTTCCAGAGTATCAGCCAATATATTATAATTTGTGTTGTTTGTAAAGTGTCTGATATATATGTAACCCCATCTTCCTTTAAAGTACTCTTTTTACAATATGACTTCAGGACATATTAGGAGTTTATGACTAAGGTCAAATTATAAATTGCGCTACATACTCTGATTCTGTTATTTCTTCAATGAATCCATTCTCACATTTAGGACATGTATAATCCTACAAAAAAGACAAATATTTAACATTAAGGACATGTATAATCCTACAAAAAGACAAATATATAAAAACGAAAGATTGGTACACTGTAAATAAATGTCCTCTGCTGCTTTGTAACTGTCATCATAGACAGCTCAATGAAACATTAACATATTTTATCTCAACATAGAATATGGTATATTCACTATACTATAAAACTAACGGTCACATCAAAATCATTTACAAGGTGCTTGCAAGTAATAGCAGTCAAATTCAACAAAAAGATCTCCATTACGCCTGCAAAAAGCATCAAATCAAAATGACGATATTGTTGTTGTATGCCATTATGGTCAAGTCATCATTATGACTAGCCATTCCAGTGACTATGAAAGCAGTTTGATAGCTATAACAAACACAAAAAGTTTCAGATTGTCATTATCATTATGATTCAATAGGTGAACTAGATTTGTTGGAGCAACATAAATGGCCCCTAGCGCAAAAAAAGCTTAAAGCAATTTTTAGGAGTGGAAATTTTCGAAGTCCAAAGCCTGTAATTTTGGCAAAAATCAGTGGAGCACCAAATGGAAACTCTATCTGTAACTCATCATAGTAGACCCACATACTAGAAATCAGCTCAATATGCGCGATAACGCAAATGTTGAAATTAAAATTATTATTAATCACAGCATAAATGAAATTGTTACGAATATTTCACTGCATTATCACTATCCCTGTAAAACGTTTAAATCGATTCGATATTTGGAATTCATTTTTACAAACTTGGAACGATTAAAATGACTGTCTATTTTAAATTTATCTAGAGTAGATCATGTTAACTTTCGCTTTTTAAACGAAATGAAAACAGGAAGTGACAAGAGGATAATAAAATTTAGAATGAATCCGGATTCATCTACAGATTGCAACTTCCGAAGCAAGGTTTGTCAGCTCTGCAGACTTTCCCGAAGTCCTGCGTTTAACTGATTGCCGAGTTTATGAGCTTTGGTCTTTGTTTGGAAGTTGCTACAGATTGGTTTGTGTTTAACAAAAATTCGTAAGGGTTCCGCGGAACCCAGTGTCTCGCCTACTTTTGCTGTTAATCGCAGGCTCAACAAAAATGAGGAAAAAATCAATAAAAATATTCCTTTAGATACTATCTTTTGATTGTAAGAAGCTTCTGTCAAAATTTGGTATAAATCCAGGATAGTTTATGAATCTAATAAATGTTTTAAAAACTTTAACTGCAGACTGTATTTAATGTTAACTGGAAGAAAAACTAAGTCCATTCATAAGTAAAATACGGATAAACAGGTACAAAATTTTAACAAAATTTCCTTCTAGATACTAGCTTTTGATCATAAACAAGCTTCTGTCCAAGTTTGGTAGAAATCCAGGATAGTTTAAGAAAGTTATTAAAATTTAAAAAACTTTAACCACAGGGTGAATGTATTGTTTCCTGGCAGAAAAACTAAGTCCATTTATAAGTAAAATAGGGAAAAAATTAAATTTTTTTTAAACAAATTTACTTCTGGATACTTTCTTATGATCATAAACAAGCTTCTGTCCAAGTTTGGTACAAATCCAGGATAGTTTAAGAAAGTTATTAAAATTTTTAAAAACTTTAACCACAGAGTGAATGTAATGTTTCCTGGCAGAAAAACTAAGTCCATTTACAAGTAAAATACGGAAAAACAGGAATTTTATTTTTACAAAATTTACTTCTGGATACTATCTTATGATCATAAACAAGCTTCTGTCCAAGTTTGGAACAAATCCAGGATAGTTTAAGAAAGTTATTAAAATTTTAAAAACTTTAACCACAGAGTGAATGTAATGTTTCCTAGCTGGCAGAAAAACTAAGTCCATTTACAAGTAAAATACGGAAAAACAGGAATTTTATTTTTACAAAATTTACTTCTGGATACTATCTTATGATCATAAACAAGCTTCTGTCCAAGTTTGGTACAAATCCAGGATAGAAAGTTATTAAAATTTCAAAAACTTTAACCACAGAGTGAATATTTGTGGACGCCACCGACGACGACGTCGATGGAATGTAGGATCGCTATGTCTCGCTTTTTCGACTAAAGTCGAAGGAGCGACAAAAAGGTAGGAAATTATCATTTCTTAAAATTAAGTTGCTCAGTAAGAAATATATTTGTCTCTCTCGTTGAATTTGATACTAAATGATTTCGTATTTTACGTTTTAGTATCTATTAAATTAATAAATATATGTTCACGAATGCGCACTACATGATAAAGAAAGCACCTGCTTGACTTGTGAAAATATTATTGAGCGTTTTGAATAAAGTTTTATCTTTATAATCGAAATAAAAAGATACATTCATATGACGAAATTACGTAAACCCGAGCTGCAAATAGTGATCATTTGAGAAATTTTGAAATTAAAATGCGAACTGTCCAGGGTGAAAATAATTTTGTTCAATGGACAAAACTACAAAAACATCTATGGATAACCGAACTGCAAATTGTGGTCTTTTAAGAATGATTAAAATTAAAATGCCGACTGATTGATTTTACTGGGAAAAATAAAAATAATAGTCAATTATGAGGTTTATTAATTAACGGATTAGTGACCCATCCGAAGGCAATAAGCGGATTACATGTACCTGTAATCACAACGTATAACACCTGCTGTAAATGTTTAAATAATTAGCTGAGGGTCTTTAACTTGTCAGAAACATAAAGACAGGTAGAATTATGGTATTTTCATCAAAATAATACAACATTAAAGACATGGACTTGCAAAATGGACAGCGCGTCAGAAAAAGGGGCAAAGGGCGTCAGTCATGAAAGGGCGTGCGGACCGCCCTGTGAAAACAATCAAGCTGGAACACTGTAGTAGTCAGCCGGGAACCAGCACAATGTTGTATAAACTACAAAAGGTAGTCCTTTTTTCGTTCAGTATTTGGTGTTACAGACTGCTGCATGTGCTTTGTTTAAGCTAAAGGTCCTAAAAACAATATTTTGATGAATACTATAACATTAATTCGTTAAAGGACGGCACTATTTTACTTCTAAAGTGATCGATTTTTTATAAGCTATTAAGTACGAATTTCCGTCGCGTCTTGCACCATATTTGTTTTCAATTTACATGTACTTATTCAACTTTCGGTAATGACAAACGTAACTTTTTCGATGTTACTTTTTGTGAAGTGTTCTAGAATCATATTTATGCATTTCCAATGGCAACATGATGCTGGAAAACGGCCTTTTCCAAAAAAATACCGCAAACAATCGCACACGATTTGAAATTAACAGAATTTTACTATACGTTTTCAACAAGTGACAACAAGTGTTTTCTTTCTGAATTCCTATTAAAAAATAATTTAAAGAACAAATATATTTTTTGATTATGATCTTAGCAATGAAAGAGTGAAACCATATTCAAAGATATTTAAACTTACTAATCAATTGATTATAATTATTATTATTTTTTTAAAGGGTTCTTGCTTTATTTAATATTTCTAAACACAATTGTGAGCAATTCAAAACATACTTTTGTTTGAAAAATCTTTGAGATGCAGCAAAATTTGACCAATGTCAAATCTACAATTCCTTCAGACCTAGCTGCACAGCCGTAGCTCTTGTGGTCCTTATATTTTTTGACAATTTGCATCCGTAGGTACAAATGTAATTCAGACCACAAGCATGGTAAGACAAGGAAATACCACCTTAGCAGTTTCATGCAAAAATGCTTTGACAAATAACAAAAAGGTATTGATGCTTGGAAAATTTTACGTGATCCTTCAATTTTCCCAGAAGTCTCCCTGTTGGGGCTTCACTTCTCCCTGAAGTCTCCCTGTTGGGTCTTCACTAGTACTTCTCCCTATAATTCTGAAGTGTGGTGACGCCTGGATAAGTTATGAAAATATTGCAGGGGAAGAAATAAGAAAAGACCATTGACTTGCACAAATATCTAGATTAACTTGCCCTCGTTTCTTTAAAATGCCCTACCAATGTGGCAACCAGCAAAGCTTGTTGCGCTTAAGGCAGGGGTCTTGGGGCTTAAGGTCCCCAGAAGCTCTGGAGTAAATGAAGCCAAATCCTGCATTCTAAACCTCTCCTGGCAGATGATTTCAAGTTTCCATACACACTTTTTTAAACAAAAACTTTTACTATTACAAAAAAAATGACAAAAATTTCAGTTGTACATGTAGAAATCAAGATTGGGCGGTAAATTTACCAGTGGTATTTACCGGTATTTACTGCCCTGGACAATACTCCTCAAGTGGTCAATACTGGCAAATACTGGGCGATTGAAATTTTCATGGTTATTTTTACAGACTTAACTATCAATTTTAGTAAAACATTGATTGATGGGGTGGATTATTTAACTTTATTCCTTTGGCATGATTTAGTTAATAAAAATGAATGATATTGGTATATTTTATTTACTATTTAAAACATGAATAATGACTAATTTAGTTCTTATAGGTAATGATATTGCATACTTTAGGTAAATATAAAATTGCTATATCAATTATTTCAACATGTATATAAAGATAAAGATATTTTGTCTTGAAAAGTGTTTTTTTACAGGTAAATGGAATTACAGGTGACTAAATAACTGAGCATTACCTCGTATTCGGTGTCAAATGTTTAAGTACTAATACAACTGCTCCCTAATAAATGTTGACATAACAGGAAAAAGGTCATAAAAGCTATGTTGAAAACTGTTTAAAACAATAAATTAATTCCTTGACTGACAAAATGTCACAGGACAGAAGGTGACAATTCAGTTTTGAAAGGACTATTTCTTTGATTAAGAAAAGACTTATCTTTTAAGACATTTTTTTTTCATTCTAAAACTATCACATATACATGTCATGATATATAAAACAGCAGTTTTTTTTAATACAATTGATGAAATTCCTCTTAAAAAAAGCAAGTTGTCATAGTCTCTTGCTACATGTAGTGACAGGCTTCATGGTGCCAAGAAATATATCTTTTGTATGAATAATATTTTATAATTCTTCATTTAACCATGTTCATGAACAATTACATAAAGTGTACAATGAACTTATCTTATAAGAAGGCATTATTTCAAGGATCTGTCCTGTGATTATATCTGTCTCGGTACCCAGTAAATGACTAGGTAGGGACTGGTTTTTATAGAAATGTCCTAACAAAATTTCAATTGACCAGTATTTCCCAGTATTTATTGGTATTTACCGCTGGCCTGGTCAATACTTGTATTGACCGCTTTTTTGCCAACCTTGGTTGAAATTGACCCAGTTGTCTAATTTAATGATTTTTCCCAGGTTTGCTCAAATTTTTTTATTAAAGTTCAATGTTTCATCTCATTAATTCAACAAAGACACTGATTGAGCAAAGATCTTGTATATTTGCGCAAGGCCTTCAAAAATTGCTCCTTTGGGGCTTGTAAATGAGCAGTGTTATGAAGATAACAGACAAATGGGATTTTCATTGTCCATGAAATTACACTTAAATGATTAGTAAAGACATCTGCAAAGGGTACACAATTTAAAATTCTATTAGAGCAAAGAAATCTTAAGAATTCAAGAAAAGAAGAAAGGATGACCTTTTTACTTATACAAGTAAAAAATTCTGAATGTCTAAGGGACATAACTAAGACGATTTTTTTTTTACCTATACAAGTAAATAAAATGCACTTGTATAAGTATCCTTACTTATATGTGTATATTTTTTTTTACTTCTTCAAGTAAATAATAAAATGCTCCGCAGGGCGCAGCTTGATACGACCGCAGAGGTCGAACCCTGAATAGTTGGGGGCAAGTATGGACACAACATTCAAGCTTGATACAGCTCTGAATTTGGATTGTGATTAAATATTTGACACAGCATAGGTCTCTGACACAGAATGAATGTGGTCTAAGAACTTAAAAATTTTAAATTGGACAATCACCTATTATGGTCCAATATCCAAAATCTAAATACATGGTTAGATTCAGCATATCAAAGAACCCCAAGAGTTCAATTTTTGATGAAATCAAACAAAGATTAATTTTGGACCCTTTTGACCTCAGTGTGGACAAAGTTGATAACGGGGCCCAAAAATCAAAAATCTAAATACATGGTTAGATTCAGCATATCAAAGAACCCCATATATTCAATTTTTGTTGAAATCAAACAAAGTTTAATTTTGGACCCCGATTAGGACCAACTTGAAAACTGGGCCCATAATCAAAAATCTAAATACATGTTGAGATTCAGCATATCAAAGAACCCTAAGAATTCAATTTTTGTTAAAATCAAACTAAGTTTAATTTTGGACCCTTTGGACCTTAATGTAGACCAATTTGAAAACGGGACCAAAAATTAAGAATCTAAATACACGGTTAGATTCGGCATATCAAAGAACCCCAATACTTCAATTTTTGATGCAGTGTTCCCGCCTGCCCAAAATAGAAGGGCGGCCCGCCCTTGGTGCCCTTACCCCCGCCCTTCTGCCCTCCAAAGCCAAAAAATGCCCCTTCTGCCTTTTCAAAAAATAAACTTTTCAAATTACATGCCTACCGGTGTTTCCTGTAAAATTGTTACCCGAGTGTAACACTTTAATTAACTGACAATGGCATAAAGTTAAATACCTTGCCTTTGGCAGTTTTATCACCTCTGTTAATGATTGTTTACTGCTAATCAGGTGATTTAAGATAATTGAACAAATACTTGGTATATTTATTACAGAATGAAAATGTCCACATGTTATCCATTTGTAATGTTTATGTACAGGATGTACAACATAAAAACTTTATTTTTAAAAGTAGGCATTAAATAAAATTAAAATGTTAAACAATTTTAAAGGCATACATAGCTTTGACTAAATTGGTTAAAGAAAGTTTTGTTTCATAACCCTGAGTATGAAATTAAAAGAAATTTGTATTTTGAACAAAAACAAAATTGCACCACTTCCTGTTTTACTTCTTGTATTTATAATCCTCCTTTTATAGGAACATTTAACAAATGCTTTTATTCATAACAATTATGGAGAAAAAAGTAACTGTTAATACCTTCTGCAATGTACGCATTAATAAAATATTATCATATCCTGTCTCACCTGTTATATTTATAAAACTCCTTACTTAGGAGCACTTTGGTGTGCAATTAAAAAATACTTTTTTGTAACAATTTAAATGAGAAAAAGTAACTTTCAATAACATATACTTTAAGTTTGAACAAGTAATTTAAATTTACATAATTTTATTGCATTAAAAAATCATGTTTGCATGTATACCTCATCTTTCAAAACTACTTGTTTATTTTTATAGACTGATCATGCTGATAGCAGTAATAAAACATTGAAATTTCTGATGATTATTTTCCTCACCAAATGTACAAGTTTGTTTAGATTAAAATCAAAATGATATGCTTTGCATCATGGAATGATAATTTGATAAAAAAAAAATCTTACTGGAATCAATATTAAGAACACAACTATTTCTAAATGTGCTTGAAATACAACTAAATAAATGTCCTCCAGTTGAGCCTAGCAATACTCAAGGTAATTTATACACAGTGCCTTTACAATCTGGGTTATTGCGCTAAAGTGCCCTTTCAGACAACTAGCACCCTTCTGCCCTGAGATTCAAGCTGGAACACTGTGATGAAATCAAACAAAGTTTAATTTTGGACCCTTTTGACCTCAATGTGGACAAAGTTGATAACGGGCCCAAAAATCAAAAATTTAAATACATGGTTAGATTCAGCATATCAAAGAACCCCATATATTCAATTTTTGTTGAAATCAAACAAAGTTTAATTTTGGACCCGATTAGGACCAACTTGAAAACTGGGCCCATAATCAAAAATCTAAATACATGTTTAGATTCAGCATATCAAAGAACCCTAAGAATTCAATTTTTGATAAAATCAAACTAAAGTTTAATTTTGGACCCTTTGGACCTTAATGTAGACCAATTTGAAAACGGGACCAAAAATTAAGAATCTAAATACATGGTTAGATTCGGCATATCAAAGAACCCCAATAATTCAATTTTTGATGAAATCAAACAAAGTTTAATTTTGGACCCTTTTGACCTCAATGTGGACAAAGTTGATAACGGGGCCCAAAAATCAAAAATCTAAATACATGGTTAGATTCAGCATATCAAAGAACCCCATATATTCAATTTTTGTTGAAATCAAACAAAGTTTAATTTTGGACCCCGATTTGGACCAACTTGAAAACTGGGCCCATAATCAAAAATCTAAATACATGTTGAGATTCAGCATATCAAAGAACCCTAAGAATTCAATTTTTGTTAAAATCAAACTAAGTTTAATTTTGGACCCTTTGGACCTTAATGTAGACCAATATGAAAACGGGATCAAAAATTAAGAATCTAAATACACGGTTAGATTCGGCATATCAAAGAACCCCAATAATTCAATTTTTGATGAAATCAAACAAAGTTTAATTTTGGACCCTTTGGACCTCAATGTGGACCAATTTAAAAACGGGGCCCAAAATCCAAAAACTTAATACATGGTTAGATTCAGCATATTAAAGAATCCCAAGAGTTCAAGAATAAAACCCCATTGAAATTGGTCAAGAAATAAGCAATTTATACAAAGTATCTTCTTTTGCACAATACTGTGCAATTGAATATTTCTTGCATTTGCTTAATACTGTGCAATTGAATATTTCTTGCTATTGCGCAATACTGTACAATTGACAATTTCTTGCTATTGCGCAATATTGTGCTATTGGATATTTCTTGCTATTCTGCAATACTGTGCAATTGAAGATTTCTTGCTATTGCGCAATACTGTGCAATTGAAAATTTCTTGCTATTACACAATACTTATATAATAATTTACACATCCTGTTTGGTGTGTATCTCCTGCCATATCATTATTACTTGCTTTTAAATATAAATCAGAAAAACTAACTTAAAATGGAAAATTTTAAAGAAAAAAAAGGAAAAAGGAAAAAAAAATCCCCCAATTTTTGAACCCCTTATGATTCATCACCCCAAACTCAATCCCAGCCTTCCTTTGAGGTATGGTACCTTGCAGTACAATTTCAGAGAGATCCATACACTTGAGCACAAGTTATTGTCTGAAACTAGAAAAATGCTTATTTTGGCCCCTAATTCCTAAACGTTTCAGGCAATTACCCCAAACTCAATTCCAGCTTTCCTTTGTGATATGGAACCTTGTAGTACAATTTCATAAAGATCCATACACTTACACACAAGTTATTGTCATGAAACTAGAAAATGCTTGTTTTTGCCCCTAATTCCTAAAATTTTGAGGTAATTACCCCAAAAATCAATCCCAGCATTCCCTTTGTGATATGGAACCTTGTGGTACAAAGTCAGAGATCCATACACTAACACACAAGTTATGTCTGGAAGTTACAAAATGCTTATTTTGGCCCCTAATTCCTTAACTGTTGGTACCATAACCCCAAAATCAATCCCAACCTTCCTTTTGTGATATTGAACCTTATGGTAAAATTTCATAGAGATCCATTCACTTAAACTAAAGTTAGAGTGCGAAAACCAATGCGTCTTGGATGACGATGCAGCCAACGTCATACCAATATACGACCGCAAAATTTGTTTGCGGTCGTATAAAAATTACTTGAATAAGTAGTACCCCTGACTGAAATAATGCAATTATAATATTCAAAAGGAATGTGTTTTCATTACAAATGTTTTTGTATATTCGAGATTGCGATGACCTACTTCTTTTGTCAAATATTTCCCCAAAATCTTTCTCTTTTGGAGAATATAAAATAAATCTACAAACCGAACTCGGTAAAAATTTGATGAACCAAAATTTCAGGAACGTTTGATTCATATTTTCCAGAAATTTAGGTCTGTCAAATTCTTTTGGAATTTGATTTTAACTTTTGAAGAACTATTTCATGCCTTCTAAACATGAAGTATCTTGGAAAATATTTGAAAAGACGTACATATAGGTCATTGTCATCCTCAGCTGGAATTGTAACTTATCTTACAGTATCTTTACTTTTGGATATTTCTGGAAATACTATGCACCAACATTGACCAACAAGCCCACAAAATGAAAAATTTGGATATATGCAAACATTTCCAGCAGTCAGTGAAGATCTCATGGCAAAATGTGGTCTCAAAGTTGAGAAGAAAATTTGATCTCGAATTGCAGCTGCAAAAATGGCTTTGGCGTTGTTATGCTGCAGAAAGGAGTCACAGCAAACAATTTAAATAGCCTTTACATACCTCAGAATTATTTGGACGAGTCAATAGCACAAGGAAAAATGTAAACAGTGATGCCACTGATAGCATACACACTATGGCCAGTATGGGGAAGAAGTATAGGGTTTTCAAAATGTGGCTCTTTACTGAGAGCGAGAGTGATATAAAACAAAATGATATGCAATTTTCTTTAATTGATAAATATTTCAACTGGCATTAAGGAGAGGAGGGTTTCTTCAAAAAATGCATGGCAACTGGCGTTGTGTTTACGGCTATATCCAAGTTAACCTGTGAAAACTGCGATTGGTACTTTTTTTTTGAAATTGTGACTTTCGGTTGAGGGTAAACTGAAACAAGATGATTACAATATTCTATAATTAATAAATATTCTAACTGGTAATTTGGGGTTTATTTCTTCAGAGCACGAATGGCAATAAAACTTGGAAACTGGCAGTGTGTTTACAGCAGCTTCAGCCATTTCTCTTCCCAGTATGACGTCATTTAGTCTTGATCAATAAAATGTTTAAGAAGTAAATATAATAACCAACTTTAAACAACTTAAAACGACCCATATAACGGGCGTTAACTGATGTAACCTGAATAATTCAGTCCCTCCCCGTGATCGACTCTCCCACTCGCTCTAATGTAGCCATCGTAGAGCAGTGTAATATAACGACTGAATTATTCGGGTAATAACTGATGGGGACAATATATTTTCTCTGGCTGATACATACAGTGGGAAATCTTGTGACAAAACATTATCTCACATGTTAACACAGAATCTTGGCTTTTTCAATGTTTGTCTCGTTTTAGCAAGGACGCGACTACTTATAAATTCACAAGAAAACGTTCTGGTAAATAGTAACAATAAAAAAATAAATTGAAATAAAAAACTAAATTTTCTTATAATGTTATCATTTCCTTACTAAAATAGCAAACGCCGAGTACAGCAGGCTACAGGAGCTTTGTGTAAAATTAATTTAAAATGTTGCTATGTGAATAAATTATTGGAGTACCAATTAAGTTTGCAACTTCAACTTTATTTTCCACAGCTGTATACCTCTATGGAACACGCAAATATTATCCGTACATGTATGCAGCTAAATTTTGCTAATGCAGAGAATTTTAGGGTACAAATTTCGAAGGAATCTATTGATATGCAGCAAAAATTATCACTTTTGAAATAAAGTTACTAAGCAAATTCAAACGGACCTTATCCCACTGTAAACATTGAATGTGGATAGATCGAGAAGACCGCAAATACGTGTAAAGAAATCGAGACGACCTTTTCTTAAAATTGTAGAAAAAATGGTAAAAAATATTTTAACGAATAACCTACTTTATATTTTTTTTTGCATTTTTTTTTTTTTTTTTTTTTTATCAATATGCAGCAAAGATTAAAATTTCAGTTTCACAAGCTTCTAAGGCAATTATCTCTAAAAGAATGAACATAAAACATAATGTCTTTGCATGTATATTTTTAATAAAACAGTTTAACAATTAGTTTCTTATGAATGTTTGACTGTTGTTTAGAAATAACCTTTGATCAGCATCGTCACCAGCATTGTTTTTTTTTTCTATTGATTTTCTCGACTTTTTCATAAGAAGAGTGAATTTTCTGTTATTCTCGACAAGGACGTATGTTAGTAATACGTCCTTGTTCTTGGTCATTGGTTTAGCAATTGTGCAGTTACTGTAAAACACTAGCTGTCCCCTTTTATCATATAAGATTTGTGTTCCAAGTGGGCTGTATCTTCTTTGACCTATACATGTAAATACATATTGAATAGAATAGAATAATATATTTTTATTCACCAAATTAGGGCCCCAGGAAGTCATTATAGCACCACAGTTAATCAATATCATTATACCATAATATATGCAATGCAATCTAGACAATAGACATGTAATAAAAAACAAAACAAAAAGAAACGCACAAACACCAAAATAACAACAACATATTATAATTAGTCCCCTATCGACGAAATCGAATGGGGACTAGGTTTGCACTCCGTCCGTCCGTCCGTCCGTCCGTGTCTGTCTGTCTGTCTGTCTGTCTGTCTGTCCTTCCGTCAGTCCGGCAAATCAGTTCTCATCACTTTTTTTCTTTGTGCTTGAAGATGTTGATTTGATATTCGGTGTATTGTTTTATCAGGACAAGTTACAGATCAAGTTCGAATTTTGTTCGGGTCTGATGATTTTGAGCAGGGTTATGGTCCTTGGACTTAGAAAATTCACTCAAATAATCAGTTTTCCGGTTTTTTTTCGTCATGTTTGAAGATATTGATTCGATAGTTGGTATATAGTTTTATCATGACAAGTTACAGATCAAGATCGAATTTTGTTCTGGTCTGATGATTTTGTGTAGAGTTATGGTCCTTGGACTTAGAAAATTCACTCAAATAATCAGTTTTCCTCACTTTTTTTCGTCATGCTTGAAGATATTGATCTGATAATTGGTATATAGTTTTATTATGACAAGTTATAAATCAAGGTCAAATTTTGTTCCGGTCTGATGATTTTGTGCAGAGTTATGGTCCTTGGACTTGAAAAATTCACTTTAATAATCAGTTTTCCACACTTGTTTTCGTCATGCTTGAAGATATTGACTTGATATTTGTTATATAGTTAACACCATGACAAGTTATAGATCAAGTTAGCATTTTGTTCTAGTACTATGAATGTTTAACCGGTAGGGGACTATATATTGCCATGCAATACTCTCAGAATGCTTGCTCAATTAATATTATGTTGACATTGACTGAAGTGCACAAGGTAAGTGTATTTTGACTTTCAAGTAAACCGTATGCATTAGTCCAACGTGTCTTACTATTATCACAATATACAAATTATAACTTTAATTTTTATCAAGCTTGCTTCAGATAGTTATGTTTTAAAACTTATATCAAATATGATATCTGACCTCATGAAAATCAGGATTATATATATATGTTTATATTTTCGTTTGGGCTTGTATTATATTTGCCGTCGGGTTTATATGATCCGTTCATCCTATTTTGACTCCTCAAAATTCAAGAGTCTATCCTAAATTGAGGTAAATTGTATGGCTTTTCAAATACCGTTTTGATTCCTAACATCAATGAAGAGACATTAATTGTCGAAATCCGGATATGGTGTACAAAAAATCTTTGCACCTTTGTTTGCGGTATACCATCTTCGCCGCAAGTTTATTGTTTTCTGCTTGGTATTAAATTTATAGTTAAGATCCATTTATTACTCCTTGTGATCCGTTTATTTGGCAATCGCCAATGGCAGTCGGCAGGATTTAAGAACATTTGTTGTTCGACCTGTTAGTCAAATGCATTTTGTTAAAATATACTTTTTCACTTTTTTGGTCTAATGGAAAATGTTGTTTGTGCTGTATTTAGACCCCTCTAACAAGAAATTTGTTTTGCATGCACACGTATAAAAAATGCGGTTTTTATCCAACGCAATCATAGGTTTGAACGTTGCTTTCAATTTAGGCTTGTATATATATGTATATATATATATATATTACTAAGTCAAACCCACCTCAACGGAGTTGTCTCTCTTTTTCCAAATGTAGCTGGATATTCTCAATATAAAATAAAAATACATTAATGTTGACATTTCTATTATATGATTAAGTTAAAAGTTTTTTTATATCTTGAATCTTGAATCTTTTATTCTCATAAATCGAAGTACAATGGTATAGAGACAGGTACAAATAAATTAACAAAAAAAAAAACAAAAAAAAAACCGGACATATGACGCTTGACGAAAAAAGGGCAATCCTACCCTCATATAATATGAAACTATTTTCTTTATCTGTTATATATGTTATAATCAATTAAATCATACAAAACATTTCGATATTGTATGCATTCTCTTGTAGCGATAATTTTATTGTATTTATTCTGCTAATAGGTCGGAATTTTCACAAAATTTCAATCATGATACCAAAGGGGGTGTTTTTAAGTCCCATTTGCAGTGAAATCTTATGTTGAGACCCCTCCCACTGTGAGTAGACATAAACTTGTCATAGTAAGTAAGTTAGTTAGTTATTTCAATGATACAATTTGATTGAAATATTTTATTTTACAGACTGTACATACTGTAGATTTGTATTACTAAAATCAAAGATATAGGCCTAATCGCCATACTATGGCTATACACCTTATCGCTATTTGGAAATCTGCGCCGGCTGACCCTAGAATCTGCGCCGCTTGAACTTTTGACGTCATACAACAATCACTTTTCCATTGTAGCGTCAGATCATAATTTCTATCGTGACGTCAAAATTCTACGGGAACCTTTGTGATGTCCAGTAATGGCGGACATTTAGCGATCTATGCTAAAATATACTCTATTTACCACAGCGTTGACTTGTTAAGTCATTGTTTCAGGTAGCAATAAACAGTTAGGAAAAAATATTAAAATTTTCCCTCATAAATTTTACCATCCCCTTTTCATTGCCTTCTTGCAATATTAAGCTTACTGTTTGTGTCATATATGTGCATATGTATGTAATCAGAATCTTTCATAGATTTCATATCCAGTATATAAAATGGTAAAATTTAATTTCTTTTTGGTGTATCCATGGCAACAATCTGCATTTTTTTGTTATAAAATATAGCAAAAAGGGGGGAAAAGATGTCACATATTTCCCCAAAATTTGACCAAAAGTAGAATTTCAATCACTTCAAGTAATACCTTTTCTGAAACTGTTTACATATATCTTTCAATAAATCCAATGAAAATCATATGTCTTTCATCTCATTTTTTTGTAAAATTGCGTCAAAAACTTCGTGTAGAAAAAAAGTGTTTGTAAACATTACATTAATTTCTGGACCGATGACCGGTCTAGCTATGAAAATACGGAGAGTCAAACAGAAAATAGCCCATAAAACAAGTAAAAAATAATCTTGATGTTCTTATAAACCAACTTTGAAGGCTAAATTAGTACTCAGCTGTCTAAAATGAATTTTATTACACAATAACTTTCATATTTGAAAAATCCACGGGGCCAAAATGCGAAACCAAACTCCTAACTGTGTATTGCTACCTGATGGTTGGTAAATTAGATAAATCGTAAAGTTGATTGTCATTTTTTTTTATTCCATCTTGTCCAAGACTGTCCCTGATCTAGTGGTAAAACAATAATTTTATTGACAAACATGATTTTATAGTTAATCTTGTCAGAGATTTATATTTTAGTCTAAATGACATCTAATTTACCATCAAGATGACCTCCGAAGACTGCCAACGGTCATATTACCCGATAGAAACAAAAATATAAATAGATAGTGAGCACATGCAATTGGATTTTTCTAGGTCTGCTTGATTTAATATTATTGGTTAAAAAAATATGTTAATTATCGTTTTTACCTGTACAAGAAAGATTTTTTGTGGATTGAATGAGTCAACCAAATAGTTCACCTTTGTTTCACTTTCTGTGTTGACATTCTTTTCCTTTTAATAGTTACACGCCTAACACATCTCTAGCTAAGGGGTTGAATTAAAGGTCAAAACAAAGTTATTATTTCAAAATTCTGCTTTATTAACATATGAAACAAAAGAATAGTATTTTAAATTTTGTATTTTGTAGCTATTGCCCTTTAAAAGACACTTTCCAGGCACAATATTTGGAAAACAAGGAAATGTCTTAATATGATAATTATGGCTTATTATACACATGGACTTCATTTGTATGTGTATTTAAAATCTGACAGATTGTAACATATATCTGTCTGTATGTAACAATCTGTCATATTTTTAAAATACACATACAAATGAAGTCCATGTGTATAATAAGCCTTGTAATTAATTTTGTTAAAGTTATTTAACTTATTTTAACAAAAAATTTGTTGTGTTGACATTTTCTCTTTTTATATACATCACTAGCATATTTATTTATTTGACACTACCTTTTCTTAATGGTTTCAATAAAACTATATGTAGGCCCAAACTTTGTTCTGAAACCTGTAAAATGAAAACAACACGTTATAAATTTGATGCGTCTGAAGCGCTTTTCTGGATTTACCTTCATCAGGAATGCTCAAAGCGAATGTTTGAAAGTCAAAGATGACTGTATTACTAAAATCAAAGATATAGGCTAATCGCCATACTATGGCTATACACCTTATCGCTATTTGGAAATCTGCGCCGGCTGACCCTAGAATCTGCGCCGCTTGAACTTTTGACGTCATACAACAATCACTTTTCCATTGTAGCGTCAGATCATAATTTCTATCGTGACGTCAAAATTCTACGGGAACCTTTGTGATGTCCAGTAATGGCGGACAAATAGCGATCTATGCTAAAATATACTCTATTTACCACAGAGTTGACTTGTTAAGTCATTGTTTCAGGTAGCAATAAACAGTTAGGAAAAATATTAAAATTTTCCTCATAAATTTTACCATCCCCTTTTCATTGCCTTCTTGCAATATTAAGCTTACTGTTTGTGTCATATATGTGCATATGTATGTAATCAGAATCTTTCATAGATTTCATATCCAGTATATAAAATGGTAAAATTTAATTTCTTTTGGTGTATCCATGGCAACAATCTGCATTTTTGTTATAAAATATAGCAAAAGGGGAAAAGATGTCACATATTTCCCAAAATTTGACCAAAAGTAGAATTTCAATCACTTCAAGTAATACCTTTTCTGAAACTGTTTACATATATCTTTCAATAAATCCAATGAAAATCATATGTCTTTCATCTTATTTTTTGTAAAATTGCGTCAAAAACTTCGTGTAGAAAAAGTGTTTGTAAACATTACATTAATTTCTGGACCGATGACCGGTCTAGCTATGAAAATACGGAGAGTCAAACAGAAAATAGCCCATAAAACAAGTAAAAAATAATCTTGATGTTCTTATAAACCAACTTTGAAGGCTAAATTAGTACTCAGCTGTCTAAAAATGAATTTTATTACACAATAACTTTCATATTTGAAAAATCCACCGGGGCCAAAATGCGAAACCAAACTCCTAACTGTGTATTGCTACCTCAGGGCTTCAGGGGAGATTTGCTTGATGGTTGGTAACTGATATCCTTATCGAACAGAGTGCCTTAATTACTTACTTACTTACTTTTTCTTACTTTTTGGGAGCATTGTTGAATATGTTTTTTTCTAAGTTTTTGCAGTAAATAGACAAACCTTTAAAAAAAACTTATGGCATCGACATGACACTCCCCAGCCTTTTACTGTTCCATTGCATTTGGCAGTTCAGCATTGTATTTCTTCATGATTTTCAGCATATTCCAAATTTATTGTTAGTTCATTTGATAGTTAGTAAGAATCAAAGTATGCAGGCCAAATGGTTAATAACAGTAATACCAAATCCAGCGCGTCTCTACTGAAATAAACTCTAATCATAATGGCATTTGCTAATAATTGACATAAATTGTGGTTAAGGTTCATCATAACCTTTTGGCAAATATGGCCGTATTTACACCACAAATTTCACTCTGAGTACAAGTTACACGATAACTCATACCATTGCCAACTCGTACTGAACCATATCGCACTTCTACCAACTCGTAGGGGCCTCGGTTACTCCAAGGATTTGTATACCATACAAATCCTTGGATACTCAGTGGTCTAAGTAGTCAAACTACTGTGTCGCTAGCCTTTCAACACTTAGGTTGTGAGTTCAAATACCGCACTTTGCAGGTGAGCTCAACTCCAATCTTAAATGACTAGGATTGTCCGTTTTCCTACCTAAGGTTGGTGGTTCTCCCCTAGCACCATGAGCACTATGGCTTCATCCACCATTAAAAACTTACTGCTATCAAAAAGTGATGAAAGTGGCGTTAAACCCCAATCAGTCAATCAACCTACCAACTCGTAGCCATTGTTTTTTATGTACCATTTAATTAGATAAATCGTAAAGTTGATTGTCATTTTTTTTTTATTCTATCTTGTCCAAGACTGTCCCTGATCTAGTGGTAAAACAATAATTTTATTGACAAACATGATTTTATAGTTAATCTTGTCAGAGATTTATATTTTAGTCTAAATGACATCTAATTTACCATCAAGATGACCTCCGAAGACTGCCAACGGTCATATTACCCAATAGAAACAAAAATATAAATAGATAGTGAGCACGTGCAATTGGATTTTTCTAGGTCTGCTTGATTTAATATTATTGGTTAAAAAAATATGTTAATTATCGTTTTTACCTGTACAAGAAAGATTTTTTGTGGATTGAATGAGTCAACCAAATAGTTCACCTTTGTTTCACTTTCTATGTTGACATTCTTTTCCTTTTAATAGTTACACGCCTAACACATCTCTAGCTAAGGGGTTGAATTAAAGGTCAAAACATATTTATTATTTCAAAATTCTGCTTTTATTAACATATGAAACAAAAAGAATAGTATTTTAAATTTTTGTATTTTGTAGCTATTGCCCCTTTAAAAGACACTTTCCAGGCACAATATTTGGAAAACAAGGAAATGTCTTAATATGATAATTATGGCTTATTATACATGGACTTCATTTGTATGTGTATTTAAATCTGACAGATTGTAACATATATCTGTCTGTATGTAACAATCTGTCATATTTTTTAAAATACACATACAAATGAAGTCCATGTGTATAATAAGCCTTGTAATTAATTTTGTTAAAGTTATTTAACTTATTTTAACAAAAAAATTTGTTGTGTTGACATTTTCTCTTTTTTTATATACATCACTAGCATATTTATTTATTTGACACTACCTTTTCTTAATGGTTTCAATAAAACTATATGTAGGGCCCAAACTTTGTTCTGAAACCTGTAAAAATGAAAACAACACGTTATAAATTTGATGCGTCTGAAGCGCTTTTCTGGATTTACCTTCATCAGGAATGCTCAAAGCCGAATGTTTGAAAGTCAAAGATGTATAGGGATTGAAAACGTTGCAGAGCATAAACCAAAAAGGATCTAAAAAATAGCCAAATCCATCTAAGGCCAACTTTGCCTGAGGGAGTTGAAACCTTAGTTTCAGTATAATTTCAAAATTTATAAACGGGCAATTTTAGATAGTTTGTTATAAATCATGTCAGTACCGAAGTACTGACTACTGAGCTGATGATACCCTCGGGGACTGATAGTCCACCAGCAGAGGTATTGACTCAGTGCTGTAAAAAAAGAAAACAACATGTTATAAATTTGATGTGTCCGAAGCCCTGTAATTTAGTCCTAATTTTAAGGGTTTACTTAACTTTAACATGTAAAAAATCATAAAAAACTTTAAAAAAAATAAATTATATGCGTACAGAGACACTTTGTTTATATGGTTACAAGTGACATGTAACAGGTTAGGACCAGTCACCCAAAATTATAGTGTACCTTTATCTGTCATTCCATCATTCCATCATTCCTCAATGAACAGTTATACAGACTTTTTTCTAAATGCCTTCAAAAAAATCAGTATGGGAGTCGACTATGATGAGTTACAGGTCAAGTTTATGTTTGGTTCAGCTCTGCTGATTTTTGCAGAAATAAGGGCTTTAGACTGAAAATTTAGTGGAAATAACAGTTATACAGACTTTTTGTCTTAACAACTTCACATATTGAGCTGATTTTTAGTATGTGAGTCTACTATGATGAGTTACAGACCCAGTTCAAGTTTGGTTCCGCTCTGCTGAATTTTGCCAAAATTTCGGGCTTTTGACTTTGCAAATTTGTGAGCAGAATTTTTTTTTTTTAAAAGTTACATTTCAGGTATACTTGTCATGCATACATGTAGCTCAGCTTCCAACAGAATTTGGGTTTTGGTAAAGAAGGCAATTTTTATGTATCTTATATAGGTACTAAAAACTTGTCAAAATTGCAGTTTTGGGCTGTGCTATGGTGTTTATAATTTGATAATCTGTTTAGAAATATGCCATAATATTGTAAAAACCTAAAAGTACACACATGGGTCTGTGATACTGGGAAGTAAAGATTATAAAAGTGTAAATAGTCCTTACTTGAAATAAAATTGGGGGAAATTGACAAGTCAACAAAAATAGAGGTAAGACCATCTGAAGATATCTTAACTATAGGACATACCTTACCTTACTCACTGATGCTTTCTTAATCAGACTTAAATAAGACCAAGACATGTCCTTAGACATTTTAAGTCCCAAGACAGCGTTGAAATTAATTTTTTAGACACATGGACATGATGTCAGTGTCTTTCATATAAAGTGTTGACAGGGTTATATATTAGTTGTAATTGGTTTCAAACTAGCTTTCAGTAACTGTTATATCAATGCTTTGTGTCTATTGTTTTTGTTAGTTGTTTTTCTGTGCTTCGTACAGATCTATTGAGTTCAGCCATTTGCAACTGATTTTTACAGTTTATTCTTATGTTCTCCTGTTACACCACTCTCAGGTTTGGGGAGGGTTGAGCGCTCACAACCTGTTTAAACCCACATGTATGTGCCTGTCCCAAGTCAGGAGCCAGTAATTCAGTGTTTGTCGTTTGTTCATGTTTGTCATTTTTTTTTTATGTCTATTGTATTGTTATAAACTATTAGACCGTTGGTTTTCTCATTTGAATTATTTAAATTTTTCATGTCAGGACCTTTTATAGCTGACTATACAGTATTGTTTTTTCTCATTGTTGAAGGCTGTACAGTGACCTATAATTGCTCATATCCATGTCATTTGAACTCTGGTGGATAGTTGTCTCATTTGCAATCATACCACATGATCTTTTTTTCATTATGAAATCTGGCTATAAAACTAATTCACAAACCTATCTTGATAATGTGTGCTACCTTTTTAGAAGAAGGACATGTCATTTCTGCAAACGTCTTACTATTTAAGTGGGGTGGACAGGGGGTCCCTGACTACCAATTCCCTCCCCTAATTCTACTTCCCTCCCCTACTCCCAATTTCATCATCTTCACTACCAGACAAAAATCGGTCAAAATATCTATTATTTACTCCCCTCTTTCCCTTGTTTCCGCTCCCACCCCTCAAATCCAGGTTCCCTTATTCCTATCGAACTCCTCATTTAAAGCCTTGGTCTAATTGTTTGGATGTTGGACTAATAGATTCTTAGAGACTATTGGGGTGTTGGACTAATGAGGTGTTGCACCAATGGGGTGCTGGACCAATGAGGTGTCAGACTAATAGGGTGTCAGAATATCAGGGTGGCCCATTTAATTTTCATCCCTTCCCTCAAAGTTTGTGAATTGTGTATCTTTCTGAAATTTGACCAACATAACTGTAGTTCTTTTGAATACACAAATGATCAAAGATTAAGGAAACACAAACTTGAAATATATATGTCTGTCTGTCAATTATCATCTGACCATGACCTAATTTTCATGGTTCATTGGTCAATCGTAAGTTTTCCTGGTTAAGATTGTTTCTTATATACTATATGCAATAGGTCAACTAAATTAAAAGTATGTAATGATTGTAAGGTGTACATATCTGTCTGGCAGGGTTCATCTGATCTTGGCCTCATTTTCATGGTTCGTTGAACAATGTTAAGTTTTCCTGGTTAAGTTTGTTTCTTAGATGTGCAATAGGTCAATTATATTTAAAGCATATTTGGTGTATGGAATGATTGTAAGGTGTACATGTATTTCCAGTTTGGTTTATCTGACCTTGACCTCATTTTCTCGGATCATGTTAAGTTTATGTGATAGTTGTAGTAAAGCTTTATATTTAGGACTATCAACATAATATCAATGGTTAGTTAAGAACGCGAGACATTTCAGCGTGTGCACTCTTGTCTTTATTTTCAGTCAGAAGATGTGTTGCTTAACATTTATTTAGTAGTATATATCAGTCGGGGTTCTCACTAAGATGAGTCCAAGAATCATGAAAATAAGCCTTTATATCTTTATTAATTGTGCCCTAAAGGTGTCATAAATCAGGCTTATTAGTGTACTCTATCAAAGTAACTGATGGAATTTGGATCTTGAAAACAGTTGAGAAATTAATTGATCCTCCCCTTTTAATTTTTCTTACCATTAAAGATAAACTTCAAAACATGACTTTATTATTTTCTTATTAACTAGATGTTTAATACAGTTATCTTGTTACTTTGTTCATCAGTTTATGCTATTTCTTTAATGCATTATAAAATTAGGATTTTATACTAAAATATACTTTATATTTTCAGATAATCTGACGATAAAATGGCTCGTTTGAAGACATTGATGACAGAAATACTCTTACACGACAAGAGTGATCATAGTGCTTTTAGATCGGATTTACAGGATGAAATAATTAGCCGTTACAACCTCTTAGATGTTTTCAAAGAAGTGTTGCAACAAGAATCAAGTGAAAGAATAAAGCACCTGGCTGTTTGCACTGTGTTATGTGCCAAAGCTACAAATGATTGGTTCTTAGGTTCCATTCAATCTGCTATTCGGGACAAATCTTTTTCATTTATAAAAGATATTTTTCATCTAGGTTTAGTTTCCAAGGTTACAAGTAAGGAACACTACATCTTCGATAAGAATGATTTTGAAGGTGTAGCAAATATGGCTGCCACCGTAATGTCCATTTTCAATATACTGTTGGAGAAATTCAGTGAAGAAATCACAAATGATCAGTTCCGAGCTTTTTTATCACAAATTTCACCAGATATGATTTATTTAATTCTTGAACATATCAAAGATGATTTGTGGACCTCTGAATTATCAAGATTCATGGCAAAAAATCTTCTTAGATTGATGAAATTATTCTATGAATGTGTATCAGATGAAGATTTACTGTCTTGCAACCAAAACTTGACAAGTAAAGATGCTTTCAAATCTGTTGAACATAGCATTATGAATCAAATACTGAAAATTTTAAATCCAAAACTTACCAAAAGTAATTGGACAAAATATCCCAGTGCTAAGTCTGTCTTTGCATGGTGCCTTTTCCACACACCATATCCAAATTTATACGAGCATTTAGAAAAGGTTTTGCCACCCGCACTTAACTTTATAGATGATTATATAATGGCAAACAGGATAAGCGGAATACAGTGCTTACAGCACATTATGGAAAATGTGTCTGCTGAAGAACTGCGTTGGTATGGTCATGCTGATGTGGTGTACCAAGCTCTGAAACATCAGCTTTATACAAATGAAGTAGAGCTGAATGAAGCATCGTTTCCAGCCATATTGACAATTCTTAAAATAGTTGAAAAAATTCCAGTAATCTCTGATAGCCAAATGTATAGAAAAACTGCTAAGCATGATGAAGTAATACAAATAATTTTACTGAATGCAGAATGTGAAAATAAAATTGTTCTCCGTCAGATTGTCACTTCTTTTTTAGGCGATTTCGTTGATGAAATGGGACTTTCTACAGTAAAACATCTTCAAAGAATTCTTAAGGTCATTGAAAGTTATTTGGAAGTTTATGAAGGACCTGAAGAAATTACAAGAATTAATGTGCTGAATTTGCTGGAAAAAGTTTTGAAAAACACTTGGCCAAGAATTCCATCATACATGGAAAATATTTTGAGAATGTTACTGAAGTTTTTATGCAGTTTAGCAATTCAAGACTCATCTAGAACTGAAACAGTTACAATGCTACTGACTGAGAAAGTTACGACATGTTTGAAATTGTTGAAAGTGATAGGGGGAGATAAGTGTGAAAATTTGATCAAATCAGTTGATAGTCCACAATTACCTCCCCTTTGTGTTAAAGTTCTCAAAGATGTCCAGTATTCAGTTGATTGTACTGGATGATTTTTGTATTTCTGTTGATTTGACAAATGTACAGTGCCATAGTATTAGAATAATGTTGTTTTTCTGTGTTTTAAAAAAAAAAAAAGTTTTTTTTTAATTTTTTGTCTGATGTTCTACTCAAATTCTATCTGTATTGAACAGTTATTTTTTTACAGTATATTCAAGTGGATAAGTCAGTATTGTTTAAAAAATAATTTTTCGTTTCCATCTTAACCACCGGTAATAGTTTTTACCAACTAATCTACATTGAATGTTTTTTATCTCATAAAACTAATCAAATAATATATTTTATTCAAACAGGTATATTGAATTTTAATACATGTATGAAACAGAATTCATTGAGTAAGACCTTATGCTCTAGATCAAATGTTGGGGAAGGCAATACAATTATACATATGTCTTGGAGCATCTATAAAACCAAAAGGTATCCAGACCAAACTTCTCAAACTATCAAACTTTAAAGGTGTGTTTAGGTGTTCCTTGTCTTCAGGCATTTGTGCACAGTCCTTATTTGGTAAGAAAATAAGTTGTGGTTCCAATCTTCTTGAATTTCACCAGGCTGCAGGGGAACTCCATCAGTTTAAATTTAGCTGGTGATAACAAAGGTCATAGTTTTGTATTGCTAATGCTGAAAATTTAAGTTTACCCACTTACAATCCCAAAAATTATTTCATTATCAGTTTTTATGAAAGAGAAATAACAACTAATTCTTTAATTCTGGGCTGAGGTTTAAGGACAAAATTGACTAATTAAGACTATATTTGCTATTGCCTATTGTAGCTACCAGTATTAAAAACATAGAAATGAAGCAAGGAGGATATGCAAATATTCATACACATTTGAAAATTGATTTCTTTTTCACTCGAAAAAACAAGTATATAGATATAGGAAGATGTGGTGTGAGTGCCAATGAGACAACTCTCCATCCAAATAACAATTTATAAAAGTAAACCATTATAGGTCAATGTACGGCCTTCAACACGGAGCCTTGGCTCACACGAACAACAAGCTATAAAGGGCCCCAAAAGTACTAGTGTAAAACCATTCAAACGGTAAAACCAACGGTCTAGTATATATAAAAACGAGAAACGAGAAACACGTATAAATTACATAAACAAACGACAACTACTGTACATCAGATTCCTGACTTAGGACAGGCGCAAACATTTGCAGCGGATTAAACGTTTTAATGGTACCAAACCTTCTCCCTTTTCTGAAACAATAGTATAACATCACAACATAGAAAACACACGATAAAACATCAATTGGAAGGCTTAACTCAATCAAAAACGTAAATTAACACACTATGAACGAATAAATTCGATCTGTGATACCTGAAAGTAAATACATAGTTAATAAAATATTAGGGACAAACATTCAAGGCCAAACAGCAAACAAACAAGTCCAAATAAAGCCATGGCAAAACACTACATGAAATATTAAACCCTTAGAAAATAATCACTTTTGAAAAACGGTTTTCATAATATATACAGGTAAATGAAAAATAACTTTGTCGTTTTAGGTATACTTTTTCTGTCTATATAAAATCTTCCAATAATTAGGAATACCAAGAAAGGTCTGTCATATAAATACCTAATTTAACACTAGATACATAAGGGTAAATATCAACAATAAAACTTCCTGTACAGATTAAAGGAGAATAATCTTGATGTTAATACAAATGTAGTACGAAGAAGTGAAAATTAGTAGATATTCCAAATAATCAAAGCTGGTATACAGACAAGATCCATATTAATATAAAATAACAAAAAGTATTAAAATAGTATCAACAGGTCGAATTAACAAGAAAGTACGATTTGAGAGTACTGCAGTTACTGACAGCTAGTTAAAAGCCAAAAACAATTAATGATAAAAATCATGCATCAGAGACTAAAATCAACTAAAACACATCCCAGGGATTTAGTATTTTAACGTCATGAACAGTCAGAGAAGACATGACTTGTGCAATGCCAAAAATAAATGTATCGACAGGTAGTAGGATAGTGAGGAGCTACTTCTTAAGAGATAAAATTAACGTGTGTGTGTCTCTAAACATCCCGCCTCAAAAGAAGATACAACTTAGTTATGTTTTAATTTGCTAATGACAAAATCGATATTAGTGCCAATGTAAACTATATTCAGAGATCTAATTACAATATTGGTACGATAACCCTTACTTATAAGTTTGTTTAAAGGTTCGATGAGTTTACACGGATCACATAGTGATTTCCTCGCTTTAAGTACAATATTACCGTAAAATTTAGGATGTGAAATACCATTTTAATAAGTTTTCTACAGGTACAGCCAAATTTACTAATCAAATCTTTGTATCTATGAAAGAATTTAGTAAAAGTTTTAAGTAATTTATGGTATCGAAATCCCTGACACAATAATTTCCCAGTGATGCATTGATTACGTTCGTTAAAATCTATGACATCAGAACACACACGGGCATACCGAACGAGTTGGGATATATAAACACCGTATGATGGAGCCAAAGGCACATCGCTCTAAAATGGAAAATTAACAATAGGAAATGAAAAATCGTCTCTTTTGTCGTAAATTTTAGTATGTAGTTTCCGTTAGAAATTGAAATGTCTAAATCTAGAAAAGGGCAACTGCTGCTGTTTATGTTAGATTTAGTTAAAGTAAGTTCTTTTGGGTAAATTTCGAAGTATATTTAGAGAACTCTGGATTATTTAACGAAAAATATCATCCAGATAACGGTAGGTATTGTTGAATGTATCAACTAAATATAACAATGATATATATATATACAACTCGTCTAAACATGTTTAGACGAGTTGTATATACAGAATGTACACAGCCATGTATCACCATCACTGCTGGTGATCCGATGGATCAATCTGTTGTAGAGTTGTCACTGGTTCAGACGCATTATATATATATATATATATATACAACTCGTCTAAATATCAGCCCAACAATGTTAGATCTGTAAATTTGCTTGCGAATTTTTGTTCTTCCTCGCCGGGATTCGAACTCATGCTACTGAGATATCGTGACACCAAATCGCCTGCACTGTATCCGACACGCTAGACCACACGACCACCTAGGCTTCAGAAATAATAAAGCTTTCGGTGGCGGGTGTTACCTTTCCTCGTCAGTTTTAATCTAGCGTCGTAATACAGTACATGATATATAAGGCATGAAGATGAAATTGTTACATATCAGCTCAAATATCTATTGTAAAGGATCCTACAAATTAATGCAAGATACAGTCACAGAAATAATTATATTTATAAGTACGTCTGAACCAATATATATCAGTATATATATATATATATACAAGTCTAAATTGAAATTACGTTCAAACCTATGATTGCGTTGGATAAAACCGCAATTTTTATACGTGTGCATGCAAAACAAATTTCTTGGTAGAGGGTCTAAATACAGCACCAACAACATTTTCCAAAAGACCAAAAAAGTGAAAAAATATATATATATATATATATAACAGCACTGATAATGTATATAATTATATGTAACATAAAACACAACATCTTAACATTTATCACTTTATTTACACACTTTCAATGAAATGACATTTAAAATATGTTAGCAATGATACATATTTTAATTACAGAGATAATTTTTAATGTTTACAAAAATATGGCAAATATCACTGATGAATTTCAATGCTAGACAGAAGATGGCTTGGATAGCATTTTCTTGGGGGTCAGTTGTCAGGTCTTGTTGCAAATGTGTAGTTTTAGACAGTTTTCAATGTTCCTGTATGTTTCTCTTTATGTTCTTGGAAACATTAAAAACAAAAAGGGCATATGTACAGTTAAATTTGGTTGAATGTATGGACTTTTTGCCCTGAATATTTTTGAAATATTTGCCACTGAACATATATTAAGTTAAAGTCAACACAAGCCCATATTTCCTGATTTGCTACATTTTGAAACATTTATCTAGAATATCATGTGATGAATAATATAGATTTTTTTTTACAATTTAATGTTGTTAGATTCAGTTTACTTCCAGATCCCAATCAATATTTTATTAACATATTTTAAGTATTCTTGTGTGTTACCAAATACACATGTACTACAAAAAAATTCGAACAACTTTTTCTTACCTATTATATTTTAACAACCACATGCCCACCATTTGAAAACAGTTAAGTTATCCATAATATATCCGTCAGAACTTGAATTACCTTAAACCATCACATTTTCTTTTCTGGTCAAAGCTATTCCGACCAACCTGCCTACAGGTCTGAATCTTGTTTTGTTTGAAAAAATGTACTTAACAGTTAAGTATGTTAAAAAACACAGGCGTTTGGAACATGGAAGTCCTTTTTCTTATTTTTTTCTGAGGGTTGGTTGTTTTTTTTATTTTAAAGTTAATTTATATTCCCCCAATTTAATGTGATCTTGGTCTTATCTATATAATCTTATTATAGCAATATTTTATAAGTGATGTCCCCTTTTCTGATTAAAATAAGAGCAAGAGCACATAAGAAAAAAGAAATTTAATATTAAAGAAATTTACTTTAAAATCTCCTCCCCAAAAAGTGTGGGCGGGGCGGGACATGTCCCAAGAGTTTATATTAAAAATGAAGTTTTAGTCCACTTTTATGATTTATTTATTACTCCATTATCATGGGAAAATTGCTTCACCCTTATCTTATGTTCTTCAATTGGGCAATGTTTTTGAAACCACCAGTTCTGTATAAGTCCCAGCCCGAACCAGTCTGTGCAACAACATAACTAAGAAAAGAGTATTTCATAGTTTTATTATTAAGCGAATTTAAACCCTCTTGCTGACCATAGAAACTTTCTCCTGAATTAAATCTTGAATGATGAACCATTGGAAAAAAAGTTCTCTGAAATGTCGTCTGATTAGTTAATTCTAGGACTAACTGTTTAAATGTAATAGCATCAGGTCTTCTCGCCCCAGGAAAGTTATAGGAATGGTAATTGAATCCTGCTTCTCTGCATAGATTCCAACATTCATGGTTACCGACGGCATGCAATACACTCATGGGTAGTCCAGGTTGTTAAACACCCAAAATAGTCATGGTGATGGGATAGGAATCGAGGCAGCAATGGTTTTGGTTCTTCTGCTTTGGGTCATTTCTTGTTAAGTACTCGGAAACATAATTTGTGCAAATGGCTACTCAACCATTTTTAGCTCACCTGGCCCGAAGGGCCAAGTGAGCTATTCTCATCACTTTGCGTCCATCGTCGTCGTCCGGCGTCGTCTGTTAACTTTACAAAAATCTTCTCCTCTGAAACTACTGGGTCAAATGTAACCAAACTTGGCCACAATCATCATTGGGGTATCTAGTTTAAAAAATGTGTCTGGTGACTCGGCCAACCAACCAAGATGGCCGCCATGGCTAAAAATAGAACATAGGGGTAAAATGTAGATTTTGGCTTATATCTCTGAAACCAAAACATTTAGAGCAAATCTGACACGAGGTAAAATTGTTTATCAGGTCATGATCTATCTGCCCTGAAATTTTCAGATGAATCGGAGAACCTGTTGTTGGGTTGCTGCCACTAAATTGGTAATTTTAAGAAAATTTTGAAGCTTTTGGTTATTATCTTGAATATTATTATTGATAGAGATAAACTGTAAACAGCAATAATGTTCAGCAAAGTAAGATCTACAAATAAGTCAACTTGACCAAAATGGTCAGTTGACTCCTTAAGGAGTTATTGCCCTTTATAGTCAATTTTAACCATTTTTCGTAAATTTTGTAATCTTACAAAATCTTCTCCTCTGAAACTACTAAGACAAATTTAACCAAACTTGTCCACAATCACCATTGGGGTATCTAGTTTAAAAAATGTGTCCGATGACCCCGCCCGCGAACCAAGATGGCCGACATGGCTAAAAAATAGTACATAGGGTAAAATGCAGTTTTTGGCTCATATCTCTGAAACCAAAGCATTTAGAGCAAATCTGACGGGATAAAATTGTTCATTAGGTCAAGATCTATCTGCCCTGAAATTTTCAGACCAATCAGGCAACACGTTGTTGGGTTGCTGCCCCTGAACTGGTAATTTTAAGAAAATTTTGCAGCTTTTGGTTATCTTGAATATTATTATAGATAGAGATAAACTGTAAACAGCAATAATGTACAGCAAAGTAAGATCTACAAATAAGTCAACATGACCAAAATTATCAATTGACCCCTTAAGGACTTATTGCCCTTTATAGTCAATTTTTTTAAATTTTCATAAATTTTGTAAATTTTTACAAAATATTTTCCACTGTAACTACTGGGATAAATTCATTATAGATAGAGATAATTGTAAGCATCAAGAATGTTCAGTAAAGTAAGATCTACAAACACATCACCATCACCAAAACACAATTTTGTCATGAATCCATCTGTGTCCTTTGTTTAATATGCACATTCATAGACCAAGGTGAGCGACACAGGCTCTTTAGAGCCTCGAGTTGTATATAGATACAGAGCACAAAAATGAGTATCAAATGTTTCAAAATATCAACTACAGAATAAACCTTATCTTTTCGAGATTAATCATAGATGATCATATATGTAGAGAATAACTGTCTTTAATTAGACGACACACACGACAAGTCAACCGTGAAGCCACATAGGTCACCGTTAATTCTTATGGCAGATCAGATTGAAACTACTGCAAACTGAAACAGAAAGCAATAATGTATAGTAATTGCTGTTTTATTAGAAACCTGTGAAATAAGATACAATTTTGTTGAAAGAAGAAGCAATTCTTGGTTTCTATTTTGTCATTTAGAAAGAGTTCTGCCGTTTTATTACTTAATACTAATATTTGAAACTTGAAAAGAATGGAAATAAGGAGACTTTAAAGATTTCAAACTGGGTGGCATCATCCCCCATCCGACAGCTTAACATGTTTTTTTAAAGAGGGGCGTCCGTTTCATTGTATGGAATGTATAAATACGCAGCATCGTCTTGTCAGAATAGGGAAGTTAAATCCGATGCTTCGTGAATAGAGAGCAACCTGCAACTCACGTTAAAGAACTCTTGCAAAAACTCTACGAGGCATCTGTAGGTGGCCTGTTGTAATACCAGAGGGGTTTCTGTTCTTATCATACTGGCGGTTATAGCGTTACGTTGCCAAAAATACAATTGATTTTGTAAATTAAGTTCATGTAGTTCACGGGAATCATACGGTATATCGAGAAAAATGATCGTGAAAGAATACCTAACGGTGGTCAAGTATTGCGATTGGATCGTGAAAGCTCTGGTATAGGATCGTGAAGGAAATCTTATCGAGAAAACATATGCAAGATCAATTACTAATCTAATTTAATGAATTATACGGACAAATTTACAAAAAAATAAAACTGTCTGTCAAAATGGTTCAACATTATGATCAGTATCTGAGAAAAATCAAGGGTTAAAAGTACACCGTTTTTACAAAACTACAAAAGGCAGATTTCTCCTCGACATTCTAATGACATAAAATATGTAAACAAACAAGATTTTTTTCATAATTAGACTGACTTAACAAATTTTCTTTGAAAAATGTCATTCCATTTTAATGATTCAAATGGTTCTTAAAGTTATTTTGTGTAAGCATAATCAGAAATTTTGCAAAAAACGAAATATTTACAAAAAAAATGATTTTTCGGATCGTGAAAGTCGCCTACCGTTTTTTTTTTTTTTTAAAGATCGTGAAAGATCTGATGCTACGAAAACGTTCAAATCATTCTTTAATGATAATTTATATTTGTAATTAGTATAGCAAATACTGGATTTGCATGACTCATTCCGGTTCTCTTTTCTTGGTGAATAGGGCTATAATCGTTCAAAGCCTTTGGATCTGATTATCTTATAATACCACACCGACTAGGTGCCTTATAGCAATATCAGTCTATTTGTCTGTCCTTCATAAGTTTTAATTTCTTATACAAATTTAAGATTGAGAATAGAACTTAATCGGCTAAATTACAGTTCAAGCTAGGTAGTATGCACAATCGAGGTACGTTGATTGGTAATTTCCCCATTAAGTTGGGCACATTGACGTATAGCTATTGAGGACAGACTGATCAACAATCAAGTAAAATAACGTTATCTTGGTACCTTTTTAGTTTATGTCAGCGCAGCCACGAAATAATAAACAAAAAATAACCAATATTGTCATACTATGTACGCACGAACGACACCCCATATAACTGAAAGTAACAACCCTTACACACACAAAAATAAAATGCATTTACATGCATATATTTCCAGGACGGATGCATTAAGTATTATAGATACGGATATACTTTTACTTTTCGACAATTTTCGCTCCTGAAGGTCCTTTCATCTTGTAAATCTACTTATCTAGACACGTTTTTAGTTATTTTAATAACTTTTAAGGAAAAGTGCTGAATTAAAAAAAAGTGAAAAAAATGAATGCATTAATGTTCGTTCTTATTAAAATAATTACATGCTTCAACTAGTTGCAAGTTTATCAAATGGTAAAAGAAATATTGTTTTCTGATTATTAAGTCTGGTCACGCCTTGTCTTTCACGATCAAGATAATACGTTGCCCGATCTTTCACGATCAATTTTGATGAAAAATCAACAAAATTCAATGTTTTCAAAAACAAAATGAATGGTTTCAAGGGGAAAAAAATACTTTTATTTTACTGTACTTTCTCACACACCAAAGATTCAGTTTCAAATATATCATTATATTTTGGAATGTGACCATTATAGGAACAGAACGTGTTTTTTTTAATAAATCCCATAAACTTGTTGGGCGCCTTTTGTGTTTTCTCATAAAGTACTGCATATTTTCTTTATCTTATTGCACAGTATTATTGAGAAAGTTGAATCAATTTGACAGACATATTTTTTGTTCCGGATTTTTTTCCGCGTTATGAAAATACAGCGGATTTTTCACAGATTTTGAAGTAGAATTACAACTAATTACTAGTACATTCACGATCCCATCGCAATGCTTGACCACCGTTAGGTATTCTTTCACGATCATTTTTCTCGATATACCGAATGACAGCCGTGTAGCTGATAATCTTCTATGCAGTGATTGAATAAATAAATGGCCTTGTAATTGTAAATATATGGCGGCGTGACTTTTATCGTAAATTTTCTAAATTTTGTTTTTACATAAAAGAGATATTAAGGCAGGAAGTCCATGCTATGACTATGTATATGTTACAGACATTTTCTAAATTTTGGCATTTTGTAAAATGACTGAATTTTCAGGCAATTTATAAAATGCCTAAGCTTGACAAGCATTTTATTAAATGACTAAATATAACTAACCATTTTGTAAAATGACTGAAATTTTTAAACGAAATTCAACAAATTGCCAATTTAGTTTCAGGTAATTTGTAGAAAATCATTGAGATACATACATGACCAAAACACAATATCTTGCAATGACATTAACTAATGGTTCAGTAGATAAAAATTAAGTTTATTCTTCAAACATCATGCAGCTGGGAAAGTTAAAATGTCTATTATTAGTTCTTTTTAGTGAAACCACGTTTAGTATGTACTCACAAGTTGTATTTCAGATATTAATTTTATGTTCTTGTCATGACGACAGAGGGGCGAATTGTTCTTACAATAGAGCAAAATTTACAAACGAATTTTAAGAAAATCGATTCAAACAGAATTATGTTATATGAAGAAGAGACACTTTTTTTTCTAATTGACAAATTATTATTTTTTTTTACGTTCAGTAGCAAATATTTCATGCATATTTAGGACGAGAATAAATTAATAATAAATCAAATAAAAGAACAGAGTTCCAATGTCCCTCGCGTTGCACATATTTTATATTTCCAAGGGGCATAACTCTTTTTAAAAATTTGATCGTCCACCATAATAGAACTTGTCCGAGATATTGATGATATTAACCTATAATATAAGTTTTATAAAAATCTGGCAAGAATTGTACCCGTGAGAGCGCTAACGAGGCCATTTTCCATAAATTTAATATTTCCAAAGGGCATAACTCTTTTAAAAAAAGTTGATCGTCCACCATTATACAACTTGTCCGAGATATTGCTGATATTAACCTATAGTATAAGTTTTATAAAAATCTGACAAGAATTGTACCCGTGAGAGCGCTAACAAGACCGGACGGACGGACGGACGCTCGGTATTTCCATGTCCCTCGCAACGCGTTACGCGGGGGACAATAAGCATTAGAATTAATTGACCTGGATAAAGGACAGGAATCTCGACTACCGATTGCAATTAAGGTATGATTGATACATACAGTCAGAAATGTTACCTTTTAACAGGCTACCTAGCTACAGAACGGTCAACGAATTCCTAATGTTGTAGAAGAGCGTGGCACTTTCTCACACGAGGCATCAGAAGGAATGCGCATATTATGCATCATGCCCTTCCAAACAGATTCCCCTTTATAGCATTGGATTCACCATGCAAGGCCGTGTTTGGTTGTGATGCAAAGATATATGAGTATCCTCTTCTTCACTACCATAAGGGAATTTTCGGGCATTACAATCTAATGAATTAAGGCGACAGTAGTTTATGGATTTTAAAATCTCAAAAATCTACCAAGAAGAGACAAATCATGGTTATCTAAAAACAAAACCTGAGAGAATCGCATGAACTCCATAAGAAGCTAGACCAGGTTCGTCAACAAGGTATTAAACGTTTTCTGCTTTGCATGTTACGCCGCCATACGAAGATCAGCGTCAGTCTGTTGAATGCTCTGATAAGCCAAAAGATGTTCGTCAACCTATTCATGCTATTACTTTGCGTCTTTTGGGAAAAAAAATGAAAAAGAAGATATTCACGTGTGTGCTTTTTGCGAAACCCCATGTTTTTCGAACGTTAAGTGTTTTATCCGAGAAAAGTATTGCCAGAGCTGAATCTATCATTGTCCGGGTTTCACCAACTGTTGTTGTAGTGCTAAGACCAGATTTAACACCGAACAATATGTTTGAAAAAAAACACAGGACAAATGTATAACCTGACATCCAAAAATTTTATGAAATAACAGATAATTGTAGAGTTCAGTGCTTGTGGGAATTTTAAAACATTTGGTAAAATTTATTTTCAATTAATGAAACTCTTTCAATGCAGGCGTTAAAATTCAGTAATCATCATATATAAAACTGCTCTGTTGTTCAGTATTGTCAAAGGCTCATTTTGGTGAACATTTCATTATATAAAATAATTTCAGGCATTTTGTAAAATGCATTTCAATATTTTCGGGAAAAAATTAGTCCATATATAAAATGCCTGAATCTAACAGCTGTTACATATATTTGAACTTTGGTGGATAGTTGTCTCATTGGCAATCAAACCACCATACCACATCTCCTTATTTGTATATGTAAATTTAAAATATAGATAACCGTTATCACACGTTAAACCTTATATAACATAAACTTATATAACAAATTGAAGTCGCACGTGTTTTGATTCGTCTGCCTTCTTTGCTAGAAAAACTTGCATGGTAAGTTGTCAGAGTGGTTATTTTTCGTTGAAATCTAAAAGTTTAAATGAAATGTTCAATTATTTTCAGTATTTCATAATTTTGTAAGACGTGTATGATATCAGATACCTGAAAATATTTGCATACGATTTTCCCACTATCATAGACCAAATTCAAGCGACCAATTGTACGAATGACCACAACGCATTATGGGATACTATACTCATCACCGAGACATGACAATTGTACTTTATGTAAGAGAACTCCATTGAGCGTTTTGTCATTATAATTTCATGCTCAGATTAAACAACAAATGTTTATTGGACTTTAAAGAGAACATTTTCGTTAAACTTTTAAATCAATCAATGTAAAAAAGGAGATGTTGTGTAATTGCCAATGAGACAACTATCCGCCAGAGTTCAAATTACGAAGATAATTAAAGCAAATGTAGATCACCGTACGGTCTTAATCAACAATGTGAAAAACCCATACCGTATATTCAGAAATAGTAAAGTCAGTTTGTTAAATGTTTTCATATATATGATTCAGCAGTGAATAGTTCAAATTGCGAAATTTTAAATTTATTTTAAACCATTGTGGTGACGTCAGCCTATTCATTTACCGTGGATTCTTTTCTAGAATCAACGCTTCCTAAATCTGCCGCTGAAATGGACTCACCAAATTATATTCAATTGTTTCCTTTGTTAGTCTAATTTCATTAAGTTTGAAATGGCTAATTTACTGATTTCTGTTCACTAATGGAATTAATTTAAAACTTACCTTTATTTTTGTAATTTGTATATGCCTTCACTGGGAATCGAACCCTTCCTTGAAATCTGTTATGAATGACTGACATTAACACATCGACGAAACCTCTCGGCTACCAATGGGTTATAACTTAGAAGTCTATTATATATATATAAATGAACATCGGACACATAGGGTTGTACCTTTATATATACACAATGGGCAGTCGTATAGTATAAGTTGGTAGCCGCGAGGTTAGCATGCTTAAAATCAACGAGTTAAAAGATAGGGATTTGTCGGTTTAGGTTCGAATCCCTGTATTATCTCTGTTGTCCCAATTCTGTTTTTTTTTTTCTAATTTTGCATGTTATAGTGGATATTTTTGTAATAATAGTGAGTTTTACCGTTTACTTTTTGAATGATTATTGGCCATTTCACATGTTTGAAACAAAAATGATTACATTCTATTTGTCAATTTTGTTGTATAAATATAGTATGATTTCATCTGTTTTACTACATAATTTTACAAATGTTTGTTCGCAAATTCCTATGCGAGAAAATCGTGATGTGCCTAGAGTGCTAGAAATTTCGGTAACATACTTATAATATATACTTTATATATGCTCTTTGGTCGGGTTGTTGTCTCTTTGACACATTCCCCATTTCCATTCTCAATTTTATTAGAAATAAGTTCGAATATGTCTTATTTTGTAAAAACAGATAATATTCAGATGCCTGATAATATAAAGATCTTTAAAGGTAGAAGTGTTATATTTGTATTTTGTTAACCAATTAATTGTGATCTGAGATTTATCAATGCATCGTTGGACACGATAACATGGTTATTTAAACTCACTTACAATACCTTCTAATTAAGAAAAGGCTTTAATTTTGAAAAGAAATTAACACAATAGTTTAAGTTATAGATACAATGGATAAGCGTAGATTCATGAAAATAAACCATTCGCCCTCCGGCTCATGGTTTCTTTTCAAGAATCCACGCTTATCCATCGTTTCTATATAACATAAACCCTGCACGTGAATTTGCTGAATCACCGCTATCTTGTTTTCATAATATAAAGTGTCCGTTTTTTTTTTTCTTGTATAACAATGTTATGCAGTAACAGTCGTTTGTATGGCTTATCTTTAGTACTTGGATGCCAGTTGAATTAAGTTTATGTCCCTTCGTAAAACGTGCATGATGACTATGGAATCAATCTGATTAAAATTCAGATCTGTCGTAACTCACCATAACGAAATCAGAATTCTATATTTTAATTACATTTACAATGGTATAGCACTAAATGAAACCAAGCAGTAATACAGGGGCGGATCTAGCCATTTCTTAAAAGGGGTTCTAATACATACAAATCATATTAAAAAGGGTTCAAACCATATGTCCCCATACAAAAGCATTAGTTGTCAAACAAAAAAGGGTTGTTCCAACCCCCTTGGATCAGCTACTGAGTATTTTCCAGAAGTAAAACTTTCTGCTTCCTTTTCTTAAAGGGGCATTAGCCAGGGCGTAGCTGCCGTAAGGCACATTAGGCACGTGCCTACACATAATTTTTTCATAAATATATATTTTTGTTTATTAATGACACACCTACAAAATAAACACAGAATGGAAACTTTTGTCTGGATCATAAATAAATGTAGGTGAAAAATCTGTCAAAATAGGTGCAATTTGGGTACTGTCACGTTACCATCCTTAGTGAATGGAGTATTGATAGAATTGTATGTCATTATATTCCCCTTATATAGAAACTATAAACTAGAACTTTGGTTCAGATCATGTCACTTCTATCAACAAATATTTGAATGAATCTCAAATTAGCCACCTGATTTTTTTAATTAGTCGTTGTTGGCTTTCAACTAGCTTTCCACTTGGTCTTCACCGACCTACAATAAAACCCTTGCCAAAGTTTGGCTGTGCAGGATGCATAAATACGCAGTCACGTCTGGTTAGAATGGAGACGTTAAATCCGATGTGTTATGATATTGTAACTATCATATTTATTTAGTTGGCCTAATTTGATTTGTGTGGCCTAAGAATGTTTACATTTTTTAAATTGTGTACAAAATAATACACATTGTGTTACAACTATGCAGTTTAGAATTCACAGGAACAATCATTGATACTCATGGAATGATTAGAACTTTCTATTTCACTTACATAACGTTTCCAGCATGATCATAACAAACGATGCGTAATTAAAACATCAACAGTTATCTAGAACTTTCCTTTACGAGTATTTAAATGCAGACCCAAAAGTTAGTTGAATATAGAGATTTAGAGATAGACATAGATAGACTTAGACATAGATAGACATCAACATTCTCAGCAGTTGGATTGACACTTTTATTTACAAACTACATCATACTAGATTGTGACCTATTGGATATAATATTCTGTGGATTCCGAGAAGATTTCCGGATAAAGAAAAGATAAAATATTGGACATATATTTTGACAGTTAAGTTGACATTTCTTTTATATAATACTTCTTGTAAACTTGTGTATAATAAATCTTGTTTCATTTTATTATTGATTTGTGTCTTTTGTTGGCTACAATTAAAAGGCGATTTTCTGGCGTAACAGATGTCTAGTGTAGAGAGAATGCCACGCTCTCTGCACGTTAAGAAACTTGCAACAACTCTTTGAGGGGTTCGTTTGTGTTTTACTGAAAGGCAAAATTTCTGTTCCTATCCAATAAACCCTCATTTTCCAATGCATGGCGTTTCCAAATTTCCAGACCTTCGTCCTGACGACCCTATTACAGGACCTAGCTACCTGTTGTATTTATTGTAAATTTGTTTTTATCCTGCACATGCATGAGCTATTTGCCACTGGATGTTTAACAATCAATCAATCAATCAACTAGCTTTCAGCAACTTCGAGTACTCTCAGATCTCCTAAGCAGGTAGGGATTTTACAGTACAGGATATAAGGAAATATGAATTTCTTGAATTTTGTTCGATAGTATGAACATAACAAAACTTCTGCATGAGGCATCGACTGTGTGTATGTGTTTGTGTAGCCAGAGGACGGTTTCTTTTAAATGTAGTATCGTCAATATCTACTATCTATTGACGTATATATCAATTATCCTCAATCAGAAAGGAATAGATATGAAAATACTAAACAGGTTGTGCTGCTTAATAAAGGGCTACGCTGATCCACGCTGGGCAATGCATATTGTAAATTTTTTTTATATACATATATTTCCGATTGTACTGCCGGTTGATTTATCAGTCAGATGTTATTGAAAATTATGTTTATTATAATTTCTTCGAAATTTTTTCATGTATATTATCATGATAAAATGACAAGTTTTCATGTTTTTGTACACAAAATTTTGCAACTAAAATGCTAAAACCGTTTTCCGTCGGGGGTTCTGAACCCCTACCAGGGCTCTGCTGGGGCCTTGAGCGGCCCCAGACCCCTGCCGCAATTTGTGCCTACAGTTTATTGGATACCTAGCTACGCCCCTGTTAGCTGTCAAATTCATGTTCACCGATTTTACCCAAACTCTCATATTTGATTTATAACATACTAAAATGTATATCCAAATTATTAAAGGTCTAAAATAAACAATTATTGTAATATACGTGCTTCTTTCGCTTTGTAAACAACAGCGTGATAAAATTCTAGATATATCTTACCTAGCGCAGACTCTGAGATGTACATATTAATGGCTGTTACCAGAGACATATAATTAAATGTCTCTGCTGAGACATATAATTATATGTCTCTATGGTTACTAATTACCTCCCACGAAAATCAACATGTATCGTAACCTATGTGAAAACACTATGTGGATTTCGTTGAGTTCAAATTATTCTAATGCATAACAAAAGAATTAATGCATAAGATCTTTAAAATGTATAAAATCAAAATAGAATAAAATTCCCGAAATTTCATGATTAAGGTCAAAACATGACGTCATACGAATGAAAACTCTAAATCTTACGATTATTCCGTTACGTGTATGCTCTAGATTGGGACAATATCGCATTAAAGTGGAGTTTTGAGGAAGGTGCTGTTTCATTTTCTATTCTATTGCATCATTGTTACATTCATGGATTTCAGCAAGTCAACATGGCGGCTCACTCCTTAGTTACGACATGTCAACTGTGGATGGGACAGTAAATAGTAGCCAACGAAAACAAATATTTGGTTTAAGAATTAAAAGGATTGAACACATTTTTTCTAGTGGTTATTTAAGAAATAATTCATGCAAGCCTTAGATTTCTTTGAAATTTGTAGCTTTTATCTTTCAGGGGATAAAATAGATAGCCATACACACGGCAATCTTTCCTTCGCTTCAGTTTTTCATTGTTATTGTATTTGTCCTATTAGAATCGAAATAATTCATGCAAGAATTATTTCTAAAACAATGCACTGACTCGATAATATGTATCAACATTTCATGTGTATTTTTGTCTAGACGTCATCTAATTAACCATCGAGATGACCTCCGAAGACTGTCGATGGTCATATATTCCGATATAAATATGAATATGAATAGATAGGAACCACGTGCAATTGGATTTTCTTAGGTCTGTTTGATTTCATATTGTAAGTTAAAAAGTATGTTTATCATCGTTTTTACCTGTATAAGAATGATACTTTGTGGATCTAATCAGTCATCCAAATGGTTCATACTTGATTCACTTTCAATGTTGACATTTTTTTCCCGTTTTAATAGCTGAACACATGCGTAACCCATCTCCAGCTTAGGGGTTAACTTGAAGGTCACATGAATACTGATTCAATGAGGTCGAATTATTCTTGCAAATGAATAATTCATCAGCAATGTATTTTGACAAAATTAAACCAAATTGGCTGCTAGAAGCGAACTATTATTTCACATTTCACTTTCATTAATGATTGAACAAACACAAATCCTATGTTTATTTTTTCATATCTCGTAGCTAATGCCCCTTTAAAATCTCCAAATGCATAGTATTACAGAATGATATATAATCTTAAATTTACATGATGTCGTCTGGTGATAATTTTTACATAGAAATTTTCTGATTTCGCTTCACTGGCGTGATAATCTGTAAAATCTGTTTATCAATTATTTGCTTTAAAATTTGCTTAAGGTCCCTCTTTTCAATTAAAAGGTACAAACAAACGGAGGATACTCATATCTTACAATGGTGAATGACAATATTTGATAAAATGTTTAGTGCACTTTGTTTCATATATGTATCGCACATTATTCAACTGGTTTGGTGAATTTGTCATATTGGACCATGCAGAACTTTTGATTTTCACATCAAATGCCAATCGTTGTTTTTATTTCATAATTTTCACATGAAAGAAGCAAACATTTTATCTTGTGCATATAAAGTTTAGTTCGCGTTATACATGTACATTATACTTATATTCAGATATAATATAAAGCTGTCTACACAATTGTTCGTGAGCGTGTCATGCATTCCATTGGTCAATAAATGAATTTATGTTAACAAATAAATGTTTTGGCGCTTCTTCTTGTTCAAATTATATAATGCATATCTAAAAGTTAGTGTTCATGACCTCATAAATGTACTACAATCAAATATGATATGAAGTTAGCGTGTAGGATTTCATAGAAACCTGGCCTAAAACTTCGTATATTATAGTATTTATATGTTTATGTCTCACTGTTTTTACACAAATTTTATGTTTAACAGCTAATCAAAGATGTTTCAAAGGCTTGTGACTTCCATCATCATTCTGCAGGCGGTTTTCATGTATTGTAAGGTAAGCGGCAAGTTTGTCTCTGAAACAAATGTGATATGTTGCTAGAAAGCATTTACGTTGTTAGTTTGTTTCTGAAACAAATGTGATATTTTGCTAGAAAGCATTTGCGTTGTCAGTTTGTTTCTGAAACAAATGTGATATGTTGCTAGAAAGCATTTACGTTGTTAGTTTGTTTCTGAAACAAATGTGATATTTTGCTAGAAAGCATTTGCGTTGTTATTTACAATTGGAAATGTCTTGACATCAATCTTGTATCTTCTATCGTAATTTCTGTTTCAAGAATAATCGCGTGAAATGTGTCGCCGCAAAATAATCACCAAATTATAATCAATCGTTCTCATCCAAGTAAAAAGTGCTTGAAGAAGTTAATTGACTGATGTCTGTTCACAAAAGGACTTACTTATGACTTTGTAATATTTTTTTAATTATTTTTTCAAACTCCCTGTTTGTTCTTTCGTTTCAATATGGTAAGGACAATTTATTAATTCTACAATAATTATTATAAGAATTCAAATCTTGTCTGCAGAAATTGCCAGGAGCGCATTACATACCCATCCACAATCATATTAAAGTCCGGTAACTGTAAAAAAGATATCAAAGTCGGAAGATATGAAAATATGGATATGTGATACGATTGCCCAATTAGACAAATATCCCCCATAGACCAAAAGGATGATGATGTAAACAACTATAAGTCACCGTACGGCTTTAAACAATGAGCAAAGCCATATCGTATAGTAAGCTATATATAAAAGGCTCCGGAAAGATAGTCTTCAGAAAACCTAACATTGCCCAAGAAATTGGTAAATTAGCAAGACTTGCTCGGTCGGACAGACGCACAACTGTTTGATTTGACTATATTGCCGGTAGACAAGGTTATCATAAGCCCAGTAACAATTTCCATAGAAGTACTGCTAATTAATGTCTTCAATAAATACTTTGTTGGCGTCTTTGTCAGATTTATTCGTATGTTTGTTTTATTTTTGTTAGTTATTTGTGTTGTATGTTTGTGGTGTATGTTTATACAGTTTTGACTGCTGGATTCCAATTATCATCACAATTATGTCTGTTTCGGTTGCTCATCCAATTTTGTCAACAACAGAACTATAAACAACTGTCATACAACTAGAGGTTTAGCTGGCTATAAAATCAGGTTTAACCCACCATTTTCTTCGGAAAATGCCTGTACCAAGTCAGGATTAAGACAGATATTGTCAAAAGTTTGATTTTGTCAGTTTTGTGAACTTCCCACGTTTTGAATTTACCTCGGAGTTCGGTATTTTTAATACTTTTTTTTTTTATCAAACTACAGTTATTATTGCAATGAGGTAATTTTACCATCGACATAATGACTTCAAATTTTGTCATTTCACAATATCAATATAAAAACAAGGAGGTGTGGTATGATTGCCAATGAGACAACTATCAACCAAAGTTCTAATGAAGTTGATGTAAGTAATTATAGGCAACTGTACGCCTTCAACAATGAGAGAACCCCATACCGTATTGTCGGTTTTAAAAGGCAACGACATGAAATAATATGAAACAATTCAATTGAGAAAAGTAACGGCCTGATTTATTACATAACACATTTCGAATAATAAATATGGCAAACATGAACCAACGACAACCACTGCACTACAGGCTTCGTGACTTTGGAGAAGCACATTAAGAATGTGGCGAGGTAAAACATGTTTGCTGGTGCCAAACCCTTCTCCTAACCTGGACAGTGGTGTAACAATACAACATAAAAAGAAAACTATAAAGAAAATTCTAGGATGTTATCTTCATATTATTTCAGAGTGAGAAGACTTGGATGTTTTCCGTTGGTGGTAACAGAAAACCAGCCAACTTTATGTAAGTTGCACGAATATTGAGATAAATACTGAAAAATGTTAACAAGCATCGATTTTCAGCTGAATTCTTCTTTTTCCTTTCAATATCAACATTTTACAAAGGCGAAATCGGAAAATGTTACAAATAAGGATGCGGATAACATCTTACTTGTTTAATAACCAAATGCTACTAGTTTTCGAACAGTGAAAAGAGCAACTTTTTTCAAATTTCAGAGATACAGACGGGTATTTGAAAGGAGCCGATATTGATTTGATTAAATCAGGTAAATATGCGTATTTTATTGCAATTCTTATATGATTTGCATATCTACAAATACTTCACAGTGTTTGAAAACAACTTTTGTTAACTATGTAAGCACAATTTCGATTTCACTGTAAAATATTAATGCGCGATACACATAAAATGAATCCTGGGATAAAAAACCCTTATGTTTGGGTTGAGAATTATAAGGATTTAACCATACCTCATATACCCAAATATAAACATGAATATACATATAAATAGATAGCGAGCATGTGCAATTGGATTTTCTAGGTCTGTTTGAATTCATATTGTAGATACAAATTTTGTTAATCATCGTTTTACCTCTTTAAGAATGACTTTTGTGGATCGAATCAGTCAACAAAATGAATCACCCTTGTTTCACTTTCAATGTTGACATTCTTTTCCTTTTAATAGATAAACACGCCTAGTACATTAATAAGTCATTAATACATCAGCGATGTTTTTGAGATTATTTTGACAATTTTGGCCCAAACTGACGGCTCACAACGAAATATTATTTCAAAACTCCACTTTTATTTATATTTGAAGCAAAAAGAATCGTGCAATGATGAACTTATTTTTCAGTATGTGAAATCGCAAACAAAAAGTGTGAGATAACTGTTCAACCATTTGAAGAATGCGTTAGAACAGTACGTGATAGAATATACCCAGGCATAGGTAAGAATCGTTTTTATACTGTTGAAAAAATTAAAAACTACTTGCTGGATAAAAATTAAGATTATGTAATATATTCCCGTTGTCAAGAAAGGCTCATACCTGGAAACGTATCCTCCCAAACATTTTCGTATTGCAATTTTAAGACACTCAATTTTTTCTTTGTCTGAAAATTCTAGGTTATTTTCCGCCTGATACTACGTGAAATGATGTGCCGTTTGCATAAACTTGTGAAGTTCTGATTTCGACCTTCTTCCTCATAGCCTTGAACGAGTAGTTTTTATACGACCGCAAAATTTTTTGCGGTCGTATATTGGTATGATGTTGGCGTCGTCGTCGTCGTCGTCGTCGTCGTCCGAAGGCACATTGGTTTTCGCACTATAACTTTAGTGAAAGTGAATTGATCTCTATGAAATTTTACCATAAGGTTAAATACCACAAAAGGAAGGTTGGGATTAATTTTGGGGGTTATGGTACCAACAATTAAGGAATTAGGGGCCAAAAAGGGGCCAAAAATAAGCATTTTCTAGTTTCCAGACAATAACTTGTGGAACGGTGTATGGATCTCTCTGAAATTATACCACAAGTTTCCATACCATAAAGGGATGGTTAGGATTTGCTTTGGGGGGTTATGGCTCAAACCGTTTAGGAATTAGGGGCAAAAAAGGAGGAAAAACAAGGTTGTCCTGGTTAATGGACAAATACTTTAGTACAAAACATAATTTAAAGCAGTGTAAGGGAGATAAATCAAATACATCATTTGAATTACCTCCTTACGCTGCATTTAAATTATGTATTAAGTAATGGTTAATGAACAATTAAGACATTCTAAAAGCAGCGTAAGGAGGTAATCCAAATACAACGTTTTAATTACTTCCTTACACTGCTTTTAAATTATGTTTAAAGAAATGCATATTTATAAAGGAAGACCAGTAAAATATCTGCAAATGTTGCATCTTTTTTTTTTTTTAACAAAAATCCACATATGAAAGATTTGACACCATATTTCAAATTCTATTATAAAAGATTAAGTTAGCACTATGGTAAATTTAAATGGGTAATTATGGTTGCAAACTCCATTGGAAATTTGAATTGAGATTATGACCATATCTTGAGTGAAAGAATTTTGGGGAAAAAGGGGAGGGGTAAAAAATTGTGGGGGTCAATTTTTCTCAGTTCAGATTTCAGAAATTAAAAAGAATTATTCTTCAAATATTATTTTTTTTCAAATTTCAAATCTTTAATTGCACAGTGTGGCGCATCAGATTTGTAAAATCTTTGACCACATTTATTTCGTTGTTATGCCGAATCTAACTTTTTAATTTTGGGTCCAGTTTTCAAGTTGGTCTACATTAAGGTCCAAAGGGTCCAAAATTAAACTAAGTTTGATTTCAACAAAATTGAATATATGGGGTTCTTTGATATGCTGAATCTAACCATGTATTTAGATTTTTATTTGTGGGCCCCGCTATCAAATTGGTTCATATTGAGGTCAAAGGGTCCAAAATTAAACTTTGTTTAATTTCATCACAAATTGAATTATTGGGGTTCTTTGATATGCAAATCTAACTGTGTATTTAGATTTTAATTATGGTCCTGTTTTTAAATTGGTCTACATTAAGGTCCAAAGGGTCCAAAATTAAAATTAGTTTGATTTTAACAAAAATGAATTCTTGGGGTTCTTTGATATGCTGAATCTAAACATGTGTTTAGATTTTTTTGATTATGGGCTCAGTTTTCAAGTTGGTCCAAGTTGGGGTCTAAAATTAAACTTTGTTTGATTTCAACAAAAATTGAATATATGGGGTTCTTTGATATGCTGAATCTAACCATGTATTTTGATTTTTGGGCCCCATTATCAAATTGGTCCACATTGAGGTCAAAAGGGTCCAAAATTAATCTTAGTTTGATTTTAACAAAAATTGAATATATGGGGTTCTTCGATATGCTGAATCTAAACATGTATTTAAATTTTTGGGCCCAGTTTTCAAGTTGGTCCAAATTGGGGTCCAAAATTAAACTTTGTTTGATTTCAACAAAAATTGAATATATGGGTTCTTTGATATGCTGAATCTAACCATGTATTTAGATTTTTATTTGTGGGCCCTGCTATCAAATTGGTTCATATTGAGGTCAAAAGGGTCCAAAATTAAACTTTGTTTGATTTCATCAAAATTGAATTATTGGGGTTCTTTGATATGCCAAATCTAACCGTGTATTTAGATTTTAATTATGGTCCTGTTTTTAAATTGGTCTACATTAAGGTCCAAAGGGTCCAAAATTAAAATTAGTTTGATTTTAACAAAAATTAAATTATTGGGGTTCTTTGATATGCTGAATCTTAACATGTGTTTAGATTTTTTTTTTTATTATGGGCTCAGTTTTCAAGTTGGTCCAAGTTGGGGTCTAAAATTAAACTTCGTTTGATTTCAACAAAAAATGAATATATGGGGTTCTTTGATATGCTGAATCTAACCATGTATTTTGATTTTTGGGCCCCATTATCAAATTGGTCCACATTGAGGTCAAAAGGGTCCAATTAAACTTCGTTTGATTTCATCAAAATTGAATTTTTGAATTCTTTGATATGTTGAATCTAACCATGTATTTAGATTTTGGATATTGGACCATAATAGGTAAATTAAAAAATTAAGTTCTTAGACCACATTCATTCTGTGTCAGAAACCTATGCTGTGTCAAATATTTAATCACAATTCAAATTCAGAGCTGAGGGGGCGAGACCATTTTCGGGACGCCGGATTGGCTGATTTTAGCAACGGAAATCGGGATTGCCTTGTTTAAAGATCGGGAATTCGGGATAGAAAAACATCGGATACGGGAAAGCCACGTTTTAGCCACGGAAATCGGGATTTTATGTTGAAATATAACGGATTGACAAAAACTGTACCTTGACAGATAAAAGTGCCATTTTCATTATACTTCAATCAGCCCTAAGCATAATCATTTATCCTAACAAGTGTCTTAAAATCTGGTATTTTTTAAATTTTATAATGTAAAGCAGCGTTTCGACTAGGCAGTGTCTGGCGTACCCGCATGCGGGTACGAATAGTCAAATTGCCATTCATAGGCTACGCGTACCCACATCAGGTTTTATAATAAAATGCCATCGGATCGGGAATGAAACGTGAAATATATACGGAATTTGTCGCAATTAGTGAATAAATTGATTAAAACTACTCAGAATTTTTATAAATATTTATATATAGGTAAGTGAACAGTTTTTCTCAGTTAATAAATATTCTTAAAATGGAAGAGAGTGATATACATGTGGGGAAGACATTTCAAAGTTATCATGAATTGGAAAACAAAGGCCAATGCCAATAATCTTCTAGATGCTTCGTTAATAAATAACAAAATGTTTGACGAAAATGTAAACCTTCAGCGCATCAAAAAATATTTTACCTCTGAAGCGTGGAAGCAACTTAAAATTCGGATCAACGAAAGAAGAGAATCATGCGAATGGATATGTATCAAATGTCAAAAAAACCTACACGATCAGGACTCTTTGGCCTGTGATTGTAGTTTGGACTGGCAACATTTGAAATGTGCAGGGTTGAAATATGTGCCAAAACAATCATATTGGATATGTAAAATTTGTTCCAAATCTTAATTAGTTACATGAATCTTTTATAATTGGTTTAATTTGACATTATTACTTGCGTCTCTAATTTTATATAGACACCCAAGCTTTAATTTTAGTCGTTTAAGATATTTTAAAATTTCAGTTTCTGTTTTACTAAAAGATTATTTTAAATCTCATATGGGTATTTTTCAAAATCAGTAAAATTTTATTCTTTAAATTTGCATTTACATTTTATAATAGTATTAATTTTTATCATGTTTTTCTTTACAGGACTGTACAGTTTCATTTCCATCAGTGTGCATGTAATTTGCAATGTTTATTATGTATCATTATCTAATAAATACAATTTGAAAATATTATTTTCATACTCTTCACTCGTTCTACACGAAATCCTTATTATCGATAATTTCCGTATATATTTCACGTTTCAAAACCGGATGTGGGTACGCGTAGCCAATGAATGGCACTGACTATTCGTACCCGCATGCGGGTACGCGCAGACACTGCCTTTCGACTACTAAGTCTTTATAAATCTCTCAAGTGACATTTGTAGTTCTGTTTATGTCTGTAACTTGGTTAATCCTTGGTTCAGTGGTTTTCGAATGGTGACTCAATAGATTCAAATTTCTCCGTTACAATACGATTCCAGTGCTTGTCATATAGGTTCTTGTATTGACTTGAACTGAATTTGGCCAATTTTCTGACTAGCTACTGAAGATTTATGAGAACAAAATGCTTATATGCAGCTTGACGTCACGGTAATATTGATAATACATATTCGGATTGGTTACGCTAAAAGACTTTGAACATAAATCATACCCGAGACGTTTAAATCGTAAGCATTGAAACTTTAAACTTTAAAATTGGGGAACAAATTTATCGGGATCGGGATTTTAACAAAATATGTCCGGATTTCGGATTTTCTGATATTAAAACCGGAAATCGGGATGAGACCCCTCTCGCCCCCTCAGAGCTGTGTCAAGCTTGAATGTTGTGTCCATACTTGCCCCAACTGTTCAGGGTTCGACCTCTGCGGTCGTATCAAGCTGCGCCCAGCGGAGCATTTTATTGAGTAAAGTTAACGTTTCGATTTACGAGATCATCACAACGAGAAAAAGACACTGATATATCGTAGGTAACAGATATATGACCTGTTTCCACCAAGAACGGGAAGTTGACATAGGAAAACTGAAATATTCGCGTTTGTCCTTTTTTGCACTTCATTTTCGACATTTTTTTTTGTACGATGGTGATGTACACATGTACACAAAGATTACAGGTTGAGATTTTAGAAACAAATCGTGTGTCGGAATATGAACTATTCTTATATGCACAACAGGACTTTGGAGTAGACGTAAAAGGGACAGAAACCAGGTCAAAGACATAAAAAACATAATATACTGAATACGCAAAGTTGATTGAAAGTACACATTTGTACTTGTCCATGGCGTCCGTTGCGCCTCGGGTAGGTGGCAAACGGTATAGGTTATTTTCACTCCAACAACTGGATCGACCTTAATTGCTACTTCTAGGTGTGATTGCATCGAGAATATTATCTGCTTAAGCAGTGGCGAAGGAGTTGACTAATTTGGGGGAAGGCATACTTTTGACAAGAAAAAAAAAAAAAAACCCATAACATCAATAGTCTAGAAGTTAGTCAGTGTTCCCTTCCATTTTTAATTTTACTTGAAAAAGAGTGGAGGGCAAAACTTAGAAAAATTAGACCCCCGGCGCCTACCACCTGGCGCTAAATAATCAGTGCTCCAGTATTTACATATTTTATCTATTGTACACATTTTGAAAAAATGTAAACTGTTATAAGCAAAGCTTACATTTAATAGCCGTAGTCGGCGGTTCTGTAGCCTCGTTTAGATTTCTCGCTCCCAAACTGCTTAGTATTATTTGCAAAACCTTCCAAGCCTTTGGCTCAGATTTTTCCTAGTCGGAATAATGAGGAGGAACCTTTCACTTTTGTGTAATTTTTAGAACCGGCGTTTTGTGATGGTCTGGATAAGGGGTCATTATTTCTCTATATTCCTTAATTTTTAGGCCATTTCCCCATTTTCTTTTTTTCGTTATTCTCTTATCTTTATATTTTAGCACCCCTGGGCCATTATTCTCTATTCTTTGTATTTTACACCACTGGGCCATTATTCTCTATTCTTTATATTTTAGCACCACAGGGCCATTATTCTCTATTCTTTATATGTTAGCACCACTTGGCCATTATTCTCTATTCTTTATATTTTAGCACCCCTGGGCCATTATTCTCTATTCTTTATATTTAAGCACCCTGGGGCCATTTGATATGATCTTGCCTTGGACGGGGACTAACAAGACAAGTCAATACTAACATAAACTGGACATCTTTATCTCAAATCATCTAACATCAACTAAAACAAAATCAGTATACGGGTCCGACCTTACACACTTTATAACCTGAAATAGCCCGACCTCGAACCGGATTCAACCGTACTACATAACACATTATTCTCTATTCTTTGGGGTTGTTTTTTTTGGCCTTTTTTCTCAGTTCTATATTATTTTGGTCCCATTATTCTCTATTCTGCTAACCCACATCAGACCCCCATTTGTGTGATGATTTTCCAATTGTTATGTTTGTTATTATTATAGGTATTGTGTCGGTTATGTGTCTATACCGTTTATCATTACAGGTATTATGGGGAAATGGTATGATGCTTGTGTTGGTTATGTTTCTATCCCAGAGAGACTGAACTCCATGGCATTCACAGATGCCTATGCGAATGCAGTTGCTACTTTTACTGTTTTAAAAGGAAATCCTCGTAATTTTAATCCTGATAATGTTTCAGAGAGTGTTATCAGTAAGTGAAATTAACATGGCGCGAAATCAAGGTGATAATGATTGATTTTAGCATATGCTTAATTCATTTTAGCATATGCTTAATTCATTTTAGCATACGCTTAATTCAAATGAGCATTTGCTGAACTATACAGCATATACAGAAATATTGGCGCGGAATCAAGGTCATAATTATTGAATTTAACATATGCTAAAATGAATAAAGCATATATGCTAAAATCCATACTATGACCTTGATTCCACGCCATATAAGTATGACATTAATTCCAAAGACTTGTAATTCATTTAGCCATGGTTTGGTTTCAACTTTGTGTATGTGCTTTCTGTATCAAACTTTTAGAAAAGGTAGATTAAACATTACACTATAAACAATATATTTTGTAAAACTTCAGATCTAAAAGACCGTCCAAACTCTGACCTGTCGTGTCTTTGTATATATGTATCCTGCACAGGCAAGCGCACGTCCCTCTTTGCAAGGGTTTTCCTGCCGGTTGGGAGATGTCCAGATCATCATATTTCAATACGCCAGTTGATCTTTGGGGTACTGTGCAAGGTTTTTATTGCGCTTATTTTATAGAAATAAGAAAATGAGATTACGGGGATATCTATTATCAATTAGAAACGGTAAAAGTTCTGCCAAAAATCATTGAACAGCCTTTTTTTCTTTAAAATAATAGAAAATTTGAAAGTGAAAGAATTGGCTATTATAGTTCATTTCTACTCTCAAATTCTTCATCAAATTTAAATATCTGATGACAATGGCTAATATGCTTTTTATTACATTCTTATATCGTCTTACAATGGCCGGAGAGATATATATTTTATACAGTTACATCTTTCAAATCATGCCAAAACTTACCTGTAACTAATTACATTTTTTACAGCTTTTATTCTGTATGCAACGTTTCTGTAATAAAATAGACCTAACATTATATTCAAATTGTAAATGGCAATACAATTCCAAAGAATGCTCACGTTTGAATTTTAAAATACACTTTTCGATTAGAACAATATTTTGGAATTTCAATTTTCTCTTTTAAGAAAATGTACTAATGAATGTGGTCATACCTTACGTTTGTTGATCTGAGATTATATGGTCTCGTTAGGTCATGTGATCATCAATAAAATATACATCTTAGAAATCACCATTTTTGTCTATTCGAACGCATATATATATATATATACTTAAATTCAAGCGTGACGGTTTCTTAAAACTATAGTATTTCATTACCTAAAAATAAACATGGTATGAGCCAAGGTTCCGTGTTGAAGGCCGTACTTTGACCTTTAATTGTTTACTTTTTACACTGTGAGTTGGATGGAGAGTTGTCTCATTGGCACTCATACCACATCTTCTTATTTATATATATGAATTGACAAGTTGGAAAATGTTTCGGTAAGCCCGTCATTATAGAAAAATCCAAGCTATGTAAATCTTTACAAGTTATATCAATATTGGTTTCATTTTAATGAGATCATAGAACATTCTAAATATCGAACATGTTGAAAAAAAACCTTGGAAAAATATGAATAGATTCTCATCATTTCGCCCTAACCCGAATAATACAGTCGTTATATTACGCTCACTATCGATCACTACATTAACCTCGAAAGGTGGAGAGAATCGGAGACGGTAAGGGCTTGAATTATTCGAGTTAATTTCGCCCGAAACAACCAAAATTCCGAAGCAACTAATTCAATAAAATCTTTCAGTTCCTTGAAGGTCTCCAACAATGCACCTAAGTACCAGCACTCAACACCAATGCAAACTGACGAACACCAAGCGTTAATTCAAGCAATACTGCTCGATATTAATTGACGAGTACTATGTATGTCTTGAATGACTCATTGAATTTAATTTTTGTTTTACTTTCAGCTACTTTAAATGGATTATTTACTAGCAGTCCCTGTTTAAAGCGTTTGAACAAAGTCCCCAAAGGAATAATAGTATCTGCTGATTTGGACGAAGTTAAAGACATACTAAATAATGGATCGGTAAATACATTTGTATATATAAAAAATACTTCTTTAAATTTTCATATAAGTCTCCTGGAGAGAGGCAGACAACCTGTCCCAATTTTAATTGGTTAAGGAAGTTTCTTTACAATGCATTTGTATGCTTTTAATTCAAAATTCATAATATTTATTGTCATTAATTTCTAAATACAATTATACATAGATACGATTCACAGTTTCAGTTAGCTTTTATAAAACAATGTGTTGATTTAGGGTTTAATCCAGAGTAGTTTTGCATTCCAACAGTTTTACCATACATGTGCTCTAATTCTAGGCTGACGCTCTATTTTCTCCCCGAACCTTAATACCTGGATATGATGTTTTGCCTGCCCGTTATGACTGCACTGCGAGCGGAATTGGAATGATGGTTCGTAAGGATAATGAACTTCCTGGTTGGTGGAATCCAGCATTTCTATCATTCTACAAATCCGGAAACTATACAGTGTGGTGTAAAACTATAAACCAAAAATATGGAGGTAAAATTCATTTTGTCAGATTCTTTCAAAGATTTTTGCATGAACATTTAATACGATACTTTCAAAGGTTATTACGCATATTTTTCTAATTCTTACACGATTTATCCTTTTCCTGACCTGTTGATTATTTTTATTTAATCAACTTGTGGTTCGTTTTGATCTCAGTTCTTCATTGGTCAAAATTCGATTATGACGTAAAATTTTCTTGCTTTCCTCTGAATTTGCTATTGTGACGTGATGAAAAAAAAGCGACCATGCCTGATGCCGTCACATAGAAAGAACACATCATTTTGCAGATCATTTAAAAAGAATGATTGAGTTTGTCTGTATATCGTTTAAAAATCATTAGAGAAACAGATTCCACCACCAAATCTTGTGCAATATGATATTTATCCACTCTCGACAGTTAAATTTTGAATATTTAAAACGCTCGGCAAGGCTCGCGTTCTAAATTTGAAAATTTATCTGTCTCGAGTGGATAATTATCGTATCACACTCGATACAGTGGTAGAATCTATATAAAACGATACTTTTATATGTTATCACACGGATATTGTGATATTTATACCCCCGCTTTAAAAAGTGGGGGTATACTGTTTTACCTCTGTCTGTCCTTCCGTCAGTCCATCCGTCCCATGAATATTTTCGTCGCATTTTTCTCAGGAACTACTTGACAAGGATTTCTGAAATTTGGTTTCAGGGTTTATATAAGTCAGCTATACCGTGTGATGCGTTTTCAGATTCATCACTCAACAACTTCCTGTTTACCGAAATATTTCGGCGGGGGTATCATCAGTGAGCAGTAGTTCTCAGTTTTACTTGTGATATTTTCATAGGTTATGGCAGGAATATTGTTATACTTACAGTGTATCAACATAAATCGCACACGCGATAGGAGAAAAATTGTATTCTGAGAGAAATTCAAAGTCAAAGACAATAACAAAACAAGAATAACTTATTATTATCATAAACATACATGTACATTCATACAAGACAAAAAGTAAAAAAAAATAATAAAAGAAAATTGTACTTTTTCTTCCATTTTGATCGAGGAGGTACACGCTTACAGGAAGTTTTCAATGTCCATGCATATATTATAATAGTTCATGATGATATATATATATATATAAGTCTAGAGATTTGCACAAGTCAACGATACTAATATAAGATGGTATTATACGAAGATGTTGTTATTAAATCGTGTTGACAAATATTTCGGCTTAGCAAATAGCCTTCTTCAGTGTCAATAATTTCAACAGTACTGATTGTATGTATAAAAATAGCTCAGTAATACAGGTAAGTTTTGGTCTTTTGATTTAATCCAAAAGATATAAAACAAAACTCGATACTCAAATATACGTGACTGTGTATATTTACATCCCGAAATGAGTGAAAAATAAAACTTAGTATTTTTTATTGATGCCGTTTGGATGATGTACATTTAGTTCCTTTATCCAAAAGCTTTCCCGAACCTGTCGCTGGGCATCACTCCAGTGAATGTTCTGTTCAATCATCACTTGTCTGTTTGATTTCATATTAAAGGTTAAAAAAATATGTTAATCATCGTGTTTACCTGCATAAGAATGAGTTTTTGTGGATCGAATCAGTCAACAGAATAGTTTAGCCTTGTTTTACTTTCAATGTTGACATTCTTTTCCTTTTAATAGATGAACACTCCTTGTTTATGAGTAACGCATCTCTAGCCAAGGGGTTAAATTGAAGGTCACATGAAAACGGATTCAATGAGGTCGAATTATTCACTTGCAAGTGATTAATTAATCAGCGATGTTTCTTATCTGATTTTGACAAAATTGAACCAAACTGGCTGCTAAAAGCGAATTATTATTTCACTATTTCACTTTCATAAATGATTGAACAAAAATAAATCATATTTTATTTTTTTTGTATATCTCGTAGCTAATGTCCCTTTAAATGGTATATAGTGAAATAAATTTAGTTAATTAACACCAAATTCGTACTCACTAAGTCCACACTTAATGACATTAATAATCAATAATCATTACTACGAGATATGAGATAGAATTTTGAGGTCTGAAAGATTATAAAAAGAGGGCTAAATATCTGAAAATTTCTGAGAAAAAAATAACTGTTATAAAGATTATCTTCGCTGCACATTTAAAATAAATTGATATGATAACGTCAACAGCAAACATTCTAGGTTTTCCGAAAATCTAAGTACATAAAACCTTAACAATAGGAGGATAAATTAATATTGATGGACAAATATTTCCGACTGCGTTCAAAGTTAGAGTTAAAGTTAAAGAATGTTCAACTGTTTACAATATATTTCAAAGTACAAATGTTATTCGACTGGCATTTTGCATTGAAGGACATCGGTAATTAAATGAGTTATCTTACATTATACTTAAATGTTATGTCCCTGTTCCATTTTGTTCCCTTTTTAATGAGTATAAGCAAAATTCATGTCATTTTAGAATATAATGATTTCCTATTTTGGGAATTAGTGTACCCCAAATATTAAAACCGTTTCGTGATACAAGTTTTTCGACATAGTTGAATGATTTAGATATGAATTGAACTTTAATGACTTAAGCTAATTTCTTTGGGGTATAACCCTTTAGGAAATTTCTCTGCTGTTGGTGTTATACAAATCAACGTGAACCTTAACATCTAATCTATCTAGTACGAATACAATATGTTTTCTGTGATGAGCGTATTGGATTATTTGATATAATTTATGCTGATGATATTGTATTATAGTTCTGTCCTCAAGAAGGGCTACAGAGCATATTAAATAAAAGCTTATAAATAAAGGCAATAGTAGTTTACCGCTGTTCAATAGTCATAAATCGATTTAACTGAAACAAATCCGGGTCACAAACCAAAACTGAGGGAAACACATCAACTATAAGAGGAAATAAAACGGAACAGAAACACTGAACTGCTACAAAAACAAACGCCAACATACATAGAAACGGAATATGTGATAACAACTGCCATATTCCTGACTTGGTACAGGACATTTTAAGAAAAAAATGGTGGGTTGAACCTGGTTTTATGGCTAGCCAACCTCCCGCTTATATGGCAATGTTAAAAATACTAAAATGCTAAAATGACAACATTACGTGACAGGAATACAGTACAAATAAATGCAAGAACAATCAGGACAGAGAAATACATATACAAGTTACATGTAACAATAGTTTACCGATGTTCAAATCTCATAAATCCATCAAGTAGATACAAATCGAGGTAAAAACAGAAACCGAGGGAATCGCATGAACTCCAAAAGAGTGTTAATAATCATGATTGATTGCTTGATTAATGGCGGCATAATGTCCATTTTATTGCAATAGTCTTTAAATTAGTATAGGAATACATAATAGAAAAACAAAGGATATGGGGTATCCATCCGTGACACAAAATCAGTACATGCACAGCAAAAACAAACACAAAAAACAAAGGAACAGCGCCTTTTTTTGCTGTTCTTCAACTCAAAGTCACAGTGATGCCTTCAACGCGGCTCTCTCTCTCACCTCACTGCAAGTTTAAGACGGCCCCTAGCACCGGCTTGAGCGGAATTCTTTGCAAAAATGATTTGTATAGACTTTGTAAGATGTAACACCACCTAATCGGGCCCGGTCAAAAAAGAACATACTGGAAAGTAGTACATATTCAAAACAAAATAGTTCCTACGCACAGGTGTAAATCTTAAACTATGTAGCATATATTTTAGTAATTAAGGTATCAGATGAAAGGTGAAGGACTGTTGAACTTTGTAGAACACATGTTCTGATATGAATATTTCATATATATATATATATATATATTTTAGCGCCTGTCCCAAGTCAGGAGCCTCTGGCCTTTGTTAGTCTAGTATGTTTTTTAATTTTAGTTCATTTATATGTTTTGGAGTTTAGTGTGACGTCCATTTTCACTGAACTAGCACACAATTTTAGTTAGGGGCCAGCTGAGGACCACCTCCAGGTGCGGGATTTTCTCGCTGCATTGAAGACCCATTGGTGGCCTTGGCTGTTGTCTGCTCTTTGGTCGGTTTGTTGTCTCTGACATATTCCCCATTTCCATTCTCAATTTTATGAATATTTTGTATAAAACCAGTGCCTACATTGCTTCTCCAAAAACTTTTACAAGGAATAAAAATATTGATTTATCTTTAATGGTTTTGTATATCAAGAACTCAAAAATTACTACAACTGCATGCTCAGCTATTGACGACTTATGTTTTTGTAGCGTTAGTATATACCGAGTGTCTTGTCGGATTAAACAGTCACTAAATGATGTTAATATATTGATCATATAAATTATTTCATTTATATTCTCAGTACATCTTAATTTTACTTAGGAATCCGTATTGATGATAGCTACTGCTTACCATCACCTGCTGTTAAACCGACAGCTTCTGGATCTGGGACACAGCCTGGTAAAATAATCGGACGGAGATAAATAATTCTGACAGAAATTACCATTATGAAGTCGGATGAAAAAAATAAGATTTATACAGTATTATTTCATGTATGTAAGAGTTTGACTCAGCAGGTGCTGCAAAGAATCTTTTATGTGCAATTGAAATATTGTTTACGTTATTTGGTTGTTAATGATAGTTCATTATATCATCATGCATGTTATGCCTGCTTTGCCATGAACATTAAAACTGTTATTTGATAAGTGCTTCTGTATTTAAATTGTGTACATTTTTTCTTGCCATTACACAAAATTGTGGTATTGTACTCCATATAACATTGCTGTATGAAAGATACTCCAAAGTAGAGCCGTTGATATTAGAGTGTATGTTGCCATTATTTTATATCGGTCCGTTTAATACTTCTAGGAGGCATTTGATACCCCAAAATAGCTTTTTTATCTTTTTTCCCATGCCTTTGGAATGTTTTTTTTTCTGCATTTAAGTGTCTAAATCTGTTTTTTAATCATGTAGTATATTTCTGCCTTTTCAGAATAATTTTATTTGAACAATAAACAATGTAAAACATGGATTAATGTGTCGTTTTGTTATTTTTGGTTTTCACGGGTTGTCACATGACTACGTTTTTGCATTCATGTGCATTGAATATCGGGAGGAGATTTATGCATAGGACCGCATGTATTGTTCATCCAAACTGTATGAAAACGTAGCGCATGCCAACCTACTTGCCTAAATTAGCTCCAACGATTACAAGTACAGTGTGGGAATAATGCAATATTGCAATATCAAAATCGAAAGTTGGTGGCTGAACATGTGGGTCGAGGGACAAAGCTTTCGATTATGCTACCATGGGATAGTCTGTGAATGAAAGTAACATATTCATAGAGAAAAATATAGGAAGCGAATAGTTTATGTTTTATTTGGTTGCAATAAATCTTCTTTTTTTTCGAGAACAGAAACTTGCTGCTCCCAGTAAGGGTTGGAAATTTCCATCTTTTTGCAAAGAGCTGCGCTCTGACGTCTCACATACCCAGCGAGTCCTATGAAAAAGCCACCAGACTTCAGATCAATTTAGGACAAATATACGGTCGCAGTGTTTGCTGCCATGCTAAGTATTTCCAGTTGGGTTTTTTGGGGGGTGGGGTCAGGCATATAATAAATTAACAAATTGTTTGTACGACGATTTGTTACTCCTGAGTATTCTCATTAAAAACTCATCAAAGATACCAGTCCTATACTTTTGTACTCCAGACGCGGGTTTTGTCTACATAAGACTCATTTGTGGTGCTCAAATCAAATCAGTTAGTAGGCAAAATAAAGTACGCAGTTGGAGATAATTGTTACAACTGCAGCAAGACTGTTCTCTTTTAAATCATTTCACAATCCCTTGGTTTCATGGCAAACAATTGGGAGTTGACTGTTTATGAAATTTATGAAAAGGTTTTTAAGAAACAAGTTTCTATATGCATGGTCTATTCAACTGTTATAATTAAAATCCTTGGTTAGTCAACTCTTCATGGTAAACAAAAATCAAAAAGTTTTGCCAAATACGGTTGAGCTCATTCATGTCTTGGGTAAAAAAGAGTTTCGAATAATTAAACATTTTGGTAGCAATATATACATACAAAAATGACGGTATCAATGATATTTCACAGAAACAGAAATCCTAGATATTGGGCTGGTGATACTCTCCATAAGACGAAACGTCCATTGAAAACTCATCAAAGATACCAGGCTTTAAATTTGGCCCGACAGAAGCGCATTTCTTCTAAATAAGACTTTTCGGTGGTACTAGAACCAAATAATTGACAGTGATAGGACATATTAAGAACGAGTTGAAGAGCATTAAAAACAAAAGTGAAAAAGTAGTTAATATGACTAAGGTCATCTATGGTTTGGTATAAAAAATCCTAAATGTTTTGAGAAATTCAACATTTAGTAAACAGTAAATATACAAAAGTTATTGGACCAATGGCATTTTATGTTAACACAAAAGTCTTGGCTACTGTGCTTGTGATACTCTCGGAGACGAAAAGCCAGTCGGCAGTGGTATTAATCCAGTGGTGGCAAAAACTCACCAAAGGTACCATACTTATAATTTTGCACGCACGATTCGACTATAAACCGATTTTAGTTATAAACCTCTACCTGTTATTATTAAGAACTGGCTGTCTAAACTTTTGACTCTGAAAAAATGGGAAGTCATAAAAATAAAAGTAACACTCTATGCGTCCGAAGCGCATTTCTGGATTAACCTTCATCAGAAAAACCCATACAAAAAAAAAAAAAAAACGATAGCCAAGGATGTTTATAATTGCCTAAACACATGAAGTTTTATGACCAAAAGAGGCCTCAAGGAATAAACAAATATAACCAAGGTCAACTTTGCCTAAGGGAGTTGGAACCTAATTTTTTAAATTAAATTATCAATTTATCAACGGAGAATTATAAATGTATAATAGAATCAGCAAAAAAAAAAAAAAAAACATGGCTCAATTAAAAAACAGACGAAACGTATGGACAAACAAACGTCCACAAAACAAATTGATATAACAAAAAAACTCACAAAAATTAGGTCTTTACTCTGATGCTTTGAAATTGTAAGTAGTGTTTGCAACACCTCAAGCACTCTTCGAATTCATTCTTACATTAAAAATTTTGTAATGAGTCGTATGCGGTGATTATTGGTGAATGACGAATAAAGGTATGATTGCAAATTTCATATCTGTATTATCCGTCTCTCTGCAATTCCGTAAATGTCGAGGATGTCAATATGGCAAGCATAAAAACTGCGAAGATATGAATTCATATTTTATATTAAGAGCCTTCGTGTTCTGTGGTGTTGTATGTCTGTGATGTATGTTGTAACAGTTTTGGCGACTGGGTCCCAATTATTGCCACATTAACCTTTTATGTCAGTTTGGATTGCTCACCCAGTTATGTCAATACAATGGAACTATAAACAAATGTCATACAAGTGGGAGGTTTAGCTGGATCAAAAGCCAGGTTTAACCCGTCATTTTCTTCGGAAAATGCCTGCATCAAGTCCGGAAAATTACTGTTGTTTTCCATTGGTTCCATTGGTGATAACGTCTCTTGAATGTCTCTTTGGTATCTTTCGCCTCTCTTTCATGTTTGATTTTGTCAGTTTTTATGGACTTCCCTCTTTTTGAAATTACCTTGGAGTTCGGTATTTTTTTATACCTTTTTGACTCTGTCTGTTCAGCAGAAGACCTCTTTTAAAGTATTTGACCACACCGAGGCAAAACGAAAAATAAAACAGTGTACAAGAAACTTCAGAAAAAAACCCCTAAAAATTGAGCAACACGATTCCCTTCAAAAACCACGACTAAGACTATACACAGCAAGCCCGGACGTATAAATAGTCCCTGATCCAACTATTGACACCTATCGTGTTGCTCATAACAAGTGCAATGAAGAAGATAAGTAATATTTTATGATGCCACAATCAAGGAAAAGAAGGGGTGATTGAGCGTACGATAATAGGAACATATACTCAATAAGAAGGCGCTGGTTGAATGTTGCAGTACAGAAGTTAACAGTTCATAGTAGGAAAATCAAAATGATCTCTTTTGTTGTAAAATTTAATTCTCAAACGATCCTTGTAGTAATTTTTAAGATATGAAGAAGACATAACTGTTTTGTGGTATCCTTTATTTAAAGTTCAATACGATACAAAAGAAAAGCAGCAGTGGGTTAGAGGAGGAGCATATTTAGTTGCCGTGGTAATGTCGACTATCTTAAAAAAAAAAACCAACCATGTAGATCAAACGTAACCAAATAAATTGGCAATCAAAACAATTAAGTACTATTTCAATCCTGGTATATATGATGAGTTTATTATTAATTAATTAAGGGGTTTGTTTAGGTAGATAGCTTTAATACTTTTGTGTGTTATTATACAAACAATTGATCATGTTTTATTCAAAATAGATAGATCTTGGTAATTCCTGAAAGTATTATTTGTTAACTGCACAAATAAAATGAAATGATTCAAAAATCGCTGAGTAATGGAAATGACGTCTGCGAAAATTGACTCTTACGTCACAATCTTTCTATCCCATATTTTTCACTTACTCTCTCGTGGATGCAACTGGTTGTAAACGATGTTAAGGTGGCTGGGGCGTCTTAATTAAAATCCATAGATTTGTTTAATAATTTGTCAAAATGAAGTTTTTGTCATGCTTTTTTTAAGAAATATAATAAAACGTATGGGTCACCGGACTTTTTTTCCCGATACAGGTTGTGCAAAATTAGATTATGCATGGAAAATCCAATTTTGTGTGATAAAAAGAAAACTACATGATAGAATTTTAAGATAAAATGTGAGAAGATAGCTCTTAATACATGCTTTCAGATAAGAAAAAGAAAAAATGGGGCCACCGAACTTGTTTTCTTGCTACATCTTAAAATAGGTAAATTCACAACACTTTCTATTATAAAAATTACTTTATCTGAGTTATCTCCCATAATTTGGCAAAGTTGAAAAAAATGAATCAAACACAAATATGGTGGTTTTTTTTAGAAATTACAGCCATAAATATGATAAAACATATAATTTTCTATATTTACATCAAAAGTCTTACACATGAATTACAAACTACTCTCAAAATTTGCACACTTCATTAAAGTTATAGACCAACTGTTATCTGCTACTTCAAAATCCAAGATGGAGGAAGACACCCGAGCCATCTTAATGTTATTTTATTGTAGGGCAATTTTGGGCATTATATCATTTGTCTATTTTCTTGTCAATGTTAATGATTAAGTTCACATTTTCATTTTCCTCGTACTGTTATTGTCAAGCTGTCAGCCAAAAGTCTTCTAACCTATTCAAAAAGAAAATTGATTGCACTTTACGAAATTACATAGAGATTAAATATTTTCACAGCTGATGAAACGATCATTTATAGATTGTCTACGTACATAAGATCCTTTTCCTGAAATGAGAAGATATAGCAAAAAGCAACTTTTTGTTAATAAATTTTGTCATATTTGTAAATTAACAGTTTACAAAACTTTGAATTGTTCAAAAACTAAGGATTTTCCACCTCAACGAATAGATTACCTTAGCTGAATTTGACAAACCTTTCGGAATTTTTGGGTCCTCAATCCACTTCAATTTGGCCTTTATTTTATTTTTTTTTATTTGAGAGTCACTGATGAGTCTTTTTATTTTATAGACGAAACGCGCGTCTGGCCTACAAAATTATAAGCCCGGTATCTTTGATGATGTTTTTTCAGATATATTAATGATATCCTGTCACTCAATAACCCACATTTCAGTGAGGGCTTGCATCTAATATATCACAGTGAACTTGATATTAAGGACACTACCGAAACTAGAAGCTCTGCTTCATATCTTGATCTTTTCCTCGATATTTTTACAGATTGACGACTTCAAACTAGGATCTTAAGAAACGTGATGATTTTGACTTTCTCGTTGTCAGTCCTTTTCTCTTGAATACGTTGTCCTTTTCTCTTGAATACGTTATGCTCTTGCATGTTTATCATATACAGTCTACATAAACAGAGGCTTGCTCCTTGCAGAAAAAATGTTCAAACAGAGGTATGAGGAAGAACGACTGAAATCGACACAACATAATTTGTTAGATCGTAGTCACGAATTGGTTGACCAATACGATGTGTCTGTGTCTCAATTCACTAGCGACAACTTTTTCACGGTCTTAGATCTTAAGATGCCAGAAAAATCGTCTGATCTGTAATTTTACATGTGTGTCCTGATCCCGATTGTGACATTTTGACTGAGTGTGTATTAAATGGCGGGTGATACATAATCTCTTTTAGAGTTCAAGCGATTTCCTTAGTTTTTGCTTCTTTTTTTTTTAAATCGATTTATTAGATGTTAGATTTGAACATAAATAAACTTGATCAGCCTTAATTTGCCTTTTCACCCGACTTCGCGGATATATTTTGTTTTTTTTTACGATTTACTAAAAGATAACAAATCTTTGTAAATGTGGTTCGTTTGAAGCGCTTTTCTGGATTTACCTTCACTGGGAATGCTCTAACCAAAGTATCTGAAAGCAACTGATATAAATACTTGAACACATGAGGAGCTATATGACCGAAAAGGACATGGATGTTAGATATGTACTGATTGATACTTTAGTCTTAGATACAGGACTTTGATGTTAGATGTATACTGATTGATACTTTAGTCTTAGATACGTGATTTTTTATCAGTTGTGATTGGCTTTGAACTAGCAGTCAGTAGCTGCGAGAACTCTCAGATCTGTACTTAGAGTCTTTGTATTGATTTGATGAGTTTTTCTTGTAGGAATGTATAGATATCCTGCAACGTCCGGTCTCTGATTTTTTTTGTTACTTGTTTTCCTGCTTTGTATTGATTTGATGAGTTAAACTGATTCTTATAGTTTGATTATATGTTGCACTGTTACACCACTGTCTAGTTAATTGAAACAGTACTGTTCGCTCTATAATTCATAATTATCAATTACCAACAAAATGTCGCCTTGATTTGATTATCATCAATTTAGTGATAGGCACCTAATTGAGATACAAGAAAAGAAAATACAAAACAGCAGTCAGCCCAAAAAACACCCTAAATAATAAATAAAAAACAAGCAAATATACTAATAGAAAAAAAGAAAACATTCTCTTACAAACGGATAAAAGGCATAATACATTCAGGAAACGACGCGTTTTCCTCTTAGCAGCAATGTGTACACAATAAATACAACATTAACTCAAGGTTCCTAATCTTTATACTATTCAACAAAACCTATATCTATGATGACGAAAAAATGTACCTGTGTTATGAGGATCTGGATGGGGTTTGCAGAATAGATAATGGCAAAAAAATAGATAATGAGGTGCAAAAGTATAAAAAGAATAACAATTGAAAATAAAAGAATCTTCTAATGATGAAAATAAACTGGATTTAACTATAAATTGAGAACTGTTAATCGAAAAGGGTCTAACACAAGAGAATAAATTATAAAGTTATGAATTCAAATTAAATATATATCTTAATGATTCTTGATTGGATTCGGCCTTATCAATAGAAAAACATATTGACATTGTTTTTCCAAAAGGCAATGATTTTTATAGGTTTTAGATGTACACTGCATAGATCAAAATATCACGCAAAAGGATTCATGCGAAATATTGCAAGTAAACTTTTGGTCCTCAATGCTCTTCAACTTCGTACTTTGTTTGGCCCTTTGACTATTTTAACTCGAGCAGGCCTGATGAGACTTTTGTAGAAGAAACGCGTGTATGGCGTACAAAATTATAAGTCTGGTATCTTTGATGAGTTATTTTGCTATACGTATTTAAAAGATTCGAAATATTTCAGAAATATATGAACACTTTTCATTCTTCTGTTATATGATTAACAAAAGACATGACATAAAAATCTTATTTATTGATACACTATGCATTCTATGTAATAGAATGTAAATATTCATCTCCTAAATAGCCCTTAAAAACGTTAATTCGCTAAATAATGCCATGTAATGAACGCTTTGTAGATATATAGAAAAGAATAATCAGAGAAATTACAACATATGCAAAAATGTTCTTAAACTTACTCCCAGTTAGTCTGGTTTGTTGTGGCAACCTTGTCCTATGTCATGGTAAGTAAATACATGGTCCTGTGTCATACAAAAAATGGATACACCATTCAATAAAAGAGAAGTTTAAGATACGATAATTCATCTACTGTGTTCAAACATAATCCTTTATTATACCCTTCATTTTTAAGTAACATTAAAACTATCTATGACATTTGGAATTCGGAGATAACTAATTTTATCAGATGCAGTGAAATTTTAGAGAAAAGCTTAACGATCGTAGAAATTGTATTTCCGAATTTTCAAGAATTAAACAGGAAATTCAAAGATTTCGTTCAAATTCTGAAATCTTACGGAAACCAGAATTTGCAATTTTACATGTGTGTCCTTATCCCGATTGTGACATTTTGACTGAGTGTGTATTAAATGGCGGGTGATACATAATCTCTTTTAGAGTTCAAGCGATTTCCTTAGTTTTGCTTCTTTTTTTTTAAATCGATTTATTAGATGTTAGATTTGAACATAAATAAACTTGATCAGCCTTAATTTGCCTTTTCACCCGACTTCGCGGATATATTTTGTTTTTTTTTACGATTTACTAAAAGATAACAAATCTTTGTAAATGTGGTTCGTTTGAAGCGCTTTTCTGGATTTACCTTCACTGGGAATGCTCTAACCAAAGTATCTGAAAGCAACTGATATAAATACTTGAACACATGAGGAGCTATATGACCGAAAAGGACATGGATGTTAGATATGTACTGATTGATACTTTAGTCTTAGATACAGGACTTTGATGTTAGATGTATACTGATTGATACTTTAGTCTTAGATACGTGATTTTTTATCAGTTGTGATTGGCTTTGAACTAGCAGTCAGTAGCTGCGAGAACTCTCAGATCTGTACTTAGAGTCTTTTTTCTTGTAGGAATGTATAGATATCTTGCAACGTCCGGTCTATGTTTTTGTTACTTGTTTTCATGCTTTGTATTGATTTGATGAGTTAAACCCGTTTCAACTGATTCTTATAGTTTGATTATATGTTGCACTGTTACACCACTGTCCAAGGTTAGGGGAGGGTTGGGCGGTCGCTAACATGTTTAACCCCGCCACATTCTGTATGTGCCTGTCCCAAGTCAGTAGCCTGTAATTCAGTTGTTGTCGTTTTTTGCTGTATATCATATTTATATTTCGTTCATTGATTTTTAACATTTAACAGGCCGTTAGTTTTCTCGTTTAAATTGTTTTACATTTGTCATTTCGGGACCTTTTATAATAACTGACTATGCGGTATGGGTTTTGCGCATTGTTGCAAACCGTATGGTGACATTTAGTTGTTAACTTCTATATGACATTTGGTCTCTGGTGGAGAGTTGTCTCATTGGCAATTATACCACATCTTTTTATTTTCATATTTAAAAGAAAAGCCAAATAATAAGTTTGTATATGTATTTCAAAAGAAAAGATTACGTTTGGCTTTTTCGCAACGATATACATTTGTATGATTCTGATTCTGCTTCTCGCGAATTACGCGTACATAAATCTCTGGCAGAAATTACTAGTAGTTGACACCACACAGGTTTAGTATCTTCAAGAGTAGATGATGAACGTTTGAAAAAAAAATCTTCTAAAATATTATTAGAGATATATCTGTTCTTAACAGAGAGTAATTGGTTGTTTAAGCATATTGGTATATTTATTTCTTGGTATTCTACTTCTGTGGTTCCCACACTTATACATATAAAGGGTTCTAGTGAATATGAACACATAATTGAAACAGTACTGTTCGCTGGATAATTCATAATTATCAATTACCAACAAAATGTCGCCTTTATTTGATTATCATCAATTTAGTGATAGGCACCTAATTGAGATACAAGAAAAGAAAATACAAAACAGCAGTCAGCCCAAAAAACACCCTAAATAATAAATAAAAAACAAGCAAATATACTAATAGAAAAAAAGAAAACATTCTCTTACAAACGGATAAAAGGCATAATACATTCAGGAAACGACGCGTTTTCCTCTTAGCAGCAATGTGTACACAATAAATACAACATTAACTCAAGGTTCCCAATCTTTATACTATTCAACAAAACCTATATCTATGATGACGAAAAAAATGTACCTGTATTATGAGGGTCTGGATGGGGTTTGCAGAATAGATAATGGCAAAAAAATAGATAATGAGGTGCAAAAGTATAAAAAGAATAACAATTGAAAATAAAAGAATCTTCTAATGATGAAAATAAACTGGATTTAACTATAAATTGAGAACTGTTAATCGAAAAGGGTCTAACACAAGTGAATAAATTATAAAGTTATGAATTCAAATTAAATATATATCTTAATGATTCTTGAGTGGATTCGGCCTTATCAATAGAAAACATATTGACATTGTTTTTCCAAAAGGCAATGATTTTATAGGTTTTAGATGTACACTTGCATAGATCAAAATATCAGGCAAAGGGATTCATGCGAAATATTGCAAGTAAACTTTTGGTCCTCAATGCTCTTCAACTTCGTACTTTTTGGCCCTTTGACTATTTTAACTCGAGCAGGCCTTAAGAGACTTTTGTAGAAGAAACGCGTGTATGGCGTACAAAATTATAAGTCTGGTATCTTTGATGAGTTATTTTGCTATACGTATTTAAAAGATTCGAAATATTTCAGAAATATATGAACACTTTTCATTCTTCTGTTATATGATTAACAAAAGACATGACATAAAAATCTTATTTATTGATACACTATGCATTCTATGTAATAGAATGTAAATATTCATCTCCTAAATAGCCCTTAAAAACGTTAATTCGCTAAATAATGCCATGTAATGAACGCTTTGTAGATATATAGAAAAGAATAATCAGAGAAATTACAACATATGCAAAAATGTTCTTAAACTTACTCCCAGTTAGTCTGGTTTGTTGTGGCAACCTTGCCCTATGTCATGGTAAGTAAATACATGGTCCTGTGTCATACAAAAATGGATACACCATTCAATAAAAAGAAGTTTAAGATACGATAATTCATCTACTGTGTTCAAACATAATCCTTTATTATACCCTTCATTTTTAAGTAACATTAAAACTATCTATGACATTTGGAATTCGGAGATAACTAATTTTATCAGATGCAGTGAAATTTTAGAGAAAAGCTTAACGATCGTAGAAATTGTATTTCCGAATTTTCAAGAATTAAACAGGAAATTCCAAAAGATTTCGTTCAAATTCTGAAATCTTACGGAAACCAGAATTTGCATAATGAAATGAAATTAATGGTGTCAAATGACCTTGAGATCATGAACCTAAACAACCAAATAATAAAATTTAAAATCATCAAATCTCAAGATTAAATATATCCGTACATTATTAAATAAAGATGTTTCTCCAATATGTTAAAAGGAATGGGAGGAAACATTTGGCAACAATTTTCATTGGGAAAAGTTGTGGTTGGGATTAAAATAAATGGGCATTGAAAATAAAGTAAAAGAATTCAAAGGAAATCCTTGCACAATATTTTATATACTGACGGAAGATTACTAAAAATGACAAAATCAAATGGAAACTGCTATATTTGTCAAAATGCTACAACATTTATTTTATAGTTGCAGTACATCAAAGTTGATTTTAATCAAAATCCAAGAAATACAAATGCAATAAAAAAGGGGTGAATGATACCAAAGGGGTATTCAACTGATAAGTCGAAAACATACTGACAATGCCACGGCAAGAAATGAAAAATGATCAAATGACAAACAACAGTATACAAAACACAAAATAAAAAAAAAAAACTAGACTAAAACCCCACCAAATACCAGGGGTGATCTCAAATGCTCCTGAAGAGTAAGCAGATCCTGCTCCACATGTGGCACCCGTCGTGTTGCTCATGTAAGTACAAACCCGGTGAAAAGTCTAATTCGGTATGTCACATTCGGGGTGAAGAGAATGGAAGACAACTTAATAAACCTCCCCTTTCTGATCGTACGTAGCTGCGTATTTATACATCCCGCATTACCAAGCGGACGCCTTATTTTGGCGAGGGTTTTACTGCTTTTCGGAAGAAGACCAAAAGTGACCACATTTCTATTCCCAAGCCACTCTTAGGGTCGGGTAAATTTGGAAGTCATGTTTGATCATTTCAAATATAATAATGCAAAAATAAAGATTGAAAAACATTTAAATTGAGAATTCTCTTAATTTTCAAAGGAACCGAATGAACAATTAGCCGTCGTGATTTCGACTCTATTACAAGTATATAAAAATGCATATCAGATAACATGTTTTGCCTTAAAGTATATCATTTGTATTGGAAATACAATGACTTTTATATTATTAGTGATAGACTAAATTGTAAATGAATGTCTTCCATTCTCTTCTAGACATACCGAATTAGACTTATCACCGGGTTTGAAAATGACGATCATGTGGAGCAGGATCTGCTTACTCTTTTAGCATTTGAGATCATATTTGGTGGGGTTTTAGTCTAGTTTTTTTTTTTCAATTTAGAGCAGAGGAGGTCAGGGCAACCAAATTGAATATAATTAAAATTTAATTATATTCAATTTGGTTGCCATGGATCCGTCTCTGCTCTAGAAGGACGAACATTGGAGGACATTACTCTCCAGCTTTACTGGATATATTCACTGTACCAAAATGGACTGAATATGATATCCACGACAGTTATTTCCAACATAAGTAGTGCCCATTAGCCGTCAGTGCAGAAACAGTTTTATGTTAGATCTTGTATAGACCCTCCTATGTCAACAAAGGGACCTAATGGTAAATAACTGTCATATTCCTGATTTCGTACAAACATTTTCTTAAGAAAATGGTAGGTAAAACCTGATTTTATAGCTAGCTAAACCTCCCACTTGTATGACAGTTGTTTATAGTTCCGTTATATTGACATACTTGGGTGAAGAACCCAAACAGACATTAATTGGTTTACGTGTCAATAGCCTTTGGAGCCAAAGCTGTGTAAACATACATCACAGACATACAAACACAACCGACTAAAATAATTCAAACAACCATACACGTAAATCTGATAAAGAGGCCAACACATCAAAAAAAAAAATGTAGTTAATAGTTCATACAGTACGGCAAAACATAATTTCATATACACTTTTCCGATTTAGTACAAATACTAGTAAGTAAAATATAAGTACAATGAAAATAACACTATAAAAACCTCATGCGTCCAAGTCGTACCTCTGGACCAAATGAAAGGGACGGGATTTTTTTTTTTAGAAGAACACAGAAACACTTATATCGATTCCGAAAAACGTAAAAAAAATCAAAAATTCGAATTACCAACATTTAGGAACACACAACCACAATATTAATTTATAAAATTCCAACCATTCGAAACGATTCAGAAACTACAAGGACAATCACATGTTCCTCAACTTCGTACTTTATTTGATCTTTTACCTTTTTTATTCAGTGCTACTTAGGTTGGGGAAATTGATAATTTCAAAATTAAAATCGTCTCGTTTGTCATAGATTCTGGTATTGAGATGACCGCTTATGTCAAATTCGAGGTATATGTCTAAAAATGAGGCGGAGGACGCCGTGTCTGTTGTTTCTTTAATTCCTAGTTCTGGAGGATATATTAATGGAACCCAATCAGAAAAGTTTGGATTGTTAATGGAAAGAAAATCATCAATATATCTGAATGTGAAATTAAATGATCTGGCTTCTTTGATCTTCTTGTTCTTGACAAGTGTCTGAAGGAACTCCGACTCATGAAAATAAGAAGAGGTCGACAAGGATCGGCGCACAGTTTCCATAGGAATACCGATAATTTTTGTGAAAAAGTCTACCTCCAAATTCAACAAATATGCTGTCAATAAGAAACTCCAGCATATACTGATCACTGACGAATTTATTGATGATAGAAAAATAAAGTCTTCATATGGTTAGAAATTTATGCCCCGGAGTAGATTTCGCGTGCTAAAATGTACGACAAGTTCATTTTCAATTACAAATATATACTTTCAAATTCACTTAACCGATTTGATGATGTTAGTGATTTTTCCGCGATTTTTATTTGCTTACTATTAGCAACGTTGCGAAAACAACACGTTAAATATGGATGCACTATTATCTGCCTTTGCTACTGAATCATATGTCCTTAAACCCTTTTCATCTAATTTTCATAGTTTGTTCGTATGTTGTACTGTTACACCACTGTCTCAGGTTAGGGAAGGGCTAGGTGCTCGCTAAAATGTTTAACCCCGCCACATTCTGTATGTACCTGTCACAAGTCAGGAGCCTGTAATTTAGTGGTTGTCGTTTGTTGCTGTATATCATATTTATATTTCGTTCATTGTTTTTACATAAATCAGGCCGTTAGTTTTCTCGTTTGAATTGATTTACATTTGTCATTTTGGGGCCTTTTATAATAGCTGACTATTCTGGATGAGTTTTGCTTATTGTTGAAATCCGTACGATGACATAAAGTTGACACCACACAGGTTTGGTATCTTAAAGAGTAAATGATGAAAAAAATCTTCTAAAATATTAATAGATATATATCTGTCCTTAACAGAGAGTAATTGGTTGTTTATGCATATTTATCTCTTGATATTCTACTTATGTGGTTCTCACACTTTTACATATAAAGGGTTCTAATGAATATGAACACATTGAAACAGTTCTGTTCGCTGGATAAATCATAATTATCAATTACCAATAGAATGTCGTCTTGCTTTGATAATCATTAATTGATAGGCACCTAATTAAGATACAAGAAAAGAAAATACAAAACAGCAGTAAGCCCCCAAAACCACTCTAAATAATGAATAAAAAACAAGCAAATTTACTAATAGAAAAACGGCAAATTATTATCACACAAAAGGATTTATGGTATAATATATTTAGGAAATATTATTCTAAAGGGACATGATCTGTCAAATGAATGTTCACCGATTTGATTCAAATTCTCATATTTGATTCATAACATACCAAAACGTATATCCAATTTATCAAAAAAAAAAGGCTCAAATAAACAATTTACGATGCATGGACTCAATAATATGTATCAGCATTTCGTGTGTAGTTCGGGTGCCACATGTGGAGCAGGATCTGCTTACCCTTCCGAGCACCTGAGATCACCCCAGTTTTTAGTGGGTTCGTGTTGTAGTCTTTAGTTTTCTATGTTGTGTCATCTGTACTATTATTTGTCTGTTTGTCTTTTTATTTTGGCCATGGCGTTGTCAGTTTGTTTTCGATCTATGAGTTTGACTGTCCCTCTGGTATCTTTCGTAGTTTGGTCTAGACGCCATCTAATTAACCACCGAGGTGAAATCCGAAGACTGCTTACGGTCATATAACCCGATATTAACATAAATATAAATATAAATAGATAGTGAATACGTACAATTGGATTTTTCTAGGTCTGTCTGATTTTATATTATAGGCAAAGAAAATATCTTAATCATCGTTTTTATCTGTATAAGAATGAGTTTTTGTGGATCGATTCAGTCAACCAAATGGTTTACCCTTGTTTCACTCTCAATGTTGAAATTCTTTTCCTTTTAATATACGAAACACGCCTAGTTTATGCGTAACCCATCTCTAGCTAAGAGGTTAAATTGAAGGTCACATGAATTCGCATTCAATAAGGTCGAATTATTCACTTGCAAGTGAATAATTAATCAGCGATGTTTCTTAGCTTATTTGATCAAAATTCAACCAAACTGGCTTCTAAAATCGAATTATTATTTCACCATTTAACCTTCTTCTTCTTCTTCTTCATCAAAAGACCTATATCAATGATGACGAAAAAAATGAACCTCTATTATTAGGGTGTGAATGGGGTTTGTAGAACAGATAATGGCAAAAAAAAAAGAAGAAAAAAAAGAATAGAGAATTGGGTGCAAAAGTATAAAGAATAATAATTGAAGATAAAAGAAATGGGTAAAACAATACTGATTACAGAAATGAATGATGTAATAATCATATAATTACAGAAAAAAAACTAGTTGTGGTATTTTCTCATGAGAATTTGACAGATTAGGCGTTATTTTTCAAGAAAAATAAAAATGCTCTGAAAATTTAAAAAATACATCATTAAAGGACCATCCCTCCCCCAAAAAAAAAAACCCTCCCCAACTAGACCCTCTATTGAGGTATAATTTGAAAAAGGATATCAAAATCAGAATAAATACACACAAGGGGTTTTCCCATTGTTAAATAAGCAACAATAATAAAAGGATGTATTATGTTATCCTATGTGTATACCAATGAGGCATTCTTGAGTTACATGTTACAAAACGACTTAAGTAAGTTAGTACTGATAATTAATAATCACTTCAAGAGAATAATAGAACGTCTAAGGTGATAATTATATAACAAATAAAAAAACAACAAAAAAACAACGCATTTCAGTTCACACATCATCATCTTCTATTGATGAAAATGAATTGGGCTTATCTATAATTGAGAACTGTTAAAATCGAAAAGAGTTTGACACAAGTTGTTAATAAATTCAGAAAGTTATGAATTCAAATTAAATATATATCTTAATGCATTCTTAAGTAGACTCGTCCTTATCAATAGAAAAACAAATTGACATTGTTTTTTCCAAAAGGCAATGCATTTCATAGGTTTTAGATGTACAATTGCATTAATAGACAAATCAAGCAAAATTATCCATGCGAAATATTACAAGAAGAATTTTTGGTCCTCAATGCTCTTCAACATCGTACTTTATTTGGCCCTTTGACTATTTTTATTCGAGCGTGACTGATGAGACATTTGTAGACGAAACGCGCGTATGGCGTACAAAATTATAAGCCTGGTATCTTTGATGAGTTTATTTTGCTATACGTATTTAAAAGATTCGAATTATTTCAGAGATATATGAACACTTTTCATTCTTCTGTTATATAATAAATAAAAGACATGACATAAAAATCTTAATTATTGATACACTATGCATTCTATATAATAGAATGTAAATATTCATCTCCTAAATAGCCCTTAAAATAAACGATAAGTCGGCAAATAATGCCGTGTAATGTACGTTTTGTAGATAACATATCATATATAGAAAAGAATAATCAGAGAAATTACAGCATATACAAAAATGTTATTAAACTTACTCTCCTTGAGTCTGGTTTGTTGTGGCAACCTTGTCCAGTGTTATGGTAAGTAAATACATGGTCCTGTGTCATACAAAAAATGGAAACACCATTCAATAAAAGAGATGTTTAGGATACGAGAATACTTCTGAAGCTGAAGCCCGCCTCCGGGTGAGGGATTTTCTCGCTGTGTTGAAGACCAGTTAGTGGCCTTTGGCTGTTGTCTTCTCTTTGGTCGGGTTGTTGTCTCTTTGACACATTCCCTGCTTACATTCTCATTTTTATTCTATTGTGTTCAAACATGAACCTTTATATACCCTTTTAATAAGCAACATCAAAACTATCAAGGACATTTGAAATTCAGATATAAGATATCGTAAAATTTTAGCGAAAGCTTAACGATCGTAGAAATTGTATTTCCGAATTTTCAAGAATTCAACAGGAAATTCCAGATTCCGTTCAAATTTTTATATCTTACGGAAAGCAGAATTTGCATAATGAAATGAAATTAAAGCTGTCATATAACCTTGAGATCATGAACCTAAACAACCAAGTAATAAATTTTGAAATCATCAGAACTCGAACTTAAATATATCCGTGCATTCTAAAAATAAAGATGTTTCTCCAAAATGTTAAAAGGAATGGGAGGAAATATTTGGAAACAATTTTCATTGGGAAAAGTTGTGGTTGGGATTGAAATAAATGGGTATTGAAAATAAAGTAAAAGAATGTAAATGGAGGTTCTTGCACAATATCTTATATACTGAAGGAAGATTACCAAAAATAACAAAATCAAATGGAAACTGCTATATTTGTCAAAATGCTGCAACACTTATTTTTAGTTGCAGTACATCAATGTTGATTTTAATCAAGTTCCAAGAAATACTAATTCAATCAAAGAGGGGGGAATGAAACCAAATGGATTTTCACACTCATCAGTCGAAAATAAACCAACAATTAAGGCCCTGACTTCGTACAAACATTTTCTTAAGAAAATGATGGGTTAAACCTGGTTTTATAGCTAGCTAAACCTCCCACTTGTATGACAGTTGTTTATAGTTCCGTTATATTGACATAATTGGGCGAAGAACCCAAACACACATAACTGGTTAACGTGTCATTTGTTTGGAGCAAAAACTGTGTAAACATACATCACAGACATACAAACACAACCGACTAAAATAATTCAAACAACCATATACGTAAACCTGATAAAGATGCTAACACAAAAAAAAATTTGTAGTTGATAGTTCATACAGTATAGCAAAACATAATTTCATATACACTTTTCCGATAAAGAACAAAAAAAGTATATTATAAGAAAAATGGAATACAAAACGAAAATAGCACTATAAAAACCTCATGCGTCCAAGTCGTACCTCTGGACCAAATGAAATGAACGGGAAACACTTATACCGATTCCGAAAACCTAAAAAAAAAAAAAAAAAATTGAATTACCAACATTTAGGAAAACACAACCACAATATCAAATTTATAAAATTCCAACCATTCGAAACGATTCAGAAACTACAAGGAAAATTACATGTTCCTCAACTAAGTACGTTATTTGACCTCTTAACTTTTTTATTCAAGCGTCACTGATGAGTCCTTTGTAGGCCACACACCACAATTAAATTCCTCTATTAGTTCTTTATAACGTTTTGTTTCATTAAAAAAAATGCACCATGCATTTTTGTCAAATCTTTTGTGTGTGTAATGTATAGTACTAGTCCAAAATATATATCCAAAATTCAGAAAGACTGAACCAATCACTCTTACAAATTTAGCCAATACACATCCATACCCCTATGGACAAGTCAAGAGATGTTCCGAAAACTGTAAATATCACCTTTTTGCGCCTGGCCTAATCACTCTTTCCATATCAAAATCAGTTAAAATACAACACAAAGTTTAACCTCTCTTCTTTCATTTCCAGCCCCACCCCAAAAAAAAAAAAAACTAAGAAATGAGTGAGGAAGGGAAAGAAAAAAAATTAAGAAAAATACACTCTAATTAAAAGGAACTATATTCGTAAAGCGGGGTCATTTGTTGTGGTCTTGGGCTCTGTATGTAGACGAAACGCGCGTCTTGCGGCCAAAATTACAAGCCTTGTGGTTGTATCTGTGATGCGGTTATTTCATAAACAATTTAAAGATTCCCGTCATTAAAATTTGCGAACCGTCTTGGAACGATTGCAGACAGCATATCACCTCGGTCTAAATGACAAAATATGGGACAAGGGAACATATTTAAAATATCCTCATTGATATCATGAATGTTGTAGATAAAAAGACGATGTGATAAAAAAATGTCATGGCAAACCAACGAATTAAACATCGCATAAATTATAAGCGTGACGATCTCTCATCAATATTCTATATTTAAAAACAATGGTAGGCATCAAATATTATGCAAACTTGGTCATATACCTATTACTAGTAGTAGATGACATGATATCTTCAAGGAATGTAACACAATTTCGGTTTTTGTTTTCAGCCCACGCGTATAATGAGGGGCTGATGGGTTATTTTCGTCCTTCGTGATCGTGGTATTTTGCTTGCCGTAATTCGTTTTTGCATTGATTTATTGTCAGTGACTCGTGATAAGTGCATTTTTCGTGACTCGTTTTCAATTGAATTTTATATACGTTCTCCGTGATTAGGGTGTTAAATTGTCGTTTTTCGTGAACAGTTTTGTGGTATTAAAATAAAACCATCCTAATTTATCTGACCCCATTCAAACCCTCAATTATAACCGGTAACGTCTAAAATTGAAACATCGTTGTGTGTTGACATTCACTACGTGTATACAGGGGTTTGTTACTATTTGCCTGGTTTACTATCCATGCATGGGAACGCTAGCCATGGGAACCCCTAATAATCGCTAGCTGAGACCCGGAATATTTTTGATTCTATTAGTCAGCTTATATGGTTTCTTGGTGGATTCACAGCTGTATTATTGACTTGCTGTGTCATTAAGATTATCATATTAAAGTATTCCCCATATCCATCTTCTTTAATTCATAAAGAATTTAAAACCTTTAAAAATTCACTGCAATTATTCAATTTGAAAAAGTGGTATATGTTTTGAGAACATTTATATATAAATGTATTCATCTGAACTTTGAAAATGATGTAGGTACCAGTAACCAACTCATAGATCTGTAGTATAACTAAGTGTAAGACATTTTTAACATTATTATGATGAAATAAAATAAAACAACTTCTATCGGTAATTCTTAATAAATTTTTTTTGTTCAAATTGCAAAACCTCTACAGCTTATGGGGAGCTTCGCCCCGTTTCTCACTGTCTCAAATTGACGGACGTATGTTTACAAGAATCAATCGAGTTCGATACGTAGGCTACTCATGCCTTGAAATAACGAATTAATTGTACTAAACAGTTGATCTTTATAAATTGATAAATGGAAGGCAATTGTCAATTTGATAATAAAAATACCGATGATTTTGTGAAGTTGCTATACACAGATGCAATAGAATTTGAAAGGATGTCGATTTGATAATAGTTTATTCTGACCATGACATCAGTGGACGCTGAATTGAAAATTGGACGCTGATTTGAATTTGAGTCGAGACGCTGATCTGAGTCCCAAGTTTCACCGGAAAATCTTGCTGATAATTTATTTAATACTTATGGTTTCATCCGGAGCACCCAATTGAAACCAAACTTTTCGTTGGGGACCGTGTTATTCAATTTCTAGTTTATATGTGTCATGTTTTTTTTTCTATTGTCTACTTTTAAACATTGCTATTGAAATTCAAAGAATTGTCTTTCCATTAGTTTTTGGTAGGCCTACTTGTACCGTGAAGCTTTTGTTATACCTCTATGAATTTCAACGGTTTTAAAAATACTGCACTATGAAATGCTTGTATATTGAACACAAGTTATTACCGTGTATTTGCTTGGTCTTCGGGAGTTGTGTTGGTAACCATTGCTTTATCGTGAAAAATAATCAAAGATTTTTCAGGTATATGGATGTGGATAGTATATCGCACCTTGATAATAAATACTGAAATAAAGCCATAGACTCAAATAATTGGACTTGAACATATTCAAATTGAAATCATTTGTTGAAAGAAAAAAAAAAATCTCCAATTGGCGAGTCTGTGTTGGTACACAAGTTCAAAGATGTCAAATGTCACAATATTTTAACACTTCCATGGGAATGTTCTTTCCAAACTGGCTGCTTCTCATCCTTTTCAACAAAGACTCGTGTTATAGTAATAATTAACTCAAGTATGGTGATTTCCAAACTGATTTCCAAACTGATTTTAAATATAGTAAATGTACTAAAACTTTCCAGGAAATGAGTGAACAACGTGCTTAATGATTATCAAATTAGTTGTGAACTGTGATCAGGAAAATTTATTTCCTGTGAACTGTGATCAGCAAATTTAACATTTCGTGAACCGTGATGAGACCCCCATTACCCCCCTCTATAATTACAGCTTTTTGTCATCATAGGCTGTTCCCGCATATCGGTAAACATGAAGATCATAAACGGCATTTTCTGAAAATTTAAATATGTTAACAGAAGTATTCTTTGTGTGTTGTAGATAAATTACGCGCTTTTGATGGTCCTTTTAATTCGTTTGACAGTTTTGACTTTTTAACTCTCTACACTACACTTCCACACAATAATATCTAACAAAAGTTTTCCTACTTAATTAAATGGTGGTTTGAAAAATCTGATTGGAAATTTATCTGCTGCAATTCATACAAAGTCGTCTTCTGTAATGAAAAAGGTAACTGTACTACATATACTTACTAGAAGTGTGATGACATGATTAAAGCTGTAAATTTCTCCTTGACCCTATCTATGTGCGTTTCGGCAATAAATTTTCTACTTGTTTCTGTATTGTTATGAATCACAGTTTATGGCCAAACACAGTGAAAATCCGTCAAAATTCCATGTCATTGAAAAATTCAACAACACTTACCGTTTACCTTGATATGTTTTCGTTAAAGCATCAGCAATTCTCTAATTATACTGACAAAATTAACTCAAATGATGATACTTTAAATAAATCAAATATAAACTGCAATAGCGTTCCTTTCTTAGATTTAGATATTTCTGTTGGATTTACGCGGGAAACTCTACACAAAAATTTACGACAAAAGGGACTATTTTTTGGTCCCTATTGTTAATTTTCCTTTTTAGGACGTTGGTGTTTCTTTGGCCCAATCGTACGATGTTTATATACTAGCTCGCTATGCCCGTGTCTGAAGTGACTTTTTAGATTTCAATGAACGTAACCTATGTGTAACTCGTCAAAAAAAGTTAAGGATTTCGTTACCACAAGTTACTTTAATCCATGTTCACCGATTTAACTTCAATTCTCATACTTGATTTATAACATACTAAAACGTATACGTATATCCAAATTACTAAAAGTCTTAAATAAACATTTAAAAATGCATGGACTCGATAATATGTATTAGCATTTCGTCTGTATTTTTGTCTAGACATAATCTAATTAACCATCGAGATAACATCCGAAGAACGCCGAAGGTCATATAACCCGATATAAACATAAATATAAACATAAATAGATAGCGACCACGTGCAATTGGATTTTTCTAGGTCTGTTTGATTTCATATTGTAGGTTAAAAGTATGTTTATCATCGTTTTTACCAGAATAAGAATGATTTTTTTGTAGATCGAATCAGTCAACCCAATGGTTCAGTCTTATTTCACTTTCAATGTTGACATTATTTCCTTTAATAACTGAATACATGCGTAACCTATCTAAAACTAAGGGGTTAAATTGAAGGTCACATGAATACGGATTCAATGAGGTCGAATTATCCACTTGCAAGTGAATAACTCATCAGCGATGTTTCTTAGCTCATTTTGACAAAATTGAACCAAATTGCCTGCTAAAAGCGAATCATTATTTCACTATATTATTTTCATTAATGATTGAACAAGAAATTTTTTTTTATATCTCGTAGCTAATGCCCCTTTAAGGTGTGACTGAAAATTTTCCCTGTCTATGAAGAAATAACATAAAAAATGTGGTGCACACTGCATATTCCGTGTAGCGGGTTATTTAAAAGTGTGCACCACATTTTTGAGGTTATTTCGAATAGAAAGAAAAAAATATTACAGTCCTTCCTTATAATTGAATTCTAAATTCAATTTCAAAGGAGTAAATCATGGAAACATGTTGATGACGTCACGGTCACATGACACAATTATGTCTATGAGCTGTTGGACAAAAACCTTTCAGCCAATCAGAAGACGTGTTACATCTCAAATTAAATTATATATGACTGTATGTGCATTCCTTGTGTGCCAAAATGTTGAATCGCTGACCAAACTCAGAATTTGTTTCCAGTTTTTTTCTTGGACAATTTTTCAGTTCTTACTTTGAGGGTGGTACCGTAAAGGGGGGTAGTGAACACGGAAACACGCGAAATAAAAATCACGAAAACGTTGCACGGAAAATAAAAATCGGGAAAAACGAAGCACGAGAAATTAAATCGTAAATATTAAGGAAAAAAGTACTAGACGTTTTCTTAGCTGTTCTTGGAAATCATGCAGTAATTATCAATGGACATGAAGACCTTGCGGTCACCTTTTAGCGTCCGCTAGTTGCATGTGATTTGAAAACAAATATTCATAGTAATTTGTTGAACTTTATTACATACCATACATAAAAAATAGAATTGCAAAGGTAGAATGGTAACCGAATTTACATCAAGCTTTATTAGATTACACATTCAAGTTTCAGAAGGTATTATAACACACTGACTTTGAATAAGTCCCGGTTTACTTTTAATCAAATGCGGGACAAGCACGAGAAATTAAGAGTACCGAAACGAAACACGGAATTTAAAATAAATAAGGGGAAACACGAAGCACGCACATCGAACCAAACACGAGAAAACGAGAAATGAAACGTCAAAAAACGAAAACACGTGAAATAAAAAGGCCGAAAACGTTGCACGAAAATAACCCTTTATCACCCTCTACTTTGAATATGTGTCTCCTTCCTTTGGAGAAAATAACTGAACCAATAATTTTTTCAAGTTATTATAATCTTGCATTTGGCATATTTTTTTACTCCAGAAAACGTAAAATGTCTGAGCCTTATTTTTCAAATTAAAATTGATAAGCAATTTCAAAGTATTGCATGGCAACCGATTTCATAACGCGGAAACAGGTTAAAAAGAACAATAATCTGTTACATCAACGCTGACGTGAAACAAACATGGTTTTCTTCAAACCGAAACATTTCTAATTATAAATTTACAAAATAAACCAAACGTAAAAAAAAAATCCCAAGAAACAACCGTTATAGATTAGTAGTCTCAGGTGGAACCAAATTAGGGACCTACCATTTGATTTTTATTAGGGGGCTAAGATGAAATTTGAAAAAAATAGGCAGGGCAGGAGTTTTGAGTAAAAAAAATGGCAGGATGAGACACTTGCAAAAAAAAAAGGCAGGATGAAAATGTAGGTAAAAAAGTCAGGATAAACTTTAAAAAAAAAGAAGGCAGGACCGAATAGAGTGAAAAAAAAGGCAGGACAGACAAAATTTTTCATCCTAGCCCCCCCCGCCACATAAAAATCAACTGGTAGCTCCCTTAGAAAGGTTGATTTGGTAATACATAGAGGATAATATGTTGGTACATTTTTGCTCACTTTATAAATTGAGACTACTTATAGTGGTCTCTATAACCATAGACATATAATACATGTATTATATGTCTCTGCTTAGCTTGAACTTAATATAGTAGTCTCAGTCTAAGTGATTGAAGGAAAATAATCAGTATTGCTTACATCTACATCATTAAGTCTTATCTTCTTATGTATAAAAGATAAAATCAGGCATACAATTAACAGAAACATATGATAAATTATTTATTTTGAAATTTCCCGCAATTAAATATTTTAACATCCAATCAAAATACCTTATTTCTTCACTGCAAGATATGAGTAATGACCGGAAGGAAGTCAAATAATTTTCCGACCCAGACTGTGGACAAAATTGTTATGATTTCTATAATGGCAGGAGCGTATTAGCTTGTTAAAAGCAATATCCTTTCCAGCACATTTTTTACTAGACATAGAGGGGGGAAATGCAACATTTGTCATACCACTGTAATGCATGAAGAGCAAAAAATCAGCGATACAAGGAAGTCATCGAACCAAAAGGCAATTTGTAGTTTTGGTCAGTATCAAATAACATTCATTGCATTTACACAATAAATATACGTCTATGAAAGAATTCTCCAGAATGATGAGACTGGTTGTCAAGTGATTAACCCTTTAAAATATTGTCTGTTGCCTTTCCTGTTCACCCGTTATCACTATCGGACCTTGCTGTTGTTTACAATCATGAATGTTGGGACCATGAAGATGATGGTATCGGGTCCGTTTGCCCTGATTACATGTTCCCCCTGGATCTGTTTTGCCCATGGAGTCTGTTCGCCCTACTTTAAAAAAAAAAAAAATAATGGTATTAAGGTTTAATGCCTAGTACATTGTAATTATTTGTATATCAAGGAGACAGATTTATAAAAGTTTTTCCAAACTTGTTTCCAAATCCCATATCTGAGTATCATTTAAAATTGAACTACTTCATTATTATAATTTTTCATTAATAAATACTGTTTAAACTAAACTAAGGTCTAATTTTCCCGTTTGAATGGTTTTACACTAGTAATTTTTGGGGCCCTTTATAGCTTGCTGTTCGGTGTGAGCCAAGGCTCCGTGTTGAAGACCGTACTTTGACCTATAATGGTTTACTTTTATAAATTTTGACTTGGATGGAGAGTTGTCTCATTGGCACTCCTACCACATTTTCTTATATCTATATTTATATGATCAATATTAGATAAAAAATATAAATTCTCGAAATTATGAAAAAACTTGGAAATATTTAAAAATTAATGGCTTGTTTTGGAGCATTAATGGGCTTCATTCTTACATTTGTTTTATTTAGAATTAATTTTAACGTCTGATGATTGTAATTTAGAATGCTGATTAGGTATAATTATGATGTCTTTGAGATCACTTGTTTTTGTACTAATTGTCTTATGTGGATTAATAATGAAAGTATCATTTTTTAAAAAATAAACTAGTCAGCTTGGAATGAGTAAAAACAACGATGTACGAAGTGTAAGACATGAAAGGGATTGATTTGAAATTGTTAAAATTTATCAATAAATATAAATAAATGCAGATAACATGGTCTTCAGGTGTTTTATATTAAGTACTTTGTATTCCTGGTACTCAATAGTGCAAATAAAAGGAAAATTTTTTTTTGGTGGCAACAATACAGCATAAATATTCGACGAAACATACTTTAATATACTCTTTTCAAATAATACATAATAAGCATTATACAACAAGACAACAAAATAAAATAAAAATCAGAGCGAACGAACCCAGAGTGAACAGGTATAAGGGCGAACGGACCTAGGGCAAACATGAATAAGGCGAACAGGTACACATGTACTAGGGCAAAAGGACCTGGATTCGTAGATGATGTACCAAAAACATTTTACAATGCAAAACAATCATTATATAGGATTTCAGAAAAACATTTTTTTTAGGTCGGATCTCCTGTACTTGGCGATCACTACCATACTGGAATAAAAATGTTGTTCCATTATTGTACCAGTATTGTGGTTTTAAAAAAATTATGACATGACTTAGCTTTATTCCATCAACTTTTGGTTAATGTTACTTTCTTAGAAATTGAATGGCATTAATCCTCATGACCTTATATGATATACATTTGTATCACTGATATAATTTCAAAGGAATCAAATCTGATAGTTTAGGTACAAATAATGGTATCCCCAAGAGTTGGGATCCAAAAGTTGTTGTTTTTAATAGTTATTGCACTTTACAATATAAGTATTTCATCTTTTGCACTGTAAATTTATATTCCAATTAGGATTTATCTCCAACAGGTTATTATATTTCAATTTAGTGTAGTAGTCCCAACCTGTTTATAAATATTTCTTTCAGACAAATATTTATTTATTAAGAAAGGTTCTACGTATACCTTTATGCTGTTTAATATTTACATACATGTATTCTTGCAGACATTCGATTGTCTCAATAACATGCATGCAAATTTGAATAAAAATATTGTTGTCGGGGCCATATAGTTTTACCCTTGTCCGTCATTCTGCCATTCCGTCATTCAGCAACAAACCATAATACGGAGTTTTTTTCTAAACGCCTTAGATATTGGGCTGATTTTTGGTATGCGAGTTAACCATGATGACTTACAGATCAAGTGTAAGTTTCGTTCCGCTGCGCTAATTTTTGCCAAAATTACGGGCTTTGGACTTTGAAAATCACAGTTATACAGACTTTTTTCCTAAACGCCTTCAGATATTGGGCTGATTTTTAGTATTGAGTTAACCATGATAAGTTACAGATCAAGTTTAAGTTTTGTTCAGCTCAGCTAATTTTTGTCGAAATTACGGGCTTTGGACTTTGATTAATTGTTGGAAATTACAGTTATACAGACTTTTTTTCTAAACGCCTTCAGATATTGGGCTGATTTTTGGTATGTGAGTTAACCATGATGAGTTACAGATCAAGTTTAAGTTTTGTTCCGCTCCGCTAATTTTTGTCGAAATTAAGGGTTTTAGACTTTGAAAATTGTTGAAAATCACAGTTATACAGACTTTTTTTCTATACGTCTTCAGATTTTGCGCTGTTTTTTGATGTGAGACTACCATGATGAGTTACAGATCAAATTAATGTTTCGTTCCGCTATGCTGATTTTCATGTCGTTTCAACACATCTTGTTAGATCTGCAGTACATCCACTTCCTGTTTGCTGATAGTTTGAAATTTAATTACTCATTGATCAATGAAATTTTTCATCAAACTAGTATTGGTCTTGAGAGCTGGATATTCATGCATGTTTGTGTCCACGTGTTGTTGAAATTGCAGATTTTTCAACTTTTTGAGACAGGGGCCATTCGTGTCGTTCCGACACATCTAGTTTTTCATTATTATTTCATGGTAAAATCTAATATAAAAAAATGTACATGTATGTTTTTGCTTTAATCGTAAAAATTTAATTAGATTGAGCAGTGCATAGACATAGTTGTATTTCATTGGATTGGTATCTGGGTGTCGTGATACGCTATACATTTTTTTCCAGAATTGGTAGTAAGATGTGTGATATCATGTGTGATAATGCATATTACACAATGAACACTGAATTATCATGGGCAATTTTAAAGACTAAATGATGGTAAATTTGAACAATTATTGTAAGAATTGAGGACTTAACAAAAAGGGGAAATAGGATGATTTGGATTTGCAGCATTAAAAAAGCTAGGTTTTTTGTTTTGAGAATTTGATGAGCATATGGAATCAGATTTTTATTTCCCTGCTGTAGCGGAGGGGGCATAAAGGTTTACTCTTGTCCTTCTGTACATTCCTACATCCTGAAATTGGTTTCCATTTTCTAACTTTAGTTTGCCTCAACAAAATGTTATGAAACTTATACACAATGCTTATATTATTACCACATAACACAAATCAAGGTTGAATTTGGGTGGCATCACTTTTACCTTTCTATGGTTATGCCCCTTTATAGATGGAAAAATTGCTGAATTTTTCGTGTCTGTTCTCTTACTTAAGTTTACCTATCAAATGTTATGAAACTTATACAAAATGCTTATAATGCAAAACTCAGATCAAATTCGAATTTGGGTGGTGTCACTTTTACAGCTTTGAGTTATTACCCTTAATAACGCTATATGCAAGCTGGGGCATCATCTGTGTCCCATGGACACATTCTCCATTTATTTTTATTTAGTATAAATTAAGAAATGGACTAAAATGGTTATTTGTTTGGATTTGGCGTCTAAGACTGAGTGCCAATGTTTTCTTAGTTCGATAGATACAATGTAGATCTTGGCCTTAAAGAAACTGATGGAGCCAATGTTACTACCACAATTCAAACTACAATCAGCATACAACTTGAAACTTATAAAAGTTTCACCAAATTACAAAACATTAATTGTCCTCAATTAACCTGTTGAAAAAGGTGTGCTGTTTATACATAAATATGGACTATAAGACTTTTTTATTGTAATAAAAATGATTTTTTGAATGCAACATATTAAAATTGAAATGATTTTGATGACACAACCATGCAATTCCTTAGGAAATGACTGTGCTTGAGTCTGAGCCAATAAATAAATGCTGGAAATTTTGATATGATTAAATTTATGAATGATATCTGATTTACAATACCACGTTTGTCAAGGTAAGAAATATTTTTATGCCCCCGCCGTAGATGTGGGGGCATTAGGTTTTTTAATTTTTATACAACCTCAAAAAAATTTTGCGGTCGTATATTGGTATGACGTTGGCGTCGTCGTCGTCTGGCGTCATCGTCCAAAGACTCATTGGTTTTCGCACTCTAACTTTAGTTTAAGTGAATGGATCTCTATGAAATTTAACCATACGGTTCAATACCACAAAAGGAAGGTTGGGATTGATTTTGGGGGTTATGGTACCAACAGTTAAGGAATTAGGGGCCAAAAAGGGGCCAAAAATAAGCATTTTTGTAACTTCAAGACATAACTTGTGTGTTAGTGTATGGATCTCTCTGACATTGTACCACAAGGTTCCGTATCACAAAGGGAATGCTGGAATAGATTTTGGGGGTAATTACCTCCAAATTTTAGGAATTAGGGGGCAAAAAAGGGGCAAAAAACAAGCATTTTTCTAGTTTCATGACAATAACTTGTGTGTAAGTGTATGGATCTTTCTGAAATTGTACTACAAGGTTCCATATCACAAAGGGAAAGCTGGGTTTGAGTTTGGGGTAACTGCCCTAAACGTTTAGGAAATTGGGGCCAAAAAACAAGCATTTTTCTAGTTTCCAGACAATAACTTGTGTTCAAGTGTACGGATCTCTCTGAAATTGTAGTGCAAGGTACCATACCACAAAGGGAAGGCTGGGATTGAGAATGGAGGTGATGAATCATAAGGGGGTTCAAAAAATTTGAGGGGGGATTTTTTTTTCTTTAAAATTTTTCATTTTAAATTGGTTATTTCTGATATACAATGTATATATAAAAGCAAGTAATAATATGGTTTGAATAGGTAAATTCAAAAATTTTAAGTTCTTAGACATATTCATTCTGTGTCAGAAACCTATGCTGTGTCAAATATTTAATCACAATCCAAGTTCAGTGCTGTATCAAGCTTGAATGTTGTGTCCGTACTTGCCCCAACTGTTCAGGGTTTGACCTCTGCGGTCGTATCAAGCTGCACCCAGCGGAGCATTTTAGTTTTTATTGTAATTATGCATTCACCACCAGAAGACAACGAAAATTGAGGGTTGGCATTTTGAGGCATAAAAAAGTGTGGTCTGCAGGGAAAGCAGAAACACAAGTTGAAGTATTTTTATGCCCCGCTGTAGTCAGGGTAGGATTAGGCCATATTTTCTTTAAATCATGAATTTTTGACCACTTGTTAAGTTCGAATTTTTATACGACCGCAAAAATTTTGGGGCCGTATATTGGTATGACGTCATCGTCAGCTTCGTCCGAAGACATTTGTTTTCTGGACAATAACTTTAGTAAATGTAAATAGAAATCTATGAAATTTAAACACAAGGTTTATAACCACAAAAGGAAGGTTTGGATTGATTTTGGGGGTTATGGTCCTAACAGTTTAGGAATTAGGGGTCAAAAAGGGGACCAAATAAGCATTTTTCTAGTTTCCAGACAATAACTTGTGGAACTTGTATGGATCTTTCTGAAATTATACCACAAGTTTCCATACCCGTAGGGATGGTTAGGATTGACTTTGGTGGGTTATGGCTCAAACCATTTAGGAATTAGGGGCAAAAGAGGGGGAAAAACAAGGGTGTCCTGGTTAATGGACAATTTAAAAAAGTACAATATTATGTTTGGATTACCTCCCTACACTGCTTTTAAATTATGTATAAAGAAAAGTTGTATTGTCTTGAGGTGATTAGCTGTCAATATATTTATAGAATTTACTCTTATTTAAATGCTGATTAAGGAATATTAATTTTAGCCATGATTATGTATGTCATTTTCTGTTTTAAGACTTTTATGATGTATTTAAATGGGTAATTATGGTTGCAAATTCCATTGGAAATTTGAATTGAGATTATGACCATATCTTGAGGGAAAGAATTTTTTTGTTGGAAAAAGGGGGGAGGTGAAAAAAATTGGGGGCATTTTTCTCATTTCGGATTTCAGAAATTAAAAAGGAAATTTCTTCAAATATATTTTTTTTTGGAGGGGTCAATTTGCAACAGCATAGTGTATTGCACAAAAGCAAAAAATTGAATTAAATTCAAATCAAATCATATAACCAATTCTAAGTTCTTTGACTACAGTTATTGTGTGTCAGAAACCTATTATGTGTCAAATATTTAATTACAATCCAAATGTAGACCTGTATCAAGTGCGAATATTGTGTCAATTTTTGCCCAAACTGTTCAGGGTTGGACCTCTGCGGTCGTATCCAGCTGCGCTCGGTGAAGCAATTTATTAATCAAATGCCAGAAATGTTTGTAAGTGAAAATGAGTATTTAATGAATCTGACCATCATTCAGTAACCACAGATAACATGTAAGAGATAAGCCTTGGAAAGCTTTTGTGATGATACATTCTTGAGGATTGACCTGTGTTCTGTCACTTTTATTATTTATTTTTTGAAGTTACCTTTCATGTGCTAAGAAAAACAAATAGAGTTGTATGTGTTATGTAAACAAAAGTTTCAGACTTGAGAGGAAAAGTAAACCAATTATCACACAAGAGGTATATAGATGTATGATGCATAAGATATGACTGGTTTTTAATGTTGTCAATTAATGTTGTCAATTTCATCAATGGGAAAAGTCAAAAGTTGCTAGTGGAGTGAAAAACTGTGTACTTTCTGTCATAGATTAAGATAGTATTTGCTTTCTGTTTAACTGTAAGTTAGTATTTAATTACTCTTGTCTTGTGTAAATAAGTCAACATTGTATATTATATTCATAAATGTTTAAAAATCTTAAACACTTATTTGAATAGCATAAACCTGCAATAGTCAATATTTTTGTTTGAGTATGTATAGGTTTACATGTAAATTGTTATAATGAAAATATTTAATTTAAATCATTACCATTTATATGTATTTACATGTAATCCATAGTCATCAATATTTGAAAAGGGAGGGGGGAGCAGAAGGCTTTTGCACTTAATTGAATTAAGAGACAGATTTCTCTAGATACTCAATCCTCATTTTATTTGTTTTAAGTGTGTTTTTGTTCTAACTCTGGCAACTTTCTATTTGTCTGCTGCCCAGTGTAGGGTTCCATATCATTTTTTGTATCACAAAACTCTTATACATTTGTAGTTTAGTACATATTTTTTCTATTTAAAAAAATGTGTTATGAATATTGCAGTAAATGTGTTAAGCTTTGCTGTCTTAACAAGCTAGAATAGCATCTTTATTTGAACTTTGAACTTGCTACTGCCATTACAGATCAATTTTGCTGTCACTGTCAGCAATGGTCAGTGCAGTGTGGAATTTTATTCCTTGTGGAAATAGGAAAATAATTGAAATGAAATAAATGTATAATACATGAGCATGTACATGTACATGTATATAAAGTAATGTGTTGCTAAACTGTTGATAAACTAGTGGTTCCCAAAGCTTTGAGAACTCAACTGGACATTTGGTCCAGTAAACCATTCTTCTTAACTGGACCGGATTCTTTTTTACAGGACATTTACACATATGATTTGGACAAAATTAAAAATTTTACTGGTCAATTGGTCCAGTAATGCATATCACTTAACTGGACCAAACCAATTTTTACTGGACTTTGCCCAATGTCCGGCAACCTTGGGAACGACTGAATAAACAAAGAAATTATTTAGAAACTAAGGTTCTAACTCCCTCAGGCAAAGTTGACCATACATGTAGATGAATTTGGCTGTTCTTTTTTACATGTAGGTCACTTTTGTTCATACACATGTATGCCTATAGCTTTCCTGATGAATGTAAATCCAGAGAAGCGATTAAGACACACAAACTTTATCAATTGTTATTTTCATCATCTATGATTTTTTCCATTGTATTTGCCATACTAGCGTCAAAAAGGATCAAGAAGCTACAAAAATTGAAACAGTATGAAATAATATTTGGATTGAAATCTTTATTTTGACAAACACTGAAACAGAAAGAAAGGAAAAAATTGAAAATATGTAATATATGATATATAAATTATATACTAAATAGAAGAATTTTTAGTACTCTTATAAATATGTTGGTTATGTTTTGCTTCTGTCTTCCAGTATCCATTGTGTACCTCCTTCCATGGTGCACACTCTTTGAAAAATTTGACTATACAAGTCTTGAAATAAAACGTCACACAAAAATTAGTATTTATAGGAAAAGATATAGCTATATAGATATGCATGTACAGTCAAAATCAAAAAATATTTTAATTAATTTCAATATCTTTTGTTTGTACATACTATATCTATATATATATGTATATATGACTGTTTTGGTAATACAAAAGTTACATTTTAAATTTTCGATCAGATAATAGGTCTGTGATTCATCCATTTCCTGTTGACAACTTATATATTTTGATTTTAACCTGGTCAGATGTACATGATGTATCTAAATTGATTTAAATCGTGTGATAATAGCCAGACTTATAAGTAAGGCATGATTGTTTTGTTTGCTCATGGAATGTTTAATCTGTTAAAAAATTGTTATTTGAATGAAATAATGAATGGATCAGACCACATCAATTCATGTCATTTATGGAAACGTTCTTGTGGTTTGATTAATGGTATTAAAACTTGAGGGAGTTCTTTCTTTATGTTAGCTTATTGAATTCATAACACTGTAAAACAAAAATCTACATACATTTGCCCCCCAAAATAGGACCTAGGTTGCACCAAATGGAAAAAAGGCCCTATCACAAAATGCACTAATTTTTTTATGGTTGTAATTGGACAAGTAAAACTAATGTCTTAATATGCTTTCTTCAAGCAATGGAGGTCGTGTATTCCATTTCAACCAAGGTCAAGTTAAATATTTTTTAAATGGTACTGTACATTGTATGTGATGCCGTTTCACCAATGTTGTCATAATAATAGAATAATATACGCTTGGTCTCATTATACGACCGCAAACAAATTTTGCGGTCGTATATTGCTATCACGTCGTCCGAAGACATTTGGTTTCTGGACAATAACTTAAGTTTAAGTGTATGGATCGCTATGAAATTTAATCAAAAGGTTCAATACCACAAATCATGTCAAATGGAAGGTTGGGATTGTTTTTGGGGGTGATGGTCCCAGCCGTTAAGAATAAGGGCCAAAAAGGGGCCCAAAACAAGCATTTTTCTAGTTTCAGGACAATAACTTGTGTATAAGTATTTTGATTGCTCTGAAATTGTACCACAAGGTTCAATACCACAAGTAGAAGGTTGTGATTCATTTTGAGAGTAATTGCCAAAACCTGTTCAAAAATTAGGGGCTAAAAAGGGTCAAAAACAAGCATTTTTCTAGTTTTCAGACAATAACTTGTGTTTAAGTGTATGGATGTCTCTTAAATTGAACCACATTTTAAAAAAAGAAAATTTCTTCAAATATTTTTTTTTTTGGAGGGGGAGGGGGGATGTTTAAAAAAAGAATTTTTTTGAAAGGGGAGGGCAATTTTTTTTTCCTTAAGATTTAAGAAATTCAAAAGAAAATTTCTTCAAATCAAATATTATTCTTTTTGGAGGGGGGTAAAAAATAGGGGTACAATTTATTTTGCTAATTATTTGTATAGAGTCTGAAAACAGATTTGCTAAGCATTGCGCAACAGCTTAGTGTATTGCACAACAGGAGGAAATCTTCAATTGAATATAAATACAAACTGTATAACCAATTTCAAGTTCTTTGACTACTGTGTCAGAAACCTCTAATGTGTCAAATATTTAATTACAATCCAAATTCAGACCTGTATCAAGCTTGAATATTGTGTCCATTTTTGCCCCAACTGTTCAGGGTTGGACCTCTGCGGTTGTATCCAGCTGCGCTCGGCGAAGCAGTTAATTTTTTTCCTGCAAAGATGTAGGGGCATTAAGGCCTGGTTTTGGCCCAAGAAAAACTTTTTGAGAACTATTTCAAATTTGCACATAATATTTGGAAATGCATAAATTCAAGAAATATAAATGAATTATATTAGATTTTTGACATATTCTAACTAAATATGAAGTTGTTTCTTGGGTGTGCACATACTTTTCCAATCTCATATATACCTAGAGGTTGACATGAAACAAGGAAAATCATGAAATTATTCAAAATATTCACATTTTGTCATAGTTTGTTGCCATGGTAAGTCGTTAAATGTGAAATTTGTTTTTATTATCTGAACACCTTGAATCTTAGTGTAGTTTGGACAAATTTAGGATATGTATGGTAACTTTTCAATTTGCACTAATATTTGAGGCAAATATGGGCCTTATTGCCGTTACTCCATTCTGTTTTGTTAGGTTCATTTAATTTTATGCTCTGAGTCTGATAACGTCATTCTAGTACAATATACAGTTTTAATGTATTTATATCACACTATTGGCCTTGAACTTGCTCTCGATAACTGTGAGTACTCAAGAGTACTTTGTGTCTTGAGGCATTTTGTAAGTTGTTTTTGTGCTTGGTGTTGATCAAATGAGTCAAGCCTTTTTCAACTGACTTTTACAGTATGTTGTGCTGTTACACCACTGTCCCTGGATATAGAGGGTTTGAGTGATCGCAAACATGTTTAACCTTGTCACATTTTATATTGTCCTATGTCAGGACTCAGGAGCCAGAAATTCTTTGCATGTTGTTGGTCATTGTCTGTCATTTTTGTATTCAGTTTGAATTGTTTTACATTTTGTCAGAGGTTTTTATAGCTTTAATACTTTACAGTATGGGATTTGCTCATTGTTGAAGACCATATGATGGCCTATAGTTGCTGAAATCTACATCATTTGATCTCTGGTGGATAGATGTCTTTTTGACAAACATATCACACCTTCTTATTTTTAGTCCCCTACCGACAAAGTCGAATGGAACTTTAGGTTTGCACTCTGTCCTTCTGTCTGTCTGTCTGTCCATCCGTCAGTTTGGCAAATCAGTTTTCCACTTTTTTTCTTCATGCTTGAAGATATTGATTTGATATTTGGTATATAGTTTTATTGTCTCGCCTTGACAGAGTCAAAAAGCAAGACATAGGTATGCTGTTTCCGGCAGCAGTGGCGGCGTCAACAATGTATTAGTTTGTGATTAGGTCAGTTCAAGTGGAACCATTAGTGGTAGGCCAATATTCATTGGTATTCAGTTGTAAAAGCATTAGCACATCTCATTTCCATGGAGATTATTTGGCCCTGCCCCCTCAGTCATGGTCTATTGACTTTGAAACTTTTGCCTAGTTAACATGTATTAATTTGTGATTAGGTTAGTTTATGGGGAACCACTAGTGGTAGGTCAGTGATATTTGGTATGTAGTTGTATAAGCATTGACATACTAAGTATATCATTTCCATGGAGATTATTTGGCTCTGCCCACTTAGTCATGGTCTATTGATTGCAAATTTTGCTTAGTTTACATGTACAAGTTTGTGATTCGGTCAGTTCAAGTGGAACCATTAGTGGTAGGCCAATGTTAATCAGTATTCAGTTGTATAAGCATTAGCACATCTCATTTCCATATAGAATATTTGGCCCCACCCCCTCAGTCATGGTCTGTTGACTTTAAAACTTTTGCTTAGTTTTCATGTATTAGTTTGTGATTAGATCAGTTTAAGATGAACTACTAATGTTAAGTCAATGATATTTGGTATGCAAATTTATTGGCATTTGCAAGTATTGTTTCCATGGAGATTATACAACCCCATCCCCTCATCATGGTTCATTGACTTTGAAACTTTTACATAGTTTACAAGTTAATGTTTGTGTTTAGGTTTGTTTTAAGGGAACGACTTAATAAGTCAATGGTATTTGGTATGCGGTTGTATTAGCATTTGCACATCTCATTTCCATGGAGATTGTTTAGCCATGTACCTTCAGTCATGGTGCATTGACTTTGAATATTTGCATAATTTACATGTAGATGTTAAAGTATTGCCATTTTAATTTCTACATTTGCATTATCAAAATTACAAAAAGGCGAGATAACAGTTTATCATGACAAGTTACAGATCAAGTTCAAATTTTGTTCTGGTCTGATGATTTTGTCCAGAGTTATATGGTCCTTGGACTAAGAAAATTAACTCAGATAATCAGTTTTTCTCACTTTTTATTCCCCTGCAGTTGTGGAGGGGGCATTAAGTTTTACCCTTGTTCATACACATTCCCCATTTATATTAACTATATCCTGCTTGAAATCCTAGGTCCACCTCCCGGTGTTGAGCAGTAGTAACAGATTATACCTGGCGAACGGAAGAGGTACTCCTTCATCATTCTTAATTTTTTTCCTCCCACTTGAAGAGATTGACCTAATATTTGTTATATAGTTTACACCATGACAAGTTATAGATCAAGTTAGCATTTTGTTCCAGTACAAAGAATTCTTAACAGGTAGGGGACTATGTATTGCCATGCAGTACTCTCAGAAAACTTGTTATAAATAATATTAGTTCATCCCGAATATGGTAGAAAAAATTCTTTCTTGAGGATTATAAACATTCATAATAAAGTATTTGAAAAGTGCAATACCTGTGGAATGATGTCCTGAATGAAAGACTTGATTTAGATGTATGGTTACATTGTCTGAAAATACTGTTGCTAGTTACTGATCATTTTTACAATGTAAGTACAGAGTAAGAAAAAGACTAATATCCTCAAACATGCTGGGAACCTGCAATTATAAGGTCATATACTCTTAAAAGATATTGTCTTAATCAGTGATAACAATGACTTTGCCCTGTCGTTTCTAAAAAAAATTTATATGTTTGAAAAATGAGATGTGAAGATATAAGTTGTGAAGGATTACCTAAATCTGGGTCATTTATGACAGCAAGTCAAGTTTTATAACAATAAGAAAAATGTACATACTTCCTTAAACCTCCATATCCTTCTTACATTGTAAAATATGTACATACTTTGTGTGTTGTATTAAATACTGGTAAGTTATACATTTATTTTCTCATTTTGTATTCTATGAAATTGATTGTGGTAAATTTGTATATTTGGAGAGAGGAATAATAGTAATCATGGTAATTCAAAAGAAATTTGAATACAGGTATTGTAGTTTAAATTTACAGCTGTTTATTTTAAATGTAAGTTTAGCACATATTTGCAAAATGTATACCGGTAGTCTTTTTAAAAAAGATGAAACAGGATTTTATCATTCAACATTTCTGTCAATTGTATGCATGACCTATCAGTGTACAAATTGATCAATCCAGATTTATAGTTTTTCTTGAGGAGGGTACAGATTGAAATTATAAGATGGCCGAAACTACTTCCTATTGATTGATTGATTGTTGGTTGTCTAATGTCCACTGTCAAATATTGCATGCATGATCAAGATGAGAACAAATAAACAATAAATACAATAGGCAATTCCTGTAATAGAGGCTTTTCGGGATGAAGGTTTGGGAAATTTGGAATGCCTCTGGAAAAGGAGGGTATATTGGATAGGGACAGAAATTTTGCCTTCCAACAGGCTATAAATGTACCTATGGACCCACTTCCTTTTAAACATCAAATGACAGATTGAATCCATTTAGTTTAGGTGTATGTAATGTATGAAGAGGCTTGCTTAAATTCCAGTGTAGTGACATTTTAGGTAAATTAACACAATCAATTAGCAACTTGTCCCTGTGGTGGTCTTTATCTTACTTTTTTTGTCATTTGTCCTTTTAAAAAAGATCAGTGGTTTTCAAACTTTTTTTTTAAAGAGGAAAAAAGACAGAAGACACCACAGGTACAACTTAAAAGATTATTTTTTTTAGAAATTTGATTTTTCATCCTTTATATACCTTTAATTTATTATCTAAATTTTAACTCCAGGAGACTAGTTCTGCGATATTTGTTTTAGAGGTAAAATTTTAAATAATGTTTCATTATTTTTGTCTTACCTGATATTGAACTACTTTAACGTTAAAAAAAATTGATAAGCACGACTTTTTGCAGTTCATGTTTTCATAAAAAAATAATAGCGATATTTAACTCAATGAAATACCTTTTGTAACATAATAGTAAATACCTTTTGTAACATAATACAGTGTACATACATGTACATGTAGAAAGAAGTACCTGTACGCCCAGATTTGACATGATAAACAATACACATACATACCAAAATGTCATAAGATATCAACATAATCCACTAATAATTTATTTCTCTGTCCAGATATGATACTGACCCTCCTAATCATATTCCTTATCTTAACTACCAGGGGAGATTTTTTAATTGGTAGTTTAGTTTATGACTTATCAATTGGGTTATTGCACTCCAAAATATTTTTACTAAAGATTTAAGTGATGGAGGTGGCTCTCAAAAACAGTTAAATGGCTCTATCATTTGGATTACTGTACACAAAAATAAATTGTCTTTGGATGCAAGTGACTAAGGTACTTCTAGTTTTCAAATCAAAGGTCAGTTATTTGTTTTTACTAAAATTCATAATGATTCCAGATTATCTTAGAAGTAAACGTATTTGTGGTCATTGACACACAGCTGCTCTTTCTGGGTGATGGAAGTTGCAAGTTCAAAGATTAATGCAAGGAGTAAAGAGGGTCTCTTCCTTCTGGGTAGTTTGGTTTAAATAAATGGTGTAATTATTGTTATCACTTGTATAGTGAATATACATGTAGGAGTTTTAATTAGAAAAGGTGTCCGTCCTATTACCTAAGACTAATGTTTAAATTTCATGTTTTTATCATACAATCAGCTGACCCACAAATATTTTTTTGAGTGGATGTTAAGCAACCAGTAATCAATCAATCAATATTTGTTGAGTCTGCATTTAAAAGGTTACTTTAAGAAATATTATGAATATTTTCTAACCAACTAACTCAAACTTTTAGGACAATTGAATTGTATTGTACCAAAATACAGGTCCAGGATATATTGATTTAATTATGGTCCCTCAATCCTTTGACTTTTCTTAGACATCAAAGCAATAGGATCCTAGCTATTTTAGAATTTAGAATTCAGTCTTAATGAAGCTTTTGAGAATGAAAGTTTGATTAATGATGTGAGATTACTGGGAATATCCATGTCCCATCTAGGGATCACCACAGGCTTTTTAAATATAGTGCTCTTCTACCCTTGAATTTTTAACACTACCCTGGGATTTCCAGCATCACTCTTGATTTTCTCAGAATAAACCTTGAGTTTAGAGATAGTATATCACTTTGGAAAGTAATTCCTATAAGTGTAATTTTGAAAGACTATAATTAACATCAAAATACATTGTGAAAATGAAAAGTGACTTGTCTACCATGTAGGTAAGAAAGATTACTGTAGAAAGCCAGTGGCGAGAAGATTTAAAAAATGGTTTTATTACTACAATAATGTTAAATATGTTCCTTATTGAAATTTCTACCCATGACTATTATTAAGTTTAATTTTATTTTTTTGCCATAGAATCTTATACACAATGCTTATTACCACAAAACTCAGATCAAGTTTGGAATTGGGTGGCGTCACTTTTACCGTTCTTGAGTTATGTCCCTTTATAACGTTATATGCAAGTGGGGGCTTCATCTGTGTCCCATGAATACATTCTCCTATTTATTGAAATACATGTACGTACATGTATATGTATTTCTATTTTAAAATAAGTACCGCCACTACTGCAAATTGAGTGCAAAAGGTATAAAATTTTAAATATTTTTCTTTTTCAACTGTACATTTAAAATAAACATTTTAAAGGCTTGTCCTATAAACATTTTTCTGATCTCTGCCATATCATTTATGTGTACATTTAAAACTTGAATTATTAACCTGTTGTATATGATATTACTGATTCTTAAAGGATTTAAAACTGGAAGGAAACAGTTTTTCTTCTTCCTGTCAATTGTGTTTAAAAAACTTAATGAACAACCGGTTACAGAAAATTATTAAAACAAAATCTACCTCATTGGTTTTTAAACATTTTAAAGTCTATTTCCTGCAATAGCTGTCTTGTTTTTCAAATTTTTTAGTTTAATTTTATTTCTAGGTACATTAATTCAAGTCTTTTAATTGGGTAAGCTAAGTGCATTTTTATTAAATACAGCACAACGTTAACCCAAGAAGATGTAAGTACTCTCTGACGACAATTATAAACAACTTATGACTTATTAATATCTAATTTGAAGACTGTCAGGCTATTTAGCCCTTTCAAATATCATTTCCATCATGTGTTTGTTTTTCTCATTGCAGGTTGACTAACTGTAACCATGCCAGGAGAGGTATTATCCTCCCTTGTTTGCTTTAACCCTATTTCCTGCTGCATTATCAATAACCTAAATATATATATGCTCTATATATAAAACAAGGCATTCTGGAATACAAAAAATGGCTGCTTCAAAGAAAGGAAGTGTTAGGATTGTCCGTAGGATGAGTATGGAAACGTACATGGTCCGTGTTTATGCAGGACAGTTGTGCACAGACGAGTACACTTCAATAGAAGCAGAGAAGACCACATGTTCTGCAGATATTGTAGCAGCGGCGTGCCTTAAACTGAGACTAGGGGACCCTAATAATTATGAACTAGCTGAAGTTTTCTCCTCATCCGGTCAATTATGTAAAGAACGTAGACTGGAGCCATCTGAAACACCCGTCAGAATACAACTCATGTGGCCTAGAATAATGAATAGTGCAATTGATAGAACTTCTGGATTAACTGGTTATAGGTTTTACATACGAAAAAAAGATCTGGAAATTCCCGATCGGACGTTGTCATGGAGGGAATGTTCACAAGAATTAAATGCAATAGAAACCTTTTTAACTAGCTTTCTACAACAAGTAACTTGTTACAAGGAATATTCAGATCTGTGCAACCTTCCTGATCTAAATGAGCGGACATTGTTAGACAACGTCAAATCACGATTTCAGAATTCAAATATCTATACATATGTAGGATCTATATTAATAGCAGTGAACCCATTTAAATTTTTCCCAATTTACAATCCCAAATATGTTAAAATGTATCAGAACAAACGATTAGGGGAACTGCCCCCTCATATCTTTGCAATAGCGGACACAGCATTCTATACAATGTTACGGAAACGCAAAAATCAGTGTATAGTAATATCTGGCGAATCTGGATCTGGCAAAACTGAAACAAACAACTTATTATTACATCACTTGACAGCCTTAAGTCAGAAAGGAGCCCATGGCAGTGGAGTTGAACAGACTATTCTTGGTGCAGGGCCTGTTTTAGAGGTTTGTATTTTGAAACCAGTATTATGTAGTATCCTCTTTTATGATAGGACACTTTTTTGATGTAGCAAGATGCAGGCATAACTAACTGCCTTATCATATTGGAATGAATATTATACACAATGTAATAGAATATTTAAAAACTTTTCTAATTATTTTTATGAATAGACACCATTCTAAGTAATAGGGCAGAATTTTATGGGTACCCCTGCACATCATGTTATTAGTTTGCTGTTTAATTAACCCACATTTCTTTTTATTCATACATACACATGTATGTATTTTTGAATTACAACAGTACTAGTTCCTCACTTTATATTGATTTTCATGCATGTAGCTCTTCCACCAGAGAGGATTCACTCACTCCAGAGGACGTTGACCTCTTTATACACCACTTCAAATACTGTCAAAAAACACAAGACATGCCATCTAACTACAAAAATGTACTTTCATTTTAACAATTTCAAAAGTCAAATTGAATTTAGACATCCAATAAAACAGTCATTGACAAAATTTCTGGGAATTAGCGAACTGGACAGTTGCTGCCTACAAACAATGACATTAGATATGACTTCGAGAAGCTGGCACAAATGTTAGAGATTTAAAGATGGGTAGTAGGGTACTAAATGTATTGCACTATGTTTTTGATTATCTTCTTTTGCAAACAGTTTTTAAATATATCCATTCAAAAGTTCTTTGGCTCAATGCATGAAAAATATGTTATTTTGAGGCGAGCCAGAATTGGTCAGATACAAATATTAGTATTAATAAGCAGTATTAGTAGAGAACTGCAGCCAGCCAGCGTATGTTGCAACAGGATTGAATTATTCCTTTCTTGAAGATGAGGGTTACCCTTCAAGTGACTGAATATCTCTTTTATAAGGAGTAAAATTAAATATCAAAGTGATATTTTACATTATTTTAATATTTTTTAACAATCAACATACAAACCAATAAAATTTGGAAATGGTTGATTTGTCTTTTCCTTATTGCCTATAACATGAATAAAGAATCAATTATTGTGCTTTGTGTACATGTATTTGATTATAATTATAATATATCAAAAGGGATGAAAGGAAACGCTTAAGATATTGCACAGTATATCAGACGTCTGACGACATCAAGCATCAACACAAAACTTTGCGGAATAAAACCCCCAGACAAACAAACAAAGACAAACAACACTTCAATACAAATCAGTTTTTACCAATAGAGTTTGTGATACTTTAATTGAAAGGTTATACAATATCCTTTATCTTGTAGTGAGATTGTCTTACATACATGTACATGTATATAGATCAGCTTTTGTTTTAGGAAAATCCCTTGTTTTTATCTTAAAACATTGAACGTCACTTTTGAAGAAAAGTAAATACACATATCCTCATGATTTATTTGCATACATGTTACTCATATGACACATTTTACTTTTACTAAAGTCAGCTAACTGAAAGGAAGTTATCTTTTCCTATCACCAAATCTATTTCCTCTTTCAAAGTTAGGCTAATTATGTTTTAATCTGATTTATACATATGTTTGTAAGGACACCATCAGATTAAAAAAGTCATGCACATAGTAGTAATAATCTGAAATTGGGAATTATTAGTACATGTATGGAGGACTGCTCAAATATATGCATAAGGAAAATTATGAACTGACTTAACTTACTAATTTGAACCATGCATTTTTGTGCATAACTATAATGTTTTCTTTATTTGCAATAACAAATGTAAGGTTTTAGCACAAGGATTGATATTAAGACTAGCCTGTATTTGATTTTTCTTTGCACTCAGTAGAATTAAAGGAGATATGGGGTATAAGTTAGTGAGACAGCAACCCAACCACACACAAAAACATCTAAAAGACATCTAATGCTCAACATACAAATGCATTCTTCCACAATAGAAAGGTGTCTATACCATATGCCAAGCTCTACACAATGCTCTAAATTGCTTCAAAAATGAAAAAAAACAGTTGTTAAGGAAATACATGTAAGGTACATGTATTTATATGTTGATTTTATCAGAATGTTTTGGGAAAAGTCTTTTTAAATGCATGGTGTTTTGGGAAGTTTGTAAAGCATAAATGAGGTCATGTGGGAATCAGAATTATTGAGGTAGATTGAGATGTTTGGGAATTCTGTATAATAATATATTATCTTTGAGAATGGGTTGTTTGACCAAAAAAATTTATGTATTTTCATTAAGAGGTAAATATGCATGTACCAGTAGGCAGGTAGCATAGGTAATCAATTCTTATAAAAGGGAAGTTTTGCAAATTTAAGTTTTGTACCTGAGAAGTTATACGCTTATTTTAGTTTAAAAAATGAATGAAAATATTCCGTGACATATTGTCCATGTACCAGAAATCTTTCGATATGTATTTAATGTATGATAATAAACAAAAAATCACCTGTCTGTGTGGGTGTCTGCCATTCAAATATAAACCCCTAATTCTATATGACTGACCTATGTAAGTTTATTTGGAGCACAGGTTGATCTCTGCTGATCAAATGTTTTAAGGTTACATATATGTAGTTGTCCATCAGAAAGTTTTGAAATCTCTTAATTTTTTTTTAGAATTTTTTTTAAAAATTGCATTTGTCCAATGTAGAAACTTTTTATGTATTTCATGCACAGATTATCAAAGAAATTGTTCTGATTGGTACATGTTTACCAATACATAAAATAATAAAAGCTAACATTGCAGCTTTATACTAGTCAGAGATTGACATGATTTGTGGACTGGTGGCAGCCCTGGTGGAATAATACTGGTGCACTTAATTTCAATAAAACTTAAATTCTTTGGGTCAATTAGCAATTAGTCTTGGAAATTAAATGTCATATTATCTTCTTTCTAGCTAGAAAAAAAGAATTCAAAATGAATAGAAATCGCAGAGACACTGTAAAATAGTAACATGTACAATGATATTAAAATCTAATGGATGTGAAAAAAAAAACAAATTCATAATTTCACACCTGACTTCTTTACATTTACTAACAACATTGTCATAAGTCATAAATAAAAGTTGACATAATCCATGGTTAACTAATGCTGTGTGTTTAATGGTATTCAGGGCATCTGTTTATGAATTTCTTATTGCTAGAATAGTGAAAAATGATGTTCTGTTTACCTGTAGGCCATATAATTAGATGTTGTCAAAACAATAAGGTTATGTTGTAGATTGTACAGGTTACAACTTTTATCTATCTCAAATTCAAATTTTACCTACATGCACATTTACACAGTACAAATGTAGTTTACATGTATACATGCATTGAACAAATGCTGTAAAAAGGTTTAATCTGAAAGTCATGACTCAGCTATATCACAGTGACAAGAAACTCTTGTTTGTTTGTTTGTTTTTTTTATTTCAAATTAAGAAATTGTCCTTTTAAGAAGGTATAAATTTAGTGGTACCCCTAGAGTAGACAATTTAAGAAAAAGGGTTTAGTCTTCTTACTTTTGCAGCTTTTCCCCCTTAATATTCATCATAAATCCTTTGTCCCTTTAGCTTTGACAATTTTATCCCTTTTGCCTCCAGCTTTTAATGAAAAGTTCCTTGTGCAATAGCGGCATGACTATTCCAGAATCTTGCAGGAACCACTTGAATTTAAATGTCTTACTTCTGTTCCTTTTGAACCCACATTGCTGACAGAATAAGTATTATTATATATACAAATGAAAGGTGACTCAAAAAGATGTCTTGCCTACAAAAACCAGCAAAAAAAAACCCCCAAAACCCAATATGTACAAATAAATGATGAGACACATTTTGAATTTAACAGGCTAAAAATGCGCTCACCACCATAGGAAGCCAGCCAAGTAAACCTCAGCCTCCTGTTGAACACTGCTGCTCATGGGGAACAAAATCCGAACCCTAGAAACCACACTAACAGACATGTATACATAATTTGGTATTACAAGTACATGTATTTTAGAATGTATTATCAGTTTGTGTCCATAATTTGTTGTCAGCTTTCATAAATCTCCTGCTTTTATTCAATTGAACAACTTTGAACTAATCTTTTTATTAAACCATGAATCACTTAGGAAAACTCCTTCAAGAGAACTTTCATCATTCAACCTAACTTGTGTCTGTAACATGAATGTGTCCTACAACTGGACATTGCATTATTGTTACTTAGGTCAGAAGTGGTTTTACCAAGGACTATAGGACCTACACAGCTGCTGTATAAAAAATGAAAACAACATGTTATGCATACCTTAAGCCTATAGCTAGCTAACTGAAAGGAATTTTCTTGAAAGTTGTGTTTTTGATAATTATTTACCCAGATGCTGCAATTTTAAGACTGAAGATGTTACTTCAAAGGGTATGTTGATCAGGATGTTATCAAAAATTTCTGGGAGACGACTGTTTATGTATATATAGATTCTAAGTGATCAATACAGACTCGTTTTAGTTTCTAGTTTTTGTTGCATTATAGTATACACATATATTTAATTGTATTTTTTTAAAAATCATTTGTATCTGTCAGTGATTGAAGATTCAAATATAACATAAACATAATAAACCCACACAGTTATATTATTGAATTGAAGAAAAAAATCAACATATTTACATGTAAATTCAAAATGTATTTTATTCGCATTGAATCATTGATGCATACAAGCCTTACATATTGAAAGTCACAAAATTCAGTTAATTTATGTATGATATGTACATGGAAAATCGGATTTGATTTGAATATGATATTTTATAGATTCCCTTGGGGTATTGGATACTATTTGTGGTGTATTGATTTGGGTTAGTGTAATTCTACTAAGTGCTTTATCATAGAGGTCTAGTTTCTTTGAAATGTCAAAGTGGAATTGGTATCAAAATCATATTTTGACCAAAGTTTGAGTTTACTGATTATATAGGTGTTTTTTTTTTTCAAATTCTTTTTCAACTATCATTACTGTACAAAGTTACTTTAAAGAAAAATTGCTGAAAAATCGCTTTTCAGCATGAAAAATCAAAATACAGTTTTACTTATAGCAAATTTTCGATAGATATTTGAAGTTACTGCTTGAAAAAAATGTTTAATCTCAAGTGACCAAAGGAGTTTTATGCTTTTAAAAGATGTTTGTTTGGCATTTAAAAAAATTATAGGTACATTAATGTGGTTTATATTAAAAAAGCAGAACTTTATTATGAAATAAAAGATCATAATGATACATACAATGATGACAGGAATAACCAAAAATATTGACAGTACATGTACATCAGACCACACCAACCACAAACAGGACTTTTCTGAAAAACAGACATACAAACAAAGACAACAACAAACAACATGAACAAAACATGGTTTATATCGCCTGACTGGAGGATTTAATTAGGAATGCATTGTCAATTGTAGTACCTGCATTGCGGGATTTTCTCTCTGCGTTGAAGACCATTGGTGGTCTTGGGCTGTTTTCTACTCTTTGGTCAGGTTGTTGTCTCTTTGACACATTCCTTGTTTCCATTCTCAATTATATTGTATGGATGAAAGAAAGTGTGTAATCTTTGAATGTGAGAAATAGTCATAATTTTAAAGATTTTCTTTTTTTATATCTCTTTCTCTGATTTTTTTTAAAGAAAATGGAATGTCAATGTATTTGCATAAAAAAAGAAGCTTGAACCATAGCTGGCAAGATTTAGGATGTTAGTCCAGTATTGATTGATTCAGTGACATGTGATTTTATTTTTATGTGTATCAGTTTTGACAGTGAAATATGACTACAGGGTACTGAGGCTATTACCTTAAAGATCTGTGTCATGTCATTGTTTATTCTTATCTCAACACAATACATTAAATTCATATTTGTGTATTGGGGGAATTTGCATAAATCAAAACAAACTTTGAAGTTTTCTCACATGGTCATTTCTTGTTAACATCTGTTTGACTTGTGTCTTTTCGAAATTTTGAGAATGACATCTTGGAAATTGAAATATATTAAATCCATGGGGAAAAGTTCTTTCAAGGAAAGAAGGGATTTTGTTTTCGTTAATTTTCAACCCTTTTGAAGGTGTATGGATGAAATTTGGATATATTTGTGTTCATTTTGTGGATGTTTGCTTGTTAGTGTTTGTGTAATTGTGAATATTACAGTGAAGAAGGTGAGATTAGAAACAGAAATTTTAATATTCATTTATGTATACAATATAATATTGTCTTTGTGATAATAATTAATTAGGTGGAAATTTTACTAATGTTTTTCTCTCCAAAAATTATGAATTATTAATTATCTCACAAAACCTGATTAACCCCACCGTATTTCTGCGCCTGTCCCAAGTCAGGAACTTCTGTCCTTTGTTAGTCTTGTATGTTTTTCCCTCACCTGCGACGAAAGCGAGACATAGGGATTGCTTTTCCGGCAAAGCTCCGGCATCAACAATGGTTAAGTTTTCTGCTTAAGTTAGTTTGATAGAAACTACTTGTGATAGATCATTGATATTTAATATAAAGTTGCATTACTATCAGTACATATCAGTTTGATGACTATTTTGAGGCCCTGCCCCCTAGGACATGGTCCAGTGACTTGGAATTTATTAGCAATTTTCAATGTTATGTTTTCTGCTTAAATTAGTTTGATAGGATCTACATTTGTACTTGTGATAGATCAGTGATATTTTGTATGAAGTCGCATTTCTATCAGTACATATCAGTTTGATGACTATTTTGAGGCACTGCCCCCTAGGACATGGTCCAGTGACTTTGAATTAATTAGCAATTTTCAATGTTATGTTTTCTGCTTAAATTAGTTTGATAGGATCTACTTGTGATAGATCAATGATATTTTGTATGAAGTCGCATTACTATCAGTACATATCAGTTTAATGACTATTTTGAGGCACTGCCCCCTAGGACATGGTCCAGTGACTGAATTAATTAGCAATTTTCAATGTTATATTTTCTGCTTAAGTTAGTTTGATAGGATCTACTTGTGATAGATCAATGATATTTTGTATGAAGTCGCATTACTATCAGTACATATCAGTTTGATGACTATTTTGAGGCCCTGCCCCCTAGGACATGGTCCAATGACTTTGAATTAATTAGCAATATTGCTGTCCATCAGATTGTCTTTTTCTGAATTTTATGCTGATAGGCGAGACACATCTCTGTGTCAACAGTTTATTTTAATTTTGGTTCATTTATATGTTTCAGAGTTTAGTGTGACGTCCATTAGCTGAACTAGTATACATTATTTGTTTTAGGGCCAGCTGAAGCCCACCTCCGGGTGCAGGGTTTTCTTGCTGTGTTGAAGACCCATTGGTGGCCTTTGGCTGTTTTCTGCTCTTTGGTTGGGTTGTTGTCTCTTTGACACATTCCCTGTTTCCATTCTCAATTTATTAAGTCACCAAGGTGTTCACAACAGTTGCTTTCCTCCTCAGCAATTTTCTATTTTTACCAAATTAATGAAACAGCAGTACATGAATGATAATGAATATAATGCTGTGTTACACTTGGTATATTCTTTTCTGTTATTGAAGACTGAACAATGGGTTGACATCTCATTGACATAGATTATCCATCATTCACATAGACTGGAAAGCCTGGCCATTTTCTTTTTTGCTATTTTTGTGGGTGACAATTTTTGGAAATTGAGGAAAAATTGCAATTTCGAAATTAATTGGAACTTGAAGTCATGGTTTTGGCAATTTCTTCATTTGAGCCTTAAAGAAATTTGGATAAAAAATTTGTGGTTTATCTATACTCATCAAATTCACTAAAAATCAGTACCAAACTTATAATAAAGAATCTAGAGTACTTGTGTATCAGGTCTGAGGAATAGGTTAATGTATACAGGAGCCTATTGTTCAGTGGTTATCGTTTGTTGGTGGGGTTCTTAGTGTTTCTCGTTTCTCGTTTTTTATATAGACTAGACCGTTGGTTTTCCTGTTAGAATTGTTTTACACTAGTCATTTTGGGGCCCTTTATAGCTTGCTTGTTCGGTGTGAGCCAAGGCTCCATGTTGAAGGCCGTACTTTGACCTATAATTGTTTACTTTTTATACATTGTGACTTGGATGGAGATTTGTCTCATTGGCACTTATACCACATCTTCTTATTTATATATATAACATGGAAAACATGAAATATGGTGGAAAATTGTGAAGTAAAATGTGTTTTTGTCATATCTGTTTGCTACATAACATCAGGTACAAAAGTATACTCTGTGAAGTCATTGTCTAACAAAAAACTAAGCTACAGAAAACCTTACCATGGGATTATGGGAAACAAAGTTACACAAATGAAAAGTAACAATACCAGACAAAAGCTAACATTGTATTTGAATTTATTTCAGGCTTTTGGTAATGCTAAGACAGTACACAATAATAACTCCAGCAGATTTGGCAAGTTTGTACAAGTCAATTACAAAGAAAATGGAATGGTTCATGGGTAGGTATATTTGTACTAAGGATTTTATTTCATAATCAATAATATATGTAGATATGCTTATAATACATCTGACATGATATATCTCAGTGCACCATTTATTATAAACATTCAAAAGTACATGTTGTTCTTCACTGAAAAATGTCATGGAGTTTTAGAGTTACTCTACAGCTCCTGTGAATTTTTACATTTCATCCTGGCAATTTGGGGGTAAACAAATCCTGCAAGCTCAAAATGAATCCAAAATTTTGTATGGTGACTAATAAATTATTCGGATATATATACATGTAATTGAATTTATATGTGTTTTCATGTTCATCTGATATCACTTCCTTTCTATAGTTGAAATACTGTTAAGTTCAGAATTCTTTACATGTATTTATTATAGCAATTGTTGAGCAATGTATAAGAATGCTAGATTGATTTTTGCAATTTCAGAAAATTCTGTATACAAATAATGCTATCAGAATTTCAAATGCAATTTTTCATGTTTGCGAAAAACTCTACCGTTGCGTTATTCGCAATAAAATCGTAACAAATTAAAACATTTCTGAATTTAAAATAATTATTTTACAAAATTGATGGTCTTTGAAATGAAAATGGCAGTATGTATCAGATGTGTTCTTACTACATGCAGTTTGTGAAAGAGATAGTCAGATATCAGACGGTTGGGGTGGGGGGTGTTTGGAAGATAAATGTAATTATCAAAAAAATGATGTCTGTCATTTGGTTAGATATATAATAGAGAGTTGTATAGACCAGTTTATCTGTCCTCCCTCTGTCTTCATCATTCTGCTCATCTCTAAATAAAATTGCATATCACGGCTTTGTGATGCCAAATACGTTGACCCGGCCTTAAGAACTTTGACCCAGACATATCACCGATGTTATAATATATGAACCGATGTTGATAAGTTTGACCAGAACTTATCACGTCATCTTCTGGTTTGCTGGTGAAACAAAGAATACACTTGTCTCTATCATGCAAAACACGCAAATACAACCTAATAAATCAATTATCTGTTTGTATGCATATTCATATTGTAAAATATCAGCTGCTCAACACAATATGAAGCCTTTTTGATCTCGGTCGCTGCACTCACTCGACTAAAAGCTTCATATTGTGAGTCGCAGCTTATATTTTACGATATCAATATGCAGACAACCTGATAATCGGTACATATCAGTAACACGGTTTAACCTTATATCAGACAGGTTAATTATGCTAAACTAAGCAGCTAAAAAAAATTTGGAACATGGAAGGTTAGACAACTTGATTGTACAAAGTTAAGAAAAAGAAGGATAGATTAGCTCATTGTCTATTTATACGTTTTAAGGTGATTTTTGTTGCATTTATACTTTTTGTAAGTTGATTTTTCTTTAAGGAAGAGTTTACCTTTACGAGGATGTTGTAAGACATAACATCCTTATTATGGATAATCTCATTGTGTAAACATTTAAATTTGCATGTTAAAATTACATTGATGTAAACTGTGTAAACCTTTAATTTGTATGTAAGAAATGCATTGTAGTAAACTATCTGCGTATAATGTATCAATGACTAAAAAAAGGTCAGATTGACAATAAAATATACAAAATAATGAAGTTATGTATGACAGGGAAAAAAATTGCAGTAATGTCACTTTGTATCCTTATCTCAATTGTTAAAGGTCATCGGTTCAGGAAAATGAATTCCATTGTTTTTTTTTAAAGTTTGAAATACAGAAATCATCAGTATAAACTATAAAATAAATCACTTTGTAAATGAATTGAAAATTATAAAAACCCTACTACATGTCAATTAATTTCTTTGTATCAGATAATTTATTTGATTTAGTACATGTTGAGGATGTATGACAAAGCATAGAGTAAACTTGATGATTCAGTGGTTTGTCAGGGCTATGGAGTACCAGTTTTGTTAATCAATTTTGTCAGAGTCTTTGTTCACAAATGTGCATTAAAACTTTAGGGATCAATAAATATGGTCTTTCAGTTTACAAAGGGAACTTGTTCAATAGTTTTAAACCATTGTTCTTATGTAACAGGATTAATACATGTAACTTGGATTCATTTGTTTTCATTTGTTCCAATTTTGTGAATACTTGATTTTAAGGTTATATATAGAATTTCTTCAAGTTCCTGGAAAATTCCATTTTGTTGAAGTTGATTACCTATACTATTGAAATCCATGAGAAATTAGTACCCTGTTCAAATTTCAAAGTTTTTGAAATTAAGCCACCTTATTAGTTGGAAGGAAAAATACAGTATTAGTACACAAATGAAACAAAGTTTTGGTCCTAGATTAAAATTACTCTGCAGTCCTGCAGTCCATTTAAAAAATGTTTGGTGGATTATTTAATAAAGTAAGACAAGGTACATCAAATGGGTTTTTATCTTCATGAATTCAATCACACCAATTTTTAGCAGTTAAACAATTTCACTGTTACCAATACAGCCTGCAGACAGAATGCCTAAATCTTATAATGCATCAATATCTTGAGTTGGTTCATTGCCAAACTCAATAACTATAAGTTAAAAACGATTTATACTGCTTAATAATAATTGTTACTTTTTTATTTAAAAAACTAAGCAAGGAATTGGTTGTTAGCAAAATTATTGTTTTCACCAAAATATAAAGGAAATGTTCGTTTACAGTATAAAAAAATTAGTCTGTATCTTTGAAATGAAAGAAATAAAAGTAAGATTTATGTAGCCTATTTTATCTTAAAATGTAAATGTATCAAAATAAGATTAGTTTGGCCTAATCTAGAACCTGTCTTAAACAAGTTTAAAATTGCAAACTAAATTGATATTCAGCCTTCAGTAAGTAGTATATATGTATTTACTCTTACCAAACATACAATAGGTTTTCAGGGTGCAGATTTGGAAAAAATTAAAATTTCCAGTAATAATGGTAGAAAAGTAAGAAGATATAAGGCTTGGGGAAGTGAAATAATAAGTAAGAAGAACAAAACTGTTTCCAAAAGACAAAACAACAGTGCACATAACATTAAAAATTCAGAAAACTGAAGATTGAGCAATATCAAGTACTCTCAAATATGCCAAAACCTATTTTTGTTCAATTTAGGGGTAGATGCAGATGCCCTCACTTATCCAAAATTCTGTGCTTATTCTAAAAAAAAATATTGACTTTTATTTTAAGTAGGGTTAAATAATCCATAGGGCAATATGGTAAATAAACTTGAAATGATAATATTGATTGATTATTGTTTGCTTTACTTCCAGTGGCAAATATAACATATTCAGGATGATGAAATGCTAAGAAACAACTGTGTGTTTGTTTAATGTTAAATACCCTTTTTTTAACGAACTAAGTTTATTTAAAACGTATTACAAGTTAATACTTCATCTTTTACAGAGCTATTGTGGAGAAATATCTTTTGGAAAAATCACGAATCGTCAGTCAAGCAAAAAATGAAAGGTAAGTTGGTCTCCATTCTGAAGGAATTTGTACAGTTTCATATCCTTTATTAAAACAAAGAAAATAAAAAAAAAAACATTGACAATTTATCTAAAACATAAAGTAATGTTTATTGTCTTTTAAAGTTTATTGAAGCAACATTATCTTTAAGTAAATTTTACACTAAGATAGAAAAATAAAAGAATTAGGGGTAGTAATAAACTAATAATTTTATTTTGTCCAAAGTTTGGCAAAAATTTATATATCAGCATGGGAAATCATGCAGCTCTAAACATTTCATGAAAATTTCACATATTTCACAGAAAACATCAGCTTTTGTTTAATTTTCATGTATATGTTTGATTTGAAATGCGCCTGGATTAACTTCATATTTTGTACCTGTATGTTTGTCAATATGAAGTATTTGTCATTATTATTTAATTTTTTGTATTCACTGCACAAGATTTCCTAAAGTGTGATCTTTAAATGTTTTAGCAGAAAAAATTAACCTTAAATGAAAAGTTTGTAAAATCTAGATTCTTATACTAAACTTAACAGTCAAAATACCATGTTTTGTTGTAGAAATTACCATGTGTTCTATTATCTTCTGGCTGGATCAGATGAAGAAGAGAGAGAAACATTACATCTACTGGAGCCACAGGATTATACATATTTGAAACAGGTTAGGGCTAATTCTATCACCAACCATTACAAAATCTCTACAGTATTGTAAAGTTTTGGCTAGAGAAGATATACTGTGGATTTCTTATTATTCGTGGGTACCAATTTTTGTGGGTAAAGATACATCACAAATTCAAATGTTCAAAAAGTATGCATTTTCTATTGGCTAATATGCAGACTTTAGAAAAACAATGAAATCAAATATCCACGAAAATACGTTTTTTCCTCATTCCACAAAATTGGTTCCCCGGAATATAAATGAATCCACCATAGTATAAGTCCACTTCCCTCTTTAATTCAGAAATCCAAAAGTATGGTCTCTCAAATGATTTCCTTCAGATGTTCACAAGAATTTAGATGTCTATGGGAACTTGGATATTTTCAGCAAAATTTACAAAAGATGGTACCAGTTTTGTTTAATCAACTGATCCTTTAGTTTTCAAAGCAGATCCCTGAAACTTCACAGAAAGATTGCACTCATGCTCAAGTTGTGCACTTACTTCTATGAAATTGTTTTAGAAATTTTTCCCCATTTCTCAATACTCTGGAACTTAATCATTTTCCAGCAAAATTTACATAAGATGATATTGTATACCAGTTTTGTGTAATCAGCTCCTCGTACAGTTTTCACCCCCTTGCACATATATTGGAGTAGTGCACCTGCTAGTATGGAATTGTTTAAGGAATTCATTCTCATTTTTATTATGCCCTTGCAGCTAGTCGAAGGGGCATTAAGTGTTACCCTTGTCTGTCCGTACCTACGTACGTCCCAAAATTGGTTTTCGTTCTCTAACTTAAGCTTGCCTCAACCAAATGTTATGAAACTTATACATATAAACACAGATCAAGTTCAATTTGGGTGGCGTCACTTTAAACTTTCTGGAGTTATGACCCTTTATAACTTTATTGGCAAGCGGGGGCAACATCTGTGTCCCATGCACACATTCTCCATTTATTTCACTCTTGGGACTTGAGTCATTTTCAGCAAATTTTTTAAAAGATCGTTTTAGATTTTGTTTTCAACCCCAATCTTTAGTACTTCACACAAAGTTTACATGCCTATTTAGGTTGTGCACGTTCCATTATGGAGTTGTTTAAAGGTTTTTTTCCCATTTCATATTTATTTCCATATATTAAAATGTTCATTATAGACCATTTTTCATTGTTAAAGAATAATTCTGCAACTCTATTTATATGTAGCTAGCTATAATATCAATATAATGATATGAGCAACAAATTGCATAAATAGATATTTGGTTCAAGTATTGTATACAAAGGTGTTTGTGTGGATAGAATATCTTTTTGGATTTTTGTACTAAATTTCTCTTAATTAGTATGTGTAAAAAATATATGTCATAGTGACAGCAGATGATATCATCCTTTTCATTTGTGAATAGAATTAACACAATTTTGATTGAAAAAATTACTCAATACATAATTTGATTTCTGTAAGTCAGAAGGAAAAACAACAAAACAACACTTGTGTAACTACATGTATCATAGCTTTCACTATCTGGCATCTTTAAATCAGATTTGGAAAATAATTATCAGTGACTCGGACAAATTGAGTTATGAATATTAATAGAGTATGCTTAGCGTGATATTTTAAAATCTTGTTCTCTGTTGTGGGCCAATTACTTGTCTATATCAAGTTTCAGGCATTTAAACGAATGTTTTGTTTTGTAGAGTGAATGTTTTATATTGGATGGTTTTGAAGAAGAAAGAGTAGATGAAAAATATGAATTTGAAAGGTTAAAACAGTCTATGGAAATGGTGGGATTTTCAGCAGTAACACAGAAAAGGTAAATTAAAACTCATTCCTCAAATAGCAAACACATCTTCAATGTTACCTAAACACTTCACACCAATATTACCACTAAAATTTGAGACAAAAAGACTAAACATGAAAAAAAGCATTTGTCAATTTGACAAAGAAAAAATAATGAGTTTTGAAAACATGATTGTTATGTATGTTAAATGTTTTTTTCTTATCCAGGTTGTAATATTTCTTTATTTTTTTTTAATTTTCAGAATATTTTCTGTGTTATCAGCCGTTCTATTGCTTGGAAATGTAGAATTCAAAAAGGTAAGAAAATTTCCATCCAGTTAATGAAAGATTTTAATCATTCTTTAATGTAAATTGTTTGGTCCAATTAATAAAATCTGTTTTCATTTTACTGTACCATAATTATAAGGTAATTTCTTATTTTGTTGGCTTGCAACCTTCTGAGTCAGGGCTGTTGGCATTTACTCTGAATTTACAGTATTCTCTTTATAAAGTATTCAGAGTAATTCTTCCATTTAAAAGAATTTTTCTTCAGTAACATTTATACATTTTGCATGTAACTCTCTAATATAGTGAACATTTCTTATAAAAAATTTAACCATTGTCCATTATAGAAAGGTGATCAACATCATGATGAATCTGTCACAGTGAAAACAGAATCCGTGGTACAAATCATTTCAAGTCTTCTAAAGGTAAATAACAAATATATACAAGATACAGTGAAAATCATTTTATTTTCTATGTAATATCATATTATACCAGCTTGAATAGTTATAATTTCAAAAATGGTTGTACATATTTTTTTGGATTTTTCCTGAACTTTAAATGTTATTGGGTAAAGTTATAAAATATTAGCTTCATCAGGTCATGTCATACTGTGATATGTTTGCAGTTCTTTTAATGTTTTATTTCCAGTTTGTTTAAAAGCTGGTGTATAATTAGTGAGCAATAGCTTACAGTGCATTTTGGTTTGCATACGCCAGTTCCAAGATATGGTAGTTAGTTGAATCTGTTTTGTGACTTTCATCACCATGTGACCAAAATGTAGGCATCGTCACTTCCAACACATGTTGAGCGCACAGGTGAAAAAGTTTGATGCTATACTGCACAAAATATTAGGGAAATTAAAATCTAATTAGTCGGTCACCCTTCAGTCATACAGGAATTAAGATTACGTACTAACGGAACATAAATTATTTCTAGAATACCCTGCAGAATGACGATTCTAAAAATGCTTGAAACTTTAATAGTGCAGGGATACAGGGGCACCTTCTATCTAGTAAATGACGTCATAAGGGCGTGTGAAATCTATCTTTTCCGGAGAAAGACATGATTCAAGAAATAACCTATTATCTTTATATTATTGTATAAGGAAGTTGCAGTACTTTACTTTAACAGTAGTCCGTCATAAATATACCCACGACTGCCTATTGATCTTTGGCAGAATGCTAGCGTCAAGGGTAGGAGCACTTGGGTTCCTTCTCTGGCCATGTTAAACCAGACTTCAAAATTATTATTTACTTTTTCCTCTGCAGGAATTAAAGTGACATTTCTTCCTCTTAACTATAACTTTGTGAGCTGGCCTGTTTAAAAACTTCTTGCTCAATTTCTTATTGTAATCGTTACATTTTCCAGGTGAAGGAGAAGACATTAGTAGATGCCTTGACACAGAAAAGAGCTACAGCAGGAGACGAGACAGTGTTCATGAACTACAAAATGGAGGATGTAAGTGTTTATCCTCAGGAGTAACTAAATGCTTTTATTTTCATTGGTCCAAAATACCAGTTTTGAGAAATTTAAAGTACTTATATTTTGGAGGTCATACTTTAACAAATTGAAAATGTTAATTCTATGAAAAGAAATCACAAATTATGAAATTTTTTTATTATTTTATTTAATTTGCAAAATTTAATGAATTAGATTGACAAGCATAAGTTTGTCAGTCAGATTTTTGTCAAGTATAAAGTTAAACTACACTATACAAATTGATATTGTCTCTTGCTTTCTAAAACAGCCAATTTATCTCTTCCTGAAAAATAATTGAATAACTTCTAATTCAAATTGTAATTTCTTACTGAAAAAATATCATGGAAGACTTGAATATTTGTATAGCTTTCTAAAAATGAGTGATACTTGTTATTTGTTTTAAGGCAATAGCTACCAGAGATGCCATGGCAAAATGTTTGTATGGTGCCCTGTTTGACTGGATTGTTCTGAAAGTGAACCAGGCTCTGTTAGCGAAACGACATCACAGTGATCATCAGGTAAAAGAATTGTAAACAAGTTAGTGTATTTGTAGGATAAAACGAGTAGCTTAAAATACTTTAGATAGGTTTTAAATTATGAATAAGTATAACATAGATATCAGCGACTTTACTGAAAAGTTCTCTTCAAGATGTGTATAAAGCCGAGATATAATTATTTTGAAAACGAGCAACAGTAGTAATATTTTCTATGTTAGATTTGCATTTTGTAGTTATCCAGTGTTTTCAAAAAGAGGTTTATACATAGTGTGACCCCATGCATTTATTTAGACACCGTCCTTCAAAATTTGAAATTCCCTATTCTTTATAAGCCCCATCCTACATAATTCATGACCACCATTCTTTCAGAAACAATCTCCAATACTTAAAAAAAAATCTATGGAAAAAATACTGTTATTTGCGATTAAAATATGCTTGTTTGTATAAAGGGATTCTTTATTTTTCATAAAAGAAAATACAGGAAGTGCTGTCAGGACAACAAGTTTCTATATTGTGTTCTTTTTAAATTTTTTCTGAGCAAAATTTGTCATTATCAACATTGAAATATAAAAATATGGTACAAAAAATATCGGATGGAAATAAAAATGTATTTCTGGTTTCAGTATACAGGCCAATCAAATAAAGTAGTGAGTTCTATTTCTGTTGTATGTTAAAGAAACAAATTATTTATAAATAGCACATTTCACTCAGGGGTTTCTTAAACTCATGGTAGCAAAGAAACACACTTAATGCACTGAGGCTGAATGAAAAAGGAAACTTAGTAGTGTTGTCATTCTATTTAAAGTCTGTTCTGTAAAATGCATGTTTGTAAAAGTTTAAACATCACATTGGTAAATATAAGAGCATTTGTATTGTTGTAGTTGTAGACATTTAATTTCCTTATTACTTTTTAAAGAAAATATTACGAAAGACTTTTGATTTCCATGACAACTGTTTCATTATAACATACATTATACCTAGGGAAGGAGCTTTCAAAATGGGGCAACCCCTATGATGAGAAATTTTGAATTTTGGTCCATTATTCCTCCTCTATAATGTAACTTCTATTTACCTAAGGTAGAGCTATTTTCTCCACTTTTCATGTTTACTAACATCATTTCCAAGATGATTGTTATATGTGGATGCCCTTCAGTTACTTTGGCAATTGTTTTAGATCAACCAGTGTTGACTTCAAAAAGAAGCCTTCATACCTGCCAACTTTTCAAAATCTGAATGGGGGATTTTAAGCAGAAGAGGAACTAATGCTCCTGTAATGAGTCCTATCATATTGCCATAACAGTTTTTAATCTACTACTATATTATTTGAATGAGTATTTATATACTTAAATACCCTTTTAAGTCATTTGAATGCCTGTTTTGAGGTGTTCAGTTTATACAATAAAGAATTCCAAAATCCAGGTAAAAACCTCTCATGGGGGAAATCCCCCCATAAATCATGAAAGTTGGCAGGTCTGAGCTGCCTTTTATAAAAATGCATTTTCTATGGCTAGAATGATACTCTTTATTGATTTACTATGGTACTTTGAATACTTTTTCAGACTAGAAAAGTGAGTATAAGGCACACCTTCTATTCATACATCTTTCTCTTAGTATATGCATATTATGCATATACATGCATTGCCAGGCAATACTTGTGGGTCTTACGTCATAAGTAGGAAATTCTGTTAAAACTGCATTTAACTTGACCAGCTTTGGTGAAATAAAACTTGGGATTTTGGATTCAACATTAATGAATTAAAAGGTGTTTTTCTAAAGTGAAAATAGAGGACTGATCATTAATATCTGCTTCATAGCATTCAACAACTTTAGTAAAAATCTTTTACTTCTGAAAATATTTTGTTGCAAGTTATCAGTTTTGTTTAAATTTGATCTAGAGCTGTTTTAAAAATCTGTAGGTGTTGAAACTCCAACTGCTCAAGTGAAACTCAGATATTTGTAATGTAAAATCACTATTCAAGCTGTTTTACCGGAGCAATACTGGTTTCAACACACAATATTTGTCTAAATAGATCTTGATAAAATTTAAATTGAACTTATCTATTGTACGAAAACAGGTCAACATATATTAGTAGTTTCTCTTGTAATATCTGATTTGTTTTATTCATAAGAACTTAAGCATAAGATGAAATTTGTTTTCACTGGAATATATGCTTATTTGAAGATTATTGTTTAAAATTTCAAATTAGATTTAAGTGAATCATTATAAGTATTCTTATTTCCTCTATAATTTAAAAAAATGTATTCCAATTCTTTATATAATCTTCGTGATACCCATTATTTAGTGGATGTTTGAAAAAGTATATAGTCATTCTTTATATTTGTATATGTGTTCCTATCAGTTTTAAACCTCTCAGTATTCCAATAACTTTTAGTATTCACTGTGTAAAAAATTTCACTTCTATACATAAGAATTATTGTCTTAAAAAGATAGTTTTTGATATAATGTCATTTGAGTTGGAGTTATTTCCCTTGGCTCTATGTTTGAGGTGAAATTGGCTGATTTTCTTATTTGTTCCAACAAAATTTTAACTTGCAGTACAAGCAAGTCTGAGAAGAGATCTGTATTTAATCATAGTGATGAATTATGCAAAGCTTAAACAAATTAAAAGTGTTCAGAAATGAACCTTTTTATACGACTACAAAAATTCATATATTGTTATGACATTGGCGTCGTCATCCGAAGACACATTGGTTTTCGTACAATAACTTTAGTTTAAGTGAATGGATCTCTATGAAATTTTACCATAAGGTTCAATACCATAAAAGGAAGGTTGGGATTGATTTTGGGGTTATGGTACCAACAGTTAGGAATTAGGGGCCAAAAAATAAGCATTTTGTAACTTCAGATAATAACTTGTGTGATAGTGTATGGATCTCTCTGACATTGTACCACAAGGTTCCATATCACAAAGGGAATGCTTGGATTGATTTTGGGGGTAATTGCCTCAAAAATTTAGGAATTAGGGGCCAAAAAAGGGGCAAAAAACAAGCATTTTTCTAGTTTCATGACAATAACTTGTGTGTAAGTGTATGGATCTTTCTGAAATTGTACTACAAGGTTCCATATCACAAAGGGAAAGCTGGAATTGAGTTTTGGGGTAATTGCCCAAAATGTTTAAGAATAAGGGGCCAAAAAGGGGCCAAAAACAAGCATTTTTCTAGTTTCATGACAATAACTTATCTTCAAGTGTATGGATCTCTCTGAAATTGTACTACAAGGTTCCATATCACAAAGAGAAAGCTGGGTTTGAGTTTGGGGGTAATTGCCCTAAACGTTTAGGAATTTGGGACCAAAAAGGGGCCAAAAAACAAGCATTTTTCTAGTTTCCAGACAATAACTTGTGTTCAAGTGTATGGATATCTCTCTGAAATTGTAATGCAAGGTACCATACCACAAAGGGAAGGCTGGGTTTGAGTTGTGGGGTGATGAATCATAAGGAGGTTCAAAAAATTGGGGGGGGGGTTTCCTTTTTTCCTTTTTATTTTTGAAAAGTTTCAAGAAGAAATCTTCAATTGTACAGTATTGCACATTAGATTTGTAAAATCTTTGACCACATTTATACTGTGTCAGAAACCTATATTATGTCAAAAAATCTGATCACAATCCAAATTCAGATAGTATCAAGCTTGAATATTGTGTCCAAATTTGCCCCAACTGTTCAGGGATTGACCATTGTGGTCGTATCAGGCTGCGCAGTAGAACAAGTTGAATTTGATTGATTTATGAACAAATTCATGCAATGTTGATGGCAAACATGGCTGGAAAGGTAAATAACTCTTATTCAAACTATTAGCTGAAGACTAAAGCGTAGCATAGTGTGTACACTATCAATTTAAATTGTGTTGTATGTTTACAAAAGAAAGTAACTGTAACTGTAAGAGCAGAATTCTGGGTGAAAACAAATTTCACAGCATTCAGATACCATACTAAATGTTCTATACTACAAATAGGAGGAAGTTAAAACTGAATTGCTTTAATGTCAAATTTCTATTTGAATTATTTTTGGTTAATAAAAAATATGTGGAAGACTTCAATGAGACAGCAACACAAAAATCTGGTCTTCAAAGATTTAACATAGGGGTGGATCATATTTATATCAATTCAACCTAGTGTCCTTGTCATTTTATTAACACTACCCCAAAAATAAGTAGAGAAATAATTTAACAAAGACAATAAAAATAAAAAATGAAAACTGTTTCACAGAGCAATCATTATGATGGAAAAGAAAGGGTATGGGGTATCAATTTGTGATTATAAATCACTGCACACACATTCAACAAAGCAAGACCAAAGAAACTGCTTTTATTGGTGTTCTTCATCTCAAAGTTACAGTGCTGCCTTCAACATTAGTTTATGTAGAATACATAGAATTATCTGTGTGTGTAATTGATTATGTACATGTATTTTTTATGCAAGTAAGTTGTAGGATTGCTTTGTGATACAGTTGAAATTAAACACTACATTTGAATATGTTTATAGCATAAACCAAGTATGTGTAAACCAATTGTCTTACTAGTTTTCAGTTCTGTTTTAATTTTATCAATAGATATTTGAAATAATGTTGGATATGGAAGCCAAATTTGCTTAGGCAAATCTATGATAAAGTAACCTCAAATAAGCTTTTTCATACAAGTAATATTGTTTTCAACATTTAATTTTTTTTTAGTTGTCCTAATTAATTTTGGGTTAAACTGATTAGTAACAATTATTTTGGTGAACACAGTAATGGTTTATTCTGTAAAAAAGGAAAAGATGTTTGAAGACAGTTGTAGTTCTATAAGCACTTGTATATGATATAGGGAGATTCACATATTACCCTTGATACACATATATTACCCTAGTGTAAATCTAGATACAAGCATTTCCAAAACTCATTCATTACGACTTGAGCTTTTCACATTTAATGCTTAGGCTAAATTAAGACTAAAGAAAGGTCTTTACCGGTAGTTCTAAAATTAAATGTTTAACTTTAAGGTAGATGCTTTGGCAATAACCATGTGCATTATTAAAGAAAGCCAGATGAATAGGAAAATATGTGTATGTGTGTGTTTGATTGAGAGCATGCATTTTATGTGTGATATATTTTTTGTCTTCAAATTTAGAATAAAATCTGCATGAGATAAACAGAAAATCTAGATGTTGCATTGGAAAGTTTTTGTAATTGTGGATATCACTTTATTCTTAACATGTGTATAAAAAATTCTTAACGTATGTATAAAATATTCTTAACATGTGTATAAAATATTTACCATAAGTATTAGTCATGACATGCCATTAAGATATCTGATTTTTACTGATCACACCTGCAAATTTAAGCCATAACATGCATTTTTTCAATGAATGCAGGTTTTAATATATTTTTTATGCCCGGTCGCAGCGGAGAGACATTAAGTGTTACCCTTGTCCATCTGTACGTCCATCCTTCAGTCCATACGTCCCAAAATTAGTTTCTGTTCTCTAACTTTAGTTTGCCTCAACCAAATGTTATGAAACTTATACACAATACTTATTACCACAAAACACAGATCAAGTTTGAATTTGGGTGGCGTTTCTTTTACAGTTCTTGAGTTATGTCCCTTTATAACGTTATATGGAAGCGGGGCATCATCTGTGTCCCATCGACACATTCTCCATTTATTATATTACTATTTAATTCCTTAACAGAATTTACTAATAAACAATGTAAAGAGAGTTACTGCTTACACTCGAACACATTCACAATTATTGGAAATTTTGGTTTGTGGTCATGTTTGCTGAACATCATAGCCTTTAGAAGTTAGAACATGCCTTGAAATTTAGAAATATGAGGTTAATGCTTACCTACTGAGGTTACATCAGGAAGGATTAATACACTCTCCAGTTTTCAGGCAAATGGTCAGTCCAGTTTGAATTAATCATCATCTAAATTTCATAACAATGTTAAGCTTTAGAATCAATATGGCTGTCGTGAAAAAGCTTTGACCTTGTGACTTGAACTTTGTTTAACTGGAGTACTGTTTAAGAATTTTTGGTTTTAACACCTGAACATTTTTTAATAGCTATTGATAAGATACTTGGGAGAAAACAATGAAGGGTTTCTAGTGTAATTATACCTTGTTTTTATTAATTATTGACTTGCATAATAGCAAAGCTGTAATGACTCTTAGGGATTACCTTGGTTGTCTTGTGTCATCATTCATGTTATGTATGTGTCACACTTTGTTGATTCTAACTCTGAAAATTGCTTGACAGAATTCAACCTGCACAGATTCTTTTGCAAGTTACATAGTTGTGTACCTGCTATTTATATTTTTTATCTGAATGATTTTCACGGTTTCTCATACCAAAACATGGACTTCATTATTTCTGCTGATATTTTTTGGAGACAGAAGGCGACAAACATTTCCCATGAAAAACATACACATTTTCATAATTACAGAATCTTGTATTTTGGAAAAGTAAATTTTTTGCTACTTTTGGACTAATATTGGAAATTTTGTTGAATATTTATGCATGTTTTTATATGACCGCAAAAAATTTTTGGGGATCGTATAATGGTATGATGTCGTCGTCTGCGTCGTCGTCCGAAGACACATTGGTTTCCGGACAATAACTTTTAGTTTAAGTGAATGGATCTCTATGAAATTTTTTAAGAAGGTTCAATACCACAAAAGGAAGGTTGGGATTGATTTTGGGGTTGATGGTCCCAACCGTTTAGGAATTAGGGGCCCAAAAAGGGGCCCAAAACAAGCATTTTTCTAGTTTCAGGATAATAACTTGTGTATAAGTATTTCGATTGCTCTGAAATTGTACCACAATGTTTAATACCACAAGTAGAAGGTTGGGATTCATTTTAGGGGTTATGGGACCAACAGTTTAGGAAATAAGGGCCAAAAACAAGCATTTTTGTAGTTTCCAGACAATAACTTGTGTGTAAGTGTATGGATCTCTCTGATATTGTACCACAAGGTTCCATATAACAAAGAGAAGGCTGGGATTGAGTTTGGGGTTAATTGCCCCAAACGTAGAAATTAGGGGCCAAAAAAGGGCCAAAAACAAGCATTTTTCTAGTTTCCAGACAATAACTTGTGTGTAAGTGTATGGATCTCTCTGAAATTGTACTACAAGGTTCCATACTACAAAGAAAAGGCTGGGATTGAGTTTTGGGGTTATAATGCTCCAAGGGGGGTTTCTAAAAGTTGGGGAAATTTTTCCCAATTTTTTTTCAAAATTATTAAAATTTCGAATTTTTGAAAAGTTTCAAGAAGAAATCTTCAATTGCACAGTATTGCGCAATGGATTTATAAGATCTTTGATCACATTTATTTTGTGTCAGAAACCTATTTTATGTCAAAAATTTGATCACAATCCAAATTTAGACAGTATCAAGTTTGAATATTGTGTCCAAATTTGCCCCAACTGTTCAGGGTTCGACCTCTGTGGTCGTATTAGGCTGCACTCAGCGAAGCATTTTATTTCCTTTCCTAAGAAATAGAAATAAATTCATGATTCATTACTAATGATAATGAATAAAGAGGAAAAATGAAAAGAAATGAAAAAAAAGACATATACATACATAATATATATATATTATCTCAAAATTATGAGAAATTTAAAAAAAAAATGTGAAAGTTTTTGAGCAATTAGCTTATACAGCAGTTTATGTTTTATCTCTATTTTGTGTTAGCAATTTGAATAGCATTAAGTGGATAAATATTTTTCTCTTCACACTGCAAATAGGTTTACATGCTAATTCATGTTTTATGCACAAATGGAAACATGTTTCCTCTAGATATTGCAGTCACTAAATTCATATCTTTCTAACTTTCATTATATCTTATTTCAGGGTAATTCTATAGGAGTGTTAGATATTTTTGGATTTGAAGATTTCACAAAGAATAGTTTTGAACAGTTCTGTATAAACTACGCCAATGAACATTTGCAGTATTACTTCAATCAACATATCTTCAAATTTGAACAGGTTTGTTGGCATTGTAATCATATAGGTTCTTATCATATACTTTATACTCATAATAGTCAACCTCGGAATAATATCTTAGGTCTATTATTGACCAGTTAAAAGGCAAAGAGTAGGCTAATATCCATGAAAATTGCAGTTATATTTGAGAGCTTGCTTTCTGGGCAATGTGTAGTTCATGTTTAATCTTTAAACTATTTTTTTTGCTAGTGTGTTATTAAATTAAAATATGTCAGATTTAACGGCAAAATTGTTATCTTATCTGTTTTTATACATTCTAAGTGAGTCTTTTATTACTTGTCAAATGTCTTTACATTATACAAAATGAAGATATGCCTATTGGTAAAAAATAGAAAAATAAAGGGCAGCAAAAATATTACCAGTCTAATAATCCTTATGTTGTATCAAATAACACCATTCCAAAGTTTTGGTATATTACAATTATGAAGTTCATGTTGCTTATGTTTGATTTGTATAAAAAAAAAACACAATAAAACAACACATTAATTAGAATGAAAATATACAGTAGCACAAGTTTTTAGGAGCATAGAGTAACCATGGGTTTCTTTTACATTACATACTAATAATTCTTATTTCATTTGCATATCTAAAAATACTTGAATGTGATTGATCCTTTAGAATGTCTTCCCTAGGTTTACACATGGTAGCTCATGTTGCTAGAAATAATAGAATGTCTTTCCTACGTTGACACATGATAGCCCATGCCATGTTGTCAGAACTTCTTTCTTTTGATACCTATGTAAACACTGTCTATTTTACTATGATATATTCTTGCGTGACACACATTATTGTAATACTGGGTGAAATTTGAAAAAAAAAACAAATGTTTGGGTTGATAATTATAAGGATTAGACTCTGTAAGTGAGTACTGTGGATTCATTGTTGTTCTTGGGATACCAATTTTCATGGATTTCATGGCTATTGGTAAACCACTGATTTAAATGTTCAACTAAGTACAAATTTGCTATAGGCTTGAATGCAGACTTTGGCCAAACCAGGAAAATCAAGTATCCAAGAAAAGTTTCCTCAATCCACGAAAATTGGAACACACGAAAATTATTGAATACACAGTACATCAACTTCTGTTAGTTTAGGATAAGGCCTACAGGGTTAGTTTAGGATAAGGCTTAAAGGGTTAGTTTAGGATAAGGCCTAAAGGGTTAGTTTAGGATGAGGCCTAAAGGGTTAGTTTAGGATAATGCCCAAAGGGTTAGTTTAGGATAAGGCCATAAGGTTAGTTTAGGATAAGGCCTAAAGGGTTAGTTTAGGATAAGGCCTAAAGGGTTAGTTTAGGATGAGGCCTAAAGGGTTAGTTTAGGATAAGACCTAAAGGGTTAGTTTAGGATAAGGCCTAAAGGGTTAGTTTAGGATAAGGCCTAAAGGGTTAGTTTAGGATAAGGCCATAAGGTTAGTTTAGGATGAGGCCTAAAGGGTTAGTTTAGGATAAGGCCTAAAGGGTTAGTTTAGGATAAGGCCCAAAGGGTTAGTTTAGGATAAGGCCTAAAGGGTTAGTTTAGGATAAGGCCTAAAGGGTTAGTTTAGGATAAGGCCTACAGGGTTAGTTAAGTATAGCCCTGTGTTGACTAGGTGAAATATGTGTGTAGAATTCATACATAACTACATTCAATAAGTCCATATCATTTTAAAGAAAATTCTGACAATATTCCTATGTGTTTATCACTTTCAGGAGGAATACAAGAAAGAGGGAATTCAGTGGAAGAATATTGAGTTTATAGACAATACTGGATGTTTAGAATTGTTTTCTAAGAGAGGAACTGGACTTTTCCCTCTGTTAGATGAAGAGTGCAAGTAAGTATTTTATGAAGTGGTAATTTGGAAAGTAAGGGAAATTTTATATTCCCATACAAGTTGATGCTCTTATTTATTAACCTTGTCCAATTTAACTGTGAAAGTGGTTGTTATGTAAGAATCATCTTCGGTGTAAGGAATGATTAATTTACTTTTTGTTCTCAAGCTTGATAGTGTTAAGTAGTTATCGGTAAGCTAGTTTAAGGATAACCTTGTTTATATTTAAAAAAAAAAAAAAAAGACTGAAACTAACAATACTCCAGAAATTGGCATAAAGGGAAAACATATATAGTGCAGATGAAAAGGTTAGTAATGCAAGAAAATTTGAGAAGTTTTTGAAATACTAAAAGCTTGTTCATTATTTTAGTTACATGTTTAATTCCATTCATAGAATGAAATTAGAATTAATGATAACATAAATCACACATGTATATACTGTGTTCCTTTCTGTTGTAACCACTACACTCAAGGGTTCGAAAATAAAATACAAAATGAGATTAAGGTGGTATGGGTGTCTTCCGCCATCTTGGATTGTAAAAAACAGAGAAACTAAGGTGTAGATTTTCTATCAAGTTAGCAAAATTTGATGCAGGAATTTTGATATTTAATGTAAATTTTGATTTAAAAGAACCTATTTATAAGAATATAAGTTATAAATATTAATATTTTTACAAGTGTAGATTATTTTTGGTAGTTTTTAAATGTTTTTAAATTGGCATTTTAAGGGGAGGTAACTCTAAAACAGTACATTTTCTGAAGGAATCTACATGGAATTTTCCTATTTTGTATTTTAGCCGGAAAAAACGTCTGGTGACCCTATCTTTTCTTTTGATATTCTCAAAGCAATGTCTGAAAGCTATCTTTTCCTAACTTATTTTACAATTCTATCATTTTGTTTAGTTTCTAATCACAGAATAGTGTTTTTTCCTGTATAATCTATACAAAATATGTCATTTTGTCACAACCTGTAACTTGAGAAAATGCGCGGTGACCTATCATTTTTATTATATTTTTGAACATATATTAATAGATACTACGTTTTGGCAAAGTATGAACAAATTCTATCATTTTTATTTTAGACTCCCATACCACCTTAAGAGAATGAAAAGAAAATCATGAAGACATTTTTGTTTGTTTCTTTCAGTTTTCCTGGTGCTACAAATACCTCTTTACTGACTAAATTTAATCACCATAACAAAACTTACACATATTATCAAGTACCACAACTCAAAGAAGAAGCTTTCTTCATTGTACATTATGCTGGCAAAGTCAAATATCAGATCAAGGTATAGTATTTATATTTAAAATTAATTTATCAGTGACAAAAATACAGTTTTGACATTATAGAATTTTAGCCTTGTAATTTGCATGTTCATTAGGTATTAAATCTTAAGTATACAATGTGTTCATGTCTTTATTTCTCGGTCAGGGCTAGCTGTTTCAGATTAGGTCCACATCTCAAAAATTTGCCTTTAAATTTGTTCTCTTATAAGGCAATAAAGTTTGATAAAAAAAAAAAGATTGCTCAAGGCCTGGGGATTAGTCTCTGACTTGCTTAAATCAGAGACTTCAGAATAGGTAAGATCTGCTCCTCTTTGATGCGGTAAGTGCAAAAACTGTCGGTTTGGAGGATATTATCATAGAATAATTTCAAGATCATTGAGTATATATATGGAGTTTGTGAATGGATATAGACTTTGGCATCCTTTTTTTTAATTAGGTATGTGAATAGAAGTCATAGAGGTAATGCTTTAGAAAGTTAAGTTCTGAGCAATTTGTGCGAATTACCTCTACATCTGATGCATGATTCACTGTTTAAATGTTGTTCCAAGGAAAACATGAAAATGCTATATCAAGTGATATTCATCATACATGTATAATAATAATTTGGTGATTTTGACCTACATTTAATGCCTTAGTGTTTTAAGCTTATTGGTATATATGTTAAATCAACTCCAGTTAGAAAACTATGACTTAGGACTGTTCCATTAAAACATTATGGTACCCAGGGAAGGAATTTTCAATACGAATAAACATCCTGTAGAGACAATTTTAGAAATTTATTTTCAATGTACCAAAAAGTATTTGACACCCACCAATAGTTGAGACTTCAAATTTCCTTCCCTAGGTCCCATGTTTGATTTTATGGAAAAGCCCTTGATGATTTCAAATAGTTAAGCAGAATTATAAACAAATTTGATTGATTTTGCAGGATTTCAGAGAGAAGAATGGAGACCAGATCAGACCAGAAATAGTCAGTGTACTGAAGAGTAGCTCACTCACATTTGTTAGAGAAGTCATGGGTAAGTTAGAATCCTTAAAAAAGATTTTTTATATATAACATTTGCCTTTTAATGGCAGTTTTTATTTGCATTTAACTAAAATGCATCTTTAAACACACAATGTCACATTTTACCAAAACAAACAGCACACAAAAATTTCCTTGTCTTTAGATTACAGATTTTAAAATGTCCACAATACAAATATATTTTAAAGTAGTTCTGTGTAAAACATATAGTTCTATCATGTACAAACTGACTTCATAATTGTCGAAGCCATCAGACATTTTAGCAGCCAGCAATAAATTAGTATAGTAAAATGATAAAATGAGAAGATACAAAAGGAATAATTATAATGATGATATATCCATATACAACACTATGGCATATAGAAAAATGGACAAAAATACACACAATACTCCTTAAAAAACATTACACAGAAATTTATGAACGACCAATCTCTTAGTCCCCCAAAAACAATGGATGAACTTGGCTATCGAAAAGACTGATGATGAACCGCCATTTCAGTAGTGAAATTTTGCAATTGAAAATAAAAAAGGTATTTAACATGTTGAAATATTAGTATTATTGTCAGTTTTTGATGATCCTGCATAAAACAAGAAAATCAAATTTAAGGAAAAGTGTTTTTCTCAAAATTAGGAATATTAAATAAGAAAATTTGAAAATTTCTGATAATTAAGTAATTTCCTGTCCGACAATTCAAAATCTCCAAGATGTTTTCTTACAACTGATTTGATATATTTTAATTTCAATGTAATTACAAGCATTTGAAAAAAAAAGTGTCTCTTTTAAAAAAAATGTGATTAGGGATCAATCAGCTTACTTTATAGCTAAATATTACACTAAGTTTCTAAAGCTATTTTTATACGACCGCAAAAAATTTTTTGTGGTCGTATATTGGTATAACGTTAGCGTCGTAAATCGTAAATCCGAAGACACATTGGTTTCGCACTCTAACTTTAGTTTAAGTAAATGGATCTCTAGGAAATTTTACCATAAGGTTCAATACCACAAAAGGAAGGTTGGGATTGATTTTGGGGTTATGGTACCAACAGTTAAGGAATTAGGGGCCAAAAGGGGCCAAAATAAGCATTTTGTAACTTCCAGACAATAACTTGTGTAAGTGTATGGATCTCTCTGACATTGTACCACAAGGTTCCATATCACAAAGGGAATGCTGGGATTGATTTTGGGGTAATTGCCTCAAAATTTTAGGAATTAGGGGCCAAAAAGGGGCAAAAATAAGCATTTTCTAGTTTCAGGACAATAACTTGTGTGTAAGTGTATGGATCTTTCTGAAATTGTACTACAAGGTTCCATATCACAAAGGAAAGCTGGAATTGAGTTTGGGGTAATTGCCTAAACGTTTAGGAATTAGGGGCCAAAAGGGGTCAAAATAAGCATTTTCTAGTTTCAGACAATAACTTGTGTTTAAGTGTATGGATCTCTGAAATTGTACTACAAGGTACCATACCTCATTGAAGGCTGGGATTGAGTTTGGGGTGATGAATCATAAGGGGTTCAAAAACTTGGGGGATTTTTTCCCCCTTTTCTTCCTTTTTTCCTTTTTTTTTTCTTTAAAATTTTCCATTTAAGTTGGTTACTTCTGATTTATATTTAAAAGCAAATAATAATGATATGGCAGGAGATACACACCAAACAGGATATGTAAAATATAATAAGTATTGTGCAATAGCAAGAAATTTTCAATTGCACAGTATTGCTAATAGCAAGAAATCTTCAATTGCACAGTATTGCGCAATAGCAAGAAATATCCAATAGCACAATATTGCACAATAGGAAGAAATTGTCAATTGTACAGTATTGCACAATAGCAAGAAATATTCAATTGCACAGTATTGCGCAATTGCAAGAAATATTTAATTGCACAGTATTGTGCAAAGAAGATTCTTTGTATAAATTGCTTATTTCTTGACCAATTTCAATGGGGTTTTATTCTTGAATTCTTGGGGTTCTTTAATATGCTGAATCTAACCGTGTATTAAGTTTTTGGATTTTGGGCCCGTTTTAAATTGGTCCACATTGAGGTCCAAAGGGTCCAAAATTAAACTTTGTTTGATTTCATCAAAAATTGAATTATTGGGGTTCTTTGATATGCCAAATCTAACCGTGTATTTAGATTCTTAATTTTGGTCCGTTTTCAAATTGGTCTACATTAAGGTCCAAAGGGTCCAAAATTAAACTTAGTTTGATTTTTAACAAAAATTGAATTCTTAGGGTTCTTTGATATGCTGAATCTAATCATGTATTTAGATTTTTGATTATGGGCCCAGTTTTCAAGTTGGTCCAAATTGGGTCCAAAATTAAACTTTGTTTGATTTCAACAAAATTGAATATATGGGGTTTTTGATATGCTGAATCTAACCATGTATTTAGATTCTTAATTTTGGTCCCGTTTTCAAATTGGTCTACATTAAGGTCCAAAGGGTCCAAAATTAAACTTAATTTGATTTTAACAAAATTGAATTCTTAGGGTTCTTTGATATACTGAATCTAAACATGTCTTTTAATTTTTGATTATGGGCCCAGTTTTCAAGTTGGTCCAAATCGTGGTCAAAATTAAACTTTGTTTGATTTCAACAAAATTGAATATATTGGGTTCTTTGATATGCTGAATCTAACGATGTATTTAGATTTTTGATTTTGGGCCCCATTATCAACTTTGTCCACATTGAGGTCAAAAGGGTCCAAAATTAAACTTTGTTTGATTTCATCAAAAATTGAATTATTGGGGTTCTTTGATATGCCGAATCTAACCGTGTATTTAGATTCTTAATTTTGGTCCCGTTTTCAAATTGGTATACATTAAGGTCCAAAGGGTCCAAAATTAAACTTAGTTTGATTTTAACAAAAATTGAATTCTTAGGGTTCTTTGATATGCTGAATCTAATCATGTATTTAGATTTTGATTATGGGCCCAGTTTTCAAGTTGGTCCAAATTGGGGTCCAAAATTAAACTTTGTTTGATTTCAACAAAAATTGAATATATGGGGTTCTTTGATATGCTGAATCTAACCATGTATTTAGATTCTTAATTTTTGGTCCTGTTTTCAAATTGGTCTACATTAAGGTCCAAAGGGTCCAAAATTAAACTTAATTTGATTTTAACAAAATTGAATTCTTAGGGTTCTTTGATATGCTGAGTCTAAACATGTCTTTAAATTTTGATTATGGGCCCAGTTTTCAAGTTGGTCCAAATCGGGTCCAAAATTAAACTTTGTTTGATTTCAACAAAAAATGAATATATGGGGTTCTTTGATATGCTGAATCTAACCATGTATTTAGATTTTTGATTTTGGGCCCGTTATCAACTTTGTCCACATTGAGGTCAAAAGGGTCCAAAATTAAACTTTGTTTGATTTCAACAAAATTGAATATATGGGGTTCTTTGATATGCTGAATCTAACCATGTATTTAGATTTTGATTTTTGGGCCCGTTATCAACTTTGTCCACATTGAGGTCAAAAGGGTCCAAAATTAAACTTTGTTTGATTTCATCAAAATTGAACTCTTAGGGTTCTTTGATATGCTGAATCTAACCATGTATTTAGATTTTGGATATTGGACCATAATAGGTGAATGTCCAATTTAAAATTTTTAAGTTCTTAGACCACATTCATTCTGTGTCAGAAACCTATGCTGTGTCAAATAGTCAATCACAATCCAAATTCAGAGCTGTATCAAGCTTGAATGTTGTGTCCATACTTGCCCCAACTGTTCAGGGTTCGACCTCTGTGGTCGTATCAAGCTGCCCCTGGAGCATTTTATTATTTCTGAAAATAGATCTGACAAATTACAAGAAAATATTTATAAGGTTAAACCACTGCCATTAATACATCTCTTGTAGAGAATATTTATAAGGTTAAACCATTGCCGTTAATACATCTCTTGTGAATATTTAAAAGGTTAAACCATTGCCATTAATACATCTCTTGTAGTGAATATTTATAAGGTTAAACCATTGCCATTAATACATCTCTTGTAGTGAATATTTATAAGGTTAAACCATTGCCATTAATACATCTCTTGTAGTGAATATATAAATATTATTTGTGTAGTATAATGTTTCAATGTCGAAAAATGACTTTTTTCAGGAATTGACCCAGTTGCCTTACTACGATGGTCTATAATTAGAACATTGATTAGAAGTGTATTTGCCTTCACTGCTGCAGGGGATAATTACAGAACTTCTAATAGTAAATATACTTAAAATTCTTTACTTTAAGGTACCCTTAGTTTATCTAACTTTGAAAAGGACTTTATGTGTTGATAGCCTTATTAATCCTATAAAATGTATTATGTCAGATTCATATGAATTTTGTGTCTAGATTTATTCGTCTTTGGTTTGAACTGTTTGGTTTTCCAGATTTTGTTTAATTCAAATATTATCTAGCATAATGAAGTCAAAAGAATGGGCAAATTTAATTTTTTGTTGACGAAATGACAAATTGATAAGTTCATTCAGTGAGGGGAAAGCAGCAGATGCATTTGAATATTTATAAGAAATATGTTGTCCATGTTGTTCATATAGGCAGATGCTGTTGCAAATTACCTAGTAAGTCTTTGCATGCACTCAATAATTTCATATCTAAAAATAATAATGAAATTCTTCAAAATATTTTTTGATTAGTTTTATTGTGCTCTAATGACTCCTGAAGTACTTGGTTACATGTAGTATTAACCCAACTTATATATGGACATCTTAAATATTTTGGTGAAAAATTAGATCTAATATTACCCTACTGTTCTCTTTTTTAACTTGAGAACATGTTATAATAGAGATATCTGTAAAAGCAACCTAACATATACTTTATTAACTTATCTGACATACTTAAAAAGTTTGTAATTGGTGATGGAACTTCTTTTTCATAAGCGTGTCCATTCTCAAATATATTATGGTAAGTTCATTAAAGGCAGAGTATATGCAATTGGATGATATTTCAGAATTTGCTTTTTTAACTCTGTGATCTGCATCTACATGTACATATTGGAAAAAAATTTCATATACCATGTAAAATACAATCAATTTTTGACAGATCCATAAGCGATTAGAATGTATGTTAAAGAAATGCATTTTTCACTTTAATTCGCCATTTCTTGAAACCTGTCCACAGAAATTTGTTCAAAATGATATATTATTGCTATTTCTGTTTTTAAATCATATAAAATGTATATGGGGTAGACCACATTTCCTCTTTATCTAGAAAAATAAATATATATGTGGTCTCCTTTGTTGATTAATGCTTGTTCAGCATTATATAATTGAAAAAGTGATATGAATTATTTTGAAATGATTATTTAAAAAAAAATTTGAAAAATCTTTCAAATGAAATTTGTTTATCTATGCTTCCTTTATTTCAGGGTTAAGGATAAATACAAATTCACAGAGAAGAGGATCAGATTATTCCCTACCAGATTCTCTCATACCTAGTGAAAATTTGCTCAGGTAGGATCGGTTAAATTAAACTTGTCACTCAAAGTTACATTCACTTCTTTATTATGTTTTGTACACTTGAAAATATATTCTTTGTAAAGTCTATATTTCACTCATTTCATCACATTTGTTAGAGAAGTCATGGGTAAGTTAGAATCCTTAAAAAGATTTTTATATATAACATTTGCCTTTTAATGGCAGTGCTTATTTGCATTTAATTAAAATGCATCTTTAAACATACAATGTCACATTTTACCAAAACAAACAGCACACAAAAATTTCCTTGTCTTTAGATTACAGATTTTAAAATGTCCACAATACAAATATATTTTAAAGTAGTTCTGTGTAAAACATGTAGTTCTATCATGTACAAACTGACTTCATAATTGTCAAGCCATCAGACATTTTAGCAGCCAGCAATAAATTAGTATAGTAAAATGATAAAATGAGAAGATACAAAAGGAACAATTATAATGATGATATATCCATATACAACACTATGGCATATAGAAAATGGACAAAATACACACAATACTCTTAAAAACATTACACAGAAATTTATGAACGACCAATCTCTTTGTCCCCAAAACAATGGATGAACTTGGCTATCGAAAAGACTGATGATGAACCGCCATTTAAGTAGTGAAATTTTGCAATTGAAAATAAAAAAGGTATTTAACATGTTGAAATATTAGTATTATTGTCAGTTTTTGATGATCCTGCATAAAACAAGAAAATCAAATTTAAGGAAAAGTGTTTTTTTCTCAAAATTAGAATAACTTTTTTTCCAATTTTAATATTAAATAAGAAAATTTGAAAAATTTCTGATAATTAAGTAATTTCTGTCTTGACAATTCAAAATCTCCAAGATGTTTTCTTACAACTGATTTGATATATTTTAATTTCAATGTAATTACAAGCATTTGAAAAAAAAATGTCTCTTTTAAAAAAATGTGATAAGGGATCAATCAGCTTACTTTATAGCTAAATATTACACTAAGTTTCTAAAGCTATTTTTATTTCTGAAAATAGATCTGACAAATTACAAGAAAATATTTATAAGGTTAAACCACTGCCATTAATACATCTCTTGTAGAGAATATTTAAAAGGTTAAACATCTGCCATTAATACATCTCTTGTAGAGAATATTTATAAGGTTAAACCATTGCCATTAATACATCTCTTGTAGTGAATATATAAATATTATTTGTGTAGTATAATGTTTCAATGTCGAAAAATGACTTTTTCAGGAATTGACCCGTTGCCTTACTACGATGGTCTATAATTAGAACATTGATTAGAAGTGTATTTGCCTTCACTGCTGCAGGGATAATTACAGAACTTCTAATAGTAAATATACTTAAAATTCTTTACTATAAGGTACCCTTAGTTTATCTAACTTTGAAAAGGACTTTATGTGTTGATAGCCTTATTAATTCTATAAAATGTATTATGTCAGATTCATATGAATTTTGTGTCTAGATTTATTCGTCTTTGGTTTGAACTGTTTGGTTTTCCAGATTTCGTTTAATTCAAATATTATCTAGCATAATGAAGTCAAAAGAATGGGCAAATTTTTAATTTTTGTTGACGAAATGACAAATTGATAAGTTCATTCAGTGAGGGAAAGCAGCAGATGCATTTGAATATTTATAAGAAATATGTTGTTCATGTTGTTCATATAGGCAGATGCTGTTGCAAATTACCTAGTAAGTCTTTGCATGCACTCAATAATGAAATTCTTCAAAATATTTTTGATTAGTTTTATTGTGCTCTAATGACTCCTGAAGTACTTGGTTACATGTAGTATTAACCCAACTTAAATATGGACATCTTACAAAATTAATATTTTGGTGAAAAATTAGATCTAATATTACCCTACTGTTCTCTTTTTAACTTGAGAACATGTTATAATAGAGATATCTGTAAAAGCAACCTAACATATACTTTATTAACTTATCTGACATACTTAAAAAGTTTGTAATTGGTGATGGAACTTCTTTTTCATAAGCGTGTCCATTCTCAAATATATTATGGTAAGTTCATTAAAGGCAGAGTATATGCAATTGGATGATATTTCAGAATTTGCTTTTTGAACTCTGTGATCTGCATCTACATGTACATATTGGAAAAAAATTTCATGTACCATGTAAAATTCCAGAGATACAATCAATTTTTGACAGATCCATAAGCGATTAGAATGTATGTTAAAGAAATGCATTTTTCACTTTAATTCGCCATTTCTTGAAACCTGTCCACAGAAATTTGTTCAAAAATGATATATTATTGCTATTTCTGTTTTTTAAATCATATAAAATGTATATGGGGTCTCCAGATGAATTTTTCTAGTGAAATCAATTTATCTCAATATGAAGAGTAAATTAAGCTATAAAAGGGAAAAAAATAGGCCAAAATTGTACTTCCCTTACATTTAACTCAAAAGACCACATTTCCTCTTTATCTAGAAAAATAAATATATATGTGGTCTCCTTTGTTGATAAATGCTTGTTCAGCATTATATAATTGAAAAGTGATATGAATTAATTTGAAATGATTATTTAAAAAAAATTTGAAAAATCTTTCAAATGAAATTTGTTTATCCATGCTTCCTTTATTTCAGGATTAAGGATAAATACAAATTCACAGAGAAGAGGATCAGATTATTCCCTACCAGATTCTCTCATACCTAGTGAAAATTTGCTCAGGTAGGATTGGTTAAATTAAACTTGTCACTCAAAGTTACATTCACTTCTTTATTATGTTTTGTACACTTGAAAAATATATTCTTTGTAAAGTCTGTATATTTCACTCATTTCACTAAGTTTTTTTTCCTTAGAAATTGATGTAAGCACAATGCTGGAATTTGTATTACAGCACACATACTTATTTTACAGATCACTAATAAACTCAATGATTTTAGCTTTTTTCCAATTTTCAGAAAGATGGGAGACATGTTTTTTTTTTCTTTCGGTTCATCCTTCTATAAAGACAAATTCTTTTACAGTTTACTTCAATTTGGAAGTAAACTTATACACATTGCTTTTCTCTGTTATTAAATGTCAAGTTTTGTGTAAGTAAGTCCAAGAGTGCTTGCCACTGTATGGTATAAATCAATGTTACCCTGCCACAAATGAGTTTACCACAATGTAGAATCCCAAATTTGGGATATATCATTAGGTTAAATGTTTACTGTAAATTGTATTCAAGTAAGTTAAATTTTCATTTTCTTTGATGTTTTTTTTTATAGCACTGTGTTTATTTTTCTGCTTTATAAGTAACAAGTCACATTAGAATATTCATAGTGACTTAATTATATTTCTTTAAGCGAATGTTTATCTATCCCACTTGTGTCCCCTCCTTAGTTCAGCCAACAAATTACCATAATAAAAATATCATTAGACATCATTTCATTAATTCTTTTTAATTAAAAATGAAATAAACTTGAATTGACTTTCAATAGATGATTTAACTCAGTGAAATTGTTTTTTTTTTTACATTGGTAACTTTTGTACTTTAAAGATTTGTGAAGATAGCCAAGACGGCTAGTGTTTTAAGGAAAATTCAGTAAGTTAAAATGTTGTTATAAAATTGTTCCGATGCATGAAGTGGTATTTGGATGGCTGTGGAAACAATGTTGTAAGTTTCGATTGATATCTGCTGGTGATTATGAACATTGTTTTGTGGATTTATAAATATACTGGCATTTTCATACAATTTTCCTTTCACCTGCATTTGTGATGCAGGTTGTCTTGTTTTGATGTTTTTTTTATTTTGGGATCCCAGAGTGCCATATCTTTAAAAATAATTTCCAAGCCAATTTTATGTTGGGAATTGGAGAATACCATAAATGTTTTATGTTAATTTCCATATGGTTTTAAGTGTTGTATTTTTGTTAAATTGATTTTTTGATTTTTACAGTGTTTTTGCAATAAAAAATTAACAATAGACAAATTTTATACACTTAGCAGAGGATAATGGTCAGAATTCAAATGATCATGAAATTGTGAAAAAGTCATGGAATTTGTTTTCAGCAAAATATGACATTGAAATTTCAGTCACGAAATTCTAGGACTTTCATGCAATGGTTAATACACTTTGATGATCGTTATTGAGATCTTGATCAGTATTATATAGTTTAGAAATTTAGATACTTTCTGGAAAAAAACCACTACACATGACTAAATTTTAGAATTGATTTTGCTTCTTTAAAAAATTATTAAGAAACAAAACTAACTGCTAATATTTAGATTTTTATTATAATAAATGTGAATTTTGTATCTTGTTAAAGATCTGATCTGACACTACAAAATGTGCATCAGTGAAAAAATTCAGAATTGTTCACTTCTAGTTTCCTCTTTCAATAATCCATTGAACAAATTATTGAGTTGGATTGGCCTAATTTATCTTCTCTCTCTGTCTCTCTCTACAGACATTTCTATTTCTTCTACTTTTTCACAAGATACCCCCCTTCAGCACAGCAAAAAATACCTTACATGATAGGGTCTACTGTAGTTTACTGTTCATATAGAAATAAGTGTGTGCATTCATTAATGTGAATCTTCAAAAATATCTGAAATGGGAAATTTATCACTGTGATTGCAATAAATTCTATTTAGATATGAGTGGTTAGAATTCAAAATATAAGCTTTGAATAATACTATCAGGACACATTTACATTTATGAAAATGTCACATTGATTTCTTTATTTACAGCCTTTGTTCTTTGAGTTCACCATGATATTGTTCAACATTCTCTATATATGTAATATTGTCATATAAATGTGCTTCATTGATTTAGAATGTATGTGTAATATTGCTGTTTCATTGCTATGGTTTTGAAGTGTAAATGTTTCATAAATTATAAATTCTTGCTTTATTTCAAAATACAATAAAACCTTGTTCAGACAAATTAATATTGTTACCTTTGCAGCATTTGAATAAAGCTTTCTGGTTGACATATTATTTTATCAAAAACACAGGACTTTTCCTTAATCTCAATGAAAATCTTTGCTGGATGGACTACCTAACTATGAAATTGCAACAGTTACTGTTTACCTTTAACCAGAACAAGGTTTTATTAATATTTCTGTTCGTTTTTTGCATCATGTTGTCTTTTTCTCTTTTAATTTGCATTACTTTATCTGTATAGTGCACGAAGCAAATCTCCATTGCATGATAAATCTGCATGTAATAATACAAAAGAAGACAGCGGTTGCTTTGATCCAGATGATGATGATGCTTTCTTAGACAGTGATCCAAGTGGAAAAATTTGTCTTACAAGTCCAGGATTGTCAAAAGACGAAAATATTCTCATGCGTAAAGCTGAGAGAGTTTTGAAGTATGTTAATGATAATCATCGATTGTTGAAGAAATTCACACATGAATAAAGAACATGTACATACAAGATATTAATTAAGCAGAAAATATATGTATATATGCATTTCTTTAAAATAATTATCATAACAAGTTTTCCTTGCTTGAAATTGCCTTCAATTGCATGTGATATTATGGTTTATGTAAAACAAACTTGAAAATGTATTAACAATTAGAATCAATTCCAAAAAAATCTTACTTGATAAAGCATGATGCAGTATGGTGCCTAATAAAGCTTTCTGACACAATTGCCTAACAATTGAAAAAATACTGACACAGAAGCATACATGTTTCAAACATATAAGATGTTATAATTTTTTGCTTGCCATTACTCTGTTACAGGAAAAACAAGTCATTCCGACCAAAGTCAAAGCCGCCTACAGTAAGTTTTTGTATAAAATTACATAAATATTGTTACCCTTAGGTAGAGAAATGAAAAGTTATACATTGTTTTTTTACGGGATGATTTATTTACATTTTTGCAAAGAATAAGCAAAGAGAGAGGCAATTTATTTATATGAAATTAAGGAAAGGGTATTTAAATGTTATAATTACCTATTTTGTTAACAATCTTAGTCGACAGTATTGAGTAGCTGTTGATTATCAGAAAATTGATATTGGCTGTCCCATCCATGTCAGGTTTTGATGTAGACTGGAAGTGTCTATCACTCATTTGTGTGAGGAGTACAATGCTGTTTGAAAACCACCTAGAAAAATTGATATTTAAGAGATAACTGTATTGTATTTGAAGCTTTGCGGGCGTCCATCAGTAGTTTTACTGTTGCAAAATCAGTTTACCTGGCGACACGTAGCGGAGACAGGTAAACGGATATTTGCGACAGAAAACTACCGATTGACGTCCGCAAAGCTTCAAATACAATACAGTTATCTCTATTCTAATGCAAAATAAACAAATCATTCAATTTTCGTCATTATTTCATTGTAAAATTTTCACTAAACGAAAATTCTGTGAAATGATATTATCTTCTATGGCGCCTAAACTAGGTGACGTCATAGGTATGCTTCCGCGCCAAACGTTAACACAGGGCGTTTTCTGGCTTCTTGTCCGCCTCAAAATGTAATAAAATTTAATAAAAAGAAGATTTCTAGGTGCAAAATGTGAGTTTTTTTGCATTTTATTGGAGAAATTACATTCCAGAATTCAAAATGTCAGCCTCCTTAGTTACAGACAGGGAGATAGAGAATTTTACGCTTATTGTCATCCAATCAAAACCATTGATACAAAATAATTGCATAAGAATTGATAATTTACACCATAAATCCTAAAAATGCTAATAGCCATTTCCTTGCATTCAGTTCAGTAAAGAAATAATTCATGTCAGCCATGGTTTACTGGAGATATAAACAAGAGTTTTAGGGAAGGTTTAAAATTTTGCAAATAATTCATTTCCTTTTGGTTGCCAGGAAGTATATCTTAATTCACTAGGACAGCTCAGAACAATTGTTCTAATATAGGACCATGAAAGACTTATTTGATGGCTTAATTTTTCAGATGCTTAGTGATATAAAAACACTAAAGGATATAGCCAGTCGTACTATGTATGGTAGTGGTAGAGATCCATCTAAGAAACAGAAATCCAGTGTCAGTGCTCAATTTCAGTGGTCTTTGAATAGACTCATGTCAACGCTACAACAAGCTAACCCATTTTTCATCAGATGCATAAAATCTAATGCTGACAAGGTAAGGAGCGGCCAGAAATTTAGAATGGTCTTTCCCAAAATAAGGTATATAAGTGGTCCTCAATAAGAGTTATGGACTCTTTGATGAGTCTCTATTGAAATACTGTAAATTCAGAAATTATTTCTAGGTTTTTATTATTGCGAATAATCCAACTGGGTGAGTATCGCAATAATAAGAACTCTCATTCTGATATCTGATTCATATATCTGGATGCATATTTTCCAGAAATCGCAATAATTAATCTCGCATTTATGTCCATTCTTCAAAAATTGCAATAATAAATGGATGCAGTAATTTCTGAATTTACAGTACTGATTTCTTTTCTAGAATGAAAATTTCATCTTTCCATTCTTAATCCCAGTGGAATGAAAGTAAAAGACACGATATCGCTCCTACATGTGAAAGATCTTTGGTTTGATAAAATAACTTACTTCTGTGGTAACATTGAAGTTTCAAAGACCTTATAGTTTACTACAAAGCAAACATTTAGTCATAAAGGTTGATATCATTTAATTTTATAGTCAGATATAACTATCTCCCTATTGCTCTGAAATCAGTCATTTAGGAAAAACAATTCAGTGGCAAACTTATTTTTGTCAGATGTAGCAACATAAACTGTAGGTTAAGACTTCAGCTTCAATACCTGTTGTTAAGGTGTTCTCAATAAAGCATCAAACACATGGCAACAGACTTTCTAATTTTTATTAAATGTGTCAAATCGAAGAATGTATAATGCTGTCGGTGAATTTATAAATCCCTCTTTTGTTGCTATGCTTAAACAGAAATGGCAGTACATCAGTATATTTATTGGATCTGAATTTAATTCCAATACTGACTATGTATAAGGAATGGAATTCTAGTATATGTAATCAAGTGGTCCTTTCTTTAAGCTTTATTTTTACTTCAACTGTCAACATGGGGCTGTTGCTGAGGTAAACTTGGTTAGAATGCCTCAACAGTAAAAACACAAGTGATAGTAGTTGGAAAAAAAATTTGATGGACAATCACATTATAGCTTCATAACAATTATAACTTTTAGAATATGTAATAATTTCAAAAAATCTAAATACAGAAAACATATTTATTTGGCTTTTGCGTAAAGGTGAAGAAATTTGCAAAACTGTGGCTTTGATTTGTTATAAATGTTTTACTCCATATTATCATAAGCTTTATCTTTATTGTTTCTTTGTTTATTTGGAATTATTATATGTAACATGCCCTTTATGTGCTGATGATTGGTTTAATAAAGTATTCGTATTCATATGCTCAACAATTACAAAAATTTAAAAAAGAAGTATGAACAAGCCTTATGCTATACACTGATCTGCTAATAGCCTCTTGCTATACACTTATACAGGTTAACTCTAACAGTTGGAAGTTTTCTATCACCAAACTTAAAAATTCTAGCTTATAAATTTAAAAAAAGTATACAGAGGGAAATTTGCCTGAATTGTTGATCTAATATTTATTATACCTCCTTATTTGTAGCTGCCTTGTACATTTGATGATGTATTGGTACTTAGACAGTTGAGATATACAGGAATGTTGGCAACAGTCAAGATAAGACAGTCAGGGTATAATCATCGACTCACATTTGATGTTAGTATTGTTGATGGTATTTTTGTTATATTAACAAATGTCTTGTTTTCAAAGATAGCAAAAAAGGTTTTTCAAAATATTCTATCAGTTTAAAAACAGATTTTTTGAATACTTTTTCAATTATGTTAGGTGTGCAGGTGATAATTAATGATTTCAAAAGGTGTTAATAAAGTTTTAAATTGACTCAAAGCAACAACATTAGATACATGTACATTGTACATACGTAATTTAATTATGCAAACAATATATTAGTCTGATGCAGGGTTCGATATTAACTTTTATACCAACTTGTCCAGTTGGGCAAGTGTCAGACATTTTTACTTATCTGAAAGTGAAATCTACATGCCCAAACTTTTACATGCTATTTTATGGTTGTAATATAGTTATCATGTATATATGGTGTAAATTGATTATGGAGTATGAAAATTGATGAATTGAGAAGTCAGTAATATTTCCAGAATGCCAGCTGTCTACTTACCAGAATTTCAACTCAAGTAGACTTAGAGACTTTGTCAATGCCATGCATGATGTGTCATGAACTGATTTTTTAATTATACTTATTTCATAATAATTTATCTAAGAAATGCCATTTCAAAAAACCCTTCTTGATAAACTGACAACAACTGACAAATTTGTGAAAGTTTAATTTCATTTTTCTTTCAAGCTTTTATGTTTTTCCATCTTAGGAAATACACATTCGATGTCAAATTCTGGTTAGAACAACGAAAATAGACCTCTGCTTTCCAATGGTCGGTGGAATAACGTGCGTCGTTAACGCCCGAGTGGTGTCCCGATTGGTAACGATAATGACGTAGCACGCCTGATTGGCCAATATTTTTAAACGTGTTCTATTTTTGGTAAAATGGGAATTCAGTGCGAACAAATGACGAAATATACGCATTGAAAGGGGTTAAGACCACTTTACTCACTGAGTAGTATATGGACCAAACATCAGACACTATTGATTTAGTGAAATTTTAATCATATAACACTTTTTTTCACTTTCCGATCGGACAACCAAGATGATGTTTTTACTTGGCTGAATACGGCATTAACTTGCCCCAGGCAATCGGACAACCGTAAGTGTCGGACCCTGTGATGGAGAAATATTCCCTGTAAATTTTAGAAGTGTGTTTATCATAGTTTCAAATCAAAGAATTGATCTCTACTGTACTGTGTAAATGTACTTATTTCAGTCATAGATTTAATGTAAACTAATTACTGATTTAAAAGAGAGGCGGAAGATACCAATGGGATATTCAAACTCGTAAGTCATGGTCAAACTGACAATGCCATGGCAAAAAACTAACAACAGTCTACAAAACACAAAAAATAAATGATAGCAATGTTGTAAGGGCCATTTTATATCGTTTGATGTGTTTCAGCTTTTGATTTTGCCATTTGTTAAGGGACTTTTCGTTTTGAATTTTCTTTGGAGTTCAATATTTTTGTTATTTTACTTTTTATACATATATTTTGATTCCTGCCTTAAATTTTTTCAGACAAATTCTATGTAAGCAAAGTTAATTCTAGATCTCTTTCATTGTATATCTATAAAAAGTATGTTTAACCTACAGACCATAATATTTATATTACTATAACAGAAAATGCACATATTTTGCTGAAATACATGTATTTGTAGATGACAAGATTTTTCACATGTAATTGATTGTATTTTACAGTTTTAAAATGGTATTTGTAGATTGAGAAGTGTAACTTTAAGCAGTGATAATGATATGCATTTTATTTGATATTTTCAGGAATTCATTCAAATGTACAAGATATTACTGCCTAAAGGATTACTGAGTTCCAAAGATGATGTGAAAGACTTCTTAGAACATATGAAATTTATGGAGGAGAATTATCAAATTGGAATAACTAAGGTATTTTTAATGGCATTTTTTGACATTTTAAACATAGTGTGTCAGTAAGCCACAGTTAAAGGGGCATTAGCTGTCAAATTCATATTCACCTATTTGACTCAAAATTCTCATATTTGATTTATACCACACTAAAAAGTATAGCCAATTCACAAAAAGTCCATTTGATTTATACCACACTAAAAAGTATAGCCAATTCACAAAAAGTCCAAAAAGAAACAACAATGCTTGAACTCATTTATTTGCTTTTTGTGCATATTTTTGACTAGATGCCATCTAATGAAACCTTGAGATGTCCTCAGAAGACTGCAGATGGTCATATAACCTTATATAAACATAAACATAAAAATAAATAGACCTACAAGCACGTGCAATCATATAATGATGATTTGTTTAGATCTGTTTAATTTCATGTCATAGATTAGAAAATATTTAAATCATTTTATAAGAATATAAAAATAAGAAGATGTGGTATGATTGCCAATGAGACAACTCTCCACAAGAGACCAAATGACACAGAAATTAACAACTATAGGTTTCCTCACGGCCTTAGCTATAAAAGGCCCCGAAATGACAAATGTAAAACAATTCAAATGAGAAAACTAACGCCTAGATTTATGTACAAAATAATGAAAGAAAAACAAATATGATATACAGCAACAAACGACAACCTCTGAATTACAGGCTTTTTTGTGTATCGAATCAAGTCGAAGAAATGATTCTTCCTGTTGGCTCTCTTGTTTCACTTTTCAATGTTGACAGTCTTTGCACATGCTTAGGGCATGCATTGCATAACTTATCTCCAGCCTAGGGTTGAATTAAAGGTTGCATGATTACAAATTCATATCAGGTTGAATTATTGACTTGCAAGCCAATATTACATCATCAATGTTTTATATCATATATTGACCAAATTGAATCAAACTGACTGTTAACAGCAAATTATTATTTCAATATTCCACTTTTATTAATGTTTATAACAAAACAAAAAATCATATTTTAATTTTTTGTCAATATCGTAGATAATGCCCCTTAAAGCAATAGATAAAATTAGTCCAATATATTACAATTCACAAATGTTTTAGGTATTTCTAAGAGAAACAGAGAAACAAAGATTAGATCAAGCCTTACATGTAGCCATCATGGAAAGAGTAATAAGAGTTCAAAGATGGTTTAAAACAATCTTTGAAAGAAGGAACTATGTTAAAATGAGAGCTTGTATTATAGTGATACAGGTTAGTTTTGCAAATATATTTACTCTTTGCTGTCTAAACCATTTATGTATGAGGAATGTATGAAAAATAATCATATCTTCTGACAATATATATGGTGACCCCCTAATATTTTCATATCAATAGAATTGAAATGTTTACAGCAATAATAATTTATTTTAATCATAATTCTGTTGACAAATTTTCTAGGAAATGCAATTTTAACAGAAAAATTGCATATTTTTTGCCACTTTTTACGCACATTTTATACATTTATCAACCTATTTTGTAAAATTGACTGTTTCTCTGCAAGTATTTTATTTTCTAGATAGTCAGATGCAGTTCAACAAGTTCTTAATGCAAACAAAATTTCATCAAAATCTGAAATATCGGCAAAAGTTGAAAGTATTATATATGTTTTTTTTAACCATTACAGGCTTGTGTAAGAATGTTCCTGTGTAAAAGAAAAAAGCTAAGATTGAAACAGAACATATCAGCCTTGTGTATTCAGCGTTACATGAAAGGATGGCACCACAGATATACATTTCTCAAGACGTTATCAGCCACTCTCATCATACAGTGTTGGTACAGAGGATATAAAAGTCGCAAGATGTAGGTTTACTTTTAAATCATATGAATCCATTGCAAAGGAGTACATTCGATAAGGCCCTAAATGACCCCTATTTCTAGCTACATCAATTTAAAAAAAAATTTTATATTTGAAAATTGAACTTAATAATCGGGGCCTTACCGAACTTACTCCTTTATCTTAGAAAGTTTAATTAGCAGAGGAGGGGTAACTAATGAACCAGCCAATTGTCTTATTTCATAATGTTATTTACGAAGTAAATATGATTACAAGTAGGGAAATGTGGGTGTTAGAAGGTAATTTTTGCTCAAAACACTTACCCATGCAAATATAATGAGATCTTATATAATGGAACATCACTTTTGTAAAATTTTTATTTTGATCAATGAAATGATTTTAATTAAAAAAAAAAATTAAATTTCAGTTTGCCAGCTTTGATTTGTTGATCTTTTTTTAATCAAATCTGGATAAAAGTTGTTTCTCTACCCTAAAAAAACCCAAAATCTCAAGGGTATAAACTGCATGTCATATTTAAATGAAACTTTTGTAAATGCATAATTTTGTATATACAACACAGATATAGGAATCTGTTACTTGAGAAACAACTTGAAGAAGAGAAAGCCAAGCAAGCACAAATAGATGATTTACGATCCTCTAATAGCGATGAAGGTATTCTGACTAAAGGATCCAGTGGTGAAGAACTAGATGACATTGGCAGATCTCCTAGACGTGATTCATCGTTAGTATATTGTTTTTGTTTTGTTTCTTGAACAGAAATGAATACATGACAGATGAGCTAAGCAGCAGAAAATATGCTTGTAAAAAGAAATTTGAAGTAATCTGGTATAAGACGTAGTGATTACTTATGAATATACATTTTCGCATTTTTTAACTTTACAACCCCAACTCTTATGAACAATTTGAAATATTATCAAGAAAACTCGCAGGTCATAGTTGAAAAATCTTTTATTTGGCCTAATTTTTCACTGAAATTAAATTTTAATTAAGATTTACATTAATTTATATTTTTATGCCCCACCTACAATAGTAGAGGGGCATTATGTTTTTCAGTTAGTTCGTCCGTCCGTCCGTTCGTTCGTCCGTCTGTCCTGCTTCAGGTTAAAGTTTTTGGTTAAAGTTTTTGGTCAAGGTAGTTTTTGATAAAGTTGAAGTCCAATCAACTTGAAACTTAGTACACATGTTCCCTATGATATGATCTTTCTAATTTTAATGTCAAATTAGAGTTTCGACCCCAATTTCACAGTCCACTGAACATAGAAAATGATAGTGCGAGTGGGGCATCAGTGTACTATGGACACATTCTTGTTAAAGTTGAGATAATACAAAACAAAAACAGGTAGTTTACGATCCATGAAGTCACAATAAAAATAGTTATGATGGCATGGAAAAGTGCCCTCTGCATACATGTATGTTCATGAAAAAATAATAGCTTTTGGTCAATTTTCAAAAAGTTTTTGTGCCATCAAAAATTGGGTATATGCAAGTAACCACAATGATGTTCTGTATGAACCACACCACTTATGTTATTATTTTAGCAGTACATTTCTCACTCAAAATAATGTTTCAAAATATGAGATTATTGTCATATTTGTAGAAAATTGTTTGAAAGCAAAATCTCAGGGGTAATTCTTAGTATTTGAAAGATCTTAAGAGTTGAACTTTGCACATACCTTTTAATTATCTTAAGGCATAAATCAGCTGATTTTGTAAAACTTCAATTTTTTTATGCAAAAAGTAATCCCTCCTTTTATACATGTAGTTCCAAACATTCCACTAACTTCAGAACATTTTTTCTTTTACTATAATTCTGTTTTATTATAATTATGCAGAGTCATGTTTGTAAGAAAATTTTATGGTTAACCAAATGACTATTGCAGCAGTTTATGCAGATGCATTTTTGTAAGAAAAAAATAGAGGCCATGTAAAATAAATGTTCTAGTTCTCAGACAATGACTTCTAAAAATTTGATGAGGGAGACGGTATTTTTTGGGGGGCGTTTATTATTTTGTTGATATTGACCAATATTTTTTAAAATCTGGTATGTATTCATGTTAAAGAATAAGATACCTATGGGTTGATAAAAAAAATTCACAAAATCAAAGTAAATACAACATGGTTGCAATACAAATTTAATTCATAACTGAGGATTATGTGTATATTTCTAGAAATATATAACTTGTAACAATCTGATAGGTATGTTGTTTTATATCACCAATGAGGTATGTGACATGAAACTAACATATCAAACCACTATAGTGCTATGCTGAATGTCAGAATAAAATTGTGTCCAATAAAACTAAGTTAACATGAAATTCAGCATCTTAATAAATCATAACCTTCTTTGGTATGCTGAAGATGAAAACTTTTGAAACCTTGAAAATGCCTTAACAGAACAGCCAAAACTGTAAATTAGTATGAATTAAAAGAGACATTGGGTAGATGTCAATGAGACCCCAACCTAACAAGTCACAAGAGACATTGGGTAGATGTCAATGAGACCCCAACCTAACAAGTCACAAGAGACATTGGGTAGATGTCAATGAGACCCAAACCTAACAAGTCACAAGAGACATTGGGTAGATGTCAATGAGACCCCAACCTAACAAGTCACAAGAGACATTGGGTAGATGTCAATGAGACCCCAACCTAACAAGTCACAAGAGACATTGGGTAGATGTCAATGAGACCGCAACCTAACAAGTCACAAGAGACATTGGGTAGATGTCAATGAGACCCCAACCTAACAAGTCACAAGAGACATTGGGTAGATGTCAATGAGACCCCAACCTAACAAGTCACAACACACATTGAAAACAAAAACATACAGACATCCAGAGAGCTGCATAGGCAATCTGTCAGATAAATTAAATAATGTTTGAATTGTCTGGATTCTAGAAAAGTTGTGAAAATTAAACAGAGACTACCAAAGATCTGCAATCAACACCTATTAATTTCATAGATAATGAAAATCATTGAACTGGAACTGTAAATACAACCAAGACTATGATCAACATTGCTGGAGGGAATTGTAACCTTAGCTTTGTTCAACTACATAATCTTTATTAATCTCTCGTTAAATCAAAATCAAACAATAATTTATTCTTTGGATTATTGTCCTTTTGAAAATGCATCTTTTTGTCTGTTTAATAATTTTAAATAAACAGATCGAGTATCTACATCTATCGTCATGCTTTATTCAGAAGGCCTATTTTGACAACCTGTTCCTTAACAAATATCAAAACACATAAATTTCTAATGATTTTGATATGGTTATTTCCACCCAAAAGTTCAGAGATATTGCTTTGTCTATATATAATCAAAGATTGTGAATATCTGATGTTTTAGGCTGTACCTACAATGCTCTTGATCAAGTGTATCTGAAAGGTCACTCAAGCAATCTCTTTGAGCAATTATATTGCACTTATTTTTTTACAGTTGTTTTATCTGTAATTTTAATGTTCGCCAAAAGATAGGCCCATTTTCAGTTCTGTTTACATTTTGGCATTTTGCAACTGTACGAGTTTAAAAGAAGTCTAAACTTCTACAGAAAAACCTGGGTTTTCAGAATGCATTAGAGTTATCACTCTGACTCGTTTGAAAGCGATAAAATTTGAATAACACTGAGTTTTTGCACATTCTATTTATTTGGTTTGGCGATAAATACAAGCCAAAGGCAGGTTATTGGCTGATGCGGCAGTGCCTAAGACCCGGAGAGTTAATTTTTCATGATCTTATGTAAATCAAATGACTACTGCAGCGCATTTTTATGCAGATACATGTTTGTTAGTAAAATAATTTCTGTTGCAGGAGTAGTGGTGTTCATGATGACGACTCAGAATCTGAGACTGTTTCCCTAGAATCAAAAAGTCGAGATGGCTCGATAGTAACCCCACCTCCAACACCCACTGATGTTAAAATTATAGTGCAACCCACCATTAAAATAGAAGCAGATGAATACCTTAGACAAGACAAAAGATCGTCAAGGTAAGCTGATTAAAAGTTTATTTGAATGTTCCTTATGAGGTGCTGACCAAGTGTTGTTACTTTGTAGCCAATCCATCATCCAAGATGGCCGCCAGCGGGGACTTAGTTTAACATAGGACCCTATGGGAAATGCATACAAATGACTTCTTTTAGAGAACCACTGAATGGAATGTAAAAAAACATAGTATAAATGTTCCTTACAAGGTGCTGACCAAGTGTTGTTACTTTGTAGCCGTTCCATCATCCAAAATGGCCACCAGTGAGGGACTTAGTTTAACATAGGACCCTATGGGAAATGCATACAAATGATTTCTTTTAGAGAACCACTGAATGGAATGAAACAAAACATAGCATGAATTTTCATTAGGAGGTGCTGACCAAGTGTTGTTACTTTGTAGCCGATCCATCATCCAAAATGGCCACCAGCGAGGGACTTAGTTTAACATAGGACCCTTTGGGAAATACATACAAATGTCTTCTTTTAGAGAACCACTAAATGGAATGAAATAAAACAGGCATGAATGTTCCTTATGAGGTGCTGACCAAGCGTTGTAACTTTGTAGGCGATTAATCATCCAAGATGGCAGCCAGCGGGGACTTCATTTAACATAGGACCCTATGGACAATACATATAAATGTCTTCTTTAGAGAACCACTTAATGGAATGAAACCAAACATGACATGAATGTTCCTTTTGAATTGCTGACCAAGTGTTGTTACTTTGAAGCCGAACCATCATCCAAGATGGCCTCCAGCGGGGACTTCGTTTAACATAGGACCCTATGGACAATACATACAAATGTCTTCTTTTAGAGAACCACTTAATGGAATGAAATAAAACATTGCATGAATGTTCCTTATGAGGTGCTGACCAAGTGTTGTTACTTTGAAGCGGATCCATCATCCAAGATGGCTGCCAGAGAGGGACTTAGTTTAACATAGGACCCTATGGAAAATACATACAAATGTCTTCTTTTATTCCAATAGTTGCCTCCTTCTCTAGGTTTCTTTTTAGGTGGTTTAAAATGGGGGATTCACATATATTTAAAAATGTTGGCCATTGAAAGTTTTTTAAACAATATTGAAAAATAAAATTTCAAAATGAACACGTCAGAAGATGGTTAGTTGAAGCTAAAGAAAAATCTATCAAATGCCAGTAATTCATATAAATTAAAGGAAACTTTATCAGGTATAAAATATTTACATATAGTTTATATTTTAATATAAAATTCTACGCAACTTTCTGTGTCAAAATTTACCATATATGGTTGGTATTATTGGTATCATACTTTAATAGGAATATATTTCAGTGGTATTCTGTAAATATGTTGATTATTTAAAAAAAAATCAGATACAATAAGTTTGTGTCGAAATTAAAAAAAAAGTCAAATCAACAGTTTTGATATACTCCTTTATTAGGGCCCCGCCTAGTTGCGGGTCGCCCTATAGTGATCAGTCTGTCTGTCCGTCCGTCATTAACAAACTGTGTCCACTCTATATCTAGAGAATCATTATAATTTTATACTTTATACTTGACATGTATATTGGACATGTATATTAACCAACACCAGAGGGTGTGTCATAATGTTTGTACAACTTCCTAGGTCAAAGTTCAAGGACAAAAACTTTGGTTTCAGTTGACAACCCCATGTCCTATGGTAAAGATCGTGTCCGCTCTATGTCTTGAGAACCGTTATGATTTCAAAGTTTATACTTGACATGTATATCAACCAACACCAGAGGGTGTGTCATAGTGTATGTACAACTTCCTAGGTCAAAGGTCAAGGTCAAAACTTTGGTTTCTGTTGACAAACCCATGTCCTATGCATACATGTGAACCTCCGACGGGAGTACAATTATCCCGTTTTCAGGGTCTCCTCCGTCCTCCTGTCCAGGAGAAAAAATCCGTGTATGAAATATTTCATGAATGAAAATTTTCAGCCGCCATTTTTATAATTTGTTAGGTAGTACTACGGTGTAACTGACACCTGTGTTAAATTTACCTGAAAATCAAAGATGTATAATTATATGGCTTCACTTAACAGCTTATGTGTCAAATATACTGGTAATCAACGATGTTTACCTCTGGCTAACTGCCGTTGTGTAATAAAAATATGTGTATTGGAAAATTGGGTTACTTCCTTTGATTTATCCTGTTTTAAGTTACATTTCTTTCAATAATGTAAATTGTAAGAAAAATATAAATGAATAATATTTTAATCAAATAGTCATATAAGAATGGTAATTAAATGATTTTAAATGTCTTGGACAAATAAGAAAACATAAATTTAAAAATTATTTGAGGAATCTAGACTTTTTCGAGGCTTAAATTGAAATTAACATATTAAGTCTGACCTTCAATATTAGGTCTATTTTTTCATTTGATTACACAATTGTGATATTTACTTGCCTATAAAGTTACCATTGATAAGAAGGGTAGATGTGAATACAGTTCTAACACAAAGAAAAGGTCATAATGCATTAACTATAAGCGGTCAACAACAATTATCAAAAACAAAACAAGAAACAGAATCTTCTCAATATTTTTTAATTTTTAATAATGTGATATCATTCAGATAGAAAGGCTACTATAAACATATTACATTCTGATGAAAAGTTGAAGAAAAACACTTTAAAAGACAATTTCTGCATCATACAGTTACATTTACGACAAAATTTATGTCAATAAAAACCTCCTGATCTGAGGCCTAATCTCCTGACCAAAATTTCCCAATCTCCTGATTTGAGTTTCACAGTCCATCACATGTATGCCTATGGTACAGATCATGTTTGCTCTATATCTTGAGAACCGTTATGATTTCAAAGTTTATACATCAACCCATATATCCAGAAGTCACCTAGTGGTCAACAATGAATTCACACCATGCAGTCATATCACTATTATACTATGAAAGTTAGTTCAGGATATTTATCAGTTTAATTAAATTGCCAAATATAACACTTTAACTAAAAAACATAGAATAAAATCACTCTCAGCACATAACAAGACTATGTAATAACTTAAAAAGTGCTTCATATCAGCTTATCCATACACATTTTTACCACATGTTATTTACAGAGGGGCCCACAGAGATGGCTCCCATCTCAATGATGTCTAGTTAATTCAATCAATATTGCTTTCAAATATTTGGCTTTGAGTGTTCCTAATGAAGGTCAATCTAGGAAAGTGCTTCAGATGCATACATTTCACTTTTTATACGACCGACAACACATTTGGTTTCCGGACAATAACTTTAGTTTAAGTGAATGGATCTCTATGACATTTTACAAGAAGGTTCAATACCACAAAAGAAAGGTTGGGATTGATTTTGGGGGTTATGGTACCAACAGTTTAGGAATAAGGGGCCAAAAAGGAGCCAAAAACAAGCATTTTTGTAGTTTCCGGACAATAAATTGTGTGTAAGTGTATGGATCTCTTTGAAATTGTACCACAAGGTTCCATATCACAAAGGGAAGGCTGGGATTGAGTTTGGGGGTTATTGCCCCAAACATACAGGAATTGGGGGCAAAAAAGGGGCCAAAACAAGCATTTTTCTAGTTTCCAGACAATAATTTTTGTTTTAGTGTATGGATCTCTCTTAAATTGTACTACAAGGTTCCTTATCACAAAGGGAAGGCTGGGATTGAGTTTGGGGTAATTACTCCAAGGAGGGATTCAAAGAGTTTGGGGTGGGGGATTTTTTTTCAAATTTTTTGGGGGGTTCATATTATTTTTCTTTTAAATTTCAAATTTTTTGAAAAGTTCCAAGAAGAAATCTTCAATTGCACAGTATTGCTCAATCCAAATTCAGACAGTATTAAGCTTGAATATTGTGTTCAAACTTACCCAAATGTTCAGGGTTCGACCTCTGCGGTCGTATCAGGCTGCGTTCAGCAAAGCATTTTGTTTTGTTGTTGATATGGTAGTCATTTCTGTCCTCATGAAGACCATTTATAATAAGGTAATGTATAAAGTTACAATTCAATGTTGAAATTTAATGTATTTCCTTGTTTTATTAAATTTTACAGAGTTCAAGATTTGGCCAGATTACATGAAGCAAAAGCAGTAAGTAGTCCATTTTCCTATTTTTTCTCAAATTCTTTGAAATAAATGGAATTGTTTGTAAAAAACTTTCCTAAGGGAACATCCCAGTTACTATAATGTTGTAATATGATAAAAAATCCAGTTTCTAAATGTTTCAGACTTTGCATTGTTGTTAGGCAATATATAAAATCTTCTTATGTTTGAATGTATGCATCATATAATAAGAGGTCATACAAAGATAATTGTATTAGATAAATGTACTGAGAAAGCATTCTGCTTAAACATTCAGAAATTGGATTTTGAGAGAAATTGGATTTTTTAATGAAAATAACACGTTATATTTAAGATTCTTAAAACTGAAAAAAAATCTAATTGATATATTCTCTACTTGTGTAAATAATCTTGCATGTTTTCAAACCAACACCGCATGACATGTGGAATCTAAACATGCATGATATTCTTAACCTTAAAGATCTTGGACATGAACCAATAAAATATCTACATTTGTTATCCTTCCTCTCCTCTTTTGCATATTGAAAATTATTTTAGTAGAAATAGGATGTTTTTTTTGGTGAATTTAAGTGTTACAGGACTCATTGATAAGGTTTTCATAATGAAAAACAAATCACATAATGAATAAACAATATTATTTTTATGAGTTGTCTCCCATTTTAAGACTTGATTTTTCAGTGTTTTTATCCAGAAACTTTTTATTTTATGAATGATTTTGAAAATTTCTTTAGAACATGTAGAAAGAGAATATGATTGATATGGATCTTTCATTTGTCAGCAAAGTTCTAGCTTGCTGCTGGTATTTTGACAATATTCAGAAGGTACATTTTGGTTCCCTTTTTGCCCTGCAAAAATTGAACAATTGTTGAGGAAGGATTACTGAGAACTACTTCATACCTAAAAACAAATAAAAAGATTACAAGCTGGATTTTATTTTCTTCTGAATACCAGTGAGAATTGGCTTTTCTAAGTACTTAATAAGTAAGATATGACTTGCTAAAAAAAAAAAAAACTGTTTCTATCTGTTGAATGGAATATTCTGATTCAAGGATGCCTTGAAAGAGAATTCTGACACAGTATCTCTTGAAAGAGGTCCAATGAAGAAAAAGCCGAAAGTTATTCCTGCACCTCTGGCTAAGCAGGAGTCGTTCTCTGATTTGGTAAGAAGAAGCTTTGTTTGGGTGTTATATCAGATTTTGCTTGAACCACAACACTTCAAAAACTAGATTCTATTCCATGTATCTTTATGTTCGAATATGATATCAAACCTCTATTTGTCAATCAGTCTTTCATGTTTGTAAGATACTGTAGTGTTTTTCTTTTGATAGACATCTTGAGCAATAAATCCTTAGATATTGAAATTAATCTGGCTTCACTTGCCATCAATGTTTTATTTGCTCCCTCAAAATTTTTCAACTGCAAGGGCTTTCTTAAATATAAACATATGGTCAGTTTGGTTTTTCCAGTCAGGTCGTTAGACCCATGTTGATCTGGCTTCCATTTAGCTGTGCCTGATATATAAATATGCAGCCATATCTTATTTGAAATGAATTCAGATTAGAGTTGGTTTGATTTTGTGTTTTGAGAGTGCCTTGTTCTTTCCTCCCTATCATATAATTAATATTCAAAAGATGAATGATAAAATCCTAATGCAAAAAATTGAAAGCAAACAGTTCTGAAGTTATTGTCGAGGAGAATAAACATGGGTGCAAAATTTTGAAGGTCAGAGGTCTATAACCTTTTATTTCCACAACTTTAATTTTGAAAATTACTAATTTTGAAAATTACTATGTCCTGAACCTTTAAACTTTTTTTACAGCAGCCCATAGACTTTGTAAAAGTGGCTGTTAAGTTTGTAAATCTCCAAAGTCCAGAACCTTTCACCTCAAAAAACTATGTTGAACCCCTGAAGAAATTAGACAATATGTATAGGTTCCAACATGAATCATCTGATGAGAATCTAGAATTTGAATTGTTGTGGTCCAGTAGTTTGCAGAGTGTGCTTCATCTCTGTTGTAATAGTCAGTTTCTTGTCTGTTGTGTACTCTTTCACTTTGCACTCTACACGATGTTTCATACACCTGTCGCCGCTATATAGATACTACACTCTTTTCTATGAACTAGCACTTTGAATTAGGACTCTTACAGAGAACATATATAAGATTGTATACAGATTTCTCTAGTGTAAATTTTGATGTCAAGATAGAATATGAAATATAGTATATAGCTGATGTATTTTGAAAGTCTTGTCTTGTTGATAAGTAAACAATGATATTTTAAGAAATGTAGATTAACATAAAAAAATGTATTTAACTATGACTCTTCAATGTACTGTGAATTGATTTATTTTCCTGATACCATTTTTTTTGTGGATTGAGAAAAAAATGTTCGTTCATGGATATATGATTTTTGTGATGTTGCATACAATCCTATTTTAGAAAATTTGTTCATGGTTGAACATTTAAATTTGTGGTTCACTTAAATCCACAAAATCCAAGAAAATAATGTTCATGAATAAAGATGAATCCACAGTATTATACATGGTGTGGGGTAGGTTATATAACATATAGTATAGGGGTACAGGTATTTTTCATAATTCCATGAGTTGTTTTCAACATATTTGATTTATAATTTTTAAGTCACATAGGATCATTTTTATGCACAGAGATTAAATATTGTTACACATCAGTAATTGATAATTTAAAAAACAGTCAATTCATTGGTATATTTTGAAATTTAAAAAAAAATAAATAAAAAAGCTGCATCAACTTCTTTAAGGTGGAATAACTTAAATGGAATTTGAATACAAAAATAGTAAGGGCTATTTCATAAAATTGGATGTGGAAAGGTAGGAAGGTGATTAATGCACACCAAACATACTTTCTAGGAGTACTGTATCAAGTTAGTATGCAACCAAAAATGACAGATCACTCATGTCTAAAAATAAGAATTTCCTTCCTTCTTCCTGCATCTATTTTAATGGAATAGTGCTAAGTTATCTTGTAATAGGTGAGAGGATAACTCATAGAACATTACTAATACTATAGTGTTATTAAATGTGTGGATTCATATTGATCCTGTATTATGTCCAAGTACAGTCGTATTGGGACAAAGTGCAGCTGAAGGCTTATACAGCTGATCAAGACCCAATATGACTGTTTGAGGAAATAATACAATATCAGTATGAAAACACATATTTTATGACATTTTTATTAACCCAATGACTTAAAATAATTACCAAAATCTGAAAAAGAACAAAATGACTAACAGAAGACTAATACAGGATCAATATGAACTCATTTTCATTTAAATGCTAGGAATGGCGGATAACTCTAAAATTTAATAATGTACGACAAATTATAGTTTTATTCACTAGTTAATAACCCGTTGAGCCTCTTGATTTATGCACAAATTATCCCCAATTAAAATGATGTCACTGAGGTATGTAAACAAAATTCATTGGCAAAAAGTCCATAGAGTGATGAAGAAACACATATTGGAAAAGCATCTAATGCAGAGGATAGCTTTCACAAATGACCATTTTTGGACACCTTCTTGAACCAATAACCGGAAGTTAAAATGTTGTAGTAAACATATTTTTTCTGTATTAAACCTAATGACCAGTTTTCAGACACATGGAATTGTAATAAATGGACAATTAATAATATATTTTAAGTCATTGGTTAATAAGATGAAAGAATGTGTGACTTGTTATTTGATATAAATGTGAGATATAGGTAATACTTTGGTGAAAGAGTAAAAAATATATAGAAATAATGCTGTTTAGAGATTCAGACCTATGTTAATCCATTTTATAAATTGATGTTTTTTCAGCCTGGCATAGCTTTTCATTTATTCAGAGAATGTAAACTTTTCTAAAGAGCTTTTTCAAATAATAAGTAGACCAAAGGAACTATATTTCTTTACATATTTTCTAATGTATACAGTTTGTTCATTATAACTTCTGATATTTTAAAAATAAAATCTTTTTTCGCCAAACAAAAAAAAGTTAATTTTCATTAGTTTTGAATATTTCTGAAGTAAAAAAAAAGTTTGAATCGTACAATTCAGTTTTAACTCCTGAATTTAACACTGATGAAAAATGTTTCTTTCTAGGAACCAACATCACCCTCAGATCAGTATGTTACTCCAGAAAAGAAGCGAATGGTTGAAGAGGCTCTAAAGAAGCCCCCACATCAGAAAGACCAGTTGGATGCTGAATCTCCCTCAACATTTTCATACACAAGTCCATTAAGGAAGGCCAAAATATTTAAACACAATAGGTTAAAGAACCTTTTGGGAGGTGAGTTTTTAGCTTTATTTTCAGAATCCCAACAGATTTCAGAATTTTACTTAACATTTTAATACCATAGCTGAGATTTGTTATTTTTACATAGAAAATACCCTCCGAAAAAAAAAATTGATCTACCAACAAAGACAAACAAAAACTAACAACACATAGTCCGGATACCTGACTTGGTATAGGCAGAGAAGTGGTGGTGATGTCTTTTGGTGTTTTTTTTTTTTGTATCATTGAGTTATTATCTCAATGATCTTTACCCCATGTATCTTTTTAATAGTAGATAAATAGTATCAAGAAAGTTTATAAATATTTGATCTGTAGTTTCCATGGAAATGAAAACTAGCTGGCAACAATGAAAATTCTGATCCAGTTTATTTACTAAAATATTGGATGCCTAGGTCATTTTATTTTTATATACAATGACCAACAGGATGACAGTATTTTATCAGATTGTGAGTTTATATTTTTTACTGGAATAACCTGTGAAATTCTAATGACATGAATGTAATCTGAACTGACAAAAGTTAAATCATTTTCTAAGTACAGTAAGGTTTCTTGCACAGAAAAGTGCATTAAGAAGGAATCAGATCTAAATAAGGGGTTATGCCCTTTCTGCAAAAACCTCTTATTTTTTTCATTTCATTTTTTTCATGCTTTTGTTTGCAGTCATATATGAACTCTATATACACATTATTATATTCGTAACTATATATTTTTAATAAAAGCCTTGTTAATTGAAAAATATTTGACAGTAAATTTTTATTAAAATGACAAGTTTGTTTATAGATATAAAAGAGTCTACTCAAACTTGTCGCAGATCGTCTTTTCGATTTCTTCATCGGGACAAGAGTGAGTAAATGGCCAGTCACTAAACATATAGCATGTCACATGACAGAATAATGGCTGATCGGTTGATATATTTGTAATAGACCATATATGGGGTTTGTGAAAACGTAGGCATGCAAAAAGGATGTAGAATGAAGAAAAGGTCTTTAGCTATTTAAAGGAATGGAAATACATGTATTACGAATCTCACAAACTCTATTAAGACTGATGAACTTTCGCATATATTTGTGTTTTTATAGAATTTAAAAGCATGACTGACACATTAGAAATGACAACCACAATTTCTTCATTTATGAACTGGCTTTTGCTATCCCTTTCATTTTTTTCTAGAGCGTGAATGCTGTGTGAGAAGCTTCAGAATTTTTGACATATAATAAAAATGCTTTGCTAGTGTTTTCTCTCCTTTGTCTTCTCTATTGAAGCATGTTGTACAACGACTCATCCCTCAAATCCTCAAACTTTTAAGCTTTTCCCTCTATAGAATAAACATAAAAACAATCAACTCCAGCAAGAGTGATTTTATCTGAAACTTTGTGTGTGTACTGTAATACCTAAATGTTTATGTTCTAAAATTCTCTCTCTGTGAAAATATCAAAATATGAAGTGTTTTATTTATCCATCAACTGTATTCACAGAGCACACAAAGGAGTAACTCTTTTCCATTGGCTGAATTTCACTTGTTTATGAGGTGATCAGCCAATCACTGTATTTGGATTATCACCATGATTTCATGGATATACAATACTATGAGAAGCCAATCAAAACATTGTCAAGAATTAATCAGAATTCACTAACCACTGACGCCTCAGTGATAGACATTGAAAAATCAACCAGTCAGTTATTATTTACAAATACTGAAGCAATAAATTAGAAAGTGATGCCAAAGGTAATAAAGTTAATCAGTATTTTCTTTTAAAAAAATAACATATAAAAACACAAATAATCATGAAAATTCGTTCCTTTTATTTCAGCATTTTTATCAACTTTTTTGGGTAACAGAATTTTATTGAAATTTTTACCTGCAAGTACTTTAATGTAACACATATATACTTTGGAATCCCTGTCAGCTTTTACTAGTAATCAAATCTTGTCTTCATGGCTGCCTTATGCATTGAAAATTATAAATCCAATCTTGTTTGCTTATGCTCTGTGGATAGTCCTTGTCTTAAATTAAGCTATGACTTCTTTGTTAAAAATGGAGAGCATTGAGATACATAATTTGTTGGTAAGATATTTTGTGAATTATATATGATAATTCAACAGTGCATAATTATCTTCTATTGGAATATTAGTTTTATGTAAAATAGGGGAATATAAAAGACTGAACTGTTTTGGTTGAAATGAAATCTAGCCTTTACCATCACTTCACATTCTTTGTCATTGTCTGTCATCTGACAACTTAAAGCAGCCTCTGCTTACATTAAATGATCCATATGATTTAATGTCCAGTAAGAAGTGTATTCACAAACTGATATTCATAAAAGCATGAATTTTTCATTTTTTATTTTTTTTTTACTGAACTTGGTCCTCAAACAAGAAGTAGTATTTATATGGCCACTTCTAAAAACCCTTGAAGTAGATGTATTACTTCATCTTTCTGGTCTTTTCATTTCCTTGCCTTATGTGTGTCAGTACAAAAAAACTCAGACTTTTACCCCCAAAATGCCCATATTTCCAGGTCTGAATTTTCATTCCTTCAGCCATTAAATTTGATTGAATGCCAATAATAGAAAAATTGCATAGACTTGCAGATGTATGTTTTGTAAATTAATAATGGCCTAAATCCCTTTTGAAACTATGGAACACTATAGGAGACCAAAAAATGAAAATGGCTACTAACCCATCTAAAGATGACACCAGCATTGTAAGGGTAAATATACAAAAGGGCAAATTGTAAAGATTAGTAATAGACCTCTTTTGACTGATTTTATTTTGATTTACAAAATGCATCTATTCATGCATATTTTCTGTGATAAAAGACTTATTCAATAAATAACACATAGCTGAGAGGGTAATAGAGAAGATTGTTACCCCAAGAAAACATCAACTGAGGCAAAGCCAAGATTGACATTATTTGAAAGTCTTTGAAAAAGGCCTGTAGCCAAAACTTAGAACTTGAGCATTAATTAATTCCATTATAAGATTTTAGCAAAAAATACCATCTGTATTTGATAAAGCGCACAAATGATCAAGCTGCTCTGTGAAGGGTAATAATATATAAGCCATGACATAGAGTAGAATGTCTCTCTCTTAATAACCAATTAAAATCTGGTGTGAAGTTTAATAAATTAAATTGATGTATGGACATTAATCCATACTACTTATATAAACAATATTTATTCAGATGAATAATGACATAACAATATAATATACTTGAAATTAATATCTAGGATTCAGAAACAAGCACAGTAGCTTTTACAAATCTGTCTCCTTGCAAGTTAAAAATTTTATATAGGGTTAAGTTGTGACCGTCCCGAATTAAATTTGTCATTATTTCTTTAATTACATTTAGTTGAAAGTATTTAATTTGGTTTAATGTCTGCCAAAATTTTAGACTTACATCCTGTGAAATAGACTTTGATTCATGAAAAAAATTTCATTCTTTTTCACCACATGATGCTTATTTGTTATAATCTCTAGAACTTTGATAAATTGCTGTGTAAGGGGGTAAAGAGGCAGTAATTGAATTTTACAATTCTCTATTGGTATCTTCATGCTGCCTTAGCTGTTATAAATATGTCTATGTTGATAGCAATTTATAGGTCAGTTTTTTACACATGGTTGACATAACTATAATCATGTGAATGTAGTTCTACTTTTCTTAAATTTGGAAGTTTTATACTCTTTATGAAGTGTGAAGAAATTAATCATATTTTCATTTTGTGAAGAAACCCCAAACTATTTAATAAATTCTCATTTTGCAGGTAAAAAACCAAATCGTGAAGACAGTGATGAAGACCAAAGTCCAACTAACACTGATCGTAGACCACCATGTAAGTAGATTTTGTTTTTTTAGCTCCAACCAATCATTATATAAAATTTTCATTTTATAATTTTTTACAAAATTCTTAAGAAAATGCAAAAAACAACCCACAATTTATTAATTTCATTGCCACCCATCTCCCTTAAAATTCTCTTAAGCTTACAAGATTCTGAATTGGATCTATCACAAGGAAAGTCTTGGAAGTCATTGAATTTTTCAGGGTAAAAAAATATTGCATACAATAAAAATAATATTTATTTACATGTATTGATTTGTCCTTTAGGGCAGTCACCCAGTTTATCTAATAGGTCATCGACATCAATATCCATCTAATTATTTTTAAAAATCTGAGGTTGCATTTACATATAATTACTGAAAAAGGAAAAGGCTTTCAGAGTTATTTAGTCCCCTACCGACGAAGTGGAAGGGGAATTTAGGTTTGCACTCCGTCCATCTGTCTGTCCGTCTGTCCATCCGTCAGTCCGGCAAATCAGCTTTCCACACTTTTTTTCTTCGTTCTTGAAGATATTGATTTGATATTTGGTATATAGTTTTATCATGACAAGTTATAGATCAAGTTCGAATTTTGTTCCAGTCTGATGATTTAGTCCAGAGTTATGGACCATAACTCTGGACCAAATCTAATGTTAGAGAACTGTTAAACCATATTTCTGTACAAAGGGAGATAACTCATTTTTGGTGGAAGAAGACTTTGAAGTCTTCTGAAATCCTATACTGCCGACTGTAAAATCATTGAAGCGTCACCAGGAGTGTTGCCATATCCTTTTCAGTGCTTTACTATTTCATATAAACTTCCGTGCCATATCTTGACACCAATGTTTACACATGATCGGTTTCAAGTTTGTCAAATGACACCTGCATCATTTTATAACACAAATGTACAGTTAGACTTGAAAAAACAATAACTTTCATTAGTGTTATAATTTCTCATGTTTTAATGTCTACCTTTTTATGGTGTCAATTAAAAGATTTCATTTCATCTCGATGTACGTTATTTATTTACTTGTAACCGGATGTTTTCAAGTAGATTTCGTAGTACGCATGCGTTAATTTAATGAATGCAGGACAACTCGGCCCGGAAACAAGTCGGACCGAGTCCACTCGGACTGTCAATAAGACAACTCGGACCATCAAAAAGTCAGCTCGGATCGTCTATAAGGACAACTCAAACAAAGTATTAAAAGAGGATTTGGATTATATAAATTATTATAAATTATTTTAAAAATGATATATTTTACATGGCAACATCATTTCGGCATGTTACTGAATTTGCAAAACATAATAAAAAATGTATTGTATTACGTGAATGTAATTTTTTTATTATCTTTATTAATTCATTATAAAATTAATTGATGCATAAAATAAGTCTAGGTTGAATTTACTTTATTAATATGCCAACTATACCGAAGTATAAACATAAGAGTTTGTGCTACTTATATGTTAAATTACAATCCGAAATCAGCGTCCTCTATCCACTGCCGTTTCTCGTGGGAGTAATCGGAATTAAACAACTGGATTGTTCTGGTTAATCTACGTTGGTTACGTATCTGCGCATGTGTATAAATGGGAAATTGAATTGTGCATCCGAAAGTTTCAAGAAAATGATGAACTGAGATTTCATTAATTCAGACAATTCATCTTATGTTAATGTCATGTATCTACGCGGACAGTACGACTTCAACTGAATGATGCTTGACAAAAATACACGGATTTAGTTGTTCCGTCTGTGTACATATCTTTAATGCAATCAGTCATATTCCGGTTTTATAAAACATGAGTTTTTTTAAACGAAAGTTAGAATATTTCAGTATGTTATTGCAATAATGAAGAGTCAAAAGCACACGTAAATCTTCTGGTGCTTTACACTTCAAACGATGCACCGTCAGTTGACAGAAATATCAATGTACGAACTAATGTCAGTTGACGAAATCCATATCAAAAGTACGTAGTTTTCATGTCAGTCATTGTTGGAATGTCCCCAATGATTACCTATATTGCTTTACGTTTCAAAGTTTTAAGTGATAAAAAAAAAACGGGATTTAACATACAAATAGTCCAGCTTGTTACCGTTATTTGTCATGGAAGTAGCCCCCCCCCTCCATATGACCCTCGAGTATTATATTTTCTTTGTCTGATCAAGGATTTATATAGTATACAAATCCTTGGTCTGATGAAACATTTCAGAAAATGACCATTTGACGCCTGACAGAAAAGGGCATTCCTATCCTGTACTTTTATGTAAAAATATAGATGAAAAACAAATTTTATTAACGACAGTAAATCAGTGGTTCACGATTTGAGTCAAACACATACAGAAAATGAACTGGATATATGTATATAAAAATAGCATTTTTCAATATATCATAATGAGAAAAACATGTAACTTACTGTGAAGAACTATAAGAATTCATGATTATCTGATTGATGTTGGTGTTAAACCCTATTTTAAGTACACTTGACTTAAATTTATCATGGTGGCCAGTTTTTGTCTCGCTTGACGGAGTCAAAAAGCGAGACATAGGTATGCTGTTTCCGGTGGCAGTGGCGTCAACAATGGTTTAGTTTGTGATTAGGTCTAGTTTATGGTGAACCACTAGTGGTAAGTTAAAGATATTTGGTATGCAGTTGTATTAGTATTGGCACATCTCATTACCATGGAGATTATTTGGCCCTGCTCCCTCAGTTATGGTCTATTGACTTTGAAATATTTGCTTAGTTTTCTTGTGATTAGGTCAGTTTATGGGGAACCACTAGTGGTAAGTTAATGATAATTGGTATGCAGTTGTATAAGCATTGGCATATCTCATTTCCATGGCGATTATTTAGCCCTGTCCCCTCAGTCATGGTCTATTGACTTTGAAACTTTTGCTTAGTTTTCATGTATTAGTTTGTGATTAGGTCAGTTTATGAGGAACCACTAGTGGTAGGTCAATGATATTTGGTATGCAGTTGTTTTAGCATTGGTACATCTCATTACAATAGAGATTATTTGACCCCGCCCCCTTAGTTATGGTTTATTGAATTTGAAATTTTGCTTAGTTTACATGTATTAGTTTGTGTTTAGGTTTGTTTAAAGGGAACTACTTATGATAAGTCAATGGTATTTGGTATGCAGTTGTATTAGCATTGGCACATCTCATTTCCATGGAGATTGTTCGGACATGTACCTTCAGTCATGATTCATTGACTTTGAATATTTGCAAAGCTTACATGTAAAAGTGTTGCTATTTTAATTTCAACATTTGCATTATCGAAATAACCAAAAAGCGAGATATATCTCTGTGATAACAGTTTATTTTTATATAAGGAAGTCGGAATATGATACCCAAATGAACTATTTACCTTTGACAGAAAAACTTTCAAGTGAAACCTAATCAATTACTGGTATAATTGCTTGCATCATGTTGACCATGCTGAGACGAATGTATTGAATTATAGAAAATTTAATTTGAATCAACGGTATTTGATTTACTATGTTAAATATTGTCAGTTTTGGTTGAGACATGAGTTTTATTAAAGAATATTATTTTTGGAAGAAGAAAATATGTCGAAAGCAATGATTGGACATAGCAGGCTAGGTTGGTGTGGGCTGCATTCATGGCATTTCAAGTTACCTTTTATGCATCTTCTTCCACCTCAGAGCTATCAGCTACAAAAATCTTCTCCTCTGAAACTACTGGGCCAAATTTAACCAAACTTGGCCACAATCATCATTGGGGTATCTAGTTTAACAATTGTGTCCGATGACCAAGCCAACCAACCAAGATGGCTGCCATTGGTAAAAATAGAACATAGGGGTAAAATGTAGATTTTGGCTTATATCTCTGAAACTAAAGCATTTAGAGCAAATTTGACATTTGTAAAAATGTTCATCAGGTTAAGATCTATCTGTCCTGAAATTTTCAGACGAATCAGACAACCCGTTGTTGGGTTGCTGCCCCTGAATTGACAATTTTAAGGAAATTTTGCAGTTTTTGGTTATTATCTTGAATATTATTATAGATAGAGATAAACTGTAAACAGCAATAATGTTCAGCAAAGTAAGATCTACAAATAAGTCAACATGACCAAAATGGTCAGTTGACCCCTTAAGGAGTTATTGCCCTTTAAAGTCAATTTTTAACAATTTTTGGTAAATTTTTGTAATCTTTTACATAAATCTTCTCCTCTGAAACAACTGAGACACTTAACCATTTAACCAAACTTGGTCGCAGTCGTCATTAGGGTATTTAGTTTAAAAAATGTGTCCGATGACCCTGCCTGCCAACCAACATGGCAGACATGGCTAAAAATAGAACATAGGGGTAAAATGCAGTTTTTGGCTTATATCTCTGAAACAAAAGCAAAAGTATAACGGTTGCATTGATTTATGCATCAACTGTAAATAAAAATATCAGGTGAGCGACACAGGTTCCTTGGAGCCTCTAGTTTAAAAGACATTCATTGTTAAATTATTTGAAGAATTTTTTAGCAGGTTTGTTTGTTATTTAGTATAAACTAATTTTCTGAATGATATATATATATAAAGAAAAATTTATGAAGAGAAATCCTTTAATTAAATAATAATCTATTTTATTAATGTATATATTTCAATGCATTACATTGTGTAGATAAATGTTGTTGACATTTTATAGAAAAGTTACAAATCTATATTAGTTTGTGACAAATGAAAGAAAAAATATTTGGAACTATTAATTATATTTGATTATGATTTGAAAATCATCATATCTAATTTTAGAGAACATATCTAATGTTTTTTCACTCATATAATCAGTTTTCCACACTGTTTTTAGTCATGTTTGAAGATATTGACATGATATTTACTTTTTGTTTACACCATGACAAGTTATAGAACAAGTTAGCATTTTGTTCCAGTAAAACAAATTTTTACCCGGTAGGGGACTATGTATTGTCATGCAATACTCTCAGAATGCTTGTTTTTTATTAAATCCAGGGTTATCTATGAATGTGTTTTTTTTTTTTACATACATACAAAGGTGAATTTAAAATGATTTTAAAAGAAGGCAACCATTTTGTTTATTTTGTATCAATATTTCATAAATTAGCTGTATTAAAGTAATTCATAATAATCCAATAATAGAGTCAAAGTCATTCAACAGAAATATGTTGTTTATTTGTTTAAAATAATAGGTAAATATACATACGTATGGAATCGTAACACTAGTATGACATTTGGCTTTTATAAAGGATATAATAATTTAGGTAAGAAACAGTATTTTGTTGTTTTAATGTTAAATGTTTTTTTCTAAGACTGGACTCTTATACAGATTATATATGAATTTCATCAGCAAGAATAAAATTGCAAATTAAAGTATAACTTTTCCCTAAATTTTTAATATCTATTCAAATGTTTAGGGGGTAGGGAGGTGGAGTTAGGGATAAATGAATTTGTGAGCTCAGATCACAATTTCTCTATGTTCTTTAATTAAAAAATGGGTAAAAATTACATTACGTTTTTGATCACAAAAGAAGAAATGTAGTGAGTTCGATCCCCTTTCTTTTCAAGCTAGAGATACTTTTACAAAGGATTGAAGAGGTATTTGTGCATTATAGGAACTAGATTTTTCCTGTATAACTAGTAAACATGAATTTTTCCTAGAAGCATATTACATTTGGTTATTTAATCATTAAATGATTGTTCCAGACATAGTTAAGGATGGTGAAATGAATTTAGGATTAGCCTCTCTGAGATAACAAAAGTAAACACAAATAGACATGATAAACTGTCTTTGAACTAGCTTTCAGTTGATGCCAGTACTCTTAGATTTGTGATTTTTGTTGTCTGACTGGATTTTACAGTTTGTTCTTATGCTGTGCTGGTACACCACTGTCCCAGCTTTACTTATTGAATTAGCTGGTTGGGTTGTTTTCTATAGACTCAATTCTGTTTGAAAGCTTAATTTTATTAATATTTTGTGCACATGGGACAAATAATTTTTTATATGAAATTAAAACTATTATTTGACCTTTTCAGTTGGACTTATTGGAGGCATACCTGTTCTCCCAGGGCTTCGGCCAGATCAGCTGTCCCCAACTTCACCAAAATCACCTTCAGATGCCAAATATTTCCCTGGTGTAAAGAACTTATCACAAGAAGATATTCATGACAAAAAGAAGACACCAAAACGAGGAAGTAGTCGACGAGAGAAAGAACAAAACGATACACCTAAACGAGGTGAATCACCAGCGCGGGATGTGAAATTTGGTGAAAAAACAGAGTGGCAATATCCTAGTGACCTTGTAATTACTGATTACAGAGAGTTAGCTGCCTTGGATGATTTTATTCTGAAAAAGGTGAATATTTTTGGTACTTTTTCAAATTTCAAAAGTGGTACTATAGAGTAATGTTGCTGCACTGCAGTTAATTTTTTAGTTTTTCTCTATTTTTCACCCCATATGACTGCTCATTTAGAAGCCCATAATTTAGCATGTTTTTTTATGCCCCACCTAGGGGCATTATGTTTTCAGTCTGTGTGTCTGTTAGTTCGTCCATCTGTGCGTCTGTCCCGCTTCAGGTTAAAGTTTTTGGTCAAGGTAGTTTTTGATAAAGTTGAAGTCCAATCAACTTGAAACTTAGTACACATGTTCCCTATGATATGATCTTTCTAATTGTAATGCCAAATTAGAGTTTTGACCCCAATTTCATGGTCCACTAAACATAGAAAATGATAGTGCAAGTGGGGCATCCGTGTACTATGGACACAGTCTTGTTTATTTCAATGTTAAGTTTTCAATTTTTCAACAGTTAAGCAACCCATTCAAAAAGTATGAACATAAAGTCAATCAAAACAAAGTTCCTAAGGGTCAAGATTTGGTTGGATGAATCAAAGATATTACTATTTTTATACGACCGCAAAAATTTTTGGGTTCATATATAGCTATGATGTCATCTGCGTCGTCGTCGTCATCCGAAGACACATTTGGTTTCCGGACAATAACTTTAGTTTAAGTGAATGGATCTCTATGAAATTTTACAAGAAGGTTCAGTACCACAAAAGGAAGGTTGGGATTGATTGTGGGGTAATGGTACCAACAGTTTAGGGATAAGGGGCCAAAAACAAGCACTTTTGTAGTTTCCTGACAATAACTTGTGTGTAAGTGTATGGATCTCTCTGACATTGTACCACAAGGTTCCATGTCTCAAAGGGAAGGCTGGGATTGAGTTTGGGGGTAATTGCCCCAAACATGCAGGAATCAGGGGCAAAAAAGGGGCCAAAAACAAGCATTGATGTTACATCCTATCAATTATATTCATTGATCAAAATGATTTTAATAATATATTTTGAATGGAAAGTATTTGATTTAACACCTTTTCATATATACATTTGTAATACTTGGGAATATAGCATACAGATAATTTTACACTTCTGTACCATATTATTGACAATGTATTTAGGTGTTATTGTCATTAATATAATTACTATTAATATATGAAGTGAATTCAGATTTCTGCAAGTTATCAACTGACTTTCCTTAAATTTTTGTCTTCCTACAATATATAAACCCTAAAAGTCTGTTTTCATTTTTTTCCACAGCTGATTGACTATAGCAAAGAATTAAGTAAAAACAAGCAGAGTGAATCTGTTTTTGATGATGTTTTCATGAGGTCAATGTCAGAATTTCATCTAGAAATGCAGGCCACTTTGTCAGTTGAAAAACAGGTAACAACAATTTTAATATTCTGAAGACTTATTTATGGAAATCTGATGTAATGTATTGATGATATCATTTATCAAATGTTTTGATAATTGTTGCCACAGTTTTGAACTAGTAAAATTAGAATGTTTCAATTTCACTTTGTTAATTCAAATGTTTATATTTTATTTGAATCCTCTCCTTTATGGCCAAGTTATATCTGCATTTGTAGTTTCAAATCGATTGTCAATGGGTTTCTCAGTCCAGTAGAGTGAGAACACAATGAAGTCATATGCCAACGTCATTGAAGTTGCCTAGGAAAATAGTGATAAATAGATTACTGTGGATTCATTATTGTTCGTGTGTACCAATTTTAATGGATTTCGTGAGAATGACCAATGATTTTAAATACCTAACAAAGAATAAATCTTCAATTGTATGCAGAATAAAGCAAAACCAAGAAATCAAATATCCATGAAAATACAATTTTTCACCCAAAACATGAAAATTGGTACCAACAGAAATAAATAAAACCACAGTATATTCGATCTTTCAACTCCAGAAAGTTTCTGGGCTACAATCTCATTGAAAAGCGATATCTTCCTCTCATTTTCAAAACCATAGATTATCTATAATTTAGATTAATTCATTGCAGAAAGGGAATATAGACATTCCATATAGAGATCTTCTACAGAAATTTGCTCAGATGCTGGAGGCTACATTAAAGAACAGGCATACTAAAGGCACTTTCCCAATTACAATGGGAGTTAATGCATTCCGTGGTTTTCTTGACGAGTTTATCAAACATAAACGGAAAGAAAGGAAAGATGACCAAGTACCCAAAAAGATTAGAAGAAGAGATAGGGCCAAAAAAGATATTTATGTGAGTAAATTTGTGTAGGTTTTCATAAGAGGCAGTTACCACATTTATAATCTTCTAAAATATTTAAATTTAAAGGTTTGGCACTGGCAGAATAAGTAGAAAGCTTATATTGAAAGCAGTCTAAAATTGTAACACAGTTGACAATGTTTTCATAAGTTATCATTTCTGGTGACATATGAATTCATCAAACTTTGGCATTGACAAATACAATACTATTTTCTCAGCAATTACTAGTCGTAGCTTTGTGATATATATAAGGCACCAAGCTTCATCTGGTCATGCCATTCCATGTGACATTTGAACAGTTTCTTTGATGTTCAACTTCCTATTTGCAGACAACTTTCATCTTTAACATTTCATGCACATATATGAAATTTCTTTACATTTAGTCAACTTCATTGAGCGAGGTGTTACAAGTGAATGTTGAACAAGTTAGACTAAAATATTTTGAACTATTTTCAGGAGGTGATGGGACACAAGTTTATGTTAGTACAGTTTGGTATTCCAACATTTTGTGAATATTGTTCCAACCTTCTGTGGATCATGGAAAAGGGTAGTGTTTGTCAAGGTATGGATACATCATAACAAGATTACAATCAAACTATTTTAATTACAATGTGTTAATTAGGGCCCCCGCTGAATGGCGGACGCCCTATAGTGATCAGTCTGTCCATTCGTCTGTCTGTCCGTCCGTCCGTCTGTCCGTCCGTAACAAATTGTGTCTGCTCTATATCTAGAGAACCGTTATGATTTCAAAGTTAATACTTGACATGTATATTAACCAACACCAGAGGGTGTGTCATAATGTATGTACAACTTCCTAGGTCAAAGGTCAAGGTCGAAAACTTTGGTTTTAGTTGACAACCCCATGTCCTATGGTAAAGATCGTGTCCGCTCTATATCTTGAGAACCGTTATGATTTCAAAGTTTATACTTGACATGTATATAAACCAACACCAGAGGGTGTGTCATAATTTATGTACAACTTCCTAGGTCAAAGGTCAAGGTCAAAAACTTTGGTTTCAGTTGACAACCCCATCTCCAATGATTAAGATACAAATTTTTTACCACACATTATTCACAGCGGGGCCCATAGAGATGGCTCCCATCTCAGTGATATCTAGTTTATTTTATGTTGCCTATGCAAAATTTATTCATTGTTTTGTTGTGCCAACTGTTACAAAATATCTATTGATATAAAGGAAACTTGAAATTTCATGGCATAGACATAGGGGAACCAGTGAAATTTCATGGCATAGACATGGAGGAACTGTTGGAATTTCATGGCATAGACATGGAGGAACCATTGAAATTTCATGGCATAGACAGTCTTCTGAAATCACATAAACTGCTTATAAAAAAAGTAAATAGTTCAGTAAAATGACCAGTATTCTAAAATGCAGTACTTTTTATTATACCCCCGCTTTATAAAAGGGGAGGGTATACTGTTTTACCTCTGTCTGTCCTTTCATCAGTCCATCCGTCAGTCAGTCAGTCAGTCCGTCCGTCCCATGAATATTTTCGTCGCATTTTTCTCAGGAACTACTTGACAAGGATTTCTGAAATTTGGTTTCAGGGTTTATATAAGTAAGTTACACCGTGTGATGCGTTTTCAGATTCATCACTCAGCAACTTCCTGTTTACCGAACACTTGTATTATTTTACACATGATAGCCAAATTGAAAATTTTTGTCACATTTTTCTCAGGAACTACTTGACAAGGATTTCTGAAATTTGGTTTCAGGGTTTATATAAGTACGTTACACGGTGTGATGCGTTTTCAGATTCATCACTCAACAACTTCCTGTTTACCGAACACTATTATTATTTTACACATGATAGCCAAGTTGAAAATTTTCGTCATATTTTTCTCAGGAACTACTTGACAAGGATTTCTGAAATTTGGTTTCAGGGTTTATATAAGTCAGCTATACCGTGTGATGTGTTTTCAGATTCATCACTCAACAACTTCCTGTTTACCAAAATATTTTGGTAAGGGTATCATCAGTGAGCAGTAGCTCACATTTTTACTTGTTATTACTGTTTTGTTTATACTTTAAGAATGTTTTGTTGTCTTTTAATATATTATATTATTATTGTTATCATTTCATGAAAATTTACCCCCAAAAGGAATTTATGCAGATATATTAATTTGTTTCAGAGTGCTCCGCAAGTTCTAATCATCTGTTTATGAATTTGTTATTTTAATTAAGATTATTGATTTATTTATTTACAGTGTGTAAATACACCTGTCACAAGAAATGTGTAAATAAGACAACAACTAAATGTAAAGGTGTTCAAGACAATCAGGTAAGGACTTTGTCAAATTATGTCAAAGGCTTGTGTCAATTCTCGGCAAGTGAGAATGGGCGATATAAAAAAGGTTTAATTATAAAGGGTATTGAAGCTAATGTATTTTTAGACACTATAAATTGTTATAGTTCAAAATAAAGAATATTTCAGTTCAAAAAATGTGTCATTTCAAGGCAAAGTAAAAAATGTGTCAGTTCAAAGCAAAGTAAAGAAAATGTGTCAATTCTAGGCAAAGTACAAAATATGTCATTTCAAGGCAAAGTGAAAAATATTTAGGTGAATTTTTTTTTAGAAATAATGTAATGAAAAAAATTACCAAAAAATTGCTATGACTTGTTAGAATTTTAGAATTCCCCCATCCAAATATGAGGAGTTTACATCATACTGAGTTGAAAGAAAAAAGGAATCAAAAAAAAATTATAGGATAAACTGTACTATACATTTCAGATTCATGGCTCCTCGAGGCCATTTATTCTTCCTCCAATAATGGGTCCGAGAGGAAGGTCTCTCTTCAGACACCATCATAAGGTTTCAAATTTTAATGGAACACCATATCAATAGAAATTTGCTGACTATCCCACGAAAAAATGGAAACTTCTCAGTTTGCATAAATTGTTGGAGTTTAAAAAAAACTAATGTTTCTATGTCAGAAATTTAAACATTCGAAAATTCAGTCCGGCAAATGTGTCCCTTCAGGAATATAAAAGATCCACAAGATGTTATAAGTTAACGTCCCCTGCACAACATTGTACGTGAATACAAATACCTATTGTCTGTCATCTATTTGTCCTTCTTGTCTAGGTAAGGACTCTCATGTATACAATTCTTGCTAGAAGGTTCACATCAGCAAGGTCTCTCACAAGTTAGAAAATCAGTGCCAAACAACCGTTTTTAAAGAGGCATTTCCTCATGGAAGTATGAATTATATGGAAAATTGCTTTGTAAGCACCCTTTAGCCTACATTTCTTGTAGGACTTTTATGAAATTTATAGCAAAGGTTTATATCAGCAATGTCTGGGAAAATTTAGAAAATCTGTGCTGATGAATTATTTTTACAGGAGTTGTGTCCCTTGAAAATGTAAATTTTATAGAAAATTACATTGTAAGTGCTCTTAAAACCACAATTCTTGCCAGATATTAATAAAATTTGTATCATAGGTTTATCAGTGTCCAATGATCCGGCTTGCAAACGAACATGGCGGACATTGCTAAAAATAGAGCATAGGGTAAAAATGTTCAAAATGTTAAGATCTTCCTACTGCCTCTACATATAAAGACTGTCAGATGACTTCTTTTAGGAGTTATTGCCCTTAAATGACAAATATTTCTATATTTTGTTCATTTTGAGCTCACCTGGCCTGAAGGGCCAAGTGAGCTTTTCTCATCACTTTGTGTCCGTCATCCGTCGTCGGCGTCGTCTGTTAACTTTTACAAAAATCTTCTCCTCTGAAACTACTGGGTCAAATGTAACCAAACTTGGCCACAATCATTATTGGGGTATTTAGTTTAAAAATTGTGTCCGGTGACCCGGCCAACCAACCAAGATGGCCGCCATGGCTAAAAATAGAACATAGGGGTAAAATGTAGATTTTGGCTTATATCTCTGAAACCAAAGCATTTAGAGCAAATCTGACATAGTTTAAAATTGTTTATCAGGTCAAATCTATCTGCCCTGTAATTTTCAGATGAATCGGAGAACCTGTTGTTGGGTTGCTGCCACTAGATTGGTAATTTTAAGAAAATTTTGAAGCTTTTGGTTATTATCTTGAATATTATTATAGATAGAGATAAACTGTAAACAGCAATAATGTTCAGCAAAGTAAGATCTACAAATAAGTCAACTTGACCAAAATGGTCAGTTGACCCTTAAGGAGTTATTGCCTTTATAGTAAATTTTAACCATTTTTCGTAAATTTTTGTTATCTTTACAAAATCTTCTCCTCTGAAACTACTAAGACAAATTTAACCAAACTTGTCCACAATCATCATTGGGGTATATAGTTTAAAAATATGTCCGATGACCCTGCCCGCGAACCAAAATGGCTAAAAAATAGTACATAGGGTAAAATGCAGTTTTTGGCTCATATCTCTGAAACCAAAGCATTCAGAGCAAATTTGACGGGACAAAATTGTTCATTAGGTCAAGATCTATCTGCCCTGAAATTTTCAGACCAATCAGGCAACACGTTGTTGGGTTGCTGCCCCTGAATTGGTAATTTTAAGAAAATTTTGCAGCTTTTGGTTATCTTGAATATTATTATAAATAGAGATAAACTGTAAACAGCAATAATGTACAGCAAAGTAAGATCTACAAATAAGTCAACATGATCAAAATGGTCAGTTGACCCTTAAGGAGTTATTGCCCTTTATAGTCTATTTTTTAAATTTTCATAAATTTTGTAAATTTTGTAAATTTTACAAAATATTTTCCACTGTAACTACTGGGCCAAGTTCATTAGAGATAGAGATAATTGTAAGCATCAAGAATGTTCAGTAAAGTAAGATCTACAAACACATCACCATCACCAAAACACAATTTTGTCATGAATCCATCTGTGTCCTTTGTTTAATATGCACATAGACCAAGGTGAGGGACACAGGCTCTTTAGAGCCTCTAGTTGTCTTTTATCTTGAAAACTAGAACAGATAGAAACTTTAAAAAGCTAAAATAATCAGCAAGACTTCATATACAAATAAGCAAACATGGCTGAAATTGTCAGACGACTCCTTAAAGGAGTTATTGCTATTGATATTGACAATGGAGGATAAAAATGAACCCAATAATACAGCCTGCACAAGAATTTCCTAATATTACTAGTTGAGGAATATAAACTATACAAAACAGAAAGTGTATCTTTTAAATACTTTTTATTATGCTTGCCTGAGTCTAATTATTATCCTGTTCTCAAACTTTTGAAGTCTATCTTGATGAATGTATGAGTAAAGGGAGGTAATTCATTCGCTTCTGAATATGTAAAGCAAAACGTGAGAATTAGTCAGCAGATTTCTGTTGTAAAGCTTGCTGTAAAACTAACATTGTTTCTTTAACTGTTTATTCTAACCAGTACATTTGGAAGTGTAGATGTTGCTTTAACGTAGCATCTGCTCGCTCATCTTGGGAACTATTAGTGAGTTTGATTGTTGTCCATATTAAAAACAAGTTTTACTTACACCTGCATTTTTTTTGTTTATATGATGTTTTTTTTTATAAAATTTATTTAAGTTTTCATATTTAATGTTGTTTTTGATAGGGAGAGGAACTAAATGTATATGTTAGTTGAATCATTTTACACTTTTAGACAGAGAGAAAGTGTCAGTTGTCAGTTTTTTGTCACATCTGCAATGAATTGTTGCAGAATTTGAGACATAGATATACTAATCCATCAAAGTCGTAAATCATTTATATTAAGCTTCATGTAATAGAAAGATTCAATAAATTTTATACAGGTTTTTTATAGTTTGAAGTTTTTTTTGTCACATGATTTTTTTCAGTTTATTTGAGGGAATAATAGTACACGGATATTATATCTTTGCAAGGTATATATATCCATTTGACAAGGTTCACCTGACCTTGTTTTCATGTTCATTGGTCAACATTAAGTTTTTATGATAAGGCCCTTTTTTATACAACCGCAAAAATTTTGCGGTCGATATTGGTACGACGTTGGCGTCGCTGCCGTCCGTCCAAAGACACATTGGTTTTCGCACTCTAACTTTAGTTTAAGTGAATGGATCTCTATGAAATTTTACCATAAGGTTCAATACCACAAAAGGAAGGTTGGGATTGATTTTGGGGTTATGGTACCAACAGTTAAGGAATTAGGGCCAAAATAAGCATTTTGGTAACTTCCAGACATAACTTGTGTGTTAGTGTATGGATCTCTCTGACATTGTACCACAAGGTTCCATATCACAAAGGAATACTGGGATTGATTTTAGGGTATTTGCCTCAAAATTTTAGGAATTAGGGGCCAAAAGGGCAAAAACAAGCATTTTCTAGTTTCATGACAATAACTTGTGTTTAAGTGTATGGATCTTTCTGAAATTGTACTACAAGGTTCCATATCACAAAGGAAAGCTGGAATTGAGTTTGGGGGTAATTGCCTAAAACGTTTAGGAATAAGGGTCCAAAAAGGGGCCAAAATAAGCATTTTCTAGTTTCCAGACAATTACTTGTGTTCAAGTGTATGGATCTCTGAAATTGTACTGCAAGGTACCATACCACAAAGGGAAGGCTGGGATTGATTTTGGAATTTGGGGCCAAAAGGAGTATTGATCCCAACAGTTTAGGAATTAGGGCCAAAAGGGTCCAAAATTAAACTTTGTTTGATTTAATCGAAAATTGAACTTTAAGGGTTCTTTGATATGCGAATCTAACTGTGTATTTAGATTCTTAATTTATGGTCCCGTTTTCATATTGGTCTACATTAAGGTCCAAAGGGTCCAAAATTAAACTTAGTTTGATTTTAACAAAATTGAATTCTTGGGGTTCTTTGATATGCTGAATCTAAACATGTACTTAGTTTTTGATTATGGGCCCAGTTTTCAAGTTGGTCCAAATCGGGGTCCAAAATTAAACATTGTTTGACTTAGTTTTTGATTATGGGCCCAGTTTTCAAGTTGGTCCAAATCGGGTCCAAAATTAAACATTGTTTGATTTCAACAAAAATTGAATATATGGGGTTCTTCGATATGCTGAATCTAACCATGTATTTAGATTTTGATATTCGGCCCAGTTATCAAATTGGTCCACATTGAGGTTTAGAGGGTCCAAAATTGAACTTTATTTGATTTCATCAAAATTAAATTCTTGGGGTTCTTTGATATGCTGAATCTAACCATGTATTTAGATTTTGGATATTGGAATACCACAAAGGGATGGTAAGAATTGTCTTTGGGAGTTATGGCTCAAAGTGTTAAGGAATAAGGTGCAAAAAGGGGAAAAGGTTTTGCAGGTTAATGGACAATTACTTAGTACAAAACATAATTTAAAAGGCAGTGTAAGGTTGGTAATTGAAACTCATTTGAATATCTCACCTAAACTGCTTTTAAATTATTTATATTGAAATTTGCCAAAAACTTTATTATTAATAAATTCCATTGAAATTTGCCAATAACTTTAGTTTAATGAACTTCATTGGAAATTTGCCAATATAAAATATTGCTGATGAAGCTTTTGTTTATCTCACCTAAACTGCTTTTAAATTGTGTATATTGAAATTTGCCAAAACTTTATTATTAAATTTCTGATTTATATATAAAAGCAAATAATAATGATAAGGCAAGAGATACACACCAAACAGGATGTGTAAATTAATATATTAAGTATTGTGCAATAGCAAGAAATTTTCAATTGCACAGTATTGCACAATAATAAAAATCTTCAATTGCACAGTATTGCGCAATAGCAAGAAATATCCAATAGCACAATATTGCGCAATAGCAAGAAATTGTCAATTGTACAGTATTGCACAATAGCAAGAAATATTCAATTGCACAGTATTGCGCAATTGCAAGAAATATTCAATTGCACAGTATTGTGCAAAAGAAGATACTTTGTATAAATTGCTTATTTCTTGACCAATTTCAATGGGGTTTTATTCTTGAATTCTTGGGGTTCTTTAATATGCTGAATCTAACCGTGTATTAAGTTTTTGGATTTTGGTCCCTGTTTTAAATTGGTCCACATTGAGGTCCAAAGGGTCCAAAATTAAACTTTGTTTGATTTGATCAAAATTGAATTATTGGGGTTCTTTGATATGCCGAATCTAACCGTGTATTTAGATTCTTAATTTTGGTCCCATTTTCAAATTGGTCTACATTAAGGTCCGAAGGGTCCAAATTTAAACTTAGTTTGATTTTAACAAAATTGAATTCTTAGGGTTCTTTGATATGCTGAATCTGAACATGTATTTAGATTTTGATTATGGGCCCAGTTTTCAAGTTGGTCCAAATCAGGGTCCAAAATTAAACTTTGTTTGATTTCAACAAAATTGAATATATGGGGTTCTTTGATCTGCTGAATCTAACCATGTATTTAGATTTTTGATTTTTGGGCCCGTTATCAACTTTGTCCACATTTAGGTCAAAAGGGTCCAAAATTAAACTTTGTTTGATTTCATCAAAATTGAAATATTGGGGTTCTTTGATATGCCGAATCTAACCGTGTATTTAGATTCTTAATTTTTGGTCCCATTTTCAAATTGGTCTACATTAAGGTCCGAAGGGTCCAAATTTAAACTTAGTTTGATTTTAACAAAATTGAATTCTTAGGGTTCTTTGATATGCTGAATCTAAACATGTATTTAGATTTTGATTATGGGCCCAGTTTTCAAGTTGGTCCAAATCGGGTCCAAAATTAAACTTTGTTTGATTTCAACAAAATTGAATATATGGGGTTCTTTGATATGCTGAATCTAACAATGTATTAAGTTTTTGATTTTGGGCCCGTTATCAACTTTGTCCACATTGAGGTCAAAAGGGTCCAAAATTAAACTTTGTTTGATTTCATCAAAATTGAACTCTTGGGGTTCTTTGATATGCTGAATCTAACCATGTATTTAGATTTTGGATATTGGACTATTATAGGTGAATGTCCAATTTAAAATTTTTAAGTTCTTAGACCACATTCATTCTGTGTCAGAAACCTATGCTGTGTCAAATATTTAATCACAATCCAAATTCAGAGCTGTATCAAGCTTGAATGTTGTGTCCATACTTGCCCCAACTGTTCAGGGTTCGACCTCTGCAGTCGTATCAAGCTGCGCCCTCATGGAGCATTTTATTCTCAGATAATATAAGCAATAGGTCAACTATATTTGGTGTATAAATTGATTGTAAAGTGAACATGTCTGTCTGACAAGGTTCATATCATTTCCATATATCATTATGCCCCACACTTTGAAGAAGAGAGGTATATTGGTGATGACCTATCATCATTGGTCATTGTATTTTCTAGATGATAACTCAAATTCTTTATATCAGATTGCAATGGTACTTGGGTTTATGGTCACATACAGTGAGAAGAATATCCTAATAATTTTGAGTCTAAAGGTCTTAGTTACTAAAAATAGACTGAAATTTGTGCAGACAGTGGTTTCTGCTGCCTTATCAAATGCTGAAGATCGGATTGTAACCTAACTTGTATACCAAGGTCTAAAATCATAACAGAATTGAATCGTACCTTAAATAAACAGAAAAAGAATGCCAACATGTTACTACAAGCTTTTTCACTTCACATTTGGGGTGTTGGGTATGCGTGAGTGCACTTTAATAGATAATTCAAGTTTATGTGATACTTGTTGTAAAACTTTGATTTTAAGATATTACTTTCAACATTAAATTCAGTTAAATTCAGTATAGCAGGCGAGACATTTTGCATACACACTCTTGTTTATTTTGTTTTTTGCAAATAAGATCTCATGTTATTGCTGTTGTATTTGATCAACAATATAAAAGGTTTTTTTTTCTTTTGTTAATGTGAAATTGCAATTGCAGTGAAATATTTTCAGAAACAGTGAAAATATGTGTGCTCCTTTTAAATTCTTGTATTTATTTGGTAAGAATAATATATTAATTCTTCTTAAAACAACTAATATTAAAATGTTTGATTTTTTTTTAGTTACTTTATTTCTTTCAGTTTTTGGATGCCTTATACATGTATACAAAATTAATGACAGTTTATGTGCTTTTCAGCTAAGTCTAATTCAATTTGTGAGCTTACTTAAAAATTTTCAAATTTTTCTTGAAAATTGCCTTTCAATGTTAAATACAGCTTAATCTACATCATTTGCTTCTTTTGGGAATATACAAGAAGTTAAGATCATTTTTTTAGTTAATGACTGCATACAACTTACCTTATATGTAAAATGCTTAACTTTAAATATATACTTTAATTAAAGCAAAAACTTCATTGCAATTAAACATATATATTTTAAGGCTAACATGTAAGATATATGAACTTAAATTGATAATTTTTGAAGCCTTCAAATTTTGTCAGCAAATTGTAATTTCTTAATGAATTAAAACTTCAGAAAAAATCTTCTTAAGTGATAGTTTTTTGTTAAGATGCTTAATGGTGTGTTTGGATAATTTATGACAAATGATAATATTTTTTTCTGTAGAAATTAATCCAGTCCTAATGTTATAATATGTTGTACAATACAAAGTTTGATTTCTTCAGAAAGTGATAAGACTATTAGATTATTGAAAATTTTAAGTTGAAGTAAACTTACTTGAAATATATGTAAATAAAATGAAAGTTAAGCAGTTAACCACAAAAAGTTAGTGACGTGAAATTCTTAAAAAAAATATCTGCTTTATTTTTCTGCAGTTTGCTGGAACTCGTGTGTTTGGTGTACAGCTATCTGGCTTAGTGTCGAAGGACAGAAAAGTTCCTGTGGTTGTGGAAAGACTTATAACTGTTATAGAGCTTCATGGATTATATGTAGAAGGATTATATAGACGAGCTGGAGCTCAGGCAAAAGTCAAAGTGCTAAAACAATTAATAGATAGCGGCAAAGAAGGTAATATGTCTCATGACTTGTATTTAAAGTATTAAATGTGTAAAGGGAACCCTGAACCCTGTTTCTGTAGGGGAACTTAAAACATATCCTATATTAAATCTTGTCACCAGGATAACACCTTCATTTCTTCTGAGATCCTCTTCAAATTGGGCCAACATTAAAAATATCTTTGTTTCCTTCCGACTGAGGTTTTCATGGTATGGGTAGGTATGTAGGCAAATTATTTTATTCCTTGATATGGTTTTCTATATTGAATTTGTACAGATTGAACAGGTTGGGCTCAAGTCAGGAAAAGTGGGGTTTCCCTGTATTTAGTGTTCACTCAAGTTTTCTGGTGTTAAAAACCCAGTATACAGGGACTTCCTTTTTTCCTACTGCAATTTTTTTTAGTTGTAATCTCTGTCCTACCTTTTATTTTTCACTCTATTTGGTCCTGCCTTTTTTATTAGTTTATCCTGACTTTTTACAAAATTGTCATCCTGCCTTTTTTTTTGCCAAGTTGCTCATCCTGCCTTTTTTACTCAAAACTCCTGTCCTGCCTTTTTTCAAATTTCATCCTAGCCCCATAAATATCAAATGGTAGCTCCCTTATGATAGCAAGTGTTTTATTAGTTCAATAATCAAGCTAATTTCAAGTCTAATTTGATGCATAACTCACAACAAAACAATTCCTTTGTTCACCAATTCATACCTTGATCATCTATCATGAAATGACAAAAGATAAGTCAATCACTTGGGCATTAAAATTCAATGAATAAAAATTTTCAATAGAAGTGAACATAATTCAGTTATGGTCCATTACACCTGGAGCATGCAGCTTGGTCAATTGATTCCTAAACAAAAGATTTATATTTTTTGGAGTTCTAGAAAAACAAGGATTCACTTATTCATGTTTTGTTGTTCCTAGAATACTTTTAAGTATTTGCAAATTCTACTGATGCAGCTAAAACGTGCCCTTTTTGGGCCCGTTATCAACTTTGTCCACATTGAGGTCAAAAGGGTCCAAAATTAAACTTTGTTTGATTTCATCAAAATTGAACTCTTGGGGTTCTTTGATATGCTGAATCTAACCATGTATTTAGATTTTGGATATTGGACTATTATAGGTGAATGTCCAATTTAAAATTTTTAAGTTCTTAGACCACATTCATTCTGTGTCAGAAACCTATGCTGTGTCAAATATTTAATCACAATCCAAATTCAGAGCTGTATCAAGCTTGAATGTTGTGTCCATACTTGCCCCAACTGTTCAGGGTTCGACCTCTGCAGTCGTATCAAGCTGCGCCTCATGAGCATTTTATTCTCAGATAATATAAGCAATAGGTCAACTATATTTGGTGTATAAATTGATTGTAAAGTGAACATGTCTGTCTGACAAGGTTCATATCATTTCCATATATCATTATGCCCCACACTTTGAAGAAGAGAGGTATATTGGTGATGACCTATCATCATTGGTCATTGTATTTTCTAGATGATAACTCAAATTCTTTATATCAGATTGCAATGGTACTTGGGTTTATGGTCACATACAGTGAGAAGAATATCCTAATAATTTTGAGTCTAAAGGTCTTAGTTACTAAAAATAGACTGAAATTTGTGCAGACAGTGGTTTCCTGCTGCCTTATCAAATGCTGAAGATCGGATTGTAACCTAACTTGTATACCAAGGTCTAAAATCATAACAGAATTGAATCGTACCTTAAATAAACAGAAAAAGAATGCCAACATGTTACTACAAGCTTTTTCACTTCACATTTGGGGTGTTGGGTATGCGTGAGTGCACTTTAATAGATAATTCGAAGTTTATGTGATACTTGTTGTAAAACTTTGATTTTTAAGATATTACTTTCAACATTAAATTCAGTTAAATTCAGTATAGCAGGCGAGACATTTTTGCATACACACTCTTGTTTATTTTGTTTTTTTGCAAATAAGATCTCATGTTATTGCTGTTGTATTTGATCAACAATATAAAAGGTTTTTTTTTCTTTTGTTAATGTGAAATTGCAATTGCAGTGAAATATTTTCAGAAACAGTGAAAAATATGTGTGCTCCTTTTAAATTCTTGTATTTATTTGGTAAGAATAATATATTAATTCTTCTTAAAACAACTAATATTAAAATGTTTGATTTTTTTTAGTTACTTTATTTCTTTCAGTTTTTGGATGCCTTATACATGTATACAAAATTAATGACAGTTTATGTGCTTTTCAGCTAAGTCTAATTCAATTTGTGAGCTTACTTAAAAATTTTCAAATTTTTCTTGAAAATTGCCTTTCAATGTTAAATACAGCTTAATCTACATCATTTGCTTCTTTTGGGAATATACAAGAAGTTAAGATCATTTTTTTAGTTAATGACTGCATACAACCCCCCCCCCCCCCCCCCCCCCCCCCCCCCCCCCCCCCCCCCCCCCCCCCCCCCCCCCCCCCCCCCCCCCCCCCCCCCCCCCCCCCCCCCCCCCGGGGGGGGGGGGGGGGGGGGGGGGGGGGGGGGGGGGGGGGGGGGGGGGGGGGGGGGGGGGGGGGGGGGGGGGGGGGGGGGGGGGGGGGGGGGGGGGGGGGGGGGGGGGGGGGGGGGGGTATGGGTAGGTATGTAGGCAAATTATTTTATTCCTTGATATGGTTTTCTATATTGAATTTGTACAAATTGAACAGGTTGGGCTCAAGTCAGGCAAAGTGGGGTTTCCCTGTATTTAGTGTTCACTCAAGTTTTCTGGTGTTAAAAACCCAGTATACAGGGACTTCCTTTTTCCTATTCATTTTATGGTATGAAATCTACAAAATATAAAAAGAAGATGTGGTATGATTGCCAATGAGACAACTGTCCACAAGAGACCAAATGACACAGAAATTAACAACTATAGGTCACTGTCGGCCTTCAACAATGAGCAAAGCCCATACCATAGTAGCTAAAGGCCAAAAGTACATCTTTACATGTATTAGAGCTACCATTTGATTTTATGGTAGGATGAAAATTTTGTCCTGCAATTTTTTTAGTTTAATCGCTGTCCTCAATTTATTTTCACTCTATTCGGTCCTGCCTTTTTTATTATTAGTTTATCGTGACTTTTTTACAAAATTGTCATCCTGCCTTTTTTTGCCAAGTTGCTCATCCTGCCTTTTTTACTCAAAACTCCTGTCCTGCCTTTTTCAAATTTCATCCTAGCCCCTTAAATATCAAATGGTAGCTCCTTATGATAGCAAGTGTTTTATTAGTTCAATAATCAAGCTAATTTCAAGTCTAATTTGATGCATAACTCACAACAAAACAATTCCTAAGTTCACCAATTCATACCTTGATCATCTATATGAAATGACAAAAGATAAGTCAATCACTTGGGCATTAAAATTCAATGAATAAAAATTTTCAATAGAAGTGAACATAATTCAGTTATGGTCCGTTACACCTGGAGCATACAGCTTGGTCAATTGATTCCTAAACAAAAGATTTATATTTTCTCAGATAATATAAGCAATAGGTCAACTATATTTGGTGTATAAATCGATTGTTAAGTGTACATGTCTGTCTGACAAGGTTCATATCATTTCCATATATCATTATGCCCCACACTTTGAAGAAGAGAGGTATATTGGTGATGACCTATCATCATTGGTCATTGTATTTTCTAGATGATAACTCAAATTCTTTATATCAGATTGCAATGGTACTTGGGTTTATGGTCACATACTGTGAGAGGAATATCCCTAATAATTTTGAGTCTAAAGGTCTTAGTTACTAAAAATAGACTGAAATTTGTGCAGACGAGTGGTTTCCTGCTGCCTTATCAAATGCTGAAGATCGGATTGTAACCTAACTTGTATACCAAGGTCTAAAATCATAACAGAATTGAATCATACCTTAAATAAACAGAAAAAAGAATGACAATATGTTACTACAAGCTTTTTCACTTCACATTTGGGGTGTTGGGTATGCGTGAGTGCACTTTAATAGATAATTCGAAGTTTATGTGATACATGTTGTAAAACTTTGATTTTTAAGATATTACTTTCAACATTAAATTCAGTTAAATTCAGTATAGCAGGCGAGACATTTTTGCATACACACTCTTGTTTATTTTGTTTTTTTTGCAAATAAGATCTCATGTTATTGCTGTTGTATTTGATCAACAATATAAAAGGTTTTTTTTTCTTTTGTTAATGTGAAATTGCAATTGCAGTGAAATATTTTCAGAAACAGTGAAAATATGTGTGCTCCTTTTAAATTCTTGTATTTATTTGGTAAGAATAATATATTAATTCTTCTTAAAACAACTAATATTAAAATGTTTGATTTTTTTAGTTACTTTATTTCTTTCAGTTTTTGTGTGCCTTATACATGTATACAAAATTAATGACAGTGTATGTGCTTTTCAGCTAAGTCTAATTCAGTTTGTTAGCTTACTTAAAAAATTTTCAAATTTTTCTTGATAATTGCCTTTCAATGTTAAATACAGCTTAATCTACATCATTTGCTTCTTTTGGGAATATACAATAAGTTAAGATCATTTTTTTTAGTTAATGACTGCATACAACTTCTTACCTTATATGTAAAATGCTTAACTTTAAATATATACTTTAATTAAAGCAAAAAACTTCATTGCAATTAAACATATATATTTTAAGGCTAACATGTAAGATATATGAACTTAAATTGATAATTTTTGAAGCCTTCAGATTTTGTCAGCAAATTGTGATTTCTTAATGAATTAAAACTTCAGAAAAAATTCTGCTAAAGTGATAGTTAATTTGTTAAGATGATTGATTAATGGTGTGTTTGGATAATTTATGACAAATGATATTTTTTTTCTGTAGAAATTAATCCAGTCCTAATGTTATAATATGTTGTACAATACAAAGTTTGATTTCTTCAGAAAGTGATAAGACTATTAGATTATTGAAAATTTTAAGTTGAAGTAAACTTACTTGAAATATATGTAAATAAAATGAAAGTTAAGCAGTTAACCACAAAAAGTTAGTGATGTGAAATTCTTAACAAAAATATCTGCTTTATTTTTCTGCAGTTTGCTGGAACTCGTGTGTTTGGTGTACAGCTATCTGGCTTAGTGTCGAAGGACAGAAAAGTTCCTGTGGTTGTGGAAAGACTTATAACTGTTATAGAGCTTCATGGATTATATGTAGAAGGATTATATAGACGAGCTGGAGCTCAGGCAAAAGTCAAAGTGCTAAAACAATTAATAGATAGCGGCAAAGAAGGTAATATGTCTCATGACTTGTATTTAAAGTATTAAATGTGTAAAAGGGGAACCCTGAACCCTGTTTCTGTAGGGGAACTTATAAACATATCCTATATTAAATCTTGTCACCAGGATAACACCTTCATTTCTTCTCAGATCCTCTTCAAATTGGGCCAACATTAAAAATATCTTTGTTTCCCCTTCCCGACTGAGGTTTTCATGGTATGGGTAGGTATGTAGGCAAATTATTTTATTCCTTGATATGGTTTTCTATATTGAATTTGTACAAATTGAACAGGTTGGGCTCAAGTCAGGAAAAGTGGGGTTTCCCCTGTATTTAGTGTTCACTCAAGTTTTCTGGTGTTAAAAAACCCAGTATACAGGGACTTCCTTTTTTTTCCTATTCATTTTATGGTATGAAATCTACAAAATATAAAAAAGAAGATGTGGTATGATTGCCAATGAGACAACTGTCCACAAGAGACCAAAATGACACAGAAATTAACAACTATAGGTCACTGTACGGCCTTCAACAATGAGCAAAGCCCATACCGCATAGTCAGCTATAAAAGGCCCCGAAAAGTACATCTTTTACATGTATTAGGGAGCTACCATTTGATTTTTATGGGGCTAGGATGAAAAATTTTGTCCTGCAATTTTTTTTTAGTTGTAATCTCTGTCCTGCAATTTTATTTTTCACTCTATTCGGTCCTGCCTTTTTTTTTATTAGTTTATCGTGACTTTTTTACAAAAATTGTCATCCTGCCTTTTTCTTTTGCCAAGTTGCTCATCCTGCCTTTTTTTTTTACTCAAAACTCCTGTCCTGCCTTTTTTCAAATTTCATCCTAGCCCCCTTAAATATCAAATGGTAGCTCCCTTATGATAGCAAGTGTTTTTATTAGTTCAATAATCAAGCTAATTTCAAGTCTAATTTGATGCATAACTCACAACAAAACAATTCCTAAGTTCACCAATTCATACCTTGATCATCTATTATGAAATGACAAAAAGATAAGTCAATCACTTGGGCATTAAAATTCAATGAATAAAAATTTTCAATAGAAGTGAACATAATTCAGTTATGGTCCGTTACACCTGGAGCATACAGCTTGGTCAATTGATTCCTAAACAAAAGATTTATATTTTTTTGGAGTTCTAGAAAAAACAAGGATTCACTTATTCATGTTTTGTTGTTCCTAGAATACTTTTAAGTATTTGCAAATTCTACTGATGCAGCTAAAACATGCCCTTTTGTAAATTTCATGCCATAAATCAAAATTGAAAAAGGAAGTCCCTGTAAATTGTTAACACCAGAAAACTGGGGTGTTCCCTGAAGACAGGAAATACATGTATCCCACTTTTCCTGACTTGTGCTGTTCAAAGACTAAGTAGATAAATTTTAAAGCTTGATTCATACCATTTTTACTCAAAAGATTGTATCATTCAAACAGAAACAGAGGTAAAAGACCAAGCAAATCAAGATGCACTCAGTGGGTTGAAAGATGCATCAGTTTATTTTATTAATAAAGATCACCCTTGCAGACGCACAAATCGTGTGGCAAGCCATTTCAGCATTGTTTGTTTTTCTTGATTCCGAATAATTTAGACGCTTTAATACAAAAATGCCTTGAATTAAAACGCTTGTGGGCTACAGTATCGGAAAGGTATCACCAAAAACCAAAACAGCAACAAAAAAATATATTGGACAAGAATGGCCAATAAAATTTTTTGGGTCGCGGCGATTTTACTGGGTCGGTGGTGGGAGGGGAAACAAACAATATTTTATTTTTGGCCTTGTATGATTGGTTCCACTCATCAAAACCTTTGAGGAAAAAATGTGTAGGTCACATAGGGAAAATCAGTAATTGGCGAATGAACTATAAAGTTATCTTAAGAAATTGATAATCAGAAAAATTTGAAATTAGGAACAATTTTTATACGACCGCAAAATTCGTATATTGGTATGACGTTGGTGTCGTCATCCGTCGTCGTCATCGTCCGAAGACACATTGGTTTTCGCACTCTAACTTTAGTTTAAGTGAATGGATCTCTATGAAATTTTACCATAAGGTTCAATACCACAAAAGGAAGGTTGGGATTGATTTTGGGGGTTATGGTACCAACAGTTAAGGAATAAGGGGCCTAAAAGGGGCAAAAAAATAAGCATTTTTTTAACTTCCAGACATTACTTGTGTGTTAGTGTATGGATCTCTCTGACATTGTACCACAAGGTTCCATATCACAAAGGGAATGCTGGGATTGATTTTGGGGGTAATTGCCTCCAAATTTTAGGAATTAGGGCCAAAAAGGGCAAAAACAAGCATTTTTCTAGTTTCATGACAATAACTTGTGTGTAAGTGTATGGGTCTTTCTGAAATTATACTACAATGTTCTATATCACAAAGGGAAAGCTGGAATTGAGTTTGGGGGTAATTGCCCAAAAGAATTAGGAATAAGGGGCCAAAAATAAGCATTTTTCTAGTTTCCAGACAATAACTTGTGTTCAAGTGTATGGATCTCTCTGAAATTGTACTGCAAGGTATCATACCACAAAGGGAAGGCTTGGATTGATTTTGGGGGTAATTGCCTCAAAATTTTAGGAATAAGGGGCAAATCAACAAGCATTTTTCTAGTTTCAGGACAATAACTTGTTTGTAATTGTATGGATCTTTATGAAATTGTACTACAAGGTTCCATATCACAAAGGGAAAGCTGGGTTTTAGTTTGGGGGTAATTGCCCGAAACGTTTAGGAATTTGGGGCACAAAAAGGGGCCAAAAAAACAAGCATTTTTCTAGTTTCCAGACAATTACTTGTGTTTTAAGTGTACCTCATTGAAATTGTACTGCAAGGTACCATACCACAAAGGGAAGGCTGAGATTGAGTTTGGGGGTGATGAATCATAAGGGGGTTCAAAAAATTTGAGGGGGGATTTTTTTTTTCATTTTTTTTCTTTAAAATTTTCCTTTTTAAATTGGTTATTTCTGATTTATATATAAAAGCAAATAATAATGATATGGTTTGAATAGGTAAATTAAAAATTTTTAAGTTCTTAGACCACATTCATTCTGTGTCAGAAACCTATGCTGTGTCAGATATTTAATTACAATCCAAATTCAGTGCTGTATCAAGCTTGAATGTTGTGTCCATACTTGCCCCAACTGTTCAGGGTTCGACCTCTGCAGTCGTATCAAGCTGCGCCCAGCAGAACATTTTATTTGAGACATGGAGTTGTAAAAAATCCCATGTCAATTATGTTATGCTGGGAATATGAGAGCATGCTCACCAAAGGTTCTTTCATTTAAAAACTCACATTTACTAAAATTCTTTATGTTTACATGTTACATTACATCTGTTGTCCTATTTGCAGATTTAGTGGCCATAGATATAACTGAATACCAAATTCATGTCCTAGCAGCAGTACTTAAGGGCTTCTTCAGAGATCTGCCAGAACCAGTATTAACCTATGACCTTTATGATGACTTCATTAGAGCAGCAGGTATGTAGTTTTAGGATAACCAGTGTTATATGTAAGTTGATAATCATTCTTTGGGTCAATATTATGATATTGAAAATACTAATATTATTTGTTTAATGAGCTTGGCTATTCAGAAATTATTATGATATAGAAAAAGAGAGGCAACAGATACCAAAGGGACATTCAAACTCATAAATTGAAAAGAAACTGACAATGATTAACAATTAAAAGACAACAGTAAAAAACACAGCATAGAAAACTAAAGAGTGAGCAACACCAACCAAACCAGAAACCTGTGGGTGATCTTAGGTGCTCCGGAAGGGTAAGCATATCCTGTTCACATGTGACACCCCTGTTACTCCTATAAAATACATTAATTAAGTTATATCAAGTTATATGTTGTTCTTCTGTTGTAAGATGGTAACAATAATTTCTGGTCAACTAGTTTCAATTTTAGATTTTCAACATGCCTGCTTTAGCTTTTAATTTTATTAAACTTTTGTGCTATGAATAAAGAAACATTTTTAATTGTTGAATAAAAGGTAAAATTGAAAGAATGGAGGTGTAGAAAAAATATTTTATGTGAATAAAAGATTAAGAATAATTGTACATTTCAGAAATTCACGATGAGAAAGAAAGAATGCAATCTTTGTATGCAGTCATTGATAAATTGCCAAGACCTAATCATGATCTGTTTGAAAGAATTATATTTCACTTGGCTAGGTAAAGACCAGTTTTCAATGTTTAGTGTCAATTAAGATATTTTAGATTAGATTTTTTTTATGCATTTAATTGTTTTATTATCTGTTGGGGGCCCGGCAACTTGGATTTTCTAAAATATAAATGGCAAGTTTAGTTTTTAAGGTTGATTTTCAAACTATCAAGGAAAGTCACACAATGTTAAATATTTTTTGACTTCATTATGTATCCATGTTAAAACTTATATGTCTTGTAAGTAGTTATAGCTGGATTTGGAGGACACTGAAGAACTTTTTATTAGAACTTTGACAGTTAAGGAATTAGGCTAAAAAGGGGCCAAAAATAAGCATTTTGTAACTTCCAGACATAACGTGTGTTAGTGTATGGATCTCTCTGACATTGTACCACAAGATTCCATATCACAAAGGAATGTTGGGATTGATTTTGGGGGTAATTGCCTCAAAATTTTAGGAATTAGGGCCAAAAATGGGGCAAAAACAAGCATTTTCTAGTTTCATGACAATAACTTGTGTGTAAGTGTATGGATCTTTCTGAAATTGTACTACAAGGTTCCATATCACAAAGGAAAGCCTGGAATTGAGTTTGGGGGTAATTGCCTGAAACGTTTAGGAATTAGGGGCCAAAAATAAGCATTTTTATAGTTTCCAGACAATAACTTGTGTTCAAGTGTATGGATCTCTCTGAAATTGTACTGCAAGGTACCATACCTCAAAGGAAGGCTGGGATTGAGTTTGGGGTGATGAATCATAAGGGGTTCAAAAATTTAGGGGAGGGTTTCTTTTTTCCTTTTTTTCTTTTAAAATTTTCCATTTTAAGTTGGTTATTTCTGATTTATATTTAAAAGCAAATAATAATGATATGGCAGGAGATACACACCTAACAGGATGTGTAAATTATTATATAATAAGTATTGTGCAATAGCAAGAAATTTTCAATTGCACAGTATTATGCAATAGCAAGAAATCTTCAATTGCACAGTATTGCGCAATAGCAAGAAATATCCAATAGCACAATATTGCGCAATAGCAAGAAATTGTCAATTGTATAGTATTGCGCAATAGCAAGAAATATTCAATTGCACAGTATTGCGCAATTGCAAGAAATATTCACAGTATTGTGCAAAAGAAGATACTTTGTATAAATTGCTCATTTCTTGACCAATTTCAATGGGGTTTTATTCTTGAACTCTTGGGGTTCTTTAATATGCTGAATCTAATCGTGTATTAAGTTTTTGGATTTTGGGCCCGTTTTTAAATTGGTCTACATTGAGGTCCAAAGGTCCAAAATTAAACTTTGTTTGATTTCATCAAAATTGAGTTATTGGGGTTCTTTGATATGCCAAATCTAACCGTGTATTTAGATTCTTAATTTTTGGTCCCGTTTTCAAATTGGTCTACATTAAGGTCCAAAGGGTCCAAAATTAAACTTAGTTTGATTTTAACAAAATTTAATTCTTAGGGTTCTTTGATATGCTAAATCTAAACATGTATTTAGATTTTTGATTATGGGCCCAGTTTTCAAGTTGGTCCAAATCGGGTCCAAAATTAAACTTTGTTTGATTTCAACAAAAATTGAATATATGGGGTTCTTTGATATGCTGAATCTAACCATGTATTTCGATTTTTGATTTTTGGGCCCCGTTATCAATTTTTTCCACATTGAGGTCAAAGGGTCCAAAATTAAACTTTGTTTGATTTCATCAAAATTGAATTATTGGGGTTCTTTGATATGCCGAATCTAACCGTGTATTTAGATTCTTAATTTTGGTCCTGTTTTCAAATTGGTCTACATTAAGGTCCAAAGGGTCCAAAATTAAACTTAGTTTGATTTTAACAAAAATTGAATTCTTAGGGTTCTTTGATATGCTGAATCTAAACATGTATTTAGATTTTTGATTATGGGCCCAGTTTTCAAGTTGGTCCAAATCGGGGTCCAAAATTAAACTTTGTTTGATTTCAACAAAAATTGAATATATGGGGTTCTTTGATATGCTGAATCTAACCATGTATTTAGATTTTTGATTTTTGGGCCTCGTTATCAACTTTGTCCACATTGAGGTCAAAAGGGTCTAAAATTAAACTTTGTTTGATTTCATCAAAAATTGAATTCTTGGGGTTCTTTGATATGCTGAATCTAACCATGTATTTAGATTTTGGATATTGGACCATAATAGGTGAATGTCCAATTTAAAATTTTAAGTTCTTAGACCACATTCATTCTGTGTCAGAAACCTTTGCTGTGTCAAATATTTAATCACAATCCAAATTCAGAGCTGTATCAAGTTTTGAATGTTGTGTCCATACTTGCCCCAATTATTCAGGGTTCGACCTCTGCGGTCGTATCAAGCTGCGCCCTGCGGAGCATTTTATTGAGTCTTATTTTTAATTGCTCATCACTAATTGTATTAAATCACCCAATGTATGATGTCTTTATATCCTTCAGAGTATTGACTCCTTACTGTATGAATAAATACATACTTAAATGTGTCTTTATTATATCTTCATATCTTGTTAGCTCACCTGACCCAAAAAGCCAAGTGAGCTTTTCTCATCACTTGGCGTCTGTTGTCGTCCGTTAACTTTTACAAAAATCTTCTCCTCTGAAACTACTGGGCCAAATTTAACCAAACTTGACCACAATCATCATTAGGGTATCTTGTTTTAAAAATGTGTCCGATGACCCTGCCTGCCAACCAGCATGGCCCACATGGCTAAAAATATAACATAGGGGAAAAATGCAGTTTTTGGCTTATATCTCTGAAACTAAAGCATTTAGAGCAAATCTGACATGGGGTATATATGTTTATTATATACTTAGTAGTAAATACAGATAAATTGTATGTGTAATACAATCATTGGCAAGCGTGCTGTATCAGCCACCCGTGATGATATCGATATCAGCACAGTTGCAAAGGCTTTATCACACCTTTAATCTGTATGACGTCACGTCATCGATTGCAGTCACTGTTGCAAAGGCTTTATCAACCCCCTAATCTGTATGACGTCATGTCAAACATATAATCCGTATGACGTCATTTCAAACCTCCTTACCTGTATGACGTCATGTCACATAAAAACATCTACGTGAGGTATATGTATATAATAGCAGATGATATGGCTTTCAATATCACACACGTTATCATTCAACCAATATAATCCTCGAGCAGAGCTCTTGGGATTATATTGGTGTCTCTGGTTGATACGGATGTGATATTGAAAAAGCCATATGATATTCTCTATTTATCAGGTTGAGATCTATCCGACCTGAAATTCAGACGAATCAGATGGGTTGCTGCCCCTGAATTGGTAATTTTAAGGAAATTTTGCAGTTTTTATACGACCGCAAAAAAATTTTTTGCATCGTATAATGCTATGATATCATCGTCTGAAGAAACGTACAATAACTTTAGTGTAAAAAAATGGATCTCTATGAATTTTTACCAGAAGGTTCAATACCACAAAAGGAAGGTTGGGATTGATTTTGGGGGTGATGGTACTAACAGTTTAGGAATTAGGGGCCAAAAACAAGCATTTTTGTAGTTTCCGGACAATAATTTGGGTGTAAGTGTATGGATCTCTCTGAAATTCTACCACAAGGTTCCATATCACAAAGGGAAGGCTAGGATTGAGGTTGAACTAATTGCCCCAAACATTCAGGAATTAGGGGCAAAAAAGGGGCCAAAAACAAGCATTTTTCTAGTTTCCAGACAATAACTTGTGTTTAAGTGTATGGATGGATCTTTCTAAAATTGTACTACAAGGTTCCATACCATAAAGGGAAGGCTGGGATTGAGTTTGGGGTAATTACTCTACAAGGGGTGGGGATTTTTTTCCAATTTTGGGGGTTGGGGGTTCATTTTTTTTCTTGAAGTTTTTGAAATCTTCAGTTGCACAGTATTGCGAATAGCAAGAAATCTTCAATTGTACAGTATTGCGCTATAGCAAAAATCTTCAATTGCACAGTATTGCACAACAACACAGTATTGCGCAATAGCAAGAAATCTTCAATTGCACAGTATTGGGCAATAGCACAGTATTGCACAATAGTAAGAAATCTTCAATTGCACAGTATTGGGCAATAGAAAGAAATCTTCAATTGAAAACAAATATAAATGTTTTAACCAATTTCAATGGGATTAATTAAGTCTTTGATTTTTGGGGTGCTAAACTTGTATATTTTTTGGATATTGGGCCCCATTTTTAAATTGGTCTACATTGAAGTCAAAGGGTCCAAAATTGAACTTTGTTTGATTTCATCAAAACTGAATTATTGTGGCTGTATGATTTGCTGAAACTTATTGCACATTTAGATTTTTATTTTGGCCCTGTTTTCAAATTAGTTCATATTAAGGTTTGAAGGGTCCTTTGAAGGGTCCAAAATTAAACTTTGTTTGATTTCAACTAAAATTGAATTATTGGTGTTTTTATATGCTGAATCTAACCATGTTGTTAGATTTTAGATATCAGACCACTCTAGGTAAATTAAATGTCCCATTTCAAATTTTTAAGATCTTTTACCACATTTATTTTGTGTCAGAAACCTATATTATATCAAAAATTTGATCACAATCCAAATTCAGACAGTATCAAGCTTGAATGTTTTACACTAGTCATTTTTGGGGCCCTTTTATAGCTTGCTGTTCGGTGTGAGCCAAGGCTCCGTGTTGAAGACCGTACTTTGACCTATAATGGTTTACTTTTACAAATTGTAACTACGATGGAGAGTTGTCTCATTGGCACTCATATCACATCTTCTTATATCTATTGAAAATTGTGTCTAAGCTTGCCCCAGCTGTTCAGGGTTTGACCTCTGCGGTTGTATCAGGCTGCACTCAGCGAAGCATTTTATTGGTTATTATCTTGAATATTATTATAGATAGAAATAAACTGTAAACAGCAATAATGTTCAGCAAAGTATGATCTACAAATAAGTCAATATAACCATAATTGTCAATTAACCCCTAAGGAGTTATTGCCCTTTATAGTCAATTTTTCGTAAATTTGTGTGATCTTTACAAAATCTTCTTACTTAATCTTCTGGGCCAAATAGAATTAAATTTAGTCACAATTTTCAGTAGGGTATCTTGATTGAAAAATGTTTCCGATGACCCTGTCATCCAACGAACATAGTGGTTTACTATAGAAGTCGATGGGAAAATTGTAAAAAAAATAATTTCAAATGGTCACAACTTGAAAACTAATTTGAATAATGATAAGGGGTCTTCAGTAACTATTGTAAGACTACAATGGGATGACCTGCTTTTAATTTAACTACTGGGCCAAATTAAACCAAGCCAAACAGTAGATACAGGTGAGCGACACAGGCTCATGGGAGCGTCTAGTTTATAATTACCAGAACCTACAGTAAAAGTGCCTGTTGGTAAAGAGCATTTTTATCTCTATATTTTTCGATCAAAATGATTGATTTGGTGCCCTATAGTAAAAATGAATGAATTATTGGGTCTTCCTAAATGTACTAAAGTGACTTGTTCTGTCATTTCTCTTTGTAGTAATAATCTAGATAAAAGAATATTTGCCTATTTCAGAGTGGCTCATCATGAAGAAGTTAACAGAATGAGTGTCAATGGTTTAGCCATTATTTTTGCTCCAACTTTCCTCAGAACAAACAAAAAACTTCAAGCACAAGAATCTTTAAATCAAGTGCCAAAACAAACCATGTAAGTAATTTATTTATAATAAGATTAACCAGAAAGCAATTATGGCAGACAACGATCAGTGGACTACAGGGTCCTGGCATGGGTCATGACATGTTTTGCACAAAGATAAAAACATTATAAATTGCATTCCAAAATATGAACCTGCAAAAAAAGTATAAGTGAATCATATTAGAAATATCATCAAGAAACCAAATTATTTTAATTGTTTATTACAATGAAAAATTTGGATTATGATTAAATCCCTTTTAGTTAAGGAAGGGTTGTATAGTGATCATTTTGTCAGTTTGTTAGATTGTATATATGTTTGTTAGTCCTTTTTTCTTCCTTCACAAATATTGCATTTTAATAAAACTATTTCTTAAATCTTCAGTTCAGGAACTTTGAAGCATTAACCATGTTCTATTTTAAGTTTGATGTGAGATATTTTAATAGTTTCCTGTAAAAATTAACCTAACAACAAAAACATGGAATTTGGATAATTTTACAAATGAGGGCCATGCTACTTTGAATTTATGAGCTCTCTTTAATTTTTGTGGTTTATATTAAAAAAATATTCACTAAACATGGTTGTGAAGTTAATTGCCCCAAACATTCAGGAATTCGGGGCAAAAGGGGCCAAAACAAGCATTTTTCTAGTTTCCAGACAATAACTTGTGTTTAAGTGTATGGATCTCTAAAATTGTACTACAAGGTTCCATACCATAAAGGGAAGGCTGGGATTGAGTTTGGGGTAATTACTCTACAAGGGGTGGGGATTTTTTCCAATTTTTTTGGGGGGTTCATTTTTTTTTTCTTCAAAATTTTTGAAATCTTCAATTGCACAGTATTGCGCAATAGCAAGAAATCTTCAATTGTACAGTATTGCGCAATAGCAAAAAATCTTCAATTGCACAGTATTGCACAATAGCAAGAAATCTTCAATTGCACAGTATTGCACAATAGTAAGAAATCTTCAATTGCACAGTATTGGGCAATAGAAAGAAATCTTCAATTGAAAACAAATATAAATGTTTTAACCAATTTCAATGGGATTAATTAAGTCTTTGATTTTTGGGGGTGCTAAACTTGTATAATTTTTTTGGATATTGGGTCCCATTTTCAAATTGGTCTACATTGAAGTCAAAAGGGTCCAAAATTGAACTTTGTTTGATTTCATCAAAAACTGAATTATTGTGGCTGTATGATTTGCTGAAACTTATTGCACATTTAGATTTCTATTTTGGCCCCTGTTTTCAAATTAGTTCATATTAAGGTTTGAAGGGTCCAAAATTAAACTTTGTTTGATTTCAGCTAAAATTGAATTATTGGTGTTTTTTATATGCTGAATCTAACCATGTTGTTAGATTTTAGATATCAGACCATTCTAGGTAAATTAAATGTCCCATTTCAAATTTTTAAGATCTTTGACCACTTTTATTTTGTGTCAGAAACCTATATTATATCAAAAATTTGATCACAATCCAAATTCAGACAGTATCAAGCTTGAATGTTTTACACTAGTCATTTTGGGGCCCTTTTATAGCTTGTTGTTCGTGTGAGCTAAGGCTCCGTGTTGAAGACCGTACTTTGACCCAGAATGGTTTACTTTACAAATTGTAACTCGATGGACAGTTGTCTCATTGGCACTCATATCACATCTTCTTATATCTATTGAAAATTGTGTCTAAACTTGCCCCAACTGTTCAGGGTTCGACCTCTGCGGTTGTATCAGCGAAGCATTTTATTGGTTATTATCTTGAATATTATTATAGATAGAAATAAACTGTAAACAGCAATAATGTTCAGCAAAGTATGATCTACAAATAAGTCAATATAACCATAATTGTCAATTAACCCCTTAAGGAGTTATTGCCCTTTATAGTCAATTTTTCGTAAATTTGTGTGATCTTTTACAAAAATCTTCTCTACTTAATCTACTGGGCCAAATAGAATTAAATTTAGTCACAATTTTCAGTAGGGTATCTTGATTGAAAAATGTTTCCGATGACCCTGTCATCCAACGAACATAGTGGTTTATTATAGAAATCGATGGGAAAATTGTAAAAAAATAATTTCAAATGGTCACAACTTGAAAACTAATTTGAATAATGATAAGAGGTCTTCAGTAACTATTGTAAGACTACAATGGGATGACCTGCTTTTAATTTAACTACTGGGCCAAATTAAACCAAACCAAACAGTAGATACAGGTGAGCGACACAGGCTCATGGGAGCGTCTAGTTTATAATTACCAGAACCTACAGTAAAAGTGCCTGTTGGTTAAGAGCATTTTATCTCTATATTTTGATCAAAATGATTGATTTGGTGCCCTATAGTAAAATGAATGAATTATTGGGTCTTCCTAAATGCACTAAAGTGACTTGTTCTGTCATTTCTCTTTGTAGTAATAATCTAGATAAAAGAATATTTGCCTATTTCAGAGTGGCTCATCATGAAGAAGTTAACAGAATGAGTGTCAATGGTTTAGCCATTATTTTTGCTCCAACTTTCCTCAGAACAAACAAAAACTTCAAGCACAAGAATCTTTAAATCAAGTGCCAAAACAAACCATGTAAGTCATTTATTTATAATAAGATTAACCAGAAAGCAATTATGGCAGACAACGATCAGTGGACTACAGGGTCCTGGCATGGGTCATGACATGTTTTGCACAAAGATAAAAACATTATAAATTGCATTCCAAAATATGAACCTGCAAAAAGTATAAGTGAATCATATTAGAAATATCATCAAGAAACCAAATTATTTTAATTGTTTATTACAATGAAAATTTGGATTATGATTAAATCCCTTTTAGTTAAGGAAGGGTTGTATAGTGATCATTTTGTCAGTTTGTTAGATTGTATATATGTTTGTTAGTCCTTTTTTCTTCCTTCACAAATATTGCATTTTAATAAAACTATTTCTTAAATCTTCAGTTCAGGAACTTTGAAGCATTAACCACCTTCTATTTTAAGTTTGATGTGAGATATTTTAATGGTTTCCTGTAAAAATTAACCAAACAACAAAAACATGGAATTTGGATAATTTTACAAATGAGGGCCATGCTACTTTGAATTTATGAGCTCTCTTTAATTTTTGTGGTTTATATTCAAAAAATATTCACTAAACATGGTTGTTAGTCATATGTCATTTTGTTTTCACCAATTTCTCTTGACCTCAAATACAAAAAGTCATTGATAATTACATGGTAACTTTCTTGCAGAGTAATTGAAAAAATCATCAGTGAGCAATTAGACAAATTAAGATCAACATTAGAAGATCTACAGACACTTGAGAGTGCAGAGATTACTGCGGTAGATCGGCTACAAGTCGTCAGAACAAGCATGAGAATCTCTAAGGTAAGAAAGTCAAGCATGAACATCTCTAAGGTAAATAAGTTGTCAGAACAAGCATGAGATACTCTAAGGAAGTAATTGAAACAAGCATGAGAATCTTTAAGGTAAGAAAAAGGTAATTATCTCTACTAATATTTCCTGGCAAAATCACAAATTTTCTGATTCATGGATAAGTTAAAAAATAACTATTTAAAGAATAGAATAAAATTTATTTTAAAGTTTATTTCCATGAAAATAATGATAAAAACTTATTTTGTACAATTGTTTGCAAATTTTACTAATATATATTACTAATCTTCAAAACAATCAACAAATCCTGATTGCAGTCTATATTTGCCACAATACGTCAAGCAAACAATTAGTCAGATTGCAGTCTATATTTGCCACAATACGTCAAGCAAACAATTAGTCAGATTGCAGTCTATTTTTGCCACAATACGTCAAGCAAACAATAAGTCAGATTGCAGTCTATATTTGCCACAATACGTCAAGCAAACAACTTGTCAGATTGCAGTCTATTTTTGCCACAATACGTCAAGCAATTAGTCAGATTGCAGTCTATATTTGCCACAATATGTCAATCAAACAATTAGTCAGATTGCAGTCTATATTTGCCACAATATGCCAAGCAAACAATTAGTCAGATTGCAGTCTATTTTTGCCACAATACATCAAGCAAACAATAAGTCAGATTGCAGTCTATATTTGCCACAATACGTCAAGCAAACAACTTGTCAGATTGCAGTCTATTTTTGCCACAATACGTCAAGCAATTAGTCAGATTGCAGTCTATATTTGCCACAATATGTCAATTAGTCAGATTGCAGTCTATATTTGCCACAATATGTCAATCAAACAATTAGTCAGATTGCAGTCTATATTTGCCACAATATGCCAAGCAAACAATTAGTCAGATTGCAGTCTATTTTTGCCACAATACGTCAAGCAAACAATTAGTCAGATTGCAGTCTATATTTACCACAATACGTCAAGCAAACAATTAGTCAGATTGCAGTCTATATTTGCCAAGCAAACAACTAGTCAGATTGCAGTCTATATTTGCCACAATACGTCAAGCAAACAATTAGTCAGATTGCAGTCTATATTTGCCACAATACGTCAAGCAAACAATAAGTCAGATTGCAGTCTATATTTGCCACAATATGTCAAGCAAACAATTAGTCAGATTGCAGTCTTTATTTGTCACAATATGTCAAGCAAACAATTAGTCAGATTGCAGTCTATATTTGCCACAATACGTCAAACAAACAATAAGTCAGAACGCAGTCCCTAAAGAAGTTATGTTTGAGGGTCTAAATAAGAGGGTCTCTTCTTTGGATATAGTGTAAAGATTAATTTATACTTCTGACTCTTGACAGGTAAGTTTTTTCAATCAGCATAATTTAAAGATAGTCATGTTTACTTTGATGTTTCTTTTCTATTTAGTCACCTACCAGGGAGAGAGCTGTAAGTCCTATGATACCAGATGTTCCTGTAACAGAGGAAGAGGAGGAGGAGGTAGAAATCTCTACAGATGTGGAGGAGGAAGAGAAAGCTCTGAAATCTCATTTACGATCAATCAGAAAGGAAAAGTATGTTGGTTATAAATCTGAAAACTCTATCATTGTTTTCAATATTTTCGTCATATTCACAATTTGACATTAATAGAATCGTTCTTGTTTAATATTGTTTTTGTCTTCCAAAGGGACGGAAAGTTAAAATTTGATAAGTGTAGGCATCAGTTTATAATTACAATCTCATGTTAAACCATATTTAATCATTTTCCTTAAAAATTAATGACATTCAGATGAAATTGTTCCATCTTGAAGCAAATTTTATCAAAATGAACTTGACTTGGTAAATGTTATGTATTGATCTTCTTTTTTTCATGACACTATTCTTATCTCTTGCAGACAAAATTTAACATCAAAATTGCCAGCATTAGAATGTCGACATTTGTCATCTGATGATGACATCAACAGTACAGATGATGTTGACAGTACATATGATACTGCTGATGATTTTGACGAGAGCGAAGAATTTGCAATGACATTTGAACATCCAGGTAGATTGAGAAGCAGCTTTAGATGAACTTTGACCCTACAACTGTTACTATTTTTTAGTTACTACTGCTGCTATGCTCAGGCAGTGTAAATTGATAGTTCAAATATCTCTGGCTTCAATTTAACATGTGATAACCATTGTGCATAAGATACTGTTCTTGAGTACTGAAGCTTTGCAGGAAGTTACAAAAAAACAAAAAAAAGTTATACGACACTAAGCCTTTGAAAACTTTCTTCAAGTCTGTTTCTGATATCAGTCCAAGTTTAACTGTCTTTATACCTGAATTTCTTATTTCTGGATGTATGCATGGTTCAAGTCTCACCTAACCTCCATAACCATTTCTAAATCAGTTTGATAGGTATATAGATACATGTATAACAAACAGTTATTTCATTCCTACAGTGAATTTATATCTATAATTGATCTATCTGAATGTATGTCTGCTATTTACAACCCATAAGAAAAATGGTTAAAACAAGTTCAATAAAAAAAATGTAATAAATATACAAGCGAGAGAAACATTTTTTTTTTATTATATGTATTCAGACAATAAAGCCCAGAATCATGGAAAAATGCACTGAAGCCACAGTTAGGTAAAAGTACACATTTTTAGAAACTTTTCAAGCACTGATTATAATTATATCTAAAACCAGTTAAGAGCTAATGTTAAGTAGTTTATTTTAGTTGCTTTGGTGGCAGGACTAGAACATAACCAATTACTATCAATTCACGTTTATTATGTTTGCACACAAATAGATTTTTTTCTTAAAATCAGTTTCCTTTCAAGCTTTTTAACCTTTAATCGAAATAGTTATTTTGGAAAATGTCTGGAATAACAAGGTGATTTTCTGTGGAACATTATTTTTATTTTCTTAGATGATATATTTTCTACTGATTTTATAGTAAGAGTTCATTACTCAATGGAAATAACTCCACAGAATCAAAATGATTATATCAATCCACTCCAAATTAGAATATTGTTCTTTGGATTGTATGCAGATAAAAGTAATGGTGTCAGCAATATTTTAGTTTTATTAGTGACTCAAGATATGAATTGGAAATTCATAATCTTTTATTTTATTTTCAGAATTTTGTGTTGAAAAATGATTTTTATATCGACCGCAAAAATTAAAAATTTTTGGTCGATATTGGTATCATGTTGTTGTTCGTTGTCAGCATCGTCCAAGACAGATGGTTTCAGATAATAACTTTAGTATAAGTAAATAGAAATCAATAAAATTTTAACACAAGGTTTATAACCACTAATGGAAGGTTGGGATTGATTTTGGGGTTATGGTCCCATCTGTTTAGGAATTAGGGCCAAAAAGGGGTCCAAATAAGCATTTTTGTAGTTTCTAGACAATAACTTGTGTTAAAGTGTATGAATCTCTCTAAAATTATACCACAAGTTTCCATACTACAAAGGGATGGTTAGGATTGACTTTGGGGGGTTATGGATCAAACCACTTAGGAATTAGGGGCAAAAAAAGGGGAAAAACAAAGGTTTTTTCTGGTTAAAGGACAATTGAGACAATCTAAAAGCAGTGTAAGGGAGGTAATCCAAATCGAAATTCAAATCAATTTAAATAACAATGTTTGATTACTTCCTTACACTGCTTGTAAATTATGTATTAAGAAATGATGATTGTCTGAGATACTGACCATAACTTGAGGGAAAGAATTATTTTTTGGAATAAGGGAAAGGGAGGTGAAAAAAATTGAGGGGACAATTTTCTCATTTCAGATTTCAGAATTTAAAGAAATTTCTTCAAATATTTTTTTGGGGGTTAATATTCGACAGCATAGTGTATTGCACAAATGCAAAAACAGGGTAAATTTTATTTTTTGGGGAGGGTCAATTGCATAGTGTATTAAAGCATAAAATTGAATATAAATTCAAATCATACAACCATTTTGAAGTTCTTTGACTACAGTTATTCTGTATCAGAAACCTATTATGTGTCAAAATTTAATTACAATCCAAATTCAGACCTGTATCAAGCCTGAATATTGTGTCCATTTTGGCCCCAACTTTTCAGGGTTGGACATCTGCGGTCGATCCAGCTGCGCTCAGTGAAGCAATTTATTTTTTTATTTCAATTTAAAATTCTAATTATTATTTTTTTAAAAGGAGAAAAATCATCTGATTTGGGAAAAGAAAATAAATAAATCTAAATCTAATGATGGGTGAAGTTTTAATCAAGAAAATGTAAGAGCAACAAATTAATTTGGTGTGATCTTTGGATGTGTTATATTTAACAAACTTGTGCCTTTGCATTAAAAAACCTGAGTCTGTTTATTTATTGATGAGAGTAGAATCAGTTATACAATTATATCAAAGTGAATATTTATCTATGGTCTAATTAAATTAAAGGCGCTTCTGCAATCCGGAAAGACAAAAATGGATGGGTGCTTAAATGGAGGATATGATTGTAAAACACAATGTATAATGTTACTTGTAAATAATTCATGAAAAAAGTAATCAAAGTGTATTATATATATATGTGAATGTTTGATATGGTAAAAGAAACAAAATGGAAGAGCATTTATGGAATGGTATTGAAAATTGAAAAGCAAATATAAATTTCCTTCACTTGACTTCTTTGAAATACAAATGGAATCAAGTTTCAGTCAATAGACAGTTAGTTTTAAATTAAAAATCAAACCTTTAAACTTTTTAGTTGTGTAAGGCTTGAGCTACAATAATAGATTGTAAGTTTTAACATTGACATGAATACATTTCTTTCCTACATCAGTTCTTGATACTGTTTAAAGTTTCTTCAATACCCTTTTCTTCTCTTTTCATACTTAAATTGTTCCTTCATCAATCATAATTCATTTTAGGTGATGGCATTACTATCGTTAACTTTAAAAGCCTCTAATATTTAATGTAGATTTACTTCTGTATGCTCGGAATGATTAAAATCATATCTTTTAGATTAAGTATTTCCTTAGTTACTGATTCTTTTCACATATATTACCCATAATTCTTCATTTCATATTTATTACCCATAATTCTGTTGCTATTTAAATTGATTTCCTGTCCTTGTAGTAGTTTGCCTTTGTGTATATATACATTGCTTGCTTCTTGCATTGCCATTTATTCTCTTTTCTGTCTGCTTCAATTTCAGTCAGCCCACCAAAACAATTAGAACATTTGACAAAACGGAGAGCTTCAGTGCCATCAGCCAAACGTCTTCCAACAAAATATCAGGCCATTTTGGACAAACAACCTGATGAAGAAGCTTTGTGCGAACAATCAGAAAATATAAATTCAAACGACTTATGTGATAGCAGTGGTCAATTAAGCGCACTGACCAATTGTCAAAGTGAATGTGAGATGACACATAGTATTCTTCTTCCAACATCAATGGAATCCAGTTATGTTGCGTTACCTGCACGAACTTTAGACGATGACGATGATGATGAGATAATGGTTTGACAACAGGAACCATAATCTATAACGCAAATGTGCCAAATTTTTTAAGCCTTCAAAATGTCTCTGCATGATGCTATGTTAAGCTTTAAGAAGCTGAAGTCAAAATGAAACAGAATTAAATCAAAATAGTTTTATGGAAGGTAATTTTGGAAAGTGATATTGTATAGTGCTTAGGCTAAAAGGAGCTAAAAGTTAGTGTTTCAATACTAGTGACTTTTCACAGGAGAAGCACAAATACCATACCCAGCTGTGCTGTGGCTTATGTAATTATTTAAATTTATTTTAAATACGTGTTGATCATGTATAAGCTGATTAATGTCAGCCTGAGAACAAAATTAAACTCCACATTTAAATATTTTTGCCTGTCTTTGCAATATTAGAACACCTCATGTTCATTGATAACCTTGAATAACCTTGAATTCTTGCATTGTAAAACATCATATTTATAGCACTGAAGCCACAGTTAGGTAAAAGTACACATTTTAGAAACTTTTCAAGCACTGATTATAATTATATCTAAAACCAGTTAAGAGCTAATGTTAAGTAGTTTATTTTAGTTGCTTTGGTGGCAGGACTAGAACATAACCAATTACTATCAATTCACGTTTATTATGTTTGCACACAAATAGATTTTTTTCTTAAAATCAGTTTCCTTTCAAGCTTTTTAACCTTTAATCGAAATAGTTATTTTGGAAAATGTCTGGAATAACAAGGTGATTTTCTGTGGAACATTATTTTTATTTTCTTAGATGATATATTTTCTACTGATTTTATAGTAAGAGTTCATTACTCAATGGAAATAACTCCACAGAATCAAAATGATTATATCAATCCACTCCAAATTAGAATATTGTTCTTTGGATTGTATGCAGATAAAAGTAATGGTGTCAGCAATATTTTAGTTTTATTAGTGACCTCCGAAGATATGAATTGGAAATTCATAATCTTTTATTTTATTTTCAGAATTTTGTGTTGAAAAAATGATTTTTTATACGACCGCAAAAATTAAAAATTTTTTGGTCGTATATTGGTATCATGTTGTCGTCGTTGTCAGCGTCGTCCGAAGACAGATGGTTTCAGATAATAACTTTAGTATAAGTAAATAGAAATCAATAAAATTTTAACACAAGGTTTATAACCACTAATGGAAGGTTGGGATTGATTTTGGGGGTTATGGTCCCATCTGTTTAGGAATTAGGGGCCAAAAAAGGGGTCCAAATAAGCATTTTTGTAGTTTCCAGACAATAACTTGTGTTAAAGTGTATGAATCTCTCTAAAATTATACCACAAGTTTCCATACTACAAAGGGATGGTTAGGATTGACTTTGGGGGGTTATGGATCAAACCACTTAGGAATTAGGGGCAAAAAAAGGGGAAAAACAAAGGTTTTTCTGGTTAAAGGACAATTGAGACAATTTAAAAGCAGTGTAAGGAGGTAATCCAAATCAAAATTCAAAACAATTTAAATAACAATGTTTGATTACTTCCTTACACTGCTTGTAAATTATGTATTAAGAAATGATGATTGTCTGAGATACTGACCATAACTTGAGGGAAAGAATTATTTTTGGAATAAGGGAAAGGGAGGTGAAAAAAATTGAGGGGACAATTTTCTCATTTCAGATTTCAGAATTTAAAGAAAATTTCTTCAAATATTTTTTTGGGGGTTAATATTCGACAGCATAGTGTATTGCACAAATGCAAAAACAGGGTAAATTTTATTTTTGGGGAGGGTCAATTCATAGTGTATTGCACTAAAGCAAAAAATTGAATATAAATTCAAATCATACAACCATTTTGAAGTTCTTTGACTACAGTTATTCTGTATCAGAAACCTATTATGTGTCAAAAATTTAATTACAATCCAAATTCAGACCTGTATCAAGCCTGAATATTGTGTCCATTTTGGCCCCAACTTTTCAGGGTTGGACATCTGCGGTCGTATCCAGCTGCGCTCAGCGAAGCAATTTAATTTTTTTTATTTCAATTTAAAATTCTAATTATTAATTTTTTTTTAAAAGGAGAAAAAAATCATCTGATTTGGGAAAAAGAAAATAAATAAATCTAAATCTAATGATGGGTGAAGTTTTAATCAAGAAAATGTAAGAACAACAAATTAATTTGGTGTGATCTTTTGGATGTGTTATATTTAACAACTTGTGCCTTTGCATTAAAAAAACCTGAGTCTGTTTATTTATTGATGAGAGTAGAATCAGTTATACAATTATATCAAAGTGAATATTTATCTATGGTCTAATTAAATTAAAGGGCGCTTCTGCAATCCGGAAAGACAAAAATGGATGGGTGCTTAAATGGAGGATATGATTGTAAAACACAATGTATAATGTTACTTGTAAATAATTCATGAAAAAAAGTAATCAAAGTGTATTATATATATATGTGGATGTTTGATATGGTAAAAGAAACAAAATGGAAGAGCATTTATGGAATGGTATTGAAAAATTGAAAAGCAAATATAAATTTCCTTCACTTGACTTCTTTGAAATACAAATGGAATCAAGTTTCAGTCAATAGACAGTTAGTTTTAAATTAAAAATCAAACCTTTAAACTTTTTAGTTGTGTAAGGCTTGAGCTACAATAATAGATTGTAAGTTTTAACATTGACATGAATACATTTCTTTCCTACATCAGTTCTTGATACTGTTTAAAGTTTCTTCAATACCCTTTTCTTCTCTTTTCATACTTAAATTGTTCCTTCATCAATCATAATTCATTTTAGGTGATGGCATTACTATCATTAACTTTAAAAGCCTCAATATTTAATGTAGATTTACTTCTGTATGCTCAGAATGATTAAAATCATATCTTTTAGATTAAGTATTTCCTTAGTTACTGATTCTTTTCACATATTTACCCATAATTCTTCATTTCATATTTATTACCCATAATTCTGTTGCTATTTAAATTGATTTCCTGTCCTTGTAGTAGTTTGCCTTTGTGTATATATACATTGCTTGCTTCTTGCATTGCCATTTATTCTCTTTTCTGTCTGCTTCAATTTCAGTCAGCCCACCAAAACAATTAGAACATTTGACAAAACGGAGAGCTTCAGTGCCATCAGCCAAACGTCTTCCAACAAAATATCAGGCCATTTTGGACAAACAACCTGATGAAGAAGCTTTGTGCGAACAATCAGAAAATATAAATTCAAACGACTTATGTGATAGCAGTGGTCAATTAAGCGCACTGACCAATTGTCAAAGTGAATGTGAGATGACACATAGTATTCTTCTTCCAACATCAATGGAATCCAGTTATGTTGCGTTACCTGCACGAACTTTAGACGATGACGATGATGATGAGATAATGGTTTGACAACAGGAACCATAATCTATAACGCAAATGTGCCAAATTTTTTAAGCCTTCAAAATGTCTCTGCATGATGCTATGTTAAGCTTTAAGAAGCTGAAGTCAAAATGAAACAGAATTAAATCAAAATAGTTTTATGGAAGGTAATTTTGGAAAGTGATATTGTATAGTGCTTAGGCTAAAAGGAGCTAAAAGTTAGTGTTTCAATACTAGTGACTTTTCACAGGAGAAGCACAAATACCATACCCAGCTGTGCTGTGGCTTATGTAATTATTTAAATTTATTTTAAATACGTGTTGATCATGTATAAGCTGATTAATGTCAGCCTGAGAACAAAATTAAACTCCACATTTAAATATTTTTGCCTGTCTTTGCAATATTAGAACACCTCATGTTCATTGATAACCTTGAATAACCTTGAATTCTTGCATTGTAAAAACATCATATTTATTTTCTATGATTTTCCAGTAATTTGAATTTGATTTCTTGACTTGTACACTTCAAAATGAATATAATTGATAGTAATGTACCTTCTTTCCATAGTTTATTTCTACAATGTAGGTCAATCCAAACCAATCAAAACTTTAAAACTCAAAATTAATTTTGGGCTTTCTTATAGATTTTCAGAGCAACATTCTGATATGCTCCCCAAAAATTGTGTAGATATACTCCCATTTCATTTTGGATATCAGGTCTTTAAATGTAACTTTTTATCTGATATTCATTAAAGTTCAGTGATTTGCCTGGACGTAGTTTGGAAAAGTCTTATGCCCGGAAGTTTAAATTAAAGTATATGAGTACTATTTAGTAATGATGTCTTAAAATTCTGATATGTCTTCTCCATCTTTTTTTAAAGTGCCTTATTAAATGTTTTAAAGATTTTTTTCATAGTTAGTTTTGAATTTTTAATATAAGCTTGGGTCCTAATTATAGCTTCAACTGGTTTTGGTAAATTTGTCCTTTCAAGAAATTGAAATAATGATTTTGTTTTCAGTTGTTCAAAAGATTGAAAAAAGATCTCACAATTAAAAGCTTTACACCGATTATGATATGTTGTCTTGTTATAGATTGTTCTCTTTTTAATTGATGTGAAATTATTTGTCTTACTTCTGTTTTAAATTTGATTTGTTGGGGGGTTAATTGTTTTTTATATAGATAAAATGTCATTTTGGATAGATGGTTAGGATTAAGTCAGTTACACAAATACTTGATTAAAATAGGGATGTTTACGTTGGAGACAAGCTTTGAAAATTTCATCAGCCTTGTACTGTTAGAGACAAACATTTAATCTTTATAAAATTTGTTGACTTCCAAATTGCAAACAAAAGAAATTTTCAGAACAGCAAATTATATAGACCTTAAGAACTGGACAAAATCTAAACTCAATCAAGTTTATATTCAGGAAGAGAAATTTTAGCCAATAAAAAAGAAGCTGAAATGGGCGCTTTTATTGGCACTCATTATGTAAACAACTTTTTTTTTTGCATCTGTTGCATCATATTTATTTATAGCGTAGGATAGGGATCTGTAGTGCTAATACATATAGATGTGCAATATAGCAATTGTGTTTTCAGTTGCATTAGTTCATTGTGATGTCACTGCAAGGCATAAACATTGTTTTTTTTAAATTTCATAAAAGTCCTGTTTGAAATAAAAAAAAAAAAAATTTCCACAGTTCAAACATTTTAAATTTATTTATTCAAATTTGATTATACAGAATTTTTTACCATCTTTAAGCAAAAATCCTTCTTGTTGTGTAGAATTTGTTTATGTTATTAAAAACACACAATCTCTTATTAACCTAAATGTCCATAAAAATTTAGCTTCAAAGCAGCAAATATTTCAAATTTATCTTGTTTTGTGAATGTGATAATTTGTTTTGTGATACAATGTATTGACAGTGATATTAGATTAGAAATTTGAAAGGCTTACAGTCGATTAATTACTGCTTATATTAAATATTATATGTTTTTTTGTAAAATAATTGTTTTTCTTTGTTTGGTTTCAAAAAAAACTTTGAGCAAAAGATGTGTTGTATATCTATTTCTGAATTATTTTAACACTACATACTTATCTATAAACATACATTTGTGCTTGAGAAGTATGCGCCTTATTGCTTTTTTAAAATAAAAGCAGCAGTTCTAAATCAGTCGTTAGAGTGGTGAAGGTATATATATATTTAAGTTTTAAGAAATATTTGCAAAAGAAATGAGCACTAAAATAAGAAAATCTTATTAAAAGTAGGTATTACTTGTGCAACAGAATGTTGGTTTTTGGCCTTTTTTGTATGGATTTTTCATCCGAGTCCTTAAACCTATTGGATTGGAAAAGTTAGGATTTGACTTTGGCTGTATGATAATGATTTCTACTAAGATTAATCACATATATAGTTTGTATCCAAATTCTTATACATGGTGAAATGTATTTTGAAATATTTCATCAAAACATTTTCCACTAAGTTAATTTTAATTGGAAAGGAATGCTTGATGTTATTTGTTTTGCATCAGTAAACAGGCATTGAGATTTTCCATACGTTCCTTTTCCCTTTGTTTTTCTTTGATAAGGGGGTAGGGGTGAATTTAAATATCCACATTGCGTACACTCCTGATGGTGCACCTCAATGGTTTTGATCCCTTTAGTAAATTTTTTCAAATACCAATTACAAACCAACAAGAAGTTTCTTTTATGTGGTGTGGGCTCTTACCCATTGTTGACTACCAGATATTGACGTCTACATGTTTGTTTTTGGTGAAATTGTATCTTCTGGTTTTTGTTTCATTTACTTTTATCCCACATCTCCTTGATATTTACTGGGTGCCAAAAAATGTCTATGTCTTATACATTTGTTTTTGCAAATTGAAAAAACGATCTCTTCTCACAGCCTTTTTTTTTTTTTTTCACATTTTACATGCATATTACCATCATTATATTTGTCAAATAACAGTTCAGTTTTCACCTTATAAAATAGGAAAATAAATTTAATACATGCACATTTATAGTTAAAATGTAATTGAAATTACAATTGTGTTCAATAATTGTCTAATTTATTTTGTAACTACACAATGTAGTTTAACATTTGCAAGGGTAATAGGTTGCCATGATACATGTTATCAGGATTGAAATACATGGGCCTTCTTTTACTGTTGGGGTCACATAACTTTAGGGTCAGGGTTAATCTATGGTTAGGGTTAGGTTTTAGAGAAAGGGCTAGTGTTAGCATTACTGTTATTATAGTATAGTTCTATATGGGTTGGGACCCTGAAATAATAGGAAGCCCATGTATTGCAATCCTGATTTTGCTTATATTTGCTTTATCACTGAACTAATCGTACAAATAAATGTTTTGATATATAGTTACTTTTTGTTGTACACACATACGTATGCACATAGTGAACTTTAGATCCTGTTGTTGTATAGTGTAGTTTATACGATAAATTAATATAATAAATATATATAAATGTTAAAAAAAGTGCAATTTTTCTTTGAATTGAAGGTTTTAAATGCTGAACATGCCACACATTTGTGTCTTATGTTGATTATTTGGAAACAAAACTAGTGATGTTATCTATGTAAATGAAATATTCCTAAATTAGACCAGGCTTACTTTTCACTTAGGTTCATATGACTAATGACAAGATGTAAACCTTAAAAAATTAAACAAAAATAATATGGCTACTGATGAAACACAGGCCTGTATTGTGCAAAAGGTTTTGTATGAAAGGATGGTTTCCTTTTAACCAATTCTTTTGTTTAAAATTATAATTTAAGTTTATAAATTGAATGCAGATAGGACTCATGGACTTATTAGAAAACTTATTTTGTTTAACAGCTCAGTAAAATGAAAGATATCATCATTTTCAATACTCAAAATCATTACCATGACATCGAATGTATTTGATATTTGGATAGTAATAAATTTAAAATTGAGTTCTTCTTTCACTATTTTTTCAAAAAATCTTGCAAGGGTTAATGGCATTAATAGACTGCTTTATGGATAATATTTGTATTTTGTGAACATTTAGATAGGGATTTATGTCTGCCTGCAGAAATAACTGGGTTTATTTGGTCTACAATTGTCAAATGAAAAATGAATAAAATATAGACAACAACAACTATATTAGCTGTAGGTTGAAAGTTTAATTTCTCTCTATGTTATTCGTCAGAAAAACAACCAATGTTTACCCCTCGGGGATCTACTCAAGTAGCCCTGCAGTTCACCAAATAAAAAAATGTTAAATCACTATTCCAGGCAATCGACTATCACTATAATTAAAGCAAGTTACATTGTTAAGAAGTGTGGTTTAATCTGCTCTAACTCTCTGGTTTCATACACTTAAAAATGTACATGCTGTAATATGAAATTATACAATGTTAAAGAAAGTATTGTAACAAACAGATGTAGTATTTTGATTATATATGTTACATTTTATGTTAAATACATGTTATCTGAAGAAGTTGATATAACTGCAGACTTAATTGTTGGTTTTTACATACTTATCTATAAACATACATTTGTGCTTGAGAAGTATGCGCTTTATTGCTTTTTTAAAATAAAAGCAGCAGTTCTAAATCAGTCGTTAGAGTGGTGAAGGTATATATATATTTAAGTTTTAAGAAATATTTGCAAAAAGAAATGAGCACTAAAATAAGAAAAATCTTATTAAAAGTAGGTATTACTTGTGCAACAGAATGTTGGTTTTTTTTGGCCTTTTTTTGTATGGATTTTTCATCCGAGTCCTTAAACCTATTGGATTGGAAAAGTTAGGATTTGACTTTGGCTGTATGATAATGATTCTACTGTACATTATGGGTATGTATTTCAAGATTAATCACAATATATAGTTTGTATCCAAATTCTTATACATGGTGAAATGTATTTTTGAAATATTTCATCAAAACATTTTCCACTAAGTTAATTTTAATTGGAAAGGAATGCTTGATGTTATTTGTTTTTGCATCAGTAAACAGGCATTGAGATTTTCCATACGTTCCTTTCCCTTTGTTTTTCTTTGATAAGGGGGTAGGGGTGAATTTAAATATCCACATTGCGTACACTCCTGATGGTGCACCTCAATGGTTTTGATCCCTTTAGTAAATTTTTCAAATACCAATTACAAACCAACAAGAAGTTTCTTTTATGTGGTGTGGGCTCTTACCATTGTTGACTACCAGATATTGACGTCTACATGTTTGTTTTGGTGAAATTGTATCTTCTGGTTTTGTTTCATTTACTTTTATCCCACATCTCCTTGATATTTACTGGGTGCCAAAAAATGTCTATGTCTTATACATTTGTTTTGCAAATTGAAAAACAGTCTCTTCTCACAGCCTGTTTTTTTTTTTTTTTTTTTCACATTTTACATGCATATTACCATCATTATATTTGTCAAATAACAGTTCAGTTTTCACCTTATAAAATAGGAAAATAAATTTAATACATGCACATTTATAGTTAAAATGTAATTGAAATTACAATTGTGTTCAATAATTGTCTAATTTATTTTGTAACTACACAATGTAGTTTAACATTTGCAAGGGTAATAGGTTGCCATGATACATGTTATCAGGATTGAAATACATGGGCCTTCTTTTACTGTTGGGGTCACATAACTTTAGGGTCAGGGTTAATCTATGGTTAGGGTTAGGTTTTAGAGAAAGGGCTAGTGTTAGCATTACTGTTAGTATAGTATAGTTCTATATGGGTTGGGACCCTGAAATAATAGGAAGCCCATGTATTGCAATCCTGATTTTGCTTATATTTGCTTTATCACTGAACTAATCGTACAAATAAATGTTTTGATATATAGTTACTTTTTTGTTGTACACACATACGTATGCACATAGTGAACTTTAGATCCTGTTGTTGTATAGTGTAGTTTATACGATAAATTAATATAATAAATATATATAAATGTTAAAAAAAAAGTGCAATTTTTCTTTGAATTGAAGGTTTTAAATGCTGAACATGCCACACATTTGTGTCTTATGTTGATTATTTGGAAACAAAACTAGTGATTTATCTATGTAAATGAAATATTCCTAAATTAGACCAGGCTTACTTTTCACTTAGGTTCATATGACTAATGACAAGATGTAAACCTTAAAAAATTAAACAAAAATAATATGGCTACGGATGAAACACAGGCCTGTATTGTGCAAAAGGTTTTGTATGAAAGGATGGTTTCCTTTTAACCAATTCTTTTGTTTAAAAGTATAATTTAAGTTTATAAATTGAATGCAGATAGGACTCATGGACTTATTAGAAAACTTATTTTGTTTAACAGCTCAGTAAAATGAAAGATATCATCATTTTCAATACTCAAAATCATTACCATGACATCGAATGTATTTGATATTTGGATAGTAATAAATTTAAAATTGAGTTCTTCTTTCACTATTTTTCAAAAATCTTGCAAGGGTTAATGGCATTAATAGACTGCTTTATGGATAATATTTGTATTTTGTGAACATTTAGATAGGGATTTATGTCTGCCTGCAGAAATAACTGGGTTTATTTGGTCTACAATTGTCAAATGAAAAATGAATAAAATATAGACAACAACAACTATATTAGCTGTAGGTTGAAAGTTTAATTTTCTCTATGTTATTCGTCAGAAAAACAACCAATGTTTACCCCTCGGGGATCTACTCAAGTAGCCCTGCAGTTCACCAAATAAAAAAATGTTAAATCACTATTCCAGGCAATCGACTATCACTATAATTAAAGCAAGTTACATTGTTAAGAAGTGTGGTTTAATCTGCTCTAACTCTCTGGTTTCATACACTTAAAAATGTACATGCTGTAATATGAAATTATACAATGTTAAAGAAAGTATTGTAACAAACAGATGTAGTATTTTGATTATATATGTTACATTTTATGTTAAATACATGTTATCTGAAGAAGTTGATATAACTGCAGACTTAATTGTTGGTTTTAAATGTCTAAGTATACCTTATATTCGTGTACATTGTATATATACAATATATATTTATATAATCTCCTCAGGGAAAGAAAGGGACCATGTTACTTAATCTCAATGTAAGATAAATATAGTATGCTCAGATTATCAGGCCTAGTACTTTAAGAAATTCCGTAAAATTAGTTTTGCCTGAACGAAATTCCATGTTTTGATGGAAATACAGACTTATTTGAAGACATGAAACATAGGGTAATTTAGATAGTTAAGACGCAAGAACTTCATTAGCTAACATACATGTTCATGTTAAGAATATTATTTAATCATGCTGCCCTCAAATCATCATGAAGATTAAGGCACATTACTCTTAAAAATCACTGGTACGTTTGTGTCAACCATTTTCATCAATTCATTCTAAGATTCTAGGTTACATAGATCATTTTCCTTCTGTTTTAACTAAATGCTAAAAATACATTGATGGAACTGATACACACGTATTTCAGATTTAAAGAGTTGTCTTTCCTTAACCTAGGTCAACCACCATTAAGCTTGATAAATTTATCATTGATTTGTTACCCTTTAGTCCTTTAAAGAATATTTATTTAGGGTAAGCAAACCAAGTTCCTTCATCTCTTTGTCAGATGAAGAAAAATGGTTCACACTGACAAATTATTATCTTTCACCTCAGCATCATGAAAAACATAACATAAAAGAAGTTCATAAAATCCCATTGGTTATTGTTACTATTTTTGTTTATATGCGTTTGAAAAAAGCATTAAAAACTGTAAAAATCCTATTAATTATTTTTGATGATTTCTGATGGGGAAACAATTAGAAGGATGGAATTATGCTGTAAGAGTAGTTATTAAGAACAAAATAACATATTCTATTTCCATCCAATAGATCAAGCCTAATGTTAAATAACATATTCTATTTCCATCCAATAGATCAAGCCTAATGTTAAATAACATATTCTATTTCCATCCAATAGATCAAGCCTAATGTTAAATAACATATTCTATTTCCATCCAATAGATCAAGCCTAATGTTAAATAACATATTCTATTTCCATCCAATAGATCAAGCCTAATGTTAAATAACATATTCTATTTCCATCCAATAGATCAAGCCTAATGTTAAATAACATATTCTATTTCCATCCAATAGATCAAGCCTAATGTTAAACAAAATAACATATTCTATTTCCATCCAATAGATCAAGCCTAATGTTAAACAAAATAACATATTCTATTTCCATCCAATAGATCAAGCCTAATGTTAAATTAAATCAATTTGAATTTTTTGGGGTTTTTGAGGTTTTGCAATTTTTTACCCATAGTGAACAATTCTTCTTTCCAAAATAAACCATAAACTTACATTTTTTTCACCATTTGACATAAATTAATTCTTTTTTCTCTAAAGTATATTGGAGTTGATTTGTAAAATTGATGTTGGTCTTAAGAACAATTATAACTTACTATGCAGAAGTTTTTATTTATTAATATATAGAATTATGAACTTGATGCGGAGAATGGAAAAAATCTAGTCAGATATAATGTAAAAGTTATGTAAACTGATTTATTGCTAACTTTATAGAGGTGGTGTAAAGTGAAACATAAATATCTTATCATTCAGACATTCTGTTGTGTAAATATGTTATCTGTAATATTTATATCAAACAAATTCAAGCCATTTGTCTGAAGTTTTGTCATAGATTTTCATAATGCATGTTTTCAATTGTATTATAAAAATTTTTTTATAATCAAAATTAAAAGCCTGCGAACTTTTTCAAAAAGATGAATTTGGATCTGGGAACTGCTTCATAAAGCACATTTAAGTACTTGACAAATTTGTTTTAGGTGGATTTGATATTTTTTAGTTTAAATCCCCTGATAAATTGATTTATGAATAATGCATATTAGATTTAGAATATTGCGATGTGACAGCATTTTTTCTATTCGGCTTTAGAAATAATTCATTAGTGCTTACACCAAATATCATTTTTAAATAAGTTAATTGGTTCCTAATTGCTGAAGTGTTGCTCCTAGTAATGGATTCTTTGTTGAACAGTGTTAAATTAGGACATAGATTTTTTACCCCGATCTCAAAAAGGAAAATGTAAAAAGTCATATGACTTTATCTGGTTCAGTGTATTATATAGCTTAATTTCCTTTCCTTATCACTTGATCTGCACCAATCTTGTTTACTGTGTTATTGATAGTGTATAATATTATTGAAAAGAACTTTGACCTGTGTGTATGTACGGATAGGGTCCTGTAATAAATTAAATTGTTGACTGTATAAAATTATAGTGCATTAATTGTTGAAACTTGTGCTCATGTCATATTACTGTTTATTATTGTATATTTATAAATATAAGTTACGTTATGAAATATGAGAGAGAAAGAAAGAAGAAAAAGAAAGAGAACAATGAAAGTGACAGAAAACTCAGAGTGAAAATGAACATTATTGATGTATGTGTTTGAAGAGTCAACACTAAGTGCTGAAATGATTAAAAAAAAATATTTAAAAATTTTCCTTGTTCGTTTTATATATCTTTAACAGACAGGCATTCTTTCTAATTCTCCAGTGCTATGATTGAATAGGCTCACTTGTTACCTAACAATATAGGCAGTTTGAAGTAGTTTCCATTGCTCACTTGTTAGCTCACCTAACAATATAGGCAGTTTGAAGTAGTTTCCATTGCTCACTTGTTAGCTCACCTAACAATATAGGCAGTTTGAAGTAGTTTCCATTTCTTGGAAATTAGTGTCCGTCTGTCAATTTGAAGCCTTTTTTAGAAAATGTTATTGTTTCTGAAATCACTTGGTTAGTTACAACCAAAGTTGGTCAAAGTCATCTTTAGGATGTTTAATTTTGATTTTTTTTATCTGATGATTCTGTTGCAAACCCAACAGGATCATCTTTGATATAAATATTTTGCAAATTTCTAATATTTAGTTTTAAATGTATTTTATAATTTGTTGTAAATGTGCGTTTTGTTTCATACCTTTGATCAAATACGGTGATTGGACAAACAAATCATGAAATGGCAGGTTTTCTAATCCAGGGTCAGCCCTCCATGCAGATACTGATCTGATATTTATTAATAAACTGTACAATGGATAGATATAGATTACAAGTCTTTTATTTTGCTTGATATACTTTCAAGTTATAAGAAATTGCTTTTCAGATTAGTGTTAGGAAGGATTGAAAATTCTTTAACATTTTTCAAACTGTTAAACCAATTTATGTACCTTTTCCAAGCCTGGAGCAATATTGGGCTTTAATTTACATTTTTCATGGTTATACATTGTAAGATTTAAATTTTGTGATTGAAGTAGTAAAACGATTTTTATAAAATTTCATAAATGTAAATTGCCAGAAAAATATATATTTTCCAAAGTTTTATAATGCGATCAAATTCATTAAGCAGTAAACATTTAGAAAAAAGTAATTTCCCATTTGAATTTACTTTATTGTCTCGCCTGCGACTTTTGCAGAATGTGAGACATAGGGATTACTATCTGGAGGCAATGTAAACTATTTGTATAAAGCTTTATATTTCAGACGGGAGAAGACCTGGATGCTTCATATCTTGTATGCAGATACCTTATGTTATGAAGTTTCCATCCGTCATATGTCCATGGTCCTTGACCTCATTTTCATGGTTCAGCGACTGCTTGAAACATAATTATGTTTTTTTTTTTTGTAATGTGAATTTCTCATTTATTATGAATAATAGGATAACTATATTTGGTATATGGGTTCCTTGCAGCATCTACATGTCCATCAGACAGATTTCACTTGACCTCGACCTAATTTCATGGACCAGTGATCAAAGTTAAAGTTATGTAATTTTGTCCGTTTCTCAGATACTATAAGCAGTAGGTCAACTATATGTGGTGTATGGAATGATTGTAATGGGTACATGTCAGTCTGGCAGGTTTCATCTGACCTTGACCCCATTTTCATGGTTGATTGGTCAATGTTAAATCTTTGTGTTTTGGTCTATTTTTCAAATACTATAAGCAATAGGTTAGCTATATTGGTGTATGGAATGATTGTAACGTGTATATGTTTGTCTGGCAGGTATCATTTGTTTTTGACCTCATTTTCAGGGTTCATTGGTCAATGTTAAGTTTCTGTAGTTTGGTCCTCTTCTCAAATACTATAAGTAAAATGTCAACTATATTTGGTGTATGGAATGATTGTAAGGTTTACATGTCTCATGGTTCATTGGTCAATATATAGCTTTCTTTGTTAAGCCTGTTTCTTAGATATTATGAGCAAAAGGTTAACTGTATTTGGTGTATGGAAGATGGTCTGAAATCAACACTACATAAATTGGTTGACAAAACATGTATCTGTGTCTCAACTCACTAGTGATATGTTTTCATGATCTTAGATAATGTAATAGTCCTTTGATCTGTAATTTTGATGAGTGTATCCTATTCCCGATTTTGATATTTTGACAAATTAGAATGGTGGGGGATTCATGCAAAGTGGAGAAGCTCACCCTGTCGACACACAATGTCTAGCAACTTATGGAGTCCATGCTATTCCTTCTGTTTTCGTGAGATTTGAACATTGGTAAACTAATGTTGCATTAAATTCTAAGCGTTTTAGATGCAGTTCATTTAGAACAAAAAAGTCCATATGATAAATGTTTGTTATTCACCAACAGACATCCTCAAACCTTTCATTTGGCATTAAATGTACTTAATATAAAAGTTGTCTAAATAAAGTAAACAAATATAAGATTTACTTTTGCACTGCAAAGTAAAAGATCCCAAGAATACAATAGCTAAAAGTATTTGTCTTGTATGAAGAAATTTGTGTTTCAAGTTCGGATTTATTTAGCTTAACCATGGTTTAAAAGTGAGGGATAAAATAGCAAGTTGAAGGACAGACAGCACTATAACCACACTAAAGGAAGAAGATCAGAACGATTCATAAAACACAAACACTACTCTGAAATTTGAAGCACGAGTAACACGAACCCTAACAAAAAACTGGGGTGCAATGGCTTGGGCAAATACTCCTGCTCCACTAGTAGCACCAGTCTTGTTGCACATGACTAGCGTATAAATGATGTGATAACTTTTTTCAATTAAGTTACAAAAAGAAGACAGAAGATACAGAAATTAACAATCAAACATCGTAAGTAAGATATAACTGAGGAAGGATGGCAGGATTTTATGGTCATACGTGACAAAAGATCTTTAGAAACTGTCAACCAAGTAGAACATTCAAAGATTCTTGGCCTAAGAGATTCCCTGTAAGCAATATTTCTGTATAAAAAATCCATGGTCTACATGCTCTTGAATAATGTTTCAATTGGTAGACATATATTCTATATGTGTTGCTGCTTAAATGTTTTACACAAAAATGGAAGGTTAAAAAAAGAAATGTTAAGGAGCCTCTTTTCCAATATTTTAGTTCTTAAAGTCATTTTACACGAATTTCTGGTAATTATAATGTTATGGAAATAATTGAATCAATAGATGTATATATACTAAACAAAGCCCTCAGTGTACGTTTATTAAACATTTATTACGAATCCATAACGTATAATTGCCAAAAAATTCCATTCTGTGATTGTTGTCTGATCGAAAATCTTTGGCTGCTAATTGAGTTAAACATTTTTATTTTGGCGCCGAAGACTAACACTGGTGCATTCAGAATGTTTGGACTTAAAGTCGTCAATATTGAGATCCTGCAACACATGTTTGTTTTTCATAATTTAAGTCGCAATTGGTTGGGTAAAGGTATTAGAGATGATAGGTACAGACTTGTCCTTAAAGTACAATAAGCACACACAGATGGGTTATGAAAAGTACGAGAACACTAAACAGATTATCATATTTAATTTCCCTATGTTATTTTTCTTAGAAAGAGGACCTACGTGCTTAAAATCATGCACTTATATCAGCTGTGATCTTGAATGCACAGATGGAACATGATCGACATTTCTCAAAGAATTCGGCTTAAATCTGTTCTAGGGGATGACGACCTCACAGTGCGGTGTGAGCTTTTGCACATAGTTTGAAGGACTGACTGCTACTTTGATAAGTATAGATGCATACGCCTGTTGGTTCAAGATTTTATCGGCTCATGAATAGATTTTAGTTTAGTGACATTTCATATTGCACAAGACTATGCTCCTACAGGTTTCAGTCTTTATCGGATTCATGATATTTAAAACTCAGTCCACTTATATGCGAATTTAGAAATTGACCTGAAATTACTGACAATATGAAAACACAACTGAATAATTTATGAGACGATATTTCCCATGTAAATCCCTAAATCGTTCTAACATTAATATCAGATTTCGACTATGTATAGGGATTGATGTAATTACTAATATAGATTCACATGAACTTCTTAAACCAATTCTTATTTGTGAATCAATTGATGAAACTACATTCGAAAGAATAGTTCCCAGGATAAGTATAGATGCATACGCCTGTTGGTTCAAGATTTTATCGGCTCATGAATAGATTTTAAAAAAAGTTATTAAAAAGTTGTCTTTAAAAATCAGACATTTGCTAATTAGGGAGAAACATTTAACCGTAAGGGAACTAAAAATATCAAACAGCCTTAGATATAGGAAGATGTGGTATGAGTGCCAATGAGACAACTCTCCATCCAAGTAACAATTTATAAAAGTAAACCATTATAGGTCAAGGTACGGCCACGAGCAAACGTAATATATGAATATGTTTTAGAAATAAGCGACAAGGATAATGTTTTATAATGATATTCAAGTCTTGCAAAAAATGTTTCAATAGTAATTTTCATTAAAAGAGAGGCAGAAGAAACCAAAGGATGAATTAAGAATCATAAGTCGGAGAAAAACTGACAAAACTAGACAAAAACGAAAATCGGCGATAAGACAACCAACAAGTTAAATTATATATAAGTATAGGTATAGGTTGAGACGTATACAACAGATGTTGTTATATAATTAGTGTCCTTAATTAATTACGTAAATACACCAAAATATTTGGATATCGCGAATCTTCCTAGTTGCAAACTCAAAAACCAAGATTCCAGGTTGTTGATGAGGCTATTATCTTTAGTATTGAAGCAGAATTAAATTAAGTACATATAAATTACCAGCCTTTAAACACGCTTTCAGTTATTATGATAAGATCCAACGAATGCCTGTATAAAAAAATATTATGCCCATATAAGTACCGATTATCAGGTTGGCTGCATATTAATATTGTAAATTATCGCACCGCGGGTAAATTATCACGTTGTGATTGGTTTAACGCCGTCACGTGGTGACCCCCTATGGATCCGTAGGGGTTTAGTAAATTTCATAGGGGGTTCATGACGTCACGTATACTGTTAATGGTGACGTCATCTATTAATGTTGTTGTGTTTCATTGTTTATTTTTCTACAAAACGCAGCCGAAAAAGTCCCGCGTGCGATAAATTCGTTATACGGTTCACTACTGACCCCCTACGGACCATAGAGGGTGAATAAAATCCATAGGAAATTCGGCATTCGGCCTCACCCCCTATGGATCCGTAGGGGTTCAGTAGCGAACCATATAACTTATAATATTAGCTACGCGTCACAATATGAAGCTTTTTGTCGAGTGAGCGCAGCGGACGAGTGCAAAAAGGCTTCATAAATTGTGTCGACGAAACACAATAAAAAACAAACAAAACACACACACAAAAAGATAATATTTAAAAAAAAAGGCGGGTCCATTCCCCAAACGCCTAAGCTGATAAAGTAATTCTTAATCATACATTATAATCATAATCATACTTTAACTTTGTTTAAACCTGTTTATTTACTTTTGACTTTAATTATTTATCCCTTATAATTTTTATTAACTATGTATTTGCATTCAGGTATCACAGATCAAATTTATTCGTTCATTGTGTGTTAATTTGCGTTTTTTTATTGAGTTAAGCCTTCCAATTGATATTTTATTTTGTGTCTTTCTATGTTGTGATGTTATACTATTGTTTCAGAAAAAGGAGAAGGTTTGGTACCATTAAAACGTTTAATCCCGCTGCAAATGTTTGCACCTGTCCTAAGTCAGGAATCTGATGTACAGTAGTTGTCGTCTGTTTATGTAGTTCATACGTGTTTCTCGTTTCTCGTTTTATATAGATCAGACCGTTGGTTTTCCCGTTTGAATGGTTTTACACTTGTAATTTTTGGGGCCCTTTATAGCTTGCTGTTCGGTGTGAGCCAAGGCTCCGTGTTGAAGGCCGTACCTTGACCTATAATGGTTTACTTTTATAAATTGTTACTTGGATGGAGAGTTGTCTCACTGGCACTCATACCACATCTTCCTATATCTAAGGCTGTTTGATATGTTAGTTCCCTTACGGTTAAATGTTTCTCCCTAATTAGCAAATGTCTGCCTTTTAAAGACAACCTTTAATCACTTTTTAAAAATCTATTCATGAGCCGATAAAATCTTGAACCAACAGGCGTATGCATCTATACTTATCCTGTGAACTATTCTTTCGAATGTAGTTTCATCAATTGATTCACAAATAAGAATTGGTTTAAGAAGTTCATGTGAATCTATATTAGTAATTACATCAATCCCTATACATAGTCGAGATCTGATTTTAATGTTAGAACGATTTAGGGATTTACATGGGAAATATCGTCTCATAAATTATTCAGTTACAAACCTGTGTTTTCATATTGTCAGTAATTTCAGGTCAATTTTTAAATTCGCATATAAGTGGACTGAGCTTTAAATATCATGAATCCGATAAAGACTGAAACTTGTAGGAGCGTAGTCTTTTGCATTATGAAATGTCACTAAACTTTTAATTTGCTGACGTCTATCATAAATTCCACTGATGACGATCATGACGGTCAGAGTTATTGGCAACAACACTATGCAATCGCACTCGACGTGTCCGGGATATTAAAAATACTTTATTTTGAACATTTATGAGCATTAGAATTGACAAACACAGAAATATGTTGAAAGCGTCACAAAAAAAAATCATTTGCGACAGTCAAATCCGTAGTGGACTCCGATCTCTCTTCTAAAACAGAACAGTTACTTCTTTATTGACATTGAGATTGAAGGAGATGCACTATTATGGACATATCAAGCAGTCATACTATATGAACATTTTATTTCTGGTCATTAAATTTAAATATACATGTATGATAAAAGTAATTCATAAAATATAAACCAAGAGAGATGATTATACGCCAGGAGAGCAATTATTTTATTCATCATTTTCCTTCAGAGACTTAACCGTGCATTTGACATGTCAATTATATCAGTCACATATTTTGAATAAAATGTAATATAAAATAGATGAGTGAATATTACATAATAACTCTCTCTCTCTCTCTCTCTCTCTCTCTCTCTCTCTCTCTCTCTCAAACAGACGATATCGGAAAATTTATGATTTTAAAATGTTTTATGATCATATTTATCGGAGTGAATAAGACCGGTAAACTGTTGATACTCATTTATATTGTCCTACATATATGTTTATTTCACCACATACAGTTTTAGTTTTCTTGAGGTTGTGTTGAAAGTTGCTTGTCTGTCTTTCTCCGAATACGGATTTGAACGTCTCACCTTTTTACATATATTTTGATAACAATTGTAAAGCCGATGATGAACAGCTTTTCTAGCCATGTGTTCGTAAAAAAAATTAAACATTTGTAACTGTCATCTTATTTTTTTGCGAACATTAATATAACATACTGGTTTCGACTCAGAATTAATCTGATAAAATGAATAAATATGATGAAATCTTTTTCGAATCATGTAGTAATAATACTGATTTCGTCAAGTGCATAAATAAAAATAAATCATTAAACAGTTGCTTTTTTGTTATTTTTAAGAGAAACGCCCCAAAAGTACACATGCGTATGTTAAACCCTAAAATGCTCTATTTCTGGTAGATTTTTGGACTTGTTGTTTCTCAATGTTGTGCAATTATATACATGCAAGAAGTAAAAAATGGTTTTACCTAGCTGATATCTAAAAAAAATGATTTCTTCCTCGTACCATTAAAAAGAATATAAATACATAGAACATATATGTACGCTTAATGAAATCGATGATAAGTTTAATTTGTATGAAACTAAATAAATCTTAAACAAATTAAACTGAAGAAAAACAATAAATGTTAATAAATAAAAACAAAACGTGAAAGTCCGGTAGTCTAAAACTTCATTTCTCAAAAGACTTCTGATAACTCTTCAGTACAACCACGTAATTACAAGTCTTTACTCTAATGTTCATCTACGCTTTTGCAAGAATATGGTTGATAGATGTCCCAAATCAATTTTATCTACTTCGCACAACAAAAACTGTGCTAAAACCTAAAACACTTGGTCTCGTTGAAGTTTGATAGCTGAGACATCGTTGAAAGTTGGGCGTGAACTTTGCAAGTTGCTAACGTTGTTAACCTTCAGCGTGTTTGGATTATCTACAGCCATTGGCTGAGGCATGCTATCATAAGTTGTTGAATTGCTCATGCTCGTTGAAACAGTCCTACCGGAACTAGAAGTTGACGATGTTGAAGGCGGCGAGTCAATATTTCTGGCATATCTTGGTTGACGAGGTGAATAATTTTTTGTATAATTACCTGGAGATATTCGTGACTTTTTTTCATAGTAAGAATCATACTCATCTTCATAATGACCATAAAAGTAGTTAAAATTCTGAACTTCCGGAACAAATAGAATACCGGCTATTATCGCCAAAATGAGAGCCACCAATGTTAATCCATAAGACCAAGCGATGGAAAAATTCGTCAAAAGTGCAAATATCCAAAGGACACTTCCGGTAAATAACAAAGCAGCTGAAATAACAAAAGTAATGCTAAGTTCATGATGCACAAAGTTTCTTATTTACAAGATTGGGGTTATACCTCTACTAGTAAAAGGTGTCGGTCTTCCAGACAGTGATGTTAAACCAGTTGATGGAGGTAAACCACTGAAGCCTGTCGAAGGAGGGTAAGCACTAGATATGCCCGTTGATGGTGGATATCCTACCGATGATCCAGTGTATACCCATCTAGCCGGTTGTGATACAATAGGATCAGATCGAAGAGCTTTCCTTGTTGGTGGGGGAGTGGGACTTGGGGTTCGTTGCTCTTCACGACAACAATCACAATCACAATCGCAGCAGTCTCCTCCCCCACAAACACCTGCACACATGCTTGACGAATAGTAACCGGAATTTGAATATGAAGAACACCATCCTAATTCTGGTATTAGAAGGAGACCAGCTATTATTGCCAATATTGCTGCTAGGATCACCATACCACAAGACCATGCCATATAAAAGTTTGTCGGAATGTATGCCAGCCAAATAAATACGCCTATCAATGCAATTGCAGCTGGAAAGAAGAAAACGGATCTAAATTTCGAACTTTCGGCTTATACATCTAATTAAGCTACCATGATGGAGTGTGTTAAAAGCATAGAATGATTAAATAAGCAAGGGATTTACTGTATACGACGATATATATGTGGCTTGCAAGCGTTCCGAGATTATTAGATAAGAGAATGGTATGGATGCGTTCCGAATCTATTTAATAAGCAAACGATAAGGATGCGTTCCAAATCCATTTGATAAGTCAATGATAAGGATGTGTTCCGAATCCATTTGATAAGTCAATGTTAAGGATGTGTTCCGAATCCATTTGATAAGTCAATGATAAGGATGTGTTCCGATTCCATTTAATAAGCCAATGATAAGGATGTGTTCCGAATCCATTTGATAAGTCAATGATAAGGATGCGTTCCGAATCCATTTGATAAGTCAATGATAAGGATGCGTCCCAAATGCATTTGATAAGTCAATAGTAAGGATGCAATCCGAATCCCTTTTGTAAGCCAATGGTATGGATGCGTTCCGAATTTGTAAGCCAAGGGAAGGTAAGAGGGTAAGGATTCTAAGTAAGGGATATAAGTGTAAATATGTGCATTGAGGAATATAAATGAATAAAAAAACAATAAAACAATAAAACAATAAACAATACAAAATAACATTGAAAAAGACCCAAGACAAAACAAAATAAAATAAACCAAACTGTTCTTATGTTGTGCTGTTACACAACTGTCCGAGTCAGCGGGAGCTTTGGGTGTCCGCAAACATGTTTAGCCGCCCGCAAAATTATGTATGTGCCAGTCCCAAGTCAGGGGCCTGTAATTCGGTGGTTTTCGTTTGTTCCTGTAGATCATATTTGCTTTTCGTTAATTGTTTTAACATAAACAAGGCCGTTAGTTTTCTCGTTTGACTTGTTTTACATTGTCATATCGGGCCTTTTATAGCTTTCTATTTGGTATGGTATTTGCTTATTGTTGAAAGCCGTACGATGACCTTACCATTTGGTTGTCTGATAGAAAATTGTATCATTGGCAATCATACCACATCTTCATATTTTTATACAAATTAGTGTTTGTTCAGTATTTCATAAACACAAATTTACCAAGATATATGATTCGGCACCAAATAATAACACTTATCAGTGCCAATCTAGTACCAGAAGAAAAACATAATTTTTCTGCGAATTTTCAGCTGTAGTGAATATAAAAATCTTATTGGCTATATATAGACAATAGTCGGTAAACAATATCATATAATGTTAAGTGTCATACTAAATGTTAAGTTTTCAATCATCCCTTCGAAAATTTTACGGAAACCAACACGAGTTAGTTGACCGTTATGAAATATCTGTTATACAGATGGCAAAGGATATGTTGCAATCGTCGTAACCACAATCCCTTTCTCCTTTTCCTCGAATGCGACCTACCGAATTAGACTTACCACCGGGTTTGTACTTACATGAGCAACACGATGGGTGCAACATGTGAATCAGGAAATGCTTACCCTTCCGGAGCACCTGAGATCACCCACGGTTTTTGGTGGGGTTCGTGTTGCTCAGTCTTTAGCTTTTTCTATGTTGTGTTTCATATACTATTGTTGGTCTTTTGGTCTTTTTTCTCCCTTTCAAGTTTTGCCATGGCGTTGTCAGTGTATTTTCGACTATGAGTTTGAATGTCCCTTTGGTGCCCCCTTTGCCACGTGGTTACATGTGTTATCTTCATTCAAATCCGACTCAATCCATTGATCATCATTCTCGAAAGTAAACATTTTATAAAAAAAAGGAGCACATTTAAGGGAGAGAAAAATATTCGATTATTCGAACCCCCGAATTCCGTGTGGTAGGTTGAGACAATTTCCCTCTAGAATTCGATTTAATTAGTCATGATGGTCATTAAAAAGATCAATTCAAAGCATCACAGCTAAATGAATGTATTTTGAAGATCTGCCAATAGTGCCATATTTCTGAATATTTAAACAAATTAGGAATATGAAGGTATTGTGCCAATTCTAAATGTGCTTCTCGAGGAACAGTCGCGTTCTAAAAATTAATTGTATTACTCGCTATGGAAAAAAAATAACGATTATATATTATTTCTATTATTAAAAAAAGTGTTTGATGAAAAAATCGTTCAAATTACAATTTCTTTTAAATTCATTGAATATACAAAGATCGATTGCACTTTCGAAGTATTGGAAGAGCTGATTACTAAATATTTGCTATATATATGTTACAGACAATTTCTAAATTTAGGCATTTTGTAAAATGACTGAATTTTTAGGCAATTTATAAAATGCCTAAACTTGACAGGCAATTTATAAAATGACTAAAAATACCTAGTCATTTTGTAAAATGACTGAAATTTTGAAACAAAATTCATCAAATTGCCTGTTCAGTTTCTGGCAATTTCTAGATAAAGGATAATAACCATTGAGATGCATATGACAAAAAGTGGACAAAAACACAACATCTTGCAAAGAAGATAATTAATGGTTAGGTAGAATTAATTTAGTTTTCAAAAACCAGCTGGGAAAGTTTGTATGTCATATGATATGTTCATTTTAGTAAAACTACGTTAAGTATGTACTCACTCTCTATTTCAGATAGTAAATTTATGCCGGATTATTTTGTCAAAATATCAGAAGGACAAATTGTTCTTTCAATAGAACAAAATTTACAAACGAATTTTTAGAAAATCCAGATTCAAAACATTGAAGTGAAACATATGAAGCAGAAAAAAAGAAGTTTGTTTTTAATTGACTGATTGCTGTTTGTTTGCTTTCAGTAGCAAATAGTTCATGCATTTTTAAGACGAGAACAATTTGGTTATTGGGATTCCTATGGGTTATTTCTGCGGATTAACCTGGATGAAGGACAGGAATTTCGACTGCCGCTTGAAATGAAGGTATTTTGGATAGGGACAGAAAATTCCACCTGCAGAACGGTCAAAGAGTTCTAAACATGCAGAGGGTGTTGCACTTTACTAACATGAGGCAATATATTAAATGTCCCCATTCAGAAAGAATGAGAATTAATACATCCACATCAAAACAAATTCCCCTCTATGGCATGGGATTTGCAATACAAGGCCGTGTTTGGTTGTGATGCAAAGATATGGGTATCTTCATCTTCACTGCCTCAAGGAAATTTCCTGGGTCTTTGCATTCTGATGAATTAATGAGACAGTAACTTCCTGTGGTTGAAATCTCGAAAATCGACCAAGAAGAGACAAATAACGGTGCATTGACAGGGTAAGCGTCTCCTGTTTTAGCTGCATCACCCGTCATGTGCAGAACTGCTTCAGTCCGTTAAAAGCTATAAGCCAAAAGATACGAGTCAAACTAATCATGCTAATGTACTTTGAATCTTTTGGGAACATATGAAAAAGAAAATATTCATGTGTGACGTGTGTGCTTATTGCGAAACCCAATGTTGCCGAACGTTAAGTGTTTGATCAGAAAAGGTAATGAAAAAGCTAAATGTGTCATGATCCAGGTTTCTCCAAATGTGGTTGAAATGCTAAAAACCAGATTTTACGCCAAACAGTGTATTTGCAAAAAAATCATGACACATATTGTGTAACAGTTCTGTCATCCAAACATTTTAAGAAATAACAAAAAATTGTCGAGTTCTGTACTTGTGTGAATTTAGAATGATTCAGTAAAACTTATTTTTGATTATTAAAACTCTTACATTGCAAGCTCAAACATTCAGTTATTATCATAAATAAAACTGCTCTGTTGTTCAAAATTTTCAATTTTTTTTGTAACATTTCATTCTATAAAATAATTTCAGGCATTTTGTAAAATGCCTTTCAATTTTTCCAGGCATTTTGTGTAATTCCTAGAAAAATAAGCCATTATGTAAAATGCCTGAATCTTGCAGGCATTTTAGAAAATGCATAAAGTTTTAAGGCACAAAATGCCTAAATTTAGAAAATGCCTGTAACATATATAAACACCCACCTGTTAGAAAACACATGACCATACAAAACACTGCATAATTGTATGTTCGGGCTCCTGCAGCAAAGACATAAATCCCTAAAAAAACTGGGGTCACAAGGAACATTATCAATGCCATTACCTCAAAAGCTTGGGTGGCTCTAAAGTTATCTGAAATACAGAAGATTTATACATATAGGATTGTCTGAAACATTATTAACTCTACAAGACAACAGTTACTATTGTATACTGTAAATGCGGTTGTATGGACATTAATTATTTGTGATCATATATTTAATAATTGTATGTAGCCTTCGCTTTGACGTATCACCATGTATTTCCGTAGAAGTTTTATTTATGACCTTACACTGAATTACTTGTTTGTGGAATTTTCGTTCATCCTAGTTCATGTTTAAAATTCTCGTCAAGTTTCTCATTTTTATCTGTTTCTTAACTCTTCTACACGCTTTTTGATATCGAAGGATCAATGTGTTAATGTTTTTATTATCAGTGTTGTAAGAAAATTGTATATTCAGGCACCGAATGACAGTAGATGTAGCCAAAATCAATAATCTATTTAATTTTTGTAATTTTTTATTTTATAAAAGTAATGTTATGGACGAATATTAAAAAAGTTTCCGCTTTACAATAATGTTTTGGCTGTGAGGTTTAGAAACTTCTAGTGACTAAACACCAAAAATTACCAATTTAGTGAAGAAACGGTGTTTCTGATCAAGTAAACCTACAAATTCCCTCAATTATAGGCATACTTGTTTCCAGTAGCGACACCTTATGCCTATTTTTTTAGTAGAAGAAACTCTCTCGCACTCTCTCTCTCTCTGTCTCTCTCCCTCCCAAGGAATTTCTTTTTATTGTCTTTTAAAAAGAAAAACAACTGGTCAATTTGAAAAGAAAAATTAAAGTTATGTCATATTGTCGACATTTAAATAAGATACAAATTAAAATTAAAATGAGTATGTCTTTAATTTCCATTTGAATATTAGCTATACTTTGCTTACCATTTTTATACGATGATGGTACACTTTGAGTATCACAAGTCCCAGATGTACACGTCTGAGCTTTCCATAAACCGACACTTGTCACCGTAGTACTGTCATTTTGCATCCAGTAATTGGTTGCAAAACCCACTATGAATAAGATAGGAGCAATACACATTATAACAAAAGCCCATTTGGCCCAACCAGTTGAAGTCCCAAAGGGCATTTTGTTGAAACGTTTTTTTATCCTTTTCCACTGAATTACTAGCTTAGAGATCACACGTATAGTATATCATACGCAATTATATTTTTGTGATGTTATCCAACTCTTGTTTGTCTAACAGTTATCTCAATTCGTGTCCTTTTATAATTTCTAGTTTTTCTTTTAAAAAAAATCTTGTTTTAGAAACTACTACATCGAAATTATAATAATTTTGTTTCCGTTATTCCTATATTGGTTTTTATATTTTGTAAATATTTGATCACAAGAGAAACAGCTCTGAATAGTTAACTATAAAGTATATATTTCATCTATTGATGTGAGATATATGATGAAAATTAAATTCATGTATTTCAGGGGTGATGGTCGTCAATCACATTAACTCGTTCAGAAACGTAATCAGAGATATTAAAAAGACTTTTGAAATGAATTTCTATACCTTTATACACATGTGAATGCCAAATGAAAATACTAATATGATGTAAATTCTGACGATTCATAAGGTATTTAAAATAGCGTTGAAAAGATCGAAATTCAATGAACGAATTCAGTATTCAAGACAGAAAGAAATAAATGATCCGTTCGACAAGTTGAAAATTTACAGAAAGGATTGTTTGTAATGTAATTGCTTCATATCGAATATAAAAGTGAATGTCACAAAAATATAGAAAAACATAAAATGACGCATAAGTTAATATTTAACCATTTAATGCTTTGAAATTAAAAACACCGAAGCGTAGTCATATAGTAACCACACAAAATATTCGTAAAATTGTAGACCATTAACATTTAGTTAAAACAATTATTTGACAAACGACAGACGAGGTGTTGTTAGGATTTACAGGATAGAGGATAATGGGCGAAAGTAGTGAAACTTGAAAAGGACCCCCCACAAAGAAAACCAATGAAAAGAGAAAAGTAGTTCAAATATATAATTAACACAGAACAATGGTATGAAAAATTAAAGAATATAGAAAGAAAAGACCCTCTCAAAAAAAAAAAAAAAAAAAAATCCAAACCCTAACTTATCATTGTTTTTGTTATATAAGTGATATATTTTCCTGATCTTTTTGATATTGTTACTTTTGACCTTCATTATAGTATGAATATTTGACCTCATATAGATTGTTTGTATCCAGAGCAAAACATAATAGACCTTTTTTGTAGTATGACCATTTTATCCCATTTAGGCTTGTTTGTATCCAGAGCAAAGATCAACTTAAATCTTACAGTAGAAGCCAGCTGTGTGGCAGTATTAATTTTCTTAATGTCATAAATGTATTATGTGTAATTACCTCTTCAACTATTAAGCATGCAAAAAAAAAAATGAGTCATGCGTGGAAAGCCTACAAATAATCATTTTTGATATTTTGTTCAGAATACAAAGTCATATCAAAAAGCTACTTATAATTTCTACTTAAGCTCGTGTGAATAGGAAACATAAATCATATGGAATGCATTATGAAAATTATGTAAAGAGAGATCACTTCATGATATGTAATGTATTTCTTTGTGACTTTCGAATCAATTTTCTTCCATGGACAGGAAGTATGAGGAGAACCATCATCCGTTTCATGATGTTAACAAAACATTAAATCAAATGACAAAATTACATATTGGTTGTTTTGATTCATTTTCGAAAATTCAGTGACTTATAACAAGTTACGTTGATATCTTATTCATATCAACGTTTTGCAGTCAGTTAGTGGCGTAGCTATGTCATTTTTAAGTGTACGCCCGAACCTCATCGAGGGATTTGAGGTCCCTAGCTTAAGCTGATCCAGGGCAGAAGACCTCCTGGTAGTGGGCCACACGTTATTGAGAAAGAGATACCAATATCTGTCATTAAAACTCATCAATAGCAACATACTTGATCGGTTAGGAACAAAACTTTACGACAAAAGAGATGATTTCGGCTTCCAGTTGTGAACTTTTCTTTTCTATGTAGCAATATTCCAGCAGCACCTGCATATAGATTATATACCCTCCCAGTTGATAATATATTTCAGAGCTTGCATTTCCTATCATCATTTTCTTGATAGATGGTTGCTGCTTACAAGGAAGCTACTGAACCAAGAGTTTATAGTGGTGAAGTTGAAATTATCCCTTCGAAAATTTTACGGTCGACATCACGAGTAGGTTGAACGATATGGAATATCTGTTTCACAGATGGTTAATGACAACGGATATGTTCCAATTGTTGATATTACCACAATCCCGTCCTCTTTTCCTCGAATTTGACCTACCGAATTTGACTTATCACTGGGTTTGTACTTACATCAGTAACACGAAGGGTGCCACACGTAGAGCAGAATTTGCTAACCCTTCCGGAGGACCTGAGATCACCCCCAGTTTTTGGTGGGGTCCATGTTGCTCAGTCTTTTGTTTCTATGTCATGTTTTGTATACTGTTGCTTGCCTTTTCGTAGTTTTCGGGGTTTTTGTTTGCCATGGAGTTGTCAGTTTGTTTTCAACTGATGAGTTTGAATATCCCTTTTGTATCTTTCGTCTCTCTTTTAGAGTCTAATTTGGTTTTTTTTAACGATATGTTTAAATTTATTCATTGTGTTGATTTGGAATATAATGGTCATTTGTTTAAGAGAAAAATGTCCAAACCAGTTGCATAAAAATATGTTTAAAACAGGAGATGTGGGGTAAACAATCAATCGACAAAAATTCTAAACTTTATAGAGATAGTAAAAAAGCAAGTCTCCATTTCAGTGTTGTCGTTCTATTATTTTTTTTTACTTTATCGTATTTACTCACCTTTTTACACCGTCAAGTTTCGTTAATGGACACATGTCCTAATTAATTTTCATAGATGGTCAGGTGTAACGTAAAAATAAATATTGATCGAACTGTAACATAAAAATGCAAGCCACATGGTATCTCAGCAGATAATGAATTTCTTTATACAATAGTAAACTTGAGTAGAATTCACAGTAGATTTAGGCTTTGACAGAAAATGAACAAATACATAATATAAAATATGAAAACAACATGTTATTGATTTCATGCGTCCGAAGCGCTTTTCTGGATTTACTTTCAGTCGAATATTTGAAAGCATAGGATGTATAGTAATAATATCTTTTATTCAAAAGCAATACAGCTTATAGAATTTACATATACCAATATAATAGCATCAGTGAAAAATTACATATGTGTTTTACAATTACAAACAGTTTGAATCATTGAATCATCGGCGGAGAATGACAAAAATAATATAAATAATGAAATATGAGCATTACATTATGAATAACGAATCTTATCAGCTTAAATATAGGTATTTACCTAGATTGTTAAGCTCTATAATTTTATGAACTGACAATAATTGTATAAATTTATAACAAGATGTTTTTTTCCAATAAAATGGTTTTATATATTTTTGCCGTGTATCAAAATATTTGTCACATACTAAGATATAATGGTATTCATCTTCAATCAGAATTTTATCACACATATTACATAATCTGTTTTCTCTTTCAATATTATAAAATCTACCGGTTTCAATGTTAAGGCAGTGTGCAGACAATCTATATCTGCAAATATATGGCTTATCCACATAGTTTACAGGATTGTGCAGGTAAAATTGTAAAGTATCTGGATCGTGTATATATCTATAAAATTGACACTTTGATGACTCATTGAAAAAAGCATTCATTTCACTCACAAAACTACCGTTCATTCTATTAACAATTTCTTGCAAAAACAAATCAATATTAATAACATTTTGGTGTAACCATACATCTTGACAACCATAACGAAATAATATGTTTCTTATTTCACATGCCCAGTTTTGTTTGTCACGAGGTTTTAAAATTGATCTTTCTAACATTTCTTGGTAGCAAGAATGTAAAATACAGTTATCTGTGTTTAATAATTTACACCAATATTTAAGCATTCTGCAATATCTCTCTGTACAAAGGGTATCTACCCAACTCACTTTATACCATATAATTAACAGTAGATGTTTTAATTTTCAATATACGTTTTAAAAAGCTTAAGTGAACTTTCTCAATATTTTCGGCTTTGTGATGTCCCCAGACTTCACAACTATAATTTGATATACTAGATACATATGTGTCAAAAAGAGATAACATAGTTTCATGGTTAAAACAATCGTCATATATTTTACTATATAAACTAAATAATACTTTTCTACAATGGTTTGCTAACATTTTCTGTGTATGCACAAAGTTACCATTGTATTTAAAAAGTATGCCAAGATATGTAAATTCATCACATAATTAAATATCAACACCTTTTAAGTACCATTTTTCAGTCGCTTTAACGTGGCCTCTACTTCTAAACACAACAATTTTGGTTTTAGACAATTTAATATTCCAATCATACTCTATAGAATATACGTCTACACTGTCTATCATCTTTTGTAAACCATCAATAGTTTCACTAAATAAAACTGTATCATCTGCATACATAAGTAAATATGAATTAAGCATCTTTAACTCATATGACTGACAACCTTGACTTATAAGCTCAGTTTCAATGTCATTAATATACAAAGAATATAAAAATGGAGATAATGATTCTCCTTGCATCAATCAACATTACTTTGGAAGAAATTTGAAAATGTCCTTCCAGTTTAACATAACATTTAATTTTGGCATACATATATTTAATAACAGTTAATAAGTTTCCACTTATACCACACCTGATTAATCTTAACCACAGTTTGAAATGGATACACTATCAAATGCTTTGTTATAGTCTATAAAACAGCAATAAAATCTTTTCTACTACGTAAAGACTTAGAAATTAGTAAATGGAGTGCGAAGATGGCATCAGTTGTTCCATAACCTGGTTTAAATCCAAATTGTGCATCGGTTATAATATATGTTTTTCGCTCCATTGGTAAGCCTGGTATTTATAATTGATGTGAATAAGAAACGAAACATTTGCAGAGCTATATGACCAAAAAGTACCTAAAAACAAACCAAATTCATCTAAGGTCAACTTTGCCTGAGGGAGTTGAAACCTTAGGTTTTTTTTTTAATTTCAAAATTTATAAACGGACAATTTTAGAAAGGTTCGTTATAAATTATGTCAGTACCGAAGTACTGACTACTGAGCTGATGATACCCTCGGGGACTGATAGTCCACCAGCAGAGGTATCGACCCAGTGCTATAAAAAATGAAAACAACACGTTATCAATGTCATGCGAATGAAGCGCTTTTCTGGATTTACCTTCATCAGGAACATTCAGAGCCGAATATTTGAAAGCCGAAGGTGTATAAGAACCGATACAGTTGCAGAACTATATGACCAAAAAATACTTAAAAAAATAATATGATACCATTTGATTAAAAAGTTAATTTCGCCACTTTATCCTTTATCTTCAATTACAAGTCATTGAAGAAAGAATTACAAGGCTCGTGTGCTTTCAATCAGTTCTTTTAATTTATTTGGGTTAAAATATTTTTTTCTTCATAATTTATGTGCACGCCCGGGCGATTTGACGTAAACGTAGCTACGCGCATGTCAGCGGCGGATCCATGGCTGAAAGGGAGGCGTAATTTCATAAAACTGAAGAAAAACTGCCGAGCGTAGCGACGCCAAACATTGTACGATTTTATGGTAAAAAATGGTATGTTTTCCCTACGCTCCCCTGAATCCCTCACCGACAGTAACTCTGCGTCAGCTAGTATGTTCACGGGACATGACTAAATGTTTCTGTGTTCCGTTTACCTAATCAATACATCACCACTGATAAGCGCTGTAGCACTTCAATCTCAAGCTTGATTTGATTTGAATTGAAAATTACAGGAACCTGTTTCTTTAACTATCCTCAAAACAAATTGTTATCTAAGAAAAAATAGACGACACTTAAAGGACACAAATTGTAATTCGAACGAATGCAACATCATAACCAATATAACAGTTTTTCAAGTGCAATTAATGAAAAACTATTTTTTTAAATATTTTTCATGAGTCTCAGGTGACACTTACATCATAGGCATGTACACCATACATCAAACCTATTGACTAAATACAATAGCTCTATTACAAATACCGACATAATATCCTACACATTAAGATAAACCTATTTCACCAAATAAAGTTGACCTATAATACTTGTATTTTTTAGAAACACAGGTTATCTTAAAAACTTAATGTAAATATTTTGGAATCACCCAGCTATGAAAATTAGGTCAATATTCAGTGTGCTTTCTACATTTTTAAATGTAAACCTTTTTAATTTACCTTAAAGGTACTGCTGCCTTAAAATGATACATCTGTATTGATTGGTTATTGTTCTCGTCCTGTATATGCATGAAATATTTGCTGCTGGACATTAAGCAAGCAACAATCAATTAACTTTCAATCATATTATCATCACCATCTTTCACTTTCAGTGCGATAACAAACGAAAGTCCTATTCATATAATTTCGCCTTTTCGCCTTTCGCGTTTTTACGATATACATGTTATTGTAACATAACATTTTAAATATAATTGGAGACAAGACTACAAAGTATGTCATTCAAATGATTGTCATATAAATTTCATATCTGTGGTTTACTTTAAATATTTTCATAAATTAGACAATTCCTTTACATTCTTTGTTTCAAATACTCTAACAAGTCATTATCTTTTAAAAGTGTCAAATTTATAAGTTAAGCCACAATGTAAACTATAGGCGGTTTTTGTTGTTGTAATTATATTTTGTTTATATACATCTATTGTTTATGTGTATATTAGTAGATTAATTATGTTTTAGTCATGTAGTTGATATTGTATTTAGAGAGCCTTATTTAAAATTGGTTTAATCCAAATGAATTACTCTTTAAATAAAGATATTATCATCATTATTATTATTATTATTATTATTATTATTATTATTATTATTACTGAACAAATTTAAAACAGATGCATTTGTATAAAATGCCTTTGAGTATACAATTTGCTTGAAATCATATTTTGACATTTAAAATATATTTGTTAGTTGACCAGATTCAGTTTCTATTTGTTTTGTTAATCTGGTTCTGACACGGGAGGATTGTTGTTATTGTCACCGCTTCAAGAGTATATCCTTGTCCCTTGGTGTTCCAGTAGATGAACAAATTTCCATCTTTGAAAATTTGAAATATTAATCAATGCGTTTAGTAATATATGGGAAACACAGTCTACATTTACATGACTTTTCCATAAATCCAGGTTACTTTTTGTTTAAATTAAAAGAACATGCGACAGGTTTAGGATATCTTTGCTAAGATCAACCTACGACAGTTTTGAGGCGAGGTCTTGATAGTCCTAAGAGGATCATAAGACATGTCATAAGATATTCTAGTATCTTATAACAGGTCTTAAGATAGCTTCATGAAACCGTCCCAAGTTTTATTTGACAAAAGTCTTATCTCCACAATGTTTTAAATTTTAAACTTTTTCACACAAGCTAATTTAAATATTAAAATTTTAGATTCACAACAAGAGCATTAAATGAATGATTATGTATTTTAAGTAACCATGGCGATAATAATCATTAATTTCATTTATTTTAAATGTCCAAACTATAACTTCCAGCAAATTGTATGTTCAAAGGCATTTTATACAAATGCATCTGTTTTAAATTTGTTCAGTAATTGTCAACAAAGAATGTGAAGAAATTGTCTAATTTATGAAAATATTTAAAATACGTCACAGATATGAAATTTATATGACAATCATTTGAATGACTTATACTTTGTAGTCTTGTTCCAATTATATTTAAAATGTTATGTTATAATAACATGTATATCGTAAAAACGCGAAAAGGCGAAAAGGCGAAATCGCGAAAACGCAAAACGCGAAACGCGAAAACGCGAAAACGCGAAAACGCGAAATCGCGAAAACGCGAAATCGCGAAGTCGAAAACGCGAAAACGCGAAAAGGCGAAGTCGAAACGCGAAACGCGAAGTCGAAAACGCGAAATCGATTTCGCGTTTTCGACTTCGCGATTTCGCGTTTTCGCGTTTTCGACTTCGCGTTTTCGCGTTTTCGACTTCGCCTTTCGCGTTTTCGCGTTTTCGACTTCGCGTTTTCGCGTTTTCGACTTCGCGATTTCGCGTTTTCGCGTTTTCGACCTATAGAATATGAAAGGCGAAAACGCGAAAACGCGAAAACGCGAAATGGCCTTAACCGGCCACCATAGTTTTCTCTTTCAATATTATAAAATCTACCGGTTTCAATGTTAAGGCAGTGTGCAGACAATCTATATCTGCAAATATATGGCTTATCCACATAGTTTACAGGATTGTGCAGGTAAAATTGTAAAGTATCTGGATCGTGTATATATCTATAAAATTGACTCTTTGATGACTCATTGAAAAAAGCATTCATTTCACTCACAAAACTACCGTTCATTCTATTAACAATTTCTTGCAAAAACAAATTAATATTAATAACATTTTGGTGTAACCATACATCTTGACAACCATAACGAAATGATATGTTTCTTATTTCACATGCCCAGTTTTGTTTGTCACGAGGTTTTGAAATTGATCTTTCTAACATTTCTTGGTAGCAAGAATGTACAATACAGTTATCTGTTTTTAATAATTTACACCAATATTTAAGCATTCTGCAATATCTCTCTCTGTGCAAAGGGTATCTACCCAACTCACTTTATACCATATAATTAACAGTAGATGTTTTAATTTTCAATATACGTTTTAAAAAGCTTAAGTGAACTTTCTCAATATTTTCGGCTTTGTGATGTCCCCAGACTTCACAACTATAATTTAATATACTAGATACATATGTGTCAAAAAGAGATAACATAGTTTCATGGTTAAAACAATCGTCATATATTTTACTATATAAACTAAATAATACTTTTCTACAATGGTTTGCTAACATTTTCTGTGTATGCACAAAGTTACCATTGTATTTAAAAAGTATGCCAAGATATGTAAATTCATCACATAATTAAATATCAACACTTTTTAAGTACCATTTTCAGTCGCTTTAACGTGGCCTCTACTTCTAAACACAACAATTTTGGTTTTAGACAATTTAATATTCCAATCATACTCTATAGAATATATGTCTACACAACCATCAATAGTTTCACTAAATAAAACTGTATCATCTGCATACATAAGTAAATATGAATTAAGCATCTTTAACTCATATGACTGACAACCTTGACTTATAAGCTCAGTTTCAATGTCATTAATATACAAAGAATATAAAAATGGAGATAATGATTCTCCTTGCATCAATCCAACATTACTTTGGAAGAAATTTGAAAAATGTCCTTCCAGTTTAACATAACATTTAATTTTGGCATACATATATTTAATAACAGTTAATAAGTTTCCACTTATACCACACCTGATTAATCTTAACCACAGTTTGAAATGGGATACACTATCAAATGCTTTGTTATAGTCTATAAAACAGCAATAAAATCTTTTTCTACTACGTAAAGACTTAGAAATTAGTAAATGGAGTGCGAAGATGGCATCAGTTGTTCCATAACCTGGTTTAAATCCAAATTGTGCATCGGTTATAATATATGTTTTTCGCTCCATTGGTAAGCCTGGTATTTATAATTGATGTGAATAAGAAACGAAACATTTGCAGAGCTATATGACCAAAAAGTACCTAAAAACAAACCAAATTCATCTAAGGTCAACTTTGCCTGAGGGAGTTGAAACCTTAGGTTTTTTTTTTTAATTTCAAAATTTATAAACGGACAATTTTAGAAAGGTTCGTTATAAATTATGTCAGTACCGAAGTACTGACTACTGAGCTGATGATACCCTCGGGGACTGATAGTCCACCAAGCAGAGGTATCGACCCAGTGCTATAAAAAATGAAAACAACACGTTATTAACGTCATGCGAATGAAGCGCTTTTCTGGATTTACCTTCATCAGGAACATTCAGAGCCGAATATTTGAAAGCCGAAGGTGTATAAGAACCGATACAGTTGCAGAACTATATGACCAAAAATACTTAAAAAAATAATATGATACCATTTGATTAAAAAGTTAATTTCGCCACTTTATCCTTTATCTTCAATTACAAGTCATTGAAGAAAGAATTACAAGGCTCGTGTGCTTTCAATCAGTTCTTTTAATTTATTTGGGTTAAAATATTTTTTTCTTCATAATTTATGTGCACGCCCGGGCGATTTGACGTAAACGTAGCTACGCGCATGTCAGCGGCGGATCCATGGCTGAAAGGGAGGCGTAATTTCATAAAACTGAAGAAAAACTGCCGAGCGTAGCGACGCCAAACATTGTACGATTTTATGGTAAAAAATGGTATGTTTTCCCTACGCTCCCCTGAATCCCTCACCGACAGTAACTCTGCATCAGCTAGTATGTTCACGGGACATGACTAAATGTTTCTGTGTTCCGTTTACCTAATCAATACATCACCACTGATAAGCGCTGTAGCACTTCAATCTCAAGCTTGATTTGATTTGAATTGAAAATTACAGGAACCTGTTTCTTTAACTATCCTCAAAACAAATTGTTATCTAAGAAAAAATAGACGACACTTAAAGGACACAAATTGTAATTCGAACGAATGCAACATCATAACCAATATAACAGTTTTCAAGTGCAATTAATGAAAACTATTTTTAAATATTTTTCATGAGTCTCAGGTGACACTTACATCATAGGCATGTACACCATACATCAAACCTATTGACTAAATACAATAGCCCTATTACAAATACCGACATAATATCCTACACATTAAGATAAACCTATTTCACCAAATAAAGTTGACCTATAATACTTGTATTTTTAGAAACACAGGTTATCTTAAAACTTAATGTAAATATTTTGAATCACCCAGCTATGAAAATTAGGTCAATATTCAGTGTGCTTTCTACATTTTTAAATGTAAACCTTTTTAATTTACCTTAAAGGTACTGCTGCCTTAAAATGATACATCTGTATTGATTGGTTATTGTTCTCGTCCTGTATATGCATGAAATATTTGCTGCTGGACATTAAGCAAGCAACAATCAATTAACTTTCAATCATATTATCATCACCATCTTTCACTTTCAGTGCGATAACAAACGAAAGTCCTATTCATATATCCATAGATGTAATTACATCTATGATATATCGTACACGTAATAAATGATGACTGAGCTTTGAAAGTCAATATCAAATAAATATTCAATAGGCTATAAATAAATTTGGTGTATTTACTGTCTTCTGATTGGTTAAAAGTATTACCTTTATTTTCAATGTTATTGTTAATATAAATAATATAAAAAGCTCTTTGAGCCTTAATTTTGATAGAAATTTATTTATAATGAATGACAATAATTTATTTTTAATTTATTGAACCATAAAATTAATTTTGACTGTTCACATTGAATAATCCGCGAAGCGGATTATGTAAAATGTGAAGAGTCAAAATTAATTTTATGGTTCAATAAATTCAAAATAAATAATAGTCATTCATTAAATGAAATAAAAGAAAAAAAGAATTAAATAAACAGCTATCGACAGTGGTGCAAGACCACAATTTTATCATAGTAATAAATCAAAACCTGTTATTTTCGGTATATTTTATTTTCTGCAATTCTTTGGCAATTTAACACTTTCCGGCTCCAAGGCTCGGACTTTAAAATTTGATAATTTAACTATCTCAATTGGATAAATCCGATAATCCACTGGTACTAATGTAAGTATCTATATGTACATTCCATTTCCACCCTCAATTCAGTAAGTGTATCAATAAGCGTGTCTTGTATTGCAGAACGTGTAAATAAATACACATTTCCAACTCTGAATCAAGCAGAAACCTGTCTTGATAATTCTTGTATCAAAATAAATATTTTTCAATGCTGCCACTTCAACCATGTCTAGTTCATGGCACACCTGTAGTATTTGAAGCAGGAAAGACGAATATATTTTGCAAAGATTCTAAGAAAAACATTTTTGCTAGTAAGTTCTGACGCATATCATAATATTTTAAAACATTTTGAAAAAAAGATTAATGACTTATCCATCACAATTATCTCTAATTTTTATTTGGAGAAATTAATTGTTCTTTTTGGGAAGCTACGAAATCTTTTTGGCGCATTGTTTTAAACTTTGGGTTTTCAATTCTCATCAACTTCGTTACTGGTTTGGCCTTCCTTCCAATTCTCTTGGCGAAGACGAAACGCGCGTCTGGCGTACTAAATGACAGGCCTTGTATCTTTGATGAGTTTTTTAAAAACATTTTTGCCACCATTGTACTTACTTCCAATCCTGTCTTTATATTTGGACAACAATATGCAAGCAACTGCTACTTTTCTGGGCAATTTTCCCCAAAATTCTTTGACTTTAACAAAATACTAACTTTATAAGTACTGCGGCTTTTTGTTTGTGGCAAAAGCGACAGAATAAATTATATGCAGATAAAGGCATATTAGTTGAAACGAACACAGCATGACAACAATAGAAAGGTTGAACAAGTGACGTAAGAGTGAACACGAAACTGAGTTAGTAAAATTTTGGAAACAAATATTTTAGAAAAAGCGCCTTCTATATCCTAGTAACAGGGAGAGAGCTAGGTTATATCAGTTTGAAATAACAAAGACAGGTAAAGTCGAAATCTGAATTCAAATAAGTAAGTGCAAATTGTAGATTGTGCTCCTTTTGTAGCCTAGCCTTTAATATTTTAGAATGGTAAGAGCTACAGCTAACTTATTGAATTACTCAAAATGATTTGTCTTTAAGAAATGGAATGTTAACATCCAAATTCGCCTAAAATATACATTAAAAACTAAGACCACATACTAAACTGTTAAGAGAGACGAAAGATACCAAAGGGATATTCACATTCATAAGTCGAAGACAAGCTGACAATGACGAGGAAAAAAACTAAAAACAAAAACGATCAAAAGACAACCAACAGTCTACAATACACAACATATAGCAAACAAAAGAAACGCGATCCAAAGACAACCAACAGTCTACAATACACAACATATAGCAAACAAAAGAAACGCGATCCAAAGACAACCAACGGTCTACAATACACAACATATAGCATACAAAAGAAACGCGATCCAAAGACAACCAACGGTCTACAAAACACAACATATAGCATACAAAAGAAACGCGATCCAAAGACAACCAACAGTCTACAAAACACAACATATAGCAAACAAAAGAAACGCGATCCAAAGACAACCAACGGTCTACAAAACACAACATATAGCAAACAAAAGAAACGCGATCCAAAGACAACCAACAGTCTACAAAACACAACATATAGCAAACAAAAGAAACGCGATCCAAAGACAACCAACGGTCTACAATACACAACATATAGCAAACAAAAGAAACGCGATCCAAAGACAACCAACGGTCTACAATACACAACATATAGCAAACAAAAGAAACGCGATCCAAAGACAACCAACAGTCTACAAAACACAACATATAGCAAACAAAAGAAACGCGATCCAAAGACAACCAACAGTCTACAAAACACAACATATAGCAAACAAAAGAAACGCGATCCAAAGACAACCAACAGTCTACAAAACACAACATATAGCAAACAAAAGAAACGCGATCCAAAGACAACCAACAGTCTACAAAACACAACATATAGCAAACAAAAGAAACGCGATCCATGACAACCAACAGTCTACAAACACAACATATAGCAAACAAAAGAAACGCGATCCAAAGACAACCAACAGTCTACAAAACACAACATATAGCAAACAAAAGAAACGCGATCCAAAGACAACCAACAGTCTACAAAACACAACATATAGCAAACAAAAGAAACGCGATCCAAAGACAACCAACAGTCTACAAAACACAACATATAGCAAACAAAAGAAACGCGATCCAAAGACAACCAACAGTCTACAAAACACAACATATAGCAAACAAAAGAAACGCGATCCAAAGACAACCAACAGTCTACAAAACACAACATATAGCAAACAAAAGAAACGCGATCCAAAGACAACCAACGGTCTACAAAACACAAGAAACGCGATCCCCACCAAAATATTGAGTGATCTCATGTGCTGCGGAAAGGTAAGCAAATTCTGCTCCACATGTGGATCACAACATTGGAATCCAAATTGCAGATACAAGATGTGCTACAACACATCACTGCAAAGAAGTGATATATATATTTGGTTAGTCTGCCTTGTAAGTTACAACGTATTGTTCAACAAGGCTGTGGTGGTCAAATGAATTTTGTGAGTAGTATAATTGCCGAGGGTGTGTCTTGTTTTGTGGGTTCTCATTGGTTTGATGTGTTGTGACCTTCAATTTTGGCCGGCGGCAAATGGCAAATTTCCCGCCGAAGTGTTTCAAATAGTCCTTTGTCTTCAGGCACAGTCAGACATAATTTAGAGAAGAAAACGAGTCGATGTGATCGTTGAAGCTGTTCGTAAAGTCACACATACAAGTAAGATATTTACACCTTGATATTTTCCCAGATTATTTTCATTTTATGGATCAAAACACGACTTTTTACATCTTTTCTAATAAATTTTGGATATGATACAGAAAACCATCTGACGTTGAATTTTCGATGAAGTTGTGACGTAAATATGATATGCACTCTCTCAACATGGAAAGCAAAATATGCCTTCATGGCTCGAGATATTTCGGTATATATGATTTCGAATTTTTGAGGTAAAGACGCAAAATTTCAGATTCCAATACTTTGCGGGATATTTTTTTGTTAAATACTAAATCAAAAGAATATATAATTTTATAATGATTGTCGAGGTAATATTAGCAACATATTAATCTTAAATATTCGATTTACTTATTTATTTGTATTTAAAATTTCAAAGGCAGCGACTGATGAAATTTATGAAGCGGGCTCGTGTTCACTGTTGTTAGACAATGGAATAAATGCAAATAAATAAACGGAAGAGCTTGAACAGGTTCTTAAAAAAAACTAAGAGCCTATGTCAATGCAGACAAATTAAATTTGCAATAGCAAGTATCTTGATATTTGTAAAGTGGCACACATTGAAAATATATATATTCATTAATGCAGATAGCATAATTTTTACCCAACTATGGAAGGGCTGGTGTAGAGCCCAGGTCACAATAATTGCCGGAAAGGGCGATATGGTACATTTTCTAAATTTTTACCCGCCCCCTGGGTTCACCTTATTGAAAATTCTGTACCCGCTTCTGGTCGCCAACTTTTATTAAAAACCGACACATCCACTGTGTTCAGTTCCTATATACTAGATGTTCCTTTCCCAAACCCCTTTTGTCTACTGTTTATCAAGTATCTGCTTTTTAGGACAGTCGTTTCTAATTACTTGATCGTCCTGAATATGCATGAAATATTTGCCACTGAAGCCGAAGGAATAATCAATTCATTAGGGGACGACCATTTGATATTCTTGGGGGGGGCAGGAGGATTTGTTTTGGATCGGTTATTTATTTTTGTAAACTAAGAGGACAGATTATCTATTTTCTGCACTATTGAAGCAAGATTTTTCATTTTCATTAAAGCAAGAATACATGTATAGTCAAGTCATTATGTACCATTTAATCAGAATTAATTATTATCCTCTGCAGAAATGAATCTTCTATACCCCTCAATGCATATACATATATTGCATACATATTAAAGTTTGGTTGTAACTTAGGCTCTTTTCAAAGTATTGGCAAACATGTTTCGCCGAGCGGAGCGAGGCCAAATTTTTTTTTGAAGGGTTTTTGAACCGCTGAAGGCCCAAGAAGCTATAGAACAAATGATGCAAAATCATGCTTTCTGGGTTCCCCAGACCCTTTCTTAAACTGAAAATGCAAGTTCTGTTTTAATAATTTTTTGACAATATTTTGGTCTCAAAGCAAAATCACATTATAGATTCAGTGTAAGACTTAAGTTTCTAGGGACAACATCAAAAGACAAATATGCATGATAAAGCAAAAATGTAATTCACATAGTAAAGTCTGTGGCTGCTGTGTTTTTTTAAACTCATGATCAAGTTAATAATAAAACTACTAAATTACAAAATGAATGCAACACTAACAGAATACAGAAGGGCAATCAATGAACAAAAGACAAATAAATAAGAAACATTGATCCCGAAAAATCAGGGGCTACGTCTGAGGGAGAATAGAACTTGCTTCTTGCAAGGCACTCACGGTGAACACAATTTTATATGGAGACAAGCGTTTGGTTTTGAAATTTCCTACATGAGGCATTTGTCTCAATGTAGTTACGGCCCTGATTTAATAAAAGTGAGGTAAGTGTTCCTGAGACAATTAACCTCAAGTTAAATGAAACCAATTTTCTGACATTTCAAGTATATTTAAATACTATTTATACTTTTATTATTAAAAGATATGGGAAGTGTTTCCAGATTTTTTTTTTTGATTTTAGATACTTTCGATTAGACCTGCTGAGTTATTTATTTTCAATACATTGCAAGTCGGGTAATTTATTTTCAAACTACCACAGAACAAACCATTTATTTTTGTGATTATCAAGGCTGAGTTATTTATTTTCAAAATCCTCCTGACCCCCAGAATATCAAATGGTCGTCCCTTAGTGATCACTATTTTTAAAATTCAAATCGAATGAACCTTTGTCAGTGGTCAGGGTCAAAGTAAGCGGAAAATGCTTCAAGCCGAGTTTTAACCTCTGTGCGCATGCATTTTTAAATTTGAACGGAATTCACGATTTGAGTCTGTAATTCCTTCACAAATGTTACGTTGAGCATCGATAGAAACAAAAACAAGTGAGTGAATGTCTTATTTTGTCAATATTTTTTTCAGCTATTGGCCATAAATAAGGGAAACGGCATTTTAGAATCTGAAAAAGGCGAAAAATATGAAAAATGGTTAGTAAAAATGTGTCCATAATTATTCCTAAAATGAACGAAAGTAACATTACAGGTCTTATAGTCTCATAAATAGGCAACAAATGGAGAGATGTAATCCTCCTCCCATATAATGTTATTTTTTTTTTGTGTTTGAATTTTTTAAAGTTAATTTTCCTTAATATTTTCACTTATTTAATGTGTCCTAGTTCCTATCCATTCGTATTCATGAAAATAAGAATAGAAAGGCATCATGTGTAAACTACTGTTATTGTAATAGCATATGGATAATAGCAAAAACACATTCAAGAAATGAAAATAAGTAAACATTTTACTCCAAAAGAATAAAACAAAAAAAATATTTCGAAAAAAGGTCTTAAACTGTTAAAGTGCCTATGGGTAAACAACCATATAGATTTTACACAATATGGTCTTCTTAGAGCCTGATGACATGGCTACTTGTTTCTGCAGATTATAATATTATAGTTTGCCAGATCTTCTTCACCCTATTTTAGCTAACTTGGTGAAAATATTGTGTGTCATCGAAAAATAATTGCCATCAAAATACCTGCATGAATACAGGTTTTTTTTTACTAAGTTTGAAATTAATTCCTCTATGATTTGTTTTGTTACTTTTTCAGCATTATTCAATGGTCAAACTGTAAGGAGTATATGAACAGTTGGGAAAATGCAACACCAAATTATAGCTGTAGAGCAAGAGAGTAAGTTTACCACTGTAAAGGGAGATAACTTAATAAATATGAAAACACCACTGTATTGTAAGGTTTGTCTTTGGGTTTTTTTTTTGTTTATTTATATACATTCTGTGTAATTTTTAGTTGAATATTGGACATAATTGGAAATTTTCATTTATTTTACATGGCATTTTTCAATGTTGAAAGGTTTTTTTGAAAGTAATTTATTGTAACTTGTATGTATAAAGTGGTCAGATCACAGTAATGTTTTTTGGAAAACTGTTTTAGTTACTTTACCATACAAGCATCAAATTATTTTTTGTTTTTGTCACGAAAAGCACATTTTTTTTTCTCCGTAACTTACCATTAAATTTAGAGGCAAAGACCCAGAAATTTGTTTTCCTTCAAAATATTTTTTTTAATCATGTTTAAAAAAAAAAAAAAAAAAATTAACCCCCTTCCAAGATTCCAGCTTGATTTTAAACATCCTTTGATCAATCAAATGATTTCATGAACCATCTAAATACAATGAATGATAGAGACAATGGCTTTGTAAAGGGAGTACAATTGAATGATGAATGATAAAATTCATTGACAACTATATCCTGTTTTGTAGGAACTTACTTTTACTGTTTTAGATGGAATTTAAATATACAGAATGATACATAATGACAGGACAGCCAGTCATAAAGGAAAGTAATTTGGCTGCTGAATGTTATTAGTTGTCTCCCATGTTTATAGTATATTAGAGCTATTTTCCTAATGCTTGTAGTTTAAAAATTTGGTTGGCTTGCTAGCTTTCTTTGTATAAATGTTTGCTCAAGCATTGTAATTAAGATTGACATCTGCAATCAATAGATAGGCGGGGCTTCAGCTTGTATAGATTATACTTAACATCCAATAAGTGTAATGTATACAAGCTGAAGTCCCGCCTATTTATTGATTGCAGATGTCAATCTTAATTACAATGCTCGAGCAAACATTATACAAACAAAGCAAGTAAACCATCCAAACCTTTAAACTACAAGCTTAAGGAAAAAAGCTCTAAAATAAAGATGTGTCCTTCATGTAACATATGTATGCCAGTCTGTGTCCTTCATGTATCATATGTATGCCATTCTGTGTCCATGTATCATATGTATGCCAGCTGTATCTTAAATGTTTCAGATGTTTGCCAAACTGTATCCTTAACCAATCAGATGTACGACAGCCTGTATCCTTAATGTATCAGATGCATGTCAATCCTCCATGTATTAAATGTATGTCAGCTGTATCTTAAATGTTTCAGATGTTCCTTAACCTATCAGATAAATGCCACCCTGTATCCATAATGTATCAGCTGTGTGTCAGCCTGTTTCCTTCATGTATTATTTGTATGCCAGTCTGTATCCTTCATGTATCATATGTATGCCAGCTGTATCTAAAATGTTTTAGATGTTTGCCAAACTATATCCTTATCAGATGTGTGTCAGCCTGTATCCTTCATGTGTTATATGTATGTTTGCCTGAATCTTTGATGTATCAGATGTTTCCCAGCCTGTGTCCTTCATGTATTATATGTACGCCAGTCTGTGTCCTTCATGTATCATATGTATGTCAGCTGTATCTAAAATGTTTCAGATGTTCCTTAACCTATCAGATGAATGCTAACCTGTATCCTTAATGTATCAGATGTGTGTCAGACTGTATCCTTCATGTATTATATGTATGCCAGTCTGTGTACTTCATGTATCATATGTATGCCAGTTGTATCTTAAATGTTTCAGATGTTTGCCAACCTGTATCCTTAACCAATCAGATGCATGACAGCCTGTATCCTTAATGTATCAGATGCATGTCATCCTGTATCCTTCATGTATTATATGTATGTTTGCTTGTATCCTTAATGTATCCTATGTATACCATTCTGTGTCCTTCATGTATCATATGTATGCCAGTCTGTGTCCTTCATGTATAATATGTATGCCAGCTGTATCTTAAATGTTTCAGATGTTTGCCAACCAGTATCCTTAACCTATCAGATGTATGACAGCCTTTATCCTTAATATATAAGATGCTTGTCAACCTGTATACTTCATGTATTATATGGATGCCAGTCTGTGTCTTTTATGTATCATATGGATGTCAGCTGTATCTTAAATGTTTCAGATGTTCCTTAACCTATCAGATGAATGCCAGCCTGTATCCTTAATGTATCAGATGTATGTCAGCCTGTATCCTTCATGTATTATATGTATGCCAGTCTGTGTCCTTCATGTATCATATGTATGCCAGGGTATCTTAAATGTTTCAGATGTTTGCCAACCTGTATCCTTAACCTATCAGATGTATGCCAGCCTGTATCCTTAATGTATCAGATAGATGTCAACCTGTATCCTTCATGTATTATATGTATGTCAGCTGTATCTTAAATGTTTCAGATGTTCCTTAATCTATCAGATGAATGCCACCCTGTATCCTTAGTGTATCAGATGTGTGTCAGCCTGTATCTTTCATGTATTATATGTATGTTTGCCTGTATCCTTGATGTATCTGATGTTTGCCAGCCTGTGTCCTTCATGTATCATATGTATGCAAGTCTGTGTCATTCATGTATCATATGTATGCCAGCTGTATCTTAAATGTTTCAGATGTTTGCCAACCTGTATCCTTAACATATCAGATGTATGACAGCCTGTATCCTTAATGTGTCTGATGTTTGCCAGCCTGTGTCCTTAATGTGTCTGATGTTTGCCAGCCTGTGTCCTTCATGTATCATATGTATGCAAGTCTGTGTCATTCATGTATTATATGTATGCCAGCTGTATCTTAAATGTTTCAGATGTTTGCCAACCTGTATCCTTAACCAATCAGATGAATTCCAGCTTGTATCCTTAATGTATTAGATTAGGGATGTATGTCAGGCTGTATCCTTCATATATTATATGTATGCCAGTCTGTGTTCATGTATCATATGTATGTCAACTGTATCTGAAATGTTTCAGATGTTCCTTAACCTATCAGATGAATGCTAGCCTGTATCCATAATGTAGCAGATGTGTGTCAGCCTCTATCCTTCATGTATTATATGTATGCCAGTCTGTGTCCTTCCTGTATCATATGTAGGCCAGGTGTATCTTAAATGTTTTGAGATGTTTGCCAACCTGTATCCTTAACCTATCAGACGTATGAAAGCCTGTATCGTTAGTGTATCAGATGCATGTCAACCTGTATCCTTCATGTATTATATGTATGCCAGTCTGTGTTCTTCATGTATCATATCTATATGTGAACTGTATCTAAAATGTTTCAGATGTTCCTTAACCTATCAGATGAATGCTAGCCTGTATCCTTAATGTATCAGATGTGTGTCAGCCTGTGTTCTTCATGTATCATATGTATGCAAATCTGTGTCATTCATGTATCATATGTATGCCAGCTGTATATTAAATGTTTCAGATGTTTGCCAACCTGTAGCCTTAACCAATCAGATGAATTCGTGCTTGTATCCTTAATGTATTAGATTATTGATGTATCTCAGGCTGTATCCTTCATATATTATATGTATGCCAGCCTGTGTCCATGTATCATATGTAAAATTGCCAGCTGTATGTTAAATGTTTCAGATATTTGCCAACCTGTATCCTTAACCTATCAGATGTATTACATCCTGTATCATTAATGTATCAGATGCATGTCAACCTGTATCCTTCATGTATTTTATGTATGCCAGTCTGTGTCTTTCATGTATCATATGTAAAATTGCCAGCTGTATATGAAATGTTTCAGATGTTTGCCAACCTGTATCCTTAACCTATCAGATGTATTATAGCCTGTATCCTTAATGTATCAGATGCATGTCAACCTCTATCCTCCATATATTATATGTATGCCAGTCTGTGTCCCATTCACAGATCATATGTATGACAATCTGTGTCCATCTATCATATGTATGCCAGCTGTATCTTAAATGTTTCAGATGTTTGCCAACCTGTATCCTTAACCTATCAGATGTTTGCTAACTTATATCCTTAACCTATCAGATGAATGCCAGCCTGTATCCTTAATGTATCCAATGTATGCCAACCTGTATCCTTTCAGTATTATAGGTATGTCAGCTGTATCCTAAATGTATGAGATGTTTGCCAACCTGTATCCTTAACCTATTAGATGAATACTAGCCTGTATCCTTAATGTATCAGATGTGTGTCAGCCTGTATCTTTCATGTATTATATTTATGCAAGTCTCTGTCCTTTATGTATCATATGTAAAATTGCCAGTCTGTATCTTAAATGTTTCAGATGTTTGCTAACATATATCCTTAACTTATCAGATGTATGACAGCCTGTATCCTTAATGTATCAGATGCGTGTCAACCTGTATCCTTCATGTGTTATATGTATGCCAGTCTGTGTTCTTCATGTATCATATGTATGTCAACTGTATCTAAAATGTTTCAGATGTTCCTTAACCTATCAGATAAATGCTAACCTGTATACTTAATGTATCAGATGTGTGTCAGACTGTATCCTTCATGTATTATATGTATGCCAGTCTGTATCCTTCATGTATCATATGTAGGCCAGGTGTATCTTAAATTTTTCAGATGTTTGCCAATCTGTATCCTTAACCCCTCAGATATATGACATCCTGTATCCTTAATGTATCTGCTGTTTGCAAGCCTGTGTCTTTCATGTATCATATGTATGCAAGTCGTGTCATTCATGTATTCTATGTATGCCAGCTGTATGTTAAATGTTTCAGATGTTTGCCAAACTGTATCCTTAACCAATCAGATGAATTCCAGCTTGTATCCTAAATGTATTGGATTATGGATGTATCTCAGGCTGTATCCTTCATATATTATATGTAAGCCAGTCTGTGTCAATGTATCATATGTAAAATTGCCAGCTGTATCTGAAGTTTGCCAACTTGTATCCTTAACCTATCAGATGTATTACAGCCTGTATCCTTAATGTATCACATACATGTCAACCTGTATCCTTCACGTATTATATGTATGCCAATCTGTGTCTCATTCACATATCATATGTATGACAATCTGTGTCCATCTATCATATTTATGCCAGCTGTATCTTAAATGTTTCAGATGTTTGCCAACCTATATCCTTAACCTATCAGATGAATGCCAGCCTGTATCCTTAATGTATCCAATGTATGCCAACCTGTATGATTTTAGTATTATAGGTATGCCAGTCTGTGTCCTCCATGTATCATATGTATGCCAGCTGTATCTTAAATGTTTCAGATGTTTGCCAACCTGTATCCTTAACCTATCAGATGAATGCTAGCCTGTATCCTTAATGTATCAGATGCATGTCAACCTGTATCCTTCATGTATTCTATGTATGCCAGTCTGTGTCCATGTGTCAGATGTAAAATTGCAAGATGTATCTGAAAATGTTTCAGATGTTTGCCAACCTGTATCCTTAACTTATCAGATGTATTACAGCCTGTATCCTTAATGTATCAGATGCATGTCAACCTGTATTCATAAATTATATGTATGCCAGCCTGAGTCTCATTCACATATCATATGTATGACAATCTGTGTCTTTCATCTATCATATGTGTGCAAGCTGTATCTTAAATGTTTCAGATGTATGCCAACCTGTATCCTTAACCAATCAGATGAATTCCAGCTTGTATCCTTAATGTATTAGATTATGGATGTATCTCAGGCTGTATCCCTCATATATTATATGTATGCCAGTCTGAATCCATGTATCATATGTTAAATTGCCAGCTGTATCTGAAATAGTTCAGATGTTTGCCAACTTGTATTTTTAAAATATCAGATGTATTACAGGCTGTATCCTTAATGTATCAGATGCATGTCAACCTGTATCCTTCATGTATTATATGTATGCCAGTCTGTGTCAATGTATCATGTGTAAAATTGCCAGCTGTATCTGAAAATGTTTCAGATGTTTGCCAACCTGTATCCTTAACCTATCAGATGTATTACAGCCTGTATCCGTAATGTATCAGATGCATGTCAACCTGTATCCTTCATGTATTATATGTATGCCAGTTTGTGTCCATGTATCATATGTAAAATTGCCAGCTGTATCCGAAATGTTTCAGATGTTTGCCAACCTGTATCCTTAACCTATCAGATGTATGACAGCCTGTATCCTTAATGTATCAGATGCATGCCAACTTGTATCCTTCATGTATTATATGTATGTCAACCTGTATCTTAAATGTATCAGATGTTTGCCAACCTGTATCCTTAACCAATCAGATGCATTCCAGCTTGTATCCTTAATGTATTAGTTTATGGATGTATGCCAGTCTGTGTTCTTTATGTATCATATTTATGTCAACTGTATCTAAAATGTTTCAGATGTTCCTTAACCTAACAGATGAATGCTAGCCTGTATCCTTAATGTATCAGATGTGTGTCAGCCTGTGTCCTTCATGTATCATATGTATGCAAATCTGTGTCATTCATGTATCATATGTATGCCAGCTGTAAGTTAAATGTTTCAGATGTTTGCCAACCTGTAGCCTTAACCAATCAGATGAATTCGTGCTTGTATCCTTAATGTATTAGATTATTGATGTATCTCAGGCTGTATCCTTCATGTATTATATGTATGCCAGTCTGTGTCCATGTATCATATGTAAAATTGCCAGCTGTATGTTAAATGTTTCAGATATTTGCCAACCTGGATCCTTAACCTATCAGATGTATTACAGCCTGTATCGTTAATGTATCAGATGCATGTGAACCTGTATCCTTCATGTATTTTATGTATGCCAGCCTGTGTCTCATTCACATATCATATGTATGACAACCTGTGTCCTTCATCTATCATATGTATGCCAGCTGTATCTTAAATGTTTCAGATATTTGCCAACCTGTATCCTTAACCAATCAGATGAATTCCAGCTTGTATCCTTAATGTATTTGGTTATGGATGGATGTCGGGCTGTATCCTTCATATATTATATGTATGCCAGTCTGTGTCTCATTCACATCATATGTATGACAATCTGTTTCCTTCATCTATCATATGTATGGCAGCTGTATCTTAAATGTTTCAGATGTTTGCCAACCTGTATCCTTAACCTATCAAATGTTTGCCAAGGTATATCCTTAACCTATCAGATGAATGCCAGCCTGTATCCTTAATGTATCCAATGTATACCAACCTGTATCCTTTTAGTATTATAGGTATGCCAGTCTGTGTCCTCCATGTATCATATGTATGGCAGCTGTATCTAAAATGTTTCAGATGTTCGCCAACGTGTATCCTTAACCTATCAAATGTTTGCCAAGGTATATCCTTAACCTATCAGATGTATTATAGCCTGTATCCTTAATGTATCAGATGCATGGCAACCTGTATCCTCCATATATTATATGTATGCCAGTCTGTGTCTCATTCACAGATCATATGTATGACAATCTGTGTCCTCCATGTATCATATGTATGCCAGTCTGTGTCCATGTATCATATGTAAATTGCTAGCTGTATCTGAAATAGTTCAGATGTTTGCCAACTTGTATTTTTAACATATCAGATGTATTACAGGCTGTATCCTTAATGTATCAGATGCATGTCAACCTGTATCCTTCATGTATTATATGTATGCCAGTCTGTATCAATGTATCATGTGTAAAATTGCCAGCTGTATCTGAAATGTTTCAGATGTTTGCCGACCTGTAGCCTTAACCTATCAGATGTATTACAGCCTGTATCCGTAATGTATCAGATGCATGTCAACCTGTATCCTTCATGTATTATATGTATGCCAGTTTGTGTCCATGTATCATATGTAAAATTGCCAGCTGTATCCGAAATGTTTCAGATGTTTGCCAACCTGTATCCTTAATCTATCAGATGTATGACAACCTGTATCCTAAATGTATCAGATGTTTGCCAACTTGTATCCTTCATGTATTATATGTATGTCAACCTGTATCTTAAATGTATCAGATGTTTGCCAACCTGTATCCTTAACCAATCAGATGCATTCCAGCTTGTATCCTTAATGTATTAGTTTATGGATGTATGCCAGTCTGTGTTCTTTATGTATCATGTTTATGTCAACTGTATCTAAAATGTTTCAGATGTTCCTTAACCTAACAGATGAATGCTAGCCTGTATCGTTAATGTATCAGATGTGTGTCAGCCTGTGTCCTTCATGTATCATATGTATGCAAATCTGTGTCATTCATGTATCATATGTATGCCAGCTGTAAGTTAAATGTTTCAGATGTTTGCCAACCTGTAGCCTTAACCAATCAGATGAATTCGTGCTTGTATCCTTAATGTATTAGATTATTGATGTATCTCAAGCTGTATCCTTCATATATTATATGTATGCCAGTCTGTGTCCATGTATCATATGTAAAATTGCCAGCTGTATGTTAAATGTTTCAGATATTTGCCAACCTGGATCCTTAACCTATCAGATGTATTACAGCCTGTATCGTTAATGTATCAGTTGCATGTGAACCTGTATCCTTCATGTATTTTATGTATGCCAGCCTGTGTCTCATTCACATATCATATGTATGACAATCTGTGTCCTTCATCTATCATATGTATGCCAGCTGTATCTTAAATGTTTCAGATGTTTGCCAACCTGTATCCTTAACCAATCAGATGAATTCCAGCTTGTATCCTTAATGTATTTGGTTATGGATGGATGTCGGGCTGTATCCTTCATATATTATATGTATGCCAGTCTGTGTCTCATTCACATCATATGTATGACAATCTGTTTCCTTCATCTATCATATGTATGGCAGCTGTATCTTAAATGTTTCAGATGTTTGCCAACCTGTATCCTTAACCTATCAAATGTTTGCCAAGGTATATCCTTAACCTATCAGATGAATGCCAGCCTGTATCCTTAATGTATCCAATGTATACCAACCTGTATCCTTTTAGTATTATAGGTATGCCAGTCTGTGTCCTCCATGTATCATATGTATGGCAGCTGTATCTAAAATGTTTCAGATGTTCGCCAACGTGTATCCTTAACCTATCAAATGTTTGCCAAGGTATATCCTTAACCTATCAGATGTATTATAGCCTGTATCCTTAATGTATCAGATGCATGGCAACCTGTATCCTCCATATATTATATGTATGCCAGTCTGTGTCTCATTCACAGATCATATGTATGACAATCTGTGTCCTCCATGTATCATATGTATGCCAGTCTGTGTCCATGTATCATATGTAAAATTGCTAGCTGTATCTGAAATATTTCAGATGTTTGCCAACCTGTATCCTTAACCTATCAGATGTATGACAGCCTGTATCCTTAATGTATCAGATGCATGACAACCTGTATCCTTCGTGTATTATATGTATGTCAGCTGTATCTTAAATGTATGAGATGTTTGCCAACCTGTATCCTTAACCTATTAGGTGAATACTAGCCTGTATCCTTAATGAATCAGATGTGTGTCAGCCTGTATCTTTCATGTATTATATTTATGCCAGTCTCTGTCCTTTATGTATCATATGTAAAATTGCCAGTCTGTATCTTAAATGTTTCAGATGTTTGCTAACATATATCCTTAACTTATCAGATGTATGACAGCCTGTATCCTTAATGTATCAGATGCGTGTCAACCTGTATCCTTCATGTGTTATATGTATGCCAGTCTGTGTTCTTCATGTATCATATGTATGTCAACTGTATCTAAAATGTTTCAGATGTTCCTTAACCTATCAGATAAATGCTAACCTGTATACTTAATGTATCAGATGTGTGTCAGACTGTATCCTTCATGTATTATATGTATGCCAGTCTGTATCCTTCATGTATCATATGTAGGCCAGGTGTATCTTAAATTTTTCAGATGTTTGCCAATCTGTATCCTTAACCCCTCAGATATATGACATCCTGTATCCTTAATGTATCTGCTGTTTGCAAGCCTGTGTCTTTCATGTATCATATGTATGCAAGTCGTGTCATTCATGTATTCTATGTATGCCAGTTGTATGTTAAATGTTTCAGATGTTTGCCAACCTGTATCCTTAACCAATCAGATGAATTCCAGCTTGTATCCTAAATGTATTAGATTATGGATGTATCTCAGGCTGTATCCTTCATATATTATATGTAAGCCAGTCTGTGTCAATGTATCATATGTAAAATTGCCAGCTGTATCTGAAATGTTTCAGATGTTTGCCAACTTGTATCCTTAACCTATCAGATGTATAACAGCCTGTATCCTTAATGTATCACATACATGTCAACCTGTATCCTTCACGTATTATATGTATGCCAATCTGTGTCTCATTCACATATCATATGTATGACAATCTGTGTCCATGTATTATATGTATGCCAGCTGTATCTTAAATGTTTCAGATGTTTGCCGACCTATATCCTTAACCTATCAGATGAATGCCAGCCTGTATCCTTAATGTATCCAATGTATGCCAACCTGTATGATTTTAGTATTATAGGTATGCCAGTCTGTGTCCTCCATGTATCATATGTATGCCAGCTGTATCTTAAATGTTTCAGATGTTTGCCAACCTGTATCCTTAACCTATCAGATGAATGCTAGCCTGTATCCTTAATGTATCAGATGCATGTCAACCTGTATCCTTCATGTATTCTATGTATGCCAGTCTGTGTCCATGTGTCAGATGTAAATTGCCAGCTGTATCTGAAAATGTTTCAGATGTTTGCCAACCTGTATCCTTAACTTATCAGATGTATTACAGCCTGTATCCGTAATGTATCAGATGCATGTCAACCTGTATCCTTCATGTATTATATGTATGCCAGTTTGTGTCCATGTATCATATGTAAATTGCCAGCTGTATCAGAAATGTTTCAGATGTTTGCCAACCTGTATCCTTAACCTATCAGATGTATGACAGCCTGTATCCTTAATGTATCAGATGCATGCCAACCTGTATCCTTCATGTATTATATGTATGTCAACCTGTATCTTAAATGTATCAGATGTTTGCCAACCTGTATCCTTAACCAATCAGATGCATTCCAGCTTGTATCCTTAATGTATTAGTTTATGGATGTATGCCAGTCTGTGTTCTTTATGTATCATATTTATGTCAGCTGTATCTAAAATGTTTCAGATGTTCCTTAACCTAACAGATGAATGCTAGCCTGTATCCTTAATGTATCAGATGTGTGTCAGCCTGTGTCCTTCATGTATCATATGTATGCAAATCTGTGTCATTAATGTATCATATGTATGCCAGCTGTAAGTTAAATGTTTCAGATGTTTGCCAACCTGTAGCCTTAACCAATCAGATGAATTCGTGCTTGTATCCTTAATGTATTAGATTATTGATGTATCTCAGGCTGTATCCTTCATATATTATATGTATGCCAGTCTGTGTCCATGTATCATATGTAAAATTGCCAGCTGTATGTTAAATGTTTCAGATATTTGCCAACCTGGATCCTTAACCTATCAGATGTATTACAGCCTGTATCGTTAATGTACCAGATGCATGTGAACCTGTATCCTTCATGTATTTTATGTATGCCAGCCTGTGTCTCATTCACATATCATATGTATGACAACCTGTGTCCTTCATCTATCATATGTATGCCAGCTGTATCTTAAATGTTTCAGATGTTTGCCAACCTGTATCCTTAGCCAATCAGATGAATTCCAGCTTGTATCCTTAATGTATTTGGTTATGGATGGATGTCGGGCTGTATCCTTCATATATTATATGTATGCCAGTCTGTGTCTCATTCACATCATATGTATGACAATCTGTTTCCTTCATCTATCATATGTATGGCAGCTGTATCTTAAATGTTTCAGATGTTTTCCAACCTGTATCCTTAACCTATCAAATGTTTGCCAAGGTATATCCTTAACCTATCAGATGAATGCCAGCCTGTATCCTTAATGTATCCAATGTATACCAACCTGTATCCTTTTAGTATTATAGGTATGCCAGTCTGTGTCCTCCATGTATCATATGTATGGCAGCTGTATCTAAAATGTTTCAGATGTTCGCCAACGTGTATCCTTAACCTATCAAATGTTTGCCAAGGTATATCCTTAACCTATCAGATGTATTATAGCCTGTATCCTTAATGTATCAGATGCATGGCAACCTGTATCCTCCATATATTATATGTATGCCAGTCTGTGTCTCATTCACAGATCATATGTATGACAATCTGTGTCCATCTATCATATGTATGCCAGCTGTATCTTAAATGTTTCAGATGTTTGCCAACCTGTATCCTTAACCTATCAGATGTTTGCTAACTTATATCCTAAACCTATCAGATGAATGCCAGCCTGTATCCTTAATGTATCCAATGTATGCCAACCTGTATCCTTTCGGTATTATAGGTATTCCAGTCTGTGTCCTCCATGTATCATATGTATGCCAGTCTGTGTCCATGTATCATATGTAAAATTGCTAGCTGTCTGAAATATTTCAGATGTTTGCCAACCTGTATCCTTAACCTATCAGATGTATGACAGCCTGTATCCTTAATGTATCAGATGCATGACAACCTGTATCCTTCGTGTATTATATGTATGTCAGCTGTATCTTAAATGTATGAGATGTTTGCCAACCTGTATCCTTAACCTATTAGGTGAATACTAGCCTGTATCCTTAATGTATCAGATGTGTGTCAGCCTGTATCTTTCATGTATTATATTTATGCCAGTCTCTGTCCTTTATGTATCATATGTAAAATTGCCAGTCTGTATCTTAAATGTTTCAGATGTTTGCTAACATATATCCTTAACTTATCAGATGTATGACAGCCTGTATCCGAAATGTTTCAGATGTTTGCCAACCTGTATCCTTAACCTATCAGATGTATGACAGCCTGTATCCTTAATGTATCAGATGCATGCCAACCTGTATCCTTCATGTATTATATGTATGTCAACCTGTATCTTAAATGTATCAGATGTTTGCCAACCTGTATCCTTAACCAATCAGATGCATTCCAGCTTGTATCCTTAATGTATTAGTTTATGGATGTATGCCAGTCTGTGTTCTTTATGTATCATGTTTATGTCAACTGTATCTAAAATGTTTCAGATGTTCCTTAACCTATCAGATGAATGCTAGCCTGTATCCTAAATGTATCAGATGTGTGTCAGCCTGTGTCCTTCATGTATCATATGTATGCAAATCTGTGTCATTCATGTATCATATGTATGCCAGCTGTAAGTTAAATGTTTCAGATGTTTGCCAACCTGTAGCCTTAACCAATCAGATGAATTCGTGCTTGTATCCTTAATGTATTAGATTATTGATGTATCTCAAGCTGTATCCTTCATATATTATATGTATGCCAGTCTGTGTCCATGTATCATATGTAAAATTGCCAGCTGTATGTTAAATGTTTCAGATATTTGCCAACCTGGATCCTTAACCTATCGGATGTATTTTAGCCTGTATCGTTAATGTATCAGATGCATGTGAACCTGTATCCTTCATGTATTTTATGTATGCCAGCCTGTGTCTCATTCACATATCATATGTATGACAATCTGTGTCCTTCATCTATCATATGTATGCCAGCTGTATCTTAAATGTTTCAGATGTTTGCCAACCTGTATCCTTAACCAATCAGATGAATTCTAGCTTGTATCCTTAATGTATTTGGTTATGGATGGATGTCGGGCTGTATCCTTCATATATTATATGTATGCCAGTCTGTGTCTCATTCACATCATATGTATGACAATCTGTTTCCTTCATCTATCATATGTATGGCAGCTGTATCTTAAATGTTTCAGATGTTTGCCAACCTGTATCCTTAACCTATCAAATGTTTGCCAAGGTATATCCTTAACCTATCAAATGAATGCCAGCCTTAATGTATCCAATGTATACCAACCTGTATCCTTTTAGTATTATAGGTATGTCAGTCTGTGTCCTCCATGTATCATATGTATGCCAGCTGTATCTTAAATGTTTCAGATGTTTGCCAACCTGTATTCTTAACCTATCAGATGAATGCCAGCCTGTATTCTTAATGTATCAGATGCATGTCAACCTGTATCCTTCATGTATTCTATGTATGCCAGTCTGTGTCCATGTGTCAGATGTAAAATTGCCAGCTGTATCTGAAAATGATATCCAATGTATACCAACCTGTATCCTTTTAGTATTATAGGTATGTCAGTCTGTGTCCTCCATGTATCATATGTATGCCAGCTGTATCTGTAAATGTTTCAGATGTTTGCCAACCTGTATCCTTAACCTATCAGATGTATTACAGCCTGTTTCCTTAATGTATTAGATGCATGTCAACCTGTATCCTTCATCTATTATATGTAAGGCAGTTTGTGTCCATGTATCATATGTAAAATTGCCAGCTGTATCTGAAATGTTTCAGATGTTTGCCAACCTGAATCCTTAACCTGTCAGATGTATTACAGCCTGTATCCTTAATGTATCAGATGCATGTCAACCTGTATTCTTTATATATTGTATGTATGCAAGCCTGTGTCTCATTCACATATCATATGGATGACAATCTGTGTCCTTCATCTATCATATGTGTGCCAGCTATGTCTTAAATGATTCAGATGTATGCCAACCTGTATCCTTAACCAGTCAGATGAATTCCAGCTTGTATCCTTAATGTATTAGATTATGGATGTATCTCAGGCTGTATCCTTCATATATTATATGTATGCCAGTCTGTGTCCATGTATCAGATGTAATATTGCCAGCTGTATCTGAAAATGTTTCAGATGTTTGCCAACCTGTATCCTTAACCTATCATATGTATGACAGCCTGTGTCCTTAATGTATCAGATGCGTGTCAACCTGTATCCTTCATGTGTTATATGTATGCCAGTCTGTGTTCTTCATGTACTATAAGTATGTCAACTGTATCTAAAATGTTTCAGATGTTCCTTAACCTATCAGATGAATGCTAACCTGTATCCTTTATGTATTAGATGTGTGTCAGACTGTATCCTTCATGTATTATATGTATGCCAGTCTGTGTCCTTCATGTATCATATGTAGGCAAAGTGTACCTTAAATGTTTCAGATGTTTGCTAATCTGTATCCTTAACCTATCAGATGTATGACAGCCTGTATTCTTAATGTATCTGATTTTTGCAAGCCTGTGTCCTTCATGTATCATATGTATGCAAGTCGTGTCATTCATGTATCCTATGTATGCCAGCTGCATGTTAAATGTTTCAGATGTATGCCAACCTGTATCCTTAACCAGTCAGATGAATTCCAGCTTGTATCCTTAATGTATTAGATTATGGATGTATCTCAGGCTGTATCCTTCATATATTATATGTATGCCAGTCTTTGTCTATATGTCAGATGTAAAATTGCCAGCTGTATCTGAAAATATTTCAGTCCTTCATGTAGCATATGTAGGCCAGGTGTATCTTAAATGTTTCAGATGTTTGCCAATCTGTATCCTTAGCCTATCAGATGTATGACAGCCTGTATCCCTAATATATCTGATGTTTGCAAGCCTGTGTCCTATGTGTATCATATGTATGCAAGTTGTGTCATTCATGTATCCTATGTATGCCAGCTGTATGTTAAATGTTTCAGATGTTTGCCAACCTGTATTCTTAACCAATCAGATGAATTCCAGCTTGTATCCTTAATGTATTAGATTATGGATGTATCTAAGGTGTATCCTTCAGATATTATATGTATGGCAGTCTGTGTCCATGTATCATATGTAAAATTGCCAGCTGTGTCTGAAATGTTTCAGATGTTTGCCAACTTGTATCCTTAACTTATCAGATGTATTACAGCCTGTATCCTTAATCTATCACATGCATGTCGACCTGTATCCTTCATGTATTCTATGTAGGCCAGTCTGTGTCCATGTATAATATGTAAAATTGCCAGCTGTATCTGAAATGTTTCAAATGTTTGCCAACCTGTATCCTTTACCTATGAGATGTATTACAGCCTGTATCCTTAATGTATCAGATGCATGTCAACCTGTATCCTTCGTGTATTATATGTATGTCAGCTGTATCTTAAATGTATCAGATGTTTGCCAACCTGTATCCTTAACCTATTAGATGAATACTAGCCTGTATCCTTAATGTATCAGATGTGTGTCAGCCTGTATCTTTCATGTATTATATGTATGCCAGTCTCTGTCCTTTATGTATCATATGTAAAATTGCCAGTCTGTATCTTAAATGTTTCAGATGTTTGCTAACCTATATCCTTAACTTATCAGATGTATGACAGCCTGTATCCTTAATGTATCAGATGCGTGTCAACCTGTATCCTTCATGTGTTATATGTATGCAAGTCTGTGTTCTTCATGTATCATATGCATGTCAACTGTATCTAAAATGTTTCAGATGTTCCTTAACCTATCAGATAAATGCTAACCTGTATACTTAATGTATCAGATGTGTGTCAGCCTGTATCCTTCATGTATTATATGTATGCCAGTCTGTATCCTTCATGTATCATATGTAGGCCAGGTGTATCTTAAATTTTTTAGATGTTTGCCAATCTGTATCCTTAACCCCTCAGATATATGACATCCTGTATCCTTAATGTATCTGCTGTTTGCAAGCCTGTGTCTTTCATGTATCATATGTATGCAAGTCGTGTCATTCATGTATTCTATGTATGCCAGCTGTATGTTAAATGTTTCAGATGTTTGCCAACCTGTATCCTTAACCAATCAGATGAATTCCAGCTTGTATCCTTAATGTATTAGATTATGGATGTATCTCAGGCTGTATCCTTCATATATTATATGTATGCCAGTCTGTGTCCATGTATCATATGTAAAATTGCCAGCTATATCTGAAATGTTTCAGATGTTTGCCAACTTGTATCCTTAACCTATCAGATGTATTACAGCCTGTATCCTTAATGTATCACATACATGTCAACCGCTATCCTTCATGTATTATATGTATGCCAATCTGTGTCTCATTCACATATCATATGTATGACAATATGTGTCCATCTATCATATGTATGCCAGTTGTATCTTAAATGTTTCAGATGTTTGCCGACCTATATCCTTAACCTATCAGATGAATGCCAGCCTGTATCCTTAATGTATCCAATGTATGCCAACCTGTATGCTTTTAGTATTATAGGTATGCCAGTCTGTGTCCTCCATGTATCATATGTATGCCAGCTGTATCTTAAATGTTTCAGATGTTTGCCAACCTGTATCCTTAACCTATCGGATGAATGCTAGCCTGCATCCTTAATGTATCAGATGCATGTCAACCTGTATCCTTCATGTATTCTATGTATGCCAGTCTGTGTCCATGTGTCAGATGTAAAATTGCCAGCTGTATCTGAAAATGTTTCAGATGTTTGCCAACCTGTATCCTTAACTTATCAGATGTATTACAGCCTGTATCCTTAATGTATCAGATGCATGTCAATCTGTATCCTTCATGTATTATATGTATGCCAGTTTGTGTCCATGTATCATATGTAAAACTGCCAGCTGTATCTGAAAATGATTCAGATATTCGCCAACCTGTATCCTTAACCTATCAGATGTACTACAGCCTGTATCCTTAATGTATCAGATGCATGTCAACCTGTATTCTTCATATATTATATGTATGCCAGCCTGTGTCTCATTCACATATCATATGTATGACAATCTGTGTCCATCTATCATATGTATGCCAGCTGTATCTTAAATGTTTCAGATGTTTGCCAACCTGTATGTATCCTTAACCTATCAGATGTTTGCCAACTTATATCCTTAACCTATCAGATGAAAGCCACCCTGTATCCTTAATGTATCCAATGTATGCCAACCTGTATCCTTTCAGTATTTTAGGTATTCCAGTCTGTGTCCTCCATGTATCATATGTATGCCAGTCTGTGTCCATGTATCATATGTAAAATTGCCAGCTGTATCTGAAATATTTCAGATGTTTGTTAACCTGTATCCTTAACCTATCAGATGTATGACAGCCTGTATCCTTAATGTATCAGATGCATGACAACCTGTATCCTTCGTGTATTATATGTATGTCAGCTGTATCTTAAATTTATCAGATGTTTGCCAACCTGTATCCTTAACCTATCATATGAATGCCAGCCTGTATCCTTAATGTATCCAATGTATGCCAACCTGTATGCTTTTAGTATTATAGGTATGCCAGTCTGTGTCCTCCATGTATCATATGTATGCCAGCTGTATCTTAAATGTTTCAGATGTTTGCCAACCTGTATCCTTAACCTATCAGATGAATGCTAGCCTGTATCCTTAATGTGTCAGATGCATGTCAACCTGTATCCTTCATGTAGTCTATGTATGCCAGTCTGTGTTCATGTGTCAGATGTAAAATTGCCATCTGTATCTGAAAATGTGTCAGCATGTATCCTTAACTTATCAGATGTATTACAGCATGTATCCTTAATGTATCAGATGGATGTCAACCTGTATCCTTCATGTATTATATGTATGCCAGTTTGTGTCCATGTATCATATGTAAAATTGCCAACTGTATCTGAAAATGTTTCAGATGTTTGCCAACCTGTATCCTTAACCTATCAGATGTATTACAGCCTGTATCCTTAATGTATCAGATGCATGTCAACCTGTATTGTTCATATATTATATGTATGCCAGCCTGTGTCTCATTCACATATCATATGTATGACAATCTGTGTTCTTCATCTATCATATGTGTGCAAGCTGTATCTTAAATGTTTCAGATGTATGCCAACCTGTATCCTTAACCAATCAGATGAATTCCAGCTTGTATCCTTAATGTATTAGAATATGGATGTATCTCAGGCTGTATCCCTCATATATTATATGTATGCCAGTCTGAATCCATGTATCATATGTAAAATTGCCAGCTGTATCTGAAATAGTTCAGATGTTTGCCAACTTGTATTTTTAACATATCAGATGTATTACAGGCTGTATCCTTAATGTATCAGATGCATGTCAACCTGTATCCTTCATGTATTATATGTATGCCAGTTTGTGTCCATGTATCATATGTAAAATTGCCAGCTGTATCCGAAATGTTTCAGATGTTTGCCAACCTGTATCCTTAATCTATCAGATGTATGACAGCCTGTATCCTTAACCAATCAGATGCATGACAACCTGTATCCTTCATGTATTATATGTATGTCAACCTGTATCTTAAATGTATCAGATGTTTGCTAACCTGTATCCTTAACCAATCAGATGAATTCCAGCTTGTATCCTTAATGTATTAGTTTATGGATGTATGCCAGTCTTTGTTCTTCATGTATCATATTTATGTCAACTGTATCTAAAATGTTTCAGATGTTCCTTAACCTATCAGATGAATGCTAGCCTGTATCCTTAATGTATCAGATGTGTGTCAGCCTGTATCCTTAACCAATCAGATGAATTCCAGCTTGTATCCTTAATGTATTAGTTTATGGATGTATGTCAGGCTGTATCCTTCATATATAATATGTATGCCAGTCTGTGTCCATGTATCATCTGTAAAATTGCCAGCTGTATGTTAAATGTTTCAGATGTTAGCCAACCTGTATCCTTAACCAATCAGATGAATTGCAGCCTGTATCCTTAATGTATCAGATGCATGTCAACCTGTATCCTTCATGTATTATATATATGCCAGCCTGTGTCCATGTATCAGATGTAAAATTGCCAGCTGTATCTGAAATGTTTCAGATGTTTGCCAACCTGTATCCTTAACCTATCAGATGTTTGCCAACCTATATCCTTAACCTATCAGATGAATGCCAGCCTGTATCCTTAATGTATCCAATGTATGCCAACCTGTATCCTATTAGTATTATAAGTATGACAGTCTGTATCCTTAATGTATCAGATGCATGTCAACCTGTATCCTTCATGTACTCTATGTATGCCAGTCTGTGTCCATGTATCAGATGTAAAATTGCCAGCTGTATCTGAAATGTTTCAGATGTTTGCCAACCTGTATCCTTAACCTGTCAGATGTATTACAGCCTGTATCCTTAATGTATCAGATACATGTCAACCTGTATTCTTCATATATTATATGTATGCCAGTTTGTGTCCATGTATCATATGTAAAATAGCCAGCTGTATCTGAAATGTTTCAGATGTTTGCCAACCTGTATCATTAACCTATCAGATGTATTACAGCCTGTATCCTAAATGTATCAGATGCATGTCAACCTGTATTCTTCATATATTATATGTATGCCAGCCTGTGTCTCATTCACATATCATATGTATGACAATCTGTGTCCATCTATCATATGTGTGCCAGCTGTATCTTAAATGTTTCAGATGTATGCCAACCTGTATCCTTAACCAATCAGATAAATTCCAGCTTGTATCCTTAATGTATTAGATTATGGATGTATCTCAGGCTGTATCCTTCATATATTATATTTATGCCAGTCTCTGTCCATGTATCATATGTAAATTGCCAGCTGTATCTGAAATGTTTCAGATGTTTGCCAACTTGTATCCTTAACCTATCAGATGTATTACAGCCTGTATCCTTAATGTATCACATACATGTCAACCTGTATCCTTCATGTATTATATGTATGCCAGTCTGTGTCTCATTCACATATCATATGTATGACAATCTGTGTCCATCTTTCATATGTATGCCAGCTGTATCTTAAATGTTTCAGATGTTTGCCGACCTATATCCTTAACCCATCAGATGAATGCCAGCCTGTATCCTTAATGTATCCAATGTATGCCAACCTGTATGCTTTTAGTATTATAGGTATGCCAGTCTGTGTCCTTCATGTATCATATGTATGCCAGCTGTATCTTAAATGTTTCAGATGTTTGCCAACCTGTATCCTTAACCTATCAGATGAATGCCAGCCTGTATCCTTAATGTATCAGATGCATGTCAACCTGTATCCTTCATGTATTATATGTATGCCAGTCTCTGTCCATGTATCAGATGTAAATTGCCAGCTGTATCTAAAATGTTTCAGATGTTTGCCAACCTGTATCCTTAACCTATCAGATGTATTACAGCCTCTATCCTTAATGTATCAGATGCATGTCAACCTGTATTTTCATATATTATATGTATGCCAGCCTGTGTCTCATTCACATATCATATGTATGACAATCTGTGTTCTTCATCTATCATATGTGTGCCAGCTGTATCTTAAATGTTTCAGATGTATGCCAACCTGTATCCTTAAGCAATCAGATGAATTCCAGCTTGTATCCTTAATGTATTAGTTAATGGATGTCTATGAGGCTGTATCCTTCATATATTATATGTATGCCAGTCTGTGTCCGTGTATCAGATGTAAAATTGCCAGTTGTATCTGAAATGTTTCAGATGTTTGCCAACCTGTATCCTTAACCTATCAGATGTATTACAGCCTGTATCCTTAATGTATCAGATGCATGTCAACCTGTATCCTTCATGTATTATATGTATGCCAGTCTGTGTCCATGTATCATATGTAAAATTGCCAGCTGTATCTGAAATGTTTCAGATGTTTGCCAACCTGTATCCTTAACCTATCAGATGTATTGCAGGCCTGTATCCTTAATGTATCAGATGTATGTCAACCTGTATTATTCATATATTATATGTATGCCAGCCTGTGTCCAATTCACATATCATATGTATGACAATATGTGTCCTTCATGTATCATATGTAAAATTGCCAGCTGTATCTATCTTAAATGTTTCAGATGTTTGCCAACTTGTATCCTTAACCTATCTGATGTTTTCCAACCTATATCCTTAACCTATCAGACGAATGCCAGCCTTTATCCTAAATGTATCCAATGTATGTCAACCTGTATCCTTTTATTATTATGTGTATGCCAGTCTGTGTCCTTCATGTATCATATGTATGCCAGCTGTATCTTACCTGTTTCAGATGTTTGCCAACCTGTATCCTTAACCTATCAGATGTATTACAGCCTGTATCCGTAATGTATCAGATGCATGTCAACCTGTATCCTTCATGTATTATATGTATGCCAGTTTGTGTCCATGTATCATATGTAAAATTGCCAGCTGTATCCGAAATGTTTCAGATGTTTGCCAACCTGTATCCTTAACCTATCAGATGTATTGACAGCCTGTATCCTTAATGTACCAGATTCATGACAACTTGTATCCTTCATGTATTATATGTATGTCAACCTGTATCTTAAATGTATCAGATGTTTGCCAACCTGTATCCTTAACCTATCATATGAATGCCAGCCTGTATTATTAATGTATCAGATGTGTGTCAGCCTGTATCCTTCATGTATTATATGTATGCCAGTCTGTGTCCTTCATGTATCATATGTATGCCAGGTGTATTTTAAATATTTGAGATGTTCCTTAACCTATCAGATGTTTGCCAACCTGTATCCTTAACCTATCAGATGAATACTAGCCTGTACCTTTAATGTATCAGATGTGTGTCAGCCTGTATCTTTCATGTATTATATGTATGCCAGTCTTTGTCCTTAATGTATCATATGTAAAATTGCCAGTCTGTATCTTAAATGTTTCAGATGTTTGCCAACCTATATCCTTAACCTATCAGATGTATGACAGCCTGTATCCTAAATGTATCAGATGCATATCAACCTGTATCCTTCATGTATTATATGTATGCCAGTCTGTGTCCTCCATGTATCATATGTAGGCCAGGTGTATCTTAAATGTTTCAGATGTTTGCCAACCTCTATCCTTAACCTATCAGATTGATGACAGCCTGTTTCCTTAATGTGGCTGATGTTTGCCAGCCTGTGTGCTTCATGTATCATATGTATGACAACCTGTATCCTTAACCAATCAGATGAATTCCAGCTTGTATCCTTAATGTATTAGATTATGGATGTATCTCAGGCTGTATCCTTTATATGTTATATGTATGCCAGTCTGTGTCCATGTATCATATGTAAAATTGCCAGCTGTATGTTAAATGTTTCAGATGTTTGCCAACCTGTATCCTTAACCTATCAAATGAATGTCAGCCTGTATCCTCAATGTATCAGATGCATGTCAACCTGTATCCTTCATGTATTATATGTATGCCAGTCTGTGTCCATGTATGAGATGTAAAATTGCCAGCTGTATCTGAAATGTTTTAGATGTTTGCCAACCTGTATCCTTAACCTATGAGATGTATTACAGCCTGTATCCTAATTGTATCAGATGCATGTCAACCTGTATCCTTCATGTATTATATGTATGCCAGTCTGTCCATATATCATATGAAAATTGCCAGCTGTATCTGAAACGTTTCAGATGTTTGGCAACCTGCATCCTTAACCTATCAGATGAATGCCAGCCTGTATCCTTAATGTATCAGATGGGTGTCATCCTGTATCCTTCATGTATTATATGTATGCCAGTCTGTGTCCTTCATGTATCATATGTATGCCAGGTGTATCTTAAATATTTCAGATGTTCCTTAACCTATCAGATGTTTTCCAACCTGTAACCTTAACCTATCAGATGAATACTAGCCTGTATCCTTAATGTATCAGATGTGTGTCAGCCTGTATCCTTCATGTATTATATGTATGCCAGTCTCTGTCCTTCATGTATCATATGTAAAATTGCCAGTCTGTATCTTAAATGTTTCAGATGTTTGTCAGCCTATATCCTTAACCTATCAGATGGATGTGAACCTCTATCCTTCATGTATTATATGTATGCCAGTCTGTGTCCTTCATGTATGATATGTAGGCCAGGTGTATCTTAAATGTTTCAGATGTTTGCCAACCTGTATCCTTAACCTATCAGATGTATGACAGCCTGTATCCTTAATGTATCAGATGCATGTCAACCTGTATCCTTCATGTATTATATGTATGCCAGTCTGTGTCCTTCATGTATCATATGTATGCCAGGTGTATCTTAAATGTTTCAGATGTTTGCCAACCTGTATCCTTAACCTATCAGATGTATGACAGCCTGTATCCTTAATGTATCAGATGCATGTCAACCTGTATCCTTCATGTATTATATGTATGCCAGTCTGTGTTCTTCATGTATCATATGTATGTCAGCTGTATCTAAAATGTTTCAGATGTTCCTTAACCTATCAGATAAATGCCAACCTGTATCCTTAATGTATCCTCATGTATTATATGTATGCCAATCTGTGTCCTTCATGTATTATATGTATGCCATGTGTATCTTACATGTTTCAGATGTTTGCCAAACTGTCTCCTTAACCTATCAGATGTATGACAGCCTGTATCCTTAATGTATCATATGTATGTCAACCTGTATCCTTCATGTATTCATGATCTGTCATATAGACATATCTTTAAGGGGCAGAAACTTCAAATGTTGTATAAACTTATATTATTTTCAGTCAAAATTTTGTGACATAGAAAAGTGGATGGTGAATCTTTTAAACTGGAACACATTCAAGTTTAAATCTGTTGTAAAGATTAATTTTAATTTCATAATTGGGAATTCAGGGTGGATTTATCTTCTTTTGAAGTTAAATGATTTTGATATTGCTATGGATTTTAGATTACTGTAAATTCAGAAATTATTGTTTTTCTTTTCTCATTGTAAATAGTGTGACTGGGTGAGTATCATAATAAGAACTTGAATTCTGATAGATATATATATATATGTATGCAGATTTTTCTGGAATCACAATAATTAGTCTCATTTTCCAGCCATTCATCAAAAATCACAATAATAAGTGCATGCAGTAATTTCTGAGTTTGTAGCTAACTATTTACATCCTTTTCAGATGCCGGCATCACACAAAAAGATTAATTCAATGTTGCTGCAGGACTTTGCTGTTTTATCTCAGGTTTGTTAACAAATATTTAATGTAACGAGAGCAATTATTTTGTTTTGTTGCTTTGTCAAGTTTACTTATATCTTTAACGGGAAGTAACTAATGAACATAAAATTTTGCAAAAACTAACATGATTTTTAGTCAAAATTCTGTAACAGCAAAAAATTATTACAATTAAGGATGTTGATAATCTTTTAAACTGGAACACATTCAAATCTAAATCAGTGTATCAAGGAATTGAAATTGTTTAATTTGTAATTCAGCATTCAAGGTGAATTTATCTTCTTTTGCAGAAAAATAATATTGATGTTGAATTGGACCTGAGATTATTTACCTATTAATAGTTAGTATTTTAAGATATAAAATTATGAACTTACTTTTTATTTTCAGTGTGGAACAGAAATTGAGATACATTGCTATCTAAAATTCTGGAGACTTGAGAATGAGAAACAACATTTCATTAACAGAACAGTAAGTAGCATATTTTAAATCCATTCAGGAAATAATTCTCACCTTTGATGCATCCATTCAATCTTTGTATTAGATAAAGACACAAAGAAAAGTCAGGTGCTATTTCATGAAAATAATTAGAAGAAAGCCTGAATGAAATTTTTCAAAGTTAAGTTAAAGGAATTAAATTTTGAATATCATTAAAATCAGATCATATGCAGTTCATATTATATTATTTATTTTAACTTTTTTTCTTCTATTTTCTTAAAGGAAATTAAACTGGGATTTTTTGTTTTTTCAGGATGAAAATAGCAAACAGGAAGTTGTCAAGAGATTACCTCAAGTCCGAAATGGTTCAATGCAAATTAAACATGAGGTAATATTTATAGATTATCGTTGGTTATCTCAACGAGATTGATTTTCTTGCTTGAGCCGGTACGGCAAAAGTGAGAAAAGCAATCGAGTTGAGATGCCCAATGATAATCTGTTTATCGCTATTTTACCTATGACGACGTTGTTAATTTCATTGACAACCGGCACATGCTCCCTTAGTTTCTAGCGATAATTTTTCATATTACTCTACTGTGCTGAGAAAGGAAATTATCAGTCCGTAAGATCAAAGGAAATTTTCGTAAAATAGCGATAATTTCTTAAATTAAAAAAAATATTTTAGAAGGTTGATATATAATGGTCAAGTGGTCATATGCATCAATAAGACCCAGTCATCTAGAAGTCTCTTATTTTTGACTAATATTGAAAAAATACATAAAAAAAAAATCTCAATCAGAATAATGGATGTGATATTCTGGGAAATATTTCTATTTTCAAAAAATTACCAATAGAACACTGAGCAACGTAAGCTGATTTTTTAGTGCCTGCTCAGATTGGATTACTTTTACAGAATATCTATTGAAAAAAGAAGACATAAAATCCAGAATAGAAATGAGTTATATTCTAATATTCTACTGCTACCAATTAGAACTTGAAGAATAAATATAAGTATCTCAGGACAGTAAAATTAATTTTTTCAGCTTCATTCAATACTGGCCCGGGATTCACAAAGTGCCATGATTAGATGAAACTTAATGGGAAGAAATTTACCTGATGTTTAGGTAAGTCAGCATTACTACAAAAAAACTACACAAATGCATTGTTAAAGAGACGGGTTGTATCCTTGTATAAAATTTCCTTGTTAAAGAATTCAGATGACAGTTATTTCCCTTATTTCTACCAGTTTATATATTTCATAGCTTCAAAGCTAATTGACACATGACAGGACTTGTTGCTCAGAGAATTTTTTTCATTAATAACTATTCATTTTGAAGACATTTATTACAAAAAATGTATGCATCACACAATCATGCTGAAAAAGGCGTGAAAATGCATTGCTGAAAATTATTATATCAAGGGAGACAATTTTGAGTGATTTTTTTTTTCCAGGATTAATTTATAAATACAATAGTTTACAATAATCAAATCATATTTGCTAATAGGGCTGAAATAACATCATGATCTTACTGTAAGGTTTATTTTGTATGCAAGAACCACAGAATGGTAAAGTTTTACCATTTGAAACATTTTCATATTCTTGAAACCAAATATTTGCCACCTGGCTTGCATTGTAAATAGATATTCAATGTTGGAAACCAAATGGTATAAAAATCAAGAACCTTTCTGCACTTAGCAGCAAATATTGGATACAGAAATTTTTTTTTTCTCCTTTTTATATTTAAGATTTCCATTTGTAGGTAATGTTTGATGCTTCCATGCAATTCTGGATATTTTGGAAAAAAAGTGAAAATGAAGGAAGGACAACACACAGAACATAAGTTTTAAAAGAGAGAGACTCGGTTACAAAATATAACTGCAGAACTAATTTGCTGTGATAGAATATGGACTAGAAATACTAATGGACTCCAGAACAAGCTGTGCATGGGAAGAGACTTAAACAAAACAACAGACTCAGGAATATGTTGTGCAAAAAAAGAGACTTCAAAAATTAAAAAATAGACTCAGGAATATAATTTGCTCGACAAGAAACTTTTATTAAACAACAAAACAATAGAATATAATCAGTGATGAAATAAAAACTTTGTTTAGCATGAACTTTTTTATTTATTAGTTATAAAACAGAGGAGAGAAAGTCGAATATAATTTTCTAAAATGAAATGTGTGAAAGGAACAGAGAGAGATTCAGCTAGGTTTTGTGAAGATTATTTTTTTTTATTTTAAAGCCAACTGCTTATCTACAATGTTTGATTAAAAATGTGTTTTTTTTTCTTCACAATTTAGATTTGAAAGTCAACATGTTAAAATGTGAGAGAGTTAGAATACATTTATAAAGATTTATCCTGTTTCCACCATAAAGCTCATAATATTATTACCATTTTTTTAACGAGCAGTTTTACAGTAGAAAACAAGATTAATCTAAGAGGAAGGAAAAATGCAGTGTATGAAAGAGAGAAAGAAGGACTGTAAAGGTGTATTCATTTTCAGCAAAACAGCAAGTTCTTCTTTACAACTTTTTGTATTGAAATAATCAAGCACCTATCAATTTGTTTAAATTGGATAAATCTTGGATGGGTATAACATTGTGAATTGAAAAATGTATTTTAAAAAAATGCATTTCCGACACACTTATAATACAATGTATTACATATTAAAAATTTAGATAATAAATATTCATTTTATATCTTAATTATCACAGTCATGCTATATATTAAGTGTATCATTTTTTATATTTTTTTTTAAGTTTTCAATACAGGAAGTGTAATCTAAGTATGGTGAATGAGGAGCTAATAGGGTTGAAATTATGGCAAGGGAGGAATATACCTATTTACCTCCTAATACTAGTTGCTTCCTTTGATGAAAGTTAATGTATTATACAATTTATTTAAGGGTTCATCAGATGTTATCAAAATTTACCATTTTGTAGAGCTTAGTAAAGAAATAATGTAAAAGAAAAAAAAGAAAAGAAAAAAAAAGATAAAAGAAAAAAAAACTGTATAAAAAGAAGAAGAAAAAACTGTAAACTAACTTCTAGGAAATGGCTGTATGGGTTGCTCTGAAATTTATAAGTTGTATTGGATCTAAAAGTATTCTTACAACTTAAATACGTCTGATGTGTGTGTGTGTGTGTGTGTGTGTGTGTGTGTGTGAGGGAGAGAAAGATATTTTGTGAAGATTTATTCTCTTTCAGCCAAACAGCAGGTGCTTCTTACAACTTTTAGTAGACTGGTCTCAAATAAGTTGCCAAAACCTGCCAGTTGGTTTAGATAAGATAAATCTAGAAACAGAAGATGGTATTTTGAGATGCTACTTTTTATTTGATTTTGTGTTTTTTTTTTTTGGCTTGAATCTATGAACAAAGAATATACACTGATTATGACATGGATCAAAATTTTATTAATCAGCTCTCATTTTTTTTAAGCATCACAGTCCTGTTCTATTCTATGAGTATTATGTCATTTGTTAAACTTTTCAACACAGAAAGCATAATCCAGGTGTGATGAATGAGGAGCTAATAGGGTGAAGTTTATGGCAAAGGGAGGGTATACACCTATTTTCCTCCTTATTCTGGTCGCTTCCTTTGGTGAAAGGTAATTAATTAGACATTTATAGGAGCACATCAGATGTAATCAAAATTTGCCGTCTTTTAGAGCATAGTAAAAAAAAATCATTATTTAGATTAAATTAATTTTGTTTTATTATAGACATTTTTCGTAATTAGTTGTTAGAAAGTGGAGAGCATGCTATTTTATTAAAACATTCAAATTTTTTTTTAAATTAAAACTTCTTTGCTGATAATTTTAAAAGAAGCTATTACAATTTTGACAAATATTTACAATGGAATGAAAAACAGCTATTATCTCCCTTTATCAAGACACACTTTTTTACAATAAAAGAATTTAGCATTGTATACAGCAAAACAAAAGTATTTTTGTTCACACCTGGAAAGTTTGCTTTTTTTTTTCTTTTGTATTGCTAAGTTGCAATCAAACCATTCACTGATTACCAGCTAGAGACCATTTGTTATATACATATATATATATTGCCAGTAATAAAATTTACTAAAAATGCAGTCTAACTCCTATGTTAATATTGAAAAAATGACGGCTTTTTGTGTATGGTTATTGAAATAATAATATTCATTAATAAAAATTTATACTGAAAATTAGCAATGATGGCTTGTTGTCCTATTATATCCCAACTCTAAGAGTTGGGCTATATTGCATTCACTTTGTCTGTCCCTCTGTCTGCCAGTTTGTTCAACAAATATTTCTGTCACATTTTCTCGGTACCGCTGAACAGAATGACTACCATTTTGGTCAAAGCTTAACAGTGATGAGTTGTAACATGTGAGCACTTTTCAGATCTGTCAGACACCTACTTTCTGTTTGCTGATACTTTGAATTTCAAAAACTGGTGATAAGATAGTTTTAACAGTACATTGTCAGATAAGATAGTTTTAACAGTACATTGTCAGATAAGATAGTTTTAACAGTACATTGTCAGATAAGATAGTTTTAACAGTACATTGTCAGATAAGATAGTTTTAACAGTACATTGTCAATGATATTTGGTACACATTTATACCAGTTATATCCATTTTATTGAAAATTATTTGGTGTTCAACAACTCGTCCCCTTATCTTTATTCATGGTCCATTGAAACACATTTTTTCTTAGTTTACATATTTCTTGATGGGTAAAATTATCAGGACCAACTGAAGATGAGCTAGTCTATGAATATCAAGCACAGTCATGGTCAATTGACACTAAAATGTAAAGGTTTTGATCATGTCAATGTATGAGGATCAGAGGTATTCATTAAACTCATATCCCTCAGAAATTAGGTCAGTTTTATGAGTCATATTCAACTGCTGAGCATGCATTTTAGACATTTTGAGCACCTAAGATCACCCCAGTTTTTAATGTGTTGCTCAGTCTTTAGTTTTCTATGTTGTGTTTTGTGTACTGTTGTCTTTTTCTTATTTAGCCATGGCGTTGTCAGTTTATTTTTCAACTTATCAGTTTGAATGTCCCATTGGTATGTTTCGCCTCCTTTGCTTTTTCATATAAAAGCTATCATCGAATAATGTTTTGTTCTATCCTAATTTACATCTGATGGTACCAGTCTTGTCACTAGCCTTTCAACTTTAATGTTAGTCTGAGACATGGTCATGGCAACAGTTCGACTCCGATCTTGATCAACAAGGATTGCCAGAGTTTTCCTGCTAAAGATTGGTAATTCTCTCCAGGTACTCCTTCTTCCTCCACCAATTATAAACTAATTGTCATATATAGCCAAGATTACTGAAAGTGCTGTAAAACACCAACAAACTTGTCAACTAATTTTGTACTTATGGAGGGAAATAAAAAGTCATATTTTTTCTGATTATTGATTGCATTAATTTTTTTCTGTTTGATTTAAAATTCATGCTGAATTGATTTATTGATTGATGTTTGCCTATCGTCCAATGGCAAATATTTCATGCATGTTCAGGGTGAATGCGCAATTGAATCTGAATGGGGGAAAACAATTTTTTGTTGTCATATTACATGGAAAGTGAAAGAACGTCATGTTTACTGAGAGTGGTGCTGCCTTTTAAAAGTGAAAACATTTCATAAGCATCATGTAATCGTTGTGGCTTGTGGCACTTTTACTTTTCATGCCAAAAAAATAAATCACAGTATAACACTACATCATACATTATGTGTGCATGAGACTTCTGTTAAGCATTTCTTTGAATTTTTTTGAAAGATGAGCAGTTTTGCATGTTGGCTAGCTAATGAGGCTGTCAATTACAAGACTGAAAATTGGGTAGGAACATTTTATGCAGTATGTTCACTGTAAAGTTTGAAGCACATCGGAGCTATTGTTTACGCAGAATGACAAAAAAAAACTTGATTTTAGTACATTCTGGCTCCATGTTGCGCCAAATAAACTGAAATTATTCCATAACTATGAATTTTTAGACAAGACTTCATTCAAAAGATATGTAGAAGTAAAAAAAAAATCCGGGAAGCATATGTGATATTGATTTCAATGGAGAAAAGAATTATTTTATTTATTTATGTAAACTTATTGTGTAAAAAAATATGATGAATATTGAAAACAGTGTTAAGGTTGATATGGAGCTACATATGAAAATGAAGATTTTTTTCTTTATAATTTTCTTGGTTCAATGATTTACATAAAATACATACAAGATGAGCTTATATAAATGATTTTCAAAAATTTGAATTTTTCATGTCTTTGACCTTTTTTTCCATACTGTTACATTGCACAGTTCAGTCAAAAATTCAATTTTTTGGGCTAAAAATGTGTTTTAACAAGAAGAATTTGTTTAAAACTATTCATGCTGCTAGGGATTTTTTTTTGCTTAAAAGAAGTTAATAATTTCACCAAATTCTAAATCCCATGCATCATGTAGAACGAATGCTACACCCTCTGCAGGTTTAAGAATCGCTGCAACAACTCTGAGAGGTTAGTGAGAATTTTTCTGTCTCTATCCAGTATCCATCATTCATCCTTTTCCAATGACAGTCCTTGCAGTTCATCCTAGAATGCAGACTTTTACCTACCTACGGTATGAATTATACCCCATGCTATGAAGATTTTTACCTGTCTCATTCCCTTCGATCGTCCGTCTGTCTATCTGCCTGCCCGTTCGTCCGTCCATCCGTCAAGATTCGGAAGACCCTCATCTTAACCATAGGTACTTGGGGACAGGACACTTTTTTTTAACCCTCTCCTTTTTCCAAAATATATTATATCAGTGACCGCTGTGGATAGTAAACTTGGAATTAATAGTAAATAGCAAATACAAGTTATCTCTAGTATTCTATGTTCATATGATACAGAAAAACGCGAAAATATTCGAAATTAAGAGAAAAAAAAAAAAAAAAACGGATTTTGGAAAAGGGGGAGGGTTAAACTAAAACTGTCCTGTCCCCAAATATCTATGTGCAATCATAATAATCTCTAACATGTAAGAGCTTAAAAAATCTATTTTTTACAATAAAATAAAATATGTTTATTTTTGTCCTTGTTTCTTTTTAATATATATTTTGAATTTCTAAAATCACTAAATAGTATTTTTTACGTTTAAAATTATTTCCAAACTTAATTTCAATAACTGTACAAAGGGAAACAATTCAATCTTAAACAAAACCGCCAAAATCTCTATCTCTCATGTTAAGGTGTAAAATATGAATGAGCCAGTTGGAAAAAAATGTAAGATTTTTTTTCAACCTTAATTGTCTTATATTTTAGATAGGAGTGCAATTTAGGAGTGAGAGAATGTATGCCAGAAACCTAGATTATCTGAACTAAAATTATCTCTACTTTGACTTTCATGTCAAACTATACTTTATAATTACATTTTAATGAAAAATCTTAACTGCAAAAACTTAAATATTATTACCAGAAAATTTGATTTTGTATAGAGATTAGATTTTAATTTACATATGATTGGGCATAAATTTGATCATTATTTTATATTTTATGGACTATCAACTTTTATTTTATAATGATCGACAAAGAAAAGATGCAGTTGGCATTTTTAGTTGTGATACCTACATGTTCATTTCTGTATATCCCTTCAATTTTGTAAATTCAAAAGTAAAAAGGAATTTCTTTTAAATTTTCTTATCATTTGTATTTATTTAGATATGAAAATAAAGAGATGTTGAATGATTGCGGCCAATGAGACAACCATCGATAAGACTAAATGACAAAAATGTTAATAACTACAGTTCAGCATACGGACTTCACCAATGAGCTAAACCCATACTGTAAAGAAACTTTTAAAGCCCCAAGGATGACAAAATGTGAAACAATTCAAAAGAGAAAAGTAACAGTCTGATTTATTTGCCCTCATGTCAATGATGTCTGGAACCGCCTTGGGGGTGTTGTGGTAGCGTGTTATCCTCGAGTGCGGGAGGTTGTGGGTTCAAACCCCGGCCGTGTCAAACCAAAGACTTTAAACTTGGTATTTGCTGCTTCTCCGCTAAGTATGCGACATTAAGGAGTAAGAGCGAAGACTGGTCTCCTCGGAGTCAGAATAATGTGTCCGGGTAAGGTGATATGTCTTTCTGTGGACTGTTACCTTGTGAACTAGCATGTTAAAAATCCGGCTCAGGCGTGTCGGTCTAGTATAAAGCAGGGTTAATATACATAATACATTAACATGTTCTCGTCCTGAATATCGGGAACTATTATACTACTTAGTATAATAGTCCCAGTGAATATGCATATTAATTTGCCGCTGGACGTTAAGCAACCATCCATCATCATCAATGATGTCTGGTAGTTGAAGATGAATTGTATTCAAACTTCACAAAAATATCGCAGATCGTGAGTTATTGGTAAATAAACATACTTCAAATCATGTATAATATGATGTACTTGAAAAGAATTTGTACACATTATTTTATCTTTAGGCAGTTTGGTTTGATAAATAGTTTGGCAATATGTTACTGCAACCAATTTTAACGAAAATTGCCATATTACAAATTCTGTTTGCCTTTGGTGTAAGCACAAATAAGACAACCTATTTTAATTACCGTTTACACATTCTCATTATATGTTAATACAATCAAAATTGTACTTTCCCTTAATTGCATATCATATTCTATTTAGGTGTAATGTTAAAATTACAAGTATAATTCATATATTGAGATATGAATTCGGGTTTCTTTACAAACAGATCCGCTGTTACAGACGACAGTTCCCACTCAGAAGAAAAAGGTAAAAACAATGTGAGACAGGGTACTTTTGATTAAATTTACTGGCTTTTACTTTGTTTAAGTATTATCCCATGAAAAACTAGCTTACAAATATTTAGAATCACTTGAATCACGACTTGAACTGTAAGGGGAGGAAACTCAAATGCTCAGGGGTTCACGCACATATATTGGTTATTGGTTGTAGCCTGGCATCCTGACCCAATCTTTATACTTCGTCGATAAGCTGTCAGTGTTAGCAATCAGTGAGCCAGGACCCCAGGCTACGTAATAGGTAAATGAATTGATCTAATGAATAAGTTTTAGCGTCCAACAGTTGCTATAGAGATAAGTGTTAATCGACACTGGTTGATACATATGGCATGCGGGAACCGCATAAATGAAATAAAAAGTTGAAGTAGCTGGTGCACAACTTCATTTCCCACCTAAAGAACAATCAATGCAAGTTTCTGGGAATTCCGTCAATTTTTTTTTCAAGGAGTCGAGCCAATCTTTAGTCATAAGCGAATTTAGAGGGTCTAGTTGACAGAGGTCTAGAGCGTTTTTGGCAACAACTTAGTAAAAAATTATTTTTCTTAAAATCAATATCCGCGTAAAACGAACATGCGATTGCAAAAACATGATTTTTTTATATTGCGTTCTAGACATGAGCTATACTGTTATTCCTGCTTCCCTCTGTCTGTCACAGAATCGTATAAAAGAGAAAATCAACAACTTCATTATATTTTGGTTAATTTACAAATGGACAAGTTATGAAATGAAAAAGTGAGAAATGTTTGAGCAAACTGATTTAAGTATAAAGTTGAGGTTTCAAATTGTTTCTACTCTAAAAGTCTGTTTTCAGTTTGTTGCCTGGGGTATAAATAAATTGTTATCAAGCATAAAAAGTATCTCAAATATGATAGCCAATGACCAAACCATATAAACCAGTGTAATTGATTTTCCAAAACGGTCTTACACTATTGTTTCAGGTAGGATGAAAGTTGGCGCCTATCAAAACGTTTAAACCCGCTTCATTTGTTTGCACCTGTCCTAAGTCAGGAACCTGATGTTCAGTGGTTGTCGTTTATTGATGTGGTTCATAAGTGTTTCTCGTTTCTCGTTTTGTATATAGATTAGACCGTTGGTTTTCCTGTTTGAATGGTTTTACACTAGTCATTTTTGGGACCCTTTATAGCTTGCTGTTCGGTGTGAGCCAAGGCTCCATGATGAAGGCCGTACTTCGACCTATAATGGTTTACTTTTACAAATTGTGACTTGGATGGAGAGTTGTCTCATTGGCACTCATACTACATCTTCATATATCTAATTAATTACTTCGGAATTAACAAATACGAATATAGCTTAGGGTTTTGAACTATTTTCAAACTGGCTACAAACAAATAATCATGATTCATTACATAAACTTCTTCAAAACAAAGACTGTTTTCACATTTACATTTCGACTTTAGCCAGGAAGCTACCTTTAATTTCCAAAATAGCACCCCAGAATGGAACAAACAGTGGTTGCCTCTTATTTAGCATGTTGTACACTCTAATAATTAAAATAAAAGAGATACGGTTTCTTTATCCTCATATGCTTATATGTACGAGCACGCGAGTTAAGATGGTTCTGAATTTTAATCAGATTGCACGATGTAATGTTATTTATCGGAAGAAAGAGGGATGGGAGAGAAAGAAATTATTTCTTTAACAAGAAAATTATACCCCACATAGAACAGCAGCTCCATGAAGAAACCTTCTCAGTTCTTCTACATTTTACATTAAAAAAATGAGGTAAAATCATGCTTCTTTCTGTATCAATTATCTGATCGTGCATGACAAACAGGCATTTAGGTTCACGATTGCATTTCTTTTTTTAAAGAAAGCAACTTGTTAGTGAATATTGTGTATTAAACATGCTAAAATAGTACAATTTGTGCACCTTGATATCCAGTTCATATTTAAGCTATGTTTAAGCAAGTTACTGTGTTTGTACAAAACAGAAGATTTTGTTTTAAAGTTTCAGATAAATGCTTGCTAACTTAAAGACGATTTTGAATGGCATTTAGCATAACTTGGTGATACATAATTGTATACATTACCAATTGGCTTTTTAAAAAATATTACTCTTATAATTTTTATATGTAATTATTGTCACAATTCTATGTCAGTCCATAGTCAAAACAAATGATAAACCAATTAGTGCCGATAAAGCATGACAATCCAGAATTTGCCCGTCAACAGTAAGAGAAAATCTAAAATATAGCAATTTATACAATACATAAAACAATTCAACTCCTAATTTTAAGTACTGCAATACTAAGAGGCAGATTGAAATAAGCAATGTTTATAGATATAGGAAGATGTGGTGTGAGTGCCAATGAGACAACTCTCCATCCAAATAACAATTTATAAAAGTAAACCATTATAGGTCAATGTTGCTTGTTTCTGGGTCCTATTTGTTTATACTGTATTAATCTTATATAATGCATGATTTAATTCATTAAGTAAACTATTGTTTAAATTATTATTACTGTATTATAAACTTAATCTAATTACAAATGTTGTTAAGAACCAATGACTACATAAATGAGTACAGAAATTAGTTGATAGGAATAAAAGGACATGACATGTGCAGTGTACTTCAATGAGACAGCAATCTAACAAACAAACAAAAAACCCAAAAGATTAAGAGGTCAATATGCAGTCATGTTCAGTCCAGCAATAGACTATTTTCATATTACTGACTTTTGACTCCGGAGTATATAATTTTTCTACATGCAAACAGCATTCAGCAATACAAAATAACATTGCAAAATGTAGGATGTACCTTAGAATTAACACAAAACCTATGATTTAAACCTCTCAAAAGTTGTGAAAAAAATTATTACATAAGGGTTCACTAGAGATATGCTTACTATGGTATACTAGTACGTACTGATAAGTCTTGTGAAGGAAAATACATGTAACTATTAACTTTGCTACTTTTATTTAAAGCTTCTACAAGTCTGTTAGAGGATAACTACTCTGATTATGAAGCAGAGGATTCAGAGACGAGTAGGAGTGGACAGGAATCCTCTGGTATTAGATTTCTTGTAATGAATGACGGGGAAATAGATGCCTTGATGGGTATCGAAACAACAAGAGGTATAAAGAGACAAACAAGATGGGGAGTTAGTACATCCAAGGGTTAGTTATATCAACTTGTAATTTAAACAGTGGTTAAGGATTACTATGCAGTTTTATTCATAGTAAGAATATTTTTTATGTAGTTTACTGTAGTTATTCAACATCTAAAATACGCCTGCGGACAATGTGCTTAGAGAATATCATCTCTAGGTTATAGGCGAGTGACATTTTTCAAAAAGCCTCTTAGTTTAGTACTTTAATTCACCTACCTAAGACACGGCTGAATAATATATCATTTGAAAGGTTATTATATGTTCTTTCTGCTTTGCCTGGTCGTAAAAAAATCGAACGGTGAAATTTCAGTGAAATCAAATTTTTGTTATAAGTAAATAAAATGCTGTTTTCTGGTTCTTGTATGATGAAAGTTCCCAAAATATCTAATGACATGACAGAACCATGACACAATAATTCCAAATCAAATGGAAATTAAAAGGTTAGTTGCGCAATATTTACAAAAGACTGCAATTCTTTAAAAATTCTCCAAAAATGAGAAAAATGCTCTAAAAGCAAAATAAATTTAGGGATCGATATTTATATGCACACAAACCAAATGAATTAATGGTTTTTAGGTCAAAGATGTTTTTTCTCATAATTTTAAAATGCAATTAATATATATTGTTCTGGAAACAGCAATCTATGGAAGTTTTGGTAGTTGCCCAACATACTGCCATCTGCGAAAAGCGACCATTTTGCCGGTCTCTGTTCATGTGTTTAGATATCACATCGCATATTGTCAATATCAGAGAAGACAATACTATTCCTAAAGTAAAGAAAGGTTATTCAAAGTTTTAAAAAATAAAGGAGCTCATTACAGTAAAAATAACTTTTTGAAGTCATGTTAAATTGCCAACATGACTTTGCTCCTAAATGGGTGGCAACATTGAAATAAGTTACAAGCGTTTGGAAGCACTTGGTTGTCTTTTGCGTGATATAAACGAACTAGAAACAATGCTGCTGCTTTTTTGACTAAGAAAAATGTTAGACATGTTAAATTTGTTTATAGTTTAATCTCGTCAAATATTCGAATGAATAGGTTCAATATTAGAATGAATAATGTTTTCATTATAAGGTTTTAAAACATAATTGCAGGTAATTGAGTATGTAACGACATTATAAGAAGTTGTGTTATCAATTATGTGAAAGATTCAATATCCTCCATGACCACATACGATAATTACTTGTTTTAGGTAGTGTTTTGTGGTCTGTTGTTTGTCTGTTTGTCCTTTTGACTTTTTTGTTTTGGTCATGTTGTTATCTTATTTTCTTCGATTCATGGTTTAAGATTATCCCCTTGGTTTCATTTCCTTTACATACATTTATTGCAGTAATGAGATCTTGCGAACTAATTAGAGGACGTACAGTATGACAATGTGAAAAACAGCGATTTCACTCATGATTTGGATAAAGTTTTAGAGGAATTCTTTTTAATCTGATTTAATAATAAAAAGAATACTTACAACCAACTAATTTTGGCATGCGATTTATGTACGCAACTTTTATGAGTAGAAAAATAAAGCGAAAATAATAAACTCCGATCTCGTTTGATGTAAAGATAAAGTAAAAAAATCGCCAATGAGGGGCAGATGACCTCCTTATACATAAAACACCAATTTTGTTCTTAATATCTATGATGTGAATATAATTTAGCCATCTACTATAGAACTGTAATGCAGAAACCACAGCCGAGTGGGCTCATAGACGTCAAAATATATACTTATCTTTCAGCAAAAGGGTTTCTATATGCAAATTTATTTGTAAAAACATGCAATTTTAGTAAACAGAAACATCAAACATACTATGTTTTGTCAGATAAGGCCTTCTTTTACAACAAGTTCTTGATGCTGATTGGTTGGATTGGAGGTGTACATGACACCTACACTGTAATTTTTGTTCTCGTAGTACTTTTTAGGTGATGTTGTTTACCCAGCCTGTATATTTAGATACGAGCTGGGCAAACTTATCGATCCTTTAAATAAACTTTTTTTCTAAAAAGTAACTGATTCAACACTGTAATTAGATCTTTGAATATTGTTTTCATCTGTATGATTAAAGATTTTGTTATCAATAGATCAAAACCAAACTAAATATTATTGTTATACACTTATGTACATTCAAGCTCTTACAATCTGTCGATACCAATATGTTGTCATTGCACAATGTCACGTTTTTTCTCGACTGTTTATGACGTCTGTACACAAAATCCATTGGAAGGTTGATGTGTACTGATTGATATTTTGTCTTAGATGCATGATTTTTTTCTTTAGTTTTGAACTAGCTTTTAGTAACTGCGAGTACACTCAGATCTGTACTTTGCGTCGTTTATGTTTTTGTTATGTTTTTTGTGCTTCGTATCAACCTGATAAGTACAGCCCTTTTCATCTGATTTTTATAGATTGTTCTTATGTTGAACAGTTACACCACTGTCCAAGGTAAGGGTGAGGGTTTGGCACCAGCAAACATGTTTAACCATGCCACATTCTGTATGTCCCTGTCCCAAGTAATGAACCTGTAATTCATTGGTTGTCGTTTGTTACTGTAAAAAAATTTTGTTTTTGTTTTTGATTGATTTATACATAAATCATGCCTTAGATTTCTCATTTGAATTGCTATACATTTGTCATTTCAGTGCCTCGTAGAGCTTACTATGCGGTATTGGTTTTGCTCAGTGTTGAAGAACGTAAGGTGACCTATAGTTGTTAATTTCTATGTCATTTGGTCTCTGGTGGAGAGTTGTCTCATTGCTGATTGACAATCATACCACATTTTCTTATTTTCTATATTATATTTTTAGCTATTTAGGAAGTCAAGGCATAACTAGAATTATTGCAAATTGTTAGAACTTTTTAAACCAAATTAATGAGAATAGCTTGTATCATTTCCTTTAAATGCTGTCACCTTCTTCAGAATTGTGTTTCTTCAACCTTATATTGACAACATAGAATGCTTTAATGCAAAAAGTGCTAAAAAGCTGTGTTTTTGCAGATTGCGGTATTTTTGGGCAACTGTATGAATTGTTTTTATTAGCTGTTTTTAAAATCAGAATTCTAATATGACGTTCTTCAAGCGCTTTGAGTACAAACCCGTGGTAAAATTCGAATATATTGATATGTCAGCTACTAGGCAACGTCATGATTTGTTTGTCGTATGCTTTTTATGAATGATTTACCTCACGTCAGATGGTGCAAATGACGTCATTAAATATTCTTCGTCGTTTCCGTCAATATTAAAAATGTGTGTTTAATAACGGGAACAGCAAACATTTCCCTTCACATAGAGCGCTTCGATCCAAAAGAATTGCTGTCTTTGTCCTATTAGAATAGAAATAATTCATTGGGGCTTGAATTTATATTTGATTCTACCACGGGTTGGCCCTTTGTGCTGATATTTTACCCCTCGCTGTCGCTCGCGGTAAAATATTTCGCATAAAGGGCCAACCCGTGTTAAAATCACAATAAATTCAAGCCCCCATAAATTATTTCTTAAATACCTTAAAGCGTTATAGGAAATTGATGATGTCAAAAACTACTTTAGCACTAAATAATGGGTTTTATTTGGGTTTAGGAGATTAACATTTGAATAACAAACAAATATTTTGGTTTTCACTCAGTTTTATCATTTTTACTGGAATTTCTGGAAAAATGTGCTGTCTATTAATAATGCTTGACAAGCGACTGTTCATCTCTCTTCTACAAGTTTCTATATTATTTTATTATAGTGAAGACAGAATGTGCAATAGTGTTGACGTTTCCTTTGATCTTGATTTGACGGAAATTTCACCTTCCAATTTTTGAATGAAAGTACAGATGATGAGCCTCTGAATGATATATAATTTAGCCGCGTGTTAGGTTAGTGCATTAAGAATTTATTTTTATGGTTAAATGTCACATATTATATAGGCTATAAAATATGAAAAAAACAGATTTAACTATGGATCAACTGGAAAGTTCTCAACAGAAAAATAGATTTCTTATTTCTGTAAAATGAGTTTAATGGTATAGAGTATGAAGTAAATTTCCTCATAAAAAGACAACCGAAACAAATTGCTGTTCATAGCTTGGATTCTCTTTCAATCAATCATAAGTCCGTAAATTCAACTATATATTTGTAACATGATAGCAAGCAAATTTCTATGTTACAAATTGATTTACTATCATTGAACACCACTCTGCTGGTGGATTGTTGGTCCGGACTTCGAGTACAAATTCAGACTGTTTTGTATGGTTCAGACTAGAGCTATGTAATATCGAGTAAAATTCAGACCAATTCAGAACAGTTAAGTACAAATACTGCCCATTTCAAACTTTTACTGGTTTGTAGTGATCCTTAAGGAAAACACCGTTGTAAGTTATTTAGAAATGGACAGTTGCAATGAGGTGTGAGTTTTTGCTCCGTGTTGAAGGCCTCAATGTGAGATGAATAACAGCAATAAAAGCGCTGTTCCTTTGCTTTTTGTGTGTTTTGCTGTTCATATACTGATTTTGTGTCATGGATGGATAACCTCATCCTTTCTTTTCTATTATAGTTTATTATAAGGGTTGAAACTCTCTGAGGCATATAGCATCAGATGGTTTTGGCCATCCTTTTAGGTCCTATTAGAATTGTTTCTAAGATTCATATTCTTGTTTGTATAGTGTTTTATTGTTTGATACTATAGCTAATGTCTGAATATGGAGATAACATTTTTTTTTTAAACCCACTGAAAATAAAACATTTTAAAAGCATCATTTTAGTGGAAAGTTAACCTATATATGATTGAAAGGAAAATACTTCTTGACATGCATGTATTATATGTATTACAAGTGGTAAGACTTTAACAAAATATTGAATCTGAATCTGCATATAAATCAAAATCAGACCTTTTAATTACCAAGGCCCTAGATCTAGAATCTATTAAATTTTTTTTGGTTAACCTTTTACAAACCCACGCATGGCGAAGAGGGCATAAAGTGTTACCTTTGACAGTCCGTCCGTCCATCTGTCTTTCCCATTTTCGTTTGAAAAGCAAGCTTGAGCGGGGGCATTCGTGACCACAGACACATTCTTCTTTTATTTTTGATAAATGCTTTTGTTCAGAACTGACTTATCTTTCTTCTTCTACCCCAAAGTTCTATGTCAGTTATCTCAACAACTACAAAACATTTCAACTTCATGTTGATAAGAAGAAAGTTTTGCATTCTAAATTTTTCATTTCAATCAGAAAACTACATGGTAAAATAAGGCGGCTAATAAGTGATGGTTTATATTTACAGGGTCTTATTTACTCTTTTATCATATCAGTACATCAAGATTTGCACTCAGTTTCTATTAATAATAACAAGAGATATATATGTTATCTTTTTAGGCCTGTAACAGAGAAATATAATATAAATAAGAAGATGTGGTATGAGTGCCTATGAGACAACTCTCCATCCAAATCACAATGTATAAAAAGTTACCAATTATAGGTCAAAGTACGGCCTTCAAAATTTGTTTAATCTTAATTTAAGAGATAGCTACATATATCTTTTGTTTAAATTTACATTAAACCCAAATGTAGATTTACCTGTTTCCTGCCTCCTGTTTGAAATGTACGGACTTAGAGCTTACCAAAAATGTCCATGAAATATGTTAGGGTGCGCCTGAATAGAGAGAGAAGAAGGGATGCAGAAATCAACTATATTTTGTTTTAGGTCTTAGCATAGTTGGAATTTGCAAATAGAAAATTGACTAGATTTGGCAACCAAGAACAAGGTATTGCTTATTTTTTAGGTTGGTAGAACACAGTTTTCTATAATCCATTTTAAGTGTTTGTTATGGTTTTCATTTTATGTGTCACATTGATATCTAAATACACATTGTTTTTTTTTTCTTTTCAGAATGGTCGAAACAATGGGAGTTTGATCCAAACTTTGTAGATTTATCCATAAAATTTCTTGATGAAAGACTTGAAAATTTGTATGCTGAATTAAGAACAGCTGATGGGAAAATATATGCAACAAACTGATAGAGGGGCATTAGAGCTTCCATTAACTGTCATCTAACTACTGACCCTAATAATAGGTCATTATCCCTATTCACTGATCCAGTCTTTCATAAATCATACAAGGTCTTTAAAGCTATGATGCGGAAAATAAAAATGGAAGTTGTGAAGAGAGAACAACCACCACCAATTTCAGGAGAGGACATGAAAAAGTTAATGAGATCACCAGTTTTATCTATAAACACATCAAAGGGATTGCAGAACAAAGTGTGGCTTGCTTTGACTCTTATTTATACGTACAAAAATTGTCTAAAACATCGTGATTACAGAACTCTTATGTTTGTTTTTAAGATAGATGTTAATGGTATAGATTATGTAGAAATAAATGATGCTAATAGACAATCTAGTGAAGTCAGTCCAAAATGTATGCAACAAGAGACATATATTGTCCAGATGCCTCATTGATGAAATATTTAACAAAACGTAACAAAGCTTCAGAAGACATCTTCCAACAACCTAGGTGTCAGAAATCTATGACTGATGACAATTGGTACACATGACGTCCCTTGGGGAAAGACAACTTGCAAAAATGATGGAGAATATGTCAAAAGAAGCAGGACTGAGTCGTGTTTATTCTAATGTAGAGTTAAAGGAAACTATACTAAATTCTCTTAATATGCCTATGAAACCCGAAAAAGTACACCTTTATTTATATTCAATTCGAGTGACACTTATAAACATTTAAAAGAATTATCTTGTTTTAAAATTACTAGCAACTTGGTTTAGAACTCCGCGAACACTATTGTATTTTAAATAGTCTGTATGAATAATTTGTGATTATTCATAGTAAAGTGATACAATCCTAGAAATAATATAATTCCTTAGAATTTATATTCTTATTGGATGCAGTCTTTGGTCAATATTCTAATGTACACTGCAACAAAAATGCAGGGGTATTTATGCTTAGCATACATAAAATCATGCTACAAAGTATTAGATCGAACCATATTTTTGAAAAAAAGGTTTCAGTCATGTTTGTGCTTCTGATTTTAAGTTTTTAAAATTTACACAAAAAATCGTGTTCAAGAAGTGGGACTTCTAAATCTTATTTCCATGGAAATAAACTCATTAAAGTGGCGGATCCAGAAATTTTAATAAGTGGGGACTCACTGACTGCCTTAGAGGGGCCCGCTCCAGTCAAGCTTCAGTGATTCCTCTAAATCCGCCTCTGTCATTATAGATACCAAAATTAACATTTTGTACGCTAGAAGTGCGTTTCGTCTATAAAAGACTCACCAGTGACGCTCGAATAAAAAAAGTAAAAAGGCAAAATAAATTACGAAACCCTTATTCTATATCGGTAGCCGACGGCTACTCAGGTTAAGGTGAACTTTAACTATTATTCCCGCCGCACGTGCCTTTTTTACAGTAGAGTGATTTTCTCCAGGTGTACCGTATATAAGGACGAGGAATCCAGTACAAGGCCTCTTTAACTATTTAGGCCGCACGTAGACACGTTCGGTAGGTACAGAGCATTTTACTTATTAAAACTGAATCAGTTTTCATTCTCGACTCGAGGAAGAATTAGTTTTGACTTTGTATGCACAAGGTAAAACATTTTCACGTTATTATTTTTATCTGTTCTAGATTTTGAACTTCAATGGAACAGTCAGAATCTGACAGAGAGTCGCTAGTTTCGGACTCAGAGGTAATGAAGCTTTTCGCTTCAGAAGATGAAGTTGATAATAGTTTTCTGGTTTTTCATCTCCAGCTCAATCTTTGAATGGGAAAATTTCCAAAAATCAGAAACTTATAAGAGCTCCAAACCGGAAGCTACAATTATCAAAGATGGCGCCGTTGCGTCAACCTCGATAGGCAAATGTCTGTGTATTCCGCCTGGCTCTACTGGGGAGAACAAGAAAGGAAAGGCTCCATTAAAAGGAAGTCTGACACTGATATATCAGCCAAAACTAGTAAGAAATCTTAACTTTCTAAGCGCAAACAGGAACTTTCTGATTTTCTGATAGTATGAGATCTATGTTCACGGAACTTACGGGAGAAAAGGGTTACACTAAAGACCTGAACGTGGACCTGAAAAGACCTGAATAGACCTGAAGATATACTACTCGATTTATTTAAATTACAATAACTTCTTTATTTTCCAATGGATTTTCTTCAAGTTAGAATTTTATTAAAGGTAAAGATCCACATTTTATTAGAAATAAAATGTTTCAAATAAAAAACAAATTTTTGATTCCAAAACTTGGACCTAAACGGAGAAATGAAAAGACCTGAACGGACCTGAAAATGTACGGTTGGACTTATTCAAACTTCAATAACTTTTTAAATATTCAATGGATTTCTTTCAACTTTAGATTTGTAAAATAAAAATTCAACATTTTGTTAGAATGAAAAAATTGAATAATGAAAAATATGTTTTGGGTGCCAAAACTCTGACCTGAACGGAGAATTAAAAACCTGAATATGGACCATAAATTCAACTAATATATTTTTTCAAACTTCATTTACTTTTTAATCCAAGAATTTCCTTGAAATCTAGATTTTGTTAAAGTACAAATTGAATATTTTATCAAAACGAAAGAAAAAAATTTAAAGAAAAATATTATTTTGGTGACCAGACTTGGACTTGAACGGAGAATTGAAAGACATGAATAACATGAAAATACATTATTGAAGGCCGTACGGTGACCTATATTTGTTTTTAAAACTTCTAAGCCATTTTGGTCTCTTGTGGAGAGACACACTCATTGGGATCAAACCACATCTTATTTTTGATTCAGCCAAGCTTGATCTATGTGATCACTCCGGATTTTGAGATGGTGCAAAATTCTAAGTTGAAGACATATCATGAAACTAATTGTGTGTTGTTATGACTTTATACGCCATTGCAACTTAATTTATCAAGCCAGGAACCTGTAATATAGTGGTTGTCGTTTGTTGCTGTGTATAATATTTGTTTTTGTTCATATTTGCCACGGTACATAGAACATAATTGAGGCCGTCAGTTTTCTCAGTTGTTTGAATTGTTTTACATTTAGGTCGTGTAACAAGATTTATACTAAATGATAATCCAATTAAAAGATTAAAAATGAAATGTTTATTTAGACCAATCATCACCTAATACAAGGTGTGAATTACAGCTGGCACACGTTCATGTACTTAATACATAACAATCGACGAACACATGTCTTTAGATTACATGGTTTATGTGCAAATGATACTTTTATTTTCAATATATAAATATAACAGTTTAAAACCTGTTTTTATAGAAGTTTATAATAAATACAATTTAAACAAGTTAATTAGTTTGAATAATTTTCCACAGACAATCCTGTTTTCCCTTCAGGTCCAGATTTCAACATCAGCATGGTATTTATTATTAAAACAAATTCCTGTTTATATAAAATCAGTCTTTTTATTTAACATAATTTAATTTAGAATAAAATCAATTGAAAAATTAAAAAGCTCTGTAAGTTCAAATACATCTACCCGTATTTTTCAGGTCCATTCGGGTATTTTCATTTCCCCGTTAAGGTCCGATTTTTGGAACTAAACCAATATTTTTTATAAAATTCTTCATCATTTCAATAAAATATTATACCTTTCCTATTACAAAATTCAAATTTCAAGGAGATTGAAAACTAAAACAGTTATAGAACTAGAATAAATCTGACCGGAGATTTTCAGGTCAATTCAGGTAATTTAATTTCTCGTTCAGGTCCGAGTTTTGACACCTCAAAAATATTTTTCATAATTTCTTTTTAAATATATTATTAATAAATCGAATTTTTCGTTTCACAAAATTTAAAGTTGAAGGAAATCCATTGAAAAATAAAACTGTTATTGAAGTTAGAATAAGTCTGATCGTAGAATTTCAGTCCGTTCAGGTCTTTTCATTTCTCCTTTCAGGTCCGAGTTTTGGCATCAAAAATTAGTTTTTTATTAAAAACATTTTATTTTTATATCATGTGGATCTTTACCTTTAATAAAAGTCTAACCTGAAAAAAATCCATTGAAAAATAAAAAAGTAATTGTAATTTGAATAAATCGACTAGTATATCTTCAGGTCTATTCAGGTCTTTTCAGGTCCACGTTCAGGTCTTTAGTGTAAGCCAGAACTTACATCTAATCTCTTGGCAGCATTACCATTTACTTCATCTCAGGTTGCATGGAACAAAACGTTCCATCCATTAGTACTAATGCTGATAATATAAGTAATTCAACTGAACCAGTTCAAATGATCTTTAGCGATAATGAATCTGATAATTCTGAGGGCAGCACCCATCATAACTTAGATCACTCTGATCAGTTAGGAGATATCGAGTTTGAACTTCCAAACATCTTTGAGGATTCTGAGCGTTATAGGAAGAGGTCGAAGCCTCAGTCTCTAACATTGTAGAAACAGTCATTAGAAAAAGGCCGATGTAGCCTCCTTGTTAAGAAAGAAGATAACAAGATCCCTAGTAACTGTAAGGGTCTGAACCCTCCTGTTGTTAATGCAGAGACTTGGCAAAATCTTGACCGCAAGGCACGATCACAAGATATAATGTTTCAAACAGTACAACGTTTGATGGGCCTGGGCATTGTCCCAATTTTAAGAATTGCACAAATGTTGAAAACTAAATCCTTTGATCAGACTATTTGCAGGAACTAGTTTCTAGAGCCATTGCCATTTTATGTAATGCTTTCTTTGAAATGTCAGTTCGTAGACGTATGTTACTAAGGCCTGCTATTGACAGATGTTTTAATCAGTTGATTAATCGAAGTGAGCCAGTTGGTGAAAACAATTTGTTTGGGGATGACATTTCTAAACGTTTGAGAGATATAAATGATGCTCATAGATTGAATAGAAATTTATCAAATTCAAAACTTCAAGCGCCAGGAAGCTACGGCAGAGCTGGGAGAAGCTTCGAGGCACAAACGGGGGTGCAAGAGCCAGCCCTATCAGAAGTTCCCAAGAAACTGCAGACAGCAGGCATTTCAAGGGTTCGGTCAGAAAAACCATAAAGGTTAGTTTCAAAGTTAAGAAAGACAAATTTAGGGCAGGTTCCTTAAAATCATGTTTTAAAATTGGATAAAATTACGAATGATCCTTGGATCCTACAAACTATAAAAGGGTATAAGATAGAATTCTGTAAAGAGCCTTTTCAAAAATATGCTCCTAAGGAAAAGAAAAAGAAATTTTCTGAAACTGAACTGGAATTGATTGATAATGAAATTCAAGAATTATTAAGAAAAAAGGCTATAGTGCCTTCAGTTTTTGAGAAAGATCAGTTTATATCCGAAATTTTTCTCGTAAATAAGAAAAATGGTAAATTTAGACCAGTAATCAATCTTAAAATCTGAATAAATTTATTCAATATCATCATTTTAAGCAGGAAAATTTAGACATGGTCTTGAGCAGTATAGGAAAAATTATTTCTTTACTTCTTTGGATATGTCAGATGCATATTTTTCTATTCCAATAAACAAATTTTACAGGAAATATCTGAAATTTTCTTGGCGAGGAAGCTATACAAATTTTGTGCTCTCCTTTTGGAATTTCATCTGCACCACGAGTATTCACTAAGGTTGTAAAAGTAATTTTTCTCATGTTAGAAGTTATGGTATATCATCTTTTTTCTATATTGATGATTCCTTATTTCAGGACATATCTTACAAATCCTGTCTTATGAATACTCAAAGGGTATATGAATTTATTGAATCTTTAGGTTTTTCGATCAATGATGAAAAGTCAGTCATTGTCCCATGTCAACGCATTACTTTTTTGGGATATATTATTGATTCAGTAAAATTTAAAGTTTTCTTACCTGAAGACAAGGTGAAAAGATACTAGATCTATCCGAGTTTTGTTTGGGAAAAATGTGGTGACAATTAAAGTAATTGCACAACTTGTTGGTTTGTACAATACAGCAAGGTATGGTATCCTTCTGGCTCCTTTATTTCATAGGTATCTAGATATAGATAAAACAAGAAGTTTATCTAAGTCAAACAATGATTATGATGCTGAAATGGTACTATCAACTGATAGCAAAAATGAGATTTTTTGGTGGATACAAAATGTTGTTAAAGAAAATGGCAATCCCATTCGACATGAGGAAGATAAAATTTATCTTGAGACAGATGCCTCCCATTTAGGTTGGGGTGCAGTATGTGGAAAGTCTAATACACAAGGTCGCTGGTCGCCTCAGGAATCTGAATTACATATCAATATTTTAGAATTGAAAGCAATATATTTTGCTCTTAAATCACTTTGTAAAGATTATCATGACATTCACATAATTATCCACACAGATAGTTCTACTGCTGTGTCTTATATCAATAATATGGGAGGTTCAGTAACAACTCTTTTAGAAATTGTAAAACAAGTCTGGCTATGGTGTTCAGATAGAAAAATGTTTGTTACTGCAGTTCATATACCTGGGAAGGATAACATAGGTCCAGACAATTTATCAAGAATCTTTAATGATTCATCAGAATGGAAATTGAAAGAGGCAGTATTTAAAAAAGTTTGTTCTCACTTTTACACACCAAACATAGATTTATTTGCCTCCAGAATTAATAAACATCTGGATTGTTATGTCTCTTGGTTTCCTGACCCTGAGGCTTTTGCAACAGATGCTTTTTCCTTTTCATGGAATATATTTGAACCATATATTTTTCCTCCTTTCAGTTTGACGGGAAAGATTTTACAGAAAGTAGAAGGCGACAAGGTGAGGAAAGCTTTATTAATAGTACCCTTTTGGCCAACACAGAGTTGGTTTCCAAAACTTTTGGAAATGCTGATAGATTTTCCAGTGGTTCTACCACTATGCAACGATCTGTTGTTTCTGCCTCACAGCAAAGAATTTCATCCTATGAACAAAAGGAAACTTTTCCTGACCGCTTGTCTTGTATCAGGAAAAGCCTCATCAATAAAGAGTTTTCACGAGAGGCTACAAGAGTCATCTCTTATTCTTGGAGAAAATCGACAAATAAACAATACAATCTTTGCTGGAAAAAATGGTGTTTTTGGTGTACATCAAAACAAGTTAATCCCACTGCACCATCTCCAATGGAGATAGTAAATTATTTGTCTCAGCTTTTTGCAGAAAGTAAATCTTATAGTTGTATTAATTCACATAAAAGTGCTATTTGCCAGACTCTGGTTGCTTTAGGAAAGCAAATCTTTCTTAAAAATTACACAATATCCAAATTTATGAAAGGAGTTTTCAATCTAAGACCTCCTTTACCCAGGTTTACTTTTATCTGGGATGTCAAAGAAGTTTTGGCATATTTATCACAGCTCTTTCCTTTAACAGATTTAACACTTAAGGAATTGACTCTGAAATGTGTTGCATTGGTTGCACTTTCAACAGCTCATAGAGCACAAACTTTGATTGCTTTGGACTTAAGTCTGATGAAATGTGATAATAATATTGTTACATTTAATACAAAAGAACTATTTAAAACCTCTAGGCCAAAGCATATGTCTCCAGTTGTAAGATCTGTTCTTTTCATAGGAAAGAGATCTGTCCAGTTTATACTTCAAAACATTACATCATTAAAACAAAGCATTTTCGCAAATCTAACAAGTTATTTGTTTCGTACAAAACTTTGAAGAATGTAACAACATCTACAATTGCCAGATGGTTATGTGATGTCCTGACCTTAGCAGGCATTGACGTTTCAAAGTTTAAAGCACATTCTTATAGAAGTGCATCTACCTCAGCAGCTAGTAGGGCAGGCCTATCTCTAGCTGGCATTCTTAAGACTGTGAATTGGTCTTCTGCTGGTACTTTTCAAAAGTTTTATCATAAAGAGATTAAAAATCAGCTAACTACACTGAATCAGTGTTTTCTTGAATTGTGAATGATTTGATATTTTGTTTTCCAAGTACTTGTACTGGTATGTCGTTATATACATGCATATATTGGAGGATTAATATCCAGATGCTTTAGAGACTTGGGAGTAACTGTGTTACAGTTTTAGTGTTTAGATGTTTAGAGACTTTGGACTTTTGTCAATATTAAACTAATGTATTTTATGCTTATACATTCATGTTATTATAATAAACATAAAGTAGTTTCTAATCCTTTCTTTTGCCAGTATTGTTGGTACATTACTTATTATACTTATAGATTAAGTCATTCTGTATTTACAAGATGAGTGTGGTATAAATGCCAATAGACAGTTCTATAGTTTTCTTGGGTAGTTATCCAAGAGTTATTTGTACACATATATATCAGTATAATAGTTTTGTGGGTAATTATACAATGAGACTTTTCAGGTTGCAACTGGTCAACAAGCTTTACTCTTTGGGAAATATATTTTCTCAGTAACTGGTTTTGGTTTGGCTTTAAAGAGTTCACCTTAACCTGAGTAGCCGTCGGCTACCGATATAGAATGTATCCTCATCCAAGCATCTCGGATGAGAAGGATGAGGACCATTCTATGAGGGAGCCAGAGGCTCCGAGGGTTAAGGACCCTCCCTCTGGTGATCCCACCCAATGACAATTTATTTTCAAATTCAAGGTTCCAGGAAAAAATTTATTTGGCTTTTTGTTTTTGCTTCCTATGCTGTAAAAAGAGGCCTTGTACTGGATTCCTCGTCCTTATATACGGTACACCTGGAGAAAATCACTCTACTGTAAAAAAGGTACGTGCGGCGGGAATAATAGTTAAAGTTCACCTTAACCCTCGGAGCCTCTGGCTCCCTCATAGAATGGTCCTCATCCTTCTCATCCGAGATGCTTGGATGAGGATACATTTTGCACTACTATTCATAAAAAAAAAACGAACGAAAACCTGCTGGGTAAATAATAAATAAAGTGATTTATTTGTATTACGTACGATTACTGTCTACATAGTCACTTGTTTTAAAATACTGTTTTCTTTGTCTCTTTAAAGAATTGCTACGCTACTTTTCATAGGTTACTCGCCTTGGATATTAATATCCCTTTTTATGATTAACAACAAAACATTGCAATTCAGTCTGAATAAGAAGCAGATTTCCAGCTCACGAGGTTTGTATTTAGAAACATGAAGTTTATGTTTGTTCTGTATAAAAACAGGAGACACAACTAGTGTTAATAAAGAAGTGACCTAATGAGCCCCCAAAGGAGACACAACCATTGTTAATATAGAAGTGACCCAAATGAGCCCCCAACAGGAGACATAACCATTGTTAATATAGAAGTAACCTGAATGAGCCCCCAACAGGAGACACAACCAGTGTTAACATAGAATTGACTTAAATGAGGCCCAACTGGAAACACAACCAGTGTTAATATAGAAGCGACCTAAATGAGCCCCCAATAGGAGACACAACCAGTGTTAATAAATGAGTGACATAATGAGCCCCCAGTAGGAGACACAACCATTGTTAATATAGAAGTAACCTGAATGAGCCCCCAACAGGAGACACAACCAGTGTTAATATAGAATTGACTTAAATGAGGCCCAACTGGAAACACAACCAGTGTTAATTTAGAAGCGACCTAAATGAGCCCCCAATAGGAGACACAACCAGTGTTAATAAATGAGTGACATAATGAGCCCCCAATAGGAGACACAACCATTGTTATTATAGAAGTAACCTGAATGAGCCCCCAACAGGAGACACAACCAGTGTTAATATAGAATTGACTTAAATGAGGTCCAACTGGAAACACAACCAGTGTTAATATAGAAGCGACCTAAATGAGCCCCAATAGGAGACACAACCAGTGTTAATAAAGAAGTGACATAATGAGCCCCCAACATGAGACACAACCAGTATTGATATAGAAGTGACCTAAATAGGTCCCAAACAGGAGACACAACAAGTGTTAGTATAGAAGTGACCTAAATGAGCCCAAACAGGAGACACAATCAGTTTTAATATAGAAGTGACCTAAATGAGCCCCAACAGGAGACATGATCAATGTTAATATAAATGGGACCTCAAATAGCCCCAATTAGGAGACACAACCAGTGTAAATATAGAAGTGACCTAAATGAGCCCCCAACAGGACACACAACCAGTGTTAATATGGAATTGACTTAAATGAGGCCCAACTGGAAATACAACCAGTGTTAATATAGAAGTGACCTAAATGAGCCCCCAACAGGAGACACAATCAGTGTTAATATAGAAGTGACCTAAATGAGTCCCAACAGGAGACATGATCAGTGTTAATATAAATGGGACCTTAATTAGCCCCAACAGGAGACACAACCAGTATAAATATAGAAGTGACCTAAATGAGCCCCCAACAGGACACACAACTAGTGTTAATACAGAATTGACTTAAATGAGGCCCAACTGGAAACAAAACCAGTGTTAATATAGAAGCGACATAAATGAGCCCCCAACAGGACACACAACCAGTGTTAATATAGAATTGACTAAATGAGGCCCAACAGGAGACACAACCAGTGTTAATATAGAAGTGATCTTAATGAGCCCCCAACAAGAGACACAACCAGTGTAAATATAGAAGTGACTTAAATGAGGCCAAATAGGAGACACAATCGGTGTTAACATAGAAGTTACCTAAATAAGCCCCATCCAAAATGTTATAAAGAAATACCATTTTATTATAATTAAAGGATAGTTTCTTCATCTTATAACTAATAACATCGCCTTCAAGGAAATGTTTTTTTTTTCATTCAGAAAGACAATACATATTTGTCCATTCGTTGCAATTATTCTTTTTTTACAAAAGAGCTTCAGTTTCAAGCTTAAGAATTATTGTTCGAAATTTCACAAATAAGATAAATCATTAACGTTCATATTCTTAGAATATTGATTTTCTTCAACAACAAAAAGTGCCGGAACGGATCTTTTATATTTTCCGGTTTTCAAATATTCTACATCTCTAATTAATTTGTAAGATAAGGTATGACTATATATACTTGTATATATAATAATAATTTTATTCAATTGATATAAAAATATTTGGCTTTCGTCAATTTAAAACACATCACTGGATTTATATAATGAGTTATAATATCATAATAAGATTATTTGTACTATTTTACGTTTTTCAAGATTCGTTTATTATTTTAGGAAAAATTGACAAAAGACACGAAGGACCAAGTAATTGTAGTGTAAATAATAATGCAACCAAGAATTATCAGTTTACTGAACATTTTGATGTGGAAAGAAGTTCCGTTTATAGAGAAACGACGTTTTTTGACGATTAGTCGTTTATCTACCAGACAAGTGTTTCTCCATATGACGCTTGAGTCATATCTGCGAGTTTACACAGACAACATACATCAAACCTATCCACTAAATATATTAGATCAATAACAAAGATTAATCTTATCACCTACATACTAAGATAAACCTATCCGCCAAATTAAAATTGCCATAGGATACTTGTATTTTTTAGATAATTACACCTTATGTAAGAATCCTGGGTTTTGATTGGTTGATAGCCAGTGTATTTTTCACCAATTTACTGTTATCAAATGAATTTCGTTCATTTTTTAACGCCGCCGGGGTATATGCAAAAAGGATATGTCTTTTTTACCCTCTATGCCGTGGTTTTTGCCAAAAATACTCTATCCGACTGGACGCTTGTAACGTCACGATCATCAATGCGTTTTTGAACGTTAACATTCGGTGTAATTAAACAGATATAGCATGTTCTTGAGGGGTATTTGCGAAAAATACCTTGCGGCTCGCGAAATTTAACATTCTCTCGACTGGTACTTTTCGCAAATACCCCTCCTTAACATATATATCTGTTCAAAACCATATTATTTTGAAACTTAATGTAGATATTTTGGAATCATTCCAGTTGAACTATGAAAATTAGGTCAACATGCAGTGTGCTTTCTACATTTTGAATTTTGAAATGTAAACGTTTTTAATCTACTTGAAAAGATACTGCTGTCTTAGTATTACACCTCTGCATTAGTTAGTTATTGTGATCGTCGTTTATATACACGAAATATTGCCACTGGCTGTAAAGCAAGCAACAATGAATTAATGAATAACAGTACTGTAGTTGAAGAGTTCCCTCGTCAATAAGCGATTTGACGATCGCAAATGCAGTTTTACTGGCGACGCGTAGCAAGGTTGAATAAGTGAAGTAAAATTAAACACGACATTGAGCTAGTTACATGTTGGAAACATATATGTTAGAAACAACGTCTTAAATCCTTTAGTTACGAGAAGAGCTATACCATATCAATTTGAAAAACAAAGACAGGTAAGAAAATGCAAATTGTAGATTGTGCTCCTTTTGCAGCCTTTAATATTTTAGAATGGTAAGATATACAGCCAACTTATTGAATTACTCAAAATAATGTGTCTCTAAGAAATAAAATGTTATATCTAAATTCGCCTAAAACATGCATAAACACACAGTCTACAGAGAATGGAGTATCCTTAAATTTGACTCCTACTAAACTTTCAAATTATAAGGAATATTTCAAAGGGATATTCAAACTAACAAGTCTAAGACAAACTGACAAAGACGTGGGAAAAAACGAAAAACGACCAAAAGACAAACAACAGCCTACAAAACACAACATAGAAAACTTGACTGAGCAATACGAACAACACCGAAATACCAATCCCAACAGGAGATAAAAAACAAAGACAGGTAAGAAAATGCAAATTGTAGATTGTGCTCCTTTTGCAGCCTTTAATATTTTAAAATGGTAAGATATACAGCCAACTTATTGAATTACTCAAAATAATGTGTCTCTAAGAAATAAAATGTTATATCTAAATTCGCCTAAAACATGCAAAAACACACAGTCCACAGAGAATGGAGTATATATTGGACACATATATGGTAGAAACAACGTCTTGTATCTTATAGTTACAAGAAGAGCTAGGCCATATCAATTTGGAAAACAAAGACAGGTAAAGTCAAAATCTGACTTAAAATAAGAAAATGCCAATTGCAGGTTGTACTCCGTTTGCAACCTTTAATATCTAAGGTTGGTAAGTGCTGCAGCTTACTTATTGAACTACTCAAAATAATTTGTCTCAAAGAAATAAAATGTTAACATCAAAACTCATCTTAAACATGCATAAACACACAGTCCACAGAGAACGGATTATTCCTAAACTTGACTCCTACTAAAGAGTTCCTTTCAAGAGATAAGGAAGACACCAAAGGGATATTCAAACTCATAATCCGAAGACAAACTGACATTGATATGGCAAAAACGAAAAACAACAAAAAGACAAATAACAGTCTACAGAACACAACATAGAATACTTAAGAATGAGATAGACGAACCCCACCAAACTATGGTCTCAGGTGCTGCAGAAGGGTAAGCAGATTCTGCTCTATATGTGGCATCCAATATTTGAATCCAAAATGCAGACACAGGATGTGAAACTACACTTCATTGCAAAGAAGTGATATATGTTTGATGACTTTGCCTTCATTAGAAGTCTTGTTAAAGGAAAGAATTGCATACATTTTTCAGCACAATGTAATTTTCAAATCAGAATCGTACTTCAATATGAATTTAAAAAAACTTCACTAAAGAGAAAATAAAGACAAAACTGTACATGAGGTAAAAATCGGCAAACAAATATTTAGAAAATTCTAAAAGTCTCAAAAATCTTAATCTAAGCGACGAAATTACTTTGAGGAGTCTATAAATTGTTTCGGTCATAACTGTCTTTTATTATAGAACTTGTATTACTGATAATTTTTGCTGTTAACAGTTTTTGTATATTTATTATCCTTTTCAAAATACAACCAGAACCAAAAGTTTATGAACGAGATACGACGAAAATAAGCACGACACAATTATTTAAGATAGATTGTGTAAAAGTTTTGTTAAAAGATTAGTGGTCTTGGAGCAGTTAAGGAGGCTTATTCTCATTTCGCCTTAGCTGTCAAAATCATTATATTAAATAAATCCCAATTGGCCTTGGTACAAATTTTCAGGTAAAAAGAATTAACTTAGTCGAAATGGGAACTTGTGTAAACAATGCAATTAAGTTATTTTTGTTTTATTGCAATTATTTGATATTTGTTATGATTTTAATGTCAAAATATGCCGTGCATTACTTTTTAAGAGAAGAGGTTTTTTTTTGTGTCTTCTCAATTGTCCCACTTTTAGAATAAGTCTTTTATAGTTGCTCATATTTTATTATTATTATTTTTTTTAAACTTTTAACTTATATGATATATTTTGTAAATAAAGTCACGCCAAAGTGCGATGGTCTACGCTAAAGTACGATGGTGTATTACGCTAAAGTGCGATGGTTATTTGTTTGCTAAAGTACGATAGTATATATGGGTAAGGTTCGAGGGCTTAAAACGTTAAAGTACATGGATGTTAAAAATAGTCTTTTGCAAAAGCTAGTATGCTAAGGTATAACATATGTGATAGGCTTTATAATTTACTGGTAGGCTTAAGTGATTGTTTCTAAATTTAGAAGACCGACCACCTAATAATTGCTAAAAGGTGAAATTGCTAATTTAGATGTCACAAAATACTATATTTCCTGTAAATGAATTTTAACAATTCAGGATTATTAAATATTTGGAAAATTGGTGTAGCTTGCCATTCACACAGTCTATCAATAATGTAAACACCTCCTTACAGTCGTCATTGTAAATTACAAATACAAAATTCGTTCATTGTCGGAATAAGTAACATTTATTTGTACAAGCTTTAGTAAATTTAAATGCAAGAGAAAGGCGATGTTCCCTGAGCTTTCTCCTTTTTCATAGTGAGTACGAATACATGTTATATTTGCTTACAATGTACAAACTAATGTTTTAGCCAACAATTTATAATTTACGCTTGAAAACATGTACATTTATTTTACCGACGTTACTTTTCAATAAAATAGACAATATTTTAACGGGGACCGCAAAGTAAACTGCAACGTAAACAATGATTTAAATGTATCCGTTCGCTTCCATACTATTTTGTATCTATATAGTAAAATGGTCGACTGCAGGTTACAAGTCCTTCCAGCACCGAAAAAAAAAAACACTTTTGCTTCAGCCGACAAAGCACGGTTAGTTTTAAACTAATTAAGTCAAGGACATTTGGTTTAAAAGTTGTTAATCAAATATTCTTAATTTATCTTCCGGCGTGTACATTTTGGTTTGTATAAACGACTGTTAACGTCATAATCCAACTACGTTTCTTAAGTCTATACTTTCGCGGACCATCGGACTTAAGCGTATGGAGGCATCGCACTTACGCACAGACCATCGCACTATAAGCGTGACCATCGTACTTTAGCGTCCCCATCGCACTTTAGAGTCCTACAAGTCTGTGGGAAAACATGTTTTCTGTTCTATTAAACTTTTGTGTTGCATAATGTTAAGGATAATTGAATTATTTAGATTTTCTAAATGCATAAAATTCATAAAATTGCAACTTTTATTAAATGAAACAAACAATATTTCAAGAGAAGCAACTTTCCTACTGACATGTTTTAATTGTAGATTTTCATGGTCACTTTTATTAAATTAATATAAAATAATATTTAAAGAGAAACAAATCCTAATTACATGTTGTTTAAATTGTTAAAAAACACAGAGGTTTAATTTGTTTATTTAACATTTTATCTAAATTCACATTTCCTTAGTTCAATTCCCATCTCGCCTTAGTATTTTTTAACTTTTACCTGGAATTCACAGCTAAGGCGAAATGGGAACACACCGTTAAGGATATTCCAGTATGCAGATATGGCAAAGTCCATGATTTTTAAGAAAACCCCCAACATCATTTGGAACAGTTCCACATGAACCATTTTCGAATGTCAAAAGGCCATTTCCTTTCATATTTATCTTAAATTCTAAAAATCAAACAATATGAATAATGAAATCATAAAACGGGACAATTGAATTCGACTTGATATATTTTATTACAGAAACTTTAAAAGTGTCAATTTTATTGATATAATATTGTTTGAATATCATTATTTTATATATACACTCTCCCCTCATTGTACATAAAAGGGTGGATCCAGCAAACCTTTAAATTACAGGACTAGATCGAATCATATTTGTGACAAAAGGTTTCAGTCAGGTTTTTTGCTTCTGATTTTAAGTTTTTGGAAATTTACCTAAAAATCGTGGTCAAGAAGTGGGACTGCTAATAAATCTTATTGCGAACACCTTATTTTGCACTTCTATTTATAAACATAAGACAAAGAAAACCTACTGGATAAATAATAAATACCATTCTGAGAGTGATTTATTTCAATATAACGTACTATGACTGTCTACATAGACTTCTTGTTTTTAAATACTTTTTTTCTTTGTCTCTTTAATGAACTGCTTCTTTTTATAAGTTTTTGCCTTGAAATTAAATCCCTTTTTATGACCGACAGCAATTCATTGCAATCGAGTCTGAATACGAGGCAGATTTCCAGCTTACGAGGTTTGTATATAGAATCTTGAAGTTTATGTTTGCCCTGTATAACAACAGGAGACACAAACAGTGTTAATAAAGAAATGACCTAATGAACACCCAATAGGAGACAAAACCATTGTTAATTTAGAAGTGACCCAAATGAGCCTCCAACAGGAGACACAGCCATTATTAATATAGAAGTAACATAAATGAGCCCCCAACAGGAGACACAACCAGTGTGGATAAAAAAGTGACCGAAATCATCCCCAAACAGGAGACACAACCAGTGTTGATATAGAAGTGACTTAAAGAAGCCCCAAACAGGAGACACAACCAGTGTTTATATAAAAGTTACCTGTAAATGAGCCCCCAACAGGAGACACAACCAGTGTGGATAAACAAGTGACCTTAATGGGCCCAAACAGGAGACACAACCAATGTTGATATAGAGGTGACCCAAATGAGCCCTAACAGGAGACACATCCAGTGTTAATATAGAAGTGCCATAATTGATACCCCTACAGGATACATAACCAGTGCTGGTAAAGAAGTGACTTAAATGACCCCAAACAGGAGACACAGCCAGTTTTAATATAGAAGTGACATGTATAAGCTCCTTACAGGAGACACAACCAGTGCGGATATAGAAGTGACCTAAATGAGCCAAAAACAAGAGACCAACCAGTCTGTATATAGAAGTGAACTAAATGAGCCCCCAACAAGAAACACAATCAGAGTGGATATAGAAGTGACCTAAATGAGCCCCAAACAGGAGACACATCCAGTGTTAATATATAAGTGACATAAATAAGTCCCCAACAGGAAACACAACCAGTGTAAATATAAGAGTGACCTAAATGAGTCCCTAACAGGAGACACAACCAGTGTAGATATAGAAGTGGCCTTAATGAGCCATAAACAGGGACAAAACAAGTGTTAATATAGAAGTGACCTAAATGAATCCCCAACAGGCGACACAATCAGTATTGATAAAGAAGTGACATAAATGATCCCCCAACAGGAGACAAATCCAGTGTTGATATAGAAGTGACCTTAATGAGCCACCCAACGGGAGACACAACCAGTCCTAATACAGAAGTGACCTAAATGAGCCCCCTCAATAGGAGACACAAGTAGTGTTAAAATAGAAAATATCTAAATGAGACCCCAACAGGAGACACGACCATTGTTTATATGGAAGTGACATAAATGAGCCCATCAAATGTGTAATAAAGCAATAACATTTTACTATAATTAAAGGAGAGTTTTTCATCTTACTAATTACATCGCCTTCAAGTAAATGAAATACTTTTCAGAAAGACAATAGATATTTGTCCATTCGTAGCAATTATTTTTTTACAAAAGAGCTTCAATTTCAAGCTTAGGAATTATTGAAATTTCACAATTGAATTAGATCATTAACATTAATATTCTGAGATTATTTATTTTCCAGAACAAAAAATACCGGAACGAATCTTTTATATTTTCCGGTTTTCAAATATTCTATATATCATGTTAATTTGCAAGTTAAGGTATGCCTATATATACATATATATGTAATAATAATTTTATTCAATCTATATCATAATATTTGGCAATCATCAAGCTAAAACACATCACTGGATTTCTATGATTTCTATAATGACTTCTAAAATCATAATGAGATTTGTACTATTTTACGTTTTTCAAGATTCTTTTGTTATTGCAGGAAAAACTGATAAAAGACATGAAGGACCAAGTGATGTTAGTGTAGCTAACAATGCAACCAAGAACCGTCAAGCTACTGAACATTTTCATGTAGAAAGAATTTCCGTTGATAGAGAAACGACAATTTTTGACAATCAGTCGTTTATCTACCAGACAAGTGTTTCTCCATATGACGCTTTAGTCATATCAGATCCATGCTTTCAGTACGGGACCTGCGAGTTTACACAGAGAGAGATGACGGAACAGTATTGTAACTGTAATGAACAATGTCATCAGTTTAAGGACTGTTGCCATGACATGAAGTACAACGAAGATTTAAACACGGTATACACACCTTATTATCAGTGCTACAAATCATCTAGTAACAAATACAAAGGACTGTTTGCAGTGGCTGAATGTCCAGCTATGGAAGATAATACAACTGTTGCACATCTTTGTAAAAGCAATTACATACTTGACGCTGGACCTTGTGTCGTTCATGTTAATGTCATATTCAAAAATAGATATTGTGCTTTGTGTCATAATATTACTTCCTATAAAACATTTGATCTTCAGTTTATTGGGCAGAAACGGCAAAGATTCCACAAAATCTTTCTAGAACTGATAAAATACGTTATTTTTTCAAAAACAGCATGGGTTATCGATCAGTACCTTCCAATGGTACAGTCATTCGTCCATGCATGCTGTGACTTGCCAGTAATAATGACAAACTGTGTCAAATGTTCATTAATCCAGTATATATGTTGATAAACAGAGTGTTACATTTGTACAGAAACCGTTTCTGTGTTCCAGCCTATAATCGTGACTTATCCGACTGCGTTTCTAACAGATATGATTACATAAGTCGTGATATCATCCACCCAATGACCATTTTGTTTTCATTCAAAGAAAAAGAAACTAAGGATGAAGATTGCACCATGTGGTCTGAAGAGGTAACTAAATTACAACACTGTCCATACATATTTTAGGTATTATTTTGCAACTGCTGAGTAGTTCATTTCAAAGTTTATCAAAAGCAAATAAAAAAAATAATAAATGATAAATTGAATTTTTCATGTTTAACATTTTTTTCTTCTGAAAACATAAATCCTCAACTCATGAAAATACATTTTTAAATTAAACAAAATGAATTCAAAATAAATACAGTAAATTTCAACAACAAAAAAAAAATCCAGTTTTGATACAGAATTATGTGTTTCTTCTCACTACATATCTATAAGAAAATGCTTCTTTAAGCTTATCATTAGTGATCATATTCTTGATCAAATTAAAGGTTGATTTTATAAAAAAATCCTTGAAAGGATAGATAGTGTAATATTTCTCATTCGCTAGAGGATGAACAACCTTTTCTCCTAGACTTATAAAGTAATGGAAACCTTCGAGACAAAATTTATTTGATTTACTTCTACATGAATATTGTATCAAGATAATTTTGTCGTGGTTTGGTTTGTGTATTTAAGTATTTACTTTTCTGTGTAATGTTTTGTTATCGGTGATAGTCTTTTCTTCGTTTCTCTTTTTTGGCTATAGTGTTGAGTAATTTTTATATTTAACATGTGATGTTCTCTCTCTCTGTCTTTCTCTCTCTCTCATTTATTATAGATTAATCATAATTTTCACTTTATTTTCAGAAAATAGAAAAATATTTTTTGCGTTGTGTTACTTCATGATCAAATCTATACAAAAGAACAAAGTAACGTCACAAACATAAGACGTAAAATACAGGATAACATAACGTTGTTAATTTGCACTATATTCTCAGCATACTGGGGCCCCGCAAAAGCATATCTTTCTTAAAATTAAAATATTTCTTTACCTGTCCATATATCAAATAAAAAAAATATGACTTTAAGTATGATGAGCAATTAGTGTCTCTTGAAATCACTATAAGAAAATTGAAAATTAGCAGTCTCTATAACGATAATGATTCGGACACAAAATTAATGTCTAAGAATTTGTCCAAGTTTAAATGTTCTTCTTGTCACGCATAGCTGCCTCTCGCACAGGCACTGGTCTTCTGGTATCGACTTCATTCGTCTCATCGGCCTTATTTCGTAACCCCTCTTTGCAGATCTCTAGCGGGTAAAGTTTGTCAACCAGGCGAGTCGTACGGCTACTGTTAATTCTGATAATTGCAGATCTGATTAAACCATCATTTCCAACAACTAATTCTTCAATAATTGCTATTTCCACCGATTTCTTGGTTTGTCATCATGAACTTGTTCATTATCTCCGACCTGGATGTCGATTTTGTTGTCTTTTTATGAAACTCTCTATGTGTCGTAACGGACTTCCAACGGTTCCAAAAATGTTAAACAATGAATGTAAGTCTTTGCGCACGTTTTGAAGTATCAGAAGTGTTCATTATGTTAGGTCCATCAATATTTTCTATGTCAATTCGTAGATATTGCACAGATGTACCACGACGCCCGTACAGTAGGTGGACCGGTATTAACAGTTCATTATCATTAATGTCTATAGAAACATAAGTCAGTAGACGATCATTTAATTTTTTTTTCAATTTCGGCAATTAACGTTTGCAGTGTGTCCAAGTTTATCAATGCACGTCCAAGTATTTTCTTAAAATTCGTTTTATTCAATGCGATAAGTCTCTCCCACCATCCCCTGAACCTTGGGGCTTGGTAACGGATGAATCGCCATTTGACTCCATGTGTAGATAAGGCTCTTTGATTTTCTGGGATTCACACAGTTATTTATTCTTTTGTGATGCTGAAATAATAGATGAAGCGTTTTCTGCCATCATTACGTGTGGTAAGGATTTCTTACAAGTAAATCTTCTGAATCCTAACAAAAATGATTCTTCTGTCATTTCGGGTACTACCCCTAAATGAACGGCTCTTGTCGATGCACAGGTAAATAAACATATGTATGCTTTAATTAATGTTCCGTTCTTTTCCTTAGTATTTAGTGCTCCAGAAAAAACTACACCGGTGACGGTAAACGGTGGGGCTTGTTGGAATCGTATTTTATGTTACAGAGGCGGGTCTGGTGCCCTGTACGGTTTTCCTATAACTTTTCTACATGTTATATGTCTATGAAGTAATTTGCGAGTAAACTGACGCAACGGAATCCAAATTGTTCGACGGATTTGTGTAACCGTGGCATTAACTCCAGAATGTAAAACTAGTTCATACGAGGTCAAGAGAATAAGTTCCGATAATCGGTGTTTTTTTTTTTTGCTGGTAAAGGTGTTTTGCTGATTCGGGTATTGGTGCATTGTGAATTCTGCCCTTGCATCTCATTAAATAGTTCTCATCTAAATATAACTGAAGTTGTCGAAGTCGTGGCAATTTAGTTTTCTGTATCAGTTTTAACTTAACTTCGTATCCATAATATTGTATTGTATTAGTACGGATAAGGCTGTATTTATCTCTATATAAATTTTCGGGTGTTTTGATATATCACATATCCAATTCGGTCCTTTTCTTCATAACGTACTTTCCTTGAACTGTTTCTTAGTGATACCACGTAATAGTAAATCAGCAAGAATGTATTTCGTCGGGCAATTCTTCCATTCACAGTTGTCAGTTAATTTCTTAAATTCATTGATTCTATTTGAAACGAAACGTTTAAACGTTTGGATGTCTTTAGCCACTGTAATACGATTTGACTATCGGACCAAAGTGTAATATTTGAATATTTTAATGTAGTTGGAAGATGGTATGTTAAACAGGCTTCTATTACTGCGGCCATCAACTCGAGTTGTGGTAAAGTAAGTTTTTTTAAGAGGCGTTACTCTTGTTTTTGCCATTACCAGTGAAGTGTCTTTTCCATTATTTAAATATGCAACAACTCCGTAGGCTTTCATAATTTCGTCCACAAATACATGCATCACTTTGTCGGATGTCTCGGTACTCTCACAAAAGTAGTGTTTAGAAAAAGTGGTTTCTGTAGCGGTTTCTATGTCTTGAGCTAAACGGGTCGGAGATATTGTGCAAGTTCATGATAAAAAACCAAGAAATTGGTGGAAAATAGCAATTATTGCTGGTCACGGCACCAAAATGTGTTGAAATAAACGAATAAGTCTATAATTTGCGTTGTGTTACTTTATGATCAAATCTATACATAAGGCGTGCCCTTACAAAAGAACGGAGTAACGTCACAAACATAAATCGTAAAATACTAGTACGGGAAACATAACGTTGTTAATTTGCACTATATTCTCAACATAGACATTATGATTGAGGGTGGATTCGCACGAGGCATGCATAGCTAGAAATGCTTACTCTGTCGACGCACTCGGGCTGCTCCTTTTGAAGTTCATGCAATTCCCTCATGTTTTTTTTTTCATTTTGATTTATATATTCTTTATGTATTTACAAGATTTGAACACCAGAAAACTATTGTTGACGCCGATACTACTAATTTTCATATACTTTTAAACAAATAACATCTAATTTCTTTTTTTAGATGAATGTTAACAACGAATGTACAGATTTAGAAACTTACACCAATTTCATGTTACAAGCAGAAACATTTTATCATGTATCAAGTATGACCCAGACAGAAGAACAGTTTTTATCAATCATTGATACCTTTGTATGGAGCTTAACCCAGGTGATAGATAATTTAGATATATTGAGAACAAGAATTCTCTTCCCAAAGAATGAAAAAAGCAAAGCTGCAGAAGTTAGACTGAAAGTTACGATTACAAAGCCATCTTTCATTCATGAAATAAGAATATTGCAGTACAATTTTAACAACTTAATGTGGGAAATGTTATTGGCTTATGAAAACAACACTATTGAAATCATCAAAGAACAAAGTTTACCAATTTCACTGCAAAATGAATCTTTCAATATAATAAACAATGATATAATCAAATATGTAATTAATGACCTTTCACGGAGTGTTGTAAATAGATCTGAACACTTTGGTTGTAACAGGATGACAGTGTTTGCTGAACAAAACAGGTCGTTCAATTTACACGTAATTGCCATAGTATGTCATGGATACTATAGAAATCAAGATTCTGAAGACACCAAAGGACTGTCCTACTCTATAAAAGCAATCCTGACATACGCATGCTTTTCAATCTCAGTAGTGACATTGGTTTTCTCTATCATGATGAACAGAAAGTTTGACCTCTCTTCAAGCATTGCAGGTTCTAACATGGAAAACATATCTATATCACTGATTGCTTCAAACATTTTGTTCATGATAGGTAGTTATACCTCGCAAATAACATACATGTGTTACACTATTGGAGTCTTTCGTCATTACTTATGGCTGTCTGTGTTTTCTTTCATGTTGATATCAGTTCTATACATAGCAAAGAACCTTACCTCAATGAAGTCAGGCAACAAAACAATAAAACAGGAAGGAACCCTAACTCGTAGAGTTTTAACTGTGACTGGCTTGATAATTCCACTTTTATTTGTTGCTCCTGCTGTCATTCTGGATCAATTTAATGTTGCTGATTTATCTGTAGGATATGGAAATTCAGTTTGCTTTCCAAACATTTATCCAGCAAATCTTATTTTCTTCACTTGACCAGTTGTCTTTTCTACTGTAATCAATTGTGTTGTTCTGTTTCGAGTTATATTTCAGGTTTGTTTGCTTCGTATGGAGATTAGACATCTTTTCAAATCTTCATCTTTTAAAGATGCAAAATTGTTTTTGCGACTTGTCCTTTTATCTGGTATCTTTTGGTTCACAGGATTGTTATCTTGGTATTTTTGAATCGGAATGGCTGCAATACATATGCATACTTCTTTGTGGTCTACAAGGTTTGTTTATTTCTATTGCTAACTTGACAACAAGATATATGTATGGTAATGTAAAATCAACTTTCAGTAAGAAATCTCTCAGTCCTTAAATCGGTTGATTGGCAATGGTTTTGCGACACATCAAACCTCCCATTCCTATGAAACAATATAAAATTGGATAAAATGATCACCTATTATGCCCCATGCATATTTTTAACCGTTGCTGGTGGAAGACAATTTTGATATAAGTTTCAGTCACATACAGAAATTCTGAATGAAATTTTAAATCAACTTTGCTCCAGAGTTTGGAAGCAAATATTAACAGCATTTCAGATTTTCTCATTGATTGTTTGGGAAGTTAAACAAAAATTAGTACCTTTCATTACAGTCTGATAATAGCTGAAAATGATCATCAAATGTGTCATTCCAATAAAGTTTGGTAGCAATATGTCTTCAAAAGATGTTTCAGATTTGTTTTTACAATGAACTATTCAGTAAATGTTATTTTTGTATTATATTTTATATATACTATGAAACAACATATGATGGAAAATAGTGTCATCTACTATTATATCAATGTCTCTTCTTGAAGCTAGATTAATATAAAATTAAGCATCTCACCATCCGTCGCCGTCGTAAATGCTTTAAAATGTTTTTCTCTTAAACTGCTATACAGATTTAAAATAATCATCTGACAGGCAGGGTTTAAAAGAGAAACAGGAAATCATATATCTACTTTGAAATTTTCAGAAAAATCTGACTACAATGATCTGCAGTTATTGTCTGGATAAAAATAATTTTGTAGAAATCTTCGCCTTTTTTCATATCTCGAAAACTACAGTCGCAGATGAAAAATCAAACTTGTAGAACAAGACCTACATGTATCTATCCTGAAAATTTCAGAAAATCGGATAACCAATTTTGGAGTAATGTCCCCTGAAATGTAAATTTACATTTGTTTTCGAAATTTAATGTAACTAGACTAAAATAATTATTGCAAACATGATCAACAGAACGAGATCTAGCTCAGTATCTTAACAATTTGAGAAAAATAGAACAAGTTCTGGAATTGTTGCCTCTTGCATGTCCATTGCTAACTTTCATTTTTTTTAAACTTCTCATCATTTATTTGAATAGTTATCTGCCTTGTTAAATTGTTATTTGCTTTTTATTTCAATTGGTATCTGTATGCTGATTTGTTGTCTGCTTCTTTCAATTTTTCCTCCTTTTTTATAATTGTTGTCTGCTTATTTTTCTTGTTGGATAGGTGTCTGATTGATTTCAATTGGTGTCTGTTTTGTTGAATCGATGTCTGAGTTGTTACAATAGATAGCTTCATTGTTGTATGCTTGATTTGGTCGATGTCTGCATTGTTGAATTGTCATCTTCTCAATTTCTATTTGGTATCTGCATTGTAGAATTATTGTCTTTACTTTAATTGGTATCGGTTAAATTTAATTGGTTTTCAATAGACTTCTTGAATATTTAAGTATAAAAGAATGTTTGAATGTTATAATTTTTGTAAATTAATAAAGTTGATTTTTTCATTATCATATGTTCTTTTTAAGGTATAACCTCCAAGATTAATAGACTCAAAACTAAGATGCCTGCTTTTGCAGATGACGTATCAATATTATCAGAAACTAAAACAGGACTTCAGAATGGTTCTCAATAATTTAGCCATATACTGTGAAAAATGGCAGATAGAATTAAATATCAAAATGACAAAATCCATGATCTTTAATAGCATATGCTCTAAACTAGAACCACCATTTGTAAGTTTAAAAAACACTAACATTAATAATGTATCAGAATATTCATTTTTAGGCTTGTTACTTAAATGTAATGGCAACCTGTCTCATAGCACTAAAGAACTATTAAAAAGCCAAAAAGCTTTATTTGGTTTTAAAGCTTATACAAAGTCTTTGACTAATTTACCAGTCAAAGTTGCATGATTCCATAATAAAAACAATTATGATATACAACTCTGAAGTAACCTATTTAAACACTTATATATCTCTTTTTAGAGCAAACAACAGAGCTTTAAATTCTTGAAAAAGTAGACGTTTTAAGTTTTGCTTAAAAAAGTCCAATTTAAAAATTACATTTGGAATTTTGTATATTTTTAATTGCAACTAGAAAGAATGCATCTAATCTTGCAACTAGAGCTGAATTGGGAGACGTCCTATATAATTTAATATTAAAACACAAACTTTATTATATTAAAAGAGATTTAAATGTTGTAAGTTAAATCCTCTTTTGAAAGAATCTTATATGTTTAGTAAAAATTAAGACACGGAAGGAGTATACTCCCGGTTTATCTATGTAAAAAATATTCTATGTGAGCTAAATTAAGATATAACACAAATCCAACAAGATACTAGTTCAGACCTAAAAATTAACAATTCGTTTGAAGGTTATATAAAAGCAAGTTCTAAAAACTACTTTGAAAGTTTGATTCATAATAAGATGCCAAAAAAAAAGATGAAAAAAGTAAACTTTATTTTTATAAGAACCTTAAACCAAATTCATTTTTAAGACTATTTAAGAACACCAAACTTTACATATAGAAAATTAATAAAAATACTAGGATTAGTGACCATGATTTAAATATAGAAAAAGGAAGACATTCTAATATTCCCAGAGAGCAGAGATTATGCATTAAATGTAACATATTAGAAAATGGAAAACATTTTTTATTAGATTGAGAAGTAAATAGGGAACTGAGAAACAACTTTTTGACAATTTGCAAATAAACTTTTCTGTTAAAAGATTTGTCTGATGAAGAAAAGGTGATTTTTATTCTCAGTCCATCAACACCATCACTAGTAAATAAATTGGGGTCCTACATTAAAAAGTCATTAGGACTGAGGACAGGGGACTCTGGACTATTTACTGTTATTAAATAATTGTGTTTATATATGTGAATTTCAGTCATATTGTATACTTATTTTGTATTTGTCACAAACTAACTGTTTCAAGTGTATATGAAAATAAAAATTTGAAATTGAAATTGGTATAATTGAATTTTCTTACAAGTCACTTCACCTGTTCAGAAATGCAAACATGCATATTGACCTCCAGTCTCGAGTTATGAATCTACTGGTTTTTAAATGGACTGCCATGTGCAAATGATTAAGCTCCAACTTAAACATTGGATTACAAAACCCCATACAAAAATATTGTTGCTTTCATGTTCTCTGGGAAAGTAAACAATTCCTGCTCCACCATAAAAACATGTAAGTGTTTCTCTTATAAAATCCAATGATAATTCGAAATTGGTGACAAACAATTGTGGACTGGTAGATGTCTCTGATTTAAATATAACAAAATTTACATAAAACAAACAAGACAAATACTGTATCTGGACCTGCGTTCACAGAGCTGTTTTGGTGAAGAGCTTTTAGCGTTATACGAATTGGAAAATATAAAGTGTGAGAATGTTGTTGTTATTAATTTTGTAATACCAATCAAAGTGTTTGAATATAGTAGTTCGCATAATAGTTATGACAGGTCTCAAGACTAATGAAAAGTTTTATCTCTAAGCATTGAAGTCAGACAGGAATAGATTATCTTAGCTGTAATTGGCAAAACTTTAGGAATTTCGAGTCCTCAATATTTTTCAACTTCGTACTTTATTAGACCTTTTTAAATTTTCTGTTTCGAGCGTCACTGTAAGTCTTTTGTAGACGAAACGCGCGTCTGGTGAACAAAGTTTTAATCCTGGTATGTATGATGATTTTATATATAACTAATAATAGCAGTATAAGAAGGTGGTGTGTTTTTGCGAAAGTTTACATTCTAATAGATATCTGTAATAAAGACATGTACATCTATACCGTAAGATGATTCAAATACAGGGCCGTATCTAGCCTCTTTTAAAAATGAGGCAAAACATATTCGCCGAGCGGAGGGAGGCGAACAAATTTTCGGCGAGAGGTCTGGGGGCCGCTGAAAGCCCCCAGAAGCTCTAGAAAAAATGACGCAAAATCGTGCATTCTGAGCGTTTCCCGGACTTTTTATTAATCTGAAACGCAAGTTTTGTTTTATTATTTTTTCGACAATATTCTGGTCTCAAAGCAAAATATATAGATTCAGTGTAAGACTTTATTTTTTAGGGACAACATTAAAAGACCGATATGTAGGATAAAGCAAAAATCGTAATTAACATAGTTAAGTGTGTGGCTGCTGTTTTTTCGTTTTTTTTGGTTTTTTTGTTATTGAGTTTCGGCTTGCAGGTAAAAACGTATTATACCTGTCAATTATGTTTTTTTTTCAAATTAAGTTAAGAAGGGGCTGATTATCATTGATATAACTATGTGAATTCAGTTTTTATAACACACTTCAATTACAACTTGATGTAGTTCCTAACTGGGATAGAAAGGGTACACTCAGGGTCGACTCAGGAAAACTGTTCTAAAGACCTCATTTTGTGCTGTTTTAATGTGTATACCGGCTGATTAGACTTTGAAATTTATTCACAGCTACTTTGAGTACCGCTTAAGTCTACGTTAGGGGCCGTCTTGAACTTCTTGTAGGGTATGAATGATTCGTTCATTGTTGAAGACCCTCCAGCGACTGGCAAGATGAAGAACAGGAATAAAAACACTGTTCATTGCTAATTTGTATTTTTTTCTATGTATTGTGTGCGATTTTGTCCCATGCACATTTACTCCATATCCCTTTCCTATTCAAGGGTCTGAACACGGCTTAATGCAAGTTTACGCCCTTCAGTGTAAAAGGTCATATGGCAATACATTATTTTTCTTTTAAATGATTTGATTCCGGGAGACTGGTTGTCTAACTTTAATTAAACCCATGTCAGCTTTTTAGTTTAACAGAAAAAAGAGCCAGTTTTATATTCTTTAATATCAAGTTTAATTTTCCCTGAAAAAACGACCAATTTTTCTATGTCCGGTAGCTTCGTATCTTCTAAAAAATATATCTCGAACAATATCTGGACATCGGTGGACATGTAACATTGCCAAACCACACAACCGTTCACCCGTCATTACCGACCACTTCGACTATGCTATTTTGATATTTTTTTAATTTTTTATTATCAATGTTTCATAGTACATACCTTTTCATAGACTAACCGATACATATTTTTATACGACCGCAAAAAAATTTTGTGGTCGTATATTGGTATGACGTTGGCGTCGTCGTCGTCGTCGTCGTCGTCCGAAGACGCATTGGTTTTCGCACTCTAACTTTAGTTTAAGTGAATGGATCTCAATGAAATTTTACCATAAGGTTCAATATCACAAAAGGAAGGTTGGGATTGATTTTGGGGGTTATGGTACCAACAGTTAAGGAATTAGGGGCCAAAAAGGGGCCAAAAATAAGCATTTTTGTAACTTCCAGACATAACTTGTGTGTTAGTGTATGGATCTCTCTGACTTTGTACCACAAGGTTCCATATCACAAAGGGAATGCTGGGATTGATTTTTGGGGGTAATTGCCTCAAAATTTTAGGAATTAGGGGCCAAAAAAGGGGCAAAAAACAAGCATTTTTCTAGTTTCATGACAATAACTTGTGTGTAAGTGTAACGATCTTTCTGAAATTGTACTACAAGGTTCCATATCACAAAGGGAAAGCTGGAATTGAGTTTGGGGGTAATTGCCTGAAAGGTTTAGGAATTAGGGGCCAAAAATAAGCATTTTTCTAGTTTCCAGACAATAACTTGTGTTCAAGTGTATGGATCTCTCTGAAATTGTACTGCAAAGTACCATACCTCAAAGGGAAGGCTGGGTTTGAGTTTGGGGGTGATGAATCATAAGGGGGTTCAAAAATTGGGGGATTTTTTTTCCTTTTTTCCTTTTTTTTCTTTAAAATTTTCCATTTTAAGTTGGTTATTTCTGATTTATATTTAAAAGCAAATAATAATGATATGGCAGGAGATAACACCAAACAGGATGTGTAAATTATTATATAATAAGTATTGTGCAATAGCAAGATTTTCAATTGCACAGTATTTTCAATTGCACAGTATTGCGCAATAGCAAGAAATATCCAATAGCACAATATTGCGCAATAGCAAGAAATTGTCAATTGTACAGTATTGCGCAATAGCAAGAAATATTCAATTGCACAGTATTGTGCAATTGCAAGAAATATTCAATTCAAATTGGTCTACATTAAGGTCCAAAGGGTCCAAAATGAAACTTAGTTTGATTTTAACAAAAATTGAATTCTTAGGGTTCTTTGATATGCTGAATCTAAACATGTATTTAGATTTTTTATTATGGGCCCAGTTTTCAAGTTGGTCCAAATCGGGGTCCAAAATTAAACTCTGTTTGATTTCAACAAAAATTGAATATATGGGGTTCTTTGATATGCTGAATCTAACCATGTATTTAGATTTTTGATTTTGGGCCCCATTATCAACTTTGTCCACATTGAGGTCAAAAGGGTCCAAAATTAAACTTTGTTTGATTTCATCAAAATTGAATTATTGGGGTTCTTTGATATGCCGAATCTAACCGTGTATTTAGATTCTTAATTTTGGTCCCGTTTCAAATTGGTCTACATTAAGGTCCAAAGGGTCCAAAATTAAACTTAGTTTGATTTTAACAAAATTGAATTTTAGGGTTCTTTGATATGCTGAATCTCAACATGTATTTAGATTTTTGATTATGGGCCCAGTTTTCAAGTTGGTCCAAATCGGGATCCAAAATTAAACTCTGTTTGATTTCAACAAAATTGAATATATGGGGTTCTTTGATATGCTGAATCTAACCATGTATTTAGATTTTTGATTTTTGGGCCCCGTTATCAACTTTGTCCACATTGAGGTCAAAAGGGTCCAAAATTAAACTTTGTTTGATTTCATCAAAATTGAATTATTGGGGTTCTTTGATATGCCGAATCTAACCGTGTATTTAGATTCTTAATTTTGGTCCCGTTTCAAATTGGTCTACATTAAGGTCCAAAGGGTCCAAAATTAAACTTAGTTTGATTTTAACAAAATTGAATTTTAGGGTTCTTTGATATGCTGAATCTCAACATGTATTTAGATTTTTGATTATGGGCCCAGTTTTCAAGTTGGTCCAAATCGGGATCCAAAATTAAACTCTGTTTGATTTCAACAAAAATTGAATATATGGGGTTCTTTGATATGCTGAATCTAACCATGTATTTAGATTTTTGATTTTGGGCCCCGTTATCAACTTTGTCCACATTAAGGTCAAAAGGGTCCAAAATTAAACTTTGTATGATTTCATCAAAATTGAACTCTTGGGGTTCTTTGATATGCTGAATCTAACCATGTATTTAGATTTTGGATATTGGACCATAATAGGTGAATGTCCAATTTAAAATTTTAAGTTCTTAGACCACATTCATTCTGTGTCAGAAACCTAGGCTGTGTCAAATATTTAATCACAATCCAAATTCAGAGCTGCATCAAGCTTGAATGTTGTGTCCATACTTGCCCCAACTATTCAGGGTTCGACCTCTGCGGTCGTATCAAGCTGCGCCCTGCGGAGCATTTTATTACAATTTAAAGCAGTTTTTCTTTAAATTAGACAAAAGGGTCCTTAAATATAATAAAAGTCAAGTTTAAAATAAATTTACCAATTTACAAATGAAATTCAACACTAAGACAATAGTCATAAAAAAGGGCAATCATTGAGCAAAAGACAAACATGGGAACAGATAAGACACATAACGACAAACAATAGACATTCAAGACTGAAAACTAAAAAATAAATGAGAAACATGGGTGAACAGAACTTGCTTCTCGCAAGACACTCGCCGTGAAAACAATTTGATATGAAGACTTATGTTTCAACTTATTATTTTGTTTTGAAATTTCCAACGTAGTAACGGCCCTCAAATAGAGCCTAGCAGACCAAAATTGTCAGTGAAACAAATACGGCGATTTTGAAAAAAATAAAATAAAAAAAGAAATACAGATTTTGTCCAGATTGCCCTCTCGTCTCTTTACACGTCAATAAAGGACAGACACCATCATGGGGAAAAGAAAACGGACAAAAAGACAAACAGTTCAGGAAATTACTCTATAGAAAACTAGAAACAGTAACGTGTATTTTATTAAAACCTGGGATGAAATGTTGTGCTTCAGAAGGGTTAAAAAGTTCATACACAATTCAAAAATTATAAAATGATAATATTAACATTTTAAAGATGTCAAAAACACAACAACGAAATATATAATAGAAGAAAATCTGCATAGTTTTAATGGACCTTGTAATTTACTATGAGTGAGCATTTTAACAATAATTGAAAATATTCATGTACTCCGGTAGGCCAATTGACCAGCCTGAAATGAGGAACAGTTGTTGAATGTCTATAAAACATTAGTACAACAAAGTTAAAAAATCATATCTTATTTTCATTTTCCCATATTTTACTGAAAAATGGATAACATTTTTTTTTGTTTTGCAGTTACCATTAATATACAGTCTTGGGTTAAAGTTTTTTTAAAAATTTATCAATTTTATGAAACAAAAAACTTCTGCATGATCAAGAAGTAGCATCCGAAGCTAAATTCAAATCAAATATAAATTCGTTCATTTTTCGTATTTAATGGAGTATTGACAGTAAACAATTAGATACAGACAGCCCGTAATTATAAATTATGTAATTCATTGACCGCTCCCGACATGTGTAACTTCAAGGCATATTTTAGCGGCTATCGATGTCTTTCAAATTACTTTATTTTTATCAATAGTAAGTCGACGCTAAGGGCCGTCTTGACCTTGTTGTAGGGTATGAATGATTTGTTCATTGTTGAAGACCCTACATCAACTGTCAAGATGAAGAACAGGAATAAAAGCCCTGTTCATTGATAATTTTCTATGTTTTCTATGTATTGTGTGCGATTTTGTCCCATGTACATTTACTCCATACCCTTTCATTTTCTAGTGGTTTAAGTGTTTTAACATTCCCTCAGTATGTTACCTTGATCTGTGTCTTCATGCTCAATTTGTAATATTTGAACATCATTTAACTACTGTTGCCTAAAACATCTTTTTCAGACTTTAAAGGAGTTGTATGAAACTTGAACAGAAGTCGCTTAACACTCAAGTAATAGCATTCGAAGAAAGATTTTGATTTTGTTACTGGTTTGTATTTTATTGTTAAATGGACTTATTTTTTCTAGCTTACATTTAGATAATCTAGGGTCAAAGATTTTAAAACATCGTAAACCTTTTTCAAATCTTTATGAAATTACAGGAAACTTTTACAGTAGCTTCCTCATATTAAAGAGATACCATCTAGAGTTTCATTTTCACTTATAAGTGGTCCTGTTTTTTTTTGGCAGGTAACATATAAGTACAGTTTGTGGTAACGGATTTCAAAACTTGAATAGCTTTGTCAATCCAGCACGGTATTTTACAAAACTGTGGAGAGAAGTTCTTCAAAATCAAAAGTAAGAGCAAACACTAGATTTTTGGTTTTCATTTCCTAAATTTATAGAATTGACAGTCTACATTACACTTCAACACTGTAACAAGTCAGGCTGTCTAGACGATGTGTTTTTCGTTGTTGTTTGTAAGTCTTATTGAGGAGTGGGCGTTGTTGTTTGGTGGGGTTTGTTTATCTTATATATGTATTATACAGATTCACAATCACGCTTATAGACAGAAATATAATCGGCTTTATACTAGCCGGACAAGCTGAGACTGTCTTTTTTTAAATGTGCTAGCTCAACAGAAAGACATATAACCTAACTCAAACACCTTAATTTTAACCTGAGCAGACAAGTGTTTGGTCTTACTTCTGAATGTTTTGTGCTTTGTAGAGAAGCAGCAAATAACAATTTAAAGTCATTGTTTACGACCAAATAGGAATGGAAGCTTCACCATTTGGAAAATCTGCAAGAAGCGTTAAGTGTATATTCTTAATGTACAAACACACAGAGAAAACATGAAGGTTTTGTGTTGAAAACTGTAGGAGGATATAAGAGATTACAAGAAATGGGTACCCTACGCCAAGGATTTGTATACCTTGCCTACATCAATTAAAGTTTTGTCATCTGGAAAACTACAAATAATATCCTAATATGAACACATCCTGAGACGTGGATAAAAAACAGTTTAGAAAGTTTGAATACTCTGGTTCCAAAAAAATGACAAGAGTTGGTTATACAAAATAAGGTAGTTTTTCTTTTCAATTTCTACACACAGAATTCACTGTATTATAAGGAAGACTAACACTATGTACAACCTGGCCAAATTAGAGCACTTAAAACTATTGTAATGTTCTGGCCAATACAATTTCACAGCAAAAATTGGGAGTTATAAACATACTTTTCATAAAAACTAAAAGGAAAACAGTCTGAGTAAGGTGTTCGAGAATGGCGCAACTGGAAATGGGGTCAAAGAAGAGTAATTTCCTCTTGGAGGGTGTACTGGGAAATAAAGGCAGATAGAGTAAGGTGCTCTGGAAGGGTGTATCTTGAAATAAAGGCAGATTGAGCAAAAAAAAAAACATAACATTTCTTTTTATTTATTAATCAAAACAAGTCTAATTAGGACTTTCATCATTTATATAATAACCAGATTTATCATTCATTTCTGATATAATACTTTCTATAAGTTTTACTCCTCTTTTAATAAAGAAAGAATAATAAATGTTTCAATGAGGTTTGTGTGCAAAGCATGTAATTGTATAAAATATGAAAATATGTAAAGCTTTGTTTACATGCCTTCTTAGAAAGTCAAATGAAATATAAATAGTATACGATACAAATGCAGTGACCTTGTAACTTCATTAAACTATATAAAAATAAGGTGAAGTGGTATGATGACCAATGGGACAACTATCCACCAAAGTTCAAATGAAGTTGATGTAAGCAATTACAGGCAATCGTACGGCCTTCAACAATGAGAAAAACCTATACTGTATAGTTGGCTATAAAAGGCCCCGACATGAAAAATATGCAACAATTCAAAAGAAAACAAATTGCCTAAATTTAATTTGCAGCTACCCTTTATCCAGCAAATCCATTGAAAATAATCGTTTTAATATTATTGAATATACAGTAATCATTGGTGGTTGCTTTTAAGAATATCCCATTTGAAGAGTCTTAAGAGGTCAAACTCAAGGTACAAAATTATAAGCCTAGTATCTTTGATGAGTTTTTAAAAGGACATATGCAGTTAAAGTTACAACTAGGTCCTACTGATTGTATTATTGATACACAGAATATAAATGATTGAATAATATCCTATTAATAATATCTCAGATTTATTTTTGACTATAATTTTCACTCTACATACACAGTTCTAAATCTTATATCCATGCACTCATTAAAAAGTTGTAACTTACATTCAGTATTGTACATGTCTATATATGGATTTTAAGAATCATACCCTGGAAGGAGTACAAAAAAATCCCATACACCTGAAGGTAAGATTCACGTTTTCAACAAGGCTTGTTTAAATCCAAAATGGATTGAAAATCTATTCTTGCCTGCATTTAATATTTTGGTTGATTGAGACAGGAATATCTCAGACAATGGAATATTAGGAATTCATTATCATATGTGTGATACCAATTTTTGTGGATTTTGTGGGTACAAAGGTGAACCATGAAATTAAATGTTCAAAATGGAATTACAAAATTTCACTTGGTTTGTATGCAGACTTTTGCAAAACCACCAATTCAACTATCCACAAAAAAATCAATTTTTCAACAATCCACAAAAACTGGTACCCCACAAAAATAAATGAATCTACGTTAGTAAACTGTCAACAAGGCAACAGGGTGATCTGACACCATCTTTAAAGCAAATATGAAAATCCTTCAAGCCAGATTTATTTATATCCATATATACTTATTGTTAAATGCTGACAGTTTATCTTTAATACACTGCCAAGATATAAATTCTAATGGTTTACTTATACTTACAAAACCATCAAATACTGTACCCCAGAAAATGCACTATAGAACAATATATTTTATAAAATAGCCGTAAAATATAACTAGATTAATTAATGTAGTGTGACTCACAAAATATCAAAAATTGGATGACGAAAAAATTAATGAGACTTGAATTCAAATCATTGTCATTTATATTATACTAAAGAACAAAGCAAGATTTTGTAAAAATCTCGCAAAATAGACATTTAAAAAACAAAAAATTAAAATAGAAAAGGATTTTCTCTATAATTTCAGTATAAATAATAGCATTCATCTTGAAATATAATGAAGCACCAATAGCAGTTAGTTTAATATAATATTTTCATCAGTGGTAGAAGAACATGCAGTTGTTAAGAAGGTAGGCAAAACAAAATTGTTTTGACAAGCAAAATAGAAAAAACAAGACAGAAAGAAAAAAGGTTGTGAATGCAACTGAATTAACAATATATGGAAACTAACAAAAAAAATGACGTACTTGAAAAACTATAATATGAATTTTTAAGAACATGTGTTTGAATATTCCATATTCCATCAACTATGGTTGACATATAACAAAGATCACATAACACAAAACACATATAACACATATGTTATAACAAATAAGGCACTTATATCACTTTTATCAAATAAGCCATTAAACATATATCACATGGAACATTTTCTCTCAAAATTAACAATAACAAAATATCATTATTTCTGCTGTACACGTATTTTTAAAAGGTCAAACCAATGATCAAAATGAAATATGCATGGTCCAAAAAAAATGTTTGATTTTGAATTACTGTAAATCTTCGGGACAAAAACATATTTCATATTAAATACCATACAATAATTGAAAACTGTCGGTCGTAGCTGCTTATAAAGTGAGTTTTGGTGAAAGGTAAATATTCAAGAACAAAGTGGAACAATCAACAATTCATCATTATCATCATCAACATTACACAAAAAACTTGAATAATTATATTCAAAACACTTAAAAATGGGTTCTGTTGGTGACAATATGTTTTCATAAAAAATAGCTTTTAAATATCTTCAAAATGGATAGTTTACAAAATATTTATCTATAGAGAGAGTGATTAGATTGCTCTGACATCTGATATGGCCTTTTTGAGGATTTGCTGGGTCATGGATAAACAGCCACAAGCAAGCCCCAGAAAAGGCTTTCAGAGGAATCTCTGACTAAGTTTGGGCTTGTGTGTCAATTTCATAAACTTTAGTATCTTGATTATTTTTTTGGCACTCAATTGGACCCCTTTTAAATGTAGATTTAAATCATCATAATAAAAATGTATAAAATGTAACAGAAAGAGCTTTCATGTCTTAATTATGAATACATCACCTATGACCTTGAAATTGAGGTTAAGGTCAAAGGGCAATTCAACTTTCTAGATTTTGTCCTTGGTTTGTTATCGTTAATATGTATGAAAGGCATAACAAGTAAATATCTCAACAACAATACTGTTTCTTTGGTTCATTTTAACTACAAAATTTATGTCAAAAGAAGCACCACATAACAACCAGAAAGAAGTCTTTGTTGACTTACTTATTTATTTACAAATAATCATCTACACATAAAATTTAAAGACCTTGAGTTTGTCATCATGATTATGTTGTATGCCTATGGTTATTCTAGAAATGAGTACACTGTGCTGAAGCTGAAATACATGTTTTTATAGACTGTTACCATACATAACATTGTATTTATTTTTCAAAATATACTAAATGTAACATTGACATTAAAATGAATGATAAAATGATCTTACTTATATCTAAATATTATGAACCACATAAAAAATGCAAAAATATGGAAATAATTTTCATTTTCTATCACATTCAGACTCTGTGAATGACCAATGTTAAATGATTATAAAACAAAAATAAATAGTGAACAATTCAAATCACAGTCTGTATATGTTTCTTTGATTTTCAAACTCTCAACTATGCCTTGGAACAGGATGCAAAAGTTTTATACGATCAGCCTTAAGAACTGGCAATTCAGACTGTGTATAATGATCAATCATTTCTGGCACTGTAGGAAATGGTTTACTGTTTTCACCAAGGATATACATTCCGTTTGCCAAACTTATTCTTAAATGCATCGGCATTCCTCCAACTCCCCTATAAAAACAAACACAGAATAAAATAAAAGTAATAAAAGATATGTATATAGTGTTGCCTGTGAGTTACCGACAGACATCAAACCCTATCCTTCAATATTTTACACCTTTTTGTGTGGAATTCTAAGAAAACCTTTGGACAGATATATAATCATAATAATATTAACTTCATGGTAACAATTTATAATATATTTAGATTTATAAATCTGTTACACACTGTGAATAAATTCTCAGTTTACTGTAAGTTCAGAAATTATTGTGAGGTTTTTGTTAATGCAAACAACCGGGTGAGTATCGCAATAATAAGAACTTGCTTAAGATATTGATACATGTATCTGTATGCAGCCTTTGCTGCAATTTACAGTCATTATTATTATGTAATTGATGTTTAGAGCAAAATATACCTTCATATTTCTGATACAAGTGAGTGAGCGTGCGAGTGTGACTTTACTATTCATTGCTATTGTTGAGAGTACTTTCTCTGTGAAATTTTATAATTTATGTGTAAAAATCATTCCTTTGAGTTGTGTTGATGATGATTAAGAGACAAAGACTGACAACAATTCTTCATGTGCCTGTCCCTGTAGTTCAGTGGAATTTGTTGGTTCATGTCCGCCATATTTGTTTTCCATACATTGTTTTGTTATAAATTAGGCGGTATGCTTTTTCTTGTTTGAATTGTTTCAGGTTTTTAATATACAGGCCGTTTAGAGCAAACTTTATGGTATGGGTTTTTCTCATTGCTGAAGGCTGTACAGTGGCCTTGCTTAATACCACTTCATTTGAACTCTGGTGGATAGTTGTTTCATTGGCAATCATACCACATCTTTGATCTTTATAAAGTCACAGTACACCAAGATCATACTATTTACTGTGTCACATAACCTTTTAAGCAATACCAAGATGCCATTAGTTTCTACACGACGCAGTGGTTGTATCTATAATTTATCAATTTCGCAACTTTCATCTTGTTGCTGCTTATACAATGGGAATAAAGTATAACTGCAGATATTTTTTAGTACTGTAAACTGGGAAATTTTTCAGGCAGTCTTTTATTCAGGATTACTTGATTGAATTAAAATTCATGTTGCTTTGAATGGTATTTATTCATGTGAGGTTCTATTCTATGAACATGTGAGGTTCTATTCTATGAACTGAGTTTCCATGAAAAATTTTCAGTAGTTATGTTTTTCCTGTATCACGTCTTACAGTGCAAAAGTGAATATAAAGGTGCAGCTAAAATTTAGCCGGTTGACAGTATTCTTCTAATTGACCATCTGAATTTTGTAGATAGCTTGCATTTGAATTCATAAAAGAAAGTTGTCTGCATTCTAATTCAGTATGCAGGTATTGCTTCAGTAGATATATTTTTAAACAAAGAAAAAATTTGGATGGTTATCTAACTTGCTGTGAGTGATGGATAGTTATCTAACTTTAAACAAACCATACTTGATAAAGTCAATTCTATTCTTAGCATAAAATATAGAAACATAAAACAATCAAAGACAATAGTTGTTTTTCATAATAGTGTATATATATGTAGGTAAAAATACCATATATATTCATCTTTATACCATGAAGTAAAACATTGCCAATGTCTCTTCAGAAGAATTTTTTTTTTTACAATTTTATTATTTTAGAGCCAAATTATCTTTAAGATTTGAAAGGTAGTTTCAAATTCACAAGGAAAATTCACAAAAATTGAATTTGAAAAGAAATTTATAAATACAAATTATGGAGGTAAATAAATGAAAACATATATGCATGGCTCAAACCATAATGATCAACCACAAATGAATGGATTAACTGCCACTCCTAAATTTTTCCAGCAAATTCTTTTCTAAAAAGCGGGTAGAGATACTAAAATTCCTGATATATTCATTTATATATGTAGCCAAAATGAGACCACCATAGTACAAGGGAACAATTTCACATGATACAAGGTGTATTTACAAGAGACCAGTAACTTACTTTAATGACAAGGAGAAGACATTGTCTTGTGTTTCACTTCTTCGTACCAAGTAACTCCCTTCTCGATGGATAAGAAGCAATGATTCAGCTTGTTTTCTTCCAATTTTACCATGATAAAACCTTTAAAAGAAACAAAAATGATGTAAACATAAACTGTTAACACAGAGACATTACTCGTTTTTTTGTTATAACAATAGTAAAATGCAAATACTGATATTGAAATAGCAATACTTTAACATGTAAGTTATGCAAAATATTCAAAGTCCATGAACCATGACTGAAGGAACATGGCCAAACAATCTCCATGGAAATGAGATGTGCCAACGTTAATACAACTGCATACCAAATATCATTGACCTACCACTAGATGTTCCCCATAAACCGACATAATCACAAACAAATACATGTAAACTAAGCAAAAGTTTCGAAGTCAATAGACCATGACTGAGTTGGTGTGGCCAAATAATCTCCATAGAAATGAGGTGTGCCAATGCTTATACAACTGCAAACCATTTATCATTGACCAACCACTAGTGGTTCTCCTTAAACTGACATAATCACAAACTAATACATGCAAACTAAGCAAAAGTTTCAAAGTCAATAGAACATAACTGAGGGATTGGGGCCAAATAATCTCCATGGAAATGAGGTGTGCCAATGCGTATACAACTGCGCACCAAATATCAATGACCTACCACGAGTATTTCTCCTTTAACTGAACTAATCACAAACTAATACATGTAAACTATGCAAAAAGTTTCAGTCACTAGACCATGACAAAGGGGGCGGGGCCAACTAATCTCCATGGAAATGAAACGTGCCAATGCTAATACCACTGCATACCAAATTTCATTGACCTACCACTAGTGGTTCCCCATAAACTGACCTAATCACAAACTAACACATTGTTGAAGCCTAAGCCGGAAACAGCATACCAATGTCTCGCTTTTTCACTCCTTCAAGGCTTGACAATAAAAAATAAACCACCAATTCAAATGGTGAATCAGGTCTTGAACTTTCTGAACTTTGAGTTGCATTAAATCTTTTTCCATCATACCTACCTCCAAAGAGGAGAGTCACATGAACACCATTTGTTGACATGATTGCCAAATGCCTTTCCAATGATTGAAATGGTCAGTTCAGCATTTTTGTGAAAGACAATTTCTTAAAATTTCATTTAACTTTCATTAAATGCATAATTAAAAAGCTGTTTCTATTGACTGTCAGTTGCTTATCATAATTTTATTACTTTATTATGAATATACAAATTATGACTGATTTCTATGTAAAAAGGTTTTATTGCAGGTATCACAAACACTTGAACATTATCAAATATTTTGGCCTCGAGCATCACTGAAGAGACATTGATTGTCGAAATGCGCATCTGGTGCAGAAAAATTGGTACCGTTTATGTTATTATCAATGATCCATGAAAATAAAGTCAGATGAACCCTTCCAGATTACATAACTTGTACAATCATTCCATACATCAAATACAGTTCACCTAGTGGTCACATACCTGCCAACTTCTCAAATATTTCATGGGGGATTTTAAGCACAAAAGGACCTAATGCATCTCTCATACTTGGTGTAAATTTAATATACTGGGCCAAAAATCAAATTAAGCTTGTTTGATGTAGCCTACCTACTCACCTAAAAAGCCTACCTGATAAATTTTATGACACAAACCATTAAATTTTTTAAAAATATTTTTTCCTGCTCTAACGTCATTTTCTTATCTAAAACATGTAACTTATATTGTTGGCCAAAAAAAAAGAAAATCCCTACCTACCTACATGAGGCATGGGTAGGCAACATGAAACAAATAATTTTTTAAGGGTGACCCTATGGTCTTAAATAACTAAATATGTACTTAAATGTCATTTTAATTCCTGTGAATGCCTCATTTATGGTATTCAGTTTACATAAGGATTTCCAGAGTCAGGTCAACACCTCTCAAGGGGGAACTTTCTCTAAATTTGAAAATTTGACAGGTCTGACTGATTCAGACGGCATGTCCAGTGAGCTTTTCCTCATGTAGGCAAACCCTAAAGACTGCAAACTTAATGATTAGAATAATAAATGTCCATAGAACACCATGCCCTGCATTGCATTATCACATTTCCATATGAAACATGAAATCTGGGTTAAACCTTTATTTGGCATATAGTTTCAAAATTTTACTACATAAGGAACATGTATACTAAGTTTCAAGTTGATGTGACCACAAACTACCTTTTACCGAAACTTGAACCTAATACGGGTGGACAAACAAAAATCTACCTGACACATGCAATGAAAAGAAAACATAATTGTAGGTGTAGCATAAAAATGAGTCATTCAATTACTTTTGTATATCTAATGGAATATCAGGATTTATTCGTTCTGCAATCTCTGTCCGACTTGTTCTCATTCCTTCTGACTGTCTTCTTTGGTTTGGTGAATTACCTGAAAAAAAAAATCAAAAGATTTTTGAAAAATTCTTCAATTCTACAAATGTTTTTAATTTCCTTATTCCAATTAATAATTTTCCATGTAATAATGAGAAAAGATCCAGAAGTTCCACAAGATCCATGAGATTAGGCAACATAGAAAATGAAAGGATATGGAGTAAATGTACATGGGACAAAATAGGCAACATGATTATTTCAAAAATTGTCTGGAATTTGAATACATTATTTTCATCTAGTAAATTTCTTTAGGATTACGACATGATTTTTTTTTACTACTGGGAAATACTACAAATATTTGTTAAAAATAAACTTAATAAATAATTCATGAAGGATGTGTTCATGGAACACAGATGCCCCCCGGCTTGTAAATATATGGCAAATTCTGCAATTTTTCAATTTACAAAGGGACATAACTCAAGAATGGTGAACGCAACACCACCCAAATTTGAACTTGATTAGTGTTTGGTGGTAATAAGCATTGTGCATAAGTTTCGTAACATTTGGTTGAGGCAAACTAAAGTTAAGGAACGGAAACTAATTTTGGGAGGTACGGATAGACGGAAGTACTGACAAACAAGGGTAAAACTTAATGCCCCCTGCGCTGCAGTGAGGGCATAAAAATCATCAGATACCAGACTTATAATTTTGTCACTAGACGTGACTTTTGTCTGTGAGCTACTGCTCACTAATGATACCCCTGCCCCGCTAAAAGTATAAGGTAAACAGGAAGTTGTTGAGTGATGAATCTGAAACACATCACACGGTATAGCTGATTCATATAAACCCTGAAACCAAATTTCAGAAATCCTTGTAATGCAGTTCCTGAGAAAGATGCAACGAAAAAAAATTCATGGGATGGACAGACGGATGGACTGACAGATGGATGGATGGATGGACTGACGGATGGGCAGACAGAGGTAAAACAGTATACCCCTACTTTTTTAAAGCGGGGTATAATAAATGGAGAATGATAATGCCCCTGCTTGCATATAATGTTATAAAGGGACATAACTCAAGAACAGTGAAAGTTACATCACCCAAATTCGAAATTGATCTGGGTTTTGTGGTAATAAGCATTGTGTATAAGGTTCCTAACATTTGGTTGAGGCAAACTTAAGTTAAAGAATGGAAACGAAAAATTCAGCAATTCTTCCATTTGTAATGGGGCATTATAAACTCTAAAACGGTAAAATGACACGACCCAAATTTAAATTTATCTGTATTGTGTGGTAATAAGCATTGTGTATAAGTTTCATAACATTTGGCTGAGGCAAACTAAAGTTAGAGAACAGAAACTAATTTTGGGACTATGTACGGAAGGACGTAGACGGTCATGGGTAACAACAATAAATGCAATTTCCTAAAATATAAAACTTAAAAAAAATTTTTTTTAAGATATGTTCATAATTATGCTTGACATAATTTATGAGTTTTTCTATTAAGATACCCAAGGCTTCTTTCTGTTTGTGAACAAACTTAGAATTCAAACAACAAATTTGTTACATGTGCTTCACCATAATGTTTTGAAAGAAACTGGACATCAAAATAAATCAACAAAATCTTTAAAACACTAAAATTAAATTATTTTTTGAAAAGTTTTTGATTCATGATACATGTAAATCAAAATGGCTGCTTTTCAAATGTTTGTTATAGGTCCACTTCAAAGGAAAAAAGTTCTCAATTTTCCTTTTAGAATTGATATAAATCTTTAATGTCATGATGTATATATGCTACTTTTAACAAGGATAGGGATACTTTTGGTTCATATTTTATCCCTTGCTAACGCTAAGTGTAAAGACAAAAGCCTAACCCATGTTACACTGAATTAAAGAGCAGACATATTTCTTAATCAGGAAATTCAACTGTCATTTACCTCTGCATTCATCCAATGCAATAATAGTATTCTATACTGTTACCCCATCTTTAAATACATTTTGGCAGTATAAGACTGAAATAACATCTTCACAATGGCAATATTTCATCCATTATGTCTATGAATGAGTAGAGTAGCTCATAAAAGGCATTGAAAAAGAGTATAAATCTGTTTTATCCAATATTTAAATAAATATGCAAAACCTTTTCTTTTTAAATATAAGATCTATACAATTAAATAACCCAATGCTTACCAGTAACGGTGTGCTCCTTAACACCAGGTATTGAGGGTATCTTAGTTCCATTAAACATTTCAAACAGAAAATAATTTATTACCCAGGTAAAAATTGATTTACTATAAATTGTGATTAAATTTCATGATTTGTGCAGTAAAACTAAAGCAATTTCTTTTTCGCATCAATGCATCCAGGAAGAAAGAGACTTTTGATTTTAAAGCTTTTTAATGTTTGTGAAAGCATGTTCAAATAAAATCATTTTCACAAAAGTATAAGAATAATACAAGTCCAATGGAGTTGAAACAATATTCAGGAAGAAGAAATCTGCAAAATCCCCAAACCTGAAATAATTCCATCGTCTGCTTTCAAAATGCTTTTTAAATGAATGGGACCGTCTTTAGCCTAAAATATATGCCATACTGAACGTTTCAGCTTGTTTATGGTGAGTAAATAAAAACTGTCTTACAAACAAATGTTTACTTGCAGTTTGAGTTTATGGTGACTTACGATCTAAAAACTAGAGACGTTCCGAAATCCTGTTTTGGCCGGATCAGAACTCGGCCAATACAGAAAAAAATCTATATTGGCCGAGTTGACACCTTATATTGCATAGGCAGTTTTCATTATATTAAGTACAATATTAGTGTAGTTAATTAATAATGATACAGTTACAAACTCTGCTGCTGTAACTTTGTAAACAAAGATTCATACGCACCACGTGGGTACAACCGTATTACTAATTTCCGATTATTAAAATCTTCGTAAATCTGGATAAAGACCAGTATCCATCCAATGGATATCAAAAGGATTCAGATTATTTCTTTTTTTAATGATTGTAAAGTTGAAATGGCATGAAAGGCTGACATTATTTAGGAGAACTATTTTGTCTAGCGATTGCTGATCATTGGAGTGTAAAAAGTCACACCATAACAAAACGGATCTATTTATACATACCGATTGTTTACGATTGTAAGACATGTGCATAAAAGTGAAAGCTCGAATAAATATGAAAAATATAACAAAGGGATAGCTCCAAATATCATTTAATAACAAAAACATATGGACAGGTCAAGATAATTTTTTGGTAAATAAAATAAAGTATGTAAACTGGTTCCCGTCCGACTACAACACTTTGTTCGAGTGTAGCGTTATACAAGCAGATTCCAGTTAGTATATAAAATAGTAAATATGAAACCGAGTGTGGAAGGCGGAGAAATATAATCGACTTCCGTAAGTTCTGGTCAATGGTATCGGAAACATGCCGCTGATAGCGTCATTTTCCAAAAATGGTGCTTTGAAATGGCTTTATAATGCCAGTGATTTTCCTAGTGCTTAAGGGAAGGGGTCCACAGCCCATGCAATTGGGAATTAAAGTTCGTGAAATGTTGGCTTTGGGTAAAATTTACTAGTACTAGTCCGTTTATACGGAGGGCACACAGCAGCCGTGTGCAACTTGCTAGGGGGGTTTGGGGACATGCCCCCCCATGAAAATTTTGAAAAATTAGGTTCAAAATCCTGCATTCTGAGAAGGAATAACTGCATGAATTGCAAACAAGATTCAAGAGATTTGTAAACAAAAATCCGCGATACGACACCAACAAAATCTCGCGACGATGTCTATATAAAATTTGGAATTTTAGAGCAGAAAATTGGGAAAAAAAGAGCATATTTCTCTTTGGGAATGGGGCCCAAATTCGGACCTAAAATGAGGGTTGGAAAATCCCTGAATGCCCCCCAAAAATTAGAATGACACTGCATGCAATATCATGCAAAATACACTTAACTTGTTATTACAATGATTATATAGACTTCATCAAAAAACTCCATGCTGAGTGGTTACAGTAAAAAATCCTTAGTTAAAAAACTCATCATAGATACCAGGATTAAAATTTATGTCAGAGGCACCTTTTGTCTACAAGTCTCATCAGTGACACTAAAATTAAAAAAGTTTTAAAAAAATCCAAAAGTACAAGTTGAAGTGTTAAAACTGATCTCAAAAATCACCTACATAGTGAAACTCAACATTTTTTTTGATAACAAAACTCAAATATATAGATGCGACTAATTATTTCATAAAAAAATATATACCAAATATCACTTCATTATTTTCTAGATCGCAAAAAACAGTAGATGATAAAACAGCTGTTTCTAAGCCCAAAGGTCATAACTAGGTCAATTCAGTCACAGAGATTTACATGTAATCAATAACTTTCATTAACCATAATCCAATTATGTCTAATTTTAATTGATACAATGATTTTAAAAAGAAGATTTAAAAAAAGTAAATAGAACGGTGATGATAAAAACAGACAATGGACACCAAGGAATTGTACAGCCAAACTTGCTCAATGGGCCAGTTCAATGACCTTATAAAATAACCACTATCAATGTACCTGACTTGGGACAGGAATATTGCCATGTGACTGGTTTGAGCTAAAATAGTTTTTTGAGCAACCTCAACCCTTGCCCTTTTTATTCATCAAGCTATACATTATTATGATATGAAAGCTAAAGTTACATTCTTAAATCATTACCAATTCTATAAAATATGAGAAGACAATATTTATCATTTACCTGAATGATGAGATGTCCTATTAGCAAACTGATTTTTATCCCATGTTTCTTCATATGTTTGTTTATTTGGCGGTGGGGGTGCAGGAAAACTTGGCACATCCATATGATCATGACTATTTGGTGAGTTTGGTGATTTTGGTGAAATTGCAGCACTATTAAATCGTTTTTCTAAAGCTTTTACTTTTTCACGCTGTTTAATATCCCAGGGATCCTCATAGGCTTCTGAATACACTGGGTTCTCTGGATTTCCATTTTTGACCTTTGAACTGGGTTCAGGTTTACCTTTCAGTACTGACCATGGTTCCTTGTACTCATAAGTATCTCTTCGCTTTACTAAGTTTTGCTGTCCCTCACTCATTCTCCTGTGAGCTTCCTGCACTGTACTTTCTAATTTTTGTTCCCTAGGTTTTAAATCCCAAGCTTCTTCATAAGTTGCTGAAGTTGAATTTGAAGTTGCAGTTGATATAGGTTCTTCATAATCATCTGAATGAGACTTTTTACGATATTCTTTTTTAGCCTTGTCTATAATCTTGTCGAATTTCAACTGGCTATCAGTTGTGTCCCATGCATCCTCATAAGGTGCAGCATACACTGTAGTCTCTTTTTTATGAACATCAGGATTTGTTTGCAAACTGGGATCTTCATTTTCACTGTGTTCATGTATAATATGTTTTTCTGTCTGAATAGAAGTAGGATTAGGTATAACCTGCGCCATTCTGTTTTTACCACCGTTTGTGACCCACGTCACAGTATGATCATATTCATCTGGGTCCTCAACTCCCGAATCTACACTTGTCCCACTTAACGAAGTACAAACTTGTTTACTTCCTTCAGTATAAGTATGGCGGAAACTTTCCTTTTGTGATTTGGATAGATGATCGTTGTCTTCAAGAGGTTTAGCTAAAGAATAAGTAAGATCCTCAACTGGAGCAGAGAAACGAGGCCCTCCTCCTCTACTTCTTAAAGCTGTAAGAAAGAAAAGATTGAATAAATATCATATTAAAGAAAAAATTTCACCTGAAATATTTATATGAGATATCCAGATATAAGTATAACATGTTCATAATGCAGTAATTTCAGATGAGTCATTAAATATTCTGGAAGACAATACAACTGTTTGCTGCAGTTTAACTGAATCTTTGAAGTTTGAGGAAAAGTAGAATTCAAGATAAACTTCATCCCCCTACCCAGCTTTCTGTAAAAGACATTCAATATAAAAAATAATTAATAATATTGAGAATGGAAACGGGGAATGTGTCAGAGACAACAACCCGACCAAAGAGCAGAAAACAGGCCAAGGCCACCAATGGGTTTTCAACAGTGAGAAAATCCTGCAACAGGAGGCGGGCTTCAGCTGGCCCCTAAACAATAATGTATACTAGTAGTATTAATGTAGTTTTTTAGCATTCAGATTTGTTTCCTCTTGACCTATTGCAAAAAAGTTACTATACATCCAAAGGAAATCAACAAGTGGTTTTAAATGAACAGTTAACAAGAACCGTTTGCTTGTATTTAATAAAAAAGTATAAATAGGTCAATAGAAGCACAAAACTGCAAACTTTTTAATCAACAGTTTGCACTTATGTGGTAACGTCATCTACATTTACCCTGACTAACTTTGCTTCTGTTAAATAAATAAACTGCTTCGCTGAGTGCAGCTGGATACGCCCGCAGAGGTCCAACCCTGAACAGTTTGGGCAAAAATGGACACAATATTCAAGCTTGATACAGGTCTGAATTTGGATTGTAATTAAATATTTGACATATTATAGGTTTCTGAATAAATGTAGTCAAAGAACTTGAAATTGGTTATATGAATTGAATTTATATTCAATTAAATATTTCTTGCTGTTGTGCAATACACTATGCTGTTGCGCAATACTTAGTAAATCTGTTGTCAGACTATAAACAAATAAAATTTATAAAATTCTAAAGGGAGCTTACATCAATAGATATAAACAATTCACCAAAGTTTCATAAGAATTGCTGAAAGCATTTTTGAGTTATTGTCTGAAAACTGGAAAATCCCCCCTTTTTTAATGAATAAAACCCCATAACTCCGAAATGTAAAATGTAAAATTTTTATAAAATTCTAAAGGGAGCTTACATCAATAGATATCAACAATTCATCAAAGTTTCATGAGAACTGCTGAAAGCATTTTTGAGTTATTGTCTGAAAACTGGAAAATCCCCCTTTTTTTTATGAATAAAACCCCGTAACTTGGAAACGTAAAATCTAAAGTTTATAAAAATCAAAAGGGAGCTCATGTCAATAGATATAAACAATTCGCCAAAATTTCTTGCAAGTTGGGGAAAGCATTCTTGAGTTATTGTCCGAAAACTGGAAAATCCCCCTTTTTTTAATGAATAAAACCCCATAACTTGGAAACGTAAAATCTAAAATTTATAAAAAACGAAAGGGAGCTCACGTCAATAGATATAAACAATTCACCAAAGTTTTATGCAAATTGGTTAAAGCATTTTTGAGTAAATGTCCGACAGACGGACAGATGGACAACAATATACCATAATACATCCCGTAAACGGGCGTATAAAAATTTAAATGCTTGAGGTTTAAAATTTTTAAAAAGATCAATTGCTACTAAATTAGATAAATATCTATGTCTTCAATGGTAAAAGTCAAAGGTACAAATACAAACAGAACAAACTGTAACTCCTGTTCATAGAATATTTAGTACAGAAATGTCAAATATTAATTCAGGATTCACAAATGTTAAAACATTTGATGTGATATATTTAGTAATTTACATGTTTTGTTTATATCTTAATTAATTACAAAATCTTCTTATATTTTTTCATATCTACAGAATTCTTTACTGTACTGTAATACTATCAACATTGTCAAGATTGAAAAACAAAAATCATCAGACTTTTAATTTGGTATGCAAGATGCCCATTTTGTCTAACAAGACTCATCAGGAGCGCTCAAACACAAGACTCATCAGGAGTGCTCAAACACAAGACTCATCAGGAGTGCTCAAACATAAGACTCATCAGGAGTGCTCAAACACAAGACTCACCAGAAGTGCTCAACACAAGACTCACCAGGAGCGCTCAAACACAAGACTCACCAGGAGCGCTCAAACACAAGACTCACCAGGAGCACTCAAACACAAGACTCACCAGGAGCGCTCAAACACAAGACTCATCAGGATCGCTCAAACACAAGACTCATCAGGAGTGCTCAAACACAAGATTCCTCAGGAGCGCTCAATTCAAAAACAGTTGGAAGCCTAACATATTTCAAAGCGGAAAACCAAATATCCAAGTAATAAAAAAATTGTTCCAAATCTAGCTACACCTTCATCTATGCCTAGGGGTAGACTAACATTTGTTTTGAATTACCAGGTTTTTTTAAAACATTTTTAAGGACATGTAACTTTACAGAGAATGACCACATCAATGAGCACATTCACAGTGAGTTCTAGACGGTTGATTATTCTCTGTGGATCTCCTGTAAATTTTTATGAGCATATTCCCAGTGAGTTCTAGACAGTTGATTATTGTCTGTGGATCTCCTGTAAATTTTTATGAGCATATTCACAGTGAGTTCTAGACAGTTGATTATTCTCTGTGGATCTCCTGTAAATTTTTATGAGCATATTCACAGTGAGTTCTAGACAGTTGATTATTCTCTGTGGATCTCCTGTAAACTTTTATGAGCACATTCACAGTGAGTTCTAGACAGTTGATTATTCTCTGTGGATCTCCTGTAAATTTTAATGAGCACATTCACAGTGAGTTCTAGACAGTTGATTATTCTCTGTGGATCTCCTGTAAATTTTGATGAGCATATTCACAGTGAGTTCTAGACGGTTGATTATTCTCTGTGGATCTCCTGTAAATTTTTATGAGCATATTCACAGTGAGTTCTAGACAGCTGATTATTCTCTGTGGATCTCCTGTAAATTTTGGTGATAATATCTGGCAAATAGACATATAGTGTCAATAGTGTCAATTTTGCCAAGTTTATGCAACATCATACAGCAGATTTAAAAACAATGTATGATTAATTTCTCCTGTATTTTTTTGATTTCTTAACTTACTAGAACAATTTACAAACTTTCAAACTATAAATATTTAAACTGAAATATATTAAGATTTTTTTTTTCTCCAATCAATAAATCCTTATAAGTTTAAATAAACTGCAGTTTAACAATTTATTTAAGGTATTTGCCTTATCATGGTGCAGTTCTTGACCTTTTCAAGATTTCTACTTGAAATATATCATGAACTTGTAAATAAATTTAAACTACAGTAAATCTGTCTAAACTGTTCAACCCTTAAAACATGTGTTAGAAACAAGCCTACAGGGAACTGCTGTATAAATACTTACAATGAATATACTTTTATGATATAGCCTATTTAACCAATACCTGTCTATATTAGTTGTCAAAAGAGTTTTATTTAGTCAGATTTAATTGTAGTTACCTCATAATTATACACATTTATGTATCATGTCTATATAAATCTACTTTTCTCCATTAATACAAAGATTAGTAACACACTTATGAGTCATTTAAAATCTGTGACATTTTTAACATATTTATTTGTATGTGGTCATTTTGTATACAATCAATTTCACATGCTTGTATAATCCATGTCAATATATCTATGCATGTTATATTTACAGTTCCACCCCCTCATTTCGGGAAATATACATAATATTTTAAAGTTTTACCTCAAAAATACTGAATTTGAATCTTAAAAAAAAGTTATCATATTTAACTTCAGCCCTAACCTGCAGTATTGGTGATAATACTTAATTCTAGCAGTTTAAAGAAAATGTGTAAGAATGTCAGTCCTCATTTTACATCCAATTTTTAGCATGTTTTTTTCCCTTAAATGAATAGCAAATGGCACACATTATTGGAATAGTTTTTGGGTAATTTTTGGGAGAAGTTATGTGTTATGAATCTTGAGACCCCAGCAAGAAAAAAATCCATCACATATATTAAAAACCTTCCCTGTAGGTCAAACAGGGCCTAAGATATTTATAAAGAATAAACAATTGACCTTTCAAATTCTCTATTTAAAAGATAAATGAAGTCACAAGATTTACAAACAACTTATATCATTTTATTCTGTCTTAATGATACTTTCAAGTTCCGGATTGTCCTATTGTTTGTTATTATACTTAAACCCATTAATTTAATATTTGGATTATACTTAGAAGAAATTACCTCTTTTTTCTTCCCTGTCCTCGATTAACACAAGGAAACAATTCAAAATATGTCCTCATGTTTAAATAACTCAAAACATTTACCTGATCTTCTTTATAAAGTTTGTGTAGATATCCTAGACCTTGATCATAGTCAACAAAAGTCATGTGTTTAGAATTCAACTTAGGATCATTGAAAAAAGTAAAAAGTAAAAATAGCTGTATACTTTGTAAATAAGGAAATTCATCCATACACACATAAATTATTACGAATGATTAAAATATTTATGATAACTAATGAAACTTATATCGCCCAAAGGGGATAAAATATATTACATGTATAATAATAGATTCCTTCAGGCAAAGACGTGTATACATAATATTGTGTTTACATTAATGAAGATCTCAAGTGGAGAAATACATTATAATGGTGTGAAATGCTAATCTTTTCTTTATTTATAATGACCATTGTGAGAAAATTAGAACATTTAAATAAAATAATGTGAAAAAAACCTAATTTTCTAAAAAAAAAAAAGAAGTCAGTTTTTAGAATAAATTTCAATTACATGTCCATATTAAAAATTCTGATTATTAAGGATCAGCAAGAAGGAAATATTATAACAACACTTGTTTGGAAGTCATGGCAGAAGTATTTGTCAACAGTCATAAACTAGGATTAAAAGTAAATACACATTTTCATGACTTGGTTATATAGAAGTATTTAAATGAAAAAAACTATGTCTAATTACACGATGTTTGAGGAGAAAGATCTTCAGTAGTTCCATAAAATTCATATGAATTCATATTTAGAGCTTGACTTCATTATTGTAAAGAGACTCTCATATTGTTAAAGAGTTAATTATGCCCTGTAAAAAATATCTTCAAGTTTTTTTTAATTTTGTGTTGCATTTACATATATCCAAAAACTTCTTTTATTCATTTACAAGTAAACTATAGGTCTAAATACTAACTTCATTCAAGGGTTTGGTCCTACTACTAAATCTAAACTTATAAATTATTTCTCACTGTAGATTTTTCATAAAATTGCTATTTTATTCATGATATATTAGTTCATTAATTTGTAGTAATTTTTCTTTATGTAGCCATTTCCAAAAAGTCCATTTCATAAATAAGGAATCTTGGTGTTAAATATATATTTTTAAGCAAGTTATTTCCATTACAGCAAGCATATGAAGTTATCCCAATATTGACAATTGAGGATAAATGATATTATATTGAGTACTTTTTAATCTCATTTATATTGGCACATTATTTTTGGCCAACTGATTGGTAATTTGTCTATCCAATAAGTCAAGAACTTTCTAAATCTTCAAGAGTCTAAAAATTTGTCAACAAGTTGAACTGTGATCTATGGCTCACTAATGATCCCCCAAAATAAGTGTTCTCTAAACAGGAAGTTGATGAGCAATGTATGTGAAAACTTATCACTCTGTTGACTAAGTATGCTCACATGAAGCTTCATGCTAAATTTTAAAAAGTTCTGATTTGTAGTTCCAAGGAAAAATTTGACGAAAATTTCATTCATGGCCATTTTGTGTAAAAATTGTAAGATAATATAAAGTTTTCAATAAGCAGGAAGTTAATAACCATTGAAATGCATCAAGTGGTATAACATGCTCACATGAAGCTTACCGGTAATACCAAATTTCAGAAAGTTCTGTTCGAATTTTCTGAGAAAATGTGACAAAAGTTTCAAACATGGCCATTATGTGTAAGAATATATTCCCTGGAAGGATGTTGATGAAAAATGAATGTGAAAATGCATCACTAGTTGTAGAATGCACATGAAACCCAGTACCAAATTTCAGTAAACTCTAATTTGTAGATGAAGTTCCTGAGAGAAATGCAACAAAGTTTCATGGGACAGACACATATAATCAAGGATGGACAGACAGGGGTAAAAAAGTATACCCCTTTCTTTAGGAGCTTGGGTATAAAAAGTATGCCAGAATACATGGGAGTGAAGGAAGGATTGACATGGAAGGTAAATCAGTACAGCCAACAACTTCAAACTGCAGGAACAGTGGACTGTGTAACTATATAATAAAAAAAAAAAACAAAAACAAAAGTGGAAAAATTCTTAAAGAAGTATGCATAAAACACATAACTGTGTAGAGAAGGACAAACCTATCACTTCCATAATCATGACAATAGTAGAAAGAAGCTACTGTTTCTGCAGCTTTTTCACTTTTTTTTCATATTCTGGAAGAAAGATGTATTAAAGTTGATAAAGTAAAAATTCAATACAAACCTTTGATTTCTGAAAACAATACAAATTGTTGATTAACAATCCACTTATCATCCAGATATTAAAGTCAGTCATACATGTAATAGTGTTTTTGTTCATATCATGCAGTGCCTACTTCAAATAAATAACAATTCATACTTTTCCGCTTGCACTTGAAAAACAATCCCTGGCCATAAAGTTACATTAAAAAATAATACGTAAATCTTGTCTAACCTTAATAGAACCAAAACAGTTGTGTTATTATTGCTCCAGGCAAACTTGTATGTCATGTCTCGGAAATGAATAATACTGTCAACAACTCTCAACAATAACTTTCTTTCAAGGAGGGAATTCCTGATTATATAAAAGGTTCGTTCTTGATTTACTTATGTACTTGTTAAAGAGATTTCAATTATGAAAACATGCATCTTTTCTTGTCAGATTAAAAATTAGTGTGGAATTTATATAAACAAAAAACAATAAAAGAAAAGGGTTCCTAAAGGCTTGCACTACATTTTTTTTGAATTGACCAGACATTTTCAGAGAAAAATTCCATAGGGTTTTATATCAAGCATATTCTGTTGTGCAGCCAATTTGATTTTAAGTGAACTATCACAAAATATTTCCCTGTGACTGCATGATCTAGCATTTGACCATGTCAAAAAAGGAGATGTGATGTACATGTCAAGGTGAACATATACAATCTTCAACAACAGATATCGTGTCTTCACAATATTTGTCAGGCTTTTAATTGTCAGGTGTTAACATGAATTAAAAAATCTTTCAAGGGAGAGGAATCCAGGGAGCTTATTCACGAGGCATCTGTTAACTAAGGGACCCGTCAATAACTCCATTAAGATTCCGCTAATTTCAATACGTATTCACAAAGCCTCAATTAACGCACCCGTTAACGTCTCCAGTAAATATTCCATTAAGCCCGACATTTAACGGGTATGTTAATGTATCCATTAATCTAGCACTTTTAAAGAGTGCATTATATATGAATTTGAGTTTTATAATATTTCTTATATGCATTACGAAAACAAATAACGAATTTTTTTTTCAATGAAAACTGCAGAACAGTCATAGAAATATGCAAGATTACAGAAAACTCAATAGTGAATAAGGGGGAAACCCAAGCATAATCAATTTCTGTCGTTGCTATGAATCAAGCGTAATCCAATGATAAGTTCTGTGATAAGTATATGTATGAAGGGCCTATTATAAAATTGACTATCTTAACTTATAGTCACGGTAAACTGACACACACACACATGTATTTTTAACGGTCATCCAAAGTGATCATTCGGGTTATGGAAGATTGAGATTGGTTTAGATATTATGCTTAACTAGTTGTACACATTTTGTACATATAAATTATATTTCATTTTACAGTCCTTATTTGATTTTCTTGTCGCATACTAAGTAAGTGTAGGGCTTATTAGCAACAACACTATTGAAATGAATAAAATATAAAGACAATTAAGAGAAAAATTACAAACAGTGAAAAGCGACCAAATTATAAAGTGTATAATCAAATGGCAAATTATTTTTACTTGTCAAACTAACGTTGTTGTCAAAGTAGAAATTGGTATCACATCATTTGGAAAAAAAATTATAGAAAACATTCGTTGTGGCTCCAGAACTGTAAATTCCGAAATTAATGTGTGCATTTATTTTTGCGATTCAAGGACCCCAGCAAAAATGACAGGTTTTATTTTTGCGATTCGCTGAGATCCCATTGAATTTTAAACAGTCGTAACGGTCCAATTAAGTTGTTTACGTTTTTTGTATTCCTAATCATTGATCAAATGACCTACAACTCTATTTCTGTGATCTAATAAAAGAAATTATTCTTTATTGGCATAGTTTTGAATGTTTTTATATATGAATCAATTCCAAAAAAATTTTGAGTTAATGGAAAAACAGAAATTATTAAAAAAAAAATAGGGTATAAAAGACGACGCTTTATTTCCATTCAATGATGTCACAAGGAGCACACATTGTTTTAGAAAAAAGCAGAAAAAATAAATTTATCTGGGAATAATCCTTTTAAAATAAAAAAACATACAAAAGGGCATATTATTATTGGTGAGTCTAGGTACCACTAGTCATCCTCGTGTCTAGCGCAGAGAAGATTATAGATGATTTACATTTGGAATTCATCAATCAAGTTACAAACAGAAATTAATATATACTGCAGCTGTGCTATTTGCACAGTCAACTTGCATTGACCTGAATTCATTTGTGATATACAGTCATTGACCGTATATTGTCTTGTTTATGACGTTGACAAAGCGCTTCCGTAGAGTTTTTATTTATGACGTCAATTAAAAATACAGGTTCACGGAAATTTTACGTTGTCCACTCCAAATTATAACATGATGGTTTTTACTCTAAATATTTCATTTGGAACAGTTATAGAAGTTGCAGTATACATGTATAATAAATAACCATAAATTGTCTTGAAATATAAATTTAGTTGTACTTGGCTCAAAACAGGATAGAAATGCTCAGCAAAGCCTTGTACAAATAAAATTTATATTTCGAGACAATGTATGGTTATTCTATATATTTGTTTTACCAGGAAGTGACGTGATAACCACCTTGCTCTATCATTAGTCTATGTGACGCAATACACAAGTGAGTGAATTTTCACTCTCGCTCAGGGGATCCTAATATAATCAGATGTCTTTCAAGACCAACATTTTTCTTGAAGGCGTTGTAGCTACTGAGCTTTCTATCAACGCAGATATGCATTTTGAGTCTCCATGGATCCCCTTAGTACTGATACAGATTGCTTTTGCATAAAAATGTATGCCTATAATTGCTTGTAGAAGCTAAACTGCCAACACATTTTATATTCTTTTCTAAGAAGTTGAGGGAATGTTTACCTGTGTAGCAATGTTGACTCCAAATATGCTTCCTTTATAAAATGAAAAGATGAACAAAAATCTTTATGCCTGCGTCACTATCTGATTATAGACTTTGTTATGCCAAAATGCGGAGGGAATTGCCTTAGTTCTGAAAGGGTGGCTGTGTTGTCCTTTCCCACACACCAAGTAATAGTTTACAAACATCCTGAAAGAAGGTCAGGATAAGCCTGATCTACTGCTGTAGTCTGAGATTAAAAATTTCTTTTGAAAGGCTTAAAATATCTGAAAATTTCTAAACTATTTCTATTTCTAAAAGAATTGTATGATCAAACACACGAACTGTTTTATATTTGGATTCAATGACAATAAGTCCTTTATACTAGTAGCTTGTAGTACGCTTTTAATAACTTATTATACAATTCCCTTTGACCAAAGGAAAGAGATTGAGATGCACTAAAATGCTGATCACAATCAATAAATATTTGATATGCCTGTCTGCTTTTTTAAAATCAAGCATCTTATTATTGTTTTATTGGGTCAAATTCTCAAACACCAGCCTTTGCAATACATACTTAATCGATTAAGTCCTTTCCTGATGATCAGAAAATGACAATATTATTATCTGCATATAATAAACAATGGACTGTTCATCAATTACCAAAGACTGGATTAGGCGAATTTTCGAGACAATCAGGAAGGTAATTTTTGAAAATTTTGATAATTAAGGACCTTTAAAAAGTCTGTCGCTCTATTATTACGATTGAACACAAGATTAACTCAGGGCATACATACTCTTAATGATATTGTAAAAGTTTGAACCTTACCGATTTTTAATAACTTGAGTTTTATCCCTTGGTGAATGACAATATTGAAAGCCTTCTCTAAATCAAAAAGGCAGGAAACACTCTTTCTTCTTTTGTGCTACATTACTTATCATCAATAATGGTCTTAAGAATGATCATATGATCAGATAGTGGTGCTTTTTTTAAATTGATTTGGCTATCATTTATGATAAGATACTTATCTAAGGACCTGCAATGATGCTGAGTTTTTTTAACAACCTTGATAAAGTGTTCAATAATTTATTTGTTTTTGTGCCAGAAAAAATTCATTGATATTAGGAAATCTTCTACTGTACACACAAGGTGTGTTAAAAGTTACTGTTGGTGGTCACTTTTACTGTTAATGATGGTGATTTAGGCTGAAATGTATCTGTATATTTCAGAAGGAAATATTTTTTAAAAGACATGGTTACAAGAATACAAGCTTATTTGCCAGTCAGGGCTCTTGAGGGGCAGTTTATTCAACACATACATTAATGTTTAAGCAAATTTTCTAAAAGAAAGGTAATCTTAAATTTTCTTGTATAAAAATAAATCAAAATACTGTTTTTATATTAGTAATTTAATCTTATTATAACTGACTCCTGAAGAAAACAAAGTTTTTTTCAAAAGAATGCTGGCTTTTTCGCGATCAAAGGTCTTGTACAATTCATTGATTGGGGAAAGTTTTAAGAAAATTACTATTTGAGTTGGAAATAAAACAAAATGGCTTGAAATTTGTGCTTATAAAATTAGGAAAATCATTAAAGAAATGTATGTCATCCTCTACCACATTTAGATTACATGTATCACAAATAGATATTTGACATACATTGTACTAATCTATCCCTTTCAAATTTTAATTTATATTGGCTAAATTTGAATTTTGTAATCCTTGTTTAGGCTTTATCATGCCACAGACCAGAGTGTTAGCAACTCAAATTATCAGCAATCACCCTGATTCACAGTCAGTTTCATCACTGAACACCTGCAAAAATGATAATAAACTGAATCACCATGTTTACTGTACCTCATGTCAATATCCAGTTATCTCCCTTAGTCAACAGTTTGAAATAACTTTTCTTTACTATCAAGGTGACACAGCTGCTTTCAATTAAGTATAGATAAACAGCACTTGTTTAGTATTAACTGAATTTATAAAAAAAAAAGTGTTTTTTTGTAAGAATAATATACTTAATCTTGCCCAGTATTTAATGGGATTTTTTGAAATTTTAAAAATTTTAAAGTAAGGATTAAGGAAAATTCTCTTTTGTAATGTTTTTCAAACAAAAGTAATTCAATGGCTTAAACATGTAGTTTGAAATAAACTGTTGACACAGAGATATGTCTCGTGTTTTGTAATTTTGATGGTATAATGCAAATGTTGAATTAAAATGGCAATATCTAAAAATTTAAACTTTGCAAATCATTCAATGTAAATGAACCATGACTGAAGTTGCAGGGCCAAATAATCTCCATGGAAATGTGAAATGCCAATGCTTATAAAACTCCATACCAAATACAACTGAATCATAATAAGTGGTTCCCTTAAGTGTCAGACCACCAATTCAAAATCCCTATCTATTCAACCAAATTTTTCAATTTCCACAGCTTTCTAAATATTTTACCTTAAGTTTAACTTCATAGAAACCAGGTATATCCTGAATTGTACATGTATCAAACTTTCTACATGTCAATTTTCAACCCATGTTTAAAGTCTTTAAAAAAATACCAACGTTCCTAAGGTAACTACTACTAAAAATAACCCCTGGTTTTCTGGAAACCTTAAATAAGTATACTGTGCAGCGCATTAATTTAAAAAAAATTTTTTTAAAGCAAACTCATGGACAAGTAAATTTTGGCTCAAAATGGTCTTAATATATTTCTCTTTCATCAGCAGTTTCATTTCTGCAAATTTGTTGGTTAGCTTAAGTAAACAATGACATCAAAAGCACTATTTTTTGTCAGGGAAGGACTACTTTTACATTCGTTCTAAATTGGAGTGAGTGAATTGGTGGTCTGACACCTAAAAAATAACCTAAACACAAACTTTAACTTGTAAACTATGTAAAAGTTTCAAAGTCAATGAACCATTATGAGGGGTAGGGGCCATATAATGTCCATGGAAATGAGACTTGCAAATGTCAATACAACTGCATACCAAATATCATTGACCTACCACTAGTAGGTCTCTTCAAACTGACCTGATTACAAACTATACAAAAGTTTCAATGTCAATAGACCATGACTAATAATAATAATAATATAATATAATAATAATAATTCTTTATCTAAAGATGGTTACACAGTTAGCTACAAAACCAATCTTCCCTGAGGCCCTCATGAAGAACATTGAAATATAACAAACAAAGATTGAGGGGGAGGGGCAAATAATCTCCATGGAAATGAGATGTACCAACGCTTATACAACTGCATACCAAATATCATTGACCTACCACTAATGGTTTCTCTTAAACTGACCTAATCACAAACTAATACACGTAAACTAAACAAAAGTCTTAAGGTCAATAGATCATGCTTGAGTGGGCAGGGCCTAATAATCTCCATTAAAATGAGATGTGTCAATGCTAATACTACTGCATACCAAATATCATTTATCTACCACTGGTGGTTCCCCATAAACTTGACCTAATTATAAACTATTATATAGTTGAAGGCACTGCTGCGATTGGAAACAGCAACCTAAAGCCTCACTTTTTTAACTTCTTTGGAAACAAGACAAACAGCACTTTAGACATTTATATGACAACTATATATATGCTTTATTATAATTCTAAATTCTTTTTAAATGTATCTGGATTGTGAAATATAAATATAGTGGTCTAATTTTTAGTTTCCATTGTATACCTTATATTTTCTTAAGTTAACCCTTTCATCCCCAATGATGCCTTTACAGCTTTAGGTTTTGCCTGGAATGTGCATAACAATGCCTCAAGGGATCACCTGCCATACACACAACGATGCCTCAGAGGAATTGTTTTTTTCATCATTTTTTAAATTGATTTAGCAAGGAAAATTGACAGTCATTGATCATATTCTGGAATATGTTTCTAGGCTTACTTTTGTGCAATCGTACTGTTTATAATTGGACAGTAGAAGCTTGGTACAAGCTGAGAGAAAATTAATGGCCAACACCAGGGAGCCACTTCTATTCATCAACCGTTTGGTTAAATGTTTTTATTTTCAACATGAGCTTATAACCTCGTTAAAATCTAGATTATTTTTTCAGTGACCTCATTTGCATGTCAGTGCAGATATTAATACTTGACTATAGCAGCTATGAACACGAAATACACTTAAAGGACTGAAATTGTGCTTCATGAACATGTGACAAGGAATAAAATGTGCTCCATCTGTTGTCTGCTCTTCGGTCGGGTTGTTGTCTCTTTGACATATTCCTCATTTCCATTCTCGATTTTATCCATTGTATTTCTCCAAATTGATTAAAGACAATGCAAGTTGGTGAACTTGCATTCACAAACATGCATGCAGATCAAGATACAAGTCTCAACAGGCTGGACCAAAATAAATACATGATTAGTGAAACAATATTGATGTCCAGTCCTGTTACTTGGTTATATTAATAGCAATAAAAGGCAATAGGAGTTAATGAACTACATTTAAAAAGAAATTAAACTAAAAGGCAAATTAGACACTCTTATAATTACCGAGTAATAAGCTAAAATTTAGTTCAGAAATTGTTTGTTGAATGGGATATCATGCCATTTTCTATTTATATATAAGTTTTTATATTGTTTTATATATGTATTTTCTTTTGCGTAGGTTAGCGCCTCAGGTTCAGCATGTAATGTGAGATACCATTTTACAATTGATTTATAAAGTACAAAATGTATAAAAATAGATCAAAGACTTAAATGGCCAGATTGCGCAGAATGTTTTTTAACCAATGGAGAATGCTCTATACTAAACTTGAAATATCTAAAGTAAATTTTCCTCAAACAATACCACAACAGCAAGGCAAAACTTCATTATATATATATGTGAAAAATCTTCCTGTGATGTTTCAGGGATCTGGGTTGAAAACTGTTGGAGGAGTTGATTACAAAGAACGTGTACTCTGTTACATAAATTTTGCTGTAAAAAGACTAAGTTTCCATGTCTGGCAAAATGAGATAAAATTCCTTGGACAATTCCATAACACACAATGTAGTAGGTGCACAACTTCAACATATATGCAATCTTCCTGTGAAATATAAGGGATCTGGGTTGAAAACTGTAGAAGGAGTTGATTACACAAAGAAGGTACACACTTTTCCCCAACAACAAACCATTTTTTCCCCCAACAACAAACCATTTTTCCCCCCAACAACAAACCATTTTTCCCCTCAAACAATATAAGCTGGGAATTCAAAGCTAAAATTTCTTATACAGTGCTACTTAGGTACTGAATGGAAAAAATGTATTTATTTTGTAGAAAGTATAAACAAACTAACAAGGGGATAAAATAAAATGATGAATACCTTCTAACATCTGTCTTGTTTCATATGGATCGGCATATTCAGTTGTCCTACTGGAGGCTATTCCACCAAGTGTCTCCTCCTTTTTGTCAGGGGGTAAACAATAGTCCCCTAACTGGATCTGAAATGACATTTTATACATCCTTTACATAAAATTAAGATTGTATCCGTCCTTCAATAATTAATAATACTGAACAAATTTTAAATCATATATCAATTTCCCTAGGATCTAAATATAAGGTAACATTCTGTACTAATTTCCTGAACGTCATTCAAGATTGAGTATAAGTCACTTGACTTTTAGTTCATTTACTAAAAAAGAATATTTTTGGGATCTACCGTGACCTTTCGTGAGTACAATGTTACTAGTACTGAGACTAGACAAAAAACATAAAAATTCATGTACATGCATCTTTATTTATTGCTTATAAAACAAAACTAACCACACTTATTTTATATGTCCGGGAAGACACACAACTCAAGTCGAACATTTTTCGCATAAAACTTCAAAAAGAAGATATTTTGAATCGTTTAACGAGTAAGGTTACGTATTAAAACACACATTTTATCAGATTCTCATTTAAAAGTCATGGACAAAAAAAAACGTGATTATAAAGATTATATTGCTTTAACAAACCAGATGAAAACTAATACTCAAATTGAATCATGAACTATGTCTTGTTTGATATTGAAGAGCAGATAAAATTCCAGTTATAGACGTGACAAACAGCAATACAGTGCTATGAAGTAAATTCCAGTTATAGACGTGACAAACAGCAATACAGTGCCATGAAGTAAATTCAAGTTATAGACGTGACAAACAGCAATACAGTGTCATGAAGTAAATTCAAGTTATAGATGTGGCAAACAGCAATACAGTGCCTTGAAGTAAATTCCAGTTATAGACGTGACAATTAGCAATACAGTGCCATGAAGTAAATTCAAGTTATAGATGTGACAAACAGCAATACAGTACCATGAAGTAAATTCAAGTTATAGACGTGACAAACAGCAATACAGTGCTATGAAGTAAATTCCAGTTATAGACGTGACAAACAGCAATACAGTGCCATGAAGTCAATTCCAGTTATAGACGTGACAAACAGCAATACAGTGCCATGAAGTAAATTCAAGTTATAGATGTGACAAACAGCAATACAGTGCCATGAAGTCAATTCAAGTTATAGACATGACAAACAGCAATACAGTGCCATGAAGTCAATTCAAGTTACAGACTGGTGACAAACAGCAATACAGTGCAATGAAGTAAATTCCAGCAAAGTTTGAGCAATTTTCTAAAAAGACATTATTAATTTACATTACATTTTAAAAAAAGCCTTTTTTTCTCTCTTAAAAGTAATATACCCATATAATCGAAAGTATTAATCTATGAATATTAAATAATCAATGTACATTAATGATTTTAAGGACAGTTTGAAAACAATTATATGAAAGTTGATAGTTGATAAATTATCAAATGGAGTAATCAGAACCTCCATGTCTCTATAGAAATAAAGGTGTTTGAAAGTATAAACACAGACCTCTTGATAAACTTTAAACATCATATGATATGATTCAATAACACAGAACTGATGGATCTATTCCCAAAATGTTTATTGTTGTTTGTTGATTAAATCTAAAGAATATCCCCTGCACAAACTTGATGGTTTAAAATCAGGTACAAGGAAACAATAAATAAATAAAACCTATCAAGCCAGTACATATTTAGTGACTATACTTGACAGATGCCACATTTGGGGACTGTCAGTTCATTGACCCATCAGCAAAAGCTAACAAATTAATATTGCAAAATTATCATTGCACACAAAATATATTTCCTGGGACAATCCTTTTCCAATGACCTTTTTCCAATGAGGGGTTAAATAGCCAGAGGAGAGGCCTGCCCCACAGACCCCCTTTTTCAGAATACCAAAAAGCCTTCTTTGTTAGCTTACAAATCATAGAAAGAAGAAATTTTAGGGTAAGGGAACAGAAAATACCAAATCTGCCACTGATAATTATAAGAACAGTTATGCTATTATTCTGCCCCCCTCCTTTTTTCTGAAATTCTGTAAACAATTTGTCAGGTTTGGTGCATATACATACCTGGTCCTCATCATTCATTGCTCAACAATGCACAAAAAGTCTCAAAATAAACACTAACTATTACTCCTTTTGAGAATTCCTTGTTTGTCCTTCATTCACTGATTAAATTCAGATCATTCAAAATGCATATACATATTCATATATATATATATATGTATAAATGATGAAAATATGTAATAGTACAGAAATACATAATCCATCCCTGGATGAACAGTTGCACATACAAGTTTGTATTTCAAGCTCGATATCAAGGAAGCAAATGTATTTCCTTTTTGTTTCAATAAAATTTGTTGGAAAAGTACATTTTACACTCAAATTGCAAATACTCCATTTGTAGTAATAAGAATCCAATTTTAAGTCCAACAATATGTGCAAACTTTTACTAAAGTTTTTCTTGAAAATTCATTGTTAAATTTTAAAGTATATTTCTTTCCTCAAAGCTGTCTTTAGATACATTAACGACAGGATATCAGCAATTTGTTTTTCCTTCAATTTATTATGATGTCATTTTCTTTGTGGTTTTGTGTTACTGGATGTAGCCTAACATCCATAACTTTACCAGTAATTAGGGAGAAAACACATGTTTATAATAAATCACTACAAAAATACTGACTTCAGCAAATATTCACAAATCGAGATTTCAAGTTCCAACAAAAGTATTATTTTCATGTTGCCCATACAACTGCATGATACTCCTGTTTTTTAAAACAGGAAAATGAAAACTTCATTTGGGGTTTCCCATCCGGGGAGAGGAAATGAATCTTTTAATTATTATAGTAAACCTATTCACTTCTATGCAGGTAAGACTATTTAGCAGATTATGTCATTGCATGAGTACTCATTTAACAATTTTTTTAAAGGTCATTCTACCGACATATAAGTAAATCAGGAAATTATTCTAATACGTAATTTACTTATTATTTTCTGAATGATATAAACATTTCTCTAATATATATTACAAACATTTCCTAGTCTAATAATATATTACAAACATTTCCTAGTCTAATATATATTACAAACATTTCCTAGTCTAATATATATTACAAACATTTCCTAGTCTAATAATATATTACAAACATTTCCTAGTCTAATATATATTACAAACATTTCCTAGTCTAAAATATATTACAAACATTTCCTAGTCTAATATATATTACCATAGATATAATAGCCATAGATAAAGTACTCAGAATATGTCCCACTAAGCCCCATGTAGTTTCCTTTGAAATATCAAAAGCACGGCACTGCACATAGTGGCCTGTGATGTAGATGATGTTTGCCGACATCCTCCCAATAGACTAATTACTTATCATAATTATATTTAAATTATCGGGCACTCGTCTTATCAGCCAATAATTAATGTGCGTTACCTGTCTCAAGTAAAAATATGCCAGGAGGCGGAAGCAATAAGAAGCGCCTGATTGTAAAAGTTGTTTGGATTGTAATTTATTTGGAGAAAATCGGTCAACAAATGCGAAGGTTATGCTGTTGTCGAAATAATAAAATAGCGAAATCATGGAAAATGGACTTAACAGGTATATAAAATTAAATTGTCATAGCACTTGCATCGGTTGCACTCGGGAAATAAAACCTGTATGATTGACAAGAGGAGACATATCGTTTACTGATGGTATGCGTGGTTAAGAGGTCGAACCGAGTCGAATTTTTCTATGGCGATTTAAAGAAAAAAGTTTTTATCGAGATAAATGTCTGCACTGTGGATTATAAAAGCTTGAGCAAGTTGCTTAAATATACTTACATTAGAAATTTCCATGTCACTTGTTTTTATTGAATGTTATTTGTTTAAATCTAAAATTAGTGATATTATTGTCATGTCAAAAATTTATTCTTACTGAGTTTCAGCTTAAATTTACAGTGGAAGAGGGTATAAAACAGAAACTCGACTTGAATTTGGTATGAACCCATTTGTGTGTATTTTCGATTACAGTGATTGATTACATGATCGTTGATTCATAACATTCAGTGGCAAATATTTGATGCATATTCAGGACTAATAAGAACCATGTAAACATCGGTCATCTTGACTTGCATTTTAAGCATGTATATGAACATTCCAAACAAAATGTCAAGGAATTACACCGTGTATAATGAAAGGTATATACAAATTAAAACTGTATCAAATAACCTATTTTTAACAAAATAGTTTTACGCTCATATCGAGTAGTCTTGTATAATACAAAGAGATAAGGTGTTAAGTGTCATTTGTACGTATGTATCTCCTTTTTTTTTCTTTCCAGGGGCGGATCCAGCCATTCTAAAAAGGGGGGGTTCCCAACCCAGGATAAAGGGGGGTTCCAACAATATGTCCCCATTCAAATGCATTGATCGTCCAAAAAAAAAGGGGGGGTTCCAACCGCCGGAACCCCCTCTGGATCCGCCACTGCTTTCTCGCATTGCTTGATAATAAATTTCAACTTTCAGGAACTACTGTGTAAGATCTTGTAAATGATGTACCGGAAGATTACGGTAACTAACGAAGAATGACATATTACTCTCTCGGTTCACAATTTATTAGATATTGATCGACGGCAATTGCCAATAAAGGCTAATTAACACCAAGTGTGACATGTATATAATAAGAGGGTGATAAAATTTCGGCAAATATCATCTGCTTTTGATGTGGGTTCAGTACTTTATCTATAGCTATTACATCTATGATATTACAAACATTTCCTAGTCTAATATATATTACTCATAATTTTTCTTTATGGTTTATTACAAAATTCATACAATCGTTTAAATGAGTTGCAATGATAACTTAAACAGCCCCAAGGTGTTTGATAAGCACACAAAGTGTCTATGCATGTATATGTAATTAAATGTAATATAAAAATGTTCTCCACCAGTAGGCATGCATCATCTGATATACTTGATATCATTTTAATTTGAGAAACCCTTGAGGTGATTGAGTCTATTTCTTGTATATTTTGAATTAAAAATGTAGTGCAAGCACTGAAAGCAAAAATTCACAGACCCTTCAAGCAAACTTAGATAAAACTTATGAAAAACATTTTTTTTCACTTTCAGTTTTTTTTAAGAATCAATCTACATTAAATCAAAATACTGACATACCGTATACTTTGATCGTCCAAAAAATTTGATGGCTCAGGTAAATTTATAATACAGATTTCAATCTTTTTAGATTTCCAGAAGTAACGTGCAGATCTTTTTATTTCTTCTATGTCAAATATTCATGTCACCCTGGCATTTGTCTACACAATGCAATGGTTGTCCAAAGACACTTGCTTACCATTATTATTCCTCCCTTAAATATTTTTAAAAATCCATGTAGCATAGGCCTTTCTTATTTTCTAGACTTTCTATTATGCCTGTTTGTGTAAAGTTCTAAATAGTTCTTATTTCAAAATCAAAACATTATCCTTTTTATTTATCTTGCCATTATCTAATAATAAAATGACAAATTCATGAATTTTATACAATGTTTTAGTAAAAGTTGTTTTCGGTGTCTGATATGAAAGTATGAATACATGTGTGGTTTATATTCAAAGGGAGATAACAATTATGTTCCACTCCAATTATAACTTTAAAGTGTTATTGTACAACTTGTATAAAACTCAATGTTTGTGTATATAAAATAACAGTAGAGTGAGAAAGAAATTATGAATTAAATGACATTCTCAAATTATTTATAAATTATTTGCATCATGGCATGCCATCAAGAGATCATTAAAAAATACAGTAATTTTTTTTATCATTTCTCAACCTTTTAAACCAAAATAATATATCGCCAGATCCCATAACCATTCATCAGCTATGGCCAGTTTTCACACCTTTTACGGCTGTTCTTTTAAAACTTAAAGTTTTGAAATTAAAAATCTTTACAATTATTAATCAAAGATTTGAATAAAGTGCCTGCATGGATTCTGCTTTTTCATCTATAAACTAAACTTACAAAATTTGTAGCATACTTGAAAAAAAGTAAACAGCATGAATCAATAATAAATCTACACAAAAAATTATAAAAATTCAACATAGGCTCATGTATTAAAATATCTGTTGTTGATAAACAGTCATCACATTATCAAAGTTTACTACTTTTTTAACAGCCTATAAAACACCTCTGTATCATAACAATCTGATTGGAATAGATTGTGTGTGATACCTTTTCTTACAATACTTGTTGATTACTTTGTTCTGTTTTTTACAACATCAACCAATGAAATTACTACCGTTTAAGTGTTGAAGGCAGGTACTGATATGTCATTTTAAATCAAAGGAAACTGAAAAGGGTTTAACAGAAGTAGGTAAAAGAGAGCATCCTCAGATTCTGGCAAAACAAGGCATGGACACATGATCTGTATCTCAATCAGATTGATATAATAGACTCAGCTTAACACATGGTCAAAGTATTCATATTCCATCATAAAAATTCAGCTTCTGCATTTTATGTCAACTTTTCAAGTCCCCAATATTGGACATCTCCCTCTTTATAGGAGTAATTTTTAGTGGGAGAATATGAATAATTAATAAAACCAATTATCTGCCCATAATTTTCATGTTACATCTAATGATAAAAAATAGACGTAAGTTAAAAAACAAAAAAACAAACAGAAATAAATGTGGATTGTGTCCACAAATGATGTCCCTGCTTGCATATCATATAGTTATAAAGGGACATAACTGAAGAACGGTAAAAGTGACGCTACCCAAATTTGAACTTGATCTGAGTTTTGTGGTAATAAGCATTGTGTGTAAGTCTCATAACACTTGGTTGAGGCAAACTTAAGTTAGAGAATGGAAACTAAAAATTTTGCAATTTTTCCTTTTATAAAGGGGCATTTCTCTAGAACGGTTTGAGTGATGCCACCAAAATTCAAACTTGATCTGTGTTTTGTGGTAATAAGCATTGTGTACAAGTTTCATAACATTTGGTTGAGGCAAACATAAGTTAGAGAACGGAAACTAAAAGTTTTGCAATTTTTCCATTTATAAAGGGGCATTTCTCTAGAACGGTTTGAGTGACACCACCAAAATTCAAACTTGATCTGTGTTTTGTGGTAATAAGCATGGTGTATAAGTTTCATAACATTTGGTTGAGGCAAACTTAAATTAGAGAACGGAAACTAAATATTTTGCAATTTTTCCATTTATAAAGGGGCATAACTCTAGAATGATTAGAGTGACGATACCAAAATTCAAACTTGATCTGTATTTAGTGGTAATAAGCATCGTGTGTAAGTTTCAAAACATTTGGTTGAGGCAAACATAAGTTAGAGAATGGAAACTAAAAATTTTGCAATTTTTCCATTTATAAAGGGCATAACTCTAGAACGGTTAAAGTGACGCCACCAATATTCAAATTTGATCTGTGTTTTGTGGTAATAAGCATTGTGTATAAGTTTCATAACATTTGGTTGAGGCAAACTCAAGTTAGAGAATGGAAACCAATTTTGGGACGTACGGACGGACAAGGGTAAAACTTAATGCCCCCCCCCACTTGCTACGGCGGGGGCATAAAAACTAGATGTGCGATAAAATTTATTTCACAATGTTTCTATATTTGGTTATACTTTAACAGTAAAATTGTTAATGTTTAAAAAATACTTAGATTTATTGCTGAAAAATATAAACAGATCACAGTCTGCATGCATGGCCTTCTTTGATTGTATTAAAATCAGAAGATGTGGTATGATTGCTGTACGGCTTTCAACAATGAGTAAAACCCATACTGCATAGTAAGCATATAAAAGGCCCTGATACTGACAAATGAAAACAATTCAATTATATAGTATATAAATGCTTTCACAAATTTAAAGCGGAGAAGATTAGATATGGCATTGTTAAAGAATTTAATAGATTTGTTCAACAAACAACATGTGACGAACTTATTACATGTACTTTTGATTTCTTTTTATTCATGGAAGGATATCTCACAAGGAATATATAAGATATTATTAATCATGCCACACTCAAGAGGCACTTTAAACTTTATGATCTTGATAAGAACAGTATCTTATAGGAAAAGCACTTATAAACTGAACTCAATGCTTCTACAAAATTTTATAAAGTTAAAACCATATATCATTAGCCACCCACATTTAAAATTACCAAATACAGTCAGTTTGTAACGTCATCCATCAATTTGCATTTACATGCTAATATCCTGCACATAAACATGTAAATTAAGAAATATAAAAGGATATATACATTTGAAGAAAATGATATACATGATGTATTTTAAAGTACTTTCCATGTAATGCAAGTTAGTACAGAGAAATCAGACTGATAGATTAGTCTCTTTATGCCATGCTTAGTTTTCTTGCTTGAATTGTTTTACATTTGTGTCATTTCGGGGCCTTTTATAGCTGACTATGAGCTATTGGTTTTGCTCAATGTTGAAGGCTGTACAGTGACCTATAGTTGTTAACTTCTATGTCATTTGATCTCTGGCGGAGAGTTGTCTCATTGGCAATTAATTTACCACATCTTCTTATTTCTATACTGTATTATGATAATATGTCGGATTCAGTTTTTTTCCATGAATGTATCAATGGAAATATACCCCAATTCAATCCTTGGCACTTCTTGTGAAGGTGGCAAGCTATAACTTGTTGTAGGAGCAGGCTGTAAATGTCATAAAAACTAGTTTTAACACTTACTGTGGTATTCATTATTATTTGTTCGGTACCAATTTTTCGTGAATTCATGGGTTGAGGCAAACCATGAATTCAAATGTTCAACAAGTATAAATTTCCTATAGGCTTGTATGGTTACATTTGCATAACCATTAAATCCAGTATCCAAGAAAATACAGTGTTTCTTTTACCCACAATAATTGGTACCCATGAAAATAAATGAATGCACAGTATAGATACAAGTATATGTGTTGATAGTTTTTTTTAGGAATTTGTCTATGTAAAAGTCTTCATGAACAGGTTTTTTTTCATTCTAGGATGAAGCATTGTATGGTTTAAGGCCAGCCAAATTTGTGTGGTCAAGTGGAACTGATGTAGCAGGTTCAAAAGTCATTTTGGAAAATGAAATCATCCTGACCATGTTCCAATGTTGTCAGACTGTTCTAAATCTTTCAATACACAAATGTGCACACATTAATTTGTAAACAAAGCAATATATGGATATAAAATTTGGAATTTTTAGGTCTTTCCACTTTTCCGTGGAAAGACCTATTGCTTTTGTTCTGATTATTATTATTATTAGGTCTTTCAACTTTTCCTTTATACTGCTGTTCGAAACTCATAAATCAATAGAGATAAAAACAAATCCGGGTTACAAACTAAAACTGAGGGAAACACATCAAATGTAAGAGGAGAACAACGACACAACAAAAACACAAAATTAAAATGTAACACACACAGAAACGAACTATAATATAACAATGGCCATTTTCCTGACTTGGTACAGGACATTTTAAGAAAAAAGAAAGACCTATTGCTTTTCTTCTGATTATTTTTTTCAATTTTTTTCTTCCCCTAATTTTTTTCCTTAGCTGTTTTATTGTTTCGAAAGATGTTGCTTAGATATTTGGTATATGATATCGAACAGTTTATACGCTTTTGAAACTGACACTGCGTAACCGATTACTTTTCCATATAAGAGTTATCTCCCCAAACACTGTTTTCCTTGTTTTTCTAAAACTTCGCAACCATATAAGAAACCAACAAATTTATTTTTCTAAATTGCTCGTTATATCTTCAGGATGTTTTGTTTAATTTTGACCAAAGCTGTATAGAGATTCCATATAAGAGTTATTTCCCCTTTTGGATTTGATATAAGTAAAATGTGCTTGTAACTGGAAAACCATTAGTGATAGAGGCCTTGGGTCTTTTGATTTGAGGTCCTTGGTCCATAAAAATGAAAGTGAGGTCAAGGTCAAGGGTCAAGGTCAAGTTCAAAATTTTGGTTTTGGCTTGTTATCACTAATTTTCAGAAATCTTATAAGATATCAACAATATATTTTTACAGAATTGTTAGTTGCAACATTTCATAACACCTAAATTTTAGTTGAAAGGTTATGTAGACATTAAATGGGAGTTTTCTCCCCTATTATATTTAAAATTACATGTATGGTGATATAACTCATTTATCATATGTAATTAAGACCTAGGGTCTTTTGATTTGAGGTCTTTGATATATGACCTTGAAATTGCTCAAGGTCATAGGTAAATTTAACGTTCTAGATTTTGACCTTTGCTATTACCTCATATGTATACATGATAAATCCATGGGACTTTAAGCATTAGGTTGCAATCCATTTGACCTTCAAAAAGCAAACCGGAAGTGACCTTGTGTAAACCAGAAGTAGCTATTTTTTGTACTGAATTAATGTTAAAGTATATAGAACCATATATTTTTGGAATCAGTGTCAAGTAAACTATCAAACAATACCGGAAGTGACATTTTTCTAACCGGAAGTAAAACATTATCTCCCTTATTTATATTTTTTTGTACAGAAACCATATATTTTTGGAATCAGCGTACAATAAGCTGTCATTTGACGCTGGAATTGACATTTAAAACCAAGTTTTAATATTTTCATATCAAAATAGATCCTAACTGGTGGAAAGACCTTCAATTGTTCTCTGAACAATTGGTTTTTAATTTTTTTTTTTTTTTCTTCCGCCTAATTTTTTTCCTTCATGATATCGAACAGTTTATATGCTTTTGAAACTGACACCACTTAACCGAATACTTTTCCATTTAAGAGTTATCTCCCCGAACAGTGTTTTTCTTGTTATTTCTAATACTTCGTAACCGTTTAAGAAACCAACAAATTTTTTTTTCCAAATTGCTCATTATATCCTCAGGATGTTTTGTTTAATTTTGACCAAAGCCGTATAGAGATTCCATATGAGAGTTATTTCCCCTTCTGTATTTGATATAAGTGAAATGTATTTGTAACTGGAAAACCATAAGTGATAGAGACCTAGGGTCTTTTGATTTGAGTCCCTTGGTCCATAAAGAAGAAAATGAGGTCAAGGTCAAAGGTCAAGGTCATGTTCAAAATTCTGATTTTGCCTTATTACTTATTTTCCAAAATCTTATATCGACAAAATATTTTTACAGAATTGTTAGTTGTGACATGTCTTAACACGTAAATATTGGTTGAAAGGGTACGTACACATTTAATGGGAGCTTTCACCCCTCTTATATCTCATACTAGCTGTACGGTAATGTAACTCATTAACAATATATAGTAGAGACCTAGTCTTTTGATTTGAGGCCTTGGTTTAATGACATTGAAATTGGGGTCAAGGTCAAAGTTTGATTTGATGTTCTAGATTTTGGCCTTTACTCTAACTTCTTATTGGTTCAAGATAAAGTCAACAGGTCTTTTGCATTCCATTACAGATATATATGACCTTGATAAAAGTCAACAGGTCTTTTACATTGGGTTACAGATATATATGACCTTGATAAAAGTCAACCGGAAGTGACCTTTTGTAATCCGGAAGTAGCCATGTTTTCCTTACTTCATATACAATTTACTAGAACTTGATATATTAGGAATCAGTGTAAATTAATGTTCAAATCTAACTGAAAGCATTTTGTAAACCAGAAGTACCTTCTTATCTCCCTTATTTTTCTCAACACTTTAATAAAACAATATATTTTTGGAAACAGCATAAATTAAGCTTATACCAGAATAGACATTACGAACCAAAATGTAATATTTTCATGTCAAGAAATGTCTATTTAGTGTGGAAAGACCTTCAATTGTTCTCTGAACAATTGGTTTTAATTTTTTTATTTTGTCTCTCTCAAATTAAGATTTAAGGAGTTCAAGATTGTGCCTTTGGTGACTTGAAGTTTGAACCCTTTAAGCAAATTTAAAACAAAATTTAAATATATAAACACTAATATGATGTTATATGATCATGATATATATAACTGTTTTGTGAACCTCTGAAGGATTTTATTTGATATTTGATTTTCTAATTCTTCGGGGCAAAAACGTGACTTAAAACATACCTTCTCCATTATAGAGAAAAAACAAATATATATGTAAGCCTATTCATACAAGGAAGAATGAACAATACCTCCTAATCTGTAACTACTGGCAATTCTAATACATAAATAATACACAAGTTTTAAAATTTGTAATATATTGGACATTGTTCTTTTCTAGAATAATGTAATTTTACATTAAATATAAAAATAAGATGTGGTATGATTGCCAATGACACCTGAACTTCCTCAATAACTATGACTGCCAATGAGACCTGAACTTCCTCAATAATTTTGATTGTTGGATGACCTGGAATTATCCACTGATTTAATTTATCAGCATTTTATCTCAAACATGCATACAGTCAAACCTGCTGTAGGTTACCATTCAGCAAAAACCTGTCTCCTTTGGTCATCCTCTTCTTTTCCCACTGTCATGACTGTAGTACTAATACCTATAAATTTTCAACTTAAACTCAAAGGTCCACTCTCTCATACTGTCAGTTTTCTCTTGTCCTAATAGTGACCTTTATAAACAGGTGTTATCATGATCAGGGTTTGAATTTAACTATTTTAACAAGGTTGTCCAAGGGACTAAAACAGCTCTAAATTGAGTCTCATCCTACAAAAAGGTTTGCAGTCCTGAATTTAGAAATTTATCAGCTTCATGGTTATATCTGGAAGGTCAACAGTACTAGCTCGCAGCAATTTTTTGTTAATCCAAAATTACATGCTCAAGTCTAACAGATTATTGCCAGAATCAATTTGAAACCTTTCAACTGATAGGTAGCTTTCTTTCATGGTTTAATCAAATAAAATTTATATGTAACCTTAAATAATACTCTTATTGTAAAAATTATTATTAGTCAGTGATACATATTAAATACTGCATTATTGTCTATATTTAACCCCTTGATACCCTTGTCAGGTGGTAGTGTAGGGGGTATGTAAAATCAATTGAAAACTAATAAATGGAAGAAAAAAAGGCTTTCTTTCATGATTCAGGCCTGTTTACTATTTCCCCCATGAAGAGGTATTTCTGGTATCACAGAGAACAGAGAGTGATATGTATTAAGTGAAACTATAAATGCATTAATTTGGTTGACCTATCCAACAATGTATTACTTGGTACCTACTTCTCAGGGGTAATAAAGATTTCTAATTTTTTCAATATTATGCAAATGAAACACTGACGCATCTTTTAACCTAAAACTATTCTTTTCATCAAAATTTGATTACATTCTAAAGCGTACATGGAGTACAAATAACAGAGCAAAAAATTGTTTTTCAATTTCTCACTCATATTGAAAGCTACATGTATTAGTTTTTGGGGTTAGAAATATGGTTATTTGAAACATCTCGCTGTATGTTTTTTTTTTAATTTAAATATAAATTTCAATTTTACATGTTTTTGGCTGATTGTTCATGATGACTCACAAGGATTTTGTGATTTCAAGAGCCTGATTTTGGCACTTTTCAACTTCTTGATTATTATATGTATATATACATTTGTATATTCATATATTTTAAGTAGAAATTCAAAACTCACTGGTGAAGTTATACTGCTCTTAATATTTTGTGATAAACATGATAATATTACATAATAAATGTATATATATATATATATATATATATATATATATATATATATATGTTTTATCAGCAATGTAGAAAAGTCTTTTACTCCCAGACATCAATAGATACATGTTAATTGACACTCCACAAATGCTGTTTGATGTAGAATCCTACAGAAAATTTCTACTTTGTTGAACATTTATATTTGTGGTTCACCTGTACCCACAAAATCCACGAAAATTGGTATCACATAAATAAAAAATTGAAACCACTGTACATCATTTGAACACATTGGCAATCATATCACATTTCATTACTTTATATGTATTCATTTGTACTTTGTACTTCATGATTTATGTTTTGATTCATTTCTTTTTTCACTATGAAACATAAACCTAAAGGCATATCTGTCACATTACACACTAAATATTTACTTAGTTCTCCCAAAATTTATCTCATAAAGATATATATATGTATTCTGCTTCATACATCATGTACATCTAATTTGTAGTCCGCAGCCTTACAGCTTAAAAAAATTGCTTCGCTGAGCGCAGCTGGATACGACTGCAAAGGTCCAACCCTGAACATTTGGGACAAAAATGGACACAATATTCGCACTTGATACAGGTCTGAATTTAGATTGTAATTCAATATTTGACACATAATAGGTTTCTGACACAGAATAACTGTAGTCAAAGAATTTAGAATTGGTTATATGATTTGAATTTGTATTCAATTGTTTGCTTTTGTGCAATACACTATGCTGTTGCAAATGGACCCCCACCCCCCATAGAAACTAGAAAAATGCTTATTTGGGCCCCTTTTTGGCCCCTAATTACTAAACTGCTAGGACTAAAACCCCCAAAATCAATCCCGCCTTTCCTTTTGTGGTTATAAACCTTGTTTTTAAATTTCATAGATTTCTATTTACATTTACTAAAGTTACTGTCCGAAACCAAATGTCTTCGGATGAAGCTGACGACGATGACGCTGCTGATGACGACGTGATACCAATATACGACCGCAAAATTTTTTTGTGGTCTTATTAAAAATAAAGGAAAATATATACTGTGCAGAATATTTCAAATTTGGACTTTGGAAAATGGATTGAAATTGCATACATGTATATTAATATAACAATGAATTAAATGAACAATTATAAGTTATTCCTAATCAATTATTGTTTTGATCGGACTGAAAATAAAAAATTTCATCAGGCTTGAATATACTATATTATGTATATATAGCTACATGTATATACATTGTAATTGCAGTCTTCAGGATAAATTTTTGAATGCACAAACCCCTAGCTCAATTTTACGAAAATTTTTTAGTTGGACTCTGTTGGCGTGTGGAGAAAAATTTTACAAGCCCGAAAGCAATTTTACAATCCTGGGCTGTTGGTCTTGTGGTTAAGCATGAAGACAGTAATTGCTTCCCAAAGCTTTTTTTTTTTATCTGAACAAATAAACACACTTTTAATTATAAGGCCTTAAGGTAGGAATGGCCTTAATTGTAAAGCATCAAAAACTACCCTTCCCCTACCATAGAATCAAAGGAACTTTAAAAACATTATCAACATTCACCACATAGCATAATTAAACTTGATGTTGGTATCAAACAGAGAACAAGCTTATATCATGAAGGTTTACAAAATGTTAACCCTAAAACGTCATGGGAAACCCCATTCCCACCCTCAAATATCTTTACTAAACTGCACAATTACAATTTTTTTGCATGGTAAATTCATATATACATGATATATATATGCAAGTATACCCCAAATAGGTTATATAATAAATGACATGGTAAGATGTTCTCAACCTGTCAAACAGCTTAGTTACAACTGATTGTACCTATAAATTAGTTAAGTCCTACACTACAATGTACACAGCTGGATTTAGAGGGGTGTCCCCCTTATGGAGCTACATTTATGATTCATCCAGACTTTTTTACGGTATCGGGTCTATTCGTTCCCAATATGAATACATGTTTGCAGCCTACACTTTCGCACCCCACATGTTCGCACCCTGGGTTCATTTGCACCCTATTTTTATTCAAATACTGGTTGAATTATTAGATGTTTTTTAGATGTATTTATCAAAATATTTAAATTTTCATTAATTTCATCATGCATTTTCAGAATATTACTTTATTTTGAGGAAACAATACAAAAAACTTATTTATAGCAGTACATTTATTTAAACATGATTAAAAATGTATTCAACACAAAACCTATAAAAAGGGTGTGAACGGACCCAGGGTAGGAACATGAAAGGGGGCGAACATGATTTTGGGCAAACGGACCCGGATACACTTTTTACTTGTTCCACTCCATCCTTTGACTAGTTTGGGGGAGCAAGGGCCCTTTTTCAAAATCCTGGATCCACCTCTGTACTAGTCCAGCCCTACACTAACATGACTAGTCTAAATCATTATGATGTCTTGGAAGGCTACCTTAGATTTCTTGCTTTGAGGTCCAGCAAAAAAATAAGAAAAAGCCTAAACACAATGTCATAATTATAGTACATGTATAGGGACTTATTTAGTATGTTTATATCACGTTCATGTACATGTAGTCTTAATAATCATGAGGGCTATTTTAACATTTTTGCTTAGACTGTACCCTTCTGTGACATTAAGGAAGGGGTCATGGAATTTTTTTTCATAAAAAGTTACACAAGACTTCATTATAATATTATTTGGACTAGGACTAACCCTACACTACCTTTTTTTAATCTTAGGTGTATGTCTTAAACACTGAGACTACTATAACTATAGCAGTCTCAGGGGAAGCTATTTAACTACTTGACATCACATGATTTAGTGAACTCAAGATAATAGTATTAGTAAATATAACATGCACATGAAAGGGGGGTATGAAATGAAAGGGGAGGGTTATGCTCATCATAATCATACCTGACTGTTTGAATTTATTTCTTTTCCTCTCTTAACATTCACAGAACATTTTACGGAATTGTTATCACAATTGGAATCGAAATTTATCTCTGATAATTTGCTTCCATTATTTCCCATTCCTTGGAGTGCTTTCTCTGACGTTCGCGTGTCTTTGATAGCTCTCCGAGTGTTTTGGTTGCGTTTTGGCTTTGTTTTAGGCAGTACATCCGAGGAGAAACCTCCGCTGTTTGACTCATAAAACCCATCTTGTCCTCTGTTTCCTGCTAACATTATCAGGAAATTGATACTTATCGTACTTAAAAGTTATACTTCATTTTCTTCAATGTTTATTTATAAGTTCCTTGTCACTTTAGTCTGATTGTAACATCAGCTTTCATTGGCTGATTGTTGATAAAGAAAGTAACTTTGCGGGAAATTTAAAACCGATATGCGTAAAACAGGCCAAAGATACCAAAGCATGCAAAGAGAAATTCAAACTCATAGTAACATACAGAGGCGGATCCAGAGGGGGGATTTCCGGGGGTTGGAACACCCCTTTTTTGACGATCAATGATTTTAAATGGGGACATAAATGGTTGGAACCCCCTCCCTTATCCTGGGTTGGAACCCCCTTTTAAAAATGGCTGGATCCATCGCTGAATAAGTCGAAAATAACTGACAATGCCATGTATCTGTATCTGTATCTGTATCTGTCTAACTTTTCTCTTGCTGCTTGCAGTTTTCTTGAAGGAATACAACTAATTTCGACAAAAACTATATATATATATATATATATATATATATATATACTTGCTGTTTGGTGGATGCTTCTTTTGTATTCAAATGGCCAGGTTCATTACTGTCTTTGGCAGATAAAACGACAATACAGGCGGCATAGTTACTGTCTGGCTAGTTGTAATTTACATCAGATAATTTCGTATTCTGTGTCAAGCTGTGAAACAGTGATTTGATGAGGCCTTTTCAAACAGTTTGTTTTTATGTTGTACTGTTAAACATTTGTCATTAGTAAGGGGAGGATTTAACACTCACATACATTTTAAACCATGCCATGCCACTGTCCCAAATAAGGAGCCTGTAATTCAGTGGTTGTTGTTGGTTGTTGGTTGCTGTCTGCTGTATTTGTTTTTCGTTTTTTTTCGTTTTGAGAAAAAATATTGCCGTTGGTTTTCTCTTTTAAATTATGTCACAGTTTGTCGTGCAGGGACAACTTTTAGCTTGCTATAATATATATGTAGGGTATCGGTTTTGCTCATTGTTGAAGGTCGTGAAGTGTCCTATGTGTTTTTTTTTTTACATCCTAGTCCTTTTGTTTTCTGTTGGATAATTGTCTCAATGGCAATCATAACACGTCTCATTAATTTTCGATTCAGAAAAAAATTTCAAATAGCACGTATCTATCATATATGTGTTTGGATTGGGAAAAGGTGCCAGAAGACTGATATGCGTTTTGGCTAACCTAGAACACACACCAGTTGACTGGCCCAATGACTGATACATATTCGACCCCAAAAGATCAATGATGCACAATTGAGAACGCAAACCTTTCGACTGGCACATATTTCCCTTTTAAAAACATCTATGATACTAGCCTGTAAATGGACAAGAGTCTTTAACTTAATATATCTTGCAAATTTCAATAATTTATTGCAACGTCCCTGTCCTGCAGTTATATCATCTATGAAAGCGACTAATTGACACGGAGTTATGGCATCTGTTGATGGGCAAATCGTTTATTTAAAAATGCTGTGAGTCAAAAAATCTGAAAAAATGTATCAAAAACACTAATTTTCGGCCGATTTACATGAAAATTAGGTCATGGACGTCTTACAATTTCTACGTGAATATATATGTTACCATTTCTGCAGCCCACAATAAAATACCTGTATATTGATCACACAAAGAAGAAAATTTGAGACCATCAATAGAATAACAAGAGTACTACTCAAATCGATATTAATAAGTAAAAACAAAACGTCAATAGAACACCATGAAGAGGATAGTTGAGATTATTTTAAGCTGTATGACTTTACGTAAAGTATAATAACGAATATTCATTAGCGGAGATTTGGTTTGATTGTCGTTGTGACAACTATATCACAGATACCAAAGTACGATGACCTAAACAACCACAGGACACTGTCTCGCCTTAACCAACAAACAAAATCCAAACCGTACATCAAGTCTCAAAAGGCACCGGCACGGCAGAATGTGAATCAATTCAAAAGAGAAAACCAACGCAGGGAATTTTTTTAAAGCTAAATCTACAGTAAACGTATATGTATTGCTCATTGTATAAGGCTGTACGATGACCTTTTATATAGTTCCTAACATGCGCTGGTAGATAGTTGTCTCATTGGCAATCCTACCGTAGTTATTGTTCGCTAACTTAAGCCTGGTGATACCACCACACCGTATTTATATCAGAATTTTCAATTGAAATATCTGAATTCATCTGATACAGTGTTTTAATTGCAAATGAAACTATAGTTTATACTTAATAGGAAGCAAAATGTTATACCCATTAAGTCCGCTTTTCAGTTCTATTGAGATCTTGCAACTGAATAGAAATTAGTTAGCTTTGGTTGGATTTAAAAGACATAGTGTCTCAGGTAGAATAAGTTTATACTTTATTGAAAAAAGTTTAATATATCAAAGCTACCTACAAGTCTAGATTTATAATTTAACATGCTGTATCATTGATACCAATAGTTTCTTATCAAGAGATTTTTTATGATCGGAAGGAAAATAATGTACATTTGAAGATGGAAAGCTGACTTTATGGATAAATTTGAAATAAATCCCAATCTTTGAGGAACACTTAAAGCTAAACCATCTGACAGAAATTATACATTTATATTAAAATAACTTTCCTCATGACAGATTATTGGGATACGAAACAATGTTCACTTAATATGGCACTATTAATTAAAAGTTTATCTATCCACAAAGAAGATTACCAATGACAAAAGTCAACATTTATGAAAGCTATAATTGTGATTTTTGTCCCGATAAAACTTCCTGGAAGCTTTCCTTTTTCATTTATTTCTTTATTGTTTATTCTGTTCTCTGGGGGTAGACACATTTCTATCTTGTAAGCCAAAAGATATCTGTATAAGTATAGAAGTTAAAGCTTACAACACCATTATTAAGTGCAGTAAATACTGTTCTTGATTTATATTAGTCAGAATGTTGATAGATATCGTTACCCGATAAAACATTCGAATATTGCACTGTCCAAGAGCTAAAAAGAAATGGATTTATTTCAAATTACGATGATGGTATTCTTCTTTTGCTTAAAACGCTACAAATGTCACATTTGTGAAATACATAATTTATCTGTCAATTGCACGTATAAAGAACTTAGAAATGTTCCGAATGATTTACCAGAGGGTATAGTTATTTTGGATTTGAGGTTCAATGTAATACATCGAATAAATGGTGATGTGTTTGGGAAATATCGTAATCTGAAAAGTCTTCATCTGGATTACAATAAAATTTCGTTACTTCCAACGAATGCATTTGATGGCTTGGAGCATCTTCAAGGTCTATTTTTAACTAACAACAATCTGGATTTTTCTGTTTCTTACGAAGTCGATGTGTTTAGTCCTCTAAAAAGACTTCAACAGTTGGATATAAGACATAACATGAAAAAGAAATATACATCAAAAGTGCAATATCCTTTGTTTGAAAACCTTCATAATCTAAGAAAGCTATCGTTGGACTTGATTGATGATCCTGTTTTCGACAATTGTGGGTTTGAAAAACTACAAAATATAACTAAAATCGTCTTTGAAAACTGTGATTTAAGAATGATATTGAACAACACGTTTTCAATGCTACCAAACAATTTGGAAGAAATTCATTTAAGGAAATGTAACATGATTCGCGGTGTTGAAGCAGACGCCTTTAGATCATTACGAAATTTGAAAATATTAATTATACACCATTCAAATATGAAATTGGAATCTGCCTTAAAATTATTGTATCCATTTGAAAATAAGCACATGCGCGTGATTCAGTTCACAAGAGTTAATCCTGGGTACAAATGTCCCATAGAAACGCCATATGCAGTCATACTTACAAGACAAATGATGCAGCATTTGCAGAAAATTTGTTTTAATACGTTAGTTTTGACAGAGAATGGGATTGTTGATTTTGAACATAATTCTTTGTTGTGGAACCAATACCCAGAATGCATACAAAACATAGAATTGTCAGGTAACAGATTTTCCCTGATGAACGGATTCAAACTGACAGAGTTATGGAACATTAGTAGAAAGCTTATCAACCTGACATCTTTTGACATGTCTTATAATCCTCTTTCGTACAGAAATGTTGAACAAAACATTAAAAATCTCCCTGACAATAAGTTATCGAACTTTAATTCGATTTTTTTGAAAAATACAGAAATTGGCAAGCCTCCGTGTAGTAACATTTCATTTTTGTCGCGAAATCGAAATTATGCAACACCAACAAGGGAATCTCCTATAGAGACTGTCTTCGTTTCGCTTCCCCAAAACTTGAAACAGATACGAAATAGATATTACCTTGCAAATGAACGGCTTGGGAAAAGAATCGTACTCTTAAATGCTTCAAATCTGACATATTTAGATATGGCATATTTCGATGTGGGAAATCTTCCTGAAATTGTACTGAAAGGTCAAAATAACATCAAGTATATAGATTTTTCTGGAATACCATCTTGGAACACTTCAATGTCTTTATTTGCACATTCAAAAACCGTGCTTCTTAGATATAATGGGATATGGAGTAATGTTCAACAAACCCAACACTATTTTAGTTTCATTCAGGAAGTAGAAGAATTAGACATTTCTGGTAACCAGTTATGGCAGCTTAGATACGATACATTCTTATATAACAAAAAATTAAGAAAACTTATAATGCAGAACAATTTATTTGATGAGTTACCAACAGCTTTAATACCAATAGAGAACTTAAACTTTCTTGATTTTTCGGGAAATATTTTAGATTCAATAAACGAAACTATGAGGAACTGGCTTGACAAACAACAGAAAAAGAATGGAACTTTCAAGATTTTTCTGAGATATAACATATTTAAGTGTACCTGTGAAACAAAGGATTTCATTCGCTGGATATTTGAAACTAGTATTGAATTTGACGAACCAAACAAAGAATATAAATGCATGTTGAGTAATGGTTCTATTACTACAACTGTCAAAGTTTACCAGAATTTTCATGACTATTTCAGCATCTGTAACAATGAAATATGGCTTCGAGTCGGCATTGGGTTGCTTGTTTCGTTTATCACAGTTACCGTACCTTTAGCTATTATTATAAATTTCAAATGGCAAATAACATATTGGTTTTATCGAAAATTTCGGAAAGCTGTTGAAATAGAACTTAAAAAGAAATTTGTGTATGATATTTATTTATCATATTCAAATCAAAGTCTTTATTGGGTGAAAAACATCCTAATGCCGAAAATTGAAAATTGCTGGAGAATGAAGATGTGTCTAGAAGACCGTGATATCTCAGTTGGTGATGCTTATGTAGATGCAATTTGTGACTCAATCCAGCAAAGCCGGAACATTATTTTTATAATAACAAAAGATTTTTCAGAAAAACACTGGGGGCGTTTTGAAATTGAAAGAGCAAAGTATGAAAAATATGCAAGCAATTTACAGAAAATTATCGTTATTACAAGGCAGGTGCCAGTAGAAAATTTTCCAACAGAATTTGAACATATTTTGAATGATGTAATTCTTATAAATTGGAGTGAAGCGGGGAATGAAAATGACTGGGAAAACTTAAGAAGAGCTCTCGTCACAGACATACTGTAACTTTGTATCACGAAAATCCTGTTTGATATGAAATTATATAAACCAATTAAAGATGCAACATTTAAATGATACAATGCAGGATATATTCATATTTCTAAGGATTCATACACGTCTATACATATAAGCTCGTGAACAATGAGTAAAAACAGTTAATGCAAGTAATAGATTTTCTAAAAAGCTTGCTGTTTAATAACTGATTATATTGAAAATTATTTTTACCATTGTATAGTTTCTTCCATTCAGAATAGTCCTTTGCATAGAGGAATGGTCAATACAGAGGTTTAACAGTTTCGTTTTAGTGGATAATGCAAACACTCTGGAATGGGGTTAATTTCTCATTCACCTGCGGTTTTACCTTTGTCCATATTTCGGTAAAGACTTGTATGTGTTCTGGTATTCTATGGATCAATTATTTTTCAACAGACATTTAATGTTACTTTGTTTGTTTGTTATAGTATTTTTTAAAATACAGTATTAATATGGATATATTTATTGTAGAAGCATATATAGATATAAGAAGATGTGGTATGAGTGCCAATGAGACAAATCTCCAGCCAAGTCAAAATTTATAAAAGTAAACCATTATAGGTCAAAGTACGGTCTTCAACACGGAGCCTTGGCTCACACCGAACAGCTAGCTATAGAGGGCCCCAATAATTACTAGTGTAAAACCATTCAAACGGGAAGACCAACGGTCTAATCTAAAAGACGAGAAACACTTATGAACCACATCAACAAACGACAACTACTGAACATCAGATTCCTGACTTAGGACAGGTGCAAACAATTGCAGCGGGTTTAAACGTTTTAATGGTACCAAACCTTCACCCTTATCTGAAACAATAGTGTAACATCACAACATAGAAAGACACACTATAAAATATCAATTGAAATGGCTTAACTCAATCAAAAGACATATTAACACCAGTGAACATACACTGAACAAATAAATTTGATCTATGATACAATGTAAATACAAAATAGATAAACTAAGGGAGGAATAATTAAAGTAACATGTTATACCGCTGTGAAATGTTAAACAATTTAAGAAAAACAATATGTTTGAACAAAAATATCAGCCATTTGCAATTACTTTAAACACAGGTAAATGAATATAATTTTGTTATTCATTCTTTAGTTTCGTATTGTTTGATTGCTATTTTAAAATAAAGCCCTGCATCTCTTTTCGCGTTTGTTTTGGAAGGTTACGGATAGCAGCCTATCAGATTGTCTTATTTAAATCATGCTTTGTCTTGGATAAATTATCAATCAATCGGCATTGACTTTTTAAATTTCCCGGTTTAATATAATCCAATAATTTCCATCAGATTTATCTTGCACAATATGCATCTCCGCATCCCACAACATTCAACAATTTTGCAAGCAGCAAGAAAGTTGTATGTCAAATCACACATAACCGTTAACTCTTTTCCCACACACCACTCCCTTATTTTCTTGTTTTGTGCGTTTTGAGTCTATGTGCATTATTGTTGTTTGAGAATTTTGTCCACAGTGTTTATTAGATTTTATATGACTGAGTCTGTGGAGAACCACAGTTTGACTTACACTTTCAGTTATTCATTTTTAGACATTTTGTTTACTTGGACGGAGAGTTGTCTCATTAGCACTCATACCACATCTTTTATATCTATATACATTTGTACATGTATTGTATATTTCTTGCATTATTTGAAATTTTACCTATGCTTAATGAACTGTGATGAATTTGGCAGAATATTGGGAATATATTATATTTTTCGTGAGGATAATGAAGAAAAAGAAGAAGAAGAAAATAAATCAGACTTGATTCCAAAACCCACAAAAGATAAAGATTTAGAAGAAACAATTCAAACATTAAAAACGAATTAACTTGAAAATAATAAAAACAATATATATATACACAACTATAGGTCACCGCCCGGCCTTCAACAATGAGTAAAACCCATACCGCATTAGTCAGCTATAAAAGGCCCGAAATGACAAATGTAAAACAAATCAAACGAGAAAACTAACGACCTAAAAGTACAAAATAATGAACGAAAAACACATATGATACACAGCAACAAACGTCAACCACTGAATTACAGGCTCCTGACTTGGGACATGCACATGCAGCATATGGCGGGGTTAAACTAGTTTGAAGGCGCCAACCCTCCCCTAATCCGGGACAGTGGTGTAACAGTACAACATAAGAACAAACTATAAAAATCAGTTGAAAAAGGCTTAACTCATCAGTTGGATACGAATAGAAATACATCTAACAAAACCACAGAGTGGACGTGGCAGGGTACTTGTACATCCCCACAACAAAAAGACACGTTTTTAAAAGTACAGATCTGAGAGTATATATATATTTTCACCATTACCTTATGTTCAACTTGGCCACTGTATCCATGCCGGTTGCCGGTGTGGTGTATCCAACCTTGATGTATAAGTTTAAGATACATCAAGTGTTGGCAGGGAGGCAAAGAAGAAGTAATGCTTTTTGTGTCCTGGTATTAATATATGCTCCTGTTTGCATTGCAGTTATTGTGCCTACATGTATGAGGTGCTGCGATCCCTATATGGTAGACGAGAGAGGGGTCCTCTTAATATATCCTCAGATTAATATGATTGTATTAGAAAAGTATCGTTATTTGATTGTGTATCTGTCTCATTCATGCATAGAGTGTACATTGGAAAATTGTGGAAATTGAACATAATAAAATTCAAATAATATATAATAACTTAAATACGATGTATATAATGAATGAAATGAAAGTGTTTCTCTACCAAGAATATTTTTGTTTTTAGTGTAGTTTCCTTCTTTTTTTCAATTTTGGGAAAGTAAATACTTGGCGAAAGGAGAATATATGATAATGTCGATTCTTGAAATGCAGAATTTTATTGACCTCTTGTTATTCAGCTGATAGAACGTGTTTATCTTTAGGCGTCAGACCACCCATTCACTTACTTCATTTTAGAACATATGTAAAAGTAGCCCTTCCCTGACAGAAAATAGTGCTTTTGATGTCATTGTTTAATAAACCAACATACAAATTTGCAGAAATGAAACTTTTCGTGGAAGAGAAATATATATATAGACCATTTTGAGCCAAAATTTACTTGCCTATGATTTTGCATTAAAAATTGAGGATTAATGCGCTCCATAGTATACTTATTTAAGATTTCCAGAGAACCAGGGGTTATTTTTAGTAGGTCTGGTGTTACACTGCAGGACTTTAAACATTGGTTGAAAATTGATATATAGAAAGGTGATACATGTACAATTAAGAAAATACCTGGTTTCTAAACTTATAAATAAGGTAAAATATTTAGAAAGCTGTGAAAATTGAAAACAAATGGTTGATTATATATAGGGGTTTTGAATTGGTGGTCTGACACCTCTAAGAACAACTAGCTCAAGCACCCCACAATGATGTTAATATACCTGTGCAATTCAAGGTAAAGAAACTTTTCAATGATTTTCCTTTGTTTTGTCTTAATCTTGACAGATGTGGCTCTGATGGTAGATCTTTCATTGATAGTCCCGATAAATCAACAGGATAAACCTTGCAACCAGCATGAACAATTTCGCTAAAAAAGACAAAGTTCAACTTTTTTTTTCTGTCATTTGTGGAAATTTAGAAAAGAAAGAAAATCACGAAAATAAGCACCATCTTTGTATATATTCAAACACTCAGCATAGTAAGTTCAAGTTTGAAAACTGTTGGATTAATCCGTACAAACCATTTACCCGCATGCCAACTATTACAAAACTGGAGACTCTAAAGATAATGTGCCGCCCTAGGTCTATGTGCATCTTTAACAATGGACACTCTCCAACAGTGTAAAATAGAATTCATGATAAAACAAGTCCTTTTGCTTGATCTTGTATTGCTGATCATTTATCTTATAATAGATTTTTAGTTTTTAGTTTTTGCACAAAATACAAAAAGTGTAAAAACATTAGTAAATTTAAGTTTAATCACTCCTCTATAGAACCTACTAACGATTTCTGCTAAATTTGACTCATTTATAGATCTAACATAAAAAGAAAATGCTGATAATTTTTTTTATTCAAAGTGTCTATCTAATAAAGTTTTTAAAACAATAGCAACAAATTGGTTTAAACAGTCTTTAAAGGCAATAACTCCAGACGATTTTGACTTACTGATTTTTTTTTTGTAGATCTTGTCTTGATGATCATTTTATTTGCTGTTTAAAGTTTCTCTCTTTCTATTACAATGTTCGATATAATAGGCAAAAATGGAAAGAAAAATAGTAAAATTCGTCATTAAAGGACAAAAATTCCTAAAACAAGTCGTCTGACAGCTTTGATATAAATAAACAGTAGGTAGATCTCAACATTTTGAACTTTTTTGCTGTGTCAGTTATTCTCTATTGATAGTGGTTTTCAATATAATAGACAAAACTAGCCTTTAACACCCTATGTTCTATTTTTAGCCATGTCGGCCCTGTTGGTTTGCAAGCGAGGTTATCGGACACAATATTAAAAAAATTCCCAATACCAAAACAATGGTTACGATTAAGTTTAGTTAAGTTTGGCCTAGTAGTTTCAGAAGAGATCTAAGGTTTTTGTAAAAGTTAACAGACGACAATGGACGACGAAAGACGGACGCCAAGTAAAGAGAAAATCTCATTTGGCCCTTTGGGTTCAACTTTGTTATCTTAGTATTTGATTAATTAATTGCTTTCCATACATACTTATAAACTTTCCAATTCAATTAACCAACGTATCTTTACTAAAACGAGAAATTAGTTGTAAAAAAAGAAAAAAATACTCGTCCATCTTTCATTAATCACGTGTTTATCTAGATGTCTTTGCTTTTGTGTGTCGTAATTGGCCAGTTGTTTTCTTATTGTATATCACACATCTCCCTTTATTTACTCAAAGAAATTAAGCAACTCTTCTCGTGCATAAAAACTCTTTAAAAGACTGCAAATATACACAGACTTGTTCCGACGTCTATGTGAGCAATATACCACCCCCGCCCCTTAAAAGGCATCTGTGTTTATCTTCAGTGAGTCGTTCTTGTTTCACCCCTTTGTAAATCTATAGAAAATCTAGTAATATTTTTAATCTGTGTAACAATACCAATGAGTGATAACTTTTAACTATTATTCATGCCTTGAAATTTAGGACCAGATCAGAAATCAAAACATTAAAAAAATAGTCATAAATGCATTTTTCTTTTTCAAAACATTCTTAAGTTACATATATGACTAATAAGAGATGTGGAGACAGAAACCCAACAAAACAAAACTATAATATAATAACACCATAATTCCCAAAGAGATGGTAACATAAAAAAAGAAGACTGGTGCACATTCTGTGCATACATTGGTTAATTTCTTCATAAGTTGTAGATGTAAAATATTGACTATATACAAGTGGAAATAAAGAAACTGTGCATCATGAAAAACTGCATTGACTTTACAAACTTAAAGTTTTAAGATATAATGCTTCAAACTCATCATAAATTTTGTGCTCTAGAGGTAAATAATACGCACGAAGATATCCGGTGTTACTTTCAACTTTCAATTTTCAACTTTATTTGATCACTCAGACATACTACATACATGTAACAAGAGGAATGCAATATTTGCATATACACAAACAATACAATGGTGGGAATGAAAAAAAACTCAACTCTCGTTTGCATGACTTTGAGCAAATGCTCATTATTGAATTTTCGAGCGCACGGAATTTGTTGTGTTGTGTCAGAGTTTTGAGTAATAAGATGTAAAACATGTCTTTAATACCTTATTAACCGGAACAAAAGTTTGTTTGAATGAGACACTACTTTTCGCGTAGGCACAAACAAATGAAAAGAAGTGTCTCTATGCTCTTACAGATCTGAGCTCTAGCGTTGCACAAAACATACCATACAGACACTGCAGACATAACCAAACATTATTCCGTCTTTGTGGTGATGTGTTCTTTACTTTTGATTACCAGTATATCGGGTATCGATAGTTCGTCAAAAGGCAAGGTTTTTCGCGATCCTCAGATTCTCCATTAGTAAGAGGAAGCACGTCTCAATTAGAAAATGTATTTGATTTTTCAATTGAACCCTCAGAATAAAACTACAGAGTGTGGAAAAGTTTTATATTTTTGCCAACATTTTGATGATCGTTGAAAAGTTTGGAGTTGATAGAATTTTTAAGTATTTAAATTTGATTGACACTGATTGTTAAGTATACATCTTAAAAAAAAAACAAAAAAAACACATGTTGCAATTAAAGTTACGTAGTTAGCATATTGAAAAGACTTTTAGTGGAACGTTTAGACGAGCCTGCCATATTTAGTTCTTTTAAATGATTTGTGAAGTGTTTGCATCCAATATGATGTATAGCGATTTTAATCGACCTTTTTGACAAGAGGCATTTACCAATCCGCTATTGTATGATGCTAATTCCTTAATTTAACTCTTCAACGTATTTTAACCAGAGTAACTCGGCGGATGTCACTTGTGGAGCGGGTACTGCTGATCCTTCAAATATCGTTTTTAAGGAAGCCAGGGATAAATCATATTTTGTTAAAAAATACTCTGACTAAAATGTTTAGAGGACGTGTTTTCCAACAATAATCGGCATTCCTATGGGGACAAACTGTGCTCGTCTTCGTGCTGACTTGTTCCTTCATATGAGGCAGACTTCAAACAGGAGCTTCTCAGAAAGAATGAAAATAAATTAGCATTATCCTTCAACTTTACGTCCCGCTATATAGATGATGTCCTCGCACTGAATAATCCAGAGATTGGTAACTTTGTTGGACGCATCTATCCAAATAAAGTTTACCACATATACAGTCAAATCTGTCTCGTATCTTGACTTGCATATAAAATTAGAAAGTGAGGGTCGGTTCAGAACAAATTTTACTACACAAGGGATGATTAAAGCTTCCAAAATGCGAATTTTCCATTTCTATGAAAGAAAATCCAGCAGCGTACATATTTCCCAGTTCATATGATATTCCATAACTAGCGTTTTCCATCATAATTTCCTTGATAGAGGGATGCAGCTAACAAGGAGGTTGTTTTGGTAAAGTTGAAGTTGTACGGACGCCATTACAAGTTGTTAATCGTTATGGAAATCTGTGTCACAGATGACAACGTATATGTTCCAATGGTCTTAACCACAATCCAGTCCTCTTTTCCTCGATTGTTATATCACCAATTGCATGAGAAAGATCGACGAATGTGTACTACCATAAACAGCATGACGGGTGCCACTAGTGTAAGGAGGATCTGCCTTCCCGTCCGGGGCACCTTAGATCACCCCCGTTTTTAACGAAGTTCATGTCTGTAGTTATTTATGTTGTGTTTTGTGGACTTGTTTAACTGGTTTTTTGCCATAGCGTTGTCAGTTAAACTTCGACCCTTGAGTTTGAACAATCCCTTGATATAATCCACCTCTTTTGTTTGGAATAATTAACACGAGCAATTTGAAAGATCAATTAAATCGTTTTGTGTTTTTGAAATAATTGGAGTAATAGGTTTGGTAATCGGTGTAGGTATAAAAAAAATGACAGAACTAGTTTTTTTCTGTCAAGTAATTGGGTGTTAATCTGTGCAGACTTTTGACGGAAAATATCAAACCCATATCAGCGAACTCTGCTCTGTTTGAACAACCAGTCATTAGAACACTCATAATTATTGCATCCAGTTTGTGCTTTTACGGTACAACACGTCCAGTGTGTTCTTTTGTAGATATTCGAATTATTATTGAATCTTAAGATCTGGAGAACATATATAATCATCGTATTTTTTACTTAATTAAATCATGAGATCTATAACGAACTATATAGACTCTATATGTAGCTAGCTGTATGTTTTCTTCACCTTTAATATAGGAGATCGAGGTCAAAGCCACCGCTAGTGGAGGTTTCCATCCCGAGGGTTTCACCAGCCTATAGTAGTCAGCACTTCTGTGTTGACATGAATTATCGTTGATATGGTCATAATTATAAATTAACTGTTTACAAACTTTGAATCTTTGAAACACTAAGGATTTTCTACCACAGGAATAGATTACTTTGACTGTATTTGGCAAAACCTTTTTTGGAATTTTGGGCCCTCAATACTCTTCAACTTTATTTGGCCTTTGTAAGTTTTTTATTTGAGCGCCATAGAGGAGTAATTTGTAAAGAAACGCGCGTCTGGCGTACAAAATTTAATCCTGGTATCTATGATTAGTTTATTCACCCATAACCCACATAAAATCACACAACACTGTACACGTAACTTAAAAATACTTACAGATAAATATAGATGCTTAAATTTACCATTCTTGTTAGTCCCTAGAAAATTTTGAGAAGGACCAGATAAAAAAATGGAATATTTTATACTATGCATAACTAAAGAAAATGATGCATAGGACACAAGGACTGAACAAACTCATAATAGATTTCAACTATTCTGTTTAAAACGGAAAAAAAGAAAAAAAGAATATACCTGTTAAAGCTGACAAACAGTTCTCCATAGACTATTTTTCAGCCATATTACACAAAATCATAAAACATTTACTTAACTTGTGAGAGTGACCAGTTACTTTTGCATATACGATTGTCATGTTAGAGTTGATATGTACACAGAAGACATAAAGCAATTGAATATACAAAGAAGCAATTAAAATTACTAAGTACTATTATGCAATTAAAATTACAGTAAATCAAGAAAAAATACAAATCTGTTAAACCATTATGATATCAGCTTCTGCTTAGTTTTACATATTTTTTTTTATATTAAAAAGATGTATACACACAATGGAACAGATATTCAAATCAATACGAAAGTACATGCATCAAGAAGAAAATATATTAATATTTATCGCTATTTTGTGCATTTTTCCTTTGATCTTTTTTGTGATAATTTTTCATATCATGCTACTCGCTTGAGATGGAAAATTATCGCTAGAAACTAAGGAGGCACGTGGCGTTGCTAATGAAATTGACATGAAATTGACAACGTCGTCATAGGTAAAAATAGCGATAAACAGATTATCATTGGTCATCTCAACTCGATTGCTTTTCTCGCTTTCGCCGTACCGGCTCAAGCGAGAAAATCAATCTCGTTGAGATGATCAACGATAATCTATAAATAATTCATACCTAATATCCTTCATTTCAGATCCGCCATGCACAACGTGAACTTCAGTTTTCTGATGAATATATAAAACGGAGTAAAGATTGCCTTGTTATAATACATCGTTGCCTTAAGAAAAAGACGAATATTTAAAAGGTAGGCATTATGGAGTTTTGTCTAATTTCTTTTTACATCAATTACTAAGTACCCTTAGTAAGTAGAGCTCTGCTTTAAGTAGAGCTCTGCTTAATAAGATATATATTCTCTAATATCTTTCAGTAAATTATAGCACATTCAGCTTAGATTATTTTTCTGACCAGATGCAGTGCATATTGTATACATTACAATTTCTAATAAATTAATTGAATTCAGAGTTTTGAATGTCGAAATTTTTTAGATGCTTAATTTCCAATTACAAATCCCAATGATCTTCTTGGCTTTCCTACGAATAACTGTCTACATAATACAATTGATCAATACAATGTTGAAGAGAAACAAAATTGTAGAAACTTTGACAACCTAGATATTTTATACAATTATGTATCAAACCGCTTCTTGATCCTACGTAATACAATAAATACAATAATGTAGTATCAAATAATGACTGTTAACACATACCACGATTGTGGTCATTTACATATGCAATCATACGATGTAATATTGTACAATGAACTTTTTTGATCTTTTAAAAATGTTGGATATTTCAAAATATTCTGTGAATTTTGGTTTATTCATATATTATATCACTTTTCAAGATGAGAAAAACTAAATCTATACCACTGGTACACAATTTAATACAAATATACAGAACAATGCAATAGTCGAATGCAAGCATCTGATAAAGAATAACGATGGACAAAGGTTAAGGAGTCAAATTCAGGTCTAAATATGTTTATTGTTATTGAGTAGTATCCCCAGAGTTTCGAACAAACAGAAGAGTCACTGTTTCTGAACCAAATGCACGACTCACTCAATACTTTGAAATTTGACTATTCCATCAGAAACTGTGAAACCAATAAACTCGTCTCATACAATTAGAGGACAAAATGGTGGTTCAAATAGTTAATTTGAAAATCATTATAAAAATGCATTTTTTGTCTTAAAATTCTTACTTTCCTACAACCATCCCCTCCCAAATAGAAGAAAAATAATAGGTTCAGAATGGCCACAATTTGGTCAAAAAGTTTAAATCAGCAGAAAATGAAAATAGTAAAAATAAAACTATTTCGTCCCCATACAAAATAAGTAGATATGCAATTTGTTTAGTCTAGAATTCTATAATTACCTTGTAATTCACTCATTGTTCATGGTAAAACATTATATTACATACATATATACTAATCCCTGCATATTCAATTGTAGGTTCACACATGAGGGGTTTTCAAGGTGTAGAGGGGAGAAATATTTAAATCTTGTAAGAAATGTTCTTATCATACCACATCTTCTTATTTTTATATTATATATGAGTAAAAAGCATGTAACTTTTGATTTTAAAAGTCTATGTGATTTTCCATATATTTTTGTGGAAAAACAAATCGAAATTCAAGATCCTTCTCCGGATATATATCAGATATGGAAACGAAAGTAAGAAAACAAAATCATTGTCTAAAATAAAATTAAGAGTCGTAGGAAAAACGAAGTTGGTCATATTTAAGACAGTAATTTTATTTTCTTAATGATCTAACTTTATTAATAGTTTGAAGTTTAATTATTATACATGTAAATATAAATTTGAATAATAGAAGATGTTAGATAAATGTTCAAGAGTAACAATTCATGTAGGACAACTCGAAACAGGTAAGTATAGTATGAAATACGATCTAAAATAATAAACTGAAGTATGTTGGGCTATACAGACCCAAATCTTGGTGATATAACACACAAATGTCTATTTACCATTAAATAATCGAATTGTTTTTCTAATAAAGCAATCTCTTTTTTTATTCGTTGATCTCTTTTTTGAACAATAATCTTGTACAATTTCGCAATGCACTGATCATCTTGCTGCGAATAATCCAATGACCTAAGTGCTATTAAACTAAGCGGAAGCCTTAAACGCGTTCTGTTTTTAACCGGTATTACTTTTCCTGTTCTACAATATTTAACACATATAGAATTAAACATATATAACCATTCATCTTCAGAATCATGTGTTGATGGGCTGACTGGTTTATCTAATTCCCAAAAATTTGTTCTCAGCATAACATTTTCAGTCAAAAATATTACTATAAATGTTGAAAATTCACACATCATTTCAAGTAGCTCCAATTTTGATCTCGACATATGCTCTAAATCAGGTCCGTCGTACATAACTATGTTTAGAGGCTGGAGTGTATTTTTGTTTGTTATATGATTTCGGAATTTTTCAGCTTCATACCTATCGTCCTCATGGTAAACTACTGTTGCATCGAAGTATTTATGCTTAATGGCATCTGGAACTCTTTGGTAATTTTCAGTCACATATCTTTCCCGGTCTTTGAACGGCTTATTTCTAACATTAAATGTATCTGAAAAATATATATAAATTTCTCAATTTTATATACATTTATATCAACCGTCCTTCATAATTTCAGAAACTATAGACTGGGATGAAATGAAACTAAAGAGGTACTGGCTTTTTAAATCATATATTTTCAATTTTCATTTTCATTTAATTTAGTCATCAAAAAAACTAAGTGAAATTAGTAAAAGTGCTGGTTACAATTTGTTTACAAAGACATGGAAGCCAAATATGGAGAAGCGTAAACAAAAAGTGTGGCAAGCGACATATAAAAGAAATAGGATGCTATGTAAATTGCGCATTAATCTGAATTTGATTTGAAAAATAAGGAATAGAATAATACGGAACCTTTAAACAATTACTAAAACTCCCGAAACAAGTTCCTGTATAGTGGCATTACATTCCACGATTGATATTGAGGTAAAAGAAAAAGAATAAATATCAAGATTATTAGAGATATTGCTGTCAAATAGCGTAAGAACCCAAACAGAGAAAATGAACAATTATAAAATCTCATATAGAATGCACTGCAAATAATATATCTTGTGACAAAGAGTTCTAAAGCAGGAAAGACACAAAAAACTATTTACTATTGGGCCTAAATTTCAACAAGCAGCCGGCATTCAATTAAACGAATATGTGTCATTGTATTCAGCTATGCTCTAATGTCGTGTAGTGAGGATTTATCTCATGTTATCACCCGTTTGGATTTCATGCGAAATTGTTTGTAAACTACTGTTGCATTTTATTTCCTCTTAATTTTTACTCAAAATCAAAATTTTCAAAATTTAGAACTTGTTTAGGATCTTTTCGTCGCTTCTTCAAGAAGGTCTTGCATACTGTTTATTCTTTTTTCTCTTCATGTTTCACTTTTATATCTTTAGATCCTTTTTATCTCAGTATGATGAGCGCTTTTAATAATATGTTACTACATTAGACATACTCATATCGATTTAAAAATACACAACATGTATTCCTGACACTAAAAGTATGTTTCTATCTATTTTGGTTGGTAATTTATTTCCTGGAAAGGAGATTTTACATGTTAAGCCTGTAATTTTGGAACAAGTAAAAACATATTCTATTCCAATCAGCATGTAGTTTACATAAAAACCTTCGAAAATGTTCATCACATGTAGTTGTCAATATTTACACCTTCATCGATAAGTTGTAATAAATCACGCCTGCTGAAGAAAAGTCTGATCAAACTGCGAGATAATTTCTGCTCAAGATTATCAGATAAAATCCCAATACAATTACATGTATGTTATAATTTTTTTGGTGACAACCCTACTAGGTGTAGGGGTTGGGGCATATGTCCCCTTTGGCCCCAGAATATTCGACACTGTCGCACTATCACATTTCAATTTTTAGCGAACCGTGAAATCTTGTCCATAACCCTTATTTGGCATGAATATTTAACAATTCACTTGATAATATACATATATACTAAGTTTCAAATTGATTTGGCAATAAACTACCTTTAAACTATCATATTTTCATGTTCAGTGAACTGTGAAATTTGTGACAAAACCCAAATTTTGCATACTATTATATATTACACGTAGTTCACTTTACGATGAACGTGTTTACTAAGATTAGACATTACCAAAAAAATATAATACCCTAAACCAAATTTTATCCGCATTAAACCAAAGTTTAATCTTATACGGGACAAACGAATGGACATAATGCACCTCTACTATCGTAGGCGTGACATAAAAATATTTGACGTTTTAAAAAATCCTTTCAATCGTTTGTTTGAAAAGTCATTTTGAATGTCAGAATATTAGTCGAAAAAAGTTAAACCCTCAAGAAAAATATTCCAAAAACAGGTGGATGTTGTACGGGCATTACATAGCATTTTCAAATACTTTGGAGAGAAAATGCTAAAGTAAACAGAAAAATATCTGTCGGTCAAAGAAAAAGCCTCTACCTGCCTTTGAGGTATATCTCAGTTGATAAGAGATAATAGAACTTGTCCTCGTTTCGATGATCTCATTAACAGTAAGATCTTAAAACATACTTCAGCAAGGTTTTGAAAAGAACGTTGAAATTATCACTCCACAAGTTCTACGGTCGTCATCATGTATCGATTGATCACAACAGTGTTTAAACTTGCAAGTGACAAGGTAAATCCGTCAAAAATACCATATTATGATTTCCACCATGCTCAACATTGTTTAAAGAACAATGCACCTGTTTGCTCATTATGAAATGACTTTTGGATCCGCAAATAAATAGTGGATGCCTTACAAACTTGATAATTCACCATGGCATATGTCCATATGAAAATCTTTTCATGACAATATTTAATGACATTTGTACTTGCGTTAGAAAAGTTTCTGACACAGAATGAATGTGGTATAAGAACTTAAAAATTGTGATATTGGACATTTACCTATCATGGTCCAATATCCAAAATCTAAATACATGGTCAGATTCAGCATATCAAAGAACCACAAAAATTCTATTTATGATAAAAATCAAACAATGTTTAATTTTGGAACCCGATTTGGACCAACTTGAAAACAGGGCCCAAAATAAAGAATCTAAATAAATGTTTAGATTCAGCATATCAAAGAACCCCAACAATTCAGTTTTCGTTAAAATAAAACTTAAAGTTTTATTTTGGACATCTACCTACCATGGTCCAATATCCAAAATCTAAAAAAAAAAAAAAACCGGTTAGATTCAGCATATCAAAAACCCAATATGTTCATTTTTTTTGGAAATCTAACAAAGTTTAATTTTGGACCCCGAAATAGACCAACTTGAAGACTTAGCCCAAAATCAAAAATCTATATACACGGTTAGATTCAGCATATCAAAGAACTCAAAAAATTCAATTTTTGTTGAAATAAAACTAAACTTACGTTAGAACACTTTGGACCTTAAAATGGACCAATTTAAAAACTGGGCTCAAAATAAAAAATCTTAATATACGGTTAGATTCAGCATAACAAATAACCTCTGGAATTCAATTTTTGTTGGAATGAAACAAAGTCTAATTTTGGATCCTTTGGACCTATTTAAAAACTGGGCCCAAAATAAAAAAAAAAAAGAAGAAAAAAAAAAGAAAATTCACGGTTAGATTTGGCATATCAAAGAACCCCAATAATTCATTTTTTGATGAAATCAAACAAAGTTTAATTTTGGATCCTCTGGACCTCAATATGGACCAATTTAAAAACAGGGCCTAAAAATCCAAATCTAAGTACACGGTTAAATTCACTATATCAAAGAACCCCAAGAGTTCAAGACTTTGAATAAAACCCCATTGAAATGGGTCAAGAAATAAGCAATTTATACAAAGTGTTTGAAAAGTATTGTTTTTTGGCCCCTAATTCCTAATAACCACCAAAAACAACCCCAACCTTCCTTTTGTGGTATGGAAGCTTGTGGTACAGTTTCATAAAGATCCATATTCTTATACTCAAGTTTTTGTCTGGAAACCAAATGCCTTCGGACGACGACGATGACGACGACGACAACGTCATACCATTATACGACCGCAAAAAATTTGCAGTCGTATAAAAAACTTATTAGAAAAATATTAAATGCATATTTATCCCCAAATACATATAATAATAATTATTTTTTCTAAATATCTGATATTTCTGATAAAATTAAACTCGTTAGAAATAGATTAAAGAGAAACAACTATAAACTATTCTTAAACTCGTCCTAGCCTGACGGCACCCAACTGATGTATATTTGTACCGGTGTTTAGTAATATAAGATTTATTTTATGATGTCAAAAAGTGAAAGTATACTGCTGCCTTATTAATATGAAGTTCAAAACATCACAGAGAACTATAGTTACAATGTTGCTGCATAAGAACGTTAAGTTACTGTCTGAAGAGACGAATGAACGGCTGACAATATTACTTGGTTGTGTTATTCTGTTTTTTTTTAAATATATCTATTATAATATTATAGCTGTAATAACATACCCTTTTCCTTGGTAAAAATTTCTTCTGATGGTGTTTTTTCAGTCCCTATATCTGTGGATCTTTCAGTTTTTATTCTGTCATCACAAAACAAGTTCTGTCTGTTTAAAGTTCTGTAATGAAAATGTTCTAGTATTATATATTTTTATTGAGAATTTCGTATGATACTAATCAAAGTGACACGACAAGTGTTAAAGTCAAAAGCAAAATGAAAACAATAGGATCTTAGGATAAAAATAAACAAAATATGTGTAAACAGAACACCATGAATGCCTCGCACAAACTATCATATTGTCATATTAAAAGTACCGCGAAAAATGATCTAAAATAGTTCACATCATAATAAACATCTTCGTTGTGATATTACCGAAGGAGATTGAACACTGACTTTGTACTTACCGTTAGCAGCACGACGGGTGCCATACGTAGAGCAGGATCTGCTAACCTACTGCCCTTCTAAAGTACCTGAGATAAATCCTGGGTATTGTTTGCTCAGGCTTTATTTTTTTAAGTAGTGTTTTGTAGACTGTTTTTGTCTTTTCGTCGTTTTTGTTTTTTTGCAATGATATTGTCAGTTCCTTTTCGATTTCTAAGTTTTTAATCTCCCTTTGATATCTTTCACCTTTTTATCAAGTTGGTGTTAGGACGGACGCACAGACCACTGGAAATCAGAATAACTTATACTATCGTATGTGGGACATAAAATAGCCAAAATCTAATCTTAAGTGTAATGCAATTCATCAACATAGATTTGTCTTACTTCGGTACTTTGGGCTTTTTTTTTTTTTTTTGCTTATATAGTAGCGACCTAATTAGTTATCCTTTTTTCCAACAGTTTGTTCTTAAGTTGTAAATTAGACCTATGTCCTAGGTTATGAGGAGTTTTGTGCGTTCATGTTATCCGATCAACCACATAATTTTGATGCCGAATCGATTTTGATTAATTTTCGTTTATTATCGTAGAATAAATCTACCCTTTGTTTTGTCTTTTGAATTGTTTCAAATGTTTTCATCCCTAGGTCTTTTAAAATAAGGATTGGTGTCGCTCATTTTTTAGCCTACCAGCGTTATTGTTCATATCTATGTTTTTTTAGTTTTGGATCGATAGTTGTCTCATTGGCAATCATACTACAAATCTTCTTTTTTTATATGTTTGTATTCACGAAATTAAAATGGTACATTATCTCAAGGGTCACCACTAGAAGACAATTTCCAAAACCGTAAGTAACACCAGATGTTTTTCTGAACGGGAATTGTAGTGTTTCACAAACTTTGATATTATTCAAAGCATTTTTAGGACAGGTCTCTTGTCCTATTCCCGATTGTGACATTTATACTGGATGTGGATTCACTTGGCGACTGATGCATGGATAGTAGAAGACTCGTGCACTGTCGACGGTCTCGCTCCCATTTTTAGCCTTGATTGATATTTTCTTAATGAATTTATGAGATTTGAACATCGGTAAACTAGTTAATATCTTCGCTTGGTCGTAATGTTGTTTGTCCTTTTTCGACGTTTTCCCCCCTCGACATTTTCTTACTGTTTTGCTGATTTATTGAAACAATCAAAATGCCATTTGAATTATATATTTTTTTCTGTATGGAAGTGTGCTCCCACCATAATTGTATGGTGTTGTCAATTTCGTTTTACTTTTATAATTCTACATATTTAACATTCGTTAAGCCATCCTTTTTGTGTACATACTCTACTACCCCTTTTTCCCGTGATAGTTCATCTTTGTAATCTTTAGTCAGGTGGCAATTATTTTTTGTAGGTACGGTATTCTGCATCAATACGTTGTTTTGTACGTCAAATACACCTACTCGAGGCCAGAGGTTACCCTGCTGGATACATAACTTATCCAATTGCATAAAATATGCTTTATCAGACTGATGAAGTTCTACATCAACCACTGTAAAATTTGACGAAAGCGAGTTGTCTATTAATCCTTCTTTTTGTTTAGTATTACAATTTTGTATATTGTTATTTCTTTCCTTGTTTACAAATGGTTTTTCGCAATTAAAAGAAAATTTGGAATCCGATGTATCTTGAAATAAATTTGCACCTGTTAATATGTGTTCATTGCTGCTTTTTTTGATACTAGTATGCGGTTTACAAGCAGAAATTGTGTTGTAGGTAAACTTATCCAATTGCATAAAATATGATCTTTCAGACTGATAAAGCTCTACATCAACCACTGAAAAATTTGAAGAAAGCGAGTAGTCCATTAATCCTTCTTTTTGTTTAGTATTACAATTTTGTATAATGTTATTTCTTTCCTTGTTTACGAATGATTTTTCGCAATTAAATGAAAATTTGGAGTCAGAAGTCTCTTGAATTAAATTTGCACCTGACAACACGTGTTCATTGCTGCCTTTTTGGGTACTAGTATGAAGTTTACTAGCAGTAATGTTGTTGCAGGTTTTAAACTTATCCAATTGCATAAAATACGCTGTATCAGACTGATGAAGCTCTTCATCAACCACTGTAAAATTTGAAGAAAGCGAGTAGTCAATTACTTCTTTTTGTTTAGTATTACAATTTTGTATATTGGTCTTTCTTTCCTTGTTTACGAATGGTTTTTCGCAATTAAACGAAAATTTGGAGTCAGATGTCTCTTGAATTAAATTTGCACCTGAAAGCACGTGTTCATTACTGCCTTTTTGGGTACTAGTATGCGGTTTACTACCAGTAATTTCGTTACAGGTTTTAAACTTATCCAATTGCATAAAATATGCTCTATCAGACTGATAAAACTCTACATCAACCACTGAAAAGTTTGAGAAAAGCGAATAGTCCATTAATCCTCCTTTTTGTTTATTTTGACAATTTTGTATATTGTTATTTCTTTCTTTGTTTACGAATGGTTTTTCGCAATTAAATAAAAATTTGGAGTCCGATGTCTCTTGTATTACATTTACATCTGACAAAACTTGTCCATTGCTGCCTTTCTGAATACTAGTACCGGTATCCAGTTTACCAGCAGTAATTTTGTTGCTGGTTCTGTTGCTGAAAACAGCATGGACAAACTCTTCAAATTAACTGCTTGATGTTGAATTATTTTGTACGCCAATTGATTTCGATGTCTCATTTTTTTCACCTTTGGCTGGAAGTTCTCCATATAGCATACTGCATTTTTTGTGTTCTGGATATGTACCATCTTTTTCGATTTTTCGATATAGGTCCTATCTCCACAAGTTGTTGTAAAGATGGTGCCTCCATTATTGTTTGACACAGACAAAGTATGACAATTGTAAATAGCCTGCTCATTTTCAAAATATGCATAAGCTTTTGAAGGTGTACTATGGTTATCCATCCACTGAATCACATTCTGATAGATTAAGAAATTCCTTCAACTGAAAAATATTTACCATAAAATTTAGTTTTTAGTGTCATTTCGTTTGAAATCCGAAAGGTACATACATACAAATATTAAGAAAAAAGACATAAAGTTAAGTACTAACAAATGAAATTTAAACATGTTTGCTTCCGAAACATGCATAAGAAGAAACTCTTGATTTGCTCATGGAAAAATCGGACGAAATATAACTCTGAAATGTCATGTCACTTCCTAATCAAATTAAACAACAAAATCTCATTTTTAGGGGAATGAGTTTTAAGCTAATAGAGGCTGGAGGTTTGGAATGTAATCCCCTGTTTGTGAAGTATCTATTCTTTCCCGGGTTAATAAGCATCCAAGACTTACTTAAAATTCGAGTCTAACACAGATATTATAAATCTGTTAACCAGCGGACTCCATATTCTTTAAATCTTATATTTACTTCTTTGATCGAGAATGTATGAATCTCACTTACGCATAAGTCTAAAAAACCTATCAAAGATAAGTAATCTTCTGAATAAAATATTTTGTAAGTCATGAACAATTTAGTATAACTTACGATCAATTTTAATCGTAAGAATTTTTGTAGAGTCGCAGACTAGACCCGAGTTTCATTTACAAAAGACTAATCAGTGAACCTCGACTCAAAACAGTTGGAAGGTCAAAACTAAGCCACTAAAACAAACAGTTTTTTCTTATTTTAATATATTTACAACCTCTAATTGCCAATGGCTCAATAGGGCATCACATAATCGCCATGATATTTAGGGTTAATCCTCATATGGTAATAAAGGTTTCACAAGTCATTTAGAGACTTTAAATATACCTTAAATGATTTATAGTTATTCATCTGAACACAAATAAGATCGTGTTTAATTCCAACCTTTATGCACTGTAAGAAGTGCTGTAACCCTTAATGGTAGTCTTGCAGATTGTAACTTGATTTTCACTAGAACTATAAAATAAATTTTAGACAAAGCATCGCATGCAAAAACCAGAGGATTTGAGCTTCAAAACTGGTGACGTTTGTGTATCCATGTTCGATCAAAATGTCACAATCGGGCATAGGACACAATCAGTAAAATTACAGACGACTTTTCTGGTATCTGAAAATCTCAGACTGTAAAAACATGTCGCTAGTGAGTTAAGAAACATTCATATAAATCGGTCAATAAATTTGTGATAGTGACCGTTACACTAATGTAATGTCGTTTTCAGTCGTTCTTCCTTATGTCTCTGTTGGAGGAGTTTCTGTGTAAAGAACAAGCCCTTGCTAATGAAGTACGTATATTGTAAACATGCACGAGCTTAACGTATCAAAGGAGATATGTAAACGCCGTAAAAATGGGAAGTTAACGATTGCAATGTTGAAAGCATTGCGTTTGTCTTAGATTCTAGCTTGAAGTCGTCCATCTGTGTTAATATCGAGAAAGAGATCAAAGTATGAAGCAGACATTGTAGTTTCGGTTGTATTCATACTCGTAAGTTCACTAGGATATAGTTGAAGCAAGCACTCAATGAAATATGGACAAACAAGTGCATTTTAAGGGACTCATTCTTTTGAATATGCCTTGAACTACTAAAGGAAGCAAACTACATTCCATTATCTTCAGGATATTCTGACCCCGAGATAGGCTGTGTGCACGAGATTTCTGCTCTCCTGATATCGGCTGCATACAGATGAATATGCAATTTGTGACATTACTGAATTAGAAGATGCTCCCAACGTAGAAAATATAAATATGTTGGTTTTGTTTATTCCTGTTTTATGAGTTTGACTGTCCCTCTGGTATCTTTCGTCCCTCTTTTATGATAAAAGGCCTACAGTAGAATTGTAGCATTTGAAAAATTAAAAGGAATGTACCCTGAATGAAGTAGTTTTTTACCCAGATCATCCCATAATATTTTCAACCGCAAATGATTTGTTTCATCCGATAATGAATTGACCATGTTCTGAAAGGTAAACTGTCCCTAAATGCGTTCCAAAACCAAACATTTGACGTCCTTTAACAACGTCAGAAAATGTAGATAAGCATGAAAAGATACTTCCTTAAATTATTATCATTTTTGCCAAACGTGTACAACTGTAAAGGGCGCATATGCAAACGCGCATAAGAAACTATTTTTCTCCAGTTTCAACTTTTTTTTCACCCTGAAATTCATGTCATTATTAAAGATTGCAAATATTCTTTCAGATACAATAACACCATGATATTCCCCCAAGTAAAAAAAAAACAGTCTTGTAAGAAATGATTTTGATTTGCAGCTGCTGCTGCTGCAATGTGGTACAGTCACCCAGACTATTTCAAACATTTAAAAGCCTCATACAATCCTGGAATGGAGTTAAATGTCGTTGGTCAGCATATAATAAGCTTCTAATAGTAATGTTTTTTTTAGTTATGTTAGTCATCTTATTTGTTAAATTAATGTTGTAGTACGCTTTTTTGTAGTTAATTGTTAGCTGTATTTTGCTTCGGAAAATGCCTGTACCAAGTCAGGAATATGGCAGTTGTTTTTCACTTGTTCCGTTAATTGATAGCATATGATTTTGTCAGTTTTTATAGACTTCCCGTTTTTGAAATGGCCTTGGAGTTCGGTATTTTTGTTATACTTTTTTGCATGTTACTTAATATAATTGTGTTATGTATTTAAATATCTGCTCCTTTATCTGCATTCTTTCTGTTTCCATGATATGCATATGGTCTGTGTATTGTTTAAAAAGCTGCTTCTAAAAGCTTATATTTATTTTGTTATACATGTATATATACATGTATATGTGACAGAATCGAAATAAAATTTCGTATTTGTGTTGGTATAAGTAAGGAAGATTCTTAACCAAGAGTTCCAAGTGGTGAAGTTGAAGCCATCTCTTCGAAAATTTTACGGACGCAATCACGAGCTGGTTGATAGTTATGGACTATCTGTTTCATAGATGACAACGGATATGTTCCAATTGTCTTAACCACAATCCCGTCTTCTTTCCCTCGAATGTGACTTACCGAATTAAGACTTACCAACTTTTTACATACATGAGCAACATGACGGGTGCCACATGTGGAGCAGGATCAGTTTACCCTTCAGGAACACCTGCGATCACCCTCGGTTTTTGGTGTTGTTCGTGTTGCTCAGTCTTCGGTCTTTTATATTGTGTGTTTGTAGGCTTCGGTTTGACTTTTGGTCGTTTTTCGTTTTTTGCCATGGCGTTGTCTGTTTGTTTTCGACTTATGAGTTTGAGTGACCTATTGGTGTCTCCCGCCTCTCTTTAACCGGATAATCAAACTATGTTTAGGAATGCTGTTGCGACATTTGTGTGATCTTGGATTCAAAAATGTTATTATACATTTTACAAGTATAATATTGTCTTCAATGAAAAAAATGTTAGTGAAATGGTGTCATCATAGACATAATAGAAGGGTACGCACTTAATTTTACTGACTTATTTTATTCTCTGCATTGTAATGCATGAACCTGCATTGCTATATTAAGTTTCTTTCTGCTTATATTCAAAGGAAGAAATAATTTCACGATCAATCTTGTTTCTAGGATAAACATACTTTTCTAGTACGCAGATTTGATTTAATTAAAAAAATATTATGTTGAGTAAGAAAGAAATTGTTTTCCGTAAGTGTTATATACTAAAATATTACATTTTACAGATTTTAAGGCAATCAGAAAACACAAAAACAAATTTCAAATATGCGTTAGCCCTGATATTGTATAAACATATATTACACTAAAAACAAAATTAAATATATTTAATTTTATCACAATTGATGTAAATTGTGTTTATTATGAATGTAAAGACTCAGAAATCCTACAAATAAGCTCATTTGGTCTCTTGTGGAATGTTGTCTCATTGGCAATCATACTAGATCTTCTTATTTTTATATCATCATAGATACAAGGATTTAAAGTTTGTTTGCTAGACGCACGTTTCGTCTACAATAGACTCGACAGTGACGCCAGAATAAAAAAAGGTTAAGAAGGCCAAATAAAGAACGAAGTTGAAGTGTTCTCAGAGAACCCAAAATTCCGAAAGGTTTTGCAATGTACCGCTAAGGTAATCTATTCCGGTGGTAGAAAATCCTTAAAATTCAAACAAACCTTCATTTAAGTACTTAAAAATGCACTTTTAATTAAATATTAAACATGTGAGTAGGTCTTCCGGAAATTCGACTCTTAAAAAAAATTAATTGATTTATCCATGAGCAATTGAACCATTCTTTGGTTAAAAATACTTTAGGTAAAAAAGCGATTTTATTTTTAAATCATAATTTATAAATAAACTGAAAATTTTCAGTGAAATGATATAAATAAAACTACTACAATTAGAAAAATTTAGAACAAAGTATAAAAACTAGTTTGAAAAGGCTTGACTCATCAGATCGGCACAAAGCAAACAATAACCCTTACAAAAAAACAAAATGCACAAGGTACCGATATAAGTACACTGTCAGTTAGTCCCCAAGGGTATCACCAACACACGTATGTGTTGCCATGAATTATTATTGATATGGTCATAATTATAATTATATTTATATAAATTAACCGTATGTTAAACTTTGAATTTTTCGATACTATAGATTTTGATTTTTTCTAACGCAGAAATAGATTACTCAGGCTGTAATTTTAAGTCCTCGATGCTCTTCAATTCGTATTTTGTTTGGCTTTTTTTTAATCGTTTTTGATTCGCGCGTCACTGATTAATCTATCGTAGACAAAACGCGCATCTGGCGTACAAACGTTTAAGCCTAGTATCTATGATGAGTTTATTTAAAACCACTGGGTCGATAGCACTGCTTGTGAAGGTTTCCTCCCCGAGGGTTTCACCAACCCAGAAGTCACCACCATTGTGTTGACATGTATTATCATTAATATGGTAATACTTATTGATTTACTGTTTGTTAAACTTTGAATTTTTCGGAATACTAAGGATTGTCTACCCCAAGAATATATTACTTAATCTGTTTATGGAAAAACCTTTCGGAACATTGGGTCTTCAATGCTCTTCAACTTTATTTGGCCTTTTTATCATTTTTGATTCGAGTGTCACTGATGAGTCTGGCGTACAAACTTGTAAGCCTGGTATCTATGATGAGATCATTTACTTGAAACTAGTTCAAAGCCAATTCCAATTATTGAATAAACTGTGTTTCCCAGACACCAGTCAGTACGCATCCAATTGGTTTAGTGTAAAGACGTCAATCTAAGAAAAGCATGGCCTTGTGCAATGGCAAAATATGGTAGAAAGTTGGATCAAAAGTGTTTATAATTGTATAGTCATACATATTTATACATGTTTTAATTAATTATAATCAAAGTAGATGTTTGTAACGATGAAGACAGTATTCAAAAATATTACTACAGTATTAAATTTATAACTTTTCAGAATACGTTCATTTATAAGATTAATAAGTTAAAATGGATCGTATCTAAACTTACGGGCGCTTTGAAAACATCACCGTAAAATTAGGATGTGGTATCCCGTTTGCAATAAGATTCATACAGGTACAGCCAAACTTTCAATTTAAATCTATATCTATGAAAGAATTTAGTAAAGGTTTTTAGTACTTTGTGGTAACAAAATCTCTGACTTTATAATTTACCAATTATTTTAAGATTACGTCTATTGAAATTCAAAACATCCCAACATACACGGGCATAGCGAACACAACGACGACGTTGCGAAATATACATGCCGTAAGAAAGGCCCAAGTAAAATCAGCGTCCAAAGAAAGGAAAATTTACAATAGGAAACGGAACTGATGTATATTTGTAGTTTGCATTTTAACAAGATCATGTTGCCGCACGAAAGTATGTACTGGTTTCATTGCAAGTTTTTTTTATGTCCACTAATCGAGATTAAAAAGATAAAAACTGCGGTCTCAAATAAAACATGTTAAACCCTCCACATTTGTATGTGCTTTTCTCAAGTCGGAAACCTTGTTAGTACTTGTCGTGTATGTCATATTTTTAAAATGTTTTTTTTTATATTTGGAGAATTAGCTGTTAATGGCAGATCTGTAATTATGTCTGTTAAATTTATTCTTAACTTTTATAGAAATCGGACAATTTAGAGCTAGAATTTTTTAATAATGTGTCTTTTGTTGAAACATTATGTTGCCTTCTATATGATTTTGTTTGTTACTTCTGTGCCATTCCCGTATACCATAATCTTCTTTTATTCATATTAAAAGCACTTAGCTATGTTATTGCATATAGCAAAAACAAAAGTACAAGCAAATTAAACAATAATATAAAACAAGAACATTTAAAAGATTACTCACAGTCATTGAAGGTATGCACAATGTTCTTTACTTGTCAATATGAAATTATGCCGCTTTACACTTTTCTGTATATTCAAGAAAGAACATTCACAAAGAAAATCCTAATTTAAAAATCATAAACGATAAATTGATAAATTGAAGATCTTTACTTGTGTGGCTGTTTCATTGCTGGTGAATTGAAAATATGTAGGGAAATTCCATGCGCTAAGAATACATTATCTGGAATTTCCACTTGTACACGTACGGAAGAACAATGAAAGTTTCATACGAATGGATTGCACTTAACTTCCTCGATTTGTATTCCTTGGTGATAATAGATTTAAAAAACATATAGAAATTTTATCTAAAATTATACAAGATAGCTCTATTGTAGTTTTAATCAAAGTATTGAAGTCCTGTTTATTCGAATGACCCCAATATCTTATGGCTGGCAAATTAATCATATATATAGAATCATATATTCATGTAGACTGCTATAAGTAATTTGCAGTTGTTTTATAACGTTCGGTGTCAAATGTATCACGATAATATTAATTTAACAGTTAATTAATTATCAGGTTCTGTAAATTCCACTGCGCAAGTCTTTCTTTTTTTTCAACACGGTCTTCGATGGTTGTTTGAATAATGCGAAATAGTCCTTATTTAAGGCATCGTCCATCTTTATAATCTTGGCATGATCCCACTATTAATTGTTAAATGGTTATATTTTATGCCATGGTTATAATATCATTTGTTTATATGGTGTGAATGAATGTCTAACGGAAGAGGTAAGTCACAGAAGCCTAATTTGGTTTGCTAAGCTTAATCAGCGCTGTTTCTAGGAGCTATTAGAAAGAGGGTGGTTACATGTGAATTAGGGGAGAGGGGAGGGGTCAAGCCTAACACTATACTTTTTTAACTCCATTTTACAACAATTGTAGCCCAAACCTTTTAACAGTTACCTTCATTTTTCAATCTAGTTCATTTTTTTTTAGCATTTTTCGTATGTTGGCAGTATGAATGGGCATTTATTTTCTGTAACATACCTTTAGTTTTGAACATTTTTTCTACATTCCTCATGTCTTAATATATTATTAAAACACGATTTGATAGATATCAAATAAGGACATATTGAATAAAAGTCGAGGGCTCACAACACAATAATTTAAAACGAATGTACCTCTATTGGCTTATTGCGATATTGAAAATTCAGTGTGTATCGGAAACAAAGCTCAGTTTGTTGGACTTCCGAAATTAGAATAAAGTACAAACATGATTACCTCAAACGCTTTTGACTGTAAGAAAATATTTCTGACTTTTTATTGTTATGAGATTGTAATTACTATAACTATTTACCTTGCCTAATTTGCTTTGTGTTACCTTATAAGATATTTACATAATTGGGTTGTGACCAATTTATAGTTGTTTGCAAAATAATGTTATTGTGCAGTTTAAAAATCACTGGAACAATCGTAGTTACTGATGGAATGATTAGAACTTTCTATTTGACTTACATAATAATTCCAGAATGATCATAATCTACGATGCGTAATTCATACTTCTATAGTGTTCTAGATATTTAGTGTTCTACAGTTTACATTTTAAAATGTACTATTATATTATTTATTTATGTATTTCTCTGTGCTGAGTGTTCTTACGTTTGTTTGTACTGTATTCCTGTCATGTAGTGTTGTCATTTTAGCAGTATTTGTAACATTGTCATGTAAGCGGGAGGTTTGGCTAGTCATAAAACCAGGTTCAATCCACCATTTTTTCTTAAAATGTCCTGTACCAAGTCAGGAATATGGCAGTTGTTATCAGACAGTCCGTTTCTATGTATGTTGGCGTTTGCTTTTGTTGTAGTTCAGTGTTTATGTTGTTCCGTTGTTTTCCTTTTATAGTTGATGTGTTTCCCTCTGTTTAAGTTTGTTTCCCGGATTTGTTTTTGCTGAATCGAATTATGACTATTGAACAACGGTATACTACTGTTGCCTTTATGTTGCTTTTATCAAACATTGAAGACCATGATTAGAACTTTTCGTCATCAATTTGACAAGGACTTGGATAATGATGTCCACTTTCTACGTTTTGCGGTCCAAGAAGCTGTTCAAGAATCATTTGGTTTTAGCCCCTTTGAGTTGGTGTTTGGCCATACTGTAGAGGGACCTTGAAATTGGTTAAGGAAAAATGGCTTACTGAACACACTGACTTGAATCGTCTAGACTATGTATCTAGATTTAAAGAAAAGTCGTATACTGCTTGTCAAATTGCTCAGAAAATTTTTTAAAATGTTCAGAATAAGATGAAAATAAGGTATGATAAAGATGCCAGGGACAGAGTTTTTGAGCTTGGTTATAAAGTACTTGTATTTTTGCCAGTCCTTGAACATCCTTTACAAAAGAGAGTGTGTCACATTAAATATGTTAAAACCATATCTTGAACGTGCTAATGGACTGAGAGTAAACCAGTTGCCACTTTAGCCATGGTTAAATTTGAAAACGATAATGACAAACCAGATATAATTGAACCACTTTTTGATTCTTAGACTATGGAACAAACAGTTAGATTGAAAAATTAGGAAATTGTGTCAAATTTAGACTCAAAACTTGCACATCTGACATTTGATCGTAGAGAAAAATTGAAGACTTTGGTATTTTCTTTTAAAAACCTTTTTCCAGATGTGCCAAACAAAACCACTGCTACTTGTCATGATGTCAATGTAGGTGATGCTTCTCCAATTAATCAAAACCTTACCGGCTCAATCCACTTAAACTTGAATTTATGAGACGAGAAAATAGATATATGCTTGACAATGATCTAACTGAGCCGAGTAACAGTGAAAGGAGCCCTCCTTGTCTCCTTGCGCCCAAACCAGATGAAACATTTCGTTTCGTAACTGATTTCAGAAAGTTAATTCAGTTTCAAAATCTGATTCCTATCCAGTTCCAAGGATAGACGTCTGCATTGATAACATTGGGCAAGCAAAATTTGTGAGCAAATTTTATTTACTGAAACGTTAATGGCAGGTGCCCTTGACACGAGAGCTCGTGAAATATCAGCTTTTGTCACACCAGATGGCTTGTTTCAGTATATTGTCATGCCGTTTGGTATGAAAATTGCTCCAGCTACATTTCAAAGAATGATCAATAATGTTATAAAAGATTTAGACTTGTTATGCTTATATTGATGATCTTATTGTATGTAGTGATAGCTGGGAAGAGCATTTAACACTTTTAATTGATACTTTTAGTAGATTGTCACAATCAAATTTGACTGTTAATCTTGGTAAAAATGAATTGTGTCAGGCCACTGTTGATTATTTAGGGCATACAGTTGGCCAAGGTCAAGTGAAACTTATTATGGCTAAAGTGTATGCAATTACCAAATTTCCTCCTCCTACAAATAGAAAACAACTTATGAGATATTTAGGCATGATTGGAGTTTACAGGAAATTCTGTTCCGATTTTGTTACTGTTGCTCAACCATTGATTCATCTTTTACTGAAAGATTCGAAATTCTTCTGGAGTGATTATTGTCAAAACGCTTTTGAAAATAGCAAATCACTTTTAATTAACAGTCCAATTCTGATAACTCCAGAGGAGGCCAGATGGTGATCTTACACTGATACACCAAGTCCGAATGGGATAACTATTTTACATCCCAGCTGTTCTAGATTAGATAAAAACCCATTTACGCTTCATAAAATCTAGTTTAGAACGCCACACAATCATTATAATATACTTTATATATTACTATATAGTATATACCCTTTATGAGCCCCGAACACAATGTTTAAATATGTTAAATTAACAGAGAGTTTGTATCCAGTCGTACTGGTGTAGAGGTATGACTCATGGGTCTATATGCTAAAGGTCTTGAGTTCGATTCTCAGCATAGATACTGGATTTTTTCTGCACAAATTTTGATAGTTTTCCGTACAAATAGTTGTAAGTTTTATTGTGGATTTTAATTCCCGCCAAAATGTTACAAAACAAAGGAAAGCATGCAGAATAAAGAAACTCAAGCTAGGGTGATCTGGCAGGGGTGATCCGTCTCAGATCACCCCTGGTAGAACAAAGGAGCTGGGATGTAATGATTTGTTGATGATACGTGATTTTAAGAAAATTACAATGATCGTTAATATCTAGCAATAAACAAACGAAATATTACTGATATAATTATTAATCAATTAAATGGTAGCTAATCTTTTAATGTTCTGCAAGAAACGCATACTTTTGACTGATTTTTAACTATTTTTGGAAATTTAAGGTAGCTATATAGGTACCTTAGACGTAAGTATAATCTTAGGCGTTTTCTTAGTATAAGGGCATCGGTTAAAATTGTAATTATATAGTTTTATTCTTAAGATATTGGGCAAATATACCCTGAATTTGTTTCACTAACTGGGACAAAAACAGAATGCGTTAAGACCTACTCCATGGAATTCGAAGTCTATATGATATATTCATGAAACTTAAACGGTATTCAATTATTTTTCATATTTCCTTATATATTCAGTGATATTTTGCTGTTAACAAAAATATTGTATATTTCAAATTTTGAAAGAAGGAAGACTTTAAACTAAATAAATTATGGTGTATCTGGAAGAAAATGTATGTAACTACTTCCAATAAAATTTGTTTTGTGTTACGGAAGTCCTTCTCGCTTTTGTTTTTTGATAATTGCTCAAATTTTCTAAAATCTAACAAGAATGCATGCAGTTTTGAGTCATCTTTAGGCATGAACTTTCAAGTGAAATATTCGGAAATACGCTGAGATGTTGATAATACCTTACAGTAAACATATGAATCTAGTGATGTGCGTTTTAGTAAAAGATTGAAGGGCTTTTGAAAAATGCATCTGTTTTGCTATGAATTCGTGGAAAATTCATCCTACCCTTTTTTTACTGTTGTAAAAAGGAAGTGATAAAAAAGTTTATTTTTAAATCGAAATTGATTTTTAACAAATCTTTATCATGTATAGTTAGAGTTGAAAAATAAATTGTTGTCTCTCCTTCCATCTTGCAACACACATTAAAGATGAATGGTCGGTGTCTATGAGATGAAACAAACTTGTTTTAGTTTAAACCGATGCAACCACCACCCCCCCTCCAAAAAAAAAAAAAAAAAAAAAAAAAACAAACAGGATTTTGCATGCCATCGCTTCCTTCCTTCATACTCATTTGTACTAACAGTTACAATCGATACCAGGCGGTGTATTTTAACAATAACGTTCAATGTTATTTGTGTAAGCATATACGAACAGAGGAATCAAATGAAAAATAATAGCATGAATTCCATGCGTGTAAAACACGGTATACACAATAAAGAGATTGAGAAATAAGGGTAGAATGAAATTATACAACTACCCTCTGTTATCTCTTGATTTTGTAGATTATACGTGATTTTACGAAAATTACTATGATCGTTGATATTTAGTAATATACACAAACGAAATATTACTGATATTTATTATTAATCAATTAAATGGTAGCTTATCTATCCATGTTCTGCAAAAACACATACTTTCATCTGATTTTACATATTTTTTTTTAAAACTTAAGGTAGCGCTGCAGGTACCTTATGCTTAAGTATAATCTTAGGTACTTTCTTAGTATAAGGCGGTTTATGGATACCACTTAAGTTTTGTGAGCGTGACTTAAACCAAACTAAGATTTTACTAAGGAAATACTTAGTTCAAGATTTTTTATGCATACCACTTAGGTAAAAAGGGCGGAGTTTCCTTAACTTCAGTGTTTACTAAGGAAAATATTTACTTAAATAGCTTTATGCATACAAGCCCAGTTACACAGGAATAAAAAGTGGCATAATGATTATCCGTATAACTATTCGACTGGTTTATTTTTATTATTACACAAGTGTGCATTACGTTCTTGAAGATAAGCTGTGCATATCGTATTAGGTTCCCATTTTCGCTGTTATAATATTCGTGACAGAAGCATTTCATGAATAGCTTCCCCCTCTACTATCACTTCTAATTGGAAACCTTGAGTTGATATTTTGTATAAAATTGTTTATTCGTAGTAACATAATAAGTAAAGGTTTCATTTCAAATATAATCTAGCTACATCTTACCAAACCACGAAAGAAAAACGACAATTTTTGTTCCCTGATTTTAGTCATTCTTGTAGTTATTTCGGTAATGTTTGGTAAACAAAGTTTTGATTTTAAATTTCTTGAATGAAAAAATCAGTTTGTTTCCATTGTAAATTAGAGAGAGAAAAACAAGTACAACATTGAGTTTAAAAATAAAGAAATTCATGTTCGTGTTCCTGTATGTTATTGAAAAAAAAAAAAAATTTTGTCTTCAGAAAAGAAAACCTCCACAAAAAATGAATGACCGATGCCTTTCAATGTGCTTTATTTTATAGATGCCTGAATGTTGTCGAAAAACTCATCAAACCTTATATAAGTGGCTACATATATAAGTCATCAACGCTTACCCCATATTGTCTTTTAATCATACTTATTAATTATAATGTTTGTTGCCCAAAATGACAAATGTATTTGAAACAAAATGTTTAAATGTTAATATGGTAGACCTCTTTGTTACCTTATTTAACGTTTTTAGGGACTCGTAGGAAGCGACGTAGGATTACTTTACAAACATAATATCCTACATATTTGATAACCTTTATTGCACTTGCAATTGGGAACCAGACTCTTATACAGGTAAACCATTCGAATTATCTTTCTTTGAACAAAAAAATATGTAGCTAGTTAATGAGTACAGAACCCCTGTTTATGTGTTTTTATATCCTATGTTAATGGAATTTCTAATAGAGTTTTACTGCATATGACATTTTATGTTACATATTTTTTCAGCGTTAATAGTGAGAAAATGTCATCACATCAGCGCATATGAGACACCAATGCCCAGCTTTGTTATCAATGGTTTGTAGAAAGCCCTTTCTACTTTGTTTGGACCTCACAGCCTTAATCCTTTCGGAAAGAGTATCTACGTCTTCTTTCTCGCAATTAACCCATTGCCTGGCATAATCCTCGACTGAATCCATCAGTATTTTGAAGTTGTGTTTCCAATTGATGGATTTAGGCTCACGATATTTGGGGCCTTTGGATAACACATTTCGCAGATAAGTGTTATTGACAATGTTCAGGTCACCGGTAATAACATGGCCAGCCAGATTATATATGAATGGGGAACAAGTTTTCAATACTGAGATCCTGCAACACGTGTCTGTAATTGAAAATTTACCATGCTCGCGCAACATCCGATTTTTAGATGAACAATAGCAATTGAAAGCTCATTCTATAGTTTTGGTTTTGTCATGTACACGTAGGATTTTTTGTCCCATATTTCTACGATATACTCTTCCTTTTCCATTGTTACTCCCGATTTCGTTGACCGAAAGGTACAGACACAGCAAAATTCAAAATGTAAACGTTAATTGGTATAGCTGAACGATATTAGGGTGTATTCGCTATTGGCATGGTTTAAATCTTCAAAACGTTATTAATTTTTGGCTTACCAAATTAGGGTAATGAGGTTATTCAACAAACTTGCGTTGTGGTTACGGTACTCAAATCATGTGTTTTTACTATTACACAAAGATCAAAGGTGCATAAATTAAAAAAAAAATCATCTAACCAACATACACATCTATATAATACGATTTAACAATGTAGTAAGTTTCAAGATAAAACCATTAACTATGTAGAAGAAGCGACGACAAGTTCGGTTCTGCCAAAAATTCTATGTTCAAAGGGCAAAACTATTATTTTTATAGTCTTTTGCATACATACTTTGCTACCATTATACCATATTCGGTTGATAATATCTCACTTAAAACCATCCAAATGCACAGTATATGTGTAAACTATGCAACTTTGCTTTAAATTTAAATGTAAGCAATCTGGTGTGGATTTTTTAAATTGTGTAAAAAGAGACAATCGCATTTTTACACTATGGAGTTGGCTGTCTTGGTGAATGACGCTTTTCGTGCTAATAATACAATTAAATAAAGAAAAATTCACATATCGTTTTTTTTGGGGGGTTGACGAAATTATTCGCAGATATGATATTTTAGCATGCATTACAAACGTTTATCTCATGAATTTTAAGTAAAAAGTTCTTCAAAATCCATTTATCCTACAAATCTAAATTAGCATGGAAAATTGAAAAATGAACCTTATATATTTTAATAACTCAAATTAGGCAAATTACCAAGAAGAATCATTTTGTTATTTGGAGAATTAGTTGTTAATGAAAGATGTTGGGTTGTCTATGTTTAATTATTCACTCACTTTTATAGAATCGGGACGGTTTAGAGCTTGACAGATTATATAGACACCAGTATTCTGAAGACTGTTTGTTGCACTCTATATGTCTTTTGCTTGTGTTATCGTTGGGCATCTCGATCTAATTGACACCTACTCTATATTTACTTTTCCATATACAGGTATGACTGTGATTCCGTCAATACTTAATGTTAAGTTGAAATTACATTACATTCAGATGCAAAAAAAAAGCTGAAAGTATTTTGTTTGAAAAAAATATACATCCTTCGTTGAAATATTGTAATCTTCGGATTAATCGAAACAATAGGATATTTATTACAAGAAAACACATTTAAACTAATTTTTGATAATTGAAAACTAAGCTTTAGTTAAGGTTGAAAATACGAACCAGTGGCTTGAAAAAGTACGATATCCACGCCAAAAAAATATTCAGATCTGTGCATGACGTGTTGCTTTCAACTATTTATATAGTGGCGACTGTCACCAATGAAGAGAATTGTTTAAACATATGACTGTCGGTATGGATGAACACCTCACTCAATAGTTCGAATATTGTGTATATATTAAGATATAGTCATTAGAAAATCATCATTGCAGCCATAGTATTGGAGAAACCGGCGGTTTTATGAATAGAGTAACCATACACAAGCGACAGATCCGCCTTCTCAGACGGCACAATTATATATATGAGTTTGTGGTAAAAAGCAAAATTCCGTAATTTCATATTTTCCTGATTTATAGATTTCTTCATGCGTAAACTGAATTCGAAAGAATAATCAAAGAAAAGAAATGTATTAATCTATTACACCTTACGTAAGTATAATTCGATAATTATTACTGATGAACATAAATTTGTTTTATCTTAAATCGAAAACTACTATTTCTTTCTATTGATGCCATTCAATGCTTCGTCAAAATGGCAGTTTTAGTTTTTGTCTCGGCTCGACGAAGTCGCGAGGGCGAGAATTGGGTGTGCTGTTTCAGGTGTTAGCGTCAACAATGTTTAATGTTGTTCTTAAGTCTGTATAAGGTGAACCACTAATGGTTAGTCTATGATATTTGGTTTTAAACTGTACTAGCATATAATTTATCTATGGAGGTTATTTGGCCATGCCTCCGAATCATGTTTGTATACTAAATGTAAGAATATTTGCCCTCCAACCTCTCAGTCATGCTGTTCATATACCACTGTCCCAGGTTAGAAGGCGGGTTTGGCGCCAGCAAACTAGTTTAACCCCGCCACATTCTGTATGTGCATGTCCTAAGTCAGGAGCCTGTTATTCAGTGGTTGTAGTTTGTTTCTTTATATCATATTTGTTTTTGTTCATGGTTTTGTACATAAATCAGGCCGTTAGTTTATTCGTTTGGATTATTATTCATTTGTCATTTCGGAACCTTTTATAACTGACTATGCGGTATGGGTTTTGCTCATTGTTGAAGGCCGTACGGTGACCTTTAGTTTTTAACTTTCTATGTCATTGTCTCTGATGGAGAGTTATCATATATATATATATATAAGTGCCTAAGAATGTAACTTTAACACACTAATGAGTGTTATAAAATTAGTTGTTATATTTTATATTATTCACGCAATATTTCGCTAAACAAATTAGCTTCATCAGGCGTGGGCATCTCTCAAGGTGAAATCGGATGCATGACAAAGAAATATTTTTGTAGCTTGAACTACACAAAATTTGAGTAAAAGTTTAACAAAATTTATTGATGTTCTATAAAAATATATGTTTGTAAATTGTCTAGAATATATAAAAATATTTTTGCCGCTTATTGTACATAGCAATTCTTAAATCAAAACAAATAGTTGTTTTAGTTAAATAGAATGAAGTTCAGGATTTATTCCTTTGGTTTTGGGTAGAACTGTTTTAATCTCTCTCATTAAGTTCATCAGGTTCAAGAGAACGTAGCTGATGCATCCAGAACCCTTTCTCTCTGTTTTATCCTTTGGGAGTCCCAATTTTGGTTTACCTCAATTATTTGAAAGGTGATATTTTCAAAAGTATGCCCTGTTCTTAAGAGGTGTCTCGTAATTGGACAGTTTCTTCCTTTTGTATAAAAAGACCGGTGATTGTTAAGTCTGATGTTGAATTTCGTTTCTGTTTCACCAACATACTGCAGCTTGCAAGTTTTGCAATTAGATGTAACATAGATGTTGTATCGCTGCTTTGCTTATATATATATACTATGTTTAACGTACGTTTAGCTAAAACTGTACCGCAATGAATAAAAACTGTTATAATTTTCATTGTCAACTTAAGATATTTGATCAACGTATAATCCAACTCTGAACCTCAAAAGACACATGACGAACGCTTTAACCATATTACAAAAGACACGTGACGAACGCTTTAACCATATTACAAAAGACACATGACGAACGCTTTAACCATATTACAAAAGACACATGACGAACACTTTAACCATATTACAAAAGACACATGACGAACGCTTTAACCATATTACAAAAGACACATGACGAACGCTTTAACCATATTACATTCATTTTTTGTACTTTGATTTAGTTTATTTTAGCAAATGAAAATGTCCAATTATATCCTGTTACCACTCAGATGATTTAGTTACTTCAGTTGACACAGGGTGTGCAAGCACTTTTGAAATTATCAACCTTCACAAAAGAAATATAATACATACTTGCTCAGATGTACCACTGAAATTTATGACATATAGTAAATTGATATCGTAAAGTTAAAAAAAGAAGAAACATTGGAAATTGTAAAATATATGAATTGTTTGTACATGAAAAATAAGATCCATATTTTTCATAATATATACCGGGAAACAACGTTTTATTGGATACGTCTCTACATGGTCATTTAAGAGGAACTGCAGTGTTTAGATCATAAAGTAAGAACAAAACGGTCCCTAATGTCGACTTCAACTGTACTTTTTATTTAATTGATTGTTATTTGCTTAACGCCTAGTAACAAATATATAATGTCAGGACGAGAACACATTTAAAATAAATCCAATAGGTATTTCTGCAAAGAGAGTCGACAGGGTCAAAAGGTGAGTATTTCGACTCAACTAGAAACTAAAAGCTGGAAAGAGAAAGAAAATCTGCATTGCAAAATGTCTTGCAATAGGCGACATACGGACCCCTCAGAGAATTGTTTCAAGGGTTCTTTCACGCCCAGAGAGCGCGAAACTCTCCCTACAAGAAAATTTGGATTACATGTCCGCATTCTGACCGGTCGCGGCAGCGTATTTATACATCCCACGCAGTCAAACGGACGCCTCTCTTTAGCAGTCCGAACTTCTTTGCTGACATAAAATATCATTTAAACAGTCAGTTTCTTATATTAACTGATTATTAAATGTCGAATCATTCGGAACACGAGGCACAACTTTATGTAATTTTCGGTTTTCAGTGACTTGACTCTGTTTGATTAAATTCTGTAAATGATTTGATTCTGTAAATGATTTGACCCAATTGGTGGAAACCAATTGCAAGCAATTTCCTGATTTGCGAGTTTTTTTTATGATGAACGTTGAATGGGAAAACTTCAATTTCGAATCTGACAGGTATAAAAGAATAAAAGAATAAAATTAAAATAAATGATAAATGATTCTTTGCAGTCGGTTTCTTGTTCGATCAACATAGTTGTCCGAACACTATTATTAATTCTAATGATTTCTTTGATTTCCTTGTTTGATATTTTAAAGTCAAAGCTACCCTTTTTTAAAAGAAATATATTAAGAATTGAATGCTGCTTTTTGTAATCTTATTGGGACGTAAAGCGTTGACCGAAGCACATTTTATATGAGGCGCGGAAGGGCTTAATTCATAATAAAAATGTGCGAACGATCAACGACATACGCACTTTTACAACCCTATACAATTCAAAAAGGAGTATTCATTTTTTTATAATTACATTTATATGCTACAACAATGAGAGTACGAGTTATAATAAGCGTTGTCATGGGAAGCAACGACAGTCATCAATGTTGCAGTTTACTGGGGAAAAAATGATTTTAGAACGCCCCTTCGATTGTTGTCAGCCAATCAAAAGTACGGATTCTTATGAACTACACTGTAATATAAATATTTTTGTATGATAGCAGAAATATCAGCGTTTCTTGAATTTTAAACAAATACACACAGACTAATACTGGTATGTTAGTATGACCGTCGGTTAATCAAGCATGTGCGATAAGTCAATTACATATAATCCTGATACACACGTACGGAGTTGTGGTGCCTACAAATGAAGGAGTGAGGACTAATAACATTTCTTTTGCAGTTCTTTTCATTTTCATTATACAAGATTTTTGTTTATAGAGAAAATGAATTGAAATTCTAAAAGTTTGTAACATGTATAAAAGGCCACGTGGTAAGTGTAGGACGGCATGATTTCTGCATAAGTACTTTGAGCTTGATTTCAGTAACTTCAAGTTTTCTATAATAATGCTTGATTATTCATTTCATTGGCGGATCCAGGGGGGTATTCCGGGGGTTTGAATCCCCCTTTTTTTCTTTAATTATGTGAACGTTTCATTGTGTTCCTGGGGTTAGTACCCCTCTCCCCTTTCCCCCTTTTCAAAATGGTTTGATCCGCGGCTGCATTTTGTGTTTTTGTTTAATATTATACCGTTGTTTTAGAACTAAGTGGCTTTTCTATATTGATTTTTATTGTAAAATTATTGAGTGTATGTTTTGCTTATCTACTGATCGAGATTAAAAAAGGATGGGGTTGTGATCTAAAAATAAACTTTGCATGCGCCTGTCCCAATTCAGAAACCTTGTCAGAAGTTATCGTACGGCATAACACCGTTCCATTGCCTGCAGTTTAATATAAATTGGTTCCTTTGGCAATTGTCTTCAGACAAACCCTCCCAAAAAACAAAAACAAAACATAATAACGCTTTAAATACAATACTTATACTGATTATGTTTTACAAATAATAAATCAAAATTGATGATAACAGATGAAAATCAACAGATTAAAGAAACACATACATATTTTTGCAGTTTAAAGATCAGGTATTTGTGGTGCATGAAAGATAACTCCTATTCTAAAAGAATCATATTATGGTTGTAACAAAAATCAATCCTTTAATTAGCTTTAAAAACAATAGTATAACATTCCAATTCCAAAATAATAAAGCATTATTAACGGGTTATTTTCAAATGTTTTGAAACTAAGACGTATAGAAGTATAACAAAAATCAATGGTCAACGCGAGTGATAAAAAAAAAATTAACACAATTTGACCAATAATGAAAATTTAAGGGTCTAATGAGCAAAAATTACTGAAGAGGCCTTTAAGCATCAAAATATCAAATAACAATGAACTCCAAATGAACCTAATCTGGAAACGTAATTTTAAGAGGAATATTCTGAAGGTTCAGATGATGGTATAAAACAATTAGATGCGAACATTATTGCAAATAAGACCCCCCCCCTCCACCCAATCCGAAGATCACTTCAAATGAAGTGAGATGTAGCTTTAAGATCACCATACAGATCGAGAGTATCTATGCTTAACTATTTAGGAAGTTCATTTATCAATTTGATATTGACATTATCGTCATCACTACTTTTCCTTTCATGACGGTTTTACATAATTAGAAGCCTGGTACATGAGTTTTTACAACCACTAGTTGTGTCGATGAAATTGATGGTCTGGTGAAGGTTTTTACCCCGAGGGTATCACAAGGGAGGGAGGGCTTACTATGTAATAAATGTAGAGGGCACTTTGATTAGTTAATAAAATTATCGTATTGTATTATAATGAGTAGTAATAGATCACTAGTCTATTTCAAGCTTCATAATAAATAATAAGGGCGAGCAATTTAGGTTAAATATATAATAAGCCTGCAGACTACATTAAAAGTACTTAGTATATGAAACTACTAAATCAGATGGTAGTATTTATTCAAGATGCGATCAAAATTCAGTCGTAACTACATCACATCTTTGTCAAATCTATTTATGGGCCCATATTTTTAGGTGTTAAATTCAAAATAAATATATGAAAAAGTGTAAATATTTTGTAAAGTAATAGGTCTATGTATCAATGTAGTGCTTTGAGTTGAACCACAGATAAACTTGGAGCATTCGCTTTAAACTTTTGTCAGTAAATTCATTGCTGAAGTCTGAAACTACATTAAATTCCTGATAGTAAGATAATAAATTAACATTCATGAAAAGTTAATAAATATTAGCATATCGGCTTTGCAGTGCATCTACGTATTCAACGACATCTTTTGCGATTCTGAACTCCATATCCATTCGTTGCCATTCTTCCTGATATTTGGAAATCCTCAAGGGTTTACAGTACATTTGCTTTCGGATGAAGGAGAAGTCACGTGTTATATTTACTATATCTTTTGAATACATTGAAGACATTAGATTATTTATAAGTATCATCAGGTTTTCTAGGGACTCACAGTCAGCTCTAAAGCATTTGTTGATCTACAAAATATATTAATTAATAAATTAAAAATCAGTTTACATTTTATAAGGATTATGCATAAAAATTCAGTACAACGTGACTAGAAAGAAAGTAAAAAAAAAAAAAAACGATACTACATGTATGAAATTGTAAAATAAATTATCTATGTGGATTGCTCGAAAAACGCGTTCGGATCAACAAAATATAGTAGTGAACACGACATTCTTTAACTGTATAAAACTTAATCATCTTAGTTATCTCCCCTTACACAATATCATCTTGTTTTTAAGAAAACAATATTATTTTAAGATAGCATCTTATGAAATTCTTCATCTAATTGAATGCCCCAGAAATAAATAGCATTTGATTAAATAATATCTGTTACATCTAGACCGAACATTTACATTCATTTGCTATCTGAGATGGCGGCATACTACCCGACTACCTTTACAGAAATATTTACATCATTTTATATCTCCTCACAATCGCCTTACCTTATTGCAAACAGAGCAGTCTCCATCTGAATCTATAGTAGGAAATCCTACCAACATAGGAGCGTTATCTAAATATTGTAGAATCCAAGGTAAGCTGATCCTTGCTGCCTGAATTAATACTTTTATTTTATTACAAAAGTCAGTTTCATTGGTCTGACATTACTGTTGAATAACTCATTATACACATATATCAAATCTAAAGATATTCATCACCATCAATAATACGGGAAATAATTTTTGGATTGAAAAGTTGCATTTTTTAAAAACAATAAATGATAATTAAAGGGGTAAAATTTAATGCCCTAATGTCAAAATTCCACATGGACATGTTGTGGGGCATTGATGGTAGACATTCCTTCTGTACCTTTATATGGCACACGAAGGCCAATTAAATTCACCATAGTGACAGTGACCGTTATTCATCGCAAGACGAAAACAATAGAAGAGTTACTGTTCTTTGGGGAAAGATTAACAAATCACGCCTAACTATCAATGAAGCTGAAATCATTTATGTAAAAAAAACTCTGACCGTTATGGGCAATAAGTTGTTTTGTACCTAACAATGTCTATTTTGCATAGAAAACAAAATATTCTATGTTTAACATGCTTTCAACTAAAATTGTATCGCAATAAATTAATACTGTTGAAATTTTCTTTATCAACTTAAAAATATTTGATCGAAACAGAAAATAAATAGTAAAAGTACTACATAATGGTATTTTGAATGTTAAACTAGTCAACATCGTTCGCATAAATTGAACTGTCTGAAACATGATTTTCCTATTGAAAATTTCACTGGGGAAAAAAGAATATTTGAAGAACTCTAGGACAGTTTAGTTTCGATTAGTTTATAATATCTTTATTATACAGTAAGCTGAAATAATATCAAAACTAATAATAAAGGATATATTTTAACTGTGTTACTCAAAATATAGGACTGACATAGCAAATAAGAAGTTATTCTCCATTGGAATACCAATCATAGCAAATAAGAAGTTATTCTCCATTGGAATACCAATCACTTTACAGTCTACTTTACTTTAAAACAAACATGAATATTGTTAAGCAAAAACTAGTGTTTTTTTTTAATTTTTGCATGTCCTGTGTTTTGTGTAGGTTATTTTTAATAGAGGATTTCTGTTTTTTAAGATCATACGGTAATTTTGAATGGGAGTGGATTAACCGTAACGGTCACCGGAGACAAGTTGATCGTAATGCAGTTTTTCATGGATTTTCAAAAAATATGAACACTGAAGAAATAGTTATTATATTGCAGCTAGAACACTTCCTGTTGTCTTTATCTCAGATATAGTAAAGGAGCTACCATTTGATTTTTATGGGGGCGCATTTTTTAAGTTGTAATCTCTGTCCTGCCTTTTTATTTTTCACTCTATTCGGTCCTGCCTTTTTTTATTAGTTTATCCTGACTTTTTTTACATAAATTGTCATCCTGCCTTTTTTTTTGCCAAGTTGCTCATCCTGCCTTTTTTACTCAAAACTCCTGTCCTGCCTTTTTTTCAAATTTCATCCTAGCCCCCCATAAAAATCAATATTTCGTGCAATGTCCATTTCATGTCACGTCATTTTTCTTCCGTGACAATTCTGAGTTCGTTAAGGGATGGAAAATATGTTTTTTTTTGTGTTTACATTTTCATGACTTTAATTGGAGCAATTTTCATCTGCAGTATAAAACCAATAAATGTCAATACGAGAACAATATCAACTTTAAATTTTGTATTTGGTACGAAACAGTTGAAGGGGTAGGTAAACCTCGCCCTTCCCCAGTTTGTTAGCCTCATACAAAAAGTTGATATTTTTCTCACATTGACCTAACATTGTATATATACATCCTCATTGCAATTGCACGTATAAACATAAACTTTCAAATTGTTGCAATATTTCATCATTAGTTCCTTTTCGCCAGGTAATGTACGCAATAATAAGAAGAACCGCAATATGTGTAGTAGAACATTTCCTGGATGCAAATATCAAACGAAATCAGTAAGAAATCTTGTAAAATTCAAAAACCCAATAAACAGTGAGAACCTCGTCGTTATCAGTAGCAACTTTCAGTTTAGTCTTTGTTGAACTGTCTTCATCTACGATATTTTCTTATGTATTAGCAGTTGACATGAACGTACTGATATATAAATGTTATATAAGTTTTTTTCAGAATCGTGGTATAGTACTGTGTATGTTACCTTTTCATCAGCTGATCAAGTGACGACGCAAGGATGCATGAAATCTCGCTTCTGTAGCATTAAATTTACTTTTTATTAATGTTTAGTTTTCAGTAATGTTAACTTAAAAAATTGACACAAAGGTAAGCAAAATTTGACTCACTGTTTTCTCCTTCAAAGTTGAAGCTGATGGTGTCAATCTAGAGTGTATTCTGTCTAGTATCTTCAACCTCTGTATGTTTTCTGGTATTATATCTGGACAGGAAATTGACACAATACTGGTATCATTTTTTATCGACTGTGGTTTACCTTTGTCGGTAGGCTTTGCATCACAAAGTAGTGTTTCGCATAGCAAAAATAAAATAGCCAAGGGGATTCTCTGAAATCGACAATACGATAATAATATTTCCTGATTATAAAAAAAAAAAATAGATCTTTCATTTACATAGCTATACATACATGAATGAATGCACTCAAATGTACACCATCATATTTTATTATATTCAATTTTGGTGTAGATAAATCATAAAATATTTACCACTAGTACTTGATTTATAAAATGATTGAGGTAAAATATTTGTTTTACATCAATATGATTTTTTCTGCTTAGATTCAATATTTAGTACCATAAAAAATAACCTTTATTTAGAAGTGCCATTTTAACATTCATCATAAATTATAGAACTGAAATTCGAATACTTGTCTTACTTAATCTAGTTTTATAGGTTGAACGATGATTTGCATATCAATAATTTGCTATTGTTTAACCCTATTAAAGTATTATTCTAAACTTCTGAAACGGTTTTATTATAGTGTTACATGTATCATTGTTTAACCCTAATGAAGTATTGTTATAATAGTAGACTTTTTTTAAACGGTTCGCATGACGGTATCTCGAATCGCCGAGATCCCCAATGTTTTTCATTTAACATGTAACATGTTACTATAAATCAACAATGGTAATCCAGAAACGGTTTTCATTTTTTATTAAGAAAAAAAATATGGCGTTTTTCCTTTGGTGTAGCATTATTTGAATATGAAAATTCAATGCACGTAACAATATTAAAATTTTCAGATAAGGATTTTTTTTAATGCGAATACTGTAAATTCAGAAACTGCATGCATTTATTTTTTTTTTTCGATTTTTCGATTGTTGAAAATGGATAAAAATATGAGATTTCTATTTACGATTCGATTAAAGCTTTACGATATAATGTTATCAAAAGCTAAAATGAGTTTTATTTTTTCGAAACCTATCCGTTCGCAATTTACGAATATTAAAAACGTTGCAAAAATTTCTGAATTTACTGTATTTTATGTGTAATTTTGTATAATATAAATAAAATTTCTTTCAATAAAATAATTATCTTCATGGAAAATGAAGACTAGCCATTAGTAAAAAAAATAGTACGATAATTCTCATATTCACGCATACAACGCACTCATCTTTAGCTTTTATGAATCGATATAAACATTCTTATATTCGTAAAAAAAGAGAGAAAGTAAACCATATGCAAGATTTCAATTTGGTTTTAATTCAAATTATATAAATTAAACAGTTCAAATTCGTATAAAACTGGTTCTTCTACTATACTTACTGAAATTATTGCAGCTATATTCATTTCACTTTAACTGCGGACGTTTAACTGAAGGAACTCAGAATTTATCCTTTTATACCCTCTTGATCGGAAGTAATACAACTACAATCCAAAACGTAGGGAAATATGTTTCCAAATATATATTTACAGTATACCTACTTGAACAAATCCATTCTCACAAGGTAACTTAAATTCTAAAGAATACATTTATTAAGATACTTGGAATATTTTATTAAAAAAATACCTGAGAAGGCAGCATAGACACTTTCAGAACTGATTCTTAGAAGAACACCATAAAAGACCAACATGATAGGTATCGGTACAATATAGCCAGGGACAATTCCGTTTCCGTTAATCATTTGCACCGGGCAATAAATACAAATTTTAAAAAGATATTTATGACTCTTAACATTTCTATTGTAGTTCCAGGTAAAGAAAATACGAAATATGTTAATATAAATAAAAAACAAAAAAACAAACTTATTTTCCCATTTAACATATTGCTACATAGCACTTCGCACGAAATTTTTCAGATACTTTCAATCGATTTAACAAACAAAACATCGACTCTCGCATAACTTCCTTGAACATAACTTCATTTACGACAAACGTATTATTTGCACTACATCTGAAGATATCCCATTATTATTCTAAAAGCATTATTATGAGTTGTTTTAACATTGTTGTTATTGGTTTTGAACTGGCTTTCAGTAACTACGAATACTCTTAGATCTGTACTTTGTTTCTTTAGTGTTTTTATTAGTTGTTTTTGTAATGTGTATCTATCTGATGAGTTAATATAAAAATACGTAGATGTGGTATGATTGTAAAATGAGACAACTTTCCACCAAAGTTCAAATGATGTGGATGTAAGCAATTATAGGCACCCGTACGGCCTTCTACAATGAGAAAAAACCCATACCGTACAGTCAGCTATAAAAGGCCCCGACATGAAAAATATGAAACAATTCAATTGAGAAAACTAACGGTCTAATTTATAACAAATGAATTTACGAAAAAAAAAATACGACAGACATGAACCAACGACAACCACTGAACTAAAGGCTCATGACTTTGGGACAGGCACCTAAAGAATGTGGCGGGGTTAAACATGTTTGTGAGTGTTCAACCCCCCCCTTACCTGGGACAGTGGTGTAACAGCACAACATATTAAGAACAAACTGTAAAAATCAGTAGAAAAAGGCTTAACTCATCAGATCGATATATAGCATAAAAACATCAAACAAAAACACAGACCGGACGTGGCAGGGTATTTGTCCATCCCTCATCCCTTACAACAAAATAAAAGCCACTAAGTACAGATCTGATAGTATTCGCAGTTACTGACAGCTAGTTCAAAGCCAATAACATCTAATAAAAAATCATGTATCTAAGACTAAAATATCAATCTTTTCAGCTGATTTTTTACCTCTATAAATTGAAGAGTGTAAATACATGTTCTCTTTCCTTTTACCCTTTACCTTTATTTTATTTAATTAACATTTATAACTATATTAACAAGGTAAATTATTTTTATAATAAACGCATATATTTTAATGCGGTGACCCTGCAAATAAATGGCTTCATGGTGTCAAGAAATATATCCTTAGCATGGTTTAAATTTGATAAATCTTCATTTATCAAGGCTTACGAACAATTTCCTTAACTGTAACATGAATAAATGTAATAAAAAATAATTATTTCAAGATGTTTCTCTTAAATATTCAAACAATTATAAACAAATTATGTGTGACTTTTGTCCTATCAAATTTGTTACTTTCTGTCCTGTGACTTTCTGTCCGTTTACCCTTCTTGTATGCCATGTCTTTAATTTTGACAAAACTTAATTAATCAACCTAAATTTTTGCTGCAACTTTGGAACACATTTCCTTTTTTAAAGGGTTATCAAGGATTGCTATAGAAGTTTTATAATTTTTAAATTCTTGGTTTTCCAAAACAAAAAGTGTCATTTAAAAGATTTATTAAGTTGCTTTATTTACAATAAAAAAAATGTTCACTGCGTTATTAACTAAACTCGACTGACACCATAAATTTATACCAGGCTTAAGTTAGTGTTTAAAATTTTCCAGTAACCATAAAATATATCTGAAACATTCAAAAAAATTTGAATACCATTTAAAATATAATTATTTGAATAACGGTCGAAAGTTCTAGTATTTTTGATGTACATAATGCAATGTGAACATGATATCATGTATATATCCAACAGAAGAAGTTATCCTTTTTAAATTAAAAAGTGATAGTAGTTTGATTGAACAATCAACAGGTGATCGAATATTAATTACTCGATATGGCTTCTGTTTATTGCACATGCCAAAGATGATTAAAGTAAATATCAGCATTGATAGAAAAGTAGAATGCTGTTGTCAAAACATCGATCGGAAGGTTTTGATGCCGAAAAACCATTTAATAAACTTTCCACTCAGCAAAGAAATGCTCACTATTTCACACTCCAATGCGGACCTTAAGGGACCTTCGGCATGCTCAAGAAGTTCCGAACTGACAGCAGGGTCAACAATGACTCAAAAAACCATGCATCACTATTGTTATTGTTTGTTAATTTTTTATCTATTTATCATGTTGTAAATGTATAGCATCTTTCTTTCTCATATATCCACAGTAGGTATAGTGTCCGGCTGGGATCGTGGTTTTTCGAGTGATTTGATCGGTTTTTTCGAGTGTGACCACTTTTTTTCGAGTGAATATTATCAAAAATGTAAACAAACAGACTTCCTTTCTGGTAAAACGTGAAAAAAGATGCTAGAACCTTATATACAAGATCATAGAAGGTAAATTAGTATTTTTGATAAAAAGATATTATCAACTCTACATTATTTTGTTTTAATAACGTTTAATTTAGCCTTGCAATGCTTTATTCCAAAATATAGATTAAAACCATTTTATACACATACCAATGCAAATGTCAACAGAAATGTGCACATGGAATCTATGTATATTTAGATATATAGACACTTTACATAAATTCTTGTTTTTGAATTGAAAAGGACATTTTGGAGAGTAAATTCATTTTTATATGTCCATGTTTTTTCGAGAGCAGTCCGTGTTTTTTCGAGCGTGTCCTTGTTTTATCGAGTGAAAACAAAAATTCCTTTGGCTTAAAATGTAATATGTCAGTGCATTTACGTTTGAAGAACAATGCAAAGGTTCAAATAAAGTACTTTTCAAAGCACGAAACAATGCATTAAACCTGTTTGATAATGCTGTATTAACACGTACATTTCATAAAAAGTCATCGTTCATTTGCATTCTGAAATTTCATATTAGTGTACCGATATGGATTTCATACAGTAAATATTTCGTGACGTAAACAATCTTTATGTGAGCTCAGACATGTTGGACTGAGACTTACATATGTCATACACTTATCCATGAATTACCCTTAACCCGGAAATTTACCTTTATCCAGTACCCTTAACCAGGAAACAAAACTTTTCTAAAATATTTTTGAACAAAGCAAAATATTTTATAGTAGGCCTTTCAGTAGGATATATAGTTAAGTAATGAATATTTTTGGATGAGAAGAACTATGATAATTGGAATAAAATGCACAAATATTGAATTAATCCTTATATGTAAAGGGGGAATTCATTAAAAATTTGTATTAAATGTAAAGGGAGACAAGTGCAACGTATCACTCTTAAAGGGAAACGTATTTACTCTTTATCTAGAAAATACAATATGTAAATATTGAACGCACAGCTTTTAAGGAGTACAGCTATTATAAAAACAAAATGCATATTTCAATACAAAAATGAACATCAAAGATTACATCAACTATATATTGAATATTTATAAATAAATGAAACCCATATGTAATCTTATGTCCTTCAACAATCTTGCAGTTTTAAAGTTCGAAACTAATTTTATTTTTGTATCAATTAGTTGTACCTCCGCAAACGAAGTTTTGATGTGTATATACACGAATAAATCTGTTATCTACTGGTATACCTTGTAAGCGCATGCAACTTCTCCCTAAACGGCTGGGCAGATAGTTCATGAAAATTTCCACAGTTGTATAACACTACCTGATGATGTTCAGAAAGGATTATTATCCCTGTCTAACATGTTAAAGTTGAGAAAATAAAATCTTCTTTCTTTTTTATACAAATAGTATTGTACGGCAGGGTTTTTGGGTTCATTCACTCACAGATCCAGTCTTTATCGAAAAGCAATATAAGATATCCTTGAGTGTTATATTTCATACAAACAGTATATATCATGTTCATCATAAGATGTATGACTAAGATATCCTTGAGTTTATTTCTTAACTCATTAACATAAGTGTGACTGGTTTGTCATCACTCATTAACGTGAGCGTCGTCGTCTTCGTACACTTTTTAGTTTGACGAAAAAAAAACTCATATCCGAAATATGCAGGAAAAATATTTTCTCTCGGAAATAAATACTGTGACAGACTAAATAGCTGCTTCTGAATATAGTGTAATGTTCTACTCTATTTCAATACTCTGGAAATAAGAGTGAGTACTCGTTTGACGGAAATTCGACCAACAGCTGTTGTTTTTTTTTCAAAACTATAAAAAAAAGGCAATTCCTCCGCCCCCGCCAAACCTTCGACCCCAAAGAGACGACTCACTATATAGAGATACACTAAAACGTAATAAGATTACAACTTCATCTGACAAATTAAGTCTGTAATAAAAAGAAAACTTTTTAATATTCATTTTCTGTGGATACTACTCTCAAATAATTTTACATTTTGAACGGAGAGTCGTGTGGAGAGGATAATTCTTTTTGAACTCGGATCATTGTTGACGACACGTATTAATTAAGAAACACTAAATCATATAATGGTAGGACTATGCTATACTTATTTAGATTATATTATATCTTCTTCATCTAAATTGGTCTGGATTTAGTCTGCAATTTCTCATGTCAATATTCTTATCTCGGCAATATTTTATAAAAGAAAAGTATGTTGCAGTGAAAAGAGAGTAACTGCGATGCTTTCGATTGTGTCTTCTTTCTTTTCAAATAGAAACAATGATTGTTTCTTAAAATCTGGGGTCGGAAACTGCTAACATCATATATTTACACATACAGACATAAGTTGAAGGCCGTACTTTGACCTATAATTGTTAACTTTTTACACATTGTGACTTGGATGGAGTGTTGTCTCCTTGGCACTCATACCACATCTTTTCTTATTTCTATAAAATAATGACCCATAGAAAATTATCAATGAACTGACAGTCATTTTGAGGTCAGAACATTTCGGTACTATTGATAAAATAAATATATCGACTCCAAATTGTTTGCAAAACATAATTTATAATTACGGGCGAGGTTTTTGAACATATAATACAAACATTTAACAAAAACACCACTAAGACCGTATCGTCCATTTCAGGTCATACCTTGATCTGCATTAGTCTAAAAACATTTAGCCTGTAATTTTACTTTTTATGTTGTTACTCTTATCCCGGAAATATGGCATAAAGAGAAAATATTTGTTTCATGGAAAGGGGTAGTAGCTATATACGATGCTGTCAGTTGTCACTCTCCATTCTGTTCAAATATGACACAATATTGTTTCTTTTATTCTTTGTAACTGCTAACATCATAATCTTTGAATACTCAACAATTCTAAACGGACAGTCGTTTAGACAGGTTGATCTTATATATTCTTAAATTCGTTTGCCAGGCGTATACAAATACCATACGCAGCCACAATAAGGGTCGATAACTCTATCGCTACAGATCGGCTGGTAAAGGGTCGATAAGTTCTTACATTTAATTATTTAATCATGTGCACTTCGCCTCTACACTAGGTCAAATTTCGATAAACCTTTTGTCAAATAAAGTTACCAAAAATTGTCCAAGAAGATCGAATGACATAGAAGTTTACAACTGTAGGTCACCGTACGGCCTTCAACAATGAGCAAAACTCATACCGCATAGTCAGTTATAAAAGGCCCCGAAATGATAAATGTACAACATTTCAAACGAGAAAAAAACTAACGGCCTGATTTATGTACAAAACAATGAACGAAAAACATATATGATATACAGCACCTGTATATAGACAGGGACAGGCACATACAGAATGTTAGCATGTTTAGAGTTTACCATTACCTGAAATAGTCTAAAAAATGAAGCCTACAATTTTATTCTATATGCCGGTACTCTTATCCCGGAAAAATGTTATGAAGTTGAGTATTTGTTGCATAGAAAGTGGTTACTAGATGTGATGCTATCAGTCATATCCCCTTTCTTTACAAAATGACACAGTATTGTTTTTTTTTTATATTCTGTGCAAACTGCTCAAAAGGAATAAACATTCGTGAGAAAGGATTACGTAATGCTTGATAAGTATTTTTAATTGGTGATTACGATCATTCGAATTCAACGTAGATTTTAGGAGGTCCTAAATACATAGACTATGTCTTTCTTTCAGTAATTATAGGAATGCTTAATAGCAGACAGACAAATCCTTTATTAAAAGTAATCGGTTCGATTCCGTTTTACCGGTATATAAAAGTCAAATTGAACGTACATATACAGGTAAGTATGAAGGGCCGTTCGGGTCATAATTCAGTTTGTTACACGTACGCTAGAGGTACGCGTAACAGGTCGTTCACGTACCCTAGAGGTACACGTAACACTTTGTTCACCTACCCTAGAGCTACGCGTAATAGGTCGTTCACGTACCCTAGAGGTATACGTAACACTTTGTTCACGTACCCTAGAGGTAAGGATGTGTATTGGATAAGGGAGATAACTCTGTAAAAACTGCTTCAGTGAAATTTGGCAACAACCGACAACAAAATGAAGATTGTTTTCCATGTACACAATTTATTGCCAAAATTAATGTTTGATATAAATATAGGTTTAAAACAATAATTTTAACCGAGTTTTAAAATTATGAAAATAGACCTACATGTATGACTTCCACTTTATGTGTTTAAAAATCTTTGAACTACGAAGGAGTCATTGATAAAAATAAAAAGAGATAAACGCTGACACTTATCTAAATTATTGCTTTTAAAAATTACCAAATGATTTTAAGACAGTTTTTTCTACGATATTAAAATGTTAATAATATTTTGAAATAAGAATTCTAATTTTGAATAATTTTGTATCATAGAGAGAAGAATATGTGGCCGAGTCGAATCCTTTACAGTTTCTTATTTAACAAGCCGAAAAAGTACATTGTTGAAATTTGAAATGACAAAAGGATTTTGTCAGAGTTAACTCCCTTATCCAATAGTAAATCCCTTAGTAAATACTTTCCAATAGTATGTTAACAAATAGTTACGTGTAACTCTAGTGTACGTGAACGAACAGTTACGCGTTAATCTAGGGTACGTGAACAAACAGTTACGCGTAACTCTAGGTACGTGAACAAAGTGTTACGCGTAACTCTAGGTACGTGAACAAAGTGTTACTCGTAACTTTAGCGTACGTGAACAAAGTGTTACGTGTACTTCTAAGGTACATGAACGACCTGTTACGCGTAACTCTAGTGTACTTGTAACAAAATGAATTATAACCCGAACGGCCCTTCATAGGTTAGCGCCGCCAAAGACGCAATTCCTAATCAACAAAAAAATATATGAAAAACTTATTTCCGCAACTTTGTAAATCGTCATTATATAAGGTTTTTTTAATGAGATATATGTCGCTAAATTTTTTTTACTCAGTATATCATGAAATAGAAAAAAATATATATATACTTGTACTATTCATTGGCATTTGTGATTAAAAATCGTGGAAAATTAGTCGATGAATTGAATTAAAAAATTATACAGGCAAATAAGCATTACAAAGTACATATCAGAAGTTTTATACGGCATGTCCAATGACTGTAAGTAATAGCATATGATTTATATAAATAAATCGTATATGAACTGGACACCTGTTAGAACTTTTCGGAACGCAAAGGGTTTAAAATTTACATCAGATGATAACCCATGTGTTCGAAACGCGATGCTAGATTACAAGGTCATTAATTGCTCCTCCTTCTCTTTTATTTGTTTAAATGCTAATTAGCAATGACTGAATGGTAACAGGTTATTTGGTTCAGTTGCACATAAGTCTTATTTCGATACATAACAACAAAAGAAATTGGATTAAGAGCTGTGGTTACAAAATATTTGAAAATTGTGAGATTCTGCTGTATCAGTACTGTTCAAATTCGGTTTGTGATAATGTTCGTGTAGTTGTACAGTATTTGAAACTGAGGTTGTCCATTCAAGGTTTAATTCACTGGCCCCAGACAAGTTTTATTTCATCGAGTGAAAGGTAGTATAGGATCACTTGTGTTAGATTTGTTAATAAATTCGTCCTTTTTTATTATAAAAAACATGGGATATGGGGTATTCATCCATGACACAAAATCAGTACATGCAAAGCAAAAAAACACACAATAAGCAATTAATGAACAGCGCTTTTATTGCTGTTCTTCATGTCAAAGTCACAGTGAGGCCTTCAATATAGAGCAAAAAAAAAAAAAAAAAAAACACTCACACCTCATTGCAAGTTTAAGACGTCCCCTAGCACCGGCTTGAGCGGATTTTTTTGCAAAAATAAAATTGGATAGACTTTGCAAGATGTAACACCATCTAATCGGGCACGGTAAAAAAAAAGATACTGGAAAGTAGTACATATTTAAAACAAAATAGTTCCTACGCATAGGTGTAAATCTAAAACTATGTAGCATATATTTTAGCAATTAAGGTATCAGCTGAAAGGTGAAGGACTAGTGATCCTTGTAGAACACATAATTTACTGATAATTTTGAATAATACAAAAATGTAAGAATGAATTCTAAAATTGAGGGCATATATTGTCTGTTTCTCAGATATGAAGTGCCTGATTTGGTGTATCCAAAATTCTGATAACCAGTGCAGTACGGGCTGATGTATAAATACGGGTATATTGATCCCGCTTCCATAAAATGTTTTGAAGTGAAAAATTTAACGTGGATAGGAATGAGGACCAAGAATAGGTGGTGTGCGTCTTATTAAAATTTTAATACACAAACTGGCCTTAAATTGAGAGAATGATGTGGCACACATAAGAGAAGTTATCTCAAGAATAAATACACCATAACTTTCAAAATACAGAAGAGCATACATTTAAAGCACGGGGAAACTATCTACGGCCTCCACACAGCACGAGAAACAAACTCCGTTATTGCGAACCCAATGAAAGTTTTCCACAGTGCCATCTCTATCTGGTCAAGGTATTTAAACTTTTGTAAGTTCTCTTGTAACATCAAATGAATACAATAGCTATTGTTATCTGTGAAGTTTATTCACTGTGACCTTTAAATTTCTTCTAAGAGAAATCTATCACTCATTGATTAATTTACTTGAGTCATGAAAAATTTAAAATACTTTTTATACTCATTAACTGCCTGTGATAATAATATATATTCAAAATTGATAATATATTATCAATCTTTTCAATATAAACACTGATTTAATCATAAAATTTGATTTCTAACAAAAGTTTATAAAGTAATGTTCCCATTGAAATTTGCATTTTTTTTTTTTTTGTTTAGTTTTAGAATACATTTAAGTAGGTCTTAATTTGAACATCATAATTTTCAAGTTTTTATTTGTCAAACACACAAAAAAAAAAAACAAATCCTAAAGTTTTGTCAGAAATCAACTTTTATCAATGTTTGAATCACTATTTACATTCAACAAATTGAAAATATCTTATTAATATTGAATAAATACAACATCACATGCAGTTTTGAGTATAAAACATGTATTTTTGTCTATTTAGAATATTTTTTTTTACTCAGGTAAATTAATCAATGAGTGATAGATATCTCTTAGAAGAAATTTAAAGGTCCTAGAGAATAAACTACACAGAGAACAATATCTATTGTATTTATTCAATAGGACAGGTGAACTTACAAAAGTTTAAATACCTTGACCAGATAGAGATGGCACTGTGGAAAACTTTCATTGGGTTCGCAATAATATAATAGAAAAAACAAAGGATATTTAGTTTATAAATGTATGCACATCATATTCTCTTATCCACAAGTGATGTCTAGAGTCAATAGACTATTTTCATATTACCGACTTTTGACTTTGGATTATATAATTTTTCGAAAGGTTACCGACTCCACGGTAGGACAAAAAATTTTTTTTTAATTGAAATTTAATCTATTCTTTTTATTATTATTATTTCAAAAATTTCTGTCCATATCCAATATACTCTCATTTTAAGTGACATTCTAAATTTCCCGACCTTTACCCCAAACGTCCTCTGTTACAGGACCTACTTATTAGATTTAATGTAAATTTGTTCTCGTCCAGAACATGCATGACACATTTTGCCATTGGACGCTAAGCAACCAACAATGAATCATTTAGAATTGTCCGTTTATAAATTTAAAAATCATAAAGAGGCTAAGGTTTCAACTCCATCAGGCAAAGTTGACCTTAGATGGATTTCGATAATTTTTATGTCCCTTTGGTCATATAGCATAAAATTATAAAGTGCTGTTTTCATTTTTTATTAGATGTTCCATTCAATTCAAATGTTATTGTAATTTATTAATTTTTATTTGGGGGCGGGGGGACTTTTAGTAGAATATTTGGGTTTATATTGAATTTTTCTGACTGTTTACTCCTTTTCCTTAGTTTTCTTGCTCCTATGTTTTTTCGTCATTGTAATATATATCAATCATAAAATATTATTGACTGTAAAAACAAAGGCAACATGCAATGAAATTGAAAAGATTTCGAGTCCCTGTACTAGGTTCTTACGACCGTTTTAAAACGGACCCATTGATTTTTTAGATATCGTTATACTGCTAGGTTATGGTAAAATGTTTTCAGAACAGAAAGTTATCATTAAATTGATAATGGTTAAATTTGATCAACATAGTAATCTGTTTTTGTGATTTATTCAGAATATATAATATTGTCCATCGCTAAATTACGGTTACAAACTTGAAAAAGTCAGTTTTAAGCGAAAGAATGTCTTCTTTCTTATTCACATTTTCTTCTAAAAACCCGAACCATTTGTTAAAAAACCCAGACATTTTAACTGTTGCTCTCGAAAAAACACGGACAATGCAAATAACTGAATTTTAGGTTAAATACAACGAAATTGTGAGTCTTTTGTGCTCAAAACTTGTATAGTATTTAAAATAACATGAATGGCCATGAATAAAACTATTATAATTGCGAAATAGCAGTTAATTGACCGGATCGCATGTTCTATCACTCGAAAAAACCCGATCTACACTCGAAAAAAGTGGACCGATTCACTCGAAAAAACACGATCTCCGCCGGACACTATACCTACAGTGATATCTACGAAAATGACATTGAATAAAAATAAAAAAGATGGAGGCATGAATAAAACACTATGCTTTTATTTTCTCTTTGTACGCAAAGGAAAGGTTGAATCATAGTACTTTATAACAGAATCTTCTCAATAATTCTTTCCACTGATATCATTCTAACAGACAGGCTACAAGGCTACTGTAAACAAATTAATATATTACATTCAGGTGGAAGATTGAAAAAAAAAACACAATTTTTACATCAGACAGTTACATTTTCAACCAAAACAAATTCGATTAAAAAACCAACTGATCTGAGGTCTTAACTCCTGACCAAAATTTCCAAACTCCAGATCTTAGTTTCACAGTCCGTCACGTGTATGGCAGTGATACACGTTGTTTAATTTTTTTTGTTGAGTTTTGTAAACAGGTGCAGAACCAGTGAAAGAAAAGTTGCTCTGTAGCCGGTAAAATTTTAATTTAAAAGATATTAGTGCATTAATATACTCATACAATAATATGTTCTTTGGAAATTCAAAGTAACATTACTATTTCCATGCCATAATAATTGAAAAAAGTCTAAATATCTGATATTGTTAGCCTTTGATGAAAAGTCATATGTTTGATTATAATCAATCTGGTCTATAAAATCACAAAGCCTGTAGGTATAACTGCCTTGACAGCGCATTCGCGCTTTGATTATATTTTGTTATTGTGCTGTTACACCACTGTCAGGGTTAGGGTGAGGGTTTGGGCGCCCGCAAACACGTTTGACCCCACCACATTCTGTATGAGCCTGTCCCAAGTCAGGAGCCTGTAATTCAGTTGTTGTCGTTGGTTGTTGTATATAATATTTGTTTTACATTTGTCATTTTGGGGCCTTTTATAGCTTGCTGTGTGGTATGGGTTTTGCACATTGATGAGGCCGTACTGTGAACTATACCACATCGCCTTATTTTTATGTATTTGATTACTTCTACGTCATTTGTCTCTGGTAGAGAGTTGTCTCATTGGCAATCATACCACACCTTTTTACTTATATATTATTCGCATGTTATTTAAAGAGGCGGACTTATATTTAAACCACACAGATACACAATAATACCTCATTTCAATCATCATTTATTGCGAACCAAACGAAAGTCTTCCACATAGTCGTCTGCTCTTGACCAGGGTATTTAAACGTTTGTCTATTCTCTTGTCCTAGTGAATAAATACAATAGCTATTGTTCTCTGTGTAGTTTTTTCACTGGGACCTTTAAATTTCTTCTAGGAGAAATCTATCACGCATTGATTAATTTACCTGACCAAAAAATTATCTTCTTTTTTTGGGGAAATAGTTGTATTAACTCGCATAAACTGCATGCAATATTGTATTTAATCAGTAGCAATAATATATTTTCAATCTGTTCAATATAAACACTGATTTAATTATAAAAAGTTTATTTCTGACAAAATTTTTAGTATTGTTCCAATGAATTTGCATGTTTTTGTTGTTGTTCAGTTATAGAATACATTTATCAAGACCTTAATTTAAACACAATAATTTTCAAGTTTTTATTTGTCAAACACACACAAAAAAAAGGGAAAATATAAAAAATTTGTTCAGAAATGAACTTTTATTTTTGAATCAGTGTTTATATTGAAACGATTAAAAACGAATTATTGATATTAAATGAATACAACACCACATGCAGTTTTTTTGAGTCCTAATTATTGGTAGATTATAGAATTGTATAATCATGGTTTATAGACGAGTTGATTATTCCCAGCTGTTAAATGGTGCTGATGACTTTTCTTAACCCGTTTCTGCATAACCCGTTACTCGACATTAAATATCGGTTAAGAGGTCAAAAAACATATAGGTTAGATAAAGTTGCGTGCTTGCAGTTTAATAATAAATGTGTCACGTGAAACACAATATGAATCACAGTCTTAGTAATTGCTCCTTGTGGCAACAGCTTTTATGACTTATTCTCAAAACACTGTTTACAAAGATAAAAGTTAATTATGCCTCCAAGTAAAAAACGTATTCCGACGAAACGGAAATCCCGTTTCCAGCCATATAGTACTGAAACTGTTGTTACAAAAACTATTTCTGAGAGAACAAAAACCGAAATGGTGGACGAACTGTCTAAATTTGGTTTCAAAGTGCCTACAAATCTGACTTTAAACGTTGTTAAAACTATGTATACAGAAAACATTGGTAACAAAAACAGTGATGCTCGCGTAGAAGCCATCGATAATATTTTAAGTGCAACAGACAGTTTTCCATCTGATACGCAAACTGCTTCAACAGAGACTCAAAACCGTGAAAGCATTGACAATACTTCTTCTGCTACGGAAAATGTTAACACAAATATATTGGTGGCTGCTTTTAACACTAGGTCAGAATGCGTGAACGGCTTTCAGAAATCTGTCGATACCCTGATGACAGAGAAGCTGTATGATACTAGCAAACCGTATAATCTACATCAATGGTACAATTCCAGTAATACCGCACCGTCGATACAAAACACACCGGATGCGTTACCTCATGGATTAAATAGAACAGGAGTTCGTTCTGACGATTACCCAATGTCGACATAGTTTCTACAGTATTACAGAAACAAATAATACAGGGTAAGGACATTAACTTAGCTTCTCTCCTTATTCCTAGTTTCGAGAGTCCCCAGTCACATACCATTTTGGTAGACGGTATGGAAATTAATGCAGGGAATAAGCCAGACCCGCGTTTAAATCGACAACTAACCATCCAGGAATTCATAAAGGCCTTCGGAAAATTCAAGCGTGTAATGATATCTGCTTTTCCAGGTAGGAGATTTGAATTAGACGCCTACGAGGAGGATATCATAGATATCAGTAATTTTTACGGTCAGAAGTTCTACGACTACCATAAATTGTTTTCAGCAAAAGCCTCGACCCTTCTTCAAGAGAAACAAATTAAAGTCGATTAGAGCAAACGGGATCGCGACCTAATGATCTTGATAGGTGCGGGCGTTGAAATAAATATTTGCAAGCTTTGTCACATGGTTGACCATGACACAAATTTCTGTCCATTGCAATTATCAGAGAAAAGCGTATCTACCCCACATCTAACGAAAAATAGCGGTAATTCTGATATTCATGGTAGGAAGCGTTTTTATCACAACGGAAAAGAAATTTGCAATAATTTCAATAGCATGTCTGGCTGTAATAAAGACGGTCGATGCCATTTCTTACACATGTGCTCAAATTGTCGTAACTATGATCATAGCGTAACCGCCTGTCATCGTCAATCTTCGCATAACGAGAAAAATAGAAAGAACCACGCTTTTAAAAACACTGTTGCTAAGACTGGTACTCCTGCATCAAAGCATAGCTTCGGTTCCGAAAAATGACTATCAAATATTAACTTCCCCTTACATGCTACTACTCCGATTAACGTAGAAGTATTACAAAATGAACTTAGAAATCACAGTGACAAATCTTTTGTATTTCATTTATGCAATGGTTTAAAATATGGTTTTGACACTAAAGTTTCTGTGACTAGTTTACCAACCCTTGAATGTCGTAATAATTTGTCTGCACGATCACAACCGAACGTAGTAAATGAGTTGTTAAGGAAGGAGTGTGAAAATGGATTTATGTACGGGCCTTTTGATACACTTCCATTTTCAAGTTACCGTGTCAGTCCGTTGGGAGTTGCGGAAGGAAATACTCAAAGAAAAAACGACTTATATTGGATTTATCGGCACCTCATCAAAGTGATATTCATTTTAGCATCAATGAATTAATTGACAAAGACATCTGCTCTATGTCATACGTTAAGATCGACAACGCTATAGATATTATCCTGAAATACGGGGAAAATTCCTGGTTATGTAAGTACGACATTTCCAATGCATTCAAAAATTGTCCTATTGTACCTTCACAATGGCCTTTGTTTTGCATTAAATAGGAGGAAAAATATTATTTCTATGTGCGATTAACTTTCGGTTGCCGATCTAGTCCCATTATATTCGATACTTTGTCACAAGCAATATGTTATATTGCCACAAATAAAGGCAACAGTAGTATACCGCTGTTCGAAACTCATAAATCGATAGAGATAAAAACAAATCCGGGGATTACAAACTAAAACTGAGGGAAACGCATCAAATATAAGGGGAGAACAATGACACAACAAAAACACAATATTAAAATGTAACACACACAGAAACGAACTATAATATAACAATGGCCATTTTCCTGACTTGGTACAGGACATTTTAAGAAAAAAATGGTGGGTTGAACCTGGTTTTGTGGCATGCCAAACCTCCCGTTTTTATGGCAAGAATTACAATTACAAGGTCAATAACATTTTACACCTGTTAGACGATTTCTTAAACGGATAGTAGCTACGATTTTCATTAAAATTATTTTTCTAATCTATATGCCGGATTTTGTACAAAAGGTTTATTTAGAATGAATAAAACCATCACTGTTTACTTTCCAATTAGCATTTAGAAGCTTTTTAACGTTTTACACCTGAATTTAATTTTTGTCTAAGACAAAAATTCGACGTTAAGCCAACCCTTATTCATATGACCTATGTTGACCTTAACTCCACAGTTCCCAATGCGCAATCGCAAATTGTCCCTCAAAGGGAAAATGTCGAACAGAGGAATGTTATCGCGGAAATGGAACGTGTGTTTACAGTTTCTGCGAGAAAAAGAAACAGTAAAGAGATGCAGACAAGTTATTGTAAATTGAAATAAATAACAGCGATGAGATCGGTCATTAGAATCATTTACAAACACCTGTCACGCAGATAAAGTCATTATATAAGTAGTTGTAACGCAAAAATTCGGGGGACCTTCCCGGTGGTGTTGTCGACGGGTAGTTCGTTACCCGAGAAGATCCTTTTGCGTATAAAATAAGGGATTCTTGTGTTGCGTGGACCTTTTCCTCTGACTTACTAAATTAAACACGAAGTCGCTGTGGTAAGTTCAACAGTGTATTAAAGAAACATGTTAAGTATCATTAAACACAATACACAGTAATAACAGAATATACAGTGTATACAGAATACACACTTAAGTACTATTAGTAATCCTCTACTATCGTTCTCTATCGTCAGCTCTACTGTATCACAATAATCACTCCCTTATATACCTTCACTTGCAATATGGGCTTGTGGGCTTATGGGCACCATAGTTGTTGGGCTTATGGATACAGGGCTTATGGGCACCAGGGCTTATGGGCAACAGGGCTTATGGGCAACAGGGCTTATTGGCACCAAGGCTTATGGGCAACCGAGCTTATGGGCACCAGGGCTTATGGACACCATATATATTAGGGCTACCGTGTACCAGGTATTATTAGGGCTTACAGGCTCCATAATTTAGGACCATAAAGCACCATGTAATACTAAGTCATAGATGGTCGGCCCCGAATATGAGGGTCCTAAAACACCAAGTTTCCACACCCTATAAATTTTCATTACATAGCCCTCCCCATTTGAAAAACTGAACTTCCACTGTTCAGTATAATAATAACAAAACATGTTAAAAAAAACTTCAGACATACATGTAAATACCTATAAAACAAAGTCATAATACCAAAAATGTACTAGGCTGCATATATTAAAAAAATTGACTGATTGGTCCTACAATGATAAAGTTCTTTAGTACCCTTTTAAATTTAACAAGCACATTATGGACAGGATTTAACAATACGCACCAGGTTTAGCACCACTGACTCTCACTCCCCTACTTAACAAAGAAATACATGTATCAGTTAGGAAAGCATAATAACAAAATATTTATAACAAATTTTAAGACAACAAAAATCAAAAGAAAAATCCAAAATGTTAATAGTTTACAAAATTTAAATTTGAAATGTTTTTATTAATTAAAGTTCTTCTACATCTGGCTTTGGCACGGTCGTCCTCCTATTTTGGTTAATTGAATGTTCATATATTTGATTTTGCATATACCGGAAAAAGTCATTCCAATCAATACTTTGTGGTTCATCGCACCCAGTGAAGGAAAACTTCTGCTCGGTTCGTACTTGTTTTACTCCTGCTACCTCTGTGACAGTTTTAATTAAAGAAATGGAAATGATCTCCACAGATTCAACTATTTCATCCTTAGTATTTGACGAATCAGTACTGGTGGATTTTTGGCTTGAACAAATTGGTGCATTGTCATCGGACTCGTACACTAAATCCTCTAGTCCTGTTTCCATCTGGTCATCATTGGTACATGTAAATTCTTCCAAATTTTCTGGCGAAGATATATCCTCATACATGTTGTTTATATTAATGTTGTTTTCCTGAATATTGTCTGGAACACAGTAAGTTGGCGTGTTCATAACATTATCGGAACACTCTTCATCAGACACATTAATGCTAACATCCCTCGAGTCACATTTATCATCAAAAAAACCTTCTAAATTAAATTCATTTGCCTCGGGTTCAACATCAAAATCCCTAATTTCTGACACCTCACCTATTAGATCTTCTATATTATCAAATTCATTATTGTTTACTAATATGTCCAAAACATCTGGGACCTGGTATTAGTTTTCCAGTTCAATCTGTGCCTCTGGTGGCGAGTCTGGTATAGCATTTTGTAGTGACACGGTACTACGTCGCGACTCTTCAAATTCAGTACGGTTTTTTCTGACTACAGGACAGCTTCTTGATTTTCTTTTAGCTTGTTCACTAGAAAGTTTATGTTTTACCTCTAAATGGTATGTCATGTATTCAATTCTGCAGTACATGTTTGTGCAATCTTCATACGGACAACAACGACACTGCACATATTCCGATGTGTTTGATTTCGATGCCTTTTTAGGTTTCTAGGGCTTACATATTCCTTCCCACAATCAACGCAATCAAACAGTTTTGCACTTGACATTGTTGCAATAAAATCTTTAAACTTTTCTGGTACTTTAATTTGGCGTCCTTTCCTCGTGGTGTAATGTTTATCTTTCCCACTGTTTTGATTTTCTTGCGCAGGCGCGACATCCGGTGAGATGCTAATTATTTTCAGATGCGGAAACTGGGCTTCTGTTTTCCGGGCCTCCGGGCTTTTGCCCAGAATAATTCTGGAGTTCCTCTGGGCTTCTTTTTCGGGCTTTTGTGGACTTTTTGAAACAGCTGGTAAGTTCTCAATGCATTTATCTTCGTTTTGGTGGTTCGGAATAATATTTCCATCCAACTCTGTAGGTAGGTCACTGGCAAATTCTTCAGCATTTTCACTGTCCTTTTCAGAATCTTCCGATTGGAGGAAATTATCGAGATCTGGAAAACTTACTGTCACATTTTCATTAATTGCTCCTTGTTTAAACCATTTAAGTTTCTTTGATCCCCGATACGGTTTTAAATTGTCTCCATGAACCACAACGGAGGGCGAATTTTTAGCATGTTGGATTCTGTACAAAACGTCTCTTAATTTTTTTGTAATCACCCACGGCCCGGTCCAATTCCTGCAAATCTTGACTTTCTTTCCTGAAATATTTTGTTTTTGATTTCTCCACACTAACTGTCCGTCAGAATATATTTTTTCTTTAATATTTTCATCGTATTGAAATTTCTGTCGCTCTGATGCCACTTTTAAATGCTCTCTCGCTATTTTATGTGCCTCACGCAGCTTTTCTTCTAATTTATTGGCGTAATCAGATGCAAACTCAGTCTGGGGTTCGTCTTGCTCAATTCTTTCAGAAATAACATCCAAGGGGAATTTCATTTCCTGTCCGTATACCAAACGGTGTGGTGTTAAACCTGTACTTTCATGAGGCGTTGAATTATAGGCCATGGTCAGAAAATCTAAGTGTTGATCCCAATCTCTCTGGTGGGACTTGATGTACTTTGATAATATGTCCTGAATCGTTCGGTTCATACGTTCTATCATCCCATCAGAACGAGGATGCAATGGAGTTGTCCTGGTTTTCTTTATTTCAAGTAACTCGCACATATTTTGAAAAAGAGTACTTTCGTATTGTCTGCCCTGGTCAGAGTGTAATTCGATAGGACAGCCGTATCTTTTAACCCATGCCCTAAAAATAATGTCGGCGACTGTTTCCGCCTGCATATCTGGCATCGGGTATGCTTCTGTAAGCTTAGTAAAATAGTCCCCTACTACGAGCACATAACGGTTTTTGTTGTCAGACAATGGAAACGGGCCGGCGATATCCGTAGCTATTCTCTCGAATGGAGCACCGACTAAGTGTGTTTTCAGAGCGTGCCTCTTCTTGTGCGCTGGATTTTTTCCGCTCTTCGCATATTTCACAGTTATGAACATATTCTTTCACCGATCTTTGCATACTCCACCAATAAAACGGACATATAAGGGCTCGCTCAACTGTTTTCTTTATCCCTAAATGACCTGAGGTTCTAGCGTCATGTAAGTACCAAAGTATACCGCTAACTGCGGACTTTGGTGCGCACACACGCTATTTTGCGCAGTTGTTTTTTTCAACCCAATACAAACACAGGACATCATTTCTAACTTCCAACAACTCCCATCTTGATATCCAAAATTTGAATTCTTTGCTCTTACTACTTATTTCCGTCAATTTTTAGTTTTAAAATTTCCCCCATTATATCATCCTCTTCTTGTTGCTGTCTCATAGATGTTATGTCTAATCCTATTTTTGGGGGTGGTTTTCGTCTGGCTGGCGGGGGCCGATTGGGCCTTCTCCCCCTCCTTACAATAGGTATTTCTCCTGGAATACTACAATCTTGTTGCCCATCCATGTCTCCAGAATTATTTGATGACATTGTGGGACTTTCATGACTTTTATTAGTAACTCCATCTACAGACTGACCTTCCAAAATTTTATCCATCAATTTTACTCTGTTTCCTTCCTGCATATCGATTATTTCTACTTCTTCATGTCCTTGGTATTCATAATCCGAGGGCATTTTGCATTGTTTGCAAATATCAGATGTCGACGTGATAATGCGAGATAAGGCATCAGCATTACCATGACGGACACCAGGTCTATGGACAATCTTCATGTGGAATTGACTCAACTGTTGGATCCAAAGATGAATTTGCCCATCCGGTTCTTTGAAATTTTGTAACCATGTAAGCGATCCATGATCGGTACGCAAAGTAAAACGTCTACCCAACAAGTAATGTTTAAAATGTCGGGTAAAAAATACTACAGCTAGCATTTCTCTCCGGGTCACAAAATAATTGCGTTCCGGTTTATCTAAAGATCTACTTCCATAGGCAATAACTCTCTCCGTTCCATCTTGTACTTGTGACAATACCGCGCCAATAGCAAAATTACTGGCGTCGGTATCAAGTATGAATTCAGCTCCATTTACTTGCGGATATGCTAATATAGGTGCTGAAGTCAACCTTTTCTTAAGTTCTTGAAACGCTGTTTCACAATCCGTTGTCCACTTCCAGCAATGTTCCTTCTTAGTGAGATCAAACAGAGGTTTTGCAATTTTCGAATGACTTCTTACAAACTTCCGGTAGTACGAGGTCAGGCCGAGGAAACTTCGCACTTCTGTAATTGTCGTTGGAGCTGGTATTTTATTTACCGCATCTAATTTGGCCTGATCTGTTCTCACCCCGGATTTGGATACCACGTGACCTAAAAATGTGATTTCTTTCTGGAGAAAAGTGCACTTTTTAGGTTTCAATTTTAATCCGGCTAACATTAGTTTGTCAAATACTTTTTCCAAATTATCAAAATGCTCGTCAAACGTTTTTCCAAAAACTACAATGTCGTCTAGGTACAAAACGGCAATATGCCATTGTAGTCCACTCAACGCTTTCTCAATAATTCGCTCGAACGTTCCAGCCGCATTACAAAGACCGAACGGCATAGTCACAAACTGATGAAGACCCCCTCTTGGCGTCGCAAATGCGGTTTCTCTTTATCCCCGTCTTCTAATGGAACCTGATGGTACGCCATATTTAAATCTAAGGATGTAAACCATTCGGCTCCACTTAAGGTGTCGAGGTTTTCATCGATTCTAGTTAAAGGGTAGGCGTCTTTTATGGTCTTTTCATTCAATTTTCTAAAGTCCGAGATTTGCGAGGACCAAGGGCTAATTGATTTTTCAATAAGTCCTTGTGCTTCTAGTTTGTTGATTTCGTCCTCAACAGCCTGTCTTTTATAGAGAGGAATCCGTCGGGGAGGCTCTCTCACCGGCTTTTCGTCGTTCAGCTTGATAGAATGTGAGCCTAAATTAGTTCGTCCTACCTCCCCAGGTTTAGCAAAACATTCTTGCATTTTACAAAGAAATACTTTAAACTTCTGCCGCTGTTCCTCCGTGAGACCAACACAACCACGTTCGTAAACATCAGTAAGGTATTCAGGTAATAAACAATTGTCTTCGCTTATTTCAGAAACTCGGCAAATCGGAACATCAACATTTAGATTCAAGACCGGCCCTACCTTATCTATAGGCGTTAACAGTGCCATGTGCGTATTTTGATAAATTATTACATCAGACGATCCGGGGTTGAAAACTCGTGTAAATATTACAGATTGGTTAGTATCCACTAGTGCCCTAGCAATAGCTAAACCAAACTTTTCCATAAACAATTTTTCCGGGGTCAATATCCCAAGGAAACTTTGCTTACAGGGCGAATCTAACTTATTAACAACGCTGGACTTAACAATCGCCTCGTGTCCTGCAGGTACCAGTATCGTTTGCAAGGCCACCACTCTGCCAGATCCACCTTTACCATCATTTCCTAATGTAAACCTACTTCCTTTAATAATAAAACTTGATTCATCCGGGTCCCACGTACACCGGTTTTTAGGAATAAAGTCCTCCCCCAATAAGTTATATTTTACTCCTCCTACAATGATCTTGTGTTCAAAAACGTGATCATTGAAAATTACCAACATGACAGCTTCTTTACATTTCAAACTATGTCCATCAGCGGCTATATAGTTAGCGTCAACTGGACTTAGTTGCGGTTTTTCAATAATTGAATTAAATATGTGTTCCGTAATGAAAGTCCGTTTAGCTCCAGTGTCAATTTTCCAATTGATAGGAACACTCTCTATATGACCTTTAACCATCATGTTAGCAACACCGTAAACACGAACTAGAGCTCCATGAGGATTAGGGTGCTCTAGAATCTTGGCCGTAGTGACATCGTCACAATTTTTCGCCTCTTCAGGCATCTGCTTTAAGTTGCAAGGATTAGTTTCTTTAGATACTTTAATTTTTGAATTTTGATTAGTTTCATCATTTTTTTTTCTTCTGTCCGTCTGATTTTTAATTCCAAATTTCCTTGCATAATTTTTCGCGTAAGGCCGCGTTGGTGTGACCGGTACCTGGCCAAAGGTACCGGTCCGTTTTAGTTTAACGGATCAGTGGAGTCATTTGACCGGTTAAAACCCCGGCCCCCTCTTGATCGTGCTGAGTTAGAATAATTGGGTGTTCCTCTCCCACGATTATTTCGTCTCAACCTGGATCCTCTCCCTCTATAGGTTTCACTCCTATAACCATTTTGAGCATTTTGAGGTTGATAACTCTCCCCTGGTTTCAAAATCGTTCTCGTCGTTTATTTCGCCACTATCCGTTTCGCCGTCTATCCCAAAGATCAAACATTTCCCGGGTTTGGCATCTCGAAATAAATCTTGTTCACCTAACCGTAAACACTCTTCCTGCACAGCCGATAAAACAGCCTCTTGTAAAGTTCTAGGTCTAGTGCGTTTTATATTTAAACGGAATTCTTCATTTTGGCCGCACCTGTCTAAAAACGACTTCATAGCGTTTTCTTCAACTATATCGGGATTGTTTGGATAAGCCCGCCTATACAGGTCTTCAATAGCTTGACCAAAATCTCGGAGGGATTCTCCCGGTTGCCACCTCCGTAATTCAGCATCAGCAATATATCTCTCTTTCATTGCAGCATGCCCGAACCTATCGTTCATTTTCTCCGCTAAACGTTGATAATTTCTCTGAATTATCAAAGGCAGCCCGTAAGCGTAGGTTTCAGCTTGGCCCCTTAACGTACTAAGCAATACTCGTCTTGCTTTCTCATCGTCCCACAAGTTTAACTCCCGAATATTTTCAAAATATTGGAGAAATTCCGACCACACGTCTGAATTTGACCCCAAGAACGTACGCTGTATCGGATATTCGGAGGGACGTGATGAAAATTTTCCCATCTCTTTACTTTGTGCCCCTACATTCGTGAACTCAGTTCCCAGTCTATTGTTTGGTTCAACAGAAACAAAATCTCTAGCATTATCTGATCCACTAAAAGCATCAAAGCTAGTTACATTCATATTATTATCGTGTCCATTGCGTTCTGGAATTTGCCTGTGTTCCAATTTGTCCTGGTTTTCCTGTCCCGTATTAACTGGGCTATTCATTGTGGACTTTCGGCTTACTGGCATTTTTCCTGAGTAACTGGACATAGAATTATTCGACGCATAGTAAGGGCTATTCGGTGCATCGACATACCCACATCCTTGATTAGGGTTTGTCATGCTCCGTATATTATTGTTACTGAGAAACGTTGACTGTTTAGATCGTTTTCCACCCTGTTCACGCCCTGGCGACGCTATAACATCCTGTTCACAAGGGGTCTAACAAAAATGTATTAAAATTTTCAATACAATCGTTACTAGCACAAAAGCTATGATTCCTAGTAATCCGGTCATCACATACTCCTGCGACTTTTTAACTACTTCGTTACACGGAAAATATTTCCAGGCTATTGCTACTAAGCCAGTACAAACAGAGAGCAGAGTTAACCATATTAACCAAAATTTTCCCCAATTTTGTTTATTCTCTTCAATATTTTCCTCATCGTATCCCGGGACCTCCGTACTCAGACCAAATTGCTCCTCTTGTGAAAACAATTCGGCATTTGTTTGGAAGCCTGTATATTTTCCTAGGTGCTTTGGCTGAGGGGTCCCACATACCTTGGAATTTTCAATTCCAGAGTCATATGGAGAGCGACTATCATAGACTCCATTATCGGTATAAAAGTGTGTCTGTCTTACCTCAGAAGGCATATGTGCCCGAGTGTATATCCTGTTTCTAGGGGTTTCCATCCTAGCACAACGTAAAAATCCTGTTTTAAATTAAAAAAAGAATTATCCTTGTTCAACACAAAAATAATAAATCCCACCGCTGCCACTAATGTAACGCAAAAATTCGGGGGACCTTCCCGGTGGTGTTGTCGACGGGTAGTTCGTTACCCGAGAAGATCCTTTTGCGTATAAAATAAGGGATTCTTGTGTTGCGTGGACCTTTTCCTCTGACTTACTAAATTAAACACGAAGTCGCTGTGGTAAGTTCAACAGTGTATTAAAGAAACATGTTAAGTATCATTAAACACAATACACAGTAATAACAGAATATACAGTGTATACAGAATACACACTTAAGTACTATTAGTAATCCTCTACTATCGTTCTCTATCGTCAGCTCTACTGTATCACAATAATCACTCCCTTATATACCTTCACTTGCAATATGGGCTTGTGGGCTTATGGGCACCAGAGTTTTTGGGCTTATGGATACAGGGCTTATGGGCACCAGGGCTTATGGGCAACAGGGCTTATGGGCAACAGGGCTTATTGGCACCAGGGCTTATGGGCAACCGGGCTTATGGGCACCAGGGCTTATGGACACCATATATATTAGGGCTACCGTGTACCAGGTATTATTAGGGCTTACAGGCTCCATAATTTAGGACCATAAAGCACCATGTAATACTAAGTCATAGATGGTCGGCCCCGAATATGAGGGTCCTAAAACACCAAGTTTCCACACCCTATAAATTTTCATTACATAGTCGACATTACGACGGTTTGCGAAATGTAAAAATCATTTCTGAACTTTTCGAATCCAGATCACATGAAAATAAATCGCGACGTGTTCAAATCATTATTGTCCAAAATATCTTTTTTAAATTTAAGAGCAGTGATCTCACAACTTAGAAGACATTAAAAATTAACTTCTTACAATTTTATATTATTCTTCCGGTGTACCCTGCATGAATGCCCCAATTCAATTCCCAAACACGTGTATACGTTATCGGCATTGTTTTGTCATACAAATATAAAACAAGTGTATGATATCGCCATTGTTGGAGAACATTGGGTTCGAATAATATCCAGACATTTGGTATATTTTGTTGTTTACATAATTTGATAAATGGTTTAAAATATGTACGTTTAATCTAAAGAAATTATCAAATACGTAAGAAAACAAAAGCACATGTTCATATTTATTTATATCCTGGTCATCTCACTCGCTGTGTCGGCAAAGTTCGGGAAGTAAACCCGATGCATAATTAATGAGATGAAAAGGCACGCTACACGATATTAATTATCAATTATTAACACTTCTGTACTTTATATAAACATTCCAGCGATCTTATTGTTAATTTTAAGTACATATCTTTGATTTTAGCAGCTTTGAAACTTGGTCATATTTTTGTCAAAATCGTAGCTACTATCCCTTTAACTATAGATCCGTCACACGCTGACGGAGAGCGATCAATGGCATTAATGATGATGATTTTTAAACGCTTAAATGTTCCAATAGCGATGCACAAAACTGTTGGCCCTGTAACGTGTCTTGAATATCTTGGCATCATTCTCGATTCTCAAAAAATGGAAGCCCGTTTACCGCAGGAAAAAGTTGATCGAATTTGTGAGTTTATTTCAAGTATAAGTGTCAAATCCTCTTGTTCTAAGAGAGAAGTTCTACAGCTGCTTGGGCATTTAAATTTTGCCTCAAGAGTTATACTAGCGGGCAGGTCATTTGTGTCTTATCTAATCAATTTATCAACCAAAGCGAAAGAATAACATCATTATGTGCGTTTAAATAAAGAATGTCGGATAGATCTTGAATTTTGGTTACGATTTCTAAAGAATTGGAATGGAATTAATATGTTTTATAATTCTACATATATATCTAATTACGATATGGAATTATTCACAGATGCATCGTCAACTATAGGTTTTGGTGGATATTTTGGTGGAAAGTGGTTTATTCTTCATGGCCGACCGAAATAAAAAACATCACAAACAGTAAACATTCAATGGCATTTCTTGAATTGTACCCAATTGTTGTGGCAGCTGTTTTATGGGGCGCCTCATGGAAAACAAAAAAGGTGTTATTTTGGTCTGATAATATGTCTACAGTCGCGATTATAAGGAAAGGCAGATCAAAATGTTTGTATATTATGAAGTTAATGAGAAAATTATTAAACATGGTGCGCATGTACAAACAACTTCTTTTTTAGTGCAAAACACGTGCCAGGTTTACAAAACGATATAAGTGATGCCTTATCTCGATTTCAGATACAACAATTCAGAACCCTGGCACCAGATGCAGACCCCTTTCCGGAACCGTGTCCCTAAATCTCAGATGTAATATGGTGTTAAAACAAACTGTCGAGCAACTATGGACGACATCTATATCTAAAAGGACTAAGGACGTGTATGATATTGGTTTCATGCATTTTAAGAGATATTTACTGTTAAATAATGTGACATTTACAAATAATTTGGCCCCAGTTTCGGAAGAAATCCTCATATATTTTGTTGCCCATTGTCAAACAGTTCTGAAACTTCATTATTCTACCATTAAACTTTATCTCTGTGGAATCAGGTACAACTATTTGAAGGAAAATTGTAGTGATCCCTTAGAACTATATAACGGCAAACCATTTCCTAGGCTTACATTGATCTTAAATTCTGTCAAGCGATCTCAAAATCAAACTAAGAGTAAGGCTACCAATCACTTTTGATATTCTTGAACAAATTATAAAGAGATTACGAAAGGGAGTTTTTTCAAAGTTCATTGACCTCATGATAGAAACAGCTAGCGTGATTTCTTTCTTTGGCTTCTTCCTCCGATGCGGAGAAATAACTGTTATCAAATCCGAACAATTTGAACCTGCAATTAATTTATGTATATCAGACATTTCATTCACAGACAATGTTGCTAACTTTCACTTGAAACAGTCAAAAACTGATCCATCCCGTAAGGGTATAGATATTCAGCTACACAAAATTAATAGTCATATTTGTCCTTATCGTGTTTTAAAAAGATATTTAGAGATCAGGAAAACGTTTATGTCGTCTTATCAAAACACTGACCCTCTTTTTGTATCAATTGGCAATTTAGCCATGGAAAGAGAATTCTTTATAACAAAAATCAGACATGTTCTTGAGTTATGCGGTTATGATCTAAAAAACTTTTCAGGTCATTCATTTAGAATAGGTGCTGGAACCGCAGCTGGTCAGGCTAACATAGAGGATCACATGATCAAAACATTAGGTCGTTGGTCTTCAGATTGCTATGTGCGTTATATTCGCACTCAACCAACCTCTATAAAACATGCACAACAGCAGCTTGCTGAATCTATTTAAAAACATGCACAACAGCAGTTTGCTGAATCTATTTATCATTGATTATATTATAGTCAACTTCGATTTTATTGACAGGAGAACTGCATGGTTGCTTTATATGTATATTTTGTTTCTTTTGTTTACCTTATTATTGTGTTATTCGTTGACTTATTGAAAGTGATCCCGGGGGGATACCTCATTCTAAATAATTGGGGGTCACTCAGACTCATCTGATTTCTCATCACTTTTTCGTCAGAGTTTCTTGGCACCTTTTCAAATATTTCACTTATCATTCATAATTTTCATTCATTTTCCAAGCATTTTTCATTTAACATCTCCAACCTCAACTCAACACCTTAAAACATTGTAGCCCACCGTCACGCGGGGCTGGTCCACTGCCACGCATGGGCCGTCAGATGAAGCTTCGCTTTGTCATTCTTTTGTGAGTTGTGTTGTTCAAGTTGAGCGTAGTGGCTTGTCAGCTGGTGTACTTTCCACGAAAGAATCGCTTCCTGACAAAGTCCTGGAGCAAAATTATTCGTCAGATAGTTGAGTGATTTCCCAAGGCCAAACAATTTAATATGTTTTATATATTTAGTACAGAAAATACGTTTTCATTTTATTTAGTGTAATATTCATAATAAATATATTACATTTACACCGTATTGTTAGTATCAATGGTTCCGTTACAAAGTTATTATTGAATCTACAGTCTGCTGACACTACACTAAGATAACATTCACCAGACAGGAACCTTTAACATTTGACCTTAAGATTTGTAACAGATGTTAAAATTTAAAACAGTGACGCTAATAAGCCGTGAGGTCATAACTTTTCTTAAGAAAGGACCGAAATATCGTCCTCCATCTAAGATAGATTGGAAACAGTGTCGTCAGGTCATTAAAGACGCTCTGTCTGTCTACTGTAAAAATTGGTGTAAACGTGAAAAATCTGATAAAAAATCTCTAGACAGTTATTTGAATAAAATTATGAATACTGTTAATATTCGTATATCTCATTTTGAAAACAATTCTGAAATTAGTAATAGGGTCCATGATATTCCCATTTCCAGAATAAAAAATAAACTCCAAGTACTCGCAAAGCGGTTTGTGTTCGTACCGGCAGACAAAGCAGCAAATAATGTAGTGGTGGTGTGACGCATATACTACACGGAAGTTCTCCAAAACGAAATTACAAATTCATCTACGTTCAGGTCCGTACGCTCCACAGAGAGTCAAATTGTAAACAAGCATATCACTGCTACTACCCAGCTTAAAGCCTCTTCCGAACATTTGAAAGTCCCTACTATGTACTGGTTACCTAATTGCACAAAAAACCATTTAAATTCCGTTTCATCTCCGCATCTAGTAAGTGTTCTACTACCAATCTATCAGTTCTTCTAACTACCTCCCTTACTACTATCAAAGAACTTGTTATTAACTTTTGTAATAAAGCTTATGAAAATAATGGTATTAATTATTTTTGGAGTGTTAAAAATTCTTTAGAGGTTTTAGATAAAATACATGCTTTTGATGGTCCTTTTAATTCTGTTGACAGTTATGATTTTTCTACTCTCTATACTACACTTCCACACAATCTTATCAAGAAAAAGTTTTCATATTTAATTAAAATTTAATGGTCTTTTGAAAAATCTCATTACAAATTTATTTGCTGTAACTCGTTTAAAGCCTTTTTTCTGTAACGAAAAAGGAAAGTATGCTAGATACACTTACTGGAAATGTGAAGATATGATTGAAGCTTTAAATTTTCTCATGGACAACATATATGTACTTTTCGGCGATTAAGTGTATCGACAAGTAGTAGGTATTCCTATGGGCACCAACTGCGCTTTTTTAATAGCAGATTTATTCCTGTATTGCTATGAATCTCAGTTTATGACCAAACTCAGTAAAGACACGTCATTGTTACATTTGGTTGATACATTCAACAATACCTTCCGTTATCTAGATGATATTTTTTCGTTAAATAACCCAGAGTTCTCTAAATATACTACCGAAATTTACCCAATAGAACTTACTTTAACTAAATCTAACATAAACAGCAGTAGTTGTCCTTTTCTCGACTTGGACATTTCAATCTCTAAAGGAAAACTCCATACGAAAATTTACGACAAAAGAGACGATTTTTCATTCCCTATTGTTAATTTTTCCTTTTTTTAGACGGCGATGTTCCTTTGGCTCCATCATACGGTGTGTATATATCCCAACTCGTTCGTTATGCCCGTGTGTGTAGTGATGTCATAGATTTTAACGAACGTAATCAATGCATCACTGGTAAATTATTAAGTCAGGGATTTCGTTACCATAAATTACGTAAAACTTTTGCTAAGTTCTTTCATAGATACAAAGATTTGATTAGTAAATTTGGCTGTACCTGTAGAAAACTGATTAAAAACGGTATTTCACATCCTAAATTTTACGGTAATATTGTACTTAAAGCGCGGAAATCACTATGTGATCCGTGTAAACTCATCGAACCTTTAAATAAACTTATTAGTTCAGGTTATCTTACCAATGTTGTAATTAGATCTTTGAATATAGTTTACATTGGCACTAATATCGATTTTGTCATCAGCAAATTAAAACATAACTAATGTGTATTCTTTTCAAACGGGATGTTTAAAGACACACCCACGTTCATTTTGATCTATAAAGAGGTTAAACTCCTAACTATCCTACTGTCTGTCGATACATTTATTTTTGGCATTGCACAAGTCATGTCTTCTTTGACTGTCCATGACGTTAAAATACTAAATCCCTGGGATGTGTTTTAGTTGATTTTAGTCTCTGATGCATGATTTTTTATTATTAATTGTTTTGGTTTTTAACTAGCTGTCAGTAACTGCGAGTACTCTCAAATCGTACTTTCTTGTTTATTTGACCTGTTGATACTAATTGTACTGCTTTTTTGTTATTTAATGTTATTCAGGGTTATATCTGGTCTATATACCAGCTTTGATAAGTGTTTGGTACTAATATAAATTTCCACTTCGTACTATGAACATCAAAATTATTTATTTTGTAAAAATATTTCCTTTCTCTATTGTAACTGTACACGTATACCTAACAACAAAATTATTTTCATTTACCTGTGTTTAAAGTTATTGCAAATGGCTGATATTTTTGTTCGAGCATATTGTTTTTCTTAAATTGTTTAACATTTCATACCGATATAACATGTTACTTTTATTATTCTTCCCTTAGTTTATTTATTTTGTATTTACATTGTATCATAGGTCAAATTTATTTGTTCAGTGTATGTTCAATGGTGTTAATATGTCCTTTGATTGAGTTAAGCTATTTCAGTTGATATTTTTATAGTGTGTTTTTCTATGTTGTGATATTACACTATTGTTTCAGAAAAAGGGTGAAGGTTTGATACCATTAAAACGTTTAAACCCGCTGCATTTGTTTGCACCTGTCCTAAGTCAGGAATCTGATGTTCAGTAGTTGTCGTTTGTTGATGTGGTTCATAAGTGTTTCTCGTTTCTCGTTTTTTATATAGATTAGACCGTTGGTTTTCCCGTTTGAATGGTTTTACACTAGTAATTTTTGGGGCCCTTTATAGCTTACTGTTCGGTGTGAGCCAAGGCTCCGTGTTGAAGACCGTACTTTGACCTATAATGGTTTACTTTTATAAATTTTGACTTGGATGGAGAGTTGTCTCATTGGCACTCATACCACATCTTCTTATATCTATATATCGACACAGAATAATTTCACAGTTTGATGTCCTGCGAAGATTCTCATACTAACTGATTGATTGATAATGGGAATAAAATAATTATTACAGAGACTGCAATGTCAAATTCCTCAAAAATCATATTGTGCTATTACACGTGTATAGCAAACTGCATAACATGAGACTTATGGTTTAATCGCCATTGAAACCAGCATCACAGTTTGAATACAACCTTTAATATTAAATTTTACATGATTTCACTTCGACTATTGAACTATATTTAGATAAACAAGATTACCATGTGGAAAACTGGCGTCATTTTCAGATATAAAGTTATCGATTGATTAATTGGATTGGATGCTTACATGGTTGATTGGTTGTTGGTGTAGTTCCAGTGGCAAATATTTCATGCATATACACGACGGGAAAAACATAAAATATATTTTGAAACAGAATTTCGACTATCAGTTTTACACAAGCACACACTGGAATAACGATTATATAAATTAGTATTTATACATGTATTTTCATTTTTGACAGTTGAATTTTTTGTTCAGGTAAATTAATCAGTGAGTGATAGATTTCTTTTGGAAGAAATTTAAAGGCCCCCATCAAATAAACTACACAGAGAACAATAGCTATTGTATTTATTAGATGGGACAAAAGAACTAACAAAAGTTTAAATCGACAGGTAACTTGCAAGTGAATATGTGGAAAAGTATCATTGGGTTCGCAATAAATCATAACAAACCATATCTTCAAATACTTTGCTTTAAAAATCATACACACAGATTTCATGAAATAAAATAAAATAATCATTTTCATTAGCAAATCCTTCACAAATATATTAAAGAGTTCTCAACCCAGCAAATGATGGGCTTATATGCACATATCATCAGCATAACTAAAATTATCCATGGGTGTTTTACTTAAATAAAAACCAACATAAGTATTTGCTAGCCTCTTATTCAAGTCATTTATATAAAAATTAAACAAGTAAGGTGATATAATGCCCACACTAAAACTTTTTCTTTGCAGACCATAATGAAATTATTATTTTATATAATGAAACAATTAATTGTAGACTAGTCAATTTTGTTGCATTGCATTTCAGTCATGATTGTATAGTCAAAATAGTGTATGCTTTTCTGAAATAGTCCATTCTTAGGTACACAAACTGTTCATTTATTATTCCCGTATATGTTGAATGCGAAAGCTTAATTTCAGCGTTTTCACTTTTTTTATTTATATATTTAGAAAAAGTATTATATGTTGTTTATTTAAGTTTCTTGAAAAAAATTGTTCGAAACACAAAATTATTGAAGAAGCCACCAAGTATAACACTTGTACCAACAGAAAAATAACGCTATTGTTGTTTCAGATATACCCATCGAGGATTCTGTTTAAATGTATTAATGTTTGCTACAAATATTTTGTTAAACTTATTCAAAATACAACTGTTTCAATTTCAAGGAGTATCATGTTGCATCATAAACGGTTCCATTTCAAAATAGTTTTTAAAGTGAGGTTTATTATTAAAGTTAATTTTATTATTGAAATATCTTGATGTGAAAATTCAGCTGAGATGATACAGTTGATATTTTTTGTACGTGACCAGAAGAGGATTGACACTAAATGGATACTTTTAGCTTTTACCCGCTTGGATACTATATATATCTGTGACAGAAATGAAGAGAGGTAATGCGGCGGACAATTAAATTTAAATTAATAAATGTCATAATCATAATTTTGATAGAATCTTATTTGCAATAAAAACTGGTGTGTTAATAATGATATATTTGGTGCCATTGTATTACCTTTCTATGTTGGCAATTTTTTTCGCCGTTGTTGTTGCGTGTCATTCAGTGGCTGATCCAAAAGGTTGGGGGTTCCGGGGTTGGAACCCCACTTTTTAGGATATATTTTATGATGGTTGAAACAAATATGACCGTCACCTATATATGTTTATTTATAGGGCACAGTATTAATACTTTTTGTAGCAATAGACCACTTAGGGACTATAATAGTCCACTGAATTCTTTGGGTGACATTGATATAAAAAGTATACTCAAGTATAGATTATCACGTCTGGAACACATGCGCTTAGGAAATGGATCCCCCTTTTTTATTTATTTTTTGGGGGGGTATTTTAATTTTACTAAGTAAATAGTCCTTAATATTTTAACTTATATTCACTTATTTAATGTGTTCTTGCTCTTATCCACAAGATATTACCAATAGAGTAGTATATATATGATGCCCCTCTATTCATATTTTCCTCGTGGAAAATAAGAATAGAGGGGCGTCACATATGAATAGATCACATTAAAGAAATGGACATAGTTTAAATATTGAAGACTATTTACTTTAAAAAAGAGTTAGAAAAAAATAAATAAATTCAGAAATAGGGGTCAATTCCCTAAGCGCTTGTGAATCGTAATTGAATAATTTATGTATTTTAAATAAATGAAAGATGCTCGAGATTTGCCTTTGAACTCTGTAAAGTATGAAACCGTGACACTTCGAATAAAACTCACTCAAAAATATATAATGATTTTTACCGATTATCGTTTATTAATTTTCACTATCTACAAATATTTTTTTTCAATTATTATATAAAAGGTTGTTATATTTTTGTGTGTTTTTTTGTTTTTGTTTCATAAAGTTTGAATTGAATGTCCAATTATTAGATAAATATTATTAAATATCTTTATAATAATATTAATAATGTTTCTAATTTTTAATCTTATAATCATTTACTGCTGGTGAAATTCGATGCATTCTTAAACATTTAAAATTCTATTTTTTTCTACACGCTTACACTTAGGACAGCGGTTAGGACATCCTAGCTAAGACAGTCCTAAGATAGCTTCGATGTGCATGCTGAGACATGTCGTAAGTTGGTCCTAACATTATCCTAATTTATTCCTAAGATAGGTCTTAGGACAAATCCTAGGACAGCTTCGATAAACAGGCCCTGCAGTATGACACCCTTTATTATTTTTTTTAAGAGAATGGTTATCCCTTTCTTCGTGATTAGTGAGTACTTATTACGAAAAAGGGATTATCATTCTCTTACAAGCATAGAATATTGTCAAGTGTTCAATTCTGAAATGACCTTTTAATTGGATTAAATAAAGAATTGGTTTCATTGTCAGTAGAATGTTTATAATTTATGATTGACTTCCATTTTAGGCATTTCATTTATTGATAAGTCTTATTGATGTAAGGCATTTCCTATAATTTGGAAAATTTAAATTAATTGTTTTAGACATTAGATGACACAACAGTACGATGGAATAGTAGGAATTTTATATTTTCCCTAAATGAGTATTAATGTAAACCATGTAATCTTTTAGTGAGGAAGTATCGTTAATTTTCTTAATTTGCAGTTCAAATAAATAAATGGATTTCAAAATTAGAGTTACAAATAAATTTTAAACCACACGTGCACAGCCAATGTACCTGAGGTAACCTCTTAACATAAAAAAAATCATCATTGTGTGAGGCAACTAACTAAAAATATTCCAATAAAAGAAAATAAATGATCAGCTTTTATATCAAATTCAAAAGTTGATTTAACTTCATATTTTAAGTGTATCATTTTTATATTTATATAAATAAATTTGGTGTATTTACTGTCTTCTGATTGGTTAAAAGTATTACTTTTATTTTCAATGTTGTTAATTTTTATGGCGACACGCCCACTCTGACGTTGTGTATTCATACGCCAACATGTGTGTACGTTGTTATTGTTAATATAAATAATATAAAAAGCTCTTTGAGCCTTATTTTTGATAGAAATTTATTTATAATGAATGGCAATAATTTATTTTGAATTTATTGAACCATAAAATAAATTTTTGACTCTTCACATTTTACATAATCCGCTTCGCGGATTATTCAATGTGAAGAGTCAAAAATTAATTTTATGGTTCAATAAATTCAAAATAAATAATAGCCATTCATTAAATGAACGACAAAACTGCACGATTTACAGTCGTATCTCAGTAAAAGTTTACCTCATCTAGTGAAAAGAAATTTTATCAAAATGCAAACACTTTTAATAAAGTAATAACAATAACAATCATCATTATAAAAACCAAGATACATTTTATAAGCATAAGATATACATTAATAATGTATATATTTTATTCTGTTTTATCTTTCAGGCTGTGGAAGAGAATTTCTTAATCTTATTTTTGGACTTTGATAAGCAGTTTTTTTTCTTCCTGTAGCAAATTCATTTCACATTTTTGTAAAAAATAAAAGGAGATGCATTATTGAAATTAAATTTATTTTTCTTCTTATTAAATTTTGCTTATAGGAAATATTCAAATGTTTCAAGTTTCAAGTTTCAAGTTTTTATTTCACTCTAGACAGATTACACTGTAACAAGAGGCATACATGTATAATAAATACACAATACAATGGCGAACATACAAAGAAACATATAATAAATAACATATATACATGTAGGTACACAATACACTTTTTTTTCATTTAAATAACTTATAAATATGTAATAATTTTTCGTATGAAAATAGCCAAATTATTCAAAACTCGAACATTACAAAGTGAAAGCATACCTTTCGTTTTTTCATAACTTGGATTTGTTGTAAAGTAATTAGGTATGTATTTTATTCTTAACTGTTTAATTTCTACATCAGGACAAGCAAAAAGATAATGAAATTCATTTCCAATTGATTCATTTTCACACAGATGACACAAACGATTTTCTTTTGGAATACCATTCCAAAGACCAGTCTCGCTTGGAAATTTGACATTTGAACATCTTATTTTACTTATAAAAATTCTTCTGTTTTTGTTCAATTTTAACAAATATTTTTCCAGACAAAAATCACTTTTAAATAATGCATAAAATTGCCCTCTAGATGAGTTGTTAATGTCACTATGCCACCTCTGGATAAACTGATCACATAATATTTGTTTTACACATATTTTAACATCAAAACTACTCAGTACACACTGACTATTCCATACATAGCTTAAACCTGTATCATCTAATACTGACTTTAGATAACTGATCCATTTTGAGGTACACATGTTTGTTTGGTGCATTTTATACAACAATTGGTACATAATACTTGATAATTTTGTTTCATTTGTCAGTAGTCTTGACCAAAAATTCAACATTCGTAACTTAATAAAAATTTCTAAAGGGAATCTACCTGTTTCACCGTATGTCATAAAGTTCGGTGTACTCGATCTGACAAACAATATTCTTTTAAGAAAACCAAGTTGAACTTTTTTCCAAAATATCTATATTTTCAAAACCCCAGATCTCACATGAATATAATAAGATCGGTGTAATTAATGAATCAAATAATTTAAGTTGCAGATCAATAGGTATCGAAATGTTTCTAATTTTTCTGTAAAGAGCAAAAAGAGCTTTTTGTGCTTGTTCAACTAGTTTCTTTTTTTGCTAATGTAAATCTGCCATTATGATTAATAAGTACACCAAGATATGAATGAGAATTGACTATTTCTAAATTTGAACCATATAATTCAAAATTAGCAGCACTTCTATTTTTCCTTTTCGAGAATATCAATACTTTTGATTTGTCAGTATTAACCGACAATTTCCATTGAGAACAATAATCTTCAAAAACTTTAAGACACATTTGTAAATCCTCCGCAGATTGAGCTAACAGTATAGTATCGTCCGCGTAAAGTAATACAAAAATTGATACGAAGACTCCTAAATGGTCCTGGCATTTTTCTGAAACTTTTTGAAGACCTGTAATATTATTGGCACTCAAAAAGTCTTCTGAATCTGAGAGAAAAATAGAAAATAAGAAAGGCGATAAATTTTCGCCTTGTCTTACCCCAAGATCACACGAAAAAAATCCAGATATATCACTCCCTTGCTTAACACAAGACTTAATGCTATTGTACATACTATAAATAACATTAAGAATTTTACCACTAACACCCTTTTGTACCAGTTTTTGCCATAACCCAAGTCTCCATACCGTATCGAATGCATTTTTGAAATCTATAAAGGCACAGTATAATTTTTTACCAAATGACATATATAGCTCAGTCAAAACATGCAAACAGAAAATGTTATCAAGTGTCGAATAGCCCTTCCTAAAGCCCGCTTGTGCTTCAGGAATAATTTCAAATAAATCAGAATACTTTGACAATCTGTTATTTAAAACAGCAGTAAAAAGTTTGCCCATAGATGATACCAGGGTTATATCTCTATATGAATCTGGATTCAAGGGATCACCCTTATTTTTATAAATAGGTAAAATGATTCCCAAAGTCCAAATTTTAGGGACAACACCGGTATCTAGTATTTTGTTGAAAAGCTTTACATACAAGGGTAAAAATAAATGTATCGTAGACTTAATATACTCATTCACAATCATATCATATCCGGGCGCTTTCCCGTTTTTCATATCTTTTACAGCTTTCATAATCTCACCTTCCGTAACGTTGCCGTTCAGTATTTCATTTATTAAATCATCGTTACAATCTGGAATGTCAAAATCATTATCGGATTCGACATCTTCGGCGGCAATATTAAGATTTTTAAAACAATCATATAACTCATCAATAGATATCTTTGATTGTCTATCGGCTGATCTATTTAGCTTGTTAAGTATTTTCCATAACTCTCTCGGTTCTGATTCAGACGTTGCACGCAAATCGTTTTCAAGCTTAAATTGGTACTATTGATAACATTTATTCATTTGGAATTTATATGATTTCGTTTTTCATGACATTGATCGTCAAACCACGGTTGATCAGCTTTTCTCTGAGTATTTGAATGAACAGTCCTAGTACCAAACGTATCTATAGCTGAATCTAGATACAATTTATTCAAAGCTTCTACAAAAGTATCTAAATCGGTCTGAAACGAAATACTGTTAACATCGTCAATTCGATTAATTAGTTCATCTACATCTAATAATAAGCTATTTTCGACTTTGTCAACAAACTGGTTTTTCTTGTCACTAATCCAACGGACAGGTTTACTAGTACCCTCTACTGGACTATTGTTATGCAAATAATTTGTTGCCAAGGTAGAAAATTTGACATGTAATCGACAATGAACGTCAGAGATCAATGGATCAAAATCTACGACTTGAAATTCTGTTATAAAGGGAAATAACTCTGGCGAGACAATAAGATAACTAAATCAACAATGCTAATTTCACTACATGTAACTTTACCTTTACCTGCATCATCACAAATTCTTCCGTTTGCAATAAAAATACTGTTATTTTTACAAAAATTTAGCATTTTATAACCATAATTATTACATCGACCTCTGTCTTCACTACTTCTTTCTACAGGTATATTTTTTTCTTGCAATTTTTGAAATTCATACAAATAGTTATGCACATCATTTATTTCATCAATATTCAAAAATCTCATCAATTTATCATCAGGTACAACATAATCAGTCAGTGTACTAGATCTGGCGTTAAAATCACCAATCAGTGCTGTAACAGTACTTTCAGTTTTAAATGACAAAAGTTCTCCTTCTATTTGATCAAAAGACTCTTGTGAAGAGTATTTAGAGTTTTCTGGGGGAATATAAATACACCCCAAAAGTAAATTTTTTTGTCCAATAATATTTTCAATTTTAACCCATAACACAAATTCACAATCAGTATTTTGAAAATTCAGTATATCTTTTAACTCATTTTTGAAAATAACAGTGATACCACCTGATTTTTTAGCAAATTGTTTTCTACACTTTGAAAAACTACTATACCCTTCTGGTACATTCAACACATCAAAATTATCTATTTTTGATTCAGTACATATAAAAATGTCATAATTCATTATAATTTCATTAAATTCTTTGGTCAACAATTTGTTCTTAATACCACAGACATTGAGACATGAGATTTTAAGATTGTCAAAAGATTGAGCAAAAACAAACTGTCCCCTTGTTGACCTGTCCTATGTGGAACCGTTTTGAGCATCTCTGTCTTGCGGATGTGTTGAAAAGTTGTCCATCGGAACTTGCATGTTTTGATTGTTCACACGTCTACCGTTATATGTACCCCTGTTGTACTGAAGTCCTTGTGTTCGCATTTGCAGCACATCTTTGGGATAAATTCTCTGTCCATTTACATAAAGTTTATCTTCCTTAAATTTAACTTTTTTCCCATTCTTTGTTCTCTTTTCAATACTGGCAAAAAGATATTCCGTCTCTCCATAATTTCGTTGGAAAATTGCTCGTAAACACAGTATGGAGAGTCTTTAAGTTTACCAGGGGCTGCTTTCAAAACCCGGTCCCTATCCTTGCGCCTTTCGAATTTTGGTACGAGGCTTACGATCACGTCTTGGTCTGAGCCTATGTACAACATGAAACCTGATTTCATCTTCAATACCCAGCTTTTCCCTAATAAATGTTTTTAATACTATTTCAGTGTTGATATTGTCTGGATCATTCCTTTCACTCTCGTGCTCCTCGACACCCCCAAACAAAAAGGTTTTCCCTCATTGAACGAGATTGAACATCAACAAGTCAACAATGTGAAACACGTCCCACCATGGAAGTATATTCTATGTCCATGGATAAACTTCATAATTATGTATATTTGATAAGTCCACTTTCGCGCGGAAATTCACTCACTGCAAATGCATGCAGGAAATAGTTTGGGTTATTGGAATTAAATAAGCAGTTTTTAATTATATTTTTGATTTACACGTCACAAGTCATTAAAAAAAGACTATCACTTAAAAGGGAAAGGTAAATGTGTTTGAAGATGAGGAATTTGCAGCAAAGAAATAGGATTTATCGATTCAGAAGAATAATGCCAAAAAAAAAAAAAAAAAAAAAAAAAAAACGGCGGAATCGATTTCTTTGTTTACAAGTCTTATCCTCACGTTCTGCCCACAGGGACTCGGTTAGCAGACTAAAAAAAATAATCAATGTTTTTTTTTTTTTAGTATTTCCTGTCTATTTGTATTATTTTATAAACGTATGGCATCAATATTTCTTTGTTTTCTAGCAATGTGCAGCTTACTATCCACATCCGTATACTGAAATATCCCAAACTGGCCATGCGCCGATTTATTTTAAATTCTAAATATAACACTTTAACTTTTAGAAGGATTGATCTAATATTTTAAAATTGAGGAAAGATCGATTAAAACAGACTGATTCTTTTAAAACCACATCTTTTTACCAGTGTAAAAGGGGTCATAGTTGATGAGGATATACAACCGAAAATTCCGAAAAGCTTTGTCAGATATGGTTGGGGCAATCTATGTCTGGGATAGAAAAACTGTAAGTGTTTCGAATAATTCAACATTTTATAAAACACTTAATTCGGAAGTAGAATATTGTATTAGCTACTGAAACTGTTATTTCGTTTGAAAAAAAATAAATATTTCATTATCACTCATTGTAGAAATTCTATTTAAAAGGATGTTTTTCTAACAATTGTCATTTTTAATGAGAATTTCCTCTCTTCAACGTGAACAAGTTGTAACCGGTTAAAAATCATTTTGTAATCCTATTAGAAAGATGTGGATTTATTTTTTTTAATAAATGGAAAAGACAATAAATTCCCAGAATTAGACACTTTTGAACTGCTGTCATAATCAAACATTGTAAAGAAAAAAAAATTATGTTGTGAGATGCCTATTTACAAAACTCGTAGATATAGGGCGTGTCATGAATTAATTAGAAAAAAATACTTATGCTAGAATTTAAGAGGCATCAACTCCAGATATTTATCGATTTAGATTTTTTCTGGATTTCTGTTTCATTGGTACATGTTATGTTTTTACTTTCATACCTATATCTCAAAACAAAAAGATTTATAACGTTTTTCCTTTTATCTGAAAACAGATTTGAAGATATATGACCGATCATCCTAATTCATGGATTTGCCGATGAAATATTTCACAAGGAAATGGAATTTCGCATGAATGTGATGAAATTTGAAATCAACTATTTTAAGATGACGCAGGAGTTGTAACTTTTCTATTTTAACGTAAACAAGCTAGGGATATAAACGACACAAATTGAATTCATGGTTTCAAAAATGTTGTCGATTACGTAAAATATTACTCTTATGTATTAACATAAAAAGTTGTGGTACATGTATCATTGCTAATGAGACAACTCTCCGCAAGAGACAAAATAACACAGAAATTAACAACTATAGGTCATCGTACGGCTTTCAACAATGAGTAAAACCCATACCGCATAGTCAGCTATAAAAGGCCCCGAAATGACAAATGTAAAACAATTCAAACGATAAAACTAACGGCCTGATTTATGTACAAAATAATGGACGAAAAACAAATATGATATACAGCAACAAACGACAACCACTGAATTACAGGCTCCTGACTTGGGACAGGCACATACAGAATGTGGCGGGGTTAAACGAGTTTGAAGGTGTGCCAATCCTCCCCTAACCTGGGACAGTGGTGTAACAGTACAACATAAGATCAAAATCAGTTGAAAAGGGCTTAACTCATCAGATCGATACAAAGCAGAAATACATCTAACAAAAACACAGAGTGGACGTGGCAGGGTATTTATACATCCCAACAACAAAAAGACACTAAGAACAGATCTGAGAGTACTCGCAGTTACTGACAGCTAGTTCAAAGCCAATAACAACTAATAATATATATGCAATTTTTGAAATTCATACAAATAGCTATGCACATCATTTATTTCATCAATATTCAAAAATCTCATCAATTTATCATCAGGTACAACATAATCAGTCAGTGTACTAGATCTGGCGTTAAAATCACCAATCAGTGCTGTAACAGTACTTTCAGTTTTAAATGACAAAAGTTCTCCTTCTATTTGATCAAAAGACTCTTGTGAAGAGTATTTAGAGTTTTCTGGGGGAATATAAATACACCCCAAAAGTAAATGTTTTTGTCCAATAATATTTTCAATTTTAACCCATAACACAAATTCACAATCAGTATTTTGAAAATTCAGTACATCTTTTAACTCATTTTTGAAATAACAGTGATACCACCTGATTTTTTAGCAAATTGTTTTCTACACTTTGAAAAACTACTATATATATATACCCTTCTGGTACATCCAACACATCAAAATTATCTATTTTTGATTCAGTACATATAAAAATGTCATAATTCATTATAATTTCATTAAATTCTTTGGTCAACAATTTGTTCTTAATACCACAGACATTGAGACATGAGATTTTAAGATTGTCAAAGATTGAGCAAAAACAAACTGTCCCCTTGTTGACCTGTCCTATGTGGAACCGTTTTGAGCATCTCTGTCTTGCGGATGTGTTGGAAAGTTGTCCATCGGAACTTGCATGTTTTGATTGTTCACACGTCTACCGTTATATGTACCCCTGTTTTACTGAAGTCCTTGTGTTCGCATTTGCAGCACATCTTCGGGATAAATTCTCTGTCCATTTACATAAAGTTTATCTTCCTTAAATTTAACGTTTTTTCCCATTCTTTGTTCCCTTTTCAATACTGGCAAAAAGATATTCCGTCTCTCCATAATTTCGTTGGGAAATTGCTCGTAAACACTGTATGGAGAGTCTTTAAGTTTACCAGGGGCTGCTTTCAAAACCCGGTCCCTATCCTTGCGCCTTTCGAATTTTGGTACGAGGCTTACGATCACGTCTTGGTCTGAGCCTATGTACAACATGAAACCTGATTTCATCTTCAATACCCAGCTTTTCCCTAATAAATGTTTTATTACTATTTCAGTGTGATATTGTCTGGATCATTCCATTTACTCTCGTGCTCCTCGACACCCCCAAACAAAAAGATTTTCCCTCATTGAACGAGATTGAACATGAACAAGTCAACAATGTGAAACACGTCCCACCATGGAAGTATTATTTTATGTCCATGGATAAACTTCATAATTATGTATATTTGATAAGTCCACTTTCGCGCGGAAATTCACTCACTGCAAATGCATGCAGGAAATAGTTTGGGTTATTGGAATTAAGTAAGCAGTTTTTAATTATATTTTTGATTTACACGTCACAAGTCATTAAAAAAAGACTATCACTTAAAAGGGAAAGGTAAATGTGTTTGAAGATGAGGAATTTGCAGCAAAGAAATAGGATTTATCGATTCAGAAGAATAATGCCAAAAAAAAAAAAAACAAACAAAAAACGGCGGAATCTATTTCTTTGTTTACAAGTCTTATCCTCACGTTCTGCCCACAGGGACTCGGTTAGCAGACTAAAAAAAATAATCAATGTTTTTTTATTTTTTTTTAGTATTTCCTGTCTATTTGTATTACTTTATTAACGTATGGCATCAATATTTCTTTGTTTTCTAGCAATGTGCAGCTTACTATCCACATCCGTATACTGAAATATCCCAAACTGGCCATGCGCCGATTTATTTTAAATTCTAAATATAACACTTTAAATTTTAGAAGGATTGATCTAATATTTTAAAATTGAGGAAAGATCGATTAAAACAGACTGATTCTTTTAAAACCACATCTTTTTACCAGTGTAAAAGGGGTCATAGTTGATGAGGATATACAACCGAAAATTCCGAAAAGCTTTGTCAGATATGGTTGGGGAAATCTATGTCTGGGATGGAAAAAATGTAAGTGTTTCGAATAATTCAACATTTTATAAAACACTTAATTCGGAAGTAGAATATTTTATTAGCTACTGAAACTGTTATTTCGTTTGAAAAAAAATAAATATTTCATTATCACTCATTGTAGAAATTCTATTTAAAAGGATGTTTTTCTAACAATTGTCATTTTTAATGAGAATTTCCTCTCTTCAACGTGAACAAGTTGTAACCGGTTAAAAATCATTTTGTAATCCTATTAGAAAGATGTGGATTTATTTTTTTTAATAAATGGAAAAGACAATAAATTCCCAGAATTATACACTTTTGAACTGCTGTCATAATCAAACATTGTAAAGAAAAAAAAATTATGTTGTGAGATAGCTATTTACAAAACTCGTAGATATAGAGCGTGTCATGAATTAATTAGAAAAAAAATACTTATGCTAGAATTTAAGAGGCATCAACTCCAGATATTTATCGATTTAGATTTTTTCTGGATTTCTGTTTCATTGGTACATGTTATGTTTTTACTTTCATACCTATATCTCAAAACAATAAAGATTTATAACGTTTTTCCTTTTATCTGAAAACAGATTTGAAGATATATGACCGATCATCCTAATTCATGGATTTGCCGATGAAATATTTCACAAGGAAATGGAATTTCGCATGAATGTGATGAAATTTGAAATCAACTATTTTAAGATGACGCAGGAGTTGTAACTTTTCTATTTTAACGTAAACAAGCTAGGGATATAAACGACACAAATTGAATTCATGGTTTCAAAAATGTTGTCGATTACGTAAAATATTACTCTTATGTATTAACATAAAAAGTTGTGGTACATGTATCATTGCTAATGAGACAACTCTCCGCAAGAGACAAAATAACACAGAAATTAACAACTATAGGTCATCGTACGGCTTTCAACAATGAGTAAAACCCATACCGCATAGTCAGCTATAAAAGGCCCCGAAATGACAAATGTAAAACAATTCAAACGATAAAACTAACGGCCTGATTTATGTACAAAATAATGGACGAAAAACAAATATGATATACAGCAACAAACGACAACCACTGAATTACAGGCTCCTGACTTGGGACAGGCACATACAGAATGTGGCGGGGTTAAACGAGTTTGAAGGTGTGCCAATCCTCCCCTAACCTGGGACAGTGGTGTAACAGTACAACATAAGATCAAAATCAGTTGAAAAGGGCTTAACTCATCAGATCGATACAAAGCAGAAATACATCTAACAAAAACACAGAGTGGACGTGGCAGGGTATTTATACATCCCAACAACAAAAAGACACTAAGAACAGATCTGAGAGTACTCGCAGTTACTGACAGCTAGTTCAAAGCCAATATTCTAACATGACGTCCTTCAAACGCTTTGAGTACAAACCCGTGGTAAAATATGAATATATTGTTTGGACTGTTCCGATCGTACTCCCACGTCATATGCTTTTTTATGAATGAGCTACCCGACGTCATAGAACGATGACGTCAGAATGTAAGCATTTTACGGGAAAATACACGCTTGTGAAACCAAAAATCATCACAACAAGGAAACATAAACAAACGATGCTAAAATGTGTTATATAAGCGATTTTGGTATACATATAAGACATATAAGTACAATTATCATTTAGATTCATCCAAACATATCTAAATATGTTATTGTAAATAGTTTAAGCATGTCACTTATTCAATTCGCTCCGTTCTTTTACGTCAATTTAATAGTGCGTTTATTTATGGGAACGGCAAATAATGCTTTCACCTAGAGCGCTTCGATCCAAAACAATTGCCGTATTTGTCCTATTAGAATCGAAATAATTCATGGGGCTTGAATATATCGTGATTTTACCACGGGTTGTCCTTTATGCCGATATTTTACCCTCCTCGCTCAGGGTAAAATATTTGTCGCTCAGGGTAAAATATTTGTCATAAAGGGCCAACCCGTGGTAAAATCACGATATATTCAAGCCCCCATGAATTATTTCTTAAACAACTAATAATATATAGAATGTTTGAAAAGTTTTGACACATGTTTGAACAATTAAAACATTTGACTGTCAAAAGATAGCAAACGAAACATTATCAGTACGAGACCTTGATGGTCATTTTTTTTTAGGTTACATGTTATTCTAACATGACGTCCTTCAAACGCTTTGAGTACACACCCGTGGTAAAATATGAATATATTGTTTGGGCTGTTCCGATCGTACTCCCACGTCATATGCTTTTTTAATATGAGGAAGGCGCTACCTTAATTGCCAGCTTTATACCAAGACTATGTCCTATTATATTGATTGATTGTTGGCTGCTTAACGTCCAGTGGCAAATATTTCATCAGGACGAATGTCCTAGATATACAGGAAAGGTGTACTGACATAAGAGGTCTTTAAACACATTAGCTCCAATGGGAGCTTTCGTTAGTAGAAGCCATATTAATTATGTGTATCAGCGGGGATAAATGTGAAAGCATAAAAAAGGGACCTTCATCAGAGGCAGAATGGTGGATTAATGTTTGCACCCTATTTATATAGATACCGCAAGTTAATTCTGAACCGCCGGTTAACTCTGAACCATATGTTACCATGGTTACCGTATTTATATAAATAAGGTGCAAACATTAACCCACTGATGAAGATCCCTTTTGGACCGAAACCGGTCAGGCATTGAGCATCAACAGGCGCTGTTAACTATGTGTATTGGCATATACTATATTTTTATGAATGTCCTAGATATAGTTTTTGTCTAAAATAAAATAATAAGTTCAGATGGAAAATGTTTGGGAACGATCATTGAACTTCAAAAGGTGGGAGGGGTATGGTTTTTCTTAAAAAATATTCTGATTCCCAAATTGTTGAGAAAAAATATTCTGCTCAAGCAGAGGACAAAAATATTCTGAATCCAGATTTTCCCATACATTTGTGTACCTTCATTAAATTTTGACCAAATAGTTTTGATTGATAGCGTTGAAGCCTTTTGTGTGAAAAAATCTGACTCCGACAAAACCATACTATGCTATGGTCCATATTGTTTTCTGCTGAAAATGAATTTATTGGTGATTTATATAAATGACATTCATTATTTTGGGCCATTTTCATATTTTTCTTTCTTAGCAAATCTTACAAAATTTAAAACAATAAAAGATTTGTTTAACTTCAAAACTATGAATACTGTTATACAATCCATAACTTTATTAAATTATTTGTTTGTCGATTTTCATGAAGAGGTGGAGGATTTGAAATATCTTTTTCATCAATATATTTAAAAGTTGTAGCTGTTTTTTGTTATTTTGTATTGCAAACAACGCTTTCTGTTTGTTGAATTATTTTTACTTTCTAAATTAGCTGGATGTAACTTTTTTGTTCATATTCTATTCCCAGTTTCCTGCATCTCATATATATTTGATCAGCAAGAGGATCATTCTGATTGTTAAAAGAAGGGTTTGATTGAATTTACAGTGAGCCTGTTTAGATTATTGTTTTGATCAGGTTTCATTTTCATTTAATCCTAAGGAATGTTAACCATAAATAGGATTGTTAAGTTCATAATTTAAAGATTTTGTTATTTTCAAGGAAATTTTTCATTATTTTTTGGAGGGTAATTCTGTTTTCTTCAAGATTTAAAAATTTCAAATTTTGTCAAACATTTTGGGGTTGATTTTCCATAATTTTTGGGGGTTTTCGTCAAAAAATTTACCATTTTTACATTGATTATTTCTCATTTATATATAAATGCACTAAATATTGATATGGCAGAGATACACACGAAACAGGGTGTGTAAATTATTTTATCGATAATTTGGGCAATTTTCCTTTGATGTGTACTCCTTGGTAATGTCAGTATCAGTGGACTGGTCATGATAAAAAAAATATATTGGATCAGTTCGCAATTGACTTGCGTAAGTGCACCGCAATAGGATCTACTTTCCCTTTAATTCACAAAATTGCACATGATTTTTTTTTGCAGAAACGTATGAGTTATTTGGTGAATGAAACACTTGTCATTGTTTGAAACTTTCAGTAATTAAAATTTAGTTTAGCCTTTTTGAACAATTCCCTGATTGTGTGAATATTTGAACAGAAAATGTACGAAAAACGTGATAAATTGCATTATCTGCAGAATTATTGATAGCTTTCCTTACTACCCATAAGGACATATAAATAACATATCGTCCATGCTATTCCGATCTGAGTTTTATTCATACATAGTCCGGCATGGCTGGTGCTGTTCCAAGTTGTCTTCTTTTCTGTTTCTTGAGAAGTATTTATTTAACCTGTTCAGTCACTATAAAGTGTTACAATTCATATTTAGATGCAACACATAAATAGTGACCAAAAAGGTACCGCTTTCACATGAAAGAAGCTAGAAAAAAAATAAATGTACACATTTTCAACATTTTTGTAGGACTATCATATAAAATTAAAAGAGATATGTAGTTAGAGACTGCTGCTGAATACAAATGTTTGGGTTCACCTGATACCTGTTAGTCCATATTGAAGTTTGAAGGGTCCAAAATTAAAATATGTTTGATTTCAACTGACATAAAAACTTTGGTGTTTTCATATGCTAAATATACATCTGTGGTCGTATCAGGTTGCGCTCGGCGAACCATTTTATTGCTTTTGGTTTACTTTGTTTTATTTTGTCATGAAAATTAAATTGTAGGTGTGAAGTTGCTAACATGAGGGTACCCAAATTGCACCTATTTTGACAGTTTTTCACCAATGTTTTTTTTTTATGAACCAGACAATAGTTTCCATTCTGTGCTTATTTTGTAGACGTATCCTTGTTTACTATATAGTTACACCAATTTAATTTTGAGTCCATGTAGAGTCATAGAAAATAGGTTTGAACTGAACTCCAAAATCCATGAAGGCATGCTTATGTAATGAGGTCAGTACCTAAATTCCATTTTATCATTACATGTTTAATTTCTCATCCTTAAAAATGGAATAAAAACAGATGTAATGTTTTATTTCTTCAAATATTTTGAACAATTTGACATTATTCCATGCTTACTATTTTTTTTTTTTTTTTTAGAAATGAATGCTGGTAACAAATTTAATTTGATCATTTTAAAAAGATGATAATTAGGTAACTTCACATGTTGAAAGAAAACTTGTAAGATTTCCGCAGCTTTTTTTGTTGAATAGGTGCAATTTGGGTACTGAGTGCAATTTTGGTACTGTGATGTTATAACCATAAGTGTTTATTGCTTTAATAGGTTGAAATGTGCACCTGATATAATGATAAAAGTATTCGGTAGAGTGAGAATGATTTGATCAGGTTTTAACTGAAGCATAAGATATACAGGCGACTGCTGCAGCTTGAATTTCAAAGGATATAGCCCACATACTTCCAAGTAACATGCCCTGTATATACCTATCAAAAGTCATGGTATCATCAGGGTAATCATAACTGCATCTTCCCATAAAATCCAATTTTGGACAATATGGGAGCATACCAGAGGCCCTGCCCCCCCTCCCCTTTTCTGGGAAAAATTTGGTTGATTATATAGGGAATCACTGAAGCATGACCGGAGCGGGCCCCCTCTCAGGCAGTCAGTGGGCCCCCACTAGAAAAATTTCTGGATTCGCCACTGTACCTAAATGTACCACTCAGACTCGAGTATCCTTTTATGATTAAACTTACAGAGAAAAAAAAACAGTTTCCATCTCCTGGGACTGTATAAGGTAGATATGTGTCATAATTAATGACAAGATTTGTTGAGAGTTTGCCAAAGGAAGTACAGAGTTAGGTAGCAACCATTTGATTTTCTGGGGGGCTATGGATTTTTTTTGGAAAAAAAAGTGTTTCCAGTTTTGGAGAATAAATAATTTGTTTTTGACCCTGAGAAAAAAAATTTGTTTGTTTCACCCTCAGCTGCCACTATATGTAATGCTAAAATTGAAAGAAAAAATTGTTTTCGACTTGTCGCCAAAAAAATAGATTGTTTTTCGCCGAAAAAAAAATCCATAGCCCCCCCAGAAAATCAAATGGTTGCTGCCTTAGAAGATTGTGAATTTGAATATATTTATTTTGTTTAAAACTTTTGTTAAGTTTTGAATTTCACCTGACATGCCTGAATTTGTCTGTGAGTGTGGGCTACATGAATAACCGTGATCACATTCAACAGTATAACCAACGTCATTATCACTGTTACTTGATATGGGGAATTCTGTGGCAGATAAATATCAGTAGTCATGATCATTCTCAACCAGTGCACCGGATTTTACTCTGCATTGCCTGCATGGCCATGACTGGCATGAGTACCTCCGGCTACGTTTCTCCCGAAATTTATTGCTTGCAGAGTTTTTTTCTGTGTTCCCATGGCTGGACGGAACTTTTACACTATAATGTTATAATTAATTATGATATTGTGACTTTTAAATGAAGTACCTGTGATTATTCAGGAAATTTGCTTTCGCTGTCAGTGTCACTGATAATGGAGAGATGAAGCAGACGATGAAACATGACGTCAGATGTTGTTGTCCAAACTTCGGTTATTTCCGTGGTACAATAAAATTTAAATAACTACACAAGTTACCAAAATTTCTTAATTCTTGTTTTTGTAAACAATAAAGAATGCATGCCGTATTTAACATCGAAACTGTTCCGTTCTGGTCCGTTTTTTTTCAAGATCGCGATGAAACGATAAACTCGGCAGCCATTAAACAAAACAAATCGTACGAGATTTAACGAGAGTGACGAAACTTTTCAGATGGGTCGTGTAGAGAGAGTTATCGTTCTTTATTCCAAAAACGATGCTTCTACCATAAGTGCCAGCTAAAGCTGGCATATGAATGAGCTACCCGACGTCATAGAACGATGACGTCAGAATGTAAGCATTTTACGGGAAAATACACGCTTGTGAAACCAAAAATCATCACAAGGAAACGTAAACAAACGATGCTAAAATGTGTTATATAAGCCATTTTCGTATACATATAAGACATATAAGTACAATTATCATTTAGATTCATCCAAACATATCTAAATATGTTATTGTAAATAATTTAAGCATGTCACTTATTCAATATGCTCCGTTCTTTTACGTCAATTAAATAGTGCGTTTATTTATGGGAACGGCAAATAATGCCTTCACCTAGAGCGCTTCGATCCAAAACAATTGCCGTATTTGTCCTATTAGAATCGAAATAATTCATGGATTATTTCTTAAATATTAAATACCTCTCTCATTGATATATACCGTTCATTTCCATTTATCCATACCATAAAAGACGAACCAAAATCATAATAGCAACTTCCTAAGTAAAGACAAACGTGCCATTTAACGTACACCCCATTCTTATGTCTTATGTTTTCTTCCTCAAAATAATCTATTAGTCGGAAGTGGTTCTTGTGTCGTTTTATCGTACTTCTTTCACATTTAGGTTTTCTTCATTTCTTGATGAAATAATTTCCGATGTCACACTAGTAGCATAACATCTACAGTATTGTAAGACGTTTCATTAATTAATCGGTACTTCACGTGCGTACATGATTTGGTTCCTTAAATGCCTTGTTGTCGGAGGTGCAATACAAACTACTTGGGTTGTGCAATGTAAGCATAATCAAAGATACTATTTTGGGTTTCGGTAACGAGAAATATTTTGACACAAGTCTTCTCATATATGTCATTGGGAATCGGGAAAGCAAATACATGAACATTGAAAGGTTGTTGAACATAACTAGTGTTATCCCCGGCTTAGTATATTTCTAGGAGTTTGATTGGTTAACGCACGTCGTTACAAAACCCATAGCCCCTGGGTGTTGCTAACCCATATCCCCGGACGTTGCTACCCATTACATCGGGGAATTTCACGCGCGTTTTCCTTAGTTCCATGGTTGTTTCTTCTGAAATATCGAATTCTGTAGATTTTCCATGATGTCTGTATAATTAAATACTTAATCCACTAACGATTTCATCTTATTATATCGATTATTTCCACTCATTTTAGTAAATGCATCACTATGCAGCCACATTGTCAATGAATGGTACTACTGACCTAGCTATGCAAATGACCCACGTTGACGTCACACCGTTTATGATGTAACTCTCACAACATTGCGCGCCAATTTCGACCCATTTCAGTTTCCCTGTTTCTAGTTTAAAAACGTCTTATATTTGTCTACCTGTAGGGTTCTACCAAAGGTAGTACCCTACACCCCGTTAACAATATGTCAAATTCCCAAATTTCAATAAAAGATATTTAAAAAATGAAAAAAACGTTGCTTTCACGTTAAACTTTGTGGTCGAATTTCTCTAAAAATCGCCAGATTTAGACTAAGACCGGGGATAAATTCGTTATCTAGTGTTAAAATATCCATATCTACGGATATGAACGTAGATAACTTATAATATCGTTTGATTGAAAGGAACAACTGTGATATTTTGCAAATAGTGATGTTTATGCCATATATTTTTTTATTGAAATAGTTATCGTATATACATTGTGGGATTATCTCATTCGACTATCATATGCCAGTATGTATGTCGCAAAATATCACAAATTGCATGATCTACTCAAAATAATATGCCCAGAAATATTCATTCCAACGTTAGATATAATGATTTAAAGACTAATGTCTGGTTCCCTTTCCTTTCTATGTAGAATTTTCAAACATGCATAGTTCGTATGTCTTGATTATAAACAGTGACAGTGATAATATTTCAAAACACTATGCCTTTTGGTGACAAGTGCTGGAAAACTCATTAGTTGCATATAAGAAAGAATAGGAATACCAATACTTTAAGTAACCAATCATCGTCCCATAAAGGGCATGTTAAATATAATAATATCAAATAGACACAAGTACAGAAACAATAATGATAATGTTCATGATAATATGAAGTTAACTAAAGCAGTTGTTTTCTAATTGTAAAACATTCATAAAAAATAAAAATCACCAAGTAACATATTTCTTTACGTTTACATGAAAGAAGCCAAATAAATCTTGTTTTTGAAATGAATACATATTTTTAAAGCGAGATTTGACTGCCGAAAGTTCTGTAGAACAAAGAAGGTAGTTCTGATCTGAAAAAAAACCAACAGGCAATATATGTCCTATTATATTTTCGTACAATTTGTACCGTTCAAAACACGCATTAACAGAAGCTCTATTATGATCATCCGTCATACAGCTTTCATTTGATACAAAGAATAAACCAATTTTTAAAAATCTACAGACATGTGTAAGATCTATATGTGTAAAACATCTGCTACTTTTGGTATGTTCACAGACCCTGCCTTGAATTACTGGTTCTACAGCATAATATGTAACCAATATGTTTAGTTTGATAAAGTTTAACAAATAAAAAAAATGAATAATTAATTAAATGAATTTATATTAAAATAAATTAGTTAGGGACATAGTTAATTCAATTTTATATTTATAAAAGAATAAATGTTCAATCATTTAATACGAAATGCAATGCATGACGTTTTGTTCAATATAGTCACAATTGAAGCACTTGACTTCTGACATAGTTCATTAAAGAATTGGTAAAACAATATCAGTATACTGTGACATTTTTATACCGTAATCTTTGTGTTAGCCACTTTGAGCATGCTTTTAAGAAAACTTATGACGTCTTTACACTAAATCTAGTGGATGTTGGATGTGTACTGTAAGGCCTAAAAAAAAATAATCTGTGTTTCCGGTAACATCATTTTGAAAAAAGGGGTCGGTAGGTCGGATTTTTTTTTTTTTTTTTTGACATTGTAAACGAAATCCGGAAAATTATCATGGTTTTTCCAAGTCCGGGTCCTTAGTTAGTTTCAAATACCGGAAGTGCGGCCATTTGCAATGTTTTTGAAGCACCTGCTGTGCAAATTTCTTGGATTTTTACCTATTTGGAATACCTTTTGACATAAATAAAATGTTTTACTGGCTTTCTGTGCCAGTAGAAGCAAGTTAGATGAATAATTATGTCGATTAACAGAAGCCTGTGTCAAAAACAGGGTCGGTTGATTTCAATTTCTTTTTTTTTATTTGAAAATCCAATAAAAAAATTAGGGTCGGGACTAAAAAACAGGGTCGGTCGGGTTACCGGAAACAGAGATTTTTTTTTCTCGGCCGATATTTTTGTCTTAGATTCACGATTTTTTCATTAGTTGTTATTGCCTTTGAACTAGCTTTTAGTAATTGCGAGTATTCTCAGATCTGTGCTTTGTGTCTTTTTTCTTTTCAGGGATGTATAAATACCCTGCCTCGTCCGGTCTGTGTTTTTGTTAAATGTTTTTCTGCTTTGTACCGATCTGATGAGTTGGGCCCTTTCAACTGATTTTTATGGTTTGTTCTCATGTTGTACTGTAATACCACTATCCCAGGTTAGGGATGCCTTCCAACATGTTTAACCCAAAACATTCTTTAAGTGCCTGTCTCAAGTCAGGAGCCTGTAGTTCAGTGGTTGTCATTGGTTTAAATCTGTCATATTTGTTTTTCGTGAATTGTTTTTTTTTTTATAAGTTAGGCCGTTAGTTTTCTCAATTGAATTGGTTCATATTTTTCATGTCGGAGCCCTTTATAGCCGACTATACGGTATGGGTTTTTCTCATTGTTGAATGCCGTACGGTTGCCTATAACTGCTTACATCCACTCCATGTAAACTTTTGTGGATAGTTGTCTGATTTAGCAATCATACTACAACTCCTTTTATAAGTATTATTCTAGATTCGATATTATGTAGTATTAAGAATTGATCAACTTGTTTTTATTTGTGTCTCAATTACCGTTTTTTTCTTCATAGCTTGCTATGTTGTATGGGTTTTGCTCATTGTTGAAGGCCATACGTAAACATCTACATTTGTACGTCATTTTGTTATTCCACTTCAGATTATTATATTCAGATAAATCGAAAAATCAGATTTGATGGCACACGGGCTGAATTAACACACCTCCCCAAAAAAAATCCAAACCACATGTTGATGTCGATTTTCCAAATTTAGAACAATGTAAGTGGCCGTCTTAAGGTAAACTCTAACATTATTGCCATAGAGGAATTTTGTTTTAATTGCAGATTCATTTAGTCCGTTTTATTTATTCGTAGATTTTGTGAGACCTTCGAAAATTCACAACATTCAAATTATTTAAACATGTGTCTATTAGTTAAATTAAGACCGTATGTTGACCTCCCGATTACGTCTTATGTAATTTGGTTGTTGACGTTGATTTCCTATTCTAATGCAATTATTTTGTATCAATGGTTTTGATTGGATGACAATAAGCGTAAAATTCTCTATCTCCCTGTTTGTAACTAAGGAAGCCGACATTTTGAATTCTGGTATGTATTAACATGTAATTTCTCCAATAATAAGCAAAAAACTCACATTTTGCCACTAGAAATCTTCTTTTTATCAAATTTTATTACATTTTGAGGCGGACTAGAAGCCAGAAAACGCCCGGTGTTTACGTTTGACGTCGGAAGCATACCTATGACGTCACCTAGTTTAGGCGCTAATGAAGATAACATCATTTCGCGGATTTTTCGTTTAATGAAAATTTTACAATGAAATAATGACTAAAATTGAATGATTTGTTTATTTTGCATTAGAATAGAGATAACTGTATTGTATTGGAAGCTTTGCGGACGTCCATCGGTAGTTTAATTGTCGCAAATATCCGTTTACCTGTCTCCGCTATGCGTCGCCAGGAAAACTCAATTTGCGACAGTAAAACTACCGATGGACGTCCGCAAAGCTTCCAATACAATACAGTTATCTCTTAATTCTTCTAGTGTTAATACACTTTTTGGTTTCTGATACCCTGATAATTAGAAATAAATAGACTTATGTTGAGTTTGACATAATGTTATTGTCTATCAAACAAACCAATAGTTCGTACTTGATTTGGCCTTCCAACTGTTTTGATTTGAGCGACACAGACGAGTCTGAAGTAAACGAAACGCGCGTCCGGCGTACGAACTATATTATTACAAGCCTGATATATCTTTTTATCAGTTTTAAGTTAACCTTAAGATGTCTTAAATGTTTGATTATTCAGCAGATATTTTACTGTTGTTTGCCTCGTTTGTTTTATTTACTAATATCCTCATGTAGAAATTTACACAATTATTATAATGTACTTTAATAATCATATACATATATATATATATATTACAACCAACATTTTGTTACGACAAAAAATGTCTATTATATTAAGATATGTATAAATGCAATGAAACAATTTTTTTTCTCCAATGTAGTGATTATACATGCAGCTATACAACATGAATCTAAATATTAGATACCATTTTAAAGGTTCAGATGCTGAACATGTTTGTTTACCTATTATACATATAGGAAATACAATCTTTAGTTATGAAGAATAACGTTTTGTCAGTGAACCGATAAATTTAACAGTATCTTTTGCAATTATGTAATTCATATCTTTTTCCTGACATGTATATTCTGGCATTGTTATGTCTATTACATCACAACCCATTTGTTCCCGAATAATATTTAAATCAGCTGTTATTTTCTCTATGTCTGTACGGTATTCAGAGGACGTATAATTGTTCATGATCCTCATTAACATTTCAAGTGGTACACAGTCATCATTAAAACATTCAATTATCTACAAAGAAAGGTATGAGTCAGTTCAAATAGGCATTATTACACAGCCACTAATTAACAAAATAAGGTACGTATGTAATTGTAAAAAAGATAACATGAGAAAAGGGAAATAATACTTGATATAGAAATAATCGAAAATGATTGACATCTTGAGAGAGGGACTGGTGGTGGTGGTGAAGCGTATGTTTTTTGTGCTTTTGTGGCCAGTACATTTCATTTTGTCTAGCTCACTTTTTTTATACCTATCCTGAAAATTCTGATCAGTGATTTGTGATTGAAAGTGTGTAAATTATTCAGAAGGTCAAAAGTAGGAATTATCCAATAATAAGACACATTTCTGAATTATTCATAAACAACCATCTCCTGATCCTCATCATTAACATCCCTTCACCCTATCCCAATTGCATATAAGTCTGATGAAGACATATCTGATTTTTGTCATAATCAGGTGTTATAAGATTGTCAATACAGTTAGGACGGACTATAACAGATCCGCAAATGTTATAAAACCATATGTATTATTATTTATATTCGTAATCATACACTGTTCTTGAAATATCGAGGATAAGTTCATTAGTATAACATTTAAAGGACAAATGAAAATATTAATTTCTACTATCAATATACAAGTAGATAAACTCTTAAATTTTGCTTTTAAGGAAAAGTTTTTCTTGCCTACTCAAATGTGTTAATTTCTGCAAGAATGTATTTCATGATTAGGCGAACAACTAACCTGATCACAATCTGAACAGTTTCCATTAGATGATATGGTAGGGAATCCATTAAACGAAATAACGTCTAAAGCTGGTTTATATGAGTCATCGATGACTAAATCCTGAAGAGACATTTATAGTTACTTTACTCATGCTACTTAACACACAAACAAATGCAGTCAATATAAATCGAGAATCTATTTATTAAAAACGTTACAAGTTAAAATTCATAAACCGGTGTTACCAAACTGACAGCAATGTTTTATACATTTAGAATTAACTGATGAACTCTTGGTGTTCAATGCTCTTCAACTTTGTATTTGAATTGGCCTTCCAGTTGATGATTTGTTTGCGCGTCATGCGTACTGAATTATATGCCTAATTTCTTTGAAAACGTTTTCTATGAAGTACGAAAAAAACATTATGCACATATTATGCACCTGTCCTAAGTCAGGAGCCTATTGTTCAGTGGTTGTCGTTTGTTGGTGTGGTTCATAGGTGTTTCTCGTTTTTTATAAAGATTAGACCGTTGGTTTTCCTGTTTGAATTGTTTTATACTATCATTTTGGGGCCCTTTATAGCTTGCTGTTCGGTGTGAGCCAAGGCTCCGTGTTGAAGGCCGTACTATGACCTATAATTGTTAACGTTTTATACATTGTGACTTGGATGGAGAGTTCTCTCATTGGCACTCATACTACATCTTCTTTTTTTGTATTGAGAAGTTAAATGCAGACGTTTGCCTTGCGTCAAAAAATATGCTCTTTTTATGAAGTGATGACCTGTTGGGTCATTTTGGTTTATGTCGAATATCAATCTATTTGTTATCAGTAGATATTGAAATGTGTATTGTTTACTTACTGTTTTTTCTTTCAAAGATTCTGCTGATGGCTTTATTTTGGTATCTATTCTTTCCAGGATGTATAATCTCATGTTGTTGTTCATACTACAGGAAACTGGCAAGGCAAATAATGGTAATACATTATACAATATACATGAAAAGGAGACGATTAGGAATATCTGAAAAAAAAAACAAAGATGAACTATTTATTAAAAAGGAGATTAAAAAAAACCATGATAAAGACAACCTCAAATAATTTTAGTCAAGAGGTTGACATAGATTGTTATAAAATTTCATGGTTGACCGACAGCACAAATCTGCCAATATCACCCTTTCAATTGCACAAAAGAAATGGAGAAGTCATCATTAAAGTAAATGTTTGATACAGCTAAGCATGTGACCCCAGTACACAATTTGGACTCTTGAAGCTAGGTTTTTTCTTCAATACAAAGTCTTTCAGTATGAAATGTAAATATCTGCGTAAGTACAGGACGTAGTGAAACAGTTATTTCGCGAGGAAAACTTTCAAAGATTTTATCATGAATTTATGTATCGTTCAACGGATGATGTGCTTAGATTTTACTGATTATATTTCTATGAATAAAGGAAGAAAATCAGTTTGTCCATCCCTTTATATAAATTTTTACAATATGATTCACATAAACGAGTTACAGACCAATATATAATACTGTAAAGAAAAATTTTTTGGACTTATTTTTGGCTAAAAAACATAAAATAAGTGTAAAATGCACTTTTTTAACGGTTCCTGACGTGGGGCATGTATATTTTATAGTTAAAGTGTAAGGGTTGGACATTTTTGATGCCGTATTCTCCCCATTAATTGTCTATTATAAAATGATTAGATGGATCCAAAGCTATGTACTAATATATTTAATGTGGGATTTGTCAGTAAAAAATGGACATGGAAAATTCTCGTTTGTTGTAAGGTTAGTTAGCATAACCTCACAGATTTCTTGTTGAAAACAAGATATACGGCCATTCAATGAAATTTACAATACAACAGACACGAACAAAAACAAACTAGCAATTTTTATCCAAATGTTTGGTTGAAATGTTTCACCCAACAAGGGAAGTGAGGGGTTCCAAATCAACCAAAGGCTGCAAATGAGTCTGAAATGACAACGAAGTTGTGAATGACGGTCGACAAATGGAGACATCAAGGCCACACCGAGCAGGCAGGTTGAAGTCGGGCCTTGAATAAAGTATTCAGCATATCAGTTCGGCAAAACAGACATTCCGGTCAGGTATGGGATTTATAACATGCAAACCCCCGGCCCCAAAAAAATTACGCCCGTTTTTCATTCATCATGTTCATTTAATGCTCAATAATTCTAATGAAAATTTTTGTTTCTAATAGCAAAAAAGTGGACAAGATTACCGGTATTGTTTTCAATCCAGATACGGCCAGAATTTTTGTTTAAGGGAAAAATCAGGGTCAGAATTTTTTCTCTAAAATATCTCAGACTGCCCCCTCAAATCAAATGGTCCGTACCTTAGATTTTAAATCTATCTAGAGCTTACTGACTGGGAATTATTATTCAGCAATGTTATTAATGGACTGGGGCGTGTGGGGTTAAACATGTTTTCGTAGGTAAATATTATTGCTGTGGAACTTTTTTTCTTCATGAGAGTGTAACAGAGTATTACTTTCTGTTTGGTGGAATTGTGAAATAGAAGTCAATGCGTTCTTGATCGATCCTTACTCGCTTTGAAGGTGTCGTGCTTGTCATCCTCAGCCTAAGCCTAAGTGTTACTGTAATTTGAATTTCAAAATGACTGAGTGACGTTTTTTCGACGCACTGGTCAACTCCACCGTAGCGAATCACATGACTTTGACATAATAATATATTACAGTAAATACGAGAGAAAAATATCTTTATAAGTAAAGAATTGTCGCATAAAAGTTAAATACACGGGAAATGGCAAAGTTCACGAAGTCAAGTCTGATTAATCATTTTACCAAAAAAAAAAAAAAGTGCAAGCAAAGGGGGTGCGCCCTCTACGCCCCGCTCTGGATCCGCCACTGGTCAATTGAATTCAATGAAGGTATTAATATGTAGAAGGAGTAGAATATAAAAACAACCCCTACCGATTTCATCGTTACCGGCTGTCTAACTCGTAAAATGATAATAAACTCTTATTTAAGAAGTTCTTTTAAGCTTTATGAGTTTGCCTCTCTGTTATATAGCAAAGTTCAAGAATTTTCATAAAATTAGTCATTAAATATACTATGAAAAGTATCAATCAAGATAACAAAATGGAGGGCTCATGAAACAATGGATTTCTCATATTTGACCATTGTTTTAGTACAAAGTAAAATCACAAAAATACCAAACTCCAAGAAAATAAAGTCCCTTAAAATTATCAAATGGCAAAATCAAAAGCTCAAACACATTAAACAAAAGGAAACAACTTTCATATTCCTGGCTTGGTACAGGCATTTTCTTATGTAGAAAATGGTCACTGTGTATCATCGCCACCGGAAATTGGGTACTAACGAAGCGGAGAGAAATGGAAAAAAAAGTAAACAAGGTAAGAATTCATTCAATTTAAAGCATTTCTTTTGATTTGACGAGGGTACCGCTTAAGAAATGATTTTCTGATATATAATTCTTAAAATTATTAGGCCGAAAAGTACAAAATTAAGACAAGATTGTGTGTTATACTCAAGAACTTGCCACTTAGTACCTGAAAATTTCGAGGTCGATCGTCCTCTGTCGCCCCATTGGCAAGATATTCAACTGTTTTTCATTATTTTTCCAGATACGTTTTTAGATTATTATAGTGTGGCATCATATTTACTGAAATTTGTTGTCAAAATGATGGTTTTTAAAGAATATAGACCATAAAAAATAAAGTCTAGGGTACGGCAACTTGCTCGTGTTGACAAATTTACTGTATGGCAACTTGTTTTCAACTGTATGGCAACTTGCTAATTTCAAATTATTTATTTGCCGTCTTTTTAAAGAAAATAAAGTATTATGTTCAAATATCTAATTATGCATTTGATAAAAATACAATTCGCTAGACAACCATTTAAGATGTATACACAATATAAGGCTTAAACACAGTCCTATTACATCTTTTACATACCTGATGTATACAATATGAATACGGCATATACAAAAGCTGGCAAATGTTGTAACTTTCGGAAAGGCATGTCACTGTTTTACTGACCTGTTGTTATGCCCCTGACGTAGCGTTAAATGTTACCCATGTCCGTTTGACCCGTCTGTCCCGTCCGTCCAGAAAGTCCCAAAAATTGGTTTCCGTTCTCTAACTTTAGTATGCCTTAACCAAATGTTTTAAAACTTACACGAAATGCCTATCACCACAAAACACAGATCAAGTTATAAATTGGGTAGCGTCACTATTACCGTTCTTGAGTTATGCCCTTTTATAAATGAAAAAAAGCTAAAGCTGTCGTTTCTGTTCTCAAACTTTAGATTGCCTCAACCAAATGTTTTAACCATACAACATTAGTCAGCATTTGCATATAAGTGATGAACATTTCGGGGATGGTTTGTGGGTGGAGGGAAGGAAGGAAGGAGGTAAGGGCAAGAGAATTTTTCCGCATTGAATATTTAGAACCATTAAGTGAATGAATTCTCTTGCAACTTTCAGATAAAATGAAATATAAATGAATTATCATTCTCTGCAAAAAAAAATGTTGTATTGCTACACCACGGCACCATGTTAAGGGAGGTTTGAGTGCTCACAAACATGTTTAACTCCGCCTTATTATATATGTGTCTGTCCCTGGTCAGGAACATGTAATATAGCGGCTGTTGTAAGTTACTGCCTGGCATATTTGTTTATGATTTTGTCATAAATCAGGCAATTTTGATACGGTATGGGTTTTGTTCATTGTGAAGTGTATAGTGACCAATAGTTGGTCAAATCTATTTCATTTGGACTTTGTTTGAAAGTCCTCTCAGTGAAAACCATTCCACGTCTCCTTTTTCAATTAATGTTATTGTCTTATTTGTAAAAGGCAGATACAGCCAATATATTAGAATAAAGAACATTAATTTTCTAAAAAAAAAACTTCATCTCTATATAGTAGGAAATGAACAAGCTCGGTGCTAACACTGTTTGAATTTAAAAAATATTAACCTTAGATTAATCATTTTTGGAAAGAATGAAAGAAGAATCCGATACAAGAGACACAAATCCGGCTGTGGCTACGGCATAAACTATTTATATAAACTTTCTACTTGAGAATAAAGATGACCTTGTATGAAGTTTTTGGTTGTCATCTTAATATTATCTACTTATTAATACAATTCACAAAAGCTAGCATCTTCGACTTGTAAGTTTAAAGAATTATAATAAAATAACATCTAATAAGGACAGGTTGAAATATTTTTGAATCCTGATGGTGCATACTCATAAATTCTTTTGGAAAAAAACCCGTAAATTTAAATGTTGATTTGATAGCGTTCATTTATTTATTTGCCCTCGTAAACAGTTTTGTTAAAATACCGAAATCGGTAAATTCTTATCGTGAAAGAATAAGTCGGGTACACCTTTTTACATTCAGGAGTGCTTAAGTTGCACTATTTTCTTCTTATAAAGAAACGTGATTTTAATTTTAGCATCTTTCTAAAGATTAGAGTATTTACACACACACAAAAATAGGGCTAACTGTTGATTTTGAAACTCTATGAATTCACATTTATATTCAACCAAACAGATAAGCCGAGATCCATACCTTTATAAGTTTCAAAACAGAGAAGGTTTGTTTGAAAACAAATAATCACGTACTTCTATATCTTTTAAGGCAAATGCAAGTCTTACTTGTATTAATTATATAATTTTAATTGGTACAATATCACATTAAAATTTACTGAGAAATATTATACACAGTAATCCTGAAAATCTACTACTATAACAATGAAAATTCGGACGAATACACTCCTTTTCACTACCCTCCATCTACTCATTGAAGTTTAGGCTAAACAGCCTTAGCAACAGTCTTTTATTATTTTTCCTGTAAATAAAAGATTGATTGAATTTACTTAAACTAAAAAAAAAAAAAAAATACAATCTTATTTTCATTAAGAAACAAGAAAATAAATTCGAAACACAATTCATGATTTATTTCTCCTAATTTTCAATGAAAACAAAGTATTTTCTTCACTTTTCTTTTAACAAATTATTCATTTCAGAAATTAAAAAATAAACAATAAACAATGTTGAAGACCGTACCTTGACCTATAATGGTTTACTTTTATTAATTGTGACTTGGATGGAGAGTTGTCTCATTGGCACTCATACCACATCTTCCTATATCTATTTAACCCAGCACATTCTTTATGTGTCTGTCCGAAGTCACGAGCCTGTAGTTCGGTGGTTGTCGTTGGTTCATCTCTATCATATTTGTTGTTTTTCGTAAATTGTTTTGTTATGAGTTAGTTTTCTTGTTGAATCCTTCCACAATTTTCATGTCGGGGCATTTTATAGCCGACTATAAGGTACAATTTTTCGTTGTTGAAGGCCAAACGATAGCATACAATTGCTTACATACACTTTATTTGACCCTGGTGGATAGTTATCTTATTTTGCAATCATACAACATCTCCACTGTTTATATTAAAAAAAAAAAAAAAAAAAAAAAAACAGCACCAACAAAAGAAGAATGGTCGTTTTTTTTTTTTTTTTTTATTGAACTTACAAAATTTCACCCTGGCAACAAATAAGACAACAGTCGTTAGTATTATAACGATATATGAATGTATTTAGGATAATATGGTTGAAAAAAACCTTTTTGTCTTTAAAAACACAAAGTCAAATAGAGGTACGCAACGATGACTTCTGAACGAAATTAACGGCATATATTTTATAATAGTAGTTTATTTTGTATATTTGTAAGCCGGTAAAGCTTTGATACAGCCAAAATATCGTCACTTTATACTATCTAAACAGCGATTAATTTCATCTTTAAATTACAATATATTGCAAGACGCCGTACAGACAAAAGTTGTTATTTTGCAATTCGCCGTACAACGTCCTGCAATTCGCCGTACAATAAACAAACAATGTTTTGGTCCATATTCTTTAAAAACATCTTTATGACAACAAATTTCAGTCAATATGATGTCACACTATCATAATCTAATAACGTGTCCGGAAAGATAATGAAAAACAGTTGAATATCTTTCCAATGAGGCGACGGAGGACAATCGACCTCGAAATTTTCAGGTACTAAGTGGCAAGTTTTGGAGTATAACACAAAATATTGTCTTGATTTTGTACTCTTTGGCCTAATACTTTAAAGAATTATATATCAGAAAATCATTTCTTAAGCGGTACCCTCGTCAAATCAGTGGAAATGCTTTAAATTGAATGAATTCTTACCTTGTTTACTTTTTTTTTCCATTTCTCTCCGCTTCGTTAGTACCCAATTTCCGGTGGCGATAATACACAGTGGTATCAATTAGTGGATATATACTCCATAAGTATGCAGTTGATGTTGACATGTTGCTACACACACATAGTTTGCAATTGGAAAACTGCAATAATCTATTTTAACGTTAAGTTTAGTTTGCAATAATCAAAAATGAGTATATGCATTCTAGCCAAAAAAAAAAAAAAACCCAAAAACGCACAAGATCTGTTTTGCAGTACTCAAGGAATACATCAAAATACACACACATCAGCTGAATATTTTTTAGCAACAAAGTTTGGAACAGTTTGATAAAAATGGGAAACAAAATCTTTATAAATTTCATGAGTCCAAACCGCTTATCTGGATTTACCTTCATTAGGAATGCTCAATTACGCATTTTTGAAAGCTGAGTATGTTTCAGAACCGAAGAAGCTGAACAAAACAAAATAGCCCATCTATTTTAGGCCAACTTTGCTTGCGGGAGTTGAAACCTTATTTTCTAAATAGTTGCTATTCCCGTTCTGATGAAATGGTTCATACAAACTTTGTAACGCAGATAAGTTTCACAACAGGCAATTGATTTAATGATCACAACCTTTCCATTTAAATTTTTACGGAGCTGACGTTGTAATCATTTTACAAACTTTACTTAAAAATTGAATGCTTCTTTTTGTAAACTTTTGGGGTGTAAAAGCGTTTACCGATTACATTTTGTATGAAGCGCGGAAGCGCATCATTCGCTAAAAGGTTGCGCACGCTCAACGCTTTTACAACCCGATGAAATTACTAAAAGAAGCATTCAATACTTATAATTACACTTTTTCGCTAGGATCATGAAAACACGATTTCTAATAAGTGTTTCTTTTATTTACCTGTGCACTTTATTGTGGAAGCTCGTGTCATTATGAATGTTGCATTTCATTTTGCAATGAAGGTTAATTTCAGAATGACGCGAGATTGCTGTTAGCTAATCACAATAACGCATTATAATGAAACATTCATGTAATGTGTAATTATAATTTCATAAAACAAGTATGCGGTTTTGAATTAGCCGAAGAGTAATTTCTATTGTGTGTTTACTCAGTATTATTTCATCAGAAATACGACGGACGGAATATTAGCTGATGAAAAGCTTTGTGAAGAAATACACAAGAACCTGACGTTAATCTGCCTTTACATTTACATTTAACGATCATTTGTCATGTATTGTTAATCGATAAGAATTGTTAGTGAAATATCGGGATAAAGATCAACATATAAAAGGGGCATTACCCGTCAAATTAATGTTCCCCGATTGAACACACATTCTCATATTTGATTTATAACATACTAAAAGGTATATCAAAATTACGAAAACTCCTAAAGAGACAAGTTACCATGCATGAACTCATTATAATGGAGCAGCATTTCGTGTATATTTTAGACTGGACACCATCTAATTGACAATCGAGAAGACCGCCGAAGAATGCCGATTGTCAAACGACTCGATATAAAAATTGACATAAATATAAATACATAAACAGGCACGTGCAATCGTAAAACTGCAATTTTTCTAGGTCTGTTTGATTGCATGACATTGATTAAAAAATATGTAAATCATCGTTATACCTGAATAAGAATGATTTATTTTGTGTGTGTAGAATCAGTCAACGAAATAGATCTTCACCGTTGATCCCTATTTTAACTTTCCAATGTTGACAATCATTTCTTTTAAATTTAAATAACAGAACATGCTTTACACATGCGAAGCTGTTCTCCAGCTGAGGGTTACATTGAAGGTCGGATGAATACGTATTCAAATGAGTTGAACTATTGACTTGCAGGCCAATAATAAATTACCGATGTTTTTCAGCTTATTTTGACGAAATTGAATCAAACGGACTGCTTATAGTGAAATACTATTTCGCAATTCCGCTTTTATAAATGTTTGAAACAAAAAAAAAAAAAAAAAACGTATTTTATTTTTTTTGGTTAAAATCGTAGCTAATGCCACCTTTATGAAAATAAATTTAACTTGACGTATAGGATACTGCTAGATTAATATATATATTTTTATTTAAATTTTTGATTGATATCCTCCCTAAAGATTTAAAAAAAAACAACTAAGAAATAAAAAAATAGGTTTTTCTTTTACGTACGCAACGTCACATCTTTCTATATTTTAGAGGACATTGAATATGAATAAGTAGTAAAGAAAGGTGAATGAGTGTAAGCGGAAGTGGTTAAACATAATTGGATACACAGGATGAGTTTTTCATCCGATCAATTAGGGATATTTTCAAATCAACTTAAAACAAAAGTAATAAAAGAATATGTCGCTGGTTTGGAGGATGTAAACATCTAACCGACACACATTTATGGATATAACAATATCCGATACATACATTGAATCAAATTGTACTTTTTAAATATGAGTATTTGCAAAAATTCCTCATAGTTTCCTCATAGTTTCAAGCTTTCAAGAATTAAAGTTCAGAAAGACTTTATAATGCATTTGAATATTAAACATAAAAAAGTATAACAAAAATACCGAACTCCAAGGCAAATTCAAAAAGGGGAAGTCAATAAAAACTGACAAAATCAAACGCTATCAATCAACGGAACAAGTGAAAACACTGCCATATTCTTGACTTGGTATAGGCATTTTCCGAAGAAAAAAAGAGTTTATATGGAAAGTAAAATAAAAAACAGTTATTTACCTCTAGCGGATGAATTATTCTTATTTCATGTGAATAAATCGAGATGTGAGATAAATGACAATAAGATAGCAACGCAACGACATAAAAAAACCAAGAAGGCAGCATACAATCTTCAACAAAACAGTGTATATTCAACATTGTTGAATATGTCAAACTCTAATTTGTCCTAAGGTAATACAATAAATTCAATACAAACAAAGATTTTTTTTCAAATATAGAATAAGATATTACATATTAACGAGGTTCCTGACGGCAGAGGCACATGTAAATGCGTGGTTATATTAGTTTTTGAAGAATGGAACCCCGCCCAATTTTAATTCCGATCAGTAAATATACAAAACGTCCATAAAATAACACATAATAAAAACCTGAACACAGAAAAAAAATATGAAAACAACACGTTATGATTTTCATGCGTCCGAAGCCTTTTTCCGGATTAACCTTCATCAGGAACGCTCAAAGCCGAATATTTGAAAGCCACGGATGTAGAGGAACCGAAACAATTGAAGAGCTATATAACCAAACGGACCTAAAAACTAGCCAAATCAATCTAAGGTCTGAACATACAGATAAACAAAAAATGAAAGAGTAACATTATCGATTGTCAACAATGTATACTAGTATATATATTGAACGTTGTTTTCAATTTAGACTTGTTTATATTTTTTCGTTTGGGCTTGTATTATATTTGCCTTCGGGTTTATATGATCCGTTCATCCTATTTTGACTCCTCAAAATTCATGAGTCTATCCTAAATTGAGGTAAATTATGTGGCCTTCCAATAACCGTTTCGATTCCTAACATCACTGAAGAGACATTATTAATTGTCGAAATCCGGATATGGTGTACAAAAAATCTTTGCACCTTTGTTTGCGGTATACCATCTTTGCCGCAAGTTTATTGTTTTCTGTTTGGTATTAAATTTATAGTTAAGATCCATTTATTACACCTTGTGATCCGTTTATTTGGCAATCGCCAATGGCAGTCAGCAGGGTTTAAGAACATTTGTTGTTCGACCTGTTAGTCAAATGCGTTTTGTTAAAATATACTTTTTCACTTTTTTGGTCTTTTGGAAAATGTTGTTTCTGCTGTATTTAGACCCCTCTAACAAGAAATTTGTTTTACATGCACACGTATAAAAATTGCGGTTTTTATCCAACGCAATCATAGGTTTGAACGTTGTTTTCAATTTAGACTTGTTTATATTTAATCGTTTGGGCTTGTATTATATTTGCCTTCAGGTTTATATGATCCGTTCATCCTATTTTGACTCCTCAAAATTCAAGAGTCTATCCTAAATTGAGGTAAATTATGTGGCCTTTCAATAACCGTTTCGATTCCTAACATCACTGAAGAGACATTAATTGTCGAAATCCGGATATGGTGTACAAAAAATCTTTGCACCTTTGTTTGCGGTATACCATCTTTGCTTCAAGTTTATTGTTTTCTGTTTGGTATTAAATTTATAGTTAAGATCCATTTATTACACCTTGTGATCCGTTTATTTGGCAATCGCCAATGGCAGTCAGCAGGGTTTAAGAACATTTGTTGTTCGACCTGTTAGTCAAATGCGTTTTGTTAAAATATACTTTTTCACTTTTTTGGTCTTTTGGAAAATGTTGTTTCTGCTGTATTTAGACCCCTCTAACAAGAAATTTGTTTTACATGCACACGTATAAAAATTGCGGTTTTTATCCAACGCAATCATAGGTTTGAACGTTGTTTTCAATTTGGACTTGTTGCTAGTATATATATATATATATATTTACAAACAAGTCTAAATTGAAAAAAAAAAATACATATACATTCATTAGTGATTGTATGCTAAAATAGAATAGCATTCTACAACTATACTTACATAGAAGTGTTATCATTTATCAGCAAAAATTTAAGATTTTGGCCATTAAACCAGAAAAAGACATCATAGTACAGCGATTCATATTGCCATACAAAAACAGTGATAAGGTATCAATTTGATGACAGAAAAAAAAAGATGCAATTAAGATTTCATTTCAAATCCATAGCTACAAAGCATCGCATCTTCTCTAAGTGTTACTGCATCTGGAAAATTTGAGATAATGATACTTTCCTGTTTTATCAAAACTAATTGCTCTTTGTAGAACAAGAGAACAGATAAAATATTTATTCATTACTTCTATGTAAATCCGATGTAATCGTCTCATATCAGATATGAGAAGCTTACATCTAATACTGAAGAGATGAGTTGATGATCATTGCTGTACACTTGAAAATACTTTGTGTATTGTGATTAGTCGTCCTTGTTTAATACCTACGAGAAGGTAACACCTCCAGAAACGAAAGCTGATTTTTTTATAAGCTATAGTTAGAGGAGGAGATAAGGCGTCTGCGCAATTCTAGACGGTGTTGCCGTAGAAGTGAGAAGTAAAAGTACAAGTTCCAGCCCCGGTTGGGAAAGAAGAATACATCAGATCTACTCTAAGAATAAATTCAATAGTGATTGTATGATAAAAATAGAATAACATCCTTCAGTTATACTAGTGAGATGAGTAGATGATAATTCCTGTACACTTAAATATGTGTACACTGTGATTAGTCGTTCTTGTTTAATACATACGAGAAAGTAACACTTCTCGAAACGAAAGCTGACTTCTTATCAGCTATAGTAAGAGAAGGAGATAAGGCGTCTGTGCTAGGCTAGGCGGTGTTGCCGTAGAAGTAAAATTACGGGTTCCAGTCCCAGTTGGGGAGGAAGTAAAAAATCAGAATTACTCTTACATTGCTAGGTTGATTTTCTAGGCAATTTACAATAACATTAACTTGAATGGTGATTCTCTCGGGGACTGACAGGCTACAAGCAGAGGTATCGACTTTGTGGAAGTAATAACATTAACGATACCAATTTTACTGCACCAGAAACCATTTCGAAAATTAACGTCTTCAGTGATACTCAAGTCTAAAATATTTGAAAATCCAAAACTTAATTCAAACTTTAAAGTGCTGATCAAAAACCAAAAAGGAACTTAAGTATAGCCAAATCCGGAGAAAGAATCAGGAGATATATTTATGATTTCCAAAAGGATATAACATCAAATTTCATTTAGACAATATCAACATTTTTGCCAGTACACAAGTACAGATATATATCAATAATCTTTAGTGCCGTGAACAGTTTACTTTACGATTTGAACATGTTTTTTTTCATAAAGATGTGTCAGTATTCTTAGTTCTTATATAATTATTATTTATAAACTGTAAACGCAATTAAACTTAACACATTTGAAAATTATATCATTATAAATATTATCAACTATTTCTTTTTTTTATTTAAGCCACGGTGATTCATAAATAGTTTTATTGAGTAGTGAACGGGAGGAAACTCTTAATATCCGTTTAATACAAAAACCATAGGATTCATAGTAAATGTGTTTCTCACGAAAACTCACGAAAGTAAAAAATTAAGAAAATTCAAATATTTTTAGAATATTTGTCATTACCATTTAAGGATGTACACCTTTTGAGGAGCCAACAATTTCTAGAATTAAACTTTTTTTCGTAACCTGATTTTTGGGTTTATATGACTGTAAGAAAGTAATTGATGAAGAAAAAATCATATGGTGGTGCACTTCTTTTTTTGCTACGGTCATTTGAAAGTACCCCCATTTTTAATGATTTTCCCATTTTTCATCAATTTGTACCCATTTTGGGGCTATTATCATGAAAAAAATCACACAGTTCAACAATTAAACTTTTTTTCATACTTTCACTCAAGATGAAGTGGACCAATATGATTAAATTTCACTTAAAAAAACTATAGGTTGGTGTTAATATTAGAAAGTTTTATAAAATTTTGTTGTTTTTTCGTGTCAAATTGACCATGCTGTAAATTTTGTAAATTTGGGATTTTTCTTCTTTTTAAGAACAAAAAGCATATTATTTCAACTTCTTTGTTATAAATGATTGAAATTTGGTAAAATCATTTCTTTGTACCATTACCCATTTTCTCAACATTTTGGCTGATGACACTGACAGGATTGGTTATAAAATTTGAAAATTTCATTACTCAAAAACTACTTATTGTAAGTACATAATTTTTTCACAGAGTTCAGTTTGATTGTAATATTTTTTAAATTCATTTTAAATATTTTCCACTTGCATCAAATGTTTTGAAAATAATTCCCGAACGAGATATCAACGAGACTGAAATATCAGAAGAATACATCCTTAAGTTATCCTTAAGCAATTTACCTTTTATGTACGAAGTGTGGAGATGTTTTTCTAATGTGTTATGATATGCATGGTAATTTGATAGGCTATTTTCAACGGCAAAACATAATTCTAAGCATAGATGTAATACACATTACATCTATGTTCTAAGATACATAGTGAACCATTATCAATTGATTTGGAATATTAATCTTTTGTTTTTTATAAGTAATTTTGTCACAACCTTTTGTCCGTAGTTAAACATAGTGATTAACCAACTTGTCCTGAGAGAGCGAGCATACAACTCCGAAATTTCCCAGTCAACGGCAACAAATGAGTTCTGAATTAAGTTATTTCCCCTTTGACGCCAAGCGATTACTGTTTAGGCTCTATTAAGATTTAAATAAATAATTCCTCATCTCAAATTCAATAAGCAAAACACATTTTCCACTTCAGCTGCATTTAATTTTCTCACTTTTCTTCTTAAAATAACACAAATACATGTACTTAAATATCGTCTTTTTAGAAAAGGAGGAAAATAATAAGTTAACTGGCTGGTATTACAGCTCCGACCCAACCATGTGTCAAGATTACAAAGTCCTTGGTGATCATTGAGTCATGTATATCAGCCGAAACTCTTATTCTCTTTTGCAAAAAAATAAATTATTTTCAGTACTTTGGTTGCTTGATAATTTGCACATGTTTAAAATGCAATAAGAACAACATTTATAAATTAAAAAAAAAATAATGCGAGAACGATTTTAAATTTCGATTTTTATAATCAAAGTTATCTAAGGTTTATTTACCTAAAATATATTTTTTATTTATACAAAGTTACATTAATCATTCGTTACCCAGCATTTTAATTTGCTTTTGTTGCGTAAACCCCTGAGGGTTTACGCAGTATATATTGGACGATAGATGTAGTCTTTCGGAACACCGGATGTTATTCGGAACACTTCTGTTCTTTCTATGACCACCTTTCAAATACATGCGCAATAGCTTACTAATCTGTTGAATAAGCATTAGCATCTTAAGTTGCTATAGAGATATTTTACGTATGATCTGAAATTTATTATGATATAATATTAACCTACATGCTTAGTATTTTAATTAGAGTCAAACGTTGAAACCAGCTGTGTTTAGATATGAGATAAGATTTCATGTAAACAATGCGCTTTATATTCTGAACGAGAATAATTAAAATAAAATCTTTAAAAGAGTTTTAGTAGCATTTTATTTTAGATTTTAAGTTTAGGAAGATGTACATGATGTAAAAAGCAAGCTATTTATTTTTTATACTGAAATTAAAGGGAAGTCTTTCTTGCATATGATTAAATTACAGTTATTTTTGTGATTAAATATTGCAACTTTAATAAAAAAATTGGTTATTTAAAATGTAATTAAATAGATATTGAATATGAAAAATAAAATAAAACGGAAACCTACAACTAAAATATATTAAAAAAAATACACTTGACTATGCAAATGTTTTGTCGTTTTTCGTTTGTTAATACAATACATGCAAACATTAATTTATTTCTAACTTGAACCTGTTTAAACGATTTTTTTTTTCTACGTTTATAAAAAGTATGTTTTTCAACAACATGAGCCTGAATTATTGAAAGTTCAAATAGGATCAGAAAAGAATTATTAAACGATGTTTCTACTTCTGTAGCAGTTAGAAAATAACAACAAACGCCTCAAAACGTTTTCAAAACTTTAGTTAGTAACAATTGCACCCTTAAACTGCCGCTTTAATTACGATCATAAATCTTAAAATCAATCATGCATGCAATTTCGGTAGACTTAATAGGGTCAGCGATCGGTATGTCTAAACACTGCTAAGGAGTCCTTAGTGCACTAAGGACGTATACTATGCCACTAAGGACTAGAAGGGGTGCTGTTACGTATATTATTTTTCCATATTAAGTTAGAGATTGATATTTAATGCATAAATTAAAAATTTTATAGAAAAATAATCACAAATAAACGAGTTATGAAGCATTGTTAAACACGTGCCCGTTTTTCTTTGATATGCCGAAAATCAGTGAACCGATTGACACGTGCCATATAACATAACAACTGATTAAACAATCATAATCTTTTATTTTAAGTAATTAACAATTGTATCGTAAAGATTAATGCTTAATAATTTTTATTAAATATGTTGTTCTTATTTGCAATGATTAAAAGGACAAATAATTTTATTTATTTTTATTTCTTTGTGGACAAAGTTATTTGCCATTTGTGCACGACTTTGATGTGCGCCAACTAAGAAGTTAAGAGTGTGGTCAGCTTGTTAAATGTTTATGTAAGAGCATGGAAGTAATATTTAGAGATACCAAGACAAAAGGAATAGATGTATTTATAAGTTTTTTGTTTTAATTTTAATTCCGACATAGATGGGTGTAAATACAAATGGTTTCACTAAAAAATATGAGTAATTCTGAAAAAAACTATCAAAACCTGGTGTTTGCTTTTCCACTTTCTATTACTGCTTCATACTTAGTACGAATTACGATTGAATTGAAAACAAAATCATGTGACGTCCTTGGGGTTATTCAAAACCACTAGTTTTCAACCAGTTTGATAGCTGTTTACAAAGGCTTCATACCGTACTTATTTTTTGTCATTGTTCGGCATTTGTTTTTTCTTAACGTATAAGAAGTTTAAATATCATTTATCGAACTTTGAAGTTTCATTTTCAAATATGTAAAGGAGACAAATGTTGTTTTAAAATGTTCCACAGTTTTAGCACATTATTTCGGAAAATTATCCCGTATTTGTTAATTTAGAGCTAAAGATATAATTGTGACATAAAAGGTTATGCTTCGTACGAATGCCTTGAAAATATGCTTTACTGCATGATGTGAAAATAATCATTTTTGTAGTACAAAATAATTTGAATACTTTATACCTTAATCTATCACGTGTTAATATGAAAAAACAAGGATTTGTATAGAATATTATTATACAAATCCTTGAAAACCAACAGAAATATTTTCAAATACAATTTCTTTAATTAGATATAGGAAGATGTGGTATGAGTGCCAATGAGACAACTCTCCATCCAAGTAAAATTTGAATCAATTTTTTTTTCTTTAAGAAAACAAGTATGTCAGAAGGAAACCGATTTGTATTTTTTTAACCAAATTGTCTGTTTAAGATGTTGTATGAAATAATGACTATGTGGTATGGCTATATTCATTATTGAAGGCCGTACGGTAACTTATAGTTATTAATTTCTGTGTCATTTTGTCTCTTGTGAAGAGTTGTCTCATCGCCACATCGTCTTTCTTATATTAGTTGCATGTAGTAAAATTCATTATCATATTGAATTCGTTTTTGTCCAGAAATATATTGCTCAAACGTTTTCTTCATATGATAAAAATTTTGAAAATAAACCATAGCAAACGCAAAAGATATAAACTCTGTCCGAACTGTTCATGTTTTAATACGTCTGTTTACATGTAGCTTGCATTAAATAAGTTTGGTATTACCAGAGACATATATACACAGAGATTGGCAACTGTAACAGTGGTCAGCGAAATCTAATCAAAACACGCAGCACACGAGACTTTAACGAGATCGCCATTTTGATTCTATCACGTCAAGTACACCACCTCGCTTCGATTTTTATTTTACATCAAGCATTTCAAAACAGCATAATGTAAGTATATATTTCAATTTCGTAAATTATTTACCTTGTTTTATCCAGTTTGCAGTAATTATTAGTTAAAATATTGTGACGATTAACGTTTTATTGTAGTCAATAATAAGGGAAAGCTTGGCCGTTATGAAAATTTTGAACACGGACGTATTTTTATTAAAACCTTTTCATTCGAAAAGGAATAAAAACATTTATGAGATGAATTACTTTCCCAAGACATACTGGTTTTGTGTAAATAAGTTGAATTTTTCATTAAATCACCCACTTTGATACAATTTACAATTAAAATTCAGTATTCTCGCTGTCGGCCGCGTTCAATTTCGTCAATAGAAAGACGGGCCCCTGTCCATGGCTACAGTCAATAAACTTTTCCATCTTTAGAGAATAATTGTTCCCAGCACATGAATTACTTTCCTATGACTTACTGGAATTGTGTATAACAGTTGTTTTTTCCATATTTTCACCCACTTTGATGCAATTTACAATTAAAAATCACTATTCAAGCTGTCGGCCATGTTTATTCTCTTCAATATAAAGACAGACACCTGTCCATGGCTACAGTTTATAAACTTGTCCATCTTTAGAGAATAATTGTACCCAGCACATGAATTACTTTCCTATGACATACTGGAATTGTGTATAACAGTTGTTTTTTCCATATTTTCACCCACTTTGATGCAATTTACAATTAAAAATCACTATTCAAGCTGTCGGCCATGTTTATTCTCTTCAATATAAAGACAGACACCTGTCCATGGCTACAGTTTATAAACTTGTCCATCTTTAGAGAATAATTGTTCCCAGCACATGAATAACTTTCCTATGACATACTGGAATTGTGTATAACAGTTGTTTTTTCCATATTTCCACCCACTTTGATGCAATTTACAATTTAAAATCACTATTCAAGCTGTCGGCCATGTTCATTCTCTTCAATATAAAGACAGACACCTGTCCATGGCTACAGTTTATAAACTTGTCCATCTTTAGAGAAAAATTGTTCCCAGCACATGAATAACTTTCTTATGACATACTGGAATTGTGTATAACAGTTGTTTTTTCCATATTTCCACCCACTTTGATGCAATTTACAATTTAAAATCACTATTCAAGCTGTCGGCCATGTTCATTCTCTTCAATATAAAGACAGACACCTGTCCATGGCTACAGTTTATAAAATTGTCCATCTTTAAAGAACAATTGTACCCATCACCGGTATTCCTTTCCCAAGACATACTGGTTTTGTGTATATAAATTTTTTTTTTTCATTATTTCCACCACTTTGATGACATTTACAATTTTATATATATTTACATTCAGTATCTGACAGCAAATTTTTTTTTTAACAGGATCCTGCATGTTATAAAAGAACAAAGATGTTGATCAAATTTACCTAACAGTGCAGCATACAAGAGATGTAATATCATACATGTGCTGAATTTAGGACTCCCAAGCCTTTCTGATTGAAAATAAGACTCCCTGGCAGACAGGAACAACTATTTGTTAGTGATGACTTTTTTCAAATGTGACTGCAGTCTTGTATTGGACCGATTACTACTATCAATGTGATACATAAAAATGGTTATGTAGGAGAGAAAATTACATGTGCTTATCCACCATATTATTGTAGTTCATATATTATAGTTCATATGCCAAACTTGATGTACATGTGTATGCGATTTTTGTGCAAGTGATGGTGACATCATTGAACTAAGAACAAATACAAGACTGCATTCAATCTATTGAATTTGAAGCAGAAGTGACACAGTGGCAGTTGTGCAGAGACTATATGGAAAAAATGCAAATAAATATCTTGTGTTCAACTTCATTTGTCTTCTTTACATTTACAAAGTATACATGTACATAGTTTTTACATACATGTATAACAATATGATGATGTAGTATGATTGCCAATGAGACAATGATTTACATGTATGACTATCATTGAAGGCCACTCTATAATATCTTTGTACATCATGAGAATGGAAATGCTTCCTTTGTACCATAAAGGTAGCATAATGTTAAAAAAGAGAAATGTTCATTTATTCAACAACACTCCTGTGAATATATAACTTGACAGTACTAAAGGCAAAATATTTCGTTTCACAAATTCTTTCCTCTCCTCGGAAAGTAACATATTTAATTGTTTACATGAAATGACAAAATATGTAGAATAAGAAGCAAGAAATGTTCACTCTACTTGTACACTAGTCGCTCATATTGGTCATCATCTATGTTTGTTTCAGTTATTTAACAATGGTGCCTGTTTATATTTATCTGTTGTGTTGTGTTGTTTCAGTTTTACATGTCCTCATTCTGTGATCACTATTTCACCTCTCCTGTTTTGAAAAATGTTTATGCAAATATTTTCTGCAATAAATTGAAAAGGCACAGATGCTATGACTAAACAGAAATGTGAGGTATATGTCAATGAGACAACAACCCGACGACAAAAATATTCTTTGCACATCTATGAATGTTTAAAATTCTTGTGGAGGTCAAAAGCACATAACGTGTACTTATATATCCGTGACCTGGTACATGTATGTACCTATTGATGCATTCCGTTCTAAACATAAGTTGTGTGAAGAGACCAAGCAGTTTATATGCTTATAAAAACTGATATTAAAATGACTTCCTGTATAACAAATTCCGGGAATGAGACACTATTTTATTTAAACCAGATGAGATATTAGTGGTAAAGGTTTGAACAGAAGCAGGAGATGTCAAGGGCAATACAAAAGTACAAGGTCGTGTAACACAGGAAAAATAACAAATGAAAAGAAAATAACAGCCCACATAGCACTGCACCGAAAATTACCTTGAACAACATAAACCCACAAAAGATCAGATAAAACTTGTGTACAATTTTAAATCTTTCTAATTTCAAACTCGAGTTTCACTACCCAATAGGAAAGAGTAAAGATAAGAATGTTGCAGTACTCCGGTGGTCTATGAAACAGAACATTAAAATTCTACAGTTCAGCAGAGTATTTTACTGTATTTATGATACACATTGTTTTTAATCAGAGTCTGTGATATTAAGCCTTAAAAACTACAAATAATGACAGATTCATATTCAATATTTCATGGCAGCAAAAAGTGATTTCGACAACACTATAATGTACGCACTTCATTTAGGAAATTCATGCAAAGGTTCCACAAATAATTTAAATTTAGGTCAATCAAAATTAAACATTATAATTAAATTAAAACAGATATAAAATCAGTTTCCACGAGACAAAATTCTACTGGCTACATATTTTTTTATATGAAAAAGTTGCTTTATTTCTTTTCTTGACATGTTAAATGACTATTTTTTTCCTGATTGAATACTATAGTATAGCCAGAGACATATACACAGAGATTGGCAACTGTAACAGTGGTCAGCGAAATCTAATCAAAACACGCAGCACACGAGACTTTAACGAGATCGCCATTTTGATTCTATCACGTCAAGTACACCACCTCGCTTCGATTTTTATTTTACATCAAGCATTTCAAAACAGCATAATGTAAGTATATATTTCAATTTCGTAAATTATTTACCTTGTTTTATCCAGTTTGCAGTAATTATTAGTTAAAATATTGTGACGATTAACGTTTTATTGTAGTCAATAATAAGGGAAAGCTTGGCCGTTATGAAAATTTTGAACACGGACGTATTTTTATTAAAACCTTTTCATTCGAAAAGGAATAAAAACATTTATGAGATGAATTACTTTCCCAAGACATACTGGTTTTGTGTAAATAAGTTGAATTTTCATTAAATCACCCACTTTGATGCAATTTACAATTAAAATTCAGTATTCTCGCTGTCGGCCGCGTTCAATTTCGTCAATAGAAAGACGGGCCCCTGTCCATGGCTACAGTCAATAAACTTTTCCATCTTTAGAGAATAATTGTTCCCAGCACATGAATTACTTTCCTATGACATATTGGAATTGTGTATAACAGTTGTTTTTTCCATATTTTCACCCACTTTGATGCAATTTACAATTAAAATTGGTTATTAAAATGTAATTAAATAGATATTGAATATGAAAAATAAAATAAAACGAAACCTACAACTAAAATATATTAAAAAAAAAATACACTTGACTATGCAAATGTTTTGTCGTTTTCGTTTGTTAATACAATACATGCAAACATTAATTTGTTTCTAACTTGAACCTGTTTAAACGATTTTTTTTCAACGTTTATAAAAGTATGTTTTTCAACAACATGAGCATGAATTATTGAAAGTTCAAATAGGATCAGAAAAGAATTATTAAACGATGTTTCTACTTCTGTAGCAGTTAGAAAATAACAACAAACGCCTCAAAACGTTTTCAAAACTTTAGTTAGTAACAATTGCACACTAAAAGTGCCGCTTTAATTACGATCATAAATCTTAAAATTAATCATGCATCGGTAGACTTAATAGGGTCAGCGATAAGATATCAAATGTCTATTTTTAGATACCGAGTGATGACAGATGCAGATAGAGATAAGAACAAATACTTTCTATTTATAGTTACCTTAGCCACAAATACTTTCTATTTATAGTTGCCTTAGCCAGGAACTAATTATCACTTCTGTAGTAATTAATTTTAAATGTTACTCTTTATAAAAACAAAATAATTATTTTTTGTGAAAACAATCAGATAATGAATTTTCGGTTTTAATAGATTATGTATAAATTTGATATTTAGGTTTTTATGCATGTAAAATAATTTTATGAAATTTTGAAGTTTGTTTTATTAATGATATTTTTTTTTAATTTTTATCAAAAGCAACAAAGCTTTGTGTGATATTTTGATAATGTACTGATATAAACGCGTTCTCTATAAATTAATTAAAAGCTCCTGGTCAACAGTACTAATTATCACTTCTGTAGTAATTAATTTTAAAATGTTCCTCTTTATAAAACAAAATAATTATTTTTTGTGAAAACAATCAGATAATGAATTTTCGGTTTTAATAGATTATGTATAAATTTGATATTTAGGTTTTTATGCATGTAAAATAATTTTATGAAATTTTGAAGTTTGTTTGATAATTTTTTTAAATTTTTATCAAAAGCGACAAAGCTTTGTGTGATCATTTTGATAATGTACTGATATAAACGCGTTCTCTATAAATTAATTAAAAGCTCCTGGTCAACAGTTCTCATAACTGTGTAAACTAAACTTCCTCTGATGTCTTATATAATCGCTACGGTGTATGGGTTGTATGTGTTTCTTTGTGGTGTTAAATTAGCCTTGCAAAACAAATCGGTTGTAGTACTAATTAATTAGTTAACAAGACAGTAAGTAAGTATAAAATTATTTTAATTGATACTGAGAGATTCTTAATTATATAGAGCGACGCCTGTTGTTACCATTTGTTGCTGACATAATAGTTACATTGTAAAGTCCAAGCAGGTGTAGTGAGATGTAAACTTTACGAATGAGACAATAGCCTTTTCAAATGATTGTTTAGTAATCTAATTTAGAAAAAAATACTAAAAAATAACATAGAAAATCTTGCGAGGTTAATGATTTTTCGTATTATAATAACGTTTTATAATTTTTTAGTCGTTAACTACTTAAGGAAACCTTGCATATGACATGCTGTCGTATAAAACTGGTATGAAAGAAAAGAAATCGTTACAAATGAAATGCAAATCGGCGCAAATGCAAAACGCCGGTTTAAGATAAATTAATTTACATGTTCCTGTCTTAGTTAAAAAGTTTATTATACCCAGTTATATTTCTTCAAATGGTTGCTCGCAACAATAAAAATCTTTTTCTCCCCACCGGAGGACACAGCGGTACGTCTAAACACTGCTAAGGAGTCCTTAGTGCACTAAGGACGTATACTATGCCACTAAGGACTAGAAGGGGTGCTGTTACGTATATTATTTTTCCATATTAAGTTAGAGATTGATATTTAATGCATAAATTAAAAATTTTATAGAAAAATAATCACAAATAAACGAGTTATGAAGCATTGTTTAAACACGTGCCCGTTTTTCTTTGATATGCCGAAAATCAGTGAACCGATTGACACGTGCCATATAACATAACAACTGATTAAACAATCATAATCTTTTTATTTTAAGTAATTAACAATTGTATCGTAAAGATTAATGCTTAATAATTTTTATTAAATATGTTGTTCTTATTTGCAATGATTAAAAGGACAAATAATTTTATTTATTTTTTATTTCTTTCTGGACAAAGTTATTTGCCATTTGTGCACGACTTTGATGTGCGCCAACTAAGAAGTTAAGAGTGTGGTCAGCTTGTTAAATGTTTATGTAAGAGCATGGAAGTAATATTTAGAGATACCAAGACAAAAGGAATAGATGTATTTATAAGTTTTTTGTTTTAATTTTAATTCCGACATAGATGGGTGTAAATACAAATGGTTTCACTAAAAAATATGAGTAATTCTGAAAAAAACTATCAAAACCTGGTGTTTGCTTTTCCACTTTCTATTACTGCTTCATACTTAGTACGAATTACGATTGAATTGAAAACAAAATCATGTGACGTCCTTGGGGTTATTCAAAACCACTAGTTTTCAACCAGTTTGATAGCTGTTTACAAAGGCTTCATACCGTACTTATTTTTTTGTCATTGTTCGGCATTTGTTTTTTTCTTAACGTATAAGAAGTTTAAATATCATTTATCGAACTTTGAAGTTTCATTTTCAAATATATAAAGGAGACAAATGTTGTTTTAAAATGTTCCACAGTTTTTAGCACATTATTTCGGAAAATTATCCCGTATTTGTTAATTTAGAGCTAAAGATATAATTGTGACATAAAAGGTTATGCTTCGTACGAATGCCTTGAAAATATGCTTTACTGCATGATGTGAAAATAATCATTTTTGTAGTACAAAATAATTTGAATACTTTATACCTTAATCTATCACGTGTTAATATGAAAAAAACAAGGATTTGTATAGAATATTATTATACAAATCCTTGAAAAACCAACAGAAATATTTTCAAATACAATTTCTTTAATTAGATATAGGAAGATGTGGTATGAGTGCCAATGAGACAACTCTCCATCCAAGTAAAATTTGAATCTATTTTTTTCTTTAAGAAAACAAGTATGTCAGAAGGAAATCCGATTTGTATTTTTTTAACCAAATTGTCTGTTTAAGATGTTGTATGAAATAATGACTATGTAGTATGGCTATATTCATTATTGAAGGCCGTACGGTAACTTATAGTTATTAATTTCTGTGTCATTTTGTCTCTTGTGAAGAGTTGTCTCATCGCCACATCGTCTTTCTTATATTAGTTGCATGTAGTAAAATTCATTATCATATTGAATTCGTTTTGTCCAGAAATATATTGCTCAAACGTTTTCTTCATATGATAAAAATTTTGAAAATAAACCATAGCAAACGCAAAAGATATAAACTCTGTCCAAACTGTTCATGTTTTAAATACGTCTGTTTACATGTAGCTTGCATTAAATAAGTTTGGTATTACGTACTTAATATTTTTATAATATTGAATTCGTTTTGTCCAGAAATATATTGCTCAAACGTTTTCTTCATATGATAAAATTATAGAAAATGAACCATAGCAAACGCATACGATAATCTCTGCCCAAACAGTTCATATATGAAATTAGTGTGGTTGCATGTAGTAAAGATTCATTATCTTATTGATTTCGTTTTGTCCAGTAATACATTGCTTAACGTCTTCATATCATAGTTCATATCTGAAAATAAATTTAGATATATTGCTCTGAAACAAATCTATTATTTACAAGAAATAATTACAAAATACTCTTGAGAATCTGAAAAAAAACATGAATAAAATTTCAACAACTTATTCAGTGCGAAGTGAAATCAAAATTGATCACTGAAATATAATCTGAATAACAATTCATGTATTAGTATCCAACAGATAGTAGGATTCCCGTGTAATCAGTTATGTAATTTGACACGTGTCTAACGGTTCATTGATTTTCGGCATATCAAAGAAAAACAGGCACGTGTATAAACAATGTTAAATAACTCATTTATTTGTGTAATTATTTTTCTATAAAATTTGAAATTTATGCATTAAATATCAATATCTACCATAATATGAAAAGAAATTACATGTAATAGCACCCCATCTAGTCCTTAGTGGCATATCATAAGTCCTTAGTGCACTAAGGACTCCTTAGCAGTGTTTAGACGCACCCAGGACACAGAGGAGGGACGACATTGAAGGTGTCTTCCAATTCACTGTATTTTTAAATCCATTAATAATTTTGCGAAGTTAGCTCGCCAAAAACAAATTATTCCTATTGTTTTCCTTAAATAGTTGTTCTTAAACCTTTTAAATTATCAAAGAGTCACTTTTAGCAGTAACGAGGATTTTTTTTAATGATTTCAAGCTTAGGTTGTATTTTATGTAATTGTATTTTTATTGCAATTAAATGTTATGTTTTCCTTCATAATTGATTGGGCACTTATTGAATTATTCATTTTATTTTATAACTGTAAAAAGTATTTGAAATTAGAATAAAAATCGGTTTAAAAATGAAGCATTAAACAACTTATAAACATGCCAAAAATTTCGGAATCGCAATTTTTATAGGGGTGTACATTACGATAGTGATTTACTTATTTTTGCTTAAGTACACCCTATTTTCATGTCTATCGCTTTTTATATTGTAAATTATTAATTTTTGAGTAACAATATAAAATACTTCTGTTTTAACTAATTATTGTTAGTTCATTTTAAAATTGTCTTTTCTTGCACCCCTAATAAAGAATGGTTGATTCCTACGATCCTTTATGTAAGTTTCACTTTATTTAAATGATATGCTAATTAGTGTAATTAATCTGATGGTCACGTGGTGTCGGGACGCTGGTCACATCGGTCTGTCTCCAGGTCATTCTGTTCCAAGTTGTGTTGAGAAGAAGTTCTAAGAACTATACCATGTAAAAGACACTTTTTTAAAAGTTAATGAAAGAACATGTTCAAATATAAAAAGGAACACCTTACAATTTTCATAATTGTGAATTTAAAACAAACTCATGTTTAACAAAGGGTATTCAGTGATAAATTCAGTTGTTTGTATATGTTAATTTTATTTTAATTTAAATTTCAATTTACTTTGTTTATTTGTAAGAACTTAAACTTTTCATAGCACAAATCACACAACTTTAAATTGCCAATGCTTACAACCCTAAGGTGTAAGGATCTTAATAATACAATAACAAGTCCTTGTTCAAATAACTTTGAACATACACAACAGCTCAGGTGGATTCTGCTTTGTCTACCGGCCCACCAAAGGAGTGGACACCGGGTGGGCAAAAATTCTACCTTGTCCACTCTACCCACCCATAGGAGTGGGCATGTAGTTTCTTTTGTTTAATCTAAAAACATGCAAGTACAATCACTTGAAAAAGCAGATAAGCATTTGTAATCAATATTTTTACAAAAAGAGATTATAGCTAGAGTGGGCACGGGTGGGCAGGTGGAAAAGCAAAATCAAACACAGGCTGTTGTGTATCTCAAATTCCCAAAAAAAAAAAAAAATACAGCTATTAAGTTTCACATATTGCATTTCTTTTATAAGCACAAAATCATTAATTTGTTATTAAGCCCAGAAACTAACTCTTTTCTTAAAAATATCTAATATTTAATACCAAACATGCATTTTAGGTTTACGATTGCATTTCTTTTTTAAAGAAAGCAACTTGTATTTTATTATCTCTATTATCATTTACATCAAGATGCCGTTAAATGAAATTGTATACCCTGCATTTATCATGCTCTTCAATAACATATGATCAAATCGCTGAAAGAACCCCCTCCTAAATTATGGAAAACTATCATTCTGCATTGCCAATAATATCTTGGTGTTGATTAGATACACCCATTCGGGGTGACACCCTCAAGCTGTATCTGATACTTGTATATTAGTTAACATGAGAACAATCAAAGGGTCAGTTATCCCGTATATACAGAATTTATCAATACCACACGGCAATTTATACTTGTGCGTGCTATGTACCCATTGAAATTTACTGAAATATATTTTGTCTAAAACTTTTCATATACCTTGCATTTAAAGAGAGATGTCTTACATGTGTCTATTTTTCCGATAGAATTAAAGATTCTATTGCCTAAATAACTGTTTTGAAAATAAATCTAATGATTTAGTTTAATTGTCAAATTATACATTTTCATTTTGATTTGAAAAATTAGCATTATATATAACAGCAATTTTCTAAAGTATAAGGATTATTTAACATTTAGTTTTTCTAACACATTTTTAAAGGATTTTTAAGATATGAATCAACAGCCTGTCTTTTGGTTTAGCCAGGTTTTAAAATTAAAGAAATGTCTTCAAATCATTTTGTAAGAATAGCAACTGACTTACCATACATTTGAATACAAAATTACACAAATTAGTAATTAGGTTAACGTCCATTTTGTGCCAATGAATTTAACGAGCGATGTACCTCATCTGATATCACATTTGACTGCAAGTTCGAGGATACAACATTAATCATGTGTAGTATATACAGAACGATTGATGAAGTTACCCAATTAACTTTTTTACGTCTTAATATAACTAAATTGCTCAATAGATGTTTTTTTCTATTATGTGTAAATGTTCAAGCTTTTTTAATGAGTCCTGTAGTATTATAGAGGGGTGGAAAGGGGGGTACCTTTCTCCTTTCTCCCGCCCCTCTGCTTCCATCTCCCACCTTAACAACCGTCTTTTTTCAGATCAATCGATTTTAATACAAATTTGAATTAATATATGACCATATATAGGTGGCATAGGTCTTTATTAAAGCATATACTGATTTTACGAACAAGCTAGGCCTGCCTCCGACTCGTACGCAAATTAATACACAATGTTGGAATGTTGTCAATGGTGCATTGTGCATGCCCCAATGTCAAGAAACTCATTTTTGATATGTATGGTCATGTATGAGGATCATAAAATTAGACATAGTTTTTTATTGTGTCATCTCTATTTTCCCTGTCCTCGAGAACACCTTACTTTGTATGGTCAAGTGGATAACGTAAATATTTTAAGGTGACCTGGAAAACGCGTTAAGTACATGTAATATTGTTTAGAGGAGGGAGTGTATCTCTCTGACATTGTCAGCATCCCTTATTTTAAAATTTGTAGAAGATCGCCAAATACTTAGAGGAAACAGATACCCACATGTGAAGGCATAAGACCAGAAAACTAATGAACCTGTGTACATATATTTGGCCTATAATATTTGTCTAAGTTTTGCTATAAAATATAATATAATATGTACAGAATTAATAGAAATCCATCAAGTGTCTTGGTTTTTTAACAGTTCTCCCACGTCTCGTCCTTTCACAGCTCAGTACAGTCAGTACAATTTCCTCTTCTTCAAACGTCTCGCTAACTTTTTCATTGATCGTCATTGTATCAGTCGGAAGAGAGCTGGTCAGCCTATTGTAAATCTCCTCATCTAATGTATATACAACCTGACCAGGTAACAAAGGGGGTATTACACTTTCTAATATAAATTAAGTGGTATATCTCTTTGCATGTCTTTATGAAATTCAAGGCCATCATTCTCTTTATACAGAATCGCTTTGCACACTTTGTCAGTTTCAAAAACACGTTCAGTGAGACTTCCGAGAGACAACTGGTCATCCAACATGACCGCCACCAAATCATTTTCATCATAAATAGAGTCTAACACTGGTCCGGCGGGTTCATTTGAACTTTGCAATTGATCAATTGTGCGTGGTTCTGTAAGTGACGGGTCTTCAGCTGTTTCGTTGATTCTAATGTCGGTAACAGACAGATCTATCGATGCATATTTAGGTGGGATATTGTTTTGGTACATGTTGAGAGGCAGCGTACCTGCATTAAACTTCGTTGTATCGGCTCTTACGCTTCGCTGTCGTACTCCTTTTCCATATCTCTCCCTAAATTCAAACAATAGTTTCACGTCTTCTTTAGAGACACTGGACGGCTTGTCACGTTGAAACTTTGGAAACTGTTCAAGGGATAGATACTGTTTTGGACTCTCATACCCTGACGTTTTCTTTGATGTGAAATAATGATATCCACAAAGCGATACTCTCTAAACACACTCAACGACACCTCTGAGAAAATCCCTTGCACAGTCAAGAACTGATGGTGTTTCTGTTTTTAACCGCAACATACTGTGCAATTGTTCATTAACTAACGTAAGAGCTGAATTAATATCAACTTTCTCCAAGTATTTTGATTCTATACCAGAAATTTGCTCGGAAAGAGACTCCAACATTGTTCGAAGCATATGAGTTTTAGAGGCTGGTACGCCATGAGGTCCTTGCAAGCAGTTAATTTTCAAATGTAAAAGTGTCTTGGCTTCAGATGTGCAGTTTTCAAAGAAACTTTCAACGTCTTTCAACTTAGAAATTGACATCCTGATATCATTACTATGACCACTTCCCAATATTTCGGTATGCACAGAAAATGACTTGTAAATATCACGGAGTACAGACAGATATTTGTGCATTGGTGACAAAGACGTTACAAGTCTGATATTTTTTCGATCCAGAGTCTATAACAAACAGAGTGTTGCCTTCAGTACATATTCCTGATGGTTGCGAAAATTGGCAATCTTTACCAAGACCATCCCGTTTTGAAAGGATTTCTAGAAATGATCGGAAATGGCAAAAATGGTTTGGGAAATATAAATGTTGCCTTTTTTCAAAGATTTGTCCATTTATTAGAACATTTAGTATCCAGTTTTTTCGTTTTTTTACATCTTTATTTTTTTTCAACATTAAAGTTCGTCTCCCTTTGATAGTTCTCCCTCCTTTCTCCCGCCCTTTCTCTCCTTTCTCCCGCCCCCTTTCTCCCTGTCTCCCAATACCCTTTCCACCTACTCATTATAGGGTTATTGAATGAATGTAGTAACTATTATCCAGAATAGATTATTATTTTTTGATGAGCTTGCGAATTTTTTCCCCTTGTAATTGAGAAAAACAACTAATGAAAGATACATACCAGGCCCATTAAACATTAATTCTGAAATGTCTGCAATTCTCCAGCTGTACGTAAAGAAACTTTATTCTTATTTATTTCTGAATTGATTTATAAAATATGAAATAACGATTTTCATTTAAACATTATTTGTTGTATTTTCTAAATTTTTTAATTATTTTAAAGAATATAGCGTCCTTAATCCTTTCATAACAATGCCCCTTCGTTAAGCTTGAAATCTTCTGATTTCAATAAAGTTTCTAAAGTATTTTCTACTTTTTAAACTTGATTTGTCTTCCGTTACTCCTAGCGATGACTAAATCAACGCAAATTATACAAGGCATACATACTTATGGCTTATAAAGGTTTTATGCAAATCATCAGTTGGTTATTCAACTAATGAGTGTATTACAACAAACGATCTTAATTCATGTAGGGGTATGTCTTCTCGGTCTGTACCCTATACGAACATAGTTTTAGGAGATCTGGTTACACCTTAGTGATACACATGACCTGCATTTAAAAATATTCATTTTTCTGGTCTTTTTTGTCATTATATTTTGTATGATTATGATTTTATGATTTTTTTTTATTGAGCTGTATATACTGTCGCGATATAAGGCTTTCAAATGTTAGAATTATTAACTGTAGGAAGTGTTAATTAACCTAGAAGTTAAATTAATCAAATCTGTGTTATTTTGCACAGATCTGTTATCATAGCATTCATTATTGGTATTCTGAACTGTTATGAAATCTCACCTTAGGGAAGGTGTAGAAGACAATACAGAGATACGAGATACAGCAATACAAGATACGAGATACGAGATACAAGATACGAGATACATGAAATAAAATATCTGTGAAATATACTAAAATTTATATCATAATTAATTAAATCGAAGTCTCAATTAAGCATAGCAGCAAACGTCATTTAAAGAAGTCGTGTACTAAAGGATTGAATTGTGGATTCGAGTTGCGGGTTTACATTTTATAATTTAATAAGCAAACAAATTTTCAATATACAGTTTTATACAATCTAAAAGCATTGAATATGAATCACCTCAAGGCCGTCGGAAAGGGGGTGGGCGGAGGTCGCGTCGGGTGCGATCGCACCTCCTCTTTCAAAAAAAAAAATATAATAATAATTTTCAGGCACAAATGAGCACTTCCACGGGTTACCGTGATCATGCTGCCACAGAATAAAACACCTATGATACGGTTTGAGAGATCATCTTTGTTATTATTTATAGAATCGCCAAATTACATTTTTTCTGGCTACTTGGAATTGTTTGTTGTTGTTTTTCCATTTGGAAATGTTCAACTACTTTTTCTCGCACTGTCAGCTGGTTTTGATCGGAACTTACAATTAGTAATGTTATCATAACGTATGAAAAAGAACGGACATGGGTCAATGACACGAAGACATCACCACGAGTGCTAACCACATGAACTTCAACAGAGAAGTAATAACCCACTTTCCTGCATGCAGCCAGCTCTGGTAAGTAAGTAAGTAAGTAAGTAAACTTTGAGCTCTGTACAGCTCTTTAACTGATGTTGCCGGTCCAGATGCCTTGGATAGTATGATTATCATACAAACACCTACTTCAAAGTGGTTCAGATAATATTCTTCCAGATTCATGTTCGAAAGCAACCAAGACCTGTGATGAATTATTGTATCCGAATATATATACATTGCTTAAATTGGCGTGTACTTCACCCGTAACAAGTGCCGAGTGCGAAAGATCTGCCAGCTCCCTTCGACGGCTCCATCATTATAATAGAGCCTTGATGACCGGTGAACGCTTAAGTGCTCTTGCACTTATGCACTTTCATTATGGTTTTGATCATTCATATGAAAAGATCATCGACTCATTTTGTAAACTTCATCCAAGAAATATGGAATTGGAAAACATTATTTTTCAGAAGTGATTTGTTTAATATATGTAGTAACTTAGTTATACTGCAGGTAATTCTATGTCATTTAGGTCTCAATGTCCCAAGCTAATATGAAAAAGAACCGATATGGGTTAGTGGCACAAAGACATTCCCCTATTCATTAAATGTAGCACAAAAAGTAATCTAGAAGTGGCAATATGAACTTCTTCAATAGAGCAGGAACTTCCCACTTACACACAGACAGCTCTGTATGGCCCCAAACAAAACAAGAATAATTAAACCAAAGAGCACAGCATAATGCCCCAAAATCTTATTAAATACGCTTTTTGTATCGTTGAAAAATTAAATGACACACCAATGACCAAAACACTCCTGTCTATGTGTATATAAGAATATATTGCTATATTTTATCCGGAATAATTGCGGAACAAAGGTGATGTGTGCATGGTCTCTGTCGTTATCATATGGATGAAATTGTAAAGTTGACTTTGAACGTTACCACTGTTATATTGATTTAAGCCAATAACATGTTGAAATAAATAGTACCTTCAGTGCGATCTATTGTTTATACGTTTTCCTAAAGTAAATATCAGCCAAATAACCGTTTAAAAGCGTGTTGGAAGAGTATAGATATTCACGTATTTGACGTTCTGAAAACGCATATAACCCTGAAATTGGCTTACTCATTTTCAAAAAAAATCTAAACTGTGGGAGGCGAGAGCCCCTCCCACACCCCCTCTTTATAAAACCTTCCAACGACCCTTCACCTTACAACATATATGTCTAGTACAACTTCTTACTTCATTCTTTGATTATGATATGATTTTGATAATACATGTACATGTACTTTGTACCAATATTATAAGTAACGTAAGGTGATACGTGTATCTTCAAACATGCGAAGTTGAGGTCACATACACGTATTTGTAGATGCTTTAAAATAGTGTACAGGTTATAACTTTTTACTTGAAACATTGTTGGCTGTGTTGTCGGCTGGTACAATCACAAACCGCTTTTAAAGTTCTCGAACTTTATATATAAGTGACACCCAACATCCACGCATTCCAACATCTATCCAAATCCTGAATGCAAAAAAAAATCTTATTCGGAAGACTCCATATACATAGTATTTAATTGTAATTATATTACATTATGATGATAAAGAAGATGCTAGTATTACTAGACGTGTAATTGCTTACATCAATCCAATCAATCACAAACCGCTTTGAAAGTTCTCGTCTATTTCTTATTCTAGAAATAGGCGTATTATGTACTCTTTTATTTATTTCTGACATTTATATTACCTTTTCTGAGAATGAAAAGGCTGTCAATAAAGTGCCATTGTAAGAATATTTCACCAAACAAGAATTAGATGAAATTCCACAGCAGTATTATGTGTCATTTTAACTCCAGCAGATGACATATATATGTGGCTTTCAATTAGAACAATAAGATAAAAGTGAACAGCTCATTTTTTAAAGGGAAAAATATTTAGTGTGTGTCCTATGATTATTTGGTTAAAACTAAATTTATCTAAAGTTGAGAAAATTAATATATAAGTCTATATTTAACAAGCTGGTACATGTATCTGTTTTTAATAAATATCAAACTGCAAAAAATTATTTGGTATGACCATGGAAGTAATTTCACAGGCCAAATAACCTCAAGTAAAGTGAAAGTATTATCTGCAACTGTTATTTTACAAGGATTCTAATGCTTGTGTTTTAAATCGGTGTAGACAAATTTATCTTAAGTTCCAAGAGGTGATATTTGATGTAGCAATTAAAATTCAAACTTTTTTCTCATGTTAATCTGTCTCAATGAAAACTGATTAGTGTAGGCCTACACACTTGATTTGATTTCATATTACATTTTATTGTATCTCATATCTCGTATCTCGTATCTTGTATTGCTGTATCTCGTATCTCTGTATTGCCTTTTACACCTTCCCCTCACCTTATTATGTCTGTATCATTTGTTACAGAGAAAACGTGACCTGTTTCTGTATTATGGTAGATATAACTAGCTATTGATTGCTCACTTGTGCCATTAGTTCATTGTAATTATGATTTCATATCGAAACCTGTATCAATATCTCAGAACATTTTGTATTCCACACTTATATAGCTTTTTGAACCAATGAATATTAAATTGTCTGACGATTTTATTTAAATTCTTTTATCTTTGTTATGAATATAAATATCTCCTAGAACTTAATATAAATATCCCTAGTACTTAAATTTTGATTATGGTTTACATGAATTTTTACCATATTTGATAAATGATTTAAATCAATTTCATGTCTATTTCTATTACCAATAATTATAACTTGTTTCTGACACATGCCTTTCTGATTTGTGTTAGTACAATCCCTTGTCAATTGTGATATTAAGAAAATTTTCTGATGTGTAAAATTTAAATAACAACAAAATAAATATGAAGTAATTACCAACATCATTACACACACGCTTTCTATAGCGGGTGTTATATAGTGATTGGGGATTCTGTCCTTCCACTTTTGTACGTCCGTCGGTTCTTTCATCTGAGTATCTGTTCGTTTCCTCGTTGTCTTACTGTTGTTTCCGCATCTTCTTCTGAACCCCGTGACTAATTTTTGAAAACTTTCTCAAATGTTACTTCCATGATGCATTTTTGCCACTTTATAGCTTTTCAACTGTTTCGGTTCAAATATTCGGCTATTAGCGTTCCCGATGAAGGAAATCCAGTAGAGCGCTTTGGACGCATGCAATTTATAAAAGTTTTATTTTCATTTTTTACAACACTGCGTTGATACCGTGCTGGTAGACTATAAGTTTCCGTGGGTATCATCAGCTCAGTAGTCAGTACTTCGGTACAGACATGATTTATAACAAGTCTTTAAAAAATTGTCCGCTTTTAAATTTGTAAATTATAAAGAAACTAAGATTTCATATCTTGCATGCAAATTGAGATAAGATGGATTTGGCTATTCTTTTATGTCCTTTTTGGTCATAAAGCACTTTAGAACTGTATAGCCGGGTAAAATGGCGTTCCGGCTAAATGGAAATCAAGAAGGAATATTTCGCTCCTTAAACTTTTATTTTAGCAGTCCGGCAAGACCGAACAACAAACTCAAACTACATGTAATATAACATACAAACAATAACAATATATATATAAGCACAAGCAATTAAAGGATTAAGAAGATTAACATATGCCAAATAGAAATAACAATAGATTAGAAGAGTAATTAATGTCCGACACGTATAAGTAAATTATTGTCTAAACTGTTACAGAGAATAAATAATTAAATGAATAGAGTAAATGAATTTAAGTCCTTTGTCCAAGATTATGACACATTAATCCGTGTAAAACACTTATGCCTAAATTTACGACAAAGTTTCGAATAATAAAATAAATGCAAAACAAGAATATACATTAAAACAATTGAATTCATAAAATGTTGTTTAAAAACTAATTTCACACTGCACAGTCCAAATAATCCGGTCATATATTCCGCGGCCCTTGAAGACACGACCCGGGTCTTAATGTTCATCTGAAATTGTTCCGAAAGTTTCTTCTGTGATTGTGGCGTCCTCTGTAACGATAGTTTTGGTTTGGATGATTATCTTCTCTTGTATTATTTCGAAAATTGTCCAATTCGTCTTCTAGTTCGGTGATTCGATCCCGCATATGTTCTTTGTCGCGTTGTAATTGGTATTGCTGGTCGATTGCTTCACATCTTTGATCGTAAATCCGAAAATTAGCTTCTTCAAGATCAGTTATGCGTTCCCGTAATTTTTCCATATCTTTTTTATCATCTGCACCTCGTTTTTGAAGTTTTTCTAGATTGCTAACAACACTGGTATGCTTTTGATTTAACTCTAAACTTCTTCTCATAGTGTACACTTTTGATTTTAAATTTTACTCTCTCTGAATTCACTCGGTCGTGCCTGAGTCTAACGTTATCTATAAATTCCCTATTATAATCTAAGGTTGGAAAGAAGTCCATCAGTTCTGAGACTACTATAGATCAGTTAAATAGTATTGAGTTCCGCACAAGGAAAAATTGACATAGCTTTCTGTTCTTTGAATTTTATCATTCTTTCTGCGTCACGACGTAATTTCGATTTGGATTTAACTTTAACAACTTTCACGTCCGGTTGTCTGTGAAAGTTACACATTCTGGCGAAATGTCCAAAATTTCTGCACTTATAGCAAAATGACGTTTTTGCTATACATTGTCTAAAATGAAATTGATTGTTCACAGTCTTTCCACAAAACTTACATAGGCAGTTGTCCATATGTTGTGAATTTCTAGTCTGAAAGGTAGTTCCATTATCAGACAGCTGGTATCTCCAGTCTCGGCCAAAATTTCTCGTTCTCCACGTATACATCTTTCTGTTGCTGGGGGTCAGCTTCACAGGTAGAGCAAGGTATCCGAAAGATGCGTTGCCCGGATGTCCTCCACCAGATATAGCCGGGTAAAATGGCGTTCCGGCTAAATGGAAATCAAGAAGGAATATTTCGCTCCTTAAACTTTTATTTTAGCAGTCCGGCAAGACCGAACAACAAACTCAAACTACATGTAATATAACATACAAACAATAACAATATATATATAAGCACAAGCAATTAAAGGATTAAGAAGATTAACATATGCCAAATAGAAATAACAATAGATTAGAAGAGTAATTAATGTCCGACACGTATAAGTAAATTATTGTCTAAACTGTTACAGAGAATAAATAATTAAATGAATAGAGTAAATGAATTTAAGTCCTTTGTCCAAGATTATGACACATTAATCCGTGTAAAACACTTATGCCTAAATTTACGACAAAGTTTCGAATAATAAAATAAATGCAAAACAAGAATATACATTAAAACAATTGAATTCATAAAATGTTGTTTAAAACTAATTTCACACTGCACAGTCCAAATAATCCGGTCATATATTCCGCGGCCCTTGAAGACACGACCCGGGTCTTAATGTTCATCTGAAATTGTTCCGAAAGTTTCTTCTGTGATTGTGGCGTCCTCTGTAACGATAGTTTTGGTTTGGATGATTATCTTCTCTTGTATTATTTCGAAAATTGTCCAATTCGTCTTCTAGTTCGGTGATTCGATCCCGCATATGTTCTTTGTCGCGTTGTAATTGGTATTGCTGGTCGATTGCTTCACATCTTTGATCGTAAATCCGAAAATTAGCTTCTTCAAGATCAGTTATGCGTTCCCGTAATTTTTCCATATCTTTTTTATCATCTGCACCTCGTTTTTGAAGTTTTTCTAGATTGCTAACAACACTGGTATGCTTTTGATTTAACTCTAAACTTCTTCTCATAGTGTACACTTTTGATTTTAAATTTTACTCTCTCTGAATTCACTCGGTCGTGCCTGAGTCTAACGTTATCTATAAATTCCCTATTATAATCTAAGGTTGGAAAGAAGTCCATCAGTTCTGAGACTACTATAGATCAGTTAAATAGTATTGAGTTCCGCACAAGGAAAAATTGACATAGCTTTCTGTTCTTTGAATTTTATCATTCTTTCTGCGTCACGACGTAATTTCGATTTGGATTTAACTTTAACAACTTTCACGTCCGGTTGTCTGTGAAAGTTACACATTCTGGCGAAATGTCCAAAATTTCTGCACTTATAGCAAAATGACGTTTTGCTATACATTGTCTAAAATGAAATTGATTGTTCACAGTCTTTCCACAAAACTTACATAGGCAGTTGTCCATATGTTGTGAATTTCTAGTCTGAAAGGTAGTTCCATTATCAGACAGCTGGTATCTCCAGTCTCGGTCAAAATTTCTCGTTCTCCACGTATACATCTTTCTGTTGCTGGGGTCAGCTTCACAGGTAGAGCAAGGTATCCGAAAGATGCGTTGCCCGGATGTCCTCCCACCAGATATAGCCGGGTAAAATGGCGTTCCGGCTAAATGGAAATCAAGAAGGAATATTTCGCTCCTTAAACTTTTATTTTAGCAGTCCGGCAAGACCGAACAACAAACTCCAAACTACATGTAATATAACATACAAACAATAACAATATATATATAAGCACAAGCAATTAAAGGATTAAGAAGATTAACATATGCCAAATAGAAATAACAATAGATTAGAAGAGTAATTAATGTCCGACACGTATAAGTAAATTATTGTCTAAACTGTTAAGGAGAATAAATAATTAAATGAATAGAGTAAATGAATTTAAGTCCTTTGTCCAAGATTATGACACATTAATCCGTGTAAAACACTTATGCCTAAATTTACGACAAAGTTCCGAATAATAAAATAAATGCAAAACAAGAATATACATTAAAACAATTGAATTCATAAAATGTTGTTTAAAAACTAATTTCACACTGCACAGTCCAAATAATCCGGTCATAACTGTTTCGATTCTTATATTTCCGTGCCTTTCAATAATGCGCTTCGAGGGTTCTAGATGACAATTGTTTTCATTTTTTATGCACCTCCTTTGGTTTTTTTTTTTTATCAGAGTAAAACATGGACTTTCAAATGGTTATTTTCGGGTTGCCCATTTTGTATCCGCAACTTCTCTTGAATCCCTTACTTCAATGAAATGAAACTTTCCCAAAATCTGAAACATATAATGCTTTTTTGCACCTACTTTTTTTAGAATAATTTTTGAGGCTCCTTTTCTAAAGCATTGACTTAGGAAAGTCTTTATTTTGGGTACTCATTTTGTTTCTGTAACCTCTCCTTTACAGCTTATCAGAACTTGATGAAATTTTCTTAGAATCTTCACCATATAATGCCATTTTGTACCACCCATTTTGTTTTTGATCTTAATAATTTTTGAACTTTCACTTCACAAAGTATTGACTTTTTAGGGTTATTGATATTGTCAACTTGTATCAGTAAGATCCTCAATTAAAGTCAGTAGTTTGGTGAAATTTGTATATTCTTTCATTTCGTGGCCTTGAATTATACTTTTTATATTATAGACATAATAATGCAAAATGCAGTGGAAAATCTGTGTTTGAATATTACGTGCCCTGGAAACACTGAAACTTGATCATTTCAATGTTCGTCCCGTTTAAGCAAGGACGCTTTTAATTATAAATTCAAAAGAAAACGTTATGGTAACAATAAAAATAAATTGAAATAAAAACAAAATTTCTATTTAATGTTATCACATGCCTCCTTATACAGCTGTGTGTAAAATTGGTTTTAAATGTTGAGATTTAAATAAATTCATCAAATTTTTCTACTGTCTGAATACCTTTCAGGAACATGTCCATTATCCCCATTACGTATGCAGCTAGCTTGACATGATAAGTTCATGGAAAATATACAAAAACAATTATTGATGTGTAGGAAAGAGTAATACATTTGAAATTATTTTACTAAGATAATTTAAACGGACCTTATTCCGATGTTTACCTTAATGCGAGTAAATAGAAGACCGCACGTAAATGTTCAAAATTCGAGACGACCTTATCTTAAAATTGTAAAAAAATAGTAAAATTCTTTTAACAGATAATTTACTTTGTAAAAGTACTTTCCTTTAATTGTTTAATCTTAATAGAAATAACTAAAAAATAGTTATATTCACGCACAGACAATATTTTTATATTGAAAGCTCGTGGCAAAGAGCAGACCGACCCGTTGGAAAACTTGGTTGTGATAAATTGGTATATTTTGGGAAATTGTATAACGCTTATGGCTACGTGGAACACTTTAAAATTTGGTGATTTGAAAGAACTTTAGATTTTGTATGTTCATGAATTTTTGCAATTTATTTTTATCAATTTGCAGCAAGATGTTTCAAATTTCAGTGTAGCAAACTTTTAATGCAATAAAAAAGGTAAATAAGACATGTGTTTTAATGTATATTTCAATTAACATATTTGAACTGATAATTTCTTAAAAATGTACGATTATGGTCAAGAAAATATTTTTATCAGTATGGTTACCGGCGCATTTTCTCACTGAATTAATCTTCAATCTTTAATATTAAGTACGTAAACTTAAACAAAGACAGTTCGATTTATCTTTAATTAGAATTCCATTTATATGTTCAATTGGTCACCGATTACATCATTTATTCACAAAAACAGAGTGTGTGATGTACTGAACGATTATCTAGCAACCACCATTTTTTTTAAATTTGTATAAATGTTTTGTTCTATATTAGATATTACCATTTATTATTAGATAAAAAAAAAAAAAAAAAAAAAAATTCTACAGAAAAAAATATTTACAATAACTTTTACCAAAATATCATTTAAACGTTGTTTTCATATTATAATAATGTGGCAACGAATTGTGAAAAAACTTTGTTTATACCTTCATTTTTTTTTCTCGAAACTTTATTTAAATGTCGGGAAAATATCATGAACATTATATTATATTTTAAAATCGCCGAACCACCCCCGTTTTTTTTTTTTTTTTTTGTGGGGTTTGTGTTGCTTTATCTGTAGTTTTCTATGCAGTGTTTTGTGGATTTGGTTCTCTGTCCGTCGTTTTTCGTTTATAGCCATTGCTTTTTTGTCAGTTTTTCTTTGACTTATGAGTTTTTAATATCCCCTTGGTATCTTCCACTTTTAAAAGAAATGTTTTTGAACAATCCTCCGAATTTTACCCAAAAATCTCTTCCAAAAGTTTAAAAGATATGTGTGTTGTGATATGTAAACTATATTCACCTATTATCTGACCAAAAAATGCTTTTCTGATATATCTTTATCAGAATCACTTTGTGTAAATAAACAAACTTTTGCTGTGAATTCTTTCAGTTTCCTCTGTTCTGATGAAAAAGATTATCTTAAGTGTAGAATCCGAGTACAGATATTATAGTAAGTAAAGTGATAGCAACACCCTAAAAAGTTCTTAAAGATAACCAATTTTGTTTGCTAATCGAAAAGCTGAATAAAATATTTGAAGACGACAGGTGTCGTTTATTTGCTTAGACTGATATAGACAGCTATTTATACCGGATTGAAAATTAAGCTTTTAAAAATTGGTGTAGGCACATTATTTTACAATATCATTAAGCAAATGTATGAGGTAAGCAAATCCTGCATTCGAATTTAAAACAGCATTACTGATTTCTTCCCTATACAGCTTGGAGTTAAACAGGGAGATCATCTAAGTCCTAACCTGTTTAAGGTTTTCATCAATGACCTTCCCAACTATTTGGAAAAATCTCTAGACCCTGTAAATATAAATGGGCGACCTATCCATTGTCTGATGTATGCCGACGATATCATTTTACTATCTACTACAGCTACTGGTCTTCAGTCAAAACTTGATATTATGGGAAAATATTGTCAAGATTGGTGTCTTACTCTCAACCCAAATAAAACAAAAATTGTGATTTTCAACAAGGCGGGCAGACATATCCGCCTCAAATTTAAATACAAAGAATATGATAAAGAATGTGTACAACATTGTAAATATCTAGTTGTGTATTTTAGTGCTTCAGGTACATTCTCCTATGCTCAGAATGAATTATGCAAGAAAGCTTTAAAAGCATATTTTAAACTTAGAAAAGATTTATTATCTCTAAATCCTAGCTTAAAAACTAGTATACATGTTTTTGATCATACTATTAAGCCTATTCTTCTTTATGGAAGTGAAATTTGGAGCTCATTTAATCCCTTTATAGCAAAATTTAGATCTGGAAACCAGTTAACATTAGATAAAATTTATTCGAATTTAACTTGTGAAAAGCTACACAGTAAATTTTGTAAATTTATTCTGGGTGTGCACAAAAAAACCACAAATTCTGCAGCCTTATCTGAACTTGGTCGGTTTCCACTGAACTTTGACTTAGTCAAATCTATTTTGAATTATTGGCTTAAACTAGAAAATTTAGACTCATTTCCTTTATTACAAGATGCATACCATCATTCAAAAACTTTATTTTCTCAGCATAAATCGTCATGGTATGGCTCTCTCCAAGGATTTGTATAGTTAGAAGGATTGGACTATACAAATCCTTGCTCTCTCCAACAAATTTTAAAAACTCTTCCTGGGTCTGCAAACCTAAATGATGGGAAAAATATTTCAAAAAATACCATCAGGAAAATATTGAAAGAGACGTGCATAAAAATTTGGAAGGATCAACTGACCAAGAATTCAGAAGGGAAGCTGCGCACTTATGTAAAATTTAAGAATAATTATGGTTTCGAAAAATATCTAAATATCATGTCCAATTTTGAACTTAGGAGATCATTAACAAAATTTAGGGTTTCATCTCACCATTTGCAGATTGAAATAGGACGATACCAGGTTACTCCTCCACACCTTAGACTATGTCAGCAGTGTAACTGTGGTAATATTGAAGATGAAGTTCATTTTCTCTTTTATTGCAAAAAATATAACGAAGACAGACACCATTTATATCACATTATTTCGGAATCATGTCCCAATTTCATTAACTTAAATTCCAAAGAGAAATTGCTATGGCTGCTGTCTTGTGAGAACTCAAATGTATAAAAACTGTATTAAAAGAGTTGTGTATATTCCTGGTTAAACACTGTAAATAGCATGTCATGTTTCGCATAATTAGCAATTGTTGTTATTTCTCTATTTATTTTGTTCATCTGCTTCTGACACGGGGAAGATTGCTGTTATTGCCTATCGCAATCAACTGTATATCCTAGAGAACCGTCCCTTGGTGTCTCCTGCAGATGAACAAATTTCCATCTTTATAGATAATAATTTAAGTTTGTTCAAACTTTATTATTAATATTTTTTATTTTTTTTATTTTTGCACTGCTGGACATAGAAATAATAATGGTACTACATGTAATATAATATCGTTCACGTTATATACTGTACAATGTCTCATGTTTGTTGCTTATACTATCATAATTGTTAATTGTAAATGCCCCCTGTGGGACCTTGATTGGAATAATTATGGGCCGGCACTAAGCCGGTCCATTATATGGGTTTGAGATTGTTACATGAGTTTCTGCGGATCTACATTATTATTTTCTGCGGTATATGAAAATTAAAGATTTAGGTAATTGAAATAAATATATTTTTTTATTAATTTTTGTATAAGAAGAAGATGCCAAATATTTATAACAATGAATGTTCATTGTTTTATTATGCACAGAATGGGTGACCCGTATTTGAGGATTTCCCAACCAGGTTATTTTTAGAAATGTAAACAAGGTACCTTGTTCTTACAACAGCTCGTCGTCGGAACATGGGAAATGATTTATAGTTTGCGTTATTTTCTCAAAATAGTTATTTAATATTCTGTTTTGATTATTATATATACAGTTTTCATCATTTAGAAAAATAATCAAAATAAAGATATTTTTACTTTCAACGTATTAAAACGATCTCGGGAGTTTTTATAGGTAACATGTTTCAGTAACTGAAAGTGATTTTCAAACCTCTCAAATATCCACTTGGTGTTTGTTAGTACTTTGCAATTTTACTGCAACCAAACAGATTGAAATGAAAAAAAAAAAAAAATTGTCAAGGATTTGTCAGTTGTTACGAAGAGAATAATTTGCTATACTGTCTGAATCTTTCTGATTTTTAGTTGTAGTATGAATCAGTTTTTAGTCGGTCGTATTCCCAATGAAATATGAAGGGATATGGAGTAAATGTACATGAGACAATATTAATATCAATACATGGTAAAACCCAAATATGGAACGTTTTTATTGTTGTCCTTCATCTTCAAGTCACCATGAGGCATTCAACATTGATCAATATTTCTCATAACTGGTAGTAAGCTCAAGTTGACCCTTCGCATCGGTTTGAGCAGAATTCATAGTTAAATATTATACAAAGCTACATTCCTATTTTTATGACTGTTTGTTGATACTTTTAAATTTCACCAAAACCGAATAGAAATGAAAACATTATATCTAGGATTTCTCAACCTTTACTGAGAGGAATAATTTGATATTTGTTTGCTTTAAGATTTTTATATCTTTTGTCAAACGAAGTTGGGGAAGGGATATAGTGTTTCATCTGTCGATCACAAAGTTAAAGTCTAGTTTAAACATATTTATATATAGTGGATTTGGAAACAAGTTATTGCAACTTATATTAATCCCTTTCCACTTTGCGGCATTAGCCTTCTCTTTTTCGAAATCTACAAGGGTGTCTTTTACGTGCAAGAGATATGGCTCTCTCTTAACACGGGTCAGCCATTTTACGTCCCCTTCCGACGGACTATCATCGGTTCTCAAGACCAAACTCGCAAATGGTGTCAATGGAGAGCCGAAAATTCAGTCCCTGAAATGTTCTCCCCTGAACGGGGATCGAACCAGGAACCTTTGTGATAGTAGTCCGGTGCACTAACCACTACACCACGGCTCTCCATCTATCTGTGGAAGTATAAGTCATAGTTCATGAGATTTTGTTCATAGATGCGTCTTGAATAAACAAAGGGGTCCTGATAAAAATAAGGTTATCTTGACCTACATTTCACATATGAGTGACTGATTAAAGTTTGCGTTAGAGTCCATATTTGAGATACAACTCGTGGAGAATTAATATTTTGTCAGTAGATGCGTCTGTAATAGTCAGAATCGAGGGTCCTAAAAATATGTCATCTTGACATAACATTCATTGATGAGTAAATGAGGTGAAAGGCTGCGTTTAAATCCATATCTGAGATGAGGAATACAAGTATTTTGTCAGTAGATGCAACTTTGATAGTCACGATTTTCAAAATCAAGTCTTGAAAATGAATTAGATGATATTCCATTTCATCAACTGCACAATTTAGTTGTATTCTATAGCATTATCATAACTTATTGGATTGGACCAGTTCTGGCAATTGAGGATTAAAGTCAACTCAACATACAGAATGTTTATATAATATTTTGCACTTTTTTTAAACCAAAAACCTCCATATTTCCGGCCCAAAAATTTGGTGCATGCACCAATTAACTCTCTTGTGAAATATTTGATTTGATTTTGATTTGATTTATACTATCTCTGTTGTGGTAAGTGGGTCAGGTTTGTCAAACTTAATCAATCGACGAATAGTTGAAGTTGAGGTTAACTAACACGTTTTCACGTGTAAAGAAATGCAGCTAAGAACCAGTGCATGATTGGATTACATTTTCTAATAGTCCAATAACCATGCGGGTCAGCACGAGTTCACATGTATGTGTCATGTGTGCGTTTTCTTTAGATCATCAGATTTTCACTTGTTAACTTGTAGTTCTTATAAAACATGTAAAATGTGTGAAATTTAAATTACAACACGCATACCTCTTTGGCGTAGATAATTATGTATATAATTATGATTGTTAGTGCGGCTGATTTTCTCCACACCTTTACTATTCTTTGTCGTTTTTCAATTGAAATAATTTTAGTTAATTAATTTCGTAATAATTATGCATTATGATTGCATATCATTATGAACTTTTATGTCAAATGTTTTATTTGCAAAGTGTATTTTTGCATTTTAAAATTTTTAATAAACTCCTTTTTTCATCAATCTTGTTTTTTTATTAAATAGAAAAACAAGCTCAGACTTCATCCAAAAGGATAGTTAACATAGGAAACACTGCTTAAAAATGATACACTGTCTCAAAGGAATGTGATTTTAATTTTACATATGATTTTAGACATTATTAAAAGGAATGTGTGCAAAATTTGATGTAGCATGTGGAGAATATCTCTAATTAATGTTTTAACTCTAAGGAGTAATTTTTATTGATTCTTTCAATCTGGACACAAACAGACCTTATATGCTCTCTTCCACAGTCTTCTCACTGCATACTTGCCAGCCGCAGTTAAATATAGACGCTAATTGATGAATAAATGATCATTATAGTTTTTTTATAATACATTTTGTTTACAAATTTGTACAATGTATATTTTTTTCCCTCATAAATATCACAATGGTTATTTGCACAAAATGTGTCAAAATACTAACACAAAATTTACCTGGGACACATTTTTTTGGCAATCATGTATCAGATTTCTTAACAGATCGTACTGTAAGTTCAAAAATGGTGAATGATATTTTTCCTTTCAACGTTCTTGTTATTAAAATCGAAAATAATAGAATAGAGAATGGAACCGGGGAATGTGTCAAAGAGACAACAACCCGACCAAAGAACAGAAAACAGCCCACGGCCACCAATGGACCTTCAACACTGCGAGAAAATCAAGCAGCCGGAGGCGGGATTCAGCTGGCCACCAAACAATAATGTACATTAGTTAAGTGAAATAGACGCCACACTAAACTCCGAAACATGCAAATGATTAAAAAAAAAAAAAAAAAAAAAAACACACAACACTATCAAAAGCTAGGGGTTCCTGACTCATGACAGGCGCAAAAAAAAACTGGAAATTTCCGGAAATTTAAGTATCACACAGTTTTCTTTTATTTCTAAGTATTGCTCCCAACAGCAGGGAACCAGAATTTGTACCAGTATACTTCCAAAAAGGAAAATTATTCGTGCTCAATTGTAATTTTAAAATCATATTTTGGTTATCGGAAGTGAGTTCTAGCAAGTCCTTTAACCTAATAGATATTGGTAATTTTAAAATAGTATAAATTTAATGATTCAGTCAAACTACGTTTTTAATTAAATATAAAAATCAAGCAATTTGTAGTACAGCAAGTTTTCAAATATAGGACTCTTTAACATTCAGTATTTCTGCAATTAAAGTTATACATTCTGATATGATTTTTAAAAATGAATAAACAGGTTCTTTTTGTATTAAGTAAATATAAATTGGAGAATTGTCTCACAATCATAATGTAAGAAAGTGATAAACTAACCGTACGGTTTCTGGGGCGGATCCAGCCATTTTTAAAACGGGGGGTTCCCAACCCAGGATAAAGGGGGGTTCCAACTATATGTCCCCATTCAAATGCATTGATCGTCAAGAAAAAAGGGGGGTTCCAACACCCGGACCCCCCTTCTGGATCCGCCACTGGGTTGAATACTAAATACACAAGTTGACAATTGAATCACTGTCTATTGATAACATTGTTCTTATTGAGAGGAAAATTTTACATATTGCCACAATAACAAGAACGCCCCTGACCGAAATGGCGGCACTTAAAAAAAACAGAAAACAAAAAATGGAAAAAGACTATTATTTAGGTTAAAAATAAAATGAAACATTGTTCCTTTGTCTGGGAATAAACTATAAAGTAAGATATTGAAAAAAATGAATAATATAGTCAGTAAATATTAAAACTGAGGACAATAGTACTACCTTCCCAGGTCGATCGTCGTACCATATGGCAGACCCCGACGAGAAAAAAGACAAGAAGTCACAAAAGCTTTTATTCTCTAGCACGTGGTAGAACTGTCGAAATCTTTACCTATGGCGATGAATGTATTAATAAGTTTAATAGCCAACTCTACAAAGGATTAAAGATAAAGACAGTGCAATAGATTTTTGTCCCAAATGTTTACATGCAAAACTGTACCAATATATGACAATTTGTGCAGAGTTATGGTCCTTGGACTAAGAAAATTCACTCAAGTAATCAGTTTTCCGCACTTGTTTTCGTCATGCTTGAAGATATTGACTTGATATTTGTTATATAGTTTACACCATGACAAGTTATAGATCAAGTTAGCATTTTGTTCCAGAACGATTAATTTTTAACCGGTAGGGGACTATGTATTGCCATGCAATACTCTCAGAATGCTCGTTATTTTCACTTCCTATAATCCCCCCTTTATATTTGCAAATTTCTTTAATGGACACATTAAATAATTAATTTACTTAGATGGTCCGGTGTAATATAAAAAGGCAAACCACGTATCGTATTTCAGATCCAATCTATTTAATAAAGAAAACTTCAGTGAAAAAATAAACTTATTTACCAACCAAATGTAGATTTATTGATAGATTATTTGGTGTTTAACACTTTCAACATTATTGTGCTATTTCGAGGCGGTCAGTTTTTATTTGTGGAAGAAGCCGGAGCACCCGGAGAGAACCACCGACATTCGGTAGTAAAACTGACAATCCTAGTCAATTACGATTGGAGTCGAGCGCACCCGCCACATACCCAAGAATGAAGGACAATAATAAACCGAATAATTCAGTCCCTCTCCGTAATCGATCTCTCCTACTTGCGAGGAAATGGAGTAATCGTAGATCAGCGGAATATAACGACTGAATTATTCGGGTTAGACACTAATGGCCGATTACCCTTATCAGCGACATCCGGGGCGCAATGTTTTTAATGATGTTCGATTAACATAGAAAGTAATGGGAAAATAAATGGGTACCCTTCATTAATTCTTCATATTATTTTTATTAATCATCTGAATTCTTATTAACACATACGACCGAATTCTACAAAGATTTACCTTTCTGGTGTTATTAAAAAATCCAATTTATCTTATCCCATTGTTAGGTCTCCGATTTTTTGAAATTTCATTATCTAAATTCCCTTACTCACATCAGTAAATATTGATGAATTACCTCAAAAGAAACGAGACAGCATTAACTAAAAAAAATGAAGCACACTAAATATGCGGAGGAAATACTATTAACACATACTGTTGAATATTCCTGTCAATAAGCTATATTTTGATGGCAGAAAAGTCAGTTTAAATTAAGAAATTCTTAGGTCTCCGGCGTTTTGAAAAGTTGTCTTTGAAAAAAAATAACCAACACAAATGTAATATACGAAAACAACGTACATTAGCGAGATCATACTGTTATACATGTAAAATAAATTCCGGTTATTCTTAAATAAATGAAATAATACATATTAAGTTCAAATTCAAAGTGTTCCCTGCGGCTATTTTTTATTGTTCAAATAGAAACGATAAAATATTGAATACAAAATAAAATTATATTTAATTATATTAAATTGTATTCGTCGAGATAACTCATCTGTTCAAAGGACATAATGGAGTTTTACTATAAGGGTTCCTGTTCATGATAGTTCATAGTTCGTATAATTTCATATAATAGAGACTATAAAGATATTTTTATTCATATTTGGTGAAACGTATTTAATAATAAATGATAAAGTATACATTTACATTTAAATAATAATAAACGATTCGCTGTTCAATTTTTTTTTTTTCACTCGTAAAACATTTTTCCATCATTTGTATTTCGATAATATTTAAAGGAAATGAAAAGGTGGTATATTAAAAAAGTTCGAAATTGATATATTGTCAAATGAATTTTATTATCAGCAGGCACCCTGTCGCTTGATTGTCTTTCCTATCTCCAATTACGATGTCTTATATATGCTCAACAGGATGCCACTGTTTGTTTTATTAAATTGAATCTGATACAATACAACTTGTGTTAATTGGTGACATATTTTACATGTAATGAATGTATGCACGGTTTGTTGTGGAAGTATCATCCTGTAATGACATTACATCAATGTGGTGGAACTATTAAAACAAATTTGAGAACTCGAAAACTAATGCAAAAAATCTTTCAAATCACTCTTTCTTAGGGAATCGTGTTCCTCGCTCTTTAGTTTGACCATGGAAGTAAATTGATTAGTGTTATCTATGTATAGATAGTTTAATTTGCCGCTTTTATTTTTTATTTCTTCTTTTAATTTGTCATTTTCTATATATATATATATATATTTTTTGATTACTTAATGGTGCAATACAAAACACATGACTTTTTGTAATTTGTCTCTCAGTCATTTTAGAAATACACTGTTCAAAATGTTTTTGTGTGAAAAAATGTAACGCTGGTGACAAGTTTTAATCTTATGCACAGCACAAGAAGCCCTTCTTCGTTGATATGTTGGGGTTTCCTTGTATTTCAAAACACCTTTTGTCTGGTGCATATGCCACGACTCATAAAAACTAACATATATTTATTAATTTAGTTTTGTCCGAAGAATTTGTATTTTTTTTTAATTTAAATTTTCGATCTTTCTTGCTGTGAGGAAAAAAATCTCAAACAAGAAAAATGTTTCCCAAGTTTTTATAATCAATTGTTCATGAACAATGTAAATTGCTTTTTTTTTTAAAGGCGATTTATTTATCAAAGACAAACCATGAATAGCATAAATGAGCCTTGATTTAGGGACGACATCAAATGATCAGTGTAGGATAAAAAAGCTTAATTCAAATAGTTTGGGGTTGGGGGTGGGGTGGGGTGGGGTGGGGGGGGTAAAATTGCTGCAAGCTTTGTTTATTTGACATCGATTTTACATAAATCTGTATTGGTCAATCAATTTTTATCCTAAATTAAGTTAAGAGGGGGTGGGGTCAGTGAAAAAAACTATGTGAATTAAGTTTGTTTATCCTACATTGAACTTTTGATGTCGTTCCTTATTGTCCTGTGAATTTTTAGCCGTGTCTTAATTCAGGCAAATTTTCTACCTTTCTTGCACTGTTGAAAATAAGGACAGAGGGACATCAGATATAAATACTCTTAGTATTAAATCGCACTGATAGCAGTTAGAAAATTTTAGATAAGTGAAAATAAGTTGAAATATGAAAGAAAACTTTCAAATAAGAATTACTCCTAAACACACATAAAAAGGGAGACCCACTATAAAAGTGCTTGCGACCTAACTCGCTTCATGATGATGTGTTTAGTTACTACAATCAAGGAATTGTATATTCAAATATACAATTCCTTGCTACAATTGATAAATATTTTCACTTATCAATCAGAGAGAGAGCTCTACTTATCAATATCAATAAAAATATATTTTAACTGTTGAATGACTTATTCTTCAATTACTTAGTCTTAGAATTTATATATTTAATTTTCACCAATTTCTAAATTTGATTTATTGAACCTTTTTGTCTGCTTACGCCTTTCCTAACTAAAGATGGTTGAGATATGTTTAGCCGTTTTTACATAAAACATTTAAAAAATGAAAAACATCTAGCTTGTAAGTTATTTCTTCAAAGACATATATAGCATCATTTTAAAGCAAACTTATTTGTCCAAGGCATAAATGAATGATTGTACTGAAATGAATATATATATATAGCCTATTGTTAGAAAGCTGGACAAACTTGTGTTTGCTGGTGTTAATATGTTTATAAAAAACACATCTGATATTATGCCATATAATTTCATTACTAATGGTGATTAAACTGCAATAAGCTACGATTCGGTACCAATTTCGTCGTCAGCTCTGTTGCATAAGGACAAATGAAAATATTTTTAAATTTCTTGGTAACAAGGATGTCATATAACCTCCTAGATGGTATTTTTTAAAAGATATATGAACATCAAAACTCATGAGATATGTTTTATGACTGTTTGTTAAAAAATCTCATTCAAGATCAATTAACAAAAATTATGGATTTTTTCCCTAATTTTTCAAAATAATTTCCCCTTCGTACATTGATTTATAATCTCGACGCGGTTTTGATCTCAATATCATTGTCCTTTTAAAGACCACTAACTCAAGTATCGTAATTTATAACTCCCGTGAAGACGCTAATTAATTTTTATCAGAGACATGTCTCTGTTATATTTAACTAGATTAGTAAATGCAACGACATCTATTGGAAGGAGTCAAGAGTTATCGTTAATTATCTACTGTCCAATATAAACAGATTGGGTTATCTCGCTTGGAAATGTGACACATTCTTGCACATGACTTGCGGGATTCGAACTCACAACCTCAGTGTTACCGCTCGACCACCGAGGCCCCCTACCAAATGTAGAGATTTGTACAATATTGTGAGAAAAAAAAAAACCCGTTACCAGAATTATATACCTCACTCCATATGCTGTGTTATGCTAGAACCAGAGAGCATGAATATCGACAGCTAGTCAATACTTTAGAAATACAATTTATTTGATCAGAACTGGAACTATTATACTAACATATTATCTCCCAGATTGGAAGTACAAAGTCTGTATTAGTACAGCAGAGGCATGCCACTGTTTTTTGCAGTACGCAAATGTTTCTATTACTCCTTTTAAATTAATTGGGTTTCTCGATGAATATGATCAACCCTAATGCGGATAGTCTCTTCTGGTTCATAGTTTTGCGCAAGTGAGTTTATACCCAACGCAATACACTAAACGATATTTCTTCAGTAGCTGTTGCAACGGGCATGGTAAGCAAGACAGTGAATAACAAATTCGTTTAATTTATTTAGATTACAAATTTGTTCTCCAAAATGCATGTGGACACCCGAGCGTTTTGACGCAAATTAGCTCCACGTCTGATTTTCGTGCAAACATTAGAGCTAGGGAATGCATTTTGTAGACCAAGACACGGACACAGTGATATATCATAAATATCAATACTCAAATAATTCAGTTTAAAAGTTTAATTTAATACAATTGATCGTTTGTTTTTTTTTTCCAATGTAAAATGCCACAACTGTAAATTTTACATAGATACACTTATTAAGTAACGTCTATATTTATTTTAATATAACCAGATAATCTGGGACTAATATACGTCAGTCCAAATATAATATAGAAATATGCGAAAATATTTGAAATTAATAGAAAACAAAATAACGGATTTCGAAAAAAAAGGAGGAAGGCTAAAAGAAAATTGCCCTGTCCCCCAAGTATCTAAGTTAAATACAACATTTAACCATTTGTGATCATTTAAATAGTTCCAATCCTTTTTTAATACTTTGTCTGGGTTGTCATTATAGACGGCGCTATAGATTCCTGTGTGAATATTATTGTACAAAGCGGCTAAGCGTATATATCGGGTACCTGTGTAACAGTAAATTCGGTCTTTCCTAGGTAATCAAGTCCGTGACCTTAATTTTACTACGAATGTAAGTCCCAGGACAAATTTTCGTAGGAAAATAAGTCCATTGCTAGTGAAATATGTCTGGCACTTATTTTCCTACGAAAACTTTTATATATCCGTATTCTCATTTTTTCAATGAAAAATCCATGTTAAATTTCATATCTTAAAGGGAACTTCGCAAAAAATGAAAAATTGATATTATGTTCATTATGTATAAAAAAAAGCACAAATTCATTAATATTAACGTTTTATTCTGTTAGATTAGAAATCACCATCGATTTTAAATTGAGAATATCATTTCTCTGCACATGTTTTATTAAGATGTCCTCTTTATGAAGATTTTAGAAACCATTTATATTATGTTGCTGAAACTTATAATGAAAATTTTAATACTTTAGATGGTAACCAAAAGTTAGTGTTTTTATTCTCAGATGTAAATAAGAAACATGTGTGTTCCAAAACCAGTTATTTGATTTTGAAAAGGCGAAGAAATTTTATATATGGTAAATACATGTAGTACTTTATTTCATATTGTTTTAATGTATTATATCTATGCATTTTAATAGTCTATAATTCTGTATAGAATGGCTCATTTTATTAAGTATTGTTTTACAATGTATAAATAACGATTGTAATTGTCGAGAGATGAGACATTCATAAAACGTTGAATTGATTGAAATGAGTTTGTTAGTATTACAATCAATATTTGTGTATGCCTCGCACAAAAAGGTTCAAGCAGGGCCGTACTGGACATCTTCAGTTATCAAGGTTTTTTTTTTTTTTTTTTTATAACAAACCCACTGAGATCTGGTATCCAGAAAATTAAAATGAATCAAAAATACTTTCATGTATTTTACGGAAGCGTATTAGCGCCACACATTTTTTTTTATAATTTTCTTCCTATCTTTGCGTTAATACGCAAACCTTTGCGATATAACGCAAACCTTTGAGATATAACGCAAACCTTTGCGATATAACGCAAACCTTTGCGTTATAACGCAAACCTTTGCATTATAACGCAAACATCTTGATTTCAATTATTCATTAAGTTTTGTATATATGCCCGTCTGTCATTAAATTTCTGTTGCGATTTAGTTAGGAAAAGAACCATAAATACATGTACAAGGCAAAGTCATTATAATAAATATGCATAGGAATCAGAAAAGTATATAATTTAACAAGAAAATACATATGTTATAGTCATATTTTATTTGAAAGGCCAACATTTTAGAATTTTGATTCAGTAGATAAGAGCAAAAATAATGTCATACAATTGTAAAACTGTCAAGGCAAATAGACAAAATGATCTTTCTGCTGTAAAATGAACTATTAAGAAAGATTTTTTTAAATTTTGATGTAAGAAATCGTTTTTAAATCTCAGAATACGATAAAGATTCTTTGATAAAAGTCATGAAATTTTCAATCTAGAGTGGTAACTTGGTAGCAATTTAAATGGAGAGAACATAATTTTATTAATAAAACATCTTCATTTTATTCATTTATTGCAAAAGGGTAGATAGCCAACTTTACACAATCCTCAAACGAGAGCCTACTTTGAAAGTATATTTATATTCGGCTATAGCTATATTAGCAGGGTTGGTTTTTTCTTCGGTATAACTAATTTACTCAATTTCATTGTAATATATGTACATGTATTATCATGTATATCATTTTGGGGCACTTTATAGCTTGATGTTCGGTGTGAGCCAATGCTCCGTGTTGAACACCGTACTTGGAACTATAATGGTTTACTTTACAAATTATGACTTAGATGGAGAGTTTTCTCATCGGCACTCATACCACATCTTCTTATATCTATTATCCTTCTCATTATTAGTTAAATAGTAAAGCATTTTACTTTGCTATGAGTACAAAGAAGATAAATTTTAATATATGCAGCCTCCTCCTAGCTCCATTAATAACTGCTGCTTCCTTTGAATCTTAAATAAGCAAATGTTTGCGTTAATCGCAAAGGTTTGCGTTATTTCAAAGGTTTGCGTTATAACGCAAAGGTTTGCGTTATTTCCTAAAGGTTTGCGTTATAACACAAGGTTTGCGTTACAACGCAAAGGTTTCTGTTATAACGCAAAGGTTTGCGTTATGAAGGTTTGCGTTATAAAGGTTTGCGTTATATCGCAAATGTTTGCGTTACAACGCAAAGGTTTGCGTTACAACGCAAAGGTTTGCGTTATATCGCAAAGTTTGCGTTTTAACGCAAAGGTTTGCGTTATTTCGCAAAGGTTTGCGTTATATCGCAAAGATAGGAAGAAAAAAAAAAAAAAAAAATGTGTGGCGCTAATACGCTTCCGTAGTATTTTGTACAATAAATATTTTTTTCTAATTACACCTTACTCGTGATGCAGATCTGTCTTCATCTACTAGTAATAGTATGATGATGTACTACAGTGGCATAAAAGTAGTTACAGGTTTAGAAAGTGTCAATTTGGTATTTGTTATCATGATGCATTGCACGTTTCAAAGAATAACAGAATTAAACTTTAGCCCCACAATGTATACCTCCTTCGACAATAGTCCTAGCATTGGGAATTGAAATTTTCAAATTTTTTCCCCCACTACATTTTCAGTTTTAAATTCGATTCGCCGTGTTAACTCGTTTTAGTTAGTTGTTCCTTGTCGGCGAGGTCGTCGATGATAGAATTTTTGCCATTATTTGATATTTCACATAAAATACAATGTAAGAGCATTTCATCAATTATAATTGCTACGATTTTCTTTATGTATTTATCCTTATCTTGTATGCATGTTTATTGTTTTAATAAAGATAAAATCCGATGTCCAGGTTATCGGCAATATGAATATATTATTTGTTTTGTTTAAGCCTAAATATTTGGAGAGATTCGTTAATGAAATTTTTTTGACAAAACCAAGGATTTGCAAATCCTTGACAAAACCTATGTTACAGCTGATTAACCCCTTCCATGGTGATGCACATGTTCATCCATCCCTTTGTCCTGTCTCAAATTTGCTTTCCACTCTGATTTATTTCAATATGCCTAATGTCATGGACAACAAATAAAATGCAGGTCAAGTTCGATTTTGTCTTAGTTACCTTTAGATGTGTAATATTACCATTGTTTTCCCCCATTTATAGTCTTTGTTAAATTTGCACTCTTCTAAAAATTTATCTTTGTTCCAAATAAAGAAATACTTAGTCAAGTTTTATTCTTTCTAGCTGTATGGCTACAGACAAAATTTCAAATAACATGTCATTGCATATACGATGATTACCATAACTGGAAGTTCACCAATCAAATGTTCTCCCCTTTTTTCCTGTGTACAAGCTTTTGTAACCATGTAACCTCAAGTTTCCTAAATATTCTATAGAAACACCAAATCAGAGGCTCTGACGATCCTGTGTCGCTCACCTGGTTCTACTTTGGTTGTGGAAATCATGTAAAAGATAGATCAAAATCATAACAAATACCCTAATAATAATTAAGGCCAAGTTTGGTTTAATATTGGCCCCGAAATTTAATCAAAAATCATGGTGGCCATCTTGAACAGTAAATCGGCAACAAAGTAGCAAGTCCCCCATTTGCAGCCTCTGGGTCCTTTGTTAAACTAAGTTCTCCGCTGGCAACCATCTTGGATGATTGATTGGCTACCAAGTAACAACACTTGGTCAGCACCTCATTAGGAACATTCATGTCCTGTTTGGTTTCATTCCATTCAGTGTTTCTCTAAAAGAAAATATTTGTATGTATTGTCCATATGGTCCTATGTTGAACGAGGTATAAGGAATATTCATGCAATGTTTTGTTTCATTCCAATTAATGATCTTTTGAAGAAGTGTAAAAAGTTACGACGACGGACGACGGACGCCAAGTGATGAGAGCTAATAAAAAAGAATGGTGCTTTGAAACACCCAAGCTATGTTTATGACTCGAAATTTTTTTTACTGCAATGAAATGTTGGATAAATTTCCTTCAACTGGCAAATTCAAGGGGATATTTTTTTCGAACCTTCTTCGTATGCAACCGGATGTGACGTACTAGAATTTGGTGGTATTACACCTGTATTATGTGTTTCATCTTTTCCATGATAATACTGCATGCCCAAATCTTTTGAAATGAACACAGGTCTAGTTTGCTTTTGATATGGTTTTGACATTTATCCTTCAAACGACCTGCCTTGCAATTGCTTTAAACCTACATTTCTTTGCATTCTGGATGGTGATAATAGTACCACTTGATCCGACCCTTAGAAATTTGTTCAGTTTCATTGATCATCGAGTACAGGTCAAAGTCCACATAAATGGTTTTGACATTGACAGAAACTATCGAACAACTCATACATAAAGCTGTCATTTCCCTATTTCACAGATTATCAAAAGATCCAAACTCAATTGAATGTAAAATTGGAACTAGACAGCTAGCAACAGAAGACGATAAATCAAATAGTTGGTACATAAACGTGGACAAAATACTCAAATCCTATGATCTTCCATCCGCACATGAGATTATACTTAATCCAGATTGACTCAAAATCCTGGAAAAATAAATGGACCGAAATTGCTAGAAGCAAAACAACACATGGAAGTTAACAACTGGAATTTTAAAAAAACAAGACTTCTGTTGGAGCAGTGTCAGAGATCACAAAAGAGATGTTAGCAAAGGGATAATAAAATCCAGGATACTTACAAGAATATACAAAACCCAAAATATTACCAACCGATTTGACGAAACAAAATCTGCAGAATGTAAATTGTGCATGGTAGGCCCTGAGGATTATAAACACTTCCTAATTACGTGTGAAAGTCTGAATAATGTGAGAAAAATTCATCACAATAGACTCAAATCCCTACTGGAGGATAATCAGATCCCTTATTGCAGTATAATTAATTCTGATGAGGACCTTCTTGAATTCTTAGTTGACTGTTCTAGGAACAACCTTATATCAGTGTCTCAGCTGAGAGATATAGAATGAATTTGCAAAGACTGGATCTATGCAATGCATGCTAAAAGAGCTCAACTTCTGGAAAACAAATGAACAATCATTTTTAAAGTTCTTGGTGGCTGTCAGTCATGTAAATGTAACAAGTATTATACTACTTATGATGTATATACTTAATTAAATATTAGAAAATTATTTCTAAGTTAAAACTATAACTAGAGTATATAATATTAATGACCCTTGTAGATCTTAAATTGTGAGAATGACCACTACTGTTTTTTAAAACTAATATTTAGAGAGTTTTTTTTACCATTTTTAGATTTTAAGACCATATTAACTATATATGAAACCACACAATAGATATAAGAAGATGTGGTATGAGTGCCAATGAGACAACTCTCCATCCAAATAACAATTTATAAAAGTAAACCATTATAGGTCAATGTACGGCCTTCAACACGGAGCCTTGGCTCACACCGAACAACAAACTATAAAGGGCCCCCAAAATTCAAACGGGAAAAAACGAGAAACGAGAAACACGTATAAATTACATAAACAAACGACAACTACTGTACATCAGATTCCTGACTTAGGACAGGTGCAAACATTTGCAGCGGGATTAAACGTTTTAATGGTACCAAACCTTCTCCCTTTTTCTGAAACAATAGTATAACATCACAACATAAGTACATAATTTTACCCATTATTAATACTGAATAGTAATTCATAACACTTTCTTTTCCTAAGAGAATTTTACAAACAAACTACATTTAAAAATGTAGCTTCTGATAAGCTAGTATTTTATCCATTTTAAAATAAATGTAAAATTTTGTAAGCTCACGTCAGTCTGTTTTTTTAATTTTGTCCTATTTACACTCTTACTATTATTAATTAAATTTTTAAACTAAATCACAAAAAAAAAAAAAAAAAAAATTTTAATAACGCATTCTTAAAAATAAACTTTTTTTTTAAATGCGTTGACCCTGCAAATAGGTTGGACATCCTGAAGAAGAAGAAGAAGAAGAAGAAGAAGAAGAACAGTACACAGTACAGTGCCCCTTAGTTACCTTATCTATTTATTCTCATCACTGAGGGTGTCGTTGTTAATTTTAGAAAAAATATCCCTGAAATCATGGCGGAAAAAGGCCATATCCGATATCACTTCGCATTTCAATATAACAGTAAAAAATGCCTAAAACGTAGAAAGCGAGAAAAAAATGAGATGTTATATGTTATATGACTCTCTGACATGGTGCTAGCCTGTCCACACTGAGGTTGCAAGTTCGAATCCCGCACGTGACAGGTGCGTTCGACTCCGATCTTAATTGACTAGGATTGTCAGTTTTTCGACTGAGGGTCGTTTGTTTTCTCCGGGAATTCCGGCTTCCTCCACCAATAAAAACTGACCGCCACGAAATAGCAAAATAGGATTGAAATTGGCTTTCAACACCAATCAATCAATCAATCTGGCGTGGTGCGCCTCGCCACCTGTTTAATTTTGTTTGTATAAACCTTTAGTTTATTTTCGATTTTCGAGATCTTCACAAATACGAGAGTAACGGTGGTATATGCATTCGGGATCTCTGCTAACAGTTTTTCAAGTCTGACACTTCCAATTATGATATTGTACAGCACTCCTTGATCCTTAAAATGTTTAGAAGGGGTTTAAAATATGATTTATGTACTAAAATAATCGCCAATCCTATCACCGGAATGTCCCTGTTTTTTAACTAATATTATACTGTAATGTAATCGGCTTCCCTTCATCGGTCAATTATGTTTTCTGAAGAACTGTCATTAGGCATTATAGTAAGAGGTAGGGACAGTATCCCCTGAATTTGATTCACATCATGACCGTTTTCAAAAAGTATTTCAATCTTTACTTATTCCATAGCAGCAGAGCCCAAGTATCTACTTTAAGGTTCTCACAATAATATATAAAAAGGTGTGGTATGATTGCCAATGAGACAACTATTCACAAGAGACCAAATAACACAGAAATAAACTATAGGTCATCGTACGGCCTTCAACAATGAGCAAAGCCAATACCGCATAGCCAATTTAAAAGGCCCCTAACGGAAAAACGTAATAATCCAAACGAGAAAACTAAGGGCCTAATTTATGTACAAAATAATGAACGAAAAGCAAATATGTAACACAGCAACAAACGACAACCACTGAATTACAGGCTCCTGACTTGGGACAGGCACATACAGAATCTGGCGGGGTTACACATGTTAGCGGGCGCCAAACCCTCTCCTAACCTGGGACAATGGCTGAAAAGTACAACATAAGAACAAACTATTATGGCTTGTTTCCATATCTAAATTATAAACGCTTGAAGATAGACCAAAATCGTGATTTTGACTTGTAAATTTTTAGCAGTTTCCCCAAAAGTGTAGAAGGACATCGTCAATCAAAACCAAAATTTCTTTGAAAGTAAAGATAAAATTAGTTTTGCGGATACAAATTAAGTAATTTCGTTTCAAAATGACTTTGACAGCAACAAGTCGTAGCAACGAGTTTCATTTTGAGTAAGGGAAATATGAATTGTTAAAAAAATTTAAGTATATGATTTAGACTCTTTTAAATATTCAATTTCCAATTAGTATTGGGGCCTCGGTGGCCGAGTGGTCTAAGTAGTTACTACTGTAATCACTAACCAGTCAACACTGAGGTTGTGAGTTCGAACCCCGCTCGTGCGGGTGCACTCGACTCCAATCTTAATTGACTAGGTTTGTCAGTCTTCCTATGGAAGGTCGGTGGTTTTCTCCGGGCACTCCGGCTTCCTCCACCAATTAAAACTGGCCGCCACGAAATAGCCCAAAAGCGGTGCTTAAAAGTGGCGTTAAAACACTAAAAATCAATATCAATCCAATTAGTATTTGACAAGAGCTTTAAGATTTTGACCATGCGAGTGAAATAAATACAAAAGTAGAGGGGAAGTCGCCTTATCTTTCTATTGACAACACGCTTCGGCGGCAGATTCAGCCATTTTTAACAGGAGGGGGAAAGGGGGGTCCAACCATATGTCCCCATTCAAAAGCATTAATCGTTGAAAAAAAAAGCGGGTTCCAACCCCTGGACCCCCCCACCCTCCTTGTTTTTTTGGGATCCGCCACTGAGGTTATTCTTATTATTTGGCAAAAAGGAAATGGATGTTACACGAACCAGTCGTTTTCTTGACGTCCAAAATATTTGAAAATTTCAATTTTAGTAATTCATTCGACTACCCCACCGTTTTCTGAATGACTGGAAAACGTAATGGATGAGGTATGAATTTTTTTTAAGGAATATTCGGACACTGTTAATGAATTGGGAGGATTTTGTAAGAATTATTCTTTTTTTCATTTCTAGAAGTGAATATATTTACCAAGCTAAGGCAAACAGACAAGAAAGTTACTTATGTAAAAACTAACACTCTTATGATTCGAATGAAATAAAAAAAAGTGTAAGAAAACAACGAAAATGTGACCATCACAGAATTGCATACTAAATAGACTACACGAAAACGACGATTGATAACTTCAAATAGTACCGGTTAACAAAATTAATCAAAACAAGATAAATAAATCTTATTTAAAGTCGGTAACATACATGATAAAATAACATATGGCTTTTATTGGCTTTAAAACCGACATAAAATGATATAAAACACGTATAACAATAAAACAATATAATACCTTCAAACTTTAGCACATAAATATATAAACATGGCAATTAATGTGATAATAATATAAAAACGATTCAGCCTTTCTGACTCTGCTAGTTTGTGCGTGTAATAGAACCCTCTTTCTGAGACAATCGTATCATTCGATTTAATATTAAACAAAGGTGAAAGATACCAAAGGCCAAGGGACACTCAAACTCGCAAATCGAAAATAAACTGACAATGTCATGGCAAAAAAAGAAAAAATGACGAAACGACAAACAATAGTACACAAAAACACAACATAGAAAACTAAAGACTGAGCAACACGAACCGCATCAAAAACCTTGGGTGATCTCGGGTGCCCTGGAAGGGTAAGCAGACCCAGGCACCCGTCGTGTAAATTAGAGAACATAATCATAGCGACAGACAACAGGAAGAAAAAGTATAAGTTAACATACAAGGTTTGACAATTTGGTGGCATAACAAAAGCATTAAGACACAATTGGGCTCGTGTTTGCCTCCCGGCCGTAAATATGATTCTTTGTACAATGTGATTGAAGCCAAACTGAAGATGAAACATGATCTTTTTATCCAAAAGTCAATATTATTCCTTTGACCTTTTAAAATCTGAGGTAGCAATCAAGAATAGCATTTATTCTGATAAGTTCAAAGTCGCGAGTTGGCAAACTGTTAAGTGAGTGCCCTATAGCTGGTAAAATCTATCATAAACACAATTTATTTTACTGAGATAGGGAACCAGTATATCCCATTTTTTCTTCTCGGAAGCCCAAGATATGAATATAAAGAAATAAACTTTTCACAAAGATGGGCTGTTCACAATCGTTAGAATAAGACGTAAATTATGCATATTCGTGTAATAGGTTATTGATGTGGTTCATAAGTGTTTCTCGTTTCTCGTTTTTTATATAAATTAGACCGTTGGTTTTCCCGTTTGAATGGTTTTACACTAGTAATTTTTTGGGGCCCTTTATAGCTTACTGTTCGGTGTGAGCCAAGGCTCCGTGTTGAAGACCGTACTTTGACCTATAATGGTTTACTTTTATAAATTTTGACTTGGATGGAGAGTTGTCTCATTGGCACTCATACCACCTCTTCTTATATCTTTCTTTTAAGTACTTGATATATATCGTTAAAAGTTGCCAAGGAATACAATACAACCTTTTTAATCATTAAATATTTATTACGTAACCAGAACAAAACTCAAATCAATAAAAATTTGATTTATCTGATACTTATTATGAAATATATATAACACGCGCTTTGTCGCATGAGATTTTTTGTTTGTTAGGTTTGACAAACAGTCATATCTTTTATGTAAAACCATAAAGTCCCATTTTGGATGTGTAGTCTAACAAAAAAAAAAAAAAAACCACTTAAGTAAAGATATCCAATCATAGTATTGATTTATCGAAGGACATTTAGAAAAATCCGTCCGATTGGAACAAATCTTAACTTGTTTTATTTAGTAGCTTTATGCATATCAGCCCACTTATTTATTATCACTTTATGATAAGTCACAGAAATTTGTTTTAAAAATAGTATTTGGTGTTGATTTTGCAATGAAAATTTAAATGAATGTGTTATTAATGATAGTTGACACGTTGCAGTAACATTGACTGTCTTTTTTAAACTTACCATTCTCTGTGGTAAAAATCGTTAAATTCTCTGTTGTTAAATTCTAGAATTAATATGAGAATAAGGTCCACCAACTCCCTGAATCGAAGTTGACCTTAGATGATCTAAGATGTATATTTTTTGTTCCTTTTGTGCTAAAGTTCATCACCTATTCAAACATTTATAATCCTTTAAGGTAAACTAGATAAAACGCTTCGAGCGCACCAACAACCAAATATACGCCTACTGGACCTCAGATGGTCGTATATTTGTTAAAAGGGCTGAAAATAGTCGAAAGGAACTGATAAATAGCTTTGGTGACATCTCTGACATCGAACGGGGCATTACCACATCACTTAACCAACAATGTTCAGATACTGATAGGAGTCCAGAAGCAAATGAAGTTAACAACTCACAACAGTATAATAATGGAAAGTAAAACTGTCTGAACAAAACCGAACTGTGTTTCTGTTTTTCTTATCTAGTTTGAGCTGTTGAAATAATTGCAGTACAATGTATATTGACTTGCTTCCCACGTAAATACCATAATAGATATAAGAAGATGTGGTATGAGTGCCAATGAGACAACTCTCCATCCAAGTCAAAATTTATAAAAGTAAACCATTATAGGTCAAAGTACGGTCTTCAACACGGAGCCTTGGCTCACACCGAACAGTAAGCTATAAAGGGCCCCAAAATTACTAGTGTAAAACCATTCAAACGGGAAACCAACGGTCTAATCTATATAAAAACGAGAAACGAGAAACACTTATGAACCACATCAACAAACGACAACTACTGAACATCAGATTCCTGACTTAGGACAGGTGCAAACAAATGCAGCGGGTTTAAACGTTTTAATGGTACCAAACCTTCAGCCTTTTTCTGAAACAATAGTGTAACATCACAACATAGAAAGACACACTATAAAATATCAACTGAAATAGCTTAACTCAATCAAAGGACATATTAACACAATTGAACATACACTGAACAAATAAATTTGACCTATGATACAATGTAAATACAAAATAAATAAACTGAGGGAAGAATGATAAAAGTAACATGTTATATCGGTATGAAATGTTAAACAATTTAAGAAAAACAATATGCTCGAACAAAAATATCAGCCATTTGCAATAACTTTAAACACAGGTAAATGAAAATAATTTTGTTGTTAGGTATACGTGTACAGTTACAATAGAGAAAGGAAATATTTTTACAAAATAAATAATTTTGATGTTCATAGTACGAAGTGGAAATTTATATTAGTACCAAGCACTTATCAAAGCTGGTATATAGACCAGATATAACCCTGAATAACATTAAATAACAAAAAAAAGCATTACAATTAGTATCAACAGGTCAAATAAACAAGAAAGTACGATTTGAGAGTACTGCAGTTACTGACAGCTAGTTAAAAGCCAAAACAATTAATAATAAAAAATCATGCATCAGAGACTAAAATCAACTAAAACACATCCCAGGGATTTAGTATTTTAACGTCATGGACAGTCAAAGAAGACATGACTTGTGCAATGCCAAAAATAAATGTATCGACAGACAGTAGGATAGTTAGGAATTTAACCTCTTTATAGATAAAATGAACGTGGGTGTGTCTTTAAACATCCCGTTTGAAAAGAATACAAATTTAGTTATGTTTTAATTTGCTGATGACAAAATCGATATTAGTGCCAATGTAAACTATATTCAAAGATCTAATTACAACATTGGTAAGATAACCTGAACTAATAAGTTTATTTAAAGGTTCGATGAGTTTACACGGATCACATAGTGATTTCCGCGCTTTAAGTACAATATTACCGTAAAATTTAGGATGTGAAATACCGTTTTCAATCAGTTTTCTACAGGTACAGCCAAATTTACTAATCAAATCTTTGTATCTATGAAAGAACTTAGCAAAAGTTTTACGTAATTTATGGTAACGAAATCCCTGACTTAATAATTTACCAGTGATGCATTGATTACTTTCGTTAAAATCCATGACATCACTACACACACGGGCATAACGAACGAGTTGGGATATATACACACCGTATGATGGAGCCAAAGGAACATCGCCGTCTAAAAAAGGAAAATTAACAATAGGTAATGAAAAATCGTCTCCTTTGTCGTAAATTTTCGTATAGAGTTTTCCTTTAGAGATTGAAATGTCCAAGTCCAGAAAAGGACAACTACTGCTGTTTATGTTAGATTTAGTTAAAGTAAGTTCTATTGGGTAAATTTCGGTAGTATATTTAGAGAACTCTGGATTACTTAACGAAAAAATATCATCTAGATAACGGAAGGTATTGTTGAATGTATCAACCAAATGTGACAATGACGTGTCTTTACTGAGTTTGGTCATAAACTGAGATTCATAGCAATACAGGAATAAATCTGCTATTAAAGGGGCGCAGTTAGTGCCCATAGGAATACCTACTACTTGTCGATACACTTAATCGCCGAAACGTACATATATGTTGTCCAGGAGAAAATTTAAAGCTTCAATCATATCTTCACATTTCCAGTAAGTGTATCTAGCATACTTTCCTTTTCGTTACAGAAAAAGGCTTTAAACGAGTTACAGCAAATAAATTTGTAATGAGATTTTCAAAAGACCATTTAATTAAATATGAAAACTTTTTCTTGATAAGATTGTGTGGAAGTGTAGTATAGAGAGTAGAAAAATCATAACTGTCAACAGAATTAAAAGGACCATCAAAAGCATGTATTTTATCTAAAACCTCTAAAGAATTTTTAACACTCCAAAAATAATTAATACCATTATTTTCATAAGCTTTATTACAAAAGTTAATAACAAGTTCTTTGATAGTAGTATGGGAGGCATAAACACGTTTTTCTTAACTTGAGTAATATAATAATCCAACGAAAGCTTTTTTTTCTTTCTTATATTGTTTTAGTTATCTGAATGATTGTATTCACCTGCTAGATACACCATTTATCCAACACACTCGTTTTCCCCTGTTCACTTGTACATTTAATTGTAACTTATTTCTTTTTTCCACTAATATAAATAATTCCAGGCTTGAAAATTCATGTAATACCAAACTCGTATTGTGACGATGTCTTTTTTAGTTCCTAAGTGACTAAATACATTGAAAAAACACATAATATGTGATACCCCACTTTTACCCCCTTTTTAAACTGGATATAACAGTGAAAGTGTTTACTTTAATTAAAAAAATAATAACTTTATTCATATTTAATGCCTTTTTCTCACCTAAATTAAATCAATACAAATAATAAAACCGCAAAATAATCTAAATTTAATAAAACAGTTGTTTGTAAACCCGATAGATTTTACTTCTGTGTTGATAAATGTAATATGACTTCTTTTTGTTGAAAACCTTCAGATGCCTCCAGCTTTAAAGATCTATGTAAATAAAATGTTATAACCATGCAAAAACATGCAGTTCACTGACGTATACTTGGGTTTTGTTTCAAATTTATGATAACAAATACCTAAGTATGAACAACTATTGAATACTACTGAATGATATTGAAGTATAAAAGTAAACATATTAATGATGAAAAACCTGCTTTACTTTAAAAATTTGAAGCAATTATTAATATTGTAATCCCTTACGGCCTCTTTTGACGATAATTGACATTGAGTATTCGATTTTTCAGATAATCCCGGTTTATCTCAGAATTTAAGATAAACCGGATTTTCTCAGCTTAATGCATATTTGAGATAATTCATTATATTCCTCACAAAATTAGATAAATAATTAACTGGAGAAAATCCGGATTATCTGAAAATTCTGAGATAATATGGGATTATCTCAGAATTTTGAGAAAATCGATTAACTGAAAAAAGGAGCCAATAAAGCCACGACACATTGGAGGAAAATTTCATGGTCATAAGGGATAAGATATAGATACAATGGTGTTTCTATACAGATAGAGAAGAATGAAAGATTACGCTCTTACGGGAAACGTTTTAGAATTTTTAAATTTCCAGATTTGATAAAAATAACAATTGATTTATTCAGGATGTACATGTATGACAAGTGTATCGATAATAATGAAGATAAGAGGATCTAGAATTTAGAAGTTTGTCTTGAGAGGTGTTTTTAAGAGAATTTGAATGTTATATCCGTATTTGTCTTTATGAAGATAGTGAAATATGTTACATAAATCTGGCATCCGCACAATTAACTAGGGCAAATAACTAAAATGTTGAAATAAGTTTAGCAAAGTTGAAATACACCATTTCGAAGTTCTAATGAGTTTCCTTTTAGAAAGTTATAATCTATTTAAAAAAATATCACGCACCGTTTTTCTTTCCTTAATTTTCTCTATTAAAAGATTGAAATATGGTGCAGGAATTTATCATCCATTTTATTGCAAAGTGTTACATTTTAGTACTTACTTGGTAAGTTGAATTATAAAGTGTTTTGTCAATTAGATAATCTAATCATGATAATGACAAATGCCCAATACCTGAAATATATATTACCTTACAACTCTATTACATTGTTAATCAGTTTGTTTTAACGACACGTGGCCAATGCATAATTAACCTTTAAACAAACGCTGTTAAAACGGGGTTTTGATCCCTGAACACTTTGCAATGAATTAGATCTATATTTGTTAACGTTTTCAAATTAAATAAACTGAATGGATTTCTTAAATTTCTCAAAAGGCTTTAATATTATTACAAACAAAACGAAACGTTTATTTAACCTTTTTGCAACTTTTATCTTTATTTTGTTCTACGAAAACCTTTCTTGTTTGGTTATCTAGTATGTGTTGATTACCTTCACTAATTACTAAAGATCAGACGACCTAATTAAGGATTTGTATAGACCTAATCAACATCATAATTGGTATTGAATATGATCATCGGTCATGCATGACATATTCCAAATAACGGCACGTGTTAATAAACACTTCAATAACTTCTGAAATGTTCAATTAATTTTATTCAAACAAAATATTAAGATAAAAAATAAATAATTTGTCGGACCCATACCCTCAACGCCCACTAAAATATCTATTACATGTCCTGAGTGCACTCAGGAGGCCCTGAGTGGTTTTAAAACGTACCGCAAAATTATTACTTAAAATAATTTTGTTGACTGTTAAATGAAATACATTTCAATTCATGGAGTGTCAGTGAGTTATAATATATTTTACAAATGAGGGCCCCACTTTGGTAGTCCAACTTGAACACATTGGGCGATCGTATACATGCAATCAGGAACAGATGTATCCACGAAATTATAATAACATTTTATGAACTTACCTGCTTTAATAAATCATGTTTTAGTTATAACATACACTTTTGATGTAATATTATTTATAAATCAATGTTTAAAATTCACATATATGTGCTAAGATTAAAACTTCATGTAATATTTTAATACTTTATTCTTGTAAAACTTTCATTAATAAATACTGTTTAAACTAAGATTAAAATTTCATGTGTCATACGGTCATTCCAAGTGTCATTTGATCATTCGTGTTACGTATCTCCAGTACTTCTCTATGGATAAGACCTAAAACTGCCAAAACAAGTTCACCAGAATTAATCGAAAACTTCCAGAAAAAGCTACTTATAAGCTTATACTCTCATTACCAACTTATGTAGCAGATGTTACTATCAACATCCTAAACGGAATACTACCAATAGAAGCCCAACTACATATCCGAGTACTTGGACTATTGAACAACATCTGTAATCAGCCCGAAAAAGCATAGATAAATTGCTAGCTGACGACAACATAAACTGAAAAATAGCCAAAGTTCTAGTTGCTTGTCGTTATAAAACATATACCAAAGAAATACGATGTACAAAATGATACATGGACAACACCGTCAAAAATCTTATGGACCTCCAACATCAAGAAAACAGTACAGAGCTACTAGTCTAAGAGTAACTTCAGTAAATAGCAACACTGTATTCTAGCTTCGAAGGCCGTACGGTGACCTATAGTTGTTAGTTTAAACATATTTTATTGTTCAAAAATGACAAATGGATTAGACACAAGTTTTTCAACTTAGTAACGTCTTCTATTGTTGTCAATTTCTGTGTCATTTGGTCTCTTGTGGAGAGTTGTCTCATTGGCAATCATACCACATCTTCTTTTTAATTTCCAAAACGACGAGTGTAAAAAAAAAAGCAAATATGCAAACAAACAGCCTGATTTATATTTACAACAAAAAAAAAATGAAATACAGGAACAAAGACTCAATGACACAATATGTCATGACGGGGAAGGTACATGCATTTTGGAAGGGGCTAAAAAGGTCTAATGCCAAACCATACCTTAAACTGAAACTGTACACATGGGATATGGGATAAGACCGAAGTCAGAACTTAAAGTAAAAATTTGTTGAAAAAGGTTCAGATCAACACAATACAGATAAAAAAAATATACCAATAAATAGGACACAAAAGAACGATCTGATAGTACTAGCAGTTTAGAACCTAGTTCAACATGTTCAAAGTCAGTAAACTTTGATAGATATACAGAGTGGTGATAGATATGCAGTGTGGTGGTAGATATACAGAATGGTGATATATAAACGAAGTGGTGATAGATATTCAGAATGGTGATAGATATACAGAGTAGTTGTAGATATACAGAGTGGTGATAGATATGCAGAGTAGTGGTAGATTACAGAATGTTAATAGATATACAGAGTGGTGGTAGATATACAGAGTAGTGATAGATATACAGAGTGGTGATAGATATACAGAGTGGTGATAGTTATTTTCTACATTCCAATACACTATGCATGTTTTTTGGTATCGTAAACACCACAAAGGGCCTACTTTGAGCACAAAAAAAACACAATGTAGCAGAAAGGACCACAAAGGAGTTTATAAGAGCACAAAGGACCTTATAATCACTGTTTTGTAAGGAAATAGTATTTTTTAAATTTGTATTTCAGAAATGTCAATATATGCTTTGCTTTATCAAATTTTATTTTGGACAATAACAAAGAATCTACAGAAATGTTCAGCTTCTTACTTTATGAATCTTAATTTGCTGTGAGGAACAAAAAGTGCACATGGTGCTATAAAAAGGACTGCACAGCTGTCTTTTGGGTATATGTTTCGTTGGGCTGTTTGATGAAACAGATAATATACCTGTCTAGATAACCTCGATATGTAATTGTAATAAAAGTATATCATCATTCCGTGAAATATATGGCCTTGAAGAATGTATTTATGAAAAACTTTATACCTTCTAATAAAAATTGGACAAAATGGTTTCTATTTCTCCCTTTTCACATCAACAAACGATGAACGATGTCTTTGGTCGTCGCTTGTGTAAATGTTTATTAAGCATATATTATTGTATTTGATAAAGTTTATATGTTTTAAAGACTGCATTTTTAACACCGAAATTTTGAAAATGTCATGTTTTAAATACTATCATTCAATACATTTAATATAGTTGACCTATTGCTGATAAATTCTAAAAAAAAACAGACTTATTGCATATAGTATTAGAAAAAAGACCAAAACTCAGAAACTTAATTTTGACAACTGAACCCTATAAATGAGGCCAAGGTCAGATGACACCTGCAAGCTAGACATGTACACTTTACAATCATTCCATACACCAAATATAGTAGACCTATTGCATACAGTATGAGAAAAACAGACCAAAACACAAAACTTATCTATAACCACTGAACCATGAAAATGAGGTCAAGGTCACATGACACCTACCAGTTGGACATGTACACCTTACAGTCCTTCCATATACCGAATATACTTGACCTATTGCTTATAGTATCTGAGATACAGACTTGACCACCAAATTTAACCTTGTTCACTGATCCATGAAATGAGGTCGAGGTCATGTGAAAACTGTCTCACGGACATGAGGACCTTGCAAGGTACGCAAATACAAAACATAGTTATCATGTTACTCATGATAAGAGAGAAATTACATTTATATAATTACCTGTAATTGGTTCAAGATTTAGAAACAGAACGAAGAGGTTTTCTCCTGTTTCTTAGCCAGTACACACACATTTTGTATTTCAGACAATGTACATTTATTGTTTATATCCTACAACTAATAACTGGCGCTTTAAGGTTCGTGGCATATAAACTCTTATGTATTTAATTATTTTGTTTCAAAATGAAAAGTATGTCTTATGAATAACCATGATGAAATAATTGTTTTTCCATAATTGAATCGTGCATTATTTGTGTATTGGATTACTTAGTTGCCTTCTTTCTAGTGTTATCTATTTTGTTTACTGACAAATGACGAAATAATGCAATAGTTTAATATTTTACAAAACTTTGTCACGATTAAAAATTAAAACCGACTGAATAAATTAAAATATGAGAATTCAATGATTATCGATGTCGAAATTAGCCGTCGGTAATAAACAGTCAGTTTGTGTAAAAGAAATAGCTACCAAATTTGTTTATTATGTATGTACAAAGTATATGTATATTGTATATGATCAGCCCTTCTGTATATTACTTGTTTTATAATTGATTCAACAAATTTCGCTTATCCAGGTGTCAATAACGGTGATGTTCACACCACGAGTAGTGATAAATGACACAATAAACACAGCGATCGATCAATAATATAAGTAAAATTGCGTGCCGTATGCTGAATGTCGCCCTCCTCTGAAAAAGGACGCTATTTTTATATAAAATCTCGCAAAATTATGACCCATATTTTGGCACATCCCCGTTCACCCAATAATAGGAAGTGAATTCGTCACCATCATGGTTTCAAAGAGAGGCCAACCTTAAAAATATGTTTGTTTGCAGTTTCCCGACTGTACCTTCAGACTGAAGGGTCGGTAGGTAGGAAAATATTTTATTTTATCAGCCAAAAGTTTAAACAAGCAGTTACACAAACCAAGTTTCTTGTCAAGAAAAAAAACCTATTTTAAAACAGGAACATATATATTGACGGGACTTGACACTACCTAATTGTAGCCAATTTTATCGTCGTTTCATAGGTAATAAAGATACGATACGGAAACGGACATGTGTTAAAAACGTACTCGCTATTATACTAATAATTTCTGATAATATCAATAAAATGTCATTCAAACTAGTTTTACAGTGATGCCAGTGTATCAAACTTGTATTCTGTCACTTCAAATTTGTTATAATCGCATTCATATTATCACAGAATGGTACAGAATGCAAACATGGTAATAAAAAAACAGTTAGATATACTGTTCCCAGTTTAAAACAACAAACACTGAAAACCAACATGAAATGAACAGGCATTGTCAGATAAAAAAAAAACATTTTAACTAAAACTGAAACTTTAATTCAAATTATGACATAAAATATGGTATTATTAAATACTGAAACACTTATAAACAAGGAATGAATAGAACTGTTTTAAAGAAATATATTCACGGACATATATGCTTCTTGACTAGAATGTTTTCATGAGTAGAGTATTTTCATCAGAAAAATTTAGATACATGTATTAAAGATTTATAAGACAATGTATTAAATAGTGTATTTTTAATTAAAAAAAAATCAGCCATTGAATCTTCCTCAATTGAAAAAAAGGGCAACTTACAAAAGACTATTTTCATATTTCTAACAATATTTAATTATATGTAATAAGATTATATTTTGAAAGATATGTTGATGCCAGGCTTAAATGAAAACCACAGAAAACTTACTAGTTTGGGTTGAAATCCATAGCACCCCATTAAAGTAAATGGTCTGTACTGAAATGTTTTGACTGCATAAAAAAAATTGGCAGCATAGCTCCTAAGAACATGTTTTAATTCAATTCACACAGTGACAGGCCACAAAGTTTGGGTATATTTAATATTGTAAAGAGAATAATTGCGATGAGTGGGGCAGCCCCCCTTATTCTAAAGGAGCATACTCATTGCAATCGAAGAAAGATTTAATATAGAGAGAGTTTATTTATTTTTCAAGTTAATCATTCATTTTCTCTACATCTTTGTGTAGTTTGGGTTGCTTCTCATTGATTTGGCATGGTTTCATTTACATTTTAAATGAGCTCTTTCTCCGTACAGGCATGTTTACAGGTATCTATATATTCACGGAGGAGTGGTTTCATCTTTGTCTTCTTCACAACGATTTATAGAAAATACGACAAACTTCAAGCTGCTGTCTAATTGTTTAACCACTGAAATTGGTTCCATAAAGTCAGGCTCAAAAGATTCTGTACCCGATTTGTTTGAGACAGAAAGTTGACAAAGATGAGTTATCGTGTCGGTTGTGAATATCCGCTGCATCTACTTCAATGATATCGTCAAAGACATCATTCCGTGTGCCTGAATCTGTATAAACAGTTTACTATTAAACTTTTTTGTTTGTTATTTGTCTTAAAATTGACAGAAGTCGACAGCGTAAAATACTCCTCCATAACTTCATGGATACCTGTAAACAATTTCCATGTGCTTTATCATTATACGGTCACATGAACGCTTGACGGGAAGGCAAGAAAAACCGAACTTAAAACGTGTAATCGACCTAGACTTAAATCAATTCCGGAAAGGACCTGAATTTCCGAATCTCGGCAATAGAAGTTTTAAAAATAATTTCTTAAAATTTAAAGCAATAAAATTTTCACAGTCGGGGGAATTTTCAAGGGTCGGTCGGTAAACTGCAAACAAACAATATTTTAATTTAAGCCTCAAAGTACGGTCTTCTGCCTTTTCTCACCTAAATAAAATCAATACAAATAATAAAACCGCAAAATAATCTAAATTTAATAAAACAGTTGTTTGTAAACCCGATAGATTTTACTTCTGTGTTGATAAATGTAATATGACTTCTTTTGTTGAAAACCTTCAGATGCCCCAGCTTTAAAGATCTATGTAAACAAAATGTTATAACCATGCAAAACATGCAGTTCACTGACGTATACTTGGGTTTTGTTTCAAATTTATGATAACAAATACCTAAGTATGAACAACTATTGAATACTACTGAATGATATTGAAATATAAAAGTAAACATATTAATGATGAAAAACCTGCTTTACTTTAAAAATTTGAAGCAATTATTAATATTGTAATCCCTTACGGCCTCTTTTGACGATAATTGACATTGAGTATTTAAATGGGGACGCGTTTGACTAGAAAGTCCTAAAACATTAAAGACTTCTTGAAATTTGAATTCGCAAATACATATACGAATGTACCTATATCGCTGTTATTATTATTTTTTGTTTTATTCTGTACTGCACCATGTAATATATTTGATGAATTTTGTTGTATTGATGTCACTTGTAGTATTTGTTTTCGTTTTGCGTGGCTCTATGCATACATTTTGAGTTTATAGATGTTTCCTTTTTTACTTATTTAATTTTTTTTTATATATATTTTATTGAGAACTAATAAATTCTTCTCAATCACCCAATAATCCTTAAATGCAATTAGGTAAGAAATTTGCAAAGTTCTATAATCATATGATTTTACACGTAACATATCAGTATAATGCTTTTTAAAAAAAGTTCCAAATCTTCAAGTAGTAAATCATTTCCCATTTCAAATACAAATGCTTTCTCTCATATTTCAAACCTTGTTTCTTTTGTTTTGTATATTTTTGTTTTGTCTTTTTTGAACTTTTCCTCAGTTATATATGATGATGTGTGTGGTTGTTGTGATTTATATATTTCGTTTTGCTGCCTTATATGTATTATGATTTCTATGATAAAACCCAATGGGTAATTGTATAGAACAATATAGGAAGCTACCGGGTTATTTAACTTATGTTGATGCAGGGGCGGATCCAGCCATTTTATCCAACCCAGGATAAAAGGGGGGTTCCAACTATATGTCCCCATTTAAATGCATTGATCGTCGAAAAAAAGGGGGGTTCCAACCCCCGGAACCCCCCTCTGGATCCGCCACTGTGATGCACTTTTAGACTCAGCAGTTTTAACTCACGAACTAGTGATAGCTCTTTAAAAGAAATATTACTTACCAATTTCAGATGCTCGACGAGTAACGTTTCCCTCTCACTTCTCCAGAGCTCAATTCCGAATATAGATATTTTTCTGCTATTTGTTTTAAACGCCATCCTAATTGTTGGAAATATTGAGACTAATCCAGGTCCGAATACAGATATTATGACTGATTCTACTAGTATCAATGAAACCTCACTATCCATATGTAACATAAACATATAGTCTAAGAAATAAGCTTAATTTTCTCCAAAATTTTACTGATGAATTTGATATAGTAACTATAACTGAAACTTATTTGGATCCAAGTGTTAACATTGACGATTTGCAGCTTTCCTCATTTTCGAAGAATATAATCCGAAAGGATCGTAACAGTGCCGGTAGAGGCATTGTCATCTATGTAAAGGAATATATTCATCGTACGTAAAGGTGAACTCGAAAACCACATTGATGAGACAATATGGGTAGAGATTAAAGGTAAAGGTCAGTCATTTCTTCTTTGTTGTACTTATAGGCCTGTGTGGACGGACAATGACTATTGGATAATTTATTCACTGGGATTGAGTTACCAACTAAGAGAGAATATTGTGATAACATGCAGGAGATTTGAACTCTGATTTATTTTCAATTCATAATAATAAATTATATTATACAATGAATCTTTTAATTTAGAAAATGTAATTAATAAACCGACAAGGGTGACTGGACACAGTAGCACATTGCTAGACCTGCGAGAAATTTGGTTGTACGATAAAGCAGATTTAAATAAATTTTCTTCAGGACTTGATTCTGTCAGTTGGGATGCACTTTTTTCTGATGTTGAAGATGTCGACGAGATGTGCAATACATTTACTAAAAAAAATCCTTGACATCGCAAGGCAGAGCATCCCAACTCGACATGTTTATATACGAAACAATGACAGACCATGGTTTGACAACGAGCTAAGGAAAGAAATCCGTAGAAAAGACCGATTTCGTAAAAAAGCCTTAAAAACTAAAAAAGATTCTGACATTAATAAATACAAATAGCAGAGGAATAAAGTTAATAATTTGAAAAAAGCGGCAAAAGAAAAATTTGAAAGAAGCTTGGATAATATCATCTGAAATAACGTGGCTAACCCCAAAACTTATTGGAAGATAATGAAAATGCTTACAAAATCTATTAAGGGTTTTGGTGATTTACCCCCACTTAATAATATTATTCACGATGAAAGCATGGATGATGTAGTGTACGGAGACGACGAGAAATGTAATCTGTTGAATACATATTTTAGTCTGATTTCTTCCCTAGAGGAGGAAGGTGTTCCCATCCCTGAAGTTGAACCGTTGAACCAAGCACCAATATTATTTTGAATGCTTTAGTAATTGAAAAAGATGAAATAGTTGATATAATTAAATGCCATAAGCCATAAAATGCTGAAAATGTGTCCTGAAAAAATAGCAATTCCTTTAAAAAAAAAAAATAATGAATCCCTATAACAATGTACGTTTCCCACCAGCTGGAAGACTGCAAATGTAATTGCTTTTTCTAAAAAGGGAGATAGTTCGTTACCATCTAACTATAGGCACATATCGCTTATAAGTTGTGTAGGGAAAATAATGGAGCGAGTTGTTTATAAACATGTCTTCAATCACCTACATAGAAATAAGTTAATATATGAATACCAGTCTGGTTTTCTTCCAAAATGTTCAACAGTTCACCAGCTTTTAGAAATTTACAACTGTATTTTAAATTCACTAGAAAATAAAGAAATTAGCTGTTTTGTTTTCTGTGACTTTTCTAAAGCTTTTGATAAAGTTTGGCACCAAGGATTGCTACATTAAAAGAAGTCATACGGTGTGGACGGGAAATTATTGAATTGGTTTAAAAGTTACTTGAACAACAGACAACAGCGAGTTGTTATTAAACAATCGTCGTCAGAGTTTTGCAGTATTTCAGCAAGTCTCCCACAGGGTTCTGTTTTGGGACCGTTCTTATTCATTATTTATATTAATGATATTGCTGAAAATTTGATCTCTTTAATAATATGTAGATTATTTGCAGATCACACATCTATCAGCTACTCTAGTCGTGACACGTCACAAATAAAATCAGTGATCAGTCACGATCTGAGTGAGCTGAGCGATTGGTCTAAGAAATGGCTGATGTCTTTTAACCCAGAAAAAACAGAAATTATGTTGTTTTCATACTTTGAAACTCTGGAAATGAATTTAATATTCAGTGGTGAGAATATTAAAGTTACAGATTTTCATAAACACTTGGATGTTACATTTAGAAGAGATGCTAAATGGAACACCCATGTGGAAAGTAACATAAAAAATGTATCGAAACATTTGAATGTACTTAGAAAATTAAAGTACAGATTAAGTAGGAATAACTTAAAAAACTATACTTGACTTTTATAAGACTGTTACTCGAATATGACTGTGAAGTTTGGGATAATATGGGTGTGGGTTATTGTAACAAATTAGAGCAGCTGCAGCTTGAGGCAGCCAGAATTGTAACAGGTCTTACTATTTTTACAAGTAGAAGAATTATTTATGATGAGATTGGTTGGGAAACTTTAGCTGAACGAAGAGAAAGGAGGAAATCACAATTATTTTATAATATTCAACATAATAATGCACCAGCCTATCTTTGCAATTTAATACCATCAACAACCCAAAGTACAGCTGTTTACCCCTTACGTAATGGGAATGACATAATATACCCTTTTTGTAGACTTTCATTGACCCAAGAATCCTTCATACCTTCAACTATACGACTGTGGAATAACCTTCATGTGGTGACCCGCAATATTGACTCTTTAGGTAAATTTAAAACCGAATTAAAAAATCTTAAACTGAATTCAAAAGCCCAAGTACCTAAACAATATGAATTTAGCAATCGTAAACTCAATATTATTTTGACTCAACTTAGATGCTCAGCCTCTTTTTTGAGTTATGATCTTAACAGAGTCAATATAATTTCAGATCCGTCTTGTAGCTTTGGTGCTAAGCGTGAAGATTCATATCACTTCTTTTTTGAATGTTCTAATTATACGAATAAAAGAATCAAGCTATCTGATAATCTGAACTGGTTACCAGAGAACTCTCCACTTAATTTGAACATCTTAACCTCCGGTGATTCGTCATTAACTAATGATGAAAATGAAAGAATTTTAAAGAATCTATATGAATTTATTAAAGAGTCAAAGAGGTTTCTAATTGTGTAATGTAGCACACTAAAGTGTATATACATGTATATTGTGTACATCAATTCACATCATCACACATCATCTTTTTACATATCCAATATATATAATGTATTGTTTGCATGCATGCTTTGTAAAAAATTCTATTGCTATAAATTGTTCATGGGAGAAGACTTTATAAGTTTGATTAACTTGTGTCTCATCCCTTTTGCATATTTAAGCAAATAAAATATGACAGTTTATGTTTAAACCAATGAAAAAAAGTTATTTTCATTAATTTGGTTTGAAAAATTGTAGCAAGTTACGAAACTAATTCTAGTTATAAGTATACTTCCACAGAAGGCATACTCTGACAAAACAAAGCCCTTTAAATGTTGCTGATTACTTAAATTACACGTAGCAAATATAAAAAAGAAGATGTGGTATGATTGCCAATGAGACAACTATTCACATGAGACCAAATGACACAGAAAGTAACAACTATAAGTCACTGTACGGCCTTAAACAATGAGCAAAGTCATACCGCATTGTCAGCTATAAAAGGCCCCGAAATGGCAAATGTAAAACAATTCAAATGAGAAAACCAACGGCCTAATTTATGTACGAAATAATAAACGAAAAACTAATATATAACATTTGCATAACTAAATTTTTTATGAAATATGAATATATATTTGGACGTCTACAAGCCCAACTTTTCTTGGCTATACTTTTGGAGATATGCTTCTTCATAATATTCTCATCAAAGTTATTCAGAAAACCAGAGTGCTGCTTTAGTAAAATGCATTAGGTGACTTCCGGGACATCACGTCCTGCACTGACTTAAAATTTGCATATTGAAAATTAATGCATGCACACGCAGGCTAATAAATATATAATAATTTTAAGACAGCTGTGAAAATTGAAACTTGTGGTTCAATAAATCATGATTCGAATTGGTTGCATGTCAACGTACCAAAATTTACCTATTCTCGTGGATTTTTTTTTCTTTGTATACACAAAGTCCTCTGTAGTTGACTATGCAGCGATTTTTTCGTGCGATTTAATCAATTTATTTTCATATTTATTTAAAGAAAGTAACTGTAGAGTTTATTATTTCCGCTTTATTGTACTACTTAAAAAAGTCGAGTAGATAAATTGCATAACAAAACTAGCTGGTTTGAAATATTATCTTTCCAAAAAATCAGATTAAAAAGAAACCCCATGAAACATATCCAACTATCCCGGTCATCACGTGACTTTTACACTTCAGTTGTATATCATTAATGGCCGATTGATTTTCAATGAAAATGAACGGGGAACATAGATTAAACGGTCATAACTTTTTTGTTACATGGTTTATTTTACCTCCCAACCCAACGTTTTACAGTATTTTCATTTTTACAATTAAAAATGTTTTAAGTTTCAGTTCAGATAAATGATTTCTTGCTTCAAAATAAGTTTGAAAAATGAGGTGACATAACCACACAGCCTCCGTTGACTTCTTCGTTAAAACTCGATAAAATTGCAATGGGACCTTCTTATGTAATCAATTTTCTTAACTTATTTATTGTTACTAATATCCTCCCAACCCCTAAAAAGATCGACAACATATTCATTTAAATGAAATCGAAAACCATATCAGTTTAGGTATCAAACTTTTTGCTTCAAAATATGATTGAAAAGTTCACATTTTGGCATTCGTTCAGCTATATTTTGAAAATGGCGGCCGGTGTTGGAAGTAAACAACGAGTCGACATGTATTCATTTAGTTATTAATCAAAAGGATATATTTGAAATATTTATTGAAGTGTGTCTTTTTGTTTTTAAGAAATTTCTTATTTCAAATTTTCTTTAATATATTTATTAGAAACAGTCTCTCGCACTAAAAATAAAGATTTATATGCATTAACCAGAGACATATATACACATGTGTGTATATATGTCTCTGCATTAACCATGCAGTTTACATTGACAGCTTGGGCCGACTTGTGAAGATACATTTTTAAAGATTTGTACGATGAAAATCGAAAAAAAAGTTAGATGCATACGTTTTCTATAATTGTCTTACCTTAAAGCAGCATAGAATCAAACATTGTTTCTCTTTGTTAAAGTGGATACATGCTGTTTGTTTTGATAAAATTTCGAATTTACATTAATAAAAATGGCGACCAAATAATATTTAAACGTAGACGATGTTCGACACTTATTTTGCCTATGCAAATAATTCAATATGATTTCACTGTTTATATTGCAATTAAATATGACACGTTATTGTCATTCTAATAATACCCAAGGACATGGTTAGATTATGGAGAAATTAATTAAGTCATCAACGTGACCAACGAAAACAAACATGGCAACGTGACCTAATCACGATGTAAGTTTAGACAAGACCTATGTAGATTAGTATTGTACGATTCTTAATAAAATCATTTTATGATAATATTTTTAATATTAACAAAAGAAAACCTCGGATGGATGTTAACAAAGGTGAAATATCTATATTTTTAATTTCTCTAAATCATCACACAGGTAACCAGTACATTCTACATAATCCTAATTAAACCAGTCACATGCAGAGTTATCGAACGTAATTATAACTGGAATAGTTGCATATGGCATGATTAAAACTGTTATTTTCTCAATGCTGCAATAAGTAATAGTTGTTGAGCATGCAAGTCGGTATATGTCATTTAATCTGCACGGCTCGGCTGACCCTACTTGCCCAGAACGACGTAGGAGCTCGGGTTAAAGGATCATTCCGCCCATGCAGATTCAAAAATGATATATACCGATTTCATTGGCCAATAACTGTTTTAACACACGACGCCATCAATTTACATGAACGTTTTGGAAATACTTGGACGATTTATTCAATCCACACCTACGAGGAAAGTTCTCTTGTAGGAAAAGAAAGGGGAAAATAGTAAAAGGTTGGTAACTTCTAAATTGTGAACTTTTTTTTGTATCCAGGATTTCTCCTAGATTGTTATATTATTTGGAGAATTGCGTTGTAATGGAAGATCTTTAATTATTTCTGTTCAATTTATTCACAATTTTTATATGAATCGTTACTTTTAGAACTTGACATATTGTGCAGACACCTGTCTACTGTTGGATACTATATGTTGACCTCTGGGTGTACTTAGGTTGTTTTTGTCGTTTGATTGCTGTCTTATTGACGTATAACCCACCTCTCATACAGTTTTTGATTCGTTTGATTTACTTTTATCGATTTCAATTCATAAGACAAAAACACATCTACGTGTAATCCTAACAAAAGAAATAGAACTTTAATTCCTTTAAATAATTGAGAATAGATTGAGCTGATCTAAAACTTCTACTGAGAAATTCCAAATAAGTGCATAATAACTCAGCATTTATATCAAACGCTACTAAATGAAAGTAATTACAAAACAATAAATAAGCTCTCCCCTGCGTTTTATAAATTAACCAAAGTACCTTTCGCGAATGCCAAAATCCTAGTCAAAAACACATCTCGTCTAAGTATTTGCAGATCTACAAATAATAAATAAGCAATTACCAGTTATGCTGAATCTGAAACATTCCGCAGGAATAAAATTTCTAGATAGAGACATGCCTTTTGTCTCTCATAAAAATTAAATTAAAGTTTATAACCTAAATCCCATCTAGACAAAAGATCTGGTAAACGGTTATCGCACCCTGAAATATGCATATCTTTTATCTCTAAATAATCCGAGCTGCAATCCAACAATCTTCCCGCAAACAAGACTGCAGGAAAACATTTTATGGTAGCGCCTGTATTCAAAACACGAACTGATACCGAGTTATCGCAATAGATAACTTCCTTCAAATTTGTAAAATATTTACCCCATAATTTTTAGGCTACTACAATGTCAACATCTCGTATGAATTTATTTTATATGCAGATTTTGATCTAAAATAAACTCCGGAAATGTACAGTGAAAGTATCTTCCGTCCATGCATCCTCCACATCCTGTCAAACATGCATCAACAGAAAACAATTGATCAGGATTCGAGAATTCATCAGACAAAATCACACAAAACCCATTATAACCAGGCAAAAATTCCTGCCACCACAATAAGTCAAGTTTAAAGTCAGCTGTAATGACTCTTTTCCCTCTATCAGGAAAATCTCTTAACCAATTTAAAAGTCTTGAGATAAAATTCGGCCAGAACGCACACATTGAGATACCAAATTTATTTTTCCCAGCAATGATTTTAATTCTCTCTGTAAATCTTTGCTACAGAGCCAATTCGAAACTAACTGCAAAATCTCTGACGATCTTTCAGTATCAATAGAAATGGTCATATTCTCAGAATCAAATAAAATGCCAATGAATATCACTTTTGTACTAGGCGGACAAGCTTTCTCAATTGATTCTTCAGTACCACCTGCTGTAAAATAAGACCTAATTTAGCATATCATCACTGCTGAAAGGAATTTCACATCCAGCCAAATCATCTAAATAGTTCAAAATATCTACACCCATGTTTTAACATATAAATGCAATAGCATTTGTTGTTCGCATAGATTTCGGCAATCAACGGCAGAATGAAAAACTTTTATTTCTTTAAATCACAAGTCAATAAAGGAACCAATCAAAAAAAGTTGTTCCAATATAAAATTCATAACAAGTTGTATCATTAGATAAATGTAAAGAACCGAAATAAATCGAACAGTATTAAGTCTATTTCTTTACTTTCCAGTCGCCAATTATACATTTTTAATTAAATTAAAATAGCACAATGGGATATCCATTGATGACACAAAATCAGTAAATGCACATCAATAAACACAAAAAGCAAAATGCCCTTTTATTGCTGTTACGAATTGTTTGAATACACCTATCTGTGTCAATATTAAGAAAAACATCAAGATACGAAGCAGACCTTCTTGTTTCATTTATACAAAGCTAGATGCAAGCACTCACTAATATGTTGGTTACTGAGTAACATTGCATCATGAATATATCTGAAAATGAAATTAAAGGACTTTGCAAGATGTCTTTTCTTTTTGTCATTTGATTAGATTCGGTATGAGATCTTCTTCATTTGAGAACTATAACAAGTCGTTTAGTGGGTTAGCATAATACGAAGCCGTTGAAATACCAACTGTCTGTTGAAATTTGAATTCCCAAAACGAAACAAATATATTGTTCTAGTATTTTAGAAAGTCCAGCATTTGTTGGTATTAAATATGTGCAGTGTATTTATTTTTGGAATCCGTGACACAATATCACACACCTATACCCCCTCAAAAAAAAAAAAATTATCTTCAATTTTGACCCCCATTTTAAAGAAAAACCCTTTTACATCCAAAATAAAATTTTACCAACATTTTTGTGTGATTTTAACTTCAAAATTAAGAAGAAAAAAACACACTTTGCATTTATACCCCCATAAAAAGAAAAACATTTTTTGTAAAGAGCACACCAAAACCTTAATCCTGGGTTTTTATAAAACTCATTTTTCCCTAAGGGAGTAGTATAGTACTTGTACTTTTTATAAAAAACGTTATTAAAACTCCCAAAAACAACAAAAAAATTTCAAAAACAAAATAAAAAGGTCGGAGAACACACCGCGAAAAATTCTGTTGGATTTTGGAGAAAAAATTTCCACAGTGCGCCCCAACCTCGAGAAATGGTAAAATGTAAATTGTGATTTTAATTAATTCTATCAATATAGTCTAGTAATAAAACGGATCAATACGACTACAACTTAAATTGCTTTTTACATTTGTGAATTGCCATTTAATAGGACATGACTTTTAAATCTATTTTCAGTCTATTTAAATCGATCATTGAAAATATTTACATGGTTGTCAAGAGTATGTTTACATGTTGCCTAGATAACGTTGTCATCACATGTAAACATATAGCAGACGTTTATTGACAGTGGAGAGAAGACAGATATACGTCTTGAGGGTAAAACATTGGAGTATTTCACAAGAAAATCATCTGTAGGTGTTTATTCATTCTATTATTTTGTGTTGTGAATAGATTCCGTTGTAACATTTTATTGGAATTTCGTCAATTTGATCATATACTCAAATAATGAATGCTACACAAAAGTACACATGGACGGATGAACAATATGCAACTATTTTAGAACATCAGGCTTTTCATATGAATATGACTACTTTTTAAACAAGGTTGTGATGGAAGGACCAACCAAGACGTTTCCGAGGAAACCAAAGAGTAATTTGAAACAAGTAATCATGACAAAGAAAACAAAGGAGTAAAAACGAAGTCATGAACAACTTCATGCATATTTAGTTGAAAACTTTGTAGATACAAAGAAGACGATAAACAGAGATGTGTTTCTGTTTAAACTTGAGGACATTACCACTGAAGCCCAAGCGCTTGAAAAATTAAAGACGGGTTTAAGCATCTTAAACGTTAAAATGCTCAGACTCTCTTCTTTTTATTCAATATGGAATGTTGCTCAATGCTGTTTACAAGAAATTTTTCGAACTACGTATTCAAGGGTTATCACTATTACATGGGGTAAGTGGCTTCTTGAAAACATTGGGATTCATCCTTCCTATGCTCGAAGGTTGCGGGAATGTGCAAAATCGTTGGGAGGATACTTTAAACTTTATAAAGTTGGACTTTCTTTCACCGAGATCTACAAGCTTAAGAAAGAACTTGTAGCTTTGTTTAACAGCAGCACAGAAATGAACACATTTTGGAAACAAAATCCTGATATATGTCCCACACAAGAAATGGAATCATCTCAAGAAGTCATGACTCTGCCGACGCTGTAAGAAGATACGCCATTTAAATTATGTATAGTACAATACTTGTTTTTGTTTGTCATGTACAGTCCCACTTTACTACCGTAATTCATAACATGGTAACGGTGACACTGCAGTAGCGCCGTTGCTAAGGATTATGTGTTGACTATTAACTGATAATGGATTCTGTATTACTTTACTACCGTAATTCATAACATGGTAACGGTGACACTGCAGTAGCGCCGTTGCTAAGGATTATGTGTTGACTATTAACTGATAATGGATTCTGTATTACTTTACTACCGTAATTCATAACATGGTAACGGTGACACTGCAGTAGCGCCGTTGCTAAGGATTATGTGTTGACTATTAACTGATAATGGATTCTGTATTTCTACATACCTGAGTGACTGTTATATGTACATGAATGATAATGTGTAATTTTGCAAATACTTTTACAAATGAGTGTTATAATAAAGATTTAAAACTTAGTCATTTGTAATTCTTGTTCATAGAAAGAACCTGTTATTTCTTCGCCTTTTAAATCAATTATTTTATAAGTAAAAGGAATTGTATTTAAAACTTTTTCAATTACAAATATTTCTTTAGTCCAACGAGTAGTATAACCCTTTTCAAATTTACCCTTTTTTTTTGTTATTCTTACTCTATCTCCGACTTCGAATTTAGGTTTTTAATTTTCTTCCTTTTCTGGATATAAATTTTATACACTGTTAATTCATTTTTAATTTACTTGCTTGAACAGGTGTCATTTTAATTGAAGAATGTACTGTATTATTATAATTTTAACTAATTTATCTAATATATCATAATATTTTAAAGTTTCATTAGCAGTAAAGTATTTATACATATGTTGTTTCATTGTTCCTATCCATCGTTCCACTACACTGGATTTTTCTTCATTCTCAGTTGAATATAACTTTATGTTATTATCTTTTAACAATTCTTTTACTTGTCGATTATAAAATTCGGATCCTTTATCTGACCAAATATATATTGGTTTTCTTTCTTTAAATAATGTTTTAAATGCTTCACTCACTGCTACTCCTGTTTTATTTTTCAAAGGGCTTAACCAACCATATTTACTAAAAACATCTATAACTGCTAATAAATATTTATAGTGTTTATTTTGTTTTGAATATGGTTGCATATCTATTAAATCAACTGCCCATGTTTGATCTATTGAATGAACATAAACACGTCTTTTAGGAAAAGATTTTACAACTCTATGATGTAGTTCATCTGCTAATTTATTTGTTAGATTTGTTTTAGACATTTTGAAGTAACTAAAATGTTTTCTTAAAAAATGGAGGCAAAAAAGGATAAAATTTTATCCAAGCGAGGAGATTCATATAAACTTGTTTTAACAAAAGAATATAAACATAAAGCAAGTATTTGTGTATTTAATTATAAAATTAGTCTAAAGGATGAAAAACAAGAAACATTTACAAATGCTTTTGATCACATGGTAGACTATTCCATAAAAGATTACCCTAATGGAAGAATTAAAATAGTACCTATTCATGAAATCATAATTACTAAACATAAAAGCTGGCCTATAAGAACATATAATACAGTTAAAAGTTATTCATGGATCAAATGGAAAGATTATTAAATAGTGCTGAAGAATTAAATTTAGAAGAAGTTATTTTGAAGTTACTATTATACCCAATAAAAGAGGAAAAGGTAAAGCTTTAAAAATATTAGATGTCATAAATAAAAAAGTATTATCAAAATAAAAATGATGATACAATATGTTTATCAAGGGCAATTGTAACTTCTTTAGCTTCAAATAAGTTATTAAAAGATTTTACAGATTCTCAATTAAAACATATCAATGAAAGTAGACCATTACAAAAAGATTAGCTGAAGATTTGCATGAACAATCAGGAGTAGAAATAAAAGAAGAAGGAAATGATTTGGAAGATTTAAAAGCTTTTGAAAATTATCTTAATATTAGGATAATTGTTTTTACATCAAATAGTACAGAACATATTTTATATAATGGTAATGAAGAATACAACGAACAAATATATTTATATTATCATGATGAACATTTTGATACAATAACAAACATAACAGGATTTTAGCAAAACGTAGATTTTGTAAATTATGTTTAATTGGTTATACTGAACAACATACATGTAAAGATAATACAGTAACAACTATTAGAAAACAACTTGTTTGTGAAAATGTAATAAAACATATACAGGTAAAACCATAAATGTGGTGAAAAAATATGTTTAATATGTTACGAAAAATACACGGAAAGTAATGAAGAACACTTATGTTATATGAAACCATCAGTACCAAAACAAGTAAAAATAATAAATATATATATTTTGATTTTGAAGCAAATCAAGAAACAGGAATACATATAATGAATTTTGTATAGCTTACGATTTAGAAAATATTTACTGTTTTAAAAATAACTATGTAAAAGTATTTAAATGTGATTTCAATATTGATAATTTAAACTTGTTAAAATTAGACATAGATGATTGTTTTAGTGATGTAGAAAAATTAAATATGAAACCCCTATAGGAAATTCTGTAATAGACAACTTTTGTAAATATTTCATAAGAGATAAATTTAAAGACTACACTTTTATTTCACATTATGGAAAAGGTTATGATATGCAACCGATTTTAGGATACATTGTTAAAAATAAAATTGAACATAACATAATTTCTTCTGGACTAAAATTAACAGCTATATTTATTAAAGGAATAAATTTAAGATTCATAGATTCTATAAATTTTACATTATGTGGATTAGCTGCTTTCCCAAAACATTTGGATTTGTGGGTAACAAAGGTTATTTTCCACATTATTTTAATACAACAGAGAATCAAAAATATGAGGAATTTATCCTGATAAAGAATATTTTGGTTATAATACTATGACAATTAAAAATAAAGAATTATTTGATGAATGGTATAATAAAGTTAAAGAAAAGAATTTAAATTCTATAAAGAAATATTTTATTATTGTCTATTGGATGTTTTAATTCTTGCCAAAGGTTGTACCTTATATAGAAAATTATTTTAAATATAACCAATAATTGTATTGATCCATTTCAATATATTACAATTGCTCAATGTTGTACAAAATATTTAAAACATTAATGTTAACAAATGAAACAATTGGAATTCACAAAAGATGACAATTAAAGAAGTACATTCACAAAAATCAATACAATGGTTAGAGTATATTTCTTTAGAATATAATATAATGATTCAACATGCTAAAAAGGAGGTGAAAAGAAATTATTCATTAATAATAAATGTTATAAAGTCGATGGTTATTATTATGATAGAGAAAATAAAATGCGTAATGTTTATGAATTTTTGGATGTTATTGGCATGGATGTACAAAATGTTATAGTCCTGAAGAAATATGTAAAAAGATAGAAATAAAAAACTATGAAAGAGTTATATGACCAAACTAAAGAAAGACTTAAAACTATTGAAGATTATCTAAAACCAAATGTAAAAATTCATACAATATGGGAATGTGAGTTTGATCAACAAAAATATCCTGAAGTTGATCCACATTTAAAACCTATTGATAAAAGAGATGCATTTTATGGAGGAAGAACAGAAACTATTCAATTATACAATAATCTTTCTGATTTAAAAGGTAGATATGTAGATTTTTGTTCTCTGTATCCATCAGTAAATAAATATTGTAAATATCCTATAGGACATCCTATTACATATACAGATATTTCTGTAGATGATTATATAAAAATAATTATTTCGGAATAATGAAATGTAAAATATTACCACCTAAAGGATTGTATCACCCTGTTTTACCTTATAAACAATTAACTAGTGATAATACACATAAATTACTTTTTGGATTATGTAGAACATGTATGAATAAAATATCTTTTAAATGTAAACACATAGATGATCCTACTTTAAATAAACATGATAAAATACATGAAATAAAAGATGTAAAGAATGTAAAAATATTAAAATGAAAATGTATACATTCTAATGAGGAAAGAGTTATAGTAGGAACTTGGTCTACAATAGAAATAGATAAAGCAATAGAAAAGGTTATAAATTACAAAAATATATGAACTAGAACATTTTGAAAAACATCTACAGATATATTTAAACTTTATGTAGATACGTTTATGAAATATAAACAAGAAGCTTCAGGATGTAAATGTGATCCTAAATATTGTAAAATGATTGTAAAACGATAAAGAATGTAAAACAAAATACAATACATTATAGATAATACTGCTTATGATCTAGATATTGACAAAGTTAAGTACAATTCAGGATTAAGATTTATAGCTAAAATATGTTTAAATAATTTATGGGGACATTTTGGTATGAGAGATAATTTTACACAAAAGAATATTGTTTTACTTTAGAACATATAACTAAAATAGTATTTAATGAAAAATATAAAGATATAAGTACCATGATATTAGATGAAAATATTGTATTAACTGAATATAAAGAAAAGAAGAATATTCTAAACCTAATCCAAGTGTAAATGTTTATATAGCTTTATTTACAACAGCACATGCTAGATTAAAATTATACGAATTATTAGATATTCTACAAGAAAGAGTTTTATACATGGATACAGATTCTTGTATTTACAATGATGATGGTTCTGAAGCATGTAAAAAGTAGAAAATATGATGGGAAGTAAATTAGAGATTTAACAGATGAAATTGTTTCAAAACATAACGCTAATCATATAAAACAATTTATATCTGCTGGTCCAAAAGATTATTCTATGAAACTAGATACAGAAAAACTAGTTAGCTGTTGTAAAGGTTTTAGATTAAATGCTGAAGTAGAAAAAAGATTACATTAGATAAAAAATAAAAATAGTTACTGATGAAAATGAAAATATGAAACTGTTAAATATAATAATATAAAAATAGGAAAAGATCATCAACTTAAAACAGTTAAACAAGTTAAAGCTTATGATTATATGTTTGATAAAAGAATGGTATATTGTAAAAATGAAAATTTAATTAGAAGTTTTCCTTATGGATATTAAAAAATATATAATTTAAATTTTTATTTTAAAAAATAAAAGACTAAAAAATGATTGAAGCTTATACTGAGAAAGATGATCCTGACGCTAAAGTTATATTAGGAAGAATAATGTTATCAGATTATCAGATATGTTGTTTAAGAGATGATGGAGAATGTCCTTTGACTCCAAAACAAATGGAAGTAATGGAAAAGTTTAAAGGTAAAAAGTTATCTAAGTTTCCTCCTGGTTGGGATGCTTTTATTAGACCAGATAAAGTTTATGAATATGTTTTTGAAAAACCATGTCCTGAAATTTAATTTATTTTGTTATTTCTTTATAACCCTCTTTAAAAACTTTAATCAAAGGAATAATATTTTTAGATTTAAATGTATCATTTTCTTCAAGGTAATCATCGCTTCGCTCGCTTATTTTAACTTCCAAACAATAAAACCAGTTAATACCATACCACCAACAACAAATGCAATTTCTCTATTTTTTTGATCTTCTGATGGTGTATAAAAATCACTTAGTTTAGGTTTGGGTGATAATGGAGTTAATTGTTTACTTGTAATGTAATAGTATTGTTTCATTGCTTGGTCAACATCTTCAAAAGTATGTTCGGCATGATGTTCCTTTTGTAATTGTTCATTGACGAAATCTAATCTTTGTATTCTTTTTTTATTCCATTCTGCTTGTGCTTTTTCTAATTTTTCTATAGCTTTATCATGTCTTATTTTCTCTTCATTTGCATTACTACCCATATGTGAAAATAAATAATTACTCCCTGAAAATGCAAAAGCATTTGTTATTGCCCCACCAAGCATCATCGCTAAAGCACTTGCCATTTTATTAGAGCGACAAGCGATTCCCTAAAAAACAAAATAAAATAAAAAAAGAAGCGGTTCCCTTTTATTACTTCATGATATCAGCAGGTATAATACCTTGCTTAATCAACATATCTTTTGTTGCCATTGCAAGTAATATATCAATGGATAACATTACAACATCATTTACATTAAAATCTACTTTTGGTGCTGGTCTCCTTAATACCTTTTTACCTATTTCTGCATATCCAACTGTTAACAATGTTTCCACTCCAGCATGATATAACATATTTGCTATTTGTTTTCCGTCTTTTGAGTTGTCATTTTAATGTACTAAATTTAATTAAATTCAAAAGGATCAATTTCTTTCTTTTGTTTTTCTGGTTTTGTTATTTCTTTAATCATTCTTTCTGGTTTCTTACTTTGGTTGTAAAAACAATCCCAATCCAACAATACTTATAGGAAAAAGTACAAATTTGTAATCAACTAGGAACTGGAGTGTTTCTTGACAGAAGGATATGTTCGTTTGATTCATAATCTGTTTCTGTATCAGAATCTTTTGTTATTTGTTTGATTTTGAATTTTCTTTTTAATTTTTCCACTTCTTTTTTCTCATTTCTGCATTTCTTATTCTTACTTCTGCACCTTTCTTACCAGCAGCTACTCTTTTGGGTCTTTTGGTTTGGGTTTTAAATACTTTTTTTCTTCTTTGTTTTCTTTTTGTTCAGGATTTTCATTCATCATTTTTATGTCATTATTTTCATCTTTTTTCGGAAATCGAGCGAAGCGAGTGGTTCGATATGTCTTGCTGTTGTTAATATTGCAGTAAAAGGAGCAAGATACATTCCATATCTATAGTACAGTTCACAACATGTATTAGTTAAAGCATTATTGATAAAAGGATCTTCCTCTAAGTCTTGTATTAAAATTGGTGGATTAACAACTTTGAAAAACTTTGATACACCCATGACATATAAATTTATAAAAGAGTTTCCTAATGTCTTGGTCATACTAGCTCCCAATCTTGCTTCATATTTACAGTATAGTTTGTTTATTTGCTCTGTTGTCATTTTATCAATATCTGACAGTTGTAATTCTTTACCCAGATATTGTTTACTACTCCCACCAGCAACAACGGATGATAATCTTTCGCGTTTTTTTCTTGAAGGAACCGTTCACTTCGCTCGCTTCATCATCAATATTTATGTTTTCCACAATTTGCTCGCTTAACAATTCTTCAGCATTCATTTTATACGTTTCAAAAACGGATATAATTTATTTTTAACTTTAAAAATTAAATACAACATATCCAACCAATGATAAGACTGCAGTGTTTGTTGCAATTGTTAGTATTTCCAACAGCATTGCTTTTTTTATTGCTTATTTTGGTTAAATTACTTAAGAATTACTTAAGCATTATTTTGCTTATTTTGGTTAAATTACTTAAGAATTACTTATTTTGGTTAAATTACTTAAGCATTACTTAAGCATTACTTAAGCATTACTTAAGAATTACTTAAGCATTACTTGAGAATTGCTAAAAATCAATTAAGTAACCAATAATCAGTAGGTTGATCTGTCTTTAATATTAATTTACGATGTTTCTTTTTTTAAGTTCTTCCTTTATTCTTTGTCTTTCTTCCAAAGTAGGAATAACATCATTTTCTCTTAGGCAATTATCAAAACTATCTCTATCTTTGTGTAGAACATGCATAACCATTTTGTTTGTTCTCTTAAATCTTTTAAAACAGAGTTGTATCTCTGTGAAATGACCCACACTGATTGTTCCGCGTGTCTTCCTGAAAATGCAAGCTCAGACAGCATATCTTTTTCTTTGTTAGTTCTTTTGTTGCACTGCAGTCATCAATGATATATAATGTTGGATGACCAGCATATTTTTAAAGAACATTCTTAGTAGTTCTTGTAGCTTCTCTTCTTCATAAAGGAACCGTTCGCTTCTCTCACTTCAACAATAGGATTAACAATTATTAGATTTTTGTTTTGGTTTTCTAACATCACCAATCCATTCACGATTTTTGTATGCTTTGTTCCATTGGATGGTTGGACAAAGTATGACTATATATTTGAAAACTCCACTATATTCTCCTTCTAATAAATCAAGAACAAACTCTGTTTTTCCACATCCTGTTTGTCCACATATAATAGCACAATGGGGATATTTTGGTAATTCATAAAGGAATCGGAGTGTATCTCGCTCCGCTCGTTTGTTTCCATTTTTAAGGGAACCGCTAGTAATTAACTTCTTTAAATCTTCCATCTTCAAAATTAATTTGTGCATCTTGTATAACAAACAGATAAACATTTATTAATTTATTTGCTCCTGCTGTTTTAGTTATTTGGATTGTTATACCTTCAGAGGCATTTTCAATTCTTCTACCTGAACCGTGTAATGAGTTGTCATCTGTTGAACGTAAATCTAACCATAATGCATAATTAGTTGTAAGATATTTTTCTAATGTTGTATAGGATAAATTTAAATCCTTTAAAACTTCTTCTGTTGTTTTATTTCTTTTGAATTTAAAGCAAAGAATTTATTTATTTCATCCCATTGTTGATATGCTTTCATTCCTTGACTGTATAGTTGATTTGGAACACCTTCTATTGTCATTTCTACTTTTGTTATGTTAGGATTATAATAAGTTTCGGTACTTGTTCTTTCAGGATCTTCGAACAACATTAGAATTCCTTTCATACTTCTAGCTGGAACATTTAAATTTATATTCCACAATGTATCAGATTTGTTTTGGTTATTTTTCTATGTCTTAGTATTCTATCGTACAAAATAACCATCTTACCATTAACTTGTTGTCTTATCTGTCTTGCTAATTCTGCATCAGTAACCATATCAAATTCTAAACAAATGTTTTTGATTGTATAACTTGCAGATGTATCTGTTGATTTAATAACATTGCTATAATTATTAAATGTAAGTTCATATTCAAGTCTATCACCAAGACCTGCTTGATAAAAAGGCATATGAGTTTCTAATAGTTCAAAATCAAGTGGGATACAAAATCTTGCACCATATGCAGTTGCAATTGCTTCATCACCTATGTTTGATGCTTTATCATCCGCACCAACTCTGTGTTTTAACATGTTTGTTTCACCAATTCCTTGGTATGCCATATTTAAACGTTCAGATGTAGATTTCCATAAATCAACATAACAATGATAAATATCACTATCATCAATTGACATAATTTCATTTCCACTTATACGAATTGTTGTTTTTAACTATTGTTCTTCCTATGTTTTGATATATAGTTGCATTGTCGTCTGTAGATGTGAGTTCTATTTCAAATGCCAATCTGGTTGTTCCAGGAACAATAACATCATTATTGCTTAGATTGGGGAATCTCACTAATAGCTGTTGATTTTGATCAATAGTTGAAGGATTATTTGTTATTGATACACTTTGACGAATACCTTTCACACCACGGGGTTCTCTTATTTTTCTGTAAGGATTTAATTTGTTTCCGTATGCTGACATTTTTAAGGATTAAATTTGTTAAAAAAATAATTCAATTACCACTGATACTAGAGTATTGATACATAAAGAATTATTAGTCATACTAATAAAACTTATTCTATCTCCAGCCTTAACTTCAAAAGGTGTATAAAAGTTATTAAAACCGTGTGTAACACCCTTATCCAAACTCATTTTGTAACTAGTTGACTTATCATTAACCATCATCTTAATGGCTATAATATCTGTGCTTGTTCTTAAACTTACTAAACTAATACCCAATATTTGTCCTGGAAAGTTCATTACATAATAACCACCACCAACACCAAAATTAAACTTTTATTTCCATGTATTGGACCATCAATTCCAGCATATATACTTATTATTGTTCTGTCTGGTTTATTTTAATATTACCAACTATATTTTCAACATTTAAAACTCTGATGCTTAGGGCAGCGACACTCCGGCGTAAATCTTTATCCTTAGTATCCATTGTTTGAAGCTCACTCTTCATATTTAATATTTCCTTTTTATTTCCGATGTATCTACGTTTTTTTTTGACACCAAGTATGCTCATTTTATTAAATAAATTATATAACTTCTAAAACACAATTAATTGGTAAATGATTAATTATCTTGTTATTATTTTCATCTCTTATTTCTAATTTCAATTCTGTTATAACATCATTTACTAAACACTTATATTCCGGATGCTCAAATCTCGCTGTTATAACTTCACCAAACTCTTTATTCTCGACTGAATAACAGCCAATAATGTACTTGGCTTACCATCAAGATAATTATGAGAAGTGCTAACTTGTTCCAAATGGATATACAATGATTTATGGATAGCAAAATCTACAAATTTTTTCCATAATGTAATTCATTAGGTTCGAATTTACGTTCATTATTAAATCCTAACATATTTTTCAAATCTTCATTTATCCTTAACTCAATAGGAGTGTTTAATGACGCAATACCATTTGTTTCATTTACGGATAATACAATATCTTTTTTTAAATTCATCCGCTATTTGTTGGAAACTATAATAACCATCTTTAATCCTATGAACTCTTTCTCCTGTTTGTCTTATAACTCCATCATAAACATTATACCAACCTACACTATATCTTATAGATTTTAAACCAATACGTTTATTTCCATCTCTGTTATCAATGTATTGTTGTAAGTTAATTGTCTTATCAATATTTGAAATAGTGTGGTACATTTTAATATAAAAAATGATAACAAAAGAATTTAAATATAATCCAAATGTATCATATAATCCAGGTATTAAATATTCTGAAAAGATATAAATCTTGTCGATCAAATAATATTTGTAAATCAAAAGAAAACTTTAAAACAGCTTTCCCGATTTATTTCAAAATATCAAAACCCATCATTACACACCAACGAACCATGGAATACATGGATTCATTCTTCGTTTGATTGGTGGCAATGTCAGTTAAACTTTGCAGTCTGGTGTGCAAGTACAGGATGTGGTGTTTCTTATAATGATCATATACAAAATACTTCAAATCTTACTAAATCACTTTATATGTTTCATTTATATTATTGCATTGCCAGAATTTTAAAAGAACTTAAATCACCTTTACCAACAGATTCTTCTTTCTGTTATTACAAAACCCATATGACAAAGCTGCATATCAAAATTATGCAATGAATTTGATGTTTCTCCAAATACAGATTGGAGACAAAAAGTAGAATCATCATCTAAAGGATTAGGAACTTTTTCTGAATATTATAAACCAAGTGGTGAATACAGATATCATCATTCAGGGGATGGTCCCTTCTTTAATATTCATGATACAATTCGTCATACAAAAGATATAAGTATGGCTTGGACAACATTTATATTAGATAAATCAGAGGGTTTTACAAAAGCAGGTATTGAAAGTATCAATGAAAGTATTAGAATGTTTGTATGGGCATTATTAGGGCACAATCTCAAACAAGGGTAGAAATATTAAAAGTAGGAACAGGATTTGATGCACAAAACAATTCTTAGCAAATGTACAAGATGTAATAAATAGTCCTATCGATTTACCCACCCAGATATCGAATTATGAAAATGTTTTAAAATATGCAAGAAGTAAAGTTGATTATGCTTATGGACTTGGTTTATATATGTCTCCCAGTGATATGGTATTACAAATTGACACCATTGTTGGTTATAACAACAAAATTGTAATTGCAACAGAAAATCAAACACTCGGTTTAAATGATGATTTAAATAATAAAATTTTGATTTTACCGGTCTCGATCCTGTCGATTTCCAACCAAATAAACCAAAACCGATTCAACAATCTCAATCAGAACCAAAAAATCAGAACCAAAAAATCAGAACCAGTTCAAATAGAAACAACACAAAAAATGAATATGACGAACACGAAGATAATAAAAAGCAATAATATTTGGAAGTATTGTATTAGGTATTACAGCACTTATTATTTATAAAATTTATTAATTTATTTTTTAAATATTCCTAGCAGCAGCATACAATAAACCAACAACCAAAACAAGCAAAGCCCATAAGTTGTTTGCAAACCAATTTACTACGTCTTTTGTTACAGACAATAACCAAGATACAATAGAACCTATAATACCTGGTAATGCAGCTGCTAATTTTCCTGCAAGAAAAGATAATAGTTTTCCAAGATTTTTAATTGTTTTTTATCCAGTCTTGTACACCACCTTTTGATGGTGGAGGAGGAGGAGAAGGAGAAAAGTAGTTCCAGCAGTAAATGTTTCTACTATAACACCAATAATCATTCCAAAAGCAGTTAAAATACTAACTATTGTAATTCCTTGTTCTCTGAATAATGTTCTTATTCTTTCACCTAATGTTGTGTCTTCTTTTAATACTTTACGTATTGTCTCTTTAATTCTGTTTACTTGACTACGTAGTTTTTCTTTATTAATATTAATTACTTCTAGTCTCACACTTCTCTCAGATTCCAACTCTTATTCGACTACTTATTCTATTTATTTGAAATTCATCATTATCTTCTTTAGCTTGTTCTAATTTGGTATTTTCTTTTGCTAAGTCTTTTTTTGTTTCATTCAGTTTTGCTAATTCATTTGCAATCTCTTCTTTTACTGATGTCATTGCACTGATTACACCATCCATCTCTTTTGTCATATCTGTTTGTGTTTCCATTTCTTTGTAAGTTACTCCTTCTTCTATAAAAGAAGTTTCTATTTCTTTCACAGATGTTTCGGTATTGCTTGCTGTTTCTAATAATTCTTGTACTTCTTGTTGTGTAGATATTTCTTTTAATGGAATTTCTATATTATTGAGTTCACGAATTGGACCTTCATTTAACATTCTCTGAAACTCTGCTCTACCTTCTATTGTTCTTTCAGGAAGTTTATAATCATCTACACCTAAAACATCTCTAACAAAATCAACACCACCAACACCGTATTCTCTTTGAAGAGTGCTAAATTTATAAAATTTTAATACTCCTTTTTTGTAATATGTTAATGCAACATCATTACCTAATTTACCTTTTGCATATAACATTAGTCTTCCATCATTATCTTCCCTGACAAAAAAACCCTCTTCATTACGTATAGTTTGACCATTTTCATTATAAAATCTTTTCATCATTTTTTTGTAGTTTCTTTTTCAAGAATTTTAGCATCATTTTCTGATAAATCTCTTGATACTTCAATTTCCTTATTTATAGACTTTTGAAACTCTTCATCATTTCGAAAAGACGTTTCTTCTTCTTCATCATAATCATTATTTTTAAACTCAGGATTATCAAACTCATAACTTCCTTCAGCCATTTTATTCATCTAAAATATTAGATAATAAACAATAAAAAGAACCTGTTAAAACAACTTAAGATAAAAATAATTAAATTTTTATTTAACATTATTTTTACATTTTTACTAATTTTTCTTTTGTTTCTTCATCCATTTATTTAATTAAAATTGATTCATAGTTTGGTGGATTTCCGTTATCAACTAAAATTCGTATAACGATTTTATTAAAGAAAATCAAAGATTTTCCATTTTTTTTTAATTCGTTTTTACTCTATTTTCTGTTTCCTCAATTAGTTTTTTCTTTCATCATCTGGTAAACTTTTTAAAATTACTTTTTTTTATTTTTTTCATCTCATTAAATTTTTCTAATTCATCTAAAATAAGTTTAAATTCATCTGCACTTATCTGTCCGTCAGTTAAAGATTTTGATATTAAATCTTTTATGCTGTTTAACTTGCATTCTGCCATTGTTTTAATTTCATAATGTTTTTTGATTTTGTTGTCAACTTTCTTCTAATTAATTTAACTAGACCTCCTAAACTTCCACATACAACAGCTGCAATTTGTATGGGAAGAAAGATAGAAAAGCAATTCTATACCAGCTAAAACAACAGATGTCGAAATTAAACTTGTATCAACACCATCAGTAACATTAACTCCGCGTTTATATTTTTGTATAGTGATTTTCGTTTATCTCTCTCATTTATTAATGTTTTTCTATTTCTGTTATTTTTGTAGTCTATAATTTTGTCCATCTTCTATAGGTAATTCTGGATATAATGGTATATCCATTGATAAATCAGGAGCTGTAGGTTGTTTCATTTTAAAAGTAAAATTGATTTTTTTTTCTCCAAAATCCAACAGAATTTTTCGCGGTGTGTTCTCCCGACCTTTTTTATTTTTGTTTTTGGAATTTTTTGTTGTTTTTGGGAGTTTTAATAACGTTTTTTATAAAAAGTACAAGTACTATACTACTCCCTTAGGGGAAAAATGAGTTTTATAAAAAACCCAGGATTAAGGTTTTGTGTGCTCTTTACAAAAAAATGTTTTTCTTTTTTTGGGGGTATAAATGCAAAGTGTGTTTTTTTTCTTCTTAATTTTGAAGTTAAAAATCACACAAAAATGTTGGTAAAATTTTTATTTTGGATGTAAAAGGGTTTTTTTCTTTAAAATGGGGGGTCAAAAATTGAAGATAATTTTTTTTTTTTTGGAGGGGGGTATAGGTGTGTGATATTGTGTTCCGTGCGATTCTTTTTATGATTTTCATGACTTCAAACAAGAAATTTTTATCTGCGATTCCCATTTTTCAAAGTTATTGAATGAGACGATGCATTCAATCTTTCATTTGCGCTTGGGGAATAGTAGTTGAAAACGTAGGAAAATCAATGTGCTGATACTACTGCAAAATGGTAAAAAATGTGATTGAAGATTTTGCAGTAGATCTTTACAAATTTTAATAATTAATATCTGATTGACACCGCGGATTGAATATATCTCATCACAATATTTCTGAAGGCCATCTTTAACGGTTAAAAATATAATGGTGGTAAGAACGTAAAAAGATGATCAGTCTAAGTTCTTGACGACCCGGCTGTATATCGTTCTTTAGAAGAATTTTCGTAAAGTGCAGGTATCCAGTATAAAGACTGCATACGTTGATGTTATTTTTTATAGATCAGTAACATCAACGATTTGCCATGGCAAAGTCGTTCCCCTGATGTCGAGTCCAGTGAACACGTGTTCAACATTTTAAATCTGAGTACCCTTCATGACCACATGAGTCCACCCACGTGGTGGTATTCGTGCTGCTCATTCCTTAGTCTTCATGTAGCGTTTTGTAGATTGTTTTAGGTCTTTTCGTCATTTCTCGTTTTTTGTTTTGTTTTAATTTTGACCATCCCTATTGGATTTATATTTTTTCCCTCTTTGCTATATTCCTTTTTAAACATGCGAATACGTAATTAACCCACCATTCAGTTCACTATAAGATCTTAAGAAATCTTTTCTTTTCTTTTCGAATTGCATGCGATTCACAGTGCAACATCCAGAGTGTCGTCCAGGGTATGCGCACTAGATGTAGGGTTGTAATTACTCTAAACAAAGCTTGGATTAGAATTTCACATTAGCTGTATTCAGTGTGACAGTTTTGAGGTGCCATTGATTAATGACACCATTAAAATTTACCAGTAGACACCTGTTTGACAACACATCTGATGTTATTAGTCGTGATATTAGCTCATTTGACATTAACATTTGTAATAAATAGTACGTTAAAAAGTCAGGTAAGTTTTGCTAAAGGCGAAGTATACGTATACGTAATTGCACGCCTCTAGCGGAATTCGGGAAATAAAACGAGTTATTCCCCTTACTCCACGAAATGAAATATGGACGCACAACCGAGAAATAACTGTGGGCAATTTATTAGAAACAAATATGCATGTGTAGTTACAAGACTCAATAGAAATAATCATATTGACGTCGATCCGAACTCTGAGGTTGCTTTTGACAGTGGACCTGACCCCTTAGAAATGACACCGCTTCAGACATACCGGAGAGCGCTTATCCTGATGACTGGACAGCTGGAAGAAGGGTTGTTGAACTTTTACATTTGGCAGAGCAAATGAAATCTTGCAAAATTTCTTTCCCCACTGCTTTTACACATGATTTGTGGTGAAAAAATGCGGGTTGGGAAGCTTCCTCACAGGAGTTTGAAATCCTAGCAATAAAGGTGTATAAATATGCCAAACTCGACTATCACAGTAGAGCTTCGCTCGAAGAGCTATCACAGTAGAGCATATTTATACACGTTTATTGCTAGGATTTCAAACTCGAAGAGCAGTTACTGTGTATTTTCTCTTCGAGAGAAGCTCTACGACGCCACTGTGATAGTCGAGTTTGGCATATTTATACACGTTTATTGCTAGGATTTCAAACTCCTGTGGTTTAGGTATATAAAAAAAATAAAATATTATATGTATGCAGTTACTGTGTATTTTAACACATGTTTCATATTTCTGTTAAATTGTAAAATGTCAAGAAATAAAAAAGTAATCTGACACGTCTACCGCAATGTTTACCTTTTCCGGGTAATGAAGAGTGGGCTATTCGCCATTTGAAATAGTGTGAAATAAAGTAATGTGAAATAAAATATGATTCTTACATTTTCGTATCTTTTAAAGACCTAAAATAAAAATGTAAAAAAAAATTAATCTTATTTTCAAAAATTCTGCAAGAATACTACCAAATTAATACAATTACCTAGGGCAATGTTTTACGTACACAAAAAATAAATAATGTTATAGCATTACACTAAATATTTAGTCTGAATTCAGTAATCAGGGTCATTCTTTTGCATTATATATGTATGTTCTTTTCTTATTACACAACACTAGGTAAATGCGTATAGCATTACAGTATGAACAGTATCTACCGTGACAGGTACATGTACATTCTTATAGCACTACACTAGGAACAGTCGTAAAGCCTCACATTGGATACACTCGTGTACATGGTGTAGCACCTCACTGGGTACATCTATTTAATATTAAAATGGTCACGTTTTATATAATTACACTGAGTTCTTTCGTATATCCCATCACTGGGAAATTTCTTGTGGCATCACACTGGGTGAATTTTTATGGCATCACACGGTGTACATTTGCATGAAGAACATCAAATTCGTATGAAGAACATCGATTACTTTCGATTTGTAAAGCGTCACACTAAGTACATTCTTATAGCATTACACTCAGGTTCATATATAGCATTACACTTTGCACATTCATAGCATTACACTTTGCACATTCATAGCATTACACTTTACCCAATTTTAAAGCATAACATCAGGAATAACCTTGTAGTAACACACTAGCTATGTTGATATTATAGTCTGGATAACTGTATGCATAAAATATGTGACAAAAATATAAACGTTGATCAACCCTAGTACATAGTGAAGTCAATTCACACACAGAAGGATACGGCATATTTTGACATAAAAAACACGGTTTAAATGATATCTTGTGTTTTGTCTTGCTTCTTTTAGTTTCAATAACTAGTTTTTATAACAAACGACAAATACGATTCAGAAAAATCACTATATGTTTACTTTCCTTTCTTATTAGCGTATCTCGACGCAGGTATGGGACCCGTTCAAACTGTTAATTTTGTAACAGCTTTAAACGTGCCTTGCATCAGTCCAAATAATCTCAAATCAAGGGAGAGAGAGATTGGGAAAACAATAGAAGAATATGCACGTACATCTTGCAAGAAGGCTCTAGAGGAGGAATATCTAATGGACAGGTAACTATACTGATGATATATCCCCGTTGTTCTTATTAGCCCTATACAGTTGTTCTCAAGTTAAGAAAAAAAAAAACCAAGTGATAGCTATGCAATAAACGCAAAAAAAAGCTACAAACACGCACCGGAAATTGTATGTGTCTTTTTATCAGGCCTTCAAACACGGTAAGTGTATTTGCTCATTGCCGAAGGCCGTTGGGTGACCTTGAAGAGTTGTCTCATTGGCAATCATACCACATCTCTCTCTCTCTCTCTCAACAGATTTTGATTTTAATTCATGCTACACATACTTTACAGCTAATATCTGGTAGATTCCTAGATAATTCTAATTCTAAATTAGGACTGGTCGTCAAAAAGTCGTATTTTGCATGTATTTAACATTTGATTGATTGTTGGTTGCTTAACGTACGCGTCCAGTGGCAAATATTTCATGCATATTCATGACGATTTAACATTTGACGTTTATTTTGCAAATGACACGAAAAATCACACTCTATGTTGTTTTTTTTTTCAGAAATGACAGAACGAATGAAGAAGATACCGCATTAAACAAATCCCTGGATGTTTCTTTTGATGGAGGTTGGTAAAAGAGAGGCAGTAGAAGAAGCTATAATAGCACAACTGGTAATCTATATTTTTTAAAGGATGAAATTTGTCTGTTGTTTTCTCATAAATGATCTTTCTCTAACCACTGTCTTGCACGATTTGGCACTAACCATGCTAACACAACTGTCTTACACAAGTAAATTATAATCAGTGTGCTGATAATAGTATTTTTTTGATAAAACACAACTATCGTATTCATACATATTTATTGAAACTATTGTTTTGCGCAGTTGCATTTGTAAAACAAATATTATGGTTGTAAGCCATTTACTTTCCGATAGCCAAACCTATGAAGGTTAGTAAAGCGATTAGAAACATATTTACCAAAACGCATAGAGAAAGAGAGTCCTGATATCGAAGAGATCCCTTCACCAGCTGCTGAAAATGATGACATTAATTTACACTTGGGCAATACGGCAACTGTTTTCTTTGATTTGGAAACACTGGACTTGGTCAGTTTTATTCTAATGCCTTTTATGCACATAATGCACCAACACTCCGAACCTATAGCATAGATTTTCAGATTAATACACCAAAAAATACTATTATAAATTTCAATCACTGTCGCAAGTTGTCTTTATTATGAAATAATGAGATTTAGTATAATTGCCAATGAGACCACCCAGCAAACACACAACGTAAACATAACGTTATGGTATCGTTATATTTACGTTACGTTTACGTATAACGTTAAAATAACATTAGGAAAACGTTAAAAATAAACGTTATGAAGTAACCTATCTTTAACGTTATTTTTTTTATGTTCTTATAACGTTGGTTGAACATTATGATTATTACGTCACATTTGTAATGTTGAACTCACGTAAAGCTAACGTTATTCTATTAACGTTTGTATTTGAACAAATTTATAACGTAACATTTATACCATAGTACAACGTCTAAAAATGTTATTGAAAACGTAAATTAATAACATTTATATAATGTTAAATTAACAAAATGATGTAACGTTTGATTACTAACCATTGTATAACTTTAAATCCCATGCTGGAATGTGACGTCATTTAACATTTTCAGAAAGACGCTAAGATGGCGTTCCATTACAAGTAGTTGAAAATTGACAATTCTTTTTTGTTTATGTCTTACCTATATCTGCATTTTGATTTACCAAAAGCAAAAAAGAATCTAACTAATGGTAAGTACAACTAAATAATTTGCCAATCTTCTGTAGAGAATGATTCCACCTATATTAATATGTATTTCTTAAAAAATGTCAATGCATGGTTTTATTCTTATGTCGTTGAACGACAAAAAGCCATAGTTCTTTAAAAAATTTCTCGGTAAGTCGTGCAAATTTTAGAAGAACAAAAATGTTTGCTAAGGTCTACAGTAATTCCCCTCATAGTATTCCATGCTTTAAGACGATCACGTATTACGTTAGAATAACGTTAGTACATGTATAACGTCGAAGAAATGTATTTTTTTTTATGTTTTAATAACGTTCGTATAAAGTTAAAACATAACGTCTTATTTATAATGTTGAAATTACGTCAATGTAACGTTAAAGTATTACGTTTTTTTCTATACGAAATTATAACGTAATATTAATACGACAGTACAACGACTACATAACGTTTTTTAAAATACGTAAATTTTCAATATTTATTTAACGTTAAATACACATATTAATTTACGTTAAATAACTAACAATTCTATAACATGATGTCATACGCTAGTATATGACGTCATTTAAAAAAAGAAGAAAACATAGAGTGCCATTATCATAATTACAAGGAGTTTAAAATGAGCAATTCTTTGTTTACATTTAATTATTTATGCGCTTCGATCTTTACGCTAAAAGTAATTAGTTAGTGAAACATCGGTAAGTAAAACTTTCAAATTTTGTCATTTTTTTTTTTCAATCATACGACATGAACAGAATAAACATTGAACAATTCATGGGATCATTTTAATTTATTTGTACTTTGTCAAGACTCTATTTAATCCTTGCCGAAACTCATCCACATTGCAAGTTTTAAATACGCCTATGCTTGATGGTCAGTTTATTTTGGATAAGCACATATTATAATGTAGTTTTAATTTATATCGCTTATTCGGAGACTTAGGGGGAAAATCATTTGATTTTTTTAATGTTCAATATTTTCATATTCCATTGTTCTTCCTTTTAATATATCATAGTTCAGATTTCAAATGATTATAAGAAGGTTTTTTTTCTATTAGAGTATCGCATTATTTTTCTATATTCTAAAGAATATTCTTAGTTTTCAATTTTTTTTAAAGTGTTTTCAAAGATGTCTTTACTGGTTCTTGAAAGATGAAGATGCACTAGTGTCGTTCCTATTTAAGTTTAAATATATTTTACATTTAAAATCTTAGTTGCAAAATTAATAGTATTAGTACACTTGTGTTAGTATCATAGTAAATAGTACTAATACAATATGTTTTAAAAATATTAATTTGTCATTACATATACATTGAGTTATGTCATGACTGAACATTGAGATATATTTTTTTTAGCATTTCTGGAGCAGTAGCCGTACCTTTCTGGTTACTAGTTGTGTGTTGCATATGATATAAATTGTAACACTTCTTAGTGACTGGATAGGTTGAATAGAATCTTCCACGAAAGATACAAGCAAAGAACTTGTTATCGGATAATGTAACATAAAATAGCTAAGTATACAAGGACAGTTCCAGGATGAAGGTACAGAAATTGTTACATTAGAAAGGAGTGTTTTATTAGAGTTGATAAAAGTTAAAATATTACTCAACAATGTAACTTAAAAGTTTTTCTCTATCAAATGCTATGTTATTAGTAAATGTTACAGTAACGTTAGTTTTATGTAACTATAAGAAATGTTACTGTAATGTCAGCTTTATGTAAATATATAACATAATAAGAAATGTTACTCAAACGTTCGTTTAATATTAATATGTGACGTGATAATGGATGTTACGCTAACGGTAGTTTGTTGTAAGTAAATAACGTAAACAAAACGTTATTTTAACGTTAGTTTTGAATTTCTTTTAACGTTTCTTGGAACGTTGCTTTGACGTTGCTTGAGTCTACAAAATGACGTTAAAATACGTTCGTAAGTACGTAATTATAACACAAAATTTTACGTTAAAATCACGTTTTATTAACGTTATTTTGTTTGCTGGGCAGTGTCTATAAACTTGTGTGGGGACAGACCACGGATGTAAATAATTTCAAGTTACTTCGTAGGGTAGTTTGAGAAAAACCAACGGCTTTGTTTTAACTACAAATATGAACAAATATGGCAGACTGAATCAAAAACTGTATAAAAAGCTTCCGGCTTGGGACAGGCACCTGAAAACTGGGGAAAAAAGGGGGGTGAATAATTGTGAGCACTCAACGCCACCCCCCCTTTTAACGTTACAACATAACACAAAACACAAGAACAAACTGTAACAAATCTGATTGGTACATAGCATAAAAACAAATAAACAAAAGACAAGTTAGTGTAATAGATAACAGTTAATCCGACGGATTCCAATTACAAGTATGTGAATATGTAGATAAATGTGCATGCTCTTTATTATTACAGGCACATCTTGTGACATTACACAGATCGCTGCTGTATTTGGGACGAAAAATTCAGCCAATACGTTATGCCGCTACAGCCTATTACCCCAGGAGTGTCAATGGTAACAGGTTTAATAAGAATAGGGAATGTACTTTACAGGAATGGTATACCAGTACCACACCAAAACAGAGAAGAATGTTTGAAAGAGTTAATCACTTGGTTACCAGAAAATGCTGTGTTGGGCCATAACGTTAAATCTTTTGATGCAAAAATTATCATTAAAGCTCTGACGGATGAAAACTTGATTAATGGTTTCAAAGCCAAGTGCAACGGATTCGTAGATACATTACATGTTTTTAGAGCTGCTGAAAGAAAGTCAGAGAGAAAAAGCTTCAAGCAGGAAGAACTGGTTAAGGATTTCCTCGGCGAAAACTTCACTTACGATGCCCATAACGCATTGGAAGATGTTTTAGCTTTACAGGAACTAACCAGAAAGGCAGGATTTTCTCTTGTTCGTGTACAACCCCATAGTTTTTCTATTTAATTGCTTATCAGACTTTGATAAATGTTGAAATGTCCAATAGGAACTATGAATCGCTGAAATTGCTGCCGATCTCAGCGGGTATGACTAAAAAAATGGCTAGATCCGGACTTAACATTCAGCATTTAAAACTGGCTTTTAGACGAGGAGGAGTAGATGGTATACAATGTCATGTTAGAAGAAATTAACGGAAATATCAGAGTAACAAAAAAACAACAAGATTTTAATTGCTGCTGCACAGTTTATAAAGGACGAAATAGCAAATCAGGAGACTGTCGTATAAATTAAATACGTCCTATACATTTTATTTGGTTCTTCCATCTGTCTGTCTGTTCAATAATTTATCTTAACACAAAGCACTTCAAAAGGATGAGCAGGAATTGGTTGAACTGTTGTGTAACAAATTAACTAAATATGCTGATGTCAATATAAACTTTTGTTGAAATTTTATATTTTGTTTCGGAAAAAAAACTTAGTACAGTGTATTAGGTAAAAAAGTTTGAAAATACTTTTTGTGAACGCAGATTCTCAAAATATGAGTATGAACCTGGTCAATTTTTAATTGCTGACATTTTTCATATTACGATCTGATTCGTATAATGAATAGGTGTGCATTAAAACAAGCATTTTGTTTAGAATCTCGGGTTCTAATATACATCTCTGTCCTAGAATTTCAACGTAAAAAAATCGTCCTGAATATGCATGAAATATTTGCCACTGGACGTTAAGCAACCAACAATCAATCAATCAATCAATCAACGTTAAAAGATAAACAGGTATACTGTTTAACATTTTGTCAAGTCGGGTCCTTTTATGGCTTTCTATACAGTTTTTTTTGTCTTATTGTTGAAGGCCAAACGGCGCACCCTATATACAGTGACTTACAACAATGTCCTTGGGTCTCTGCTTGATCTTAGTGTCCTTGGAAATCATACCTCATTTCATTCTTATATATATATATATATATATATATATATATATATATTTATTATGTTTTTTTTCCAAAAAGCAGTGACCGCTTGAAACTCTTTAACATCATAATAGCTGATTTTCCCTCCTTTGTATCCTTCAAAGGTGAACTTTCGACACTCTTTCTAGTCTGAATCGCCACTCGACTGCTGTGCCTGCGGTGATTATTTTCCTTGTATCGCCACGGAAGCCGGAAGTTGAACAAAAAGTTAAAGGGCTACCCCCTTTTCTTTATTTTTTTCTTTCTTTTATATTCCCTACCATACTTATGCATGTTATATATTTGCTTTTGTCATTGGTCAGGATTGACAATTCGGCGTACAATGTAGATGTGTATGCAGCAGCTGGTATGCAGATGATTTCCAAATTGATTCTGCAGTTTAAGGCTATCCGTCGGTAGCCACTTTCAGTATGACGCACCTTATTTTATGTTTAAATTTCAACACAAAATCGACATTTCGTGAACATATGTTGCCTTGTTGGCACCAGAACTAATGTGCACGGGGTATCCTTCAGGTATATTACTTTCCAAAATATTTTAATTCATTACTAATTATCGCAACTTTATTAATTTAGTGAAGATAATTCTATGTTCAATTAATATAATGGTTGTCAAGATTATTGTAGGAGGAAGGTTCAAGAATAAAAAAAAAATACGTAAAAAGTTATACAAAGAATCTCTCAGCTATTCTTGAAAATAAATAGAATGTTCTATTTCCTCGTTTTGACATTTATTAGTTGAATGTCATTTGAATGATACATCACTCCACATGTTTAATTTACTTTTTAGGAAATAAAGGAATTTTTGTCTAACGAACTGTCCTGAATATGCAAGAAATTTCACCAAATGAAAACGGGATCTTTTTATTTTTATATTGTGCAAGCAAAAACCAAACGAGTTTATCTTGTTTACGTCTACCCGACATTGATTCCCTTTCTTAGCTTCCAAGCATACGGAGAATATTGCAACAGAGAAAAGTGAATCTATTTAGAGGGAAAATATATGCAACATCAATATGATTTTTCTAATTTTATTCTGAAGATGACGCATACTGTTTTTTTTCGGTTGCTCAATTACTAATGTGTATATCTTTGTGATGAGAAGAATCTCACCACAATAATGTAATGTGTGTGTGTGATCTTTAAAATGTGTGTATGTGTGATCTTTTAAAAACATAAATGTTACAAAATTTGGTAGCAATCATGTAATATTATAGCATTTGATTATAGATCAATAAAATATGTATGTAAAGTATATGTTGTTAATTTCGTTTTCCGATATTGAGTTTATCAATTACTAGTAATTAAAGAATTATATGTTTCAAATACTATACATTTTATACGCGGGTTCTTCTATTGACATCCAAAAATACTCAAAATATTCTTATTCTTAGCCAGCTGTTCTTGCAGATACTGAACAAATAATGATTGAAGAAATTGGTACTCCAACTCTGATGAACCGTTCGTGCTTTTATCAAGGAACAAGTGTTCTATGCTGGAAATTTGGTAAAATTAAATTTCGTTTTATGTAGGTCTGGGTAGGGTCTACAGAATAGAGAATAAATCAGTATGGTCAAAAAGTGCAGAATAAAAAAAAAAAAGAGTAGAAATAAAGGTTGAAAAATAAAGAATAGAGAACTATGGGGTGCTTCATTATGAAAAAAAAAAATATAGAATTCTGAGCCAAATACAGAATAGAGAAAATGGTCAAATTAAACAAATAGAAAAGGGAGGACCCCCATCCAGACCCTGTTGTAACGCGTGAATGTGTGTACAAGTAAAAATGTATTTGTTGGAAAACCTTATTGCGCTAAATATCTCGCATTCATAGACCCGAATATTGAAAAGATGAAGATATGCAGAAGATTAGGCTTACTATTATGACTAAATAAAACAAACCTGTAGAAAAAAATAAATAAACGTTTTGCGACAACAATATCCACCTCGGTACCGATTTATTTTGTTAGGATCATTATTCAAGCAACTGTGTATTAACTCGGATGAAATATTTCTGCCCGTCACTTTAAATTAAACATGACACAAAAGGTGTAGACAACTATTGTTTTATTTTCACAAACTTGAAGTACTAACAATCTATAACCCTTCTGAAAGGATTAAATCAACAATTGATAAATCATAACCTCATGGATGGAAAGCACTAATGAAAGCAAACAATTTCTTTCTTTCACTCACAGCATATATATTATACCTATTTCAATTTTTGTGGAGCAAAACAAATGTCTTTTTAATTATAATCGGTGTAAGTGAGGCGGAAGATACCAAAGGGACAGAGACATTTTAGTTCATAAGTCAAAAATAAACGGAGTCTTTAACGGACAACGCTATGGCTAAAAAAGAAAAACAAACAACAGTACAGAAAACACAACATAAAGAACTTAAGACTGAGCAACACGAACCCCACCAAAACTGTCTTTACTTCCTATCAATTGAAAACAAGTAAATTTGAACTATATGTAGGTCGTAACTGTTGCGGCGACGTCAATAACGTCGTCGTAATTTTTTTCATTTTTTACACTCAAGATTCATGACATAACGCACGTTATTGCGTCCATACCGTGAAATCAACCAGTCGACATTGATAAACAGTTTTTCTATGATATCAAAAACAGTCACAGTAAGCTATATAAAATTTATATCCATAGATTAGGCAGGTACTACTATTCCGAAAAAAATAACAAATTGGTTTTCAATATTTTACAATAGTCTAAAATACGGACCAAAATATTGGCAAAACGTCAAAAATATGCGTGTCAGACGTAACAGACTATACTATGTACAAGTATCCTGCCACGTCCACTTGTATTTTTGTCCATCTGATGAGTTAAGCCTTTTTCAACTGATTTTTATAGTTCGTTTTTATGTTGTACTGTTATATCACTGTCCCAGGTAAGGGGGAGGGTTGGGATCCCGCTAACATGTTTAACCCCGCCACATTATGTATGTATGTGCCTGTCCCAAGTCAGGAGCCTGTAATTCAGTGGTTGTCGTTTGTTTATGTGTTACATATTTGTTTTTCGTTCATTTTTTGTACATAAATAAGGCCGTTAGTTTTCTCGTTTGAATTGTTTTACATTGTCATTTCGGGGCCTTTTATAGCTGACTATGCGGTATGGGCTTTGCTCATTGTTGAAGGCCGTACGGTGACCTATAGTTGTTAATTTCTGTGTCATTTTGGTCTCTTGTGGACAGTTGTCTCATTGGCAATCATACCACATCTTCTTTTTAATATATACGCATAATAACTTTTACAGGGGTGTTTGTGCTCTTCGAAAATCCGCGAAAATTCGCAAGAATGATATGCTTCATATATAAAGTATTACAACATTACTGAATATGCGTTGATGCAACGGCCAAAGCTAATTTTTGCAAAAATAAATAGTCTTCACCATTGTCAGATTTCGGAAAATTGTAAGTTATCAAAATTTATAGGTTTTTAAAATATAAGATTATATGAAATTTCGTTTTCATAAATTATGCTTACAAAAGTACATAGATAGATATAAGAAGATGTGGTATAAGTGCCAATGAGACAACTCTCCATCCAAGTCAAAATTTATAAATGTAAACCATTATAGGTCAAAGTACGGTCTTCAACACGGAGCCTAGGCTCACCCCGAACAGTAAGCTATAAAGGGCCCCAAAAATTACTAGTGTAAAACCATTCAAACGGGAAAACCAACGGTCTAATCTATATAAAAACGAGAAACGAGAAACACTTATGAACCACATCAACAAACGACAACTACTGAACATCAGATTCCTGACTTAGGACAGGTGCAAACAAATGACCATATCAAAACCGAATTTTTGCAGCACTCACATCACAAATAAAAATGCAACGGCTTCTGGCAAATGTCTTGCAAGAATGTCTAGTGTCGAATTTCGCCAATTTTTACAAGTAAACTGTCAGTTGCGACGTCATTTATTGAACATTTCGATTTGTTGCATGCAAAATAGTGCTTTTCCGTAATTTTACTTTAACTCTACAAAACAGTTACATACTTTTTGATAATTTGCGTAGTCAAAACGACTTCGTTTTCAAACAAATCCAATGTCTTGCAAGTTTGTCCACTGAACGATTATCTTACGTTTTCAACGTTTTCGATTCGGAACGCTATTTATGTCTTTTAAAATCAACTTGAAATCGAATTGTTTGTTTGTTTTGTGTTTTGGTGTTAAACGCAACTTTTAGCGTCCTTGGTTGTATCATATCGGACAGTTTTCTATGGTAGAGGAAGTCGGAGAACCTTGGTTGTAATATAAATTGTAAACCCTTGGAACAGACTCACAAATACACCAAATAATATCAACAAATTTTGTTGCAAATCTTCTTGTCCGAGACTTATCGTGTTACAATTGTGATAACTGATTTAATAGAGCAATATACGATTGCGAGAAAACGCAATTAATAGGAAATTTCAAAAAGATAAAAATGATTCAAAATGTCAGGAACTCGAATTCCGAAAAAAAAAAGATGACCATTGCGATACAAATTATAATATAATCGAAGACATTGTTAAAAAGGACATGATAATTGCGGTTTTGGCAGACGATATAAATTATGAGTATTAATAGTATCAACAAGACCACAAACTATAAAAAATTCCAATGACTAGGGTTGTTCGTTTAGATGAGGTTCTAAAGTTGTGAAAAGGCTGTATTACGAGAGGATAAAAAATCAGCAATTTATTTTCAAATTTGGGAATCGTATAACTGCGATTTGTTATTTCTCTGCAATACAATTCATATGTATAGAACTTGAAAGTGAAAATAAAATTGTTGTGCCTGAAGAGTGGCTATATACTCCTCTATATCATACAAAGCTTGTAAACATATGGGATGGCTATAACTATTTTTTTCTGACAATCGTTTCATTTCTTAATTTAATTGTTCCGTTATCTATGATGGCCGGTTAAGGCCATTTCGCGTTTTCGCGTTTTCGCCTTTCATATTCTATAGGGCGAAAACGCGAAAACGCGAAGTCGAAAACGCGAAACCGATTTCGCGTTTTCGACCTCGCGTTTCCGCGTTTTCGACTTCGCCTTTTCGCGTTTTCGCGTTTTCGACTTCGCGATTTCGCCTTTTCGCCTTTTCACGTTTTTACGATATACATGTTATTATAACATAACATTTTAAATATAATTGGAGACAAGATTACAAAGTATGTCATTCAAATGATTGTCATATAAATTTCATATCTGTGGTTTACTTTAAATATTTTCATAAATTAGACAATTCCTCTACATTCTCTGTTTCAAATACTCTTAACAAGTCATTATCTTTTTAAAAGTGTCAAATTTACAAGTTAAGCCACAATGTAAACTATAGGCTGTTTTTGTTGTTGTAATTATATTTTGTTTATATACATCTATTGTTTACATGTGTATATTAGTAGATTAATTATGTTTTAGTCATGTAGTTGATATTGTATTTAGAGAGCCTTATTTAAAATTGGTTTAATCCAAATGAGTTACTCTCTTTAAATAAAGATATTATATTATTATTATTATTATTATTATTATTATTATTATTATTATTATTATTATTATTACTGAACAAATTTAAAACAGATGCATTTGTACAAAATGCCTTTGAGTATACAATTTGCTTGAAATCATATTTTGACATTTTAAAATATATTTGTTAATTGACCAGATTCAGTTTCTCTATTTGTTTTGTTAATCTGGTTCTGACACGGGGAGGATTGTTGTTATTGTCTACCGCATTCAACAGTATATCCCTTGTCCCTTGGTGTCTCCTGTAGATGAACAAATTTCCATCTTTGAAAATTTGAAATATTAATCAATGCGTTTAGTAATATATGGGAAACACATTCTACATTTACATGAATTTTCCAAAAATCCAGGTTACTTTTTGTTTAAATTAAAAGAACATGCGACAGGTTTAGCATATCTTTGCTAACATCAACCTACGACAGTTTTGAGGCGAGGTATTGGATAGTCCTATGAGGATCATAAGACATGTCATAAGATATTCTAGTATCTTATAACAGGTCTTAGGATAGCTTCGCGAAACCGTCCCAAGTTTTATTTGACAAAAGTCTTACTCTCCACAATGTATTAAATTTTAAACTTTTTTCACACAAGCTAATTTAAATATTAAAAATTTTAGATTCACAACAAGAGCATTAAATGAAAGATTATGTATTTTAAGTAACCATGGCGATAATAATAATAATAATAATAATAATATCTTTATTTAGAGAGTAACTCATTTGGATTACACCAATTTTCAATAAGGCTCTCTTGTATAATAATAATGATTAATTTCATTTATTTTAAAATGTCCAAACTATAACTTCCAGCAAATTGTATGTTCAAAGGCATTTTATACAAATGCATCTGTTTTAGTTTGTTCAGTAATTGTCAACAAAGAATGTGAAGAAATTGTCTAATTTATGAAAATATTTAAAATATGTCACAGATTTGAAATTTATATGACAATCATTTGAATGACTTATACTTTGTAGTCTTTTCTCCAATTATATTTAAAATGTTATGTTATAATAACATGTATATCATCGGTTTCGCGTTTTCGACTTCGCGTTTTCGCGTTTTCGACTTCGCGTTTTCGCGTTTTCGCGTTTTCGACTTCGCGTTTTCGACTTCGCGATTTCGCGTTTTCGCCCTATAGAATATGAAAGGCGAAAACGCGAAAACGCGAAATGGCCTTAACCGGCCACCATAGTTATCAAAAAAAGTAAAGTGTATTTTTAAAGTAAGACCCGTTTAACTTGTAATTCCCCACACACTTTTTTTTTATTAAAGCAAAATGGATATCTTCTTCCTTCTCGGATTTAAACGGGGAAACTGCATTTTATTACGTTCTATGTCATTTGGTCTCTGGTAGAGAGTTGTCTCATTGTCACTCATAACATATCTTCTTATTTTATATAGACTATTATCTTACCCAAATACATATATTGTGTTGTTTGTTGCTTGCGTTACTTCCAGTTGTGAAATATTTCATGCATATTCAGTACAACTAAACATTTAGAAGTATCCATATTGATATGCAGAAAAAAAATTGCCAACGAAATAAAAAATAGCCTCAATAATCGGCGTAAAACGTCAAATTTTGACGTTACCAATTGAGACGCAATATCGTGCGTAACGTCTCAACTTTTACAGGATATAGCTTGAAAAGTAGCACGGTTGCTAAGGACTTTCTTTGCACCAATCGATTCGTCATTCATTTGAGAATCGTATATTAATTTAAAAAAAAAATCTTTGACTAATGAAATAGAAAATCTTGGAAATGTAACAATTCCTGCCGAATTTCACGGTTTTCCCTATATATCCTTTGTAATTTTGGCGTATCATGCTGTTAACTTCAACAGCTCGTATCTCAAAAACGAAAACAGTTACCCCCTTTTTTATTTTATTTTCCGATGTATTCTTAAAAGCAGAATCCACATGTAAAATTAAAAAAAATTCTGTTGAGTAGTTAAATTACGAACACTTCACCTTAACGTTTTTGATTGAGTATGATAATGACTTGTATAGTTTTGTTCTCTAAGACTTCATTGTCTCCTTGTGTTACAACTGTATTTATATATGGATCTTTTTTCCATTTCACTGATTAACATTAACAAGACAAAGGCTGAGCGCTAAAAGCTATTCCAACCTCACAGCATATGCATTTTCATGTCAAAAATCAGTAACCTTGTTTCTCTAAGTTATATATTGTTCGTGCACGTTATGGTATCTTGTGCTGGTTCAGATCGTTGTGAGTTTCTGTTACAATTAATTTACAAAGTGGAGACAATTTTCGTCTTTGTATTTTCTATTGTCAAAGACTATACGTCGACCTCGATATGTCTACTATGTGTGTATATAATGTGATTGTGTTGTACCATAATTGCTGTATATTCCTGATTTTCCATTATATCATATTCATTATCTAATAGCATAGTTTATATATATTCTTATGGTCGTATATTTGTTTTGCATGTTACTGAATTTATGATTTTAAACAAATAAATTATATTCAGTTTGACGTACCCTCCAGGATATTGTCTCTTACAATTTAAAAACCATAAGTTAACCTAGCGATGTATTAATGATTTGATTGGTACAGTACTTGTTTTGTTAACATTAAACTTAAATTCCTTTGAAGTAATATATCCCATTAATAAGTAATAAAATATAAAAGATTATATAAATAACAACAATGCGACAAATATAATGTAAAACATTTAGAATTTCTTAAATAGTATGAATCTAAATATTAGATACAACTTTTAAAAGTTCAGATACTGAACATGTTTGTTTACCTATATAATACATACACTAGTAAATGTGCCACGCATGAAAATCGTGCGAAAATCATGCGTATATCATGCGTATTTTTCGCACGGAAAACGTCCAAATCGAGCTACATCCGATTATCGTGCGTAAATTTACGCATGATTTTCACATGAAAAATATGCGTATAGAGCTACGTGCGAAATTTATGAAATAAATTTACACATGAGAATCATGCGTTAAACAATACACATGATTATCATGCGTAGTCATGCGTAGTCATGGTAAAACTATGTGGTGAGATTATTTTTTTTTATTATCTGGCTTTGATTAGTTCTTTTTGTTAATGTTTTAACAACTTGACAATATTTCAGTGCTTGTCTTTTGTTCATGTCATATTTTGTTTTCATATATTAAATTGTTAAAAATAAGGCTGTTAGTTTTCTCTATTTGTCATGTCTGGGTCTTTTTATAGATCACTATAAATGTTTTTTTTTTGTCATTGTTGGGGGACATATGGTGACCTATAATTGCTAACTATCACATCATTTGAACTCTTGTGGATAGTTTTTTTTCATTGGCAATTCAACCAAATTTTCCTTACTTTTATAGGATCTTTTAATTATATTTCAACAGAAATTGATCTCAAGAGTGATTGTGAATGGTGTATAGTTTCCTTTTTTACAGTTTTGGATGCATCTGTTTTCTTCAAACTTTCTTAGTACAAATACCAAAATATAATCTTCAATCTTCTAACTTTATTTCCAAGGATTTTTATTCACATTTTTATTTTCATCAGTATTCCCAGTACATGAATGTCAAAATAAATGTCTTCTTCGTAAATCAAAATATTGTTTTTTTTGTAATATTTTCCATGTTTGTGAGGTAGTCTTCTATGTCCTGTATTGGTTATTCTTCACCATGTTCACTGTGAATGGTAACTGAAATAATATATTTATAAATAATATAAATTTAACTTTAAAATAAGGTAATGTTATAATAGTTAAAAGTGTAATACACTGAAGAGGTCCCAAACAGCCTACAACGTATATGCCTATGTTAGTTTTAGAATGTTCAAGAAACTGCCGTAATGTCCAGGTTTATTGTACTTTTTGTTGTAAGGTTGCTGTCAAACCAAAGTAAGCCTTTCCTTTTACTTTCCTTTTTTATCAAATCTTAAAACAAGGTTGTGTGTATACTCATATATTAAAGTGCAGATTTATAAATGAAGAACAGTATCAATAAATCTATCAAACAATGGAGGAATTTTGGACAAACTGCCATAGCCGTAACTTGGAGGGGCTACTATTAAATGCAAGCAGTAGGTTGAACCAGTATTTACAAAGCACGTTAAGCCTACAACTCATATGACAGACAAATATTTGTAACATTGAGTCAAAGGTCCTCATTATGCACATCATGCATAATGATGACAACTGATTTTCTCATTCTTTAGATCTGTAAACTACAGGCCTATCTTGGTGTTGTTATTAGCTATATATATGTATAAAGGATAACCAGTACCTCAACAAGAGTGCACACGCTGAAATGTCTTGCCTGCTTTACTGACCATTGATTTTATGTTGAAAGTATTCAAGATAAAGGTAAAATTACTAAAAGTATCACAAAAACTTAACAGTTTAAAGATCTTTGACCATGAGATGAAGGTCCGATAAAACCTATCAGACAGACATAATTATACACCTTACAATTTTTTATACACCAAATATAGTTGACCTATTACTTGTAAAAACAGACCAAAACTCAAAAACTTAACATTGACGAATTAAATGAGGTCAAGGTCAGATGAAACCTGCCAGACTGACATGTACCCATTACAATCATTCCATTCACCACATACATGTATAATTGACCTACTGCTTATAGGATTTGAGAAATGGACCTAATCACTGATCAATGAAGTGAGGTCAGGTGAACCCTTCTGACAGACATATAGACGTTGCAAGAACCCATATACCAAATATAGTTAATCTATTACTCATACATGTCATAAGTGAGAAATTCTCATGACAAAAGAACTATATTTTTTTTTCAAGCAGTCACTGAACCATGAAAATGAGGTCAAGGACCATGGACATATGACAGATGGAATCTTTGTAACATAAGGCATTTGCATACAAGATTTGAAGTTCAGATCTTCTACCTTCTGAAATATAAAGCTTTATACAGATTGTTTACATCGCAGCCACTGATACTCATAGTAATACCTATAGCTATGTTTTGACAAAAATTATTCTGATAAAAAAACAAAATTGAAAGAGTAAAATAGCATTATACGTCAAGATTATAATAAGGGGTTAAGAGGAGTTGCAAATACATAAAGAGTACCAAAAAATAATTTTGAGAAACTAACAAAATATAACTTAAATGGTGCATGATAGAATTACTTGTTTCCTGTAACTCAGGCTTCAGTACAGGACTCTTACAGTTTTAAGGAATTTATTCCTCCTCCCAAACAAATATTGAAAAAGGTACCAGCGTATTGATTCTTGATAATTTGTATAACGATCAAGATTATTATTTCAGTTTGACTACCACATGTCAAGATCAGAATCATTTGACATCTTACTGATGAAGGATATTAGTTATCCGAAATATTTAACATTTGTTCATGATTTTACTATTTTTTTGGTGACGTTGTACCCTTTTAGACTTGCTTATAATATATTATATTTAGTGTACTGTATCATAATAATATGATCCATTGCCAACAATGTTAGATCTGTAAATTTGCTTTCGCAAATTTTTGTTCTTCCTCGCCGGGATTCGAACTCATGCTACTGAGATATCGTGACACCAAATCGCCTGCACTGTATCCGACGCGCTAGACCACGACCACCTAGGCTTCACAAAATAAAGCTTTCGGTGGCCGGGTGTTACCTTTCCTCGTCAGTTTTAATCTAGCGTTGTAATACAGTACATGATATATAAGGCATGAAAGATGGAATTGTTACAGATCAGCTGAAATATCTGTTGTAAAGGATCCTACAAATTAATGCAAGATACAGTCACAGAAATAATTATATTTATATATATATATATGGTAAAGGTTGTGAGAAAGTTTCAGTAAATTCTAATAAGGGGTTTAGGAGGAGTTGCATATTCAATATGGGTATTCCTTTCTGCCAAATAAATCAACAACAAAGTCTATGCTTTGGTTAAGAAAACCTTAAAAATAATTTTAGAAAAATTAATGGGGAATGTGTTCATGGGACACAGATGATGCCCCCACTTGCATATAACGTTATAAAGGGACATACATTTGTAACTCAAAAACAGTAAAAGTGATGCTACCCAAATTCGTACTTGATCTGAGTTTTGTGGTATTATAAGCATTGTGTATAAGTTTCAAAACATTTGGTTGAGGCAAACCTTAAGTAAGAGAATGGAAATGAAAAATTCAGGAATATTTAAGGGGCATTTCTCTGGAAAGGTAAAAGTGACTCCACCTAAATTCAAACTTCTGCGTTTAAAACTTTTTCTTTAGATGCTATTTTTTGTTCTTGAAGATAGAAGTTTCATAACAATCCATGAAGGCTTACAAATATATCATGTAATTTTTTTTTATCCCAGACTGTCTTTAATGGCAACTGTATAAAAAGAAATCTATCTATCACATGTATCAGAAAAATACTAAAAAGAAAAAAAAATATATTTTCAATGGTTTGCTTCAGACAATATCTCTTAATTGTTAAAAAAGCTACTGCCAAAGTTTCATAAAACTCTATGAAGATTTGACAACGAAATTGATGTACAACAAACTTTAACCTCAGACTGTATTTACTTGTTAACTGTAAAAAAAACTCAGTGAAAAACGGAAAATGAAAGTAAATATTTCCAAAATTTTGCTCTGAATACTATAAACAAGCTTTTGTCCAAATTTCATAAATTTCCTTGAAGCTTTGACAAAGTTATTAATGACTTAAAAACTTTAACTTCAGACTGAGCCTTAGTGTTAACTGTAAAAAACTAAGTCCATTTATCAGTAAAATACGGATAAATAAAAATAAATATTAGCAAAATTTTGCTCTGGATACTGTTTTTGGTCATAAACAAGCTCCTGTCAAAATTTTATAAAATTCCATGAAGGTTTGACAAAATTATTGATGACTGAAAAACTTAAACCTCAGACAAAATCTGAAGTTAACTGTAAAAAAAACTAAGTCCATTTATTAGTAAAATACGGAAAAATTTATTTTCAAAATTTGGACCTGAATACTGTGTTTTGGTCATTAAGAAGCTTCTGTCCCAATTTCATAAAATTCCATGTATGTTTGACAAAGTTATTGATGTCCAAAAAAACTTTAACGACAGACTGAACCTAAATGTTGACCCCACCGCCGACAGAATTAAGGATCGCTATGTCTCGCTTTCGCGAAATAAATTTTGCAAGCTCGACAAAAAGCATAACATGTATTTCTATGTAATTATTAACACTTATGCTGATATGGTCCTACATCCTTTTAATATGTTCAATATTTGGCATTCCACAAGGTCATGAATTTCTTAGACTGCTTAAAATGACAAATGTTGTTACTCTAAATCCGTTGAAGGTGAACTGATAGATATATTAGTTTGGGAAAACATAATTTTTGCACCTTTTTTTTCTAAGTACCTATTGATGAGTCCAGTCCTTTCTGGCTAATTTTGAAAGTTGGTTCTTATGTTGGTTGCTGTCTGCCATAACTGTATGTAGTTTTATTTTTTACATTGGTTCACATTTTTTCATCCTTATAGGTTACTTTATGGTATGGATTTTGATCATTGTTGAAGGCTGTACATAGTAAATGTTTACATCTCTGTCCTTTGGTCTTTTAATTGATAGTTGTCACATTGAAGATCATACCTCATCTCCTTATATTTATATGCTGGTTCATTGAAAAAGTTCCGACGTTACATGTACATAATTTAATTGTTATATGTTTGCAAAATCATTCTGATAATGCAAAAACATTAATTGATTGATTTTTCTTGCTTGTTTTAATGTCCAGTGGCAAATATTTTATGTATTCTAAATGAGAACTTTACAATTCATAATAAAGGCCAGTCTGACAAGGTAGGTCTGTAATGCAAATGCTATGATTATTTGAACTTCTGACATCTCCAGCGTGTGTGTGTGTGTGGTGCAATAGGAGGGGAGCAGGGTAAGGATTCCTTGACGCATACTTGACATCGGAAAGACAGAAAAATAAGCAACAGTGTACATGTACAATTATACTTGAAAAAGTTTTTAAATAAATTACATTCACTTATTTAAATTAACTGCAATTCTACAGATGAACTTACTTTGATACCAGTTCCTTTTGCAGGACATTCACACCTACATGTACATGTACACCAGTGATTTTAATACTGCACTTTCCTCCATTTGGTAACAAGCTAAAATGATAAATCTTAATAATTTTCAAGAAGTCCAGACAAAAACTAGATGTAGTATGAACTGATGCTCACTAATTTATAACATTACTATATACTTTTACTTTTGAGTGAATGGAAACAATATGTAAGCAAACAACAGAAAGATGATCAACAGTTTAGCTTATAATATATGTACAGTATGAACTTTCTGATATAAAATTATCTATTCTGCTGTCTACAGTTTAAAAATCATTTCAGGCATTAACTACTGATGTTTATTATGACACCCTCAACTGAGTTCAGGGTGACGTATTGTTATTCTACGTTTCTTTTTTCCTTATTTTTAATATTCTTCGAAACATTTTGTCCGCGCTAGTTCTCGGAATTGAAGTTGTGAAGTTGTGCACCTGACTTTGGAATGTGCAAGATGGCCACGGTTACCATGGAAACTAAAAAATGTAAAAAAAAAAAAATCAAAATTCTATATCCTTTATTCTAAAACCCAATCTAATGAAACTTTATGGAAATGTTACCTGGTATGCCTAGATATTAGCAAATTAAAACATAACTAAATTTGTATTTTCTTTTCAAACGGGATGTATAGAGACACACACGTTCATTTTATCTATAAAGAAGTCACTCCTAACTACCCTACTACCTGTCGATACATTTATTTTGGCATTGCACAAGTCATGTCTTCTTTGACTGTTCATGACGTTAAAATACTAAATCCCTGGGATGTGTTTTAGTTGATTTCAGTCTCTGATGCATGATTTTTATTATTAATTGTTTTGGCTTTTAACTAGCTGTCAGTAACTGCAAGTACTCTCAAATCGTACTTTAATTTGACCTGTTGATACTAGTTGTAATGCTTTTTTGTTATTTAATGTTAACATGGATCTTGTCTATATACCAGCTTTGGTTATTTGGAATTACCTCAAATTTTCACTTCTTCGTACTATGAACATCAAAATTATTTCATTTCTCCTTAAATAATGTTCTTGCACCTGTACAGGAAGTTTTATCTAGCACTAATTGTATAGTTTTATCGTTGATATTCACCCCATATGTATCAAGTGTTAGATTAGTTTTATTGATATTAAAGAAATTTCTTGGTATTCCTAAACGGAAGATTTTATACACACAGAAGAAGAAGTATACTTAACAACAAAATTATTTTCATTTACCTGTGTATAATATGACGCAGGTTTTTTCAATAGTGATGATTTTCTAATTTTTATTAACTATGTATTTGCATTCAGGTATCACAGATCAAATTTATTCGTTCACTGTGTGTTAATTTACGTTTTTTGATTGAGTTAAGCCTTCCAATTTAAATTTATAGTGTGTCTTTCTATGTTGTGATGTTATACTATTGTTTCAGAAAAAGGGAGAAAGTTTGGTACCATTAAAACGTTTAATTCCGCTGCAAATGTTTGCACCTGTCCTAAGTCAGGAATCTGATGTACAGTGGTTGTCGTCTGTTTAAGTAGATCATACGTGTTTCTCGTTTCTCGTTTTATATAGATTAGACCGTTGGTTTTCCCGTTTGAATGGTTTTACACTAGTAATTTTTGGGGCCCTTCATAGTTTGATGTTCGGTGTGAGCCAATGCTCCGTGTTGAAGGCCGTACCTTGACCTATAATGGTTTACTTTTATAAATTGTTACTTGGATGGAGAGTTGTCTCATTGGCACTCATACCACATCTTCCTATATCTAGGTAGACAGACAGTATTTAGAAGTTCCAAAATGGCTGCCATTGTCATGGAAACAGGAGGAAAGTTTAACATTGACCCTATGGGAAAATACATGAAAGCTGCATTTTCTTAAAGAATATAAGTTCAAATCCAATAAAACTTTATGGATATGTAGCATTGCATCTGCCAATGTTGCATCTGTCTTTGGAATTTTGGAAATGGACACTGTAAGCATGGAAACAGCAAAAATGTCAAAACTTCAAAATGCTCCAAACTTTCTGAAAATTTACAGAAATGTTACGTAGCATGTGCAGAATTGTTATTTGTTATTGTAATTTTCAAAATGGCCGCCGTTATCATGGAAACAGCAAAATTTCAAAATGCTGCAAACTTAATGAAACTTCACAAAATGTTAATGTTTGACGTTGGAATTTTCAAAATGACTGCCATTACTCTGGCAATAGGTGACGAAGGTGCCATCCGTTATTGCTAACAATTACAAATTTAGTTAGATCTTGTTTTGTTGTTTCAAGTTAATAGGCAAAATTGTTAAAATATGCCATTTATAGGAAATATTCAACTCATAAAAATAACATGTTGTCATTTGTGTTACCATCCGTACTTTATGCATTTAATAAAAGAACAATCTTTCAATGTACCTTACCATTTGATGGATATATTTTTTGTCAAAAAGCAATAACTACAAAAATATGTTTGTTCTTTTAAACTTTTCATAAATAATTAATCTACAAGAAATGTAGACCTGTGTTGGATTGCTTGCAATGCAATTTTCCTTACAATGTACATTTCAAGACATAACTCCTGTAAACATATTTGATCAGCACTTACTTTCTAACTCATAAAAGACCATGCTGATATAGACCTTTGATATGAATTACAAAAATATCTGACAAAAATGTAGTGATGCAAGTGCTTACCTTCCATAGAATTTACATTTCAAAGTGACATAATTCCTGTATAAATAATTTATCCAAGACATTACTGATATAAACCTTTGGTATACATTTCATGAATAAATTTTAGACATAGAAGTATGTCTTGCCTGTATGTAATCATGTTAGTTAATTTCAAATGTTGATATTGAAATGACATTAATGCTTAAACATTTTAACTATGCATCCAAAGTCAATAAACCATGACTTGCGAAAGTTTCAAAATCATTAGACTATGACTGAGGGAGCTGGGCAAAATATTAACCATGGCTCTGACATACAACTACATACCAAATATCAATGCCTTATCATTATTGGTTCACTCAAACTGACCTAATCAGAAACTTTAAACATTTAAGTTAAATAAAAGTATTAAAGTCGATCAACCATGACTGAGGATTGGCACCAATTAATCTCCATGGAAATGAGAAGTGGATATCCTACTGCAACTGCACACCAAATATTATTGACTTACCATAAGTTATTTCCTGGTTTCCTTAACTGACCTCATCATGAATTTTAACAAATTGTTTTAACTTAGCCATGAAAGCCTCTGTTGAAAACAGCATGCCTAAGACTCACCTTCACAACTGTTGTGGCAAAAAAAAAAAGAACAAGCAATGTACCGTTAAGAAGTATTTCATTATTTGAATGTTCTAATCCATCATACTAAATCCATATGACCCTTGAATGAAGGGATGAACGAACGTGGTTATATTAGACCTCTGAATTTGTCATGATTTATAATGCCAATCTTTGGGCAATAAGTTATTTTAAATTACATTCACTTATTTAAATTAACTGCAATTCTACAGATGAACTTACTTTGATACCAGTTCTTTTGCAGGACATTCACACCTACATGTACATGTACACCAGTGATTTTAATACTGCACTTTCCTCCATTTGGTAACAAGCTAAAATGATAAATCTTAATAATTTTCAAGAAGTCCAGACAAAACTAGATGTAGTATGAACTGATGCTCACTAATTTATAACATTACTATATACTTTTACTTTTGAGTGAATGGAAACAATATGTAAGCAAACAACAGAAAGATGATCAACAGTTTAGCTTATAATATATGTACAGTATGAACTTTCTGATATAAAATTATCTATTCTGCTGTCTACAGTTTAAAAATCATTTCAGGCATTAACTACTGATGTTTATTATGACACCCTCAACTGAGTTCAGGGGTGACGTATTGTTATTCTACGTTTCTTTTTTTTCCTTATTTTTAATATTCTTCGAAACATTTTGTCCGCGCTAGTTCTCGGAATTGAAGTTGTGAAGTTGTGCACCTGACTTTGGAATGTGCAAGATGGCCACGGTTACCATGGAAACTAAAAAAATGTAAAAAAAAATCAAAATTCTATATCCTTTATTCTAAAACCCAATCTAATGAAACTTTATGGAAATGTTACCTGGTATGCCTAGATATTAGCAAATTAAAACATAACTAAATTTGTATTTTCTTTTCAAACGGGATGTATAGAGACACACACACGTTCATTTTTATCTATAAAGAAGTCACTCCTAACTACCCTACTACCTGTCGATACATTTATTTTTGGCATTGCACAAGTCATGTCTTCTTTGACTGTTCATGACGTTAAAATACTAAATCCCTGGGATGTGTTTTAGTTGATTTCAGTCTCTGATGCATGATTTTTTATTATTAATTGTTTTGGCTTTTAACTAGCTGTCAGTAACTGCAAGTACTCTCAAATCGTACTTTAATTTGACCTGTTGATACTAGTTGAAATGCTTTTTTGTTATTTAATGTTAACATGGATCTTGTCTATATACCAGCTTTGGTTATTTGGAATTGCCTCAAATTTTCACTTCTTCGTACTATGAACATCAAAATTATTTCATTTCTCCTTAAATAATGTTCTTGCACCTGTACAGGAAGTTTTATCTACCACTAATTGTATAGTTTTATCGTTGATATTCACCCCATATGTATCAAGTGTTAGATTAGTTTTATTGATATTAAAGAAATTTCTTGGTATTCCTAAACGGAAGATTTTATACACACAGAAGAAGTATACTTAACAACAAAATTATTTTCATTTACCTGTGTATAATATGACGCAGGTTTTTCAATAGTGATGATTTTCTAATTTTCATTAACTATGTATTTGCATTCAGGTATCACAGATCAAATTTATTCGTTCACTGTGTGTTAATTTACGTTTTTGATTGAGTTAAGCCTTCCAATTTAAATTTATAGTGTGTCTTTCTATGTTGTGATGTTATACTATTGTTTCAGAAAAAGGGAGAAAGTTTGGTACCATTAAAACGTTTAATTCCGCTGCAAATGTTTGCACCTGTCCTAAGTCAGGAATCTGATGACAGTAGTTGTCGTTTGTTTAAGTAGATCATACGTGTTTCTCGTTTCTCGTTTTATATAGATTAGACCGTTGGTTTTCCTGTTTGAATGGTTTTACACTAGTAATTTTGGGGCCCTTTATAGTTTGCTGTTCGGTGTGAGCCAATGCTCCGTGTTGAAGGCCGTACCTTGACCTATAATGGTTTACTTTTATAAATTGTTACTTGGATGGAGAGTTGTCTCATTGGCACTCATACCACATCTTCCTATATCTAGGTAGACAGACAGTATTTAGAAGTTCCAAAATGGCTGCCATTGTCATGGAAACAGGAGGAAAGTTTAACATTGACCCTATGGGAAAATACATGAAAGCTGCATTTTCTTAAAGAATATTAGATCAAATCCAATAAAACTTTATGGATATGTAGCATTTCATGTGCCAATGTTGCATCTGTATTTGGAATTTTGGAAATGGACACCGTAAGCATGGAAACAGATTTACAGAAATGTTACGTAGCATGTGCAGAATTGTTATTTGTTATTGTAATTTTCAAAATGGCCGCCGTTATCATGGAAACAGCAAAAATTTAAAAATGCTGCAAACTTAATGAAACTTCACAAAATGTTAATGTTTGACGTTGGAATTTTCAAAATGACTGCCATTACTCTGGCAATAGGTGACGAAGGTGCCATCCGTTATTGCTAACAATTACAAATTTAGTTAGATCTTGTTTTGTTGTTTCAAGTTAATAGGCAAAATTGTTAAAATATGCCATTTATAGGAAATATTCAACTCATAAAAATAACATGTTGTCATTTGTGTTACCATCCGTACTTTATGCATTTAATAAAAGAACAATCTTTCAATGTACCTTACCATTTGATGGATATATTTTTGTCAAAAGCAATAACTACAAAAATATGTTTGTTCTTTTAAACTTTTCATAAATAATTAATCTACAAGAAATGTAGACCTGTGTTGGATTGCTTGCAATGCAATTTTCCTTACAATGTACATTTCAAGACATAACTCCTGTAAACATATTTGATCAGCACTTACTTTCTAACTCATAAAAGACCATGCTGATATAGACCTTTGATATGAATTACAAAAATATCTGACAAAAATGTAGTGATGCAAGTGCTTACCTTCCATAGAATTTACATTTCAAAGTGACATAATTCCTGTATAAATAATTTATCCAAGACATTACTGATATAAACCTTTGGTATACATTTCATGAATAAATTTTAGACATAGAAGTATGTCTTGCCTGTATGTAATCATGTTAGTTAATTTCAAATGTTGATATTGAAATGACATTAATGCTTAAACATTTTAACTATGCATCCAAAGTCAATAAACCATGACTTGCGAAAGTTTCAAAATCATTAGACTATGACTGAGGGAGCTGGGCAAAATATTAACCATGGCTCTGACATACAACTACATACCAAATATCAATGCCTTATCATTATTGGTTCACTCAAACTGACCTAATCAGAAACTTTAAACATTTAAGTTAAATAAAAGTATTAAAGTCGATCAACCATGACTGAGGGATTGGCACCAATTAATCTCCATGGAAATGAGAAGTGGATATCCTACTGCAACTGCACACCAAATATTATTGACTTACCATAAGTTATTTCCTGGTTTCCTTAACTGACCTCATCATGAATTTTAACAAATTGTTTTAACTTAGCCATGAAAGCCTCTGTTGAAAACAGCATGCCTAAGACTCACCTTCACAACTGTTGTGGCAAAAAAAAAAAGAACAAGCAATGTACCGTTAAGAAGTATTTCATTATTTGAATGTTCTAATCCATCATACTAAATCCATATGACCCTTGAATGAAGGGATGAACGAACGTGGTTATATTAGACCTCTGAATTTGTCATGATTTATAATGCCAATCTTTGGGCAATAAGTTATTTTAAATTACATTCACTTATTTAAATTAACTGCAATTCTACAGATGAACTTACTTTGATACCAGTTCTTTTTGCAGGACATTCACACCTACATGTACATGTACACCAGTGATTTTAATACTGCACTTTCCTCCATTTGGTAACAAGCTAAAATGATAAATCTTAATAATTTTCAAGAAGTCCAGACAAAAACTAGATGTAGTATGAACTGATGCTCACTAATTTATAACATTACTATATACTTTTACTTTTGAGTGAATGGAAACAATATGTAAGCAAACAACAGAAAGATGATCAACAGTTTAGCTTATAATATATGTACAGTATGAACTTTCTGATATAAAATTATCTATTCTGCTGTCTACAGTTTAAAAATCATTTCAGGCATTAACTATTGATGTTTATTATGACACCCTCAACTGAGTTCAGGGTGACGTATTGTTATTCTACGTTTCTTTTTTTCCTTATTTTAATATTCTTCGAAACATTTTGTCCGCGCTAGTTCTCGGAATTGAAGTTGTGAAGTTGTGCACCTGACTTTGGAATGTGCAAGATGGCCACGGTTACCATGGAAACTAAAAAAAATGTAAAAAAAAAAAATCAAAATTCTATATCCTTTATTCTAAAACCCAATCTAATGAAACTTTATGGAAATGTTACCTGGTATGCCTAGATATTAGCAAATTAAAACATAACTAAATTTGTATTTTTTTTTCAAACGGGATGTATAGAGACACACACACGTTCATTTTTATCTATAAAGAAGTCACTCCTAACTACCCTACTACCTGTCGATACATTTATTTTTGGCATTGCACAAGTCATGTCTTCTTTGACTGTTCATGACGTTAAAATACTAAATCCCTGGGATGTGTTTTAGTTGATTTCAGTCTCTGATGCATGATTTTTTATTATTAATTGTTTTGGCTTTTAACTAGCTGTCAGTAACTGCGAGTACTCTCAAATCGTACTTTAATTTGACCTGTTGATACTAGTTGAAATGCTTTTTTGTTATTTAATGTTAACATGGATCTTGTCTATATACCAGCTTTGGTTATTTGGAATTGCCTCAAATTTTCACTTCTTCGTACTATGAACATCAAAATTATTTCATTTCTCCTTAAATAATGTTCTTGCACCTGTACAGGAAGTTTTATCTACCACTAATTGTATAGTTTTATCGTTGATATTCACCCCATATGTATCAAGTGTTAGATTAGTTTTATTGATATTAAAGAAATTTCTTGGTATTCCTAAACGGAAGATTTTATACACACAGAAGAAGAAGTATACTTAACAACAAAATTATTTTCATTTACCTGTGTATAATATGACGCAGGTTTTTTCAATAGTGATGATTTTCTAATTTTCATTAACTATGTATTTGCATTCAGGTATCACAGATCAAATTTATTCGTTCACTGTGTGTTAATTTACGTTTTTTGATTGAGTTAAGCCTTCCAATTTAAATTTATAGTGTGTCTTTCTATGTTGTGATGTTATACTATTGTTTCAGAAAAAGGGAGAAAGTTTGGTACCATTAAAACGTTTAATTCCGCTGCAAATGTTTGCACCTGTCCTAAGTCAGGAATCTGATGACAGTAGTTGTCGTTTGTTTAAGTAGATCATACGTGTTTCTCGTTTCTCGTTTTATATAGATTAGACCGTTGGTTTTCCCGTTTGAATGGTTTTACACTAGTAATTTTTGGGGCCCTTTATAGTTTGCTGTTCGGTGTGAGCCAATGCTCCGTGTTGAAGGCCGTACCTTGACCTATAATGGTTTACTTTTATAAATTGTTACTTGGATGGAGAGTTGTCTCATTGGCACTCATACCACATCTTCCTATATCTAGGTAGACAGACAGTATTTAGAAGTTCCAAAATGGCTGCCATTGTCATGGAAACAGGAGGAAAGTTTAACATTGACCCTATGGGAAAATACATGAAAGCTGCATTTTCTTAAAGAATATTAGATCAAATCCAATAAAACTTTATGGATATGTAGCATTTCATGTGCCAATGTTGCATCTGTATTTGGAATTTTGGAAATGGACACCGTAAGCATGGAAACAGATTTACAGAAATGTTACGTAGCATGTGCAGAATTGTTATTTGTTATTGTAATTTTCAAAATGGCCGCCGTTATCATGGAAACAGCAAAAATTTAAAAATGCTGCAAACTTAATGAAACTTCACAGAAATGTTAATGTTTGACGTTGGAATTTTCAAAATGACTACCATTACTCTGGCAATAGGTGACGAGGGTGCCATCCGTTATTGCCAACAATTACAAATTTAGTTAGATCTTGTTTTGTTGTTTCAAGTTAATAGGCAAAATTGTTAAAATATGCCATTTATAGGAAATATTCAACTCATAAAAATAACATGTTGTCATTTGTGTTACCATCCGTACTTTATGCATTTAATAAAAGAACAATCTTTCAATGTACCTTACCATTTGATGGATATATTTTTTGTCAAAAAGCAATAACTACAAAAATATGTTTGTTCTTTTAAACTTTTCATAAATAATTAATCTACAAGAAATGTAGACCTGTGTTGGATTGCTTGCAATGCAATTTTCCTTACAATGTACATTTCAAGACATAACTCCTGTAAACATATTTGATCAGCACTTACTTTCTAACTCATAAAAGACCATGCTGATATAGACCTTTGATATGAATTACAAAATATCTGACAAAATGTAGTGATGCAAGTGCTTACCTTCCATAGAATTTACATTTCAAAGTGACATAATTCCTGTATAAATAATTTATCCAAGACATTACTGATATAAACCTTTGGTATACATTTCATGAATAAATTTTAGACATAGAAGTATGTCTTGCCTGTATGTAATCATGTTAGTTAATTTCAAATGTTGATATTGAAATGACATTAATGCTTAAACATTTTAACTATGCATCCAAAGTCAATAAACCATGACTTGCGAAAGTTTCAAAATCATTAGACTATGACTGAGGGAGCTGGGCAAAATATTAACCATGGCTCTGACATACAACTACATACCAAATATCAATGCCTTATCATTATTGGTTCACTCAAACTGACCTAATCAGAAACTTTAAACATTTAAGTTAAATAAAAGTATTAAAGTCGATCAACCATGACTGAGGGATTGGCACCAATTAATCTCCATGGAAATGAGAAGTGGATATCCTACTGCAACTGCACACCAAATATTATTGACTTACCATAAGTTATTTCCTGGTTTCCTTAACTGACCTCATCATGAATTTTAACAAATTGTTTTTAACTTAGCCATGAAAGCCTCTGTTGAAAACAGCATGCCTAAGACTCACCTTCACAACTGTTGTGGCAAAAAAAAAAAAGAACAAGCAATGTACCGTTAAGAAGTATTTCATTATTTGAATGTTCTAATCCATCATACTAAATCCATATGACCCTTGAATGAAGGGATGAACGAACGTGGTTATATTAGACCTCTGAATTTGTCATGATTTATAATGCCAATCTTTGGGCAATAAGTTATTTTAAATTACATTCACTTATTTAAATTAACTGCAATTCTACAGATGAACTTACTTTGATACCAGTTCTTTTGCAGGACATTCACACCTACATGTACATGTACACCAGTGATTTTAATACTGCACTTTCCTCCATTTGGTAACAAGCTAAAATGATAAATCTTAATAATTTTCAAGAAGTCCAGACAAAAACTAGATGTAGTATGAACTGATGCTCACTAATTTATAACATTACTATATACTTTTACTTTTGAGTGAATGGAAACAATATGTAAGCAAACAACAGAAAGATGATCAACAGTTTAGCTTATAATATATGTACAGTATGAACTTTCTGATATAAAATTATCTATTCTGCTGTCTACAGTTTAAAAATCATTTCAGGCATTAACTACTGATGTTTATTATGACACCCTCAACTGAGTTCAGGGGTGACGTATTGTTATTCTACGTTTCTTTTTTTTCCTTATTTTTAATATTCTTCGAAACATTTTGTCCGCGCTAGTTCTCGGAATTGAAGTTGTGAAGTTGTGCACCTGACTTTGGAATGTGCAAGATGGCCACGGTTACCATGGAAACTAAAAATGTAAAAAAATCAAAATTCTATATTCTTTATTCTAAAACCCAATCTAATGAAACTTTATGGAAATGTTACCTGGTATGCCTAGATATTAGCAAATTAAAACATAACTAAATTTGTATTTTCTTTTCAAACGGGATGTATAGAGACACACACACGTTCATTTTATCTATAAAGAAGTCACTCCTAACTACCCTACTACCTGTCGATACATTTATTTTGGCATTGCACAAGTCATGTCTTCTTTGACTGTTCATGACGTTAAAATACTAAATCCCTGGGATGTGTTTTAGTTGATTTCAGTCTCTGATGCATGATTTTTATTATTAATTGTTTTGGCTTTTAACTAGCTGTCAGTAACTGCAAGTACTCTCAAATCGTACTTTAATTTGTCCTGTTGATACTAGTTGAAATGCTTTTTTGTTATTTAATGTTAACATGGATCTTGTCTATATACCAGCTTTGGTTATTTGGAATTGCCTCAAATTTTCACTTCTTCGTACTATGAACATCAAAATTATTTCATTTCTCCTTAAATAATGTTCTTGCACCTGTACAGGAAGTTTTATCTACCACTAATTGTATAGTTTTATCGTTGATATTCACCCCATATGTATCAAGTGTTCGATTAGTTTTATTGATATTAAAGACATTTCTTGGTATTCCTAAACGGAAGATTTTATACACACAGAAGAAGAAGTATACTTAACAACAAAATTATTTTCATTTACCTGTGTATAATATGACGCAGGTTTTTTCAATAGTGATGATTTTCTAATTTTCATTAACTATGTATTTGCATTCAGGTATCACAGATCAAATTTATTCGTTCACTGTGTGTTAATTTACGTTTTTGATTGAGTTAAGCCTTCCAATTTAAATTTATAGTGTGTCTTTCTATGTTGTGATGTTATACTATTGTTTCAGAAAAAGGAGAAAGTTTGGTACCATTAAAACGTTTAATTCCGCTGCAAATGTTTGCACCTGTCCTAAGTCAGGAATCTGATGACAGTAGTTGTCGTTTGTTTAAGTAGATCATACGTGTTTCTCGTTTCTCGTTTTATATAGATTAGACCGTTGGTTTTCCCGTTTGAATGGTTTTACACTAGTAATTTTTGGGGCCCTTTATAGTTTGCTGTTCGGTGTGAGCCAATGCTCCGTGTTGAAGGCCGTACCTTGACCTATAATGGGTTTACTTTTATAAATTGTTACTTGGATGGAGAGATGTCTCATTGGCACTCATACCACATCTTCCTATATCTAGATAGACAGACAGTATTTAGAATTTCCAAAATGGCTGCCATTGTCATGGAAACAGGAGGAAAGTTTAACATTGACCCTATGGGAAAATACATGAAAGCTGCATTTTCTTAAAGAATATTAGATCAAATCCAATAAAACTTTATGGATATGTAGCATTTCATGTGCCAATGTTGCATCTGTATTTGGAATTTTGGAAATGGACACCGTAAGCATGGAAACAGCAAAAATGTCAAAAACTTCAAAATGCTCCAAACTTTCTGAAAATTTACAGAAATGTTACGTAGCATGTGCAGAATTGTTATTTGTTATTGTAATTTTCAAAATGGCCGCCGTTATCATGGAAACAGCAAAAATTTCAAAATGCTGCAAACTTAATGAAACTTCACAAAAATGTTAATGTTTGACGTTGGAATTTTCAAAATGACTGCCATTACTCTGGCAATAGGTGACGAGGGTGCCATCCGTTATTGCTAACAATTACAAATTTAGTTAGATCTTGTTTTGTTGTTTCAAGTTAATAGGCAAAATTGTTAAAATATGCCATTTATAGGAAATATTCAACTCATAAAAATAACATGTTGTCATTTGTGTTACCATCCGTACTTTATGCATTTAATAAAAGAACAATCTTTCAATGTACCTTACCATTTGATGGATATATTTTTTGTCAAAAAGCAATAACTACAAAAATATGTTTGTTCTTTTAAACTTTTTCATAAATAATTAATCTACAAGAAATGTAGACCTGTGTTGGATTGCTTGCAATGCAATTTTCCTTACAATATACATTTCCAAGACATAACTCCTGTAAACATATTTGATCAGCACTTACTTTCTAACTCATAAAAGACCATGCTGATATAGACCTTTGATATGAATTACAAAAATATCTGACAAAAATGTAGTGATGCAAGTGCTTACCTTCCATAGAATTTACATTTCAAAGTGACATAATTCTTGTATAAATAATTTATCCAAGACATTACTGATATAAACCTTTGGTATACATTTCATGAATAAATTTTAGACATAGAAGTATGTCTTGCCTGTATGTAATCATGTTAGTTAATTTCAAATGTTGATATTGAAATGACATTAATGCTTAAACATTTTAACTATGCATCCAAAGTCAATAAACCATGACTTGCGAAAGTTTCAAAATCATTAGACTATGACTGAGGAGCTGGGCAAAATATTAACCATGGCTCTGACATACAACTACATACCAAATATCAATGCCTTATCATTATTGGTTCACTCAAACTGACCTAATCAGAAACTTTAAACATTTAAGTTAAATAAAAGTATTAAAGTCGATCAACCATGACTGAGGATTGGCACCAATTAATCTCCATGGAAATGAGAAGTGGATATCCTACTGCAACTGCACACCAAATATTATTGACTTACCATAAGTTATTTCCTGGTTTCCTTAACTGACCTCATCATGAATTTTAACAAATTGTTTTTAACTTAGCCATGAAAGCCTCTGTTGAAAACAGCATGCCTAAGACTCACCTTCACAACTGTTGTGGCAAAAAAAAAGAACAAGCAATGTACCGTTAAGAAGTATTTCATTATTTGAATGTTCTAATCCATCATACTAAATCCATATGACCCTTGAATGAAGGGATGAACGAACGTGGTTATATTAGACCTCTGAATTTGTCATGATTTATAATGCCAATCTTTGGGCAATAAGTTATTTTAATAATCATGATAATTTGAAATTTGAAGTTATTTGTTTAAATTACACCAAAAGTTGAACAATGTTATATACGGTAGTATCTGAGAAATGGACTAAACCAGGCAAGGTTTGGCGGTAAATACATGTACCTTGTTATTGGCTTTGAACTAGCTGTCAGTAACTGAGAGTACTCTCAGATCTGTACTTAGTGTCTTTTTTGTTGTGGGGATGTATAAATACCCCGCCACGTCTGGTCTGTGTTTTCGTTAAATGTCTTTTTGCCTCGAATAGATCTGATGAGTTAAGTCCTTTTCACAACACTATCCCAGGTTAGGAGATGGGTTCGGCGCCAACAAACTAGTCTAGCTCCACCACTTCCTGTATGTGCCTGTCCCAAGTCAGGAGCCTGTAATGCAGTGGTTCAGGTTGTCGTTTGTTGCTATATATCATATTTATTTTTTTTTTCCTTGTTTTGTATATAAATCAGTCTGTTAGTTTTGAATTGTTTTACATTTGTCATTTTCATTTGGGGTCTTTTATAGCTGACTATGCGGTAGGGGCGTTGCTCATTGTTGAAGGAGGTATGGTGACCTATAGTTGTTAACTTCTATGTCATTTGATATCTGGTGGAGAGTTGTCTTTTCTCATTGGCAATCATACCACATCTTCTTATTTTTATATTTACATTATATACATATAAAGTAGACCTCTGACATTGGACTCTGACTTCTTTTTAACTGAGTTTTACTGTGCGTATTGCTGTGTGTTTGTTTATTCTACATTGGCTAGAGATATAGGGGGAGGGTTGAGATCTTTCAAAACATGTTTAACCTTGCCGCATTTTTGCGCTTGTCCCAAGTCAGAAACCTCTGGCCTTTGTTAGTCTTGTATGTTTTTAAATTTAAGTTCCTTTATATGTTTTGGAGTTGAGTATGACATCTATTTTCATTGAACTAGTACACATTTTGTTAAGGGGCCAGCTGAAGTCCGCGTCCAGGTGCGGGATTTTCTCGCTGTGTTGAAGACCAATTAGTGGCCTTCAGCTGTTTTCTGCTCTTTGGTCAGGTTGTTGTCTCTTTGACACATTCCCCATTTCCATTCTCAATTTCGCTTTCATATCTTCTCAAGGGGTCCACTTCCCATGCTTCCTATGTACAAGGTGATAGTACGTGCCCCTGGAATAGGTCACATTTTCCAGCTTGAAAATATGTGAACAGAGGAAAACTATCAGAAATATATGATAAGGTCAATAAAGTTCCTTTTACTTCATTGTACTTGTCATATGAATAGCTCTGTATTTTTTTCTTAGCTGAAAGTCTTGCCTCAAGTAAACATTACATAAGGAATCTGAGCTCAAATCAAATGTGATGATTTTCTCGATAATGCCGGAATTCCCAGTGGCGGATCCAGAAATTTTCATAGGGGGCCCACTGACTGCCAAAGCGGGGTCCCACTCCAGTCATGCTTCAATGATTCCCTTTATAATCAACCAATTTTTTCCCACAAAAGGGGAGGGGGAGCCAAGGGCACCCTGCCGCCCTAAATCCGCCTCTGACACCTGGAATCATAATTAAAATATGGGAAAAGGTTACTTTTTAACCTACGCAATATATGAAAAAGTATACACATTTTGAAAATCAAAAAATAAATTGAAAAGGGTGGGGTAACAGAACCTTAGCGACACCCCCTACATCTAAGTATTGATGTGCCCCCCAATCCCCCCACCGAGTTCATCTTATCTTCTCGAGTCAGGGTCAGTACAATAAAGTCAATATGGTAATTTGGGATGTATTTGTGTCTTTATCTTGAAACATTCTCATTATGACATATCAATAGATAATGAAACTGATTACCCAATGCAATAATAATTACATTAACTAAAGTACAATATCGTTCTTCGGACCCGACCCCCGAGACTAGTAGTCTTAGTTCGGACTGATTTTCGGGTTTACATGCATGACATGTATAAAGCCAAATGGTTTTTCGTGAAAAGTATAGCACTAGCATCTTCCTGCTTTTATAAAAAATCAAAGTACTGAAGTACTGAACATCGGATGACCGCAAGTTCTTGTGGATGGTCACAAGCACTTGTCCCAGAAAAAAAAATCGCATCTCTATACCTGAAAGTGAGGTTAAAGTACAGATGTATTTTTTTCTGAGACAAGTTCGTGCGTTCGGATGATAAATAAATGACAGGGAATTCAACCTCATCGTAATAACTATTATATTGTAGTGATACAAATCAGTATACTCTTGTTTGTTGTTATATATTATATTAATATTTGTATATTACAGTTACATGTATATATAATTTGCATCCATTTGTATATCATTCTATTCTACTATATTAATAATAGTGCGGTGCAAGTGCATGGTGGACACTCTTCTGTAATAATTCGATTTTTCTAATAGATTAGATTTGAGTAGGCATTCAAATTTTCCCGCAAAACGTTCAGTGTACCATACAGAGTTATCGGTCCTTGAGAGAGAGCAAGGACCGATAACTCTGCATGGGAGATTGCAAACGTTCTTGAGATATTCTTCCGCATGTGTTAACACACTTTTTCTGCACGTGTGTATAGATATTAAAGATTTTTTACTTATATATATATATTTCTAACGACAAAACATTTTCATTTTTATTTATGTTCTAAAAAAATATTTTTAGGAGTATCCATTGAAAAAATGAATTTATAACAAGCGATAAGGAATGTTATTTTGCATTCGATAATGTCCGCGTATTTATCATGTTTATAGATCGGTTACAATCCCAACACGAAAGCTACGTAATGGAAATCTAGGCGACAGCAATACACCGGAATGCCCTCACGGTCATCCGATGTAAAAATGTGCATGATAATATTTACCTTACGTTGCGCTTTCCAAGTACAAAATAGTGGGTACGTAATCCATCAAAACGAAACACTTTCGTTGAGTTGACTTTCTTTTCTATGTTTTGTTTGCCGGTTTCTTCCAGTTAATCGACAAGTAACCTATTTCAATTGATCTGTTTATAATAACTTTTTGACCCATCAGTTTGAAAAACCAAAGTTCTTTGTATCATCTATCTTACTATTTTTGTCCATTCCTTAAACCAGTAAAAAATGAATTTAGCAGCAGACGAGCGTCCATTGAGTTTGCGTCATAGTATAAAAACTGTAACGATGAAAAGATTTCCGGGTTTTCGTATTCGACGTCCTAAGCTTTCGTGTCTTTCGTACATTTACGTATTTGAGAGTCTGGAACACAGGCACTTGTTTCTGTCAATGTGGGGTTTACTATCCACACCCGTACGAAGAATCACAATGTAGCTAACGAAAATTTTCAATGTGTTTGCTTCAACTGATATTTTTTAACTTTGCCTTGCATTTATTACGCATAAACATACATCAGTTTGTCGGTAATTGATTTATCTTTACAATAAAACATGTTTCACGTACCTTGAGAATACCTCTCAAACAGACTAACACACTTGTGACGAAAATTTTTGACCTTTTCCCAGACCATTGAATTTCTAATTCCAAAACTTCCGGTAAACTTAGGAAGTTAATATAACTGTGCAATCCCATTGGTCACATTTTTCTGGTTATTGGTAACTAGTATAAATAAACAGGTAACCAGATAAATGTGACCAATCAGATTGCACAGTTATATTGACTTCTTAAGTTTACCGGAACGTAAAAATGGCCAAGTAATCACTTAATCAAAAACCCCATGAGGAGGCTCGAAAATGGACAAACGAAGATTACTCTAATCGGAGAAGAATTAAATGTTAGAGTGTAATAAATAAAAAATTAAACATAGGAATACTCTTGGTTACAGAATTGGCTTAAGGACTCCGTTTTTCTGCCAAAGATTTCTCCAGCTTCCTCCATCAATAAAAACTTACCGCCACGACGAAATAGCCAATATTGTTGAAAGTGGCGCTAAGGCCACGCCAAATTAATACCTCGTTCGTCGGATTTCCAGCGTGTTGTGAGACCCGCGTCCAGTACGAAGCCGCGCGCGTCTGTTTCTAAATTTATATAACCAAAATTTTAATCAGTTATGAGTTTTAAAGTAACGTCATACAGACATGGAAATTGACATCCAAAACGACCTAGATCTAACATTCACAACGTTTTTGTTTTATGATTTATGGATAAATATAATATGATATATATTCTAAATGTAAGACACGAGTAGAATATGTGTAGGTACAGTGGTAACGCAGTGACCAAATTTGTTGAGGTTTGTAACCAATAAAGTTCACAGTACATGTATGGCCTTCAACACAGAACAATATCCCCAAATACATAAAGATCTGATCTGATCAGTTGCTATAAAATTCTCCTACGGTGATTGGTGAATAGAAATATGGTAACCATAGGTCTTCCACCGACTGGAAGTAAACCCTCGCTAGAGTTGGGCATTCGTATGGCTGTGCGGAATGTTTAAGCGCACAGCCACGTCCGGTAAGAATTGGGACGTTAAATATGTTGCCTCGTGTAAGGAGAGTGCCACACTCTTTGCTCAATAAAAATACTTGCTACAACTCTTTCAGTGGTTAGTAGGTGGCCTTTTGTTGCTCAGTGTACAATGTACCCTCATTTTCCTGTGGCGGTCAAAATTTCACTGACCTTCGTCCTGGACCGCCTCTGTTGCAGGACCTACCCATTGTGTTTATTGCTAATTTGTTTTTTTTTTTTTTTTTTTTTTTTTACATACTTTATTGAAAACTTTCACATTTGTTAGTTGGATACAGAAAGTACCGGTACCTTATCCCGGCCTCGTTAAACATTAGATTGTATATTTAGATAGAAAATAGTTAGTACTTGTTAGTATTCTAAATTATAAAATATATACACTATATTATTATGTATCCATTATTTCCATATTGTTCAATAAAGAGAATTTTATTTCATAAAGAAAGAAAGAGAGAAGAAAATGATAAATAAATAAAAACAAAAAAAAAAAAAAAAAAAAAAATAAAACTAGAAAAAAAAAAAAAATCACTGAAATTTGGATTTTTGGCAGCAGTATTTTGGTCAAAACTAGCGTGTGTCTTAAGATATAACATTAAATAAATTTGGCAAAGTTGGTTTTCCATTGTAAAAAATTCATACAAACACAAGATAGATATTAAAAAACGTACATGTGGTTTTAGGCACAAAACAAGAACAAAAAACAATAAACAAACATATAACAATATATTAAATATAACATATATAGTGGTGTGGAGAAGGCTAAAACAATATACACAGTAACATTGCATAGGGTAATGCTAATTTGTTAAGTGTAAATTATTCTAGTAATGGAAGCCAGGGGTCCCAGTAGAGGTTGGCAATGTGAAGAGGCTTTGTTTTAAAAAATATATTCTTTTCTAGTATTAGATTTTCTTTTAGATAATTTTCAGCCCTGCAAAACTGACTTGATTTTCACACAGTTTTGTTCTATAAATAAAGAATTTTGATAATAGTATTATTAAATTTTTATTTTATTATTTTCTGTTTTCCTAAATTTCCAAATTAAATTATATCCATGTTAAACGGAATAATTATTTGTGTTTGGTTATAAATCCAGTCACCGAGTCTTATCCACAGATCTGCTATGTTATGGCATGTCCAAAATATGTGTTCAATATCTTCGGTAAATTCATTGCAGAAAGTACATTTATCGCTTTGTTTTATATTTATTTTAAATAAAATTTATTTGTGCCCAAGATTCTGTGTATTATTCTATACTGGAACCATTGAAGTTTTGAGCTTTTTGTGGAGTAAAAAGACATACTATGCACAGTTTTCCAATCAAGATTTTTGTTCAGTGTTAAGGACCATATTGCTAATTTGTGCTCGTCCTGAACATGCATAAAATATTTGCCATTGGATGTTAAGCAACCAACAATCAATTAATCATATTAAATTCTTCATCAAAGCATGACTATTAAATGGAATGTATTAAAATGTTTCTTTTGTTTAATTAGTATATATAGCATCTGGTGTGAATACGTAGTAGTATAAATTGATGTAGTTTTTGAAGGACAGTCCTTATAAATTTTCATCTTAATGTATACACAAATACGTATATACGTATAGTCGAATATAAAAGCTTTATACATGCATACTTGTATATGTTTTGCATACGTTAATTCGAAACAACATTCCATTTTATATGTGCCTGTCCCAATTCAGGAGCCTGTAGTTGACTAAATGTTGGTTCATGTCTGTCAAATTTGTTTTCTTAAATTGTTTTATTATGCATTAGGCCGTGAGTTTTCTCAAATGAATTGTTTCATATTTTTCATTTGGGGGCTTTTATAGCGGACTATATGGTATGGGTTTTCTCATTGTTGAAGGCTGTATGGTTGCCTATATTGTAAATATCAATTTCATATGAACTTGGGTGGATAGTTGTTTCATTGGCAGTCATACCACCTCTCCTTATTTTATAATGCATCAATGATAACTGTCATCAAACATGGATGTATACCTGCTCAATGCTGTTGTACTATTTCATATTCGGATGGATCTTTATTTAAGCAGATTACAAAAAGTTGTTTACGCTTTGCTACTAGTTAGCCATTTTTGTACTAGAAATGTCGTGAAAAGAGTCAACAGGGTGTCTAAGAACATACTAAGAAGCAAAGTAGGGTAATATAAGAAGTAGGATATGAGATGCACAAAACATGAAGCACCAAAAACTGTAAATGTCTGAACGCTCGCTTGCATAAAATGCTTTTCATAGATTTTATTTTTTCAATATTTCAAAAATAATATCGCTCGCTTGCATAAAATGCTTTTCACAGATTTTATTTTTTTAATATTTCAAAAATAATATCGCTCGCTAGTAAAAAATACCTTCGCCTGCAAAAAATGAAAATTCAGAAAAAAAAAAAAAACAATTAAAAAAATTTCGCTCTGTCGCTACCCTTTTTTACAGAACGTGTCCGAAGAACTAGAAATTAATTTGGTGTGGCCTAAACATGAACAATCAATCAGTCTTGTACACATATGTAATAATTTTAGTGAATTCGAAATTTTACTAATCTGATAGACGTTCAGTTAAGAATCCGTGACAAGTTCTTTTGTAATATTATTAGGAAATATCCTAAAAGTTGGTCCACTGCCTCCGTGATTTAAAATTGCATACTCTATAAGGTTCTACACAAATAATAGCCAGGGTTACATTATTAGCATGATCGATCCTTGAAATGGCTAAATTTTGGACTGGATCTATTGGTCCAAGGTTAAACAATACATTTTTTTAAATAATTTTCAATCAACTCGTCTCATGAACTATGCAAATACGTTTAACACTATTTCCTATATTCGGCGAAAAGCTCACCAGAGCTTATGTTCAAATTTTTGTCAATATGGCGAATCAAATCAAAGTTTTACTCACTTAATTTGCAATTATACTAAAACCTAGGTTGCCACATGTTGAGCAGGAACTGTTTACCATTCCACAGTACCTGAGTTCACCCATGTATTTTCGAGGTTCGTGTTGCACAATCTTTAGTTTCTGTGTAATGTTAAGTTATTGCTGTTTTCATCTTTTATTCTTTTGGCTATTATCGTTTTATTGGATTTATGGTTATAAATCATGTGACCACTTTAATTGGTATCCTCTTTCAATTTCACGGTTTACAACAGACCCACAGCTAAAGGCCTTATACTGTAATCCTTTATCTTGCCCAAAATAGTTTTATTTTCACTAGCTGGGTATCACAGTTTAAAAAATGTTTTTACTGTTGATCTTAAACGACTTCTTTGCAGTACTTATTCAGTAGGTTCCCTACAATGGTATTAATGACTCCAACATTGATATTTTTGTTCCCCTTTATAAATAGAATAGAGAATTGAGGACACTTATTCCACATGTTATGAACTTTGAAAAAAGACAAGTACGGGTAACTTTTTACACCACCTGCAGGATAGGAGGTGGTAAGTTTATAACAGTAAACCCCTCTCAACCCACCAAATGCTTGCTTGAAACACAAGTAAAATAGAAACAGGTAATTTATGTCCTTTTGCTTTTATTCTACACCAAAGAAGAAGAAATGTATGATAATGTAATAATGGTACATTATTCTGTACATTGTATAAGGGATTTAAACACGATAATAGTGTTTCTTCCCCCTAAATCTTATGAGCCTCATTGAACAGGATAGAAACTACCTCAGATCTCAAACAATCTGAAACTTTTCAAGTACTTTCTATATGCTCATGTGCATTTTCTTGTTAGCATAGTTTTGTACTTGGACAGATAATCAGAATGATCAACAAGCAAGTATTGACAATGCTAATTGGTATCGTTTGTTTGAACAACCAAACCAGGCAATTTTTAATTCAGCCTTGTACAGTGTAGATACAATCAGTCATTTTTATAACACAAGGGTTACAAATAAGAAAATCCTAAATAAAATATGCAAATAACTAGTTTAATTTGGTTATAGTGTCATAACTGTATGAAGCACCTAAAACTAAAATATATATACATGTATGTGTCTTTTGGTCCCAGATAGTTGGCACACATGTAAATATGAATAAAAAGAGATGTAAGGTATTGTACTAAACTTTTGAGAAAGTTACCCAATAACAATGATAACAAAAACACAACACATCTAGATATTCCAAGTTCTAAATCATTATTGATTTGTTTTTCATAGAAGTGAAGATAAAAGATCTGCCATTATTACCAAATTCTCCCAATAAAGAAAAAAACGTTAAAAGATATGACATATCACAACTTTAAACCAGCATGTGAAAATGAGATGTAGGGTTAAATGTTAGATGTTTATATTCTTTTAATTGCAATCATATCAATTGTTTAGCCATCCAACATGAGTTGTTTGTGGGGAAGACATCAGGCACTTTTTGTAAGGATAAACATTAACTTCAAATTTAAGAAAAAGACCTTTTTTTCAATTACATTTATTTTTCAATTACACACAGGAAAAAGATTTTTTTTTTTAAATCAACATTGTTTTAATTTCATATAATTTCACTCACAAGTTGACTCTTTTTCTAGATTTTTTTTTGAAGAGATGAATGGTCGATGGACAAGTACAACCATTTCTTAAATTATATAAATAGATGTACAAGATGAACATCAAGAAGCAATGAAAAACAAGAGGCTCTCAAGAGCCTGAATCGCTCACCTGTTATTTTTTTTGCTTAAATCTTTCATCAATGATCATTTTTGCTTTTTACCCATATGTTCCATTTTAGCCATAGTGTCTATGTTTCTTGACGTACAAGGAAATGAAATACAAAATTTATAGTAGAATTTATTTGAGAAGATTTTTAAAGTTAAAAAACATAAAACAACTTGTGTAAAATTGTCCTTAAAGGGCAATAACTCCTTAAGGGGTCAATTGACAATTTTGGTCATATTAAACTTTTTTGTAGATCTTACTTTGCTAAACATTTTTGCTGTTTACAGTTTATCTTTATCTTCAATAATATTCAAGATAATAACCAAAAACTGCAAAATTTCCTAAAAAAAAAAACCAATTTAGTGGCAGCAACCCAACAATGAGTTGTTTGGTGTATCTGAAAATTTGAGGGCTGATAGATCTTGACCTTTTGAACATTTTTACCCCATGTCAGATTTGCTCTAAATGCTTTAGTTTCTGAGATATAAGCCAAAAACTGCATTTCACCCCTATGTTCTATTTTTAGCCATGGCGGCCATGTTTGTTGATGGATCAAAGTTTCGGATACAATTTATAAACTAGATTCCTAAAGGAACATTCATTCAAAATTAAAAAGTATTAGGCACAATAGTTTCAGAAGAGAAGATTTTTAAATGTTAGCAAACTTGATGAATACATTGTGTAAAATTGTCTTTAAAGGGCCATAACTCCTTAAGGCGTCAATTGACAAATTTGGTCATTTAACTTTTCTGTAGATCTTACTTTGCTGAACATTATTGCTGTTTACAGTTTATATCTATCTATAATAATATTCAAGATAATAACAAAAAACTGCAAAATTTCCTCAAAACTACCAATTTAGTGGCAGCAACCCAACAAATGGTTGTTCGATTTGTCTGAAAATTTCAGGGCTGATAAATCTTGACCAATTGAACAATTTAACCCATGTCAGATTTGCTCTAAAAGCTTTAGTTTTGGAGATATAAGCCAAAAACTACATTTGACCACTATGTTCTATTTTTAGCCATGGCGGCCATGTTTGTCGATGGATTAAAACTTCGGATACAATTTATAAACTAGATATCCTAAGGAACATTTAGATGAAGTTTGAAGGTATTTGGCCCAGTAGTTTCAGAGGAGAAGATTTTTAAATGTTAGCAAACTTGATGAACAAATTGTGTAAAATTGTCTTTAAAGGGCAATAACTCCTTAAGGGGACAATTGACAATTTTGTCATATAAACTTTTTTGTAGATCTTACTTTGCTGAACATTATTGCTGTTTACAGTTTAAATATATCTATAATAATATTCAAGATAATAACAAAAAACTGCAAACTTTCCTTAAAACTACCAATTTAGTGGCAGCAACCCAACAATGAGTTGTTCGATTCGTCTGAAAATTTCAGGGCTGATAGATCTTGACCAATTGAACAATTTTACCCTATGTCAGATTTGCTCTAAAAACTTTAGTTTTTGAGATATAAGCAAAAAACTGCATTTGACCCCTATGTTCTATTTTTAGCCATGGCGGCCATGTTTGTCGATGAATCAAAACTTCGGATACAATTTATAAACTAGATACCCTAAGGAACATTTAGTTAAAGTTTGAAGTTATTTGGCCTAGTAGTTTCAGAGGAGAAAATTTTTGAAATAGTTTACGACGACAGACGACAACAGACGACGACGACAGACGACGACAGACGACGGACGCCAAGTGATGTCATAAGCTCACATGGGGCCCTTCGGGCCCCGATGAGCTAAAAATCAGCGTTAAGAAACTCACTATCTTTTTATAATATGAAAGAATGTGAAACTGTCGAATCATGACTATTGTTAAGAAGCTTTCCATTTTATTTTATAAGTTACTACACCCTTTTCATTAAATTGCTATATTTGATTATTTTAACATTTATACTTTTAATTAAAATAAATTAACCATGTGGTCTTTGCAGGACGGAAATCACTTCATGTGTACTCATATTATGCCAAAACTTAAAGTTAAAGGCTTTAAGCAGAGATTTACAATATACATGTACATCAGGCATGCAGAATGTTGAAAGCGAGTTAAGAATTCACTTTCTGCGATATCTTTAATGATGTATGTATACTTTCACTCCACACTGTAACTAAGCTTACAATAACATGTTTTATACAAAAGTTTAGATACAACACATGTAATTTACAATTACTATATAAATTGCATGAGTTGCGCATGATACACGCATGACTTTCGCATGTAGTAGCCTTCATGCGTAAATCATGCGTTTACAATATATGCGATACAAGCATGTATTAATTCGTGCGAAAAGCGCATGTGAAGATCATGCGTATTACGCATTCTTCAGATAACGCACAATTTTCGCACGATTCACACATAATTTACGCATGAAATAGCCTTCATGCGTAAATTATGCGTTTACAAAAATATGTGATACACGCATGTGAAATACGTGCGAAAACCGCACGTGAAGATCATGCGATTTACGCATACTTAATATCTCGCACGATTTGCGCATGATTTACGCATGATTTTCGCATGGATTTACCTTCGTGCGTATATCATGCGTGGCACTTTTACCTGTGTATAGGACAACCCTTTTAGTATACTGTAGCATAACGTTTTTCAAGTGTTTCAAAAAATTTAACAGTATCTTTTGCAATTCTATAATCAATATCCTTTTCTTGAAATATATCTTGTGACGGTGTAATGTGTATTGTTACACAACCCATTTGTTCTCGAATAACAGATAAATCTAATGTTAAACTTTTTGCTTTCTCGCAAATCCAAAATCTGATACTAGCCGAATATCAATGTGTTATATTTTCTAGTACACATGGTAAGATAGAATATATTTTTTTACTTACAACTTTCTGTTTCAAAGATTCGGCTGATGGTTTTATACGGGTATGCAATCTTTCCAGTATCTGTAATCTCATATAATTTTCAGGTGACTCAGTACTGCAAAAATGGGCATCGCCAATAATGTACATCGTACAGAACACACAAAACAGAGACGGCTACGAATGACTGAAAATATTTATGTTTCACAATGTGTTAAAAGTAATTCAACACACATTGTTACATAAACTTCAAAATACGGTGTCAAATAAAGAGCTATTATTGCGATTAATTCTATTTAAATAGAAGGCGCTATATATAGGTGTGTAAGTGTATGTGAAGATAAGTTAAAATATGCTACATATTGTAATACACTTTGGTGTGACAAAGGCATAAATCAACATCTTTTACAAAGCGAAATTGAAATAAGAAGTGTCAGTATCTGATACAAATAAGGGTGGTTAACTTATTAAAGGGACATAACCCTTTAAAATCACTGATAGAATTATGTCTACTATTTGCATCAATATGTTTTAAGCTTCCAAGAATCAAAGATTGTTTGAATTATTTTTATTAAATGTTGAAAAGGGAACAACCCTGTCTATAACAAACATATTATTGATTAAAGAGTTATCTTCCTTTACCCAGGTTATACATTGATATGAAATACTATTCTATCCATACAAAATATGAAAATCTGAAGGTTTGTTTTATAATGTAAACGTCAGTTTAAATAGAAATGAAATAATATAATCATGCGTAAATCATGCGCAAATCGTGCGAGATATTAAGTATGCGTAAATCGCATGATCTTCACGTGCGGTTTTCGCACGTATTTCACATGCGTGTATCACATATTTTTGTAAACGCATAATTTTCGCATGAAGGCTATTTCATGCGTAAATTATGTGTGAATCGTGCGAAAATTGTGCGTTATCTGAAGTATGCGTAATACGCATGATCCTCACATGCGCTTTTCGCACGAATTAATACATGCTTGTATCGCATATATTGTAAACGCATGATTTACGCATGAAGGCTACTACATGCGAAAGTCATGCGTGTATCATGCGCAACTCATGCAATTTATGTAGTAATTGTAAATTACATTTGTTGTATCTAAACTTTTGTGTAAAACATGTTATTGTAAGCTTAGTTACAGTGTGGAGTGAAAGTATACATACATCATTAAAGATATCGCAGAAAGTGAATTCTTTTAACTCGCTTTCAACATTCTGCATGCCTAATGTACATGTATATTGTAAATCTCTGCTTAAAGCCTTTAACTTTAAGTTTTGGCATAATATGAGTACACATGAAGTGATTTCCGTCCTGCAAAGACCACATGGTTAATTTATTTTAATTAAGAGTATGAAATATTAAAATAATCAAATATAGCAATTTAATGAAAAGGGTGTAGTAACTTATAAAATAAAATGGAAAGCTTCTTAACAATAGTCATGGTGATTCGACAGTTTCACATTCTTTCATATTATAAAAAGATAGTGAGTTTCTTAACGCTGATTTTTAGCTCATCGGGGCCCGAAGGGCCCCATGTGAGCTTATGCCATCACTTGGCGTCCGTCGTCGTCCGTCGTCTGTCGTCGTCGTCTGTTGTCGTCTGTCGTCGTAAACTATTTCAAAAATTTTCTCCTCTGAAACTACTGGGCCAAATACCTTCAAACTTTAACTAAATGTTCCTTAGGGTATTTAGTTTGTAAATTGTAACCGAAGTTTTGATTCATCGACAAACATGGCCGCCATGGCTAAAAATAGAACAAAGGGGTCAAATGCAGTTTTTTGCTTATATCTCAAAAACTAAAGCTTTTAGAGCAAATCTGACATGAGGTAAAATTGTTCAATTGGTCAAGATCTATCAGCCCTGAAATTTTCAGACGAATCGAACAACTCATTGTTGGGTTGCTGCCACTAAATTGGTAGTTTTAAGGAAAGTTTGCAGTATTTTGTTATTATCTTAAATATTATTATAGATATATTTAAACTGTAAACAGCAATAATGTTCAGCAAAGTAAGATCTACAAAAAAGTTTATATGACCAAAATTGTCAATTGTCCCCTTAAGGAGTTATTGCCCTTGAAAGACAATTTTACACAATGTGTTTATCAAGTTTGCGAACATTTAAAAATCTTTTCTTCTGAAACTATTGTGCCTAATACTTCTTAATTTTGAATGAATGTTCCTTTAGGAATATAGTTTATGAATTGTATCCGAAATTTTGATCCATCAACAAACATGACCGCCAAGGCTAAAAATAGAACATAGGGGTGAAATGCAGTTTTTGGCTTATATCTCAGAAACTAAAGCATTTAGAGCAAATCTGACATGGGGTAAAAATTTTCAAAAGGTCAAGATCTAACAGCCCTCAAATTTTCAGACACACCAAACAACCCATTGTTGGGTTGCTGCCACTAAAGTGGTTGTTTTAAGGAAATTTTGCAGTTTTTGGTTATTATCTTGAATATTATTGAAGATAAAGATAAAATGTAAACAGCAAAAATGTTCAGCAAAGTAAGATCTACAAAAAAGTTTAATATGACCAAAATTGTCAATTGACCCCTTAAGGAGTTATTGCCCTTTAAGGACAATTTTACACAAGTTGTTTTATGTTTTTTAACTTTAAAAATCTTCTCAAATAAATTCTACTATAAATTTTGTATTTCATTTCCTTGTACGTCAAGAAACATAGACACTATGGCTAAAATGGAACATATGGGTAAAAAGCAAAAATAATCATTGATGAAAGATTTAAGCAAAAAAAATAACAGGTGAGCGATTCAGGCTCTTGAGAGCCTCTTGTTTTTCATTGCTTCTTGATGTTCATCCTGTACATCTATTTATATAATTTAAGAAATGGTTGTACTTGTCCATCGACCATTCATCTCTTCAAAAAAAAAATCTAGAAAAGGAGTCAACTTGTGAGTGAAATTATGATTTAAAAAAAAAAAATCTTTTTCCTGTGTGTAATTGAAAAATAAATGTAATTGAAAAAAAGGTCTTTTTCTTAAATTTGAAGTTAATGTTTATCCTTACAAAAAGTGCCTGATGTCTTCCCCACACACAACTTATGTTGGATGGCTAAACAATTGCCATGATTGCAATTAAAAGAATATAAACATCTAACAATTAACCCTACATCTCATTTTCACATGCTGGTTTAAAGTTGTGATATGTCATATCTTTTAATGTTTTTTTCTTTATTGGGAGAATTTGGTAATAATGGCAGATCTTTTATCTTCACCACTATGAAAAACAAATCAATAATGATTTAGAACTTGGAATATCTAGATGTGTTGTGTTTTTGTTATCATTGTTATTGGGTAACTTTCTCAAAAGTTTAGTACAATACCTTACATCTCTTTTTATTCATATTTACATGTGTGCCAACTATCTTGGACCAAAAGACACATACATGTATATATATTTTAGTTTTAGGTGCTTCATACAGTTATGACACTATAACCAAATTAAACTAGTTATTTGCATATTTTATTTAGGATTTTCTTATTTGTAACCCTTGTGTTATAAAAATGACTGATTGTATCTACATTGTACAAGGCTGAATTAAAAATTGCCTGGTTTGGTTGTTCAAACAAACGATACCAATTAACATTGTCAATACTTGATTGTTGATCATTCTGATTATCTGTCCAAGTACAAAACTATGCTAACAAGAAAATGCACATGAGCATATAGAAAGTACTTGAAAAGTTTCAGATTGTTTGAGATCTGAGGTAGTTTCTATCCTGTTCAATGAGGCTCATAAGATTTAGGGGAAGAAACACTATTATCGTGTTTAAATCCCTTATATAATGTACAGAATAATGTACCATTATTACATTATCATTCATTTCTTCTCCTTTGGTGTGGAATAAAAGCAAAGGACATAAATTACCTGCTTCTATTTTACTTGTGTTTCAAGCAAGCATTTGGTGGGTTGAGAGGGTTTACTGTTATAAACTTACCACCTCCTATCCCGCAGGTGGTGTAAAAAGTTACCCGTACTTGTCTTTTTTCAAAGTTCATAACATGTGGAATAAATGTCCTCAATTCTCTATTCCATTTATAAAGGGGAACAAAAATATCAATGTTGGAGGCATTAATACCATTGTAGGGAACACACTGAATAAGTACTGCAAAGAAGTCGTTTAAGATCAACTGTAAAAACATTTTTTAAACTGTGATACCCAGCTGGTGAAAAAAAAAACTATTTTGGGCAAGATAAAGGATTACAGTATAAGGCCTTTAGCTGTGGGTCTGTTGTAAACCGTGAAATTGAAAGAGGATACCAATTAAAGAAGTCACATGATTTATAACCATAAATCCAATAAAACGATAATAGCCAAAAGAATAAAAGATGAAAACAGCAATAACTTAACATTACACAGAAACTAAAGATTGTGCAACACGAACCTCGAAAATACATGGGTGAACTCAGGTACTGTGGAATGGTAAACAGTTCCTGCTCAACATGTGGCAACCTAGGTTTTAGTATAATTGCAAATTAAGTGAGTAAAACTTTGATTTGATTCGCCATATTGACAAGCATTTGAACATAAGCTCTGGTGAGCTTTTCGCCGAATATAGGAAATAGTGTTAAACGTATTTGCATAGTTCATGAGACGAGTTGATTGAAAATTATTAAAAAAATGTATTGTTTAACCTTGGACCAATAGATCAAGTCCATAATTTAGTCATTTCAAGGATCGATCATGCTGATAATGTAGCACTGGCTATTATTTGTGTAGAACCTTATAGAGTATGCAATTTTAAATCACGGAGGCAGTAGACCAACTTTTAGGATATTTCCTAATAATATTACAAAAGAACTTGTCACGAATTCTTAACTGAACGTCTATCAGATTAGTAAAATTTCGAATTCACTAAAATTATTACATATGTGTCCAAGACTGATTGATTGTTCATGTTTAGGCCACACCAAATTAATTTCTAGTTCTTCGGACACGTTCTGTAAAAAAGGGTAGCGACAGAGCGAAATTTTTTTAATTGTTTTTTTTCCTGAATTTTCATTTTTTGCAGGCGAAGGTATTTTTTACTAGCGAGCGATATTATTTTTGAAATATAAAAAAAAATAAAATCTATGAAAAGCATTTTATGCAAGCGAGCGATATCATTTTTGAAATATTAAAAAAATAAAATCTATGAAAAGCATTTTATGCTAGCGAGCGTTCAGACATTTACAGTTTTTGGTGCTTTATGGTTTTATGCATCTCATATCCTACTTCTTATATTGCCCTACTTTGCTTCTTAGTATGTTCTTAGACACCCTGTTGACTCTTTTCACGACATTTCTAGTACAAAAATGGCTAACTAGTAGCAAAGCGTAAACAACTTTTTGTAATCTGCTTAAATAAAGATCCATCCGAATATGAAATAGTACAACAGCATTGAGCAGGTATACATCCATGTTTGATGACAGTTATCATTGATGCATTATAAAATAAGGAGAGGTGGTATGACTACCAATGAAACAACTATCCACCCAAGTTCATATGAAATTGATATTTACAATTATAGGCAACCATACAGCCTTCAACAATGAGAAAATCCATACCATATAGTCCGCTATAAAAGCCCCCAAATGAAAAATATGAAACAATTCATTTGAGAAAACTCACGGCCTAATGCATAATAAAACAATTTAAGAAAAACAAATTTGACAGACATGAACCAACATTTAGTCAACTACAGGCTCCTGAATTGGGACAGGCACATATAAAATGGAATGTTGTTTCGAATTAACGTATGCAAAACATATACAAGTATGCATGTATAAAGCATTTATATTCAACTATACGTATATACGTATTTGTGTATACATTAAGATGAAAATTTATAAGGACTGTCCTTCAAAAACTACACCAATTTATACTACTACGTATTCACACCAGATGCTATATATACTAATTAAACAAAAGAAACATTTTAATACATTCCATTTAATAGTCATGCTTTGATGAAGAATTTAATATGATTAATTGATTGTTGGTTGCTTAACATCCAATGGCAAATATTTTATGCATGTTCAGGACGAGCACAAATTAGCAATAAACACAATGGGTAGGTCCTGCAACAGAGGCGGTCCAGGATGAAGGTCAGTGAAATTTTGACCGCCACAGGAAAATGAGGGTACATTGTACACTGAACAACAAAAGGCCACCTACTAACCACTGAAAGAGTTGTAGCAAGGATTTTTATTGAGCAAAGAGTGTGACACTCTCCTTACACGAGGGGGGGGGGGGCTCGGTGGCCGAGTGGTCTAAGTAGTTACTACTGTAATCACTAGCCAGTCAACACTGAGGTTGTGAGTTCGAACCCCGCTCGTGCGGGTGCACTCGACTCCAATCTTAATTGACTAGGATTGTCAGTTTTCCTATCGAAGGTCGGTGGTTTTCTCCGGGCGCTCCGGCTTCCTCCACCAATAAAAACTGGCCGCCACGAAATAGTCCAAAAGCGGTGCTTAAAAGTGGCGTTAAAACACCAAAAATCAAATCAAATCAATCCTTACACGAGGCAACATATTTAACGTCCCAATTCTTACCGGACGTGGCTGTTCGCTTAAACATCCCGCACAGCCATACGAATGCCCAACTCTAGCGAGGGTTTACTTCCAGTCGGTGGAAGACCTATGGTTACCATATTTCTATTCACCAATCACCGTAGGAGAATTTTATAGCAACTGATCAGATCAGATCTTTATGTATTTGGGGATATTGTTCTGTGTTGAAGGCCATACATGTACTGTGAACTTTATTGGTTACAAACCTCAACAAATTTGGTCACTGCGTTACCACTGTACCTACACATATTCCACTCGTGTCTTACATTTAGAATATATATCATATTATATTTATCCATAAATCATAAAACAAAAACGTTGTGAATGTTAGATCTAGGTCGTTTTGGATGTCAATTTCCATGTCTGTATGACGTTACTTTAAAACTCATAACTGATTAAAATTTTGGTTATATAAATTTAGAAACAGACGCGCGCGGCTTCGTACTGGACGCGGGTTTTTTTAAAAAAGTACTTTTTTCTCGTCGACCTTTCACAACACGCGGGAAATCCGAAGAACGAGGTATTAATTTGGCGTGGCCTTAGCGCCACTTTCAACAATATTGGCTATTTCGTCGTGGTGGTAAGTTTTTATTGATGGAGGAAGCTGGAGAAATCTTTGGCAGAAAAACGGACAGTCCTTAAGCCAATTCTGTAACCAAGAGTATTCCTATGTTTATTTTTTATTTATTACACTCTAACATTTAATTCTTCTCTGATTAGAGTAATCCTCGTTTCTCCATTTTCGAGCCTCCTCATGGGGTTTTTGATTAAGTGATTACTTGGCCATTTTAACGTTCCGGTAAACTTAAGAAGTCAATATAACTGTGCAATCTGATTGGTCACATTTATCTGGTTACCTGTTTATTTATACTAGTTACCAATAACCAGAAAAATGCGACCAATGGGATTGCACAGTTATATTAACTTCCTAAGTTTACCGGAAGTTTTGGAATTAGAAATTCAATGAACTGGAAAAAGGTCAAAAATTTTCGTCACAAGTGTGTTAGTCTGTTTGAGGGGTATTCTCAAGGTACATGAAACATGTTTTATTGTAAAGATAAATCAATTACCGACAAACTGATGTATGTTTATGCGTAATAAATGCAAGGGAAAGTTAAAAAATATCAGTTGAAGCAAACACATTGAAAATTTTCGTTAGCTACCTTGTGATTTTTCGTACGGGTGTGGATAGTAAACCCCACATTGACAGAAACAAGTGCCTGTGTTCCAGACTCTCAAATACGTAAATGTACGAAAGACACGAAAGCTTAGGACGTCGAAAACGAAAACCCGGAAATCTTTTCATCGTTACAGTTTTTATACTATGATGCAAACTCAATGGACGCTCGTCTGCTGCTAAATTCATTTTTTACTGTTTTAATGAATGGACAGAGATAGTAAGATAGATGATACAAAGAACTTTGGTTTTTCAAACTGATGGGTCAAAAAGTTATTATAAACAGATCAATTGAAATGGGTTACTTGTCTAATAATCGATTAACTGGAAGAAACCGGCAAACAAAACATAGAAAAGAAAGTCAACTCAACGAAAGTGTTTCGTTTTGATGGATTACGTACCCACTATTTTGTACTTGGAAAGCGCAACGTAAGGTGAATATTATCATGCACATTTTTACATCGGATGACCGTGAGGGCATTCCGGTGTATTGCTGTCGCCTAGATTTCCATTACGTAGCTTTCGTGTTGGGATTGTAACCGATCTATAAACATGATAAATACGCGGACATTATCGAATGCAAAATAAAATTCCTTATCGCTTGTTATAAATTCATTTTTTCAATGGATACTCCTAAAAATATTTTTTTAGAACATAAATAAAAATGAAAATGTTTTGTCGTTAGAAATATATATATATAAGTAAAAAATCTTTAATATCTATGCACACGTGCAGAAAAAGTGTGTTAACACATGCGGAAGAATATCTCAAGAACGTTTGCAATCTCCCATGCAGAGTTATCGGTCCTTGCTCTCTCTCAAGGACCGATAACTCTGCATGGTACACTGAACGTTTTGCGGGAAAATTTGAATGCCTACTCAAATCTAATCTATTAGAAAAATCGAATTATTACAGAAGAGAGTCCACCATGCACTTGCACTGCACTATTATTAATATAGTAGAATAGAATGATATACAAATAGATGCAAATTATATATACATGTAACTGTAATATACAAATATTAATATAATATATAACAACAAACAAGAGTATACTGATTTGTATCACTACAATATAATAGTTATTACGATGAGGTTGAATTCCCTGTCATTTATTTATCATCCGAACGCACGAACTTGTCTCAGAAAAAAAAATACATCTGTACTTTAACCTCACTTTCAGGTATAGAGATGTGATTTTTTTTTCTGGGACAAGTGCTTGTGACCATCCACAAGAACTTGCGGTCATCCGATGTTCAGTACTTCAGTACTTTGATTTTTTATAAAAGCAGGAAGATGCTAGTGCTATACTTTTCACGAAAAACCATTTGGCTTTATACATGTTATGCATGTAAACCCGAAAATCAGTCCGAACTAAGACTACTAGTCTCGGGGGTCGGGTCCGAAGAACGATATTGTACTTTAGTTAATGTAATTATTATTGCATTGGGTAATCAGTTTCATTATCTATTGATATGTCATAATGAGAATGTTTCAAGATAAAGACACAAATACATCCCAAATTACCATATTGACTTTATTGTACACCCTGACTCGAGAAGATAAGGTGAACTCCCTAAAGGGGGGGCACATCAATACTTTAATGTAGGGGGTGTCGCTAAGGTTCTGTTACCCCACCCTTTTCAATTTATTTTTATTTTCAAAATGTGTATACTTTTTCATATATTGCGTAGGTAAAAAAGTAACCTTTTCCCATATTTTAATTATGATTCCAGGTGTCAGAGGCGGATTTAGGGCGGCAGGGTGCCCTTGGCTCCCCCTCCCCTTTTGTGGGAAAAATTTGGTTGAATATAAAGGCAATCATTGAAGCATGACTGGAGTGGGACCCCGCTTTGGCAGTCAGTGGGCCCCCTATGAAAATTTCTGGATCCACCACTGGGAATTCCGGCATTATCGAGAAAATCATCACATTTGATTTGAGCTCAGATCTGAGGCTCAGATTCCTTATGTAATGTTTACTTGAGGCAAGACTTTCAGCTAAGAAAAAAATACAGGGCTTTTCATATGACAAGTACAATGAAGTAAAAGGAACTTTATTGACCTTATCATATATTTCTGATAGTTTTCCACATCTGTTCACATATTTTCAAGCTGGAAAATGTGACCTATTCCAGAGGCACGTACTATCACCTTGTACATAGGAAGCATGGGAAGTGGACCCCTTGAGAAGATATGAAAGTGAAATTGAGAATGGAAATGGGGAATGTGTCAAAGAGACAACAACCCGACCAAAGAGCAGAAAACAGCTGAAGGTCACTAATTGGTTTTCAACACAGCGAGAAAATCCCGTACCTGGACGCGGACTTCAGCTGGCCCCTTAACAAAATGTGTACTAGTTCAATGAAAATAGATGTCACACTAAACTCCAAAACATATAAAGGAACTTAAATTTAAAAACATACAAGACTAACAAAGGCCAGAGGCTTCTGACTTGGGACAAGCGCAAAAATGCGGCAAGGTTAAACATGTTTTGAAAGATCTCAACCCTCCCCCTATACCTCTAGCCAATGTAGAATAAACAAACACACAGCAATACGCACAGTAAAACTCAGTTAAAAAGAAGTCCGAGTCCAATGTCAGAGGTCTACTTTACATGTATATAATGTAAATATAAAAATAAGAAGATGTGGTATGATTGCCAATGAGAAAAGACAACTCTCCACCAGATATCAAATGACATAGAAGTTAACAACTACAGGTCACCATACCTCCTTCAACAATGAGCAAAGCCCATACCGCATAGTCAGCTATAAAAGACCCCAAATGAAAATGACAAATGTAAAACAATTCAAAACTAACAGACTGATTTATATACAAAACAAGGAACAAAAAAAAAAATAAATATGATATACAGCAACAAACGACAACCTGAACCACTGAATTACAGGCTCCTGACTTGGGACAGGCACATACAGGAAGTGGTGGAGCTAGACTAGTTTGTTGGCGCCAAACCCATCTCCTAACCTGGGATAGTGTTGTGAAAGGACTTAACTCATCAGATCTATTCGAGGCAAAAGACATTTAACGAGAACACAGACCAGACGTGGCGGGGTATTTATACATCCCACAACAAAAAGACACTAAGTACAGATCTGAGAGTACTCTCAGTTACTGACAGCTAGTTCAAAGCCAATAACAAGGTACATGTATTTACCGCCAAACCTTGCCTGGTTTAGTCCATTTCTCAGATACTACCGTATATAACATTGTTCAACTTTTGGTGTAATTTAAACAAATAACTTCAAATTTCAAATTATCATGATTATTAAAATAACTTATTGCCCAAAGATTGGCATGATAAATCATGACAAATTCAGAGGTCTAATATAACCACGTTCGTTCATCCCTTCATTCAAGGGTCATATGGATTTAGTATGATGGATTAGAACATTCAAATAATTAAATACTTCTTAACGGTACATTGCTTGTTCTTTTTTTTTTTTTTTTGCCACAACAGTTGTGAAGGTGAGTCTTAGGCATGCTGTTTTCAACAGAGGCTAACATGGCTAAGTGCCATTGTTATATTAAAGTTCGTTACTGTGTGTGTTACATTTTTTTTGTTGTGTCGTTGTTCTCCTCTTATATTTGATGCGTTTCCCTCAGTTTTAGTTTGTAACCCGGATTTGTTTTTATCTCTATCGATTTATGAGTTTCGAACAGCGGTATACTACTGTTGCCTTTATTTGATATATCAAATTGAACCTTTTAATGAGCTCTATTCAAAAATGAATATTTTAAACCCCCTTTTCCATTCTAGTGAGAAGGGTGGGGCCATGAAGTGCAAAATTAAAACTTCTTAAATGTTAAGGTTGTAGCATATCAAATGAAAGGTCGTTATGTAAACATTTCAAATATCAAATTCAAGTCCCCAAAAATGAGTTTGATGGAGTTATAAAGTGCCACAAATTCTTTTGACCAATCAGGTAACTGATTTTTGGGTTATGCCACTGAATTGACAATTTTAAGGACATTTTGCAGTTTTGGTTATTATCTTGAATGTTATTATAGATAAAGATACACAACAAACAGCAAAAATGTAGAGTAAAGTAAGATCTACAAATAATTCAAATTAAAAAAAAAAATGTTAATTGACTCCTTAAGGAGTTATTGCCCTTTTAAGACAATTTTTCTTAATTTTTTCATCATGTTTGTTAATTTTCAAAAATTGATTAAAGATTAATGCAAAAACTTACAGCTGAGCGATTCAGGCTTTTGAAAGTCTCTTGTTATAAATTTACTGTTTGAAAAACTATTAATTATTCGAACTAATAAGGATTGTCTACCTCCAGGCACAAATTACCTTAGTCGTATTTGGCATAACCGTTTTGATATTTTGGTCCTCATTGCTCTTCAACTTTGTACTTTATTTGGCTTTATAATTTTTTTGATTCGAGCGTCACTGGTGAGTCTTGCATAGAAGAAACGCGAGTTTGGCGTAGAAAAAATAAGCCTGGTACCTTTGATAAATATTTAGCATTGTTGATGTAGATTTTGCTGCCTTTACCGTTAGGGCATACATTAACAAAAAACGGATTTAACGATATTATGTAAATGGTGAAATCTTCTTAACTATTGGAATATTTTGATGAAACTGATAATATATATGGCAACATATTTTTCTGAAACCCCTAGGTGCATAGCAAGAAGACTGTAAAAAACCCCCAAATCGCCAATCAACCATAATCGTAGATTCTAACAGAACAACAGCTGTTAAATGAAATATTTACATTTACAAAAAATAGTTCTAACTTTGGTAAATTTCCTGAAAGACTCTCATACCTTCATATTTTTAGGAAATGAATCCAACAATTATTTATATTGTTAGCCCGATTAGTGTCACAACAGTTAAACCTTAAATGTAGTGACAGAACTAATTTAATAAGGTAACTATACAATTTCCTAAAACAGAATTCCAATTTTGATAAATTTCCTGAAGATTCCCAGACCCTTATTTTTGGGAAATTAATCTTGTAACTGTTTTTATTGTTAACTATCCACGTCATTTCTATTACTAGGAATGGACTTTTGGTAGGATTTAATCACGGGCAGAAATATGATTTTTTAAACATTTAAATACATTTCCATGATTAAAAACAAAAATTTGTGTTATAATTAATTATTGTATTAAAAAAAATAAACAAAATATGTTGTTTCAATGCGGCGTTGTTTGGCTTATGTAGTCATTAAAGGGGAGTAATTTATTCATTTAAGTTTGCTTAGACGGCGACGAAAAGATTTGAAACTTCATAAGAAATAAATTCGTTATCTTGGTGTGATCTGGATGAACGGAATTTCACAGCGGTGTTGAAAATGCATATACCCTTCGAGTGTATGAATTTTAAAATTCTGCCCACTCCTGATGACACCAAGATAACTAATATTATCCCTTATTTAAATGTTAAGGTCAGAGATATAAGAAGAAAAAAAGAAATGGGTAATAATGTCAGTAAATTTGTCTTTCAACAGACCACGTTTACCCCAAATAAAGAGTCATAAAAACTATATGATTACCAAAGCGAACAGTAAAGACATAGTAATATATAAAACATTCAGTGGGACAATACATGACCTTGTGATCCGAATGAAACCATGATAGAATTACTTAAAACACACACGACATATAATACCTTATCTATAGTGGGTATATAAAGTCCAATAAAAACCGGGAGTGATATCAATTATACCGGTAGGATAAGCATATCGTGCTCTGCATGTGTAAGGAGTCAAGGCCTCGAAACAGGATGTAGAAATGCTCGCCATAGCCTCGCATTCTTCCGGTTTATAAGCCTTGTACAAATAAATTTTATATATTGAGACAACGTATGGTTATTATATACCTTTACTGAAATTGAAAGTGTGCCAATATCAGAATGCAACGACGAACATCCGAAAATCTATGAGTTGTTCGAAGCACAATAAAAGCTTATATATTTTCAATATTCTTTGGTATTACAAAAAAAAAAAAAAAACAATTGGAGTTCATGTGAAGTGAATTATAATATCCTATTGTGTATTGCGCTATAATACTAAATTTTTCTAAAGCCCTTTAGAAGAAAAACGAGAAAAAAATCGCATTTTAACGATATGGGACACAGATGATGCCCCGCTTGCATATTACGTTATTAAGGTGGGACCCCCGTAAATCGACCTTCAAACAATTTTCCTGAAATTTTGCATATGGAAAGACACTATCAAAATACACCAAAAAATGAAGAAAAAATATATGGGGTAACCGGACTCGTTTTCGAATTACAGAGTTTTGAAATGTATGCTTTTGCCGTAGGAATTGAATATATAGGGAATTGAAGAAAAAAGTGACCAGTATGTTACATTACGTGAAAACCTTACAATGTACCAAAATTTTCTTGAAAAACTGATATGTTATAGACAAGGTTTAGAGCTACAGATCAGTACCAAATTGTCACTTGACAACAGGACCCGTTTTCGCGCTACATTCACCTAAACAGAGCGGACAGCTGTGCTAGTTGCTCCTTCCACGACTTGTAGCAGCGTCACTTGTGCTCTTATTTCCCGCGGTAGAATTGTTCCCACGGTTTTTTAATTCATGTGGTCTTTTATTAAGTAAACATGATTTAAACATTCACGTCAAGTTAACTTTCATATGCTTACTTAGTGACATAATCCTTTTTCAGAAGAGGACAAGATTACATAAGAAAAATCAGAAGAGTGGGATAACAATAACAACGCTACTTTCGGGATGTTTACTTTTCTCTCAATAACACATCAAGTAAACTTTTTCAAGTCAAAAATGTAGTATCAACTCAACAAGTATACAAAATTAAGTTGGCTTGTCGACATACAATACATCTTGTCGCTTTGTTGCAAGTCAACAACATGACAAAATAACCCAATTTAACAAGTGTAAACACGGCAAAGTGTACTAGTACACAATGATATTTTGTGTACTTTTGCTTATTGTTCTTGTTCGGAAGAACCCAACAAGTCAACTTGTTGTAAGTCTACACATTGAATTATTAATTAAACAAGTAATGTTGAAGAACGATATTGTACTTTAGTTAATGTAATTATTATTGCATTGGGTAATCAGTTTCATTATCTATTGATATGTCATAATGAGAATGTTTCAAGATAAAGACACAAATACATCCCAAATTACCATATTGACTTTATTGTACACCCTGACTCGAGAAGATAAGGTGAACTCCCTGGGGAGGGGCACATCAATACTTTAATGTAGGGGGTGTCGCTAAGGTTCTGTTACCCCACCCTTTTCAATTTATTTTTATTTTCAAAATGTGTATACTTTTTCATATATTGCGTAGGTAAAAAAGTAACCTTTTCCCATATTTTAATTATGATTCCAGGTGTCAGAGGCGGATTTAGGGCGGCAGGGTGCCCTTGGCTCCCCTCCCTTTGTGGGAAAAATTTGGTTGAATATAAAGGCAATCATTGAAGCATGACTGGAGTGGGACCCCTTTGGCAGTCAGTGGGCCCCTATGAAAATTTCTGGATCCACCACTGGGAATTCCGGCATTATCGAGAAAATCATCACATTTGATTTGAGCTCAGATCTGAGGCTCAGATTCCTTATGTAATGTTTACTTGAGGCAAGACTTTCAGCTAAGAAAAAAATACAGGGCTATTCATATGACAAGTACAATGAAGTAAAAGGAACTTTATTGACCTTATCATATATTTCTGATAGTTTTCCACATCTGTTCACATATTTTCAAGCTGGAAAATGTGACCTATTCCAGAGGCACGTACTATCACCTTGTACATAGGAAGCATGGGAAGTGGACCCTTGAGAAGATATGAAAGTGAAATTGAGAATGGAAATGGGGAATGTGTCAAAGAGACAACAACCCGACCAAAGAGCAGAAAACAGCTGAAGGCCACTAATTGGTCTTCAACACAGCGAGAAAATCCCGCACCTGGACGCGGACTTCAGCTGGCCCCTTAACAAAATGTGTACTAGTTCAATGAAAATAGATGTCACACTAAACTCCAAAACATATAAAGGAACTTAAATTTAAAAACATACAAGACTAACAAAGGCCAGAGGCTTCTGACTTGGGACAAGCGCAAAAATGCGGCAAGGTTAAACATGTTTTGAAAGATCTCAACCCTCCCCTAATACCTCTAGCCAATGTAGAATAAACAAACACACAGCAATACGCACAGTAAAACTCAGTTAAAAAGAAGTCCGAGTCCAATGTCAGAGGTCTACTTTACATGTATATAATGTAAATATAAAAATAAGAAGATGTGGTATGATTGCCAATGAGAAAAGACAACTCTCCACCAGATATCAAATGACATAGAAGTTAACAACTATAGGTCACCATACCTCCTTCAACAATGAGCAAAGCCCATACCGCATAGTCAGCTATAAAAGACCCCAAATGAAAATGACAAATGTAAAACAATTCAAAACTAACAGACTGATTTATATACAAAACAAGGAACAAAAAAATAAATATGATATACAGCAACAAACGACAACCTGAACCACTGAATTACAGGCTCCTGACTTGGGACAGGCACATACAGGAAGTGGTGGAGCTAGACTAGTTTGTTGGCGCCAAACCCATCTCCTAACCTGGGATAGTGTTGTGAAAAGGACTTAACTCATCAGATCTATTCGAGGCAAAAAGACATTTAACGAGAACACAGACCAGACGTGGCGGGGTATTTATACATCCCCACAACAAAAAAGACACTAAGTACAGATCTGAGAGTACTCTCAGTTACTGACAGCTAGTTCAAAGCCAATAACAAGGTACATGTATTTACCGCCAAACCTTGCCTGGTTTAGTCCATTTCTCAGATACTACCGTATATAACATTGTTCAACTTTTGGTGTAATTTAAACAAATAACTTCAAATTTCAAATTATCATGATTATTAAAATAACTTATTGCCCAAAGATTGGCATGATAAATCATGACAAATTCAGAGGTCTAATATAACCACGTTCGTTAATCCCTTCATTCAAGGGTCATATGGATTTAGTATGATGGATTAGAACATTCAAATAATTAAATACTTCTTAACGGTACATTGCTTGTTCTTTTTTTTTTTTTTTTTGCCACAACAGTTGTGAAGGTGAGTCTTAGGCATGCTGTTTTCAACAGAGGCTAACATGGCTAAGTGCCATTGTTATATTATAGTTCGTTACTGTGTGTGTTACATTTTAATGTTGTGTTTTTGTTGTGTCGTTGTTCTCCTCTTATATTTGATGCGTTTCCCTCAGTTTTAGTTTGTAACCCGGATTTGTTTTTATCTCTATCGATTTATGAGTTTCGAACAGCGGTATACTACTGTTGCCTTTATTTGATATATCAAATTGAACCTTTAATGAGCTCTATTCAAAATGAATATTTTAAACCCCTTTTCCATTCTAGTGAGAAGGGTGGGGCCATGAAGTGCAAAATTAAAACTTCTTAAATGTTAAGGTTGTAGCATATCAAATGAAAGGTCGTTATGTAAACATTTCAAATATCAAATTCAAGTCCCCAAAAAATGAGTTTGATGGAGTTATAAAGTGCCACAAATTCTTTTGACCAATCAGGTAACTGATTTTTTGGGTTATGCCACTGAATTGACAATTTTAAGGAAATGTTGCAGTTTTTGGTTATTATCTTGAAAGTTATTATAGATAAAGATACACAACAAGCAGCAAAAATGTTCAGTAAAGTAAGATCTACCAATGATTCAAATGAAAAAAAAAGTTAATTGACCCCTGAAGGAGTTATTGCCCTTTTAAGACAATTTTTCTTAATTTGCTTATCATGTTTGTTAATTTTCAAAAATTGATTAAAGATTAATGCAAAAACTTACAGCTGAGCGATTCAGGCTTTTGAAAGTCTCTTGTTATAAATTTACTGTTTGAAAACTATTAATTATTCGAACTAATAAGGATTGTCTACCTCCAGGCACAAATTACCTTAGTCGTATTTGGCATAACCGTTTTGATATTTTGGTCCTCATTGCTCTTCAACTTTGTACTTTATTTGGCTTTATAATTTTTTTGATTCGAGCGTCACTGGTGAGTCTTGCATAGAAGAAACGCGCGTTTGGCGTAGAAAAAATAAGCCTGGTACCTTTGATAAATATTTAGCATTGTTGATGTAGATTTTGCTGCCTTTACCGTTAGGGCATACATTAACAAAAAACGGATTTAACGATATTATGTAAATGGTGAAATCTTCTTAACTATTGGAATATTTTGATGAAACTGATAATATATATGGCAACATATTTTTCTGAAACCCCTAGGTGCATAGCAAGAAGACTGTAAAAAACCCCCAAATCGCCAATCAACCATAATCGTAGATTCTAACAGAACAACAGCTGTTAAATGAAATATTTACATTTACAAAAAATAGTTCTAACTTTGGTAAATTTCCTGAAAGACTCTCATACCTTCATATTTTTAGGAAATGAATCCAACAATTATTTATATTGTTAGCCCGATTAGTGTCACAACAGTTAAACCTTAAATGTAGTGACAGAACTAATTTAATAAGGTAACTATACAATTTCCTAAAACAGAATTCCAACTTTGATAAATTTCCTGAAAGATTCCCAGACCCTTATTTTTGGGAAATTAATCTTGGAACTGTTTTTATTGTTAACTATCCACGTCATTTCTATTACTAGGAATGGACTTTTGGTAGTATTTAATCACGGGCAGAAATATGATTTTTTAAACATTTAAATACATTTCCATGATTGAAAACAAAAATTTGTGTTATAATTAATTGTTGTATTAAGAAAAATAAACAAAATATGTTGTTTCAATGCGGCGTTGTTTGGCTTATGTAGTCATTAAAGAGGAGTAATTTATTCATTTAAGTTTGCTTAGACGGCGACGAAAAGATTTGAAACTTCATAAGAAATAAATTCGTTATCTTGATGTGATCTGGATGAACGGAATTTCACACCGGTGTTGAAAATGCATATACCCTTCGAGTGTATGAATTTTAAAATTCTGCCCACTCCTGATGACACCAAGATAACTAATATTATCCCTTATTTAAATGTTAAGGTCAGAGATATAAGAAGAAAAAAGAAATGGGTAATAATTACAGTAAATTTGTCTTTCAACAGACCACGTTTACCCCAAATAAAGAGTCATAAAAACTATATGATTACCAAAGCGAACAGTAAAGACATAGTAATATATAAAACATTCAGTGGGACAATACATGACCTTGTGATCCGAATGAAACCATGATAGAATTACTTAAAACACACACGACATATAATACCTTATCTATAGTGGGTATATAAAGTCCAATAAAACCGGGAGTGATATCAATTATACCGGTAGGATAAGCATATCGTGCTCTGCATGTAAGGAGTCAAGGCCTCGAAACAGGATGTAGAAATGCTCGCCATAGCCTCGCATTCTTCCGGTTTATAAGCCTTGTACAAATAAATTTTATATATTGAGACAACGTATGGTTATTATATACCTTTACTGAAATTGAAAGTGTGCCAATATCAGAATGCAACGACGAACATCCGAAAATCTATGAGTTGTTCGAAGCACAATAAAAGCTTATATATTTTCAATATTCTTTGGTATTACAAAAAAAAAAAAACAATTGGAGTTCATGTGAAGTGAATTATAATATCCTATTGTGTATTGCGCTATAATACTAAATTTTTCTAAAGCCCTTTAGAAGAAAAAACGAGAAAAAAAAATCGCATTTTAACGATATGGGACACAGATGATGCCCCCGCTTGCATATTACGTTATTAAGGTGGGACCCCCGTAAATCGACCTTCAAACAATTTTCCTGAAATTTTGCATATGGAAAGACACTATCAAAATACACCAAAAAATGAAGAAAAAATATATGGGGTAACCGGACTCGTTTTCGAATTACAGAGTTTTGAAATGTATGCTTTTGCCGTAGGAATTGAATATATAGGAATTGAAGAAAAAGTGACCAGTATGTTACATTACGTGAAAACCTTACAATGTACCAAAATTTTCTTGAAAACTGATATGTTATAGACAAGGTTTAGAGCTACAGATCAGTACCAAATTGTCACTTGACAACAGGACCCGTTTTCGCGCTACATTCACCTAAACAGAGCGGACAGCTGTGCTAGTTGCTCCTTCCACGACTTGTAGCAGCGTCACTTGTGCTCTTATTTCCCGCGGTAGAATTGTTCCCACGGTTTTTTAATTGATGTGGTCTTTTATTAAGTAAACATGATTTAAACATTCACGTCAAGTTAACTTTCATATGCTTACTTAGTGACATAATCCTTTTTCAGAAGAGGACAAGATTACATAAGAAAAATCAGAAGAGTGGGATAACAATAACAACGCTACTTTCGGGATGTTTACTTTTCTCTCAATAACACATCAAGTAAACTTTTTTCAAGTCAAAAAAATGTAGTATCAACTCAACAAGTATACAAAATTAAGTTGGCTTGTCGACATACAATACATCTTGTCGCTTTGTTGCAAGTCAACAACATGACAAAATAACCCAATTTAACAAGTGTAAACACGGCAAAGTGTACTAGTACACAATGATATTTTGTGTACTTTTTGCTTATTGTTCTTGTTCGGAAGAACCCAACAAGTCAACTTGTTGTAAGTCTACACATTGAATTATTAATTAAACAAGTAAACTTGTTTAAGTGTACAAGTTCTATAACAAGTCAACTTTTCCACTTGTTTTTGTCGTCAAGTTGTGTTGACAATTCACCAATTGGTGACTTATACGCGTTTCCATGCTCAACATCTCGTGACAATTAGACGCTTCCATACTAAAGCACCTTTTACTAAAGCCCCTTTTGTTAATCCAGTATTTGAGATTAGATAGTAAAATAACAAAACGGAAAGTTACGGAAGCATCAAACGAATGAAAAACAACTGTCATATACCTGACATAAAGCGGTTTTATTGGAAAACTAACGATATTTGGCCTATCCAACTTCGTACGTATTAGGCTAACTATGAAAAACTTTTTTTCATATTTGACATGATATACATGAAAAATACAACTAGAAACAATGTATCACAAGAATTATGCGAGTTACATAGGCGAGAACATATCAGATATAAAACAGTATATCAAGATAATAAAAATGTAACTTGTTAATAATTCTAGTAAATGACAAATATTTTTCAGAAAAAGTGAAATTGCATTAACTGCTTTACGTAGGTCAAAAACCAGAATAAATGTTTTTTTTTTTTTTTGTAAAATATTGTAATGCTTGGACATAACTCAAATTTAAAGTTGCTGTCCAGAATAAATATTTTATGGCACAAAATGTTATTCCTCTCCACAGTCATTTTTACATAACATGACGTGAAATAGAAATATAAACTGAAAAAAATTATGTTTTAAAATACACGCGCAAAAAACTGAAAGTTGGATAACAATTATAAATAACATAACATCAGTCATTGTGATCTCATCATTATAAATTCCTAACACATCATAGCAAGTTCCGGCAATTTCGTTCAATTTTATACTACGTTCTATTTGAATTAATTTTAAACAAAGTATTCAGGAGCATTGCATTATATTGATATTAGATCGTGTCACTACCTACTATCTACACTCACAAATAAAAAAAATAAATAAAAAATTGCATTTGCTAACAAAAATGGAAAGATATTCGGTTTTAGATATGGGCTTGCTGAAATGAATATTCATTATTGAAAGCTGATTTATAAAAGTCCTTAAGTATTGGATGCAGCACTTTCATTTCATATTGAAACAACTTCCATTTTATTATAATAATGCATTATTATATTAATTGTTACAAACAAAGATTTCCTCTGATTTAATTACAATGTAAGATCAAAATTTTTAAAGGTGTGTTGTGGGACTACGTCATAAGAAATATGGTCAGATTTACGAGATATTTGAAAATATATTTTAGGAAAATAAACCAATAATAATAAAAAAACATATTGATATTGTAATAGCACGGTAATTATTTTAAGTATTTTCTAAAGCAAAAAAAAAATATTTCATCTTATTCGGTAAATTAATAAACAAGTGTTTCTTTATAAACTTTGAAAGATACAACGACAAATTAACAAACACCAACAACAAAACATAGAAAAAACGCAGAATACAACAAGAAAAAAAAAAACAAAAATAAAACAAAGTTCTACGAAAAAAATGCAGTTGAGTTTTATATATATAAGTTAATTACGAACAAACTTTTAGGATATCTATGAAAAAATGACAACCTATCTAATAGTTCATCAACTAAAATCTTCCCAAATCAATTGCAAATGATGACTTTATTTAGTTTCATCTGCACATTTTTACATTGTAACACAACTGTTCTACTGAATATTCAGCATGGCATGTTTGTGACAAAAAAGTGCAGAAATGATACATAATTTAAATCATCCAAAAGGAACGAGACAGGACAGGCCATGTATAATAATATAATTGGAAAATGTTGGTTATCTGTAAAGTACTCAACTCAAGCTAGGCGTATTCTTTATACACAAGACACTATTTTTCTCATTTCTGGTTAGAATGATTGTAATTTATTTAATTTTCTTTTCATTTAAGCCGTTTAGTTACAAATTTGTAAAATATACATTAATAAATTACATCAAATTTTGGAGGAATGCAACACAATTCCATATTGCAGTCCTAAGTATGAAACCGTCCAAATTATAATTGCATATTGTTATTCTAAATTGTTTCCCAAAATTGATCGCCCTGAAGATCACAAAAAACATTTTATTAAAATTGAATATGTCAATAAAGGTTTTGATTTTGTAAATATTACTGGTATTTTTAATGATCATTCTGTTAAAGAACAAATTCCGGGCTATTTTGATAATACTGAACTCCCTCTTATTTGTTATGTTTACAAAAAATCTACCCGGAAATATGTGTTTAATTGCAGCGAAGTGTGTAAAGATGTTAATATCAGTGACAATACACCTACCTCATAAAATTGCAGTAAATCCGAATACATTTATGGCCCCAGTTCCCATGTTATAACAGGAGACCTTAACATCGTTCACGACCGAGAGTTGAAATCATTCCTCAGTTAAGGACCTAAATATCGTCCCCCTTCAATTTTTAATTGGAATGAGTGTCGTAACATCATCCACGACTCACTCCGTACTTACTGCTCTAAATGGATAAAACGAGAAAAAGCTGACAAGAAATCATTAGATTCTTTTTTTAATTCGATAATGAACATAGTTGATATACGTATTCAACATTTTAAAGATCATTTTACTCCTAACAACAACCATAATAGCCCATTTCCCGTATCAAACATAAGCTAAAAGAACTCGCCAAGGAATATATTTTTGTCCCGGCTGATAAGGCTGCTAACAATATCATTATTGTTTGACGTAAATTTTACATTGATGTTCTACAAAAGGAAATCACGAATTCACCAACATTCCAACTGACTCCATTTTCGGAAAACGACATCTGTAACAAACATAAACTTTTAACTACCTCTTTACAAGCAGAACCAAATACAATGAAAGTTCAAACTATGTACTGGCTTCCAAAGCTGCATAAAACTCCATACAAATATAGATTTATTTCGTCTTCAAGCCATTGTTCCACTACTAAACTATCTATTCTACTTACTAATACACTTGGTACAATCAAAAACCTGTTAATAAATTGTTCAAATAAGGCCTTTGAAAATAGTGGAATTAATTACTTTTAGAGTGTCAAAAATTCGTTGGAAGTACTTGATAAATTGCATGCTTATATTGGTGATTTCGAATCTGTTCAAAGTTTTGATTTTTCTACCCTATATACCACGTTGCCTCATAATCTTATTAAGAAAAAATTCACACACCTGATTAAATGGGCATTTAAAAAGTCGGAATGCGAATATATATGTTCAAACTCTTTTAGGTCATTTTTTAGTAACAACAAACAAAAGAACTATGTCAATTGGACCTGCTTTGATACTATAACTGCCCTTGAATTTTTACTAGATAACATTTTTGTTGGCTATGGAAATTCCGTATATCGTCAGGTTATCGGAATTCCCATAGAGACTAACTGTGCACCACTTATTGCGGACCTGTTTCTGTATTGTTATGAGTTACAATTTATGACTAAAATCAGCAAAGACCCATCGAAACAACATCTGATTCAAAAACTTAATAACAGTTTTAGATATTTAGATGATATATTGGCTCTCAATAATGACGACTTCAGTATGTACACTAAAGAGATCTATCCTGCCGAACTGACTTTAAATAAAGCTAATACTAACAATGAACACTGCCCTTTCCTGGATCTTGATATCTTTATCTTTAACGGGAAGCTTAATACCAAAATTTATGATAAAAGAGATGATTTTTCATTTCTATTGTTAATTATCCATTTTTAGATGGTGACGTTCCCTTGTCGCCATCTTATTGTGTTTTTATATCTCATCTTGTTCGATTCGCTCGGTATGTTACAACGTATTTGATTTCAACGAAAAAAATCTCTGTATTACTGAAAAATTATTACACCAGGGTTTTCGATATCACAAACTAGTCAAAACATTTACTAAATTGTATCATCGGTACAAGGACATCATTCGTAAATATAAATCAACATGCAGACATCTTATACGTTCAGGTATTTCACATCCAATATTTTATGGTAATATTCTTTACAAAGCACAAAAATGTCGGCATTCACCTCAAAAGCTAACCAAACATTTAAACAGACTTATTCGGAAAGGATATAGTTACGATACTGTTGTCAAGTCATTAAGGATTGCATATTTTGGTATTAATATTGATTCACTCATAGGGTCTTTGCATTTATTCTAAAACCAGTTGTTGGCATTATATGGGTTATGTTCTTCTCATATATTTTATGATGGTATGATACTAAACCCCTAACGGGAGGGAATGTACTTGATTTTCATATGATGAAGACATAATCTTTCAATCAGTTTAATTGAGGTCTGGAGCTGGCATGTCAGTAACTGCTAGTAGTCCTTTGTTTTTTTATGTATCATTGTCATTTTGCTTAGTTTCTTTTGTTACCTATTCTGACATCGGACTCGGACTTCTTTTAAACTGAGTTTTACTGTGCGTATTGCTATGTGTTTCTTTATTCTACATTGGCTAGAGGTATAGGGGGAGGGTTGAGATCTCACAAAACATGTTTAACCCCGCCGCATTTTAGCGCCTGTCCCAAGTCAGGAGCCTCGGGCCTTTGTTAATCCAGTATGTTTTTTTAATTTTAGTTCATTTACATGTTTTGGAGTTTAGTGTGACGTCCATTTTCACTGAACTAGCACACAGTTATCGTAGGGGCCAGCTGAGGACCACCTCCGGGTGCGGGATTTTCTCGCTGCATTGAAGACCCATTGGTGGCCTTCGGCTGTTGTCTGCTCTTTGGTCGGGTTGTTGTCTCTTTGACATATTCTCCATTTCCATTCTCTATTTTATTTTTATTAATTCCTATGATGAATACATTATATAATGTGAATCATCCGACAAAAAAAAAAACGATGGATGTGATATTCATTTCAAGTATTTTTAATGATTAAGTATAGTTTTGGTTGTTAAAAGCCAATGACAATTTGTGTTTTTTCCGAAGATTGTTCTGAACATTTAAAACAAAATATTGCATACATTTTTATATATAATATAAAAATATAATGGAAGTTTTGAAATTAATAGTACATGTATAAATATATTTAAGACATTGTAAATCTATCAGAATGAAATCTGAAAAAAATTTTTTCGAATGGCTAAACCAGTTTTGTATAATGAAAGCCTGTTGATTACCTATAAATAGCCCCCTTTTGTCCATCAAAGATGAATACCAATCCGTCCTCTGTGTACTTCTCATTTACATTGACCTATACTGTATGTTTTCATAATTTTATTTAATAAATTCTCATAAATGATATCAGAAGCAAACTTCCATCTGTTCTACAGTATTCATCATTAATAATTAAAGTCAGATTTGAATCTACATGTATGTGTAATCCTTATATTTTTTCAACATACATTTATAAAATCTAGATTTTTCATATTTGCATCATTTGGTGTCTAATATTACATTTTATATTGTTTTAATAGATGTAGTATTTTTGGTATTTGATTAGCAATTTAAACCAACAAAAGCAGAATTAAATAAAGTTTATTACAGTAATTTTCACCAAATTTTTGTAGTTATAGTTGTATTCATGTGATAAACACAAACTTTAATGTTTGTATACTCACATAGAACTTTATGTGGATTTATACTTATTTACATTATATCAGTATAGTGTAATTAGTCTGCAGTAGAAATGTCATATTACTGAGGATATGATTTATATTATTATACAGCTGATTTTATATGCACTTGAATGGGTTATCATGCTTGTTGAATTACAAATATGACTAAATACTTTTCTTTATCATAATTGTGATTTAAAATTTTTAATTTAATTTAAAATTTTGATTAAAATAACATTTGTTGATTGTATTTATGTTTTACCTGAGTACCATGGATTCTGATTTAGTTTTGATAGGTGATGACATAGTGGAGGAAAGGTTTGGGAGGGGGTCAACATTTTTCTGACACTATCTGGAAGGGGGACAAATATGTTTTACAAAAGTAGAAAGAGGGGGTCATTTAATTTGTTCCAGTCTTTCAAAATAATTTGCCCCCCCTTCCCCTGGAGATATAATATTATAATGACCGGTCCCTTATCACAATTGGAATGGAATGTCATATAAATTACCTTTATCTATATAATAAATACCTGCATTTTCTCATTTGAATACTCAGACTTTATAAAACGTTACCAGTGTCTGAGCAGAAATTTGATGAACCAGGGTTATCTCAAAGAACGTCTCGTCCTTGTTTTAAAAAATGTTCATCGGAAGATACCAAGACCTTGTGGATAAATATTCCGTATCAAAGTCACAAATAATACATGATGGATTGGAAGTATGGATTCTAGGTACTGACGTTGTTTATCATCTTAATCACGTGTTATAGCGTTCTTTTTATTTTTTTTATATTTTAACCTTTACTGTTTAGTTCATTTTTGGTATATACTTTCGATGTGGCTAGGTATTTTTACATTCCAGCATTGTTATTGTGCTATGGTCATTTTTGTATTCTTGTCTTTCATTTTTGTTTATGTACTTGGTCTATAGAGTGCCTATATGCCATTTTGTTTATCTTTTTTTAAATAGTTATTTATTTTATAGTGATTAAGATTATAACACAATGCTGACTGCTGTACCCCAATTTTTGACATTTTTATCTTTTATGTCTGTTTGTTTTGCTCGCTGATTGTTGTCAATATAATGGAATGCTATATGACTGTCATACAAGTGAGAGGTTTAGGTAGCTATAAAACTATGTTTATCCACCATTTTCTACAAAAGGAAATGCTTGTACCAAGTCAGGAATACAAAACTTGTTTTCCATTCGTTTGATGTGTTTGAGCTTTTGATTTTGCCATTTGATCAGGGACTTTCCGTTTTGAATTTTCCTTGGAGTTCGGTTTTTTTGTTATTTTACTTTATGCAAACATTCGGACTTAAAGCAAAACATTTCAAATATGTTCCAAAAAGATGGCACTGTCCTTTTTAACAGAACATTCTTAAGATTTATGGCAAGATGGCATACATGCCCTTCCGTTTTCCCCACATACTCAAGTTTTATGCGGCCCCAATCCACCTGATACAACACTAACTTTTTTAACAAACCTGATTTTAGATATTGAAGAACTAATATATTTACAGATAGTTCTTAAAAGTGCCATTTGTCCGTGGCCATTACTAAAAAACGTCTTTTGATATTCCATTGATGCATTGTAGCTCTTGACATTCTGCCCCTGACGTATTATTGTGACGACTGAATCAGATAAAGTATGTTATTAAAAGAATAAGAGCATGTTTTATCAACGAAAGAAGAAAGAAGGAGGCCAAGAAGCTACAAGAAAGGATCCTTCATTGGAGGTTAACTTATCTAAGAATGTCGAACAGCCCGAATAAGGTTTCCGTTATATCGTTAGTGGAATGAGCTTCAACTGCAACGATAATAATCATGAACAGAATCATTTCCTGAATGTTGAGATATTTGTAAATCGTTTTGGGGGTTTGGTAATGTATTAGAAAATGCATTGTGGGAACTTTGTTGATAAATGTTAGGTAAAACGCACATCTGGTGTACAAAATTATATGCCCAGTATCTGATGAGGTTTTGCATCTAAACATTATAATAATCAGGGTTGTAAAATCAGAATGTTAAATAACACATAACGATATTCAACATGCTACGAATCAAAATACGCTTTCACACATTCAGGGTTACATTACCTTGTTTCCGAGTTAGATACCTCTTATACATCGTACAGACCTATTTATTGATATCATTTATATTTTAAACATATGTTTAAGGCGAATTTGGCGACTAAATCATAAACGATATCTACTTCATACTAAACTTTCCCCAACGTCAAGGAAAAGAACATGCATGATATTGATATTAGATCTTGTCACTCGTGACCACTACATGCACAAATAAAACAAAAAAGAAAAAAAGAAAAGATGCATTAACTATCAAAACATGAAAGGTATTCAGTTTTATTTATTGGCGAGCTGAAATAAATAAATAATAAATTTTCATTTTTTTCAAAGCTTATTTTTAAACGTCCTTAAGAATCGGTTGTAGAAAACTACTTCCATGTACTGTTATTATGTACATTGCAACAAACAAACACTTCCTCTTATTTTTATACAATGTCAGGTAAAAATTTATAAAGGTGTGATTTTTTAATACGTAATAAGATATGTGGCTTGATTTCCTAGTTATATGTAAAATATTTTAGATTATACCTTTATCCTCTACGAATTTTCAATAAATGTTCTCATTTAAGTACATATCCTATAGACCATTTACCCATTTATATCAATAACGGTCCAATTTGTGTGAAATAGTAGAATTGAAGAGATTCTTTTCCCTTTTGCAAAACTGGCTAATTGAGAGACACTAACATTAAAACAAAATGACAGGAGCCACTTTATAGAACCAGGAGTGCTCCTGAATGTGATAGACATTTCTAAATTCATCAATGGCATCTGTGTATGCTTTATAACAACTACAAATCGGCTGCAAATCTCTGTCTACTCTTTTTGGAATCATATTGGTTAAGTAAATTATCCTGCAGTATATTTATTTACAAATAGTAAACGAAACATATTCAAAAGAACAAAAATACATCCAAAATTTATTTCTTCGATGTCTTTTCTATGAAAAAGGAAATACCCTACGGAATAACATACCTCTTTTTAAAGAAACATATATCCTGAGAGAAAAAGCTTTAACCAATTTTCCAAAAAAAAAAATGATATAGATTTTAAGGGAAAATGAAAAATGCATCCTAACTAAAGAGGCCATTCAAAACATTCATATAATCAATTTGGGTTTTACTGTACAATTTTTCATCTTAAATATTCTTTAACGGTTAATGCCAGAAACAATCCTTACTTCGATTTCTTCGATTAATATACTATAGTACCGGAAAACGTCTTTTACGAACTGTTTAACTTTCGACATAATAATAATGTGACGTTTTGTTTAATTTATCGCTTTATTTCACATAATGTTTCTTCGTTGTAGAAACATTATGTGAGATAAAAGTGATAATGCAAAGCTTTTTCTAAGACTTTTAAAACAAGCCAAATTTATCACATTCATTTGAAGGATTATTGATAAACAAAAGTAAAAATACTTATTGATTGACACCGTATTGGAAGTTTCGCTTTAAATTGTTGAAAGAATAATCTGCTTTTGCACGGTAAAAATGTCATGAAACCAGAGAAAAAAACACATCCTCCTCCTTATATAACGTTGATATAATAAGTGACTTGTATTTTTATACTATTATAAAACTATCCCAACCTTTCATTTGTTTCTTGGGTCATGCAAATACAATAGATTTTTTTACTGGAAAGTTCAGTGTGGCCAGTAAAGTGGGATACAATTACCTTAAACATTTTGCAGAAAATGATATTTGTTGACGGTATATGAATCAGATAATTCATATTTTAAGATGTTTCTTGTCGTATAACATATTTTTGGTCGTCAGTACTGCCCAATGAAAGACCTCCCTACGGTCGGTCTATCATTTGATCAATCATGATACCCTTCGGTGTGTTATGACAAGAAAAACTTTAAAATATGCATTATTTTTAACTTGACATGTTGGATATAATACAGTATATCAAGACATTAAAAATATAATGGACAAGAAGTTGTTTGAAATTTATTAATATTTATGATAAATAACGAATTTTATAAGGAAAGTTAAATCACATAAATTAGTTCGACAACATGAATTACAAACTTCAGCAGAATTGTTTGATGCTTAAACAGAATTCAAATTTAAAGTGAAATAAAAATTTAAACCGAACAAAAAAACATTTTTGAAATACAAACGCAAAAACTGAAAATTCATTTGAAAATACAGAATGCATAATCTAGATGCACACAAAACCATTAAAAAGAATTTCTTATTCTTAATAGGTTGCATAACTATGCTGAACAACAAAACCTAAATCATTGTAATGTTATCAACAATAATAAATTCCCAACATCTCATAGCAAGTTTTGATCTTTTCGTTCCATTTCAGACATTTCAGACTACATTCTCTTTCAATTAATATAAAATAAAGTAATAAAGAGCATGCATTATTATTGATATTAGACCGTGTCAACCGCGAACAACTACATGCACAAATACAAATAAATAAAAGAAGCATGATCAAATTTAAATTGAGAGTTACTCACTTTTATTGTTTTTTGTGTGCTAAAGTACATGTTCACTATTAAATCTGATTGATAAAAGTCCTCAAGAATCGGATATAGAGCATTTATATTGAAACTACTTCAATACCCACTTACTATGTAAATCATTACAAACAAATAGTTCCTCTTATTCATTCACAAATTGAGGTCAAAATTTATAAAGATGTGATGTTTAACTACATCGAAAGAAATGCTATGTAAATCATTACAAACAAATATTTCCTCTTATTCATTCACAATGTCAGGTGAAAATTTATAAAATGTGTCATGTTTAACTACGCCAAAAGAATTGTGGTTTGATTTCTTAGATATTTGCAAAATATATTTTAGGGGAAAACAAGAAAACTTTTTTTCTTGAAATAGCAAGGTAATTATTTTGAAATATTTTCTAAAGCAATGAATTAAACATGAAGTTTTATTTGAAAATGCATGAACAAATATTTCAGTATCTAGTTAAAATATTGAAGAAAGAAAAACAAATAAATAAACAAACAAACAACAACAAAAAACCATAAAAAAAGCAAAGAAGACAAAATTCTACATAGAAGTAGAGGTCTATATATATATAAGTTAATTACAAACATACATTTAAACTAACAACAAAGCAACCAGTTAATTATCAAAGACCCTCCAAAATAACTGAAAATTGTGACTTTCTTCATTTTTTAATACAAATTTCAAATCAGTTACAATTCTTTTCTGCTTGACATGTTTGTGGCGAAAACGTGTTGAAATGATACATACTTTAAATCATCCAACAGTTACTTTTCAAAAACTTTAATTGAGTGATAACACAGTAATGTTCGTGAATATGAGTTTCTTACATGTTTTGGTGACAATATAATGACATGGAAGAATCAACATATTATATTTTAAACGTATCTTCAATTACAAGAACCTTAATTTACATGTAATATTTAGTAACTCCTGACGTCCAATTGTTGTTTTTCAAAGTGACAAGCTGTATCGGCTCGTTTACCTATTTAACTTTTAACTGAGTAGATTAATAAGATCAAACAGTAGTTCACTTATTTCAAATCTCATTAATGCATCAGAAATATAAATCAAGGTAAAACAAAACGTTAATGAATCGTATGCTTTCCTAAAGGAGTGAGTTTGGACAGTCTCTGAATAGTAAAATCATCGTAAACTGTTGGTTAAAAGCCAAGAATTAAACTAATGCTATGTATTATTCATTGAGAACAAGAGCACATTTTGCTCTTTTTTCATTAGAATGTTTATGATTTATTTTCATTTTTATTTTTTCTTGCTTTTAAGACGTTTAGCTATTAACTAGTAAATTGTATTTTAATTCCTGTGATGAATACATTATATAGTGTGACAGTGTGCGATACTCATTCGATTTTTTTTTCTATATTAGAGTACAGTTTTGGTTGTTAAATGGAAGTGACAATTTATGTTTTCGAAGTTTATTCTGCACATTTAAAAAAAAAATGTTGCGTTTATTTTTATGTAAAGCGGAAAAAAGAAATGAAGCATTGGTTTGTTTTATGAAGGCATGTAAATATCTCGCTCTTTATTCGTGTGAAATTGTAACACTTCAGGTATGAGGAAATTTGTGGGAACTTTACTGAGGCATAACTTAGTAATATCATAAAATATTTAGTAAAGATATTTCCCAGATATTTTAATATTACCTATATTGGAAATAAATTTGGTATAAAATGCTTTACATTGCTTCACACACTTCTATATCAGTTGTGTCTTGTTACGGGTTAGCCGACATATTTAAAAGTAACTATGAGATCAGTAAGTGTCGTGTATATTCCTAGCTCTCTGCTGTTTACCAAAATTAGTTTAATACCTACTTCTAGTAAAAAAACGTTCGTTTCAATTGCAATTTTATTTTGCTTCATATTTGTACCTTAATAGCTTAAGAAAAACTATGAATTCAGATTAATTGGTATATACGTGTATCCTTATATTCGTTTTCAGTATTAAGGAAAATAATAAATCATTCTTTTATAGATCAACACCCAAGTTTTAACGTAAGAGATACATTTTTCTATATTGAGGAAGTTGATAGATGATTTGATCATTTCTAAGAAATGACATTTGACAAATAACACGTACTATGTTTTTTTTTTAATATCGCGTTCATGTCCGTCATTTGTTATTAACAAATTAAAATGTTCCAAATGTATAACGAAATAAAAAAGGGTATCATAATTGTACGTTGTCTGTTGATTAATCTTTATTTACTACATAAATACACGTAGAAACCGCTAAATAAATATAGTCTACATTTTGGACACACTACTTGGAATGAAAATTATTAGCTAATGGGAATCTTACAAATGGATATTGAATAAGACTAAACAAAAAGTAAATATAGAACCTAATATTTTGTGAGTAAGCACATACTTTACTTTTATTCATCAAAGATAATCCCCCTTTATTTTCGCTACAAGGGATATTTACAAAATAATAAATTTTGTATTAAAACGTTTTACAGTAATTTAAATTAGTCAACACATTTTTGGTTACAATGAAATCCGTGTAAATGTCGTTCATTTTCTTATCCCTCTACCTTTAAACAGAAAAAAGTGTCAATACCTACATCTAGTGGAGCAGATATTTCTGATGTATTTCATATGTAACTGTCCTTATTCATTCAATATTAACCCAGTGTGTAAACTAAATTGCTCAATCACAACAATAAAGTGTCTTTTTTTAAGCATATTATTAATAACAGTTCCTATATGTAAAAAAGATGTCCTTATTTTTGTCTGTTTTTCGTGTATTCTAATCTAACAATTATTTCAAAATCTTACTAAAAATATGCACAAATTATGTTTTCTGTTCTGTAACGAATACAATATTTACTTCCTCTTAGAGAGGGAAAGATGAATGAAATGACATTTGTAATATCACACGAATTGTTGAAATATATCTATTAAGTGGTGATAACAATTTTTTTCTCTTCCATCGAAGTTATAGTTTAAGTAGCTTACAATAATTTTGACTTCCTTAGACACTCAAATCGTTATACTTTTGAAAATATATGCATTAAATGTATCTGAAAGAGACTCAAATGAAAATGAAAACCTATAAAAGCGCTGTACCTTTAATACATTTGTTAAGGTCTATTTTTCCATCGGATTTCTCAATTATGTTATTTTTCTTCCGTCATTGCGTGTTATTTTAACCTAAAATACCAAGATTATGATGAAAAAGAAGCTTAACATAAATCAAAATTAAATTTATTAAAATAGTTGGCATAAACATACAAATGAATTCTAAGGGTTATGTTACTTTAATAAGGTCTACAACCCTAAATTATATCAGGTACTGAATTTGTAGTAACTATTTCACCTATCATTTATAATTACGCTTTGAAAGATATATTGATTAATGCCGTTGTCACAGAAAAGTGTATTAAAAAGTAAAAAAACAAAAATACCGAACTCCAAGGAAAATTCAAAACGGAAAGTCCTTTATCAAATGGCAAAATAAAAAGCTCAAACACATCAAACGAATGGAAAACAACTGTCATATCTATAAAAATATGTGCCATTTTTTACTTATCTTTATATACACTTACACACACACACACACACACACACATATATATATATATAATTGAAAACAACGTTCAAACCTATGATTGCGTTGGATAAAAACCGCAATTTTTTTGCCTGTGCATGCAAAACATATTTCTTGTTAGAGAGGTCTAAATACAGCACAAACAACATTTTCTAAAAGACCAATAAGTGAAAAGTATATTTTAACAAAACGCATTTGACTAACAGGTCGAACAACAAATGTTCTTAAACCCTCCTGACTGCCATTGGCGATTGCCAAATAAACGGATCACCGATGTAATAAATGGATCTTGATTATGAATTTAATACTAAACAGAAAATAATAAACCTTGCGGAAAAGATGATATACCGCAAACAAAAGGTACAAATCTTTTTTGTACACCATATCCGGATTTCGACAATTAATGTCTCTTCAGTGATGTTAGGAATCTAAACGGTATTTGGAAAGCCAAACAATTTACCTCAATTTAGGATAGACTCTTGAATTTTGAGGAGTCAAAATAGGATGAACGGATCATATAAAGCCGAAGGCAAATATAATACAAGCCCAAACGAAAAAATATTAACAAGTCTAAATTGAAAACAACGTTCAAACCTATGATTGCGTTGGATAAAAACCGCAATTTTTATACCTGTGCATGCAAAAAATATTTCTTGTTAGAGGGGTCTAAATACAGCACAAACAACATTTTCATGGTGTACAAAAAAAATTGCACCTTTTGTTTGCGGTATATCATCTTTTCCGCAAGGTTTATTGTTTTCTGTTTAGTATTAAATTTATAATTAAGATCCACTTATTACATCGATGATCCGTTTATTTGGCAATCGCCAATGGCAGTCAGCAGGGTTTAAGAACATTTGTTGTTCGACCTGTTAGTCAAATGCGTTTTGTTAAAATATACTTTTTCACTTTTTTGGTCTTTTGGAAAATGTTGTTTGTGCTGTATTTAGACCCCTCTAACAAGATGTATATATAGCGCCTTTTATCAAAATCATCGCTTTTGGCATTGTATACGAAATTATCTCAATGATAGCTCTTTATTGACGCAGGATTTTGAGCTTTATATTACCATTTGTGTTGATTTTTCTTTTAATACATTATGTGTAACATTTATCTTTTCAGTCATTCCTGTTCGTCTCCGTTTTGTGTATTGTGTACAATGTACTGCCTGTATTTGCAATGCCCATTTCCTGTAGTGCTGAGTCACCTGAAAATTATATGAGATTACAGATACTGGAAAGATTTTATACTCGTATAAAACCATCAGCCGAATCTTTAAAACAAAAATGTGTAAGTTTAATGATATATTTTATCCTAATCATGTGTACTGGAATTGATATTCATTTAGCTATCGGATTTTTGATTGATGAATTTACCTGAATTATCTGTTTCGTACAAAACATAAGATAGTTCTTTCAAATTCTAACAATTGTTTTGTGTGGGGTAACAATAGTATCCAGTGGCGGATCGCGTTTTGGCGTCGAGGCCGAACGCCCCCGCGCCTCCCCTTTTTGATCGCCAAAATTGATTATATCATGTATTTTACGATTTATATGATTTTTTAACATAAAATCGTCCAAAAATTTTATCAAAGGTATATGATCTGTTTTATGGAATTACGCCACCCTTCAGAAATCCTCGATCCGCCCCTCGTATCTAAGATTTAAAAAAACTGAGATTTTTTATTAAGCAGATATGTGTACGATCGTTATTTGATTTTTATTGCCTTTTTTTCTAAGTAAGATTGTTATATTAAATATTTATTCAGGGTTCAGTCATCCCAGACTGGGTGAAACCATATTTAGACGCTGCACCTCCGGTAACTGGATTCCCTAGCATATCTACCAGTGGAAACTGCTCTGTTTGTAATCAGGTATGTTGTTATCATACAATACCTTTGATAAAACAAAACATTTAGTAGATATTCAAAAATCTTTATTAAAAGTAAACTTTAAAGCAAATGTTATGTTATTTCAATAAGGGCAAGCAATTCATTGTAAAAGATAAATTATTACATTTTTTAAAGGCCATTATATTTCATGAAAATAACACCGATTGACAAATTATGAATGGAGACGGCAAAATGTTATTCAAGAGTATGCAAAATGACAATAGCAATTGATTAAATCTCCCCAGTAACTATTTGCCAATAAACGAATGCAAAACACATCGTCATGAAAGAAAATTATCGGATTATCAAGAAAACGAAAAATTAATTAAAAGAAAATTATCGGATTATCAAGAAAACGAAAAATTAATTAAAAATATAAAAATGTCTTTGGACAGAACATTTTTCTAATTCCTAACAATCGCAGATACATTCACCTCCATCAAACTCATAATGATGATCCTCCAATACGGTTTATGTTGATGAAAAATTATATGTGCCTTTTACTGGTATTGTTTTGCTGACAAGTGTTCATTTTTTTTTCTTTTTTTGATAGATTAGTGGCTGTTTTAATAACGACTGTGAACCACTTGAAATATTAATGAGGTTTGTTCACAGCGAGATGTCTTCTCATTATACTACAGACATAATAAATTTAACAGCAGATTTATCTGTAGTACGTGAACAAATGGGTTGTGTAGCAATACACATAACACCGCCAGTAGATATATTTCAAGAAAAAGATACGGATTATAGAGTTGCAAAAGATACCGTTGAATTTATTGATACAATGGAACAACGTTACGCTACAGTATACTAAAGAAAGTTGTCCTATAAGTATTATAGGTAAACAAACATGTTCAGTATCTGAACTTTAAATGTGGTATCTAATATTTAGATTCATATCTTTTTGTTGCTGCATGTACAACATTTGCTGTACTGTAGATAAATTGTTTCAATAGAGTTTATAACAGGCATTATATTTATCTCAAGAAATGTTGTAAGATATCTGATTCTATATATTTTCATTACTGTGATATTTATCATAATACTGTATTATTACTATTAAATCAAAATTGAATGTTAACATAGCAGGTACCAAACACAAAAATAAATCATTACCACATCTACAGATAAACATATAGTTTTCGATGACACGGGTTTGTTAAATATGTCAAGTTCAAATTTGATAATTTAAAGTCATTTCAATGTACAATTATACAACCAATGAAACAAACAATTTACTATGCTATGGATTATCAATTCTAATATGACGTTCCCCTTTCGCTTTGGAAACAAAGCCATGTTCTAATTCAAACAAGAACATGGACTGCAGGTGATTGACGTCACAATTGAAATTGCAACGTCAGTTGGTGGTGCTCGCCATAAAATTTAAATAAATTCATTCTAAAAGTAAGTTTACATGTATCTGTAATTTTTTATCGTGAAACGGGTGATTTTATACAACTTATTTGCTTCATCAAAACAAAATGGCTGCCTCTCGAACGTCTTTTATAGGTCCGCTTCGAAGTACAAAAGGTCTTAATTTTCCTATTAGGCATTATATTTTTCAACATTTTGCACCTCGCGTACGGTCGGTAAAAAGATATTTTCAAATATAATGCCTACCCATGTTGTTAAATTAAGCATTTATTTATTTCTTAAATATGATTAAATGATAAATAATAGGGTATCAAGAATGCTTATTGTTGTTCAAGGTACTTAACATTCAATAATAAAATTATTCACTACTACCTTCATATATTTTTCACCATTCTTTACTGAAATATATCAGTTGTCTGATGTATATTATATTACGCATTATTATTTTGTATTTATTTTGTTTTGTGTTTCATAATTATTTTTTTACCTTATATAGTATTTGCATGTGAAACGGATTTTGGATTTTATTTATGTTTTATGTACGAGTTGTGTTCTCTATTATGTCAATATTAATCTTTACCTCTTTGAATAACTGCATATGAATGTTTCGTGTGTTATACTTTATTAATTTAACTAATAATTTTAATACATATCTTAACATGATATATCTAAAATTGAAATTGTGCAAAAATTCGGACTCCTATATTATCAGAGGAAATGGAGTAACCAAACAATATAAATACTACCTTAACACAATGTTGATTGCTGTACCCCTATTTTTGACATTTTTACCTATTGTGTCTGTTTGTTTTGTTCACGCATCGTTGTCAATATAATGGAATTTGATGCAACTGTCATACACGTGAGAGGTTTAGCTAGCTATAAAACCAGGTTCAATCCACCATTTTCTACATAAGAAAATGCCTGTACCAAGTCAGGAATATGACAGTTGTTATTCATTCGTTTGATGTGTTTGAACTTTTGATTTTGCCATTTGATTGGGGACCTTCCTTCTTGAATTTTCCTCGGAGTTCAGTATTTTTGTGATTTTACTTTTTTTATAGTAAAATTTATTGTATGTTATATACATCAACATTTGCCAACGACCCAGTTTTGCATTTGTGTTTAACGATCTAGAATCAACAGTGTCACTAGTTATATGATTTATTAGTGTACACAATTTTCAATATTTGCCTTTTTCTTCATTCTTCAATGCAAACTAGTAATTGATTTTTTTCTATATAACTAAATGTTTTAAACTTGTGTTTTATGTGATACATTTCATATTATTTGATTTACTTACATAGTGTTTTATAATTTGTTTTTAATAAACATATGATAGTTGCATATTACTTATGTATTGTGTAAATTATTTCTGAACCAGGAATTTTCTTTTTATCTTAGTAAGGTATTATCTTTTTCCAAACCATATTACATGTAGACAGCGCTTATCGTCGTGGTAAATGTAGCAAAACATATTATATTTTTGGCTGAAACTTAACAATAAAAATGCTCAGTTATTCATAACAAAATAGTGCTGTAATTTCAATTTTTAAAATTATAAAAATAATAACATTGTAAAAAAGTCGTTCATTATTGATAGGATGAAGATAACAATAGAAAGATAATTATGATAAAATAAAGCCGACAGTGGTTTACCGATGTTCAAATACCCTAAATCAATTGAGAAGGGCCAAATCTAGGTAACAAATAAAAACTGAGGGAATCGCATGAAAACCAAAAGGAGCGAGACCAGGTGCATCGACAGGGTAAGCGTCTTTTGCTATTCATGCATCCATCGCCATCTGAATTAACACTCTGTCAAACTGTCACAATCGGGAATAATACAAACAAAATTACGAGTCAGACGACTATACTGTTATATAAGACCGCACAAAAGTCACAAGTGAGTTGAGACACCGACACATCGTATCGGTCAACCAATTCGTAATTCGTAATGGTTACCATAAACTTGTGTAGTGTCGATTTCAGTCGTTCTTCCTCATAACTCTGTTAAGGACCACACATCTGTTAAAGTAGTCCGTATCGTGATCATGCACGAGCGGAACGTATTAACTGAGATATGTAAACGCCATACAATAAGGCAGAGGGTATATTACTGCCGAGAAATGGGAAGTTGACAATTACGGACGCCGTCACGAGTTTGTTTACCGTTATGGAATATCTGTTTCACAGATGACGACGGGTATGTTCTAATCGTCGTAATCAGAATCCCGTTCTCCTTTTCACCGAATGTGACCTACCGAATTAGACCTATTACAGGGTTTGTATTTACATGAGCAACACTACGGGGGGCATATGTGGAGCAGGATACCCTTCCGGAGCACCTGAGATCACCCCGGTATTTGGTGGGGTTCCTGTTGCTCAGTCTTTTGTTTTCCATATAGCGTTTTGTATACTGTTGTTGGTCTGTTGGTCTTTCTTTTTTTTTGCCGTGGCGTTGTCAATTCATTTTCGACTTATGAGTTTGAATGTCTCTTTGATTTCTTTCGCCTTTCTTCTGAAATTTTCACGTTTGTCATACATTTTAGGTTAACTAATTTTATTGTTACCCGGCTTTGACGCCATTATAAGATAATGTTAAAAAGTTTATAAACTTCCTTCGTCGGGAGTGCTTTACTGTCGGTACCTTCACCAGGAACACTCAAACCCTAACATTTAAATGCCAGGAATGCTTAAATACTATACACCATTAGGAGCTATATGACCAAACAGGACCTAAACATAATAGCCGTATTCATCTACTTAGGTCAACTTTTCCTCAGGAAGTTGAAACCTTGGTTATATTATAATGATTAAATGGGTTAAGATCGGCATCGAAAAGATTACCGTTTATGAAGATGTCGCGATTTTAATCGTCCTCTTTGTACAAGTCATAAAGGTTCCTTTACCCTTGGTGTGAATAATTTGACCAAAGGATGTTTTTAGGCATAGAAGTAGACATTTTGTTTACGCCTACCCTTCATAAATTTGCTGTATTTACCATTCAAACTTATTAATATACTGATTGCATTTACAGTATGTAATATTAATTTATTAGTTAAGATAACAGAATCATTGCTATTCATGCTTATTTAATGGAGATATATTAAGGTGACACATAATCTAGGTAAATATTCCAAAAACAGATTACTTCATACAAAACGTACAGATCTATTGATATCCGTTTTTTTAAATATCTTCAAATATCTTTTATAGACAAATTTCGCAGCCACGCGGCCAAATCATATACTATATCTACTTCATACTAAACGTTTCCCCCAAATAAAGGACAAGAAATGTACTGCATGGCCAGTCTCGTTGCAATTAACAGTATGGCATGTTATTTAGACCTTTCTTTTACTAAACAGGCTAGACTATTATTTTTCAGGTAGAGTTGCTGTATAATTGTTATATACCCCGTTTCCATTCTATTTATATACAAGCTAGAAAATACCAAGCACAAGCGCAGGTACAGATGACACTTTAAATAGATATATGTATGAATTTATAAATACAGCTTATTTTTCATCTTTTTAATTTCAGTTTAGATGAATTATATGAAATATTCTAGTGATTCAAAGAATCATCGTTGGTGTTTATCAAAAACAATTATTATATTCTACCATGGAAATTGAATGGTCTCGGCAATTTGTAAACTCTATTAAAATTATGTATCGGTAAAAAACTGAATTTGTTAATTGTCAGAAATTATTTATTAAAAGCGATAGACAAAATGATCTGGATGCATGGATGAAATATGTAGAATTAATATGTAAACATTGGTAAAATGCAGCTGGATACGTCTTCACATCTAAATATCTAGCATTGTGATGTCCATTTCTAGAATTTGCTAGTGTTGGGAAAATTTAATTTTCAAAAGTGCACTCAGTCAAATATAAATTAACGCAAAAAATGCTTCTACGAGAACAGCCTGAACAATGTAAATTATATCTCTTACAGTTTGAAAATCGCGTGTACTTGTTAATCTAGCAAATTTTTTCCTTTAGTATTATACAATAGCATACGGGATGGTGATTTAATTTGTCTGTTTCTAATGATATAACAAATTGACTAATATCAATCTTTACACACACTTATAAAATTTCATGCAGGTATTCTTTATGTTGATATATAAATAAAGAATCCGTCAAACACGGAAATCAATAAATAAAACATTTCACGCATCCCGCTTAGTCTACTAAAAATAATATGAATATTCGAGGATTTTTCTGCATTTGAATATATGTAAAGCACTTTCTTGATAATACATGTCCCTTCTATTGGTTTACACAATTGAAATTCATTATCATAATCAGTACTTGATAAACGTAAACTGTACCAACAATATTGAAGCTTGTCTTGTTTTAAAGAGTTGGAAGATAACAAAGGGACAGTCGAAACTTAAAAAATTTGAGAGAGTCCGACAAAACAATGGCAACAAACGAAAGACGATAAAACGACAAACAACAGTCTACAAAACACTACATAAAAACATGAAGACCGTGCAGCAAGAACCCTACCAAAATCCTGAATAATCTCAGGTCCTTCAGATAATGAATGTTTACATATAAAAATTATAGTCATGGTAGTAGAATCAGAATAGTTTTCTTAAATAAAACGGTTAAAACAAATAATGCTTCACATGTTGGACCTGTGGTGTTGCTCATAGTAAGTATGAATTCGGCGGTCAGTCTCATTTGGTGATTTCATAATCGAACTGGGATTGGTGCTACGATAAATCCAAAATATCTGTTGTCATCTGTAACACAAAAATTTCATAACGGTCAACCAATTAGTCAACTCAACTAATGATAACCGGGAACATAATATCACTTGATGGAAATCTTTTTAATTGTATCTCGCATGCAGCTTTTTGTCGTATCTTTAAAGCTGGCATGTTTAGGAGTCGTCCTAATTTTTTGTCTTTGCCGTTATTTATGGTTGCACTTTGTAAATACAGCTGTTTCTCAAACCATGCCTCTTTAGGGGAGATATATAATATTCATAGATAATTAATTCTGTTTACGTACTGGTTCCTAGATATGATCTCTATGTTTTATCTCGAAGAGACATAACTTGGTAATGTTACCAGTAAATATACATATTCATATCGGTCAAATTGAAATCTATGGAAACCATAAAGTCAAGGTAGGGGTAGTAAAGAATTTTAGTGTAAGTTTAAACTTTCAGAAGTTCGGGGCATATGAACGTTGAAAATATGCCGCACAGCCCTATATTTTGACATTTGGAAAAAATAGTAGTGCATATGAACTTTCCATTCTAGGATTTATATTTTTTGTCAAAACTTCACAGTAAAAGTGATACAGTTTTAGCCGTAAAAGGAGTTCCTATGGGTTATTGCATTGGCAATATTTACAGAAATGCAACCTTAAGGGATGACTGTTAATATTTTCTGTCTATGAAGAAATAACATCAAAAATGTGGTGCTCACTGAGCGGCATATTTAAAAGTATGCACTACATTTTTTAGGTTGTGACGTTGATCCATTCATGTTAAGCGGTTCATATTTCATTTGTGGTGTCCTGGTGTGCTGTCGTAAATTCATGGGAGGTGTCCGTTGTTATTCTTCGGTTTACATGTTGTAATGTACTATTATATTAATATTTTATGTATTTCTCTGTGCTGGGTGTTCTTGTGTTTGTTTGCACTGTATTCCCGTCATGTAGTGTTGTCATTTTAGCTGTATTTTTAACATTGACATATAAGCGGGAGGTTTGGCTAGTCAAAAAACCAGGTTAAACCTACATGTTTTCTTAAAATGTCCTATACCAAGTAAGGAATATGGCGGTTGTTATAACACAGTCCGTTTGTATGTATGTTGGCGTTTGCTTTTGTTGTAGCTCAGTGCTTCTGTTGTTCCGTTGTTTTCCTCTTATAGTTGATGTGTTTCCCTCTGTTTTAGTTTGTTACCCGGATTTGTTTTTACTTAATCGAAGTATGACTACTGAACAGCGGTATACTACTGCTGCCTTTTTTTTTTATGTCAAATAGACAGAAAAATATTACAGTCATTCCTTATAATTTAATTCTTAATTCCTTTTTTAAGGAGTAAATCATGAAAAAATGTTGATGACGTCACGGTCATATGGCAAAATTATGTCTATTAGCTGACAGACAAAAACTCTCAGCCACAAAAAACGTGTTACATCCAAAATCAAATTATAGAGTCATTACTAAAATTTATAAGTGCAATGTTACTTTTCAATCACTGGGATATTTTTAACATTAACAGCTGATCGCTAATTTAAAATCATAGTATATGCAAACAAGAATTGAAGAATAAAACCAACAATTGATGACATTGAAATCAGTGCATATAGCATTTCAACAAGAGTTGACAGAATTTTGCACCCAATATGTAATTGTTATGGATTATACACCGTGTGCCATTAATGAATTAGCAATTATGGTTGTGTAAAGGGGTTCTTGTTTTCGTTTTACACTGGTGTGTCAGCTAGTTTGTTTTGTTAAAAAGATAAGCAACTCAAAAATCTATTATTTTGCACTTAGTGAACCATACTGAAATATGGGTAAATGGTCTATAGGAGATCTCATTACTTTAAAGGAGTACCTACAATTTACTGGACAGTCGTAAAGGATTAAGGTATAAACTATTTGGTTGATTAACTCAGTCTTTTTTTTTTCTATGTTGTGTTTTGTGTACTGTTGTTTGTCTGTTTGTCTTTTTCTTTTTTAACCATGGAGTTGTTAATTTATTTTCGATTTATGAGTTTGAATGTCCCTTTGGTATTTTCTGCCTCTCTTTTTTTAACATATCCTGTAGTATATTTCGATCAAATTTGAACAAATAGTACATGAAACATATTCAAAAGAACAAACATACATGAGATCAATAAATATCCAACACATTTTTTTCTGTTTGGTGGAATTTTTAGGTAAAAAGAAAACAATCCTTTTAAAGACGTATATAACCTAAGAGTAATAGCCTATACAAATTTTTCTATAAATGATATAGATCTTAAAGATAAAATGAGAATTGCCCAAAACCTAAAAGCCATAAAAAACATTCATACAATCAATTATTTTTTGTAATCGTACGAAATAACTGCAATTGAAAATTGAAAGATTACTTTATTCTATTTAGACAATATGAGTTGGTTTATTTGGTTGTATGACGTATTATTCACAACAATGTAACATCTATTAGCTTATTATGTAAATTTTCGAACATTTTTTTAAACCAAACGATATTTGGCTTATCCGATTTTGTAAGCTACAGATTAGCATGAAAGACTGTGAGTTTTTCTTATATTTGACATGATATACATGAAAAAATACAAATAGAAATAATTTTTCACAAGAAATAAACGACTTAACATATCTGTTATAAAACAGAATATAATAATGTCAAAAATAAAATGGAAAAAATTTAACTTATTAATTATTATAGTAAATGAATATTTTCAGAAAATTTAATGTGCATAAATTGCTTTACGTAGATCAAACCAAGAATCAATCTCTTTTTGCAGAATATTGTAATGCTTAGTCAGTACTCAAATCTAAAGTTGCTGTCCAGAATGAATATTTTATGGCACAAAATGTTAATCTTCTTATATACCATGACTTGAAATAGAAATTTAAACCGAAAGAAACAAGTTTCAAATACACGCGCAAAAACTGAGAAGAAATTCGAAAACATAATATAGATGCGCAGGAAAAGTTTTCAGAAAAGTATTTACAATTGTTAATAGGTTGGATAACACTGATGAATAATGTAATCTTTGTAATTGCGATCTCCTCATCATTATAGAATCCCAACATATCAAAGCAAGTTCCGGTAATTTTGTTCAATTTTATGCTACGTTCTATTTCAGTAAATATTAAACAAATTATACAGGAGCATGCACTATATTGATATTAGATCTCGTCACTACCTACTATCTAAACTTACAAATCAAACAAATTAAAAGAATCATTTACTAACACAAATTTAAAGATATTCACGTTTATTTATGGGCGGGCGGGCTGGAGTGAATATTCATTATTGAAAGCTGATTTATAAAAGTCCTAAAGTAACTGATGCAGGGAATTCATTTTGAAACAACTTCTATTTCCTTTTATTATGTATATCGTTACAAACAAAGATTTCCTCTTATTCATTTACAATGTACGATCAAAATTTATAAAGTTGTGTTGTAAGACTACGTCATAAGAAAAATGGTTAGATTTCCGAGATATTTGCAAAATATATTTTAGGAAAATAAACCAACAAAAAGATCATTTTGATCATATTATACGCAGGTAGGTTAAGGAACTTTGAAACGTGAATAGTGGCAAAATTATAATATATCAAGAATAAAATTGTTTGAACCAAAATTCAGGAATCTAAGTTGTTGAATTTATATATTCGTGTAGTAAGGATTCAGTAAACCGAAATTTTGGTCATGATCACCTAGGTCACGTGACTTCTACAGGGGTAAAATGCCTTAACTAAATTGGCAAAAAACGGGTTACTACACTGAATAAAAATCAACAAATTTTTTTTTAAACGAATCCTTGTGCTTTCCCGTTAATTAAAAGTGCTGCGCGATTTTCCAAAAGTGAACATATTAAATAAAAATAATATTTTTAGTTTACCCGGCAGCATATAAAGTTAAATTCGTACATAGATTCGTTCCTATTTTGATTACAGTTTCATATTCAGTAAGCGCGCAGCAATTTTCTATTAGGTTATATCTATAGCTTTCTATTTCAGTTTATTTTTTTGAGAAATATCGTCTCTGGTAACCCGCTTTTTGTGAATTTAGAATTGGTAACTATGGTTTCGATAAATTGTCTATGTTATTCAAGCGCACTGAAGACTCGTACAATCATCAAAGAACCGTAACTCTGTTGTCACAGTTGACGATGCGGGAATATTGACATTATTGACATTATTAAACCTCAACATAAATTGGTCTTATTGCAATATATGTTGAAATCGTTTGACCTATGCAGTAACCGACGATAGTAAAACAAGTTGTCTGTGTTTGATGCCCCTCTTTAGGCTTCAATTGTATGTAGAATGTTGAATTTTCCCCAAAAAAGGATTGACAAAATATGTGCAGTTCCACCTTCAACATAAATATAAATTGTTTTACCAATATCTATGCAAATTTGGTCGCTTCAACTTTGAAGAGTAGTCTTATGGTGTATAGTTTGGTAATCTGAGTTCTGTTATGTGTTGTCCTTTGTTCTTTTTATCAACCATTTACCTTCCTCCAGCCCCAGGTGGTTTATAAAATTATATTCATATAAGACTATTTATTTTGTCTATAGCAAGATCTTGCTATATAAATCACTGATCTCTTACTATATAAATGAAATCCTTGATCTCTAACTATATAAATCCTTTGTTAAATATGGGTTTTCAAATTTATGCTAATGGTATGCATTAAAATTATATAACAGAAGAATAAAAGAAAAGAAGCAGTTCTGACATATTCAGTTGCAGAATATGTTTGGAAATGAGTATGACAAGTTCAATCAGAAGTCTTGAAAAGTATAGAGAACCACTTTATTTTAAATGGAAGAGAATTTGGTATTAAGGGTGGGAAAAATGGAATGTTTCATTTCATCTGTTGCTACACAGACATATTTTTTTCTGGGGGTTGCTGTCTGAAAAATTATTTTCACATTTTTTCTTTAATTTTGTATTTTTCCAGTTCTTACCAGGCCAGGATATTCATTTTCAAAATTGATGTCCCAGTCAGTACTCGCATACATTTTATCTATATCATGTATATTGTGTTATCAAGCATCACATTTCATTTTGTGACAAAAATAATGAATTTGTATTATTATGTTACAGTATTAAATGGACCATTTGTTCAGTGGCTTCCTTTAAATTGGTTTTTGTCTGTCATATTTGTTTTGTTATAAATTAGGCTGTTAAGTTTCTCAATTTTTTTATTATGTCATTTTTAGCCCACTATACGTTATGGATTTTCTCATTGTCAAAGGTGGTACATGTAGTTACCTATAAAGTATAATTGCTAAATTCTACTTCCTTTGAACTTGATGGATGGTTGTCTCAATGGCGATCATACTACATCTCCTAATTTTGATATAAAAACAGACAAATGGCATTAAAGTCTTTGTGTGACCATGTATTTCTTACAGATTTCTTGTTGACCCCTCTTTAAAAAAATGTGGATAAACTTATATATAATAATAACCAACACTAGAATTATTTAAAATGGGATTTTACATATATATATATGTCAATTTTCAACTTTTTATTATCAAAAAAATGATTTATTATTTAAAATAAAAACAGTTTATAAAACATGTAAAATCAGGATACCCAGCAATTTTTCAAAACTGTCAATACTGAAATTCTTGCATGCATTTATTATTGCAATTATTCAAGAATGGTTGCCTTGGCTGTTATCTGCTCTTTGGTTGGGTTGTCTCTTTGACGTGCATATTCCCCAATTTCCATTCTCAATTTTACCAAAAAATGTTTATTGATTGTGATTTCAAATAATTCTGCATAAATGTGTATGTTTCAGTTATAAGAATGCAAGTTCTTATTATTATTATTGCAGTACTAACCTAGTCACATTATTCGCTTTCAATAATTTCTGAATTTACAGTATATAAAGTTTGAGTGGTACATATATATATAATGTATGCAAAAGGGCAATCTGTGTAATGGAACTTTACGGAAGAAAAATATATAAGCATAGAAGTCTCATCTGTGTCTAATTTTGATTTTTGAATTGGCAATACTGTATTATTACATGTATCTGTAAATTTAACACGACTGAAAGTATATTTTCTGTCCAAATACAATCTAATGGAACATACGTGCACAAGTTCAACTTTTCCTGGGATTCATGTTTAATACCAAATCGTTGCTTTTATGTTTAACTTCTTTAAATATTTCTTTTACCATAACTGATGTCCTTTTGCACATTTTGTGTGTTTGACATCAATTTTGATTGAGCTATTGATATATTTATTTTATTTTTCTGCATTGTCCATGGAATTTGAACTTGTCAATTGCTGGTATTCATTGATATCTATACTTAAGCTAGTCACCTGGGTTTTAATTATCTCTCATGTTGACTGACATTTTTCACCTTATAGTAGATTCTTTTCAATATATTACAAAAATATAAACAAGAGTGCACACGCTGAAATGTCTCGCCTTCTTTACTACTCATATTATGTTGAAAGTCCTAAAAATAAAGCTTTATTACAACTGTCACATAAACTTAACATATACCAAGAAAACTAAACATTGACCAATGAACCATGCCAGACAGACATGTACACGTTACAATCAATTTATGCATTAAATATAGTTGACCTATTGCTTATAGTATCTAAGAAACAAACTTAACCATGAAAACTTAACATTGACCAATGAACCATGAAAATGAGGTCAAGGTCAGATGATACCTGCCAGACAGACATATACACCTTACAATCCTTCCATACAACAAATATAGTTCAAAAACTTAACACTGTGTAATGAACCATGAAAATGAGGTCAAGGTCAAATAAAACCTGTGAGACTGACATGTACATCATAAAATATTTCCATACACCAAATAAAGTTGACCTATTGCATATAGTATTAGAAAAAAGACCAAAAGTCAAAAACTTAACTTTGACCACTGAACCATGAAAATGAGGTCAAGGTCAGGTGACACCTACCAGTTGGATATGTACACCTTACAATCATTCCATATACCAAATATAGTAAACCTACTGCTTATAGTATCTGATATATGGACTTGACCACGAAAACTTAACCTTGTTCATTGATCCATGAAATGAGGTCGAGGTCATATGAAAATTTTCTGACGGGCATGAGGACCTTGCAAGGTACGCACATACTAAATATAGTTATCCTATTACTCATAATAAGAAAAAAATTAACTTTACAAAAAATGTTGCCTTTTTTTCAAGTAGTCACTTAACCATGAAAATGAGGTCAAGCACAATGGACATATGACAGACGGAAATTTGTAACATAAGGCATCTATATACAATGTATGAAGCACCCAGGTCTTCTAGCTTCTAAAATATAAAGCTTTTAAGAAGTTAGCTAACGCCTACGCCGCCGCTGGATCACTATCCCTTTGTCGAGCTTTCTGCGACAAATGTCGCAGGCTCAACAAAAATCCTAAATTTAGCTGGTGAATGAACATTAAACTTTCTGTAACATGGGAATTAAAAGTACGGGGTACCGCCTCCTATTGAACAACCTGAATCTCAAACGTTAAACCTGGATCCACCACTGCATGTTTCATTTGTCATTATTTACACAATATTCTTAGGATTTCTCAGGGTTGAACTTTTTTTCTCGTTTCTTTTTATTAAATTTTGTACTTACAACCTCAATTGTTAAAGGCAGCTGTACAATTTACAAGACAAGCATATAAGCTTAATTGCTATGTTGTTTTAATTTTGCTCATAGTTGTAGGCCTTACACTGACCTTTAGTTGTTGACTTCTACATCATTTAGTTGCTTGTCCATGTTGCGGAGAGTTGTCTTTTTAGCAATGAAACCACATTTTCTTATTTTATATGTACATTTTTTGTACCCATACATGTACATGATATTTAATGCCCTTTCTTAATCATGTTAATGTCACAGTAAAACTCTCAAAAACATGTTTACTATGTCACATTTTATATGCCAGTCTCTCAAGCTAAAGCTGATGTTGTTCTTTTTTGGTTGCTGTCTGTCTTTATTTTTAATTTGTGTATTTAATGTAGCATAACTCAGGTAATTATATGTATAAATGCACATGATAAGAGTTTTACTCATTGTTGAAAGCTGTACAGTGACCTATAACTAATTGTGATGAAGGACCCAATAACTTTCATAAAAATCTGAAATCGATCTGACCTACTTACTCATGAACATGATGAAATTGTAAATACAGTGCATAAAAAGAAATATTTAATCAAATTAATGTTTTGATACACACGCTTGACAAAAAATTAATGGATGAAGTTGCTGTTCAAATGTTGATACTGCTGTTCTTATGTAAATTTACAGATATCTATAACTTTTAGCCCTTTTATGTTGGTCTTCTGTTTGTAATTAATTGCACATGTAATTTTTCCACTATACATATACAATGTATATGTGTACCAATTCTTTTTTGATCAAATCGTACTTGTTTAGATTAATCTCTGTGTTGAAAGTTAGAACTGTTCACTTTAGATCAACCTGTACGGCTGTAGAACGATCTCTACGAGGCTGCTACAAGATGTTGAATTACTTTATAGATTGAATGTGAAGTTTTTGCTTTACACACGTTTCCATCTGTAGGTTCCATTAATTTTAAAATTAAACAATTAGCCATATCTTTCACTTTCTGCATTCTATTAATGGAGGGTTTTCTTTCTCTCCAGAAAAAACAGGCAAGAAATGGTGGGTGTCAATAACTGGTTCCTCCTTTAACCTTTAAGCTGAATCTTACTAGATTTTTTTTAACCATTTTTAACATGCTGTTTGACATCACCATGATCACACTGTGGAATATCTGGTTGGAAAGTTAACTTTATAACATTTCAAAAAGTTATATTGCCCTGAACACATTGTTTTCCAAGTTTTCTGGATGACGATAGAATATGTGTTGAAAAAGACGTATTTTGACACAAAGCTTGTGGATTACCAACTGTTCATACATTCTGCAGTCACTTATTGCAATGTACGTGTTAGGCTTATCTTTGTTCTCATCATTGTTATCTTGAACCTGTAATAATAAAAAAGAAACAATTTACAATTGTGTACACAAAAAAAGAACCCATCCAGTAAGCAGTATTACAAGATACAAATATTTTTCATATATAAACATTTATGATTTATATTGTATTCCAAGTATACAACAGTCGTACACAAGCATCGCACAAGTTTGCACTCCGAGGCGGGTGGGGAGCATGAAGGTGAACTGTGGTTTATTTTTATCAATAGTACCGCTTAAGTCGACGCTAGGGGCCGTCTTGACCTTGTTTTAGGGTATGAATGGTTCGTCCATTGTTGAAGACCCTACATCAACTGTCAAGATGAAGAACAGGAATAAAAGCCCTGTTCATTGATAATTTTCTATGTTTTCTATGTATTGTGTGCAATTTTGTCCCATGTACATTTACTTTCATTTTCTATGCAATAATTCTGTGAAAAAATGGTGTGTTAAAAACTGAACACTATCCACCTAACATTTTTGTAAAACAGTCCCTAACAATCAATATAACAAGTTTTTGCAAAAAAAAATTTGTTAATTTAATTTTCTTCAGGCCAAAACAAATTTAAATTAAATGCTTGTTTCCAGCCTCCAAGTTGAAACAAAAAGGTTTTAGGTAGGTAATTCGCCTTTTCGGAATCTATGTATAGAACCAGTGGCGGATCCAGAACTTTACATAACGGGTGGGGTGGGTGGGGGGGGGGGGGGCACTCCAGTCATGCTTCTGTGGTTCCCTATATAATCAACCAAATTTTTCCAACAAAAGGGGGGCCCCTATACCAAATTAGCATTAATTGCCATACAGCAACCTAGTGTTCACGATCCCGAAGGTCTTTCAGCATCGTGTGATGCTTTATTTCTTGAACGTGATGCTATCTCAGTGGCGGATCCAGAAATTTTCATAAGTTGGGGCCCACTGCACAGACTGCCTAAGAAGGGGCCCGCTCAAATCATGCTTCAGTGATTTCCTATATATACATGTATAAACAACCAAATTTTCCCCAGAAAAGGTGGGCCCAGGACCCCCATTGAATCCGCCTCTGTATCTGAATTAGTTTTTGTATATTTAATGTTATGAATGTGATGCTATAATTTTATTCTATATTGTCATATATATAAGTAAAATAATACTCGTGACATAAAACAAAAACCTTAACAAGATGATATTTCTAATTTCCCAGTTTACCAAGATGCTAAATAAAGTGTCTGGCGAGAACACTGTGACCTATAGATGTTAACTTCTTCTTCATTTGGATCTGTTCATGCTGTGAATTGTTGGCAATCATAATATGTTTTCCAGTTTTGATATTACTTTTTTTATATTATTTTGTAAGAGAGGAAAGCTAGATACAAATGTAGATCTTTTTATTTGATACTTGTCTGATTCCGTGGGTGACATTTATTTTTCAATATTTTTCGAAGACACCTCCATGTGACATACATGACATCAATTTAGCCTTAGGCTGAATAATTATAATATTTATTTTCCCTTTTAATACATGTAACATATTTCATAAAGACTGTTATATAATTAAACAGAATGAAACAAAAATGAACTTTATTCTGGTAGTACATGTCGAACATAAAGAACTTAAGTAGCTGTCTCATGATATATGATTATGTACACAAACAATGAACAATCTACACCCTACCCTACATCTCCTTTTATTCATATACATATTAAAGAACTACAACATGTACGTACAGATGTACAAAGTAGCATACAGAATAAAATAAGGGTATATACATTTGTATATATAAGATTTACATTTGGGCACAGGACCAACAGCCCCTGTTTTTAAAATACTTCTTTTAGGTCTCTCAGAATTTCTATTTAGTAAGTACTACATTTTTTTTTGTACACTACAGACAAATAGTATACGTACTATGCAAAATTTTCTTTAGAAAATAAGAATCTGGCCTGCGGTAGCCAAAGAATAAAAAATCAATCAGCATTCAGTTACACTTAATTTTAAGTCTTTCAAATCTTTATGTGAATGAAAATCTAGAATTTTTGTTGTTTTGGCATGTCTAAAAACTGACCTTGGCATATTTGAACATGTACACTGTACATAGCTAACTTCAAAACATCTGGCAGTGTCTTGCCTACACACTGTCTGCAAGGTTATAAACTCTGTGATAATAAAGGTGCTCAATAGTTTATATTGATAATATTGAGGTGGGGTCTTTGTTGAAAATTCAGTCTAGTGTCTTCTTCTTCCACAGTTGCCTTCAGATTCATTTTAGACCAGTAACTTATCAGAGTTGCCAATCTCAGGTTCTGATATCACTCTCTCTCTCAAAAGAAATAATATCCATGATTCATGAATTCCAACAGATTGAATGCCAACTGGCCAACCATGGAATAGGCTAGAGCACATTAATTTTTTTTTATATCAAAAAGTGTAACTACATTGTATAGCATAACAAATTTCCAGGACAACCCATGTGTATTCTAAAACTTCAACTAAATTGCACATAAACACTGTGGACCATCAATGGACTTGCATTTTAGATAGTTCAGGCATAGTAAACTATACAACCTGTCCTAAGTCAGGAATCTGATGTTCAGTAGTTGTCGTTTGTTGATGTAGTTCATTAGTGTTTCTTGTTTCTCGTTTTTTATATAGATTAGACCGTTGGTTTTCCCGTTTGAATGGTTTTACACTAGTAATTTTTGGGGCCCTTTATAGCTTACTGTTCGGTGTGAGCCAAGGCTCCGTGTTGAAGACCGTACTTTTACCTATAATGGTTTACTTTTATAAATTTTGACTTGGATGGAGAGTTGTCTCATTGGCACTCATACCACATCTTCTTATATCTAAATCCTTGGTTCAGGGATAATTGCTAAGTTCTACTGAACAGATGGAAAAAAGGGGGAGAAGATGCAACTTCAAGGGTAGATTTTTGTCAAAATGAAGATAGTCAGCTACAGAAAACAGCAAAAAGACGACCGAAAACTTACTCATAGTCAAGTTATGTCGTACGATTCTGCATGTATGCTGAAATCCTTGAGTACATCAGTACATGGTCCATTCTTCGCCTCATGCAACAAAAACAATCCGTCCGGCAATACATGTGGGTTTCAAGCTTCCTGTTGAATCGGTTTTCCAAATAAGGAAAATAAGCTACGCCTCCGTTGCGAGATCGACAAGAAGGATTTTCATACAGTACAAGTTATGGCTTGTAAAATAATGTGACATATGGTTTTTAATTACAACAAATTATCATTATCTCTCTAATTCTGCATAGTTTATCAATAAAAAGAACAAAATACGAGAACGATTGATGACTAGAGATATGAAGCGGACAGTGTCGTCACTATGGAGACGCAACGTTGCTCATTAATATTCGTGATCATCACAAGAGTTATTTGCCCCTGAAAAAATTGCCTTAACATACCCGCGTAGCAAAATTAAAATTTCATTTTAAGTAGTATATTAATAAGCAAGTGTTTCCGTATAACCTTGAAATCAAATAAACAAATAAACAAACAACAACAAACAAACAAAACAAATTAAAAAGCAGAACACAACAAGAACAAGACAAATTCTACGCAAAACAATGAAATTATATATACATGTATAAGTTTATTACGAAAATGACAACCTAGAAACTAGTTCATCAACTAAAATCTTCCCAAATCAATTACAAATGGTGACTTTATTTAGTTTCATCTGCACATTTTTAATTACTAACACTACTGTTCTACTGAATATTCAGCATGGCATGGTTGTGGCGAAAAGTGTAGAAATAATACATAGATTAAATCATCCAAAAGGAGCGAGACAAAACAGGCCATGTATAGTCATATATTTGGAAACTATTGGTTAACTGCAAAGTATTCAACTCACGCTAGGTATATTCATTGTACACAAGAGTCTATTTTACTCACTTCTGGTTAGAATTATTGTAATTTTTTTTTACTTTTAGCCATTAAGTTACTAACTCGTAAGATATACTTTAATTTCTATAATGAATACATTATATAATGTGAATCATCCGACAACAAAAACTTTGGATGTGATATTCATTTCAAGTATTTGTAATGTTTGAGTATAGTTTGGTTGTAAAAATCAAGTGACAATTTGGGTTTTTTCTGAAGTTTGTTCTGCACACTTACAAAAAAAAAAAACAAATATTGCAAACATTTTTAAGTAAAGTGAAAAAAGTAATGTAGTATTGCTTGATTCGCAGTCGATTAATCTTCATTGCTTAAATCTTGGTTTACACTATTGGTAATGAAATCATTGAACAAAATTTCTTTATTGAGAAATAATCTAGTTAACATGGCAAAAATCTCTATCCTAAACCATTTCAAATTTCAATTGTTAAAGTATAAGGATTTTTTTTTGGAATTTTACAACGATATAAATTAGTATTATGATAAGATAGAGGTCAAATAAGAAACTGTTCTATGGGCACACATCTTATTTTAATTTATGCAAGATATTCCCCTGAAACTTTCTAATTGTTTTTATTGGAAATAAATGTTATAAAATGCTTTATTTTGCTTTTTCACACTTATATATCAGTTGTATCGTGTTACGAGTCAATCGACATACTTTAAGTTACAATGAAATCAGTAAGTGTCGTGAATATTTCTAGGCCTTTGCTTTTCATCAAAATAATTGTAATGCCTACTTTTAGTAAAACAGGTGATTTCAATTGCATTAAATATTACATCACATTCATACTTAAATATGTTTTGATTTTAAATATATCTTTAGCAAAATAACAGCGGTATACTACTGTTGCCTTTATTAAGCAAACCCATTAATTAAGATATTTGATGTATCCATGTATCCTTGGAACAGTTTTCAGTATTATGGAAAAATAGCAAATCACTTTATTTTAAGATCAACATACAAGTTTTAAAGTAAGTGATTTATTTTTCTAGAGTGAGGAAGCTCATAGCCGATTTGATGTAATAATTTCTAGGACAATACAAATTGAAAATGTGCCAAATGTATAGAGAAATAAATCTCCATTGATTACATAAAAAAAGGCTGAATGAATCTAGTCTACGTTTTGGACACTACTCTAAACGGAAATTATTAGTTTATAGGAATTTTACAAATGGATATCAAATAGAGAAAGAAAGAAAGAGAGTAAATATAGAACCTATTGTTCCGTAGGCAAGCACATACTTTATCTTTATTTACTATAGATATTCCCAGAAATATGAAATTTGCATTAAAAACGTTCTACAGTAATTTCAGTCAGTCAATAGTAAATGGTGTATATATTCGTACCCTCTACCTTTACTTTAAACAGAAATGTGTCAATACCTAAATCTACTTAATCTAGTGTAGCAATTATTTCACTTGTGTTTTATATGCCACTGTCCTAATTTAATCAATTTTGACCCAGTGAGTAAAAAAAAATGCTTAAATGAAAAGTTTGTATATTTATCATGATAATTTAAAAATTATTTACTAATATCTGTTTGTTTTTCGCTATTCTAGGGGGAATGATGAATGAAAAGACATTTGTAAATTCACACGATTTGTTGAATGAAATTTATGTAATAAGTGGTGACAACAATCTTTAAGTTCTTTCCTCTCAAAATTATAGTTTAAGAAGCTTACAATAATCCCGTCTTCCGTAGATGCTCAAATCGTTATCTTTTGAAAATATGTGATTTAAATGTAGTTGAAAAAGATTCAAATGAAAACCTATAAAAGCGCTGTACCTTTAAAATGTTTGTATGCTCTATTTTCCATCGATCTACTCGATTATGTTATCTTCTTTCGTTATTGCATATAATCTAAACCCTAGACATCAAGATAATGATTACGAAATTATTTAAGCGCGCGAACAACGATTTTACAAATCAATAAAATAATAAAAAGAAGCATTCGATTCTCATAATTATATTTGTATGTTACAATCATGAAATGAAGATGTCTATCAAACTTTTCCTTTGTTTTTAAATGCTTTACTTTAACGTTGTCACGGATAGCACGTGCAGTGATAGCTGTTGTTTTTTATACGGAAATAAAATATGATATTGGAGTGTCTCGCGATTGTTGTCAGTCAATCAAAATAACGGATTCTATTTAAACATACATGTAATGTAATTATCTATACAATTTGTGTAACATATATATTTTCAGTCATTCATAGCCATTTCCGTTTTTTGTGTTCCGTACGATGTACTGCCATTATTGGCGATGCCCATTTGCAGTGCTGAGTCACCAGAAAATTATATGAGATTACAGATACTGGAAGGATTGTATACCCGTATAAAACCATCAGCCGAATTTTTGAAACAGAAAGTTGTAAGTATAATTATGTATTTTATCTTACCGTGTGTATTAGAAAATTAACAGATTGATACTCGGCTAGCTATCAGATTTTGGATTGATGCAAAAAGCAAAATATTGTTGCATTGAATTTACCTGAATTATTTGTTTTGTGAATCATATAAGATAGTTCTTTCTCAAATTTTAACAATTGTTTTGTGTGGTAAAAATAGCATCTAAGATGTAAACACACTGATATATTGTTAGGTAGATATATGTACGCTCGTTATTTGGTTTTTATTTACTCTTTTATATCTAAGTTATATAAGATCATTATAATATTTTTTTTCAGGGTTTAGTCATCTAAGGCTGGGATAAACCATCGTTAGACGCTAAAGCTCCGTTAACTGGATTCCCTAGCATATCTACCACTGGAAACTGCTCAGTCTGTAATCAGGTACATGTATGTTGTAATCATAAAATACCTTTCATAAAAAAAAACATTCAGTAGACATTGACAAAAGTATGAAAATCAAAATTTAAAGCTAATGCAAGGAAATGCAATTAAATGTAACAGATAAATTATTACAGTTTTCAAATGCCATTATATTTTTAAGAAAATGACACCGATTGAAAAATTGTGCACAGAGATGGCAAAATGTAATTCAAGAGTATGGAAAATAGCAATAGCAGCTGGTTTATTCTTCCCGGTGACTATTGCCCAATACACGTATGCATATCAATCGTCACGAAAACAATTATCGGATTATCAAGAAGACGAAAAATTAATTAACATAGCTATAAAAATATCTTGGGACAGAAAATTTTCCTAATTCCTAACAATCGCAGATAAACTCACCTCTATCAAACTCATAATGATGATCCTCCAATACCATCTATGTTGATAAGAAATAATCATTGCCTTTTACTGGTATTGTTTTGCTGACAAGTATTTACTTATTTTGATAGATAAGTGACTGTTTTATTAACGACTGTGCGCCACTTGAAATATTAATGCGGTTCGTTCACAGAGAGATGTCTTCTCATTATACTAAAGAAATAGTGAATTTAACAGCAGATTTATCTGTAGTTCGTGAACAAATGGGTTGTGTAGCAATACAAATAACACCACCAGTAGATAAGTTTCAAGAAAAAGATACGGATTATAGAATTGCAAAAGATTCCGTTGAATTCATTGATAGACTGGATCAACGTTATGGTACAATATACTAAAGAAGGTTGTCCTATAAGTATTATAGGTAAACAAACGTGTTCAGTATCTGAACTTTTAGAAGTGGTATCTAATATTTCGATTCAAATTTTTTGTAGCTGCATGTACAACATTTGTTGTACTCTAGATAAATTGTTTCAAAAGATTTCACGACAGGCATCATATTTATCGTCACAGATATTGTAAAATATCTAATTCTATATATTTATCATCACAGATACTGTACGATATCTAACTCTATATATGTATCGTCACAGATATTGTTAGATATCTAATTCTATATATTTTAATTACTGTGATATTTATTATAATATTCTATTACTACTATAAAATCCCAATAGAACATGGACTGCACGTAATTGTCGTCACAATTAAAATTGTAACGTAAGTTGTATTTTGAACAACGCGGAAGATCACAATGGACATTTGTGTTGGTGTTGAGGGCTATGAAATTAAAAAAACTTATTCTTAAAGTAAGTTTGCATGTATCTGTTCCTTTTTGTATAGTGAAACGACTGATTTTCTATAACGTTTTGTATTCATCAACTTAAAACGGCTGCCTTTCGAACGTGTGTTAAAGGTCCGCTTCGAAGTACAAAAGTTCTAAATTTTCCTTTTAGAATCGAAATAATTCTATCATACCATGCTATATGCTTATTTTAGTATGAATAGGCATTATATTGGTCAGCATTTTACACCTCGCTTACGGTCGGTATAAAGATATTTACATATATAATGCCTACCCATGTTCAAATGAGCATACAGCATGGCATGAAAGAATCATTTCTTAAATATGAATAAATGAAAATTATTAAGGTACCAAGCATGCTCATTGTTGTCTAAGGTATTTAACATTCAATTATAAAACTATTCACTGCTACCTCCATATATTTTTCACCATTCTTTACTGAAATATAACAGGTGTCTGGTGTTTGATGTATATTATATTACGCATTATTATTTTGTATTTATTTTGTTTTGTGTTTTATAATTTTTTTTTTACATAACTTATTTTAAGACTCACAGACAGATACCTTACTAATGTATACACAGGCTAAAGTCTGAGCTTGTTTTGCTATATGACATAAAAACTAAATTTACGAAAATAGGTCATTTATCAATTGAATGAATAACAAAGAATAGCAAAGGTGGGGAGAAAAATCTGCCCCACTTATAAACATATATACATATCTACTTCTAAAGTTAAAATTAAGGGAGGTATTTGGTCGGGAACTTTTCACAAATTGTTTGATAAGAATTACAAGTTAACAAGTCAAAAGCTGATGATATAAGGAAGTGCACACAGAGCACATACACGTGAACTCATGCTGATCCAGCAAGATCATTGACCAATAAGAAAGATGTAAACCAATCATGCACTGGTCTTAGTGAAATATCTCTAGACGTGAAAACATGTTATCTAATTTCAACAATTTATCGTTTAATTAAGTATGACAAATCTGACCCATTGGTCAGTACATAGACATCATAAATAGCTCCCTCCTTATTTAAGTCTGAGAATAAACAATACAGAATTAGTCTTCCTTGTTGTCTTAAATGATTTGATTTTACTTTTGGTTATTTGCATTTGAAACGGCTTTGGAATTTTTTTATGGTTTTTTTTTTTCATATCCGAGTTGTTTTCTCTATAAGGTCAACATTAATCTTAACTTCTTTAAATGACTGGATATGAAGGTTTGTGTGCTATCCTTTATTATTTAAACTAATAATTTTAAGATATATATTTACATGATATATCTCAAATTGTTGTATAAATATACATCAACATTTGCCATCATCCCAGATTTGCATTTGTGTTAAACGATCTAGAATCAATAGTGTCACACAATTGTCATATATGCCTTTTCCTCCTGCTTCAATGAAATATATATCAAATCTAAGGATCGAATTTTTCTATATAACTGTAAATGTTTGAAAATTGTGTTTTCTGTAATATATTTCATATTACTTGTTTTACTTATCTTATGTTTATAAATTTTTTTTTAATAAAAGTATGATATTTTCATATAACTTTTAGCTCACCGGGGCCCGAAGGGCCCCATGTGAGCTTATGCCATCACTTGGCGTTCGTCGTCTGTCGTCGTCTGTCGTCGTAAACTATTTCAAAAATCTTCTCCTCTGAAACTACTGGACCAAATACCTTCAAACTTTAACTAAATGTTCCTTAGATTATCTAGTTTATAAATTGTATCCAAAGTTTTGATCCATTGACAAACATGGCTGCCATCGCTACAAACAGAACATAGGGGTCAAATGCAGTTTTTTGCTTATATCTCAAAAACTAAAGCTTTTAGAGCAAATCTGAAAGGGCTAAAATTGTTCAATTGGTTAAGATCTATCAGTCCTGAAATTTTCAGACGAACCGAACAACTCATTGTTGGGTTGCTGCCACTAAATTGATAGTTTTAAGGAAATTTTGCAGTTTTTGTTATTATCTTGAATATTATTATAGATATATTTAAACTGTAAACAGCAATAATATTCAGCAACGTAATATCTACAAAAAGTTTTATATGACTAAAATTGTCAATTGACCCCTTAAGGAGTTATTGCCCTTTAAAGACAATTTTACACAATTTGTTCATCAAGTTTGCTAACATTTAAAAATCTTCTCTGAAACTACTGGGCCAAATACCTTCAAACTTCATCTAAATGTTCCTTAGGATACCTATATTATAAATTGTATCCGAAGTTTTAATCCATCGACAAACATGGCCGCCATGGGTAAAAATAGAACATAGCGGTCAAATGCAGTTTTTGGCTTATATCTCCAAAACTAAAGCTTTTAGAGCAAATCTGACAGGGTTAAATTGTTCACTTGGTCAAGATCTATCAGCCCTGAAATTTTCAGACAAATCGAACAACCCATTGTTGGGTTGCTGCCACTGAATTGGTAGTTTTGAGGAAAATTTGCAGTTTTTTGTTATTATCTTGAATATTATTATAGATAGATATAAACTGTAAACAGCAATAATGTTCAGCAAAGTAAGATCTACAGAAAAGTTAAGTGACCAAATTTGTCAATTGACCCCTTAAGGAGTTATTGCCCTTTAAAGACAATTTTACGCAATGTGTTCATCAAGTTTGCTAACATTTAAAAATCTTCTCTTCTGAAACTATTGTGCCTAATACTTCTTAACTTTGAATGAATGTTCCTTTAGGAATCTAGTTTATGAATTGTATCCGAAATTTTGATCCATCAACAAACATGGCCGCCATGGCTAAAAATAGAACATAGGGGTGAAATGCAGTGTTTGGCTCATATCTCAGAAACTAAAGCATTTAGAGCAAATCTGACATGGGGTAAAATGTTCAAAGGTCAAGATCTATGAGCCCTCAAATTTTCAGACACACCGAACAACCCATTTTTGGGTTGCTGCCACTAAATTGGTTGTTTTAAGGAAATTTTGCAGTTTTTGTTATTATCTTGAATATTATTGAAGATAAAGATAAACTGTAAACAGCAAAAATGTTAAGCAAAGTAAGATCTACAAAAAAGTTTAAATATGACCAAAACTGTCAATTGACCCCTTAAGTAGTTATTGCCCTTTAAGCACAATTTTACACAAGTTGTTTTATGTTTTTTAACTTTAAAAATCTTCTCAAATGAATCTAGTATTAATTTTGTATTTCATTTCCTTGTACGTCAAGAAACATAGACACTATGACTAAAATGGAAATTATGGGTAAAAAGCAAAAATAATCATTGATGAAAGATTTAAGCAAAAAAAAATAACAGTTGAGCGATTCAGGCTCTTGAAAGCCTTTTGTTTATTATGTAAAATATATCTGAACCAGGAATTTTCAATGTTCAAATATCGCAAATCGATTAAGAAGAGCCAAATGTAGATAACAAATAATAACTGACGGAATCGCACGAACTCCAAAAGGAGCGAGACCGGGTGCGTCGACAGGGTAAGAGTCTCTTGCCACCTGCATTTACACTCTCTCAAAATGTCACAATCTGGAATAAGACGAAATAAAATTACTAGTCAGACGACTATACTGGTATATAAGACCGCAAAAAAAGTCACAAGTGAGTTGAAATACAGACACATCGTATCGGTCAACCAATTCGTAATGGTTACTATAAATTTGTATAGTGTCGATTTCAGTCGTTCTTCCTCTCTGTTGGTGCAGTGCTTTTTGAGGAGCACACACCTGTTAAAGAAGTCCCTATAGTGTGAGCATGCACGAGGGGAACGTATTAACTGAGATATGTAAACGTCATACGATAAGGCAGAGGGTATATTACTGCTGAGAAATGGGAAGTTGACAATTGGAAAGTTTTACAGACACCATCACGGGTTGGTAAACCCTGATGAAATATCTGTTTCACAGATGACGACGGGTTTGTTCCAATCGTCGTTATGACAATCCCGTCCCCCTTTCCACCAAATTTGACCTATTGAATTAAACTTATCACCGGGTTTGTAATTAAATGAGCAACAATACGGACGTCATATGTAGAGCAGGATCTGCTTACGGAGCACCTTAGATCACCTTCGGTTTTTTAAATGGGGTTCGTGTTGCTTTCTATATTGTGTTTTGTATACTGTTGTTGATCTGTTGGTTTTTTTTTTTGTTTTTGTGCCTTGGCGTTGTCAGCTCATATTTGACTTGTGAGTTTGAATGTCCCTTTGGTATCTTTCGCCTCTCTTTTGAAATTTACACGTTTGTCATAGATTTTTTGTTTTATTAATTTTTTTTACCCGACTTTGACGACATTATTAGATAAAAAAAAAGTTTATAAATTTCCTTCGTCTGGAGTGCTTTACTGGCGGTACCTTCACCAGGAACACTCAAACCCTGACATTTAAATACGATACACCGGTAGGAGCTATATGACCAAAGAGGACATAAACATAATAGCCAAATTCATCTATGTAGGTCAACTTTTCCTCAGGGAGTAGAAACCTTAGTTATATCGGAACGATTAAATGGTTAAGATCGGCATCGAAGAGATTACCGTTACTGAAGAAGCCGCGATTTCAATCGTCCTCTTTGTACAAGTCATAAAGGTTCCTTTACCCTTGGTGTGAATAATTTGACCAAAGGATGGTTTGGGCATAGAAGTAAACATTTTGTTTACTCCTACCCTTCATAAATTTGGTGTATTTACCATTCAAAATTATTTCAAATTCATTAATATGTTGATTGCATTTACAGTATGTAGTATTAATTTACTAATTTAGATAACAGAATCAATGCTATTCATGCTGATTTAATGGAGATAAATTAAGGTGACACATAATCTAGGTTAATATTCCAAAAACAGATTACTTCATAAAAAACGTACATATCTATTGATATCCGTTTTTTTTTTTTTAAATATCTTCAAATATCTGTTATAGTCAAATTTCGAAGCCACGCGGCCAAATCATATGCTATATCTACTTCAAACTAAACGTTTCCCCCCAAGTACAGGAAAAGAAAGTTACTTAATGGCCAGTTTCGTTGCAATTAACAGTATGACATGTTATTTAGACCTTCCTTTGACTTAACACTCTAGACTATTATTTTTTAGGTAGGGTTTCTGTATCATTACTATATACCCCGTTTCCCTTCTATTTTAATATAAGCTAGAAAATACCAAGCACAGCGCGTGTACAGATGACACTTTAAATAGATATATGTATGCATTTATAAATACAGCCAAGTATTTTCATCTTTTAAAATTTCAGTTTAAATGAATTATATGAAATATTCTAGTGATTCAAACAATCATCGTTGGAGTCTATCACAGACAATTATTATATTATACCATAGCAATTAAATGGCCTCGATAAATTGTAAACTCTAATACAATTATTTATCAGTAAAACACTGAATTTGTTAATTGTCAGAAATTATTGATTAAAAGCGATATACAAAATGATCTGGATGCATGGGTGAAATATGTAGACCAAATATTTAGACAACGGTAACGTGCAGCTGAATACGTCTTCACATCTAAATATCGAGCATGGATATTTGTGAAGTACATTCCTAGAATTTGCTAGTGTTGGAAGAATTTAATTTTCAAAAGAGCACTCAGTCCATACGTAAATTAACGCAAAATATACTAATGCGGGAACAGCCTGGACAATATAACTTATATTTTACAGTTTGAACTTCGCGTTTACCTATTAATCTAGTAAATTCTTTCCTTTAGTATTATACACAAGCATACGGGATGGAAAATTAATTTGTTTGTTTCTGATGATATAACAAATTGGCTAATATCAATCTTTACACTCACTTAGAAAATTTCATGCAGGTATATTTATGTTGCTATTCGGAAACCTTCAGGAACGAAAACAAACAAATAAAACATTTCATGCATCCCACTAAGTCTACTAAATAGAATATGAATATTCTAGAATTTTTCTGCATTTGAATATGAACTTTCTTGATAAAACATGTACTTAGTATTTGTTTACACAATTTAAATTTATTACAATAATCAGTACTTGAACGTAAACTGTACCAACAATATTGAAGCTTGCCTTGTTTAAAAGAGACGGGAGATACCAATGTGACAATCGAAACTCATAAATCAGAAAGAGTCCGACAAAACCAAGGTAACAAACGAAAGTCTACAAAACACTGCATTAAACACAAAAGACCAAGCAACAAGAACCCTACCAAAACCCTGGGTGATCTCAGGTGCTCCAGATAAAGAGTCTTTACATCTAAAAATAATAGTCATGGTAGTAGAATCATAAAACGGTTAAAACAAATAATGCTTCACATGTTGTACCTGTGGTGTTGCTCATAGTAAGTATGAATTCGGCGGTCATTCTCATTCGGTGATTTCATAAGCAAACTGGGATTGGTGCTACGATAAATCCAAAATATATATTGCTATCATTCTGTAACACAAAACTTTCATTACGGTCATCCAATTGATCAACTCAACTAATGATAATCGCGAACATAATATCACTTGTAGGGAATTTTTTAATTGTATATCGCGTGCAACTTTTTGTCATATCTTTAAATGCTGGCATGTTTATGAATCGTCTCAGACGTTATAGACTCATTAATGAAATTTATAAGTGCAATGTTACAGTTCAATCACTGTGTCTGATATTTTTTACATCAAAACCTGTTCGTTAATGGATAGTTTGCAGTGATAGTAAAAAAATGTTTTTGTGTTTTTTTCTGCACTATAATTTTGTACAATGTGTTCTTGCCGTTGTACAATATCATGTGTTGCTGTATTGCATGTGGATAACATTGATGTATAGAATTTACTACAGACATAAAGCGTAGGATGGCATGATTTAATATGTCAAAGTTAAATACTTCGAGCTTGATCTAATTAAAAATTAACCTTCTTTTATATGGCATACATTTACCTAGTATTTTGTGTTCATGTTATCAGTTCCATGTTGATTTTTTATAAAATTATAAATCCGATTTTCAATTATCTATATGTGTTCTGTAACGCCCTTTTTGTTAATCCAGTATTTGAGATTAAAAAGTACAATAACAAAACGGAAAGTCTTTTATCAAATGGCAAAATCAAAAGCTCAAACACATCAAACGAATGGAAATCAACTGTCCTGACTTAAAAGGGGTTTTATTGGAAAATTAATTAAAACCTGCGGTCTATTTATTTGACTGTCTTGAAAACTCTTTATGGATTGTCTTGTATATCATTTTAGTGTTTTTATTATTCCGGAGAACATTTTTTCCAAATCTAAAACAAAGAACTATAGTGCAACAGTATTAACGAATCACTATACCAGCGTGTAAATTCAGCGTTAATTGGTTATCTTTAAAAAAAAACTTTGCAAATTTGATTTACTATATTTCCATTTTCACATCTTAATTAGCTCGACTTTATTAGTTTTATTTTCCTCAGTGTTGACAAAAAATGTGAAGACATGCTAACAATTCTTTTATATAGTATCATTTCCAACTTAAGTGAGGATACTATTTGGCAAGGTTTAAGTTTAAGCTCTAGTTATTCTTTCAGTAATTTAGCATTCTATGTTGCTTGTGCTTAACTTTTGAAATATTATTTTTCTTTTGATCAAAAGGAAATCATATGATAACAAAGTTGATCACAAATATTGCATTGCTTTAAAACCTACATACGACATGGTCTCTTTTATTAAGATAACAAGTAATAAACGTCATATTATATGCAAAACAGGAATTGAGAGTATAAACAACAGTTGATGACATTTAGATCAGTTCATATAGCATTTCAAAAGGTGGACAGAATTTTGCGTTCACTATGTAATTGATATGAATTAAACACAGTATGTCACTGACGAATTTTGCACTCCTGGTTGTGTAAAGGGGTTCTTGTTGTCATTTTACATTATGATGTGTCAGCTAGTTTGTTTTGTTAAAGAGTAAACAACCCCAAAATCTCTTATTTCACACTTATTGGACCAAACTGACATATATGGGTGCATGGTGTATAGGACATCTTATTAGCTTATAGGAGTGCATTCAATTTACTGAACAGTTATAGAAGATTGAGGTATTATCCATTAGATTAATTAAATATCCTGTAGTATATTTCGTTCACATTCGAACAAAATAGTAAACGAAACATATTCAAAAGATCAAAAGTACATGAGATCAATAAATGTCCTATATACTTTTTGCTTGATGGATTTTCTATGTCAAAAGAAAAAAGTCCTATTGAATAACATAACTCTTTTTGAAGACATATATATTCTTAGAAAAATAGCTTTTACAAATATTCCTATAATTGACAAAGACTTTAAGGAAAAGGAAAAGTGCATAACACCGAAAGAGACCATTTAAAACATTCAAACAATCAATTATATTTGTAAAAATTGTACGAAATAACTGCCTCTGAAAATTGAAAGATCAGTTTATTCAGATCAGGCTATATGAGTTGATTCATTTGGCATAATAATTCACACCAGTGTAACATCTATTAGCTAACTGTGTAAAAGATCGAACATTTTTAAAACAAAACGATGTTTGGCCTATCCGAAGATACAAATACAAACAATGTATCACAAGAAATAGGAGAGTTAAAATATCAGATATTGATATAATGGAAAAGATTATGTTTTTAACTTGTTGATAATTATAGTAAATGACGAATATTTTTTTCAGAAAAAATTAAATTGCATAAATTGTTTTACGTAGGTCAAAAACAAGAATAAATCTTTTTTTGCAGAATATTATAATTCTTGGACAGAACTCAATTCTAAAGTTGCTGTCCAGAATAAACATGTTATGGTACAAAATTGTAATTTTCTTTAAAGTCCTTTTTACATGACATGAAGTGGAATAGATATCAAAACTAAAAAAATACATTTTTTAGATACATGCGCAAAAACCAAAAATTAAATTCGAATTAACAGAAAACATAATATAAATGCACAGGAAAAGTTATCAAAAAAGTATTTATAATTCTTAATAAGTTGGATAACGATGATAACTAACATAACCTTAGTCATTGCGATCTCCACATCATTATAAATTCCCAACACACCATAGCAAGTTCCGGCAATTTAGTTCAATTTCATGCTACGTTCTATTTCAATGATTTTAAACCAAGTATTCAGGAGCATGCATTATATTGATATAATGTTACTACCTTCTATCTACACTAAAAAAAAATTTAAAAAAGCATTTACTAACACAAATTGAAAGATATTTACTTTATTTATGATCGTGCTGAAATGAATATTCATTATTAAAAGCTGATTTATAAAAGTCCTTAAAACTCGGATGCACCGCATTCATATTGAAATAACTTCCATTTCCTGTTATTATGTTTATTGTTACAAACAAAGATTTCCTCTGAACTACTTACAATGTAAGGTCAAAATTTATAAAGATGTGTTGTTTGACTACGTCATAAGAAATATGGTTAGATTTCCGAGATATTTAAGGAAATAAACCAATAAAATAAAACATTTTGATCTTGTAATCAGGTAATAGCAAGGTTATTATTTTAAGAATTTTCTAAAGCAAAAAAATATATTCTATTTTATTCAGTAAATAAACAAGCAAGTGTTTCCGTATAAATTTTGAAATATACACACGATAAATTAACAAACAACAGCGACAAAACATAGAAAAAGCAGAACACAACAAGAACAAGACAAAATCCTACGAAAAAATGAAGTAAAGTTATCATAAGTTAATTACGAACAAACTTTTAGGATATCTATGAAAAATGACAACCTAGCAACTAGTTCATCAACTTACATCCTCCCAAATCAATTGCAAATGATGACTTTATTTACTTCCATCTGCACATTTTCACTTTGAATCGCTACTGTTGTACTGAATATTTAGTATGGCATGTTTGTGGCAAAAAACTACAGAAATAATACACAATTGAAACCATCCAAAAGGAGCGAGACAGGACAGGCCATGTATAGTAATATAATTGGAAACTGTTGGTTAACTGCAAAGTATTCAACTCACGCTAGGTATGTTCAATATACATAAGAGACTATTTTACTCTCTTCTGGTTAGAATTATTTTTTTTTCCTTTTAAGCCGTTTAGTTACAAATTTGTAAAATATACTGTAATTCTATGATGAATACATTATATGTGTGAATTATCCGACAAAACAACGATGGATGTGAAATTCATTTTTTACAAAAGTATAGTTTTGGTTGTAAAAAACAAGTAACGATTTGGTTTTTTTTTTTTTTTTTCGAAGTTTGTTCTACACATCTAAAAAAATATTGCATATATTTTGTGGTAAGGTGAACAAAGCAATGTAGTATTTCTTGATTGTCAATTGATTAATCTTCATTGCTTAAGTCTTTGCTTACACTATTGGTAATGAAATCATTGAACAAAATGTCTTTATCTAGAAATAATCTAGTTTACATGGAAACCATCTCTATCTTAATACATGTCAAATTGTAACTGTTAAAGTATAAGGACATTTTTTTGATTTTTACAAGTATATACATTTGTATTATGATAAAATAGACGTCAAATAAGAAACTGTTGTTCTGTGGGCACACATCTTATTCTAATTTATGAAAGATATTCCCCCTGAAATTTTCGGATTGATTTTATTAGAAATAAATGTTACGAAATGCTTTATCGTCCTTTTTTTACACTTTGTTTATTACTACTTATTACATAAATTTTATTCAACAAATTGTGTGATTTGATAAATATATATAATTACATAAAATGTATGTTTAGTTATAATCCGTAATTTTGCTTGACTAACAATAATCGCGAGACACTCCAATATCATATTTTATTCGCGTATAAAAAGAAAAGCTTTGACATCACGTGCTATCCGTGACAACGTTGAAATAATGCATTGCCAAACAAACGAAAAACTTGATATAACTCTTAATTTCATGGCTGTAGCATACAAATGTAATTATGGGAATCGAATGCTTCTTTTATTATTTTATAGTGTTGTAAAAGCGTTGATCGTGCGCTTAACGAATTTCTTAATAATTATTTTGATATCTAAGGTTTAAATTATTTGCAATTACGAAAGAAAATAACAATCGAATATATCGATGGAAAATGGACCATACCATATATATTTATATTAAATAGGTTTTCATTTTCATCTTTACAAGTTCATCATTTCAATCAAAACATTAAAATCATATAGTTTCAAAAGTGTAACGATTTGAGTATCTAAGGAAGTAAAATTATTATCAGCTACTTAAACTGTAGGAAAGAACTTGAAGGTTTTATTACCACTTATTACATAAATTTTATTCAACAAATCGTGTGATTTGATAAATATCTTTTCATTCATTATTCTCCTAGAATAGAAAAATTGAAGTAAATAATTTTGAAACAATAACTTAACATGCTAAATAAACAAACTTTAATTATTGCTTTTGAGCATTTTATTTTACTCACTGGGTCAAAATTTAATGAATTGGGACAGTGGCGTATAAAAGACAAGTGAAATATCTGCTCCACTAGATGTAGGTATTAACACTTTTCTGTTTAAAGGTAGGGGGATAAGAATATATACGACATTTACTGATTTCATTGAAACTGAAAATGCATTTGACTGACTGAAATAATTGTAAACCGTTTTTAATGCAAAATTAATGTTTCTGGAGAATATCTTTAGTAAATAAAAATAAAGTATGTGCATGCCCACGGAACAATGAGTTCTATATTTATTCTCTTTCTTTTTTTAGTCTATTTAATATTTATTTGTAAAATTCCTATACACTAATAATTTACGTTTGGAGTAGGGTGTCCAAAATGTAGACTAGATTTATTTAGCCCTGTATTTATGTAATCACAAAAGATTTATTTCGCTATACATTTGGCACATTTTTAATTTGTATTTTCCTAGAAATTATTATATCAAATCAGTTATCAACTTCCTCAATCTAAAAATTATATCACTTAATTTAAAACTTGTGTGTTGATCTTAAGATATAATGATTTATTATTTTCAAGAGTTCTGAAAACGGTTATTTCTTAAGATATGTTTAAATGCAAAACCTTATTTAGTATGAATTTGATGCAATATTTAATGCAATTGAAATCACCTGTTTTACTAGAAGTAGGCATTACACTTTGATGAAAAGCAAAGGCCTAGAAATATTCACGACACTTACTGTTTTCATTGCAACTTAAAATATGTCGACTAACTCATAACAAGATACAACTGATATATAAGTGTGAAAAAGGACGATAAAGCATTTCGTAACATTTATTTCTAATAAAATCAATCCGAAAATTTCAGGGGGAATATCTTTCATAAATTAGAATAAGATGTGTGCCCACAGAACAACAGTTTCTTATTTGACGTCTATTTTATCATAATACAAATGTCTATACTTGTAAAAATCAAAAAAATGCCCTTATACTTTAACAGTTACAATTTGACATGTATTAAGATAGAGATGGTTTCCATGTAAACTAGATTATTTCTAGATAAAGACATTTTGTTCAATGATTTTATTACCAATAGTGTAAGCAAAGACTTAAGCAATGAAGATTAATCAATTGACAATCAAGAAATACTACATTGCTTTGTTCACCTTACCACAAAATATATGCAATATTTTTTTAGATGTGTAGAACAAACTTCGAAAAAAAAACCAAATCGTTACTTGCTTTTTACAACCAAAACTATACTTTTGTAAAAAATGAATTTCACATCCATCGTTGTTTTGTCGGATAATTCACACATGTAATGTATTCATCATAGAATTACAGTATATTTTACAAATTTGTAACTAAACGGCTTAAAAGGAAAAAAAAATAATTCTAACCAGAAGAGAGTAAAATAGTCTCTTATGTATATTGAACATACCTAGCGTGAGTTGAATACTTTGCAGTTAACCAACAGTTTCCAATTATATTACTATACATGGCCTGTCCTGTCTCGCTCCTTTTGGATGGTTTCAATTGTGTATTATTTCTGTAGTTTTTTGCCACAAACATGCCATACTAAATATTCAGTAGAACAGTAGCGATTCAAAGTGAAAATGTGCAGATGGAAGTAAATAAAGTCATCATTTGCAATTGATTTGGGAGGATGTAAGTTGATGAACTAGTTGCTAGGTTGTCATTTTTTCATAGATATCCTAAAAGTTTGTTCGTAATTAACTTATGATAACTTTACTTCATTTTTTTCGTAGAATTTTGTCTTGTTCTTGTTGTGTTCTGCTTTTTTCTATGTTTTGTCGCTGTTGTTTGTTAATTTATCGTGTGTATATTTCAAAATTTATACGGAAACACTTGCTTGTTTATTTACTGAATAAAATAGAATATATTTTTTTTGCTTTAGAAAATTCTTAAAAATAATAACCTTGCTATTACCTGATTACAAGATCAAAATGTTTTATTTTATTGGTTTATTTCCTTAAATATCTCGGAAATCTAACCATATTTCTTATGACGTAGTCAAACAACACATCTTTTATAAATTTTGACCTTACATTGTAAGTAGTTCAGAGGAAATCTTTGTTTGTAACAATAAACATAATAACAGGAAATGGAAGTTATTTCAATATGAATGCGGTGCATCCGATTTTTAAGGACTTTTATAAATCAGCTTTTAATAATGAATATTCATTTCAGCACGCCCATAAATAAAGTAAATATCTTCCAATTTGTGTTAGTAAATGCTTTTTAAATTTTTTTTTGTGAGTGTAGATAGTAGGTAGTAACATTATATCAATATAATGCATGCTCCTGAATACTTGGTTTAAAATCATTGAAATAGAACGTAGCATGAAATTGAACTAAATTGCCGGAACTTGCAATGGTGTGTTGGGAATTTATAATGATGTGGAGATCGCAATGACTAAGGTTATGTTAGTTATCATCGTTATCCAACTTATTAAGAATTATAAATACTTTTTTGATAACTTTTCCTGTGCATTTATATTATGTTTTCTGTTAATTCGAATTTAATCTTTGGTTTTTGCGCATGTATCTAAAAAATGTATTTTTTTAGTTTTGATATCTATTCCACTTCATGTCATGTAAAAAGGACTTTAAAGAAAATTACAATTTTGTACCATAACATGTTTATTCTGGACAGCAACTTTAGAATTGAGTTCTGTCGAAGAATTATAATATTCTGCAAAAAAAAAGATTTATTCTTGTTTTTGACCTGAGTAAAACAATTTATGCAATTTAATTTTTTCTGAAAAAAATATTCGTCATTTACTATAATTATCAACAAGTTAAAACATAATCTTTTCCATTATATCAATATCTGATATTTAAAATCTCCTATTTCTTGTGATACATTGTTTGTATTTGTATCTTTTCATGTATATCATGCTAGATAATAAAAAAAAAACTCACAATCTTTCATAGTTGGCTGTTACTTACGAAGTCGGATAGGCCAAACATCGTTTTGTTTTAAAAATGTTCGATCTTTTACACAGTTAGCTAATAGATGTTACATTGGTGTGAATTATTATGCCAAATGAATCAACTCATATAGCCTGATCTAAATAAACTGATCTTTCAATTTTCAGAGGCAGTTATTTCGTACAGTTTTTACAAATATAATTGATTGTTTGAATGTTTTAAATGGTCTCTTTAGGTAATATGCACATTTCCTTTTCCTTAAAATCTTTGTCAATTATAGGAATATTTGTAAAAGCTATTTTTCTAAGAATATATATGTCTTCAAAAAGAGTTATGTTATTCAATAGGACTTTTTTCTTTTGACATAGAAAATCCATCAAGCAAAAAGTATATAGGACATTTATTGATCTCATGTACTTTTGATCTTTTGAATATGTTTCGTTTACTATTTGTTCGAATGTAAACGAAATATACTACAGGATATTTAATTAATCTAATGGATAATACCTCAATCTTCTATAACTGTTCAGTAAATTGAATGCACTCCTATAAGCTAATAAGATGTCCTATACACCATGCACCCATATATGTCAGTTTGGTCCAATAAGTGTGAAATAAGAGATTTTGGGGTTGTTTACTCTTTAACAAAACAAACTAGCTGACACACCATAATGTAAAATGACAACAAGAACCCCTTTACACAACCAGGAGTGCAAAATTCGTCAGTGACATACTGTGTTTAATTCATATCAATTACATATTGAACGCAAAATTCTGTCCACTCCTTTTGAAATGCTATATGAACTGATCTAAATGTCATCAACTGTTGTTTATACTCTCCAATTCCTGTTTTGCATATAATATGACGTTTATTACTTGTTATCTTAATAAAAGAGACCATGTCGTATGTAGGTTCTAAAGCAATGCAATATTTGTGATCAACTTTAAGTTATCATATGATTTCCTTTTGATCAAAAGAAAAATAATATTTCAAAAGTTAAGCACAAGCAACATAGAATGCTAAATTACTGAAAGAATAACTAGAGCTTAAACTTAAACCTTGCCAAATAGTATCCTCACTTAAGTTGGAAATGATACTATATAAAAGAATTGTTAGCATGTCTTCACCTTTTTTGTCAACACTGAGGAAAATAAAACTAATAAAGTCGAGCTAATTAAGATGTGAAAAAGGATATATAGTAAATCAAATTTGCAAAGTTTTTTTTTTTTTAAAGATAACCAATTAACGCTGAATTTACACGCTGGTATAGTGATTCGTTAATACTGTTGCACTATAGTTCTTTGTTTTAGATTTGGAAAAAATGTTCTCCGGAATAATAAAAACACTAAAATGATATACAAGACAATCTCTAAAGAGTTTTCAAGACAGTCAAATAAATAGACCGCAGGTTTTAATTAATTTTCCAATAAAACCCCTTTTAAGTCAGGACAGTTGATTTCCATTCGTTTGATGTGTTTGAGCTTTTGATTTTGCCATTTGATAAAAGACTTTCCGTTTTGTTATTGTACTTTTTAATCTCAAATACTGGATTAACAAAAAGGGCGTTACAGAACACATATAGATAATTGAAAATCGGATTTATAATTTTATAAAAAATCAACATGGAACTGATAACATGAACACAAAATACTAGGTAAATGTATGCCATATAAAAGAAGGTTCATTTTTAATTAGATCAAGCTCGAAGTATTTAACTTTGACATATTAAATCATGCCATCCTACGCTTTATGTCTGTAGTAAATTCTATACATCAATGTTATCCACATGCAATACAGCAACACATGATATTGTACAACGGCAAGAACACATTGTACAAATTATAGTGCAGAAAAAAACACAAAAACATTTTTTTTACTATCACTGCAAACTATGAATTAACGAACAGGTTTTGATGTAAAAAATATCAGACACAGTGATTGAACTGTAACATTGCACTTATAAATTTCATTAATGAGTCTATAACGTCTGAGACGATTCATAAACATGCCAGCATTTAAAGATATGGCAAAAAGTTGCATACGAGATACAATTAAAAAATTCCCTACAAGTGATATTATGTTCGCGATTATCATTAGTTGAGTTGATCAATTGGATGACCGTAATGAAAGTTTTGTGTTACAGAATGATGGCAATATATATTTTGGATTTATCGTAGCACCAATCCCAGTTTGCTTATGAAATCACCGAATGAGAATGACCGCCGAATTCATACATACTATGAGCAACACCACAGGTACAACATGTGAAGCATTATTTGTTTTAACCGTTTTATGATTCTACTACCATGACTATTATTTTTAGATGTAAAGACTCTTTATCTGGAGCACCTGAAATCACCCAGGGTTTTGGTAGGGTTCTTGTTGCTTGGTCTTTTGTGTTTAATGCAGTGTTTTGTAGACTTTCGTTTGTTACCTTGGTTTTGTCGGACTCTTTCTGATTTATGAGTTTCGATTGTCACATTGGTATCTCCCGTCTCTTTTAAACAAGGCAAGCTTCAATATTGTTGGCACAGTTTACGTTCAAGTACTGATTATTGTAATAAATTTAAATTGTGTAAACAAATACTAAGTACATGTTTTATCAAGAAAGTTCATATTCAAATGCAGAAAAATTCTAGAATATTCATTATTCATATTCTATTTAGTAGACTTAGTGGGATGCATGAAATGTTTTATTTATTTGTTTTCGTTCCTGAAGGTTTCCGAATAGCAACATAAATAATACCTGCTTGAAATTTTCTAAGTGAGTGTAAAGATTGATATTAGTCAATTTGTTATATCATCAGAAACAAACAAATTAATTTTCCATCCCGTATGCTTGTGTATAATACTAAAGGAAAGAATTTACTAGATTAATAGGTAAACGCGAAGTTCAAACTGTAAAATATAAGTTATATTGTCCAGGCTGTTCCCGCATTAGTATATTTTGCGTTAATTTACGTATGGACTGAGTGCTCTTTTGAAAATTAAATTCTTCCAACACTAGCAAATTCTAGGAATGTACTTCACTAATATCCATGCTAGATATTTAGATGTGAAGACGTATTCAGCTGCACGTTACCGTTGTCTAAATATTTGGTCTACATATTTCACCCATGCATCCAGATCATTTTGTATATCGCTTTTAATCAATAATTTCTGACAATTAACAAATTCAGTGTTTTACTGATAAATAATTGTATTAGAGTTTACAATTTGTCGAGGCCATTTAATTGCTATGGTATAATATAATAATTGTCTGTGATAGACTCCAACGATGATTGTTTGAATCACTAGAATATTTCATATAATTCATTTAAACTGAAATTTTAAAAAGATGAAAAATACTTGGCTGTATTTATAAATGCATACATATATCTATTTAAAGTGTCATCTGTACACGCGCTGTGCTTGGTATTTTCTAGCTTATATTAAAATAGAAGGGAAACGGGGTATATAGCAATGATACAGAAACCCTACCTAAAAAATAATAGTCTAGAGTGTTAAGTCAAAGAAAGGTCTAAATAACATGTCATACTGTTAATTGCAACGAAACTGGCCATTAAGTAACTTTCTTTTCCTGTACTTGGGGGGAAACGTTTAGTTTGAAGTAGATATAGCATATGATTTGGCCGCGTGGCTTTGAAATTTGACTATAACAGATATTTGAAGATATTTAAAAAAAAAAACGGATATAAATAGATATGTACGTTTTTTATGAAGTTATCTGTTTTTGGAATATTAACCTAGATTATGTGTCACCTTAATTTATCTCCATTTAATCAGCATGAATAGCATTGATTCTGTTATCTAAATTAGTAAATTAATACTACATACTGTAAATGCAATCAACATATTAATGAATTTGAAATAATTTTGAATGGTAAATACACCAAATTTATGAAGGGTAGGAGTAAACAAAATGTTTACTTCTATGCCCAAACCATCCTTTGGTCAAATTATTCACACCAAGGGTAAAGGAACCTTTATGACTTGTACAAAGAGGACGATTGAAATCGTGGCATCTTCAGTAACGGTAATCTCTTCGATGCCGATCTTAACCATTTAATCGTTCCGATATAACTAAGGTTTCTACTCCATGAGGAAAAGTTGACCTACATAGATGAATTTGGCTATTATGTTTATGTCCTCTTTGGTCATATAGCTTCTACCGGTGTATCGTATTTAAATGTCAGGGTTTGAGTGTTCCTGGTGAAGGTACCGCCAGTAAAGCACTCCAGACGAAGGAAATTTATAAACTTTTTTATCTAATAATGTCGTCAAAGTCGGGTAAAAAAAATTAATAAAACAAAAAATCTATGACAAACGTGTAAATTTCAAAAGAGAGGCGAAAGATACCAAAGGGACATTCAAACTCATAAGTCGAATATGAGCTGACAACGCCAAGGCACAAAAACAAAAAAAGACCAACAGATCAACAACAGTATACAAAACACAATATAGAAAGCAACACGAACCCCATTAAAAAAACCGAAGGTGATCTAAGGTGCTCCATAAGCAGATCCTGCTCTACATATGACCTCCGTAGTGTTGCTCATTTAATTACAAACCCGGTGATAAGTTTAATTCAATAGGTCAAATTTGGTGGAAAGGGGGACGGGATTGTCATAACGACGATTGGAACAAACCCGTCGTCATCTGTGAAACAGATATTTCATCAGGGTTTACCAACCCGTGATGGTGTCTGTAAAACTTTCCAATTGTCAACTTCCCATTTCTCAGCAGTAATATACCCTCTGCCTTATCGTATGACGTATAAATATCTCAGTTAATACGTTCCCCTCGTGCATGCTCACACTATAGGGACTTCTTTAACAGGTGTGTGCTCCTCAAAAAGCACTGCACCAACAGAGTTATGAGGAAGAACGACTGAAATCGACACTATACAAACTTATAGTAACCATTACGAATTGGTTGACCGATACGATGTGTCTGTATTTCAACTCACTTGTGACTTTTTTTGCGGTCTTATATACCAGTATAGTCGTCTGACTTGTAATTTTATTTCGTCTTATTCCAGATTGTGACATTTTGAGAGAGTGTAAATGCAGGTGGCAAGAGACTCTTAACCTGTCGACGCACCCGGTCTCGCTCCTTTTGGAGTTCGTGCGATTCCGTCAGTTATTATTTGTTATCTACATTTGGCTCTTCTTAATCGATTTGCGATATTTGAACATTGAAAATTCCTGGTTCAAATATATTTTACATAATAAAAAAGTTATATGAAAATATCATAATTTTATCAAAAAAATTTATTAACATAAGATAAGTAAAACAAGTAATATGAAATATATTACAGAAAACACAATTTTAAACATTTACAGTTATATAGAAAAATTCGATCCTTAGATTTGATATATATTTCATTGAAGCAGGAGGAAAAGGCATATATGACAATTGTGTGACACTATTGATTCTAGATCGTTTAACACAAATGCAAATCTGGGATGATGGCAAATGTTGATGTATATTTATACAACAATTTGAGATATATCATGTAAATATATATCTTAAAATTATTAGTTTAAATAATAAAGGATAGCACACAAACCTTCATATCCAGTCATTTAAAGAAGTTAAGATTAATGTTGACCTTATAGAGAAAACAACTCGGATATAAAAAAAAAAAAAAACATAAATAAATTCCAAAGCCGTTTCAAATGCAAATAACCAAAAGTAAAATCAAATCATTTAAGACAACAAGGAAGACTAATTCTGTATTGTTTATTCTCAGACTTAAATAAAGAGGGAGCTATTTATGATGTCTCTGTACTGACCAATGGGTCAGATTTGTCATAGTTAATTAAACGATAAATTGTTGAAATTAGATAACATGTTTTCACGTCTAGAGAAATTTCACTAAGACCAGTGCATGATTGGTTTACATCTTTCTTATTGGTCAATGATCTTGCTGGATCAGCACGAGTTCACGTGTATGTGCTCTGTGTGCACTTCCTTATATCATCAGCTTTTGACTTGTTAACTTGTGATTCTTATCAAACAATTTGTGAAAAGTTCCCGACCAAATACCTCCCTTAATTTTAACTTTAGAAGTAGATATGTATATATGTTTATAAGTGGGGCAGATTTTTCTCCCCACCTTTGCTATTCTTTGTTATTCATTCAATTGATAAATGACCTATTTTCGTAAATTTAGTTTTTATGTCATATAGCAAAACAAGCTCAGACTTTAGCCTGTGTATACATTAGTAAGGTATCTGTCTGTGAGTCTTAAAATAAGTTATGTAAAAAAAAAAATTTATAAAACACAAAACAAAATAAATACAAAAAAATAATGCGTAATATAATATACATCAAACACCAGACACCTGTTATATTTCAGTAAAAAGTGGTGAAAAATATATGGAGGTAGCAGTGAATAGTTTTATAATTGAATGTTAAATACCTTGGACAACAATGAGCATGCTTGATACCTTAATAATTTTCATTTATTCATATTTAAGAAATAATTCTTTCATGCCATGCTGTATGCTGATTTGAACATGGGTAGGCATTATATATGTAAATATCTTTATACCGACCATAAGCGAGGTGTAAAATGCTGACCAATATAATGCCTATTCATACTAAAATAAGCATATAGCATGGCATGATAGAATTATTTCGATTCTAAAAGGAAAATTTAGAACTTTTGTACTTCGAAGCGGACCTTCAACACACGTTCGAAAGGCAGCCATTTTAAGTTGATGAATACAAAACATTATAGAAAATCAGTCACTATACAAAAGGAACAGATACATGCAAACTTACTTTAAGAATAAGTTTTTTTAAATTTCATAGCCCTCAATACCAACACAAATGTCCATTGTGATCTTCCGCGTTGTTCAAAATACAACTGACGTTACAATTTTAATTGTGACGACAACTACGTGCAGTTCATGTTCTATTGGGATTTTATAGTAATAATAGAATATTATAATAAATATCACAGTAATTAAAATATATAGAATTAGATATCTTACAATATCTGTGACGATACATATATAGAATTAGATATCGTACAATATCTGTGATGATAAATATATAGAATTAGATATTTTACAATATCTGTGACGATAAATATGATGCCTGTCGTGAAATATTTTGAAACAATTTATCTAGAAATGTTGTACATGCAGCTACAAAAAATTTGAATCGAAATATTAGATACCACTTCTAAAAGTTCAGATACTGAACACGTTTGTTTACCTATAATACTTATAGGACAACCTTCTTTAGTATATTGTACCATAACGTTGTTCCAGTCTATCAATGAATTCAACGGAATCTTTTGCAATTCTATAATCCGTATCTTTTTCTTGAAACTTATCTACTGGTGGTGTTATGTGTATTGCTACACAACCCATTTGTTCACGAACTACAGATAAATCTGCTGTTAAATTCACTATTTCTTTAGTATAATGAGAAGACATCTCTCTGTGAACGAACTGCATAAATATTTCAAGTGGCGCACAGTCGTTAATAAAACAGTCACTTATCTATCAAAATAAGTAAATACTTGTCAGCAAAACAATACCAGTAAAAGGCAATGATTATTTCTTATCAATATAAATGGTATTGGAGGATCATCATTATGAGTTTGATAGAGGTGAGTTTATCTGCGATTGTTAGGAATTAGGAAAATTTTCTGTCCCAAGATATTTTTATAGCTATGTTAATTAATTTTTCGTCTTCTTGATAATCCGATAATTTTTTTCATGACGATGTGATATGCATACGTGTATTGGGCAATAGTCACCGGGAAGAATAAACCAGCTGCTATTGCTATTTTCCATACTCTTGAATAAAATTTACCATCTCTGTGCACAATTTTTCAATCGGTGTCATTTTCTTAAAAATATAATGGCATTTGAAAACTGTAATAATTTATCTGTTACATTTAATTGCATTTCCTTGCATTAGCTTTAAATTTTGATTTTCATACTTTTGTCAATGTCTACTGAATGTTTTTTTTTTTATGAAAGGTATTTTATGATTACAACATACATGTACCTGATTACAGACTGAGCAGTTTCCAGTGGTAGATATGCTAGGGAATCCAGTTAACGGAGCTTTAGCGTCTAACGATGGTTTATCCCAGCCTTAGATGACTAAACCCTGAAAAAAAATATTATAATGATCTTATATAACTTAGATATAAAAGAGTAAATAAAAACCAAATAACGAGCGTACATATATCACCTAACAAGATATCAGTGTGTTTACATCTTAGATGCTATTTTTACCACACAAAACAATTGTTAAAATTTGAGAAAGAACTATCTTATATGATTCACAAAACAAATAATTCAGGTAAATTCAATGCAACAATATTTTGCTTTTTGCATCAATCCAAAATCTGATAGCTAGCCGAGTATCAATCTGTTAATTTTCTAATACACACGGTAAGATAAAATACATAATTATACTTACAACCTTCTGTTTGAAAGATTCGGCTGATGGTTTTATCCGGGTATACAATCCTTCCAGGATCTGTAATCTCATATAATTTTCTGGTGACTCAGCACTGCAAATGGGCATCGCCAATAATGGCAGTACATCGTACGGAACACAAAAAACGGAAATCGCTATGAATGACTGAAAATATATATGTTACACAATGTGTTACAAGAAAATCAACACAAATTGTATAGATAATTACATTACATGTATGTTTAAATAGAATCCGTTATTTTGATTGACTGACAACAATCGCGAGACACTCCAATATCATATTTTATTTCCGTATAAAAAACAACAGCTATGACTCCACGTGCTATCCGTGACAACGTTAAAATAAAGCATTTAAAAACAAAGGAAAAGTTTGATAGACCTCTTCATTTCATGATTGTAACATACAAACGTTTCATTTAAGCATTTTTTTTACTCACTGGGTCAAAATTGAATAAATTAGGACAGTGGCATATAAAACACAAGTGAAATAATTGCTACACTAGATTAAGTAGATTTAGGTATTGACACATTTCTGTTTAAAGTAAAGGTAGAGGGTACGAATACATACACCATTTACTATTGACTGACTGAAATTACTATAAAACGTTTTTAATGCAAATTTCATATTTCTGGGGAATATCTATAGTAAATAAAGATAAAGTATGTGCTTGCCTACGGAACAATAGGTTCTATATTTACTCTCTTTCTTTCTTTACTCTATTTAATATCCATTTGTAAAATTCCTATATACTAATAATTTCCGTTTAGAGTAGTGTCCAAAACGTAGACTAGATTCATTCAGCCTTTTTTTATGTAATCAATGGAGATTTATTTCTCTATACATTTGGCACATTTTTAATTTGTATTGTCCTAGAAATTATTATATCAAATCGGCTATGAACTTCCTCACTCTAGAAAAATAAATCACTTACTTTAAAACTTGTATGTTGATCTTAAAATAAAGTGATTTGTTATTTTTCCATAATACTGAAAACTGTTACAAAGATACATGGATATATCAAATATCTTAATTAATGGGTTTGCTTAATAAAGGCAACAGTAGTATACCGCTGTTATTTTGCTAAAGATATATTTAAAATCAAAATATATTTAAGTATGAATGTGATGTAATATTTAATGCAATTGAAATCACCTGTTTTACTAAAAGTAGGCATTACAATTATTTTGATGAAAAGCAAAGGCCTAGAAATATTTACGACACTTACTGATTTCATTGTAACTTAAAGTATGTCGATTGACTCGTAACATGATACAACTGATATATAAGTGTGAAAAAGCAAAATAAAGCATTTTATAACATTTATTTCCAATAAAAACAATTAGAAAGTTTCAGGGGAATATCTTGCATAAATTAGAATACGATGTGTGCCCATAGAACAGTTTCTTCTTTGACCTCTATCTTATCATAATACTAATTTATATCGTTGTAAAATTCCCAAAAAATCCTTATACTTTAACAATTAATATTTGACATGGTTTAGGATAGAGATTTTTGCCATGTTAACTAGGTTATTTCTGAATAAATAAATTTTGTTCAATGATTTTATTACCAATAGTGTAAACCAAGATTTAAGCAATGAAGATTAATCGATTGCGAATCAAGCAATACTACATTACTTTTTTCACTTTACTTAAAAATGTTTGCAATATTTGTTTTTTTTTTAAGTGTGCAGAACAAACTTCAGAATAAAAACCAAATTGTCACTTGATTTTTACAACCAAAACTATACTCAAACATTACAAATACTTGAAATGAATATCACATCCAAAGTTTTTGTTGTCGGATGATTCACATTATATAATGTATTCATTATAGAAATTAAAGTATATTGTACGAGTTAGTAACTTAATGGCTAAAGTAAAAAAAAAATTACAATAATTCTAACCAGAAGTGAGTAAAATAGACTTTTGCGTACAATGAATATACCTAGCGTGAGTTGAATACTTTGCAGTTAACCAATAGTTTCCAAATATATGACTATACATGGCCTGTTTTGTCTCGCTCCTATTGGATGATTTAATCTATGTATTATTTCTACACTTTTCGCCACAACCATGCCATGCTGAATATACAGTAGAACAGTAGTGTTAGTAATTAAAAATGCGCAGATGAAACTAAATAAAGTCACCATTTGTAATTGATTTGGGAAGATTTTAGTTGATGAACTAGTTTCTAGGTTGTCATTTTCGTAATAAACTTATACATGTATATATAATTTCATTGTTTTGCGTAGAATTTGTCTTGTTCTTGTTGTGTTCTTCTTTTTAATTTGTTTTGTTTTGTTTGTTTGTTGTTGTTTGTTTATTTGTTTATTTGATTTCAAGGTTATACGGAAACACTTGCTTATTAATATACTACTTAAAATAAAATACTAATTTTGCTATAATATGATCAAAATGATCTTTTTGTTGGTTTATTTTCCTAAAATATATTTTGCAAATATCTCGGAAATCTAACCATTTTTCTAATGACGTAGTCTTACAACACAACTTTATAAATTTTGATCGTACATTGTAAATGAATAAGAGGAAATCTTTGTTTGTAACGATATACATAATAAAAGGAAATAGATGTTGTTTCAAAATGAATTCCCTGCATCAGTTACTTTAGGACTTTTATAAATCAGCTTTCAATAATGAATATTCACTCCAGCCCGCCCATAAATAAACGTGAGTATCTTTAAATTTGTGTTAGTAAATGAGTTTTTTAATTTGTTTGATTTGTAAGTTTAGATAGTAGGTAGTGACGAGATCTAATATCAATATAGTGCATGCTCCTGTATAATTTGTTTAATATTTACTGAAATAGAATGTAGCATAAAATTGAACAAAATTACCGGAACTTGCTTTGATATGTTGGGAATTTATAATGATGAGGAGATCGCAATTACAAAGATTACATTATTCATCAGTGTTATCCAACCTATTAAGAATTGTAAATTCTTTTTTGAAAACTTTTCCTGCGCATCTATATTATGTTTTCGAATTTCTTTTCAGTTTTTGCGCGTGTATTTGAAACTTGTTTCTTTCGGTTTAAATTTCTATTTCACGTCATGGTATATAAGAAGATTAACATTTTGTGCCATAAAATATTCATTCTGGACAGCAACTTTAGATTTGAGTACTGTCTAAGCATTACAATATTCTGCAAAAAGAGATTTATTCTTGTTTTGATCTACGTAAAGCAATTTATGCACATTAAATTTTCTGAAAATATTCATTTATTATTATAATTAATAAGTTAAATTTTTTCCATTTTATTTTTGACATTATTATATTCTGTTTCATATCGGAAAAGTTAAGTCCTTTATTTCTTCTGAAAAATTATTTCTATTTGTATTTTTTCATGTATATCATGCCAAATATAAGAAAAACTCACAGTCTTTCATACTAATCTGTAGCTTACAAAATCGGATAAGCCAAATATCGTTTGGTTTAAAAAAATGTTCGAAAATTTACATAATGAGCTAATAGATGTTACATTGTTGTGAACAATATGTCATACAACCAAATAAACCAACTCATATTGTCTGAACAGAATAAAGTAATCTTTCAATTTTCAATTGCAGTTATTTCGTACGATTACAAAAAATAATTGATTGTATGAATGTTTTTAATGGCTTTTAGGTTTAGGCTATTCTCATTTTACCTTTAAGATCTATATCATTTATAGAAAAATTTGTATAGGCTATTACTCTTAGGTTATATACGTCTTTAAAAGGATTGTTTTCTTCTTACCTAAAAATTCCACCAAACAGAAAAAAATGTGTTGGATATTTATTGATCTCATGTATGTTTGTTCTTTTGAATATGTTTCATGTACTATTTGTTCAAATTTGATCGAAATATACTACAGGATATTTAAAAAAGAGAGGCAGAAAATACCAAAGGGACATTCAAACTCATAAATCGAAAATAAATTAACAACGCCATGGCTAAAAAAGAAAAAGACAAACAGAAAAACAACAGTACACAATACACAACATAGAAAAAAAAAAGACTGAGTTAATCAACCAAATAGTTTATACCTTAATCCTTTACGACTGTTCAATAAATTGTAGGTACTCCTTTAAAGTAATGAGATCTCCTATAGACCATTTACCCATATTTCAGTATGGTTCACTAAGTGCAAAATAATAGATTTTTGAGTTGCTTATCTTTTTAACAAAACAAACTAGCTGACACACCAGTGTAAAACGAAAACAAGAACCCCTTTACACAACCATAATTGCTAATTCATTAATGGCACACGGTGTATAATCCATAACAATTACATATTGGGTGCAAAATTCTGTCCACTCTTGTTGAAATGCTATATGCACTGATTTCAATGTCATCAATTGTTGGTTATATTCTCCAATTCTTGTTTTGCATATACTATGACTTTAAATTAGCGATCAGCTGTTAATGTTAAAAATATCCCAGTGATTGAAAAGTAACATTGCACTTATAAATTTTAGTAATGACTCTATAATTTGATTTTGGATGTAACACGTTTTTTGTGGCTGAGAGTTTTTTGTCTGTCAGCTAATAGACATAATTTTGCCATATGACCGTGACGTCATCAACATTTTTTCATGATTTACTCCTTAAAAATGGAATTAAGAATTAAATTATAAGGAATGACTGTACTATTTTTCTGTCTTTTTGACATAAATAAAGGCAGCAGTAGTATACCGCTGTTCAGTAGTCATACTCCGATTTAGTAAAAACAAATCCGGGTAACAAACTAAAACAGAGGGAAACACATCAACTATAAGAGGAAAACAACAGAACAACAGAAAAACTGAGCTACAACAAAAGCAAACGCCAACATACATAGAAACGGACTGTGTTATAACAACCGCCATATTCCTGACTTGGTACAGGACATTTTAAGAAAACATAGTAGGTTTAACCTGGTTTTTTGACTAGCCAAACCTACCGCTTATATGGCAATGTTAAAAATACAGCTAAAATGACAACACTACGTGACGGGAATACAGTGCAAACAAACGCAAGAACACTCAGCACAGAGAAATACATAAAATATTAATAGTACATTACAACATGTAAACCGAAGAATAACAACGGACACCTCCCATGAATTTACGACAGCACACCAGGACACCACAAATGAAATATGAACCGCTTAACATGAATGGATCAACGTCACAACCTAAAAAATGAAGTGCATACTTTTAAATATGCCGCTCAGTGAGCACCACATTTTTGATGTTATTTCTTCATAGACAGAAAATATTTACAGTCATCCCTTAAGGTTGCATTCCTGTAAATATTGCCAATGCAATAACCCATATGAACTCCTTTTACGGCTAAAACTGTACCACTTTTACTGTGAAGTTTTGAAAAAAAATATAAATCCTAGAATGGAAAGTTCATATGCACTACTATTTTTTCCAAATGTCAAAATATAGGGCTGTGCGGCATATTTTCAACGTTTATATTCCCCGAACTTCTAAAAGCTTAAACTTACACTAAAATTCTTTACTACCCCTACCTTGACTTTATGGTTTCCACAGATTTCAGTTTGACCGATATGAATATGTATATTTACTGGTAACATTACCAAGTTATGCCTCTTCGAGATGAAACATAGAGATTATATCTAGGAACCAGTACGTAAACAGAATTAATTATCTATGAATATTATATATCTCCCCTAAAGAGGCTTGGTTTGAGAAACAGCTGTATTTACAAAGTGCAACCTTAAATAACGGCAAAGACAAAAAAATAGGACGACTCCTAAACATGCCAGTTTTAAAGATACGACAAAAAGCTGCATGCGAGATACAATTAAAAAGATTTCCATCAAGTGATATTATGTTCCCGGTTATCATTAGTTGAGTTGACTAATTGGTTGACCGTAATGAAATTTTTGTGTTACAGATGACAATAGATATTTTGGATTTATCGTAGCACCAATCCCAGTTCGATTATGAAATCACGGAATGAGACTGACTGCCGAATTCATACTTACTATGAGCAACACCACAGGTCCAACATGTGAAGCATTATTTGTTTTAACCGTTTTATTTAAGAAAACTATTCTGATTCTACTACCATGACTATAATTTTTATATGTAAACATTCATTATCTGAAGGACCTGAGATTAATCAGGATTTTGGTAGGGTTCTTGCTGCACGGTCTTCATGTTTTTATGTAGTGTTTTGTAGACTGTTGTTTGTCATTTTATCGTCTTTCGTTTGTTGCCATTGTTTTGTCGGACTCTCTCCGATTTTATAAGTTTCGACTGTCCCTTTGGTATCTTCCAACTCTTTAAAACAAGACAAGCTTCAATATTGTTAGTACAGTTTACGTTTATCAAGTACTGATCATGATAATGAATTTCAATTGTGTAAACCAATAGTAGGGACATGTATTATCAAGAAAGTGCTTTACATATATTCAAATGCAAAACAATCCTCGAATATTCATATTATTCTTAGTAGACTAAGCGGGATGCATGAAATGTTTTATTTATTGATTTCCGTGTTTGACGGTTTCTTTATTTATATATCAACATAAAGAATACCTGCATGAAATTTTATAAGTGTGTGTAAAGATTGATATTAGTCAATTTGTTATATCATTAGAAACAGACAAATTAAATCACCATCCCGTATGCTATTGTATAATACTAAAGGAAATAATTTGCTAGATTAACAAGTACACGCGAATTTCAAACTGTAAGAGATATAATCTACATTGTTCAGGCTGTTCTGGTATAAGCATTTTTTGCGTTAATTTACATTTGACTAAGTGCACTTTTGAAAATTAAATTTTCCCAACACTAGCAAATTCTAGAAATGGACATCACAATGCTAGATATTTAGATGTGAAGACGTATCCAGCTGCATTTTACCAATGTTTACATATTAATTCTACATATTTCATCCATGCATCCAGATCATTTTGTCTATCGCTTTTAATCAATAATTTCTGACAATTAACAAATTCAGTTTTTTACCGATACATAATTTTAATAGAGTTTACAAATTGCCGAGACCATTCAATTTCCATGGTAGAATATAATAACTGTTTTGATAAACACCAACGATGATTGTTTGAATCACTAGAATATTTCATATAATTCATCTAAACTGAAATTAAAAGATGAAAAATAAGCTGTATTTATAAATTCATACATATATCTATTTAAAGTGTCATCTGTACCTGCGCTTGTGCTTGGTATTTTCTAGCTTGTATATAAATAGAATGGAAACAGGGTATATAACAATTATACAGCAACTCTACCTGAAAATAATAGTCTAGCCTGTTTAGTAAAAGAAAGGTCTAAATAACATGCCATACTGTTAATTGCAACGAGACTAGCCATGCAGTACATTTCTTGTCCTTTATTTGGGGGAAACGTTTAGTATGAAGTAGATATAGTATATGATTTGGCCGCGTGGCTGCGAAATTTATCTATAAAAGATATTTGAAGATATTTATAAAAACGGATATCAATAGATCTGTACGTTTTGTTTGAAGTAATCTTACTTTGGAATATTTACCTAGATTATGTGTCACCTTAATATATCTCCATTAAATAAGCATGAATAGCAATGATTCTGTTATCTTAACTAATAAATTAATATTACATACTGTAAATTCAATCAGTATATTAATAAATTTGAATGGTAAATACAGCAAATTTATGAAGGGTAGGCGTAAACAAAATGTCTACTTATATGCCTAAAAACATCCTTTGGTCAAATTATTCACATCAAGGATAAAGGAACCTTTATGACTTGTACAAAGAGGACGATTAAAATCGCGACATCTTCATAAACGGTAATCTTTTCGATGCCGATCTTAACCCATTTAATCATTATAATATAACCAAGGTTTCAACTTCCTGAGGAAAAATTGACCTAAGTAGATGAATACGGCTATTATGTTTAGGTCCTGTTTGGTCATATAGCTCCTAATGGTGTATAGTATTTAAGCATTCCTGGCATTTAAATGTTAGGGTTTGAGTGTTCCTGGTGAAGGTACCGACAGTAAAGCACTCCCGACGAAGGAAATTTATAAACTTTTTAACATTATCTTATAATGGCGTCAAAGCCGGGTAACAAAAAAATTAGTTAACCTAAAATGTATGACAAACGTGAAAATTTCAGAAGAAAGGCGAAAGAAATCAAAGAGACATTCAAACTCATAAGTCGAAAATGAATTGACAACGCCACGGCAAAAAAAAAAAAGAAAGACCAACAGACCAACAACAGTATACAAAACGCTATATGGAAAACAAAAGACTGAGCAACAGGAACCCCACCAAATACCGGGGTGATCTCAGGTGCTCCAGAAGGGTATCCTGCTCCACATATGGCCCCCGTAGTGTTGCTCATATAAATACAAACCCTGTAATAGGTCTAATTCAGTAGGTCACATTCGGTGAAAAGGAGAACGGGATTCTGATTACGACGATTAGAACATACCCGTCGTCATCTGTGAAACAGATATACTATAACGGTAAACAAACTGTGATGGCGTCCGTAATTGTCAACTTCTCATTTCTCAGTAGTAATATACCCTCTGCCTTATCGTATCGCAATTACATATCTCAGTTAATGCGTTCCGCTCGTGCATGATCACGATACGGACTACTTTAACAGATGTGTGGTCCTTAACAGAGTTATGAGGAAGAACGACTGAAATCGACACTACACAAGTTTATGGTAACCATTACGAATTACAAATTGGTTGACCGATACGATGTGTCGGTGTCTCAACTCACTTGTGACTTTTGTGCGGTCTTATATAACAGTATAGTCGTCTGACTCGTAATTTTGTTTGTATTATTCCCGATTGTGACATTTTGACAGAGTGTTAATTCAGATGGCGATGGATGCATGAATAGCAAAAGACGCTTACCCTGTCGATGCACCTGGTCTCGCTCCTTTTGGTTTTCATGCGATTCCCTCAGTTTTTATTTGTTACCTAGATTTGGCCCTTCTTAATTGATTTAGGGTATTTGAACATCGGTAAACCACTGTCGGCTTTATTTTATCATAATTATCTTTCTATTGTTATCTTCATCCTATCAATAATGAACGACTTTTTTACAATGTTATTATTTTCTAATTTTAAAAATTGAAATTACAGCACTGTTTTGTTATGAATAACTGAGCATTTTTATTGTTAAGTTTCAGCCAAAAATATAATATGTTTTGCTACATTTACCACGACGATAAGCGCTGTCTACATGTAATATGGTTTGGAAAAGATAATACCTTACTAAGATAAAAGAAAATTCCTGGTTCAGAAATAATTTACACATTAATAAGTAATATGCAACTATCATATGTTTATTAAAACAAATTATAAAACACTATGTAAGTAAAACAAATAATATGAAATGTATCACATAAAACACAAGTTTAAAACATTTAGTTATATAGAAAAAAATCAATTTCTAGTTTGCATTGAAGAATGAAGAAAAAGGCAAATATTGAAAATTGTGTACACTAATAAATCATATAACTAGTGACATTGTTGATTCTAGATCGTTTACCACAAATGCAAAACTGGGTCGTTGGCAAATGTTGATGTATATAACATACAATAAATTTTACTATAAAAAAAGTAAAATCACAAAAATACAGAACTCCGAGGAAAATTCAAAAAGGAAGGTTCCTATTCAAATGGCAAAATCAAAAGTTCAAACACATCAAACGAATGGATAACAACTGTCATATTCCTGACTTTGTACAGGCATTTTCTAATGTAGAAAATGGTGGATTGAACCTGGTTTTATAGCTAGCTAAACCTCTCACTTGTATGACAGTCGCATCAAATTCCATTATGTTGACAACGATGCGTGAACAAAACAAACAGACACAATAGGTAAAAATGTCAAAAATAGGGGTACAGCAATGAACATTGTGTAAAAGTAGTATTTATATTGCTTGGTTACTCCATTTCCTCTGATAATGTAGGAGTCCGAATTTTTGCACAATTTCAGTTTTAGATATATCATGTTAAGATATATATTAAAATTATTAGTTAAATTAATAAAGTATAACACACGAAACATTCATATGCAGTTATTCAAAGAGGTAAAGATTAATATTGACATAATAGAGAACACAACTCGTACATAAAACATAAATAAAATCCAAAATCCGTTTCACATGCAAATACTATATAAGGTAAAAAATAATTATGAAACACAAAACAAAATAAATACAAAATGATAATGCGTAATATAATATACATCAAACACCAGACAACTGATATATTTCAGTAAAGAATGGTGAAAAATATATCAAGGTAGTAGTGAATAATTTTATTATTGAATGTTAAGTACCTTGAACAACAATAAGCATTCTTGATACCCTATTATTTATCATTTAATCATATTTAAGAAATAAATAAATGCTTAATTTAACAACATGGGTAGGCATTATATTTGAAAATATCTTTTTACCGACCGTAAGCGAGGTGCAAAATGTTGAAAAATATAAGGCCTAATAGGAAAATTAAGACCTTTTGTACTTCGAAGCGGACCTATAAAAGACGTTCGAGAGGCAACCATTTTGTTTTGATGAAGCAAATAAGTTGTATAAAATCACCCGTTTCACGATAAAAAATGAACAGGTACATGTAAACTTACTTTTAGAATGAATTTATTTAAATTTTATGGCGAGCACCACCAACTGACGTTGCAATTTCAATTGTGACGTCAATCACCTGCAGTCCATGTTCTTGTTTGAATTAGTATATGGCTTTGTTTCCAAAGCGAAAGGGGAACGTCATATTAGAATTGATAATCCATAGCATAGTAAATTGTTTGTTTCATTGGTTGTATAATTGTACATTGAAATGACTTTAAATTATCAAATTTGAACTTGACATATTTAACAAACCCGTGTCATCGAAAACTATATGTTTATCTGTAGATGTGGTAATGATTTATTTTTGTGTTTGGTACCTGCTATGTTAACATTCAATTTTTGATTTAATAGTAATAATACAGTATTATGATAAATATCACAGTAATGAAAATATATAGAACCAGATATCTTGCAACATTTCTTGAGATAAATATAATGCCTGTTATAAACTCTATTGAAACAATTTATCTACAGTACATCAAATGTTGTACATGCAGCAACAAAAAGATATGAATCTAAATATTAGATACCACATTTAAAGTTCAGATACTGAACATGTTTGTTTTAATAGTGAACATGTACTTTAGCACACAAAAACAATAAAAGTGAGTATCTCTCAATTTGAGTTTGATCATGCTTCTTTTATTTATTTGTATTTGTGCATGTAGTTGTTCGCGGTTGACACGGTCTAATATCAATAATAATGCATGCTCTTTATTACTTTATTTTATATTAATTGAAAGAGAACGTAGTCTGAAATTTCTGAAATGGAACGAAAAGATCAAAACTTGCTATGAGATGTTGGGAATTTATTATTGTTGATAACATTACAATGATTTAGGTTTTGTTGTTCAGCATAGTTCTGCAACCTATTAAGAATAAGAAATTCTTTTTTTTAATGGTTTTTGTGTGCATCTAGATTATGCATTCTGTATTTTCAAATGAATTTTCAGTTTTTGCGTTTGTATTTCAAAAATGTTTTTTTGTTCGGTTTAAATTTTTATTTCACTTTAAATTTGGGTTCTGTTTAAGCATCAAACAATTCTGCTGAAGTTTGTAATTCATGTTTCTGAATTAATATCTGATTCATATACCGTCAACAAATATCATTTTCTGCAAAATGTTTAAGGTAATTGTATCCGACTTTACCGGCCACAGTGAACTTTCCAGTAAAAAAAAATCTATTGTATTTGCATGACCCAAGAAACAAATGAAAGGTTGGGATAGTTTTATAATAGTATAAAAAATACAAGTCACTTATTATATCAACGTTATATAAGGAGGATGATGTGTTTTTTCTCTGGTTTCATGATATTTTTACCGTGGAAAAGCAGATTATTCTTTCAACAATTTAGAGCGAAACTTCCAATACGGTGTCAATCAATAAGTATTTTTACTTTTGTTTATCAATAACCCTTCAAATGAATGTGATAAATTTGGCTTGTTTTAAAAGTCTTAGAAAAAGCTTTGCATTATCACTTTTATCTCACATAATGTTTCTACAACGAAGAAACATTATGTGAAATAAAGTGATAAATTAAACAAAACGTCACATTATTATTATGTCGAAAGTTAAACAGTTCGTAAAAGACGTTTTCCGGTACTATAGTCGGATTAGGCAGGTTACACTGTATATTAATCGAAGAAATCGAAGTAAGGATTGTTTCTGGCATTAACCGTTAAAGAATATTTAAGATGAAAAATTGTACAGTAAAACCCAAATTGATTGTATGAATGTTTTGAATGGCCTCTTTAGTTAGGATGCATTTTTCATTTTCCCTTAAAATCTATATCATTTGTTTTGGAAAATTGGTTAAAGCTATTTCTCTCAGGATATATGTTTCTTTAAAAAGAGTTATGTTATTCCGTAGGGTATTTCCTTTTTCATAGAAAAGACATCGAAGAAATAGATTTTGGATGTATTTTTGTTCTTTTGAATATTTTTCGTTTACTATTTGTAAATAAATATATTGCAGGATAATTTACTTAACCAATATGATTCCAAAAAGAGAAGACAGAGATTTGCAGCCGATTTGTAGTTGTTATAAAGCATACACAGATGCCATTGATGAATTTAGAAATGTCTATCACATTCAGGAGCACTCCTGGTTCTATAAAGTGGTTCCTGTCATTTTGTTTTATTGTTAGTGTCACTCAATTAGCCTGTTTTGCAAAAGGGAAAAGAATCTCTTCAATTCTACTATTTCACACAAATTGGACCGTTATTGATATAAATGGGTAAATGGTCTATAGGATATGTACTTAAATGAGAACATGACATTTATTGAAAATTCGTAGAGGATAAAGGTATAATCTAAAATATTCTACATATAACTAGGAAATCAAGCCACATATCTTATTACGTATTAAAAAATCACACCTTTATAAATTTTTACCTGACATTGTATAAAAATAAGAGGAAGTGTTTGTTTGTTGCAATGTACATAATATCAGTACATGGAAGTAGTTTTGTACAACCGATTCTTAAGGACGTTTAAAAATAAGCTTTGAAAAAAATGAAAATTTATTATTTATTTATTTCAGCTCGCCAATAAATAAAACTGAATACCTTTCATGTTTTGATAGTTAATGCCTCTTTTCTTTTTTTTTCTTTTTGTTTTATTTGTGCATGTAGTGGTCACGAGTGACAAGATCTAATATCAATATCATGCATGTTCTTTTCCTTGACGTTGGGGAAAGTTTAGTATGAAGTAGATATCGTTTATGATTTAGTCGCCAAATTCGCCTTAAACATATGTTTAAAATATAAATGATATCAATAAATAGGTCTGTACGATGTGTAAGAGGTATCTAACTCGGAAACAAGGTAATGTAACCCTGAATGTGTGAAAGCGTATTTTGATTCGTAGCATGTTGAATATCGTTATGTGTTATTTAACATTCTGATTTTACAACCCTGGTTATAATGTTTAGATGTAAAAACTCATCAGATACTGGGCATATAATTTTGTACACCAGATGTGCGTTTTACCTAACATTTATCAACATAGTTCCCACAATGCATTTTCTAATACATTACCAAACCCCCAAAACGATTTACAAATATCTCAACATTCAGGAAATGATTCTGTTCATGATTATTATCGTTGCAGTTGAAGCTCATTCCACTAACGATATAACGGAAACCTTATTCGGGCTGTTCGACATTCTTAGATAAATTAACCTCCAATGAAGGATCCTTTCTTGTAGCTTCTTGGCCTCCTTTTTTCTTCTTTCGTTGATAACACATGCTCTAATACTTTTAATAACATACTTTATCTGATTCAGTCGTCACAAGTTTTGTATTCCTGACTTGGTACAAGCATTTCCTTTTGTAGAAAATGGTGGATAAAACATAGTTTTATAGCTACCTAAACCTCTCACTTGTATGACAGTCATATAGCATTCCATTATATTGACAACAATCAGCGAGCAAAACAAACAGACATAAAAGATAAAAATTTCAAAAATTGGGGTATAGCAGTCAGCCTTGTGTTATAATCTTAATCACTATAAAATGAATAACTATTTAAACAAAGATAAACAAAATGGCATATAGGCACTCTATAGACCAAGTACATAAACAAAAATGAAAGACAAGAATACACAAATGACCATAGCACAATAACACAATGGTGGGATGTAAAAATACCTAGCCACATCGAAAGCATAATACCAAAAATGAACTAAACAGTAAAGGTTAAAATATACAAAAACAAATAAAAAGAACGCTATAACACGTGATTAAGATGATAAACAACGTCAGTACCTAGAATCCATACTTCCAATCCATCATGTATTATTTGTGACTTTGATACGGAATATTTATTCACAAGGTCTTGGTAACTTCCGATGAACTTTTTTCAAAACAAGGACGAGACGTTCTTTGAGATAACCCTGATTCATCAACTTTCTGCTCAGACACTGGTAACGTTTTTTTAAAGTCTGAGTATTCAAATGAGAAAATGCAGGTATTTATTATATAGATAAAGGTGATTTATATGACATTCCAATTGTGATAAGGGACCGGTCATTATATATCTCCAGGGGACGGGAATTAAATGACCCCCTCTTTCTACTTTTGTAAAACATAATATTTGTCCCCCTTCCAGATAGTGTCAGAAAAATGTTGACCCCCCTCCCAAACCTTTCCTCCACTATGTCATCACCTATCAAAACTAAATCTAAATCCATGGTACTCAGGTGAAACATAAATACAATCAACAAATGTTATTTTAATCAAAATTTTAAATTAAATTAAAAATTTTAAATAACAATTATGATAAAGAAAAGTATTTAGTCATATTTGTATTTCAACAAGCATGATAACCCCTTCAAGTGGATATAAAAATCAGCTGTATAATAATATAAATCATATCCTCAGTAATATGACATTTCTACTGCAGACTAATTACACTATACTGATATAATGTAAATAAGTATAAATCCACATAAAGTTCATTGTGAGTATACAAACATTAAAGTTTGTGTTTATCACATGAATACAACTATAACTATAAAATTTGGTGAAAATTACTGTAATAAACTTTCTTTAATTCTGCTTTTGTTGGTTTAAATTGCTAATCAAATACCAAAAAACTACATCTATTAAAACAATATAAAATGTAATATTAGACGCCAAATGATGCAAATATGAAAAAATCTAGATTTTATAAATTTATGTTGAAAAAAACATAAGGATTACACATACATGTAGATTCAAATCTGACTTTAATCATAAATGATGAATACTGTAGAACAGATTGAAGTTTGTTTCTGATATCATTTATGAGAATTTATTAAATAGAATTATGAAAAGATACAGTATAGGTCAATGTAAATGAGAACTACACAGAGGACGGATTGGTATTCATCTTTGATGGACAAAAAGGGGAGCTATTTATAGGTAATCAACAGGCTTTCATTATACAAAACTGGTTTAGCCATTTGAAAAAGATTTTTTTTTTCAGATTTCATTCTGTTAGATTTACAATGTCTTAAATATATTTATACATGTACCATTGATTTCAAAACTTCAATTATATTTTTATATTATATATAAAAATGTATGCAATATTTTGTTTTAAATGTTCAGAACAATCTTCGGAAAAAAACACAAATTGTCATTTGCTTTTAACAACCAAAACTATACTTAATCATTAAAAATACTTGAAATGAATATCACATCCATCGTTTTTTTGTCGGATGATTCACATTATATAATGTATTCATCATAGGAATTAATAAAAATAAAATTGAGAATGGAAATGGGGAATATGTCAAAGAGACAACAACCCGACCAAAGAGCAGACAACAGCCGAAGGCCACCAATGTGTCTTCAATGCAGCGAGAAAATCCCGCACCCGGAGGTGGTCCTCAGCTGGCCCCTACTAAAACTGTCTGCTAGTTCAGTGAAAATGGACGTCACACTAAACTCCAAAACAGATAAATGAACTAAAATTAAAAAACATACTAGACTAACAAAGGCCAGAGGCTCCTGACTTGGGACAGGCGCTAAAATGCGGCGGGGTTAAACATGTTTTGTGAGATCTCAACCCTCCACCTATACCTCTAGCCAAAATAGAATAAAGAAACACATAGCAATACGCACAGTAAAACTCAGTTTAAAAGAAGTCCGAGTCCGATGTCAGAATAGGTAACAAAAGAAACTAAGCAAAATGACAATTATACATAAATGAAGAAAGGACTACTAGCAGTTACTGACATGCCAGCTCCAGACCTCAATTAAACTGATTGAAAAATTATGTCTTCATCATATGAAAATCAAGTACATTCCCTCCCGTTAGGGGTTTAGTATCATACCATCATAAAATATATGAGAAGAACATAACCCGTATCATGCCAACAACTGGTTTTAGAATAAATGTGTTTATTTTCGATGCAAAGACCCTATGAGTTATCAATATTAATACCAAAATATGCAATCCTTAATGACTTGACAACAGTATCGTAACTATATCCTTTCCGAATAAGTCTGTTTAAATGTTTGGTTAGCTTTTGAGGTGAATGCCGACATTTTTGTGCTTTGTAAAGAATATTACCATAAAATATTGGATGTGAAATACCTGAACGTATAAGATGTCTGCATGTTGATTTATATTTACGAATGATGTCCTTGTACCGATGATAAAATTTAGTAAATGTTTTGACTAGTTTGTGATATCGAAAACCCTGGTGTAATAATTTTTCAGTAATACAGAGAATTCTTTCGTTGAAATCAAATACGTTGTAACATACACGAGCGAATCGAACAAGTTGAGATATAAAAACACCATAAGATGGCGACAAGGGAACGTCACCATCTAAAAATGGATAATTTACAATAGAAATGAAAAATCATCTCTTTTATCATAAATTTTGGTATTAAACTCTCATTAAAGATAAAGATATCAAGATCCAGGAAAGGGCAGTGTTCATTGTTAGTATTAGCTTTATTTAAAGTCAGTTCGGCAGGATAGATCTCTTTAGTGTACATACTGAAGTCGTCATTATTGAGAGCCAATATATCATCTAAATATCTAAAAGTGTTATTAAATTTTTGAATCAGATGTTGTTTCGATGGGTCTTTGCTGATTTTAGTCATAAATTGTAACTCATAACAATACAGAAACAGGTCCGCAATAAGTAGTGCACAGTTAGTCCCCATGGGAATTCCGATAACCTGACGATATACGGAATTTCCATAGCCAACAAAAATGTTATCTAGTAAAAATTCAAGGGCAGTTATAGTATCAAAGCAGGTCCAATTGACATAGTTCTTTTGTTTGTTGTTACTAAAAAATGACCTAAAAGAGTTTGAACATATATATTCGCATTCCGACTTTTTAAATGCCCATTTAATCAGGTGTGTGAATTTTTCTTAATAAGATTATGAGGCAACGTGGTATATAGGGTAGAAAAATCAAAACTTTGAACAGATTCGAAATCACCAATATAAGCATGCAATTTATCAAGTACTTCCAAAGAATTTTTGACACTCCAAAAGTAATTAATTCCACTATTTTCAAAGGCCTTATTTGAACAATTTATTACCAGGTTTTTGATTGTACCAAGTGTACTAGTAAGTAGAATAGATAGTTTAGTAGTGGAACAATGGCTTGAAGACGAAATAAATCTATATTTGTATGGAGTTTTATGCAGCTTCGGAAGCCAGTACATAGTTTGAACTTTCATTGTATTTGGTTCTGCTTGTAAAGAGGTAGCTAAAAGTTTATGTTTGTTACAGATGTCATTTTCCGAAAATGGAGTCAGTTGGAATGTTGGTGAATTCGTGATTTCCTTTTGTAGAACATCAATGTAAAATTTACGTCAAACAATAATGATATTGTTAGCAGCCTTATCAGCCGGGACAAAAATATATTCCTTGGCGAGTTCTTTTAGCTTATGTTTGATACGGGAAATTGGGCTATTATGGTTGTTGTTAGGAGTAAAATGATCTTTAAAATGTTGAATACGTATATCAACTATGTTCATTATCGAATTAAAAAAATAATCTAATGATTTCTTGTCAGCTTTTTCTCGTTTTATCCATTTAGAGCAGTAAGTACGGAGTGAGTCGTGGATGATGTTACGACACTCATTCCAATAAAAAATTGAAGGGGGGCGATATTTAGGTCCTTTACTGAGGAATCATTTCAACTCTCGGTCGCGAACGATGTTAAGGTCTCCTGTTATAACATGGGGACTGGGGCCATAAATGTATTCGGATTTACTGCAATTTCATGAGGTAGGTGTATTGTTACATCTTTACACACTTCGCTGTAATTGAACACATATTTCCGGGTAGATTTTTTGTAAACATAACAAATAAGAGGGAGTTCAGTATTATCAAAATAGCCAGGAATTTGTTCTTTAACAGAATGATCATTAAAAATACCGGTAATATTTACAAAATCAAAACCTTTATTGACATATTCAATTTTAATAAAATGTTTTTTGTGATCTTCAGGGCGATCAATTTTGGGAAACAATTTAGAATAACAATATGCAATTATAATTTGGACGGTTTCATACTTAGGACTGCAATATGGAATTGTGTTGCATTCCTCCAAAAATGTAATTTATTAATGTATATTTTACAAATTTGTAACTAAACGGCTTAAATGAAAAAAAAAAAAAAAAAAAAAAGTAAATTACAATCATTCTAACCAGAAATGAGTAAAATAGTGACTTGTGTATAAAGAATACGTCTAGCGTGAGTTGAGTACTTTACAGATAACCAACATTTTCCAGTTATATTATTATACATGGCCTGTCCTGTCTCGCTCCTTTTGGATGATTTAAATTATGTATTATTTCTGCACTTTTTTGTCACAAACATGCCATGCTGAATATTCAGTACAACAGTTGTGTTACAATGTAAAAATGTGCAGATGAAACTAAATAAAGTCATCATTTGCAATTGATTTGGGAAGATTTTAGTTGATGAACTATTAGATAGGTTGTCATTTTTTCATTGATATCCTAAAAGTTTGTTCGTAATTAACTTATATATATAAAACTCAACTGCATTTTTTTCGTAGAACTTTGTTTTTTTTTCTTGTTGTATTCTGCGTTTTTCTATGTTTTGTTGTTGGTGTTTGTTAATTTGTCGTTGTATCTTTCAAAGTTTATACGGAAACACTTGCTTATTAATTTACCGAATAAGATGAAATATTATTCTTTTTGCTTTAGAAAATACTTAAAAATAATTACCGTGCTATTACAATATCAATATGTTGTTTTTTTTATTATTGGTTTATTTTCCTAAAATATATTTTTCAAATATCTCGTAAATCTGACCATATTTCTTATGACGTAGTCCCACAACACACCTTTAAAAATTTTGATCTTACATTGTAATTAAATCAGAGGAAATCTTTGTTTGTAACAATTTATATAATAATGCATTATTATAATAAAATGGAAGTTGTTTCAATATGAAATGAATGAGCTGCATCCAATACTTAAGGACTTTTATAAATCAGCTTTCAATAATGAATATTCATTTCAGCAAGCCCATATCTAAAACCGAATATCTTTCAATTTTTGTTAGTAAATGCAATTTTTTATTTATTTTTTTATTTGTGAGTGTAGATAGTAGGTAGTGACACGATCTAATAAAACAATATAATGCAATGCTCCTGAATACTTTGTTTAAAATTAATTCAAATAGAACGTAGTATAAAATTGAACGAAATTGCCGGAACTTGCTATAATGTGTTAGGAATTTATAATGATGAGATCACAATGACTGATGTTATGTTATTTATAATTGTTATCCAACTTTCAGTTTTTTGCGCGTGTATTTTAAAACATATTTTTTTCAGTTTATATTTCTATTTCACGTCATGTTATGTAAAAATGACTGTGGAAAGGAATAACAATTTGTGCCATAAAATATTTATTCTGGACAGCAACTTTAAATTTGAGTTATGTCCAAGCATTACAATATTTTACAAAAAAAAAAAAAACATTTATTCTGGTTTTTGACATACGTAAAGCAGTTAATGCAATTTAACTTTTTCTGAAAAATATTTGTCATTTACTAGAATTATTAACAAGTTACATTTTTAATATCTTGATATACTGTTTTATATCTGATATGTTCTCGCCTATGTAACTCGCCTAATTCTTGTGATACATTGTTTCTAGTTGTATTTTTTCATGTATATCATGTAAAATATGAAAAAAGTTTTTCATAGTATGCCAAACACGTACGAAGTTGGATAGGCCAAATATCGTTAGTTTTCCAATAAAACAGCTTAATGTCAGGTATATGACAGTTGTTTTTCATTCGTTTGATGCTTCCATAACTTTCCGTTTTGTTATTTTACTATCTAATCTCAAATACTGGATTAACAAAAGGGGCTTTAGTAAAAGGTGCTTTAGTATGGAAGCGTCTAATTGTCACGAGATGTTGAGCATGGAAACGCGTATAAGTCACCATTTGGTGAATTGTCAACACAACTTGACGACAAAAACAAGTGGAAAAGTTGCCTTGTTATAGAACTTGTACACTTAAACAAGTTTACTTGTTTAATTAATAATTCAATGTGAAGACTTACAACAAGTTGACTTGTTGGGTTCTTCCGAACAAGATCAATAAGCAAAAAGTACACAAAATATCATTGTGTACTAGTACACTTTGCCGTTTGTACACTTGTTAAATTGAGTTATTTTGTCATGTTGTTGACTTGCAACAAAGCGACAAGATGTATTGTATGTCGGCAAGCCAACTTAATTTTTTATACTTGTTGAGTTGATACTACATTTTTTTGACTTAAAAAAAGTTTACTTGATGTGTTATTGAGGAAAAAGTAAATATCCCGAAAGTAGCGTTGTTATTGTTATCCCACTCTTCTGACTTTTCTTATGTAATCTTGTCCTGTTCTGAAAAAGGATTATGTCACCAAGTAAGCATATGAAAGTTAACTTGACGTGAATGTTTAAATCATGTTTACTTAATAAAAGACCACATGACGCAAAAAACCGTGGGAACAATTTAACCGCGGGAAATAAGAGCACACGTGACGCTGCTACAAGTCGTGGAAGGAGCAACTAGCACAGCTGTCCGCTCTGTTTAGGTGAATGTAGCGCGAAAACGGGTCCTGTTGTCAAGTGACAATTTGGTACTGATCTGTAGCTCTAAACCTTGTCTATAACATATCAGTTTTTCAAGAAAAATGTTGGTAAGTTTTTCACTTAATGTAACATACTGGTCACGTTTTTCTTCAATTCAATATATATTCAATTCCTACGGCTAAAGCATACATTTCAACTCTGTAATTCGAAAACGAGTCCGGTTACCCCATATATTTTTTCTTCATTTTTTGGTGTATTTTGATAGTTTCTTTCCATATGCAAAATTTCAGGAAAATTGTTGGAAGGTCGATTTACGGGGGTCCCACCTTAATAACGTAATATGCAAGCGGGGACATCATCTGTGTCCCATATCGTTAAAAATGCGATTTTTTTTCTCGTTTTTTCTTCTAAAGGGCTTTAGAAAAATTTAGTATTATAGCGCAATACACAATAGGATATTATAATTCACTTCACATGAACTCCAATTGTTTTTTTTTTGTAATACCAAAGAATGTTGAAAATATATAAGCTTTTATTGTGCTTCGAACAACTCATAGATTTTCGGATGTTCGTCGTTGCATTCCGATATTGGCACACTTTCAATTTCAGTATAGGTATATAATAACCATACGTTGTCTCAATATATAAAATTTATTTGTACAAGGCTTATAAACCGGAAGAATGCGAGGCTTCGGCGAGCATTTCTACATCCTGTTTCGAGGCCTTGACTCCTTACGCATGCAGAGCACGATATGCTTATACTACCGGTATAATTGATATCACTCCCGGTTTTTATTGGACTTTATATACCCAATATAGATAAGGTATTATATGTCGTGTGTGTTTTAAGTACGTCTATCATGGTTTCATTCGGATCACAAGGTCATGTATTGTCCCACTGAATGTTTTATATATTACTATGTCTTTACTGTTCGCTTTGGTAATCATATAGTTTTTATGACTCTTTATTTAGGGTAAAAGTGGTCTGTTGAAAGACAAATTTACTGACATTATTACCCATTTCTTTTTTCTTCTTATATCTCTGACCTTAACATTTAAATAAGGGATAATATTAGTTATCTTGGTGTCATCAGGCGTTAGCAGAATTTTAAAATTCATACACTCTGGTGCAAAGCCGAAGGGTATATGCATTTTCAACACCGGTGTGAAATTGCGTTCATCCAGATCACACCAAGATAACGAATTTATTTCTTATGAAGTTTCAAATCTTTTCGTCGCCGTCTAAGCAAACTTAAATGAATAAATTACTCCCCTTTAATGACTACACAAGCCAAACAACGCCGCATTGAAACAACATATTTTGTTTATTTTTCTTAATACAACAATTAATTATAACACAAATTTTTGTTTTTAATCATGGAAATGTATTTAAATGTTTAAAAAATCATATTTCTGCCCGTGATTAAATACTACCAAAAGTCCATTCCTAGTAATAGAAACGACGTGGATAGTTAACAATAAAAACAGTTACAAGATTAATTTCCCAAAAATAAGGGTCTGGGAATCTTTCAGGAAATTTATCAAAGTTGGAATTCTGTTTTAGGAAATTGTATAGTTACCTTATTAAATTAGTTCTGTCACTACATTTAAGGTTTAACTGTTGTGACACTAATCGGGCTAACAATATAAATAATTGTTGGATTCATTTCCTAAAAATATGAAGGTATGAGAGTCTTTCAGGAATTTACCAAAGTTAGAACTATTTTTTGTAAATGTAAATATTTCATTTAACAGCTGTTGTTCTGTTAGTGTCTACTATTATGGTTGATTGGCGATTTTCAAAAAAAAAGTCTGAGACTTCCAGAATATAGTTCTGTCCCTAGGGAACATTTCAAAATTCCGAAACCCTTCCTAAAGACAACTGTTAAAATCTAGTAGTTCACTCCTTTTTTATGTTTCTACCGCTAAGGATGTGAGAAAAGTTCTGTGACAATCGATTTGGGGGTTTTTTACAGTCTTCTTGCTATGCACCTAGGGGTTTCAGAAAAATATGTTGCCATATGTATTATCAGCAAAATCTACATTAACAATGCTAAATATTTATCAAAGGTACCAGGCTTATTTTTTCTACGCCAAACGCGCGTTTCTTCTATGCAAGACTCACCAGTGACGCTCGAATCAAAATAATTATAAAGCCAAATAAAGTACAAAGTTGAAGAGCAATGAGGACCAAAATATCAAAACGGTTATGCCAAATACGACTAAGGTAATTTGTGCCTGGAGGTAGACAATCCTTAGTATTTCGAATAATTAATAGTTTTTCAAACAGTAAATTTATAACAAGAGACTTTCAAAAGCCTGAATCGCTCAGCTGTAAGTTTTTGCATTAATCTTTCATCAATTTTTGAAAATTAACAAACATGATAAGCAAATTAAGATGTTTTAAAAGGGAAATAACTCCTTCAGGGGTCAATTAACTTCTTTTTTTTTCATTTGAATCATTGGTAGATCTTACTTTACTGAACATTTTTGCTGCTTGTTGTGTATCTTTATCTATAATAACTTTCAAGATAATAACCAAAAACTGCAACATTTCCTTAAAATTGTCAATTCAGTGGCATAACCCAAAAAATCAGTTACCTGATTGGTCAAAAGAATTTGTGGCACTTTATAACCCCATCCAACTCATTTTTTGGGGACTTGAATTTGATATTTGAAATGTTTACATAACGACCTTTCATTTGATATGCTACAACCTTAACATTTAAGAAGTTTTAATTTTTGCACTTCATGGCCCCACCCTTCTCACTAGAATGGAAAAGGGGGTTTAAAATATTCATTTTTGAATAGAGCTCATTAAAAGGTTCAATTTGATATATCAAATAAAGGCAACAGTAGTATACCGCTGTTCGAAACTCATAAATCGATAGAGATAAAAACAAATCCGGGTTACAAACTAAAACTGAGGGAAACGCATCAAATGTAAGAGGAGAACAACGACACAACAAAAACACAACATTAAAATGTAACACACACAGTAACGAACTATAATATAACAATGGCCATTTTCCTGACTTGGTACAGGACATTTTAAGAAAAAAATGGTGGGTTGAACCTGGTTTTGTGGCATGCCAAACCTCCCGCTTTTATGGCAATGTTAAATATAACATTAAAATGACAACATTACATGACAGGGCTACAATACAAATAAATGGGAGAACATATAGGACAAAGAAACATACGAATAATAGCTAACAAAAGGTACTAGGTTTAAAATTTAATACGCCAGACGTGCGTCTCGTCCACACACTAACAAGTGACGCTCAGATGAAAAAAGGTTTGAAAGCCAAAACAAGTACAAAGCTGAAGAGCACCGAGGACTAAAACGTCCAAAAAGTTGCGCCTAACACGGCCAGGGTTTTCTGCCTTGGACAAGAACATCCTTATTATTTAGAATAATTTATAATTTTGCAAACAGTAAATTTTATAAAATGACTATATAATAGATATACATGATAAAACCGAAGTGGGGACTAACTACATTACATAAAACAACTTAATCCAACACATAAAAATACACAGCCGAGTTAGCCAAAGCCTCAACGCACAAAGTGACGTCACATTTGAAATTCTAAAACAACACACAAAGAGATGTAACATTTGAATTTGTAAAAATATTTCCCAAAAATAAGATAGGATTAGGATTGAATCAAGATTAGATTTGTAATACTGACATTACATTTATTAATAACAATGAAAATTACAATACTTATTTATATCCATGACCCCATTTGGCAAAGTCCAAAGACTGATGCAATATCATTTTGATAAATAGAATATATGAAACGTACAAAGTGGATGAAAAACATGTTTTTGTATGTTTCTGATCAAATGTTTTTGGTATTTAGTCAAACGTATAAACATGTTAAACTCTTCAATTTCTGAAAATTTCAGGAGGCTAGCTGTTGTTGATTCAGAAATACATGCCCCGCTCGCAAAATTGCCAACTGCAATATCTCTAAAACGACAACATATATCTCAAATCTGCTAAGTGATAAATGATCTGCAGTTGAAGTTAAAAAAAAATGGGACAATTTCAAAGTTCATTAAGGGCACAATGAATAATAAAAAATATACTGCAATATTCAACTTCAGAACCGAAAGTCGTGGAGACCTGGGTCTACCACCATTCAACCTAGGACTACTTGACCCTTCAACAAGCCACAAGGTCAAGGTCATTGTACCCTTTGAAAGTCAAGGAAACTACTTTTAAGAGGTATCTCGTCGTAATTTTTGAACGGATGGTCGGACAGTTTGGGGCCTAATAAATGAAGTGTAGAGCTCTTTAAGAGGAAAATTTTATACGCGAGTGTATGCAGCTATCTCTTATCGTTTTCTTAATATTTAAGCTTGAAATTTCAGCGTAAAATACTTTTTTTGGACTTGGTGACCTTTGACCTTGGTCACATAAGTCTTTAAGATTATTGGAGAAGGTCTCATATCTTAAAGACTTCCGGTTCTCGAAACAGAATTTTTAAAAATTTTGTGTATAAGATTTCAAGTGAAATAGCTCGTATAAAGGTTTATAACAAAATAAAAGTTTATGTTAATTAACATCGCCACATATTCATGTACATGTTGCCGTTTTCAAATCGATTCTGTCTGTTACAGTTTTTAAGTTATATGCAAATAAAAGAAATTATTTTTAGAGGAGATAACTCTTAAAGGGGTAGATGAAATCCTACGCAGCCTCATCTGGTAATAGTTTATGATGGGATCTACCTTTTTGTCCAAATATGGTCATGATAGCTTTCAAAATGACGAGGGGGAAGCATGTCGGAAAAAACAAGAAAAGGGAGTTAACTTCTAAAGGAGATGATAAAGCTTCATAATGAGGTCAATCGATGGTTCAAATTTGGTCTTGATAACTTCAATAGAAACGAGGGAAGACCATGTCAAAAAAATGCTGGAAGAAAAAAAAAACAGAAGAAAAACAGTAAGTATTTCCGCTGAAGGAAAGACCTTAAAAACATTAGAAAAACAGTAAGGTCTTTCCGATTTTGAGGAAAGATCTTAAAGAAAATAGAAAACAGTAAGTCGTTCCACTGAGGGAAAGACGTTGAAAAAAAATTAGAGAAACGGTAAGGTCTTTCCTATTTTGAGGAAAGACCTTGAATATGATTATACATGCTTTTGTTGCCTTTATCTAAATTCATGTTAAATTACCAAACAGATACATTTGTGTATTTGTATGGGTTACTAAAACCACACAACGATTGCCGTAGAGGCCTTACAAATGAGATAGTGAGATGGAATTACGTTTAAAGCGGCATAGCTACGGTTTTCAAAAAATAAATGTAGTGTGTATTTTTTTTCAGAATATAATTTATTTTGTATGTGAAATACGATCGGACGATATGTTGATGCCTAATATAGCGTTTTCGTCAAGAACATTCATTTTTTATTTGTAGAATCCATTTTTGTTATCCGGAATCCAAGCCCGCCCATATTCACATAATAAAGACTAACACCACATTATCACCACTGGGCCGATTCCACAGCTGGTGAACTATTATTCCCAGAGGGTATCACCAACCCAGAAGCCAAGTACTTTTCTTACAACAATAGAGGTGTCTGCCTGTTGCATAGCTCTGTCTTTTGCGGAATATTGGTCTACTTTCGTATTGATTTCGACATGAGAATGCTGACTTCATCATGTTTTGAAAGTCTTAGATTCAAGCATCACTGACTATTAGATACATGTATATGAAATGCACATCTGGTTCAGTAAAATTGGTACCGTTCAAGTTTTATTATCACCACTGGGTCGATGCTAAAGCTGGTGAACTATTAGTCCCAAAGGGTATCACCAACCCAGTAGCCAAGTGATTCGGTGTTGGCATTAAATACGCCCGGAACTTTTTGTTTTTTGAATTTTGCAGTCAAGAATTTATAAAATTTACTTAAACTAAGGAGGTATCTCCCTGTTGCACAGCTCTGTCCTTTGCTGAATATGGACCTACTTTTGTATTGAGTTTGGCATGAGAATGCTTACCTTGTCATTTTTTGAAAGCTTTGGATTCAAGCATCACTGCCTATTGTTTTATAATGAAATGCGAATCTGGTGCAGTAAAATTGGTACCGTTTAAGTTTTATTATCACCACTGGGACGATGCCACAGCTGGTGGACTATTAATCCCAAAGGGTATCACCAACCCGGTATCCAAGTACTTCGGTGCTGACATGAAATACGGAAATTTTGTTTTTTGAATTTTGCTGTAATGAATTTATAAAATTTACTGAACTAAGGAGATATCTCTTTGTTGCATAGCTCTGTTCTTTGCGGAATATGATTCTTTTTTCGATTGATTTTGGCATGAAAATGCTTAACCCGTCATTTTTTGAAAGTTTTGGAATCAAGCATTACTGACGATTATTTTTAAATAAATGAATGCGCATCTGGTGCAGTAAAATTGGTACCGATCAAGTTTTACTGTAGACATATCATTGTATACCATAATATTTGTAACTGTATGCAACCGTTATTCATTTAATGCATAACAGTTGCATTAGGGGTCATTTACAAACCTAGCTACAAAACCAGGTTAAATCTTTAAAGGAAATGCCTGTACCAATTCTGGAATATGAAAGTTTTTTTTCCATTCGTTTGATGTGTTTGAGCTTTTTGTTTTGCAATTTGATTAAGGACTTTCCATTTTTAATTTTCCTTGGAGTTCGGTATTTTTTTTATTTTACTTTTTAATTACACTTCACCTGCGACAGTCGCGGGACCATTGTGCGACGATCGTGCGATGGTCGCTCATTGTTTTGGTTGGTATTTAAATGCATGACCGTCGCGCGATTGTTGCATGAAGTTCGCTCGGAAATCGCAAGACGGCTGTTTTGTAATTTAAATCAATTGCAGTATCGCTGTTTGGTTGTACTTATTTTTCGCGCAAAAATCGAACGAGTTTCCCGCCTTCATCGTGAGACTGTCGCACTACCGTCGCACGGACTAGTATAAATGAGCGCTAATAGTTTACTTGCCAATCAAGACGGAATTACCAAATTTGACTCTGCACTTGACAATTCATGCAAAGGGAACCAACTCTAGCCGCGGGCAAATCCAAAAATTTTCTCTTGACATGCATGTTTCAAAACTTCATCTTTGGTGTAACTGGTTGAAATTATAGGAACATTTTATCTGTAAATGTGTTTTGTTAACAATATCAATAGATTTCTCACGACAAGATACCGTTACTAAAGGGTTTGTGCAGTAAATCTGGTGTCAAGTCCGGTGTCACGTGATATAATTTTAATTGAATTACTGCCTAATGGTGAAAATTAAAGAACGGATTCGAGGTCGGTAATTTGTAAGGGATATAATATTAGGTAACACAATTTGGTATAAATAATTTCGTTAGTTCAGTATTATAATGAATATATATACGCTAGAATATGTTAGGCCTTAAAACATTTTATCCAACTGTAGCGTTGTTTTTTACTTGTAGTTTCGACAGAGAGGGACATTTTCAACAAAACAAAATAACTAAGACACAGGGGTCTGTTAATCGATTTCGCAATAAAACCATGGCAGCGTAAAATTTGCAACACCATGGAAAAACACCTTAACAAATAAAATAGCCATGCGAAACGGAATTGTTGCTACAGACTACAAATGCCTGTAGACACAATTCCGTTGCTTGTATTAGTATTTATAATTATTACACTATCCCAATTATTGTCATTTTAACCTTCTGTGTCTTTTTGTTCTCCTCACACTTAATTTACTGGAATTTAATGCCACAAGTGGGAGGTTTAGCTAGCTATACAACCAGGTTTAACCCACAATTTTCTGCAATGAAAATGCCTGTACCAAGTCAGGAATATGACGGTTTTTTTCAGTCCAGTCGTTCTGTTATTTAATGTGTTCAAGCGTTTGGTCTTTCCAGTTGTTTATAAACTTTCCCCTCTTTTTGAATTTCCCTCGGAGTTCGGTGTTTTTGTTAAAAATCCCCTTTTTTATAACATTATAAGAAATGTTATACCGTATTTACATTACAGCTGTGAGTTTAATTTCAACTTCGTTATACCATATATGTAACATTAAAACATAATGTATAGTCTTTACATATATCGCAATAGCAAATCAGGATAGAAATATAATAAACGATTCATTCCAAGCTTTATAGAACATTTAATCGATTTTTGCATATGATATATTATCTACAAAATTTAGTCTCCATGTGATGTTTTTAAATTAAAGTATTACACATGCAATGTAAGCTCATCACACATGTCAATCAACACACAAAACATTATGATAACTTCATCCAGGTTATTCGGAATAAGGGTGACCTGTGGTGCTTCAATCGGATCAACTCAAGGAATTTTTCACAACGTCTTCTTTCAAACCAGTCTTCACCGTATTCTTCAGCTCATCTAGAGTCTCCATTGTACATTACAAAGGACAAGAATAATCAATGGTATCGTATATTTCTGATTGAAAATAAAGAACATTTGGAATACCAGAAGGGATAAGAACTTCTCTCCATTGTTTTCTTATTATATGCATATTCCGTGTATACATGAATGTTTGCAATTGGCTTCGTATAAGTGGAAGAAAACAAAATCGTACACACTCGATGTGAAGAAGATTAGATGTACGAAAAATTCCCAAACTGCTGAAGTCCAAGAATTTTTTCCTCCAGAACTGGGTAAAGCTTTCAGAGAGATCCCTCCTTAGTCTTTCGATACGCTGATTTTCAGTAGACCTACCAATCAAAAAACTTCTAGAACCTGACATTTCATCATTCTGACCGTAACGCAAGGCAATTTGCAAGTCTTTGACCAGGACATTTTCAGTTCCAGCATCGGAATGTATGAGTCTTGGAAAGCACCTCCGTTCTTAGATTAGGTCTAAGTAAATTTTCCAATATATCTAGGAATGTTATTAGATGGTCCGGCTTTTAACCACAAAATGTTTCGCGAATATCCATCTATTGCGCCATGTATAGCGATGCCAAAAGGTTTCAGCTTGTCATAAACGTCGATATGAATCAGGTAGTTGGGTCCACTTTGGTGTATGCCCTCCTGTGTAAACAATGTCTTCGTCGTAAATTTACACCTTCCTCATCAAGATCTTTCAAACACGACTAATATTAGTACGACAATGGCGTCTTCCTAGTCCTAATCTTCTTTTGATTCTCTCTTGGATGCACTGATCAAAATACCATGAATCAGCAAGAGAAACCCGGGAATTTCTTTTGTGGTGTATACGGAGTTGAAATAATATGCAATATATTCTTCTGCAGATGCATGATTTCCAGGATTCGGGATCGCATTTACAAAATGAAGGATAGAGATGCATATTGTTATCTGTAAATCAAAAAATATATATATATTAAGATAAACAAGCATTCTGAGTGTTGCTTAAACAATACAATGTCCACTACCGGTGGCCAACATCAATAATTATGTAATATTTTGGTGATTTTTTTTATTTTCAAGGGACATAACTCACATAAAAATAATCCAATCAACACAAAACTCAATCTTGATCTGTAACTATTTTTCTTAACTTATATACCAAAAATCAAATCATGCAGTTGAAGCGGTTAATAAAAAAGTCTGGAAAACTGATATTTTGATTTTCGACAACGGAGCGATAGGCAAATTATTTGAGACCTTTTCCTGATATTTTATTTTGTCCTACCTTTTTCCATTAAAGGGGGCGCACGCCCCCTCTAACTCCACGCCAGATGAGAGTTAATCAGTCTGCATTTTTATTTACCTTATTAAGAGACCTATTGTCTTGGACGGGGTGGGACGGGTATGTCTAAAGACAATATTATGTTATTAACCAAAATCAAGTACTTTGAAGGGGAACGAAAAAGAATACTACATTTATTAGATTGTACATTTATCAGATTGTTTCCTATCGTTTGTTGTCCCTTATACACGTATGAAATCACTTATCTACATACAGGATACTGGATGCAAATATTGCACATTTCAATATGCATTTTTTCATAGTCTTTCAAAATATCAAACATACCTTGAAAAAAGCATACTGCAATCGTGTTACACAGACATGTATAAAATGGCGCCATTCCCCTCGATTTAAGAACTAATCAAACACACTTTTTTAATGTCTACTTGCTGACATATTTAGAACATGTGGACTTTCATTAAGTAGACATGTTTTAAACATTCACCTCAAGTTAACTTTTAATATGTTTACTTGGTGATATAATATCTTTTTAGAACAGGGCAGTAAGACATATAAGAAAAGTGAGAAAAGTGAGAAAACAATTACAACGCTAATTGCAGGGTGTTTACTTTCCTCAATAACACAACAAGTAAACTTTTTTCAAGTAAGAAAGATGTAGTATCAACTCAACAAGTATACAAAATTAAGTTGACCTGTCGACATACAATACATCTTGTCGCATTGTTGCAAGTCAACAACATGACAAAACAACTCAACAACTCGTAACAATTAGACGCTTCCATAAATGACGGTACACAAAACAAAAAATAGAAAACTATAGACTAAGCAACAGAAACACCACCAAAAACGGTGTTCATATTTGTCAAAATCAAACTCAAATTATTAAACTTTCTCATATTAGATTATTCTATTATACGCTATATGTCGGGTGCAGTATTTAATAGACAATTCCATACATCAATGTCATCCATAACACAGAAATACATGATATTGTACAACAGCAAGAACATAATGTACATTATTATAGAAATTCATTGCAGAAAAAAACCCAAAGAAATATTTTACTGTCACTGCAAACTATAAATTAACGAACAAATGTTGATGTTAAAAAAATCAGACAAAGTGATTGAAATGTTACATTGCACTTATAAATTTCATTAATGAGTAGATATAAGAAGATGTGGTATGAGTGCCAATGAGACAACTCTCCATCCAAGTCAAAATTTATAAATGTAAACCACTATAGGTCAAAGTACGGTCTTCAAGACGGAGCCTAGGCTCACACCGAACAGTAAGCTATAAAGGGCCCCAAAAATTACTAGTGTAAAACCATTCAAACGGGAAAACAAACGGTCTAATCTATATAAAAACGAGAAACGAGAAACACTTATGAACCACATCAACAAACGACAACTACTGAACATCAGATTCCTGACTTAGGACAGGTGCAAACAAATGCAGCGGGTTTAAACGTTTTAATGGTACCAAACCTTCACCCTTTTTCTGAAACAATAGTGTAACATCACAACATAGAAAAACACACTATAAAATATCAACTGAAATAGCTTAACTCAATCAAAGGACATTTAACACCATTGAACATACACTGAACAAATAAATTTAACCTATGATACAATGCAAATTCAAAATAAATAAACTAAGGGAAGAATAATAAAAGTAACATGTTATATCGGTATGAAATGTTAAACAATTTAAGAAAAACAATATGCTCGAACAAAAATATCAGCCATTTGCAATAACTCTAAACACAGGTAAATAAAATAATTTTGTTGTTAAGTATACGTCTATAACACCAGGGACGATTCCTAAACATGCCAGCTTTTAAAAATATGACAAAAATTTGCACCCGAGAAACAACTAGAAAAATTGTCTGCACGTGATATTATGTTCCCAATTATCATTAGTTGAGTTGATCAATTGATTGACTGTAATGAAAAGTAAATTAGAATAATACCGAACTCCAAGGAAAATTCAAAAAGGAAAGTCCCTTAACAAATTGCAAAACCAAAAGCCCAAACACATCAAACGAATGGAAAACAACTGTCATATTCCTGACATGTAACAGGATTTCCTTATGTAGAAAATGGTAGATTAAACCTGATTTTATAGCTATCCAAACCTCGCACTTGTATGACAGTCGCATAAAATTTGATTATATTGACAACAATGTCTGAGCAAAACAAACAGACATAATAGGTAAATAATCACTATAAACACAAACACATATGTCAACAAAGAAAAACAAAAAGGCATGTAGACACTCTATATACAAAACTTGTTTGTGTTAAAGATGACAATATATTTTGGATTTATCGTAGCACCAATCCCAGTTCGATTATGATATCACAGAATGAGACTGACCACCGAATTCGTACTTACTATGAGCAACACCACAGGTCCAACATGTGAAGCATTATTTGTTTTAACCGTTTTATTTCAAGGGCATGAGCTGTCAAATTCATGTTCACCGTTTTGACTCAATTTCTCATATTTGATTTATGACATACTAAAACGTATATCAAAATTACAATAAGTCTGAAATAAACATTCAACGATGCATGTTCTCGATGATATATATATCAGTATTTCGTGTGTATTTTAGCCTAGACGCAATCTAATTAACCATCGAGATGACCTCGGAAGACTGCCGATTGTCACATAACCCGATATAAACATAAACATAAATATAAATAGATAGCGACCTCGTGCAATTGGACTTTTCTAGGTCTGTTTGATTTCATGTTATATGTTAAAAAAATAAGTTAATCATTGTTTTTACCTGTATAAGAATGATTTTTTGTGGATCGAATCAGTCAACGAAATGGTCCTCCTTTGTTTCAATTTCAATGTTGACATTCTTTTCTATTTAATGGCTGAACGAGACTATTACATGCGTAACCAATCTTTAGCTAATGGGTTAAATTGAAAGTCACATGAATACGGATTCTATGAGGTCGAATCATTCACTTGCAAGTGAATAATTCAGCAGCAATGTTTTTAGCTTATTTTGACAAAATTGAACTAAAACTGGCTGCTAAAGGAGAATTATTATTTCACTTTTTCACTTTCATTAATGATTGAACAAAAAAAAAAAACATATTTTTTTATATATCTCGTAGCTAATTCACGTTTAGGAAAACTATTCTGATTCTACTACCATGACTATTATTTTTAGATGTAAAGACTCATTATTTGGAGCACCTAGGTCACCCCGGGTTTTGGTAGGGTTCTTGTTATTTGTTCTTTAGTTTTTTTATGTAGTGTTTTGTAGACTTGTGTTTGTCATTTTATTGTATTTCGTTTGTTGCCCTAGTTTTGTCGGACTCTCTCCGATTTATGAGTTTCGATTGTCCCATCGATATCCCCCGCATTTTTTAAGGCAAGCTTGAACATTGTTGGGTACAGTGTACGTGCATCAAGTACTGATTATGGGAATGAATTTAAATTGTGTAAATAAATACTAGGTATATGTATTATCAAGAAAGTCCTTTACATATATTCAAATTCAGAACAATCCTCGAATATTCATATTCTATTTAGTAGACTAAGTGGGATTCATGCAATGTTTTGTTTATTGGTTTTCGTGCTTGAAGGTTTCTTTATTTATATAGCAACATTAAGAGTACCTGCATGGAATTTTATAGGTGTGTGTCAAGATTGATATTAGTCAAATTGTTTTATCATTAGAAACAGACAAATTAATTCACCATCCTGTATATTTGTGTATATAACTAAATGAAAGAATTTGCTAGATTAACAAGTAAACGCGAAATTCAAACTGTAAAATATAAGTTAAATTGTTCAATTTGTTTTCGAAATTAGCATTGTTTGCATTAACTTACATATGGACTGAGTGCACTTTTCAAAATTAAATTCTCCCAACACTAGCTAATTCTAGAAATGGACTTTACAAATATCCATGCTAGCTATTTAGATGAAAAGACGTATCGAGCTGCTATTGACCGTTGTTTAGTCTATATATTTCACACATGCATCCAGATCATTTTGTATATCTCTTTTAAGGATGTAGTTCGGTGAAATTGAAAAAAAATCTAGAATTTGAAATTTATACTATAAGTCAGAAGAGCATTAGTTAAGGAACAAAATAAGCTTAAAATATTGATAGGTTATGGAACTCCATTTTGAGACATTAGATTTTTTTCAAATGGCGGGAAAAGGCTGACTCGGACTTTTACAATATATTTAGCATTGGCATTATTTGGTTCTCATATCGTAAGATGAAAAATCTAGAATCTGCTAAAATTTTTGTAATGACCCTTTTATGAGCTACTAAAGTCTTCTATGAAAAGAAAAGTGGGCAAAATATTTTACCCTGTATCGTAGGAAAAAATCCAAGGAGTCCGAATACCTGACAAAAATCCCTAAACCTGACCTAAGTACATCATTGATCAATAATTTTTGACAATTAACAAATTCAGTGTTTTACCGATACATAATTGTATAAAGTTTGTAGATTGTGGGTACCGTTCAATTTCCATAGTATAATATAATAATTGTCTTTGATAGACACCAACGATGATTGTTTGAATCACTAGAATATTTCATATGCTAGTAAATTCATTTAAACTGAAATTCTTAAAAAGACGAAAAATAACATGGCTGTATTTATAAATTCATAAGCATCTATTTAAAGTGTCATCTGTACCCGAGCTTGTGCTTGGTATTTTCTAGCTAATATATAAATAGAATGGAAACGGGGTATACAACAATGATACAGCAACCCTACCTAAAAAATAGTCAAGCGTATTTAGTCAAAGAAAGGTCTAAATAACATGTCATCCTGTTAATTGCAACGTTACTGGCAATAAAGTAACTTTCTTTGCCTTTATTTGGGAGAAACGTTTCATATGACGAAGATATAGTATATGATTTGGCCGCGTGGCTGCAAAATTTTTTCTATAACAGATATTTGATGATATTTAAAAAAAAAGGGATATTAATAGATCTGTATGAAGTAATCTTTTTGGAATATTTACCTAGATTATGTGTCACCTTAATATATCTACATTAAATCAGCATCAATATCATTGATTCTCTTATATAAATTAATACTACATACTGTAAATGCAATTATCATATTAATAAGTTTAAAATGTTAATACAGCAAATTTATGAAGGGTAGGAGTAAACAAAATGTCTACTACTATGCCTAAAAACATCCTTTGGTCAAATTATTCACACCAAGGGTAAAGGAACCTTTATGAAAAAAGTGAAATAATAAAAATACCGAATTCAGAACGAAAAGTCCCTTATCAATTGGCAAAATTAAAAGCTCAAACACATCAAACGAATTGAAAACAACTGTCATATTCCTGACATGTTACAGTACTTGCAACCATAGGCGTTACTGTTTGACGTGAACTTGACTGATCGGTGAATGTTCGGTGACGGATGTTTGACTGATCGATGACTGATCGGTGATCGATGACCCATAGAATCCGTCAGATACGTCAAATAAGCTATGTGAGAGTTACCGTGACAACGGTCAGTGATCGATCAGTAAATTAATTATATGCACCGATCGGACGGATACGTATATAATTAAAATTCTTATGTAAAACGAACTCCACAGTATTTACATGCGATAAACGCGGACCTCTACGAAGACACCTTTACTCGTTAATTTGTAATCAACTTGGTCGCAATAACACATAAACAAACATATAAATTACTTTTCACGCATTATATGTATCATTTCATTTTCTCTTATTTTTCTGCCAAATAAATTATATAAAAGCAGAAAAATGTCATGCTCAGAATGTTTCTGTACTACTAAACATCGATAAAATGTTATCATTTGAAATAAGTACCCCATTTAGCAATTATGCATTTTAATGTCTCTAGATCATGAAAATAAAAAAATAGTTTAACAGTAAAGATACTTAAAGCTTTGTTTGGGTTGATTAGGAGTGCAATTATTTCTTTATTTTAATTGAAACCAGGAACCGCCGTTTGATTTTAGTACTTTTTTTACATCAAGATTGGTTGTTTTTCATAAAATATGCTAAATTTCTGGGAAAAGATAGTAAAATTTTGTTCCCATTACTTAAAATGCAAATATTTCTTCTTTTGTATAAGAAATAATGCAACGTCAATTGCGATCATTCATTATAAAAGTCTTAAGATAAGTAATTTTGTGTATGATGTGAATAATATAAGGATAAAGATACTTTAACTTTTGTTTCATTTAAATAAAAATGCATTTATTTCTTTATTTTATGGAAATCATGAACCGCCATTGGAATTTAGTACTTTTTGTACATCAGGATGGTTTTTTTCACAAATAGTGATATATAGCAGAGAAAAGATATTAAAATTGTGTTCAGATTGTTTAAATATGCCAATATTTCTTCTTTTTATCAAAAATAATGCACTGTTGTTGGCAATCAATTATTTTAAATGCCTTTAAATAATTTTCTTTTATAAATGTGAATAATTTAAAAAAAAATATGCATAAAATTTGGTTGTGTTGAATACGAATGAAATAATTTCTATATTTAAATAGAAATTATGAACCGCCATTTGATTTTAGTACATTTCTACATCAGGATTGGTTGTTTTTCTTAAAATTAGGCTGAATTTCAGGGAAAAGATACTAAATTTTTGTTGGCGTTCCTTGAAAATGCAAATATTTCTTCTGTTATATCATAAATGATGCAATGTCAATTGCAATCAGTCATTATAAATGCCTTTTGATAAGTAATTTTGTATAAGATTAAATAATGTAAGGATAAATATGCAATAACTTTTGTTTTTGTTGAATAAGAATGTAAGCATTTCTTCATTTTAATGGAACTTATTGACCGCCATTGGGTTTTTGTACTTTTTGTACATCATAATGGGTTGTTTTTTTACAAAATTAAAAGAATATCAGATTAAAGATATTAAAATGTGGTTCGCATTGTTTAAAATTACCAATATTTCTTCTTTTTAAAAAAAATAATGCGCTGTTATTTGTAATTAGTTATTATAAAGGCCTCAAGATAAGTTTTTTTATAGAATTTTAATATAATAAGGACAAAAATACTTAAACTTTTGTTTGTGATGAATAAGAATTCAATAGTTTCTTTTTTTTTGGTAGAAATTATGAACCACCATTTGATTTCAGTACTTTTTGTACATCAGGAATGGTTTTTTTTTCATAAAATATGCTGAATTTCAGTGAAAATATATAAAATTTTTGTTTGTGTTGCTTAAAAATTGCAAATATTTCTTCTTTTATATCAGAAATCATGCAACTTCAATTGCAATCAGTCATTATAAATAAATGCCTTTTGATAAGTAATTTTGTATAAGATGTAAATAATTTAAGGATAAATATGCATAAACGTTTGATTTTGTTGAATAAGAATGCAATCATTTCTTTATTTTAATGGAAATTATTGCCTGCCATTGGATTTTTGTACTTTTTGTAGTGTAGGGTTGGTTGTTTTTCATAAAATTAAAAGAGTATCAGAGAAATATACTTAAATGTTGTTCGCATTGTTTAAAATTACCAATTTTCTTCTTTAGATAAAAAATAATGCAATGTTATTTGAACTAGTTATTTCAAACGCCTCAAGATAAGATTTTTTTTATAAGAATTTTAATAATACAAGGAGATTAATACTTAAACTTTCATTTGCGTTGAATACGAATGCAATCAATTCTTTATTTTGATAGAAATTATGAACCGTCATTTGATTTCAGTACTTTTTGTACATCAGGATTGGTTGTTTTCATAAAATATGCTGAATTTCAGGGAAAAGATATTAAATTTTTGTTGGCGTTGCTTAAAAATGCAAATATTTCTTCTTTTATATCAGAAATATTGCAACGTCAATTGCAATCAGTCATTCTAGATGCCTTTAGATAAGTAATTTTGTATAGAATATGAACAATTTAAGGATAAATATGCATAAACTTTTGTTTTTGTTCAATAAGAATACAATCATATTTTGAGTTTAATGGAACTTATTGATTACCATTGGATTTTTGTACATTTTGTACATCATAAAGGGTTGTTTTTCACAAAATTAAATGAATATCAGAGGAAAGATACTTAAATATTGTTTGCATTGTTTAAAATTACCAATATTTTTCTTTTTATAAAAAATTCAGCAATGTTATTTGTAATTAGTTATTTTAAATGCCTCGAGATATTATTTTTATAAGAATTTTGATATAATTAGGATAAAAATACTTTGAAATATTGAAAATAATTCACCGAAATTTGCAATAAATGATCATTTCATTTCATTTTTCAGAGCATTTTCCGAAAATAAAGAATTAACAATCGCGATCAACACCGTTTTAGCACTCTTCGGGTTTAAAAGAAATATAACCTTAATAAAATTGAAAAACACCATTCTTTTATAATAATATTTAAATTTAGTTTTATCTGCGTATTCTCTTCTTATTAAATTCTCCAAACTTTGCTGAATAATTAATAAAAAAATGATGAGCTTGTGTACTTTAACGTTTCGTATTTTTTCTATTGCGCCATTTTGATTAAATGAAACGAATCTAAGATTCCGTAATTTGTATGAGTTCATCATGTGACATAGTAGAGTTCAATCCGCCAGAAAGGTCAATCCGTCAAATCCGTCCGATCCGTCCGACCAGTCAAATATTTTTACTATAAGTCTGACGGATTGGTGTCGCGAGTTTGACGCGAACTTGACTGATCGGTGACTGATCGATGACCGCTGATTGATCGCTAAAATAGTAACGCCTAAGGTTGCAAGTACTGTACAGGCATATCTTTATGTAGAAAATGGTGGATTAGACCTGGTTTTTAGCTAGCCAAACATCTCACTCAATGTCAAAAATTGGGGTACAGCAGTCAACATTGTGTTATAATCTTAATCACTATAAAAATAAACAACTATGTCAACAAAGAAAAACAAAATGGCATGCAGAAATTCTATAGACAAAGCACATATGCATAAACGACAGACAAGAATACAAAAAATGACCATAGCACAATAACACAATGATGGGATGTATATATATCGAGCCACGCCAAATGGATATTATCAAAATTGGACTAAACAGTAAAGGTTAACAATATACAAAGACAAATAAAATGAACACTATAAAACGTAATTAATGTGATAAACAACGTTAGTACATAGAATCTATACTTCAAGACCATCATGTATTATTTGTGAAGTTTATACCGTATATTTATCAACAAGGTCTTGTTATCTTCCGGTGAACTTTTTTAGAAAAAGGACGAGACGTTCTTGGACATAACCCTGTTTTGTCAAATTTCTTCTCAGACACTTGTGACATTTTATAAAGTCTGAGTAACTGCTTTAAGCTGTTGAATACCGAATGAGTTGGGAAATGTATATCCCATATGCAGATGAATCTGGTATGTTCCTGCTAAGGTGGGGGAAATTTATAATTTCAAAATTAAAATCGTCTCGTTCGTCATTTATATTTGATACTGAGATGACCGCTTATGTCAAATTCTAGGTATAAGTCTAAAAATGAGGCAGAGGAAGCCGTGCCTGTTGATTCTATGACTGATACTAAGAGACGCTTGAAATCGCAGCATCTTAATTAACGGTAATTATCTCTTCGATGCCGATCTTAACCCATTTAATCATTAAAATATAACCAAGGTTTCAACTCCCTCAGAAAAAGTTGACGTTAATATATAGATGAATTTGGCTATTATGTTTAGGTCCTCTTTGGTTGTATGGCTCCTAATTGGGTATCGTATTTACGCATTTCGTGCATTCATTGCATTCAAATGTTAGGGTTTGAGTGTTCCTGGTGAAGGTACCGACAGTAAAGCACTCAAAAACTAAAATCGATGACAAACGTGAAAATTTCAAATGAGAGGCGAAAGATACCAAAGGGATATTGAAACTCATAAGTCAAAAATGAACTAACAACGCCTTGGCAATATATAAAAAAAGAAAAAAGAACCAACAGACAAACAACAGTATACACAACACAATATAGAAAACAAAACCGGGGGTGATCTCCGGTGCTCTGGAAGGGTAAGCAGATCCTGCTCCACATGTGGCCCCCGTAGTGTTGCTCATGTAATTACAAACCCGGTGATAAGTCTAATTCGGTAGGTCACATTCGGGGTAAAGGAGGACGGGATTTTGATAACGACGATTGTAACATACCCGTCGTCATCTGTGAATCAGATATCCCATAACGGTCACCCAACTAGTGATGGCGTCCGTAAAACTTTCCAATTGTCAACTTCCCTATTCTCAGCAGTAATATACCCTCTGCCTCATCGTATGGCGTTTACATATCTTAGATATACGTTCCACTCGTGCATGCTCACACTATACGGACTATTTTAACAGGCGTGTGCTGCTTATACTAAACCTGCGCCAACAGAGTTATGAGGAAGAACGACTGAAATCGATTCTACATAATTTTATGGTAATCATTACCAGTTGGTTGACCGATACGATATATCGGTGTCTCAGCTCACTTGTGACTTTGTTTGCGGTCTTATATACCAGTATTGTCCTCTGACTCGTAATTTTATTTTGTCTTATTCCCGATTGTGACATTTTGATAGAGTGTGAATTCAGATGGCGGAGGATGCATGAATAGCAAGAGACGCTTACCCAGTCGACGCACCCGGTCTCTCTCCTTTTGGAGTTCGTGCGATTCCCTCAGTTTTTATTTGTTATCTACATTTGGGCTCTTCCTAATCGATTACGATATTTGAACATCGGTAAACTACTGTCACCTTACTTTATCATGATTATCTTTCTATTGTTATCTTCATCATATCAATAATGAATGATTGTTTTAGTTTGTCATTATTTTCTAATTTTAATAATTGAAATTGCAGCACTGTTTTGTTATAAATAACTTAATATTTGTATTGTTAGATTTCAGTAAAAAGAAAAATATCTTTTGCTACATTTACCACGACGATAAGTACTTTCTACATGTAATATGGATTGGAAAAAGTTAATACCTTACTAAGATAAAAAGAAAATTCCTGGTTCAGAAACAATTTACACAATAAAAATAAGTAATATGCAAATATCATATATTTATTAATAAAGAAATTATAAAACATTCTGCCAGTAAAAATAAGAAAATATAAAATATATCACATAAAACACAAGTTTAAAACATTTACAATTATATTGAAAAAATTCAATCACTAGATTTTTCATACATTTCATTGAAAAATGAGGAAAAGGCAAATATGAAAATTTTAAACACTAATAAATCACATAACTAGTGACACTGTTGATTCAAGATCGTTTAACAACTGGGATGTTGGTAAATGTTGTCGTTGGCAAATTTAGATGTATATAACATATATTTATTTTTACTATAACAGGTAGTATTTATATTGCTTGGTTACTCAATTTCCTCTGATAATATAGGAGTCCGAATTTTTAGCACAATTTTCAATTTGAGATATATCATGTTAATATAAATATTAAAATTATTAATTAAAATAATAAAGTATAACACACGAAACATTCATATGCAGTTATTCAAAGAAATGGTGATTAATATTGACCCAATAGAGAACAGAAAATTAAGAACTATAGTACTTCGAAGCGGACACGTTCAAAAGGGAGCCATTTTGATTTGATGAAGCAAATAAGTTGAATAAAATCAAACGTTTCACGATAACAAATGAACAGATACAGGTAAACTTACTTTTAGAATGAATTTATTTAAATTTCATAGCGAGCAACATCAACACAAATGTCCATTCTGATCTCCGGATGGGTAGGCATTAAATTTGTAAATATCTTTATACCGACCGTAAGCGAGGTGTAAAATGTTGACAAATATAATGCCTACTCATGTTGAAATGATCATAGAGCAAGGCATGATAGCATTATTTCGATTCTAATAGGAAAATTTGGAACTTTTGTACTTCGAAGCGGACCTTTAATACACGTTCGAAAGACAGCCGTTTTGATGTCATGACGACAAAATGTTGTAGAAAATCAACCATTTCACGATAAAAAAAAATGAACAGATACATACAAACTTACTTTTAGAATGAATTTATCTAAATTTCCTAACGAGCAACACAAATACATATGTCTATTGTGTTCTCCGGTGTTGATCAAAATACAACTGACGTTGCAATTTCAATTGTGACGTCAATCACCTGCAGCCAATGTTCTGTTGGAATAAGAACATTACTTTTACAAAATTGTGACTTGGATGGAGAGTTGTCTCATTGGCACTCATACCACATCTTCTTATATCTATGGCATTGTTTCCAAATCGAAAGAGCAACGTCATATTAGAATTAGTAATCCGTAGCATAACAAGTTTCATTGGTTGTATAATTGTTTATTGAAATGACTGTAAATAATCAAATTTGAACTTGACATATTTAACAAACCCGTGTCATCGAAAACTGTATGATAATCTGTAGATGTGAAAATGATTTATTTTTGTGTTTGGTACCTGCTATGTTTACATTCAATTTTTGATTTTATAGTAATAACACAATATTATAATAAATATCACAGTAATGAAAATATAAAGAATCAGATATCTTACAATAGTTCTTACGATAAATACAATGCCTCTTATGAAATCTATTGAAACAATTTATTTACAGTACAGCAAATGTTGTATATGCAGCAACAAAAAATATGAATCTAAATATTAGATACCACTTTTAAAGTTCAGATACTGAACATGTTTGTTTACCTATAATACTTATAGGACAACCTTCTTTAGTATACTGTAGCGTAACGTTGTTCCAGTGTTTCAATAAATTCAACGGTATCTTTTGCAACTCTATAATCCGTATCTTTTTCTTGAAATATATCTACTGGCGATGTTATGTGTATTGCTACACATCCCATTAGTTCACGAATTACAGATAAATCAGCTGTTAAATCCATTATTTCTGTGGTGTATTGAGAAGACATCTCGCTGTGAACGAACCGCATTAATATTTCAAGTGGCGCACAGTCGTTAATAAAACAGTCACTTATCTATAAAATAAAGTAAAAACTTGTCAATAAAACAATACCAATAAAAGGGAATGATTATTTTTTATCAACATAAACCATATTGGTGGATTATAATTATGAGTTTGATCGAGGTGAGTGTATCTGCGATTGTTAGGAATTAGGAAAAGTTTCTGTCCCAAGATATTTCTTTTTGCTATCTTACAATGAATGCACCAATTGATATTATTATTTTCCATACTCTTGAATTGCATTTTGCCGTCTCTATGCACAATTTTTCAATCGGCGTCATTTTCTTGAAATATAATGGCATTTAAAAACTGTAATGATTTATCTTTTACATTTAATTGCATTCCCTTGCATTTGCTTTAAATTTTGATTTTCATAACTTTTGTCAATGTCTACTGAATGTTTTGTTTATAAAAGGTATTTAATGATTACAACATACCTGATTACAGACTGAGCAGTTTCCACTGGTTGATATGCTAGGGAATCCAGTTACCGGAGCATTAGCGTCTAACAATGGTTTATCCCAGCCTGAGATGACTGAACCCTGAAAAAAATATGTTATAATGATCTTATATAACTACGATATCAAAGAGTAAATAAAAACCAAATAACGAGGATACATATATCTACCTAACAATATCTCAGTTGTGTTTACATCTTAAATACTATTTTTACCACACAAAGCAACTGTTAAAATTTGAAAGAACTGTCTTATGTGATGTACAAAACAAATAATTCAGGTAAATTCAATGCAACAATATTTTGCTTTTCGCATCAATCCAAAATCTGATAGCTAGCCAAATATCAATCTGTTAATTTTCTAATACACATGATAGGATAAAATACATAATTATACTTACAACTTTCTGTTTCAAAGATTCGGCTGATGGTTTTATACGAGTATACAATCTTTCCAGTATCTGTAATCTCATATAATTTTCTGGTGACTCAGCACTACAAATGGGCATCGCCAATAATGGCAGTACATCGTACAGAAGACACAAAACGGAGATGGCTATGAATGACTGAAAATAAATATGTTACACAATGTGTTAAAAGAAAATCAACACAAATTTTAATATAAAGTTCAAAATACTGTGTCAAAAAAAAGCTATTATTGCGATTAATTTCATTTAAATAGAAGGCGCTATATATATGTGTGTATGTGAAGATAGTTAAAAATGCTACATATTGTAAAACACTTTGCTGTGACAAAGGCATAACTTAAAAAAATCTTTTACACAGCGAAAAATATAAATAACAAGTGTCGTGATTACAATAAAAAAAAAATCAGTATCTGACACAAATAGGGTTTGTAGACCAAATTAAAGGGACATAACCCTTAAAAATCACTGATATAATTATTTCGATCATTTTCATCAATATGTTTAATCTTCCAAGAAACGACGATTATTTGAATTCTGTTTATTAATTGTTTAAAAGGGATCAACTCTGTCTTTAACAAACATATTATTGATTAAAGAGTTATATCCCTTTACTCAGGTTACACCTTGATATGAGATACTATTCTATCTATACAAAATACGAAAATCTAAAAGTTTGTTCCATAATGTAAACTTCATTTTAAATAGAAATGAAATAATTTATGTATATATAATTAATATAATACATGTATGTTTAAATAGAATCCGTTATTTTGATTGACTGACAATCGCGAGACACTCCAATATCATATTTTATTTCTATATAAAAACAACAGCTATGACTGCACGTGCTATCCGCGACAACGTTAAAATAATGCATTGAAAAACAAACGAAAAGTTTGATATAACTCTTAATTTCATGATTGTAACTGAACATACCAATATAATTATGAGAATCGAATACTTCATTTTATTATTTCATAGATTTGTAAAATCGTTGTTCGTGCGCTTAAACAATTTCTTAATCATTATCTTGATATCTAAGGTTTAAATTATATGCACTAACGGAAGAAAATAACATAATCGAGTAGATCGATGGAAAATAGACCATACCAAACAACAGCGCTTTTATAGGTTTCATTTGAATCTTTTTCAAATACATTTAAATCACATATTTTCAAAACATAACGATTTAAGCATCTACGGACGACAGGATTGTTGTAAGCTTCTTAAACTATAATTTCGATAGGAAAGAACTTAAAAATTGTTATCACCACTTATTACATAAATTTCATTCAACAAATCGTGTGATTTTACAAATGTCTTTTCATTCATCATTCCCCCTAGAATAGCGAAAAACAGACAAATATTAGTAAATATTTTTTAACAATAACTTATCATGCTAAATAAACAAACTTAATTATTGCATTTAAGCATTTTTTCTACTCACTGGGTCAAAATTGAATAAATTAGGACAGTGGCATATAAAAGACAAATGAAATAATTGCTACACTAGATTTAGGTATTGACACATTTCTGTTTATAAGCAGAGGGTACGAATATATACACCATTTACTATTGACTGACTGAAATTACTGTAAAACGTTTTTAATGCAAATTTTATATGTCTGGGGAATATCTTTAGTAAATAAAAATAAAGTATATTCTTGCCTACGGAACAATAGGTTCTATATTTACTCTCTTTCTTTTTTTAGTCTATTTGATATCCATTTGTAAAATTCTTATAAACTAATAATTTCCGTTCGGAGTAGTGTGTCCAAAACGTAGACTAGATTCATTCAGCCCTTTTTTTTATGTAATCAATGGAGATTTATTTCTCTATACATTTGGCACATTTTTAATTTGTATTGTCCTAGAAATTATTATATTAAATCGGCTATCAGCTTCCTCACTCTAGAAAAATAAATCACTTACTTTAAAACTTGTATGTTGATCTTAAAATAGAGTGATTTGTTATTTTTCCTTTATACTGAAAACTGTTACAAGGATATTGCTTAATAAAGGCAACAGTAGTATACCGCTGTTATTTTGCTTAAGATATATTTAAAATCAAACATATTTAAGTATGAATGTGATGCAATATTTAATGCAATTGAAATCACATGTTTCACTACAAGTAGGCATTACACTTATTTTGATGAAAAGCAAAGGCCTAGAAATATTCACGACACTTACTGTTTTCATTGTAACTTAAAGTATGTCGATTGACTCGTAACACGATACAACTGATATATAAGTGTGAAAAAGCAAGATAAAGCATTTTATAACATTTATTTCCAATGAAAACAATTAGAAAGTTTCAGGGGAACATCTTGCATAAATTAAAATAAGATGTGTACCCACAGAACAGTTTCTTATTTGACCTCTATTTTATCATAAAACTAATTTATATCTTTGTAAAAATCCAAAAAATCCTTATACTTTCACAATTACAATTTGACATGTATTTTATTTCTTACAACACACATTTATAAATTTTGATCTTACATTTTAAATAAATAAGTGGAAATCTTTGTTTGTAACGATATACATAATAAAAGGAAATAGAAGTTGTTTCAATATGAATTCCCTGCATCAGATACTTGTGAACTTTTATAAATCAGCTTTCAATAATGAATATTCAGTTTAGCCCGCCCATTAATAAACGTAAATATCTTTAAATTTGTGTTAGTAAATTTTTTTTTTAATTTGTTTGATTTGTGAGTGTAGATAGAAGTAGTGACGAGATCTAATATTAATATAGTGCATACTCCTGTATACTTTGTTTAATATTTACTGAAAAAGAATGTAGCATAAAATTGAACGAAATTACCGGAACTTGCTATGATATGTTGGGAATTTATAATGATGAGGAGATCGCGATGACTAAGGTTACGTTATTCATCTTTGTTATCCAACCTATTAAGAATTATAAATTCTTTACTGAAAACTTTTCCTGCGCATCTACATTATGTTTTTGAATTTCTTTTCAGTTTTTGTGCGTGTATTTAAAACTAGTTTATTTCGGTTTAAATTTCTATCTCACGTCATGGTATATAAGAAGATTAACATTTTGTGCCATAAAATATTCATTCTGGACAGCAACTTTAGATTTGAGTACTGTCTAAGCATTACAATATTCTGCAAAAAGAGATTTATTCTTGTTTTGACCTACGTAAAGCAAATTATGCACATTAAATTTTTCTGAAAATTATTCATTTACTATAATAACTATTAAGTTAGATTTTTTCCATTTTATTTTTAATATTATTATATTCTGTTTCATATCGGATATGTTAAATCGCTTATTTCTTGTGCAATATTGTTTCCATTTGTACTTTTGCATGTATATCATGCCAAATATTAAAAAAAAACAGTCTTTCATAGTAAGCTGTAGCTTACAAAGTCAGATAAGCCAAATATCGTTTGATTTAAAAAATGTTCGAACTTTTACACATTGAGCTAGTAGATGTTACATTAGTGTGAATAATATGTCATACAACCAAATGAACCAACTCATATTGTCTGAATAGAATAAGTAATCTTTCAATTTTCAATTTCAGTTATTTCGTACGATTACAAAAATATTTGATTGTATGAATGTTTTTTTATAGCTTTTAAGTTTTGGGCAATTTTCATTTTCCCTCAAAATCTATATCATTTATAGGAAAATTTGAAAAAGCTATTTCTCTTAGATTATTATACGTCTTCAAACGGACTATTTTCTTTTTACCTTGAAATTCCACCAAACAGAAAAAAATATGTAGGATATGTATTGATCTCATGTATTTTTGAATATTTTTCATGTACTATTTGTTCAAATTTGATCGAAATATACTACAGGATATGTTAATTAACCAAATGGTTTATACCTTAATCCTTTACGACTGTCCAATCAATTGTATATACTCCTTTAAGGTAATAAGATGTCCTATAGACCATTTACCCATATATTTCAGTATGGTTCACTTTGTGCTGCAACATTCTGTCCACTCTTGTTGAAATGCTATTTGCACTGATCTTAATGTCATCCATTTTTGGTTATATTCTCCAATTCCTGTTTTGCATATAATATAAATAAGGGTGATCATGTCGTACATAGCTTCTAAAGCAATGCAATAATTTTGATCAACTGTAAGTTACCATATGATTTCATTTTGATCAAAAGAAAAATAATATTTGAAAAGTAAGGCGCAAGCAACATAGAATGCTTAATTACAGAAAGAATAATTAGAACTAAGACTAAAACCTTGCCAAATAGTATCCTCCCTAAAGCTGGAAATTATACTATATAAAATAATTGTTAGCATGTCTTAACCTTTTGTGTCAACACTGAAGTAAATAAAACTTATGAAGTCGAAAAATGGAAAAATCGTAAATAAAATTTGTAAACCTTTTTTTAAAAGGATAACCTATTAACGCTGAATTTATATGCTTATATAGTGATTCCTGAATACCACTGTACTATCGTTCTTTGGTTTAGATATGAAATAAAAATGTTCAATGGAATAATAAAAAACATAAAAATGATACACGACAATTTTAAAGACAGTCAAATGAATAGACAGCAGTTTTAAATTAGTTTTCCAATAAAACCCTTTATATTCAGGAATATGACAGCTGTTTTCCATTCGTTTAATGTGTTTGAGCTTTTGATTTTGCCATATGATAAAGGACTTTCCGTTTTGGTATTTTACTTTTTATCTCAAATACTGGAATAAAAAGGGCGTTACAGAACATTTATAAATAATTAAAATCAGCAATTCAATACATCAATGTAATCCACAATACAGGAAACACATGATATTGCACAAAAGCAAGATCACATTGTACATGATTATAGTGCAGAACAAACAAAAATAAACCGCTGCAAACTATAAATTAGCGAACAGGTGTTAATGTTAAAAGATCAGACACAGTGATTGAAAAGTAACATTGCACTTATAAATTTTAGTTATAAGTCTATAATTTTGGATGTAACACGTCTTCTGATTGGCTGAGAGTTTTTGTCTATCAGTTCATAGACATAATTTTGCCATATGACCGTGACGTCATCAACATTTGTTCATGATTTACGCCTTAAAATGGAATTTAGAATTACATTATACCATTTTGTTTTCTTTGTTGACATATTTGTTTGTTTTTAAGTGATTAAGATTATAAAACAATGTTGACTGCTGTACACCTATTTTGTCATTTTACCTATTATATCTGTTTGTTTTGTTCACATTGTTGTCAATATAATGGAATTCTATGCGACTGTCATACAAGTGAGAGGTTTAGCTAGCTATAAAACCAGGTTTAATCCACCAATTTCTACATAAGGAATGCCTATACCAAGTCAGGATATGACAGTTGCTTCCATTCGTTTGATGTGTTTGAGCTTTTGATTTTGCCATTTGATAAGGGACTTTCCGTTTTGAGTTTTCCTTGAGTCCGATATTTTGCTATTTTATTTTTATAAGGAATGACTGTTATACTATTTCTGTCTATTTGATCACCTCAGAAATGTGGTGCACACTTTTAAATAACCCACTACGTAGGTTATTCAGTGTGCACCACATTTTTGATGTTATTTCTTCATAGACAGAAAAATTTTACAGTTATTCCATAAATAAAGCCAAAGAAAAAATAGGACGACTACGAAACATGCCAGCTTTTTAAGATACGACAAAAAGCTGCATGCGAGATACAATTAAAAAGATTTCCATCAAGTGATATCATGTTCCCGGTTATCATTAGTTGAGTTGACTAATTGGTTGACCGTAATGAAATTTTTGTGTTACAGATGACAATAGATATTTTGGATTTATCGTAGCACCAATCCTAATTCGATTATGAAATCACCGAATGAGACTGACCGCCGAATTCATACTTACAATGAGCAACACCACAGGTCCCACATGTAAAGCATTATTTGTTGGAACAGTTTACGTTTATCAAGTATTGATTATGATAATGAATTTCAATTGTGTAAACCAATAGTAGGGACATGTATTATCAAGAAAGTGCTTTACATATATTCAAATGCAGAAAAATCCTCGAATATTCATATTCTTTTTAGTAAACTAAGCGGGATACATAAAATGTTTTAATTATTGATTTCCGTGTTTGATTTATATATGGTTTTATATAGCAACATAAAGAATACCTGCATGAAATTTTATAGGTGTGTGTAAAGATTGGTATTAGTCAATTTGTTATATCATTAGAAACAGACAAATTAATTCACCATCCCGAATGCTATTGTATATTACTAAAAGAAAGAATTTGCTTGATTAACAGGTACACGCGAATTTCAAACTGTAAGAAATATAATTTATATTGTTAAGGCTGTTCTCTCATTAACATTTTTTGCGTTTTTTTACATTTGACTGAGAGCACTTTTGAAAACTAAATTTTCCCAACACTAGCAAATTCTAGAAATGGACGTCACAATGCTAGATATTTAGATGTGAAGACGTATCCAGCTGCATTTTACCAAGGTAAATTCAGAAATTATTGCGAGGTTTTTATTAATGCGAATAATGCGACTGGGTGAGTATCGCAATAATAAGAACTCGCATTCTGATATCAGATACATATATCTGTATACAGATTTTCCTGAAATCGCAATAATTAAACTCGCATTTTTTGTCTATTCTTCAACAATTGCAATAATAAATGTACGCAATAATTTCTGAATTTACAGTATTAAGTCTACATATTTCATCCATGCATCCAGATCATTTTGTATATCGCTTTTAATCAATAATTTCTGACAATTAACAAATTCAGTTTTTTACCGATACACAATTGTAATAGAGTTAACAAATTGCGGAGACCATTCAATGTCCATGGTAGAATATAATAATTGTCTTTGATAGACACCAACGATGATTGCTTGAATCACTAGAATATTTCATATGCTGGTAAACTCCTTTAAACTGAAATTTTAAAAAGATGAAAAATAACTTGGCTGTATTTATAAATTCATATATATATCTATTTAAAGTGACATCTGTACCTGCACTTGTGCTTGGTATTTTCTAGCTTGTATATAAATAGAATGGAAACGGGGTATATAACAATTATACAGCAACCCTACCTTAAAAAATAATAGTCTAGCGTGTTTAATAAAGGAAAGGTCTAAATAACATGCCATACTGCTAATTGCAACGATGCCATGCAGTAACTTTCTTGTCCTTTATTTGGGAGAAACGTTTAGTATGAAGAAGATATAGTATATGATTTGGCCGCGTGGCTGCGAAATTTGTCTATAAAAGATATTTGAAGATATTTTAAACTAGAGGCTCTAAAGAGCCTGTGACGCTCACCTTCGTCTATGTGCATATCAAACAAAGGACACTCTCCAACATTGTAGACAAGAATAGACTTCATGACAAAAATCTCTATTTTGTTGATCTTGTATTACTGATCTTTTAGTCTGTTTAGTTTCTCTCTATCTTCTTTATTTTTTGCTCAAAACACAAAAGAGGGTAAAAAAATCCTCATTTAAGGGCAATCACTCCCATGAAGAGTGACAGTCTACTAACTATATCGGCAAAATTTGACTTTTTAATAGATCTTGCCTTGCTGATCATTTTTGTGATTTAAAGTGTTTATTTATCTATTATAATTTAAATCATATATGGCATAACGGAAAAATATGTTTCTCTCTAAATATCATAGTTTTCATAATAACAGGCAAAAATGAAAAAAAATAGTAAAATTTGTAATTTTAGGGCAATAACTCCTTTAAGAATTTGTCTAACAGTTTTGACGTATATGGACAATTAGTAGAGCTCATTATTCTGAACATTTTTGCTCTTTTCAGATTTTCTCTATTTATAACGGTTATCAGAATTATACACAAAACTTGCATTTTACCCCTAAGTTCTATTTTTAGCCATGTCGACCATGTTGGTTGGTGAGAGGGGTCATCGGACACATTTTTTAAACTAGATACCCTAATGATGATTGTGTCCAAGTTTGGTTAAATTTGTCTCAGTAGTTTCAGAGGAGAAGATTTTTGTAAAAGATAACAAAATTTTACAAAAAATTGACTATAAAGGGCAATAACTCCTTAAGTGGTCAATTGACCATTTTGGTCATGTTGACTTATTTGTAGATTTTACTTTGCTGAACATTATTGCTGTTTACAGTTTATCTCTATCTATAATAATTCAAGATAAAATATACCAAAAACTGCAAAATTTCCTTAAAATTACCAATTCAGGGACAGCAACCCAACTACAGGTTGTCTGATTTGTCTGAAAATTTCAGGGCAGATAGATCCTAACCTGATGAACATTTCTATTTCCGTCAAACTTGCTCTAAATACTTTAGTTTCAGAAATATAAACCAAAATCTGCATTTTACCACTATGTTCTTTTTTTAGCCATGTCGGGCATGTTAGTTGGTAGGCGGGGTCATCGGGCACATTTTTAAAATTAAATACCCTAATGATGTTTGTGGCCAAGTTTGGTTAAATTTGTCTTAGTAGTTTCAGAGGAGAAGATTTTTGTAAAAGATTACAAACATTTACAAAAAATTGTTAAAATTGACTATAAAGGGCAATAACTCCTTAAGGGGTCAATTGACCATTTTGGTCATGTTGACTTATTTGTAGATCTTACTTTGCAGTACATTATTGCTGTTTACAGTTTATCTTTATCTACAATAATATTGAAAATAATAACCAAAAACTGCAAACTTTTCTTAAAATTACCAATTCAGGGACAGCAACCCAACAACGGGTTGCCTGATTTGTCCGAAAATTTCAGGGCAGAATAATCTTGACCTGATGAACAATTTTACCCAGTCAGATTTGCTCTAAATGCTTTGGTCACAGAGATATGTGCAAAAATCTACATTTTTCTCATATGTTCTATTTTTAGCCATGGCGGCCATTTTGGTTGGCAGCCCGGGTCATCGGACACATTTTCTAAACTAGATACCCCAATGATGATTGTGGCCAAGTTTAGTTAAATTTGGTCCAGTCGTTTCAGAGAAGATTTTTGTAAAAGTTAACGACGTACACAACGGACGACGACCACGACGGACGATGAACGACAGACGCCAAGTGATGAGAAAAGCTCACTTGGTCTTTTAGGCCTGGTGAGCTAAAAAGGGGTATCAATAGATCTGTACGTTTTGTATGAAGTAATCTGTTCTTGGAATATTTACCTAGATTATGTGTCACCTTAATTTATCTCCATTAAATCAGCATGAATAGCAATGATTCTGGTTATCTTAACTAATAAATTAATACTACATACTGTAAATGCAATCAGCATATTAATAAGTTTGAATGGGTAAATACAGCAAATTTGTGAAGGGTAGGCGTAAAAAAATGTCTACTTATATACCTAAAAACATCCTATGGTCAAATTATTCACACCAAGGGTAAAGGAACCTTTATGACTTATACAAAGAGGACAATTAAAATCGCGACATCTTCATAAACGGTAATCTTTTCGATGCCGATCTTAACCAATTAAATCATTATAATATAACCAAGGTTTCAACTTCCTGAGGAAGAGTTGACCTAAATAGATGAATACGGCTATTATGTTTAGGTCCTCTTTGATCATATAGCTCCTAATTGGGTATCGTATTTAAGCATTCCTGGCATTCATTGCATCCAATCATTAAAATCTAACCAAGGTTTCAACTCCCTCAGGAAATGTTGACGTTAATATATAGATGAATTTGGCTATTATGTTTAGGTCCTCTTTGGTTGTATGGCTCCTAATTGGGTATCGTATTTACGCATTCCTTGCATTCCTTGCATTCAAATGTTAGGGTTTGAGTGTTCCTGGTGAAGGTACCGACAGTAAAGCACTCCCGACGAAGGAAATTTATAAACATTTTGATTTTATCTCATAATGGCGTCAAAGGCGGATAACAAAAAAATTAATAAACCTAAAATGTATGACAGACGTGAAAATTTCAAAAGAAAGGTGAAAAATACCAAAAGACATTCAAACTCATAAGTCGAAAATGAACTGAAAACGACACGGCAAAAAAAAAAAGAAAAAAGACCAATAGACCAACAACAGTATAAAAAACGCTTTATGGAAAACAAAAAACTGAGCAACAGGAACCCCACCAAAAAACGGGGTGATCTCAGGTGCTCCGGAAGAGTATCCTGCTCCACATATGGCCCCCGAAGTGTTGCTCGTGTAAGTTCAAACCCGTTGATAAGTCTAATTCAGTAGGTCACATTCGGTGAAAAGGAGAACGGGATTTTGATTACGACGATTAGAACACACCCGTCGTCATCTGTGAAACAGATATTCTATAACGGTAAACCAACTCGTGATGGCGTCCGTAAAACTATCCAATTGTCCACTTCCCAATTCTCAGCAGTAATATACCCTCTGCCTTATCGTATGGCGTTTACATATCTCAGTTAATACGTTCCGCTCGTGCATGCTCACTTTACGGACTACTTTAACAGGTGTGTGGTCCTTAACAGAGTTACCCCCACGGGTGACTCGGGAATAGAAGTATGGTCACCATTGGTCTTCCTCCGACCGGCAGTTAAACCCTCGCCAAAGTGGGGCGTCCGTTTGGCTGTGCGGGATGTACAAATTGCAGCCACGTCCGGTCAGATGGGGACGTTAAATCCGATGCCTCGTGTAAAGAGAGTGCCACGCTCTTTGCACGTTAAGAACCCTTGCAACAACTCTTTGAGGGGTCCGAAGGTGACCTGTTGCTAGGCTAAATTTCTGTCCCTATCCAATATACCCTCATTTCCAGTGGCAGTCTAAATTTCTCCGTCCTTAATCATGGACGCCTCTATTACAGAACCTACCTATTGTATTTATTGTTAATTTATTCTCGTCCTGAATATGCATGAAATATTTGCCACTGGACGTTAAGCAACCAACAATCAATCAATCAATCTTAACAGAGTTATGAGGAAGAACGACTGAAATCGACACTACACAAGTTTATGGTAACCATTACGAATTGGTTGACCGATACGATGTGTCGTTGTCTCAACTCACATATGACTTTTTTGCGGTCTTATATACTAGTATAGTCGTCTGACTCGTAATTTTAGTTTGTATTATTCCCGATTGTGAAATTTTGACAGAGTGTAAATTCAGATGGCGATGGATGCATGAAATGCAAAAGACGCTTACCTTGTCGACGCACCTGGTCTCGCTCCTTTTGGTGTTCATGGGATTCCCTCAGTTTTTATTTGTTACCTAGATTTGGCCCTTCTTAATTGATTTAGGGTATTTGAACATCGGTAAACCACTGTCGGCTTTATTTTATCATAATTATCTTTCTATTGTTTTCTTCATCCTATCAATAATGAACGACTTTTTTTACTTTGTAATTATTTTCTAATTTTAAAAATTGAAATTACAGCACTGTTTTGTTATGAATAACTGAGCATTTTTATTGTTAAGTTTCAGCCAAAAATATAATATGTTTTGCTACATTTACCACGACGATAAGCGCTGTCTACATGTAATATGGCTTGGAAAAAGATAATACCTTTCTAAGATAAAAAGAAAATTCCTGGTTCAGAAATAATTTACACAATACATAAGTAATATGCAAATATAATATGTTTATTAGAAAAGAAATTATAAAACACTATGTAAGTAAAACAAATAATATGAAATGTATCACATAAAACACAAGTTTAACGCATTTAGTTATATACAAATAAAATCAATTACTAGATTGCATTGAATAATGAAGAAAAAGGCAAATATGAAAACTGTGTAGCTAATAAATCATATAACTAGTGTCACTGTTGATTCTAGATCGTTTAACACAAATGCAAAATTGGGTCGTTGGCAAATGTTGATGTATATAACAAAGAATAAATTTTACTATTAAAGGTAGTATTTATATTACTTGGTTACTCCATTTCCTATGATAATATAGGAGTCCGAATTTTTGCTCAATTTCAATTTGAGATCTATCATGTTAAGATATATATTAAAATTATTGGTTAAATTAATAAGTATAACACACGAAACATTCATATGCAGTTATTCAAAGAGGTAAAGATTAATATTGACCCAATAGAGAACACAACTCGTACATAAAACATAAATAAAATCGAAAATCCGTTTCACATGCAAATATTATGTTAGGTAAAAAAATAATTATAAAACACAAAACAAAATAAATATAAAATAATAATGCGTAATATAATATACATCAAACACCAGACAACTGATATATTTCAATAAAGAATGGTGAAAAATATATGGAGGTAGTAGTGAATAATTTTATTATTGAATTTTAAGTACCTTGAACAACAATAAGCATTCTTGATACCCTATTATTTATCATTTAATCATATATAAGAAATAAATAAATGCTTAATTTAACAACATGGGTAGGCATTATATTTGAAAATATCTTTATACCGACCGTAAGCGAGGTGTAAAATGTTGAAAAATATAATGCCTAATAGGAAAATTAAGACCTTTTGTACTTCGAAGCGGACCTATAAAGACGTTCGAAAGGCAGCCATTTTGTTTTGATGAAGCAAATAAGTTGTATAAAATCACCCGTTTCTAAAAAATGAACAGGTACATGTAAACTTACTTTTATAATGAATTTATTTAAATTTTATAGCGAGCAACACCAACTGACGTTGCAATTTCAATTGTGACGTCAATCACCTGCAGTCTATGTTCTTGTTGGAATTAGAACATGACTTTGTTTCCAAAGCGGAAGAGGGACGTCATATTAGAATTGATAATCCATAACATAGTAAATTGTTTGTTTCATTGGTTGTATAATTGTTTATTGAAATGACTTTAAATTATCAAATATGAACTTGACATATTTAACAAAACCGTGTTCAAGAAAACTATATGTTTATCTGTAGATGTGGAATGATTTATTTTTGTGTTTGGTACCTGCTATGTTTACATTCAATTTTTGATTTAATAGTAATAATACAATATTATAATAAATATCACAGTAATGAAAATATAGAATCAGATATCTTACAATAATTCTTACGATAAATATAATGCCTGTTATAAACTCTATTGAAACAATTTATCTACAGTACAGCAAATGTTGTACATGCAGCAACAAAAAGATATGAATCTAAATATTAGATACCACTTTTAAAAGTTCAGATACTGAACATGTTTGTTTACCTATAATACTTATAGGACAACTTTCTTTAGTATACTGTAGCGTAACGTTGTTCCATTGTATCAATAAATTCAACGATATCTTTTGCAACTCTATAATCCGTATCTTTTTCTTGAAATATATCTACTGGCGGTGTTACGTGTATTGCTACACAGCCCATTTGTTCACGAACTACAGATAAATCTGCTGTTAAATTCATTATGTCTGTAGTATAATGAGAAGACATCTTGCTGTGAACGAAACTCATTAATATTTCAAGTGGTTCACAGTCGTTATTAAAACAGCCACTTATCTATCAAAAAGAGGTAAACATTTGTCAGCAAAACAATACCAGTAAAAGGCAATGATTATTTTTTATAAACGTAAACCGTATAGGATGATCATCATTATGAGTTTGATCGTTAATTAATTTTTCGTTTTCTTGATAATCCGATAATTTTCTTTCTTGACGATGTATTATGCATACGTTTATTGGGCAATAGTTACCGGAGAGAAAAAAACTAATTGCTATTGTCATTTTGCATACTCTTGAATAACATGTTGCCATCTCCATAAATAATTTTCAATCGGTGTTATTTTCTTAAAATATTATGGTTTAAAAACTGTAATAAATTATCTTCTACAATCCATTACTTACCCTTATTGAAATAACATAACATAACGAGCTTTAAATTTTACTTTTGATAAAGGTTTTTTAAGGTCTACTAAATGTTTTGTTTTATTAAAGGTATTTTATGATAACAACATACCTGATTACAAAATGAGCAGTTTCCACTTGTAGATATGCCAGGGAATCCAGTTACCGGAGGTGCAGCGTCTAAATATGGTTTTACCCAGCCTGGGATAACTAAACCCTGAATTAATATTTTTATAACGATCTTATATAACTATAAATCAAAAAGTAAATAAAATCAAATAACGAGCGTATATATATATATATATATATATATATATATATATATATATATATATATATATATATATATATATATATATCTACCTAATAAGGTCTGAGTGTGTTTAAATCTTAGATACTATTTTTACGACACACAAAACAATTGCTAAAATTTGAAAGAACTATCTTTCAGGTAGGAAACAGATAATTCAGGTAAATGTAATGCTACAATATTTTGCTTTTCGCATCAATCCAAAATCTGATAACTAATCGAATATCATTCTGTTAATTTTCTAGTACACATCATTAAGATAAAATATATTATTAAACTTACAACTTTTTGTTTCAAAGATTCGGCTGATGGTTTTATATGGATATAGACTCTTTCCAGTATCTGTAATCTCATATAATTTTCAGGCGACTCAGTACTGCAGGAAATTGGCATTGCAAATGATGGCAGTACATTGTACAGAACACACAAGACGGAGGCGAATAGGAATGACTGAAAAGATATATGTTACACAAAATGCATTAAAAGAAAAATCAACATAAATTGTAATAGCAAGCTCAAAATACTGCGTCCATTAAAGAGCTATCATTGAGATAATTTTGTATACAATGTCAAAGTCAAATGCGACAATTTTAATAGAATCCGCTATATATATGTGTGTGTAAGTGTATGTGAAGATAATTTAAAATGATACATATTGTAAAACACTTTGCTGTGACAGACTTAAATCAACATCTTTTTCAAAGCGAATTATAATTGATAGATGAAATGGTTACTACAAAAGCAGTACCTGATACAATTTAGTGTTGTAGACCTTATTAAAGTGACACAAACTTTAAAAATCACTTATGTCAACTATTTTAATAAATATATTCAAGCTTCTTTTTTTAATCATTATCTTGATATCTTAGATTAAAATTACATGCAATTACGAAAGAAAAACAACATAATTGAGAAATCCGATGGAAAAATAGACCATAACAAATATATTAAAGGTACAGCGCTTTTATAGGTTTTCATTTTCATTTTGACAAGTTCATTATTTGAGTCTCCTTCAGATACATTAAAAGCATATATTTTCAAAAGTATAACGATTTGAGTATCTACGGAAGTCTAAATTCGTGTAAGCTACTTAAACTTTAATTTTGATAGGAAAGGACTTAAAGATTGTTATCACCACTTAATATATTAATTTCAACAATTCGTTTGATTTTACAAATGTCATTTCATTCATCATTCCCCTCTCTAAAAGGAAGTAAATATTGTATTCGTTACAGAATAGAAAAAAATATTTGTGCATATTTTTAGTAAGATTTTGAAATATTTGTAAGATTAGAATACACGAAAAACAGACAAAAATAAGGACATATTTTTTATATATAGGAACTGTTATTAATAATATGCTTAAAAAAGACACTTAATTGTTGTGATTGAGCAATTTAGTTTACACACTGGGTTAATATTGAATGAATAAGGACAGTGACATATGAAATACATCAGAAATATCTGCTCCACTAGATGTAGGTATTGACACTTTTTCTGCTGTTTAAAGGTAGGGGGGTAAGAAAATGAACGACACTTACACGGATTCCATTGTAACCAAAAATTTGTTGACTAATTTAAATTACTGTAAAACGTTTTCTTCTTATATCTAATTAATACAAAATTTAAATTTTTGTAAATATCCCTTGTAGCGAAAATAAAGGGGGATTATCTTTGATAAATAAAAATAAAGTATGTGCTTACTCACGAAACATTAGGTTCTATATTTACTCTTTTTTAGTCTTATTCAATATCCATTTGTAAAATTCCCATAAGCTAATAATTTTCATTCCAAGTAGTGTGTCCAAAATGTAGACTATATTTATTTAGCCGTTTATACATGTATTTATGTAGTAAATAAAGATTAATCAACAGACAACGTACAATTATGATACCCTTTTTTATTTCGTTATACATTTGGAACATTTTAATTTGTTAATTACAAATGACGGACCTGAACGCGATATTAAAAAAAACATGATACGTGTTATTTGTCAAATTTAATTTCTTAGAAATGATCAAATCATCTATCAACTTCCTCAATACAGAAAAATGTATCTCTTACGTTAAAACTTGGGTGTTGATCTATAAAAGAATGATTTATTATTTTCCTTAATACTGAAAACGAATATAAGGATACACGTATTTACCTATTTATCTGAATTCATGGTTTTGATTAAGATATCTTTAAAAGCAAAAAATATATTTTGTACAAATATGAAGCAAAATAAAATTGCAATTGAAACCAGCGTTTTCACTAGAAGTAGGTATTAAACTAATTCTGGTAAACAGCAGAGAGCTAGGAATATATACGACACTTACTGATCTCATAGTAACTTTTAAATATGTCGACTAACTCGTAACAAGACACAACTGATATAGAAGTGTGTGAAGCAATGTAAAGCATTTTATACCAAATTTATTTCCAATATAGGTAATATTAAAATATCTGGGAAATATCTTTACTAAATATTTTATTATATTACTAAGCTATGCCTCTGTAAAGTTCCCGCAAATTTCCTCATACCTGAAGTGTTACAAATTCACACGAATAAGGAGCGAAATATTTACATGTCTTCATAAAACCAACCAATGCTTTATCTCTGTTTCCGCTTTACATAAAAATAAACGCAACGTTTTTTTTTTTAAATGTGCAGAATAAAATTCGAAAACATAAATTGTCACTTGCATTTAACAACCAAAACTGTACTCTAATATAGAAAAAAAAATCAAATGAATATCGCACATTGTCACACTATATAATGTATTCATCATAGGAATTAAAATACAATTTACAAGTTTGTAGCTAAACGTCATAAAAGTATGAAAAATAAAAAAAAATAAAATCAATTATAATCATTCTAATGAAAAAAGAGCAAAATGTGCCCTTGTTCTCAATGAATAATACATAGCATTAGTTTAATTCCTGGCATTTAACCAACAGTTTACGATGAACTTACTATTCAGGGACTGTCCAATCTCACTCCTTTAGGAATGCATACGATTCATTAACGTTTTGTTTTTATCTTGATTTATATTTCTGAATGCATTAATGAGATTTGAAATAAGTGAACTACTGTTTAATCTTATTAATCTACCCAATTAAAAGTTAAATTGGTAAACGAGCCGATAGAGCTTGTCACTTTTAAAAGCAACAATTGCACGTCAGGAGTTACTAAATATTACATGTAAATTGATGTTCTTGTAATTGAAGATACGTTTCAAACATAATATGTTGATTCTTCCATGTCATTATATTGTCACCAAAACATGTAAGAAACTCATATTCACGAACATTACTGTGTTATTACTCGATTAAAGTTTTTGAAAAGTAACTGTTGGATGATTTAAAGTATGTATCATTTCAACACGTTTTCGCCACAAACATGTCAGGCTAAATAATCAGCAGAAAAGAATTGTAATTGATTTGAAATTTGTATTCGAAAATGAAGAAAGTCACAATTTTCAGTTGTTTTGGAAGGTCATTGATGATTAACTGGTTGCTTGGTTGTGAGTTTTGCATATAAGTTTAAATGTATGTTTGTAATTAACTTATATATATATATATATATATATGACTGAATAATAGTCAACGATAAATCTTACGGGGCGATGGATCATATAAATATGATACAGTACACTACAAAATATAATATATAATCCGGCTAAAAGGGTACAACATCACCAAAAAATGACAATTAACGAACAAATGTAACTATAAATATTTCGGATAACAGATATCCTTCATCAATATGAGCACGATGTAGAATGAATCAGATCAAACTATTCTGATTATTAAACTAAAACAATCTTGATTTCTATACAATAAAAAAAGTGAAACAGTTTTACCCGAACATCATATGTAGAGACGCTAATAAATTTTAAAATTTCCAAAAACGACTCAAAGACATGCCTAAAATGAAAATAGTAATTAGAGATATAAACTGGCACAACTCTAAAATTCCAAAGTGACGTCAGTTAAGATGTTACAACTGTGTGTAAATTCGTTCCCAAAAACAGCTGGTAAAAATATGTCAAACAGATGCTGCGTATTTATCATCCCAAATAAATAGCAGTTTTATATTGATAAGAAAATATAATAGTAAAATTTGGCTAAGGTTGAATAATTGGACGAGGATGCGTACTTGTAAATCCCTCCCAAATGAAAAGAACCCTGGTATTTAAACTAGTAAAATTCCAAAAGAATCCTTAAAACTGTAAGAGTCAAGTAAGGAAGCCGGAGTAACTGGAAACAAATGATGTCAGGAAAATGAGTGATGGTAGGGAAAATGAGTGACTCATTCTATGTTTTTTCATTTATGCCCCTCTGGGGAAACTGTCCTTAACTTTCTTATCCAAAACCTTTCCCGAGCAAGTCTTTCGGCCCTTGACCAACCCTCGTTGTGGTCTATGATTGTGATTGTAAGGTTTATGAGATCAGCTTGGGCGTGCCCAGGTGATCTCAAATGACGACTTACGGGGAGGTCGGGCTTGCAGGTGTAGTCACTTCGATGACCATTCATGCGTTTGTTGAATGGCTGTTCTGTCTCGCCAATATACTCCTTGCTGTTTCTGAGCGATTGTATGGCTTTTTTCTCGTCAGAAGAGGTGTTATCGTAAAATGGAATCCATGAACCCTCTTCCTCCGGAAACCCTCCTTGTCACTTTAGATGTCACCTCATTGTATACCAACATACCTCATGATGACGGAATACAATCGTGTAAGGAAATATGGGACTCTCGCAACACCTTAGAACCACCTACCGAATGTTTAGTCCAGCTGCTCACTCTGGTTCTGAAATGCAACAATTTCACCTTTAATGGTGAAAATTACCTTCAGATAAACGGGACAGCGATGGGGACGAAAATGGCACCGTCATACGCCAATATTTTCATGGGAAAATTAGAGAAAGAAATTATTTCAACATCTTTATCCAAACCTCTGTCTTGGTTCCGTTTCATCGATGATGTTGACATGAAATGGATTGAATCCCAACAAAATTGGATGATTTTATCAGACATGCAAACAACGCACACCAGTCAATTAAATTTACATATGAAATTTCCGACTCCAAAATATCTTTCTTAGACACTACTACATCTATAAAGGACGGTGTCATATCAACAGATCTCTGCTGTAAACCTACAGATAAACATCAGTACCTTTCTCCCCAAAGCTGTCACCCCAAACACTGTACAAAAAGTATCCCGTACAGTCAAGCTCTCAGAGTAAAGCGGATTTGCTCCTCTGAGGAGGCTGTCACTAAACGGTTACAGGAACTTCGCGGTTTTTTGACCAAACGAGGTTATAAGAAATTGGACATAGATAAGGGGTTTGCGCGTGCTAATAACAACAGCCGCAATGACCTATTACAGTACAAACAGAAGAGGCGCAGCAAAATAGTTCCGTTTGTTTTAACATACAATCCCGCCTTTACCAACCTTTCACGTTTGATCCGTGCCAATTGGCAAACTATTGCCAAGCACCCACAATTGTCCAAGATCTTTCCCAATCCTCCTGTCTTAGCTTTTCGGAGACCAGCAAGTCTCAAAGACTTATTTGTGAGAGCTGACGTCTCCTCTAATAAAAGCTGTTCAACTGCAGGATGGTGCAAGTCGTGTGGTAACAGACGATGTCTGACTTGCCAACACATACAGAATACTCAAACATTTACTTGCCACTCCACTGGGTCTGTGTACACTATATTTTGTAATGTAACTTGCAAAACACAGATTGTTGAATACCTTCTTCAGTGACAATGTGGCATGCAGTATATTGGCGAGACAGAACAGCCATTCAACAAACGCATGAATGGTCATCGAAGTGACTACACCTGCAAGCCCGACCTCCCCGTAAGTCGTCATTTGAGATCACCTGGGCACGCCCAAGCTGATCTCAAAAACCTTACAATCACAATCATAGACCACAACGAGGGTTGGTCAAGGGCCGAAAGACTTGCTCGGGAAAGGTTTTGGATAAGAAAGTTAAGGACAGTTTCCCCAGAGGGGCATAAATGAAAAAACATAGAATGAGTCACTCATTTTCCTTACCATCACTCATTTTCCTGACATCATTTGTTTCCAGTTACTCCGGCTTCCTTACTTGACTCTTACAGTTTTAAGGATTCTTTTGGAATTTTACTAGTTTAAATACCAGGGTTCTTTTCATTTGGGAGGGATTTACAAGTACGCATCCTCGTCCAATTATTCAACCTTAGCCAAATTTTACTATTATATTTTCTTATCAATATAAAACTGCTATTTATTTGGGATGATAAATACGCAGCATCTGTTTGACATATTTTTACCAGCTTATATCGATCAGTGCTGTTTTTTGGGAATGAATTTACACACAGTTGTAACATCTTAACTGACGTCACTTTGGAATTTTAGAGTTGTGCCAGTTTATATCTCTAATTACTATTTTCATTTTAGGCATGTCTTTGAGTCGTTTTTGGGAAATTTTAAAATTTATTAGCGTCTCTACATATGATGTTCGGGTAAAACTGTTTCACTTTTTTTATTGTATAGAAATCAAGATTGTTTTAGTTTAATAATCAGAATAGTTTGATCTGATTCATTTTACATCGTGCTCATATTGATGAAGGATATCTGTTATCCGAAATATTTATAGTTACATTTGTTCGTTTATTGTCATTTTTTGGTGATGTTGTACCCTTTTAGACTGGTTATATATATATATATAGACCTCTACTTCTATGTAGAATTTTGTCTTCTTTGCTTTTTTTTATGGTTTTTTGCTGTTGTTTGTTTATTTATGTGTTTTTCGTTCTTCAATTTTTTAACTAGATACTGAAATATTTGTTCATGAATTTTTTAATAAAACTTCATACTTAATTAATTGCTTTAGAAAATATTTCAAAATAATAACCTTGCTATTTCAAGAGAAAAAAAGGTTTTCTTTTTTTCCCCTAAAAATATATTTTGCAAATATCTAAGAAATCAAACCACATTTCTTTTGGCGTAGTTAAACATCACACCTTTATAAATTTTGACCTGACATTGTGAATGAATAAGATGAAATATTTGTTTGTAATGATTTACATAGCATTTCTTTCAATGTAGTTAAACATCACATCTTTATAAATTTTGACCTCAATTTGTGAATGAATAAGAGGAACTATTTGTTTGTAATGATTTACATAGTAAGTGGGTATTGAAGTAGTTTCAATATAAATGCTCTGCATCCGATTCTTGAGGACTTTTATAAATCAGATTTAATAGTGAAAATGTACCTTAGCACGCACATCAATAAAAGTTATTATCTCTCAATTTGAGTTTGATCATACTTCTTTTATTAATTGTATTTGTGCATGTAATTGTTCGCGGTTGACACGGTCTAATATCAATAATAATGATGCATGCTCTTTATTACTTTATTTTATATTAATTGAAATAGAACGTAGCCTGAAATGGAACGAAAAGATCAAAACTTGCTATGAGATGTTGGGAATTTATTATTGTTGACAACATTACAATAATTAGGTTTTGTTGTTCATTATAGTTATGCAACCTATTAAGAATAAGAAATTTTTTTTTAATGGTTTTTGTGTACATCTAGATTATGCATCCTGTATTTTCAAATGAATTTTCAGTTTTTTGCGATTGTATTTCAAAAATGTTTTTTTGTTAGGTTTAAATTTTTATTTCACTTTAAATTTGAGTTCTGTCTAAGCATTAAACAATTCTGCTGAAGTTTGTAATTCATGTTGTCGAACTACGTGAAGCAACTTATGTGATTTACCTTTGCTTATAAAATTCGTTATTTATCATAAATATTAATAAATTTCAAACAACTTTTTTTCCATTATATTTTTAATGTCTTGATATATTGTTTTATATCCAACATGTCAAGTAAAAAATAATGCATATTTTAAGGTTTTTCTTGTCATATAATACACCGAAGGGTGTCATGATTGATCAAATGATAGACCGACCGTAGGGAGGTCTTTCATTGGGTACTACTGACATCCAAAAATATGTTATACGACAAGAAACATCTTAAAATATGAATTATCTGATTCATATACCGTCAACAAATATCATTTTCTGCAAAATGTTTAAAATAATTGTATCCCACTTTACCGGCCACACTGAACTTTCCAGTAAAAAAAATCTATTGTATTTGCATGACCCAAGAAGCAAATAAAAGGTTGGGATAGTCTTATAATCTTATGAAAAATACGAGTCACTTATTATATCAACGTTATATAAGGAGGATGCTGTGTTTTTTTTCTGGTTTCATGACATTTTTCTTGGAAAAGCAGATTATTCTTTCAACAATTTAAAGCGAAACTTCCAATACGGTGTCAATCAATAAATGTTTTTACTTTTGTTTATCAATAATCCTTCAAATGAATGTGATAAATTTGGCTTGTTTTAAAAGTCTGAGGAAAAGCTTTGCATTATTACTTTCATCTCACTTAATGTTTCTTCATTGTAGCGATAAATTAACAAAACGTCACATTATTATTATGTCGAAAGTTAAACTGTTCGTAAAAGACGTTTTCCGGTACTATAGTATTTTAATCGAAGAAATAGAAGTAAGGATTGTTTCTGGCATTAACCGTTAAAGAATATTAAAGATGGAAAATTGTACAGTAAAACCCAAATTGATTATATGAATGTTTTGAATGGCCTCTTTAGGTAGGGTGCAATTTTCATTTTCCCTTTTTTTTTTTTTGGAAAATTGGTTAAAGCTATTTCTCTCAGGATATATGTTTCTTAAAAAAGAGTTATGTTATTCCGTAGGGTATTTCCTTTTTCATAGAAAAGCCATCGAAGAAATAAATTTTGGATGTATTTTTGTTCTTTTGAATATGTTTCGTTTACTATTTGTAAACAAATATACTGCAGGAAAATTTACTTACCCAATATGATTCCAAAAAGAGTAGACAGAGATTTGCAGCCGAATTGTAATTGTTATGAAGCATACACAGGATGCCATTGATGAATTTAGAAATGTCTATCACATTTAGGAGCACTCCTAGTTCTATAAAGTGGTTCCTGTCATTTTGTTTTAATGTTAGTGTCATTCAATTAGCCTATTTTGCAAAAGGGAAAAGAATCCCTTTAATTCTACTATTTCACACAAATTGGACCTTTATTGATATAAATGGGTAAATGGTCTATATGATATGTCATAAGCTTAAAGGAGTATATGACATTTATTGAAAAGTCGTAGAGGATAAAGGTATAATCCCGCTTGCTGAGTAAATTATCTTGGACTTTATTCGTTCAAATTTGAATAAACAAAAAGTTCTTGTTGGTTTATATTCTAAAATATTTTGCATATAACTAGCAAATCAAGCCACATATCCTATTACGTATTAAAAAATCACACCTTTATAAATTTTTACCTGACATTGTGTAAAAATAAGAGGAAGTGTTTGTTTGTTGCAATGTACTTAATAACAGGACATGGAAGTAGTTGCCTACAACCGATTCTTAAGGACGTTTAAAAATAAGCTTTGAAATAAATGAAAATTTATTTATTTATTTATTTATTTATTTATTTCAGCTCGCCAACACATAAATAAAACTGAATATCTTTCATGTTTTGATAGTTAATGCCTCTTTTCTTTTTTTTTTTGTTTTGTTTTATTTGTGCATGTAGTGGTCACGAGTGACACGATCTAATATCAATATCATGCATGTTCTTTTCCTTGACGTTGGGGAAAGTTTTAGTATGAAGTAGATATCGTTTATGATTAAGTCGCCAATTTTCGCCTGAAACAGATTTTTAAAAATATAAATGATATCAATATATAGGTCTTTACGATGTGTAAGAGTTATCTAACTCGGAAACAAGGTAATGTAACCCTGAATGTGTGAAAGCGTATTATGATTCGTAGCATGTTGAATATCGTTATGTGTTATTTAACATTCTGATTTTACAACCCTGATTATAATGTTTAGATGTAAAAACTCATCACAGATACTGGGCATATAATTTTGTACGCCAGATGTGCGTTTTACCTAACATTTATCAACAAAGTTCCCACAATGCATTTGCCACTACATTACCAAACCCGGAAAACGATTACAAATATCTCAACATTCAGGAAATGATTCTGTACATGATTATTATCAATGCAGTTGAAGCTCATTCCACTAACGACATAACGGAAACCTTATTCGGGCTGTTCGACATTCTTAAATAAGTTAACCTCTAATGAAGGATCCTTTCTTGTAGCTTATTGGCCTCCTTTTTTATTCTTTCGTTGATAACACATGCTCTAATACTTTTAATAACATACTTTATCTGATTCAGTCGTCACAATAGTACGTTAGGGGCAGCATGTCAAGAGCTACAATGCATGACTGGAATATCAAAAGACGTTATTTAGTAATGGCCATGGACAAATGGCACTTTTAAGAACTATCTGTAAATATATTAGTTCTTTAATATCTAAAATCAGGTTTGTTAAAAAAGTTACTGTTGTATCAGGTGGATTGGGGCCGCATAAAACTTGAGTATGTGGGGAAAACGGAAGGGCCTGTATGCCATCTTGCCATAAATCTTATTAATGGTCTGTTAAAAAGGACAGTGTCATCTTTTTGGAACATATTTGAAATGTTTTGCTATAAGTCCAAATGTTTGCAAGAAGTAAAATAACAAAAATACCGAACTCCAAGGAAAATTCAAAACGGAAAGTCCCTGATCAAATGGCAAAATCAAAAGCTCAATCGTATCAAACGAATGGAAAACTATGGAAGCTTATAATAGTCACGAGTTGATCAGTTCTCAGCTCAACTTGTTGGCAAAAATAAGTGGTAAAGTTGCATTATAACAAACCTTGTGAACTTAATTTTGTGTACTTGTTTAGTTATTTTCTAAACTTTCCGACTTTCCGAAAGTACACTTGTTAACTTCTTCTGAACAAGTTTACTTTGACAAAGTGAACAAAAAGTATAGACTCGCCTTGTGTACATGGTCTTTGTTCACTTGTAACATACAACTAGTATGATAGTTGCATTGCAACAAACTTTGTATACTTCACTTTGTTTACAAGTGGAGTTATTTTCTTTACTTTCCGACTTTCTAAAAGTGCACTTGTTAACTTGTTCTGAACAAGTTTATATGAACAAAGTAAACAAAATGTATATTCTCATCTTGTGGTGTTGTTTTTGTTCACTTTCCTTGCTAATAATGTTTACTTGTCGAGTTGTTTCTCACCGTTCTCATTTACTGAAAGTATACTTGTATTGTTTTTATCTAACCAAGTGTACTTTTCACAAATAAACTTGATTTCAAAAAATATTGCAAGTTCACTTGTTGAAAGTCAACTTGGTCTAAAACCTGTCGGCAGGGCTTGATATTTTAACCACGTGGTCTCAGTGTATATTTTGCGTACAACTCTATCCTGTCTGGAAGCATGGCAAAGAATTATATTTCAAAGGTAAATATTCAATTTTTTTTATTATCACACCTTAGTTAGGAAATGCATGAGTGTTATATCCATCATCTGTCACCTGTGCATTCCAGTTTTAAATCCGAGCAATTGCTGAACGAATTGAGACAGAAATCATACCCGATGTGCTCGTCAACGAAAAACACGGCCGCCATTGCTAAGAAACATTTTGTCTATAGTCACCTACATTTATCGTTTCCCTATTCATGAATACATTATCTCGTTAAATAAAACTTATTATGCAAGCAAAGCGATATATGGGTCATTTTCAAAATCCGTCCATATTCTTGTCCGGCGAGAAAAATACGGCTGTATCATTATTTGAATTTTGGTGTTCTGCATATTGCAACGTAGATTTATAAGTTCTACTACTTGCAGAAGAAAAATAAGGAATAGGTACCCGTATTTTCTTGGAAATCGTGCTCAAAGCTCTAAAATGACCATTAATTGCATGTACCAAAAATACCAAATATCGTATAAAAATAGACATCTTTATAATTATTACAAAAATCATACAATTTTCTGTTTTAAGATAGAAAATACAATGTAGAATGATATTATAAATGCATTAGATAGTAGTTGGTTATGGTTTCAGATTTATTTTATTTGTTTATAGTGTCCTTGATATTTTGTCAACTACATGTGAAATGAACACGTTTTTGCTTGCCAAATATAACTAGAAAGTGCCTCAGCATTAACTCTACATATCATGATAATAATGGAAGCATAAAAAGATAACTCTGTAAATGTATCAACAATTATTGGCATTTAAGTAAGTAGAGGTAGCCCCGCATTTTTTTTAACTTAGAATAAAGAATGGAAACGGAGAATGTATCAAAGAGACAACAATTCCACCAAATGTACAAAACAACCCGAGGCCACCAATGGGCCTTCAATACAGCGAGAAATCCCGCACCCAGAGGCGGGCTTGAGAAGGCCCCGAAACACTAATGTATACTAGATCGGGTAAATGAACGCCACTCTACACTACGAAACATAGAGATGAACCAAAATTAAAAAAACATACAAGTCTAACAAAGGCTAGAGGTTCCTGACTTAGGACAGGCGCAAAAATGCGTTAGGGTTAAACATGTTTTGTGAGATCTCACTTGGTAAAAGAGAGGCGAAACATACCAAAGAGACAATCAAACTTAAATGTGGGAACAAACTGACAAAGCCATGGCAAGAAATGAAAAACGACGTAAAGACAAACAGCAACACACAACACAAAATATAGAAATAAGAACTGAGCAACACAAACCAATCAAAAAACCGGGGTGACCTCATGTGCTCCGGAAGAGTAAGCAGATCCTGCTCCACATGTGGCACCCGTCGTATTGCTGAACATACGTATAATTTCGGTTAATACAAGTCTCATATGGTGCTGTCATTTTCAAGAAAAGAGTAGTTATACTTTCATAAATATATTAACTGTAACGGTCAACTACAACTTTATTATGTTGTGGACATTTTTGTTGTGTGGTTGACAATATCGTTATGTAGGTGACAAAAAATAAATGTCAAAATCGGTCGTTGAACACTGTAATAATCGAAGTAATTAGAAAAAAATTAATTTATCTTATGATATTTAAGAAACAGTCATCATTTATTAGTACTAAACATTTAGATATCAACATAACTACTATTATTATGTAGTTGACAAATTCCGTAATTTCTGTTATCTCAATTTGCATTAAAAATAATCTTCCCAGTTTCATTAAGATTGCATATTTTAGATTTCGTTCATATAAATAAGAGTTCATTAGAATAATTAACATTGAATTAAATTGATAAAATATTTTCTCAATTTCTATCTCAAATATGGACAGATTTTGAAAATGACCCATATAGTGTCTTTGATGTCCGTACGTCCGTCTGTTGACCTCCTTTTTGTATCCATATTATTTAGCCTACATTGAATTTAATAGAAGTCGACTTGCGTGATTTTTGAAGATTCATGTAGCATAACATTGACCAAATCCTATTTTAGCAAGGAGTACCAATATTGTATCTATTAATCTTCAAATATCGCTTGCCGAGATTTCTATGTAACTTTTACAGACACTTAGTCATATTTTGAATACAGATACTTCATATTTTCGATTTTAATAAAAAATATTTTTGGGGGTCTTCTGCAGCATAATATGGAGCTTCATCATTTGAACTGTGCATCAATAGTGATCTGTAATTACTGGATTTCTAGTTTACATATTGTATAAGCACAACATTGAAAACAATTGTAACAGTTACCATTCATACAATACTCGGGTACAACTACCATGATTTTTATGCGAAAAAAATCCGGTTACCGAAAAGGTGATGTACCGCTGGCGGATAGCTTGCAAACCTGCCCGCTCGATATCACGTTGTACATAACGTTCTCAAAACATATCCTACAATTCAGTCATTTCTCCCGTATAACAGGGGTAGAATTTACCTAAGTGGTATAGGGTCAATGTACCTTGTTTTCATACTGATACTGAGTGTAAGTAACGCAGAAAAGTATCAAATCACATCACGAAGTTTCCCGCGCTTCTCGAGGGAGGCAAACTTCAATATGCACACTTAATCAAAAGAAATCATGCATAAGTTCCGACATTAAACTTTATATATGCAGTATGTGTACAGTTTGTTGTTTGTACTTTGCCTATTTGTGGACCCTTTTATTGTAGAATCCCATATTCACATATCTCCTAAAACGTTTTCTCTTAAAAGAGACTACACGAGAAACGATAATGAAATTTGTTTACAGTACACTGATGCCCCATACCTTGACCAAATTTTTTAACCCGAAATGGGACGGACGGACGCACAGACCGAAAAACCTAATGCACCTCTACTATCGTAGGTTGTTACATGATAATTAGTAATTTATAGAAAACAATCAGTAATTATATGATGTGGTGTCCTATCATCGCAAGACGCGTTTTGATTTCTTGAGAAATTATATGAATATCTTTGTACTTTGTGAACTTTTTGTAATAATAGATTTATACTTATTTTCAGGTTGTCGTATCAGTGTATTGATTGTCCTTCACAGCGTTATTGGGTATCCTTACCCAGGCGATGATGCATCAACCGAAGATTTAGTTAAATATTATTTCTGTTGTTTATATACAACAAGAGAGATTTGTGGGTTTCTCATGCTGTGTCATGGTATTTTTGTAAGTGTGTCAACAATAGAACGAATCAAAAGAAGATTGGGACTACGTAAACGCCAAAACCACAGTCCTACATTTCTTGTTCAGGAGAAGATATTAGAGCTCCGTTCGGAAGGTTATGCAAATCTTGATTATAGATCCATGTGGAGATTACTTAACTCGCAGTACAATTTAACTGTCACACAAGAAACGGTCAGACTTTGTTTACGTGCTATTGACAGAGTAGGTGTAGAATCCAGAAGAAGGCATCGATTACAAAGAAGAATTTATTTCAACAGTGGACCAAACTATCTGATACACATAGATGGCTACGATAAGTTGAAGTCATATGGTATAGCGATTCATTGAGCTATTGACGGATATTCAAGACGAATCTTATGGTTAAAGGCAGGTCCATCATTTGAAATAACAATCCTAGAGATATTGCCATGTTTTATTTAAATTTTGTGAAGGAATCCAGAAGAATACCTCGTGTCGTACGAGCGGATGCTGGTACCGAGAATGTCATAGTTAAAGACCTACAAATAGCTTTACGTTTTGATCATGGTGATTCAATGTCTGGATTAAGAAGTTTCTCAACTGGAAGGTCTACTGGAAATCAACGTATTGAAAGGTTATGGAGAAATCGTTCGGAAAGCTTCACGTCTTTCTGGAGGAATGAATTCGCGTACTTTACTTCCAGCCTCAAATATTTGGTACATTTGACTATTCATTTCCCTTATAATGTAGCGTAGAAACATTGGACGAATTGGCTGTTGAATATTCAGAGGAATGGCCCATAAGAGGATGTTCCGAAGAATTTTAAGAATTGATTCGATACTTTGCAGGCGAAGAACCAACACTATCCCTTATCCCACAGGACATGAACGAAGCTTTACAAAATTTCTGTGTATTGATATATTTGTGTGATTCTATTACAGGTCGCATTTAAGCAATATAAATTATTGCAGTAAATATATGATGTATAACCTGCAATAGCGTCTTGATAGTATTTAATAAAACCACGTTTTATATTTTGGCTTTTTATATATATCGTTTGATTCAATATAGACGGAAGTATGTGAGGGTATTTGAATCGAATACAACGTTGTGAAATCTCTTCTCCAAATGATATGCATTTGTTACACGGTAGCAACATTGCATATCCCCGCGCCACAGTTGTTTCGATCAAATTTTAAAATGAAACGCTTTAAAGGAAATGACATCAAAATAAAAAAATCCATTTAATTTTGGAAATATAATCTTTCGCTATATACAGCTGTTGTTGTTATTTTGTTAGCAAACTTGTAATATTTCTAAGGTATACTTTTCCAACAAATAAGGGTCGTAAGAGTCTTTTTCAAAAGTTGGAATTCCATCTTTTAATATTGAATGATTACCTTAACTTTTGTGACATTAATGGTTGATAATATGAATGGTTGCGACATATAGATTTATTTCCACTCTATAAAAAGTCTGAGAGTCTTTCAGGAAAATTTAACAGAGTTAGAAGTATTTTTTTAATCCAATTATGCTATTTAACAGCAATTGTTCTACTACTGTCTGATAGTATGGATCATTGATTATTTTCCCAAATCAATAATAGAATAGAAAATGGAAACGGGGTCAACAACCCGACCAATGAGCAGAAAACAGCCCAAGGCCGACAATGGTCTTCAATGCAACGGGAAATCCCGCAACCAGAGGCGGGCTTGAGCTTGCCCCTCAACAATAATGTATACTACAAATGTAGTTCAGCAAAATGGACGCCACTGTACGCTTCGAAACATATAAATGAACCAAAATTCAAAAAAGTACAAGACTAACAAAGGTTAATAATAAGTTAGACTCTTTCAGAATATTTTTTTAGTCCCTAGGATTAATTTTAAAATGCTGAAACTGAGGGGGGTCTTTCAGCAATTTTACCTTATTTTATGGGAGAGGATGATAAATGCAGGGTATCCAATTACATTTACGACATTCTGGTGTAAGTAGTATATAGACATAAAAAATCATAACATCATGATATATACAATACATTATTCAAAACATAACTTTCCGATGTCATGTGAATGAAAATAAGTTTCTAAGGTATATCATGATAGCGTATTGTCTCCCAATGATTACTTGGTTTATGGAAAACAATGATTTGTGTTATTGGAAGAAAACTCTTGCGTAGAAGAATACCACATGTATTGCTGATAAAAGATGCTTTGTAATACGGTCTTATCATAATGAAAGGATACCATTTTTTTAGCTGCTGTGCCGAATAATGATATAAAGATAAGAAAATGTGGTATGATTGCCAATGAGACAGTTCTCCATCTAAGACCTTAAGTAGTAAGTATAAGCAATTATAGGCTACAACTTACGGTCTTCAACGTGGCGCATTGACTCACACCGCAAAGTAAGCTATAAATGGCCCTAAATGACTAGTGAAAAATAATTGAGACGGGACAAACCAACGGCCATATTTATATAAAAAACGATAAACGAAAAACGGTGTGAGTCGAGGCTCCACGTTGAAGGCCGTACTGTGACCTATACTTGCTTCTTATATTTAATACTTTAGGAGTTTAGGTCTTGGATGGAGAGTTGTCTCATTGGCAATCATACCAACACATTCTTATGTTTACATTTGATCCATATTCTTTAAATAACATCTTTTTGTTAGGAAATTTCAGAGAATATAATACCACAGTGGCATAATCTTAAAATTCATCTAGAAAAATAGTGGAAAACAGTTCAATATTTGACAAGAGGGGCGACGAAAGACGATCCATCTTGAAATTTCTAGGTACCAAGTGGACAATTTTGAAGTAAAGCACAAAATCTTATCGTTTGTCAGTAATTGTTTGCATAGAAAATCAAAGCTATTTACATCAGTAAACCATTCGATAAGCGTTAACCTCATCAAACCGATAGAAGTGGTTCAAATAAAGGAAAATACAACTTTCTTTATCGTACTTTGTCTTTGCTCTTCGCTTCGGTGGTACCCTATTTCCGGTGACGATGCTACACAATGTTTAACGCTGATTTCATATCATCTATTTTTACGTCTTTATTTTGATGGGACGTGTTCGTATTGGATACTGCATCGCGCTTGGTAAGCGAACGCCGTCATCTTGATGCGTCAAAGGTTTTACTGCTGAACAGATGGTCCATGTACCACATTTAGAAGAATAACCCCTCTTTGCCATTTATCAATTTTTCTACGATGAAAGAAAATCTTTCATGATTATTGTTAATATTGATTCATTTATTTCATCCGCATAACACATGACCCCAAGGATGGTCTTGGATATATAGTTCAAATCATATCTAGATAGGGATACCTTTCAACTTTTCACAATAAACTAATATGAGTTTCAACTTTTCATAATAAAGTAATGTGAATTCCAACGATTCGTAATGATCTATATGAAAAATGATTTACTCAGTATTGCGTAACAGCACGTTATTGCGCAACAGCAAGGTATTGCGCAATATCATGGTTTTTGCGCAATTGCAAGAAATCTTAAATTGAAAATAAATACAAATCTGTTAACAAATTTCAATGGGAATTAATTTAAAGACTTCAATTGTTAGGGTTCTTACCGTTTAGGAATTAGGGGCAAAAAAGTGGGGAACAATGATCTTCTGGTTTCCAGACAATTTCTTGAGTTTAAGTCTTTTGATCTCTATAAAATTGTACCACAAGGTTCTGAAAACTGATATACTCAGTAGTGCGCAACAGCACGATATTGCGCAACAACAAGAAATCTTAAATTAAAAATAAATACAATTCTCTTAAAAATTTTCAAAAAACTGAATCTTTGTGGCTTTATGCCGGATATGCTGAATCTAACCGTGTATTTGGATATTGGACCGTAATAGGTAAATGCCTAATTTCAAATTTTTAAGTTCTTTGACCACATTCATCCTGTATCAAAAACCTATGCTATGTCAAAAATTTAATCACAATCAAAATTCAGATCTTTATCAAGCTTCAATGTTGTCTCTATACTGGCCCCTACTTTTCAGGATTCGACCTCTGCGGTCGTATCAAGCTACGCCCGGCGAATCATTTTATTTATATTGTTGGAGGTGATGAGGGTTGAATAGTTATACAATGACACAAGGCTATAATTCATAAAAACTTGAATCTGTGGAACTTTTATCACGAAAAATGGTATTTTACCATGCCACTGAAATTCCAATTGAATGTAAATATGCTGGTTAAAATTCTAGTTTGGTACTTCAATCAAGACATTAAATCCGAAGCCCCATGTACAGGGACATGTCACTCCCTGTGCATGTAAAAGACACCTTCTGCAGATTTCGTTAAGAGTAGGCTCTTTGGGGCCGCTGCAGTTTAAAATTTGTTAGGGACCCCAAAATTTATTCGTTGGCAGTGACACTCTAAATTGCAGACGTTGAAGTTATATACATTTCATGTTGTTATGTTATACTACTGTCTCAGGTTAGGTTGAAGGTTGCGCGCCTGTCAAAACGTTTAAACCCGCTGCATATTTTATATGCCCCTGTCTTATTAGTCAGGAGCCTGTTGTTCAATGATTGTCGTTTGTTGGTGTGGTTCATATGTGTTTTTCCTGTCTCGTTTTTTTTATATTATAAAGATAAGACCGTCGGTTTTCCTGTTTGAATTGTTTTACACTGGTCATTTTGGAGGCTTTATAACTTGCTGTTCGGTGTGAGCCAAGGCTCCGTGTTGAAGGCCGTACTTCGACCTATAATTGTTAACTTGGATGGAGAGTTGTCTTATTGGAACTCAAACCACATCTTATTTATATATGTAAATAACCGACGGATTCATGGTCACCTTTTAACATTTTTTTAAACAAAATCGTTGAAATCAGCTATGCCTGTATTTTATACGTTTAGGTTTTTTCCAAGATGCAAGAAGAATCTTTTTAATTTTTATGTCTCAATTCTCTTTTTGGGACATTTATACTTGAAATGATATCTTTTATGTTTATTTGCGTCATTATACCCGTTTATTCGTTGGTTGCTTACTTTATGTTACATGGTACAGGTCTGATGAGTTAAACCTATTTTAAAAGAGTTTGTTTAAATTTTGTTCTTTTGTTATGATGCAACACTGTCCCAGGTTACAGGGAGGGTTTGGATCCAGCAAATACTTTTAACCTCGCTGAGAATATACTATATGTACCGGTCCAAAAGTCAGTAGCCTGTAATGTTAGTGGTTGTCGCTTGTTGCTGTGTGTTATACTAAAAGTATTTGTTTTTCGTTTATTGTGTTTTAATTAAATCTGGCTGTTGGTTTGTCCCGTCTGAATGTTTTACACTAGTCAAATGGGTTCATTTATAGCTTACTTTGCGGTGCGAGTCAAGGCTCCATGTTGAAAGCCGTACTGTGACCTAAAATTGCTTATATTTACTATTGTAGGTCTTGGATGGAGAGTTGTCTCATTGGCAATGTGCCACATCTTATTTTTAAATGGGTATACTGTCACTTGAATTTCTATCCATACATGATTAAAATATATATATATCGTATGTAGTACAGAGTATTCTATACTATAGAATTTCTATCCATAAATGATTAAAATATATATATATATCGTATGTAGTACAGAATATTCTATACTATATACGATATTTTTTTATTGTTTTAAATTATTTAGGGATGGAAATTCAAGTGACCGGTTACATGTAGTTTATATAGCTGGATTTTTATACCCCCGCTTTAAAAAATTGGGGGTATACTGTTTTACCTCTGTCTGTCCGTCCATCCGTCCATCCGTCAATCCGTCCATCCATCCGTCCTTCCGTCCCATGCATATTTTGCGTCGCATCTTTCTCAGGAACTGCAATACAAGGATTTCTGAAATTTGGTTTCAGTGTTTATATAAGTCAGCTATACCGTGTGATGCGTTTTCAGATTCATCACTCAACAACTTCCTGTTTACCGAACACTTGTATCATTTTACACATGACATCCAAGTTGAAAATTTTCGTCACATTTTTCTCAGGAACTACATTACAAGGATTTCTGAAATTTGGTTTCAGTATTTATATAAGTCAGCTATACCGTGTGATGCGTTTTCAGATTCATCACTCAACAACTTCCTGTTTACCGTCAAGTATTTGGGCTGGGGGTATCATCAGTGAGCAGTAGCTTACAGTTTCACTTGTGTAATTCTGTGTCCTAGCCATAGAAAAAGGACCATTGACATGGGATGAGAAGAGAAACATAGTTGGTTCCCATTCATTTTTTTTTCGTCGTCAAAATTTAGGCGAGGGAACTCTCTCATTCCCTCACTGGAAGGTACGCCACTGACCTACACCTTTCAGACAGATATACACACCTTACTATCATTCCTTAACCAAATATTGTTCTGCTATTCCTTATAGAGTATCTGAAAAACAGACCAAACAAGCAAAATTAACATTGACCAATGAAACATGTTTTTATAAAGTAGGCCATATACAGTTAATGTATACCTGAAAAGCTTCACAACTTAAGTTTTTTTTTTTTTCAAAATTAAAAGGAGGTAACTTATTCAGATGTGATATGATAAATTCCATTTTTCAAATGAACAATGATCAGCAATGCATTTTTACACCTCTGTGTAATGACAAAGGTAAACTACTGGATTTTTTTATCACTTGGCATAAAAAGACCAAGTTCACTATCCGCACATTTATAGAAAAATTTTGAAACTGAAATTCTGGCAATATGCACTTCTATTGTATATGTTCTAACACTCTAAGTAATATAAAAGTTCAAACTTGACGTGTTGAATGAGGTAGCTGGACAAACCAAGTTCCCTTTATGCACTAGTATGAAAAAAAAATGACAAAGTCCTTCTACCTGTCATTTTCAGAATGTTTGAGAAAAATCAATCAATCGATCAATGATCAAATAAAACATGCCCCGACTGGCACGAGGATCCAAGATTATAAGTGAGAAATTAATATTACAATCTTATTAGTTCAAGTAATCTCTTAACAAGCATTAAAAGTATGGTAAAGGAACATTTGTATATTTGATATATATATATAAGGTGAGGGTCTCGTGCAGTCTGCCTTTGTCTGTTGGTCTGTTACAGTAGTTGATCATTACTCTTTCTCATGCATGCATCTTTTGCCATACTTGGATGAAACTTGGTAGGATCACTTAAGGTGTGTTAAACATGTTAAATTGTTCTTGATAAATCCTTTTTAGAGTATTCATCATATACACAAGACCATACTGACTTCTCAATTTTATTATAATATTGGATATATATGTTATGTTTTGTCATCACACTTTCTCAAGCAGGGTAAATAATAGGCTGATAAGGAAAACAGAACTGAATCGAATTACAGAAAAAGAAAACGAACATCAAGAAATACTTCATGTATTATCAGAAATAGACTGCTTGTTTTTTATGTTTGGAAAACATTATACCCCTGCTTTGTAAAGCAGAGGAATATAGTGATGTGGGAGTCGGTCCTATAATTCAGTTCCTCAACCACTTATCATAATGAAATGAAACTTTCTCAGATTCTTAATCATATACCGGTAATGCCATTGTGTATCAGTCCTATTTGGTTTTTAGTCAAAATCATTTTTCCACAAACACAGAGACTTATAGCATTGTCTTATAATGGGGAGGGTCCCATTTTGTATCTGCAACTGACCTCTTAAACCACATATTAAAATTTGATAAAACTTTCTCATATTCTTTACCATACAATGCCATTGTGCACCTCCTATTTTATCATATATTTCTATTTGTTTTGGCACTAATATTTGCATAAAGATTTGACATTCTAATGGGCAGACCAGTACTTCTATATTGTGAGAGATACATTTAATGGCATAATATTTTATTAATTAGTAACATCCAGACAGAAATACCCGTACGAAGTTTTGAGGCGTATTACGCCTGGAAATCTGGCGTAAACCAGGCGTAAGTGGTAGTTACGTGTCTAGATCCAGGCGTACAAGAAATGGAAGCATAAATTCGTGGAAGCCACGGGCGTAGAAAACAGTATTAAAATAAGCCAGGCGTAATTTTTGTTACAGGCGTTAACTGCTTGAAGGCGTAAATATTGATCCCCAGAATGCTTTGTTTCAAAGGATCATGGGAATTTTTTTCAAAATTTGGCTCTCTGGTATAACCATGTTAGAGTTTGACATATTAATATGCTGTCTATCTTGTGTGTTCTTTATAGAACAATTTGAAATTGGACTAACACAATTATATTGATGGCCAATTAATTTAAACTTTGGAATGAATGAAATAATAACATGGAAATATTTAAAAATATGATGTGGCACATTGCCGATGAGACAACTTTCCATCCAAGACCTACAATAGTAAATATAAGCAATTATAGGTGAAAGTACGGCTTTCAACATGGAGCCTTGACTCGCACCACAAAGTAAGCTATAAATGACCCCATTTGACTAGTGTAAAACATTCAGACGGGACAAACCAACAGCCAGATTAAATTAAACAAATACACAGCAACAAGCGACAACCACTAACATTACAGGTTCCTGACTTTGGGACCGGTACATATAGTATATATGCAGCGAGGTTAAAAGTATTTGCTGGATCAAAACCCTCCCTGTAACCTGCAAGGACAGTGTTGCATCACAACAAAAGAACAAAATTTAAACAAACTCTTTTAGAATACGTTTAACTCATCAGACCTGTACCATGTAACATAAAGTAAGCAACCAACGAATAAACGGGTATAATGACGCAAATAAACATAAAAGATATCATTGTAAGTATAAATGTCCCAAAATGAGAATTGAGACAGAAAAATTAAAAAGATGCTTCTTGCGTCTTGGAAAAACCTAAACGTATAAAATACAGGCATAGCTGATGTCAACGTTTTTGTTTGAAAAAAGTTCAAAGGTGACCATGAATCCGTCGGTTATTTACATATATAAATAAGATGTGGTATGAGTGCCAATGTCGTGCTGTTGCGCACTACTGAGTATATCAGTTTTCAGAACCTTGTGGTACAATTTTATAGAGATCAAAAGACTTAAACTCAAGGAATTGTCTGGAAACCAGAAAATCATTGTTCCCCACTTTTTGCCCCTAATTCCTAAACGGTAAGAACCCTAACAATTGACGTCTTTAAATTAATCCCCATTGAAATTTGTTAACAGATTTGTATTTATCTTCAATTTAAGATTTCTTGCAATTGCGCAAAAACCATGATGTTGCGCAATACCTTGCTGTTGCGCAATAACGTGCTGTTACGCAATACTGAGTAAACCATTTTTCATGTAGATCATTACGAATCGTTGGAATTCATATTACTTTATTATGAAAAGTTGTAACTCATATTAGTTTATTGTGAAAAGTTGAAAGGTATCCATATCTAGATATGATTTGAACTATATATCCAAGACCATCCTTGGGGTCATGTGTTATGCGGATGAAATAAATGAATCAATATTAACAATAATGATGAAAGATTTTCTTTCATCGTAGAAAAATTGATAAATGGCAAAGGGGTTATTTTTCTAAATGTGGTACATGGACCATTTGTTCGGCAGTAAAACCTTTGACGCATCAAGATGACGGCGTTCGCTTACCAAGCGCGATGCAGTATCCAATACGAACACGTCCCATCAAAATAAAGACGTAAAAATAGATGATATGAAATCAGCTTTAAACATTGTGTAGCTTCGTCATCGGAAATAGGGTACCACCGAAGCGAAGAGCTAAGACAAAAAAAAGATAAAGAAAGTTGTATTTTCCTTTATTTGAACCACTTCTATCGGTTTGATGAGGTTAACGCTTATCGAATGGTTTACTGATGTAAATAGCTTTGATTTTCTATGCAAACACGTACTGACAAACGATAAGATTTTGTGCTTTACTGCAAAATTGTCCACTTGGTACCTAGAAATTTCAAGATGGATCGTCTTTCGTCGCCCCTCTTGCCAAATATAGAACTGTTTTCCACTATTTTCTAGATGAATTTTAAGATTATGCCACTGTGGTATTATATTCTCTGAAATTTCCTAACAAAAAGATGTTATTTAAAGAATATGGATCAAATGTAAACATAAGAATGTGTTGGTATGATTGCCAATGAGACAACTCTCCATCCAAGACCTAAACTCCTAAAGTATTAAATATAAGCAAGTATAGGTCACAGTATGGCCTTCAACGCGGAGCCTCGACTCACACCGTTTTTCGTTTATCGTTTTTTATATAAATATGGCCGTTGGTTTGTCCCGTCTCAATTGTTTTACACTAGTCATTTAAGGCCATTTATAGCTTACTTTGCGGTGTGAGTCAATGCGCCATGTTGAAGACCGTAAGTTGTAGCCTATAATTGCTTATACTTACTACTTTAGGTCTTAGATGGAGAACTGTCTCATTGGCAATCATACCACATCTTCTTATCTTTATATCATTATTCGACACAGCAGTTAAAAAAATGGTATCCTTTCATTATGATAAGACCGTATTACAAATAGATATAAGAAGATGTGGTATGAGTGCCAATGAGACAACTCTCCATCCAAGTCAAAATTTATAAAAGTAAACCATTATAGGTCAAAGTACGGTCTTCAACACGGAGCCTTAGCTCACACCGAACAGTAAGTTATAAAGGGCCCCAAAAATTACTAGTGTAAAACCATTCAAACGGGAAAACCAACGGTCTAATCTATATAAAAAACGAGAAACGAGAAACACTTATGAACCACATCAACAAACGACAACTACTGAACATCAGATTCCTGACTTAGGACAGGTGCAAACAAATGCAGCGGGTTTAAACGTTTTAATGGTACCAAACCTTCACCCTTTTTCTGAAACAATAGTGTAACATCACAACATAGAAAGACACACTATAAAATATCAACTGAAATAGCTTAACTCAATCAAAGGCCATATGAACACCACTGAACATACACTGAACAAATAAATTTGACCTATGATACAATGTAAATACAAAATAAATAAACTAAGGAAAGAATAATAAAAGTAACATATTATATCGGTATGAAATGTTAAACAATTTAAGAAAAACAATATGCTCGAACAAAAATATCAGCCATTTGCAATAACTTTAAACACAGGTAAATGAAAATAATTTTGTTGTTAGGTATACGTGTACAGTTACAATAGAGAAAGGAAATATTTTTACAAAATAAATAATTTTGATGTTCATAGTACGAAGTGGAAATTTATATTAGTACCAAACACTAATCAAAGCTGGTATACAGACCAGATATAACCCTGAATAACATTAAATAACAAAAAAAGCATTACAATTAGTATCGACAGGTCAATTAAACAAGAAAGTACGATTTGAGAGTACTCGCAGTTACTGACAGCTAGTTAAAAGCCAAAACAATTAATAATAAAAAATCATGCATCAGAGACTAAAATCAACTAAAACACATCCCAGGGATTTAGTATTTTAACGTCATGGACAGTCAAAGAAGACATGACTTGTGCAATGCCAAAAATAAATGTATCGACAGACAGTAGGATAGTTAGGAGTTTAACCTCTTTATAGATCAAAATGACCGTGGGTGTGTCTTTAAACATCCCGTTTGAAAAGAATACAAATTTAGTAAAAAGCATCTTTTATCAGCAATACATGTGGTATTCTTCTACGCTAGAGTTTTCTCCCAATAACACAAATCATTGTTTTCCATAAACCAAGTTATCATTGGGTAGACAATACGCTATCATGATATACCTTAGAAACTTATTTTCATTCACACGACATCGGAAAGTTATGTTTTGAATAATGTATTGTATATATCATAATGTTATGATTTTTGTCTCGCCTTGACAGAGTCAAAAAGCGAGACATAGGTATGCTGTTTCCGGCGTCGGCGGCGTCAACATTGTATTAGTTTGTGATTAGGTCTAGTTCATAGTGAACCACTAGTGGTAGGTCAATGATATTTGGTATGCAGTTGGCACATCTCATTACCATGGAGATTATTTGGCCCCGCCCCCTCAGTCAATGTCTATTGACTTTGAAACTTTTCATAGTTTACATGTATTAGTTTGTGATTAGGTCAATTTATGGGGAACCACTAGTGGTAGGTCAATGATATTTGGTATGCAGTTGTTTAAGCATTGGCATATCTCATTTCCATGGAGATTATCTGGCTCCGCCCCCTTAGTCATGGTCTATAGACTTTGAAAATTTTGCTAAGTTAACATGTATTAGTTTGTGATTAGGTCAGTCAAGGGGAACCAGTGGTAGGCCAATGTTAATTAGTGTTCAGTTGTATAAGCATTAGATCTCATTTCCATGGAGAATATTTGGCGCCGCCCCTCAGTAATGGTCTATTTACTTTGAAACTTTTGCTTACAATGTATTAGTTTGTGATTAGGTCAGTTCAGGGAACCATTTGGTAGGCCAATAATTAGTTCAGTTGTATTAGCATTAGCACATCTCATTTCCATGGAGAATATTTGGCGCCGCCCCCTCAGTAATGGTCTATTTACTTTGAAACTTTTGCTTACTTTACATGTATTAGTTTGTGATTAGATCAGTTTAAGATGAACTGCTAATTTTAAGTCAATGATATTTGGTATGCAGATTTATTGGCATTTGCAAGTATCGTTTCCATGGAGATTATATAGCCCATCCCCTGATCATGGTTCATTGACTTTGAAAATTACAAAGTTTACAAGTTAATGTTTGTGTTTAGGTTTGTTTAAAGGGAACGACTTATAATAAGTCAATGGTATTTGGTATGCAGTTGTATTAGCATTGGCACATCTCGTTCCATGGAGATTGTTTAGCCATGTACCTTCAGTCATGGTTCATCGACTTTGAATATTTGCATAACTTACATGTTAAAATTTTGCTATTTTAATTTCAACATTTGCATTATCAGAATTACAAAAAGACGAGACATATCTCTGTGATAACAGTTCAAATTGTCATTATACTACTTACTCCAGAATGTCGTTAAATGTAATTGTATACCCTGCATTTATCATGCTTTCCCATAAAATAAGGTAAAATTGCTGAAAGACCCCCTCAGTTTCAGCTTCTAAAAATTAATCCTGGGACTTAACAAATATTCTGGAAGAGTCTAACTTATTATTAACCTTTGTTAGTCTTGTACTTTTTTGAATTGTGGTTCATTTTTATGTTTCGAAGCGTACAGTGGCGTCCATTTTGCTGAACTACATGTATAGTATACATTATTGTTGAGGGGCAAGCTCAAGTCCGCCTCTGGTTGCGGGATTTCTCGTTGCATTGAAGACCATTGTCGGCCTTGGACTGTTTTCTGCTCTTTGGTCGGGTTGTTGACCCCGTTTCCATTTTCTATTCTATTTTTGATTTGGGAAAATAACCAATGATCCATACTATCAGACAGTAGTAGAACAATTGCTGTTAAATAGCATAATTGGATTAAAAAAATACTTCTAACTCTGTTAAATTTTCCTGAAGGACTCTCAGACTTTTTATAGAGTGGAAATAAATCTATATGTCGCAACCATTCGTATTATCAACCTTTGATGTCACAAAAGTTAAGGTAATCATTCAATATTAAAAGATGGAATTCCAACTTTTGAAAAAGACTCTTAAGACCCTTATTTGTTGGAAAAGTATACCTTAGATATATTACAAGTTTGTTAACAAAATAACAACAACAGCTGTATATAGCGAATGATTATATTTCCAAAATTGAATGGATTTTTTTATTTTTATGTCATTTCCTTTAAAGCGTTTCATTTTATAATTTGATCGAAACAACTGTGGCACGGGGATATGCGATGTTGCTACCGTGTTACAAATGCATATCATTTGGAGAAGAGATTTCACAACGTTGTATTCAATTCAAATACCTTCACATACTTCCGTCTATAGTGTATCAAACGATATATATAAAAAGCCAAAATATAAAACGTGGTTTTATTAAATACTATCAGGACGCTATTGCAGGTTATACATCATATATTTACTGCAATAATTTATATTGCTTAAATGCGACCTGTAATAGAATCACACAAATATATCAATACACAGAAATTTTGTAAAGCTTCGTTCATGTCCTGTGGGATAAGGGATAGTGTTGGTTCTTCGCCTGTAAAGTATCGAATCAATTCTAAAAATTCTTCGGAACATCCTCTTATGGGCCATTCCTCTGAATATTCAACAGCCAATTCGTCCAATGTTTCTACGCTACATTTTAAGGGAAATGAATTGTCAAATGTACCAAACATTTGAGGCTGGAAGTAAAGTACGTTAGGGACGCCTGTGTGAGCTTGAATTTGACGCTGTCTTCTTACTCGATGTTCATTTCAAGTTTCCATGAATTCTTGAAGCTGGCTACGTAACAGCGGAAGAAAACAGTATCTGATACACTCGATATGAAGTGGTTCGGCAGTACAAAAAATGTCAGCATCACTCAAGTACGCGAATTTATTCCTCCAGAAAGATGTGAAACCTTCCGAAAGATTTCTCCATAACCTTTCAATACGTTGATTTCCAGTAGACCTTCCAGTTGAGAAACTTCTTAATCCAGACATTGCATCACCATGATCAAAACCTAAAGCTATTTGTAGGTCTCTAACTATGACATTTTCGGTACCAGCATCCGCTCGTACGACACGAGGTATTCTTCTGGATTCCTTCACAAAATATAAATAAAACTTGGCAATATATCTAGGATTGTTATTTGATGGACCTGCCTTTAACCATAAGTTTCGTCTTGAATATCCGTCAATAGCTCCATGAATCGCTATACCATATGACTTCAACTTATCGTAGCCATCTATGTGTATCAGATAGTTTGGTCCACTGTTGAAATAACTTCTTCTGTGTAATCGATGCCTTCTTCTGGATTCTACACCTACTCTGTCAATAGCACGTAAACGAAGTCTCACCGTTTCTTGTGTGACAGTTAAATTGTACTGCGAGTTAAGTAATCTCCACATGGATCTATAATCAAGATTTGCATAACCTTCCGAAAAGGAGCTCATATATTTTCTCCTGAACAAGAAATGTAGGACTGTAGTTTTGGCGTCTACGTAGTCCCAATCTTCTTTTGATTCGTTCTATTGTTGACACACTTACAAAAATACCATGACACAGCATGAGAAACCCACGGATCTCTCTTGTTGTATATAAACAACAGAAATAATATTCAACTAAATCTTCGGTGATGCATCATCGCCTGGGTAAGGATACCCAATAACGCCGTGTAGGACAATCAATACTGATACGACAACCTGAAAATAAGTATAAATCTATTATTACAAAAAGTTCACAAAGTAAAAAGATATTTATATAATTTCTCAAGAAATCTAAACGCGTCTTGCGATGATAGGACACCATATCATATAATTACTGATTGTTTTCTATAAATTAGTAATTATCATGTTACCACCTACGATAGTAGAGGTGCATTAGGTTTTTCGGTCTCTGCGTCCGTCCGTCCCGTTTCGGGTTAAAAAATGTTGGTCAAGGTATGGGGCATCAGTTTACTGTAGACAAATTTTCTTGTTCATTATCGCTTCTCATGTAGTCTCTTTTAAGAGAAAACGTTTTAGGAGATATATGAGTATGGGATTCTACAATAAAAGGGTCCACAAATAGACAAAGTACAAACAACAAACTTTACACATACTGCATATATAAAGTTTAATGTCGGAACGTATGCATGATTTCTTTTGAATAAGTTTGCATATTGAAGTTTGCCTCCCTCGAGAAGCGCGGGAAACTTCGTGATGTGATTTGATACTTTTCTGCATTACTTACACTCAGTATCAGTATGAAAACAAGGTACATTGACCCTATACGACTTTGGTTAATTCTACCCCTGTTATACGGGAGAAATGGCTGAATTGTAGGATATGTTTTGAGAACGTTATGTACAACGTGATATCGAGCGGGCAGGTTTGCAAGGTATCCGCCAGCGGTACATCACCTTTTCGGTGACTGGATTTTTTTTCGCATAAAAATCTTAGTAGTTGTACCCGAGTATTGTATGAATGGTAACTGTTACAATTGTTTTCAATGTTGTGCTTATACAATATGTAAACTAGAAATCCAGTGAATACAGATCACTATTGATGCACAGTTCAAATGATGAAGCTCCATATTATGCTGCAGAAGACCCCCAAAAATATTTTTTTATTAAAATCGAAAATATGAAGTATCTTTATTAAAATATGGATAAGTGTCTGTAAAAGACATAGAAATCCCGTCAAGCGATATTTGAAGATTAATAGATACAATATTGGTACCCCTTGCTAAAATAGGATTTGGTCAATGTTATGCTACATGAATCTTCAAAAATCACACAGGTCGACTTCTATTAAATTCAATGTAGGCTAAATAATATGGATACAAAAAGGAGGTCAACAGACGAACGTACGGACATCAAAGACACTATATGGGTCATTTTCAAAATCTGTCCATATTTGAGATAAAAATTGAGAAAATATTTTATCAATTTAATTCAATGTTAATTATTCTAATGAACTCTTATTTATATGAACAAAATCTAAAATATGCAATCTTAATGAAACTGGGAAGATTATTTCTTAAATATCATAAGATAAATTAATTTTTTTTCTAATTACTTCGATTATTACAGTGTTCAACGACCGATTTTGACATTTGCTTTTTGTCACCTACATAACGATATTGTCAACCACACATCAAAAATGTCCACAACATAATAAAGTTGTAGTTGACCATTACAGTTAATATATTTATGAAAGTATAACTACTCTTTTCTTGAAAAAGACAGCACCATATGAGACTTGTATTAACCGAATTTATACGTATGTTCAGCAATACGACGGGTGCCACATGTGGAGCAGGATCTGCTTACCCTTCCAGAGCACATGAGATCACCCCGGTTTTTTTGGGGGTTCGTGTTGCTCAGTTTTTATTTTTATATTTTGTGTTGTGTGTTGCTGTTTGTCTTTACGTCGTTTTTCATTTCTTGCCATGGCTTTGTTAGTTTGTTCCCACATTTGAGTTTGATTGTCCCTTTGGTATCTTTCGCCTCTCTTTTACCAAGTGAGATCTCACAAAACATGTTTAACCCTACCGCATTTTTGCGCCTGTCTTAAGTCAGGAATCTCTAGCCTTTGTAAGACTTGTATGTTTTTTTAATTTTGGTTCATCTCTATGTTTCGTAGTGTAGAGTGGCGTTCATTTTCCCAATCTAGTATACATTAGTGTTTCGGGGCCTTCTCAAGCCCGCCTCTGGGTGCGGTATTTCTCGCTGTGTTGAAGGCTCATTGGTGGCCTTGGGTTGTTTTGTACATTTGGTGGAATTGTTGTCTCTTTGATACATTCTCCGTTTCCTTTCTTTATTCTAAGTTAAAAAATAAATGCGGGACTACCTCTACTTACTTAAATGCCAATAATTGTTGATACATTTACAGAGTTATCTTTTTATGCTTCCATTATTATCATGATATGTTAATGCTGAGGCACTTTCTAGTTATATTTGGCATACAAAAACGTGTTCATTTCACATGTAGTTGACAAAATATCAAGGACACTATAAACAAATAAAATAAATCTGAAACCATAACCAACTACTATTTAATGCCTTTATAATATCATTCTACATTGTATTTTCTATCTTAAAACAGAAAATTGTATGATTTTTGTAATAATTATAAAGATGTCTATTTTGATACTATATTTGGTATTTTTGGTACATGCAATTTATGGTCATTTTAGAGCTTTGAGCACGATTTCCAAGAAAATACGGGTACCTATTCCTTATTTTTCTTCTGCAAGTAGTAGAACTTACAAATCTACGTTGCAATATGCAGGACACCAAAATTCAAATAATGATACAGCCGTATTTTGCTCACAGGTTAGCCGGACAAGAATATGGACGGATTTTGATTGATTGATTGTTTGTTGCTTAACGTCCAGTGGCAAATATTTCATGCATATTCAGGACGGATTTTGAAAATGACCCATATACCGCCTTGCTTGCTAAGCGGCTGTATAATAAGTTTTATTTAACGAGATAATGTTTTCATGAATAGGTAAACGATAAATGTAGGTGACTTTAGACAAAAATGTTTCTTAGCAATGGCGGCCATGTTTTTCGTTGACGAGCACATCGGGTATGATTTCTGTCTTAATTCGTTCAGCAATTGCTCTGATTTAAAAATGGAATGCACAGGTGACAGATGACGGATATAACACTCATGCATTTCCTAACTAAGGTGTGATAATAAAGAAATTTGAATATTTACCTTTAAAATATAATTCTTTGTCATGCTTCCAGACAGGTTAGAGTTGTACGCAAAATATACACTGAGACCACGTGGTTAAAATATCAAGCCCTGCCGACAGGTTTCAGACCAAGTTGACTTTCAACAAGTCAACTTTCAATATTTTTGAAATCAAGTTTATTTGTGAAAAGTACACTTGGTTAGATACAAACAATACAAGTATACTTTCAGTAAATGAGAAAGGTGAGAAACAACTCGACAAGTAAACATTATTAGCAAGGAAAGTGAACAAAAACAACACCACAAGATGAGAATATACATTTTGTTCACTTTGTTAATATAAACTTGTTCAGAAGAAGTTAACAAGTGTACTTTCGGTAAGTCGGTAAGTTTAGAAAATAACTCCACTTGTAAACAAAATGAAGTATACAAGGTTTGTTGCAATGCAACTATCAGACTAGTTGTATGTAACAAGTGAACAAAGACCATGTACACAAGGCGAGTCCATACTTTTTGTTCACTTTGTCAAAGTAAACTTGTTCAGAAGAAGTTAACAAGTGCACTTTCGGAAAGTCGGAAAGTTTAGAAAATAACTAAACAAGTACACAAAATTAAGTTCACAAGGTTTGTTATAATGCAACTTTACCACTTATTTTTGTCAACAAGTTGAGCTGAGAACTGATCAACTCGTGACTATTATAAGCTTCCATAATTTTGTCATGTTGTTGACTTGCAACAAAGCGACAAGATGTATTAAACTTAATTTTGTATACTTGTTGAGTTGATACTTCATTTTTCTGACTTTTAAAAACTTACTTGATGTGTTATTGAGGGAAAAGTAAACATTCCGAAAGTAGCGTTGTTATTGTTATCTCACTTTTCTGACTTTTTTTATGTAATCTTGTACCGTTCTGAAAAAAGGATTATGTCACCAAGTAAACATATGAAAGTTAACTTGACGTGAATGTTTAAATCATGTTTACTTAATAAAAGACCACATGACGTAAAAAACCATAGAACAATTTAACCGCGGGAAATAAGAGCACACGTGACGCTGCTACAAGTCGTGGAAGAAGCAACTAGCACAGCTGTCCGCTCTGTTTAGGTGAATGTAGCGCGAAAACGGGTCCTGTTGTCAAGTGACAATTTGGTATTGATCTGTAGCTCTAAACGTTGTCTATAACATATCAGTTTTTCAAGACAATTGTTGGTACATTGTAAGGTTTTCACGTAATGTAACATACTGGTCACTTTTTTCTTCAATTCCCTATATATTCAATTCCTACTGCTAAAGCATACAGTTCAAAACTCTGTAATTCGAAAACGAGTCCGGTTACCCCATATATTTTTTTCTTCATTGTTTGGTGTATTTTGATAGTGTCTTTCCATATGCAAAATTTCACGAAAATTGTTGGAAGGTCGATTTACGGGGGTCCCACCCAAATAACGTAATATGCAAGCGGGGGCATCATCTGTGTCCCATATCGTTAAAAATGCGATTTTTTTCTCGTTTTTTCTTCTAAAGGGCTTTAGAAAAATTTAGTATTATAGCGCAATACATAATAGGATATTATAATTCACTTCACATGAACTCCAATTGTTTTTTGTAAAACCAAAGAATATTGAAAATATATAAGCTTTTAATGTGCTTCGAAAAACTCATAGATTTTCGGATGTTCGTCGTTGCATTCCGATATTGGCACAATTTCAATGACAGTATAGGTAAATAATAACCATTCGTTGTCTCAATATATAAAATTTATTTGTACAAGGCTTATACACCGGAAGAATGCGAGGCTTTGTCGAGCATTTCTACATCCTGTTTCGAGGCCTTGACTCCTTACGCATGCAGAGCACGATATGCTTATCCTACCGGTATAATTGATATCACTCCCGGTTTTTATTGGACTTTATATACCCAATATAGATAAGGTATTATATGTCGTGTGTGTTTTAAGTACGTCTATCATGGTTTGATTCGGATCACAAGGTCATGTATTGTCCCACTGAATGTTTTATATATTACTATGTCTTTACTGTTCGCTTTGGTAATCATATAGTATTAGTTTTTATGACTCTTTATTTGGGGTATAAGTGGCCTGTTGAAAGACAAATTTACTGACATTGTTACCCATTTCTTTTTTTCTTCTTATATCTCTGACCTTAACATTTAAATAAGGGATAATATTAGTTATCTTGGTGTCATCAGGAGTGGGCAGAATTTTAAAATTCATACACTCTGATGCAAAGCCGAAGGGTATATGCATTTTCAACACCGGTGTGAAATTCCGTTCATCCAGATCACAAAAAGATAACAAATTTATTTCTTATGGAGTTTCAAATCTTTTCGTCGCCGTCTAAGCAAACTTAAATGAATAAATTACTCCCCTTTAATGACTACATAAGCCAAACAACGCCGCATTGAAACAACATATTTTGTTTATTTTTCTTAATACAACAATTAATTATAACACAAATTTTTGTTTTTAATCATGGAAATGTATTTAAATGTTTAAAAATTCATACTTCTGCCCGTGATTAAATACTACCAAAAGTCCATTCCTAGTAATAGAAATGACATGGATAGTTAACAATAAAAACAGTAACAAGATTAATTTCCCAAAAATAAGGGTCTGGGAATCTTTCAGGAAATTTATCAAAGTTGGAATTCTGTTTTAGGAAATTGTATAGTTACCTTATTAAATTAGTTCTGTCACTACATTTAAGGTTTAACTGTTGTGACACTAATCGGGCTAACAATATGAATAATTGTTGGATTAATTTCCTAAAAATATGAAGGTATGAGAGTCTTTCAGGGAATTTACCAAAGTTAGAACTATTTTTTGTAAATGTAAATATTTTATTTAACAGCTGTTGTTCTGTTAGTGTCTCCTATTATGGTTGATTGGCGATTTTCAAAAAAAAAAGTCTGATACTTCCAGAATATAGTTCTGTCCCTAGGGAACATTTCAAAATTCCTAAACCCTTCCTAAAGACAACTGTTAAAATCTAGTAGTTGACTCATTTTTTTTATGTTTCTACCGCTAAGGATGTGAGAAAAGTTCTGTGACAATCGATTTGGGTTTTTTTTTACAGTCTTCTTGCTATGCACCCTAGGGGTTTCAGAAAAATATGTTGCCATATATATTATCAGTTTCATCAATATATTCCAATAGTTTAGAAGATTTAACCATTTACATAATATCGTTAAATCCGTTTTTTGTTAATGTATGCCTTAACGGTAAAGGAAGCAAAATCTACATCAACAATGCTAAATATTTATCAAAGGTACCAGGCTTATTTTTTCTACGCTAAACGCGCGTTTCTTCTATGCAAGACTCACCAGTGACGCTCGAATCAAAATAATTATAAGGCCAAATAAAGTACAAAGTTCAGGAGCAATGAGGACCAAAATATCAAAACGGTTATGCCAAATACGACTAAGGTAATTTGTGCCTGGAGGTAGACAATCCTTAGTATTTCGAATAATTAATAGTTTTTCAAACAGTAAATTTATAACAAGAGGCTTTCAAAAGCCTGAATCGCTCAGCTGTAGTTTTTTGCATTAATCTTTCGTCAATTTTTGAAAATTAACAAACATGATAAGCAAATTAAGAAAAATTGTCTTAAAAGGGCAATAACTCCTTCAGGGGTCAATTAACTTTTTTTTTTCATTTGAATCATTGGTAGATCTTACTTTACTGAACATTTTTGCTGCTTGTTGTGTACCTTTATCTATAATAACTTTCAAGATAATAACCAAAAACTGCAACATTTCCTTTTGTTTTTTGAATTTTGCTGTAATGAATTTATAAAATTTACTGAACTAAGGAGATATCTCTTTGTTGCATAGCTCTGTTCTTTGCGGAATATGAGTCTTTAGCTAATTCACATTTAGGAAAACTATTCTGATTCTACTACCATGACTATTATTTTTAGATGGAAAGACTCATTATTTGGAGCACCTGAGATCACCCCGGGTTTAGGTAGGGTTTTTGTTGCTTGTTCTTTAGTTTTTTTATGTAGTGTTTTGTAGACTTGTGTTTGTCATTTTATTCTATTTCGTTTGTTGCCCTGGTTTTGTCGGACTCTCTCCGATTTGTGAGTTTCGATTGTCCCATTGGTATCCCCCGTCTTTTTTAAGGCAAGCTTGAACATTGTTGGGTACAGTTTACGTGCATCAACTACTGATTATGGGAATGAATTTAAATTGTGTAAATAAATACTAGGTACATGTATTATCAAGAAAGTCCTTTACATATATTCAAATTCAGAACAATCCTCGAATACTCATATTCTATTTAGTAGACTAAGTGGGATGCATGCAATGTTTTGTTTATTGGTTTTCGTGCTTGAAGGTTTCTTTATTTATATAGCAACATTAAGAGTACCTGCATGGAATTTTATAGGTGTGTTGATATTAGTCAAATTGTTTTATCATTAGAAACAGACAAATTAATTAACCATCCTGTATGCTTGTGTATATAACTAAATGAAAGAATTTGCTAGATTAACAAGTAAACGCGAAATTCAAACTGTAAAATATAAGTTGAATTGATCAATTTGTTCTCGAAATTAGCATTGTTTGCGTTAACTTACATATGGACTGAGTGCACTTTTCAAAATTAAATTCTCCCAACACTGGCTAATTCTAGAAATGGACTTTACTAATATCCATGCTAGCTATTTAGATGAAAAGACGTATCCAGCTGCTATTGACCGTTGTTTAGTCTACATATTTCATACATGCATCCAGATCATTTTGTATATCGCTTTTAAGGATGTAGTTAGGTGAGATTGAAAAAAAATCTAGAATTTGAAATTTATACTATAAGTCAGAAGAGCATTAGTTAAGGAACAAAATAAGCTTAAAATATTGATAGGTTTTGGAACTCCTTTTTGAGATATTTGATCTTTTTTAAATGGCGGGAAAAGGCTGACTCGGACTTTTACATTATATTTAGCATTGGCATTATTTGATTCTCATATCGTAAGATAAAAAATCTAGAATCTGCTAAAATTTTGGTAATGACCCTTTTATGAGCTACTGAAGTCTTCTATGAAAAGAAAAGTGGGCAAAATATTTTACCCTGTAACGTAGGAAAAAATCCAAGGAGTCCGAACATCTGACAAAAATTCCTAAACCTGACCTAAGTACATCATTAATCAATAATTTTTGACAATTAACAAATTCAGTGTTTTACCGATACATAATTGTAAAAAGTTTGTAGATTATCGATACCGTTCAATTTCCATGGTATAATATAATAATTGTCTTTGATAGACACCAACGATGATTGTTTGAATCACTAGAATATTTCATATGCTAGTAAATTCATTTAAACTGAAATTCTTAAAAAAGACGAAAAATAACATGGCTGTATTTATAAATTCATAAGCATCTATTTAAAGTGTCATCTGTACCCGAGCTTGTGCTTGGTATTTTCTAGCTAATATATAAATAGAATGGAAACGGGGTATACAACAATGATACAGCAACCCACCTAAAAAATAGTCAAGCGTATTTAGTCAAAGAAAGGTCTAAAAATAACATGTCATTCTGTTAATTGCAACGACACTGGCAATAAAGTAACTTTCTTTTCCTTTATTTGGGGGAGAAACGTTTCATATGAAGAAGATATAGTATATGATTTGGCCGCGTGGCTGCGAAATTTTTTCTATAACAGATATTTGATGATATTTAAAAAAAAAGGATATTAATAGATCTGTACGTTTTGTATGAAGTAATCTTTTTTTGGAATATTTACCTAGATTATGTGTCACCTTAATATATCTACATTAAATCAGCATCAATATCATTGATTCTGTTATATAAATTAATACTACATACTGTAAATGTAATTAGCATATTTAAAAGTTTAAAATGTTAAAACAGCAAATTTATGAAGGGTAGGAGTAAACAAAATATATATTACTATGCCTAAAAACATCCTTTGGTCAAATTATTCACACCAAGGGTAAAGGAACCTTTATGAAAAAAGTGAAATAATAAAAATACCGAACTCCAAGGAAAATTCAGAACGGAAAGTCCCTTATCAATTGGCAAAATTAAAAGCTCAAACACATCAAACGAATTGAAAACAACTGTCATATTCCTGACATGTTACAGTACTTGCCACCATAGGCGTTACTGTTTGACGTGAACTTGACTGATCGGTGAATGTTCGGTGACGGATGTTTGACTGATCGATGACTGATCGGTGATCGATGACCCATAGAATCCGTCAGATACGTCAAATAAGCTATGTGAGAGTTACCGTGACAACGGTCAGCGATCGATTAGTAAATTGATTATATGCACGGATCGGACGGATACGTATTTAATTAAAATTCTTATGTAAAACGAACTCCACAGTATTTACATGCGATAAACGCGGACCTCTACGAAGACACCTCTACTCGTTAATGTGTAATCAACTTGGTCGAAATAACACATAAAAAAACATATAAATTACTTTTCACGCATTATATGTATCACTTAATATTCTCTTATTTTTCTGCCAAATAAATTATATAAAAGCAGAATAATGTCATGCTCAGAATGTTTCTGTACAACTAAACATCGATAAAATGTTATCATTTGAAATAAGTACCCTATTTAGCAATTATGCATTTTAATGTCACTAGATCATGAAAATAAAAAATAGTTTAACAGTAAAGATACTTAAAGCTTTGTTTGGGTTGATTAGGAGTGCAATTATTTCTTTATTTTAATTGAAACCAGGAACCGCCGTTTGATTTTAGTACTTTTTGTACATCAAGATTGGTTGTTTTTCATAAAATATGCTCAATTTCTGGGAAAAGATAGTAAAATTTTGTTCCCATTACTTAAAATGCAAATATTTCTTCTTTTGTATAAGAAATAATGCAACGTCAATTGCAATCATTCATTATAAAAGTCTGTACATCATAATGGATTGTTGTTTACAAAATTAAAAGAATATCAGATTAAAGATATTAAAATGTGGTTTGCACTGTTTAAAATTACCAATATTTCTTCTTTTTATAAAAATAATGCACTGTTATTTGTAATTAGTTATTATAAAGGCCTCAAGATAAGTTTTTTTATAGTTTTATAGAATTCTAATATAATAAGGATAAAAACACTTAAACTTTTGTTTGTGTTGAATAAGAATTCAATAGTTTCTTTATTTTGGTAGAAATTATGAACCACCATTTGATTTCAGTACTTTTTGTACATCAGGAATGTTTTTTTTTCATAAAATATGCTGAATTTTAGGGAAAAGATACTAAATTTTTGTTGGCGTTGCTTAAAAATGCAAATATTTCTTCTTTTATATCAGAAATATTGCAAATTCAGTTGCAATCAGTCATTCTAAATGCCTTTAGATAAGTTATTTTGTATAGAATATGAACAATTTAAGGATAAATATGCATAAACTTTTGTTTTTGTTCAATAAGAATACAATCATTTCTTGAGTTTAATGGAACTTATTGACTGCCATTGGATTTTTGTACATTTTGTACATCATAAAGGGTTGTTTTTCACAAAATTAAATGAATATCTGAGGAAAGATACTTAAATATTGTTTGTATTGTTTAAAATTACCAATATTTCTTCTTTTTATAAAAAAAATCAGCAATGTTGTTTGTAATTATAATTTTAAATGCCTCAAGATAAGTTTTTTTCATCAGAATTTAAATAATATCAGGAGATTAATACTTTAACTTTTGTTTGCGTTGAATACAAATGCAATAATTTCTTTATTTTGATAGAAATTATGAACCGCCATTTGATTTCAGTACTTTTTGTACAACAGGATTGGTTGTTTTTCATAAAATTAGGCTTAATTTCAGGGAAAAGATACTAAATTGTTGTTGGCTTTGCTAAAAAATGCAAATATTTTTTCTTTTATATCAGACAAAATGCAACGTCAATTGCAATCAGTCATTCTAGATGACTTTAGATAAGTAATTTTGTATAAAATGTGAATAATTTAAGGATAAATATGCATAAACTTTTGTTTTTGTTCAATAAGAATGCAGTCATTTTTTTCATTTTAATGGAACTTATTGCGCGCCATTGGATTTTTTTACAGCATAATGGGTTGTTTTTCACAAAATTAAATAAATATCAGAGGAAATATACTAAAATGTTGTTCGCATTGTTTAAAATTACCAATATTTCTTCTTTTTATAAAAAATTCAGCAATGTTATTTGTAATTAGTTATTTTAAAGGCCTCAACATGCTCAAGATATTATTCTTGATACGAATTTTGATATAATATTAGGATAAAAATACTTTGAAATATTGAAAATAATACACCGAAATTTGCAATAAATGATCATTTCATTTCATTTTCAGAGCATTTTCCGAAAATAAAGAATAAACAATCGCGATAAACACCGTTTTAGCACTCTTCGGGTTTACAAAAAAATATAACCTAAATAAAATTGAAAAACACCATTCTTTTATAATAATATTTAAATTTAGTTTTATCTGCGTATTCTCTTCCTATTAAATTCTCAAAACTTTGCTGAATAATTAATAAAAAAAATAATGAGCTTGTGTACTTTAACGTTTTGTATATTTTCTTTGGCGTCATTTTGATTAAATGAAACGAAACTAAGATTCCGTAATTTGTATGAGTTCATCATGTGACGTAGTAGAGTTCAATCAGCCAGAAAGGTCAATCCGTCCTATCCCTCCGATCCGTCCGATCAGTCAAATATTTTTACTATAAGTCTGACGGATTGGTGACGCGAGTTTGACGCGAACTTGACTGATCGGTGACTGATCGATGACCGCTGATTGATCGCTAAAATAGTAACTAAGGTTGGAAGTACTGTACAGGCATATCTTTATGTAGAAAATGGTGGATTAAGCCTTGTTTTAAGCTAGCCAAACATCTCACTATTATGACAGTTGCGTAAAATTCCATTATATTGACAACAATGTGTGAGCAAAACAAACAGACATAATAGGTAAAAATGTCAAAAATTGGGGTACAGCAGTCAACATTGTGTTATAATCTTAATCACTATAAAAAAAAACAACTATGTCAACAAAGAAAAACAAAATGGCATGCAGAAATTCTATAGACAAAGCACATATGCATGAACGACAGACAAGAATACAAAAAATGACCATAGCACAATAACACAATGATGGGATGTATATATATCGAGCCACGCCAAAAGGATATTATCAAAATTGGACTAAACAGTAAAGGTTAACAATATGCAAAGACATATAAAATGAACACTATAAAACGTAATTAATCTAATAAACAACGTCAGTACATAGAATCTATACTTCAAGACCATCATGTTTTATTTGTGAAGTTTATACCGTATATTTATCAACAACGTCTTGTTATCTTCCGATGGACTTTTTTATGATAAAAGTACGAGACGTTCTTGGACATAACTCTGTTTCGACAAATTTCTTCACAGACACTTGTGACATTTTATAAAGTCTGAGTAACAGCTTTAAGCTGTTGAATACCGAATGAGTTGGGAAATGTATATCCCATATGCAGATGAATCTGGTATATTCCTGCTAAGGTGGGGGAAATTTATAATTTCAAAATTAAAATCGTCTCGTTCGTCATATATTTTGATACTTATGTCAAATTTTAGGTATAAGTCTAAAAATGAGGCAGAGGAAGCCGTGTCTGTTGATTCTATGACTGATACTAAGAGGCGCTTGAAATCGCAGCATCTTAATTAACGGTAATTATCTCTTCGATGCCGATCTTAACCCATTTAATCATTAAAATATAACCAAGGTTTCAACTCCCTCAGGAAAAGTTGACGTTAATATATAGATGAATTTGGCTATTATGTTTAGGTCCTCTTTGGTTGTATGGCTCCTAATTGGGTATCGTATTTACGCATTCCTTGCATTCATTGCATTCAAATGTTAGGGTTTGAGTGTTCCTGGTGAAGGTACCGACAGTAAAGCACTCAAAAACTAAAATCGATGACAAACGTGAAAACTTCAAATGAGAGGCGAAAGATACCAAAGGGATATTCAAACTCGTTTGTCAAAAATGAACTAACAACGCCTTGGCAAAATGAAAAAAAAAGAAAAAAGAACCAACCGACAAACAACAGTATACACAACACAATATAGAAAATAAAACCGGGGGTGATCTCAGGTGCTCCGGAAGGGTAAGCAGATCCTGCTCCACATGTGGCCCCTGTGGTGTTGCTCATGTAAGTACAAACCCGATAATAAGTATAATTCGGTAGGTCACATTCGGGGTAAAGGAGGACGGGATTTTGATAACGACGATTGTAACATACACGTCGTCATCTGTGAAACAGATATCCCATAACGGTCACCCAACTAGTGATGGCGTCCGTAAAGCTTTCCAATTGTCAACTTCCCTATTCTCAGCAGTAATATACCCTGTGCCTCATCGCATGGCGTTTACATATCTTAGTTAATACGTTCCGCTCGTGCATGCTCACACTATACGGACTACTTTAACAGGCGTGTGCTCCTTAAACAAAACATGCGCCAACAGAGTTATGAGGAAGAACGACTGAAATCGATACTACATATGTTTATGGTAATCATTACAAATTGGTTGACCAATACGATGTGTCGGTGTCTCAGCTCACTTGTGACTTTGTATGCGGTCTTATATACCAGTATTGTCCTCTGACTCGTATTTTATTTTATCTTATTCCCGATTGTGACATTTTGATAGAGTGTAAATGCAGATGGCGGAGGATGCATGAATAGCAAAAGACTCTTACCCTTTCGACGCACCCGGTCTTGCTACTTTTGGAGTTCGTGCGATTCCCTCAGTTTTTATTTGTTATCTACATTTGAGCTCTTCCTAATCGATTTACGATATTTGAACATCGGTAAACTACTGTCACCTTATTTTATCATGATTATCTTTCTATTGTTATCTTCATCATATCAATAATGAATGATTGTTTTAGTTTGTCATTATTTTCTAATTTTAATAATTTAAATTGCAACACTGTTTTGTTATAAATAACTGAATATTTGTATTGTTAGATTTCAGTAAAATAAAATATGTTTTGCTACATTTACCACGACGATAAGTATTTTCTACATGTAATATTGATTGGAAAAGATAATACATTTACTTCACTAAGATAAAAGAAAATTTCTGGTTCAGAAACAATTTACACAATAAAAATAAGTAATATGCAAGTATCATATGTTTATTAAAAAGAAATTATAAAACATTCTGCCAGTAAAAGTAAGAAAATACGAAAAATATCACATAAAACACAAGTTTAAAACATTTACAATTATATGGAAATAAATTCAATCGCTAGATTTTTCATAAATTCCATTGAAAAAAGAGGAACAGGCAAATATGAAAATTTTATACACTAATAAAACACATAACTAGTGACACTGTTGATTCAAGATCGTTTAACAACTGGGATGTTGGTAAATGTTGTCGTTGCCAAATTTTGATGTATATAACAAATAACTATTTTTACTATAAAAGGTAGTATTTATATTGCTTGGTTACTCAATTTCCTCTGATAATATAGGAGTCCGAATTTTTAGCACAGTTTGAATTTGAGATATATCATGTTAATATATATATTAAAATCATTAGTTAAAATAATAAAGTATAACACAAGAAACATTCATATGCAGTTATTCAAAGAAATGGAGATTAATATTGACCCAATAGAGAACACAACTAGTACATAAAAGATAAATTAATCCGTTATAATGCAAACATCATGTTAGGTAAAAAAAACAAATTAATTACAAAATAATAATGCGTAATATAATATACATCAAACACCAGACAACTGATATATTTCAGTAAAGAATAGTGAAAAATATATTGAGGTAGTAGTGAATATATTTATAATTGAATGTTGAATACCTTGAACAGCAATAAGCATTCTTGATACCCTAATATTTAAGCTTTACTCATATTTAAGAAATAATTCTTTCATGCCAAGCTCTATGCTCTTTTTAACAACATGGTTAAGCATTATATTTGTAATTATTTTTATACCGAGCGATAGCGAGATGTAAATTGTTATCAAATATAATGCCTAATAAGAAAATTAAAGACTATTGTACTTCGAAGAGGATACGTTCAAAAGGTAGCCATTTTGATTTGATAAAGCAAATAAGTTGAATAAAATCAACCGTTTCACGATAACAAATGAACAGATACAGGTAAACTTACTTTTAGAATGAATTTATTTAAATTTAATAGCGAGCAACACCAACACAAATGTCCATTCTGATCTCCGGATGGGTAGGCATTACATTTGTAAATATCTTTATACCGACCGTTAGCGAGGTGTAAAATGTTGACAAATATAATGCCTACTCATGTTAAAATGAGCACAGAGCAAGGCATGATAGCATTATTTCGATTCTAATAGGAAAATTTGGAACTTTTTTACTTCAAAGCGGACCTGTAATACACGTTCGAAAGACAGCCGTTTTGATGTGATGAAGACAAAACGTTATAGAAAATTAACCGTTTCACGATAAAAAAAAATGAACAGATACATACAAACTTTCTTTTAGAATGAATTTATCTAAATTTCCTAGCGAGCGACACAAATACATATGTCTATTGTGTTCTCCGGTGTTGATCAAAATACAACTGACGTTGCAATTTCAATTGTGACGTCAATCACCTGCAGCCCATGTTCTGTTGGAATAAGAACATAATGGTTTACTTTTAGAAATTTTTACTTGGATGGAGAGTTGTCTCATTGGCACTCATACCACATCTTCTTATATCTATGGCATTGTTTCCAAAGCGAAAGAGCAACGTCATATTAGAATTATCAATCCATAGCATAACACGTTTCATTGGTTGTATAATTGTTTATTGAAATGACTTTAAATAATCAAATTTGAACTTGACATATTTAACAAACCTGTGTCCACGAAAACTGTATGTTAATCTGTAGATGTGAAAATGATGTATTTTTGTGTTTTGTACCTGCTATGTTTACATTCAATTTTTTATTTTATAGTAATAACACAATATTATAATAAATATCACAGTATTGAAAATATAAAGAATCAGATATCTTACAATAGTTCTTACGATAAATACAATGCCTCTTATGAAATCTATTGAATCAATTTATCTACAGTCCGGCAAATGTTGCATATGCAGCAACAAAAAATATGAATCTAAATATTAGATAACACTTTTAAAGTTCAGATACTGAACATGTTTGTTTACCTATAATACTTATAGGACAACCTTCTTTAGTATACTGTAGCGTAACGTTGTTCCATTGTATCAATAAATTCAACGGTATCTTTTGCAACTCTATAATCCGTATCTTTTTCTTGAAATATATCTACTGGCGGTGATATGTGTATTGCTACACAACCCATTTGTTCACGTACTACAGATAAATCTGCTGTTAAATTCACTATGTCTGTAGTATAACGAGAAGATATCTCGCTGTTAACGAGCCTCATTAATATTTCAAGTGGTTCACAGTCTTTATTAAAACATTCACTTATCTATCAAAAAAAAGTAAATACTCGTTAGCAAAACAATAACAGTAAAAGGCAAAGGATAATTTTTTATCAACATAAACCGTATTGGAGGATCATCATTATGAGTTTCATCGAGGTGAGTGTATCTGCGATTGTTAGGAATTATGAAAATTTTCTGTCCCAAGATATTTTTTTGTTGCCTACGTTAACTAATTTTTCGTTTTCTTGATAATCCGATAATTTTCTTTCATCACGATGTGTTTTGCATACGTATATAGGGCAATAAGAACGGGGAGAATAAACTAATTGCTATTGTCATTTTGTATACCCTTAAATAACGATTTGCCGTCTCCATACATGATTTTCAATCGGTGTTATTTTTTAAAAATACAATGGCATTTAAAACTGTAATAATTTATCTTTTACAATTCATTGCTTACCCTTATTGAAATAACATAACATTTGCTTTAAAATTTACTATTGATAAAGATTTTTCAAAGCCTACCAAATGTTTTGTTTTATCAAAGGTATTTTATGATACCAACATACCTGATTACAAACTGAGCAGTTTCCACTTGTAGATATGCTAGGGAATCCAGTTACCGGAGGTGCAGCGTCTAAATATGGTTTAACCCAGTCTGGGATGACTGAACCCTGAATAAATATTTTTTATAACGATCTTATATAACTATAAATCAAAAAGTAAATAAAAATCAAATAACGAGCGTATATATATATATAAGTACGTCTGAACCAGTGACGACTCTACAACAGATTTTATTCCTCGGATCACCAGCAGTGATGGTGATACAAGGCTGAAAGTACATTCTGTATATATAATTCGTCTAAACAACAGCCCAACAATGTTAGATCTGTAAATTTGCGTTAGCAAATTTTTTGTTCTTCCCTGACCGGGATTCGAACTCATGCTACTGAGATATCGTGGCACAAAATCGCCTTGCACTATGCCCGACGCGCTAGACCACTCGACCACCTAGGCTCTATAATAATAAAGCTTTCGGTGGCCGAGTGTTACCTTTCGTCGTCAGTTTTTATCTAGCGTCGTTACACAGTACATGATATATAAGGCATGAAGATGGATATATATATATATATATATATATATATATATATCCACCTTATAAGATCTTAGTGGGTTTAAATCTTAGATACTATTTTTACCACATACAAAACATTTGTTCAAATTTGAAAGAACTATCTTATCTGATGTAGGAAACAGATAATTCGGGTAAATTTAATGCTACAATATTTTGCTGTTCGCATCAATTCAAAATTTGATTGCTAACCGAATATCAATCTGTTAATTTTCTAGTACACATGATCAAGATAGAATATATTATTAAACTTACAATTTTTTGTTTCAAAGATTCGGCTGATGGTTTTATACGAATATCGACTCTTTCCAGTATCTGTAATCTCATATAATTTTCTGGCGACTCAGTACTGCAGGAAATTGGCATTGCAAATAATGGCAGTACATTGTACAGACCACACAAAATGGAGACGAATACGAATGACTGAAAAGATATATGTTACACATAATGTATTAAAAGAAAAATCTACACAAATTGTAATATAAAGCTCAAAATACTGCGTCCATTAAAGAGCTATCATTGAGATAATTGTGTATACAATGTCAAAGTCAAATGTGAATTTTTATAGAATACGCTAAATATATGTGTAAGTGTATGTGAAGATAGTTAGATATGAAAATTATTTAACTAAACTTTGCTGTGACAGAGACATTAATCAACATCTTTTTCAAAGCGAAATTATAAATGATAAGTGAAATGGTTACTACAAAATCAGTACCTGATACAATTGAGGGTTAAAAACCTTATTAAAGTGACACAATCTTTAAAAATCACTTATGTTAACTATTTTTATTAAAATATTCAAGCTTCTTTTTAGTCATTATCTTGATATCTTAGGTTTAAATTACATGCAATAACGAAAGAAAAAATAATATAATTGAGAAATCCGATGGAAAAAAAGACCATAACAAATATATTAAAGATTCAGCGCTTTTATAGGTTTTCATTTTCATTTTGACAAGTTCATCATTTAAGTGTCCTTCAGATACATTAAAAGCATATATTTTCAAAAGTAAAACGATTTGAGTATCTAAGGAAGTCTAAATTATTGTAAGCTACCTAAACTTTAATTTTGATAGGAAAGGACTTAAAGATTGTTATCACCACTTGATATATAAAGATTCGTTTGATTTTACAAATGCCATTTCATTCATCATTCCCTTCTCTAAAAGGAAGTAAATATTGTATTCGTTACAGAATAGAAAACATAATATGTGCATATCTTTAGTAAGATTTTAAAATAATGGTAAAATTAGAATATACAAAACACAGACAAAAATATGGACATATTTTATACATATAGGAACTGTTATTAATAACCAAACTTGCTTAACAAAGACACTTAATTGCTGTGTTTGAGAAATTTGGTTAAGCCATTGGGTTAATATTGAATGCATAAGGACAGAGACATATGAAATACATGAGAAATATCTGCTCCACTAGATGTAGGTATTGACACTTTTTCTGTTTAAAGGTAGAGGGATTAGAATTTGAACGACACTTACATGGATTTCATTGTAACCAAAAATGTGTTGACTGATTTAATTACTGTAAAACGTTTTTTACTACAAAATTATAATTTTGGTAAATATCCCCTGTAGCGAAATAAATGGGGAATATCTTTAATAAATAGACCTAAAGTATGTCTTTACTCACGAAACATTAGGTTCTATATTTACTCTTATTTAGTCTTTTCAATATCCATTTGTAAAATTCCCTTAAGCTAATAATATTCGTTCCTAGTAGTGTGTCCAAAATGTTGACTAGAATCATTAAGCATTTTTTACATGTATTTATATAGTCAATAAAGATTGATCAACAGACAACGGACAATTGTGATACCCTTTTTTATTTCGTTATACATTTGGCACATTTCAATTTGTTAATAAAAAACGGACATGAACACGATATTTAAAAACATGTCACATGTGTTTTCGTAGAAACGATAAAATCAACTTCCTTAATATAGAAAAAATATATCATTTCCTTTAAAACTAGTTTGTTGATCTTAAAAAAGAATGATTCATTATTTTCCTAAATACTGAAAACGAATATAAGGATGCATGTTTATACTTACTTATCTAAATTCATGTTTTTTTATTTAAAGATATCTGTAAAAGCACACAAAAAATATATATGTGATACAACATAAAATTGCAATTGAAACGATCATTTTTACAAGAAGTAGGTATTTAACTAATTCTGGTAAACAGCGAAGGATAGGAAAATACACGACACTTACTGATCTCATAGTAACTTTTAAATATGTCGACTAACTCGTAACAAGACACAACTGATATAGAAGTGTGTGAAGCAGTCTAAAGCATTTATACCAAATTTATTTCAAATATAGGTATTTTAAAATATCTGGAAAATATCTTTACTAAATATTTTATATTATTACTCAGCTATGTCTTTCTGTAAAGTTCCCGCAAATTTCCTTATACCTGAAGAGTTACAATTTGACATGAATTGGGAGCGAGATATTTACATGTGAACTGGATTATGTCTTCCTAAAACCAACCAATGCTTCATTTCTTTTCCCGCTTTACATAAAAATAAACGCAACGTGTTTTTTTAAATGTGCAGAATAAACTTCGAAAACATAAATTGTCACTTGCATTTAACAACCAAAACTATACTTAAATATAGAAAAAATTTTCAAATGAATATCGCACATATCACACCATATAATGTACTCATCATATGAATTAAAATACTTTTTATAAGTTTGTAGCTAAACGTCTTAAAAGTAGGAAATTTTTTTTTTAAAAAACCCGATCACGACCATTCTAATGAAAAAAGAGCAAAATTTGCTCTTGTTCCAATGAATAATACGTACGTAGCATGAGTTTAATACTTTACATTTAACCAACAGTTTCCGATGAATTTACTATTCAGGGACTGTCCAATCTCACACCTTTAAGAATGCATACGATTATTGGTTTTGACCTTGATTTGTATTTCTGAATGTATTAATGAGATTTGAAATAGGTAAACTACTGTTATTAATCTACCCAATTAAAGTTAAATTGGTAAACGATCCGATACAACTTGTCATATTTCAAAACAATAATTGCACGGCAGGATTAGTTACTAAATATTATAAGTAAATTAAGGTTTTTGTAATTGAAGATACGTTAATAACATAATATGTCGATTCTTCCGTGTGATTATATTGTCATCGAAACATGTAAGAAACTCCTATTCACGAGCATTACTGTGTCATTACTCAATTAAAGTCTTGAAAATTAACTGTTGGATGATTTAAAGTATGCATCATTTCAGCACGTTTTCGCCACAAACATGTCAGGCTGAATATTCAGCAGAAATGAATTGTAACTCAGTTGAAATGTGTATTCGAGAATGAAGAAAGCTACAATTTTCAGTTGTTTTTGGAAGGTCATTGATGATTCACTGGTTGCTTGGTTGTGAGTTTTGCATATAAATCCAAAACGTCTGTTTGTAATTAACTTATATATATATAGACCTCTACTTCTATGTATCATTATGTCTTTTTTGCTTTTTTTTATGTTTACTTGTTGTTGATTATTTATTTAGTTGTTTTTCGTTCTTCATTTTTAACAAGATACGGAAATATTTGTTCATGAATATACTAAATATTTAATTTATTGCTTCAGAAAATACTTCAAAATAATAACCTTCCTATTTCAAGAAAAAAAACGTTTTTTTCCCATAAAATATATTTTGCAAATATCTAAGAAATCAAACCACATTTCTTTTAACGTAGTACAACATCACATCTTTATAAATTTTGACCTCACTTTGTGAATGAATAAAAGGAAGTATTTGTTTATAATGATTTACATAATAAGTGGGTATGGAAGTAGTTTCAATATAAATGCTCAACATCCGATTCTTAAGGACTTTTATCAATCAGATTTCAAAAGTGAAAATGTATTTTAGCACGCACATAAATAAAAATGATTATCTTTTAATTTGAATTTGATCATGCTTCCTTTATTTATTTGTATTTGTGCATGTAGGTGGTCGCGATTGAAACGATCTAATATCAATATAATGCATGCTCCTTATTACCTTATTTGATAATCATTGAAATAAAAAAGTAGCATTATATGGAACGAAATGACCGAAACTTGCTAAGAGGTGTCGGGAATTTATTATTGTTGATGACATCACAATGACTTATGTTTTGTTGTTTAGCATTGTTACCCAAGCTATTAAGAAAAAGAATTTTTTTTTTTATTTCTTTTGTATGCATCTAGATTATGTATCATGTAGTTGCAAATCAATTTTCAGAATTTGCGAGTGTATTTCAAAAATGTTTTTTGTTCGATTTAAATTTCTATTTCACTTCGTGTTATGTAAAAACTGACTTTGAAGAGGATTAGAATATTGCTACTAACTATTTATTTTAGACTGCAACTTTAGATTTGAGTTCTGTCTAAGCATTAACAAATTCTGCCGAAGTTTGTAATTCATGTTGTCGACAGACTGACGTGAAGCAATTTGCGATTTAACTTTCCTTAAACAAATCGTTAATTACTATAAATATTAAGAAGTTTCAGACAACTTCTTTTCCATTATTTTTTTAATTTCTTGATATACTGTTTATATCCAACAGATCAAGTTAAAGTTAATGCATATTTGAAGGTTTTTCTGGTCGTATAACAGACATAGGTAAGTCAGGATCGGTCAAATGATAGACCGTAGGGAGGTCTTTCATTTGACAGTTCTGACACCCAAAGGTACTTCGAACTGGCATGAAGAAAGCACAGAATCGTAATATATATCTAGCAAAGAAAACAAAAACAGACGCCATAGATTACAATACCAGTACCGTGTAAATCAAGAAGATTTTGACTTTTGTATTTCAATAATCCTTCAAATGAATGTGATTAAATTTGGCTTGTTTTAAAAGAGTAATGAAAAGTTTTTTGCATTATTAATTTTATCTAACATAATGTCTCTTTATTAAGGGCATACGATACAGTTACAGGGGAGGTAATGACGTTGCTAACGTAAAATGTTATTTTTTGAGACGTCAAACTGTGACATATCAAGAAAAGATGCATTTTTCGACTGATTTTTATCATTCAGACTGATTTAACTTAAAAAAGAGTTCATTGGCCCCTATTTTTTAAAATGACATTAAGTTTGATTACGTATGAAGATTATTTGTATCAATTTTATGAAAAAGTAACCGATGAAATTTTTTTTAAATTATATAAATATACAGCAAAAAATGCCGTTTTTTTCTAAAATCATGAAACTTTGATAAAAAATAATTATTTCGAAAAAACTGCTATATAAATTTAGGACATACTTATGTAAAGAATATTTGCCAAATGTTTTTACAAAAATCCGCTGTGTTTATCTTTTGAAACAAAAATGTTAGGTGTGGCTATCCAAAGGATAGAAATGTCCAAAAAAACGAAATTTTGGGTAAATGTCTAAAATTTCGACTCCATTTATCTCTTAAAGTAGCACTTGAAGGTATATTTTTTATTACATATTTGAATTGACTAGGTGAAAAATAGTTTGTATATAAATTTTCGTAAAAAAATCACCGTAGGATCAAAACTGTATCGTATGCCCTTAAAGCGATAAGTTAACAAAACGTCACAATTTTAGTATGTCGAAAGTTAAACTGTGTGTTAAAGGTTGCAGAAAAAGGCCGGACGATACAAGTTTCAATTAAATGTACTTCTTAACATAACACAATGACCTGTGAAAGGTCATTATTGACCTCGAATAAAAAGCAAACTACAGTTTGTTAAACATTTACATCTGATTCATTATATGGTAATCGTGCGTTTGGGTTTTACTGTACAATTTTCCATCTTTTAATATTTTTTAAAGGTTAATGTTAGTAACAATCCTTTCCTCCATTTCTTCGATTCAAATACCATAATACCAAACAACGCCTTTAATAAAGACAGACCTATCGTTTTTAAGGGAAATAGCTCTATATATCCACTTTATTTGAACTTTGGTGGATAGTTGTCTCATTGGCAATCATACCTCATCTCCTTATTTTTATATAGGTATATGAGTTTGCCTAATTCTTGTGATATTTTTTTCTATTTGTATCTTGTCATGTGTACCATGTCAATAAAACATCACAGTCTATAACAGTTGGATGTAGCTGACGAAGTCGGATGGGCCAAATATCATTTAGTTTTAAAAATTGTTTTACAATATGAGTTTGGTTATTAGATATATTACATTGGTGTGATTTTGTATGCCACACAACCAAATAAATCCGCTCATGTTGTTTTAATATAATAAAGTGATCTTTCAAGACAGTTATTTTGTAAGATTTAAAAAAAATTGATTATATGAATGTTTTGAATGGCCTCTTTAGGTAGGGTGCAATTTTCATTTTCCCTTAAAATCTATATAATTTTTAGGAAAACTTGTTAAATCTATTTCTCTTATGATATATATTTCTTCATAAAGTGTTATACTATTCCGTAGGACTATTTTCTTTTATAAAAAAACATAGAAAAAAACTTTGTAGGATATTTATCGATCTCATGTATTTTTGTTCTTTTGAATTTATGTTTCGTTTACTATTTGTTCAAATAAGAACAATAACTACAGGATAATTTACTTTACTAACATGAGTCAAAAAAGAGTAGGCAGAGATTCGCAGAAAATTGGTCATTGTTATGAAGCATACATAGGATGCCATTGATTAATTAGAAATGTCTATGACTCAGGAGCACTCCTGGTTCTATAAAATGGTTCCTGTTGTTATTTTTTTTTTATGTTAATGTCATTCAATAAGCCTGTTTGAGAAAAGTGACAAGAATCCCATAAATTCTACTATTTCACATGAATTATCCATTATTGATATAAATGGGTAAATGGTCTATAGAACATGTCATAAGCTTTAAGAAATACATGAAATTTATTGAAAAGTCGTAAAGGATAAGATATAATCCCGCTTGTTGAGTAAACTATCTTGGAGTATATTCGTTCAAATTTGAATAAACAAAAAGTTCTTGTTGGTTTATTTTCTACGATATATTTTACAAATAACAAGAAAATCAAACCACATTTCTTATTTCGTATTTAAAAATAACACCGCTATAAATTATAACCTGATGATTGTGCCAAAATAAGAGGAAATATTTGTTTGTAACAATGTACATAATGTATATAATAATAGGAAATGGAAGTAGTTTTAATAGAAATCACCGCATCCGATTCTTAAGGACGTTTATAAATAGCTTTTGATATTTTTATGAGGACTTTTATAGCCGACTATACGGTATGAGATTTTCTCATTGTTAAAGGTCGTACGATTGTTTATAATTACTTACATCCACTTCATTTGAACTTTGGGGTGATAGTTGTCTCATTGGCAATCATACCACATCTCCTTATTTTTATTTTCAAATGAATGAAAATTTATTTATTTATTATATGGGTGCCACATGGGGAACAGGAACTGCCTATCCATTCGGAGGACCTGAGATCACCCCCGGTTTTTTGTGGGGTTCGTGATGCTCAGTCTTTAGTTTTCTATGTTGTGTTTTGTGTATTGTTGTGTCATATTTGGTCTTTTTTTTTTTTTTTTTTGCCATGGCGTTGTCAGTGTATTTCGACTTATGAGTTTGAATGTCCCTCTGGCATCTTCCGCCTCTCTTTTATTTCAGCTCACCATACATAAAAGTGAATATTATTTTTTAATTTTTTTGCTAGTTAATGCCTCATTTCTTGAACTTGCGCATGTAGTTTTTGCGAGTGACACGATGTAATGTCAATATCGTACAAGTTCTTTTCCTTGACGTTAGGGAAATTTTTTTAAGTATGAAGTAGATATCGTATATGATTTACTAGTAGTCACGAGATTCGTCTTAAACAGATGTTTTAAAAATATAAATGATATCAATATATAGGTCTGTACGTTATGTAAGAGGTATCTAACTCTGAAACAAGGTAATGTATGCCTGAATGTATGAAAGTGTATTTTTATTGGTAAAATATCGTTATGCGTTATCTAACATTCTGATTTTACAACCATGATTATAATGTTTAGATGTAAAAACCCATCAAAACACCAGACATATAATTTTGTACAACAGAAATGCATTTTGTCTAACATGTATGTATCAACAAAGATCTTACAACGCATTACATATTACATAACAAACTCTCAAAAACGAATTACAAATATATCAGCATTCAGGAAATGTTTCTGTACATTATTATTTTCGATGTAGTTGGAGCTCATTCCACTAACAACATAACGGATACCTTATTCGAGTTTTTTTTTTTTTTTTTTTTTTGACATTCTTAGATAAGTTAGCTTCCAGTGAAGGGTCCTTTCTTATAGCTTATTGGTGTCTTTTTTCTACTTTCGTCGATAACACATACTCTAATTTTTCAAATAACACACTCTTATTTGAATCAGTCGTCACAATCATATGTTGGAGACAGCATGTCAAGAGGTAAAATGCATGACTGGAATTTCAAAAGACGTTACTTAGAAATGGCCACGAACGAATGGCACTTTAAAGAACTGTCCGCAAATTATATCAGTTCTTTAAAGTCTAAAATTGGGTTGGTTAAAAAGGTGGATTTGGGCCGAATAAAACTTGAGTATGTGAGGGAAACGGAAGTGCTTGCATGCAATCTTGCCATAAATCTTAAGGATGTTCTGTCAAAAAGGACAGTGACATCTTTCTAAAATATATTTGAAAAATGTTCTGCCTTTAAGTCAAAATATATGTAGCGTTCAAATAGAATGAATTTTATATCAGCGTGGACATGGACACGTGGTAATTAAATGTTATCATGTGTATCACTGGCTGTCGACAACAAAGACTTCACGCAATTACAGTATGTCAAGGGCCTCTCAATGGGGATATATACATAATTACTATCTTTACACATGTCCATTCATGAAATAAAAGGTTTTGCATGATATTTCATAGGAATTTGTTTTGAATATATTTATATACTCACAACAAAAAAGTTTCTTTTGACAGAATGGGTTTATTTAGAGGTGATATTACCAAGTAATCGAGAAAAACAAAGTTATGTTTTTTTCTTGCACAAACGTTCTGTGGCTCCTTAAAAAATAAGAAAACATTTATTCGTACGAGTTGATGTAGAGTAAAAAACGATCAAGTTTCATATTAAGATTATTTTTGTTGGTAATAAGAACCTTCATAAATAATCATTTTAGTCCTCTAGGCTGCATGATGTTTTGCAAGGATCAAATTTGAATTCCCATCGAAGACTCTAACGATCAGATTTCCGTGAACATTTAAGTATCATTCTAACAAAAAAATACTCGTGAAAATATTAAGAAGCATATGAATCCTGTCCTGTGTGCAAAATTTACGTTGATTGGATTCAGAGTAGCTTTTGTTGAAACATTGATATTTATTTTAGAATTCGTTAAAACGTGTAACAAAAGTTAAGGGATCTATATTCTTTGACTACAAGTTAAGCAGGTAATTTCAATGAATTTGGTCTTACTCAACTTTTTTTTTTGTTGTTATTTAAGGACGCATATTTGAGACAATTCTGCATGAACGTTTATTTGCAATTTTATTCATGCTGATTTCAAAAGCCTCTTGCATAGCCATCCATCCCTTATTTTAACTGAATCGGGAATGGTCGCCCCCTTACAATTTGAAATTATACTCACTTCTTTTTCGGTTTCTGTGTTTTAATATATATCCATGAATTTAATGATATGTTCACAATACACCAGTTTTGGAATAATAAATTAGGTGCACAAGACTAAACTGGTCAACTGTAACACGAGATAATGTGCAGGTTATTATGTCAACATAACAGTGACAGTGTTATAGTAACCTTTAAACTGGGTGAACTCGTTTAATTATTATAGTATAAAAGGTATTGTGGACATATTCAATTCATGATAGATACTGAAACACAAATTAAAAAATTAAGTACATTTCTAAATTAAATCGCTGGGATCCGTCCATACATTTTTCAAATCAACAGAACAGCTGCATTTAACAGGTCGGGCACATTTTCTTATACAGACATGTATTATTTAGCATACGTATGCTCCCGTCAATGCATGTATAAGTATTTGTTTACAAATAAAGCATTTGTTTTTTTTTTTTTTGACAAATAACCAATCCACTGAATGATTTACAATGCATGATGGACTACTTGTCTATAACTGACACACTACTTATTTTTTCACTTATTGCCAGAAAAGAATTTTTCTTACTTTTTTTTCTCGATTACTTGGTGATACCACCTCTGAATATACTTATTCTTTCCAAAGAAACTTTTTGCTGGAAGTATATAAATATATTCAAAACAAATTCCTGTAAACTTTCATGCATTACAAGTTATTTTATGAATGGACATTTGTAAAATAGTAATTATGCATATCCCCATTGAGAGGCCCTGACATACTGTAATTGCGTGAAGTCTTTGTTGTCGACAGCCAGTGACCGACCCGATATCATTTAAATATCAGGTGTCCATGTCCACACTGTTATGAAATTCATTCTAAGAGTATGTCAGGTAATTATTATATAGATGAGGTTGATTTATTTGAATTTCCAATTGAGATAAATTCCGATTATCTCAAATGCGAAATTACTCTCGAGACTTTCCCGCCTTTCACCGGACCCTCACACGGTACTTCAAACTAAAGATTTGGGCCTTCACACTTAAACCTAATCGGCTAAGTGTGTCATATATCAACAGTTTATAGTCCGGGTGCATTAAAAACAACTTCTTCTTTGACATTTATTGCAAAATCTGTATCAATCTTCTCGAAATGATGATCTGCCATTTTGACATCTGTGTGCAATACACATATATTCATAAGCCAAAAATAAGTACAGTGAAATCGACAATACCTTAATTTAATCAAACCAACAACATCAACACAGAATAAAGTTTTGATATTCTGTTTCTATATAATAAAAACTTTAGCTATCCGGCGTATTTGAATATAAAAAAAAAGACCACTTGTGACCAAAAAAAAACAAAAAAACTATGGATTAACGTTGTCTATTAATTTTATATTCAAATGCGGCGATAAAAGAAGGGCGAAAGATACCAGAGGGACATTCAAACTCAAAAGTTGAAAATAAACTGACTACATCATGACTGAAAAAGAAGAAACCAACAGACAAACACTAGTACACAAAACACAACATAGAAAACTAAAGACTGAGCAACATGAACCCCACCAAAAACTGGTGCTCCGGAAGGGTAAGCAGATCCTGCTCCACATGTGACGTCGTGTTGCTCATGTTAGTACAAACCAGGTAATTAGTCCAATTTGGTAGGTCACATTCGGGAAAAGGGGGCGGGATTGTAGTAACGACATTAAGAACATATCCGCTATCATCTTTGAAACGGATATTCTATAACGGTCAACCAACTCGTGATGGCGTCCGTAAAACTTACGAAGGGGTGATTTCAACTTAACCTCTTGGAACTCTTGCTTTAATAGCTTCCTTGTGAGCAGCAAACCTCTATCAAGGAAATCATGATAGGAAAATGCAATCCCGGGAATATCGTATCAACAGGGAGATATATACTCCGTATGCAGGCGCTGCTGGAATGTTGCTATATAGAAATGTAAAGCACACAATTGGGAAGCTGAAATCATCTCTTGTGTCGTAAAATTTTGTTTTCAACCGATCCTCATTGTCAATTTCTAGATGTAAGTCAAGATATGAGGCAGGCTTAACTGTATCTGTTGTATCCTTTATCTCAAGTTCGATGGGAAAGATACGTTCAACATAGTAACCAAATAAGTTATTCTATAATCATTGACAACTTTTAAATGGGTTAACTATTCGTTTAATATTAATAATTCGTAGTAACACTACTTGTTTAACATTACGTCCTAGACCATTATCAGTCAGCTACAGAGTGTTGTATATATATATATCATGCCGTACTAAGAGAGCGATTCAGAAGTTAGATTTGTTTATTTGATGATCAAATTGAAGTTAAGTTATGGAACATTAAATGCCTCACATTTTGTACAACAAGATATTAGAATTATAATCATATCTTTGATGGGATTGGTCATTATATTTAGGTTTTTAATCCATGTTTAATTTTATACATCTAAGTATGTTGTTGAATGATATTAGATTTAAATATGTCTGCTTCATATCTTGTTTTTGTTTTCTTTTCGATATTGACACAGATGGACGACCTCAAACAAGAATCTATGACAAACTCGACGATTTCAACTACCCAACTGTCAAAAACCCATTGCTTAGCAGTAAAAACCAGTAAAGTACCCTCTGCTCCTCCACCGTATGGCGTTTACATACCTTGGTTAATACGCTACGCTCGTGGATGCACTACGGACTTCATTAATAGGGGTGTGCTCCTAACACAAAAATTGCGCCAGTAATGTTATGCAGAAGAATGGCTGAGATCGTTCCTGTAAACGTTATATGGTCACCATCACGAATTGGTTGATTCGTCGATGTATCAACACACTAACGACTTGTTGTTTGCGGTCGTAGATTTTTAGATACTAGTATAGACATCTGCAGTCTGTTTCACAAAAAAACTTACGACTAAGATTAATCGTAAGTAATGAACAATTCAGTATACTTACGACCAATCTTAGTCGTAAGTTTCTTTGTGAAATCGACTCCTGATCCCTAAGATTTTGTTTGTTTCCATAAATTTGTCCCTTTTTAATCGATTTACGATATTTGAACGTAGGTAAACTACGCCTTTACCTACATATGCTTATCTTTCTATTGGCATTTTCTTTATATCAATAATGAATGATTTTTTTTAATCTATTCTCTTAGTTTGTCATGATTTTATTCCAGCAAATGGAGCAAACCCGTATCTATTTGTTCATTACACAATATATACATTAAAACCTGTATCTCTTTGTGAGATGTATATATACACAGTCACATGTAAAATTTGTTTCCAATATTTTACTTTAAAAATTGTAATTGATGCTAATGATTTGGGGAAGTGAAAAATACTCTTTTGGTGAACATAGTTTCATTTTCAATTTGAGTAAGAATTTTAAAAATATTGTGAAAGATTTTTCAATTTCTTTTTCCAACCTTTTCTTAAAAAAATGTAACACACAACAAAAGAGTAAATATTCAAATTTCTTGCAACATAGAATATTATCTGTATTGAAATTAACATTTCATCGTTTTACTTTTTTATTTAAATAAGAGAATGGTAACATTGTTTTGTATTATATAATAATAGAATAAATGAATATTTTTTGCTACATTTATACCGACGATAAGCACTGTCTACATGTAATATTGCTTGGAAATAGCTTATAATAGAGCTTATAAATGGTAATAGAGGAAATGCCTTACCAAGTCAGGAATATGACAGTTGTTTTCCATTCGTTTGATGTGTTTGAGCTTTTGATTTTGCTATTTGATAAGGGACTTTCCAATTTGAATTTTCTTTGGAGTTCGGTATTTTTGTTATTTTACTTTTTATACCCTTATCAGATAAAAAGAGATTTTCAGGTTCAGAAATATTTAACAAAATCAAAATAAGCGTAATACACAAATATTATATGTTTATTAAAAAAAATTTTTTTTTTAATTCCATACGTATAACAGTTAATATAAAATATAAAACCATTAAACAGTAGTTCATAACATTTACAGATGTACATCAACCACTAGATTGTTCATATATTTCATAGGAGAGGAGGGGAAAAAAACAATTATGAAAATTTTGTAAGCTTATAAAGTATAACCAGTGAACCTGTTGATTCGGAAACTAATGTTATGTTGACAAATGTAGATATATCTACCATAACATCATTATTTACGATAGAAATTAGTATTTACATTGCTTTATTCACTTATTTATTCGGAAAATATATGAAAATGAATTCTTGTACAATTTCATATAAATGAATGTTCTAATCGAATTAATATGCGGTGGATATACTACTTTCAATTTTCGATATATCATGTAAATAAAATATGAATATCATTAGTTAATAAATCTTAACATATGGAACATTCAAATGCAATTATTCAAAGAAATAAAGATTACGTTTGACCATAAAGAGAACACAACTCGTGAATGATAAAAACAAAATCAATCTTAAATCCGTTTCCAACATTTGTCCAATGCAAATATCATGTTAAGGAAAATCAAAGTTATTATAAAACACAATACAAAATAAATATAAGATGATAATGCATAATAAAGAAAATATCAAACACCATGAAACTGATGTATTTCAGTAAAGAATGTGAAAATATAATGAGGTAGTATTGAATGATTTTAGAACTGAATGTCAAATAACTTAAACTTGCTCCCAGAAACTGTAAGCATTCTTCGGTACCTTAATGTTCCTGATTCATTCATATATACTAGGGATGTCAACTCGGTGGACAATTACTAATCGAGTAGTCGTTGGTTTTATCGAGCGATATTCGAGTACTCGTTCGGGAATATATCTACAACACGGAAACACGTATTTTACATTCTGTGGTTTGTAGTTCAACGAACGATAAACCATCTACATAAGTATCTGGGACAAGAAATTACACATCATAATTAATAGCTCATTACCTACATGTAAGTAAAAAAAACAATAATCTAATCAATATAATTTAATGGGCACTATAAAAAAATCATAATAAGGAAAAACCATATCAAACAATAGTATTTGGTAATCGTTAAGAAAACACATTTAATGCTTACAAAGGCGGAAGGATTTGAAGTTTAACTATTCACTGAGGGTCACCAGAGGAACGAATTTATTTTATTTGGAAATATTTTCTTGTAAACTATTATTGGGGACAATCGGTTTTGCAATTTGTACAGTCTTGCAGACGAAAATATTTTCTCTGACGGTACCGATGTGACGGAATGGCTAAGACATGTTTATTTGAAAGTATTAGCCTAGGTATAGCCCACGTATTTTCGGAGGCATTTCAAATGATAATTTAGCTCAAGCTATCGAAACAAAATGTATTTTATTTACTTGTATGATTATTCAGTGATTCTTATTTAATTTTCCAAAAAAGGTTCTCATGAAGATCAATTTTATAAAAAAGAAGACAGCAATATTCAGAATCCGATTAGTCGAGTATCGTTTTGGTATTCGATACTCGGTACTCCCGAGCGATACTTGAATACTCGAGTACTCGTTGACATCCCTAATATTTACTGATCAATATCATAGTAAATGATTTATTTTATTAGTTGTGAAATGGTCTATTGAAATGACTGTAAATAATCAAATTTACATGTATGAAGGACTTGTGTCTATTCATGAAAACTATATGTTAACCTAAAGATCTGTTATTGATTTTTCTTTTGGTGTTTGGCAGCTGCTTTGTTAACAGTCAATTTCAGGTTTTTTGTCTTGCCTCGACAGGCATGCTGTTTTCGGTGTCAACAGTTCATTAGTTAGAAATTAGGTCAGCTAAGGGGAACCCTTGGTGGTAGGTGAATTATATTTTTTATGCAGATGTATTAGAATTGGCACATCTCATTCCATGAAAATTATTTGGCCCGCCCCCAACTTAGTTTACATGTTTTAGTTTTTTTACTAGGTCACTTAAAGGGGGAATAACAAGTGGTAGATCAATGATATTTGGAAAGTAGTTGTATTTGCATTTACACATCTCATTTCAATGGAAAATAAATGGCCCCCTCATCATGGTTCATTGACTCTGAATCCTTTACTTAGTTTATATATATTAGTTTGAGTGATTAGATCACATCTCATTTATTTTGGCGCCTCCGTGGCCGAGTGGTTTAAGTAGTCGAACTTCTGTATCTCTAGTTTGTCAACACTAAGGTTGCGAGTTCGAATCCTGCACGTTGCAATTTTATTGACTAGTTTTGTTATTTTTCCTACCGAAGGTCGGTGGGTCTCACCGGCACACCGGCTTCCTCCACTAATAAAAATTGACCGCCAAAAAATAGCACAATAATGCTGAAAGTGTCGTTAAACACCAATCAATCAATCTATCAATCAATCAATCTCATTTATTTAGAAACTTTGGCATAAATACAAGGTTAAGTTTTTGTTCATGTTTATGCTAGTTTAAAGAGAACCACTTATGGTATTTGATATTCAGTTTTATAAGCATTGGTTTTTTCCATTTCCATGGACATTATTTGGCCCTGCACCTTCAGACATGGTTCATTGACTTTGAATAGTTTGCATAGTTTATATGTTAAAATATTGCTATTTTAATTACAACATTTGCATTATACTATCAAAAATACAAATAGGCGAGACATCTATCTGTGTTAAAAAATTAAAAATTAATAAATAAAATATTATAATAAAATATCACAGTTATGAATACAAACGGAATCACGTATATTACAACATTTCTTATAAATATAATGCATGTCATTAAAAATTTACAACACATGGAATATGGTTAAACAATTCGCCTACAGTCACTAAATATCGTACAGTGCGCTACATACAATATGAATCTAAATATTAGATACCGCTTTAAAAATTCAGATACTGAACATTTCTGATAACCTATAATACTTATAGGACACCCTCTTTAGTTGAGATTGGCGTAGCGGTCATTCAGTGTATAGATAAATTTAACAGTATCCTTTGCCATTATATAATCCTTATCCTTTTCTTGAAATTTGTCTTCTTGCGGTTTTATGGATATGGCAGCACAACCCATTTGTTCCCGAATTACAGATAAGTCAGCTGTAAGGTTTATTATGTCTGCAGAGTAATGGGAGGACATCTCGCTGTTCATGAACCTAATTAGCATTTCAAGTGGTTTACAGTCATCATTAAAACATCCACGAATCTATGATATAAAGAAAATTCTTGTAAATACAATAATTCATGTAAAAGGAAACAATCATTGTTATCGGTTTAAACAATGGCGTTGGTACAATATTAAGCTTAGGTAGTGTAGGCGGTGTTCTTACTTTTATATTGTGTGTTATTATGTGGGAGTGAATCAATAAAAGTTGTGGGGGAATACGTTTTATTTGTCAGCGTCATTTGTTAACTTTTTTCTAGTCAAGCTTGTTCTCTGTGATTTTTTGTTATAGAGCGTGTGTGTGTGCGTGTGCGGATAATATATGATATCCAACATATGTTATTACGTCTAATTTCAAATACAACGTTAAAATTTCTAAAATATGTTTTTATAATAGATAACTAACGTACCTGGGTACAAAGTGAACAGTTTCCGTGAGATGATATGCTCGGGAATCCTTTTAATGGGGCTGCAGCGTCTAAATATGGTAAAACCCAGGCTTCTAGTTTGGAAACCTAAATAAACATTTATTGTAGTAATGTTACTTAAGTGACGAACAAGTAAACGAACTAAAACCTTAACAATGAAGACAGTGTTTAATATGTAGATAGTGTGAGAAGATATTAGTATTTAAAAAAACATTTAAAAGTCGATTTATTTGACGCACTATTCAATTCATACAATGAATATCAAAAAAATTGAATACTTTTATATTTTCTTTCCATTAAACTTATCTTTGTTTTCTAAACTGTGACTCTTTATGTCATTCTAGAATAAGTTGAAATAAATCTGTATAATTTCTTGAACATTTTCTTGAATTTGCTTACTACGTTGCCTTTTAGGGCCTCAGCTGATGGCCTAATACGAGTATGTATTCTGTCCCGAATCTGTAATCGCATGTAGTTTTCTTGTGACAAAGTATTGCAGGAAATGGGCATTGCAAATGATGGCAATGCAAGATACACAACACACAAAAAGGAGACGACTTGTAATGACTGAAAAAAAAATATGATTGATATATGTTTACACTGAAAATTTACATGTAATAAAGGCAGCAGCATCATGGGTTTTCAACTAAACTCTACAAAACTAGAAGTGCACTACCTGTCTGAAGACCACGTCCTTTTAACATGTTTTTTACTTTTATACTGCAGCTTGAACACTTCCTGTTGTCTTTATCCAACAAGTCTAGTAAGTAAACAAAGGGATATTTCGCGCAAAGTCAATTCCATGTTAAGTCACTTTTCTCAACAAAATGGGATTCGTTTGAGTTTTTTTCGAGTTAACATTTTCATAAACATAATGGTAGTAATTTTTAGATGCCGTATAAAAACAATATTAGGACAATGTAAGACAAATATCAACTGTTCTGTATTCGACACGAAACTGTTGTAGGATATGTAGCCCTGCTTCTTTCCCCAGTTTGTAAGCCTCATACATAAAATTTTATGCTTTTCTATCATTACCCTAACATTGTTTATATTTTTATGTGAAAACTAATGAAATATATTTTGATAGAAAAGAAACATTGTCTTCTCTTTGAGTAATTTAATTGGTCTTATATTTTCTGTGTAGTTATCTCATTAGTTTGGAAGATATATGCACTTGATATTTTATTCACATTTTTTTTTTGTTACAAATGAATGTCCAGTGATGGTGCGTTTCTGTTGCTGTTCATTATGTAATACTGTTGAAGGAGATATATGTATCAAACAAAATCAATTAGTAAAGGTTTATTAGAAAAGGCGCTGTCAATTAATGATTCAGAAATTGTTGGCTAGATTTCATACTGAAAGATTCTTTAAAATTTGTTTGAATTGTGCCATAGATGTATAAACCCGTGATTGTACTATGCATTATATACATAAAACCTTATAGTGTTCAGAAAAAAAGTAAGAGACATGTATATGTTCTTTTCAAATATGCAAAAAGGAAATGTAAACGTTTTTTTGTTTTCAGTCCCGTCGAAAAATATGCAATTTACAATACGATTCAGCATGAAATATATAATCAACACATATTACCAGAAAATGGAAAGTTTTGTTTATAATTTTAACATTGTTATTCGTAAAAATGAAAAAAAAGAATATATATGTTAACACGATAATGCAATAGAAGTTTGCAATTAAATACAATAACAATGGAACTGATATTGTTAGGGATTAATATGATAAATATCATAGATCCATAAGTTTACCCTATATATTACAGGTAGAGCACTCTTCATTTTATAAACTGTATAAACCTTCCTATACTTGACAATATATCAAACAAATTTTATGGATTCAATATCTCGAACATTATATATTGTTTAGTAAGATTAAACCATTTAAAACCGTAAATTTACGGAAATAAATTACATTGTGTGCCACTGAAACTTGTATAACAAAAGAAGAGGATAAACTGATTTTATCAACCCACTTGCTAGATAATTTTCATTGAACAACAAAATTGAGTTCATAAATATACTATTTTCCACTGAATTATTACGTTCCCATAAAAATTTCCATGAATATAAAACTTCCGATTCCATCAAAAATAATAAAATACGAAGCATAGATTATCAAATACAAAAACACTTTAGTTAAGAATCAACCATGTGTAATCTATTAATCAAAGCATAATTGTATGTAGGAAATTAAAACAAATAAAGATTGTTAGATTTTTTCCAGTAAATGCATATGTTTTGCAACGTAATGTAATAATAACTATATCATAGAAGAAGTAAAGAATGTAAATTCTCAAGATATCTAGTAATGCTTCGTTTATTGCTTTGTTGTGTTTCTTCCTCATGTAACATCATATTCTTTTGTTCTTATAAGATCAATTGACCTTCATCACCCAGAACTTCCTCTGTTATACTATGACTACACGAAGTTTTAATTTTAGTTGCTGTTTATGAACTAACAGGAAAAAGAAAAAAAGATGAATTTTAGGAAAGAGGCCTATGTTGTATATGAAAATGTGTCATTACACAATAAACATATTTGTGTGTTTCATCCTTACGACGTATATTAAAATGATTTTGACAATCACGGTTAATCCTTTGCTTAGTGAAAGGAATTTATCCCACAAGAAAATGTAATTTGGAATTCATATGATAAAAAATAAGCGTTTTTCTCAACTAAACCATATATTGTGAGTACTGAATTTTGTTCGCTATAAATATTCACCCAGACATATGTAAAATACTTACTGATTCCATTTTAAAGAACATTTGGTGTCTTGAATGATATTAAATTATGAAGTTAGGACATTTATATACATAGTGAAAATTTTATTTTCTATTCTGTAAATACAGTTTGGAAAAACTTGTTGGGAATATCTTCACCAAAACAAGAATATGGTATTTTCGTGTTACGGTTTAATTTCACTATTCCCAAAATTTCCACATGTTACCAAAGTATTATGGAAATGTATCTAATGAAAAAAAAAGTTTCATTTAGATGACCTGATGAATTTGAATGTTTTTTTGTTTTTTTTCATTATTTCATTCAAAAGTTATCATGGTTTTAGAACAATGAATCAGAAGAAATGTTAGAACAGGGCCTGCTCCATCCTGTTATTACGTAATCCTAAAAAATACACCATCAATTATACCATGTTAGTTTGCTGTTTTTGCTACTGCTTTCATTTGCTTATTACCATATTCATGTAGAAATTTATCTGCTTTATAAAATGAAGAAACATTGAGATCATCGCTCTTAATATGTCTGTACCAAGACAGGAATATGGCAGTTGTTTCTCACTTGTTCCGTTGATTGATATCGTTTGATTTTGTCAGTTTGTATGGACTTCCTCTTTTTGAATTTGTTTTGGTGGTCGGTATGTTTGTTATACTTTTTAATACATTGTGGCTGCTAATATTCTACAACAAAGAAAAACGATTCGAATCAATTTGCATTTACTCTCGCAGATTTGAAAATAAATGCATTCTTTGAATTCTAAATTGAGATTATGTTCTGTGACTATGATGACATCATGGTTATCTGCATCATTAGATAATAAGTAATATACAACTGTAAATAGTTTAAACATCAATTTTTTTTTTTCAATATTATGTTATATCTTCATATTTTGGTTTATGGTAAAACTTCCATAAGAAAAAATAAACCTTACACAGTTTTTGCATGTCTTGTTATATTCGGCTTTGGGTGTAACAATCATGTTATCAAAAAAACGAGTCTGGTATGTTTGTGTTTCCGCTGGTGGTCGAAAAATTTAATTTTGGCAAAAGAAAAATCATTATTGTCCAAAATTTATTACGAATGAATTATAAATGTTTGACGTCGTCCATTTTGTTTAATTTTTCGGGCTTCTCTGACTTTTCCCCATATCAGTCAACACTTTGCGTTTTACATTGAACTCTTTTAGATTTTGACAGATTGTAAAATTGTACATGCATTTGAGAGATATCGTCAATTAACAAAACAAGGTGTTAATTGTATGGTTTAATGAAATTATGTGATCAAATAGCTTCAGATATCACTTATCAAAGGTACTGTTTTGAAGTGGCAAATGCACAATCGTTTTAGTGCTCCCGTTTTAAACATAGTTTTACATTTAAATTAACTTTTAACGACTGGCCAGAAAAGAAAGCTATCCACAACTAGAGGCTCCAAGGACCCTGTGTCGCTCACCTGATATTTTTATTTACAATTGATGCATGATAAATGCAACTGTTGTACTGTCGTTTAGTTTCAGAGATATAAGACTAAAAAGTGCGTTTTATTTCAGCCATGTGTGCCATGTTGGCAGGCAGGGTCATCATACACAGTGGTCCCTGGATATTCTAGTGGTGATTTAAACCAAGTTTGGTTTAATTTGACAGTAGTTTCAGGAGAGAATTTTTGTAAAATTTATCTAACGAGAAATGCGAAGTGATGAGAAAGTTTGTTGTGAAGTTTTGTTGTTGCAACACCCCCAAAAAAAGTAATAAAAAATTATCATTTAAGGGCAATCTTTCCTATTAATGATTTCTGCAAAATTCAGTTGATTGTGTAAGGGTTGTATAGCCAGCTGAGGTCGTTAAAACTCTCATTTGTTGTTGCAAAATTCAAGTGGTTTTGAATTGCTTTGTTGATCTTTTTGTATTCAACTTTTAAACAACAAAGTACAACAAATATGATGACTGATACTCATGACACTGAAAATATGGTCTTCATTCTTGTGAAGAAAATGATAAGGTTTGAAATATTTCTTAAATATTAATTCAATACCAATACTTTAATTTGTATTGGATTTATCCCAGGAAATGAGAACAAGGGACACAATTAAATTCAATTTTTTCCCTAAATTTCTGATAAAATATAAAATTAAGAACTATATTTTTTAATGAGAATTTTCTTTTTAATAGTTAATTGATAATTTGAACAATATTAATTAAGTTTTAGATCTTGCATGGTTGATTAATTTTCTCTCAAAATTTCTGATATTCTATTAAAGTTTTAAATATAATATGAGGCAGGCATTACCTGTGAAAGGGATGAAGTCTGTATAAATTAGTGTAGGAATTCAAGCATCATTTGTACTTCGGAATCTGTAGAAAATGAAGCCAAAATACTGAAACATATCTGACATTCGACCTATTGTTCGGGATTATAGTTGTGACATCATTTTCAATGTAAAGAAAGAAACACCATCATCAGGTATTAATGTGTTTTTTTTCATGTTATAGAATTATCAATTATTTTATTGCCAGTACATTAGTAGATTGTTTTCTATATTGATTTTCTACTGCAGTTTCAGAAAAGAAGATTACAAAAGGAAAACATTTTGTAAAACTTACCAAAATTTACCAAATTAATGAAAATTGTTAAAATTGACTATAAAGGGCAATAACTCCTTAAGGGTCAACTGACCATTTTGATCATGTTGACTTATTTGAAGATCTTACTTTGCTGAACATTATTGCTGTTTACAGTTTATCTCTATCTGTAATAATTTTCAAGATAATAACCAAAACGGCAAAATTTCCTTAAAATTACCAATTCAGGGCAGCAACCCAACAACCAGTTGTCCAATTCATCTGAAAATTTGAGGGCAGATAGATATTTACTTGATAAACAAGTTAATCCCTGTAAGATTTGCTTTAAATGCTTTGGTTTCAGAGTTACAAGCCAAAATCTACATTTTACCCTATGTTCTATTTTTAGCCATGGCAGCCATCTTGGTTGGTTGGCTGGGTCACCACACATTTTTAAACTAAATACCTAATAATGATTGTGGCTAAGTTTGGTTGAATTTGGTCCAGTAGTTTCAGAGGAGAAGATTTTGTAAAGATTACAAAATTTACAAAAATTGGTAAAATTACTTTAAAGGGCAATAACTCCTTAAGGGTCAACTGACCATTTTGATCATTTGACTTATTTGAAGATCTTACTTTGCTTAACATTATTGCTGTTTACAGTTTATCTCTATTTGTAATAATTTTCAAGATAATAACCAAAACGGCAAAATTTCCTTTAAAATTACCAATTCAGGGCAGCAACCCAACAACCAGTTGTCCAATTCATCTGAAAATTTGAGGGCAGATAGATATTTACTTGATAAACAAGTTAATCCCTGTAAGATTTGCTTTAAATGCTTTGGTTTCAGAGTTACAAGCCAAAATCTACATTTTACCCTATGTTCTATTTTTAGCCATGGCAGCCATCTTGGTTGGTTGGCTGGGTCACTGCACACATTTTAAAACTAAATACCCTAATAATGATTGTGGCTAAGTTTGGTTGAATTTGGTCCAGTAGTTTCAGAGGAGAAGATTTTGTAAAGATTACAAAATTTACAAAAATTGGTAAAAATTACTTTAAAGGGCAATAACTCCTTAAGGGTCAACTGACCATTTTGATCATTCGACTTATTTGTAGATCTTACTTTGCTGAACATTATTGCTGTTTACAGTTTATCTCTATCTATAATAATTTTCAAGATAATAACCAAAACGAAAAAATCCTTAAAATTACTAATTTAGGGCAGCAACCCAACAACCCATTGTCCGATTCATCTGAAAATTTCAGGGCAGATAGATCTTGACTTGATCAACAATTTTACCCCATGTCAGATTTGCTCTAAATGCTTTGGTTTCAGAGATATAAGCCAAAATCTACATTTTACCCTATGTTCTATTTTTAGCCATGGTGGCCATTTTGGTTGGTTGGCCGGTTCACCAGACACAATTTTAAACTAGATACCCCAATGATGATTGTGGCCAAGTTTGGCTAAATTTGGCCAAGTAGTTTCAGAGGAGAAGATTTTGTAAAAGTTAACGGACGACGGACGACGACGGACGACGGACGCCAAGTGATGAGAAAAGCTCACTTGGCCCTTTGGGCCAGGTGAGCTAAAAATGGTGCGTTTGGAAATTCGAATTCCCTTATAATAAAATTGTATAGCCTCTATAAATATAATTTATAATTATTATTCTAATTTAGCAATGTTCAGTGTTCCGTTAGTTAAACGTTGATTATGAAATAGAGATGTGGGATAAATGTACATTTGGACTTTAAACTAGATCCCAGATGTACTTGAGAAGACGACGCTTCTGCGAATTAGAATTAAAAGTTCAGTTTATTTGCAAAAAAGAAAAAAAAATGAAAGTGGCGAAAAAAATATTGTTTTAGCGTAAGGGGTGGCGAAAATGAAAATTGAACCAGAGAAAACACTGTTGTGTTAATTTAACAACAATTTTAAGAACAGTCAATTGGAATTCTTGTTGAATGATTTAAAGTTAGATATCTCTGCAAATTAAAATCAACAGAATTTTATTGTAAATTTACACACTAACGTACGATTAAACAAACAATAAATTACATGCTACTGATTTTAGACAGGCAAATGAAGAATGTAGCGGCTCTCACATATTTGTGAGCGATCAACCTTCCCCATAACCTTTGATCCTGGTGTAACAGCACAACATAATAACAAACTGGAAAAAAAATAGTTTGAAAGAGCTAGACTCATCAGACCGGGGCGTAGCAACAAACCAAACACAACTTATAAAAAGACAAATGACAAAGAGTACCGATCTATGAGTATGTGCGGTAACTTAAAACTACTAAAAAAGAGAATTACAACTGTTTCAAAATTGGTCAACTATTGTTGATTGCATTTGAGAGTTTTACTGTTTTAATTTTTTTCTTCTTTTGAATTTTGTAGGGAAAAGAGGGGATATTTCCCGTTATTATCCAAAAGGGCAAATTTGATACCGATAGACACCTTTTCAAATCACTAAATCAATGAAAATGCTATAATAATAAGTATTGGAAATGCCTCAGATAATTCAACGTGTCACCTGAAAGATCCGGATGTTTTCTCTGAAAAATCAAACTGCATTTTATTAGTAACTAGGTTCACGTCATAAGTTTTCATTTTTACATCACACTGTACATAAGAAGAGGAAATTTATAGATTTGTAAAGTAATTGAATCGGAGGGAAGGAAGCAGATTTCAACATAAGTTTATAATTGCTACTTGTGGACATTGTTTAAACAAGCTTTCATAAATGCGAATGAAACATTTATTAGGAAATCAAAGTTATGCGCATGTGAAAAATGAACCAATGAAAGAAATAGACCAATCATTCATTCCTTACACACATTATATGCAATTGTATTTTCTAGTGACGTGCATCAGAAAAATTTATTTGAATGAATGACTTTGTCCAAACTTTGAACAATAAGCTTTGTTATTGAGAATTGTATACAAACTAAGGAAATTTGTTTATTTATTGGTTGACTTACTTACACAGCGAAATTGTGAATCAAACATATACCCCTACATCATTTAAGAGGAGATTATTGCAAATCACAAAACCGTCCATCTTACTCTTGGTATTTACGTTAAAAAGGATGATGAAAATTTCCCGTCTTCGTCATGTCGACGCATCCGGTCTCGCTCCTTTTGGTGTTCATGCAGTTCCCGCAGTTTTCGTTTGTTACCTTGATTTTTCTTCGTAATTAAATTATGAGATTTGAACATCGGTAAACTACTATTGCCTTAATTTATACTGGATACATAAATTTCATAAAAATCCTTAAAAAGAACGATATATAGGTCGTCAAAAAGAGGGACGAAAGATACCAGAGGGACAGTCAAACTCATAGATTGAAAATAAACTGACAACGCCATGGCTAAAAATAAAAAGACAAACAGACAAATAATAGTACAGAAGACACAACATAGAAAACTAAAGACTAAACAACACGAACCCCACCAAAAACTGGGGGTGATCTCAGGTGCTCGTCAAAATGTTCGACGAACCCATTTCAAAAGTTCTTACCACCATTTTTCATCCAGATTAAGATGGTCTTCAGAAATATTGTGACGAATTATATTCAACCAGCGTTTGATTAGTGTTCTTTTATTTGTCTTTGTAAATTATTAACCTTTTCTGTTTAGTCCATTTTTATTAATATCCTTTTGGCGTGGCTCGGTACTTAAACATCCCGCCGTTGTGTTATAGTGCTATGGTCATTTTTTTGTATTCTTGTCTTTCATTTTTGCTTGTGTGCTTTGTCTATATGCCATTTTGTTTTTCTTTGTTGACATATTTGTTTGTTTTTATAATGATCAAGATCATAACACAATGTTGACTACTGTACCCATATTTTTTTACATTTTTACCAATTATATTTGTTTGTTTTGTTCACACATTGTTGTCAATATAATGGAATTTTGTGAGATATCATACAAGTGAGAGGTTTAGCTAGCTATAAAACCAGGTTTAATCCACCATTTTTTTCATAAGGAAATGCCTGTACGAAGTCAGGAATATAAAATTTACTTTGTAAAAAAAATTACTGATTCCAAAAACTAGTACACCAGGTGGAGATCGATAACATATTTGTTGAGTTTTTTTATTTATATTTTAAGAGAGAGCCTATATTCCAATGGATACTGATTGTGCACCCCTGCTGGACGACTTGTCTTTGTTTTTTTTTGTACTCAAATGAAGCAGAAGAAAAAAAACATCTTGCAAAGTTCTTTAATTTCACTTCAGATATTAGGATGATGTCCTGTCACTCAGTAACTATCGAAATTAAAGGGTCTGCTTCGTATTTTGATATCTTTTCTAGATACTGACAAATATAATAAATCATTGACAAACCTGATGATTTCAACTTCCCATTTCCCAGCAGTAACATACCCTCTGCTCCATCGTATGGCGTTTACATATCTCAGTTGACATGTTTCGCTCGTACATATTCACACCATACAGACTTTATTCGCAGAGATGTACGCCTTACATAAAAAAACTCATTCAACAGGGTTATGAGGAAGAACAACTAAAATCGACACAACATGTTGTACAGAAGTTTTACGGTCACTATCACGAACTAGTTGACCGATACTATATGTTTGTGCCTCAACTCACGTGCGACATGCTTTTCCTGTCTTAGCAAAGTTATCAGCACTTTTTTGTTTACGTGAAATCCCATTGATGTGTAAAATTTCTGTTAATTTACTGTTTATAACATGTCCAGTTACTCGATAAAAGAGGGAGGAAAGATACCAGAGGGACATTCAAACTCATAAATCGAAAATAAACTGACAACGCCATGGCTAAAAGAGAAAAAGACAAACAGACAAACAATAGTACACAAGACACAACATAGAAAACTAAAGACCAAGCAACACGAACTCCACCAAAAACTGGGGTTGATCTCATGTGCTTAGGAAGGGTAAGCAGATCCTGCTCCACATGTGGCACCTGTCGTGTTGTTAGTACAAACCCGGTAATTAGTCTAATTCGGTAGGTCACATTCGTGAAAAGGGAACGGGATTGTAGTTACGACATAAGGAACATATCTGTTATCATCTGTAAACGGATATTCCATAACGGTCAACCAACTCGTGGTGGCGTCCGTAAAATTACGAAGGGATGATTTTAACTTCACCATTTGGAACTCTTGGTTTAATAGCTTCCTCAGCTTGTGAGCAGCAACCTTCTATCAAGAAAATCATGATAGGAAATACAAGCCCGGGAATATCGTATAAATTAGGAGATATATAGGCGCTGTTGGAATGTTGCTACATAGAAATAGAAAGTTCACAATTGGGAAGCTGAAATCATCTCTTTTGTCGTAAAGTTTGGTTTTCAAACGACTCTCATTGTCAATTTCTAGATGTCAGTCATGAGGCAGACTTAACTGTTATCTGTTGAATCCTTTATCTTTAGTTCGATGGGATAGATGCATTCAACAGAGTCACCAAATTTTGAATTATTTAGTGAGAGAACATCATCTATATAACGGAAAGAAAAGTTTAAGGATACTGCTAACTTCTTTTCTTTCTTCCTAAGAAGTTCCTGTATGAAGTCAGTCTCATAAGAATAAAGGAACAAGTCGGCAAGAAGAGGGCACAGTTGGTTCCCATGGGAATGCCGATAGTTTGTTGAAAAACACGTCCTCCAAACGTAACAAAAATGTTGTCAATCAAGAAATCAAGCATCTTGATAATGTCAGTTTCAGAGAATTTTTTGTTTGAATCAGAGTGATTTTTTACAAAGTAGGATTTATCCCTCCCTAAGACAAGATACTTGTATCTACGTTGGCCATTCTTTTTTATGAAACAAAGCAATACTAACTCTTTCAATTTGTCTTTTAGTTTGGAATGGGGAATACTTGGGTAAAGTGTAGAAAAGTCAAATGTTTTAATACTATTGCAAGATGAAAGAGTCTTAGATTTTATGTACTCTAAAAGATCTTTGGTATTTTTTAGTATCCACATCTTATTCACGCCACCTCTAGAATAGGCAGTTTCACAATAACTTTGAAGCCCGGCTTTGATTGATGTTAATAATTTAGAAAGAGGTTTCGTGGAACACTTGGAAGACCCAGCAATATGCCGTTGTTTGTAAGGACACTTATGTAGTTTAGGTATCCAATACAGTGATGGAAGATCCAGTTCTTCATCTTTGGTTGAAATTCCAAAGGAACATAGAACAGACCTATGATTATGCAGGATTTCCTCTTTACTAAGTATCGTGGGGGTATATGTCGAGTTTCCAAGTGAATTGTCAATACCTAATTATCAAGCAGTTTATGTAACGTGATTTACACACAAAAACGATGTTGTTTATAGCTTTATCTGCTGGGACAACAACATATTTGTCATGGAGGTAGGACAAGTGTTTTGCAACATTTAGTTCTTTAAAGATTGACGTAGCATGGGTATTGATATACCCATTCAGTTTCTTAATTCTGATTTGTATCAACGACCTCACAGCCTTAATCCATTTGGAAAGAGTATTTACATCTTCTTTCTTGCGTTTAACTCATTGCCTGGCATATAAACTGAGGTTATTTTACCCCCAGTCGTAGATTGTATTTGCCACAATTTTATGGAATTTTCGGTTTTTAATACTCTTCATCCTCGTATTTGATTTGGCCTTCCAACTATTTGATTCGAGCGACACTGATATGTCTTATAGTTAGTTAAAATGGAAACCAAATTACAATCCTGGTATCATTGATGAGTTTTAGATATTAAAATATCTGAAAAGTCGTCTGATCTGTAATTCAAAAGCTTATGGTCTATATCCGATTGTGACAAATTGACGGAGTGCTGTTTGGTATGACAGGTGATGCATGTTTAGGAGGAGATTCTAATACGTCGACGCACCTGGTATCTATCTTCAAGGAGTTCATGCGATTCCCTCAGTTACTGTCTGTTACCATGATTTGTCTTCTACATAGATTTTGAAATTTGAACATTGGTAAGCTACTTAATTTAAGTAATGAATAAAAATCTTGTACATCCATATACGTCAAATAAAGTAGAGAAGATGATTGGCGATGGCTGATTCTTAATCCCAGTAGAAAATAATTTTGCTTGCTTGGGTAAAACATGTATGATTCATTTCAATCAGTGTTTGTAATGTACCTTCAATTTCATTCATTTCTCTTAAACTAAATATAATTTACAAACTCACGAACAAATAAGTTTAACATTAGTTAATAGATAATTAGAAACAACTGTTTATTTTCAGTGTTTTAAAAATAAACAAACCAATTAACCAAGACATTACGAAGATACTAAGGGGTCAATCAAAAACCATTAATCGAAGAGAGGCAGTCAACAATTTCTCAAATAAAAAAAAAAAAAAAAAAAAAACACGACAAAAACAGTCATTATTAAACAAAATGCTAAAGTGTGTTGATATAATTCTCTATTTTAGAACCCTTGCGCAATATCTGTAAATGCTTTCACACAAGATTGGTCAAATGAGAATGACTGGTTAGTACCACTTGTTTATTCTGCTATTCGATGCATTAAACACTTGATTTAATGTAAGGCTAGAGGTAAAGATTGTTCCTAAACAAAAATCAGCAGCCTACTGGACTAAGATTTTCAATAAAAACTTACCAGGTACATGTTACTGATGTAATTGAATTTATAGAAACAGAAAATATCTTTGTAAGAGGTTCCAACACAAATTCTATATATATCCAAAAACAATTAATTGCACTAGTCTTTGCAGTTATGCTAGATGCTACTGGGTAGGTGTGACACGATTATATAGAATTAGTTGAAATGATCACATGTATTAAAGGTATTTACTGATAATAATATTTGGTTGTGACATTGTCAATTATACACACAGAGTCGAAATTATAGTTAACAAGGTCACACGTATGACATTACTTCTGGATTTATGTGAAGTATGGTCATGATTTTAAATATATATTATAATGTCTTGTGCATATTAATTTTCATAATTTTAACACACTTTACAGACATTTTCAACGCTGGAATATGGCAATCAATGTCAGCGATATTCATCCTAGTTTGCCTAATCATCTGGTTCAAAAACTTCTCGATTATATTCCATCTTCGAAAGTAGACAGCACAAGACAGAAGTGCAAATATGGATTCAACTCTTGGTGTAAATGGTCAAACTTACGTTGCATCTCTTCATTACCAGCTTCAAATGTACATATTGCATTATATTTAATAGAAACATACAACTTTACAAGTTAAATAAAAAATTTAACACAAATTTAACAAAAAAGAGCTATTACAGCTGATATTTTATCAAAAATTGAAAAATAAATATGGTCAAAACTGTAACAATCTCAAAGATGTACGCATTGCATGCATATTTATTTAGTTAATCAGGATTTTTACAATTTTCTGAATTAGCCAATTTGAAAGATCTAATATAACCTTTTATCCCCACTGATTAAACTGTATTTCGAACAGAGCAAAATTAATGTTTACAGGGATGACCATGATGTAGTTATTTCAAAACGGATAATAATACTTGTCAAGTCACTTTCTTACACTAGAACTAGATAATTGTTGTTAAATGCATAAGAAACCATCGGGGTAGATAAAAAACCAGTTCGGTCTTCATAGTTTACGCTCAGGTGGAGCAATCGCTGCAGCAGCAGCAGGAGTTGAAGATCGTCTATTAAAAAGCAAGGGCATTGGAAGAGCCAAAATGCTAAAGATGGTTTACAGATTGTCAGTATCTTAAAAAAAATGGTATATAAGACTTTTCTATAGATATTCTTTATTGCTGTAATATAATTATTATCTCTTAACTTTTTTCTATGCTTAATTGCACTGTCCAGGCAACAAATGACAACCATTGAATTACAGGCTCCTGACTTAGGACAGGCACAAACAGAATGTGACGGGGTTAAACTAGTTTGAAGGCGCCAACCCTCCCTCTAACCTGGGACAATACTGCAACGGCACAACACAAGAACAAACTATACAAAACAATAAACGGGCAATAAATATAAGAACAGCAATAAACAACAACCACTAAATTAAAGGCTCATTCTTTAAGTATTCGTCTTTTATTACAGACCCAAGCAGATGTGGTGTGATTGGTAATGAAACAACTATAGATTAGGATCCAAATGACGTGGATGCAAGCAACCATAGGCCACCGTAAGGCCCTTAACATTAAGCAATCTCATACCGTATAGCAAGCCACAAAAAACCCCAACATGAAAAATTGCAGAATAATTCAAACGACAATACATACGGCCCGGACCATTTCTATGTCAGCTTTGTAAGGACCTTAATTATGACCATCAATATAAGCTGAGATTATTGCAACACTAATATTAGGTCAGAAGAATAGGAAGACACTGAAAATCATTCTCATAATACTGATTTAAATAGTCCTGCAGTCACTCGAGAGGAAATCATTTACTCTGGCAGTCATATTGCTACAGAATATAAAAGAGAGCCGAAAGATACTTAAGGGATATTCAAAACAAACTGACAATGACAATGTCATGGCAAAAAACGAAAAACGACCAAAAGATAAATAACAGTACACAAAAAACATAACGGAAAACTAAAAGGGTGATTTCAACTTCACTATTGGAACTGTTGGTTTAATAGTTACCTTGTTAGTAGCAGCCCTCAAAGAAATCATGACAGAAAATGCAAGCTCTGGAATATCATATCAACTGGGAAATATATACTCGATATGCAGGCCCTGCTGGAATGTTGCTATAAAGAAATGGAATGTTCACAATTGGGAAGCTGAAATCTTCACAGGTGAGGCTGATAGAGTCAGTGACGAAAACGATGATAAACTGATTGAGATTGCTGAGAATTAAATCAAATGAAGGACTAACACATTGTTAATTGCCCCTGACCATGCTGAACCTTTGATACATGTATTTAAGAAAACGGTCAAATTCCCGTGGTTGTCTTTATGCAAATGAATAAAGATCAGTTACTTGTAGTTTGTCTTGGTTTTCGATGTCGAACAAACCTACCATCTACTATAGATTAGTTTATAATTTTAAAACACTCATCAATGATACCAAGGCTTATAATTTTGTACGCCAGACGAGCGTTTCGTCTACAAAAGATTAATTAGTGATGCTCGAATCAAAACTGTCTAACGGCCAAAATACGAAGTTGAAGGACCAAAATTCCGAAAGGTTTTCCAAATACAGCTTAGGTCATTTGTTCCTGAGGGTAGTAGCATAAGTTCAGAGCTAAAAAAAAAAAAGACTAGTTGACATCCTCAAAATCAAGAAAAATTCGAATCATTGCTAGATATTTCTGTATGATACAATACCAACATTATCTTGATAGATTTCTAATTTAAGGAGCAGGAGTAGGAAAAAAATGCGACGAAAGTCTCAAATCAGATATCTATTACATTTTTTTGAAAGTTTTTACTGCAAATTTGATCATGTTGGTGGTTCTTCCAGGCAACTCAACTTATTGATTCACGCAATACCACTATCAGAGCAATGAAAAAATTCAAAAATTGAGGAAATATTTTTTTTTTTTGGGGTATCAATCAAATTATTTTTTTCAAAATTTAACACTATAAGGTATGGGGAAAATCTGGAGTCGGAATATTTTTTTTGTCATCGGCTTGACCACAATATTTTTTTCATCAAATTGGGGATCAGAATATTTTTTTAGGAAAAAACAATTACCCCTCCCTCCCCCTCCCCCTCCCCCTTCTTGAAGTTAAATGGTCGTTCCCTTAGCAACAATCATTGTTCGAATAACTTTACAATGTTTGAAGTGCCCATTTATTGGTTCTGAACCTTCATAATTAAAAGAAACCATTTTTTCCAATACGCTTAAAGCTGCTGCTAGTGAGTTGAGACACCGACATATCGTATTGATCAACCAATTCATGGTGCTGACCGTAAATTTTATGATGTGTCGATTTTCCTCATAATTATGTTGCAGCAGTTTTTGTGTAAAGAAGACACCTTTGTTAATGAAGTCGAAATAGTGTGAATATGCAAGAGCATAACTAATTTAATTATCTTAAATTTATACGCAGTGCAGAGAGTATTTTACTGATGAGAAATTTGAAGTCGATAATTGGAAAGTTGCATCTTCATGTTTGTCATATATTCTAGCAGATTGATAAACAAACAGGACGTAGTTTGCTCATCAATGATACCAAGCTTGTCATTTTGTAGGCCAGAAGCGCTTTTCGTCTACAAAAGACCTATCAGTGACGCTCGAATCCTTATTGTCAAAAGGCCAAAAAAAGTACGAAATTGAAGAGCATTAAGGACTATAAAAGTAAAACTATCATTCTTATCTTAGAATTCTACTAGTTTACCGTGGTTTAACTTGATAAACCAAACATTACTAATCAGCTACATAGAGAGAACAAGCAATCACAAAAAGACTGTACACAATTGGGATCTATATCAAAAAACTATTATGACGGGTAGGGAAGACAACCGCAAATTCACACCTGTCAATTCATATTGAGATCTGCCAAGCTAAGACTATTTTTCTGTGGAAGTAAGACACCTTGGGTAAAGCCGATGTAGACGCCATGTAAATTTAATACATTATTTTTCGATCAGCCTACACTAGCTTCTTCATTTACGAGAACAAATAAAAAATCATACATATGTCAATATGAAATTAGTAGGCTATGTTCACACCATATAAACAAAAAAAAATTCAAATTAAAATTTTACAGGCATTTTCTAAATTTAGGCATTTTATAAAATGCCTAACATTGAAGGGCATTATATAAAATGACTAAAAATACCTAGTCATTTGTAAAATGACTGAAACTATGAAACAAAATTCAACAAACTACCTGTTCAGTTTCAGGTAATTTATATATAAAAAAATTATATAATTGTAATACATAAGATAAAAAACACAATATGTTGCAAAGGAAATAACTAATTAATCGGTAAGATAAAGTTTTTTCTTCAAAAACCAACTCGAAAAGTCTGTATGTCTATAATCGGTTCTGTTTAGTGAAACTACGTTTAGTTTGTCCTCATTCTGTATTTCAAATAACAATTTTATAATTCTCCTTGTCATGATAGCAGAACGACTAATTGTTCTTACATGTTACGCTTTGTAAATACAACTGATTCACAAAGAACGCATCTTTAGGGTAGATATTTGATGTTCATAGATATTATGTTTTGTTTATTTACCGGCTACCAATTATGATCTCCATGTTTCATATAGAGACACAACTTGGGAATTTTACCAGTATAAATGTAATTTGATAGCGATTATATTGAATTCACAGGAAGACTCAAAGTAGGGGAGGGGTAGTACAGAACTTAAGTGTAGGTTTAAACTCTTACAAGTCTGAGGCATATAAATGTTGAAAATATGCCGCACAACCCTATATTTTGACCTTTGTAAAAAAAGGTAGTGCATGTGATCTTTCCATTTGATAATATATTTTTTTACGAAACGTCATAATACCAGTGGCATAGTTTATGTCGTTAAAGGAGTTCCTATGGGACCTTGCATTGTATATATTTACAACCTACAATTTAGAATTATGATTTTTTGAAAAATCTACATTCAAAACATAATGAGTAATATGAAGCAGAGAAAAAACATGAATATTTTTTATTGGTTGCATGATCGCTGATTGCTTGAATTCAGTAGCAAATATTTCATGTATATTTAAGACGAGAACAAATTGATAATAATCAAAATAGGTAAGTTCTGCATTGGATTGATCCGGAAAAAGGACAGAAATTTCTACTGGTGCTTGGAAGTAAGATTTGTTTGATAGAGACAAAAAAAAAAATGCCTTCCAACAGGCCATATACAGAACGGTCAAAGAGTTCTTAACGTGCAGAGAGTGTGTGTTACATTTTCCTTACATGCAGCATCATTTCTACATGAATGCCCCCTTTCAGAAAGAATGCGAATTTATACATCTTTCATAGCCAAACGGATTTCCCTCTTTATTATTGGTTTCTCCATACTAGGCGGTATTTGGTTATGATGAAAAAATATATGAGTATCTTCATCTTCACTGCCTCAAAGGAATTCACCCGTCATGTGTATATCTGCTTCAGCCAAACAGACAAAATAAGTTAATGTGACAATAATTGGGATCCAGCAGCAAAAACTGTATAAACATACATCATAGACATACAACACAACTGACTAAAAAATTCAAACAAACAGATCTAACAAAAACGCCAACAAGACATTTTGTAGCTGATGGTAAATAGACAAAGACGCCGATAAAAAAGTTTATGAAGTTGATCGTACAAACCCTATATAGTATACACTTTCTCGACAAATAAGTAAAATATAAAAACAAAGGTAAACAAAATGGAAACAACACTGTAACAACCTCTTGCATCTGAATTGCACCTCAGGACCAACCTGCACCAGGAACGCACAAAGTCAAAAATCTGATAGCGGGATGCATTAATACCGAGTCACGTCAAAAGTCATACAACCAAAAGAAGCAGCATAGCATGAAGACAAATAAAAGGGAAACTGTACAGTGAATAAAAAGATACATTATTTCAGGATCCATAATCTATACCTCAAGACCATCTTGTATCATTTGTGAAGTAGACACTGAAAATTAATCTATAAGGTCCTGGTACTTTCCGATTAACTTTTTGAGAAAAAGGACGAGACGTTCTTTCACAAAACTCTGGCTCATTGATTTTTTGCTCAGACACCGATGACGTTTCACAAAGCCTGAGTAGCAGCTGCAAGCACTTGAATATCGTATTAGTTGATATATTTCTACCAATCAACACTACTCTGTGTTCGATGAGTAAAGAAGACCTCCTCATAGCATGATATAAAAAAAGGAATTTTGTCTAGACTTTCTTTTCAATGCATCTTTCAATGGAATTGAAAATATCAGCTATCCGGACACCATGAACATTTTACAGTTGTATAATTATATATAAACCACCAAACAAACATATCAAACAATACTCTGAAGGGCTACATTAGGTTCAAAATTAATACATATGTGACAAACATCCATTATTTAGAGGAGAATATCATGTTGATTGGAATCAATCTTCTTTCAACAAAACAAATTTCAAGATGAATGATTAAACAGCTTAAGTAAAGTATTTAATATGAGCGAAAATTCCAGTGTCTGATTTTAAAAGTCTTGTAATCCTTTGTTTAAACTTGAGCGACATACTTAACAAAATGAAAAGGTTTACATTAACCGTTCCTTTTAAGTACGTTCGTCGAGTTACGTACGTATGTCATTTTATTGGAAATCTATAGTACACGACATTAATGTTGATTTCAGTGCATTCAAATTAATTTGCTTTAATGACTTCTTCATCAATTTATACTTCTATATTTGAAAAGAACAGGGAATAATAATCTTTTTAAATGGTGTGATGAACTCGACAATCAGAATCTATTAAAAACCATAGATGTTCAATTGTTTAACATTTAAAAGTAGGTTTAAGTGGTATGAAACATCTCAGAAAGATTGTTAACCATTAGACAAATAGTTTTGATCAAAAACGTAATAATTTTGCGTATACATTCCAAGTAGGAAAATCCTCCTGCAAAGTTTTATTTTGCAGAGCCACTTTATTGATTTATGTTATAATTTGTTCTGCAACAATTATTTGTATTCTTTTTCTTTTTAAATTTAGGAATGTATCTTCCTCATGCAGAGCTCCGATTCCTTGTTCGATGTAGCTTTTTTTGTCCTTTTTGGTTTCATCAACTCTTCAATGTTAGTAGCATATTTTGGACTTTCAAATATTTTGGCTTCGAGCATCACTGAAGAGACAAAATTTGTCGAAAAGGTGCATCTGGTGCAATATAATTGGTACAATTAATGTTATTTCAACAATTTAAATAGGCAAACGACGGGTGTATCTTGACATCCAGGTACAGTTGTTCAATGACTGCACTTGAATATTCTGATTATTTGCAATTATCCCACTCTCTACTGAATCCGAGACGGATCCCGCTTTACATGTGACTTTCGTCCTGTTGCTAATAGTAAGTACAAATTCGAGTTTAGTCTATTTCGCTAATAATGTCTTCGTGCTATTATGTTTTGGTTTTTTTTTTTTTGACGTGACAGGGAACATATGCATCCCGCTATCATTTTTTTACTTTGAGCGTTCCTGGTGGATTTGGGTGCGATTCGGACGCAAGAGGATTTTACGGTGGTGTTTAAATTTTGTTTACCTACTTAACTTATGCTAAAATCGAAAAAGTGTATACTTTAAATGGTATGTCCTATCAACTACAGAATATTTTTATCGGCGTCTTTGTTATTATACTATCAACAACAAAAAGTTTTTATTTGACGTCTTTGTTAGATTTATTTATATGTTTGTTTAATTTTTAAGCCAGTTGTGTTGTATGTCTGTGATGTATGTTTACACAGTTTTGGTTGTTGATTCCCAATCATTGTTATATTAATCTATCATATCTGTTTGGGTTGCTCACCCAATTTTGTAAATGTAAAGGAAGTAAAAACAAATGTTATACAAGTGGGAGGTTTAGCTAGATGTAAAACCATGTTTTAACCCACCATTTTCTTCTGAAAATGTCTGTACCAAGTCAGGAATATGACATTTGTTTTCAGCTCGTTCCGTTGGTTGATAACATGTGATTTTGTCAGTTTCTATGGACTCCTCCCTTTTTTAATTTACCTTGGAGTTCGGTATTTTTGGTATATTTGTTTACCACTAGGAACCATTGGTTCAATAGCTTCTTTGTTAACAGCAATTCTCTTTCAAGGACATCATGATAGGAAAAACAAGCTCTTGAATATCGTATCAAATGGGATACTCGTATGCAGGCTCTGTAAGAATGTTGCTAAATAGACATTCTAGAGTCACATGACACATTTTGTGACAAATCCTTTTTTGTAGATACAGGTCTACCATTATACCCCCACAAAGGAGGTACAATTGAATTGCAGAAAAAAAGGACGCATTAGCTTGCAAGATCATGTGAAAACACCACGCTTACCAAAATTGCCTGTAATGTACTCATGTTTTGTAGCATAACTCCCGCTTAATCGAGCTCAAAGACGTAGACTGAAACAATGAGGTCAACAATGATTGATGGAATGATCTTGTACAATACCTAACTGAATAATTATGACCATGTTATTTTTGTTTTGTGTGTTTTGTTCTTATAATTGTTTTCTGAGTGTTTTTTCTTTCTTCTTTAAAAGAAATAAACATAAGATATATAAATACATATATTCTTTACTTAAAACGAATTTTACAACAAATTCATGTAATAAAAGTATAAATTTTCAATGCCCTCAAAAGACATAATATTAATAAATATAAACAATGAAATGCAAGTTTTAAAAGTCTACTTTACATCAAATATGTAAAATTTGAATTATTTTAAGAAACAAAATACAATAATGTATATGCCTATATATTTATGATATCCTTATCTGCACAAAATGTCCTAATGAGATACAATAATGATATACATTAAGTTTGGCAAACAATCATATATTGTATTTAATTAAACCGATTAACACAAGATTAACAGTAGCTTATAAAAAATAGAATTTCTATATATAAGGTCGAGATCGTTCAGACCAAACGAAAAATGATAGTTTGCTTCTTGATTGATAAATGTTAGTAATTTAAAACAACAAGGCAATTGTCCATTTCATTATTACGATTTTGTTTTTGAATTCATATATTTTGGCAAAGGAAAACCTTATGTGAATTAGACAAACTGTATCTCTGCTTATTGAACTATTAATTCGTCAACAAGAAAAAAAAAGACCAATGAGAAGTGAAAAAAAAATGTATTCATATATAGATTATATTTTATTACACAGTTATTCATTTATATTCTACAGTACTTACAATTTTAAAAATTACAATGAAGTTAAATATAAATATATCTCTATACAATATTTAGCAAAATATTAGATAATACTTGAAGTTCAGATACTGAACATGTTTAGTTACCCATAATACTTATAGGAAAAAACTCGTGATACTTTAAACTTCGTAGCGCTTTCTAACTTTATTGATCAATTCAACAGTATCCCTTGCAATAAGGTAATCGGTATCCTTTGGCTGCTTGAAACCCTTTATTTGAAATATATTTAATATATTTAGTACATCGCCACCCATAAGTACCCGAATTAGAGATAACTCGGCTGTAATGCTCACAATTTCTGTAGAATAACTTGGAGACATAAATCTGTTTATGAACCTCATCAAATTTTCAAGTAGTTTACGGTCCTCTTCAAAACAACTTGTCTGCAATAATAAGTAAATTTAAATTGCATGAAATAGAAATAAGGAAAATTTTCACAACATCGTTTAGAAATAGTTGAACTAAGTATTAAACATTTATTTTACTCTGTTATATAGTTTGCATACTATTTCTAAATAATCAATTCATGGTTAACAAGACAGTTTTCAAGAAATTTTATGTTATGTTTGAAAATGAGTTGGGCTTGATATATTTGTTAATCTAAACCAAATATAAATATCGTTTTGGTGCATTTCAATGTACTTAAACGTTTCTGACAGAATAACATTTTATTTTCTGTAGGAAATAACCAAAAGATAGCATATTGCAATATTGCTTGAAAAAACTATGTGAATACCAATAGAAAGCATATTGGTAGTAGAATTAGTTCAGGGAAAGAGGAGGAAATGAGTTGGAAACAGTAATATAGAAAATTAAAGAATGCGTGACATGTTACTTCGTACAAAATATAGAAGAGGCTGTTCATAATATCGATACAATTCACTAAAGCAAAATCATACAAAAAGTGCATAATGTATTTTAAAAACATGGTAAAATTTTCCGTTAAATGATATTTTACGTTTCACAATTCTTTGTTAATTTTTTCAAATAAGAAATAGTTAGGAAGTTGCGCAGATTTTTTTTCGAAATTTCAAACATTACTTAACACACGACTTATTTATTTTATTTATACATCATTCAAATGATTTGTGAACTGGAATATAAAACGCGGTGAAGTTCAATTTACATGGCAGTAACATATATAAACACTGCTGGCCACAATTATAATTGAAAATCTTGAAATTACCTAAAAGATAAACAGTTCGCATAAATCACAAATGACTTGTCATCCCGATTTGAAACAGTCGCTTTCAACCGGAATGACGCGGATTTAACAAAAATATTTGTTCGCCATACCAACCACTTATTTTGAGTAAAATCCAACATAACAGCTATTCATCATCTTTATTTTTCCATGACAGACATAAATTTCACGCCTCTCATCTTAGTCGACCTGCATCTCATAACCTATCTATACTTTTTTTTGTTTCCTTGATCTCGTCTTGAAAATACATGACATAGTTCACTTGACGTTAATCAAGCAACGTCAATCAAATAACAAAAACGCGAGTTATTTTTTATACTTATCAATAACCGACATCCCCCATTTGCTCTCATGTGTCAGAAATGAGGTTATCAATAACTGTCATCGCATTTGCACTCTCATGTGTCAGAAATAGGGTTATATACCGAAATATCTGTTCTTGTAAAGAATACATACATCAGTTATTATTTCATACTAAATGCTACAAATGACTCTTATAATTAATTACATACCTGATTACAGACAGTGCAGTTTGCACTAGATGATATGTTAGGGAATCCAGTTACAGGAATTGCAGCTTCTAATTGTGGTTTAAGCTTGACTGAAATTAATGCACCCTGAAAAATATTTTTGATAGCGATTTTATTTAACTTAAAAACAGAAAATTAAATAAAAATTAATAGACATCGTACTTATATTTACTAAATACGATCGCAGTGTTTTTAAATCTTAAAATGTTTATACTAATGCTAGCACAAAAATATTGTTGCATTTTCTAACCCAGGTTTAAAACTTGAGATTAAAAAAAAATAACCAAAAACGTTGACGTTAACCATTTTTCAGTTATGAACAAATTTCAATACACTCAATTCATAACACTGAGTCGATTGAAATGTACTCAAATGTAATACAATTGCTCAGTAACTTGATTCTGACACTTTAAAGAAAGATGTATGGTAAGAGCTTACATTTGGTTCATTAAATTGCAAGACATAGTTAACATGTGTTTCTTTTTATAGTTTCATTTAGGGGAAGGGTAAAACCGAATTTATTAGATAAAATTGTTGTGTAAGTTTTACTCTGTTTCCTTATTAATAAAGTGTCTGAACGTATCATAGCAATATAAATTACAGATTCAAAAACAATGGTCACAAGGATAATTGCTAGATTAGTACAACTAGACTAACTTTTGATTCCATAGCGAAAGGGAGGAAACTTTAACACATGCATGTTTTGTTTCTATGCATTACATTCGGTAGTTTGAATGCCATAAGTCATCAATACCATTTTATTTACTTACTGTTTTTACTTTTAAAGATTCTGTTAAATTCTGTACATTGGAATATATCCTTTCAAGTATCCGTAATCTCACGTAGTTTTCAGGCGAATTATAATTACTGCACGAAATAGGCAGTGCGCATGATGTCCGTATATAATATCCAAGAAACAAAATCGAGATAATGAGGGTCTGGAAAATAAAGGATATGTGTGATAAAAAGTGTATTTTAACAATTAATTTGAATATCAGAATAAGAGACAATCGTAAAATGATCAAACTAAATTACTAGCAATAAACATCGCTCGTTTCTTCCAAATCAAAAAGATTTCCATAACCCCATGCTTCAATGAAGTAGGAAACAACAAAATTTGTAGAAAATTTGCCCTTCTTTTGGTAATTTCATTGTCGATACACAAAACAGAAGATAAAGGCACACTGTTGGTACGCCATCTGGTGGCTACGACATTGTTAAAAAAACAGAGTTTTCTAAAGATATTACTTGAACCCATTCTGCTTTTGCATCCAATTCGGCGACTTGAACATTCTTAATTTTTTCTGTATTCTGGAAGAAGTGTCCGAGATAAGAGAGACAAAAAATCGACCAACCATTGATAATAGTATGAAGAAAATAAACCAGTCAATGAATGTAGTTGTTTCCTTTAAATATAAATATTTTTGAGGACATGAAAGAATATCAATGGTTTATATACATCATATGTTAGAATCTTCCTTGTGAATTATGATTTTAATCTTAACAGACTTGATGATTTCTCATAATCCTTTTGGTGTCTTTTTCTTTTTTTTTTTTTACATAGGTTGCACAACATTCCAATTTGAAAAACAATTTCACTCAAATTTTGCTGTACTTAATAAATAATCTTCATATATTCTAAAGCATCAATTTTAATCTAAAAGCACAAAGACCTATACATTTTTTTACAAAGATATAGTGGGGTTTATGCTATTTATATTAAATCAGTGTTATAGTATCGATAAAGACAATAACTCAACGAAATTATTACACAATTTAATTGATACCATTTAAGAATATTCACGAGAAAAATTTTGTACTAAACGTATTTAATTTACGATATTATACATATTATTATTATAGATGGAATAACTGTAAGAATAAAGATTTACAGTAATAGTAAATATTTGAACATATGAAAGAACTTTGTAAAATTTTCATTATGTATTCATATATATACCAAAGACGTCAGTATTGGTATGTGTATATGGAGAACTATAATTTGAAAATGTACACAACGTAAAAAGGACAATAGAACATCATTACCCTAATTTCAGAATTAAAAAAATGGAAACAAAAAGGCACCCCATATATTGTTAGTTTTAGTACCGGTTTCCTTGTTAAATAGAAAAAATGTCAATACAGAAAAACAAAAAATAAAACATTTCAGTATGGTTTCAAACTGTAAAGTAGAGGCTGGATGTTTATTCTAAAAATACCAGACGCAACGTTTGAACAATGATAGGCTTAAAATCTTTAACAATAATTCTATTGAGCCGAAAATAAAGACGTGAAAACAATCACAATTTGGTTATTTCTATACAGAATATAACCATAAAATTCTGATGTGAAAAAACACATTTGTATTTAATTCCGGAAGGTGGAACTATGTTTCTAGGGTCCGTCTTGACCTTGTTGTAGGGTATGAATGATTTGTTCATTGTTGAAGACCCTACGACAACTGTCAAGATGAAGAACAGGAATAAAAGCCCTGTTCATTGATAATTTTCTATGTTTTCTATGTATTGTGTGCGATTTTGTCCCATGTACATTTACTCCATATCCTTTCATTTTCTATTCAATGGTAAATGTTTACATATATAACACTGGTACAATTAAATAGAATATTGAGCAATTGCAGATACATATATTCCCGCCTTAAAAGATTTTAAGTAATGATAAAAAAATATTACGTTTCTTTAAAATATGAGAAACTCGTCATGGTTTTCACATATGTTAAATGAATATAAACTAGTATAGAGGTCTGAAGGACACTGGTCATTACCAATGTTTAATTTAGCAAAAATGGGTTGAGGTCGATGAATTAAAAAAAAATCTGGATTGGTCACTTCAATTAAATGAGTACAGTTTGTCCCCATAGGAATACTTATCGCAAGGCTGAATGGTTGTTTTTAAAGACGAACAATATTATCAAACAATCACAATACCTTTGTAAATATGAATACTGAGACCAAAACTCCCTTATGCAAATTGAGGAATATTGTATTTACGCCCCTTTTGGCTGTACCGTATATAGTACAGCTCCAAATATTTAATAATTCCGACGTTTGGTTTTGAACGTTACAAGAAAAATACATATGGAAATGAAATCAAAAGCAATCCAAATGGTACGTTTTACGCATTATGGTACGCATGGCAGGTGATGCATGTTTAGCATGTCGACGCACCCGCTCCTTTTAGAGTTTATGCGATTTGAACATCGGTAATATATTGTCATCTTAATTTGACTTAATATCAGTTTAACAGAGAGAATGGACAAAACTTTCATTAAACCAACATGCATAATTAAAGTAGTTAGATAATTAGATTTGGGAGATATACAACTATCTAAACCAAACTTCTGATTGACAGAATGATCAATTATACCGATATTACTTCTTGTGTTGCATAAAAAAGAGAACACATTTTTAGATTATTCATCTTCGTAGTTCTTGAATATGTGGCATCAAACAAATAATTTGTATATTTCAATGTGTTAGCGATCCATACCTTTCTTCCGTAATATTGTTAATATAGTATGCAACGAATTAAAGGAAAAGACATACTTTGGTTGCTACTGTGACAAATTTTGGTTACTACTTAATCGTTATTCATGGTTTTAAAATATTTCTTTTCATTAAGGAAATATGAAGGTAGGGTGCCAAATAAATAAAATCAAATAATATGTAGTTCAGTTTCTTATCGGAACATAATATTAAAAAAAATAATGAATTAATATGGATAAACATATAAACGACACTTACTGGCTTCATTGTTAGAACTAATTCTATCGACTGACTGATACAATTGATTCAGGTGAAGCTATATGGAACAGTATTTATACAAAATTCTACATTCTGGACATGAATTTTTAGGGATTATCAACACATAACACACACCAGTTTGCTGGAATTCTCATGTGAATTTTACGAAAAGATAATAACTCCTTCAAGAACGCGCCTACATAACAACGCTTTTATATCTGGTCAGTAATTGTTTTCCTTCAAGTTCATTTCATTTGCCTCTAAAATTCCCAAAATTGTATTCGTGAGTGTTACCGTTTCCGGAGTAAAAACGTCTTCTTTTTTTCAACACGATTTTTTCATTTAGAGACTGTTAGTGTATATTATCTTTGAAATATATTATGGTAATATATATAACATTGATCAAATATTAAATAGAATATTGAGCAATTTCAGATACATATATTCCCGCCTTAAAAGATTTTAAGTAATGATAAAAAAATATTACGTTTCTTTAAAATATGATCAAATGTAAATGGGCGGCCGGATGTCAAATATATACTGTTCCCACTTAGTATTAGGAAATGTCCGAGATGATAGGATCACGGGAATCTTTTAAAACAAAGTGGTTCGCCTCCACATTTAAGTTATCAATTTTGCTTTATTTCACCCCTAACAAAACATATATTGATTAAAGTTTCTTGTTTATGTTTGGATTGTAAAAAGTTTGATGTACACCTAGGACCAAGCGGAAAAATTATTTAATTAAAACAAAACAAAACAAAACAATCCAAAGAAACAGTACTTATATAAATCTTTATTTGGAATTCATTCGATTTAAAATTGTACATAGTCCAGTTGATTTTATAACTACAGATTTTGATTCAAGCGTCACTGATGAGTCTTTTATAGAAGTACAAAATTGCGTACACAATTATAAGCCTATTATATTTATTTTTTGTAACATAATTAAAAGTAAAAGATGCTGTATTCGTAGAACTTTTGTATTGCACTTGAAACAGGTATGATTGTGGCCAAAACGCCAAACCACGTTTGCAATATCATCAGTTTTGAACATCGGTAAACTGGCGTTCCATAGTATGAGTAAACTAATGGTTGATTTTCATATGATGAAGACATAATCTTTAAACCAATTTAACTGAGGTCTAAAGCTGACATGTCAGTAACTGCTAGTATTCCTTTGTTAATTTATGTTGATCATAGTCATTTTGCTTAGTTTCTTCTGTTATCTATTCTAACATCGGACTCGGACTTCTTTTAAACTAAGTTTTACTGTGCGTATTGCTGTGTATTTGTTTATTCCACATTGGCTAGAGGTATACGGGGAGGGTTGAGATCTCACAAAATACGTTTAACCCCGCACACTTTTGCGCCTATCCCAAGTCAGGAACCTCTGGCCTTTGTTAGTCTCGTATGTTTGTTTTGTAAATTTTGGTTCATTTATATGTTAAGTGTGACGTCCATTTTTGCTGAAGTAGTATACATTATTGTTTGATGGCCAACTGAAGCCCGCCTCCGGTTGCGGGATTTTCTCGCTGTGTTGAAGATCCATTGGTGGCCTTGGGCTGGTGTTTTTTTGTTTTTTTTTCTCTTTGGTCGGGTTGTTGTCTCTTTGACACATTCCCCGTTTCAATTATTTCAATTTTATTGATATAATAATAAAAAGCGTCTTCCTTTTTAATATAAAAATGCATGCTAACCTTCTACGCCATTTGGCATCCGATGGAGAGTTGTCTAATTACAATCATACCACATCTTCTTATTTTTATAAAGGGAATGATATACATTGGGCTTAACACTATAAATTTTACATCAACGCTAGTATCAAAGCAGACAATATTAAACGAACTTATTACAACGAAAGATTAATAACCTTTACAATGATTTTCATTAAAAGACAAAGAAAAAGCAATAATTGATATTATAATATAGGTTTATTGCATGAATATTAGCGAATACTGTCTCGTGTATATTTTTATATTGAACGAGCTTGCGAGTCCATAAAATCACATGAAAAATTTGAGTATTTCCATAGAATTTACCTGTTGTCATAGATTAAATGACGTCGGCAGTAATCATGTTATTTGAATCTAGATGACAATATCATGGATCAGAGAAACATATGGTTTAAACTTCTTCCATCGATATCATGAATATTTTTGATATAGACCACATAATCATTCGTCTCTGGGTAAACGTATACACCGTAATGAAGTAATTTATATTGTGTGGATTTTTTTTTTTTTGTTGTTGTTTGTTTTGCTTTAGATCTGTACTGTGTGTCTTTTGTCATTTTGTTGGTTGTGTTTGAGTTTTATGTCGATTTCTAAGTTAAATCTTCTTAACTATTTTTTACAGTTTCTTCTAATGTTTTGCTGTCACACCAATTTCCCGGGTTTTTATTCACTTGGTTGGGATGATTTAGAGCTTGATATAATGTATACCACACTTGTTAAAAACTGCACATGTAGGTTTTCCTCTATATGTATTTCGGTAATTTGGGTAATGTATTGGACATGGGCAGACATTGTGCATTGCAACAGTTTACCTGCATTCCTCTCTAAGAGTTGTTCAAAAGTTTCCCTAAAATACATATAAAATTGCACGAATTTATACAGCCAAAAGGACGCCCTTCTTAGCATGGGTTTTATCGTTGATGGGAAATGTCCAGGCGACCATATTTCTAATCTCAATCAACCCTTAATAAAAGTTTTAAAAATATATTAAGCATTATTACAACATACTAGTAATAAATCTGTATAGTTCTTAATAAAGATGTTCATAAAGATAATTAAATTCAAATTTCAAGACTTTTCTACTATTTTTAACTATATCAAATTTAAGGCTATTTGAAATATTTCTTTGCGCGTTTGACGAAATTATTTTTATATACATTGTTTGCCTTTCTGATATAATCTGATATCGATTTAGTTCCGTGACTGCTACATAACAAGTCAAATTATCGCTTTACATATATAGTTGTTTTATAACTTGGTGTGGTAAGAACTGTAAATAAATTATTTTGCACTCAACAGGATGAAAATGAATATTCTGCATCATGAAATACTGGATAGCTGAGGATACAAATGTGTACAAAAGTGAAAATATAAGCATGCGTAGCAAAAGATGCATATAAAAGATCAATCCGGAACAAATTCTCCTCCCCTCCCCATAATATCAACTGGTCTTCCATTAACTGCAATTACTCTTATTTCGGTGCTTTATGTTAGTTGTTTTTATGTTAGTTGTTTTTATCTCGAACTGATCTTTTGAGTTTATCAAATTGCAACATGTTGTTCTCATATCGTGCTGTTACACCACTATCCAAGGTACGGGAAGGATTGAGAGAGCTCACAAACATGTTTAACCCCTCCACATACTTCATGTGCTTGTCCGAGTCCAGGAGCCTGTAGTACAATGGTTGTCGTTGGTTCATGTCTGTCATTTTCGTTTTTCATAAATTGTTTTGTTATAAATTAGGCCGTTAGTTCTCTCGTTTGAATTGTTTGACATTTTTTATGTCGGGTTCTTTTATAACCGACTATACAGAATGGATTTTTCTCATTGTTGAAGGCCATACGGTGCCCTATAATTTCTAACTCTGGTGGATAGTCGTCTCATTGGCAATCATAGAACATCCTCTAATTTTTAAGCTTAATTGTTAACTATTACTTAGCTTTGTGCGTATACAGGTGTTATATTTCACATTGTCACACTATATGTTTTAGTGTATGTAAGTTATATCAACACAGAACTTGGGCCATAACAAGGTCAAAATAAAATAGCTTCATAAAAGTACAAATATCTTACTGATTTTCGCCGTAATCATTGAGTTCGTGACATTTCAAGGAATTTATTAATATGAAACAAACTATAAATATATCTATATTCAACGGAAAAGCGTTTTAATTAATTGAAAGACACGTTTTCCAATTCTTTCTTAATCTGTTCAGTTTTGGCCATTGTTTATTCAAACCTTATCCGGTGCACATGTGTAACTTACATCTGATTTGTAGATTTAAATCAAGCACCGGTCTGCTTAATTATATCAGTATATTAAAGGAAATGACGTGTTTCTCTGACTCTTATCCTGTAAATAGTGCTATTAATACCCATTTGTGTAAAAATGAAGGATTGAGTAGAGATTGTAAATGATAATTTGAGAGAGTACTTTTCTACTATTTCATACAATACTGTGAGAGAAATATTAGATCTCAAAATATCAAATTTGCAGTGTTAATACTAAGAAAGTTTCACGACGTGCCGATTTACGAAAAGAAATATTACGTTGCAAATAGTGATTTTTGTCAGCCTATTGTGGCAAACATAGAACGATGTTGAATTCTATATTTTGATACATCTCTTGATTTATTGTGTGGTATATATTTCATTTGAAACTGAGTTATAACGAGTGACTTTTCCCAAAAAAAGTAATTGCACATGTGATGCAAATATGCAAGTTTAATTTGTCTTCTTTTACTATCCTCGATCGGTTGATATTTTTTATTTTTATATAATGAACTTGTGGTCATTTAATTCCAGTTCTTGTATGGTCAAAATTCAATTATTACGTCAAAGTTGCAACTGAATTTGCTGTATGACGACACGAAAACGGCGAGCATGACTGGTGACGTCGCATGAAAAGAACATATCTTTTTCCAGATCATTAAAAAAGAGCTAAATTTTGCATACATTCTGTCTTAGAATCATTAGAGGAACAAATTGCATCACTGAATCTCGTACAATACGATAGTTCTCAACTCTTGACAGTTAAATTGTAAATATTTAAAATTTGACTATTCGACTGGAGAAATAGCGTATCATGCACGATGCTGTGGTAGAATCTTTATTTATTAGCAACATGTTTTGATTTACACAGATGATAATCTCTCACTTGATGATTCATTCTCATTGACTGCATCATCTCATCTCTGAAGAATTTACAGGTGTACCCCGAAAGCAAAATCTCATTCAGTGTTATGTGGAGGAACAACTGTAACCGACACTACAACAGTTTTACGGTCACCAGCACGAATGGGTCAGTTCAATAGAAACCCGTGTCATGGTTAAAATTTTAAGACATACGAATAATCCGATTTGTAATTGAGAATGGAAACGGGGAATGTGTCAAAGAGACAACAAGCCGAACAAAGAGCAGAAAACAGCCCAAGGCCACCAATGGGTCTTCAACACAGCGAGAAAATCCCGCACCCAGTATGTATATTTACATGTTGCTTAGTCTTTGGTTTTCTATGTTGTGTCATCTGTACTATTATTTGTCTGTTTTTATTTTTATTTTTGGCCATGGCGTTGTCAGTTTGTTTTCGATCTATGAGTTTGACTGTCCCTCTGGTATCTTTCGTCCCTCTTTTACAGATTGCATTCTATTTTTATTGTGATTTTGACATTTTGAATCAGTCTGGATTTGTTAGAGAGTACAGCATGCATAGTAATGGGTTTTTGCTTGCCGTGGAGCTATATTTTATTAAATTGTTGTTCTATTTCCTTATATTTATCATCTCTTTCTGTTTATGACATCTTTAACTAAATAAAATAGTTGCGTAATGAAACAGTCTTCTATGTAAATATTTTCCAGATCGCCACTGACAACAAAAGAGGCTTTCTTGGTTGAAAATCTGCAAAACAATGTTGCACACTTGCAGAAGACATGTACTGCTTATTATGTTTGTATTATGTATACATTATATTTTTTGTGTTTTCATCGCTTTTGGGGGTGGGGGGAAGGGGTTGCTATGTTTTTGTCGGTTTCTCTTCAACTTATGAAATATGATTGTCCCTTGGTAACTTCCGCCTCTTTTTTTGAAAATGAATTGAAGCAAAATTCTTAGTCCTTTTTAAACAAGAAAACCTCACCGTCTGAATCAAACCGAAGCTATACAATACTTCCTTAAAGACAAGAAAACCTCACCGTCTGAACCGAAGCTATACAATACTTCCTTAAAGACAAGAAAACCTCACCGTGTGAATCAAACCGAAGCTATACAATACTTCCTTAAAGACAAGAAAACCTCACCGTGTGAATCAAACCGAAGCTATACAATACTTCCTTAAAGACAAGAAAGAAGTCATATAGAAAAATCCTTAAATAATTTCACTTTCATTTACTGTATATTCAGAAATTATTGAGAGGTTTTTATTAATGCGAATAATGCGACTGAGTGAATATCACAATGATAAGAACTCGCATTCTGATATCTGACACATATATATGCATGAAGCTTTTCCTGAAATCGTAATAATTAATCTTGCACTTTTGTTCATTCTTCATAAATCGCAATAATAAATGCACGCAATAATTTCTGAATTTCTGAATTTTGAAAAGGTTTGTCTTGCTCAATCTTCAGTTTTTCTGAGTAATGATTTCTTATTGTTGAATATCTTTTTGTCTGTTTATCTTGTTCATGGTGTTATCCTTTTTTCCCATTAATATGGTTTGCTTATTTTCTTTGGTATCGTTTTTTTTTTTTTTTTTTCCTTAAAAGAACATGAATCTTTTGCATATCCCATGCGTTTCCAATTAGGCCTCCCTGGTAATCTCATATGCCAATTCACAACTCCATTAACGTCACTTGTCGTTGTTTCTAATTTCAAATTTGGTTTTTAATGTTGTGCCTGTGTCCAGCTACATGAAGCATGTGTTATACGTACGTTTTTGTGTATAATTTGTCAGAGGAGTCATATGTTTGTAGTTTGTGATGTCTGCTGTTCAATGTGTTTGGTGATTCCTGTTATTTTTTTATGTATCCATTTCATAAATTCTTCTGATGTGTTAATCTTTCAATTGCAAATATATAATGGTAACAGATTTTGACGAGCTACTGTTTAGTTTAATTTTCTTTATCTTACATATCCCTCAAATATTACTACAAAATGATATTGCATAAAGCTTGAAATAGGAAGATACGTACACATGTGTATGCATGAAGAATATCAGCGTATCAAAAATTTAAGCAAATGAAAATTCAGGGGACTCCTAAACATTTACTTGATAAACAAAATCATGTTTATAAGATATAGTTCGTCAAATATAAGTTAATAGAGAGGAGAAGTGACATGTTTAGAAAAAAATAACTAAAAGTTTCACTTACCATTCAACAGATTGCCGTTCATTATATACAATAGAAAAAGAAAAGGCATAAACTGTACTACAAGTGATGCATATTAGACAATAGCAGAATAAAAAACAAATGTATCATACCAATGTTGAAATATTTGCTGTTTAATATTCATTCATTAAACTAGACACCTGCCAGTCATAACGCATATGTTGTTGTCCAAATGTACAAAGCACAAAACTATATCTCTTTGCGTGTAAATAACTGCTTGATGAGACAATAAGGTATTGAAAATTCCCTAAGTAGCCCAACTTGTTCTCTTAAGACATTTACTAAGAAATTCTAGATAACCATATGTCAGTTTGGTTTTCTTTTGGAAAGTTTATCGAAATTGAAGAACTGTTGGAAAGTGACAAATAATGTTCTATTAAATTGTTTCATATTTTTCATGTCGGGATCTTTTATAGCCGACTATACGGTATGGGTCTTTATCATGGTTGAAAGCCATACGGTTGCCTATAATTGCTTACATCCATTTTATTTGAACTTTGGTGGATAGTTGTCTCATTGGCAATCATACCTCATCTTCTTATTTTTATATCATTAGGTCTGTCAAATGCTCCACGAAAATCATTTCCAAATATCTGAACTGGGCTTCAAAGTGACTAAATCCATTGTATTTTAGAGGCAATGTGAGTATCAAAAGATTCCAAAAATCTTAGAGTACGTACAAGCTAAGCTCGCCTCTTTATGTAAAAGTATAAAATCATTTGAATTCTCCACTCTATACTTTTAAAAATGTTACAAATTAAAGACAGATTTCAAAATAATTAACTAATAATAACTTTATTTTATTACTGTGACTTGACTGTAAGTGTTGCTCACCACCTATTGCAACTTTTTCAAAATTCTGACCAACTTGCAATTTGTTTTATAAAACCAAACTGTTCAACTGGTCAGAATTATGAACAAAATGCTGTAGAAAACCACTGTCAAGTCGTGAAAGTGTAAGGTGATAAAATAAAACATACTTACAATCTTATAAGACTTTAACTCTCCTTCAATGTTATTATGAAATTTTAGTCTAAACAGTTTGTATAGAAATTTTATTGTTATTGTCATGCTAAGGGTGATCGGTAGTAATTTTGAATTGCTATAAAAATGTCCAAACTAAGCTTTCATACAATTTTTCTTTCGAAAAATCTTCTATATTCGTAAGAATCAGACATCATTTAAATTAAAACATCTTATAGTCAGTAAAATATATGTGAAATTACAATACGTTGTTCATAAGTTTCCATGGGAGATAACCTAAAACATTATTCTTTTGAATATTGTAATGTTTGCTATAAGATAAATATGTTCGATGGTCGTTGAAATCTGTCGTCTGATCGAGACGGGTTAATGGGTGGATTTATAATAGAATAGATAATGGCATGTTGTTTGGAGTATTCATATGCTTACTTTATATCGTATCAATCATCAGGAAATGGTCGTCGTTGTTTGTAATATCGTATTTGGTTTAGAACAGCAGATATTGAGGTCCTCGTGGTCATTTTTGGTTTCACGTGTTTGTAAAGGAAGTCAAGTACTCGCTTCTAATACTACTTCTTCTTGATGTTGTTACTAGGCAACTCGATAGCTTCAAGCTTATTGATGAGAAAGTTCGGTTTTGAGCTATGTACGCTTCAAATCATGAATCTAACAAACTATATAGCTTTATTAATAAAATTTATTATTAGTTTGATTCAATGTTACATAAATATAAGTGTAGAAAGATACAATAACTTAAAAAGTAATGGTCACGTGATTATTGGAGTAAGGAGAATATTGTTGGAACCAATGATAAGGCTTAAATTTACCTATACTGCTAGCGCTGGCATATAAAAGCTCAGAAGCGGCAAAGTTCGAATTTGGTTAAGCTAGTAATAAAAAGAAGCTGCTTCCCCTCAGTTATACCTGTGCTGTTTTGTGCAGTATCAACAGAAAAAGGTATGTTTGACTATGGTCAATAGCTGAGTAAATTTATGAACATGAGAAAAGGAGAAAAATAGAGAAATTAATGTTTATTTTGTTTTGAGCTTGGGGCTTTTCTCTAGAAGTTACAGAATATTGGGTCATGTATGTTAATATAGTTGCAGAGATCTTGCAAATGATATGAAGGTTTAAGGGTGTACTTTGAAGACTCAAATATCATGAATAAACCTTTATATCCAAAATTTTTAGGGTGTAACTTGAGGATATGGAATTATCCTATTGCTAATTTTACAAAAGTGAATTTAGCTGGGAGAATAAGTCACCTGTGCTATATTTAAGCTCTTTAGTAGAATGATATTTTTATTTACTTTAAAAAAGGGGGGTCAGACTTTGAAAAATCTACCTTTTGTCATGTTCAGTGTAAATAGCTTTAGTTATTATTGAAGTTTGTAATATATAACGTATACATAATTGCTGCTAATGGCTCTGTAGATTAGAGAAAATACCTCTAAAACAATTCAAGAGGAACGCTCATGTTATATAAAATATATGCTATAATTTATGCCGGTCAGTGAACTGACCTATGGCTGATTACACGTATGTGTACTATGATATATAGACTGTCAGAAATAATATAATACTAGTATATAGACAGTATGAAAGCCAGTTGAGCCAAGTGGAGATTTCTCCCATATTTCTCTATATGCATTAGCCATTATAATATAAATGTTTAGTACAGAATATAATTCAAATGGTTGCTCCCTTATCTAATTATTAACATGTACACTTGAAGCATCAATAAAATATGAAAACTTCCTTTAGTCTTGCCCATCTTCTTTGGTTAACTAGTTTCAATTTGGTAACTTTATTTCGAAGTCAAACGAACGTAATACAGACTAAAAATGTAGTTAAAATTACCACTAAGCCATACCGTCACAATATAGAAGACTTTTCGAAAGAAAAATTGATTATTTCCCATGGAAACTTCCTAAAAACGTACTGTAATTTCACACATATTTTACTGAATATAAAATGTTTTAATTCAAATGATGTCTGATTCTTATGAATATAAAAGACTTTTCGAAAGAAAAATTGTATGAAAGCTTAGTTTGGACATTTTTATAGCAATTCAAAATTACTACTTATCACCTTTAGCATGACAATAACAATAAAATTTCTATATAAACTGTTAGACTGATTTTTCATAATCACATTGAAGTGGAATTCAGTCTTTTAGGATTGTAAGTATGCTTTATTTTATCACCTTGCACTTTCACGACTTGACTGTGCATGGTTTTCTACAGCAGTTTGTTCAAATTTCTGACCAGTTGAACAGTTTGTTTTATAAAACAAATTGCAATTTGGTCAGAATTTTGAATCAGTTGCAATAGGTGGAGAGCAACACTAACAGTCAAGTCACAGTTAAAGAATATCTAACGAACATATAGATGTAAATAGCCAAGGGTAGAACACATTATACTTGTGCTCCTCATCTCGTGGATTTATAAGAAACTAGCATTTTCCTCTGTCTGCACTTTCGTTGTAGATATATTCCATTATTTTAAAATTCAAAGTTAATTGACTAGAATAATCGTATCTATCCCATTGATAATACGGTAACGGATGAAACAGATACAACAAGGTGCATTTCATCTCTTCATATAGAAATAAACAGTTCTGATTGACTGAAAACTTCATTCAATAGAATATTTCTAATTTTCAACTTATCTTTTTTATGCAATATCAAACTATCAGCACTGCATGTTGAATATACATTTCCCAGTTAATGCAATATTCTTAGACATGTGTAACTTGAAACTGATTGACTATAACGAAGAAGCTATTTAACAAAGGCTTCTTAAAAGAAAAATGGAATTAATAACATTAAAAGGTACCAATAGTATTGCACCTGATGCACATTCCGACAGTTAATGTATCTTGACCGTTGCACCTTACACGTTGATGAACTAATAAAAAAAAGACGAAAAGGAGTTATCAGTACCAGTTTTAAATGGGCATATGATTTGTTTGACGGTATGGAATATAATTGTCACAGATAACCGTGGATATGTTATCGAATCGTCCTTTCTCGGCTTATAACTTACTTGTCATGATCAATTACGACGGATAACATGTTTTTGAATGAAGTTATTGAGGTTTACCTTTCACACTTGTTTGGTTTTGAGGAGTGTTGCTTGTTTACTTGTTTTAGTCCTGCAAATACGATACCGGGGTATATATATTATGCTACCAATATGAAAATAAGAAGTTTCGGTATAATTGCCAATGAGACAACTCTCCACCATAGACCAAATGACATAGAAATTAACAACTATAGGCCAACGTACGGCCTTTAACAATAAGCAAAACCCGTACCGCATAGTCAGCTATAAAAGGCCCCGAAATGACAAATGTAAACCAATTCAAACGAGAAACTAAAGGCCTGATTTATGTAAATAAAACAATAAAGAAATACAAATATGATTTACAGCAACAAACGACAACCACTGAATTACAGGCTCGTTACTTGGGACAGGCAGATACAGAATGTGACGGGGTTAAACATGTTAGCGGGCGCCCAACCCTCCCCTAACCTGGGAACGTGGTGTAACAGTACAACATATGAACTAACTATAAAAATCAGTTGAAAAGGACTTAAACTCATCAGATCGATACAAAGCAGAAAATCAAGTAGCAAACACACAGACCGAAAGTGACAGGGTATTTATACATCCCTACAACAAAAATGACACTAAGTTCAGATCTGAGAGTACTCGCAGTTACTGACGGCTAGTTCAAAGCCAATAACAACTAATAAAAAAATCATGTATTTAACACTAAAGTATCAATCAGTACACATCCAACATCCAATGGATTTAGTAAAGGTGACATTAACAGTCAGAGAAAAACATGACCTTGTGCAATGCCAAAAATACAGGTAAAGATAGATTGTAAAAGTGTGAATGTGCATATGTATATGTATATAACAATAATATTAGTTTGGTTTCCGTTCATCTGTCCTTTCAACATTTTGAAAACAGTTGTCCAGATTTATATTTTTTCGTTATTCCTGTAGATATTGATTTGACACGTTAGTATGTTAGTGCATAATGATATATTACATATCGAGTTAAATACATTCCGTTCCGTTGCCGTATTGTCGTGAAATTGTCTCCCTCGGAGTTAAGAAACTCTTTAGAAATTTACACTTATTCTGACGTTTTGTTTATATGCCTGCAGACCAGAATCTGATACGGTATACGTATATATAATGGTGACTTACAGATTGAATGTGTGTTTAGCTCCTCCAGTTTACTGACATTTGAGATAAGGCTGCAGCGTCACTTTTCGTCGTTTAGTTAAAATTAGCTTTTTCCTACATGGTTATGGTGTTACCAGCTGACTTATGGTATTTGATAGCCTCTTGGGATCATCTTACATTAATAAGTACATTGGTTTTTATTTCCTGAGTTTGTCAGCCTGGGAAAATCATTACATAATTACTATGAAATACTCAATATAACTATAATGAAACTGCTTTGGTCGCTGGCACGTGGTTTTATACTTCATTCATAGTCTTCCCGTTAACTATGGATATGTATTGTTGATGATATTTGAATGCTGCTTCTAGCGTTGTTCCGATGATTGGAAAATAAGTCAGAAATCAGTTGGTTGGGCTTGGCAATGTCGATAACGATTGGGAATTTGTTCAATCGATTGTCGTTATAGTTTCCGGACTTTTAGCATATCAACTTCCGGTCCGTTTATGGTTTGCATTTTACATGCGCAGTCAAACAAATTGTAAAGAAACATATCAATAGATGACATTAACAATGTCAAACATCCTATAATCAAAGACATAAGCAATTTCTTTCTTTATAAAAGTGGTAAAAGATGTAAGAAGATGTGGTATGAGTGCCAATGAGACAACTCTCCATCTAAGTCACAATTTGCACGGTAAAAGTAAACCATTATAGGTCAAAGTACGGCCTTCAACACGGAGCCTTGGCTCACACTGAACAGCAAGCTATAAAGGGCCCCAAAAATGACTAGTGTAAAACCATTCAAACAGAAAAACCAACGAAGCATTGACTTTATATTTGTTCCGTTAAAAACGTCATATTCCTCTCCAAATTTCTTGTCAAGCAACGTTTATTTTTGTAAATATTCCCGGTTTGTCCGCCATTGAAATATATACGAATCTCGGATCGGATACGGACCAACTATGAAAAAAATCCGTATTCTTACGATTATAAGTACAGACGCACGAATGATACAGCTGACAGAAGAATAATGATTACTAAAGTGAAAAATACGCATTCCACACGAATTAACAGACATCGGTTGGATCCCCTTAGTTAAATACATATATATTTCAATGCAAATGCATTGTTTTATTTATTGATTGATTTAAAATTACTTAAAGTTAAATACTTTATATATCTTTTTTTTCATGAGAAGCATTCACATTTTGATACAGCTATGTATTTGATATTATGATGTGAGTGATACCATTGAAATTTTGAAATGTTAGTGTCATTGTTGGTATTAAATGTTGTAATTATAAGACAACATATGTCAATCTGAATCTGGATTCTAATAGATTAAATTGATTCACTGTTTTAATTGTTAAATAAAATATGAAAAGGAAACAAAAGATCAAACATGAACATATAAACCTGCAATAATGTAATTAGACATGTAAAATGTGGCTGAATGCATGATTTCATATAAAAAAAAAGAGCAAGGTATACTGATGCGATTATAACCGATAGTCGGTTGGTTGCTGTCAACCGATAGTAGTAGATAATCGGTTGGTAATTTCAACCGATTTTCCAACGCTAGCTGCTTCACTAGCTTTTACTTACATGTAATTTTATACAGATTCAAAGTAAAGTTTCATTGTCTTTTAAAAAATATTTTAAAAAAATATGTGTGACCGACACGTGTTCATGGAATATTCTTTATAAGTTACACTCGAGACCAAATGCTTGAAAACAACAAATACATGAACAATCTAAGAGCATCAGACTGAATAAGCCGAAATAGAACAACATAAGACTGACTTATGAACTTGCATACTTGGTTCCAGTAAAATTATACAATTCGTCAGAATTAAGTTAACAGTAAAAATGTTGTGATTATGAATGCCAAACCACATTCAACAGTTCGGATGGTAGCCTCTGGGATATGTTGTCCACCAAGCAACGGTATCGAAACATCTGCTGCAGTATAAAGGTAGTGTCATATGAAGAAATTTTAATTTTGAGTTTGTTTGCCAACGCCCAAATACATTTATTCATACACTCTGAATAGAATAATGTCCAATTATCATGACGTGATTACATTATATAATAAAATTGAGAATGGAAATGGGTAATATGTCAAAGAGACAACAACCCGACCAAAGAGCAGACAACAGCCGAAGGCCACCAATAGGTCTTCAACGCAGCAAGAAAATCCCGCACCCGGAGGTGGTCCTCATCTGGCCCCTTAATAAAATTGTGTACTAGTTCAGTGAAAATGGACGTCACACTAAACTCCAAAACATATAAATGAACTAAAATTAAAAAAACATACAAGACTAACAAAAGCCTGAGCTCCTGACTTGGGACAGGCGCGAAAATGCGGCGGGGGTAAACATGTTTTGTGAGATCTCAACCCTCCCCTATATCTCTAGCCAATTTAGAATAAAGAAGCACATAGCAATACGCACAGTAAATCTCAGTTAAAAAGAAGTTCGATGTCAGAATAGGTAACAAAAGAAACTAAGCAAAATGACACAGGATAACTAGCAGTTACTGACATGCCAGCTCCAGACCTCAATTAAACTGATTGACAGATTATGTATTCATCATATGAACATCATTTACAATCCCTTCCGTTTGGGGTTTAGTATCATACCATCATGAAATATATGAGAAGAACATAACCCGTATCATGTACATAGATATAAGAAGAAATGGTATGAGTGCCAATGAGACAACTCTCCATCCAAGTCACAATTTGTAAAAGTAAACCATTATAGGTCAAAGTAGGGCCTTCAACACGGAGCATTATCTCACACCGAACAGCAAGCTATAAAGGGCCCCAAAAATGACTAGTGTAAAACGATTCAAACCTGAAAACCAACGGTCTCATCTATATAAAAAACAAGAAACGAGAACCACTTATGAACCACATCAACAAACGACAACCACCGAACATCAGGTTCCTGACTTAGGACAGGTGCAAACAAATGCAGCGGGTTCAAACGTTTTAATAGGCGTCAACCTTCAACCTAACCTGAAACAATAGTGTAATATCACAACATAGAAAGACACACTATAAAATATCAATTGAAATGGCTTAACTCAATCAAAAGACGTATTAACAAAAACAAGTGAACATACACTGAACGAATAAATTTGATCTTTGACACAGTGTAAATACAAAGTTTAAAAAAGGGGGGGGGGGTGAGATGTTCATTTTTTTGTGCAAAGAATGACGGATAGGGCATGCAACATATATAGAATAACGTGCGGTATGAACTTTATTATGAAGAGATGCTGGGTATATGTAAATGAGACAGCAATACTATGACACACATTACCTGTTAACATATACAGGTCTACATGCAATCTTTTCAATATGTCAAGCTATATAAAACCGAATTCAGTCTTTCGGCCACAAAACTATATCCAAGAATTTAAATATTTTACGATGACAAACCTAGGAAAACGTACAAAAGAGATGTTATGATCACAAAATTCTGAATTTTAAGGTAAATATCAATGTTTCAATTTTGAATGGATACAAGCGTTGTTATATTTCAAGTTTTTATCATAAAACTTAAGAATTTATCAATATTTTATCGATGTTATAATTGTTAAAACTGTTCCACAGGTATTAACACTGAACGTGATCGACCAAATCAATGTTCAAACACACAAAACGGACAAGATTTTCTTATTCCATCATAGGGAAATAACTTATTTTAAACGTCTTGGGATCAATCGTGCATTATCAGTTAAAACAAATAAAGATATTTCAATGGTTTTATTTCGCTATAAGGAGATCACCAAGAAATCATTCCACTTTATTCTGTCATGATAGTAAAACGTAATATCTTCATTCATATTCACACCAGTTTGGTAGATTTATTAGGTCAATTAGTATTTGTAAAGGCATTCTAGATCATCAATGAGTAAAAACGGAAGTCTTCGAGAATATTTTCAATAACATCTTTTTAGCACAACAATATTAATTTTGATAATATTCATTAGTGCTTGTAATCGTATGTGGTGCGATCCTTTTATATTTGTTTTATGTATTAGTTGTCAGTTCTTCACCAAATGGCCTCTAGATATATCATAGATATACACATGATGCCATACATCATAACAAAAATAATTTTACACGAATTATATTCTATTCAAGGGACTAGCTATTGCTTATTTATTGCAATTCAAATCAACTTAGTAATGCAAATAACAAATTATATATTAATTTATATATGTTGTGTACTAGTAATTATGGTTTCCGAATTCGTGTACAAGTGCGCAGTATTTACGAATTGGATAGAACCTGGGACTATTATACTATAGTATAATAGTCCCAGATAGAACAAGCACATTGCCTTTTATTTAGCTTTTTACTGTCGTATTGCATGTCTGTATGCTATAGTGATAAACAAACACTCAAATATTTTTAAAGACATTTCGGTGTCTTAAAATCAGGTATTGTGATCAGATATCGACAAAACGTATATGAAATTGGTGTCCTCATTTGCAGCTTATCAAGGTTTTAACTCTTTCAGGCAAAGTCGACCTTTGTCGAATTTGGCCCTTTATGTCCCTTTTGTTGAGTTTTGAGCTTTCCTGGTGAAGGTCAATCCAGAATAGAACCTTGAACGCATGAAATTCATAAAGGGTTATTTTCATTTATGACAGTGCTTAATGTTATGTTGGTGTATTCCTTTATTATCAAGTTGTTTAATAGTTAAAGACAATTTCTTTTCCAGTATCATGCTCAAATTAGATGACACGAGCGTCAGATGTAAAGAATCCATATTTCTTTAACAAACTATCCCATGTAAATTAAACGGAACGTTTGTCATGTGATACAAATTTGCACATAACTAATGTTTCTCCATAGGAAAGGCAGAAACTCGTATTGTTGTTAACTGGAAAACATGTAAAATATTGTTATATACATTTACATAACTAGATGAATCATACAAGTTTTGTCTTTGTTTGCAACATTGTATTTATATTAAAGAGACAAAAAACATATTTCATACTTATATATATTTCAGTAGAGGGAAATACATGACCAACGGTTTTAAGCATGAAAAACTCAATACCACATTGAATTGTATTTAAAAAAATATTATTTCTTACAATTGACAAATGCATCCCATCCAATTTAAACATTTTTTCGGTTCTGGAAATGTCTGGGTAGCGTATATAATAACCACCTGATTTTAATATATATTTAGCAACTGCATTATTTGCCCTTTATCTGCATTTTACTGTTGCCTTAGTATCCTTAGAATATCTCCATTTTAAACGAGGCAACATTTACGACCACACTATTTTTGTGTCAGGCAAGTCCTTTGAAATTAAGATCATAACTTGTATCAAATTCTTTCTTAAATCCTTAATTTTTACATTTCCTAAATCATTAGCACCCACATGTATGACTAGAAATATTTGGGGGATCTTCATATCTTAACATTATTCGAAAGTGCCTTCTAAGCTGACTTGTAACCATGCCAGATTTTTCTTGCCACCAAATTTCTGCATTTAATCTGTCGAGACACAGGTTATCCCCCCAGGACGTTGCCTTGATTCAATACAGACATTTTTACCGTTTGAATGGTTTTACACTAGTACTTTTGGGGCCCTTTATAGCTTGTTGTTCGGTGTGAGCCAAGGCTCCGTGTTGAAGGCCGTACATTGACCTATAATGGTTTACTTTTATAAATTGTTATTTGGATGGAGAGTTGTCTCATTGGCACTCACACCACATCTTCCTATATCTATTCTTCACTAATGAAGACCCCATAATCCAAATCTTTGCAGGTTAACCTATACAATTTTTTTTTACATTTAACAAATATTATATACGATTTAAAACTTAAATTGTAAAAAATATAAAAAAGCTTTATGATCTGATGTAAGTTTTGTAAGCATTGGGTTTCCAACGCCCTAGTTGCATGATTATGACATCGGGCACACCTCCAAGTGACAAACTAGTAGCACAACCAATGCGAAATGAATGAGAACTTTAGTGTATAATTTACCCCAAGTCTCTCCAATGATAACGAGTTACTGCTGCGCCATTGTAGTGACAAAAAAGTGCTCCTTGTAAAGGAGGTCTATAAAAGAGAAAAGACTTTATCAACTTGCATGGACTGGCCTCTGAATTTTGGTTGTGATTGAATGTAATTAAGGCACCAGTACCCAACTGGTCAGTTTTTGAAGAAGGTACGCGTATTTTCAAGACTCTGCCAGTTGACCTGTCACATCAGATATAGAAATAATATGAGCCGACTTGCCATTACTTACTGCTAATTCCCCTATTCTCAAAAGACCGTGATAGGCTAATGAGAAGGCAGTCTTGAACAGCTTAACTTTATAATTAGAGTAACAAATGAAGGGCAACATTTTAACTATTAATAGTAACAATTCTTTGGTAATGGGCAATCTTGCATCCTTTTTTTTTTTTTGCCTTGATCGTTTAATTCCCTCCAACATTTTTTTAATAATAAATTTTTGAGTAAAATCTTCAAAATCATTCAATCTACTGAAAAAACTTATCCCTGTTAAAAAAACACTTAATAGAGGAATGAGCGTAATTTGCATGAAATTAATATGCTGTAAAATTGCATAATTCATACAATGGTATGGGCCATACATTTGATAATCCAAACAATTGTCTGAACTCATTAAAGACCAATACACCTCTCTGATAGGTCGTAAAAGTACTTGGGACAACTGAACTTTTATAAGGGACCCAATTAAATGTTTGAAATTAATGTCAAGAAATCTTCTTGTATCCCTGCTGAAGTACTTCTGGCTGTTGGAACCAGAGCTCTGAAGCGTGACATCTAAAATCGAGAGTTGGCATCAGCTACCTTATTTTTTGATCCTTTAATATGCATAGCTTTAAACTGTATATTATTCATCATTTGTCAGAAACACAAATAGATGAATCCGTTTCATTATTTGTTTATCTTTTGACGACCTTTTGTTTACAATACTAACCAATGCATTATTGTCAATATTAAAAAGGATCTTTTTGATTTTTAGATTTTCTGCCCATAAATATATGGCAAGCACCACTGGAACTAACTCCAAAAATGACATGTTTCAAGCCACCTAAATTGTATCCATGATCCTTGGAAAAATGCCCCACAGCCCAAATTTGGTTTTCCAGAGCTATCTGTGAAAAGTTGCATAATTTCATTAGATGTCCAAATTTTGTCTGGAAAGAAACACTGACCGTTAAAATTTTCAAGAAATGTAACCACAAAGCTATATCTGACTTGGCCTCTGTATTCAATCTTATTTTATGAAACGGCTTCCTTGCATACCCCATCAAATCATAAAATCTACGAATGAAAGCACGAGATGATGGAATGGTTTTAGAACAAAATGACAGTAATCCCGTCACAGATTCCATCTCTTTAAGTGTAATTTCTTTTTCTAAACATGGTTTAAGTAGCAATTTTAGCTTTTCCAACTTTTCTCGCGGAATCAAAATCATCATGAGATTGGTGGCAATAATGAACCCCAAAAAGGGAAAAATGGTAGTTAGACCTATTGTTTTATTTTCTGCAATGGGAACACCTAACTCATTACAAACATCCTTAAATGTATCCATCAATACGAAACAATCATTTGTGTTTATAGCCCCATAAAAGTCATCTAAATAATGATTAATTGAATTTCAGCCTGACTGCGTTTCAACAACCCACTGAAGAAAAGTTGCAAAGCTATTGAAGAGTTTACACGACCATGCCTGATGAGTCACATATAAAGAACACAACTTTCTGCAAATCTTTGAAAAGAAAAGGTAAAATTTGTTTAGATATCGTTTAAAAATCATTAGAGAAACATATTTCACAACTATATCTCGTGTATAACGATATTTCTCCACTCTCAACAGTTAAATTTTAAATATTTAAAAAGCTCGGCAAGCCTCACGTTTTAATCTTTTAAAAATAAACCGTCTCGAGTGGAGAAATATCGTAATACACTTGATGCAGTGGTCGAATCTATATTTCTGTTACCTTTAGACTTGGAACATGTTTAAATAGTTCAGACTTGGACAATTCTACCATAGACGAAGACCCCCAAGTAGCGTAAAACCCCAAAATTGTTGGCTGCCAAAACAGGACAGGACAAGAAAATAATGAACTTTAAAAAAAAAATCCGTACGAACGCGTTATGAATTTGTAAAGCAGTATGGCAACAGAAAAAAATCGGAAAGATCTTGACCCACTTTGAATATTATAGAGAGTTTTATTTATAACCATATACATGTATGTCAATTAAATATAACTGATTTTAGCATTATTATTGGAGACAATTTGGGAATAACACTGCCGTGTTTTTATGAAGAAAAAAAATGCAATAGTCTCTTGTGGAGAGTTGTCTCATTGGCAATCACACCACATCATCTTATTTTAATATAGAAAGATATCCCAAATTAAAACGAAAATTGTACCGAAAAAAATATTAAACAGCTTTACTTCTCACAGTATTTTGGTCCGTCTGATTCATTTTCTAGAATCGACATAAAATTGATTTCTAGGTACTTTTAATGCATTTTTGATTTGGTCACACGTTCGTAAAAATGACATATTGTTTTGAAACCGGCAAATAAAGTCGTGTTAAATCCTTCTCAGTAATTGTTTATTTTTATCACATCAAATTACCAAATGTCTTTGTACTTTGCATTTATTTTGACTTAATATCATACTTTAAAAAGATGGGAAAAGGCTTCCCTTCTCTTAGAAAACTCAGAAGATGTAATATTCATGCCGACATATGTAACCAGTAGTAGTATTCTTCCTGCTGAGAAAATTTATTAAAAGGGAACTACGATTTATTGTAATGTTTAAACAAACAAATGAAACCGGAAAATGTGAAAATATTTACGGACTCCATGAACTCTAAAACTTTATGAACTCAAATAAAGATCAACCTTTGAACAGACAAAATTAAATAATAACAGATACTTGAGATTTCCTGATGTACTCAAATTTTGATTTAAAATAGCAGCATTAAGTACCTTTATTATTCAACTTATATGGCCTGATTGTTGGATAAAAACTGAAAACAACCTCCATTTTAAATTATTATATTTCATTTATAGAATGTGCAACCCTAAGTAACACAAAATCCCAAAGATTTTGGCAGTCAACACTGCGATGTTTTGAAACAAAATGCATAGAAGGATATTCCTTATTAAAACGAATAAAATTGTACCGAAAAATAATAAACAGCTTTACTTCTCACATAGTGTTGGTTTTGCTAAGTACGTCCGTCTGCTTTTTTAAATTAAAATTTCTGTACTCGATTTGAATTGCCGTTTTGGGAACTTTTCAGACATTCCTAATCGGTAATATGTTCAGAAAAAGCCAAAATGTTTTGGAACCTCAAAAAAATAAGTTGGGATGAATTCCTTTTCAGCAATTAATTATTTTTATCATCACTTAATTCTTAAATCTATACTTTTCATACATTATAGTTTTTTATCATAATTATTAAAAAGATAGAAAACATGATTCCTTTCTCTTAGAATACATAACTCAGTAGATGTAATTTTTGTTAAAAAATAACTCTTCCTGTAGAGAAAATTATAAAAAGGGTACTACTATTTCTTTTAATGTTTAAACATATGAAACAAAGAACTAAGACAAAAACTATTAATATACTAGATAACTAAATATCTGACAACTAAAGGTCATTCTGTAAAGAGACAAAATATTAACAAATCAATGTGTTTGTGAACAAATGCAAACAAGGACATCTTTGATTGAAACAAATAAAATTCTGGCGAAAAAAAGTACATAACTCAACTTCACAAAGAATTATTGTTTTTGTTTAGAATGTTCGTCTTATTCATTTTCTGTTCATACAAAAGTTGCTAAAGTTTATAATCGCCGTTTTGGGTAATTTTTATGAATTTATAATTTGCTCACATATTGCAATAACCGCAAGAATGCTTTGAAACCTCAAAATAAAGTAAATTCCTTCTAAGAAATACACATTTTTTATCACCTCTAAATTTTGAAATTTACTTTTATCTTGCATATATTCTAATTTTATAACATACATTTCCTTAAAAAAAAGATGGAAAATAGGAATCCGTTTTCATATTATACATAAATCAGTACATGTAACACTTTTGAGTGTTGAATGATGTCTCTTCCTGATAAGAAAATTATCAAGAGGGACCTTCTATTTCTTTTAATGTTAAAACAAACGAAACCGGACACTGTGGCAGAAAATATTAATGAACTAAGTAACTTCTGTCATATAAAGGTTATTCTATAAAAAGACATCATTTCATAACAACAGAAACTTGAGATTTCCGTCTGGTTTCAAATTTTGAATTCAAAACGCAACATTAAGTATTTTATTATTCAACTACATGTAATATATCCTTAAGCTCGGATAAAAACAATGTCCTCATGAAACTATTATCTATGTGTTTTGGTTCCATGTTGTAATTGCAGAAAGACATTCATTGCTTGTGTATGATATGAATTTCTATAGTAGCATTTATAAAGAAGTACTGATCTAATAAACGTACAACTATAAGGAAGGTACAACTCAAGGAACATAAAGACCTCAGATACTTATAAACTTTGGAACGTACAACCCTAAGGAACGATAAGACATAAGTAACGTATAGACCTAAGGAAAATAAAACCCTAAGAAACAAACAGACCTCAGATACTTACAAAAATGTTGAACGTTCAACCCTAAGGAACATATCCTCTTTAGGAACGTACAACACTAAGAAGCACACACACTTTAGGAACATACAACCCTAAGGAAAATACACACTTTAGGAACGTACAACCCTAAGGAACATATACACTTTAGGAACGTACAACCCTAAGAAACATACACACTTTAGGAACGTACAACCCTAAGAAAAATACAAACTTTATGAATGTACAACCCTATTTATTTTGATTCAATATTTTGGAAATAAAGTGATGTGGATTCCTTCTCAACAATTATCTATTTTTTATCAACACTAGATTGAATCACCAACTTTTTTATATTTTGATATATTCCAATTTTACAACATGAAAGTATAGAAAAATATTAATCCCTGGATTAATTAGAATATATAACTCAACTAAACGTTTAACTTCGTTTAAATTATAAGTGTTAAATCAAATTGTGTATTTGAGAACGATTTAAGTGCATACGAAACAGAGGAGATTTTACTTTGATTATTCTTTGTACAAAAGGTCAATTGTGATATTGATTAGATATGCAGATTAATGTAACTTTTAACTTACATTTCGATATATTTAATTTTGACTTTTTTAATGTTTGATACTCTAATATTTTATCCGGAAAAAAATAACATTCAAACGACAAAAAATATGTTCAGCCCGTCTTTTGTGAAGTGTTCCTTACATGTAGATTTTGTGCCTTTAAATACGGCCACAAATAAAGGTTTACTAAGATTAAATGTTTGTGAATCAAACAGTTATTGGTAATGTAGCTCTGTAGCCAACTTTCTAACCACTGAAAACCTATACAGAAAAAAAAACTTATGCTGATTTTTTTTCTTGCAACTTGGATAAAACATTCTTGAAGCAGTATATAATTGTGTGGACTGGTCTATGTCGGTGAAACGCAACAATATAGGCACACCACTTTTTGAATTTTTGGTTTTTAATCCTCTTCAACTTCTTAATTTGGCCTCCCAACTGTTAGAGTGCCACTGGTGAGTCTTGTGTAGACGTAACGTGGATCTGGCATATATCTTATCTTAGGTTCAGTCTTAATTTGTTTTTGAACATTGTTTGCTTACTTTATAAAACATAGCAAATATTTCAATTTCGTATCTGCGTCTTTGGACGATTTTTTATTTCAGATTTCTGGTTATCCTTACGTTATCTTCAAATTATTCACAGACTGAACTAATTCAAAAATACAAGTTATGACAATCAGTCACAGTAACGTTTAGATGCAAATTTTAGATTTTGATTAAAACAACAGTATGAAGTATTTCCCTATTTTAATTAATGTCCCCTAAGCCTTTGATAAAAAAATAAATATCTATCCACATTTATTATTCTATGTGTTCGTTTATTGGTGTTAGTGAAAAACAAAACATATGTATTTCTTGTTTCTCCATAAAAAAAAAACTTCGTCTCGTGAGGTTATTGTCGGGGGTTTCAACAAAAGCTATGGTATAATTTCCGAAACACCGCAAAACTATCCAAAAGATATGAAATATCTATAACTTCAGAACCAAAAGCTAAAGTCGGATAAAAATAAATAAACATATAACTAGCTACTGAAGAATTGCCCAACTCATGCCCGAGGGATTTGTAAATTAGTTACTGTTTTTTCTATCACATTTTGTAAACGTCATTTGCCTTTTAAATTTTGCTAAAAAAGTTTGATTACGAATTTCCTTCTCTTAAAATACAAACAAAAATTGGAATCCCCTTGTTGATAACGTTATTAAAATTGAACTTTCAATGTTTGAACAAATGAAACCGGGTGTTATTAGAAAATAAAAATGAACGAGATAACTTTTATAATGGTAAGATATACAATTAGACAGACTCATTGTGTATTTCTTAAGATGCACTCCTGTATTCATTTTTAAACAGAGAAAAACTTTTCGCCGTCATCTTAGAAGACGTAAATAAATAAAGTCATTTTCCTAATTGACTACGCAAGCAAAAACAGCTTTTATAGAAAAAATGAAATTTCTATTTTGCATATATTATGATTTATTTTAACAAAAGATGTTTTATATTATAAAAAGATTTTTTTAGTTAGAAAACTAAACTAGGTAGATGTTATATTTCTAAGTGTTTGAAAAAATGTCTTCGACAATCTTCCTAATTAGAAAATTATTAAAAGGGAAATAAAACGCGTAAACAAATGAACGCGGAAACTGTGACAGAAAATGAAAAAGGGTACTAAAAAACTTCTGTTATACACCGATAATTTTTCAATTCACACGCAATTAAAAAATTACAAGTCATGACATTTCATGGAAATTTAAGCTTCCGTAAATAAATCTTAGACGTAAAATAATGACAATTTAATTTTCATCATTTATGTATAACAACGTGTGACTAGGTTAACGATCTGCAATACTTCCATAATATCAATTTTTAACATTGTCAATTATATCTTCTATAGTTCTAACTTATGTGTTTGAATGTTCCTTTGGGGTTCGTATTGCTCAGTCTTTAGTTTTCTATGTTGTGTCGTGTGTAATGTTGTTTACCTGTTCGTCGTTTTTCGTTTTTGCCATGGCATTGTATCTTCCGCCTCTCTTTTGTATCTTCCGTCTCTCTTTCATATATAAAATGCCCTGTCTTTTTTATAGATTACTTTTAATCCACAGTATGCAGATTACCAGACATTTTTGTACCAGAATAATGAGGCATTGGGTCAGATTTTCAGCATTGCAATTTACAACAGGGGTAAACTGTAACCGGTTACAGAACTGTACGAAACAGTCTAGAACAGTTCTATCCTAGAACTGTCCAACGGTAAAACTGTCCAAAAATGTTCTAAGATAGAATTGTCAGAATAAGTTCCGGGGTTAGTGATGTCAAAATCGGTTCAAGGTGAAAACTGTCAGAATCTATTCTAGGATAGAACAGCTTTAAATGACGTTAATTAGAGCAGCTCTCTGAGAATTAATTAGAACAGTTCTAGTTGACGAGGTAGGGGCAATGGACATTTGAGCGATTAAAAAAGGACGTTTGAGCGCCAAAGTATAGGACATTTGAGCGCGTAAATTTTTCGGACATTTGAGCAAAAATAAAAAAATAACATAGGACATTTGAGCGAAAATTTTAAGAAGGATGAAGGAGTACCTCTTCCGTTCGCAAGCTATTAACTGTTACCCTTGTTCACTTCTGACATAAAAATCCCTCGTTATTTCCTCCTGACAGTACCGCGAATGAAAGTCCAGGAGATTCTTTTCCTTCTCCTTGTCTTCTCGGCTATGGGGTTTGGTTGGTAAGTAGAGATCAACTCAGGACTACACTACCATCAACTAGCCAGAACCGGTCGATTTACTCAAATAAAGTATAGTTATTTTAAAAACTGAACTATTTTTTCTTACTTTTTAAAAATATTTTCTTAACTCATATACAAGTATCACAGGAAATTTAACTCGAATGTCCTATTTGAAAATCCAGGTAGGGTTAATATTTCGGCGCTAAAATGTCCTATGATGTCGGCGCTCAAATGACCCTATATGTATTTTTTATTTTCGCTCAGGTGTCCTATGCCCCGACGAAGCAAGTGGCAGTTCGCTGGATTATAGTCTTGGATGTATAAAATTAATGTAAATCATGCCTGTTATTTCTTCGTGTTTATAATAAATTGTTAATCAAAAATATTTTATTTGTATATATTAATGTCCGTAATTATACTAGTATTGTATTTTCAAAAATAGTATATTCTCTTTAGAAAGACAATCAAACAGGTTAATTAGTTTAAACCCGTCACTTTCTTTATCTGCCTGTTCCAAGTCAGAAACCTGTTATTCAGTGGTTGTTGTTTGTTGCTGTATATCATATTTGTTTTTTCGTTCATTAATTTGTACATAAATCTGGCCGTTAGTTTTCTCGTTGGAATTGTTTTATATTTGTCATTTTGGGGTCTTTTATGGGTTACTATGCGGTGTGGGTTTTGCTCATTGTTGAAGGCCGTACGGTGACCTATAGTTGTAAACTTCTATGTCATTTGTTCTCTGGTGGAGAGTTGTCTCATTGGCAATCAAACCACATCATCTTATTTTTATATGTATAACATTTCAGGACATTTTAGCGAAAAATTCAAATTTATCGCAGACAGTATAGCTCATTTTAACGCCAAAATTATTCTTTCGGTTTTTTTTGTGTAGCCAAATTAGCACAAAACTTACTCCACCATACTAACAGCATGAAAACTAATGTATGTTGCTTTAATTTTAAAGTTGTATGCATTTACTTACTGGTTAAACATAGAAGTAAATGTTTTTTTTAAACAAACCAAGGAAAGAATGATACAATATATGGCGGATACCTTTATCGGATTGATAGTCTTGAAAATCCAGGAAAACACACGGATATTTTTGGTTGATATTATGGACTGCACACAGATAGTTTCATATATTAGATAGTTTACGTACTAGTAATGAGGTTCTGGATGGTGTTTACAGAATAGAGAATGATGGACAAAAGTACAGAATAATTGGGTGTAAAAATATCATGAATAGAGAATAATGGGCCAAATAAATAAAGAATAGAGAAAAATTACCTATTAAAATTAAAGAATACAGAAAGGAAGTATTCCCAACCAGACCCTATGTAAACTTTCCATAGTATTGTTGTCTTAATTCCAGACTAAGACGGAACCCAGATATGTGAGAATTGGTTTTATTAGTATTTACTTCTAGTTTAGCATTTTAGTGAATATGACATTTGTACAGTGTGCTGTCTTGATATTAAAATGTTTAATTCTATATCTTACAGAATGTTGAAAATATGTCAGTTTGGTGTGAAACAGTTGTTCTTTGAGCTTTTTTTCTAATGCATGTTATGTTATACCGGTAGCAGTATATCTATCCTTTGTCATGAAAAAGTAGTTTCAATTTAAAATTTCACATTCGGTTAAATTTCAGGGTTAGAAAATTTACATGACCAATGATTTATGAATTTGGTGATGTCTTAGGGTTAGAAAAGAGTCAATTGCCAATCCGCTATTGCATGATGCCTAATCACTTGATATAACGTATCAACATATTCTATAGGAGTAACATTATTGGTGTCACATGTGAAGCAGGATCTGCTTACCCTTCTGGAGCACCAGAGATAACATCCGGTTTTTGTTGGGGTTCGTGTTGTTCAGTCTTTAGTTTTCTATTTTATTTTGTGTGTACTGTTGTTTTTATTTTCGTCGTTTTCGTCTTTTGCCATATCATTGTCAGTTTGTTTTCGACTTATGAGTTTGAATATCCATTTGGTATCTTTGCTTCTCTTGGGATGAATGAGAAAATATGGAATAATTGATGTCGCGAAAAAGGACATTGATAAGGTTACATTTTACTAAAACTTGCTAAAACTTTATCGTTGAAATAGGTTATACTTTGGCGCTAAAATGACCTATCCATTGGATAAAAATATCTTCCGACGTTTCTGGGGGAGTGTTTTTGTAACTGAGTTTAACTGTAATTATACAATATAATGTAATGACTAATATGCTATTAAGTATTTTGTGTAAATGTATACATACGCTGACAGCAACCGAATGATTACAATTAAAAAATGACCAATAATAAATAGTAGCAACGATAAGTTAGATAAAATCTTTTTTAAAAAAATACATAGATTAATAAACAAACAAAAAATGATTCCAAAATTGTCCACCTTCGTAAGATTCGCGTGTCTGGCGTACCAATTATGAGCTTATATCTTTGAAGAGTTTTTACAGCCAATGGGTAGATACCACTGGTGGTTGACGTTTTGTCCCCAAGGATATCACCATCCCAGTAGTCAGCTGACTTAAATATCATAGATTTGTTCATTTTCTGTAAATTCACTGTCAATATAAAAAACGTTGAAATATTCAAAGCACTAAGGTTTTATCTACCCAAGCTAAATACTGCTTTAACCGTATTTGTCACAACTTTTCGAATTTTACGGCAAATAATGATCTTCAGCTTTGTATTTGAATTGGCTTTCTAACTGTTTTTTTCGAGTTTTATGTAGACGAAACACGTCTAGCGAACAAAATAATAAGTATCCTTGATGAGTCTTGACAGTTCCTTAGATTACTGTGTAAGACATTTTATATTAACATATCTTTGCGGTTAAATATGTGGCTGATATCTAAATATCTCTATGACAATTTTTCAACAAAATAAAGTTGAGAATGGAAACGGTAAATGTATCAAAGTATCTCAAGGCCACCAATGGGTCTTCAATACAGCGATAAAATCCCGAACCGGAGGCGGGCTTTAGCTGTCCCCTAAACAAAAATGTATACTGGTTCAGAGAAAATGGACGTCATACTAAACTCCAAAACATATAAATGAACCAAAATTTAAAAAAACCACATACAAGTATAACAAAGACCAGATGTTCCTGACTTGAGACAGGCGAAAAAATGCGGCGGAGTTAAAAATCTTTTGTGAGATCTCAACCCTCTCCCTATACCTCTTTCTAATGTAGAATAAACAAACACACTGCAATACGCACAGTAAAACTCAGTTTAAAAAAGTCCGAGTTCGATGTTGGATTAGGTAACAGAAGAAAATAAGCAAAATGACAATGATCAACATAAATTTACAAAGTACTGCTAGCAGTTACTGACATGCCAGCTCCAGACCTCAAGTAAATTGATTGAAAGAGTATGTCTTCATCATATGAAAATCAAGCACAGTCCCTCCCGAGAAGAACATAACCCGTTTCATGCCAACAACTAGTTTTAGAATAAATGTGTTTATTTCTGATGCAAAGACTCTATGAGTGAATCAATATTAATTCCAAAAAATGCCATCTTTAATGACCTGACAACAGTATCGTAACTATATCCCTTCTGAATAAGTATGTTTAAAGGTTTGGTTAGTTTTTGAGGTGAATGACGACATTATTTTTAGACTGTGTTGACAGTTTTTGCAGTTTCGCATTGAATTTCAAGAAGTCCTAAAGCAAGTTAGACAAAGAACATTTTTCAAATACAAAAATCTGACAGACTAGTGTCTCGTGATCAACAGAAATATGCTTTTTGATTTTTGAATTCAAGGGACCAAAAAGTGGCTTATTATCATATCTTCTCCCTGGACAAGATTGTGTTCCCTGTAAACATTGGTATCGATATTATTCATTGATTGATTGACAAAAATTTCATACATATGGCGGGCGAAAACAAATTAACAATACGTCAGATGGAGAGATTTGAAAGTTGGTAGAAGTTTAAACAACCTTGACCTCCCGTGCATACTAGGTGTAATCAGACACTTAACTTGGGTATGCCAAAAAAAAAAAAAAATTACGATAACAACAAATCAAATATTGATATTGGTAAATAGGATAGAAATCCGTATAATACTGAGACATGTGGTGAATTAAATTTCTTATAGTTAATTACCTCGGTATATAAAATATAACTACAGTCTAAATATTATTTGGAGGTCACCATCGGGACCAGAGAAATGAGGTTCTATATACATAGGTATTACTACAGCGTCACAAGAACAAGGTGAACTAACCATATACATTTTGCTTAAATGTGTAGTTTTGCAAAAAAAAAATCACTCAAATAAAAATGCAGTTTACGTGAATGTTAAAGCACTTGAATTAATACCAACAGAAATTATAACTCTCTATGTATGTTTACATGATAAACCTTCAATTGAATTAACAATACATGTGATCAATCAAACAAAAAAGGGTTAAAGTGCAAACCATAACAAAAAATTACCCAAACCCAAGCAAATGTGACACTTTTATTATGCAGGGGATAAGGAGCTGAAGGCAAATCGTTGGTTTCCCCCATCCCGCTCTCGCCTCTCTACTCTTTGACCAAAAACTATATTGAAAATATATAAAAAAAAATATGAAAGAGGATTGTGACGAACTTCTACACTATAAGATATTAGGCTATATGATAGGTGTTTGCCACTTGTCAGAAGTTTGTTCCCCACCCTACCCCACACACACATATCCATTTTTCACTGTATTTCTACGCCACTGTTGTGTAACTACCAGACAATAATATGCAGACAACTTTTTGGACGATTGCATAATCATTGTTATTTTATAAACAGCAACACTGATCAATTTTATCTTGTAAAGCATATAAAGACTTAAAATTTAAATGCTCTTTGAAGATCTTCACCAATACGAACATTCAAAACACAACTAGAATGTTTACTGATAATTCAACATTTCAATATTCAAGATTTAACTAGCTATTTCGTGAGAACAAGTAAACACGAAGTGCAATACAGTATTACAAGGGCTCTGTTACTAGCAGAAAGCGTGCGTTCTCCAAGCATCAAGAATGAGTCATCGAAACAAATGTCCCCATTCTAATCAAACGTGTCTGCGTATTCAACCATTCCACAAAGCCAAACAGACAGACCTTATAGACAACTGCTTAAGGGTTTATATGCAGGACGGGAGAATTTCACTGGTTGATCATCTAAAGAAAATGAAAGGATATGGAGTAAATGTACATGGGACAAAATCGCACACAATACATAGAAAACATAGAAAATTATCTGTCTATGTCAAAGCACTCAGTCAATCCTTAGGGTCCAGAAATATCTGTATGAGGGTATATATAGTTATATCTATCCTTTATCCTGATTAAAAAAAAAACTTTCGCATTTTCATTTACCTAAAAGCTCACTTACTGAATAAATCAGCCTCCTACAAATATTTGCAACACACATTTTTTTGTGCATTTGCAGCAAGCTTGCATAGAGGCCCAAATTGAATAGACTCTAATTCTGCATCTATGCTGCAATTGTGTCGAAAGTTTGCCGCAAACAATTTAGCATGTAAATGAGTGTGTGTCGCAGCCCTTCGGCAAACATTTATATGTTAAATTAGTCTCTTTCATGTGTGTAAACTGCAAACTTTCAGGAACTACACACATTACAATATATTATGGTATGTTGTCTACGCGTCAGCTTATTCAAATTACACAGCAAACTGAAAAAGCCCTGTCACATGTATAAAACCATTCTAATACATCATATTCTGCAAAATTATCTTAGTATCAATAGATATCTTTTAAGATATAATATTTTTGTTTTTGTAGAAGTGCTCAAATGTGGATAAAAAAGAAGAATTTATCTGAAAAGCATTTTTGCATGTGAATACAGCTAGCTAAGTTAGTTTAATTTCAAAATTTAACATGACTTATTGAAACATGATATCTAATTAGTTACAAAATCCAAACAGATTATACATATTAGAGTACTAGGTATTTAAAACGTGTTTGTTTGTTTCAAACCGTTAGGTTTTTTTTGGGGTTGGTGACAAATGAATACGTTCATAAGTTTCAGTTTCAATACAATCAAATGTTTCCATTCATTTATATCTGTTATTTGTACTTTCAAATTATGAAAATTACACATTGAATTAAAAAAATGGCTCCTTGAACTCTTATATATATATGATTTACTTAAACACCATCAATATATGATCAAGAACCAAAGTTACCAGTAAGCATTCTCAGTCATTACTGTGTGATTCTTGTGATGATCTTGCGCACATATAGATTGGTCAAGGATTTCTGTAATCCAGCTGCGAATATTTTTTATATTCTAAATGCTCCTGCAATCTTATGCGAACATAACTGTTTCTGCAAACTTGCTAATAGCTAGCTGTAGACATCTGAAAACATATTTTAAGGTTTTCTGCAAATTTTCTGTTTGCAGCAAACCTGCAGCAGGTCTTTTGCAAATCTGTAGCAAACATTTAAGTTATTTAAGGGAGTTAACTTTAAAACTATGATGACGAGAATTTGGTAATCATTAGGGTTATTTGGATTAAAAAAATCATATTAATTCAACGCGACTGAAATTCAAATTGAAAATTTTAAATTTGTTAACGGCTCATTGGTTCGCATGTTTTTATTTTAACTGTAACAAATACAAATAAGAGCTTAAATCGGTTTTTATTTTAACATGTTTAAGTTTTTGCAACAGAGAAAGACACAACGAATGTAAACAAATTCAAATCCATCACGATTTACCTCCCTTACCACACATAATATGCTTAATTACATGTATTATTTTACTTAGGAATTACACTAAGCAGGAATTTTTCGTTGATTAGGCTTTGTCCATTAATTTCTGTCGTCTCAAAACAATGACATCATCAATTGATTAAAATGATACTGTTGGGGGAGAAATATATAAAAAGACCATGTACAAAATAATTTTTTAATTTGTAATATGTTGGCCTCGATCATCAATGAAGAGACATTGTCGAAATGCGCATCTGGTGCAGAAATATGGCAACTGTTTATGCTATTGTCTAGTTTATGTCTTTTTATGCACATGCACTACTTATGAATAACATGATGTTGGGGGGACTTAGATAAGACAACATCTAGAGGTCAACCTAATTACGATTATGCACTCTAGTAGGCTCTACCCAGTTTTATGGTATATTGACCTCTTAATGTCTTTAGTTCATTTTTGTCATTGACCCAACATCTCTGTTTGTTTTTATTCCACAAAAGACAAGTGTCTTAACAACGGGTCAAACAATCGGTCCTGAGTCTTATATAAAAAATGTATATAATTCAAAAAAGATATTAAAGATTTACCTTCCGCTCTTAATTCGAATTCCCTAAAGGGTATTTAGATATTTCACGTTTTGTGTACGTTTAATAATGTGTTGTTTTTCATTTTTTTAAAGTATTGTTTTGCCTTCTCTGAATGTTGTCCTATCCACTCGGCGGATAACTGAATGAAGTACTTTTCCATAATCTTTATAGTTATTTCTTATTTTTCTATTTATACTGATCAAGGGTATTCATAACCAGGACGGTTGGATACTATAGCAACACTATAGAACTAAAGTGTAATAGTTCAGTGTGTACGTTAATGTTCAGGTCCGAAGTCAGAACTTTTTTTCCGGCGTGGGACGTTTGAGGCTTTTGATAGGACATTTGCGCTTTTTTAATTGACATTTGTGCTTTAATTTTTAGGACGTTTGCGCTTTTTAAAAAAGGACATTTGCTCTAATTCAATAGGACATTTGCGCTTTATCAACACAAAATTTGAGTTATATTAAGGTTAAAAGTTCAAAAGATCTCTAATATCAAAGACACAATACATTCACATATTTATATACAGCTAAAAGATTTCATTTTTCGCCATAGTGCTTGTGTCAGACGAACGACAATACTTCAAGAGGGCAAATGGAAGTAAATTCATTATAACAACCACGGCTCTTTCTAAAAGATCACATGAACAGCAGGTGGTTTAAAAAACTATAATTTCGGTATTCACAAATTAAAGCAAGCTTTGAGATAAGCCATTAATGGTACAGTTCCACGGAATATCCACGCAATAGAATATAGTGTTCAATTTTAAATCCAGGAATTGTATTAAGCTGCTTGAGGAATTAAGGGCAAAATTTAATGCTCCATCCATAAAATTTTCGATTTCTCTATAGTTTACCCAAATAATTCTTTTCTGATTTTGTCTTTTGTTCAGAACTTTCAAAGAATATGCGAACATCTCTCCATAACTTTGTTTAATTTGGTTAAGATTACAGGTAAACTATTAAAGGTGAAAAGCGCAATGTCCGGTCAATTTAGTTCAGGTGTATCATAGTTTAAAGCACACATGTCCATAGTTTTTAGAGCGCAAATGTCCTTTCGTGTTACAGGTAAAAAAAAGCGCAAACGACCTGTGTCCTTTTTTTAGTGCATGATTGTTGTTTTTTTTTTTTTTTTTTTTTTATGTTCATTGGTTATTTGAAACTCAAATGTGTGTGTGCTCTCTGGCAGCTATTGCAGTGGTCATTTGGGTCCACGACACGATCGATAGTGAGCAAAATATACAATATAAAAGACGGGGTTATTCGGGTTAGTTCATTTGCGGTTTTTTGTGATTCTTTTTTAAAATTATTTCATAAAATAGAGCTTATTGGTGAGGATGACTGTTTGTTATTGTGGTCGGTTATGTTTAGATGTGCAAATTCGTCATTTTTTCTGAACGGGTCAGAACAACAATAGACGTATACACTTTGAAAAAATATCTAACAACAGTGTCCTAAAACAATATTCATTTTATTTGATTTTTACCTATTTATTTGAAAGAATCATATTAATTCAACGTTTCTGCTTGTTGTATACGCATGCTTAGATCGTGTTTTCATAGCAAAAGGCGTATGAAAGGTTATATTAGATGACTTTGAGGCGTTATGTCTGTTACTTATTATACATCTACTTTAACTTTATATACATTTTAATATTTTAATCGTATTGGTGCAAGGCATTAAAAAATCGAAAACAATAATCTGTGTCAATATGACACCATTACTCGCTATCACATTTTCGTGTTCAGTGAACCGTCTAATCAGGGTTTATCAGGGTTAACCGCAATTTTGCATATCAATTTAAATGAACATGTATATTCTAAGTTTCAAGCTGATGCGACCACAACTTGAGGGCAGACTCTAGCACAGTGCTCTTGACCAATGAAATTGTAAGATTTGGTGTTTCTTAATTGTGAAGAATAAATGTAAATCATGTTCTTAGTAATTAAGGGATGTCCTACTGTTTAGGTCTACTTATACAATTAAAAACAACTGCCCGAAGCACATTTATATGCCTGAAGGGATTTACTAGTAGGATTCAGACCGATTGAAGATTGAATTTTTAACAAACAAAAATAATAATAAGATGAAGTTTACTGTGAATATTAATAACTTTAAAATTATTAAAAAAAAAAAAAAAACCATATCAAAGCATTGTTAAGAAGAACAAAAACTTTTAAAATTAAATATAAACTTAATCTTGAGGATTACCAAAACTCAGAATACTAGAGCCGCTGTTGGTAAGAATAGTCTTTTCAAACATTCTGATAAAAATCAAAACAGGAAGTTAAAATAACTTTTTGAATTTCGTATAAACATAATTGTGTTTGAACGTTTTAATTTAAGTAGATAACCTGACATAATAAAGTAGTATTTGATATAAAAAGCTGGAATCAATTATTGGTTGTGGAAAAATTCATTCTTATTAGTAGCTTAGTAGTTTTGTTTTACATTAGAGTTTAATGGACTGTTGTTGGTCGTTTTGTATTACATTAGAGTTTTATGGACTGTTGTTGGTCGTTTTGTTTTACATTAGAGTTTAATGGACTGTTGTTGGTCGTTTTGTTTTACATTAGAGTTTTATGGACTGTTGTTGGTCGTTTTGTTTTACATTAGAGTTTAATGGACTGTTGTTGGTCGTTTTGTTTTACATTAGAGTTTAATGGACTGTTGTTGGTCGTTTTGTTTTACATTAGAGTTTAATGGACTGTTGTTGGTCGTTTTGTTTTGTTATTTTTGTGATGATGTTTTTTTTTCGGCTTAATGTTTTTTGGTTTTTTTTTCCCCTTGGTATTTTGTCTCCATTTTCTCAAACAAAATATATTCAGAAAACTGTTTTAAACTCAGAAAATTTGACAGGTTTCGCCTGCTACTGTGTATTTTTTCAGAAAGATAAGTTTTAAAACCCTCGAATTACGTGGTGAACCAGAAGAATTCTTAATTCAAAAACGAAGTCACATAACTCTGTTGCTGCAAAATAACAAATTCGTGAACGCTTAAATTGTCTTTATGGGATTAATTTTGTGTAAATATTTCGTTAAGTTGGAACATGGCAAACTTGACTTATTATCAAACTTGATAAATATTCATTTTTTATACTACGTTCAGTAACTCTGTCACCAGCTTATGTCAATTTGAAAAATTATGTTCTTAGAACCTAATAATATATTTGTATTTCTTAAGGACTGGTTAAAACTAACATGTTTTCGAGCAACGCGTTCGAAGATGCGGACTGACAGGCGGACAGACAACATAAAGTCATTAATAATGCATCCCACTCTTTAAGGGCGTTAGCAGTTTTGAACTTAACATTTACCTTACAATGGAATATGCTAAATGAGAATAGTATTCCTTATGAATAACATTTTCTGAATTTTTGGTTTGAATAATACAGAATATTTTCAAAATGGTTTATCACATATAATTCCATGTTCAAAACTTCATGTAGGATACATAAAATGAATCTAAGTAAGGCACCGAATGTTCATCTTTTGTGGTTGGAGGGCATCAATCTTTTCTCGGGACAAATCATTTTTTCGACTTAAATCAAGTTACTAAGCCAAAATATATTTTTATTCTCAATAAAATACAGGAACAAGATTTTTTGTTTAAACTAAACATTAACCCTTATGTTTTACTCAATTTCAATGGAAACTACTGTGCTCTAATATTGAAAGATCTTTGGTATGTCTTTTTGGTATCTCTTTTGTTATAAAATATCTTACGTTATCAGGCGAGGTTGCTTTTCTGTTAAGTCTCAATAGAAAAATTAAAGGGCGGCGAGGAATATAAGATGATGTAATTAAATTTGAGAAGGAAGAAGTGAGAACAACCAAACTGATTCATAAATAAAAGCAACCAGTTGGTGAAAGTATAAATTAACTAAGAATGTATTCATGAGTCCATACATACATGTGTAATATTCATGCACTGTATTTAGTCATGAGAAAACCCAGTGTAGGTATAATATGTAAGTTTATTGAATAAAAAACAAAAAATGATAAAACAATACAACATTAAACATTAATGTAAATAAATTTTAAAACCTAATGGCCAGAATTTAACATGTATCACAGTCACTTTAATATATCAACATATAGAATTGTCACAAAACAAACTTTCATGTAGAATGTTAAATTGTAGAGTATGTATATTTATGTTTACTTTCAATCATCTCAAGTATTAATATATCTCTTTCTTAATGAAAACATCGGATGGTCATTTTCGTTTAAACGCGAAGTTCTATCTAAAATGTTATATATAAGTAATTAAAAGGCGAACAATAGTTCCAAAGCACATATGTAAAGATCACAACACAATAGAGTGGACACCAATTACTGTTGATTAATATAATCTACTCGATTTTTTCTTGATTTACCTCAAGATTGAATAAGCATTTGATTGATCTTAACTTTCTTGGTATTGATTATTTAAAGCTGAGTATTGAACAATAAAATGGTCCAAGATTTTAGAAGTATCTTTCACTGTTATGTAATCTCGCATGAAACGGTCCATTCTTGACGAAAGTGTGCGCAGTTCCATTTGCATAACTTCACGTGTCACGTGTTCAATACTGTCTCCTTTTGTGCTTATAGCTTCATCCATATGGCAGAGAACGTCGTAAAGCTTTGACTCCATAGTAAGAATGTCATTGGAATATTTTTTGTTTTCATATATCTCCTCGTCAAACCTCATCTTTTCAATGAAGACTAAAGTAATTGCTAAAGTTCTGTAGTTTTCTAAATGAGTTTTAGTTACCTGAAATAATAATAAAAAATACGTAAATAATCATTCTATCATGGTAAGATTGTTTTTTATAAATACAAACAAGTTATCAATACCTGTAACCGAGTAATTCTGTAAGCAATGGCAGCTATAAGAGGGTGTGGATTGGGGTTTACAGAATAGATAATAATGGGCATAAATTATAAAGCATAGAGAAAAATAGACCAAAAAATTAAAGGTATAAAGACTAACGAGGTACTAAAAGATAAAGAATAGAGAATAATGGGCAACACATCAAAAGAATAGAGAAAAATGGCCTCAAAAATTAAAGAATACACCTTATCGCTATTTGGAAATCTGTCCCGCTTGAACTTTTGACGTCATATAACAATCACTTTCCCATTGTGGCGTCAGATATTTTCTATTATGACGTCAAAATTTTACGGGAACTTTTGTGATGTCCAGTAATGGCGGACAAATAGCGATAAAGTGTATACAGAAATAAAAGACCCCTATCCAGACCCTCTTTTAAAGATATCCTAAAATGAATATACCTTGTCGTAAACTTGTTCGTTCATGTAATGTTAATATCATCGTAAAACGATACATCAATATGGAATCTACTGTTATTTAAAATAGGTAACGAAAGGTCATTTTGACCTCCATTTTATGACTGGTTTAAGGTGGGAACCACTATTTGGTTTAACAACTTTTTACAGACGTCGAAAGTAGAGCTAATATAATCCATAGTATAATCCATAGCTGCTAGTAAGAGAGCAACCATTTAACTTCAATCAATCAAATTATTTTTTTCAATATTTAACACTATAAGGTATGGGAAATCTAGATTCAGAATATTTTTTTTCTTATTTGGTAACGAATCGATAGAAAAATTCGTTTTTATCGTAATATACTATATGTTTAATACGGAGAGCATCATGGTATACTGGGAAAATTGAGAATTTTTCAAACTTTTGCATATTTAACATTTATAACTACCGGTAAACGGGCTGCCTATTAAGAGGTGTGCCTCCTCAATTAATCTGAAACCATAAATAACTTGTGCAGGATTTCCCGTTTTCTTTTGTCCTTTTTGGAATTTGATCCTTGACTCTTAATGTAACTTCCTTCGACAACAATAACGTACTATATATATTTATTTAAAAACTGCAAACATTAATCAACAACAAAACTGAATCGAAACGTTTCAATTTAGCGTTTTTAAAGATAAGGATATTCCCTAATTCATTTTTAAAGTTAAACATTGTTATTTTGTATATACTTTTCAATAATAATGTAAACTTACATTGATTAAGGAATTTTGTATATCCTCTTCCGTCGCAGTTTTGACACTTGGAAATCCATCATGATGAAGACCATTCAGAAATGCCACATTTCGCATACTTTGTATTCGCTCCATGGCCTAAAATCAAAGAGGATGATATTGAACACAAGCGGGAAGATGTAATTCAACTGACCAACGGAAATTTAACGAATGCAGGATTGTAACACTTTTGTTTATTCACGAAGATTACATCCGTCAATTAAATAGCTAATAATTGTATCTTTTATCATGTATAAATACTTATTGTGCTTATTTAAATAAGATAGGATCGATTTATAATTATGACACTTAAAAATAAGGAAATATATTAATATAGATATATAGAATTAAAATTTCAAAACCCCAATCCATTTTTCCCTTTTTTCTGTGCTAATATTTGATAATTATTTCAATTTACCCTTTATTCAAATATTTTGACATTAAAATTTCTTAGAACTTAACAAGAAGTTCGTGGTTGTTGTGCGATAAGAGGGTTATGAATTGTATTTGAAATCCAAATATATGTCATTAGATCACGTTTCTTACAACTTACTTCCGTATTCCGAGAATTGTAGTGACATATTTTTCTCATATTGTTTACTAACTTTAAAGAAAATCGCCGACCGTGTAGTAATATTTATGAATGAATTTTTAAACGTTCCTTTACTGATAAAATGAATAAGATAGCTTATGAATTTTCTTAAACATGGATTTGAATAATTTAAAATATCGACGGTAAGAATGATTTTCTAGTAAAAATGCAAGATATTGTTTTTTATATCACTTCCCATCTACAATATTCTCTGCACAATACAACAACACACTAAATATAAAAAAACAGTCCGAAAAGGGTGTCTATAATAATAACAGTTAATATTTAAAAAGTACCTTTACATGTACATGTATTCGCCTTTTTTAAATGAAATTTAGTACTGTTTTATGCAAAATAGTAAGAAAGATATTTACAATTTTCTCTTGTAGGTTGCTTGAATATTCTTGGCCCTCTCTGATCTGTACTAGCATGCCAGTAATAATCTCAACAAGTGGCCGTGTGGGTACTGGAGAAAGATGGCTAGTGTCAGTATTGGATATTCCACAAGGATGTCGCCATCGCTCAGCACCTGTTGGTGTTGTCTTTACCCTCGAAAACAGCGATGTAAGAATTGCTGTAAAATAGAAATAAAAATCATGTTAGTAACCAATCATGTGTGCAATCTTCAATCAAAAATTTCGCTGAAAAACATTACGTCAAAAGGTTATATTTAAATTCACCCGCAGATTAAACTACAAGCCCTTTAATAACGTTGACATTTAAAAGTTCATGTACCTAGTGATTTTGCTATCAAAAACAAAAAATCTTGGTAATGACACTATATTTTTTAAATAACGATATTAAACCTTTTTTACAATAAGCATTTAGCAGAAAATCTAAAGACATACCTAGCGTGCAAAGAGAATGCGTTATAAAATATGCAGACGTTTTTGTGTCAAACATCATTTTGTTGTACATTGTATCTTGAAAAAAACTTATTTCTATTTAATAGAAGTTTTGAAATATGAGAAAAATAATATTTTAACTAGCATATATACTACATTTAGCCTACAATGTATACAGGGGAAATTCTATTCTATTTTTAGCCCAAATGAGTATACTATCGCTTATCGAGGTGGTCATTGTGTTCCTAACGAATTTCCCGGACATGCATACCAAACCCACTTCTGAATCTTATAATTTGTCTTCCAAACCGCAATTAATGGTTCCGATCTAAATATATATTCATTTATAATTTGAATTCATTTTAATTGTAAATATTTGGTAGGCAAACCATTTAAACAAGAAAATAATATTTAATAATAGAATATATTGCAAGTCGATGGTCAATTCAAATATATGAAATATTAAACAAGGAAACTTAAATATAACATTCAGAAACAATTTGTTGATTGGATTAGAAAGTTTAAGATGAAAGATTTAATGTCTGACGCAGAACCTTAAGTGTCTACATCCATTATAAGCTGCGCCTGTGAATTTATGCAGTTGTTGCAAACAAAATTCAAATATGTACAGTTTATTTTTAGTTTTCTTAACTAGTTAAACACTTAAGGAATAATATATTGTGATTTGTATTAATAATCTGATAACCCATTTGAAATAAAAGGGAATTTTGTTGCCCTTGAAAAATAATTTGTAAACATTAGTACTAGAGATTTTCCTATAATCTCGGTTTCATCAATGTATATTTCGAAAGGTTCTCTTATATTGTGATAACATGGAAGAGTAAAAAAAATTACGTTGTTCCATGATTCACAAAAGAAAAAATTAAAAAAAAAAACCTGTTAACAACCAATGCTGTTTGTGAAACGAATGTTGAAAGTTTTGAAATTTAAATTTTGAATAATATTAACACGTAGATTTATAAGTTATGCAAACACATAGAATTATAAGTATTTGTTTTGCTTTGACATATGTTCATTTTTAGTTTCGTTTTCCTCTATTCTTTATTTATCTATTTGTGTGTGTCTGTGGTTGTGTGTATTGGGAGTGGTTGATTGTAATCTTATGTTTGACTGTGGGTTGATTTTTAGTTTTTTATTTTCAAGATAATTATTTTTTTTATTAATTTATGTGTCACACTATTAACTTCAACGAGGTTACATCATTTGGAAAGTCTTAAATAGAATGAGAAAAATTACTGAACACACAATCTAAAAAGACATATGGAAAATTCATTTTAATTGTATACATTTGGTAGGCAAACCATTTATAAAATATATGTCGATGGTCAAATCAAATATATGAAATATTAAACAAGGAAACTTAAATATAACATTCAGAAACAATTTGTTGTTTGGATAAGAAAAGTTTAAGAATTGATGAAAGATTAAATTTCTGACGCAGAACCTTAAGTGTCTACATCCATTATAAGCTGCGCCTGTGAATTTAAGCAATTGTTGCAAACAAAATTAAAGTATGTACAGTTTATTTTTAATTTCCATAAATAGTTAAACACTTAAGGAATAATAGGTTGTGAAGTGTTTTAATAATCTTATAACACATTTGAACTAACAGTGAACTTTGTTGCCTTGTAAACATTAATACTAGAGATTTTCCTATAATTCTCGGTTTCATCAGAGACATATAATATTGTCTATAAATACGCGGACATTATCGAGTGCAAAATAACATTCCTTATCGCTTGTTATATATTCATTTCTTCAATGAATACTCATAAAAATATTTTTTTTAGAACATTAATTAATAATATGAAAATGCTTTGTCGTTAGAAATATATATATATAAGTAAAAAATCATTAATATCTATGCACACGTACAGAAAAATTGTGTTAACGCATGCGGAAGAATTTCTCAAGAACTTTTTGCGGGAAAATATGAATGCCTACTCAAATCCAATCTATTAGAAAAATCGAATTATTACAGAAGAGTGTCCACCATGCGCTTGCACTGCACTATTATTAGAATAGTAGAAAAGAATGATATACAAATGAATGAAAATTATATATACATGTAACTGTTATATACAGTATTGGCAGTCCTGATTGAAAGGAGTTTCTGGTAAAACATGGTATATTTAAGTTGGAATTGACTTTAAACTAGCTTTCAGTAACTGCGAGTTCACTTATATCGGTGAACAGATAATATTTTACATCGTAGACCAAATGACATGGATAAAGTACGACCTTCAACATTGACCAAAACTCATACTGTATAGTCAGCTAAAAGACCCCTACAAGATGTTAAACAATTTTAACGAGAAAACCAACAGACTGATTTATACGAAATAGCAAATATGGCAGAAAGCAACCAATGACAAACACTGATTACAGGCTTATGACTTGTGATAGGCAAATAAATATATATATTGGGTATATATTTTACATATCAGACATTGACCCAACGACACAAAAATCCAAAAGACCATTGACGTCAGCTTACGATCTCTGACAGGTATTTTACAATTAAAATCTGCCACTAGTTCCATATTATCCAAATGACAAAAACATTAGGACAACCACTGACTAGGTCCCTGATTTTAAATGTGTTCCTGAGTTTAAATGTGTTCCTGAGTTTAACAAGTGGCTTTATTTAGATCTCAATCCTACCTCTTCTTATATCTGTCATTGGAATATAAACCCTAAGCTGGGAATGTCACATTATATACCCTGTCTGAAACCTGAATAACCTATAACATCAAGAGACGTTCAATGAAACTCGGTAATAAATAAATACTACACAATAACAGTATAGTATATACCAAAACACAAGCAAAGCGGCACCGACAATAGACGATACCGTTTCAAAGAATTTTTGCAATAATTATTGAAAAGCAAGCTAAAAGTACATAACCGCTAGTAAGAAGTAACACTGTCATACATTCTAATTTCAGTGACTTTACTTCAAATTAAATTTCTACTGCAACGTCATAAACAGTAAAGGCAGACGTGATCTTGTATAATGACTTTGGCAAAACCTTTCAGTATTTTGGGTCCTCAATGCCCTTCAAATTCTTAATTTATTCTTCCTTTTTAACTTTTTTATTCAAGCGTCACTGATGAGTCTTTTGTAGAAGAAACGCGCGTCTGACGTACACAATGTGTATCCTGGTATCTGTGATGAGCTTATTAGTAGCAAGAAAAATAAACATAATTTTTATTGAAGAATGGACAAAATAAACATTTGCTTCAAACAACATTGTACATTTATAACTTACTGAAATGAAATTAATACATGACTCAAACCGTAAAATCTTGTTGCAAAAGCTCCCTTTTTCATCTAATTTCCATGAGGTGTTATCATACTATTAGAATAAATCTACGTAATTGTTACAAAATTACTGTAAGTAAAAGTTAAGACCAATGAATATCTGTTTTTAAGCTTTTGCAGTTTCCTATCGTTATATGAGTAGGGAGAAAATATACATCTACTTATCATCTTTAATTTATTCTTCTTCAAAATTACTGATTTTTTTCTCATAATCAGTATTTGTCATAAACAAATAACTCAAATGAGGATATAAGATTGTATGATTTAAAAACATGCACCAATAAAACTCGGCTTCGATCAAGTTTAATGTTTTCTTGTTAAAATCTGAATTCCCCTATATGGTAACATATTTATAAGCAGATAAGAATACAATGTAATGTATGTTTCATAAAGTATATTCAAGTGATAATGTGTTGAGGTCAACAATCTTTTAAGTGCCACTTAATTGAATTAACTTCATTTGCACATTCGACATTCCCTTTTTGTTTACTTGTGTTATTGATAGAAGAAATGAATATAAAATTAACACAATTTCTGCGACAAGTAATACTGGAGAGGAATTTGTAAAAGTGATAATTTAAATAAACACAAAGTAATAAATGCATGGTCATGTAGAAAAGCTTGACATAGGCGTATATTATACCTAGAGGCTAGAAGAGTTTCGAACTGCATTTGTATGTATTTGCATACATGATGTTTGATAATTTGCAAAATTACAAGTTAATAACGGACTTGACTCATGACAACGTGAGAGAATCTTTTAATGTGGGCGTGTTTATAGTAATTGGATTGATATTGCAAGAAAATGCAGTTTAAAGGCAGCAACGGCCATGAACATGATTTTGTTTTACCTCAGAACAGAAACATTAGGCCGTGTCTATTATTCATTTGTTTTGAGTCAAGTCAAATCCACCCCCCAGCTAGGGAAAGAATTACACACTCAGAAATAAAAAATCATTTACATCATTCAGTTTTGAGCCATTTTTTAACATTAAAACTATTTCTGTTTAAAATTATGTATCTGGTAAAGACGTGTCAGTGTATAATGATTTTATTTTGGAGCAAATATACTGATTAAGAAATACATAAGACAAAAATTCAAATATCCCTTAGAAGTTGTTTTCTTTCATGATTTTCAAAAGATTTTATATATTTTGTGTTTCTGTTATTCTTCAGACCATCAAAAAGATACACGGAAGCGGATTTAAAACAAAGAGAAGAGTCAACTTTGAACTTAGATATATATTCAATGTGTTCCACTAGTTATGTGATTACTAGTACTCAATGACTGCCGTGTTAACTTGACCAGTGTACCTCTTTGGCCACTATTTTAGATACCTACACAGTCTATTTCATTTATAGTAAATAGCATGCCTTTTCATCCGGAATTCACCTTTTTTTAAATATAAAATGCTACATTTTTCTACCAGTATTAACATTCTCACACTTCACCCCGGTCGACCCAATTTTAATAATCTACACATTGTATTTATTGTAAATTTATTCTCGTCCAGCATGCCACTGAACGCAAACAAAAATTAATCAATCAAACATCATTTACATGCTAACAGTAATTCAGTTTAATAAAACTATTGCTGGTGTTGAGTAAGTCACTATAAAAGAGGGTGATTATTACGAATGAAGTTTATAATATTTCGACCTTGTTACTCATACAATGCTTATTATGAAATATAAAGAGATATTGCTGGGGAAATCAGCCCAAATCACAAACATGTAAAATAATTAATAATATAGAACTCTTGTGTGTGTAAGTGAATCATTATGAAACAGGATGATTGCTGGCGACTGAAGTTGACAACACATTATGGAATATACAGTGTGATTTTTAATGTGAACCACCTGCGATTATCCGTATTCGTTGTGAAGAACAATATTGTTTTAATTGAAATACGTAATTAGTGTTTACTGTAAAATAATATCGAAGCACATGTAATTATGATATGATTAATAAATGCTTATACTATTTGAACTGAATACTTGACCTTTTCAAAGTTAAGTATAGAAAATATAAAGATGAATAGAAAGTATCAATCACTTACTGAAAGAGGAAAATTGAAAAAAATGATGGTCATGCATATTTTGGTTTTCCCGTTTGAATGGTTTTACACTAGTAATTTTTGGGGCCCTTTATAGCTTACTGTTCGGTGTGAGCCTAGGCTCCGTGTTGAAGACCGTACTTTGACCTATAATGGTTTACATTTATAAATTTTGACTTGGATGGAGAGTTGTCGCATTGGCACTCATACCACATCTTCTTATATCTATATATTAATATAATTCGTTTATATGGGAAATTGAAAGTTTATTAATTGTTATGCCTAATCAACAGTTAATTTATCACCTGATGGAGACTTTTCAGGAAAAAAATGTGATACATAAACATGCATATCATTCTAAAAGACTATGTCTACGAACAGTATGCTTCATGTTGGTATATTTAGATCGAGTGACATTATTGGTTTATCCATTTTTATGTACATGTATAATATGCCTATGATATGGTCACATGATAAAGAGGGGAATGTAGAGTTTCACGGGGAAAAGGTCAATAACAGAAAAATAGAGGTTTGCTGTTTGGTCGGGTTGTTGTCTCTTTGGCATATTCCCCATTTCCATTCTCAATTTTATGTATACTATTTTGATTGATTTTGGAACATTCAAATACGAAATAAAAGATGAATTTTGGTCTGTTTTGTAGGGTTCTTATATTTTCAATTTTCAAACAGTTAACATATGTATTGATATTCATTTGCATAAGATCGATTTCTATACGATGCATCTCATTTTATCTTTACTTGGTTCCTCTCATGAGTTCCTCGTTTACCGTAATATTATAATACGGAGAGACCTGTATGTATTTAGAGAATGCCACGCTACATCTTACGTAAAAAAAGAACCTTTTGTAGATTTCGAAAAAGAATCCGCTACAGAAGGTTAACTTTCCACTCTCCACCAATCACTCCCCGTTTCCCGTAGTATTAAAAGTTTTTAAGACCCTTATTTACTTAAAAACCCGAGAAATTGCTACTAACAAACAAATTGACTCCTACAGCGACATGCAAAGCATTCGAAATATAGTTAATGTAGTCCATCGCACTGGACGAATATTTGTCGTATTCGTGCAAGTAAATATGAATTTGAAGCTATTATCTATTTTAATGAAAACAGCGGAACGTGACTTATGCAACCATTACCTTCGTCAGTGCAAAGATTTTAAACAAGGATGCACGTAAAGATAAATTGAAAGTATAACTGCATGTTGTTGTGAATAGTGAATCACATCTAACGTTACGGCCCTTTTGTGGTTCTTGTGTTGGTTAATCTTGCCGACTATGACGCACGGGCGCCTTGAAAAGGTGTATTGAAACTAATTTTCTTTGATTTTATCTTATTAAAAATATGGTAGTAAGTCTTTCCCCCGGACCCACAACCCGCCATCTGCATACAACAATGGTAGTCCTATTAAACACTTAATACAGTTCTAAAACAAGAAACTGCTATTTGTTAAAATCATTTGGTCAAATAGTACATGAAAGTTAACAAATTCAAAATATTTGCATATTTCGTTTTTAATAATTTGTGCAAACTAGTTAACTTTCCAGTATTTTCCTTTGCGAAACAAGTTTCTGATGTACACTTATCATGCTCTATAAAAATAAGTTAGTTTTTGCATCCTTTCGGTTTTTTGTGTATGACATGTGCTGCGGTAGTCATATTACTAAGTTTTTAAGTGGTAGAAAAATGTATATATTCATGAATATCAGGCAGATGCTTGGGGTCAAAGGTCAAACATAAAAATGAAAAGTCTTGTCTTGTTATATTTCTACAACATATATATTGCAAATAATAAAATTAATGCTTTTTGTGTTTCATTTTGAAAAATCACACAGAGTCCTTAATATGAGTTTGTTGACGTGACGTTCCCACAGAGTCTATACTCAATAGGGCCACTATATTTGGTGTATTGGCAGTGGCGGATCCAGAGGGGGTTCCGGGGGTTGGAACCCCCCCTTTTTTCTTGACGATCAATGCATTTGAATGGGGACATATAGTTGGAACCCCCCCCCCTTTTATCCTGGGTTGGGAACCCCCCCTTTTAAAAATGGCTGGATCCGCCCCTGATTGGATGATTGTAAGGTGGACATTTCTGACTGGCAGGTTTCATCTGACCTTGATCTAATTTTCATGGTTCATTGGACAATGTTTTGTTTTTGTTGTTTGGTCTATTTCTCACATACTTTAAGCAATAGGTCAAGTATATTTGGTGTATGAAATAATTGTAAGGTGTACATGTCTGTCTGGCAGGTTTAATATTACCTTGACTTCATTTTCATAGTAATTGGTCAATGATAGTTTTTGTGGTTATGTCAGTATATCAGTTACTATAAGCAATAGGTCAACTATAGTTAGTGTATGGAATGTTTGTAAGGTGAACATGTCTGTCTGGAAGGGTTCATATTTCCTTGACCTCATTTTCTTGATTTATTGGTCAATTTTAAGGTTTTGTGGTTTGATTTGTTTCTCAGGTAATAAAAGCGATAGGAACACTATATTTGGTGTATGGATCGAATGATTGTTATGTTCATGTCTGTCTGGCATAGTTCATCTGACCGTGACTTCATTTTCATGGATCATAGATAATGTTTATGTGATACTTGTAGTAAAACCTTCATATTACAGACTTTCAACATAAATTCAATAATAAGTAAACCAGGTGAGACATTTCAGCATGTACACTCTTGTTCATTTAGGCTTTTCATTTATTTTTATCATATTCATTCGCGTCGAAAATTCTGTTTTCGTTGCTTCTACCATATACATGTATGGATATACAGTCTTTTTTATATAGATTAGACCGTTGGTTTTCCTGTTTGAATTGTTTTACACTAGTCATTTTGGGGCCCTTTATAGCTTGCTGTTCGGTGTAAACCAAGGCTCCGTGTTGAAGGCCGTACTTTGACCTATAATTGTTAACTTTTTATACATTGTGACTTGGATGGAGAGTTGTCTCATTGGCACTCATACCACATCTTATTTATATTTGTTAAAATGCCCGACTACAGGACCTACCTCTTGCATGTATTTTTAATTTGTTCTCGTCCTGGTCATGCATGACATATTTGTCACTGGACGTTAAGCAACCAACAATCTATCTATCTTTCTATGAGAAATGAAGCTATTTGCTATTTGAATAAGAAGTGACTATGTTTAGTCGTTTGTGTAAACATCCCCATCGATGTTTAAATAAGAATCTTAGGTGAAAAAAAACTATATAATCATTCATTGTTTTATAGATCCTTCACCTACCTCAAGATATGAGGATATGGAAGACGTTATGATGGAAAGTGAACCGATTACACGATTGACTTGCAGTCTGCTTCGTTGTAATGCAGAGCTAAGGAGAAAAGTAAATAGCAATTCAACCTTATTATAGCTTAGCAGATAATTTTTCCATCTTTTTACTCGAGTTGATTTACAAGTTTGTAAGAAGTTCAGATCCAAATTATACGAACCACATATCACATGCAAATACACGAAATCGATCGAAGAAATAATAAAATTTTATCTTATCTCAACTTAGCAGCAATTAAGTAATACTCGTACCAAAATACTTTTAGAGTTAATTTAGGATTAAAAATAACTATTGGTGCACTGTTCCTTTGATCTTACATACTGCTACTTTTAGTTTCCGCCAAATATAACTCTAGTCCCACTCCTATATTTACCTTGCACTATAAGAAGTAAGAAACACGAATCGCCCAAATTCGCTGGCAATATCATATTCACTTATTTATTCATTTTTATAGTGCATGTTTTTGTTCTTAAAAAGGAGATGTCCTGGGTTTCATTTCTTCCGCAAAAGTAATGGCCAATTCTGTTGAATCTAGAAAAACACTCAACGTATAAGTCGTTTTAAGTTAACATCAAACAATCAATCTCTCAAAATGCCTGTACCAAGTCAGGAATTTGACAATTGTTATCCATTCGTTTGATGTGTTTTGTTTTTTTTTGTTTTTTTTTTATTTTGCCATTTGATTGGGGACTTTCCTTTTTGAATTTTCCTCGGAGTTCAGTATTTTTGTGATTTTACTTTTTTCTCGACGTTTAAATGCAATGCATGAAGTACTTCAGCATACGAATACGAATACAAAAGTTTTATTTTGATTCGGTTCACATATAATAGTACACACACACACTATAAGCTCTTCACATATAATAGTACACACACACTATAAGCTCTTCACATATAATAGTACACACACACTATAAGCTCTTCACATATATTAGTACACACACACACTATAAGCTCTTCACATATAATAGTACACACACACTATAAGCTCTTCACATATAATAGTACACACACACACTATAAGCTCTTCACATATAATAGTACACACACACACTATAAGCTCTTCACATATAATAGTACACACACACACTATAAGCTCTTCACATATAATAGTACACACACACACTATAAGCTCTTCACATATAATAGTACACACACACTATAAGCTCTTCACATATAATAGTACACACACACACTATAAGCTCTTCACATATAATAGTACACACACACATTATAAGCTCTTCACATATAATAGTACACACACACTATAAGCTCTTCACATATAATAGTACACACACACTATAAGCTCTTCACATATAATAGTACACACACACTATAAGCTCTTCACATATAATAGTACACACACACACACTATAAGCTCTTCACATATAATAGTACACACACACACTATAAGCTCTTCACATATAATAGTACACACACACACTATAAGCTCTTGAGAACTTTTACCGAATCGTTTTTTTTTCTTTCTACTTATATGCACAAGCACCCTATATCTTAATACGTCGATTCAGTTGAATCCGGCGCTTCAAGCGGGAGTTATTTTTAGGGACGTTCTGGAACTCTTCCAGGAAATGTCTGTTATGATCTCGCACAACACCTTCATCTATTTTAGCTTATTTTTGTTCCTTTGTCATACTTTGCATGGTTATCCTTCATTACAGTAGTTAGAAAATTAAATTCTGATCAGTTAAAAATACTTCAATAGAAGACATGTTGAAATTGATTATTTGAGGTAAATGAGGTGTGAACCATATAATTGAGACGGGTGGAGCTAGGCCTTTTTTAACGTATTTTATGACCGGGTCCCTACAAATTGTTTCTCGGATTTTAACGAGAAGGAGGCGTACGTGTCGGGTTCATGTCCGCACCTGAATTCGCTTTTGCAGGTCATAATGGAAAATAAATCACATACAAAGACAGATGCTAAGGATGTCATTGGAAAGAGAATTGAGAGTTTTTTTCGCAGATGAAGACTTTTCTAATATAGTGTGAAAAGGTTTGTTTCATTCTTGGTAACAAGTAACGTCTTTTTTTATATATATATATATATTATGGTTTTCCACCTAAACTTCTTTTTGTTTGTTTGTTAAAACAACATAGCAGCCAGCCTGACGTCACCTTAATTAAAGTTATAAAACAGGTTTACCCTAGAGTCAATGCAATAAGGCCGGAAGTCTAATGACAACGGTGATGTCAATTTATTAAATTGCTCGCTGGATATAGAACTGATGATATGTTAAAAAGTAGCTCGCAATTTTACTCACCAAAATTATTTAACGGTTTCCGAGCGGTTGCGGCTGTTCTATGTCCTTTAAGTTTTGTGATCCTAAATTTTCATGTCTGTCTTCTAAACTTTTGGCTCCCCTACAAAGATTATTAAAGAATACATGTCCTACGTTCTGGAATATGTATCATTCATGTACTAGGTTTATTTCAATACAGCAGATTATTTACTTCTGCTGATGAACTTTTAGTTCCACTTTTCACAAGGCTTCGGAAGTGGCATGATTTAAACAATTATATTTTAATAATACTTTTTATAAAATTATAAATGACTGAATTTGCTGTTTCAGAACCCAAAGCATACTGGGTAATATTTTCAAAAGCGTACACCAAACATTGTGATTGGTTAAAAACGTCTTTACCAATGGAAATTCAACCAATTGAAGTGACGTTATTCTCAAATTGGGGTAACTACTCAGAGTCCTTTATATTCTGAAACGGCGAATTCTGAACTAAGATATTAACCTGTGGAAAAGATCACTTTTGCATGGTTTTGGCCTACCAGTTTAATTTTGATTTTTTTTTTTTTTTTAATCTTGGTTTGAATGCTCTCAACCATTCGGTTAATGTATTCGTCTTCAAAACCTTTTCCCACGAGTGTGCGTTATAAAATTTATCCCAGGAGCATGTGTCGTGTGAGCTTAGTACTTTTACAGTATCAATTGCAAGATGCGTTTATAGTATATGAGTGACATTAATACATGAATTTAAAAAAACTTCCGAAGTTTAAATGAAATATCATAGGAAATATTCGAGTATGGATATAAAAAGAAAACATGAATAATAGCGCATTGTTTTGTGTTCTACGCATGATTGCAAAACTAAATGGTACATTAATGTACGAAAGTCAAACCGAGCTGATGAAAGTATTATCTGTGTAAATTCCGGTTGAATTAACAATGAATAATAAAATTGAGAATGGAAGCGGAGAATATGTAAAAGAGACAACAACCCGACCAAAGAGCAAAAACAGCCTAAGGCGACCAATAGATCTTTGTTTACACGAGAAAATCCCGCACCCGGAGGCGGGATTCAGCTGGCTCCTAAACAATGATATATACTAGTTCAGCGAAAATGGACGTCACACTAAACTCCGAAACATATAAATTAACTAAAATAAGACAAACATACAAGATTAACAAAGGCCAGAGGTTCCTGACTTGGAACAGGCGCAAAACTGCGGCCGGGTTAATCATGTTTTTGTGAGATCTCAACCTTCCCCTATACATGTACCTCTAGCCAATTTGGAATAAACAAACACACAGTAATATGCACAGTAAAACTCAGTTTAAAAGAAGTCCGAGTCTGATGTTAGAATAGGTAACAGAAGAAACTAAGCAAAATGACAATGATGAACATAAATTAACAAAGGACTACTAGCAGTTAATGACATGCCAGCTCCAGACCTCAATTAAATTGATTAAAAGTTTATGTCTTCGTCATATGAAAATCAAGCACAATCCCTCCCGTAAGGGGTTTAGTATCATACCATCATAAAATATATGAGAAGAACATAACCCGTATTATGCCAACAACTGGTTTTAGATTGAATGTGTTTATTTCCGATGCAAAGATCCTATAAGTGAATCAATATTAATTCAAAAAAATGCCATCTTTAATGCCCTGATAACAGTATCGTAACTGTATCCTTTCTGAATAAGTCTGTTTAATGGTTTGGTTAGCTTTCGAGGTAAATGAGGACATTTTTATGCTTTATATAGAATATTACCATGTGAAAGACCTGAACGTGTAAGATGTCTGCGCGTAGATTTATATTTACGAATGATGTTCTTGTACCGATGATAAATTTTAGTAAATGTTTTGACAAGTTTGTTATATCGAAAACCCTGGTGTAATAATATTTCAGTAATACCGAGATTTCTTTCGTTAAAATCAAATATATTGTTTAAATACAATATATTTTTAGGTTGCCTTATATCATTTTATAAGATTACTCTTTAAATGTAAAAGTTGACGGAAATGCTAAGAATATGATCAATTCAATTTACACTGTCCCGACGTAAGCCCCATATCTGCATGGAGGCATGAGTTTAGCTGTTAGGGGTATATAAATAGAAAGTCTCGTCCAGTCGGAATGGGAATGTAAAATCTGATGTCCCGTGTTTGGACAGAGTTTCACGAGCTTCATGATCTTATTACGTACACAAGAGGGGTCCTTTAGTTACCTGTTGCAAGGCAAACCTTTTGTATTACCCAGCATACACTCTATTCCCTGCGAAAGTACACATTTCGCGTTTGATATTTCAGACCATTATTTTACGTAGTAATTATAATACTACAACTACGAACTGTTACAAATACCTTAGGGTTTGGTTTGACGAGCATCTAACGTTCTCGAAAAACACTAAAGATCTTGCTAAATCAGAGAGCCGAACTTTGGAAGCTGTTTACGGACGATTTATCTCTTCTGGTGGTATGTCATACAAGGTTTACATAAAACTGTACAACTCTATAATGGAGTCTATTTTGATTTTAGGAAGCGGAATTTAGTGGACTTTATCATATAATGAATCAATTCTGTTGGAAATAAAGCTACAAGTACCCTTTGTCTGTTGGGGAAAATGCGTCAAAAATTTCTACGGTCGGTGACCTCGTGACCTAGGATGGACTTCATGTTTATATAAGCAATATGTAGTGTTTCTTGCGTTCAGCTTTTGTGTTAACTAACTCGACTGGGGGAAATAGAACTGTCTATAAGATTTAGAGTTCGATATCGAGTCGGCGAAAAGGCTGGAACACTGAAATGAACAAGACGGTCGACATGTTGGAAATACATGAGATTGTAAGTGATATGACAATTTGAACCAAAATAGTCATGAAAAGAATAATCGAAAACATTAAACTTCTTAACAATATGGAATAGAAAAGAAAACATTATAATGACCGGAAATGATGATGGAAATAAATAGGCCGTTCGGTTGCCTATAATTGCTTACATCCACTTCATCTAAACTTTGGTGCATAGTTGTCTTGTTGGCAATCATAATACATCTCCTTATTTCTATATTGAGAACCTATAGACAACACAAAAAAACCGTTCCGTGGAACCATTATTTTGAATATATCTTACAAATAATTCATCGGCCACACACACGTGTTATGACCCTGTCCTGTGCAGGATCACTCCCGTTTGCCAGCGAGACTGGCAGATGCATAAGATCACCAATACCAGTTGACGACCGTCTTTGTATATATTGTTTTGATGTAGTTGTATTGAATTTAAGAAACATTTTTTTTGTTGATCTGCCCTTTGTATGATGACTTAAGATTCGGTCTTTACTCAGAATGTTCTCAACATATACATTTCTAGAATTTAAATGATGATTTAAAATTTTTACAAACATGAACTGCTTCAACATTCAGCCTTTTTTATGTATAAGTCTCTATAAGTTCTTTATACAACGTAAATTATTGACATAAGTCTTTTAATGTGAATAAATAAATTTTGAATAAACAGGTCCTAATTTACATTATGAATATATTCACTGGTTAACCGGAGTATTTATACGTAAATATTTCTACGTTTGTCTGATGTTTTTTTTTTTTTAGTAAATATGTAAAATAAATTAATGAAATATTTTTATTTCTGCATAGTCTCATTCATGCCGAAAAATCTTAGTTATCTTTTTAAAGATACAGTTAAAAATATTTTTAGATTTTTAAGAACATGTATATATTTTATTCCATGTGTTTCAGGAGCCAAAATAAATGGCCTGGAATTGATTTTTTTTTTTTTTTTTTATAAATTTATGTATATAGGTATGGAAATTGATATATGACACAATAATAAAATTAATTATGATTATTATATTCTTGAAATGGGTAAGATTAAAAAGTGCATTGAATTTATTTTTTTCTAAAAATGCAGTTATTTTCTTTCATCCTATTGCGCGATCAGAATCCAGATTGATTAAATCATCAGTATGGGTATTCGAGAAGCGATTGATGAATTATATTGCTATAGAATCGCGTCGGATACAATTGATTCTTTATGATTACACATTCCCTTTGCTTAATATTCATTGTATACACAATTCGTTTTATTAACATTATTTGCTATGTATGTCGCAATGATATTTAAAAACATATCACCAGAAATTATTACATACAATTCGAAATTAGATATAAACAGCTGTTAAATAGCTCTGTTCACTGAAACATATATTCAGTGCTGACCGATATATTAGCATATGTATCAGACATTTATGTGTTATAAGTGATTTGTTACATTATCATAGTAAACAATTAAGAAAATATGGGTCTGGAAAGTGCACTTAAATAGTAAGTACAACAAAACAACACGCACGCATATACTATCACCAATGTATTTTTAACTCTCGTGAACACAATTAATGTAAAGAATCAATTTATATGAATCTCTCACTGTTTCATTTAGCTCACTGTTTCTATTAGCTGACAATGAAGTCGAGAGTATCACTTTTATCCGAAACAATTTAATTCGAGTATTTCTTTTATCCGAAACAATTTAATTCATGAGAGGGAGTAGAATATTTCAGAATTAGCAGTATCGCTTGTCAGTCGAACCAAGTACATCTGCATATAACCTCCTAGTATGAAAATAAGGTGTGGTATGATTGCCAATGAGACAACTCTCCACCAGAGATTAAAAATGACGTAGAATGTAGCAACGATAGGTCACCGTATGCCCTTCAACAATGAGCAAAACTCATAGCAAGCTATAAAAGGCCCGAAATGACAAATGTCAAACACTTCAAACGAAAAAAAAGTAATAACCTAATTTTCGTACAAAACAATTAACGAAACACAAGAGTATGATATACAGCAACAAACGCCAACTACCGGATCACGGGTTTCCTGACTTGGGACAGGCACATACAGAATGTGGCGGAGTTAAACATGTTTTCTGGCATCCAACCCTCCCCTAACTTGGGACAGGGGTGTAACAGCACAACATAAGAACAAACTATAAAAATCAGTTGAATAGGGCTTAACTCATCAGATCGATACAAAGCACAAAAAAAAACTAACAAAAATCCAAAAGTCACAAAGTACAGATCTGAGAGTAATGGCAGATAATAAAAACTAGATCAAAGCTATCTAAGACTAAAATATCAGTCAGTACACCTTGAAAATCCTACATGGAGGTCAGAATAAGGGTTTTTTTGTTTGTTTTTACTATTGCATGTATTTATAGTCTAGTCTAATTTGTGACCAACGGAAGCGATAGCGCCCGTCTTTGCTTTATACAAATTTTTGGTCTCACTTAAAGTTTATTGTCATATTCTTAATAATAATGTAACCGAAACTTAAATGCGAGTATCCGAAAATGAATGAAAAAAACTAAAATAAAAATACTTAAGAAATAAAGATAAAGTTCCATTATTTCCTTACATAATCACACAATAACAAAAACAAAAGCTGATCTAATCTTAAATACTGCGATACACCCCGTACCTTTAAATATAGGTTAAGTCGTGTCTTTAATATGAATAAACATGATTGATAAATATCATAGATTCATGATAATATATCTTTTCATTAATGTACATGTTTCAAAACAAAGTTATAAATAGCATGTAAGTAAATCGTGTTTAAGTCTGATGAATTGTAGATGATTAAGTTATTATATAATTTCAGAGATATTAAGGTATTTCCTTCTTCGGCTGATAAATGTGTACCAACAATGTCAAAAACTAGTCCGGTATATTTTAAACGTAAACTAGTATATTTATGGTATTGTCGTTGCTCTATTTATTTATATGTTTATCTTGTGATAATTTATAACGATCAATACTCCAAATTTGTCAAAATCTGTCAAAGTTGTAGTTTTTTAGGCATCTTTAGGCATTTATAATTTTGAATACACAAAATGTTGTTAAAACCTTTAATACCTTAAAATACACTTGAATACCATGAATTAAGATTGAAGATAGAAAATGGCATTGTCCGTGTGAGATAAAATCAGGGAAGAAATTATCGCCCTACCTCCTTTTTTTTCATTTTATTGTTTTAATAAGAAGTATGGAATTAGACCGAAGCGTTTTTCTTGTTTTTCGCCCGTTTTTAAGGTGTGAGACCAAAACAAACCACAAAGTTATTCCAGATACTTAAAAAAGAGGATATTAAGGAGTCTTATATATGTCATAAATAAATATTTGATTCAAATTTAAAACATTATACACTGATGTGGAGTTTGCAAAACAAATAATTTAACAGATTAGTCCCCAAGGGTATCATCAGCTCGATCAGTAGTCATTATTTCGGTACCGACATCATTTATAACAAACCTTTTTAGAATTGTTCGTTTATAAAGTTAGAAATTATAAAGAAACTTTTATAGCTGACTATGCGGTTTAGGTTTTGCTCATTGTTGAAGGCCGTACGGTGACCTATAGTTGTTAACTTCTATGTCATTTGGTCTTTGATGGAGAGTTGTTTCATTGGCAATTATACCACATTTTTTTTTACTTTTACATTATAAGACCGAAATGTTTTTCTTGTGTTTCGCCCGTTTTGATGTCGTGAGACCAAAAGCAAACCACAAAGTCATTCCAGACATTTAAAAAAGAGGATCTTAGGGAGCCTTTTATATGTCATAAATAAATATTTGATTCAAAATAAAAACATTATATTCTGATGTGTAGTTTGCTTAACAAAGTGAATAAGAAATGTTTGATTTCTTTGCCAGATGTATTTCATTGATATTACTCCATGGCTTTGTTCTTCATTTCACAGTTGTGGCCTGATCGTCAGTTTGCAAAGAATTCCCCTTCAACCGGTGCTAGGGGCCGTCTTAAACTTGCAGTGAGGTTATAGTTTTTAGCACCGTGTTGAAGGCCTTACTGTGACTTTGAGATGATGAACAGCAATAAACAAGATGTTCCTTTGCTTTTTGTGTTTTTTGCTGTGCATATACTGATTTGGTGTCATGGATGGATACCCCATATACTTTCTTTTCTATTAAGGTTTCAACTCCCTCAGCAAAGTTGACCTTTGATGGATTTGTCTAATACTTTTATAGGGCTTTTGGTCATATATATATATATATATATATATATATATATATATATATATATATATATACAGTGGAGATCACTTCTAACCTCTCATTAGAACTGTCATAATAATCTGTCATAGAACTGTCATAGAACTGTCCTAAAACAGTTCTACCTAGAACTGTTCTAAGTAGAACTGTCAGAATCAGTTCTAGGAAGAACTGACCAAATTAGTTCTAGGTAGAACTGTCAGGATCAGTTCTAGGGTAGAACTGTCTAAAACTGTTTTAGGTAGAACTGGCCAAATCAGTTCTAGTCGTAAAACTGTCAGCAGAACTGACTAAATCAGTTCTAATCGTAGAACTGTCAGCAGAACTGTCTAAAACTGTTCTAGCCGTAGAACTGACCAAACAAGTCAGGATTGTAGAACAGTTCTGAATGACGTCACTACAGTTAGGGCATCTTACTGGTCACCATTCAGTGTTATTATTATCGTTGATAAAGCCACACGCTTAATGACTCCTGTCAAAGTTAACAGAATTTCAATGTATTTGAGACAGCGAATAGTTAATCTTCGCCAAAGTGGAATGGTAGTTTGATTTCGTGTTCATCCGTGTTCATATCCCTTTACTATCCTCTGTTAACAGGTTGAAATAAAACAAAAATGCATATAACAGAGTTCATGGGAGTTTGTCCTCAGAGTCTGACAGATGAGGGGGCCGATTGGTTATTTTTGTCCTTCGTGATCATGAAATTTTGCATTCAGTGATTTGTTTTTTCATGAATGTATTATCAATTACTTGTGATTAGTGCATTTTTCGTGACTTGTTTTCGATATTCAATTTGACAGGGACGTATATCATGTATATATTCTTTATAAGTCACAGGCACTTGTTTACTATCCATGGAAAGGTCGAGTATCAATGTATAGTAGGAGCTACCTTCCCATGGATAGTAAACAAGTGCCTGTGATACAAGTCTTTAAATTTTAACAACGTTTTCCGTGATGAAGGTTTTAAATCGTCGTTTTTCGTAAACAGTGATGAAAGTGGTGTTAAACTATTGTTTTTCGTGAACAGTTTTGTTGTATTTCCTGTGAACTGTGATCAGCTAATTTAACATTTCGTAAACTCTGATGAAACATCCCTCTTCCCTACATTACCCCCTCACAGATAGTTTGGGTGGGATGGGGCTGAGATTACTATAACACATAGTATATTATTGTTATAGTAATCTCAGACCTGATAAAATCTAACTCTACACAAAAAAGGGTTAAAAAATAGAATAATTATGAAGAATGTAAACAAACTGTGACCTCGATCAAAACGGTAACAAGCTTAATGTCAAAAAGCATGTTCCATCCACAAAAAAAACGTGTCACCCTTTTCCCGTCAGAATATCGCCAGTCGTTCATTATAAACTCTAAATAATGAAGTTTGATTTTCTTTACCTGTAAGTACAAATATTTCATAAAATTATTTGTTTTGCCACTCTCCTCCATCGACATCCATCGTAACAAAATTTCCGCTATAAACGGTTATGGACATTTTCCGTAACGAGAAATGTTAAAACAGTGCTGTGATGAGAATTTTTTAATATATATTATATTCTTTTGACTTATTTATATTTAAGACAAAGAGTTCTTAAAACTGTTCTATGGATAGAACTGACTAAATCAATTCTAGCCGTAGAACTGAAAAAAAAGATTTGGTCAGTTCTAGGTAGAACTGTCTAAAACTGTTCTAGGGTAGAACTGACCAAATCAGTTCTAGGTTAGAACTGTTCTAGCTAGAACTGTCTAAAAGGTGTCAGGATAACAGTTCTACATACTGTCCTAGAACAGTTCTCCTGACAGATTTTGACAGATTTGATGAGCGGTTAGAAGTGATCTCCACTGAAGCTCTCGGTTCTAATACATGATTGGCTATCAAATATTCGGCGTTGAGCGTTTTTGGTGAACGTAAATCCGAAAAAGCGCTTCGGACGCATAAAATTGATAAAGTGCTGTTTTCATTTTATTAAAGCACTGGATCGATACCGCTGCTGGTGGACTGTCAGTCTCCGAGGGTTTCATCGGCTCAGTAGTCAGTACTTCGGTACTGACATGATTTATTACTTTCGTTTCTTAAATTGTTCGTTTATAAAGTTAGGAATTATGAAGAAACTGAGGTTTCAACTCCCTCAGGCCAAATTTATCTTTAGTTAGATGAATTTGTTCACACATTGTTGTCAATATAATGGAATTTTATGCGACTGTCATACAAGTGAGAGGTTTAGCTAGCTATAAAACCAGGTTTAATCCACCATTTTCTACATAAGGAAATGCCTGTTCCAAGTCAGGAATATGACAGTTGTTTTCCTTCGTATGATGTGTTTGAGCTTTTGATTTTGCCATTTGATAAGGGACTTTCCGAATTTAATTTTCCTTGGAGTTCGGTATTTTCGTTATTTTACTTTTGACTATCTTTAGTTCCTTTTTGGTCATATAGCTCTTCAACTTTTTCGGTTCTTATACGCCATTGGCTTTCAAATATTCGGCTTTGAGCGTTTCTGATGATGGTAAATCCAGAGAAGTATTTCGGTCGCATGAAATTATAAAGTGTTATTTTCATATTTTATACAGTCACACATTATGAGCTGCTTATTTATTAAACCTGTCAATGTCATTAAATATTAAATTTTAAAACGATTTGAACCTTATAAAAAATTAAAGCTATCTTTAATATTAAAATTTGCCCTGGTGAGTTTAAGGACATTGTATTATTGTGATTTTTCGCATACTGTTTTTATTATATTTCCTTGATGTTCTTCCTTGATGTTGAAAACAAACACTCGCATATAATCGTCGGTCATCTATTTCTAATGGGCGAAGTTCAAAGTCAATTGTCACCGGACATTGGAAATTTTCAGTTGAATAATAATTGTAAGTCAAATTAACCTCTTGAGTGTCTTCCTTGATCGTCAAGTTAAACGTGTAACATTCTACGTGTATGTTATGGATTAAACGATAGCCAAGGATTGGCCGAATCGATCGTCAAATGTATTTATTCCTGCAATTAAGTACCCATTCATAGTGTTTCACTTACGACTGCGTTTTTTATTTTTCCCGTGTGAAATAGGCATATATAACAAAATGTTCAATTATAAGGGATGACCAAATATAGATGAGTGCATAATGCCTTTAAATAAATATATGTAATATTTCGGAAGGATTTTTAGAAGTTACGCGAAAGTCAAACATGTGATTTTGGAAGCAAATTGCTTATAAAATATTAAGTTTAGAAGAAGAAAAAAATTAAAAGATTGAGAGCAGATGTGGATTCTATATGAGGGTCTTGATGGAGTTTACAGAATTGAGAATAATTGGCCAAAATTAAATAATGAATTATGAAAAATAGGTAAATAAAATAAAAATAGGGAATATTGAGGTAGTGAAATAAATCGGAAAGAGGATAATGGCCCTAAGAATTAATGAATACAATAATAAAGACCCCTCATCCAGAACCTCGTGTATTGCTCACGTGTTCTAACTTGTCCAAGATAATATAACTTTAGTTTGTCTCGTATGCTTCACAACCAATGAATCTCGTTTTCTGAAAGTAGTTTTATGGACAAATAAAATAACAATTACATTTTGTTTTCTAAAGTTAGTATAATGTATGAGTGAAAGTTTAAGGGGATGAAGTCATATGTTTTTATCGTGCAAAGGCTATTTTCCGTATAAACATATTGTATTTTTTCTTTTTCTTTTTTCGGGGGATTAAGTAGCTCTGTGTATATTTAATATATATGGAGTGGTGGTTCAGTCTGTGTTCTTATTCATAATATAAAAAACACTCCCAGCCCCGCTAGCTAAAAAAAAAAAAACAAAAAAACGCAGACCCAAAAAAGCGCAATACAAAACAGATAAATAACCCCCCCACACACACACACACGAACCCCCATACACACACAAGCGCGCGGTTTAAAAATTTGCACCATGGGCTTATATTTCATTTGCGTCAAAAATATTTACTTCTTTTGCGCCAAATACAGGTAAAAATAACAGAAATGTTTGAATATACATGTTTAAAGTTGTATCTTAGATACGAGAAATTTTGTAGGGTATAAGTAAGTGAGTCCATATTCATTTCTCATACAAACATGTATAGCATGACACGGGTTATGTTCTTCTCATATATTTTATGATGGTATGATACTAAACCCCTAACGGGAGGGATTGTGCTTAATTTTCATATGATGAAGACATAATCTTTCAATCAGTTTAATTGAGGTCTGCAGCTGGTATGTCAGTAGCTGCTAGTAGTCCTTTGTTAATTTATGTATCATTGTCATTTTGATTAGTTTCTTTTGTTACCTAATCTGACATCGGACTCGGACTTCTTTTGAACTGAGTTTTACTGTGCGTATTACTGTGTGTTTGTTTTTTCTTCATTGACTAGAGGTATAGGGGGAGGGTTGAGATCTCACTAAACATGTTTAACCCCGCCGCAGTTTTGCGCCTGTCCCAAGTCAGGAGCTTCTGGCCTTTGTTAGTTTTGTATGTTTTTTTTTTATTTTAGTTCATTTATATGTTTTGAAGTTTATTATGACGTCCATTTTCACTGAACTAGTACACATTTTTATTTAGGGGCCAACTGAGGCCCACCTCCGGGTGCGAGATGAAGACTCATTGGTGACCTTCGGCTGTTTTCTGCTCTTTGGTCGGGTTGTTGTCTCTTTGACATATTCCCCATTTCCATTCTCAATTTTATAGTGCTCACATGTTCGAGGTAACAAGATGGACATAATTCATTTCGAGACAAATAAAGAAAGAAATACGTCTGTATGTGTTTGTGCTCACCCAAAAAAAAATATATCTATTGTATGGAAAAACGGATGCAAGTCGTTGCAAAGCCAGAATCACATTAGATGTGGACAGCAAAACCATTATAAAACATCGAATGATTACAGTCAACCACGATTTACACTAGCCGAAAGTACAATCTCAACATTTAAAAAAATTATTCAGTGTTAAATGCTTTCATTTTGGTTTTATGATAAATATGTTCAAATCTGTATTGTAATCATTATTATCAAAAGTCTCTTTATTTAAACCATTTACGTGTATTATAATTGGCGCAAATGACATGTGGTATGTGGCGCAAATGAAAAATTCTTTTAGTGCAAATGAAATGCCAATTGGCGCAAAAGCAAAACACCGGTTACATATAATATGAAAGACAAATTTAAGTACCAAAATTAAACACAGTTAACTATTTATTTTGTTTTGTCGTCGATTTCAGGGAAGCATGTACAATTTCTTTTAAATTCAAATACCTGTTGGATCGTAGTACCTAACCTATGGTAACTTCAATTTGGATACAATTTCTTTTGTATAATTTTAAATGACGGTTGGATCTTGGTATATATTGTATATTCAATTTGGGTCGACCAAGTGTATTGATGTTTACAATAATTATGCAACGGATGGATAGCACTCTCTTCTATCCATTTCAATGACTTATTAATCATTCTGGGGTAAATGAAAAAAAAAAAAGCCAAATTTCTAAGAACTTCACCTTAAACCATAATTGAGTAATTAGGAACAAACTATTATGTCATGTTTACTTTGATCATATATTTATGTATTTAATCATTATCAAGAGGAAAAGCCCGTATTTTTCTGTTTACAGTGATTTTTCCTTTTAAATTAATACCATTCACCTGTAAAGTACTTTCCGCCACCAGTTTTAGTTTCATTTGAACAAACATCGATATATTATGTAGAGAACCAACTATACAAATTGATCAACTGTTGTTTGCTCAACGTTCAGTGGGAAATAGTTCACGCAAATTTGAGTCAAAACAAATTATGGCATCATGGAAAATAATAATTGCCTCACTTTATCAATGTGTACATTCCATGTTGATGCTATCCCCTTTTTATGAAGGATTAAAAGTTAACGAATGTTCTTTTTTGTACATCCACAGACACTTGTACAAAGTGTAACTTCCCAAACCCACCACAGGAACAATTTTTAAATTTTATATCGGCTACTAATATCGCTTATTGCTGTGCATCACTATGAGTAACACTATGGCTGACGCAAATATATATAACTAATATGTTTAAATCATAAATGAAATTAAGTTTAATCTACTTTCAATGTCGATGAAATATGATCATATATATAGCGCATTGACGACAAATTGAAAACAAAAAAAGATAAATGACTTAATATAATTGCATTTTAAACGAAATATACATGCAGTTCTTATATATAAAATAATAGCTAAAAAAACTGCAAAAATTTTAAACACAACAGACTGTTTATTTTGTTTTGTCGTCGATTTAAAAGGAAGCATGTACAATTTGTTATGAAATTAAAATTCCGGTTGTATCGTAGTTCCTATTGAATAAACAATTTGGGTCAACAAAGTGAATTGATAATTATAATAATAATGCAACGGATGGACAACTCTATTTTCTATCCATTTCAATGGCTTATTGTTTCATTCTGGGGTAAATGAAACAAGGGCAAATTTCTTAGAACTTCACTTTAAACAACATTCTGGTAAGTTTAAAAACAAATAACGTCATATTTACTTTGATTATATATTTATGTATTTAATCATTACAAAGAGGAAATACCAGTACTTTAAATTCTGTTTTAGTGATTTTTTCCTTAAAATTAATACCATTCACCAGTAAAATAACGTCTAGATACCGGTGTACTACCTGTAAAAAAAAGCATCGGAAAACACATAGCATCAAAAGTAAAGAATTTTATTGTACTCTTTTATCGAAATTTCGTCTTTCCTTAATTTACACTGACCCTTTGTTTTGTTATGTTTGTATGTTGTTGAAATTTTTTGATCTTTTGATTTGGGAGGGGGTAGCTTAACTATTCGACGTTCTTAGTAAGTGTAAGAATAGTTTGAAGGGTCCAACAAGAATATTGTCATTAGCCTTTTAGGAAAAACTAAATTTTTGCCTCACATTATCAATGTGTACATTAAGAGTGGATGCCGGTCTCTTTTTAAGGAAGGATTTAATAGGGTTAACGAATGTTGTTTTTGTATAAACACAGACACACGTACAAAGTGATACTTCCCAAAACCACTATAGGAACGATTTTAATTTTTTCCCCGGATAGTACCACTGTATATCGCTGTGCTGGTAATAAAGTCATCACAATGAGTAACACACTTATTGAGATATAGCGGACGCGACTATATATATATCATATCTATTTATGTCCTATAAATAAAACTTAAGTATGATATATCTTTAAATGTCGATATAGAATCAAATAGAGTATTGACGACAGATTGCCACAAAAAAAGCATCGGACAACCCATAGCATCATAAGTAAAGAATTTTATGTCCTCTTTCATAGAAATTTAAAATGTGGTCTACGTCATTCATAGGTTCACACTGACCCTTTGTTTTATTTGTTTGTTTGTTTTATTTTTTGGGGAGGCTAAGCTATTCGTCGTTCTTATTACGTGTTAGAATAGTTCTAGGTGTCCAACACGTAGAATATTTTTCATGAGCCTTTCAGAAAAATTAGTTTGGTTTCACCTTTAAGGGTTTTGAATCGGTGAAAGTCCCCTTCCTCTTAGCTTTCTTCTCCCGAGTATCTTTAATCCAAATATGTTCCCAGTCGATACATTTGTATCAAAGCTGGTGATATTTTTTGCTACTTCGGCAATGGACAATTCAGTATAAATATTCTAGAAACAAGTAGATACGATGAAGGTTATATATTTCCGGCTCATATCGGTACCAATGTACTACACCAGATGCGCATTTCGGCAATTTATATCTCTTCAGTGATACTCGAGGTCAAATGAAAATCCAAAATCTTATACAAAAGTTGATGATCTGATTAAACAAAAGTAACCAAAGTATAGCCAAATCCGGGCAAGGAATCAGAGCAATGCTTGAGGAGGGTACATTCTTTAATGTAAAATTACTTCCAAATTTTAAAAGTTGTAATAAAACAATATCCGTGTTTTGATGCCAGTACCAAAATACTGGCTACTGAACTGGTGATACTCTCGGGGACTAACAGTCCACCAGCAGAGGTATCGACTCAGTGGTAGTTATTACATCAACATTACCAACTTTACTGCACCTGATGCGCATGTCTACAGTTAATAGATCTTCGGTGATGCTCCGGGCCAAACCTTTTAAAATCACACGTCGAAGAGCTGAAGTTTTAACTTTAATAACAGATATGCTGATATTAAACATGTACAATTTAAATACACAATTGACTCTTTATATATTTTCTCATAATATTAAGCTTTGAATATTGAACACGGATGAACATATAAGATCGATAAAATCTACAAATGCACCACGATGCATATCTAAAGCGTGTGGGAAGATTTGTTGTTAAGTTTACCTAGAATCGCAATTTCAAACCTATAACTAGGAACGATGTAATCCTTCACCTGGTTTTCATAAATGAATCTGCTTATCATGATTTACTAAAGATAATTTTTTCAAATGTTTTATAAAAATTCGTCGACAACTGTTTGCCCTGTTTCTGCAAAGTGATCTAATTTCAGCTGCAAAATAACCTGAAAATAGCCATTATGAAATCCCTGGAATGCAAATAAAAGTTAAATCAAGAAATTTTCAAAATAATAAAAACCGAACAAAAATAACAAAAATCAACGGCCATAACCTGGCGCTTAAAGCATACAAGGCTAAATAATGCCTTTTACTGTGACAAGGCTCCGATCCTAGGTCAAGTCAAACCAACAACTTTACAATTTCGTTTTTCCAACAAAAAATGTGTACGCTTTGCATGCAGCATTTAGGAGTAAAAGCAGCAACTGCTCAACTCGTGGTCTTGTAATAATGTATAATTGACTTTCTGTGTAATTTTTTCATGTGAGCTAGAACGCAAACGTTATGATTTCAACATTTGGAGCAGGACTTGCTTACCCTTCCAGAGCACATCAGACCCCAACTCCCCCGTCCCTCAGTTTTTAAACGGCCATGGGTTCATGATGCGCATGCTAAAGCATTGGTCTTCTGTGTAATGTTTTGTTATTTGTGTTGGTCATTTCGACGTTTTATTTTCGGTCATGGCATTGTTTTTATTTGGACATATGATTTTCGATTGCCCGTTTGATAGTATTGATATCCATCTCTTTCTGTATGCACAGTTAAGTATTAAAGTGTGATTTATTTGTGCTAAACTATAATTTCTAATCTGCCAAAAATATACATGTGTTGCTGAAAATTTTCTATAACGAAAAATTCACAGCATGAAAATATCTAACAAAATACTTGTTTGGAAATCTTTTTATACTGCAACTGAAAAAGCTTATAATAATGGTCATTAAAATCATAATAGTCACAAAATCATGCCGAACAAACTGAATTGCTGTTTTGAGTTTGATGAACCGGAGTTTTAGTAAAAAAAAAGGTATAGAAGGTTTTAGATTTTCAAATATTTTGGCCTCGAGCATCTCTGAAGAGACATGGTGCGCCCTCGTAAGAAAGATCGTTGACTAATATCTAGACGTTTTATATATATATAAATCTAATTCTAACAACAATGTTAGAGTAATATATATATAAAGTACCTAACAATGTTAGAGTAGATCTGATTCTTTACTTTCTCCCCGAGCGGGTCTGGAACCTATACCTTTCACTTCTCAATTCCACGACAACTCCGCCTAGCATTGTACAGACGCCTTATCCCCTCTCTCTAACTATAGCTGATAAAAATCACTTTTTGGCCTATGAATTCATAGTGGTTGTATGCTTCTAATAATAGAGTAGCATCCTGTAATTATAATGAACAGATGAGTAGATGATCATTTCTGTACACTTTAATATACTTCGTGTACTGTGTCTAGATGTCCTTGTTTAATACATACGAGAAGGTAACACCTCCCGAAACGAAAGCTGATTTTTATCAGCTATAGTTAGAGGAGGGGATATGGCGTCTGCGCAATGCTAGGCGGTGTTTTCGAAGAAGTGAGAAGTGAAAAGTACAGGTTTCAGCACCGCTCGGGGAGGAAGTAAAGAATCAGATCTACTCTAACATTGTTAGGTTGATTTTCTAGGCATTTATAAAAATTCCAACGCCTAGTATTTCTTAATCATAAGAAATCCGATGGAAAGATATAATTTACAGTTGTCACTACATATAGGCAGACATATATATATATATCTATCTCTCTCTCTCATATATATATATATATATATATATATATATATATATATATATATATATATATATATATATATAGATTGTTATAGTTTAATCTGAGAAGACTAAAAGATGATTCATTTAACATCAGAATCTTACGGAAGGATATCTGTTATCCGAAATATTTATAAATAATTACATTTATAGTTACCTTTTTTTTTTTTTTTTTGTTGTTGTTGTGTACACTTTTTTAGGCGTTTATATTTTTGAATGAACCAAACATGCCAATAAGGACACACATTCGAACTTTTTCATTAGAATTAAAAGACACTTGTGAAGTGAAGTATTGACGCTCCATCATTCTTTTTTAGGAATATATTGCCTTTAAGATAATTACCTCATCACATTCCAAAAAGAGTATTCACCAATATAAATACTTCTTAAGTGCGTAATGTGGAAACGAATCAGGATTAAAAATTTACTAAAGAGCGAAATTCTGGAATTAACGATGGTATGGTATGGTAATTCCGCAAAATAGTACACATACTCTGTTAAAATGATAATGACATTGAAAGAATTCACCGTTGCATATCTTAGTTGAATTTCAGTCACAAAAAATTTCCCAGCAGGTATTAATTTTATCTATTATATGTGATTCTCTTTTGGTCACCTAAAAAATAAAAAAAAAAATAATTTCTTTAATTCATTTCACACCAGGGTCATTTTCAAAAAAGTCTTTAAATCTTTATTCTCAGCCCAATGTGTGTACTTTAAGGTTTTTACAACATCGTGGCTTATTTCTTAACAGGTCATCAAACTATAAACGCCTGAAGAGAGATTTGGCAAATTCTAGGTATTTATCCCAAAAATGTATAAGAAGGACATCGTAACCCAAACCCATAATTCTGTTAGAAGTAAAGCCGGATACAATTCCATTCATTTTGGCCAGCGACATCCTTTGATGCAAATAAACTCATCATAGATACCAGGATTGAAATTTTGTATTTATGCCAGACGCGCGTTTCGTCTACAAAAGACTCATCAGTGACGCTCGAATAAAAAAAAGTTAAAAAGGCCAAATAAAGTACGAAATTGGACAAAAGCATATAAAATTCGCAATTGTGTATCAAATGCTTTCAACATCAATATGTAAAAATGAATTACTTTTTAATTTTATGGAATATGTAACATTGTAAAAGCAATATTTTAAGTATATATAATGTAGTCAGACTCTTTGATATTCATTTTTCAAGAGGATTTAACCCCTTTTAAATTTTGACCCTGTGAGTGAAAAAAATACATGGAAATTCTGCCCTACTCCAAATTTTAAGCAAAGCACCATATTTCGGTAATTAAAATTAACGAAGTATCTAATCTTAATAAACCCAATGATAACTATTCAAAGTTTAGAAACATAACTGAAGCAATTAATTTGGTAAACAGATTGTCAGCTAAAATTTTCCTCAAGATTATTGGGCACAAATGGAGAAATGAAAGTAAGATATTACAAAATTAAACAAAAGCATTAACACTGTCTCACTTAATTTGTTACTTTATTATCCATTTTGCGGTGTATCTTTGAGAAACTAAAATCTTGATAGCTGTGCATTCCTGGAAAATCATCTAAGCCCGCCTCCGTTCTATTAATTCTTATTCGGTAAAGGGCAGATATGTGGAATATCTCTGGATATAGCATAGTGATTTTAAAAACATATATGTGCCAGTAAAGTGTAAAATATGCATATGAAGGACTAACGCAAATAAAAAAATAATGCAAAAGGTAGGTTCGGCAAGATAGGTCGGCCGGAATGGAGGGAGGTACATTTACACTGACACTGGAAAATGAAGGTAAGTTAGATAGGGCAGAATATTTGCACTGTAACAGGTAATCTACGTACCCATTAAAGAGTTGTTGCAAGGGATGCGATACATCGAATTTAATTTTCTGGACGAATGTTTTTAAGAGAGATATTATATGTGCTGAGTGTGCTGCATTCTCCAAACTCGGGTTGCATACACCCTGCAAACCATTGACGCTCTTTGGGAGTATGGTTTTGATTTCGGGAGGGGAGTACTAAGCCAGAAATTGTTTACTTTATATAAACTCGAAGTTTCATAACAGGAAATACAATGTATATGTTCTACAGGTAAGGTTTGCACGCTTAATAGCACACACATTGATAACTTAATTTTCATTCATAAATTATTGAAATGTTTTATCAAAATAAAATCTTAACACCCAAGAAGTTTAAGGAGTAAAAAGTTGAAAATCCAAAATGTATAAGGATACTAAATTTTTTTATTAAACTAAGTATGAGTAACTAATTGTGTTGTTATTGGAATTTAAGCCAAGTGAGCGTAACTGTTGCAGGAATGTTTTCCGAGTATTTCCCATTCCAAGCCGGATTTGACTCATTGATAGCTATGAATCATTGCCGCTTAACCTTTGATATGTTGTAAGCAGAGCTAGGCAAGTTAGGCATACATTTTGGGATTTTTCTTTTGATTTTTCAATGTCTTGAATTTTTTTGTTTTTATTATTTGTTATGGACATTTATTCTTGGTTTTAAATGTTTAAAATTATGTTTATGTGTACTACTCTTTGCCTATATGTAAACTAGATCAATTTTAGTTTGCTTTATGCTTATTGGGAAATATTTCATCCCTACTTAGGAAAAGAATCAATAATTATACAATATATCTTGATAAAATATGTAATGATTAAATTTTGTTCAGAAAATTAATTTGACAGAGTATAGTCTGATACTTTTTTTTCTGCCATTGAAAAATGAAATCCTTTTCGGGATGACCATAAATTTATTGAAGAAACATCACTTTTCGTAATGCCCACGTCTGGTACTCTAGAATATGTACCATTTTAATGCTACAAAAATATTGAGAGATTTATTAATAAAAACAGTGCTTTTATATCGGTACTTTGTGTCTTTTGTCTTTACGTTAGTTGTTTTTGTGATTCGCGACAATCTGTTGAGTCAAGCCATTTCCAACTGATTTTAACAGTTTGTTCTTATGTTGTGCTGTTACAGTCCCAGGTGAGGAGAAGGGTTTAGCGCTTACATGCATGTTTAATTCCGCTACAATTCAAATATTTTCTGTCCCAAGTCAGGAGAGAAAAAACCGCGGTTGACGTTGGTTGCTGTCCGACATATTTTTTTTTCGTTTATTGTTTTGTCAAAAATCAGGCCATTGGTTTTTTTTTTTTTTTTTCTCGTTTGAATTGTTTCACATTTAATCATGCCGGGCCTTTTAAAGAAAAGCTGACTATGCGGTATGGGTTTTGCTCATTGTAGAAGGCCATATGGTGACCTATAGTTGTTTAGTAAGTCTGTGTTAAAGGATTCGTCTTGACTTGGAAAAATAAAACAGTAATACAATCGCTGTATTATTTCATAGTGCGTGTAGCGATGTTTTCTCATGAATTCTTATCCATCATCATGACTTATTTTTAATTCAATTTGTGTCGTGACCTGATATTTTTCTCAGGTTAAAATGATATTTGATATATGTTAATATTTAAAAGGAACGTTATTTTCAGCATGAATCAAAATCGATATTATATTTGCCATATTCATACAGACAGTCACTTTATAGGTGTATAATATGACAAACAAAGAAAAACAATTTTAAATGACCTTGTCTCATATTCAAGTCATTGAACATTTCTCCAGGAAGAAAATCTTTTCTTTTTGCAGAAGATATATTTGTGAAAAAAACTTAAGGAAATATTATTTTCAATACACATTTAAATACCTACTGGTTTCAATATTGTGCATAAAAGTACACAGACTAAATTTGAAGCGTTTACACATTTAAATGTACCTATACGTATTTAAAAAAAGTGAAGTTGTATTTCAAAATTTTAATTATTACTACTGCTCTTTACAATATGTAAGAAAGTAAATAGTTAAGTAAGATCCAAAACATTTCAGCTCTCAGTCAGTTTCATCCGGCAGCAGGTTTTAACGATTCGTAAGGCCCCTTTCGACATTGTTGTTGCTCATGATGTTATTTAAATTTTCTTTTTACCACTGATTGTTAGTGTGAGTCAAACAAGATTTCAGTCCCCCGCAGAAACCCCACAAACAAAATGAAAATTTTACTATTTTGATGTATATCTTGTTGTTGTTTTGCAGGACAATAAAACCTTGAATCGTGACGATATTGAGAAAAAGAATAAACACCCCAGTACTAAGTTATTCGTAATATATAGCGATTTTAACCAGTCAAAAAAAAAAACATTTATCGGAATTTAGATCATATGAATGAAATCAATGAGACATTCAGAAATCGTAAACGGAACTGTCAATGTCTATTATAATTCTTACTAATTAGTATCCGGATATGCCAAATAACTTGGCCTCGTTTGATTGAATAATTTTACAAATAATTAGGAATATGATATACACCCTTTGTGTGTTAAAATTCAGTTGCATCTTCAATAAAAATAGATGACTATATATTAACCTACTTTTCAACACTTGTTTTCATCTAGGAATCGTTGGGAATTTTTTTGTCAATACAAATTCGAAACTGTATTGCAACTGTTAAATAAATTGGCCGGATCTTGTTTGAATGCATACGTGGGCAGCTCACCACAAAAGAAAACTCAATTTTTCCGAGCTCAATAAAATTCATAAGTCTTTCTGCCATCAAAGTTTGGCCCATTTCGAGTTTGAGAACCAAAGTATTCCCCTTTTTGAAATTGAAACACTTCGCTGCATATTTCTTGTTATAGACAAAAGAGACGAAAACCATGGGAAATACTAAAACCTACATGTAATATCGCATAGACTCCAACTTAAAAGCAACATGATACAGATGTATAAAATATGTACGATACAGTGAATACTTAAATGAGAACACACAAAAAAAAACAACAATATATTTTTACTTGGAATTTTTTTATTGTAAAATTTGAATTTGTATAGAATTGACCTACCAATATAAATAAAAAAAATGTTTACATAATCCACAAGCATATCAATGTTGTATGCATGAATTTATTCTCGTTGCAATTTAATAATTTTTGTACCTGTGTTTATCTGATTTGATAAAACACTGACCTTTACCTCTCTTTCTATAGCAGGACAGCAGAACAATCATGCAATATGTTGAACTCCCAGTGCTACAGCTGATTGTTTATATGAAAGTAACTTAGTTTGAAATTTGTGCAAATATTTCGAGTGAAAAAGATATTTTTTCTCAAATAAATATAACCTGCATTACAACAGTGAACTCTCTAATTTACAGAGTTGTAAACTGCGACTGCAAAACTGTAAGTGAAAAATTTTGTTAATACCTGATTTATTCGTTTTCGACTTTAAAAGACTCATAGCGATTTATAACTTCAACATATATATTGTTTAGACACCTGTTTTTTGTTTTCTGCATGTTGTCCGATAGATGTAATTTGGTTATCTTTGTCGTTTGGTTTCTGTCTCGTTGACCTTATCCCGCATCTACCTCTATTCTTATCTGTGGACGAACATTTTTCCTTTTTTTCCTTTTCGAACCGCTTTGATATTTTCGTTTCTTCAACCCAAATCACAAAGTGAACTATCATGTAAGATCAAGGCTTGAGGTTAAGGAAGGTTAATAAATAAGACGGATTATTTCTTCAAAACGAAAACTAATAGCTTTTCTACTTTTTAATTCTATGAACAGAAGTGAAAAACAGTCTAATTACGATTGAAGAGCATGCAACATTCCGGTGTTATCACTCCCCTTTTTGTCTGTTTACTTTTGACACCTCAGCTGACATCGGTTCTCTGACGTATTCTGACGTCAATATTTGGCTATCATATTAAACTGCAAACGAATAAAGAAAAAAAAATGAAAGAGAAAAGAAAAACCCAGAACGCAGTGAATGATGATGGTGGTGATAAACACAGTTGCCGAATTCATTTGGATTTTTTCTTCATTTTTTATTACCATTAATGAGGAATACCGAAGTATTGTCAAACTGCTGTTCTTTCTGTCATATACCGGATGCATGGTTATATTTTCATTTGCTCTATTTCTTATTTCAATTTCAGATATATTGATGCAGTTCATTCCAACAATAACCCACATTTCAATGAGTGCTTTCATCTCATATATCCGAATGAACTTGAGATTATGGATACTACCAAAAATAGAAAGTCTGCTTCATATCTTGATTTTTGTCCTCAATATTGACACAGATGGATGACTTCAAAACTAATCTATGACAAACGTGATGATTTCAACGTCCACTTGTCAGCGTCCAATTTCTCAGAAGTAACATACCGTCTTCTCATTCGTATGACGTTTACATATCTCAGTCAATAAGTTACGCTCGTGCATGTTCACGCTATACGGACCTCATTAATATGGGTGTGCTCCTAACACATAAACTGAGTTATGAGGACGAACGACTGAAATCGACACTACATAAATTTTAAGGTCAGCATCACAAACTGGTTGACTGATACGACTTGTAAATGTCTCAACTTACTAGCGACATGTTTTGCACTAACAATAGATACGGCCTAAATCTCGCGGTCAGCTTTCTGACTGCGTGATTTTATAATTTCGACGAGACTAGTGCATCATGTGATGTGTTTATTATGTATCATATTGACAGGAACTCAAACGAGAAATTAGCACATTCCTATCCCTACTGAGTTCTCAATGAAATGAAAGATACCAACTCAGTTTGTCAATAATGTGATAACTCGCTCGTGGGGCATTTATCTGCGCTGCTACCATCGGTTTTCAATAATTGAAGCAAATTTTATCACATAACCGTGATTAATTGTGGATCTTTTAGATTCAATCGTAATCTGTCTCCGCTGTATATCAAATGAATTTGAATGCTCAAAAGATCTGAAAAGAAATCGGTAAATATTCGATTGATCAACGTATAAAAATAAAATTTTGTATTTCTCTTTCTTATGCTCAGAATTTTCTGTCAAACAAGTTTTGAAATTATTTTTTTTCATCTACCTAAAATAAAATATTATGTCGAATCTTTTGCATATAAACCTGGCAAAAGTATACTATATATATATTAAACACAATATTATACTAGTTGTACGTCCATGTTTGAACACACCGTGTCATATCTTAAAATGTACATAGAATTAATAAAACATAGAGATGTGAATTATTATAGTTTGCCGTATGGAGCTAATTAACAGATACGTATTTATTTTCCGGCACCGCAGTATTAACATTTGAGGTCAAGTTGTCAAAAGTTCCTGTCACTATAAATGGTCAATTTCGTAGCGAATCGTTTGATTTGTAAGACTCGTCTAATTAATGCCTAGGCGACAATGGCTCCAACCCGTTCCTTCGGAGTGGAGATTTAGATGGAATTAGTACCATTATAGCCGTCGGATCTATAATTATACCGACTTTGTGACATTTTGACTGAGTGTGAATTCGTATGGCGGGTGATGCATGCATAGCAGGAGACGCTTAATATATCCATTAATATATCCACCAGAACTAGAAATTAAAGAAACAACGGACACGGCTTCCTCCGCCTCATTTTTAGATTTATACCTCGAATTTGACATAACAGTCATCTCAGTACCAGAATCTATGACAGACGAGACGATTTTGATTTTAAAATTATCAATTTCCCCACCTTAGTAGCAATATACCAACTTCACCTGCATATGGGATTTACATTTCCCAACTTATTCGGTATGCAAGAGCTTTCAGCTTCTACGCAGACTTTGTAAAACGTCACCAGTGTCTGAGCAGAAAGTTGATGAACCAGGGGTATGTCAAAGAACGTCTCGTCCTTTTTCTAAAAAAGTTCATCGGAAGGTACCAAGAGCTTATTGATAAATATTCTGTATCAATTTCACAAATAATACATGATGGCTTTAAGTATAGATTCTGCATGCGTACTGAGGCTGTTTATCATCTTAATAACGTGTTAAAGTGTTCTTTTATTTGTCTTTATTAATATTACTTTTACTGTTTGGTCTGTTTTGGGTGATATAAATTTGACGTGGCTCTGTACTGTGCATCCCGTCATTGTGTTGTTTGTATTATTTTTCATTTTTACTTGTGTGCTTTGTCCGTGTGACTTTTTATGTTTCTTTGATACATATGACGTGTCTCTGTACTTTAAACATCCCGCCATTGTGTTATTGTTCTATTATAATTTTTGCATACTTTGAACGACAAAATTATTTTATATCTCTACCTGTGTGACGTTTACATTCTGACGTCAAACACGCGATTCTACGCCAGAGTTATATTAAAAATTACGATTCGGTACCAGTGCTTAAAATCCCTCGATCCTTTATGGGTTGTTTTGGCATACATAAATAAAATACAAAAATAAGTAAGCAATGAACGAGGTTGTTAAATGTGATATATGCTTTTTTGTGCTTCTTTGTAAAATCTTTGTTTGTTTTTGTTGTGATTCAGATTGTGACACGGTGTTGACTGCTGTACCCCTATTTTGACATTTTTACCTATTGTGTCTGTTTGTTTTATTCACGCATCGTTGTTAATATAATGGAATTTGATGCGACTGTGATACAAGTGACAGGTTTAGCGCTATAAAACCAGGTTCAATCCACCATTTTCTACATAAGAAAATGCCTGTACCTAGTCAGGAATATGACAGTTGTTGTCCATTCGTTTGATGTGTTTGTGCTTTTGATTTTGCCATTTGATTAGGGACTTTCCGTTTTGAATTTCCTCGGAGTTCAATATTTTTGTGATTTAACTTTTTACCCTGTCGACGCAACCGGTCTCGCTCCATTTGTAGTTTCATGCGATTCTGTCAGTTTTTTTTTAAACCCTGATTTGTCTCTTCCTTATCGATTTACGGAATTTGAACATCTGTAAAATACTGTCGCCTTAATTTATTCATTTTTGAATGCACTTCATTTTTAAAAAATCCACAGAAATTCTTTTCTACACTATTAACTTAATTTTTCAAATGATTGCATCTCGAAGACAACAACGAGGCTTTTCCATTTTTTGAATATATATTTTTTAAATACAAAAGTATCTATAATAAAGTTCTTTATTTTCAGTTTAGAAGTAACAGTATCGGTGGGGTTCGTGCTTAATCTTTAATGTTTATATAAGTATAGTGTTCTGTTGAGTGTTGATCGTCTTTTCGTCGTTTTTCTTTTTTACCATGACTCTATCGGTCGCTCTACGATTCATAAAATTTGATTCTTGTTTTGATATCATTTGCCTTTTTCCCCTTTCATACATAGATGTATCTGTGTATAGACAAATGATAAAATAAGAAGGGAGATAACTCGAGAAGCTTAACAAAAATATAAGCTATTATGTACATAATTATTGATTTTTTATTTATTTTTTTTTTCAAACGAGATACATTTTCTCTTATTCATCCAACCGAAGGACCTGTGGTGATTTGAAGATAAGAAAATGTACTGAGTTTTAGTAAACATGAATAAACTTTTATAACATCGTCATCAAATCATTTGCACTACACGGATGAGAAAAGTCTATCTCGCTCATGTATAATAAGATTGAGAATTACTACATAGAAAGATCATGGAAAATTTGAGAAAATATCGATACTGAAAAAACTATCGGTTTTGTGATCTCGGGTATTACTCATCTCAATAAAATCTCATGTTCATAGACGGATTTATGATCAATTTTGCTTTTAAATTGTTAAACCTTTGTTTTTTGGTATTGATTTAGCTAATTAAAGATTTCTTTACATTTTAAACAGTTGAAAATAGATGTCATGTATTTTATTTACTCCCACTGACTTTATATACAATACATTGTCGGCAAAAGTCAACAGGACCTTAAGCGATTTTCTACGTAAAAACATCCGTGACGGGAAATATTCATTTAAAATATTACGTCACCATAAACATTCCTTTCCGTGTAATATTACCGTATGGTTTTAAAACAGATTATTCATGTTCCATTCAAATAAAAACGGTCTATTTAAATTACCTTTTCAAAGTGCATAGTAAACTACAGAAAATGCGTGGGGCTAAATTATATGATTTTAAACGTTTCTTAGAAGTCATATAAAATGCGGACATAACGATTATACTTTATGGCATTTATTGAAATTTTGGATAACACCTATACCTGAGAGATGTATGTTATAACAGTTTTGAGTCATAAATTTTGGCTGCATTGTTATGTTCTATAATTCTCACAAAATATCAGGGAAAATTTTGAAGAAAAAGAAAAATAAGCAGGTAAAATATGACAATAAGTTTTCTGAAATTTGAAAAGTACTACTAGCTTTTGATCAACTATGTTTGTTTTCCCATGAATCACCTTTATGCATCGAAATGAATACAATTTGGCATATGGATAACATAGAGTATATTTCAGATACTTTGATAAAAATGATGGTTCCCCTTTTTTCCTTGAATTACCGGAGATTCTGTAAAACAAATAACACCAACTTTACATTTGTACAATAGCGTATGGAAATAGTACCAATTGGTTGCATTTTTCATTTTTTTAAATATCTATTTGATATAAAATTAAATTAAAAAAAAATCCTCCTACTAACAATTAAAGCGTATAATGTGCAACGTAAGTCACACGTTTCCTCTACACAAGACTAATCGGTAAAGCTCGCGAATCTAAACATTTGAACAGCCAAATCAAAAACGACGCTGAAGAGCATTGAAAACAAAAAAATCTAGGAAGTAGTGCCAAATCTGATTAATGCAAACTATCCCTAGGGGGAAACAACATCAGTCGATATCAATGCACTCACTGTGTTAAGGGTTAAATTTTCCCCTTGAACTTATTTGGTTTTACTTTTGACCCTTTGAATAACATTAAATTATATATTTGTTAAAACACTGAAACTTGTGTTCTATTATGTCTATAAAAAGGATACAAATAAGTATATAAGAAGATTTGAGCGCCGTAAAACCATTAAAAATAGCAAAAGACGGTACATCATAATTGGCTGCACATGATGGCAAACATTTATTCTATGTTACAAACATGCTGTTACAAAATTTATGGAAATTAATTTAGATTTCAGACATTTATTGTTGAAATGCCAATCTGGTGCAGTAACATTGGTACCGTTATTGTTATTATAATACAAGAAAAAAAAAACGGTCAATGTTCCATAACTCCCGTAAAAATTGTCAATTCAAAATGTCAGTACAATATGGTCAAATACACATGATTGAAGTAACTGTGAGCAACCAAATCTAGATCTTTGTCTTATTTATGATAAGGATTTTAGTTAAGAAATACTTTAAATTTGAACGATCATGGCGAAGGAGAATTTCAACGTAAAATTGGTCGGTTCAAAATGGCGATACAATATTGTCAATTTCATATGATGGGAAAGATTCCTACGAGATAAGGTTTTTTGTCAAACGGTCTCATAGAAATTGAGTTCAAAAGTGTTTTGAACGGAATGACAGACAAGAGGACGCATGGACAGATACTATAACTATACTCCCCCTCCTCCCCAGGGCACGACGATTGCCGGTTGGATAATTAAAACAATGTGTGGATATAAGAGATGGCTCATCGCTGCTGATAAGACCTTAAAATATAATTCCATATGTTTTCAAAGTCAGAAAATAGTAGCAAACATAGTAAAATGACATATCGTGATTAAATCTTACTGTCAACAATACGCATAATTATATCTTACTATTCATTTCTTTATGAAGCTTTATCTTCTAAATATTTCCCTTTTTTAAAGGATAAACATGTAGGGGAATATCTGATCTTAAATGATAATGCAAAAGATCAAAGATTAACCACAATGTGACATGAAGGGATAATACTTGTAACTGCATTTAATTTATTGCTGTAAAACTACCAGGCATATATAATGTATTCAGGCAATCAGACAATCTGGCCTACAATTGAGGACATAAATTTAAAATATAATTACATGTGCCAAATATTTAACAAAGGATTTTGGCATGATAATCATTATAATGAAATTTTAAAAAATTATATCCACCCTTTTAAAATAAGAATGTATTTTAAATTCTTATTTAAACAATTCAAATATTTAATCTACATTTGCTCACCCTCGAATCATAAAAGAAAATTAATTTGAATATTAGGTATCAGTCAACCGACATGTCACACGAACGGCAACCAATGTTAGAATTGATGAACTATTTGACAAATCAAAGAGTTAAATAAGAGTTTGATATGAAGGTAACAACAAATTGAACTTTTATAATTGGTAAAGCATGCACGAATAGGAACCAACAATAAATACATTATGATAAAACATGTATGAACAAAAATACTGAACTCCAAGGTAAATTCAAAAAGGCAGAAGTCCATAAAACCTGACAAATCAAATCGTTCGACTATATCAACAAACGGATCGAATGGACAACAACTGTCATAATCCTGACTTGGTACAGGCATTTTCCGAAGAAAATGGTGGGTTAAACCTAGCTAAACTTCCTTCTAGTATGACAGTTGTTTATAGTTCCGTTATATTGACAAAATTGTGTAAACAACTAAATGCAAACAGACATAATTTGTTAACGTGACAATATTGGGGATCCAGCAAATGTGTAAACATATATCATAGATATACAACACAACTGGCTCAAAAAATCAAAACAAACATAAAAATAAATCTAACAAAGACGCAAACAAAACAGTTTTTGTGGTGAATGTACAGTACAGTAAATATATTTTAAAGTTATCCTCATTTTAATTTTGAGGATCTGATGGCCTTATACTTATTTAAATATTTATAGGGTACATATATTTAATTGGATAGTCTCCACTTCCTTTCTTTTTCTTTTCAATCGGAGAACTTGATGATGTTGGAATTTCTTGACGAATTTTACAAATGTTTGACGTCTAAACGTTAAAGGTCGGGATTGTTAGCACTGTAAATTCGATATACCTGTATGACTTTCTAATGCTAAATAAAATATACATGTGACTGATTAGTGACATTTATTACAGTAACGAATGTTAGTGTACCATTTAAAAACGCCTTGGTGATCTCGAGATCGCCGGGAGTGCGAGAGGTCGTGTGTTCGAACCCCTGCCAGATCAACTAAAGACTTTAAAATTGGTACTTGCTGCTAATTCCGCGGCAATAAAGGGATAAGAGTAGAGATTAGTTGACTCCGAGTCGGAATAATATGTCGGTTAGACGGACATGTCTTCCTTCGGACTGTTACCCTGTGAACTAGCCGATAACATATCGCATCAACATGTACCAATACCAACTTGAGACCACAGGAAATTGATCTAGACAATGAATGCGAACATCACTATTGAAAACTAAAAATCGAGCAACTTGAAATCATATACAATTAAAAGTGAAAGCAGCTGCTATAAAAGAGTGTTCATATCCTGTTCACGACTCAAAGGAAATAATACGCAAATTTATTCTAGTACAAGTAACTGGTGATTTATCAAAATACTTCATCGAAATACTTTATATAGACACTGGTATGAATACATCTCTTTTGTTGAAGAGATTTATATAGCATCTATATCTCTTTGCTGTCTCGTTTCGTCTAGCTTCTCTCTAATTCATATTGAGCCTAGCGTATCTCTGTCATTTGAATAAAACCCAAATTTGAATGAGAAGTTTATAAAAGAAATAATTATTTGAAAATATATTAAATTAATTCTTTGCGTATGAGAAAACTACTGAAGAAACATTAAAAATACGCATCTGTTGCAGTACAATTCGTTCTTAGGTTATTACCATGACTATCTTTATTAGAGTCATAAAAAAAAGCTTGTTTCCAGGATTTTATGAATTCCTCCTCTAATTTCTTTTGAAATGAAAAAAGTAATTTTGTCTTTGATATATAAAATTGAGAATGGAAATGGGGAATATGTCAATGAGACAACAACCCAACCAAAGAGCAGACAACAGCCGTAGACCACCAATCGGTCTTCAACGCAGCGAGAAAATCCCACACCCGGAGGTGGTCCTCAGCTGGACCCTAAATAAAATTGTATACTAGTTCAGTGAAAATGGACGCCACATTAAACTCCAAAACATATAAATGAACTAAAATTAAAAAACATACAAGACTAACAAAGGCCAGAGGCTCCTGACTTGGGACAGGCGCAAAAATGCGGCGGGGTTAAACATGTTTTGTGAGATCTCAACCCTCCCTCTATACCTCTAGCCAATGTAGAATAAAGAAACACATAGCAATACGCACAGTAAAAATTCAGTTTAAAGAAGTCCGAGTCCGATGTCAGAATAGGTAACACAAGAAACTAAGCAAAATGACAATGATACATAAATGAACAAAGGACTACTAGCAGTTACTGACATGCCAGCTCCAGACCTCAATTAAACTGATTGAAAGATTATGTCTTCATCATATGAAAATCAAGTACAATCAATCCCGTTAGGGGTTTAGTATCATACCATCATAAAATATATGAGAAGAACATAACCCGTATCATGCATGCCAACAACTGGTTTTAGAATAAATGTGTTTATTTCCGACGCAAAGACCCTATGAGTGAATCAATATTAATACCAAAATATGCAATCCTTAATGACTTGACAACAGTATCGTAACTATATCCTTTCCGAATAAGTCTATTTAAAGGTTTGGTTAGCTTTTGAGGTGAATGCCGACATTTTTGTGCTTTGTAAAGAATATATTACCATAAAATATTGGATGTGAAATACCTGAACGTATAAGATGTCTGCATGTTGATTTATATTTACGAATGATGTCCTTGTACCGATGATAAAATTTAGTAAATGTTTTGACTAGTTTATGATATCGAAAACACTGGTGTAATAATTTTTCAGTAATACAGAGATTTCTTTCGTTGAAATCAAATACGTTGTTACATACACGAGCGAATCGAACAAGTTGAGATATATAAACACCATAAGATGGCGACAAGGGAACGTCACCATCTAAAAATGGATAATTAACAATAGGGAATGAAAAATCATCTCTTTTATCATAAATTTTGGTATTAAGCTTCCCGTTAAAGATAAAAATATCAAGATCCAGGAAAGGGCAGTGTTCATTGTTAGTATTAGCTTTATTTAAGGTCAGTTCGGCAGGATAGATCTCTTTAGTGTACATACTGAAGTCGTCATTATTGAGAGCCAATATATCATCTAAATATCTAAAAGTGTTATTAAATTTTTGAATCAGATGTTGTTTCGATGGGTCTTTGCTGATAGTATTTTGATAATCCCAAACATGCTGAAAACCAAGTTTACCTAATAACACTTTTATTTTACTACAAAAACCATTAGACATGTTAAAATTTTCACTTTATGCTTTCTTTACCATACTCTCACTATTCATATTAATGATATGAAGCCAGAAATTAATTGTATTTTTAAGGGCTGACAATGAAAGTGGGAATAAACCTAATTCAGAAAGTACGGCATTATTAACAGCACCTTTATTTACACCCAATAAAAATTCAGCAAATTTGATGTGAATCTTATTTGGAACAAAGTTTGCATAGTTTGACTCGATGGTAGTATTTTGTTTCACTAAACTAACAGTAGCCCAAACTTCACTGCTATATAATAAAATAGGGTTAACACATGAATCAAAAAGCTTTAAATGTGGTAGTAAATTCATCTATTCAGAAAATAATAATTTTCTAATACAAAATATAGCTTTGGTAGCCTTTTTAGATAACTGATCAATTGCTGTAGTAAAAGATCCAGATGGTTTAAAAATTATACCTAGATACTTGTATTCATCAGTCAGGTCTAGTAGTTTTCCATTGTAATAGAATTTGTGTTTTTTGATTATTTTCCCTGTTTTATTGAATATTATAATCTTGGTTTTATTAAGATTAACAGATATATTCCATTTATCACAAAATATATTTAATCTATCTAAAGCATTTTGCAGGCCAGATGCAGATTCTGATATTACTACTAAATCGTCTGCATAAAGAAGACAAGACACTTGTTTATCATCTAGGCATGTTGGATCACATTTGTGGTCAAACGTTTCAACCAGTTCATTAATATACAATGAAAATAACGTAGGGCTTAATATACAACCCTGTTTTAATCCTACACATGAGGGAAATGTTTGTGTTAGTCCCTCTTTTAATTTTACAGAGAAAGAGACATCTGTGTACATATCTTTTAAAATATTAAAAAAAGACCCTTTGATGAATAATAAAATGATAAAACTGACATGAAAATACGGATATTGTTTATTGAAATGTGCTGTTATAGATTTATTATTTTTTATCATTTTGAATTAAAGAATGTAACTTGAAACATATCGGGAAATGCTTGAACAAACTATTAGTAAAACTTGACTTAAGATGACATCGGCTGTTTAGATTTTGTCTGCTTTTTTATCCTTTCAAATATTTACATATTTGCATTTAAAAGAAATTGGTTTCTAGTGTGTTCTGTACAAGAAATAGGTGCAATACGTTTATTTTACTACCACTGGGTATGAACCTATTTTGTTGATTGTCATACCCGCGAGTGTCATCTACTCAGAAGCAAGCGTTTTTTCTTAATATTATATTAAAGGAAACCTTTTGATGGAAAATTTGCAGAAAAATAAATCATATATTTGTTAAAAAACTAAAGATTAGAACATTTCAAGGCAAAATTGAATTAAATTGTCTTTGTTTGCTTTATTGTGATGCTTTTAATGTTTTCTAATCATTGTCCATACGTTTGGTCTCAAGATGAACAGGTTATTCAAGAAACGCATGCATGGAAATTGATATCATATTATTCCTTATTAAATCTTGAATAAAAAAAGTATTTGCTTTAAGTCAAATATTATTCATTAAAATCCTTCATACTTTCTTTAAGAAAAGTAATAGGTTGTTATTGAACTGAGCCTACATATTTTATAGTTCTTTGTGAAAATATATCGCATAGAACCTGGAAATTACAAATGTCGATAAGTACGATCTGTAAACTAAACAAAAAGTGATGACGTCAACATATAAGGGTTCATAATAAAGAAACGTGATGCTAAATGCACGTGTATTCAGTAACAAAAGAATAGAATCATTCTAGAAATTATCAAACTTGAAGAATCTCCGCCATCTTGTAATCGTTTTGAACAATCATAGATAAACTCGTGATAAAAACTTCAATAAACCGACCGTGCGAGACCCTCATGGGTAGTCAAGGTCGCTAAACACCACCCTACTAATAAATTTGGTGAATTTTTCTTATCGGTTAATATCAGAATAAAACGATTCTGAATTGGAGTTTGTGTTTATACTGTTGAAATTATGTCTAAATTTAACGTTATGAGGTTCTTTTTGTATTTCTGTACTCATGTAGGTAAAAAGTAAAATCACAAAAATACTGAACTCCGAGGAAAATTCAAAAAGGAAAATCCTCAATCAAATGGCAAAATCAAAAGCTCAAACACATCAAACGAATGGACAACAACTGTCACACCCCTGACTTGGTACAGGCATTTTCTTATGTAGAAAATGGTGGATTAAACATGGTTTTAAAGCTAGCTAAACCTCTCACTTGTATGACAGTCGCATTAAATTCCATTATATTGACAACGATGTGTAAATAAAACAAACAGACACAATAGGTAAAAATGTCACAAATAGGGGTACAACAGCAACACGAACCCCACAAAAACTAGGGGTGATCTCAGGTGCTCCGGAAGGGTAAGCAGATCCTGCTCCACATGTGACACCCGTCGTGTTGCTCATGTTATTACAAAGCCGGTAAATAGTCTAATTCGGTAGGTCACATTCGTGAAAAGGGAACAGGATTGTAGATACGACATAAGGAACATATCCGATATCATCTGTGAAACGGATATTCCATAACGGTCAACCAACTCGTGATGGCGTCCGTAAAATTTACGAAGTGATGATTTCAACTGCACCATTTGGAACTCTTGGTTTAAAAATGAAAAGGTCACAATTGGGAAGCTGAAATCATCTCTTTTGTCGTAAAGTTTTGTTTTCAACCGACCCTCATAGTCAATTTCTAGATATAAGTCCTAATCAAATGGCAAAATCAAAAGCTCAAACACATCAAACGAATGGATAACAAATAATAATGGAAATACTCAAATAAATGCCAATATCTATAAACATGAATAGGTATTATTATACATTAATGCAACCTTAGCAATCTGATGAGCAGTAATTGTAAGAAGGGAAAATCGTCGTTTACCAATGTTCAAAATTCGTAAATCCAATTTGAATATAAAAACCCAGTGAAGAGACGTGGAGAATCGCACGAACTCTAAACAAGGCGTAACCGAGGTGCGAGTAAGCTGATCTTGCTATGTATCACCCCCGTCATGCAACTTTATACTCAAATCGAAAATGTGTAGATTAGAAAAAAAACAAAAGACAAATTGCACCCATGTTTATTGAAATATAAAAATAAAATGTAAACAAGTAATACAAATAAAATAAATAATGCGAAATATGATATACATGTATAAAATACAAATTTAAATAAAACTTCAATCTATTTACTAAACACACATCGATTAATATAATCTACATTTTTCAAAATTCTTGAATTACCTCAAGAAATGGTATAGCTGCACAAGGGATGTGTTATTGAAGGATTCCGTACCACAATTCGCTGCAGCGACAAGCATGTCAGAAAAAAGAAATATAAAAATGAGGTCAGGTGACTAGATGTTAACGGATAACTTCTGAAATATCGGAAGAATGTCTACATGGTTTGTTTTCTTTTGCATCTGACTATTCATGCTAATATGGGATCTAACATGCTAAATAATCACTTATAGAACCATTGTTATTTCACTAGGAAATGCAAACTATCAAACGTCCACTAACCTTTTCTACATTCAGCAAATCGGATTTATCTACAGTACGGAAAAGTGTGACGATACACATATAATGCCCTTAATTTATTTGTAATATAACCGTAATCTGATAAATACCGTTCAGATAATTACTATACTCTGATTCTGTTTATATTAAAAAAATATTTAACTACCAATGATCCAGTTCTCAAATTTTAAATATTTAACTTTGAACATCTTTATTTGGGAAACAAAAATACAAAATGATTGTAATATAAAAATCTTTTGATCTTAAGAAAGGACACGGAAAATGATTTTCCTAACAAATAACTGTGATAAAAAATCTTTAAAATATGAATACGAATATAAAGACATTATTAGATATTTAAATGGGTAATGTCATATGTGTGGTCTTTTTTTCACAACTCCAGGAAATAGTTCATATAAATATACTGCAGTATTACTGCCAACTGGAGTAAATTAAACATTTCTGATAATTGTACAGCTTAAAATCATTCAGTGATACACAGTGGATTCAGATTGGTTCAGTATTGTGAAATATTGAAGATCATAGAAATAATAAAAACTACTCGTAGACAATAAATTGATACTATAGAGACGTAGTAGTACAGCCGTGAATATATCTGGAATGCACGAATCAGTCTGAAAACGACTCACTGTTTCTTCTAACGAAATTGCACTTTGTTCAAATTATAATGAGTATATTGATGAAGTTATTTTGAACAAAAAATAATGCCCTATAAACACTAAGTAACAATTATAGATACACGTACGATGTTTTGATTTTATTTGCTGCTACTCAAATGGTCTTTTATTGCTCTGTACAAAATGATAAAGTTGTCCAAGAGCTTGGTAGTTTCTTTAACAGTTATATAATCTCGGATGAAACGATCCATCCTTGTAGAAGGAGTGCGCAAGTCCGTATCCATGGCGTCACGTGATATATGCTTAATATCAACTTTTGAATTACTGACGTCTTCATTCATTAGGCATAATACGCCAAAAAGTTTGTTTTCCAACTTTAGAATATCTTCAGTATATGAATCTTGTTCGTAGACTTCATCAAACCTCATTTCTTCAATAAACACTAAATGTATTGACAATATTCTGTAGTTGTCAATATGGGCCTTGGTAACCTGCAAAAATATCCAGATGTTCATGTTATCACAACAAAACGTATAGTTATTTATACACTTTTAATTTTTTCTGACAATTGGTTGTTTCATTTCCACCATATGTTCTTTTATATTTTTAGAATGATGCTTTTCTCATCTTTGATCATCATGATGATTTCATTATATTTCAAAATGTATTAGTAAATTTAATTTAATTTAACACTACTTATTCATGAACTGTTTTAAAGGATTTAAAAACCCAGATTAGGTATTTAGTAAACTTTTTACTTCATATTCGCATACAAATTGTATTAAAAGTACTGAATTTACCTCAATCAGCTAGTCTGAAAGTTGACAAAACTACTAAAATGAAACAACTTCTTTATTGTTCAGTATTTTAATATATGTGCAAATAGAAATGACCGTTTCAGCTTAAAATCTATTTACCTGTATCTTTTTAAGATTGTAGGTATTTTATCTTTACTTATATCTTTTTTTAAATTGTAGGTATTTTATCTGACATTTTTTATTGCAGTTGATTCAGGTATGTGCTGATAATGACTTTATTCATTGTTAAGAATTTAAAAATCATTTCAGGTCAATATGAATGATCGTCGGTGTCTTTTTTCCTATTTAAACTTATTAAATCTGGATGCTTTTTAAGGTCGTTTGACTATACATGTATTGTACTTAACAGTTGTCATACATATTCTAACACACTAGCTCACAATATAACACATCGCATGAAGAAATGTCAGTCTACTACGAAACATTTCCTGGAAATTAGCCGACCAGTCTTTGCACTCATACCAAAGTTAAGAAGGCTTAACTGAGAAGCTGTAGGTACCAAATATACAAGTCTTTGATTTTTACCCAGATCTGAATCGAATCAAAAACTTCCGGCATTCAAAGCACACTACAACAAGACCAGTAATAGATTTTTTTTTAGGAATTGCACAGATTAAATCAAATCTGAATACTGTAAACCAACTAATTTTCGCGAGCGAATAGTTTTCTTGACTTTCGCGAGTAAATTAATAACGCAAATATAAATCGTCTCGAAAATGTAAAACTTACATCTTCCCTAATATAACAATAAATAGAAAATAAATCACCGCAAAATCGGTTAGAAAGGGCTAAACGCGAAATAAAGTATACGCAAAAATAAGTTGGTTTACATTATTTATTGTATCATATAAACTTACATTGTATAAAGCTGTTTCTAAATCCTCTTCTGACAGTTCTTTGACTCGTTCATAACCTTCAAGTGGTTCTGAATCCAGCATTGCTATGAGTCGACGGCTCTCTATTCGATTATAAGCCTATATTTATGTTGAAGAAATACATACTGAATAAATACAAATACTATATACCTCATCACACTTTTACTATTTTTTTCTCGACTAATTGTCTGTAAACTGCATATGTATTAAATATCTTCTGTATTGAAATTCCGATACTAAGAATAAATTATTTTCTCTAGAATTTAATGTGTGAAGTCATTCACAATAACAGCATTATTTAAGGAAATCTGGAATTTAAAATGACGTTTATCAAAACATAAACACCAAACCAATCTGGAATTTCACAAAATTACGTTAAATACTTCGAAATCGGTAATGATTTGTTTCCGCCAAACACCTTTCTCTTCAAAGAACGGGGTTAATATGAATTACCAAAATAATGTAATAAATAAGATTTTTAAAATTTATAACTTATTCAGGTGAATACATTTAAATAATAATTACAAGGATATTTAAACTTTTATTCAGAATCATTTTCCTGTGGTCACTGGTTTGCATGTAAACTGTTTTGATAACCCAAACTATTTTGTATAAACAAATATATTACTTTATAAATTGTTATACTAGTTTAAATGTATTCTTTAGGAAGTAAATTGAGATTTACATTTATGCAGAAAGAAAAAAAATGTATACTGCCGGAAGAGATTTAAAAATGGAAGTTAATATGGAATACAACAAATTTTCTGAATAATTTTGTGTCTTAAATCGTTATTACTTATCAAACTAAAGCCGTAGTATTTATGATTATTTTTTTTTTTTGGCCTGTATAAAACATTTACATGCATATAACAGTTAGCTCTGTTTACGCAAGTTTCATTAATCTTAACATTCCCCGACATACTCAATATTAAACGAATAAAAAGTCAATATCAATTTATTTTTTAAATGTTTATGTCAAAATATACAATAATGCAATTTGTGTTACTATACTGCTTTATCGACAAGAATGTTAAGCAAGTCCGGTAAGGCGAGCTTATATTCGAGCTTATGAAATAAATATCAAAAATAAAATTTAATAATATGCTTTTCAATGTAGAATGTGAAATTATATGAAGTATTTAATTAAACAAATTAACACGTACAAAATGCTCCGATAACTTTTCGGTTGAATGAATGAGTTGCGTGCATTTCATTAATAAATTGACACATATGCACAAGGGAACAGATGGACAAGGAATGCTGCATTGTTATGTGATGTCACTGTCTAATATTTTCAAGTATCACGTCCCGTTCTTGATCTAAAATATTATTAGACAGTAGAAAGGAAAACGTACAAATTACAGATAAAATTTAACTCGCGATAAAAATTCTTTTGATACTTTAAATGTTTTTTTTCTATTATTTTGTTTTCATTTGTTTATGGTTATACTAATACATACAAATTTGTTTTGAAGATCAGCTGAATAACTACGCCCTTCTAATATTTGAACCATCATGTCTGTGATAATTTCAAAAGACGGCCGGATAGGTATCGACGACAGATCCCCAGTTTGAGCTGTACAAGGACTTTTCCATCGCTCAGGTCCAGTGGGAATAGTTGCAACCACTATTTCAATTTTTAAAACACAAATCGCTGCAAATAAAAATGACTATTTTACTTATTGAGTATTGATATAGTAAATGTTATACGGTTGCGATTGATTACTCTTTATATATTTGTTTTTACTGAACGACTTCCAATGTAAAAGTACATAAATTAGCGGGAAAAGTTCTTCGATAGCAAATTACTGATCAATTTTATATTGTTAAATTTACTTGAAAAAAACCTTGGTACATTGAAAATGTGACATTATTCTTTTAAAGTGTGTCAAAAGTTGAAAAACTGCTCTATTCCCTCAGTTTTGTTTGTTACCTTGATTTGTTCATTTAATCGAGTTATGAGATTTGGACATCCGTAAAATATAATTTCCTATATTAAGCTATGAAATCTAAATTTTAACTACCAAATATAATTTATGTACATGCTTTAAAAAATAAAAATATACATGTTGTTTTCATTTCAAGTTGAGGTTTTGATTTTGCCATTTGATAAAGGACTTTCCGTTTTGAATTTTCCTTGAGTTCGGTATTTTGCTATTTTACTTATTTTGAAACTACTATGAAATAATAAGTTTTATAAAAAAACAATAGCCTGTTTTAATGTATTACCTATTAAGATAAATTTTTGTCTAAATATTTAAATCACTTCACCCTTTTCGAGTTTATTAATATAAGAACATTTAATAAGTTGAATATCATTGGTTGTTTGTTTCACATTAATTTGTTACTTCTTCCTCTCTGACAGTCAACAAGGAAAGCGTTTTATGGACTTCCGAAACATTTATTTAAGCCTAACTACATTCGAGTGAAATCAAAAGTCGTAAAAGGCAAAAAGATATCCGGAGCTAGTGCAGCGATTTTGATAGATGCTTTTAAATAAACAATTCATTACAAATGATATATATGTAGAAAATAAATGAAATCTAATTCAATTAGTCAGTTTTCGTATTGAATTTTAATCGAGTACTAGTATTAGCTTTTTATTTGACAATTTGTTATTGGTGGATAAAGTTTTTCGGGTTCTCATACCTTCCAAAAGATATTACTTTTCATATATTTCGTTTACAGGGTTAATATGAATTACCAAAATAATGTAATAAATAAGATTTTTAAAATTTATAACTTATTCAGGTGAATACATTTAAATAATAATTACAAGGATATTTAAACTTTTATTCAGAATCATTTTCCTGTGGTCACTGGTTTGCATGTAAACTGTTTTGATAACCCAAACTATTTTGTATAAACAAATATATTACTTTATAAATTGTTATACTAGTTTAAATGTATTCTTTAGGAAGTAAATTGAGATTTACATTTATGCAGAAAGAAAAAAAATGTATACTGCCGGAAGAGATTTAAAAATGAAGTTAATATGGAATACAACAAATTTTCTGAATAATTCTGTGTCTTAAATCGTTATTACTTATTAAACTAAAGCCGTAGGATTTATGACTATTTTTTTTTTTGGCCTGTATAAAACATGTACATGCATATAACAGTTAGCTCTGTTTACGCAAGTTTCATTAATCTTAACATTCCCCGACATACTCAATATTAAACGAATAATAAGTCAATATCAATTTATTTTTTAAATGTTTATGTCAACATATACAATAATGCAATTTTTGTTACTATACTGCTTTATCGACAAGAATGTTAAGCAAGTCCGGTAAGGCGAGCTTATATTCGAGCTTATGAAATAAATATCAAAAAATAAAATTTAACAATATGCTTTTTCAATGTAGAATGTGAAATTATATGAAGTATTTAATTAAACAAATTAACACGTACAAAATGCTCCGATAACTTTTCGGTTGAATGAATGAGTTGCGTGCATTTCATTAATAAATTGACACATATGCACAAGGGAACAGATGGACAAGGAATGCTGCATTGTTATGTGACGTCACTGTCTAATATTTTCAAGTATCACGTCCCGTTTTTGATCTAAAATATTATTAGACAGTAGAAAGGAAAACGTACAAATTACAGATAAAATTTAACTCGCGATAAAAATTCTTTTGTTACTTTAAATGTTTTTTTTTCTATTATTTTGTTTTCATTTGTTTATGGTTATACTAATACATACAAATTTGTTTTGAAGATCAGCTGAATAACTACGCCCTTCTAATATTTGAACCATCATGTCTGTGATAATTTCAAAAGACGGCCGGATAGGTATCGACGACAGATCCCCAGTTTGAGCTGTACAAGGACTTTTCCATCGCTCAGGTCCAGTGGGAATAGTTGCAACCACTATTTCAATTTTAAAACACAAATCGCTGCAAATAAAATGACTATTTTACTTATTGAGTATTGATATAGTAAATGTTATACGGTTGCGATTGATTACTCTTTATATATTTGTTTTACTGAATGACTTCCAATGTAAAAGTACATAAATTAGCGGGAAAAGTTCTTCGATAGCAAATTACTGATCAATTTTATATTGTTAAATTTACTTGAAAAAAACCTTGGTACATTGAAAATGTGACATTATTCTTTTTAAAGTGTGTCAAAAGTTGAAAAACTGCTCTTTTCCCTCAGTTTTTGTTTGTTACCTTGATTTGTTCATTTAATCGAGTTATGAGATTTGGACATCCGTAAAATATAATTTCCTATATTAAGCTATGAAATCTAAATTTTAACTACCAAATATAATTTATGTACATGCTTTAAAAAAATAAAAATATACATGTTGTTTTTCATTTCAAGTTGAGGTTTTGATTTTGCCATTTGATAAAGGACTTTCCGTTTTGAATTTTCCTTGGAGTTCGGTATTTTTGCTATTTTACTTATTTTTGAAACTACTATGAAATAATAAGTTTTATAAAAAAACCAATAGCCTGTTTTAATGTATTACCTATTAAGATAAATTTTTGTCTAAATATTTAAATCACTTCACCCTTTTCGAGTTTATTAATATAAGAACATTTAATAAGTTGAATATCATTGGTTGTTTGTTTCACATTAATTTGTTACTTCTTCCTCTCTGACAGTCAACAAGGAAAGCGTTTTATGGACTTCGAAACATTTATTTAAGCCTAACTACATCCGAGTGAAATCAAAAGTCGTAAAGGCAAAAGATATCCGGAGCTAGATATAAGTGCAGCAATTTTGATAGATGCTTTTAAATAAACAATTCATTACAAATGATATATATGTAGAAAATAAATGAAATCTAATTCAATTAGTCAGTTTTCGTATTGAATTTTAATCGAGTACTAGTATTAGCTTTTTATTTGACAATTTGTTATTGGTGGATAAAGTTTTTCGGGTTCTCATACCTTCCAAAAGATATTACTTTTCATATATTTCGTTTGTGATTGTTTTCTGGCAATCTTTGTTTGTAGAAATCAACAAAGTGTGTGCATAAAACTATAATTGCAGCATATACTCTGTAATATTTTACTTTGAATGAAATATAAACTATTTTTCAAACGGAAAAATTTACACTTCCTTAAGGAATAAGTAAATATGAATATAAATTATGGATATTTATCATAGATAAAACTAATGTGAAATAACCAATTTGTTTTCTTCTTATCATTTTATAAAGAGGTAGATTAATTTGAACATTATATAAATATTTGTATCCTTGGTACATTCTAGTAGTACACGAAGAACAAACATCAACATATCAATTATATTCTCTTTTCAATTAGATTAAGAGGTAAATACTTCTTTACTCTACCACTAGTTATCAATATATACAAACTCTTACAATTTCAGTGTATATCTTGCTTGAGAAATGACCCCCGTAATGCACAGTGGACTAAACTTTTTTTAGAAACCCAAATACATTGAACGTTCGAAGTATCATAACCGAAAAAAGGATAAAACGAAATAGCAAAACCTGCTTAAAGGTAGCTTTTACTGAATGAGTTCACACTTAAAACTCTGGTCAAAAGATATCATTTAACAATTTAGTGACATAAAGTTATTGTTCGTTTTGAAAGCATCAGACCATCTACTTGTCTTTATTCTTTAATCTAAGACTCTTAGATTACTTTGGGGCGCTTAAAAAAATCTATGAACGGTTTAACATATACAAAATACTTCGTTACATAGTATCTATTTTAAAATTGGTATTGTAATGTAGTAAGTATAGATAAGTGTCTATGCAAATTATTTTATGTTGAATGGTGGAGAGACAGTATCGTTTCAATTGCTATTTCACATTATATATTATGAGTGTTTCTTATTGTAACTTTTTAATTGTGTTTAGAATGGAAAACTTACCTGCAAAAATAACAGTTAATTTGGTAAAATAACTTTTAATATTGCTTATAGTCATCTTTGTTTTCTCTGCTGTAATGTTCTTATAAAAATGAATAGTATAACAACTTAAACGACTTTTATAGAAACGCAAAGTTGTGGGTGATGTCTTAAGATGGGAATTCTACTTTAAGTTTACAAAATTGATAAAAAAAATAATCGATAAAATTGGTCATTCTGCTTCCTATTGGTAAATGAAAATTTTGATTTACAAACTAAATTTAAGTTTTCAAAACTTCATTGGTCACCTATATCTTTTTTAAGAAATCAAAATTGACATTATATGAGAATTATTGATTTTAATTCATTGGGAAAGTATTTATCAAAATTACAATTGAATGTGTAATTTTCACTTGTAATTGAGGAAATAAATACTTTTATTTGAAATTTGTCAATATTAAGATACACTACGCTGCCAAAAAAATATATTTGTAATTGAATTTGGAACACTGAATGTGAAAAATGTCAAAAAGATTTAGTGGTTACATTTACAGTTTTGTATAGATATAAGAAATACTGCCTAACGGATATAAACGTAATTGGTTAAAATACTCAAAAAGGTTAAACAATAATATAAATAAATATTACAGGAAATGAACGACGACAAATTTGTTTAATTAATAATAGTGAAAAAGGATAATATAAACTGCCTAATTTATTAAGTTGATTCGTCGGAGTGCGGAAGCAATAGAACGTAAAGAAATATCGAACAATAATGAGGCTATAAAAGAAAAAAAGCAAGACGCATTTTACAAGATGTGCATAGTTAATTTAATTTTATTAGTCCCGGCACTTTTACATCTTTACATTGCTGTGTTATTCATTTTATGTATTCATAAATTTGATACCTTTTACGTACATTTTTAAGGCAGTTGTGTTGTATGTCTGTGATGTTTGTTTACACATTTGTGGGTGCTTGATTCCAATTATTGTCACATTAACCAATTATGTCTGTTTTGGTTGCTCATCCAATGTTATCAATATAACGGAACTATAAACCACTGTTATACAAGACTTAGTGAGAGGTTTCGCTAGCTATAAAACCATGCATAATCAACCGTTGTCGTCGGAAATTGCATGTATCAAGTCAGGAATATGACAATTGTTGTCCATTCCTTCCGCTGTTTGATAAAGTCAAACGTTTGATTTTTTTTCAGGTTTTATCAAATTTAAGTTTTTTTAATTATCTTGGAGTTCAATATTTTTGTTAATGCTTTAATCAGTAAATTTCAATTCACTTTCAATTTTGATTTTGTTTAAAATCATTTCAGAAAAGGAAGCTTAAAGAGTTTTAAAATTAATTCATCAGTGATACGTTTACAATTTGGATCGCTACAATGCGACAAAAGATTCAACAGTGGCAACCGAATCCGAATACCAAAAAATTGTGGAGTTGAAGTGCATTGGAACCAACAATTCGAAAAGTTGAGGGAAATCTGGCTAAGACTATCATCTATGCGTAGGGGTAGAAAAACCCTAGAGATTCGAATGATTTTAACATTTTATGAACAATAAATTTACAGAAAATGATTGTATTAGTGATGTTTTTATGTCAGCACACGACTGCTTACTACTTATTTGGTTACTAAATTTGATTTATATAATTAGGATAAGGTAGTAATTGTCAACCTTTAACCAATATTCTCCTTCTTCTTCTCCTTTAATCAACACTCTATTTGTATTAATATATAACAATTTTCTTTCCATTAAATCGAGATTTAAAAAAGCGAAAGATTGCATATTTTTTGACCAAAATAAAATTCTAGTATTCTTTCTAAACTGGCTTCGAAAAAAAATATAAAGAGAAAATATACATATAAAAAAGTAAACGGTATATGTAAAGAGTTGATGAAATTAAACAAATTAAATTTTGTTTATATACTTTTCATTGTTGTAACTATGGTTAACTATAATGTTATATTATTGAGAATTGTAATCGAACCATTGTCTTAAAACATCAAATCTGCAAAAACTCATCAAAGATACCAGGCTTATAATTTTGTACGCCTGACGCGCATTTTGTCTACACTAGACCCATCAGTGACGCTCGAATCAAATCAGTTGGAGAGCCAAATCACATACGAAGTTGAAGAGTATTAAAAACAATAAATCTCTAAAGTGTGTGCCAAATAAAGCTTTGGAAATAGACACCTGGGGTAGAAAAACACAACGTTTCTAATTATTCAACATTTTATAAACAGAAAAATGAACATATCAATGATATTTTAGGTGAACACTAAAGTGCTAACTACTGGGCTGGTAATATTTGAATATACCTGTATAGTCAAAATATATTTCTAAAATACTAGTATGTGTAAAATTTAAAAATTATTTTATGCAAATATGAAAATTATGATGCATATTAGTGCATTTATCTATATATTAATTACTCATCCAATAGCCCTTTTTACTGAAAATGCTAAAACCTTGACCGTCATAACTTTTCTTAAATCATTCTCGACACTTGTATATTTCCGGTAAATTTTCTTACATGTTATAAAGCTATTTATACCTTCCCTGGTAATAAATGGAAATGTAAAAATAAAATTCAGACAGAACATATCTAACATGGAATTTTTGCGAGCTGTTTATTTATCCTTAAAAATAATTTACGACTAAATATCATTCTATAAGGTCATAATCGTGATCATGGTCATACATAATTCCAGTTCAACAAACCACAATTGTTTACCCAGTATATGTAGTTTTCCAAAAATATATCCTCATTTAAATATACAGGTGAAATGAAAAGATTGAACTTGATTTTTGAACTAAGATTTATCGCAAAACATATTGATTTTTCTTCATAACGTACGATGCATACTTTTAATACTAATTATTGTATATTTTGTAAAACATGAATAATTGATTAATGAAAAAAAACTGGGTCTTGGGATGGAGCTGGTGGTGATTAAGGAAGCTTCATGTAGCATAAACGTGAAATATGCTTTATTCCATATTGATTTGATTAACTAAGTAATTTGATTAATATAAAAAGTAAAATAACAAAAATATCGAACTCCAAGGGAAATTCAAAACGGAAAGTCCTGTATAAAATGGCAAAATCAAAAGCTCAATCACATCAACGACATTTTCAAATTTCAATTTCAATGGGAAAACTGATTTTGCAGAACAACAATTTTTTTTTTTACTTATTGGTGCTTTTTTTTCCCACAAAGTGAATGTAACTGCTATTAACCCGAATGGAAATCAAAATATCCGATTTGTAGTCCATTGCAACCAAGCACCATACAGTCCTCATATCTTTTTTTTAAATAACATAAACTCGAGGGTCATGATATTTGTATCAATTCATTTCATTGCCATTGATTCAGGATTACAGGATTAGACGTTCGGCTACCATATTCAACTATTATTGGAGAATTACCCGTTGATTTATTTATAAGAGGTCCATAGTATCCATATATGTGACTGTTTAACAGTTAACAAAGACTTTAAGATCAAAAATAGCAATAAAAAGCGCCGTTTTCTTCACCTTTTCCTTTGTGCTTAGAAGTTCTGTTTTATATCTATTTTCATTTCTATAATGATTCAGAAGTTGTAAAATAACATTGTTTTCAATTTGTCGCTCACTGCTTTATTTGAGGTCATGTTTGTTTTAACCAAAGATAACCGGTCAAGTTTATATTAGAATAAGATGTGGTACAAGTGAAGGTTTCAACTCCCTCAGGCTAAGTTGACCTTAGATTGATTTGGCTATTTTTTAGGTCCTTTTAGTCATATAGCTCCTCAACTTTTTCGATTTTTATACATTCTTGGCTTTCAAATATTTGGCTTTGGGCGTTCCCGATGAAGGTAATCCAGAAAAGCGCTTCGGACGCATGAATTTATTAACGTGTTGTTTTCATTTTTTACAGCACTGGGTCGATACCTCTGCTGGTGGACCATCAGTCCCCGAGGGTATCATAAATTTTAAATTAAAAAGAAACTAACGTTACAACTCCCTTTGGCAAAGTTGACCTTAGATAGATTTGGGGTTTTTTTAAGTCCTTTTGGTTATATAGCTCCTCAACTGTTTCAATTTTATACATTCTGGGCTTTCAAATATTTGGCTTTGAGCGTTCCTGATGAAGGTAAGTCCAGAAAAGCGCTTCGGACGCATGAAATTATGTACGTGTTGTTTTCATCTTTTACAGCACTGGGTCGATACCTCTGCAAGTGGACTATCAGTCCCCGAGGGTATCATCAGCTCAGTAATCAGTACTTCGGTACTGACATGATTTATAACAAATTTCTCTAAAGATTTCCGTTGATAAATTTTGAAATTATAAAGAAACTTAGGTTTCAACTCCCTCAGGCAAAGTTGACCTTAGATGGATTTGGCTATTATTTAATGTCCTTTTGGTCATATACCTCCTCAACTGTTTCAATTCATATACATTGTTGGCTTTCAAATATTTGTCTTTGAGCGTTCCTGATGAAGGTAATTCCAGAAAAGCTCTTCGGACGCATGAAATTATTAACGTGTTGTTTTCATTTTTTTCAGATAATTGTTATTATGAAATAATTATTCACCAACCCTGATGAGTAAAATTTAATGATTATTAATGATTAGTATATTCTTTGTAATAAGTCAGCTTTCGACTTTTGTATAAGTTTTTTTTTTTTAAATATTTTGATACTTTTATTGTCGAAAAAAAAATTAATAGCACTTTATAAATTCCAGGCGTCTGAAGCGCTTTTCTGGATTTACATTCATCAGGAACGCTCAAAGCCGAATATAGATGAAGTGCGCATCTGGTGCAGTATCATTGGTACATTTAATGTTATTAAGTCACCAACATATATTTTTTTCACATTTAAAACATATTAGTATAATTAGGACTATGTATTTAAGATATGGATGTTTTAAATAAGACGGTAGTAGAAGAGTTTATCTTAATCAATGATTCTTATATCAAAAGGATTGCTAGTATCAAACCTCTAAGATAGATTCAACATTTATAATTTGTACTTTCGCTTTAAGTTATCCGAACTAATAAAATGTTTTCATTTGAACTCTTGGTTTTTCTGTTCGGTTTTCATGGATAAAGGAAAATTTATTTACGTCATACCGGTTGCTCATTAAAAATTCTTTAATATTGATTTAACGGGTTGCAAGAAATTTAAGTGCTTTGTTAAATTATTTTACTTTTTCTTTTCAGTATTTCTTACGTGGAAACAATTGAAAAATTTAAAACAGATCTAGGGAAATTGCTACGTTAGCAACAGGCTGTTGTATTTGTAAGTGATCATGAATTTTGTTCTCCAAAGAAAGAGGGGATACTTTGGGTGTCTTATTGCATTATAAGGTTTAAAAATTACTGTTTTGAATTAATTTTCCAAACGATTCAAAATTATATAGTATGCTATTCTATTAACTTATACATTGCTTAGAGCATATGCAACAGAAGTAACAAAATGTTAGAGTAAAAGAAATGTTCTTAAGATTCCAAGCCAACAAAACTAGAATTATATACTACAAGATATTGAAGCTGTAAAACCATGTGCAATACATGCAAATCATAATTAGTCATAACAAAGTTTAAAAAATTTTTAACTTTGTGCAATAAACTCAAAAGTTCAATATTATATAAAACTATATCAAAATCAACCAACAAAAATCTTATGTTTTGTACAATATGCAATTCAAGAAACAAGACAATCAATGAGATGAATAGGGGTCTTCCCGGACTTATTCCCTGTCGACATCACCCACAATATTTTGGAATTCGTGCGATTTAGCAGCATACAAAGAATTAACATATTTTCTGTGTCCTATTTATCAATCGTTATCGTACGGAATAATGCAATAAATAGATCGGGAAAATCAAAATATATAGTATTAACTATAACAGTGGTTTGATTTTTATAATAATAAATTTGATTTATGATACTCAATACGGAACGATTTGTAAACTCTGATAGAATGAAATTTTTTATAGAGTGTATGTATTAACTTTCATCTATTAATATTAATGAAAATACTATTAAAAGGTAGTAAAAGATCGGGAAGTATAATTCCGCCAAAGTCAATACCATACCTTTTTTTAATATCTCATGAGGAAAATAATTCAATGTCGAAAATTCATATCGGAAGATAGAAAAAGAGACGACATTTCAAATGTAATTATAATTTTTTTTTTTTTAATTAAATACAAAGTTGTTTTATCTTGTATCGTGTTATACTTTCAGGAATCTATTAAAATTATTTTTTGTTTGAAAAGTTTCAATTTTATCTAAAACCAATTTCTAATTCAAATTATGTGGTAAATTATAGTGATTAAGACTTTTTCATATAGTGTGACATTATTTAAAAAAATTATTTGAAAGGAAAGTTGTACATATTTACTCTGAAGAACAGTTGAGACCTTGATTTCCTTGTGTAATACCTGATTTATACGTTAAAATGATATTCATCAATGGGAAATTTACGATGAAAGTGTTTTCTGAAGTAAACATTAATTTTATCACTTCTGACTGGGACTATTAAAAAGTTAGCATAATAGTCCCATCTTTTGAATATTGAATTGTAATTCACTGCGAAATGAATACTCATTGAAGTTTTAGTCACCTTCAAAAACGGTGCAGTTATTGATGATGCGCATTAATTATGAAGAAAAGCGATGAAAAAAGAAATGGCCATAGTAATAATAAGCATTATCGAGCTATAAAAACAAAGCTGTCGCTTCAAAATGTTCAAAACTATTAAATCGATTTTGAGATAACAAACCAAGAGAGACAGAGAAAAAAAACTCTTAAGAGTATCGCAAGAACTGTAAATGGAGCGGGACAAGATGAGCATCAATAGTGAGTGTCTCCTTCTACATGTGTATGCATACATCAAACGCAACGTAAATCAAGACTTACTGAAAGAATTTACAGAGAATTGGACACAAAATTTTCATAAGACGACTGTGCTTGTGTCTAAAATTTGAAGACCACGAATACGTGTCTCTCATGAGATGAAACACAGACACATCGTATTGGCTTACATATTTGTGATGTCGACCGTAAAACTTGTGTAGTAACGATTTCAGTTGTTCATCCTAATAATCCTAGTTAGTGATTGTTTTCTATTAGGTGCACAACGTCTGTTGAAATAGAACATGCACGTGCACGTCGTAAAGCTTCAATCAACTGAGGTATTAAACGCCTTACACTGGGGCAGAGGTTATGTAAATAATTGGAAATGGGAAACTGGCCTTGGAGAATCTGAAACCGACACGTTTGTCATAGATCCTTGCTCGAAGTCGTCCGTCTACGTTTGTTTTAAGAAAACATTTAGATATAAAATAGATCTTCGGTGTTAGGTAGTATCTTTAGTGTCACGTAAAATGGAAAATATAAGGTGCAAGCAACTGGTGAGTTATTCAATGAACAATGAATCAACACGGCTGACATGGCTTAAAATAGAACATAGGGAAGCTGTTTTGAGGTTGTTGATCACAACGTACATATTTGTTGTTTTATTCAGTATTTGAAGTTGACGGTTTTTCATGATCTCAAACAATTCAATTATTCCTACTGTCTCTCTATTGTAGAAAAAACACTGTTAAATAAAAAAAAAATGTAGTTGATCAATGAAATTGAGAATTAGGAAAAGTAGTGTATATAATTGTGTACTGTCTATTTCAGTCGTTCTTCTTGATAATCTTACTGGAGCATCTTTTGTGCCAGGAGCACATCCCTGTAAATGCATTCGGTATAATGTGAACATGCACGTATAAAACGTATAAATTGGAATTTGTTAAAGCCATCCGATGGTACAGAGTTATGTTATTTCTGCGAAAGGCGAAGTTTTTAATTAAGTACTTACGTATGTCTATTCTTCCATGAAAATTTTCGTCTGTGTCAATATCCAGTTAAAGATCCAGATATGAAGCAGTCCTCTAGATTTTGCGGTATCCTTGATTGTACGTACACTTAGGTAAATGAGATGTAAGCTTTCGCCAAAATGTTTGTTATTTAGTAACATAACATCATCAATAAATCTGAAAGTGAAATAAAGGAACATGGCATAAAGGTGGCGATAGATACCAACGGTAGAATCAAAACTTAAAAGTCAAAGATAGACCGACAAAATCATGACAAGATAAAAAAAAACTACGACAAAACAAACAGCAGTCTACTTAAAACTTCACTAAAAAGACTGAAAAAAACGGGGGTGGATTTCAGGTGCTCCGGAAGGATAAGCAGATCTTTTTCCACATGTAGCTTTTTTTTTTTTTTTCGTCTTGGAGAAGTTTTGAATGTATGTTGCTCCTTATGAGTACAAATACAATATGAACGTCCTATATAAGAGATTTAGTGAAGATTACGTATCAGTATAAAGAAAGGCGATTCTCTTCTTCCTTTATTTATGTCAATTACAAAATAATGAAGGACTGATTTTTTTCGTGAATGATCTAAAAGGGAGGCGAAAGATACCAAAGGGACATTCAAACTCATAAGTCGAAAGTAAACTGACAACGCCATGGCTAAAAGGAAAAGGACCAACAGACAAACATCAGTACTCAAATACAACATAGAAAACTAAAAACTGAGCAGCACGAACCCCATCAAAAACTTGGAATGATCTCAGGTGCTCCGGAAGGGTAAGCAGATCTTGTTCCACATGTGGCACCCGTCGTGATGATCATATAAGTACGAAACGGTGATAAGTCTAATTCGGTAGGTCACATTCGGAGAAAAGGGGACGGGATTGTAGTTACGACAATTTGAACATAACCGTCGTCATCTGTGAAACAGATATTCCATAACGTTCAACCAACTCATAATGGCGTCCGTAAAATTAACGAAAGGATGATTTCAACTTTACCACTTGGAAAAAATTGAAAACAACACGTTAAATAATTTCATGCGTCCGAAGCGCTTTTTTGGATTTCCCTTCATCAGGAACGCTCAAAGCCAAACATTTGAAATCCGAGGATGTATAAGTACCGAAACAGTTGAAGAGCTATATGACAAAAATACCTAAAACAAATAGCCAAATTCATCTAAGGTCAACTTTGCCTGAGGGAGTTGAAACCTTAGTTTCTTTATAATTTCAAAATTTATAAACGGACAACTTTAGAAAGGTTTGTTATAAATCATGTCAGTACCGAAGTACTGACTACTGAGCTGATGATACCCTCGGGGACTGATAGTCCACCAGCAGAGGTATCGACCCAGTGATGTAAAAATTGAAAACAACACGTTAAATAATTTCATGCGTCCGAAGCGCTTTTCTGGATTTACCTTCATCAGGAACGCTCAAAGCCAAACATTTGAAATCCGAGGATGTATAAGTACCGAAACAGTTGAAGAGCTATATGACAAAAATACCTAAAACAAATAGCCAAATTCATCTAAGGTCAGCTTTGCCTGAGGGAGTTGAAACCTTAGTTTCTTTATAATTTCAAAATTTATAAACGGACAATTTTAGAAAGGTTTGTTATAAATCATGTCAGTACCGAAGTACTGATTACTGAGCTGATGATACCCTCGGGGACTGATAGTCCACCAGCAGAGGTATCGACCCAGTGATGTAAAAATTGAAAACAACACGTTAAATAATTTCATGCATCCGAAGCGCTTTTCTGGATTTACCTTCATCAGGAACGCTCAAAGCCAAACATTTGAAATCCGAGGATGTATAAGTACCGAAACAGTTGAAGAGCTATATGACAAAAATACCTAAAACAAATAGCCAAATTCATCTAAGGTCAACTATGCCTGAGGGAGTTGAAACTTTAGTTTCTTTATAATTTCAAAATTTATAAACGGACAATTTTAGAAAGGTTTGTTATAAATCATGTCAGTACCGAAGTACTGACTACTGAGCTGATGATACCCTCGGTGACTGATAGTCCACCAGCAGAGGTATCGACCCAGTGATGTAAAAAATTGAAAACAACACGTTAAATAATTTCATGCGTCCGAAGCGCTTTTCTGGATTTACCTTCATCAAGAACGGTCAAAACTTGTAAGTGGGATTCCCTAATATGCTTTAAATTCCAAATATTTTAATTTGCTAGGCTATCCAAAAAATTCTATTTTCAGATAAAAACTATTGTTTGACCATTTTCTGCTTAAACAACGTCCTTAGTCTTCGGATTCTTGAACGAGTTAGAAACCCGTTTGCTCATTGCACGTAGGTTTTGAATGCACATCTGAATACTTGACCGAACTACTTTCATCCATTCAGATGAAGTGTCCAGTTTATTTGAATCTAGATGGCGCTTAACAAATTTTCTGGCATAACTCATCTGCATCAATCAGTAACCTGAATTTTTTTTTTTCAGTTGGTGGAATTGGATATTGGATCTTAGGCTATTAGTTATGTTAGTTTTGATCACTTACTATATATATATATATGTGTACAGGTCCCGGTGATAACATGACCAGCGGGACTATATTTGTTTGTGGTTGATTAAAATGAGCAATCAAGCTTTTGATTTTACATCATGGTTGATAAAGATCTTTAATGTCCCCTTGCAGTTGAAAATATAAGCTGCAATAGGTTTGTTAATAAGATATTACAGATGTAGATTTATTTTTTAAATATTCGAGTATTGGTTTTTGTACATACTTTTAGGGGGAAATATTGATATTATTGATGTATTACTGAAAACATAACACGTTTACGAGTCTGTTTAGCATGATAGTAGAAATATCTATAACTCTTGTTAATATGCCGAGTAGATATGATTTAGGGGTTCGTTTAACAATTCTCTAAGATGTTAAATTTTACGATGCAAAAAGGTCCCTAGTACAGCAATAGATAACACATTTTATTTTATTATCCCTGTGTAAAATACACTTAATCTTCAGGTCTGTATCATACTATGTACCTCATAGCGATAAATACAGATAGGATGACGGGAATGAAGAAATTCGATTCGTGATTCTTAAATTCATACATTTAACAAAGTAGCAAAAAAGAACAGGCGTAAAGGTAATATCATTTGAGAGTTACAATCGCCGTACTCGAAATTTAGTGACATGCTATTTCTCAAAGGAAATTAAATCAATTTATGTCAAGTAAGTTTACTTATCCTGTAATGGAAGATCTTTTTGTAAACTTTGACATAACATATCGGGAGTAATACGCAGAGTTTATGGTATCTCGTTTATTAAGCTTACAAATCTGATATAAAATGGAAAAGGGTGATATGTACAAAAAAGAAGTACTCTAGCTTTTGTACTTAGTAGTACTCTACCATCTTCTTATATTACATTCGTTCAAAACTCTTATTCTGCTGATGGTATAAAAACACATATTTAGTACAACAGAAACAATACTAGAGCGTAAGTACATACAGTACATTTGACTTAAAATGATCTATAAAATCATATAAGATCATATAAGCTAGGTCGTTCATAAGTGCAAATGTGTAATAAGGACATAGATAGTTGAATAAATCAATTACAGCACACACTTAGCATCAAGTCGTAGTAAATATTCTCACTCAACTGAAACCTACATCCGGGTGTGTACAATGTCGGGATTTATTGCATAATAAAATCATAAATCATAAAGATGTGAATATTTGTCATAAATCCTTCTTTGATCGTTTAAATTTTACACATACCTGAAATACGTTTAAATTTCCCCATTTTTTGACGTGTACATTGTTTTACAAATGGAAAGAATAATGCACTTTAAATCTATGTATTTTTGATTTCAAATAATTTGTTTGCCTAATTAAAAAAGTTGTTTTTTCTATTTTTAGTGGTAGTTATTTATTTATTTTAGTTTACTTCTATGGACCATCTCATTACACTGTTTTCCGTTAACCTAGTTTTAAATTACTTTAATGAACCTAAATCTTTTAAAAATACGAGAAGATAAAAAAAACTCCCTTTCAATCATTCCGAGCTGAGTATTACAATACTGAAACCCCACTAGAAAAGTTAGACAGCAAAGTTAGTCTACGAGTAAGTAGTTTCGGCTTCGTATTGGCTGCTTGATAAATCAACTCACAACGACAAATTACAGTGTCGGACTTCTGCTGGAAGGCCACAGCAGAAGGTACCAAAATTCGTTGTTATCTGTGATATTGCATTATCGATATCATTGACGGAAAAGTGACCTTGGCATTATTGTTCAGAAAAATGAGTAGCCTTGTCATCAGCAATAAAAGAATATCTAGGGATAAGAATATCTAGGAGGAATAAGAATATCTAGTAATAAGAATATCAAGTAATAAGAATATCTAGGAATAATAAGAATATCTAGGAATAAGAATATCTGGGAATAAGAGTATCCATGAGAAATAAGAATATCTAGGAATAAGAATATGATTATATGCTAAGGATTCATTGTGTCCAAAGGAAAATATTTGCGAGAGCCACTGGGTATTTGCTTGAAAATTAATTACTTAAAAATTTGGAAACTTCAATATTTTTTCCTCTCATACTTTTAATATTGGTCCTTTCTGCAATCAATGTGTAAGTAAATAGATGTACTTTATATTCAAAAGTAATCATCTATTTAAAGTTATTTTAGATACATTAGATCAAAGAAATCTCATCTTTTTTATGACGCAAGGTGAAAAAGTTCCTAACGTGACTTTGGCTAGAATATACTATATTTTACTACCTCTACGACATTATGCTCAAACATCACATTCAATGAACGTTAGAGACGGCAATGCGATACGAATGTACGCTGATAATTTAATCAGTGCTCCATATCCGAAAGAATGTAAAAACACCACAACCCACCATTTTCTTCGGAAAATGCCTGTGCCATGTCCGGAATATGACAGTTGGTTTACATTCGTTCCGTTAATTGACAAAGTTTAACGTTTGATTTTGTCATTTTTTTTATTCCCCCCCCTTTTTTTATTTTGCTTCGGAGTTCGGTATTTTTGTTAATATATTTTTTTTTATGCATAAGAAGTGTTAAACTAGATGACATCGTTATAGACACGTGTATTTTATTTAAAACTGTATCTCCTGTATACCTTTGACGGACACATTGGAGATAAGCATGTGTCAGTCTATACCTTTGTCGGACACATTGGAGTTAAGCATGTGTCAGTCCATAGAACTTAGAAAAATTTAGTTTTGCAAAACAAGAGCGTGGGAAATGACAGCCTATATATACTTTATTAAAAAACACCTCGACATTCGCGCGAAACTTTCAAATTAGTTCATTTGTAATGTTACTAAATTCTTAAGACATATTGAAATGACTAACAGAAAAAGTTTACGACCTAATGAAGTGAAACATAGATTTTGAAAATTAAAAGTTTTAATATATTTTCTTAAAATAGGAATCGTTATGCAGAAATAAATTGTGCCCGGTTTAAAATATTTCTCACTAAGGAAAATTAGTTTTTCCGAAAGTCAAAATACAATTTAATCCACTTTTTTGATGATACATCAGTTTAAAAGCATAAAGACTTTGTGAATTAAAATACATTAAGTTTTATGTTAAAATTTGAATATAGTCTCTACATGATATTTTGATTATGCTAACATTAAGGGTGTCAAAAAGTTTACTTAATATACTAAAGAAATAGGGCCCCAAAGGCCTTACTTTGGCCATCAAATGTAACTCTGTAATATAATGTGTAAAAACCAATATTTACTATCTTAATCATGCAAATTTAGATAACTAGATCTTTTTTCTTTCTGTCTGTTCGTGTTTTAGATCAGGTTGACAAAAGTGTGGTATTTTACAATTTTCCTTAAGCCGGTTTGCCTATTTTTTGCATTTGCAAGGTCTATTTCCTCCTGAAAAACAATTGACATACCATTCGTTCTAAATAAATTTGTTTTGTATATGGGTCCAATCTGATTAAAATTCAGATCTATCGTAACTCGCACACTCTTTTGAGCATAACGAAATCAGAGATCAATATTTTAATTAGATTGATATGGGTCATTTTAACAAAACATTATGATGATACATCAACGCGGCAATGTTGTTTGAAGTAAAAAATAATCTAGTCATCTTAAAGTTAGTAAAAATTATTATTTACTTGATAATACAGTTATCAGTGGATGAATAAGGGGGGCGTATATGACGTTCCCCAATTTGAAAGAAAAATAAATCATTTTAAGCAGTAAAATAGTCCCAACAAAGCTTCGCTCGGAGGTATATATTCCGTATTCTGGAATAACGCCCCCTTTCAAAAGTCCTGGATCCGCCCCTGACTATGACGTCAAAATTATATAAGAAGTGTCAAAATGGATCAGGGCTTTTTATTTTGATTTGTTAGGTATGTTTACATATTTTGTCATCAAATGTTTACTATCATTACTGAAGTTAAATTTCACGGAAATATTGGGCAAAATTGACCATTCGTCAACCTACTCAAATTAACTAATATCAACTTCAGATTACATAACATCCTATCATTCCTAAGTACGAGATCTCAAAAGGGGCGAGTCGGTATAAGAAAACCTCCATTTGTTTTGTTTATTAAAAGTATAAAAATACTAATAATCTCGTATGATGCGAATAGCTGTATGTCCCTACTAGCCTGGGATCCTGGCTCACTGCTCAACAGTAGACGAAGTATTAGATTGGGTCAGGATGCCAGGCTATGTCCCTACTGCATCCAACATTTCGGTGACTGTATAAATCGAATATATACTTTTTATCCAAGAAACATAATGGCTTTAAAATAATATAATTAAGAAAATCGTTCCAAAGCATGCTGATTTTTGGAAGTACACATCCGCGATGAAACTCTTGAAAATAAGCGTATATCATCAATTTGAAAAGTTCATTATGATCTCAAATTATAACAAATTTAACCATTTGATTACGCGGAAAAATCCGTTAGAACAAATATCTATATCATACGATTAATGCATGTCATTTTTTTCACGAAGAACCAATAACATCGATTTTGTTAGTTTCCTGAAACCTTATTTAATATAAGTGCTCAAAACATATGTACCTTCCGCATAGTAGCAAGCGCTTGGGTTCTTCTATGTTTAATTTGATATATTCTAAACACTGGACACTTTTAATTTGCAAAACACTCATTTGCAAATTTGCAAAACACTCATTTGCCGCCGCCTCAAATAAGAGCTACAATGTCATTTATATAACCAAAATGTGCGGAATTACATGGGATTCAATAATTTCATTTGTTTTCTACTGTTACTATTATATTTATTTTGCTATTTGATTTATAAAAACATGGGATTTTCAATATCCCATGGGACAGGGCAAAATCCCATGGGATCGACCATTATCCCATGGGATTTTGGTTAAATCCATGGGATTTTTGGTCCCATGGGATAATTGTAGTCCCATGGGATATTTGTTGTCCCATGGGACAAAAAAATCCCATGGGACTATAATTATCCCATGGGATTTTAATATCCCATGGGACACATTAAAATCCTATGGGATTCAAATTATAATTATATAGATATAAATATACAGTAATGTGTATGTTACAATATGTATTCTATTTGGTAGTAAATTGTTATAAGATGAATCTTTTAATTGAATATCTTTTTCTTTGGAAATGTTAATTCAACATATAGTTCTATAACTGTTCAAAACTCAACTTTTAAACAACAAAGCAGATAATGTAAGTATCAATATATGTTTATTTATGAATTATAGAATACTTTCTTGAACCACAATTATTTACCATTTGAAATCAATGAAAACTCTATTATTAGGCTTAACATACTAGTAGCTATTTAAGTAAATCTATTTTTTCACAATATCCCTCCACACAAAACATTAATAGTTTCTTATCATCCATCATTGTGTGATCGTATAGTCCACTTTTGGTCATTCAGCACAGAACATTGACATTATTGTGGTTTCAATATCTTTTGGTTTTAAAAGAACTTCAAATCATTGACTGAGTGATGAAAATAATAACTGATCCAACTTTTGTCTTTGAATTTATTCTGGTCTTGTTTCTATGTTTTCTCCATTTATTATAGGTGATGAATTTCAATCCTTCTGAAAAGAACCAATAAAATCTGAAGTTATGTATTATACAAAATTGTTTGCATACATGAAGCAATAATATGATTTTCAATAAAAATAGCTATGCGGTATGGATTTTACTGATTTTTAAAGGTTGTCCAGTGTCATCAGTTGCTAACCTCCTACATCCTTTGGTCTCTGATGGAGATTTGTCAAATTAGCAATATACCACATCTTCCTATTCTAATACTATATAACAATCAATTAATTTATTCTTCTTTATAACATTTGGGTATTTTCCCAAGTTATATATATAATATATATATAAAGATCAATGTTAAAACTTTAGGCAATTATAATAACATTCTATTATTCACAAGAATTTGCAATATATTATACAAAACGCAGACAACAGAAACAATATTTCCTTAAGCTTTTGAAGTTCTGACAGAGTTCAATTTTGTGTTTTATTTCAATGAAAAATACCTTGAACTCTTTGGACATATTGAAATTATAACATTGATACAAAAATTATATTGTTTTATCCTTATTTTTGTGTTGTTGGCTTGCTGTCTCATTTTATATACAGTTATACATACATCAATTATCTTCTTCTTTATTAAAAGTAAAATGGAATATTTTTTATTTTGATATCCCAAAACATTATAGTTCTATCGAATAACTTATTACCAAGTTCACAAACACCAATGTGTTTTATATTAATTTTAAGACATGTATAAATGTTCCAGACCATATCAGTATTTGGACCGTACGTTAACATATAAGTATACTCTTATAGTCCGACCATATGCATATAGTCAGACCATTTGAGTATACTTGTACTGTCTAGTACCAGCTCGACCAAACATGTGTTTTTATTTCAACTGCAATTAAACTTTTTGTATTAATCTATTAAAGATTTCAGTTATGTTGATCTGTAATGTACATTTGTTTCTAATAAACTTCTTAAAATTGGGCAGACTGTACGCGTACAGACCAAATACTCATATGTTCTGGAACATAAACATGATTAACAAGCATTTGACAGGATGTCATGCTAAAATCCCATTAATATTAGTACTAAATATTTTGAGTATATACATGTAAATCCACAAAATACTTACTGAAATTCATGGCGAACACTCACCAAAAACTTAAAGAGGATACAATTTAGAGGAAGGACTGGACAGATGAATGCACAAACACTATCAAAACAGAGCATAAAACTTACCGAACAAGATGTTTTACATTTATCCTTCAGATGCAGGAAAATTGAAAAGTTTTTTTTTCTTTCTCTGCCGTCCATGATATAAACTTTAAATTTATTCATGCAATATATGAAAATCTGCAAAGGTAGGACCTTGAACCTCAGCTTATCCACATTTTGATTTTTGAACTGCATATTTGTTCTTTTCATCTTGCTGACAACCTAAACATAAAAAAATGATGAAAACATAATTCTAGATCAACTTTGTGTTTTTATTTTTGTTGGTACAAACAATTTTCCCAACTTAAAACGAAAACATCATCACAAAAAGGAGGTCATACTAACCTCCAAATTTTTAAACAAACCAAAATTATTACTTGATTAAGATCTTGTCATAAATTAATAGCATCGATACTCTTATTTTTGAAGACCATATATGTCTATTGCATACTTATATTCCTTTGTACAAGAGTATGCATATTAAGATTGATTCGAGGACTTTAATGTTAAATTAGCATGATTAATTTTACAGTTTCTCAGCTCCATGTGTACATTTTGAGAGAATCTTGCAATACTGTATATTCTGATATTCAGAACTTATTGTGAGGTTTTTATTAATGCAACTGAGAGCTGTATCTCATTCTCATTTCTGATACATATTTATGAGCTGAAGACCAATGCTGAAATTTTCTCACTGCATTGAAGACCCATAGGTGACCTTCGGCCGTTGTCTCCTCTTTGGTTGGGTTGTTGTCTCTTTGACAAATTCCCAGTTTCCACTTCCCATTTCATAACATGTATGCAGATTTTTCTTAACTACAATAATCAATCACGCAGTTTCATCCATTATTGAAAATAAGCAAAAATAAATGCACACAAAATTTAACATTGTTATTAAAGGTTTTTTTTTAAATTCAAAACAGTTGCCTACACCGTTAATTTCCTTGTTTGATTTATTTCATATTTTAAAGCCTTTATAGCTAGCTAGATGGTATGCGGGCGGATCCAGCCATTTTAAAAGGGGTTCCAAACCCAAGACAAAGGGGTGTTCCAACTATATGTTCCCATTCAAATGCATTTGAAAAAAGGGGGTTCAAGTTGAACTTCCAACCCCTGGAATCCTCCCCCTGGATCCGCCACTGGTATGGCTTTTGCTCATAGTTGCATTCATATCATTACCTATACCTTACTTGTGCATCATTTGGTCTCTGATGGGGATAGGCCTACTGAAGAAGGTTCAACTTGCAATTTGCGGATTATGGGTCTATTTATCCAATAAAATGCTCCATGGGCGCAGCTTGATACGACTGCAGAGGTCGAACCCTGAATAGTTGGGGCAAGTATGGACACAACATTCAAGCTTGATACAGCTCTGAATTTGGATTGTGATTAAATATTTGACACAGCCTAGGTTTCTGACACAGAATGAATGTGGTCTAAGAACTTAAAATTTTAAATTGGACATTCACCTATCATGGTCCAATATCCAAAATCTAAATACATGGTTAGATTCAGCATATCAAAGAACCCCAAGAGTTCAATTTTGATGAAATCAAACAAAGTTTAATTTTGGACCCTTTTGACCTCAATGTGGACAAAGTTGATAACGGGGCCCAAAATCAAAAATCTAAATACATGGTTAGATTCAGCATATCAAAGAACCCCATATATTCAATTTTGTTGAAATCAAACAAAGTTTAATTTTGGACCCGATTTGGACCAACTTGAAAACTGGGTCCATAATCAAAATCTAAATACATGTTTAGATTCAGCATATCAAAGAACCCTAAGAATTCAATTTTGTTAAAATCAAACTAAGTTTAATTTTGGACCCTTTGGACCTTAATGTAGACCAATTTGAAAACGGGACCAAAAATTAAGAATCTAAATACACGGTTAGATTCGGCATATCAAAGAACCCCAATAATTCAATTTTGATGAAATCAAACAAAGTTTAATTTTGGACCCTTTTGACCTCAATGTGGACAAAGTTGATAACGGGCCCAAAATCAAAAATCTAAATACATGGTTAGATTCAGCATATCAAAGAACCCCATATATTCAATTTTGTTGAAATCAAACAAAGTTTAATTTTGGACCCCGATTTGGACCAACTTGAAAAATGGGCCCATAATAAAAAATCTAAATACATGTTTAGATTCAGCATATCAAAGAACCCTAAGAATTCAATTTTTGTTAAAATCAAACTAAGTTTAATTTTGGACCCTTTGGACCTTAATGTAGACCAATTTGAAAACGGGACCAAAAATTAAGAATCTAAATACACGGTTAGATTCAGCATATCAAAGAACCCCAATAATTCAATTTTTGATGAAATCAAACAAAGTTTAATTTTGGACCCTTTGGACCTCAATGTGGACCAATCTAAAAACGGGGCCCAAAATCCAAAAACTTAATACACGGTTAGATTCAGCATATAAAGGAACCCCAAGAGTTCAAGAATAAAACCCCATTGAAATTGGTCAAGAAATAAGCAATTTATACAAAGTATCTTCTTTTGCACAATACTGTGCAATTGAATATTTCTTGCAATTGCGCAAAACTGTGCAATTGAATATTTCTTGCTATTGCGCAATACTGTACAATTGACAATTTCTTGCTATTGTGCAATATTGTGCTATTGGATATTTCTTGCTATTGCGCAATACTGTGCAATTGAAGATTTCTTGCTATTGCACAATACTGTGCAATTGAAAATTTCTTGCTATTGCACAATACTTATTATATAATAATTTACACATCCTGTTTGGTGTGTATCTCCTGCCATATCATTATTATTTGCTTTTAAATATAAATCAGAAATAACCAACTTAAAATGGAAAATTTTAAAGAAAAAAAAAGGAAAAAAGGAAAAAAAAATCCCCCAATTTTTTGAACCCCCTTATGATTCATCACCCCCAAACTCAAACCCAGCCTTCCCTTTGAGGTATGGTACTTTGCAGTACAATTTCAGAGAGATCCATACACTTGAACACAAGTTATTGTCTGGAAACTAGAAAAATGCTTATTTTTGGCCCCTTTTTGGCCCCTAATTCCTAAACGTTTCAGGCAATTACCCCCAAACTCAATTTCAGCTTTCCCTTTGTGATATGGAACCTTGTAGTACAATTTCAGAAAGATCCATACACTTACACACAAGTTATTGTCATGAAACTAGAAAAATGCTTGTTTTTTGCCCCTTTTTTGGCCCCTAATTCCTAAAATTTTGAGGCAATTACCCCCAAAAATCAACCCCAGCATTCCCTTTGTGATATGGAACCTTGTGGTACAAAGTCAGAGAGATCCATACACTAACACACAAGTTATGTCTGGAAGTTACAAAAATGCTTATTTTTGGCCCCTAATTCCTTAACTGTTGGTACCATAACCCCCAAAATCAATCCCAACCTTCCTTTTGTGATATTGAACCTTATGGTAAAATTTCCTTGAGATCCATTCACTTAAACTAAAGTTAGAGTGCGAAAACCCATTCGTCTTCGGACGGACGACGCCGGACGACGACGACGACGCCAATGTCATACCAATATACGACCACAAAATTTTTTTGCGGTCGTATAAAAATGTAGAAGAAAGACATGCATAATAAAAACCAAAATTATGTTCAAACAAGAAGTAATTGTAACAGGATGCTGTTACGAAGTCTCCCAAACAAAGTTCACATAACTCGCCATTCCTATTGTCCCATATTCATTTGATTTGTTTTATTGTCTCATACAAGAATATATATGGTTTAGGGGTGGGGATCAGGGATCCGGAAATTTTTTCACCTAACCACTGGGGATCTCAACTATTTAAAAGTTTTTCAAACATGTCGGGGTGGGGGTGACCCCCATGGACTCTCCCTATATTTCATTTGATGTGTTTTATTGTTCCATACAAGAATATATATGGTTTAGGAGTGGGGATCTTGACTGTTTACAAGTTTTCAAACAAGAGGGGGTGGGGTGACCCCCTAGGGACCCAACCCCTAGGGACTTCCTTTATTTCATTTCATTTATTTTATTGTCCCCTACAAGAATATATATGGTTTAGGGGTGGGGATCTGGATCGTTCACAAGATAATAGCACATTCTCAAATTGAACGGGGTGGGTTGACCCCCAGGGACTTCCCTTTAATTTCATCTGATTAGTTTTATTGTCCCATACAAGAATATATATGGTATAGGGGTGGAGATCTGGACTGATATGATAATAGCACATTCTCAAATTGAACGGGGTGGGGTGACCCCCCAGGGACTTCCCTTTAATTTTAATTGATTTGTTTTATCGTCCCATTCAAGAATATGTATGGTTTAGGGGGTGGGGATCTGGACTGTTTACAAGATAATAGCATATTCTCAAATTGAAGGGGGTGGTGATTACCCCCAGAGACTCACCCTATATTTCATGTGATTTGTTTTATTGTCCCATCATCATTTCTGAAGACAGTAGCGGATTTACCGGGGGGCACAGGGGCACGTGCCCCCCCAGTCGGGTCACCAAAAAATTGTCTAACATAGTTTTATTGCTACTGTATCTGCTTATCTAGATATCTAGATCGAAAATCAGGACACAGCTTGATTTGACTTCCTAAACTGGTCGTTAATTAACCCCAGCTTCAACATGTGTGATTTATGGCAACTTATCGATGGGTGTGTAAATATTGACACCTTTGTGTAATGTCTATATCCAAAAGCATTTATGTTAACTACATGTACATGTACATGCTGATTTGAATTAATACGAATATTGGTTTCTAATACAATATTACTGGATCAAGATCGATTAACAAGTGAAATCTTCTGATCAGGAAAAAAATTACCAACTAAAAAAGGGTCTTAAAAGAATATGTAAAAATAGATGTTTAGTATCAAGAATGTTAGTATCGACATGAGATACGTCTTTTTTACCAAACTCACATTGTATACGGTTTCTTGGGAATGTGCCTGTCTCAGAACAGTCTATTAAACAACAAACGATTTTTTTCAATGCATACAGCATTTTTTTAAAAACTGAATGTCGTGTTTTTTCCCCATATTTTTTTATGGAAACAAAACCTTCCCCCTCCATAAAACATGAATGGTCTGTGCCTTATATATATAATCATTAATAAAATGATATTGTTTCTTAGAAAACTACTACTTGTGTGTTTTTTGCTGTGCATGTACTGATTTTGTGTCATGAATGGATACCCCATATCCTATGTTTTCTATTATAGTACAGTAATATGTGTATATTTTTCTTGTTTTAATTACCATGTATGAGGGTATGAATGGGCAGGGACTTTCTATACTAGACTATCCTTGGAATGGGTTACCGTGAATGAGGGTATGAATGGGGTTTACAGTTTAGAGAATAATGGTCAAAAAGTTAAGGCTAGAAAAAAATTTGCCCAAAAAGTATAGAAAACAGATTAAAGCTTTGATGAACTGTAAAGAATAGAGGACAATTGGCAGCAAATAAAAGAGTAGAAAGAAATGGACCCAAAAATAATGAAAAGATATAAAAATGAAGACCCCCCCCACCAAACAACCACCATCATCCCCAATACATGACACCACCACCTCCCAAACTCGCATATATGCATATATAAAAAAAATCTTTTAAATTTTGGTTTCATGGTGCCCCCAGACATCGAGGTTCTGGATCCGCCCCTGTAAGACTGCGTGTGTCTATCACTTACAGTTTACAAGTTATATTCATTTGAAAATTGTAGAAAATAAAATCCCATAGGGTTCTATAGTAAACCCCTCCCTTCTTTCTTCCCCGCAAAATACCCCTTAATAGACCCCAATGCACAGCTAATTTACATTATTTTCCCTTGATTTACACTTAAGAATACAGGTATAAAGTTTTCAAGATAATATACAACTGAAGCCCACAGTGGTGGATCCAGAAATTTTCATAAGTGGGGGCCCACTGACTGCCTAAGAGGGGGCCTGCTCCTGTCATGCTTCAGTAATTCCCTATATAATCAATCATTTTTTTCCAAAAAAGGGGGCCCTGAACTCCTGATCAGCCCCCCCCCCTCTTTCCTCATTTCAATCACCCTGATATAAATTTAGTTTTATCACTTACAATAGGAATGGTTTAAATTCCCCAATAATTCTAGTCGGTCAAATATACATGATATATGAATAAATTGATTTAACCTTTATACCATTAATATCAACATATTTCATTTTTGATAAAAGAAGGGCAAAAGTTTTCTATGGGTAGAAATGGATAGTTACTAATTTGGGAAGCTTCAAATTCACAACATGCCGATGGCTGTGTTCAAAGTGCTGGGTTTTTATCACCCTCGTTGTTTGCGGACTAACGATTTAGGCCTGTGGTGGATAATAGTGTGTGTGCATGAATTTTCTGTACCTTCTTAATCAATATTTTCAAATACTGACGACAAGTGTTGTAATGTATCAATGATCATCAATGTCTTATTTGACATGTTTGAGGCCAACGTGCTATTTACATGTGCGATCGAGAATGCAGGGGAAGGAAACTTGTCAATTATGTTTATTTTTAAGCCAAAATAAAATGAGCCGCCGTAAAATTAACCTTGGGTAATCCTCATATTGATGCAAGAGTGCTACGGGCTGACTACTAATACATGTCTTTGTCTCAAAATAACTCGGCAGCGTCAAATAACAGTTGAAGTAAGGATCGTCTCGGTGGGGTGGGGGTCTTCTTTTTTTTGGCTATAATTTTAATAACTTACACTTTTTTCCATTATTCTCTTTCTTTCACTATTCTTTATTCCTTTTTTTCTTTGCCCGTTATTCTCTATTCTGTTAATTCACATCCATACTCTCTTATGTGGACTTTCTTTTTTTTTTTTTGTTGTTTTTAGTTCTGGTATTATGCGATAAGTCAATTTTTCATGCAGTTTCATGAAATAATGGTTTTATGCATATCAGCAAGGAATTGTATTTAAATATACAATTCCTTGATATCAGCCAAGATTGTGCGTGAAATTTTAATAAACAATTCAACACTACACGTTATGTGAATTTGATCAAAATCGATGAACATGAATTTGACAGCTAGTGCCCCTTTAACAGGTAAAGTTCAATTAACAAATTTTGATCTACTGGCATTCAACACCAAATTACTTACTTGCTGTATATTGATAAACGTGATTGTATATTGTCAATACCACAACATCGTGAATACGCCATGTGAGGTGTTGGCTATGTTATGGGGTCACCGGTGGCGGCTTCGAAACAGAGAAAAAAAATCCAGGTAAAAAAGTGTAGAATTTTGTTGTTGAAAATTTAAGTTGTAAATTCCTAAAAAAAAGTACTTAATTCCGTTCAACTGCTAACATGTTAGTTCGATACGAAAATAGGATAAAAAGCATACGGAAAATTTGTGATCAGTCATTATCATTCGAATATATGAAGAGCAATGGGTATATAAAAAAAAAAACTGAACAAGAAAAGTATTAGTAAACAGACAGAAAGTCGTTGAATTAATTATTTTACAATTGTTTAAATATATGAGAGAATGTTTTAGGCGAATTGTCTTTATTTACAGATAAATGTATTTTAGTTCAGGAAATGATTTATTCTTCTGGCGGCTTCAAATATTTTTTTATCAATAACTTATACACAAGGAGACATTTTTGACTTTTGACAGCATGAACCCCAGTTAATTAGCAAACACAAATTAAGAAACAAAATCGTTTACAGTTAAATTTTATAGAAGGAAAAAAGGGGGTAAATAAACAAATTTTACTATACGCTCACATACTTCTAAAAAGATTTGCATATGTAAGCTGTCTATAGATAATGTTAAATTATTTCAGGAGTTTTGAAAAAAGAATATATACAGTTTAATTTTCGACGTCTACTGCTACAAAAAAATAGTGATTATTTTTATAGATTTGGTACTTCGATCAGTTTCGACTCAAAATTTCTTTTTGAATTGTTAGATGGCAAACTATTTAGGAGTTCGAACTTGGAAGATGGTACAATATAGAAAGGGAAAAAAGAAAGTGTAATTTATGTAAGCTAGATATTGGAGATGAATTCCATTACATTATTAATTGTTCACATTTTAGAGAAGAGAGAAATAAATTTATAAATCGAAATTTTAGTATAAGGCCAAATATTATATTATTTACTGAAATTATGTCGTCTAAAAATAGGACAGATCTCATAAATTTATGTAAGTTTATACGAATTTTAAACAAGCGAGTGTGTCCTCCTGAATAATTTCTTTTGTCTTTGTTGTTGTAGTATATATTGTATATTTATGTTTATGTATTTAATGTATTGTATTACATGCATGTCTTCTCTGTACCTATGTATTTGGTGATGAGAAAGACGAGATTCATTATATGATAGCAAGGGCTTGTACAAATCCTTGATCATAGAATGTTCGGCAATATAAATAGACGAAAGTAGACAAACCCTAATTAAACGGAGTTTTGATCTCCAAGCGGGCCACATTGTACATCTAATAAGATCTATATTTCTAAACGTTTTTAAATGAAATAACTTGAATTGAAAATTTCCCAACTATGTGAAGATTTTTTATATTTCTAAACGTCTTCAATTATTACATACGAAAGAAAAATTATTTAGCATATTCATATATTTTATAATTTTTCCAAGGAAACTTTTTTTTGCAAAGTTTACTTCTATGTGTTTATAACCATCACCAGAGACATATTCTCTGCCATCACCAATCAGTCCTAATCATTAAAGATCAATTAACCAAATTCAAATGATGATTGGTATTGAATATGATCATCGGCCATCCGTGACGTATCCCAAATAACGGCGCATGCCGATAGATAGATAGAATGATAGATAATGATGGTTTGATTTTATCAGAGACATAAAATACATTGATTATATGTCTCAATACATGTATTATATGTCTCAATACATGTATTATATGTCTCTGATTTTATCAAAACAAAAATTGCAAAATTATAAAATAAATTATCAATCGAATGTATACCCTCAACGCTCACTAAAACTTATATATACATGTCCTAAGTGACTTTTTATGTCCTGCGTGCACCCAGGAGATCCTGAACGGTTTTTAGACGTACCATTATTTTATATGCATATTATTGAAGCTGTTCTTAATTTTGTACAAAATAGGTATATATATATATGTGTGTATCAGACTAAATGACTTCCCAATTAGCAGAGGCGGATTTAGATTTTCCCAGCCCCCATATTGGAAAAAATTGGTAGATTGTATAGGAATCACTGAAGCATGTCTGGAAGGACCCCTCTTAGGCAGTCAATGGGTTCCCCCATGAAAATTTCTGGATCAACCACTGCTTAGTTCTAGTTATCTTAGGTCCTAGTGTGAAATAAAGCCAATGGGAATTGGTCTTTTTAAACACATCTACATACATGTATACGTTTTCTCAAGGGTTGGTTCATGCACTATTGAAATTATGTTTACTCAATGCGCAGTTACTGAAGTTTATATTTGCTACTTTTCTTCTTTATTTCATATAAATGATTTTTGATTTTTTCTTCGTAAAATTTGTGGTGTTGAAATAGGAATGGACACAGATATCTAAGCACATTTAACAAAAGAAATTTTGTGTAATGTCATCAATCTGTATTACACGTAGACAGGATGTTCTCTAGAAAACTATACGTTATACACACCCGAGGGTACACGCACTGTCGTAATGGAAAATTACTGTATGTTATAATTACCTGTAATCAGCTTTGCAACAAATCAGTTGACTGACCATGTCATTACAGTTCAAAAAGATTTTCCTCAAATCAAAATGGAATATTCATTTTATCTTTAAAATTTAAAACTTTAAAAAGTACACTTTGACAAAATTATGAAATAGAAAGAATTGAACAATTTAAAATCGTATTTTAACAAAGATTAAGATATAATTTTACAACGATCCTAAGAAAATATCCAAACAAACGTTGAATCAAACCTACGCAGTTTTATATTATAAGACTGACACACACCAGTTTGCTAACTCAGTGTGCTGGGTGAGGTGCTGGAACTTGATATACATGTATCATTAAGTTACAGTTCTGTTAGGATTTGACTGCCTTTTTACAGGGACTTTCTATTCTTACTGTTAACAGTTAGTAATAGATTGTTCCTGGCTTAGAATGATTCTCTGCTCAGCAACTGGTGCGTAATTAGCATTTGATTCAAATATCTTGTAACAGTAAAAAACACAAATTAATGTATTTAACAGCTTTATTCATGAGATCAGTCTGTTAATCGTAAATAACTTCGAGATTTATGTGTAAGTTTACTCTGCTGCTCGAGCTCTGCTAATCGATGTTCCAACTAGTATTTCAGATTTATATTTATTCGTGAGGCCCTCGTCATTATTTATATTCACTCAAAGCACAGTCTTCTGGAGATTTAATAATTATAGCGAAAAAATAGCGACAAATGGGGGAAATAAAATATTTTTAGTAGCATTATTATTAAATCTTCAGGCGACTGTGCTCAATTAAGAGGTTCTCCGTTACTTGGAAAATCTTATCTGATTCAGGATCAATTCATCGGTTACACTCCCCTATCATCAGTGATTCTTTGTTTTTAGCTGACATTCTGCAAAAAGGTATTGTGTAAGTGTTGACTCTCGATTTGCATGATTAATAACAGATATCGACTTGCTACCCGGACTACTGCAAAAAACAATTATTCAGGTCACTGATTTAGATGGAAGGTAAAAGGACAGAAAGTCACAGGACATAAAGTCACAAATTTTAAAAGCTCTTCAGAGCTTATGTTTATGCTTGCAATGTTTATATCGACTCTAAATAAAGCTTTATGTCTTATTATGTCTTATGTCTTGATAGGACAGAAAGTCACAGGACAAAAAGTCACAAACAATTTGTTGACAATTGTTTGAATATATATGAAAAAGATCTTGACATATTTTCTTTTTATTACATATATTCATTTTTAATTTAAGGAAATTGTCATAAACCTTGATAAATGAAAATGTATTAGTTTTTAATCATGCAAAGGATATATTTATTGGCAAATTGAAGCCATTTAAGTACCAAGCCACTTTGACATTTTGTTTTCAGAACAATTATTTGATCATTATTGATATTTATTGAATACATTTCAATTACAAAGTTGCTTCATGTATAAAACTTCAAGAAAAATACAAAAAAAGTGTTTTCTTGTTCAACATGTTCAAAGAAAAATAATCTCAAAACTTAATTGTGAATTTTTGTCCTGTGACTTTTTGTCTGTGACTTTTTGTCCTGTGACTTTCTGTCCTACATTCAGATTGAATAGGGGTTTGGTTGACCCCATCTTCCTCTATCTGAGACTACCATCTCAGTGATGAGCTTTATGTTTTATGTATTGTGCTTGTCATATATGTATGTTGGATAAAAGCTCTACAGAGCTTATGTTGTATTGTTATATGTATAACCGACTTTAAATAAATCTTTTTTGCTAGCCCCTAACAACTAACAAGTAAGAATTAGGTTACTTCTTTTTGTAATACAAACAATTATGACGTCTTGCAAGGCTTTTTTTTTACCATGACGGCGTCCCATAAAAAAGTTGAAATAGCCATGCAATACGTCATTATCATTTGGACTAATATTATGGCACATATTGTCGTACCACAGGGATTTGTGTCAATTTTTCTGGTTTTCTATCCTCACGAACCCAAAATACTAGTGATAAAGTGTTAACTTACTTCTTAATTAAAGCCTAATATTAAGAAGGCAGAAGACCTGGACCATTCATACTTTGTATATACATGCCTTATGTTATGAAGTTTTCGTCTGTCATATGTTCATTGACCTTGAGTGACCTCATTTCATGGCTAAGTGACTGCATTGAAAAAAAGTTAAGGTTTTTTAGTATCCTTAATTTCTATTATCACGATTATAATGAGTAATAGGATTCCTATTACTCATTATAAGAGAAATCAAGAATACTAAAAAATTTAAGGATAACTATATTTGATATGTGCATACCTTGCAAAGTCTTCATGTTCGCCAGACAGTTTTCACTTGGTTTGACCTTATTTCATGGATCAGTGAACAAGTTAAGCTTTTGTGGTCACGTCCATATCTCAGATACCATAAACAATGTGTCTACTATATTTACTTTTAATTACTGTATGGAATGATTGTAAGGTATGCATGTCCAACTGGCAAGTTTCATCTGACCTTGACCTCATTTTCATGGTTCAGTGGTTATTGTTAAGTTTTTGTGTTTTGGTCGGGTTTTCTAATATTGTATGCAACATGTCAAGTATATCATGTATATTCGTTGTATGAAAATTTTAGGGATGTACATGTTAGTCTGACATGTTTTATTCAATCTTGACCTCATTTTTATGGTTCATTGCTTGATGTTACCTTTTTTCTATTTTCTTATTTTCAAATTAGCAAAAAGTCAACTAGGTGCATATGTCTGACTGAGAAGTTTCATCTTACTTTATTTTCATAGTACATTGAACAATATAAAAAAAGAAGATGGGATATGATTGGACAACTCTCCACAAGAGACCAAATGAAACAGAAATTAACAACTCAAGGTCACTGTAAAGCCTTCAACAATGAACAAAGCCCATGCTGCATAGTCAGCTATAAAAGGTCCATAAAATGACAATGTAAAACAATTCAAACGAGAAAACTAACGACCTAATTTATGTACAAAAAATGGAAAAACAGATATGTTACACATAAACAAACGACAATCACTGGATTGTAGGCTCCTGACTTGGAACAGGCACATACATAACGAATGTGGCAGGGTATAAGGAACTATGAAAATGTTTAGTTTTTGTGGTTTGGTCTATTTTCCGGATACTGTAAGCAATAAGGCCCCTTTATTTAGTGAATGGAATGATTGTAAGATGCACATGTCTGTCTGCCATATTTTATATGACCTTGACCTCATTTTCATGGTTCATTGGTCAATGAAACACTGCATTGTTTTTTTAGTTTATCATATGCTTAAAGTTACAGGTAGATTATATTTGGTGGATATGTAACAATTGTAAGGTGTGCATGTCTGTCTGGCAGATTCATATAACCATGACCGCATTTTATGGTTCTTTGGTCAATGCTAAGTTTTCTTGGTTTTGTCATTTTATCAGATATTATAAGCATAGGTCTACTTGTTGTTGTATGGAATGACTGCAAGGTGTCATATAAAAATAAGAAGATGTCTGTCTGCCAAGGTTATTTTTACTGTGACCTCATTTTCATAGAATAATGATAATATTAAACAGCAAGAATGATGAGCAAGCCGACGTTTTATACAAATGAGACAAAATTTTCAGTTGCCTACTAATTATGTAATAGTAGTTATTTTTGTCATTAAATGATAATGTTTACCCTTTTATGTGTAGGGCAAGAACATTAAAGATAAAGGGAAACCATAAACAGAAGAAATTATCAACAAAAATAGATTTACAGAGATCAATAAAGCCTAAATGGTAAGTCCACTGTTATAAAAGTTTTGCCCTTGAATAATGGTTAAACAGGGCGGATCCAGCCATTTTAAAAAGGGGTTCCCAACCCAGGATAAAGGGCGGGTTCCAACTATATGTCCCCATTCAAATGCATTGACCGTCCAAAAAAAAGGGGGGGTTCCAACCCCCGGAACCCCCCCTCTGGATCCGCCACTGGTTAAATATTTATTAAAATAAGATGTGGTATGATAAATGAGAAAACTATCCATCAGAGTTCAATTAAGTGGATGTAAGCATTGTAATTACTTATTAGAGGCCAATGATGACCTGTAAGTAATGAGAAAACCCATACCCTATACATGATATAGTAATCTATAAAAGACAACACTAACAACATTTGAAACAAAACATCAATTCAAACTTCAAATATACCAGACTAATTTATAAAAACAAAAAATTATGAAAAACAAAAATAACGGATATATACCAACATCAACCACTGAACTATGTATATGCTTCTGATATTGGACAGGCATAATATGGCTGGGTTGATATAAAAATAAGAAGCAGTCTGATTTCCAATGAGACTTTTCTCCAATAGAGATCAAATGACATTTAAGGAGGCTTGAGGGTATAAAAATTTCAGAAAAATATTTAAAAAAAATAAATTTTTCATAACTAATTTTATTTATAACTTTATTAGTTGTTACTTTATCATATGGTACAAAAATCATTCAAAACAATCTATTCATTTTGGCCCCAGATGACTTTTAAAATGTATATATCATTGAAAAAGCTCCAAATTATCTCCCTTTGGTGCAAAAATGCCATTTTTTGGCATTAGAATTGTAATATCTTTTTTAACTCATCAGTGACCTATATTTTTTATTATCATTTTCAAATAAGCTGTACTTAAACTAAACTATTGTAAAATTTAAGCGATTTCTGTAATTTAGTTCTTTTTTATTTCGATATTACCTCTATTTCTCCTATTAGTTCAACAGAAAAAAAGTACCTTTACAAAAATGTATGCTTCTTTCGAAGGCATATTGTGAGCGTAAATTAACGGTGACCCCTTTTTATACGACCGCAAAAAAATTTTGCGGTCGTCGTCGTCAGAAGACACATTGGTTTTCGCACTCTAACTTTAGTTTAAGTGAATGGATCTCTTTGAAATTTTACCATAAGGTTCAATACCACAAAAGGAAGGTTGGGATTGATTTTGGGGGTTATGGTACCAACAGTTAAGGAATTAGGGGCCAAAAAGGGGCCAAAAATAAGCATTTTTGTAACTTCCAGACATAACTTGTGTGTTAGTGTATGGATCTCTCTGACATTGTACTACAAGGTTCCATATCACAAAGGGAATGCTGGGATTGATTTTGGGGGTAATTACTTCCAAATTTTGGGAATTAGGGGCCAACAAAGGGGCAAAAAACAAGCATTTTTCTAGTTTCATGACAATAACTTGTGTGAAAGTGTATTGATCTTTCTGAAATTGTACTACAAGGTTCCATATCACAAAGGGAAAGCTGGAATTGAGTTTGGGGGTAATTGCCCAAAACGTTTAGGAAAAAGGGGCCAAAAATAAGCATTTTTTTAGTTTCCAGACAATAACTTATGTTCAAGTGTATGGATCTCTCTGAAATTGTACTGCAAGGTATCATACCACAAAGGGAAGGCTGGGATTGATTTTGGAGGTAATTGCCTCAAAATTTTAGGAATTAGGGGCCAAAAAGGGGCAAAAAAACAAGCATTTTTCTTGTTTCAGGACAATAACTTGTGTGTAAGTGTATGGATCTTTATGAAATTGTACTACAAGGTTCCATATCAAAAAGGGAAAGCTGGGTTTGAGTTAGGGGGTAATTGCCCTAAACGTTTAGGAATTTGGGGCCAAAAAGGGGCAAAAAAACAAGCATTTTTCTAGTTTCCAGACAATAACTTGTGTTCAAGTGTACGGATCTCTCTGAAATTGTACTGCAAGGTACCATACCACAAAGGGAAGGCTGGGATTGAGTTTGGGGATGATGAATCATAAGGGGGTTCAAAAAATATGAGGGGGGATTTTTTTTTTCATTTTTTTCTTTAAAATTTTCCATTTTAAATTGGTTATTTCTGATTTATATATAAAAGCAAATAATAATGATAGGGTTTGAATAGGTAAATTAAAAAATGTGTCAGAAACCTATGCTGTGTCAAATATTTAATCACAATCCAAATTCAGTGCTGTATCAAGCTTGAATGTTGTGTCCATACTTGCCCCAACTGTTCAGGGTTCGACCTCTGCGGTCGTATCAAGCTGCGCCCAGCTGAGCATTTTATTTTTTTATTTTTATTTTTCTATTAAGTATAAGATAAAGTTCATTTATAGAAAAATATAGCGAAATCCTATATTAAGAAAAAAATTTGATTTAGACCTGCGAGCCCCCTTAATTTAACAAAAATAGTTCACTGTACAGCCTTTGAAAATGAGCAAATCCTATACCCGACAGTGGTTTTAATAACAGCACAACATTTGAACAAATTGTAAACATTTGTTGCAATGGGCTTAACTCAAAAGACTGCAACAAGGAACCAAACAACAACCGGTAATATGTAAATCATAGACACAAAGCACTGAAATAAGAGTACTAACAATGAATATTCAAATGAAAGTTTATCAAAATGTTCATAAACATGATAAAATAGCCATTTTATTGCTGTATTTCTCTTCACTGATAATTTTTGAGTTTTGTATATTTGTAGGTCAGACATCTCGGTTTTCATGGTCATCATTCAACAGATCAATACTGAACAGAAAACTTAAAGTTGATATTTTTCTCCATAGTGCGACTTTTTTTATTAATTTGAAATGGAACATGTTTTTTCCTACATTTATTAGAAAGAGGAAATTTCAACATAATGACTTTAAACAAAAAGGAGTCATATCATCACGATCATAGATGCACAAGAACTTGATCATGTAAATGCAACAATGTAATTATCAATTGAAAGAAGGAACGAATGAAAAAAATATTAGTATGTTGTTGTCCAAATAAACTTGCTTTGTCTTCTCATTTGAATCGCTCCAACCAATAAAGATGTACGGAGGAAGATCTTTGAAGAACAGATTGAAAAAATGTGTTGTCTAAGAATATTCTAGTGGATGAAATAATTTATTGACTTGACTCTTATATAGTGGACTGAATAATTGTACATAGCAAGCAGTGAAAAAAGAAAACTAAAACTTTAACAGAAAAAATGTTTATATTATAAATTTGCAAATATAAGCATAATATTATGTACACAGCAAAGGTATATAATTCAAATTGTTTGCATATTCATGTATTGCAATGAAACTATAACAAAGAAAACCTTACCTCATGAAAAGAGTAAACTTTTCAGTCAGAATATGAAATTTTTTTTTTTCAGTTCTATTTTTCATAATAAAATAAACAAGACAAAGATTTCAAAACAATATTTTTCATTTATTTAGACATGTCATCATTTTGTTTCAGTGAAAGGATTTTACTCTTTGACCAAAAATATTATTATGCATTCCAAAATAAGAATAATCTTTATTGTCATATAAACAAATAAAAAAAATGTTTGTGACAAAATGAAAAAAAATATATATATATATATCAAGGATTTGTATAGTTAGTATATATATAAAATTATAAAAACTCGTATACATTTAAAACTTTTATTACCAAACAGCATTCATTGTAACATACACATTACTGTATATTTATATCTATATATTTATAATTTGAATCCCATAGGATTTTATTTTGTCCCATGGGATATTAAAATCCCATGGGATAATTATAGTCCCATGGGATTTTTTGTCCCATGGGACAACAAATATCCCATGGGACTACAATTATCCCATGGGACCAAAAATCCCATGGATTTAACCAAAATCCCATGGGATAATGGTCGATCCCATGGGATTTTGCCCTGTCCCATGGGATATTGAAAATCCCATGTTTTATAAATCAAATAGCAAAATAAATATAATAGTAACAGTAGAAAACCAATGAAATTATTGAATCCCATGTAATTCCGCACATTTTGGTTATATACATGACATTGTAGCTCTTATTTGATTGTGTTGGCGGCGGATTTGCAAATGAGTGTTTTGCAAATTAAAAGTGTCCAGTGTTAAGAAGTGGCATGACATTTTTGAATCAAATAGACAACAGATATATCTTAACATTCTGAAAATTATGTCCCTGTCAGATTTTATCTAATCATTGCGGTTTTCAAGATAATAGAAAAAACTTGCATTTTCCCCCATGTCTATGTTTAGCCATGTCGGTCATGTTTGCATCGGACACATTTTTTTAAAAAGATACCCTAATAATGATTGTGGCCAAGTTTGGTTAAATTTGTCCCAGTAGTTTCAGAGAAGACGATTTTTATAAGACATTAATCAAAAACGCAAAATAATGGCAAAATTAGTCATAAAAGGGCAATAACTACACTTACGAGCCGTCTGCCGATTTCAGCCATATTGACGTATTTGTAGATCTTGTTATTCTGATCATAGCGGTTTTAAAGATAATAGACAAAACTTGGACTTTATCTCTATGTTCTATTTTTAGCCATGTGTGCCATGTTGGTTGACAGGCGGGGTCATCGGATACATTTTTTAAACTAAATACCCTAATAGTTGGTTAAATTTGGCCCAGTAGTTTGAGAGGAGAAGATTTTTGTAAAAGTTAACGACGACGACGACGGACGACGATGGACGACAAGTGATGAATAAAGCTGGAGTCCATAAAACTAGACAAAATCAAACACTGGACTATATCAACCAAAGGAACGAATTTGTCAATCCTCGACTGTTTCAACTGTTCTTAGAAGCTCTGTTATATCCAACCTATCCTCATTTTCCAGTAGCAGTCCAAAAGTTCCGCCCTTCATCCCTGTCGACCTACCTTGCAATCCTACCTATTGTACTAATTGTTAATGTGTTCTCCCACTAAAAATGCATGTCAATGAGATATTTGTCATTGGACGTTAAACAAGAAACCATCAATCAATAAATCAGTGATACTCATGATAGTTCCTAAAATTGAAACTTTATTTTTTTTTTATTCATTTAGCTCCAATTGTTTATTCGATCGACTGTGTTCTACTAAAGTTTTGACTTTGAGGAATCCTGGTGAAGGTTATTTCTAAGGGAGTTCTTAATACAGCAAAATAAGTTCACTTTGAAATATTTGCAATGAGTCAGTACCACTGCTTGTAGAGAGATTGTTTTCGATGTTATGATCTGCCTTTCAGTTCTTTTATACTTTGAACTGACGAAGACGGTTTTATGTATTCTTTATGGACCTAATAAATGTAGCAGATGCTCTTCACAGCCAGTCAAACACTTATTCGCAGTTTTTCATATGAAGGTTAGTTCAGGTAAAACTTCGAACATAGCATAATGACATTTAAAAAATATTTCACCTATTTATTTTTTGTGAAATTCTTGTAATATATATTGCCTAGGGGTTTCTATATGCATGTTCACTTATGTTTTAGCTTTTCATTTTACTGTATACGCATTGTGATTTTTAAATGTATTCGATTATCTTTTTATGTGTTTCACATGTATTTTAATTTCCTGTATGGTCTTATTTATAACATACAATATGGTTTGAACAAGGGGTTTTTATTCTAACATTTAATGTTAGAAAAATTCATGTGGAAACATTTATGATAACTCCTTTAAGTATTCATGTGGAAACATTTATGATAACTCCTTTAAGTATTCATGTGGAAACATTTATGATAACTCCTTTAAGTATTCATGTGGAAACATTTATGATAACTCCTTTAAGTATTCATGTGGAAACATTTATGATAACTCCTTTAAGTATTCATGCTCTCAGTTTTGTCTCTTTTTTAAAGTTCTTATTTTTGTTTATTTATTTTTGTTTATTTGTTTTCCATTATGTGTTATGCCTATTTTATTATTTCCTTCTTTTTCTAATAGGTACATATATCCGCTGATTTTGTTTTTCTTTTTCTGTAAAAAAAAAGTACTAGAAAGCTATTATGAAATAGTAGATGAGGTATGAAATAACTATCCAACAGAGTCCAAATGACGTGGATTTAGTTTATGTACAGCACAACTTGTTAACATATTTACTGTACTTTATACTTCTTTTTCTGTTCACTTTGAACATAATAGTTCTCTAGTTTCGTGTGCATGGATTTTTTTTTGTATTATATTCGGTCAGTAAACTAATGCATGGTTGCTAAGAGATTTTTGTTAGTTTTTTTCACCGGTTTCCATGGAACTGTTCATTTGCTTTCCGGACATTTTAATATAGTTGAAACAAAATTTAAAGTCAATCCATTGTTTCATAAAAAGTTTGGAGTTGTCGCTCTTTATCTACGAATAGAAAAAAGAAATGCAATATCTTTTTGATATTTTATTAGGTATTGGTTTTCTTCTGATTATTATTAGGTCTTTCCACTATTCTGTGGAAAGACCTATTGTATTTGTTCTGATTATTATTATTTTTCTTCCGCCAAATTTTGTTCACGGGTAAAATTTTTGTTTCGCAATATGTCGATAAGATATTTCTTATATAGTATCATGCCAGTTTATGCGCGTTTTATTTTCACCCATTCTAAGCCAAACAATTTTCTTTGTAAGAGTTATCTCCCTATTCACTGTTTCTTAAGTGTTTGCATCTCCTTCGTAACAAAAAAGATATCGACAAAATTATTTTTCTAAATTGTTCGTTACATCCTCAGGAATTTTTGGCTAATTTGGATCGAAGCGATTCGATGAAATTTTATAGGAGTTATCTACCTTTACCAAATAAATTTATCGGTATGTTTTTTTTAACTCAGTAACCGTTAACCGTATAACCCTAGATTTTTTTTATTTGAGGCCCCTAGGTCCAAACTTAGAAAACGAGGTCAAGGTCAAAGGTCAAGGTCAAGTTCTCAATTTTGACTTGTTTTTGCATTTTCTCCAACACTTTTATAGATATATATAAGAACAAGTGCAAAATGTTTGCTTTCTTGTAATGAAGATATGTTACATTTGGTCTGAAACATTCTAATGGCATCTTATAAGAGTTAGTGCCCTTGAAATGTCTAATTATAAGGTTAATTGATTATTACTTCAACCTGGTTCATTATAAAGCCATATGACCTTTAACAAAAGGTTGGGTGACATATGACCTTGAAAAATGACAACCGGAAGTGACATTAAGAAAACCGGAAGTAGCCATTTTTGCACTTTTTTCATGGAAAAGTACTCAGAATCCATATATTTTGTAATTTTAATACATTCACTTATCACTAAAGACTAGAAGTGACTTTGGATAAACCGGAAGTGGCCAGTTATCTCTTGGTTTACAGGCAAAAGTATATAGAAACTATATATTTTTGGAATCAGTGTGAAAAAAGCTATCATATGAGACCGGAAGTGACATTTACTTCACCGGAAGTAGCACATTATCTCCCTTATTTCACATAAAAGTATATAGAAACCACTTATTTATCGCATCAGTATGAAGAAACTAATGATTAGATGCCAATTTTAACTTTGAGTAAACAGGAACTAGCTTCTTTTCAATAAATTTGCAAATTGATGTGGAAAGACCTTCAATTGTTCTCTGAACAATTGGTTTTTAATTATGATTATTATTTTCTTCTTCTTCCGCCACTTACGGTGCTTTTTCGTTTGGCTAGATGTCGCTTAGATTTTTGGCATATGATATCGAACAGTTATTGCGACTTTGAAACTGACCCTGTTTAACTGAACACTTTTTATTGTAAAAGTTATCTCCCCAATCACTGTTTTTCATGTGTGCGCATCTCCAACCGTTAAAGATTACGACAAAATTATTTTACCAATTTGCTCGTTATATCCTTAGGATCTTAAGAATAATGTTGACCGAAGCGGTCCGGAGACTCCATATGAGAGTTATTTCCCCTTTTGTATTTTAAATAAGAAAAATATAAATGTAACTGGTAAACCGTAAGTGATAGAGACCTAGGGTCTTTTGATTTGAGGTCCTTGGTCCAAAACAAAGGAAATAAGGTCGAGGTCAAAGGTCAAGGTCATGTTCTAAATTTAGATTCACCTCTTTTCAGAAACCGTATAAGATATCGACAAAAATTTCTTAGTTGCGACATGTCATAACACGTAAATTTTAGTTGAAAGCTTTCGTAGACATTAAATGGGAGTTTTAGCCCTTCTTATATTTAGAATTATGCGTATAGTAATATAACTCATTACCCATATATAATAAAGATCTAGGGTCTCCTGATTTGATGTCCTTGGTTAATGACCTTGAAATTGAGGTCAAGGTCATAGGTAAATTTGACGTTCTAGATTTTGATCTTTGTTGTAAATTCATATTTATACACCATAAAGCCATAGGTCTTTAAGTTACTAGCCATATGACCTTGAAAAATCAAACCGGAAGTGACCTAATGTAAACAGGAAGTGGCTATTTTTGTACTTATATCATGTAAGAGTGTATAGATTGATAAATTTTTTAAAGCAGTGTCAAATTAACTTTCAAATAATACCGGAAATGCCATTTTTCAGACCGGAAGTAACAAATTATCTCCCTTAGTTCAAATAAAATTGTATAGAAACCATATATTTTTGGAATCAGCAACCAATAAGCTATTATTTGACACTAGATCTGACATTTTAAACCGAATTTTAATATTTTCATATCCAAATATATCGTTAGGGGTGGAAAGACCTTCAATTGTTCTCTGAACAATTGGTTTTTAATTCTTCAAGCACTTGTACTTTGATAAAATACATTTTGCATATAACTTGTGATGCATACATGGTAGGAGAGGGTTAATTTATTGGTGCACTCGTTATTCCGTTTTCCAGGTCATGTACATCCAACTGGTTTTTTGTACTAGAAAATTAAATTAAGATTACAATTTTCGTATTATGCACTCTTAAGTCTTGTCTTTATTTTGTTCAACGTTTGTAAAATTCATATTCACATTTATAAATGGAATATGAAACCATATACAGGCTTTTATTATGATTATGTCAAACTATTCGGTGTTTAATACAAATAAATCTGATAAGATATTTTGTGTTATTTGAAAATGATGAAAAAAAGATATCATGATCTGTAGGGAAATTTGTATAAATGCACTCCATTCATTATCTTAAGCAATTTAATTTTTCTGTACTTTGTTTTATAGGTAATACGCAATCTCAAATCATTATATCTGTTGTGATATTTTTCGATAGTGGTGATGTTGACCGATTTATTTAATTTAAGCAGCTTAAGCTGTTGAGCATGTATATCACGAGTTTATTTTAATTTATTTTACTGCAAAAGATTCAAAAATCCATGAAAAACAAAACATAACCGCCGAATTCGAGATGCTATATTGAAAGGTTAAATTCCATATTCAAATTTTAAACTTAAAATTCGACATTGTATACCTGAATAGCTGAATAGAAGAAAAATTTTAAGATAGACTATTGATATAAACAAATATTCTTAATCATTATGATAAGGAGAAAATCGGATGATCCAGATCTAGACCTTTGCATACTCGCTTGTGCATATTGTTAAATGTCGTATGTTGATCTCTAGATACCTTTTGCTGTTTTTAGTCGTTGGGTTGTTATCTTTTTAATGCATATCACATTTTCTTCTCTATTTTATTCATTATTCATTGTTAAAGTAAAGCGAACCTGGAAGTGTTCTAACTGCTTTGTTTGGAGTGCGTATTCATTAACTTTACCAAGAACGTCCGAAGCTAAAAGGCTTGAGCGGAAAAAAAGATATGTGAATAAATTAATCAATTAGAATATATACATATACTAGTATTTCAATCCTAAATTGAGGTAAATTATTTGGCCTTCAAAATACCGTTTCGATTCCTAACATCACTGAAGAGACATTAATTGTCGAAATACGGATATGGCATACCAATTTTTGCAGCTTATGTTTGCGGTATACCATCTTTACGCAATTTTATTGTTTTCTGTTCGGTATTAAATTAATTATGAAGATCCATTTTGTTACATCTGGTGATCCGTTTATTTAGCAATCGCCATGGCAGTCAGCAGGGTTTAAGAACATCTGTTGTTCGATCTGCTAGTCAAATGCGTTTTGTTTAAATATACTTTTTCACTTTTTTGGTCTTTTGGAAAATGTTGTTTGTGCTGTATTTAGACCCCTCTACCAAGAAATTTGTTTTGCATGCACACGTATAAAAATTGCGGTTTTTATCCAACGCAATCATAGATTTGAACGTTGTTTTCAATTTAGACTTGTTTATATTTTTTCGTTTGAGCTTGTATTATATTTCATTTGCCTCCGGGTATATATAATCCGTTCATCCTATTTCGACTCTTCAAAATTCAAGAGTCAATCCTAAATTGAGGTAAATTATATGTCCTTCCAAATACCGTTTCGATTCCTCAAATCACTGAAGAGACATTAATTGTCGAAATCCGGATATGGTGTACCAATTTTTGCACCTTATGTTTGCGGTACCATTTTTACGCAAGTTTATTGTTTTCTGTTCGGTATTAAATTAATTATTAAGGCACATTTTGTTACATCTGGTGATCCGTTTATTTAGCAATCGCCATGGCAGTCAGCAGGGTTTAAGAACATCTGTTGTTCGACCTGCTAGTCAAATGCGTTTTGTTTAAATATACTTTTTCCCTTTTTTGGTCTTTTGGAAAATGTTGTTTGTGCTGTATTTAGACCCCTCTTCCAAGAAATTTGTTTTGCATACAAACGTATAAAAATTGCGATTTTTATCCAACGCAATCATAGGTTTGAACGTTGTTTTCAATTTAGACTTGTACATATACTAGTATAACATAGACAAAGGCGTTTCTTGTTTTCTTTCTTTATTTACATATCAATAAATGTATCATAAGAACAACAGCTCTTTTGCTAACTTTTAGCTATATGTGTATAAATTATAATATTAACAGCACACCAAGTGACGTAAAAAAAGTAGTGACTTCAATTCGCTTTTATATTCATCACTGTGAAGTGACGACAGCAACTGAAAGACATAAGGCCACACCAATTTGATTAATAGTTCTTTGGATTTTCCCGCTCCTGTTTTGGCGAAATTGACTTTTCAATAAGAAAAAATAATTACCGCTTCCGCAAATTTTTGGGCCGCATGCTGCTCCAAATTTAGTTTCTCTTTGAAATTTTTTTTTTACATAGACGTTTTTCTTGTGCATATATTGCTCCGATCGATTCAAACGCACGTGTGATAAATCGAATTCCAAATAAAAGGTCAAAAATCGGGATGCAAACATGTAGTTGTGTAAGCTCATTGCCGTGGAGAAGTAGTTACTGAACACACAGTTATCCAAATGCAATTCGTTTTATCTATGAAGACCTGTTCTAGGAGACAAATATTAAAAATCTATCTTTAGATGACCACGATTATATCAGTGTTCGTTAGAACCATCGTCATCCCCAATCATTGTTTCAACAGACACAGACCTGAATCTGAATAAGTATGTTGCAAGGCCAGGATATGGCATCAATGGCAACGGAAGAGAGGCGATGGAAAATTAGTCCAACGATGTGAGAGCAACCGAAGTTTTACAGCTCTCAATTGTCTTGGCACACACGAGATTGTTTGGTAGTCTATTCAAATAAAACATTGTTCTTACAAAGATTGACTGTTTATATTGACCTCTATATTGTTCAGATTTGCTACGTGGAATTTTGAAACACCGGCTGCTGTTATGTACAAATTTTTGTTATTTTATAGACCTATCTATCTTGGATGAAATTAATATTAAATTCCCATAAATTTTAGAAAAATCACAGATTTATCTTATTTTGATGAAACCCAATGGCCATATGCCCTTGTTAGTCTATTGGCATGCAAGCAGAACTCTTTTGTAAGGAAAAATTTAACAGTAGAGGTGGTATTGTGATTGGCATGCTCATAATAATTAGGGATGTGTATTTGGTTCAACCATTTCTAGTCGAGCTAAAGAGTTTGAAATGCATTGCAGCTTTTAGGAGCAAAAGGAAAGAGTATTTTGCTGTCAGAATAATGCATGTGAATGTGGTGACAGGTATACGTATTTTAAGGGAATATTTTAATACATTGAGATCTACATGCATAACAATATAACTTTCTTATTCATATGATCATGATGTTGTTGAAATATTCACCTCACTCATTATGTTGATCATTAGTAAGTATGGATAAATAGTTCCAAGTGGACTTCAAGCAGCCAATAAACAATCATTACCATATATTGATATAATGAAAACAACTATATCAAAAAATATTTAATATTTTCCAGGGACATTTTTTTAAATACATACAAATATTTAAATTTATTCAACATATGTCATTTACCTAACTAACATAATTCCTCTTGTTAAACTGCATCTGCTATGCTTCCTTAATATATACACAAGCATAAATTTCAATGCAAATTCACACAGACAGAGCTTTTTTGACGAAAAGAGTCAAAATTAACTGAACCACAGCGAGACAAGAAAGTTGGGTATGTTTCATGTGCCAATTCATCAAATTATATGCATTAGAGCATGTTTTCTTCTCCTTTTTCTATGAATTAACCCAGTTTTAGCATGAACATAAATTCTAAGTCGCACAATTTAAAAAAAAAATTATACCGCTCGCTTCACTTGTAGAGCACCCGCCTCATAAAAACTCATTTTCAAGAAATAAATACAATCAAAAAAATTTCGCTTGCTCGCCCCATATTTTTTGGAGCTTCTGTCCGAAGAACTACAAATCAAATTGGTGTGGCCTAAACATACAAAAGACCTTCTACACAGTATTGTGTATACTTTTTTTCTAGTTATACATGTACTTGTTCGTAGCTCTTGTAAGTTAAAATGATGCTACTGTCACTTAAGTTTGAAATACATAGTATTAAGTTCAACACAGCCTTGCAGTTATTGATCTACATAGTCGTTTATGTCATATTTATTTTTCATTCCATTAAGTGAAAGATTGGTTAAACCCCCTTTTCTTAGATATGAACAGCTAAGATGAACATCTAAGCCCTAATCATCTTTTCAAAACAGCTGGAAATACATCAATAAAGACGGAAGTGGTCGTCAAAAAGTCGTCAAAATAGAGTTTCAATTAAGATTTTATATATATTGAGTTCATGATCTTAATTGACATACACATTTCGATTAATCCTCGTTGGCGTTGTACAGAGGAATCAACCTTCAACACTGAACCACGTGTAGATAAAAATGACAATTATTTGAAAGTCAATTTAATGTTAATTAAGGTTTAAATACTGATTCACACTTATAGTTTGATTTAACATAATTGTTTTATCTAAATTTTGATTCGTTAAATCTTGTTTAAATTTAAAGTTTTGAATAAATTTTTATTGTTTTATTATTTCTTTCCAAACTTTTCACACTGGGCATTCCTTCTGGGGGCCTAGATTGCCTAGTGGTACAACTACTGTATCATCAGTCTGTCAACACTGAGGTTATGAGTTCAAACCCTGCACCTGGTATGTGCGTTCGACTCCAATCCTACTGACTATCAGTTTCCTGCCGAAGGTCGGTGGTTCTCTCCGATCACTCCAGCTTCCTCCACTAATAAATACTGACCGCCACGAAATATTCAATAGTGATGAAAGTGGCTTTAAATACAAATCAATCAATCAATCAAATCAATCATTCCCTCAGAAATTTGAACCGGAAAATGCACAAAAACAATACATTTTATAAATACTTCTGTCTTTATACTACTGCTGATGGAAAGTTAGTTTCTAGGGTACCATTCGCTAAGAACTAATAAATTTCCAATCAAAATCCATGATAGAAATGTTGACAACACAATGACAGAAAAAAGACAACCAGCTGTCAACAAATAAAACCTATACAGAGACGTTGATTTAGCAACAGTCTCCCACCCTACCCAAAGATTTAGCAACAGTCTCCCACCCTACCCAAAGATTTAGCAACAGTCTCCCACCCTACCCAAAGATTTAGCAACAGTCTCCCACCCTACCCAAAGATTTAGCAACAGTCTCCCATCCTACCCAAAGATTTAGCAACAGTCTCCCACCCTACCCAAAGATTTAGCAACAGTCTCCCACCCTACCCAAAGATTTAGCAACAGTCTCCCACCCTACCCAAAGATTTAGCAACAGTCTCCCACCCTACCCAAAGATTTAGCAACAGTCTCCCACCCTACCCAAAGATTTAGCAACAGTCTCCCACCCTACCCAAAGATTAAGCAACAGTCTCCCACCCTACCCAAAGATTTAGCAACAGTCTCCCACCCTACCCAAAGATGAACGGGAAAATGCATGCGTTCCTACAGGTAATAATTAGCAGTTCGGATAAAAGCATACATGGTGTTTCCTACATTTACCGGTTATATGTGTATACTTTTCATTTTTTTTTTAGAACTTTCGGGTGAAAAGTTTTGTTTGTATATTAAGCAAATTTCATCGAAGATGATTTGAAGCTGTTTCATTTCTTAACCATTTTGGTTATGTAACCACCGAAATTATTATGCCTAATTTATCTTAAAACTTAAATCAGTCTAAGAGCATGCTTAGTTAAAGGGGCATTAGCTGTCAAATTCTTGATTTGACTTAAATTTTCATATTTGATTTATAACATACTACAGTGTATACTCAAATTACAAAGAGTCAAAAAGAAACAATTAATTTAACAATGCATTGACTCGTAATAATGTATCAGCATTTCGTGTGTATCTTAGACTAGAAGCCATCTAATAACCATTAATGATGACCTCCGAAGAATGCAGTTTCTCATATCACCCGATATAAACATAAATATAGATACACAGACAAGCACGTGTAATAGTTTAATGACGAGTTTTTATTCTGTTTAATTTCATGTCATAGATTGAATGATGATGATGATGATGATGATGATGATGATGAGGAGGAGGAGGAGGAGGAGGAGGAGGAGGAGGATGATGATGAATGGCTGCTTAACGTCCAACGGCAAATTAATATGCATATACAGGACGAGAATATGTTAATGTAATATGAATATTAACCCTGCTTTGTACTAGACCGACACGCTAAGTCGAATTTTTAACATGCTATTTCACGAGATAACAGTCCGCACGAAGACATGTCACCTTACTCGCAAATATTATTCTGACTCCGAGCCGACCAGTCTGTTGTTAATCCTTAATGCTGCGTGCTTAGCGGAAAAGCAGCAAATATCAATTTTAAAGTCATTTCGTACTCTAACCATTTCGAACCCCTCCCCCCCCCCCCCTTCCCTTTTGTCGTATGCAATACACACGAAATAAAGATATTTACCAAACGTTTTTGAAATTTAGAAGGTTAGACATAAGGATACAAAATACATGAAGTTGTAATTTCTCAAATTGAAAAAGCCATAGCAAGTTTTTTGATTGGTCACAAAAAGTGCAAATTCTTATGCAAAATTTTTTATTCAGGGCTTCCTTCTTGGGTGAATATCGGCTTGTGTCCCTTTTCACTGAATTTCCTGACGAAAACAACTGGTAATAACTATAAAAACAGTTGCAGATAATCATTCCTTTGTTGGTTAATTAACCTCATATTTTTAGAGTTGAAAAATTAATTAAGGATAAATCCTGCAAACAAACAAAGTGTAATTAAAACTATTAAAGTTTCCAAGTGCTGCTTAATTTCTACGGCTGGATACATTTTATTTATGTTATATTTAAAAAAAATTAAAATCATCTCAAAATGCTTTATATCTTAAAAAATGATAACTTTTACAAATATATTATACGAAAAGTAAACATGTATCTAGTCCCTGAGGTACGAAATGGTAGATGCATTTCGACCATAGGGTACGAAATGGTTTCTATCGTGGGTACGAAATGGTAAATGTTGGGTACGAAATGGTAATTTTGGGTACAAAATGGCAGAGGTACGAAATTGTCAAGGTACGAAATGACTTGCTACCGACCCAGCCGGGTTTCAAACCTACGACCTCCTAGATTGAAAAGAATATTCATTTGTAGAAAAAGTAAAATAAAAAAAAAAAAACAAATACCTTAGATTATATTTACATCGTTTAATTAACTTAGTTGCTGTGTTTATTTATTTACCTTACCTCACTTTTTCTAAATGCCTCCTAAACCTTAACCAATAGTTTAGTTTCCCATTGGTTCTTCCAACCTTTACTTAAGGTAGGAATATTCACGAAAGCAGTAGCAATCTATAGCTGTGTAAGTATTAACAATTTGGCCTTTTGTGGACATTTGTCTCACTGGCAATGAAAACGGTTACTATATCTCGTTGCTAAATTAAAATATGTGATTGCATTATCGGCGGAATTTTGATTTGTGGTACCAGGTCGGTGGGGGATTGGGGGAGAGAGGAATATTATGAGGCAAGCAAAAAAGTTTTCATTATCATTGTTTTTATAACAAGGTATGGTATTAGGGGTCTTAAATTATACCTTGTTCTAGTATATAGCATGGAGAGTGTAGAAATCGACCCTTTTCGTGGCCATTATATTTTTGTCTTTTTATGCAAGCATTATAACAATTTCAAAAGCTCATATACTTACTCAGACTCTATGTTTAATTATGCATGTTGATTACATTTGTAAGTCATTACGCCGAAACAATCACACCGATGCATATAATTTGAGGTTTTCAAAAACATTAAGTAAAATTGGTGTATTTAGAATCATGATAATATCACTGTTTCTATATTTATGTAGGCTGTGCGACATAATGTATTATGACACTCCATGGTATAATGACACTTCTGAATTTAGAAATAAAGTTCTTTGTATTATTGAATATAATTCACACCCTTAATTTTGACTGGAAGCCTGAATACATATACTTTTGTACGGTTTACGTCATCGGTTTAATGAAATTCTATGATTATGTGACTGCAAAGTGACCGAAAACTTGATTTATTTTCCATTTTTAGTCTTCTCTATCGCAAAAATAGAATTATAGTGTTGTTTATCATAAAGTCGTAATGAAACATTAATGAATCAATAGCTGGAGGATTACATGTACTTATTGATAAGATCATGTCTTCTTTACGATTTAATTTTGGAGATGACAATTAACTCATAAGCATTAATATTAAATGCATTTTGTTTTCGTTTAATAATTTAACTTTATGCACGTGGATGTATAAAAGGCCTTCATAAATAAAATCAAAACATTTCGACTTCTTAAAATTAAAAAAAGTCGACTGACAATTATGTCTTATTTTCATTTTTAACGGTATGGTTTTTATTTTCAAGACTCTGTTTATGTGCCACTTTTTGGTGGTCTAATGAGCTCAGTAGTCAGTGTTTCAGTACTGACATGATTTATAGTATACCTTTCTTAAATGCTCCGTTGGTAAATTTAGAAATGAAAAGAAAGATATTAAGAAACTTTGATTTCAAATCATTCAGGCAACGTTGACATTATGCGGATTTTTTGCCATCCTTTTTATCTCCCTTTTGGTCTTAAAGCTCTCTTTAGTATTCCTGTATTTATACATGCTTGGCTTTCCTTATTTTAGACTTGGGCGTTCCTGGTGACGGTAAATCCAGAAAACCGCCTCAGACAATGCAATTCAAAAACTGTTATTTTCAATTTCTTGAACATTTATCATTGACACTTTTTGTTTATGATGCTCAATCTTTTCTTGTGTTTGATTCTTAATGGTTTATTGTGTCTTTTTCTTCAGTTGCTGTATTTTTATATGATTAAATACATTAATTCATAGTTTATGTATATTTATTTGTTACTTTTAGCACTTGTTACTCTACTTTCATTGTCTGTGTTGTTGCTTTGATATCTGCAGATTAAATTGCATTTACAAGAGACAATAGATTTTATATTCTACAGGGGAAAAAACTCCGATAGCTTATATCTTAGACTTAATCCATTTTTATACTTTATTTCTTTGTGTACAGAAATGACAGGAATAGTAATTATTATTAGTATTCCTCATTAAAGCTAACTGTTTATTTGAGAAATTGCACGTAACTGTTTGTAATCATTGATATCATGGTCATAGTAAGAAACATACCTTGGATTATATTTCACTGTGTGTACGTAAACAATACTATTGTGCGTCAAAGCCATGCGTATAGATGTTATAGTTGTTCTCTAGTGTCATGTAATAGAATTTAGTTGTTCGAATAGTTTTATTGTTATTGGGGAATACTAGGTTGGAAATTGATTTTATTAATTTTTATAACTGTTTTCAATAATAAAAAAAAGTATTATAAACCGTTAAAATTTTAACGACCAAATGGACCATAATCTAAGTAAGAAGATGTGGTGTAAGTGCCAATGAGACAACTCTCCATCCAAGTCACAATGTATAAAAAGTTAACATTTAAAGGTCAAAATACGGCATTCAACACAGAACCTTGGCTCACACCGAACAGCAAGTTGTAAAGGGTCACAAAATGACTAGTTTAAACAATCAAACAGGAAAACAAACGGTCTAATCTATATAAAAAACGAGAAACGAGAAACACCTATCATGAACCACACCAACATACGACAACCACTGAACAACAGGCTCCTGACTTATAACAGGTGCATAAAAATGCAGCGGGTTTAAACGTTTTAACAGGTGTCAACCTACACCCTAACCTGAGACAGTAGTGTAACATTACAACATAAAAAGACACACTATGAAATATCAATTGAAAAGGCTTAACTCGATCAAAAAGACATTTAAACAAAAACAAGTAAACATACACTGAACGAATAAGTTTGTATAATCACCCATTTACATCAGTCGTATTTTTCTCTCACTTTTTCCCGTCAATTTTTCTATTGTGAACTTTCCATTTTTATATAGCAACATTCAATCATTTAGAACCTGTATATGGATTATATTCCTTTTCAATGGATACGGTTTCCAGTCTTATCCTTCCTACCATATCATTATCAAGGGTTAATACTGAATCACGATGTTGTTTAAAACAAGGATGTGTATAGTAAAAGAGAGGCAAACGATACCAAAGGGATATTTAAACTCATTAGTAAAAAAAATGACAATACCATGTCAAAAATACGATAAACGACGAAAAGACAAACAGTACACAAAACACAACAAAATAAACTGAGGAACACGAACCCCACCAATACCGGGGTTGATCTCACATAGTAACTTACTATACAAATCCTTAGTTAAGATCATCTTTTCGACGTTTGACAGTCACCACTAGGAACATTTGTGTTACAGATGGTCATGAAAATAAGATATATTCTAAAACCAGTCAGGCTTTTCTCTTACGACTTATCACCGGAAGTTATATGATTTGAGCATCACGAGAAGTCGAATTCCGAAACAGTGGTGACATAATGCTTCGCTTCTTTTTGTAGAGAAAGGGCAGTACTCGAACGAAAACGCTGTATGGAGTTTGACGAGAAGTGTCAAAAGAGGGACGAAAGATAACAGAGGGACAGTCAAACTCATAGATTGAAAATAAACTGACAACGCCATGGCTAAAAATAAAAAGACAAACAGACAAATAATAGTACAGAAGACACAACATAGAAAACTAAAGACTAAGCAACACAAACCCCACTAAAAACTGGGGGTGATCTCAGGTGCTCCGGAAGGGTAAGCAGATCCTGCTCCACATGTGGCACCCGTCGTGTTGCTTATGTTATTACAAAAACGGTAAATAGTCTAATTCGGTAGGTCACATTCGTGCAAAAGGGAAGGGTATTGTAGTTACGACATAAGGAACATATCCGATATCATCTGTGAAACGGTTATTCCATAACGGTCAACCAACTCGTGATAGCGTCCGTAAAATTTACGAAGGGATGATTTCAACTTCACCATTTGGAACTCTTGGTTTAATAGCTTCCTTGTGAGCAGCAATCCTCTATCAAGGAAATCATGATAGGAAATACAAGCCCGGGAATATCGTATCAATTGGGAGATATATATACTCCGTATGCAGGCGCTGCTGGAATGTTGCTACATAGAAATGGAAAGTTCACAATTGGGAAGCTGAAATCATCTCTTTTGTCGTAAAGTTTTGTTTTCAACCGACCCTCATTGTCAATTTCTAGATATAAGTCAAGATATGAGGCAGACTTAACTGTATCTGTAGTATCTTTTATCTCTAGTTCGATGGGATAGATTCGTTCAACATAGTCACCAAATTTTGTATTATTTAGTGAGAGAACATCATCTATATAGCGGAACGTATATATTGCTAACTTCTTATCTTTCTTCCTAAGAAGTTCCTGTACGAAGTCAGCCTCATAATAAGAAAGAAACAAGTCGGCAAGAAGAGGGCACAATCAATTCCCATTGGAATTCCGACAGTCTGTTGAAAAACATGTCCTCCAAACGTAACAAATTTGTTGTCAATCAAGAAATCAAGCATCTTGATAATGTCAGTTTCAGAGAATTTTTTGTTTGAATCAGAGTGATTCTTTACAAAGTAGGATTTATCCCTCCCCAAGACAAGATACTGGAATAGTTTCTTGCCTGTCTCAATGTTTAACAAGCTTTCTGTGTGGTGTTTAGTTAAATATATCTTTTTATTGCAGTTTGTGTTTTGTCTTTTTGTCATGTCGATATCTGCACTTCTTTGACTTGCGCGATTTGCGATTGGTCCCTTTATATCTCCTTTCTTGCTTTAAGAATCGGACATCAAGATCTCGGGTTAATAACGGGGCAGATATGGAAAATGCATGTATCTATATTTATTTATTTTATCTAATAAAATGGAAAAAAGATCTATTCGATTCAAGTCGGCTTTGAAAAATAGATTCATCGCAATCCGAAAACAAGTTATTTCGACTAAAAAAGCAACTTCTTGTCATTTTATAAAGATTACGTCTGCAACAATTCAAATCGAAATCCGGAGTGCTTTAACAAAGTTATCATAAAGTCAAATAATTTTGTTATATAAAGATTATATAAATATTCATAGTCCAGATGTATTTTATATATTGATCTTTAGCTATCATAAAGATTCTTTATGCATTATGCTATCGTCTGTACGATCTCTATAAAAGTAAACAATCAAACCAGATAACACTGGAAAAGTTTACAAATATTCAAACATATTGTCGATTTTTAATTTTGTACTGGAAAATTCTGACAGAAACGAAGGTTAACAAATGTGTACTACCACTAAAACAAATTTTCCTTGACATTAAACAACAAAAAAAAATAATTTACTTCGAGGCATGTGCCGGATTAATTTTCCTTTGGTATATGATTTGACCAGCTAATTCATTCTTTTTTCACATGGCGTTATCTCTCATCTCTTAACCTAGTATGATAAAAAAATTGTCTCAGATATTTGTATTCACTGTTCTTGTATCAAGCGAATCAAATCCTATAAATTGAAAAAAAATCACTTTCTTATTTCTTTATATTAAATGTCTCAGACTAGTAAACGCTTAAAATATTCTAATAAAGAAACAAAACTTAAGTAAAACATGAAAATGAATGGAATTTGTATCTGCCATAAGGGTTTGCATTTTTTATAATGCTAACTATATAACACATATGATCACTCACATGAATATTTCATTTAGTATGAAATATTTCATACCAGTCGTATCTATTTGATTGACTGTTTTATTGATTGATTGGTGTTTAAAGCCACTTTCAGCACTATTGTGATATTTCGTGTCGGTCAGTTTTTATTGATGGAGGAAGCCGGAGAGAACCACCGACCTTCGGTAGGAAAACTGATAATCCTAGTCAATTTAGATTGGAGTCGAATGCACCTGCCACGTTCTAATCTATTGTAGCTTATCGTTTAATTTTTGTTTATAAATCTGTATTTCTGAATCGAATATATTTATTTAACACATGTTCTTTTTACGGTGGCAGCAAACACACGGATATTGTAGTATAGTTAGATGTATGATGTTTATATGAGTACTTATCAGTTTTTAATTGGCTATCTTCATTTGTATTCCAGACACTAACTGTTGAGCACTTTATCGCCAATTTGCAGTGGAGATAAATTAGAAATAAAGATCTTTATAGATTATAATGACTGTCCAAGTATATTAATAACAATTTTTCTTTGGAGCTTTGGATGATTTAGCCATTCCCTGCATGGGCTTTTTTGCAATACATTGTTAATTCAACATATAGAAAGAAAGTTTGAATAATTTTCTAAGGGAGCTACCATTTGATTTTTATGGGGGGGGGCTAGGATGAAAAATTGTCCTGCTTTTTTTTTAGTTGTAATCTCTGTCCTGCCTTTTTATTTTTTACGCTATTCGGTCCTGCCTTTTTTTTAATAGTTTATCCTGAATTTTTTTACACAAATTGTCATACTGCCTTTTTTTTCACCAAGTTGCTCATCCTGCCTTTTTTTTTTTACTCAAAACTCCTGTCCTGCCTATTTTTTTCAAATTTCATCCTAAGCCCCCCCATAAAAATCAAATGATAGCTCCCTAACTATGGAAAAGGTTGATACTGGAAATACGTCTGTGAGACAGTTATTGCATTAAAATATCGAACTAGAAAATACATCTAGAGGTTAACAATACCTAAAATAACAATTTTATAGAGAAATTCTAAATAAATTGAACATAGACTACATGTAACGAAAATCTGACGTCAAAACTAGATTCTTAAAACGACAACCCGCACCACGATCGTAGAAAAAAAACTGACGATGTTCAAACTTGGGACAGGCACATTCATTAACGAGCGAGGTTAGACTCTTTTTATACATTTTCTAATTCACCGTTTTTCTGTAATTGTTTTAATTCAGTTTACAAACGGAGAACCTGAAGAACTGTTTTATGAAAAATTTCAAGAAAAATGCAACGTTAATTTAAAGTCGTGGGTTCGACACCTAACTTAAATTAGCAATGCAAAAAACTTTAAAGATGGTATTTGCTGCTTCTCATCAAAGCGCGCAGTATTATGGAGTAAGCCAATGACTGACTGGTCCGATTCATGACCATGGATGATGACCGGTTTTCTTTGAAACTATTACTTTTTGAGCTAGTACATTTGAAATATTGATCAAGTGCAAAGCATGATATATTTATATTTCATTAAAATGCTTTTGGCTTTATTTGCATGAAATATTTGCCGCATGACATTCAGTCATTGATAAATCATTCGATCTTTTATATATATCAAATAATATTACCATGAACGTTTCATATTCTAGCAATTTATATTGAACAGTTTCAATTGTAAAATTAGTTGATAATGTTGACAATTGCGTGCAGTATATTTACACACTTAATGCAATAACTGTTGGAATAATATATTGCTTAAAAGCCGTCATACCATATACCGCTCACATTTTATTGGACACTTTAAAACCCAGGCGGATGAAAACAAAATAATGTAAAGAAACATACCAATTAAAAGTGCTTTTAATCACTAAAAATCAGAGCTCGTTTTAAGAGGTAATAAAAATCCATCAACAACTTGAGCTGCCTGGAAGCTGATAAAAGACTAAAGGTATTAAAATGAACAAGCACATTACCTGTAAAAGCACTACATTTTAACACTCATTATCCAGGTTTTAATTACAAAGATTGTCTATTCCTATCAACGTGTTTGAAACTATGGAAAACCCTATGGGATAATACACATATATACTTGAACCAGTGTTAAATCAATAGGAGATACAAATTGTTTTGCAGAGGTTTGTAAATACATTAACATTTCGGACCATCTAATTCATGTTCATATCTTGATAAAAATATTACAGAAGTAATGATTATATTAAGTGTTGTGCCATGCGGACGACTACACGTGGGTGTGCTTGGAAGCTTTATATCAGTGATTGAAAACATCAATATCATTAACGATATATAGATTTCTACAGGAATTACAATCAGGTAGGCTATATATTTTATTTATCTTTAATTGTTTTCATTTAAAAAAAAAGCTACACGTTCACAATGGATTTACTAGTGTGTAGTATTTTGTTTGTATGATGTCAACACAACATTATAATCGGATATGATGGAATAATGACATTGTTAAATTTCAAACATATACATAAATTTAATACGAAAATAGAAGGAATTTCAAAAAGTTAAATATTCAATTTAGATCAAATTCATCTTTCGAAACGATAACAGTTTGGAATTAACAGGACATTTCAAATATGTATGCTTAAACAATTCTGCTGGATGAAAAACACTGGACTGACAAATCCAACCCTAAAGAGTTTAGGGAAACAATTATGTACTAGGTGAGAAATTCGTACATGTTCATTTTTTCACAAACATTATTTAGATTTCTCAGGCTAAGTTGACCTTAGATAAGTTTCGCTACACTGTTTAGGACCTTTTGTGATCATAAAGCTCCTAACGTTTCGAACTTTCCTGATAAAGGTAAACGTAGAAAAGCGCTTCGGACGCACGAAATTATAAATGTGTTGTTTTTCCATTTACGTTCAAATGTTTTAAGGGAAGGGTATCGTGGTGAAGTACACGATCACTCATTATTTACGAACCCAATTATAATCCACTTATCGTTCCAGTAATTATATTACCACGTGGTTTCTATATTTTTTTTTTCTTTGTGTGTCTTTTGGCAAAATGTATTTCTTCATTGCTTTTCAAGATGTCCGATGAATCTTTATTGAGTTATAAATCTCATTCCAATGAAAACCAATCAATGCTAATTGGAATTCAATTGAAGTTACCAATTATTTATGTTGAGTAAGTTGAATTGGCTGTTTTAGATGTAATATTTGATTTGAAGCAATTATTCTTCATGCATAACACATGCATGTTTATATCTTTTGTTGATACAAAAGACATATCTTCGACTTAGCATATCGACGTAAATCTTTATACCAACCGCAGCCACCATTCTAGTCTATCTGAAGAAAAATGTGAAATATTAGTATACCTTACGTGTATTTTGTCTATATAAAGAAAGAAGACAACTCTAATGTGCCCAGAAACAGAGGTTGGCGAGTAATAAATACCCTTTGAAAGTGTTTCTCTTTGACAAATCCATGACACAGAATTGTACATGGGACATTGCTTTATTTTGGAAATATGAAGAAAAAAAATCAAATCATTTCTAACATTTATTTATAAATGTTAGATTAAATTGTTATATTTGAAAACAAAATAATTTCTTAAATTATCAACCGCTGTCAAATCGATTATTTTATAACGAGTCTGGAAATAAAGTGAATGTATGCTGAACGGGACAGAATACTAAAAATTAATTATTTCAGTCCACACATTTCATATTAATTTACTAGACGTATTCAGTAAAAAACAGAAAAACATTTCCATACATGAACTGACAAAAGTATTAAAAAGGAACCTTCTTATTGTTATGCTGTAACCCGACCCATACATGACCCCACCGCTTCTTGTGATATAACCTGCAATATTAGGAGGAATTGTTCAATTTTGAACTACTATTATGGGCGGGTTTCGACCTTTTGCGAAGTGGAACAAGAAAAGGTACATGTATCTTCTATCTTTCTATATGTTGGAGTTGGTGTTGTTCTTGCTTAGAGCATAATTTCGCTTGTTAGTATAGTCAGAACCGTGTTTTTATTTGATCTACTATTTGCGGATATATTGGTATTTGTTAGGATACAGTTTTAAACTGTGCAGATGTTTCATTTAAAAAAAATGGATTTACGTGTTGTTAAGGTGGAAATTTTGTTAATACTATTTTGAAAACATCCAGATAAAGTTCGTCATTTAAAGATTTTTTCATGTTTTCTGCTTGTTTTTACAGTTTTCGTCATGTTTTCTGCTTGTTTTTATTTATAATTTTGTATTTTGTCCACTTTGTATGTTCTCCCTATTTTTTTATTAAGATTCGGGTCTCGTTTTGAAATCCAGTATGTGATTTTGTTTAAATATAGGAAGTGGTATGCCCATATCAAATTGGTGAGCCCAACTATTGTAATTGGAATTAATTTCTTGACGACCTAAATAGAGCATGTGTACATGCATCTTTCTCATTTTCATACATGTCCCAGAATTCAGTTTGTTGGTCTCTTTCTTTTAATTTGATATGTAAAATTGCTGCAAATTCAGACCAAGACAAGGTCAAGGGAATGACGAAATCAGTAATGGAACTCGTAGTTATTGGAAAATAAAAATATATTTGTGAGCAATAATATAAAAATTAATAACCTCTCCTGGAAGAAATCCATTATCTATCTATTTTGTATACAAATAAAGTCTAAATGCATAGTAATAAATTGTAAAGAATTAATAATTGCTGTATTACTATTTCCTTATAACCTTGGTGCGTAAATTGCTAATGACATTTTTCAGTCTCTTGAGACAAGAACAAGGTCAAGAGTTTATAAATAGAAACGTATTTCTACTATTTGTTTATTTTCTTTATTTAAAAAAAAAATAAAGGTATTTATGGTGCATTGATTTCATAATTTTATAATATCTCATCCCAGTGTTGTAGTTATTCAAACAACGTTTCAATCAAAATGGCTTGAATGTGAAACACAAATCAGATAACATAGTTTCAGAAACAAATACACACGCATAAGAGTTCAATACATTGACAAATATAACACCCATCTGACCCCGTGGGAGTCTCAAACCTCTTAGCACTAGTAAACGTGTCCTTAAAATTTGTGTTGACAACGTTCGATGTTTATCTCGTATATACACCTTGGGGGCAGATATTATTTCACATTGGAAATTAAACTAATAAAAGTATCTTTCGTTTCACTAAGAAATGTCTTTCAAAAACAGTTTTGACAAAGTTTATTTTTATTAGAAAATGTCATATGAACCATCATTATTTGAAGTTGCAATATGAAAACTTCTATAAACTACTGTTAGCAGCTTTTAATTGAAAATCATAATGATGGAAAAATTCCAAATGATTCCTATGTTTTAACTTACTTTTATGTAGCAACTAAGTAAAACCAACTTGAACATTTTATCTGGTCGCGTGTACTTTGTTGAAAGTTTAACCTTTTAGGTTTTGTTGACGTATTTTTTAAGATCTTACAGGGGAAATTGTGGTTGTGATTGGGAGAATTCAACCAATAACTCCGGTGAGATCATAGCTGATATAGCAAATGACTTTACTACGACTGTGCCAGAGAAAGTATTTTACATTATCAACACTGAATGTGATGATACGAAGAATGTAAACATCATGAATAAAAATACCCTCGGGTATAATTAATCGTGTCAATATCAACATTAATGCCGATTTATTGCGGAGTATTTTTATTCAATATTGAAATTCCTTTGGATGATTTTATACGTCGATCTTAACGTAAGTGATAACAATGATAATCTTACGATTAAAAACAAGTTGCACAAAGAAATGCAATACGTGAACCTAAGACCGCTGACTGCCGGGTCACTAAAAGATTGATGATGAATTTTTGTTTGCTTTTGATTTGAAATAATTGATTGTGAATAGAAGAAGATAATGATGATGTTAAAACACCTTTATTAAAGATATGCAATTATGTGTACATTCACAAGTCAGTTGAAAGTGTATATCCTCGTCTCATGTATATTTTAAGGGAAACTTGGTTTTGAAGAATATCTTATTTTCAGAAGATTTATGAATATCTGAATATACTCTCAAAAGAACCAATTTATATAAAAGATAATTATGTAGATATAAAAAAGAGACCAGGATTAAAATGATGTACGCCAGACAAGAGTTAAGTCTACAAAAAATCATCAGTGACGCTCGAATGAAAAAAGGCCAAATAAAGTACAAGTAATCTATTCCTTTGGTAGAAAATCCTAAATATTTCGAAAATGTCAAAGCTTATAACAGTGACTCAAAAAAGAAAACAATAGAGAAACAGCTAGAGGTCAGAATACCGTAAGTAATGATGACCGTGCTTTAAAGTCACATGTCAAGCCCTTACTGCCGTGTCCTGAATTTAGATAAGAAAAGCGAAAATGCGCATTCACGAGTGAAATTAATATTATTGCATGCACGCGGTATTTTAACGCACGAAATAATAAATAGCAAGCATACGGACTGACACTCAAGATAAGAATACGCATTTGCGTCATCCCATATATTAATCTAATAGTTGAATTCGGATATCAAACTACCTAACTCAAGTGTATTGACTCCGGATTCATTGACATTTTATCCGGAATTTTTGTGAACGCAAACCGATAGTGTGCGTGTGAACAGGGTGGTGCATAATGTGAACGAATCAAGACGTGAAAGATAGCTGGTCAACACAATGAATACAATTTTAAAAACCGTATCATAGTACAAATATTTAGATGCTATAAGGTTGAAATATTAAAACAAACAAAGAAAAATAGAATTAAAATTTTATAATTAACATACGTTCCTGTTAGTAAACTTTTTCCGAAAATTTAGAATATAATATCTATAAACACAAACGTCAAGTATTTACGGATAGAAATTTTATTTGTCAAATGAATCTTTGTTTAAAGTCTAACATTCCACTGTATACAAAATATAAGCAAAGACTTATAATAGATATAGGAAGATGTGGTGTGAGTGCCAATGAGACAACTCTCCATCCAAATAACAATTTATAAAAGTAAACCATTATAGGTCAATGTACGGCCTTCAACACGGAGCCTTGGCTCACACCGAACAACAAGCTATAAAGGGCCCCAAAATTACTAGTGTAAAACCATTCAAACGGGAAAACCAACGGTCTAGTCTATATAAAAAACGAGAAACGAGAAACACGTATAAATTACATAAACAAACGACAACTACTGTACATCAGATTCCTGACTTAGGACAGGTGCAAACATTTGCAGCGGGATTAAACGTTTTAATGGTACCAAACCTTCTCCCTTTTTCTGAAACAATAGTATAACATCACAACATAGAAAAACACACGATAAAATATCAATTGGAAGGCTTAACTCAATCAAAAAACGTAAATTAAAAGTATAAACCCATACTAAAACAGTATAAAATAATTAACACTATGATATTTATTAAATTTTGTTATGATTACTGTAAATTATTATTACGTTTTTTTGTGAGATGCAAGGATTTAAAAAATTGTGAATTGAGAACGCGCAAGTATTTTTTCATTCACCACCGTTTAAAATTTAGATATTTAGCTAACTTTTGGTACGCTAATCATAGGTGCTCATAAGTTACATATAATTTTCATAAATGTACATGTAATGACTGTTAAAATGCACGTATATATTACAATTAATTATATTCTATTAAGAATAAATTCAGTCTCAGTTTAAACTTAACAATGAATATTCTCTTAGTCTGGTAGTATCTATTAATGAAATTAGATATTTTTTTACGAAATATTCATTTTGATTATCTTTCTGATTTCCGACAACTGTGTTTCCGACCGTAGAGAAATATTTTTAACAGAAATATCATTTTCTTAATTTTCTTCATGTTTTCCGACATTTTCTCATGCTATGATTGAAATACAATATATCAAATGATAAACTTTCAGAAATAATCAGTTTATTCTGGGTCATTATATATCAATAAACTATTCCCAGGTTTATTGTCCCAATGCACAGCAACACGCTGTATTAAATACTACACATACAACAAGTAGAGGGACCGTCTCAAAGTCAAAGCATGAATTATATAATTGCGTTATCATTATACTTGATATTTAATAAACATTCACATTATTAAAAACACATGTGTTTCGTCAAAAGACAAATAGTTTCTAACATATAAATGATTCTTTGAATGAAACCTAGTCTTTATTGTTTTACTTTCCAATCTACAATTGAACTTTGATTGTTGAAATAATGCCATGTGGTAGCCTATCCATAGAGGGGCCGTATCAAAGACATGAATAAATACCTATATAAATGATCGAAAAATTTCGAGACGTTCCGAAAATCTTTATTCCGAGGATATCGAGTGGCCCATAGACACTTCCAACACTCGCCAATATATAAGCGCGAACCCCTCAGGGGGTTCACGCAATTACTCGTAGAAATTTAGAAAAGATACCAGGCCTGTAACTTGTTACTCCAGACGCTCATTCCGTCTACACTAAGATTCACCAGTGGCACTCGAATCAAAACAGTTGGAAGGCCAACTCAAATACGAAGTTGGAGACGTTGGAGAGCATTATAATCGAAAAAAAAATCCGAAAAGTTTGGCTAAATACGTAAATGATAACATCTCTGTATACTACGACTAGTTGTAGAAGGTTTTTTTCTGACAGAAGCTTAAAAGGACACGTATCACTCACCTGACATCGAAAAGGGTATGTTATATTTAATATTTTCACCAAATAAGATGGATAGCTTTTCACTATTTTTTCTGGAAAAATGTTGGTTTTTCTCTTTCTTTTTTATTTCAAAATAAATAAATTTGGTGTATTTACTGTTTTCTGATTGGTTAAAAGTATTACTTTTATTTTCAATGTTGTCAATTTTTATGGCGACACGCCTACTCTGACGTTGTGTATTCATACGCCAACATGTGTGTACGTTGTTATTGTTAATATGAATAATATAAAAAGTTCTTTGAGCCTTATTTTTGATAGAAATTTATTTATAATGAATGGCAATAATTTATTTTGAATTTATTGAACCATAAGATTAATTTTTGACTCTTCACATTTTACATAATCCGCTTCGCGGATTATTCAATGTGAAGAGTCAAAAATAAATAAAAGACATCCATTAAATACAGTTATATAAGTCTTTCTTCGATTTATACCCTAAGGCCACACCAATTTAATTCCTATTTCTTTGGATTTTCCCGCTCATTTTTGGAGAAATTGACTTTTCAATATAAAAAAAATTACCGCTTCCGCAAATTTGTGGTCCCCATCCAGCTCCAAAATTAGTTTCTCCTTGATTTTTTTTACATAGATGCTTTTCTATTATATATATATAATGCTCTTATCGTTTCAAACGCACATGTGATAAATCGATTTGTAAATAAAAGGTAAAAAAATCGGGATGCCAACATGCAGTATTGTCAGCTCATTGCCGTGAACAAGTAGTTATTGAACACACAGTTATCCGATATGGTTCTCAGTCGTTTTACCTTTACATTGGTTCAACCACTTCTATTCAAGCTAAAGAGTTTTAAATGCATTGCTGCTTTTAGGAACAAAAGGAAAGAATATTTTGTTCGGTCAGAATAATCATACTGAATGGGGTGACTGGCATTTTAAGGGAACATTTCAATACCTTGGGATCTACATGTATGGCAATATAACTATCTTGCTCAGTCAGGATGTTGTTTTAGTATAAAGCAAGAAGTATTCACCTCGCTCATTATTTTGATCCTGAATATGGATGAATAGTTCCAAATGGATGTCAAGCAGATAATAAACCATCATTACCATATACATTTTTAATTAAACCAACTTCTATGAAATGATCTTTTAGGGGCATTTGTTTGGATACATACACATATTTTGATTTTATTCAACATATGTCATTTACCTAACTGACATAATTCCTCTTGTAAAACCCTTGAATCTCTTTCATTAAACCTTCAACCTAAAGAGGCTATTATGAACAGATATGCATAACAACAAATTTTTATTAGATAAAAAATGAAGATTGCAGTGGTTGGCAACTTGCTATGCTTCCTAAATAAATATATGGATTTAAATGAAAAATTACGCAGACAAAGGTTACTGAAGAAAATAAACTAAACCACAGTGAGACAAGAAAGTCTGGTATGGTACAGGCACCAATAAATCAAACTATATGCATTAGAGCATCTGTTGTACTCCTCGTTTTTCAATGAAGTAACCCAGTTATAACATGTACATAAATTTTACAACTTAAAAATCGCTCAATTTAAAAAAAAAAAAAAATACAGCTCGCTTCACTTGTAGGGCACTCGCCAAAAATAAATTCATTTTCAAGAAAAAAAATTTAAAAAACTTTCGCTCGCTCGCCCCATATTTTTTGGAGCATTTGTCCGAAGAACTAGACATTAAATTGGTGTGGCCTAAGGCTGACTGGGGAATAGAAATATGGTCACTTCGATCTTCTTCCAACCGACAGTAAAACCCTCGTCGACGAGAGGCGTTCGTTTTGCCGTGCGAGATGTACAAGTACGCAGCCACGTCCGGTCAAAATGGGGACGTTAAATCCGATATTTGCCACTGGACGTTAAGCAACCAACAATTAATCAACCAATCTTCCATTTATAATTTATAATTGTTCTGTCTTCTTGGAATAATTATTGAAATCGGAATGCCATTCTCACAATGTTCATGACATTTGAGGAATCATAGTGGGCTTTTTTTTTTAGGTTTACATGTAAAGAAAGTGAACTAGTACTAAAACTAAATGATTGTACGCATTAATTCCCCGTTATGCGGATATAGTCCAAATAATAGTATCCAAATATGTCTAACGACGATTCACGAAATAATACCACAGTTTTAATTCTATATATATTATTCATTTAAGAGTTTTTTTCATGAAAAAATTACTTTATCAAATGTTGTATTTAAATCATTAGTGAGTATATGAAATTTCATATGGGATTTATTTCTTTGTCTCTACGAAATACCCCAAATATCGGTTAAATATCTGCATAGGAAACTTACATTTCTATTACACAAATACATACAATGACCGTAATAAAATTGGAAGCAGGATAACCATAGTCTTGTTTATTTTGTTTTTGTTTGTTGTTTGATTTAGTAGCCTCATGTTGCAAATATGACATAAATTTTAATAAAGAAACATATTCAGATATGTTCTGGATTGTGAAAGGATCACGATGGGTTTCGTGTGCTTAAAGCTTCGCAAGAATATGAAGAAGTAAAACTGGGAACTATGTCATATTTTTTTTTCTTAAAAACAAAACAAATTGCTTTGTATTTTTATTCTGAAGGCATTTTCGTATGCATTGCATTGAATATTTAGTACAATCAAATGAAACTAAACATTTTCATTATATTACAACGCCGATTCCAGAGGGAATGAATATAAATTACATCAGATCTATAAAATAAATTGACAGTTTATGTAACTTTCGTTGGTTCATGTACATCGACATTCAAGCGCTCTTAGATAACGTATAACATATCAATTGTTATAGTTTTAATACAGATAATCCAAATACTATATGCAAACAAAATAATCCTTAGAGAAAATCGTTTGGATATTTGCACGTCTAGCAAAATGATATGATTATGCGTTTTGATTTGAATTCGGATCATTTTTACATCTATGCATTAGCAAGTTATTTAATTTATAATCTGGATTAACCTTGGTCCTGGGATCGAGTTTTTAATTGACTTTTGATGGATTCTTGCCTGTTTAACGTCCAATGACCAATATTTCATGTATATTCAGTAAGATTAGTTTACGAATCTGACAGCATCTCTGGGTTTTAACTATATGGTATGGGTTTTGCTCGTTCCTAACATATCATCGTTAAACAACCAAGAATTCTCCAAATGTACTGCAAACATTTACCCAAAGGAACTTACTTTAGATAAATCAAATGAAAACAACAATAACTTTCCTTCCTAGGATTAGATATTTCAGTTTCACATGGGAAGCTCTGTACAAAAATTGACGACAAAAGGGAGGATTTTTCGTTCCCTATTGTTAATTTTCTTTTTGGACGTTGATGTCCCTTTGGTCCCATCTTATGGTGTTATTTCAACTAGTTTGCTATGCCCGTGTTTGTAATAAAGTTTGAGAATTCAATGAACGTAATCTATGTATCACTGGATTTCGTCTCGACAAATTACTTAAAAGCTTTAATAATTCTTCCGTTTATACAAAGACTTGGTTTGGAAGTTTGCTTGTACCTGTAGAAAACTTCTTACAAACAAACAGGATATCACATCCTAATTTTTACGGAGATGTAGTTTTATAAAGCTCGTACATTTAAATACGATCATTGTAAACTTATTGATCCTTTGCATAAACGTATTCTAAAATATTATCAATTTAACACTGTAAAAAGAAATTTGAATGTTGTTTTTATTGGTACAAACATTGATTTTGTTATCAATAGATTAAAAAATATATACATAAAAAAAAATTGCTATACAGCTATGAACATTCACGGCCCTTCATTTTGTCGATACATACGATATTATGGCATTGCACAAGATCATTGTTTTCTCTTATTGTTTACGACGTCTTAACTTTAAATTCATTGGAAGTGCACTAATTGATATTTTAGTCTAAGATACATGAATTTTAATAGTTAATTTTTATTGGCATTGAACTAGCTTTCAGTATCTGCTGTTATTCCACTATGCCAGGTCGGGGAGGGTTGGGCACCCGTGTGAAAAATGATTAACCCCGCCACATTCTGTATGTGCCTTTCCCAAGTCAGGTGCTGTTTATCATATTTGTTAGTCCTTTATTGTTTTGTATAATAAATCAGGTCGTTAGTTTTCTCGTTTAGATTGTTTTACATTTAATTGATTTAATAGGAATTCCGTTTAGTATGATGCAAAATCGTTTATCATTGCATAATTCTTATAAGTTTGGTGAATGAATGAATGCAATGGTGTTTAACCTCCAGTGGAAACTAGTAAATGCATATCCTCATGACAACATATTTTGTTAAATGATAATGAACCCTGATTTGTACCAGACTGACGTCCTGAGTCTGATTGTTAACGTGCTAGTTCACAAGGTAACAGTCCGTGGAAAGACATGTCAACCTAACCGGACACATTATTCTGACTTAGAGCAGACCAGTCTGCGCTCATACTTTTAAGTGATGCGTGCTTATCGGAGAGGCAGCTAATACCAAATCGATGATAAGACCGACCGGAGATTGAGCCCTTACTCGAGGCAAGAATTTTACCATTTTGACCACCGAGACGATACATAAATATTTGATTATTTCCTTGATGACACAGTTTAGACTATATCTAAAGTAAATGGGATCAGTTTGGTAGTAAGTCTCCCGTGGTAATATCCCAGTTTGGTAGTAAGTCTCCCGTGGTAATATCCCAGTTTGGTAGTAAGTCTCCCGTGGTAATACGAGCAGTGTTGTTTGCTGTTCTGTTTCTTTCGACGTCTCCTTTTATTCACATTTAATATTTGTAGTATTGTGATAATTTAATTCATAAATAAAATCAAACAAAGTAAAATGAAATGAATGGCAATTCAAAATATGAATCCACAAAGAAAAAACTACAGAAATTATTCCGTTATTTCTAAAGAATCAGCTAGATAGGTAGCAATAATCTAACTACGCTCTCGAAGTATGATAAATCAATTGCTAATGATTACTACTTCCTCCTCAGTAAAAGTCAAGTGATTGAACAAACATTCTTGTTACTTTTAGATACAGACGATATCAAAAACATCTAACCTCTCTTCGGGGTACTTGAAACGTGAAATAATTATCTTGTACTCGTAATCCGATAATATTCTAATATCATAAACGTTTTTCATAGCGAGTTATGACAATCTTAATTTTTATATGCCGATGTACTTCTTCTTTGCTGTCAAATTGACGTTAACAATTTTATTGTTGAACAGACTAAATCTGTATTGATTCGATCTTTAATATTATATTGTTGTTTGTATTACGGATGAAAAAATACATTATGACCGTTATTGGTACTGCAAATAATTAATATAATACAGGAAAAGTTGTTATGAAATAAAGAAAATGAGAACAGGTTATTGATATATGATGTGGATATGTACTTCTCTCCTGAACAGTGGGAAAGGTTGATGATGAGTAGGCATTGCTTGTTGTATCTGTGAAAAGCGTGAATTCGTGTACATATGGTTGCTTTGACATGACGTTTTTTTTTTTTTTTTTTGTGATAAGGGAAATAACTCGCCTTATATGGTTTTGTCAATTAGTAAATTGATTGATATTTGGCTTTTTAACGTCAAGCGGTAAATTTTGCAGGCATATTCAGGTCGATTCATCAGATATAAACTAGACCGACATGTTTAGTCGGATTTTTTTCAACGCTCTAGCAGGTTACACACCAGTCAACTCAGACAAATAATTCTGTATTTGCATTTTGCACTTACCCTAAATGTCACTTGGTAGAAAGAGAAGCAGCACATACCAATTTAATGTTTTTGGTTTGAACCAGTCAGTAATCGAAACCACAACCAAATACACTCGAGTCGAACATGATACCACCGAGTTACAGCCACGTGTTTAATGTGTGTGTCAATGTTCGTCTGTTCTGCTATTTCAGACAGAAAATGGTCGAGGCAATGTTGATAAAAAAGTAAGGCGATACAAATGTACCAAGGGGAAATGCATTTTTCGTATTCGTCATAAGTCGAGGAGAGACAGAAATTATCATTGTCAAACAAAAAAAGAAAAACAACTGTTCAAAATTACTTCACACCTGTTAAAAAAACTATAGAATTTTTAGTAATTTCATTTTTCGGTAAGGGCCATATTTGGCACCAAATAATAAGTCCATTGTTTCAAGTTAAAAATGTTTCAAGTTGATGACTAATAGACCCGCAATACAATGCTATAGCTGTTTTTGTACAGTTTTTCGTATAAAGCGTTAACATTCACACCCCAAATAGGCCAAAAGAAGAAATTTTGGTGAAATTCGACACTCAACAAAATCGTCCGTTTTTTAATCAAATTTAGGCATAGGAAACATAGAGCGTTGACTTCGACACACTAAATACTAAATATTTAAGTCGGATATGTAAAAATGTTATAACAAATATTATTTTAAAAGATTTATTTTGTCGACGCATGCGCCCTCTGTTTCCAGTCGAAAACATAAAAAAATTATCTTTTTTCTTTTATTTTTCGTTAAAAATCAAAATGTGTGCGAGTATTCATGGCGTCATGAAAAGAACGTAACAAATACGTGAATTTCAACGAAAATTCATCTTTCCTTACTAGTCATTATTTAAGCTATAATTTATTGTGATATTAGTAACTAAATTCCAATTTTGAATTATAACTAGAAATAGGGGCCATTTTAAAGGCCTTATAGACGCTATTCCATTGTCCCCTCATTTTGAAAAAAATACCCACAATGCATTAGATTCTGAATTGGTGAATTGTACAACGTACACGAATCTAAGACATTCATCAAATGACGTATATCTCAATGTTTGAATGCTTGTCTTAGTAGAGAAATAATAACACGAATAAATTAATCACAACTTTTGGATAAACACATACTATGGTCAATATTTCAATACTCATGTAACAGCCAATTGACGATCAGAGTTTATCAATGTGTATAGTTGTCTTGATTGATGTAGACTATAATTAATTTTAAGGATATCAAATAAATTGCTGATATTTATTAATTGTAAATCATAGCTTAAACAAAAATGTAATTTTCACCTGTGTGACTGCAATTTTGGTAAAACTATACGAAGCAAAATATTTAGTGTGATACGAAAAATAAAATGTTCCTGCCACGCAAACTCTTTGTAATATACCTGTTTCTTAATGGCTGAATTGTTTTACATTTTGTTAAACCGTGGTCTTGTTTAGCCTACTATACAAATGAATATGAGTTTTGTTCATTTTTTAAGGTCGTACGTTGACCAGTTTTTGTTTACATCCTTGTCATTAGGTCCATGATGGATAGTTTCATCTTCTATCACCAAACACTTACAAAATTATTGGAATAGATTTGATGCGATGCTATCGCTTATATTAAATAGTTAGTTTTACAATAAACTATATCTGCAAAAACTATAAACATAAGAAAATCGAAACTATGCTCATTTCGTGTGTATCACGTTAATATAAAAGTAAGAAGAAGAGGTATGATTGCCAATGAGACAACTCTCCACCAAAGATTAAATGATGTAAAAGTTAGCAACTATAGAAAGGTCACCGTATGACCTACAACAATGAGCAAAATCCACACCACAAAGCAAGCTATATTATAAAAAGTTTCCGACGTGAAAAATGTAAACCATTCAAACAGGAAACCAACGGCATGATTCATGTACAAAACTATAAGCAAAAACAAATATATTGATTGATTGATTGATTGGTGTTTAACACTACTTTCAACACAATGTGCTATTTCATGGCGGTCATTTTTTTATTGATGGAGGAAGCCGGAGTGCCCGGAGAGAACCACCGACCTTCGGTAGGAAAACTGACAATCCTAGTCAATTAAGATTGGCGTCGAGTGCACCTGCCCCGTGCGGGATTCGAACTCACAACCTCAGTTTTGACAGGCTAGTGATACAGTAGTTCGACTACTTTTTTTCTCTTGGTAAAATTTTATTCAAATATATACAATACCACTCAGCCACCGAGGCCCCTAACACCAATATACTTTACAGCAACAAACGATAACCACAGAATTACGGGGTCCTGACTTGGGACAGGAACTTACAGAATGTGACGGGGTTAAACAAGTAAGCGGGCGCCCAACCGTCCCCCAACTTGGGATAGTAGTGCAACAGTATACTATATGAAAAAAACTATAAAAATCATTAGAAGGCTTGAATCATCCGATCGACAAAATATAACAAAAAAAATCTAACAAAAAGACTTTAAGATACAAAGTATCGATCCCATACTACTTACTGAAAACTAGTTCAAAACAAATAACAACTAATAAAACAATCATGCATCCAAGACTTAATTATCAATCAGAACACATCCAATGGACTTTGTGTAAAGACGACATAAATAGTCATAGAGAAAACATGATCTGTGCAATGCCGAAATATAAGTATCGACAGAATGTGAAGTCAACTTAGCACAATTTTGCCATAGCAACATCTTCAGAAACAAAAGCAGCTGGAATGATAAAAAAAGATTCAATTTTAATCCCTTTCCTTTAGGTGCTTCCGTTTTGAAGTTCAAGATCAAAAGTTAGGAAGAATAAAAAGAAGCTAGCACTATCCTTTAACTTCACTTTCCGCTATATATATGATGACTTCTCACTAAATAATTCAAAGTTTGGTGACTATGTTGAACGCATCTATCCCATCGAACTTGAAATAAAGGATTAAATCAGATACAGTTAAGTCTGCCACATATCTTGAATTACATCTTGAAGTTGGCAATGAGAGTCGGTTGAGAACAAATCTTTACGACAAAATAAATGAATCCAGCTTCCCAATTGTGAACTTTCTATTTCTATGTAGCAACATTCAAGCAGCGCCTGCATATGGAGTATATATCTCCCAGACGATACGATGTTCTAGCGCTTGTGTTTCCTTTTATGATTTCCTTGATAGAGGGTTGCTGCTCACAAGGAAGCTATTAAATCAAGTGTTCTAAAGTGGTGAAGTTAAAATCATCCCGCCATCACGAGTTGGTTCACCGTTATAGAATATCAGTTTCACAGATGACGACGGATATGTTCCAATCGTCGTAACCACAATTCTGTCCTCCTTTTCCCCGAATGGGACATACCGAATTAGACTCATCACCGGGTTTGTACTTACATGATCAACACGATGGGTGCCACATGTTGAGCAGGATCTTCTTACCCTTTCGGAGCACCTGAAATCACCACCGAATTGTGGTTGGGGTTCGTGTTGCCCAGTGTTTAGTTTTCTATGTTGTCTATTGGTCTTTTTCTTTTTTTTTTTGCCATGGTGTTGTCAGTTTATTTTCGACGTATGATTTTTAATATCCCTTTCGTATCTTTCGCGTCTCTTTTATGATGCAGTTTTAGAACCACCGAGGGAAAATATAGACGTAACGATGTTTTTTATTTTTTTTTTTTTTTTTTTTTTTATTTCTTTAAAAGAAGAATGAAACACATATTCATTTTCCCAACAAATATACTAAAACCAAAACTACATGATAAAAAGATGTTTAGAAACTAAACCAGTATAAAAAGTGTTAAAAGGTTAATTCTATCATGATTAATTCCAGTAATCAATGCATTATTGTTATTAATTTATATTTTGTCGTATCATTTGATTTTGAATCACTATAGATGGTGTGTAATGATAAAACTCTTATTGAATTTGAATTTCAACTGACAAGTAATTACAAAGCGTAAGAAAAAACTAATGAAATTGCAAGTCTAATAAAAGATTATATACCTAGATTGCATTTTTAGTCACTCCACCTGCTGGTAAATTAAAATGCATTTCAAATGTTTGAGATGGAATCCTGGTCGATAAAACACCTGTCTGTCAATTATTAAAGTGGAATAATTCTTGAAGTCAAAAAAGCGTTAAAATTGTGAGTTTAGTCAATGCTTTTTAGGCAGTCATGCAAACCAAAATTTTAAAAGTTTATAGAGTTTATTTAATTGTATGAAAGTGGCTGGCAATAACCTACGATTGATTGTATGAGTTATCTCCCTTAACAGAAGTGTAATAATTTGAGTAACAACAACACGTGCTGATTCTGTAATCAGATCATGCATGGAATTTTAAAAAGCACTGCAAGTGAAGTTATTTCGTAGGCGTTTTATTAAACAATTCAATGACAAGTGTACTGGTTCGTTTTCTCTCCTGTTGGTATCCATTTTCGGAAATGTCTCCGCCATCAGTATTCATTTTATTTCCTAATGAGACGTTATTGTTAATTGTGCCTTCCTATAAAAGGTCAAAATGGACTGATGAATCTGAATGTTTTCAGCATTTCTGTAAATTACAACGTAAAATCATTGATTATTGAGAGAAAGTTCATCTATTTCTGACATCCTGTTGTACTTTTGTAATGTTTGATATAACTATTGTTAATAATAAAAGGCTCTTTTGTACAATTTATAAATGTTCCGGACCATATGAGTATTTGGACCATATGGGTATATACTCAAATGGTCCGACCATACGCGTATGGTCCGACCGTACGCGTATGGTCGGGGTAATTAACACGTTTACTTTGAATGCTTTTAAACTCTTCACAAGGTATGACCTTCTAGTTGTCACTTCTTTAAAAAGGTCATTTTATTATATTTAAATAATAAAAAAGATTAACTAAATAAAAATAAGCAGTTTCACACAGTTAATTAAGTTCAATAAGAAGATGTCAAAATCAAATGCACATATTGTAAAAGGAAGTTTTGTTACTTTAGGTATACCGGTGGTTGACAGGGGTGATTTGCCACGTTTATTGTGTAAAGTAGATGATATCACCGGCAAAGATCATAGTTTATTTAAGTTGTCCTGTGAATATGGTGTTCTGCAGTCATGTTACGATAATAAAGATCTAGAGCTTCTTAAAAACACCGTAGACACATCGGAATGACCCGGGACCTCGGTATCACTGCACGCAGCTGAAAAGAAGGCAAGCTTTTCACTCACAAGCAAAAGGTGAAACTAAAAAGGATCGTGCAAAACCAAGACGGGCAAATGCAGAAAAGCTATGGTACCGTGTGGAAGTAAATGCAACCCTAAGCATACATTCAAGAATACAATTAGCGATTAAACTAAGATCAACTGACTGTGGCATCTATATTTAATATTTAGGTTGCATTTGAATTATAAAATGAATTCATTTCTATGTAACCATCATTGTTTTTTAAGATAAAGTGTATTGTATTATTGAAACGTTTCTAAGGCATATTTGAAAAAAATACCTATATGGTCCAAATACTCATATGGTCCGGCCCGTTAAGGATCAAACGAGTAAATATACTCATATGGTCCGACCATACGCGTACGGTTGGACCATATGCGTATGGTCGGACCATATGAGAATACGCATATGGTCATGACCATACGCGTATGGTCCAAATACTCATATGGTCCGGAACATAAACATAAATTACCTTAACTGATAGTGATTATTAGAAGTATTTTAGCATACCTCGCCCGTAATTATAAATTATGTAATTCATTGACCGCTCCCGACATGTGTAACTTCAAGGCATATTTTAGCGGCGATCGATGTCTTTCAAAATTACTGCACTTTTCTTGTATCCCTGGTGTTTTCGGCTGGAGAACCGTCGCACACAAGCATCGCACAAGTTGGCACTCCGAGGCGGGTGGGGAGCAAGAAGGTGAACTGTGGTTTATTTTTATCAATAGTACCGCTTAAGTCGACGCTAGGGGCCGTCTTGACCTTGTTGTAGGGTATGAATGATTTGTTCATTGTTGAAGACCCTACATCAACTGTCAAGATGAAGAACAGGAATAAAAGCCCTGTTCATTGATAATTTTCTATGTTTTCTATGTTTTCTATGTATTGTGTGCGATTTTGTCCCATGTACATTTACTCCATATCCTTTCATTTTCTATAGCTAATGCATAAGAGTTATCTGATGGGGTATTCATTTAGAGTCCTTGTGCACCGTAGTTAACATCCGGTTTTCCAATTTTAACTATCTAGGTTACTTTTTTCTTTGGTTGTATGAGTTTTATGTGATATGATAACCTGGAATGTTATAAAACATCAAAATAAATACTTACAAAAACAAAAACAAAACCAATATTGAAGGTATCAGCAATGGCAGAAAGATATAAAGTTTTTTTTTTCCTCGTTAAACTGTTTATCCTTCTGGACAATCGAGATCGCTCCTGGATTTCGATGATTGCTTAGTTTTCAGTTTTCTGCGGTATCGTGAAATTTCTTATGAGACAAAACAAGAACAGAAGCACACGGATAACAGATATTTGAAACCTACACTTTTGGGCGCATGAACACCTGTTATCACCGAGAGTTTCGAGTTGCTCCAGAGGCTACATTCTGCTTTGCACGCGGCACCCGTTGTGAAGCACAGTGTATATACCTGATATTGAACAGATTATGATCAGGAGGATTGTTTGAGAAAAATATCAGTCTTGCGAAGAAATTTCTTTGTCAGACTAGCGGCTCAGGTAGTTTTACCTAAATTTCTCTGGGCTGTGTTTTTCGCAAATACTCCTCCTAAGCATGATACGTCTATTTAAAAACAGAAAATCTGAAAAGAAATGGTTAATTTTGATTCCATTATTTATTCGCTTCGAGACGTTAGAAAAACAACCACTTTTAGTAAAGCGCACAAATGATCAATATTCTTGTGCATATACCACGAAAATTGCAAAATATAGACTATTCATCTTATTAAAGAAGATATTTTAAAATACAAGTGTCTATTATCGACCAATCAAAATCCTGGATGTACAGTAATTATGAGTCACATTCAGTGAACAATACGTGGCATATCGTTTTGTATGCGTCCCCGTCATGGAACTTCCACAAATTCCAAAAAAGTCTTATATATAGTTTGATTATAAATATTAATCTAATCGCCTACTTGCTGATGATCAAATTACTTCTAATATCAACCGACTGTTATTTTTTTTATTTGCAGACTTCAAATCCTTGTGTTACACTAGCGTTGTTACACTGTGTTTACATAAAGAGTCAGTGAAATATATAACAATAATTAAATTTTCTTCCATTATTCAATTACATTCAATAATGAAGTGAGTTACATGATCGCTTTAAAAGCATTATCCCTGCCTACTCTCGATCAAGTAATATTTGGATAAATAAAAGGAGACAATGCGTAGGGCTTTTAGAATAGATTTGAATCTAGATTATTTTTCATTGTAAATTGTTAAATCAAAAATTCAATATTAGGTGAGATTCCAAACTATAATCAGAGACTATTTTTGAATTCTGTTTGTATAACATCTTCCATCAAATACGACACATATATTTGTAATGTACATGATTTAAAGTTTATTTTTGATCGTGAACTATAACGATCGCTGGATTATTTTTACTGTAAGGAGATAAGTCATCAATTGAGCGTAAATAGAAGGAAATACAATAACTATTGAATGTCTCATTGATTCGGTAGATGTTCTCTCCTCCGCTTTACCAGAAAGTACATGACTATTTGTTCAAAATGTCACTATAATGTTTTTTGTAAGCAAAACTTAAAAGTGGAAAACAATTTATCAAAGGCTATAGGAAGAAGGGTTCAAATAGTCTCGATTTCGGAGTTATAAAGTGTAAATTCATTAAGTGGTTTCTCATTGTTATACAAATTGGACTTTATGAAACTTCTTTTACATGAAGTCCATTAGTTCATTATGGCCCTTGTAACCTGACTTTTCATTTCTATGTTTCCATACAATTAACTTGATTACGTCACATAATTGCATGATTGTATAGTTATTTGTAATCGTTAAATGACGTTCTTTTCGGGCAACGATACGTTATATGACGTACTTGTCGGGAAACATTACATTATTATATGACGTTCTTTTCGGGCAACGATACATTATATATGACGTTCAATTCGGGAAACGATGATTATATTCTATTTCATTCATCAGAATGATAGAATCTTACAGGCTGTTATATTATACATTAATTTCTAATACTAGTATGTAAAAAAAATTGTTAAGGGCCTTCAGCCTCCTATTCCATACATATATGCATGTCTTTGTGAATACTGATGTAGACCGTTGATTTTTATGACTTAAGTATTAATTAATTGCTATCTATCAATTTCAGATACCAAGACACTCATACCACACAAAACAAATAATCCAGCGATCGTTATATAGTTCACGATCAAAAATAAACTTTAAATCCTGTACATTACATAGTGTATGTATTATTTGATGGAAGATGTTATGCAAACAGAATTTAAAAATAGTCTCTGATTATAGTTTGGAATCTCAGCCAATATTGAATTTTTAATTTATCAATTTACAATGTAAAATAATCTAGATTCATTGTCATACTTATATGAAACCTGATAAAAAAAGTTATATGATCTTGTGCGATGCCAACAGTAGACATGCATAGCAAAAAACAAATAAATATTTTAGTTTTGTTTCAAACTATAAATAAGCGAATTAATATCAATTCTGAAAAATTACACACACAATAATAAAATCAGTGGTGGTTTTACAAAGCTTCATATCATATAAAAGCCGACTAAACGTAACGACAACAAGTACAAATAAATGGAGAATGTATCTATAGGCCACAGATGCCCCGCTTCTAAAAACGCATGAGTCAACTTCCACATACAGGTGCAGGATTCACGTAATTAAGACTGTTTTGTGATTTTAAGCATAAGTTTCATAACATTTGGTTGAGGCGAACTAAAGTTAGAGAAAGGAAACGACAGATTTAGCAATTTTTCCATTTATAAAGGGCATAACTCATGAACGATGAAAGTGACGCCACCCAATTTCGAACTTAATCTGTGTTTTGTGGTAATAATCATTGTTTATAAGTTTCATAACATTTAGATGAGGCAAATTAAAGTTAGAGAACGGAAACGACAGATTCAGCAATTGTTATGTTTATAAAGGGGCATAACTCATGAACGGTAAAAGTGACGCCACCCAATTTCGAACTTGATCTGTGTTTTGTGGTAATATGCATTGTTTTTGAGTTTTATACTATTTGGTTGAGGCAAACTAAAGTTAGAGAACGGAAACCAATTTTCGGGACGTTCGGGACGGACAGACGGACAGACGGGACAGACGGACGGACATTGGTAACACTTAATACCCCCCCCCTTTTTCCGCAAAATTTGCAACGTTCTTCATTTGCATTTATATTGTTTTTAAAAAAACTTTCAAAAAAAAGAACCAAGAAGAAGCCATGTGTGTATCTGTTGACCTTTTACCAACAACAGACGAGCAAAGTCTACACGACGTTTTTTGGTTTGAAACAACAACAAACATTTTTAAACTTGTCATTTTCTAATTTTATTGAAAATACATGCAAGTATTGTATTTAAAGCTACCAGTATAAACTATAGTTTTGGAAGTCCAAAAAATTGTGAAAATTACTTCCGTACTGAAAAGAAAAGTTCTTAAAGTAGCAGTGTCAATAAAAAGGTCGATGTTGAACATCATGTGCAATATTTTATTCAATTTGAATAATATGTCGTTAAAGAGTTTTTCTTGGAAATGGTTTAGTAATTATTTTGTAGTGCGATTGATTAAAATTTGTATCAACCTATCTTTAATGTTTTTATAGCGTGTTGTGGAAATGATTTTTTCACACATTCTTCTGGTAAGAGTTCTATACAAGAGGAATTTTTTTTTCTAAATGTATTTCATATATCAAATATGTATGGCGTTGCAATGGTTTGTTTCATTCTATCGTTATTATTCACACAGTTATACGGTTGAACCCTGCGTAAAGTGTTTTCTTTAAAGATGAAATGCATTTTCTTTTTGAAAACTCCAGGTGTTGAAACTCATCGAGGGTATCTAGATAGTTTTTAATTCAGTACACACGACTTATCCGTGATGTTCGAATCAAAACAGTTGTAAGAACAAATACTTACGAAGTCGAAGAGCACTGAAAACAAAGTTTTGATCCGTAATTCATAAGAAAAATCGACGAAAGTTCATAAGTGCACATTATGGGCAATAATATATAAATAGTCGGTTAACAGGAAGTTGATGAGCGATGAATCTGGAAACATATCACACGATAAAACATGCTCACAGGAAATACGATAAGAGTTCCCTATAATTTGGGGCAAATGTGTACATTTCTAACATTTTATAGAAGTAAGCGTGAACTCAATTTGTGTGGTATGAGTGTGTTGGTATCTGAAAATGATACACAGGCAAAATTTGCTCACGTGAATTTCACATGAATCTCTTTTACTTTTAAATGAACGAATGAAAGACATGGATCATTCTTGTAAACACGTTCTTACGAAAGAAATTTACATGAAAATTTTCACGTGAAATTCACCTCAAACGAGCTTATACATGAAACTCACGTGAAAATTTTCATGTGAATTTCACGTGAATTGAGATTCACCTGAATCTCACGTGAAATTATTCACATGAATTTCACGTGAACTTTACCCCCCAAAAAATGGTATTTTTCATGGTTTTGATTAAGTTTGAAAATTTAGATGTTATTTGAATTACGTTATTTTAAAGATTCACGTGAATTTCACGTGAAAAAAAATTAATGTGAAATTCACATGACTTTCGCATGAGATTCACGTGAAACTCACATGAACTGATTTCATGTGAGTTTCACGCATAAGCTCGTTTGAGGTGAGATTCACATGAATTTAAATTCACGTGAAATTGATGTGAGAGAAATTTCCCTGTATAGATATCAATTAATTAATTGCTCAATTAAGGTAACAATAGATACATTTGTACACATTTCGTCAATCGATTAAGAAAAATCAAGGTAACAAAACAAAGAATGGGGAAATCCCATAAACTCCAAAAAGAAGCAAGAGCGGGTACGTCGAAAGAGTAAGGGATGCCGAAACGTTTCACTGGTGATTTGAGACATTAAGATATCGTATCAGTCAACCAATTCGTATTGTTGACCTTTGAACTTATGTATTGTCGATTTCAGTCGATCATAACTCTGTTCGAGCACTTTTGAGCGTATAATTTGAACAAACACGATCGTAATGTATCAATTGGGTTATATATACACCATACGATGGTACATGTATGTTACTGCTGAGAAATGGAAAGTTTTCAATTGGAAAGTTAAAATAAACACGTTTTTCATAGATTATTGTTGGAAGTTATCAGTTAGTGTTAGTATCTAGGAAAGGATAGATATATGAACCAGACCTTCTACTTTCGGTAGTATCCTGGCTCTCTGTTCACTGCGATATATGAATAGTTGGTTATTGATATTGAGGGAAAAGAGAGGTCTGGAGTGGAGATTTTCTAAAATATAAAAATAAGATGATGTGGTATGATTGCCAATGAGACAACTCTCCACAAGAGACCAAATGACACAGAAATTAACAACTTCAGGTCACCGTACGACCTTCAACAATGAGCAAAGCTCACACCGCATAGTCAGCTTTAGAAGGCAACGAAATGACAAATGTAAAACAATTCAAACGAGAAAACTCGAAAAATTTTTTTTTTTTTTTTCTGTCATGGGTGTATTTTCGATTCCAAGTTTTGCTGTGAATTCCAAGTTCTTTTAGTTTCACATTCCAATTAAAGATGTTTGCCAATTAAAAAATATTGTTAGAAGCTTTATCTGTAATAACAATAACATAGAGGATTAAATAAAAACCCGGGGTAACTTCAAAGAGTAAGAAACTTGTGTGCTCATCGGACGTCATTTGCATGTGCTTATGAATGCATATTCTAACAACTTTGATCGTAAGTTATCTATCTCTTATAAAGTTGGGGGTTCCAAGGGTTATAGACTAAACAGTGTACACAAGGAAATGATGACAAACCGATGAGACTTTATATTTCTACAACTGAACAGAAATTTTATCATTTAGTGGAAAATACCTTCATTCAAAACATTTTAGCAAATTTTGAGTTTTTGTCAATTCTGCCAAAACATTAACAATTTGGATGAGCTACATTTGTATGCCCCTGACATACAGTATACTGTTTGTTTTCGAAATTATTTTACAGAAGTCTTCAAATAAGCAATGATTGGGATCAATAAAAAAAGCGTTATATTTCGGTCCTACAAGCGATATCATAATTGCATCTAAACTGTTTTTTTCATTTATCAATTCTTTTCTCTCTGTAGCTAAACTTGTTTAATTTTTATTTTTACATGGTTAACACTTGTGCCCAGGAAGTTATGCCCTTTTTATAGAAACTTTTTATTTTTTCCTCTCAAATTTTTTTTATCAAGTCATCAATGTAGACAATATGAAATTCAACTTTTCTAAAGTTGCTTAGATCAATTCAATATCGGTCATCACACATTACGCATGTGTACAATTCACAAATTTTTGTTGCAAAACATTACCCTTCTGCAACATTGGAGATACATTTTATTGGTATTGTGAAAACCATTATTTTTTATTTACGCTACATAAAAGTTCTTTCCTAGAGAAAAAGCAAGTTTCTTAATTACATAACATTCAACCCACATATCTCCTTAAACAGTTCCATCATTAGACTAACTTCTAGACGGTTCTGGATAAATGATATATGGTTAAAAGTTTTAATTCATACGCGAGCACTGATATGCAGTGTCATGCTTTATAGGTTGTTAGCAGTTCATATTTTTATAAAGATTTCGTTCATTACTTAGAACTAAATTGAATACTTAAGTTTCAAAGGCATATAGCTTTAAAAATGACAATGGTGTTTCAAGCAATTCGATGTTAATTCGCACATTATAATGACTGTAAGTATATTTAAACCTAAATTTGCATTATGAACTTATATCATCATGTATATCGAATGCATGTTATTTTTAGTACTAAAGACTTGCTTGAGATCTTGATAGTCTTAGCATTTATAAGATAAGTGAAATTTCACACTAGCTGATCATTTCCTAACCCAATGCGATTTAGAGGACATACTGGATAGACAGTGGTCAAGTGTTAAAGACCATAACTATCTTGACCTGTAGACGCCTTTTTTGGTATAACTGTCTCAATGATTTATACCATAAATCACCCTTTATTTATAATCAAACCTTTTATAGGAATAAACAATGCATATTCTCATACATTAGAATTGATAAAGTTATGAATAAACATATTGATTGGTTGATTATTTGGTGTTTAACGCTACTTTCAGCACTCATGGCTATATCGCGGCGGCCAATTTTTATTTTTTAAACGAAACTGGAGTGCTCGGAGAGAACCACCGACTTCCGACAGGAAAACTGACAATCCTAGTCAATCAAGATTGGAGTCGAACGTGCAGGGTTCAAACTCTCAACTTCAGTATTGACAATATCATTAACAAGGGAACGTGAATGTTATATTTGGTTTTCTTTGGCTTAGAGTTTATTCAAGAATACTTTTAGTAACTTGTTTTAAACATTATGTCCATGGTTATAAATTACTCATATGTGTTCTGAAATTATTTGTAAGATGAGTGAAAATTTTGTTAGAAACGTTAAAAACATGATATTAAGGCGATAGAAGTTTACCGATGTTCGTAAATGTAGTAAAAGATACAAACAATAACTGAGGGAATCACATGAACTCCAAAAGGAACAACAACGGGTGGACAGGGTAAGCGTTTCCTGCTATGCATGCATCCCCCGCCATGCGAATTCACACTCAGTCAAAATGTAACAATTAAAAGGGACATTATCTTTGTCAATTTATATGATAGCCAATGTTAACATTCAAATCCAAGTAGGATATGACAAGTTTTATATTTATAAAAAATAAGAAAAATAAAACAATCCTAAAATTGACTTTTGACGAATGATATTTTGTCCAAATGTTTGTCAAATCTGTGATTAAATGCGTTAACCTGAAGCACAAAAACCCTTCTTTTTTGTATTTTTTTATATTTTAGTTATATTAAAAAAACAATGAAAATCATCCGAACACCATGTAAAATACATGTACTTGTTATTTTGATATTGTGCATCATTTGTATATTGGGTGAAATGCGTTGTCTCCTGCGTTTTTTCCATATTGTATGTACTGAAAAATTATGAAAGAGTCAGATATTTTAAATTTTGTCCCGACTAAAAACTAAAAATCAATTAATTAAAATAGATAAATGAATATTCAATGAATTTCATGTCATATTAGTACGAAGTAGCCCCATATACTAGCAGTTATGGCGATAATTATATATATTAAAAAAATATATATAGAAAAAAGACAATTACCAAATTCATTAATTATATAAATATATATATGTAGATTGTAGATAATTGCTTATGTTATTGACGACTAACTAAACAATGTCGAATGTCAAGGAGATGTTCACACCACGAATTGCTTGTAATAAGTTTAACATCATTACTGTAACCTCTCGATATTAAAAGACAAATCTGTGTGGTGTGAATATAGTCCCTGCTCCTGTTTGATGGTTGCCTTATATGAGTAAGAGAATAATTCGGCAAGAAGAGGTGTGCAGTTAAACCCTATAAAAAAGTCGATTTTCTACTGAAAATCCTGTCCTCCGAACATCATAGGTAATTAGATTTTTATGTTTGAAATAGAGTGGAGAGTTTTTACGAAGTAAAATTGATACCTTCCCAAATCAAGTATTTGTATTCTGTTGATCTTTCTTTTTTCGGTATAAGTTTAAATTTAAGACAACCACTGGTTTTACCACCTCCAAACAGCACTCAAGACAAACTCTGTTCACATAATTTAAAAGAAAGGACATGGTGTATCAGCTCATGACACAAAATCAATACACGAAATTGGGAAAACACTTTATCAAAGATACAGCGCTTTTATTGAGGATTTTTATATCATAGTCACAGAGAGTCCGTCAACATGGATCAAAATCTTTCACTTCAATGCAATTCAAGACGGGGCTCGATACTTTTCAGATATTTCACTTGAAGAAATCAAAATATATATATATTAAATCTATTTTCATGAAGTTAAGATAAGCAAATAATCTTTTAATCTTAGGAAAAACTCACCATATCATGTTCAGTTCATGTTTAGATCAAAATAACCCTTGCAGTCTAAATGCATTTACCATTCTGTTATTGTTAAAGATAGATATTACGGACGAATGACGATACATGTATTCAGACCTGTTGTTGTCCTAAGTTAGGAGCCTGTTCTTCAGTGGTTATCGTTTGTTGATATAGTTCATAAGTGTTTCTCGTTTTTTATATAGATTAGACCGTTGTTTTTCCTGTTTTAATTGTTTTTCACTAGTCATTTTAGGGCCCTTTATAGCTTGCTATTCGGTGTGAGCCAAGGCTCCGTGTTGAAGGCCGTAGTTTGACCTATAATTGTTTAATTTTTACACATTGCGACTTGGATGGAGAGTTGTCTCATTGGCATACCACATCTTCTTATTTATATTGTCCTGGTTAATGTTTTATCAATATAATTTCCTAAAACCATTTATACTTTTCTATATAATGTGGTAGCCACTCTGTCGAGCTAAATGATATTATTTTGACCTATATTATGGAAAGACTAAATCGATGCAATTTCCCTTAGATTGCTATATTATACTATTCCGAAATACGTTATATCCTTATTAACGAGTAATTGTTCAAATTGTTCAAAAAAAAAAAAAAGAGCTCTAAATGCACTACATGTATAAGTTATGAAACAATGAAGGAATTCATAAGAGGTTTGTGTTGTTAATATACATATAAATATCCTATTAAAAACAGCGGGTTATTTAAAAGTGTGCACCACATTTTTTAGGTTATTTCGAATAGACAGAAAAAATATTACAGTCATTCCTTATAATAAAATATAATTCTAAATTCCTTTTTTAAAGAGTAAATCGTGAAAAAAACGTTGATGACGTCACGGTCACATAACACAATTATGTCGATGAGCTGATAGACAAAAAATCTTTCAGCCAATCAGAAGACGTGTTACATCCAAAATTAAATTATTAACTGATGCTTTTCTTAACCAGAATACACGGTATAGGAACATTGAATATATAACACATATAATCAAATCAATACGAACGTATGATCGATCATCGGGTTTGTACTTAATTTAGTAACACGACGGGTGCCACATGTGGAGCAGGATATGATTACCTTCCAGAGCGTCTGAGACTCCACTCCGGTTTTTGGTGGGATTCGTGTTGCCAAGTCTTTGGTGCTTTATGTTGTATTCTGTTATTTTTCTTTTCGTCGTATTTCCGATTTTTACCTTGGCATTGTCAATTCGTTTCCGACTAATGAGTTTGAATATCCCTTTGGTATAATTCGATATTCCTTTGGTATATTTCGCCTCTCTTCTTCTATGGTTTTCAAAAAGTGGCGTAATTAAGTGTAAGTAAAGTTATGTAAGAATGTTACCTAAAGGAGGCAAAGCACAAGTAAATAAGTCTAATACTTGCAACCCAATAAAACAATTCTCTCATCATGTTGCTCAGTCTTTAGTTTTCTATGTTGTATTTTGTAGACTGTTGTTTGTCTTTTATTCTATTTTCCGTTTTTTTTTTTTTTTTTTGTCATGGCATTATCTTTTTGTTTTCGACTTATATGTGTGAATATCCCTTTGAAATATTCGGTATCTCTCCTAACTGTTTACATTTTAATACAAAATTATGTACATCACCAATGTCTACTATGTTTTCTGTTGGATAATTCGATTAAAGTTTGCGATAAGGCTACTTAATCTACATTAAGTTACAATGTTTTTATCCCTTTGATATATTCGGCCTCTATCTTAATTGTTTATATCTTAATACAAAAGTATTTACATTACCAATGTCTACTCTGTTTTCTGTTGGATCATTTCATTTAAGTTAGTGATTAAAGCTACTTAGTCTACAAAAGATACAATGTTTTTATCGAGGATTTTGAAATAGTTTTCCATTCCAGATATTGTTAATTGTTATTATAGTTTAATTTAGTCTATGAGGAAGTTAAATATCATGACACAACTAGTAAGACATGACAAAATACTGAGCATTCCACACACAGGACAATCAAAATTCTCTGGAATAGATTTTATATAATTAAACCAAGGAAATAAACTCATCATAGATACTAGGATTGAAATTTAGTGTTTGCGCCAGACGCGCGTTTCGTCTACAAAAGACTCATCAGTGACGCTCGAATCAAAAAATGTTAAAGGCAAAATAAAGTACGAAGTTGAAGAGCATTGAGAACCAAAAATTCCTAAACGTTTTGCCAAATACATCTAAGGTTATCTATTCCTGAGGTAGAAAAGCCTTAGTATTTCAGTAATTCAAAGTTTTGAAAACAGTTAGTTTATAATTATGACCATATCGATGATAATTCTTGTCGACACAGAAGTGCTGACTACTGGGCTGGTGATACCCTCGGGGAATTAAAACTCCACCAGCAGTGTCATCGACCCAGTGGTTGTAAATTAACTCATCATAGATACCAGAATTGAAATTTAGTATTTGCGCCAGACGCGCGTTTCGTCTACAAAAAACTCATCAGTGACGCTCGAATCAAAAAATGTTAAAGGCCAAATAAAGTACGAAGTTAAAGAGCATTTAGAACCAAAAATTTCTAAACGTTTTGCAAAATACATCTAAGGTTATCTGTACATTTATGTAAATCCATTCCATGCGTTTATCGTTTAATTGGACATTTAAGTACATGTTAACTTTGTTTAAACTCCTGATGCACGCAATAAATTGTTACCCTTTTCAAAGCACTTTTGAGAGTACAGATACTTTGTTCACATTCCGAGGTCAGTTTCCTACCCAGAGTTAACGGATAAAGACATTTTAAATGTCAACCGACTTCGTAAATTCTCCTGAGTCCATTAGTCTAGAAAGGTAACTGCTTCTAAAAACAATAAAATATTCAAATAATTCAGATTTTCATATAAAAAATTACATTACAGTTTCATGTTAAGAAACTATTTGTCTGAATATCATCTGGAAAATGCAAATGGATAAAATAAATGATATTTTAATTTTGTTTCCTGTCAGTATTTGACATAACTCCTCTTGTAAGCAGAAAACAAAACTATCCGTTTTTCCTATTGATACGGGACTTTTGAATTTTTTCTTGGAGTTAAGTATTTTTGTTATTTTACTTTTTAGTACCGTTAATCTTCTTTAAATACAAAAATTTTTGATAATAAATCAGAGTTGGTTAATCAATTTGATATAATTAAACAAAAACTAATTAGTTCCGTAATCAGTTATTTCGAAACAATTAGTGAAAGGAAGGAGCATCAAAATGTACTAATACAAGAAAATATGTCCGGAATCAAATGAATGGTTGGGAACTGAATAATTCGTAGATTTAAAACGTCAATTGTTCTTTTAAACTTCATTGATGTTGAACTAGTTAGAACAAGCAACACCCATATTTGTCGGGTTTTGTATGCCGAAGAAGTCAGATGTAACGATATCGGTGAAATTAATTTAATGCCATGTAAAAGAAGGTGAATGTAAATTGGTCGTTTGTTGACAAAATATGTACTTTTTGTGAAAGACTGGGATTTCTAAATCTGTTGGTAGATAACAATTGCGTGGGTGTCGTCGACCCAGACTGCCCATTCAACCTACTCAGCGGACATGCACTTTTTCCGCAATATTTGAACTTTGTTGAATCCATTTAGTTTGAACGATTCCAATTTAACTGCATCAATTCAGTGATATTCGATGCCAAAATGAGCATAGGTAAACTACTAAAGTCTTAATTATAATAAATACTTGAAATTTGACTTTTAGTAAAGGCTAGAACTCTTAACTCTTAACTCGGTCTTTTATTTTTGGTTATTTGTCTTTGTACTTAGTATGGATCTGATGATCTGATGAGTCAAGCACTTTCCAATTAATCTTTACAGTACGTCTAGTGGTGTGTTGTTACACCCCTGTCCCAGGTTAGGGGTAAGGTTGAGCGCTCACATACATGTTCCACCTCCCTTCATTCTTTATGTACCTGTCTGTCCTATGCCAGGTACCTGTTATTCAATGCTTGTCGTTGGTTGCTTTCTGTCATATTTGTTTTTCGTTTATGTTGTTGTTAATATAAGGCCGTTTGTTTCTCTTTTGAATTGTTCCTCATTGTGTCATCCCAGAGCTTGTAATAGGTTATACTGTGTGGGTTTTGCTCAATATTGAACGCCTTACTGTGTTATTATTCACGACTATTTCCTTTGTTATTTGTGAAAAGTTGTCTCATGGGCAATCATACTACATATCCTTATTTTCACATTTATATATATATATAAATACGTGGAGTGGTTGGCCCAGACGAGTGAATACTGAATACATCAACATTGTTTTCTCGATCAGTTCAGAACAAGTGATATAGTAAATCGTCAAAATAAATTTAAAACTAAGCGGAAAACACTTTTGAAACATCAATTTACATTGTCGTGCTTTCCTATACTGTTAAGTTATATAGTTTGACAGCATTCCATCTAATGAATTATCTACAAACTTAAAAACTTAAATTGGAACGACATCTGGAGACGATTTTCATGTAAAAGGCTTATTTTTTGCTTTTCTTCTTTGACTAAATACGACATGCTCATCTTCTAGTTAGAATTTATGAATAATCTTATCTAGTAAAAGAAGTTTATTTACAGAAATTACCAATACAGTAAGACTCGTTATCCGACTAAAAGCTTGAAAAATTGTTTACGTTCCCCGTTTTCAACATGTTTTTCATTTTTTATAAAAGTTGTAGCTTTTTGTGAGCTATCCGCTTTATAAAATTGTTATGGTGCAACTCATCCTTTTTTATAAAATATAAGATTAATTATTTTAGACTAGCAATAGAATTGGGTCTAAAGTAAAAATTGAATATACGTAAATTCTAAATACCATGTAAATGCCATGTGAAATTAAACAAAATTCAAAAATCCAAAATATTACAATACACACTGGTTGATAATACCTACACATGATAACACGTTTATCCTGGATAAAAAAAGTGCTCGGCTGTTTAGAACTGTTTAACAGTTAGGATTTTTTTATGTGATTCTCGAGAATTTTTTATCTTTATTTATTTTTGTGTTCAAGCATTTCAATAGGTACCTTTTGGTAATATATATACATGTACCTCGTAACATGTCTAATTATTTATACATCCTTGGCTTTCAAATGTTTGGGATTAAGCGTTCCTTGAGATAGTACATGTACATCTAAATCCAGAAAAGCGCTTCGGACGCACGAAATTCATAAAATGTTATGTTTATTTTCATGCTTGTGTTATTATCTCAATAGTATGTCTATTGCCATCAATAGTATAGGATACGCTTAGTTACTATCTAAAATAGTGTCATTCATGAACTATATCATTCTTAATGGTACAAATTCCAGTACGTATGACACGTTCTTCTGAAGCCTACTACAGCTTCATTCCATTTAACACTTCTGAGCGACCAAAACCAAAATAACCGACACGAAAAAAGGCAATTTTTTTTTTTTTCATTCAGTTATTGTTTTTAGGGAGCACTTGCATCTCGTATCATTATTATCTTTGAAAATCAAAATTTAAGGGTCCTAAATATTGAAGCTATTATACTATTTCCGACCTATCCCTCGGTGGTTAAAAACCGTCAGCCCTATCCTTGGGCGTACGTATCTTAGTTGACAGAATATTTTAAAGCTTGATCTAAACCAGAAAATTTACTGTCAGAAATTAATCTTAACCAATAAAACTTCTCCATCAAGTTATGAAAACGAATGACTTAATTTATAAGTAAACAAGTTCTTGGTCCCCTATTTAAGTGTCGATATTTAGTGTTTGCTGTTTCTCAACTCACTTGCGTCATTACGGCATATATCTCATATGTCCACTTATGTCACAAATATGCGAAAGAGACCAATGGAAGAATAGAAAAAATGTAAAATCGAAAAACGACGAAAAGACAAACAACGAAATCGACTAAAAAATCGAGGGTTAGATCAGTTTGACTGGAGGTTAATCTGACATTAAAAACTTTTTCTTTCTGTTAATGCCTTTGCCACTTACACTTGGGGTATAAAGGGTTTGTTTAATACCTTGATTAGTATCTTTTTAATCAATTTGAATATCGATATACTACTGTTGCCAAAGTTTACTCTACATTAAGTCAAAATTAAAATCATTATATAAATATAGTCATTTAGCCTTTTGGTTGCCTTATCCTGTTTGACTCACCGCAATTACAAGCTATGATTTTATCACAGTGAATGAATATCGCATTTTATTTTGTTTTTCAATAAATATATTTCTGTGATGCTTTATAAGTATCTGCCAACATGGTTTTCTTCAGTAGATACACCTGCAAGAACACCTCAATGAAATAGGAAAAGTGTGTTATTGCGGCCATACTCGTTGTTTTTTCAACAATTAACCATACTTGAAGTGATCATCTTAATCTAAATACCTTCTGTATCATTTATTTTTCATTGAAACAGAAGGCCAATATCTCTTTAATTCTTGATTGATTTTTTTTTTTACTTTTACATTTTAATTAATAGCTTATGGTTTTATATCATGTTGTGGGGCTTCTACGAACAATAACTAATTTATATCGATGAAGGTTAAATTAATCAAAGCCCTGATAAGGATAAATTCTCTCTTATTCATCTTATAATGGAAATAAATTAGTTAATTAATCAAACATATATTGACTTATTTAACGGACTTTGTAAAAGGAGACAGAGATCACTGTAGCTTTTTACTTAAGATTTCTGTTATATTTTCCACGAACTTTTTTTAAACTTTGATTTCAGATTTTGCGATAAAGTCGTATTTTTAGAAATGATTTCAAAGTGACAGAGGTTAGAAGGAACTTATTTGTAAGACGTCTGTGAATGATGTGTCTTTTCTTACTAGAGGATATTAAGTACCAGGGGATATAAGTTAATCAAATCAGAAAACATCAAAAGGAGCAATTACCAACCAGTGTCTCTATTTTTCTCAAGGTAAGACATTTTTTTAGTTACAAATGCTCTTTAGTGCTGTACTTGAATGTGTTTATGTTTTCATAGTTTCCTATAATAAGTCATTGCAATTTTTATCGAATTTATAGATTCGTAGTAAGTTTACAAAGTTTATATTTCCTTTTTTTCATTAAGTCCTGGCTTAACTTTAATATTAATACATGTAAAAGTATAATGTTCAGTCAAACTTGCTTAAGAGACCACCTGTATTAAGCAAAGTTCTGTGTTGTAAGACCATTACTTTTAGGTTCCATTGTAGCAGGTTTCACTGTACTTGTATATTAAAACCGAATTCAGGCGCTACATATATGCACAATCTTTTATTTTTCAAGCAGTGAGCAGAAGACAGATTTCATGTATCAATCAGCTCAATATCCATCAATATAATGGGACTATTTCCAAATTACAAGGAGATTGAACTTAACTAATTTAAAATCAAAAGAGGAAAGTAATGTTAAAAAATTGTGACTTGATAATATGTTTGATATCGCCTTTCTAATGGGTGATTTAATAGGATGTTCAAGAGAAAAATTCAGCTTTTTTTTTACATATAAAAGTAAATGAACTATTGTGAATTCATTATTGTTCTTGGAATACCATTTTTTTTGGGTATATGTAAACCATGAATTCAAATATTTAACGAAATACAAATTTTCTTTAGAATTATATGCTAACCACGTAATCAAATATTCACGAGAATACAATGTTTCCTCAACCAAAGGAAATTGGTACCCACGAAAATAACTGAATCCACAGTATCATATCCCTATACGTCACCGAACGTGACTTATCACTAAAATTAAATTACCATGGGCAACTACACGATTGATGTGACAAACTGCTTACCCATCCGATGCCCTTGAGTTCACCCTAGGTTAAGGTGGAGTTCTAGTTTCAACCTTTGTTTTTTTAACTGTTTATCTTTTGGTTTTGGTGTTGTCTATTTTTCTTCGTCTAATGGTTTTTGATTTCCGCTGGTATCAATCATCTCTTTTGATACTCCGTAAAAATGTTCAAATTATAAAGTCAATCAAAATAATCTGTTAAAATCTCGCAAAAAACTAATTCAGCTGATTCTGTAAGATTTTTTAGCGGTAAATTGTTTGAAAAGGAGGAACTATAGTAAGTGGATTGTTACGAATTGAATCGTCAGCGGAATGTATGCAAATCTATATAGAAAAGGGGCAGTATAACAACATCATAAACACTATGCAGAAGACCCAGTGTTTTTTATTGTTCAGTTTTTTATCTCCTTCACTTTTCTTTTTTTTTTTTATTCTAGCTTCTTGTAAAACAAAGTCCAAATGCATAACAAATCGAAAAGCATGATAATAATAGATTTGTATTAATAAATCAACCCAAGTCTACATGTCAATTTTGTTAAAGGGAGTGACAACTTCAGTTTTATCAAAATTCAAAAAAGATAAATTTAAAAAAGAGTAGGAGATTTTGTGACCGTTTTTTAAGTCCATTCAAGTGAAGATTTCAAATTTGTAAAAGATATAGACAAATGCATAAAATTAAGAAATACATTTTTTCAATGTCATGTTGGCACAACTGTTTCATTCTACAAACATCAAATACTGTCCAAAAATATTTTTTTAGAAGATTTCTTTTTAAGTATTTACAATAATCTCATAAAACATGAAGTTTTACTTGAGTTTGAAATTTGTTTACCAGTCATGGCTTATTCTTGTCGAATTTGAAAGGATGGGTATAATAAGAGCCACTATTTGACCCCTGAAATTGCAAAAAAGGTATATGTCTTCTATACTTCAAAACTATGTTGGTTGAGTAGGGTGATAAAATCTAGACACCACAGTTCTAAAAATTAAGTTGTGATGTCACTATGACTTCATAAACATTTTATAATAAACAAATCATAATTCAATATTTATTTTTCTAAATTCTGAATTACAGTTTTGTTTCTATTTATATAATAATGCCTTTTCCTTGAGAAGTCTGCTTTATTTGGCCTTTGTACCTTTTTTGATTCGATCTTCACTGATGAGTCTTTTTTAGACGAAACGCCCGTCTGGCGTAAACAATTTAAATCCTGGTATCTATGATACGTGTATCAAAACAAAATATGAATAGTTTGCACAACCTGTAGATTGAAGACAAACCTGTTGGACCTTTTTTTTTGTTGGAAAAAATTCGATATGAATTAAAAACAACAAATGTTTCAGAGAACAATTCAAGGTCTTTCCACAAAAAAAAACAAGTATTTTGATATGAAAGTAGTAAATATTCGGTTTAAAATGTCTTTAACAGTGTCAAATGATAGCTTATAGTACGCTGATTACAAAAAAAAAATAAATAAGGGAGATAATTTGTTACTTCCGGTATTATTTAACTGTTTAATTGACCCTGATTCCAAAAATATATGGTTCTATATACTTTTAATTTAAATAAGTACAAAAAAATAGATACTTCCGGTTTACATAAGGTAACTTCCGGTTGACTTTTTCAAGGTTGAATGGCTTGCAACCTAATGCAAATAGTCCCATGGCTTTATCATGTATACATATGAGTTAAAGCAAAGGTCAAAATCTAGAACGTCAAACTTACCTATGACCTTGAGCTCATTTTAAGGTCATAAACCAAGGACCTCAAATCAAAAGATCTTAGGTCTTAATTATATTTTGTTAATGAATTATATCACCATACGAGTATTTTTGATCTAAGAGGGGAGAAAACTCTAATTTAATATTAGCGTACCCTTAAAACAAATATGTATGTGTAACGACATGTCGCAACTAACAATTAAGTAAAAATATGTTGTCGATATCTTATATAGTGTTTGAAAAGAGGTGAAAATAAGCCAAAATCCAAATTTAGAAATTGACCTTTGACCTTGACCCTATTTTCTTTTTTTTTTTTTTGGACCAAGGACCTCAAATCAAAAGACCCTAGGTCTCTATCACTTATGTTTTACCAATTATGATTACATTTTACTTATTTTAAATACAGAAGGGGAAATAACTCTCTTATGGAGTTTCCGGACCGCTTCGGTCGAAATTATTTGTAAGATCCTGGGGATATAACGAGCAAATTGGTGAAATAATTTTGTCGTGATATTTTACGGTTGCGAAGGAGATGCGTACACAAGAAAAACAGTGTTTGGGGAGATAACTCTTACAATGAAAAGTGTTCGGCTAAACAGGGTTAGTTTCAAAATCGCAATAACTGTTCGATTTCATATGCAAAAAATCTAAGCGACATCTTGCGAAACAAAAAAGCACCGTGACAAAAAAATGTGGCGGAAGAAGAAAAAAACATAATAATAATCAGAAGAAAATCAATAGGTCTTTCCACAGAAAAGTGGAAAGACCTAATTACAATCTTAGCAAAGTATAAACAGTTATCTTCTTTTATTTTGTTCATTAATATCCAATACTAATTCAAATCATTTTTTTCAATTCTAAGATATGACAGTTTCATATTTGTGAATTATAAGTCATAACATTTTTGACTGTTTATCCATAATGTATTTTCCCGTTGGAACGCAATATCCGTTTATAGAATTGATTTTGCCCTTAAACAATTACAAGGAAATCTGGATTATTCGTTATTATAGAAAATTAAGAACACGGACACGTGCTTCTCTAATTAAATCAAATGAAATGATGTCGTCAAAGAGGACTTTACTGAAGATTTCAGTTAATTTGCTGGTTGTTACATGTAATTAAGTGACACAATTTCAGTTGTGTTCTACTTGAACACAATTCATTTGGGGGGAAAGAAATCTTCGTGTTATGTTATTTCACTAATATTAGTTCTATAAATTTAACTCAAGATTTCAGAGTCTATATTTTCATTTTAGTGTTTGTTTTCGGAAGCCAGATGAGAGCATCACAATTTATAATAGAAATGACATTTGTCAACGTATATTTGTTCCGCCTAACAGAAGTTCCACTGGAAACTTTGTTATAAACAATGTCATAATATCTGTTCCTATTGGAACAAATATTCTATACCATTTATTCCGTTAGGAACATTTACTGTAATATTTATGGGTGCCACATGTGGAGCAGGATCTGCTTACCCTTCCGGAGCACCTGAGATCACCCCCAGTTCTTGGTGGGGTTCGTGTTGCTTAGTCTTTAGTTTTCTATGTTGTGTCATCTGTACTATTGTTTGTCTGTTTGTCTTTTTATTTTTGGCCATGGCGTTGTCAGTTTGTTTTCGATCTATGAGTTTGACTGTCCCTCTGGTATCTTTCGTCCCTCTTTTATTCCGGTGGAATAAATATTCCAGAATATTGTTTCCATTTGGAACTTATATTATGAAGGAACTTCTATTCCGTGACAATAACTTGTCTGAAATAAAATCTACAATGTTCGGTCATAATAGAATTTCGTAAAGATTATTGGACAAACAAGGTGTCAATATGTTCTCTGAAGACGTAGAGTATTTATGGTTGTTGAGGATTGTTGTATTGTACAATACTTGACCCAATTCCCGTAAATCCTTTTACGTGTATATAAGTATTATTTGTTGTATTCTTAAACGTATCATAATTTTTGTATCTGATTTACAAGTGGAGGGTGGAGTTAACGCGTAGCGTATTTGTGACTCGGACCGTTCCGAGTCGGCCCGAGTTTTTCTACGACACGTGGGTTTTAAAAAGCTCCGCCAATGAAAATCTTGTTTTTTTGGGGCGAAAAATTTTAAAGTGACCACATGGCAAGCTGATGCGGACATTTAACTTGAAGATGGAAGAGCCAGCAGATTGCGGAATGAATGTAGCAGAAATTGACTTTTTGGATGTCGATATGGTTGACGATGTAGATGACTTAACTTTGTCACAAGTTTGCCAGAATGTGGAAAATGAATATTTTGCATTTGAAGGGTTGCAAAACCTGACGTTGACTCTGACATTGCAAAACTACCAGCAAGGTAATATCGCCATAAGTTTCCACTGCCCAATTCTGGTATATAACGCCCGTCAATTATTTTCAGTAGTTTTGTTCAATTTTAAAAAGCAAAAACCAAAAAATAGCAACACCGGCAGTAATTTTATCATTCTAACCAAACGAACACACCGCTTGACGTGGCATATTACAATATTTTATTGTTACAAATTATGGGTTCATGTCGCCAGATAATCAATATTAACCTAATAATTCAAATTTACCTAATATGTAGAAATTAAAGGTATATCCGTTTTAAGACGTATTTTTCCTGAACGAATTTAGAGTGACGAGGGTGCGTTCGAGTGGTTAGATTTTGTTATCATTGCCCACATGAACTCTTCCTTTGATTTGTGTGTCACAATAGATATATATTTTAAAGTTTGCAGAATAAATTTGTTAAGTACAATTCAAGGCCCCCTTTCTGGTGCTATAAAGCTTTTTATGCACTTCAGAACTTGCGTTTAACTGTTTCAATAGCAGGGGCGATTCCATGTTTTTTTAAGAGGGGGGCGTAATTCAATAAAACGAATTATATACCGCCGAGCGGAGCGATGCGAAAAACGTTTTGGACGATTTTATGATAAAAAAAATCATATAAATCGTGAAAAACATGATATAATTAATTTTTTTTGGCGATCTAAATGGGGTGTACGGCCTCTACGCCACCTTCCCCCTGGATCCGCCACTGCATAGGAGCACTAAGGCAGAAAACCAATTGCGCCCAATAGTTACTAGAATCAGACACTCCATCTTTAAAATATTTTGTAAGTATATACAATTATAAATTTGAAAAATCGCATAGATCAGGTCAAAATATGGGTCATTTTTTAGGCCAAATAAAATTAAGATAAGAATTTCATCCTCTCTTGTGCCATTTTATTTATAGTAAAACATTTTGACTTATCGCTGGGCTCTTGACGAGTGTTTCAAATGGTTACGTTTTCGTATTTTATGGTGATCAGGAAATTCTTGTCTTGAACAAATATTTGTCTTGTGATATATATATCCAACGTATGTAATAACTGAAGGGATGGAGCCATACAACTAGATCATTTGTAACTGTTCTGTAACTGACAGACAGTTATTGACAGTTATATAACCCCATCCCTTCACAAGTGTTCTTGCATTGGAAATTGTAGCACACTCAGAACAAAGGAAACTTTGGCTCAACGTGTCACAATTAAAAATAAAGGTGAACCCGACGAAAAGGTGAAAATGGTAAATGGCATTAAAGCAAGTATTGGTCACTGCGACTTAATATGTGACGAGTTAAATATGGTAATTATATACGGTAGAACAAGTCTTGCAAAATTGACAATTGTAGATCGAAAAACCGATAGGCAAATGAACAGCTAAATAAAGGCAATAATAGTATACCGCTGTTCAATAGTCATAAATCGATTTAGCTGAAACAAATCCGGGTCACAAACCAAAACTGAGGGAAACACATCAACTATAAGAGGAAACAAAACGGAACAACAGAAACACTGAACATATTGACGTAGCTGCATAAATAATTTTCCTATTTATTGACATCTTTAGACGATATAGTTGATATATGTATGTCCATCTGATCTTAACGTAGTTCAATAAAGGCCGGATTTTACTTTCGACACGCTATGTTCGTTATATATAATTTATTTGGAACAAACGGAGGTTTAGAGAAACAGCAATAACTAAAATGTGTACTTCGTGAGTTATATATTGTCTCAAAGTAGTTAAGAGTTATAGAGTTTTAATGATCAAACGTGTTCCTTCGTAATGGCAAATCGATATTCCCTTTGCAATTTCATAGCGTCGCACTTAAAACTGTAGGTGTTCGAAATTAACTACCACTAATTAACATGTTCCTAATCCTTTAATGTCATTTGTCCCAAGGGTTTTTTGTGAACCTTTCATATTATAAAAAACAACGTTAATCTGAGTTTTATACATTTGCTGTTAATTCTAAAGTTTCCTGGTTCACTTTTTTTGGTGGTTCGACTAAAGGTTTTAATCTTGTTTAAAAATATCTGTTGCTATTTTAAACGTTAATATTTCATTTAAGAAAGCAGTAAATGAAACAACACTTTATAAATTGTGTCCGTCCGAACCGTTCTTCTGGTACTACCTTCATTATAAATTGTGTCCGTCCGAACCGTTCTTCTGGTACTACCTTCATTATAAATTGTGTCCGTCCGAACCGTTCTTCTGGTACTACCTTCATCAGGAACGCTCAAACCTAAAGAGTAAGAGATGCGTAAATAAGATGACAAGTTATGAGCAATATGACCAAAAAAGACCTAAATAAAATTGTCAAATCCATCTAAGGTCAACTTTGAATGTCAGTACAGAAGCACTGACTACTGAGCTGATGATACCATCAGGGACTAGTAGCTAACAGTTACTGTCCATTAGCAGCAGTATTGACTGAGTGCTAGTAAATGAAATAATCACTTTATAGATCTCGTGCGTCTTAGGTTAAAATAACAGTCAAGTTCTTTTGACTTATGAATTTTCTGTTTTGGAGCAAAATGCTGGTAAATGAAATAAACACTTTATATATTTCATGCGTAATGGGTCGAAAGAACAGTTGAGTTCTTTTGAACCCCGCGCATTTCTTGTTTGGGAACAAAGGAAAATAGTTTACGACTAACGAATTATATAATAATACTTTTAAAAAAGGGCAATAATCAGAGCAGACAAATTTGTCTTGTTTTGATTATTTATCAAAACGTGTTAAGTTCAATGCTTATCATCCAATTTGGTTTCCACAATTTTGTTCTCACAACATTCGTTTTAATAACTATATTGAATTCTTATCCAACAAAAAGTGCGAAAAACACTAATATTTTATGTGTCGTTACATGAGATTAACACGTAAATTTAGGATATACGATTGATGGATTTTTTTTTTTTTGCGTCAAACGGATAACCCTTCAACAGTTTTAAACACGAGAACATGTAATAGGAATATAAATCCTGCTTTTTACTAGACCGACCGAATTTTTCTTATCTGCTAGTCCACAAGATAACAGTTCGCCGGAAGACATATGGTGTCACTTATTTTTCAGCCCCTCAGTATTTTTTTAATTTCATCTTCCAAATGTAGTTGATTGGCAGGATAAAGAGTACCAGCGTATATTTATGTTTTTTTTTGTCCGTGCGTTGGCTAACTTTGAATCTTCAACATCCAATGTGAACACACTGCCAAGCAGTTATACATCAGTTTAATATATATTTCGTCATGATTTAGTATAAATGTTTAATTTTACTCATTAATAAAGAGCTAGAACTTAAACATATGTGCTCCCTGTTGCTCATGCTCATATTACTTATTCAAAAGGCTAGCGATGAGAAAATTTATCGGTTGTTTTGATATCAGAAACCATCTAATTCATTGAGATGAATAATAATAAAACATGGAACAATTCCGTATAGAAATGACAATTGTGTATACATACAGACATTGCAATCTACTATCCTGTTATTACACAGCCATAGTGATCAATTCACTGTTGACATTAATTGTCAAAGTTTAACTTTTGTATTGAAAAAAAAACAAAACAAGTATACATTATTGTAGAAAACACATTAATTGCTGGCAGTAAAATCGAGTAGATAAGATTCCCTAAACATTTTGGTTAAACTTTTACTTGGTTTAAATAATAACTACGGATTGGATGCCAATAGATTAAATACATAAAAACCACAATTTCCATGCCGAACGATTGGAAATCCTACAAACCATTTATACTAAGCTTTTAACAATTGCATGATTTCTATCTATCTCTATCTACCATTAGTGACCAACTAAATCCCACGAGATGTATACATGCAACAAGAGTCAGCTAAATAGATATATAATTCACAATTATTATAATGATAATGAAATGTTTACATAAGATACTATTTTTGTAAAGAGCAATACTTTTTGTCACAAATGACATTGCCGAATGCGACTTAACCCGGCATTTCTACTTGGAATGGGAAAATTGCAGGTGCTACTAGAAGAATGCGCATGTGCGTTAATCTTTAATTTTCTACGTGGTGTTTTGGGAGGTGTTTATTTTCTGTTCACCCTAATCATTTTAGTCATTGTGTAATCCGTCATTCTACACTTGTGGTATTTTATCACCTTGATATCTTCCAATATTTTCAAATAATGCAAAAGTAAAAAATAACTTTTTTATACTAAAGGGTAACCTTAAACGTTTAATTTTGGCTTAGTTTTCGAAATAAGTTGGAAGAACGTTACCTAGAAGAAACTGATCTACGTTAAAAATCTAAGCCATTTAACTTATTTGTCGTTCAATTGTAACGGAAATTGTTGAAGTTTCGTTAACGCGTATAGATAATTCTTAAAATTGTAGAAACATCCGGTGTATCATTCAAATCAGGTACATGTACAGACATTGATATAGAATTGAATTGAACAATTAAGTAATGTCGCAATTATGATAAATTTTGTTTTAATCCAAAGTGCTTTGTTCTATCGTAAATATATAGGACAGATTCCGAAATGTACAGAACAAAAGAATCTCTTTTTTTTTTGTCACAGCTTTAAGAAATTGTAGTCAGTAAAAATTGTCGTGTATATTTTTTCTTTCTTTCTAATCTGTATTAAAGACGAAGACTTTTGATGATATATCAAACGATCTCATTATGACAATCACAATCTAAAATGAACATTATTTATCAGCTGATTATCTAATTAATCGTACAATGTCTGCCGAAGAAAGACTTCAAATGGATAACAATTTCCATATTGATTATTTCCAATGTCTTGAAACATGTTTTCATGGCATTGTACGTAAAAGTAAAAATGTCGGAATGAGTTTTTGTTGGTTAGAGTCATTTTTCAAATGGCAACTTAATGTTTATTCATCTCTTACCAGTTAGAATCTCATAAACTATCCTTATTAGTTCTTGATCAGCAGCAAATGGGTTGATTATGTAACAATAAAAAATAGCCGCTTACGTAGATGTAAATATAAAAAAAAAAGAGATGTGGTATGATTGCTAATGAGACAACTATCCACCAAGGTTCAAATAAAGCTCTTTAAAATGATGAAGCGAGATGAAGTAAATATATGATTACGATTTCAGTGTACAAGACAACTTTTCAACAGATACAAAGTAGGGAAGCTGAATATATAAAAAAAAGTATAACAAAAAAACCGAACTTCAGAGCAAATTCAAAAAGAAGAAGTCAATAAAATCTGACAAAATCAAACGATATCAATCAACGGGACAGGTAAAAAATTACTGCCAAATGCCATAAAAAGTGTTTCCGCTTCATAACTATAAAGCCCTTAAAAGAAAAGATGCAACGTCCAACTACAATAATTTATCTAACCTAAAAGAGTTGCAAACTTAGCTTTTACAAAATTAATATAACATATAATTTTAAATTTATTAAATCAATAACGAGTCATTTTTATCATTTGAAAAATTAAGAACTAGCTAATATACAGATGACTCAGGAATGTCAGTCAACCAGTAGCGGTCTCGACCAAGAAGTATTAAGACGCGATCTTCTTGGATCAACTTCTTTCGACACTCTCGAGTTTTAAAAAATTTTGAACGCCAAATACATCAACATCAAATGGAACAGGAGCTAACCTCAGCAAAAGGAACCCTCTTAGCTTTACATTTTTCAAATTTTTAAACTAAAAAGTTATTAATTTTTTTTTAATTATACTGTTAATCAAGTCATATCAATACTGAAGCACTGGCTAATGGGCGTACGGTATCTCCTTTGGCTTTCATTCACTAATACTTGATCGGTACTATGTTAAAATATGAAAACACTTAATAAATTTCATGCGTCCGAACCGCTTTTCTAGATTAACTTTCATCAGGAACGCTGAAAGATAAATATTTGAAAGCCAAGAATTTTTAAGAGCCGAAACAGTTGAAGAGCTATGTGACCAAAAAGGGCATAGTTTCGTAATAATTTATAAACGGACAATTTTACAAAGATTTGATATAACTCATGTCGGTACCGAAGTACTGGCTTCTGAACTGATGATACGCTCGGGGACTAATAGTTCACCAGCAGCGGTATCGATTCAGTGCTGTAAAAAGTGAAAACAGCACTGTATAAATTGCATGCGTCCAAAGCGCTTTTCTGGATTTACCTTCATCAGGAACACTCAAAGCCGGTGTTTGAAAGCCAAAGATTTATGATAACTGAAACAGTTGAAGAGCTAAAGGGCATAAAAGTAATAGTCAAATCCATTCAAGGCTAACTTTACCTGAGGGAGTTGAAACCTTTGTTTTGTAATAATTTCTAAATTTATTAACGGACAATCTAAGAAAGACTTGTTCTATAGCATATCAGTGCCGAAGTACTGACTACTGAGCTCATATACCCTCGGGGACTGATTGTCCACCAGCAGCTGTATTGACCCAATGCTGTAAAAAATGAAAATAGCACTTTATAAACTGCATGCGTCTCGAACGCTTTTCTGGATTTACCTTCATAAGGAAGCTGAAGGCCGAATATTTGAAAGCCAAGGAATTATAAGAACCGAAAAGGTTGAAGAGCTATATGACCAAAAAAGGCCTAAAATAGCCAAATCAATCTTTGGTCAACTTCGCCTGAGGGAGTTGAAACCTTAGTTCTTAAAGATATAATATCAAATTAATGACAAACAACAAGTGGTGCTTAAAAGAGAAAGAAGATACCAAAGGGACATTAAAACCATTAAAACTGAAAACGCCAGCGCCATAAAGAAAAACGGTACTAATCTAAAATTGAGTCAAAATCAAAAGAATGAAAGGCCAAATAATATATAGTTTTTTTTCAAAACCATGAAGGGTTCAAACCGAACCACCAACACTGTCAATGTCAGTTAAGTTCGTCGGAGGATCTTTCAACCTTAGTTCAAAAAAGTTACAAAATCTATTGAATGGTATTCTATAAACACGTGCCTTCACAGGAGAAATGATATGATATCAGAAGTTTCGTATTACCAATGTGTTGGTATTGCTGTAGTCCCCTAGAGAGTAAGTGAGTCACTGTTTCGTTTGACATTGTTGAATGGGTGAATAGTTGATCAATTCTGAAATTATACTAAGCAATGTTGCAACTCTCTCCTGCAATGTTGACATTAGACCTTGTTGGCCATTCTGTTTCGACAAGCTAGGTTTTAAGGCTTCTAAACGTTTTTAACACCGGTATATTATTGTTGCCTTTATTTATATGTTGGCATTCTGCGCTTTTAGTTTAAACCTTATCGGGTGAAGGCTATTCTAGAAACACGTGTCCTGCGCACTGAAATCGATATCAACAGGTTCGGTATAAATTTCCAAATGTTTGGTAAGGTTCTTGTTCAGTCAGGTTACAACCTACCACATTGTTGTGTCATTTGCGCAAATGAACAAAGATAACAAGATATGTTCAACCTGAGATGCACTTTTTGACTGAGATATCTCTTCCAATAACCTATAAACTTTTTTGGAGATAAAAAAAAGACAATCTATTTTGGAAAGAACATTTTCACTCCTATTTTTTTTTTGGTGTTTAAACAATATTCTCTCCTTTTTTTTCCTTTCTTTTTTTTTTGGGGAGGGGGAGGGGTGAGGGCGAGGTAATCGTATTATTATTTGCGTGTTAAAGATTACAGTATGTGATAGACAGATTGGACAGTTATAGCTCTAATTTGACTATGTAATGCTTTGTTAATTTATTAGACATCATATATAAGTGTCTTACCTTTTACCAAACAATTTTGATCAAAAGTAACATTTTATATATTATAAGTAGTTTCGTTTAGCATTTGTTTTGTGTGTGTGTGTTTTTGTAACAAATATCATTTTACATCTGCCTCAAATCCTTACAGTAATAATACCACTTTCATTTGTACAGTATTTTTACTTATTATGAATTGTCCTAGTCTATGTTGACATGTTTCTTGATTCAAAATATTTCGTACTCATTGTGATTGATGCCTTTCTATGCTTTAATGATCTTTTGATCCAGGTATTTGGTACTCATTTTGACTTGTTTCTGGCAATGCTTAAATGATCTTTGGGTCCAGGTATTTTGTACTTATTTTGACTTTTTCCTGACCATGCTTCAACGTTCATTACTCCATAAGATTTTGTAGTCTGAAGATCATAATGCCTCAGTGTTCCTTGGTTCGAAAACTTTTACTCTTTATAACTAGATCCTATCCATTCGTTTCAACATTTTACTCAATAATCAAAATTCCTCTAGTCATGATATTTTGTACTGATAATGTTCAGTTATGAATGGTGTCTGTAAACGATTACATGATCATTTCTTCATTATATTTTGCACTCGTATTTCTTATTTTATAGATCCTATTTGTACTGATAAAACCTTAAAAAAATGTGGAGATGAGCGGTTTGCCGCCGTTTATGTTCTCGCGTACTTTTACCTTTTCTGTGTTGTCAGTGTCATCAATTCATAAGTTGTTCCATTTTTGTTGTTATTGCATATCAAAACGGCTTTATGTAGTATAAATATTCCAAAGTTTAATGCAATTTTCCAGGAAAACCTGTTTGCAATTGGTTTTGTCAATATACCTCAATTTTGTATGATTCGGGGTAACCAAGCACGAGCCAACTAAACTCTCTGAATTCAATCTAGATATCTTAATTTCGTTGCCTTTCGCCATTAACGTTTTCTTTTATGTCTTTTTATTGTTAACAATTCACCAGAGATCAAACAACAAGTATTCTTCAATCAATGCACTTGCAAATGATTGCCATTTATGTCGACAGGTTTCTCACCAAATTGAACTTTTTGAGTGGTTCATTTTATTTCAAACGAGTTTTTCCAAGGTTAAAACTTTCCCTGTATTTGCTAAGTTAATGTCTTCCTCATTTTATTGTATTTTCAATTTATCTAATTTACACGACAAAATAGATTTTTAGGTGAAAGATATAAAAGGTAATTCAAGATGTATGACCGAATAGTTATCGTTGTATTCGAAGTCGAATCAACAAAGGGTCAAATGGCAGATACATCAGATGATAGCTGTCTAATTAGTAGGGATGTCAACTCGGTGAAGATTTAATAATCGAGTACTCATGGATTTACCAAGCAATACTCGAGTACTCGCTCGGAAAAACATCTACAAAATGGAAACACAAATACCCATTTTACATATTGTAGGTCGTTGTCTTATGGACGTAAAATCCTCAACATTATTACCTAGGACTAGATAATAGTCCCAGGAATTTTGTACCATAATTAATAGCTCATTTACTACATGTACTAATTATGTAAACTGGCAATAATTCATACCTGTCAACTGACCCGGATCCTGCGGGTGTGACCCGAAATTTTCACAATTCTGAGGGGTCACCCGGGACACCCTCCGGTGGCCAAATAACCCGGGAATTCGGAAAATGACCCGCTTTCACCCGGATTCCTAAGCCTTCAGACTGACTTCATAAGTGATTTTTATTTGAAATACCGGCAAATTCGTAATTCTCCCTGGACATGAAGTTCAACTAGCTGTGTAAACTCAAATTAAGTGACCCATTTCAGTGCATGGCTTCACTTGACAGCTTTGGTGTCAAACACACTGTTATTTAACACCAATTACCTTAGCTTTAGGTCGTAAATAATTTGTGTATTTCAAAGTTGTTTTAAAAACAATTTGAGTTACTTCCCCTTTTTGTCACTGTTCACAATATACTCCTTAAACTCATGTTTTGTTTTTTTTTTTTTTTTTGTAAAAAGATTAAATCTAAAATGAATTGAACGCAAAAACATATCAGAATAACACTTTTACTTATTTTTCTACTTTAAAACAATTAAAAAATAAAAATTTTAAAATCACTTTTTTCATCTATACCTCCTTTAAATGTTTAACCTTATTTTATTATAATTTAATTTCAACAATCATATTTCTTGATGTTTAAAAGTTGCACAATTGTATGTAAAGAACACACAAATTGGCACATTGTATATCATGGAATGAATATGAATAGGAATTAAGGCAGTGTAACATAAATCTATCAATGACCTTGAAGTGCAATGAAATATTATGTACAGTTTTAAATTACTTAATCATGTGAACATTTTTTGGAAACTGTTTGATTTAAATTATAAGAAAATGTCCCCTAAATCCTGAAATTCAGCTCGAAAAAGTTTGTACGCGTTATGACCTAAGATTTCATTCTTCAATGCAGGAGATGACCTGCATTTTCATTGTCATAGGTTGACAGGTATGATAATTTAATCAATTAATTAATAAACATCTATAGAAAAATGATTCCTCAAACAACAGTATTTGGGAATCGTAAAGAAACACATTTAATGATCAACAAAGGGGTGATAATTAGAACTTACCGATGCCTTTAACCATTTTCTGAGGGTTGGCACAGGGTACAACGAATTTGTTCATATTTAGAAATATTATCTTGTCAACTTTTTCTGGGACGAATCGATTTCTCAACTTTTTTACGTAACTAACAATCCTGCTGATGAAAATATTTGATCTGACGGTACAGAGGTAGTGGAATGACTTTAACACGATTAGCAAAAAGGGAAAGCCTTGGAAAGGTGCTCTTGTTCATAGCCTACCTCTGTTCGGAGGAATTTTATATGACAATTAAACGTAATCATTCGGAACGTATTTTGATTTTGATTAATTTCGATTAATATTTAATTTCCCGAGAGATGCTCTTAATAAATATATTTTTTTCTTTAAAAAGGCAAAGATATTCTAACATGAAACCGATTAGTCGAGTATCATTTTGGTATTCGATACTCGGTACTACCGAGCGATACTCGAGTACTCGTTGACATCCCTACTAATTAGCTATAATTTGGCGATAGTCTTATACATAATATCTTTTTCTCTTTTAAATAACGGTTTTCAACTTAATCCTGAATCCAACATGACTACTACAACGATTACTGTTACGTTATTATGTATAAATTATATAAAGTATAGACTGTTAATACTTTAATTCTTTTTACCAGTGTGTATATGGTGGTTTTACAGAATAAAATTATCCAGTATTGCTTTGTCTTGTTTCTGGCTTTGGCAGTTGGTTTTGAGTTATGCTTGCTTTTGAAATCACATGACGATAGATTCATTCAGAACATGAGATTCTTACTTTGTCTCTCTCTGATATGAGTAAACCTGATTCCCTTTTGTCTTAATTTTTTATATAGATTGAATTATCGACCGTTTTCTTACTCCATATTTCTACAAAACTGATGTGGATAAAACTAGGTGTGGAGTATACATCAACGAGACAGCAACACAAGAAATTTCATTTTCTATAAACAGTGAAGGATTTTTGCAGTCCATTTTTATTTGTTATAAACTGTTATTTTCAGCTTATTTTGTACTAGTCTTGTTTTGGCACACCCTTCTGTTTACCCTTCTGGAACTCTGATTTCAATCTCGGTTTCTGGTCGAGTCTTTCTGTGTAGTGTTTTGTGTTTTGTTGGTCTGTTAGCCATAGGGTTGTCTGTTTGACCTATAGTTATGGTAGCTGATTGCTCTTTTGGTACCATCTACTGAGAATATAGATTGATGTTTCAGCGCATATCTGAATACTTCCTTTTTTATCTAATACCTAATAAAGTAATATCTGTTATCTGTATCAATTTTATTTAAATGAAAACACGTGTTTTTGGACAATACATAAGCATTTATTCGACTTCATTTATTTTCATATAATGTTACAGTTAATTTACTCTTTTTGTTAGTTTTTGTCACGACACTGTGGTTTTGCATTTCCGGTTGGAAACTTGAAATCCATGAAACACACTTAAGACTTGTGCCAATTATTAAATATCTGCCGTCCAATAACTCGACCTGTTTTTTTTTTATTTATATGTAACTGTTGTTTTGCTCGTCTTTGCGAGTTTTTGTCATGAAACATAGGTGTTATATTTCCGATAAAATGCTAGAGAAATCATATGAATGATATTCATCGTGTATATATACACAACGCTCATGTGAACTCAGTACTAAAAGAGAATTTGAAACATTTCATTTTGATCATTCACGGACACGCAAGAGCTATACGTTAACTATCATATACAAATCAAATCTGTATAATAATTGAACTTCTTCAAATTCATCGTCCTGGACATGCACGAAATATTTGCAATTGGACGTTAAGCAAACAACAATCAATCAATCAATCTTTCACTTCATAACAGTTTTCAAAGACGTAAAGCTGATGCAGCTTTTTGCAGGTAATCAAACTCTAATACGCTTAAGCCTTTTTCTTCTTAATAACACATTTCCCTAAAACTGGTTATTTTTTTTTTTTTTTTTTTTTTTTTAAATACATGATTTTACTCACATTTGATTCAAGGACATTTTCAATAACAGTTCTTAAAAAGAAAAGGTTACCGTATTGCCTAACTAGTAATTAGACTTTAATTGTGGCTTGATGAGGCACTACGTTTAAAATATAAAAAAACGACTTCAAAATGTGTTAAGTTACGTTACAATTCGCTTATCATTGTAATGTACAGTTCCTTTAGAAATCACACGAATGTACATGCAAGACAGTAAGAAAAGACGAGCCAATTCCATACAAAGCAAAAGTATAAAGGGAAATTAAAAAAAAAAAAAAAAGCAAGTCTACAGATTTAATTTAGATTTATGGGACGGTTTATCGATTGTGGGTTTGGTTTTTGTCTTAAAATTCTATTAAAATTCTATTATCAATTATTAATTTGAATGAGGCTTGTTTATCATTGTTTCCTATTTATTTTATTTCCTTTAATACTGGACTGTATTTGTTTATGTTGTTGTATATTTAAAGAATCTGGAAATAGTCAATATATTATGTCCCAGTTTGTGTTTAGTATATTTTAGTGTAAAAAATTTCTGTATGAAGAATGGCATGAACGCAACCAGTAATTAAAATTGATAATTAAGATATATTAATGTTTGGTCGTCAATTTTAAGACCGTTATTGTCTTTTTCTTGTACGATATATTGATTCATTCCTGAACATCTGGTATAGAAGTGGTATGGAAAATGTATTGATCAAAACGAGCAAAAAATAAATTGTCGCACGGTTTCATAACATTCAAATATTTAAATTGTAACTCTCGTCTTATAACAATTTTCCGAAACACAACTTGTAATCATTGTTTAAATTACCAATACCCTTTTCTATGTCGTTGACCGGAGTGATCTATATAAGTATAATTTTATTTACAGGAAGTATTTATTGATACTCTTATGGACTTCCTGTCTTAACAAAAAACTCTAGACATATCATCCATCAACAGTAGGCGTGCTTTATGGCCTCTGTTTTATTACCCCGTATTCACCTCTATAATTGAGACATAATAAAGGGTTTGAACCATCTATTTATTTTAGTACGTCAGGAAAAGAGCTATTTTTGTTGTATCATCAATTTGTCCGACTATTTACTCATTAGTTGGGTCTTTCTTTAAGGCAAAAGGACTTGTCAGATTAATTCGTTATCAACGAGTCATAAAGCTGTCTACAAGTGTCATTCAGTGGGTTATAAAAATAGTGGAAAAACCTTGTAAAATTATGCTTGAGATATAGTGTATCCAAAAACATCCGAAAATAAAAGTCTAAAAAACGAAGATGTGTCAATAAATATGGAGCGAAGTGTTCAAGGAGTTCAAAAGATTAGTCAAAATATCAACGTTATCTAAAGATGTTTGACTCTTTGTTTTTCTAAACAAAACAAACAAAAATTGAGAAATCATCAAAATAAACCTATTACTACATGGTCACTTGGTGCATAAAGCCCTCGGAGACTAGCAGCTCAGAAGCAGGTGCATCGATAAAGTTTATTAAATCAACACGAAAGATTTCGAATTCGCACAGTTATGCTTGCTCTTCGCGATTTAGATTCAATTGGAACGCTAAAAGCCTAAACATGTATATATAAAAGCTTTTTTTTTCAACAATACTTTTTGGAAGTACACAAATGATATCCTATCATGTAATGTTCACTGATATTACGTCATTTCAAAACGAAATTGAGATGACATTATTATAATGAGGGAAAACATGATTATGATAAATTCTTCAAACTGCTACATGTATATTATACCTTTTTTAAATTAAAGGTTATGAACAACTTTGAGATATAAAAGTATTTTTACCTAATTTGTTTCAAAACGTACGTCTAGATGGTGACAAAATGGGAGTGAAATCAAGAAACATCTCTTCTATGGAGGTACTATTCATTAGGCAATCTGTCTAAACCAGGAACAAGCCAAGTCAGGGATTAAAGACGGATAGTGCAGTGTATCGTTTTACAAAAATACTACGACTCAAATTGATCATAAGCTATACTGATCCATGAGTTTTCATGACTTAAAGGTGATTTTTTTTTTTGCTTGACTAGTGTGATATATTATAAAGTCAGACAAGACGCTGAGTTTTCTATTGAAGTTAGCATTTAAATCAAGAGCAAAGTATTCCGAGGTATACAAATCAAAAGATAATATTAACCATACGTAAATTCTAACCATTGTTTTGTCTTATTTTAATTTAATCCGAATTTATTAAAACAAAAGCACACGTTTGGTTATTAAGGAATGGGTGACCTTTGTTTGTCAATGCTTAACGTATGAAAATATTTAAGAAAACAAACAGCACAGCCTTTCCACTGTGAGCCTTTCCCACTATACTGTCAAATTTGAAATTTCGAAAATTCGGTACTAAATAAAGAAAAAAACGGCATGCAATTTCACACCTGATTTCCATAAAAGAACAAATATGGACCTATTCGAAGTACACCATTTAGGGTGGGATCAGCACTCGCCGAATAATCAACAGTAGCATAACGTGGAATAACAAGTGAGAAGTCTATATTCAAAATGTTAAAAAGAAATACCTTATAGAATAGTAAGTGGATTTTCTATAATAAATATTGTCGGGTGTTGTCATAAAGCCCCCATTTCATTACATACAATGAAACAATTGAATGATGGTTCCCATTGTTAAATGTACAAATTAAGATTTCGTTATACACAGACTTAGACTGTCGAGAGGGTTATAAAATTTAAAAACACGGAAAGTAGGTGACAGTCATTTATTATTTCTACATTGCACCAACTATATTTTAAACGTATTAACAGCACATAAAACAGATTAGTTTTATATATTTAATTGCATTTTGAAAAAAAAAAAAAACAGAGTTTTAAGATCCAAAAGGAATTAGAAACTGTTAATTGGAAAAAGATAGACAACAACACAACCAAAGGGCAAACCAAAATCAAACAATACATTGTTGTAAATTGTTTTGTTATAAATAATGCCGTTAGTTTTTTCGTTTGAATTGATTCACATTTTTCATGTTGGAGCCTTTTATAGCCGACTATACGGTATGGGTTTTTCTCATTGTTGAAGGCCGTATGGCAGCCTATAATTGCTTACATCCACTTCATTTTAACTCTGGCGGAAAGTTGTCTCGTTTTCAATCATACCACATCTCCTTGTTTTCATAACAGGAAGAACACCACTCATTAATGTGTGCACTATGAGTGAGATTTAATGCTTCGTGTATCTTTTACTGCCAGATCCATCGTTTATATTTATTTATTTTTACTTGTTTATCTGATAAAATGTAAAAGTTGAACAACCTCTTTTTTATTTCTTTCGAATAAACGAAGATGTCTAGAGTAAACAACGACGAGACAACACAAAATGAGACACAAACAACTAAAAGACAAATGTTTTTGTATGAATTTATTTGACATGGGGAAAAAATGGATGAAGAAAAATTGGGATAAAAAATGGCATTTCTGTACGGAAGTGACGAGACTATTTCAACCTATTTATTTATCAAGTACACACGCTGGAATGTCTCGCCTTTGTAACTGGTTTCGATTGAATCTTATTTTGAAAGTCTTTATGGTTAAGGTCTTACTTAATACAGGTAAACCAAAAACGGAAAATAAGACCAAGGTCAGACAAATCCTTCTAGATGCACGTGTACACCTTACAAGCTTTCAATAAACTCAATATAATTGACCGATTACTTTTAGAATCCGAGAAAATGATTTAATCGCGAAAAACAAATGTTGAGCGATGATCCATGATAATGAGGTCATGAAGTATGACAATATGAAGGAAAACATTCAAGTGGTCAGTAAACCATGAAAATGAGCTTAAAGACAACGGAAGGGATGCCTCAGACCATAAAGCATCTGCATACTATCTGAAATATAACGGGTTTTTTTTATACAAAGAGCTAACGCCAACGCTGTCACCAAGTAATCATCCTTGTGTCTCCCCATTCAGTGACAATAAAATCAAAATTATTGTAAAAACTTTGGAATTTTTCAAGTTTTGCATTATCAGGTTTAAATGAATACTCTTATAATACTTCTTTCTTAATGTTTTGACTTCTACTGGAAAATGTCAATTTAAAAAGGTCAGCATTTTCAAAAAACAGGCAATATTCAAGCCCCTCATCCCCGAAGAATCGTAGTTTGGATTTTAGCGCAAAAAGTGTTACAATACATATCCAATCTGTAAGGGCGGAGATGTTCATGTTGCATACAATAATTAGGGCTACATATGTAGTATTTTCATTGGAAAGAAATGACTACCAACAATGAAACTATTCGATTGAAGATTTGTTTGCTCATACTGTTAGTCGTTGAGCTAAAAAAATAAAACATGCAACTTTACTTGATTTTCACATTTAACCCTTCAAGTATACTTATACATCTAACTGACACGAAAAGGAAAGCATTATAGTGACTTTGAAAAGAAATAAAAGAGACATAAGACGGCCAAACACAAACAATCAGGATTGTAATCCGTCTAATCTTCGGAACACATTCTTCCTCTTTCCGAGGTTTGAAGATAAACATGTCAGTAAAGAAAGCTCAAAGATCAATATTATAAAGTTACTTGAGAAATGAGGATATAACTGAAACACTATGGTATCCTGTCTTTCAGTGATGTCTGTTACTAATCCTTGAATGCCTTTGAAAATGACTTCTTTTACATTTCAAATATATTATAATAGAATCATTTTAACAATAGACACGAAAATGTACAGCAGGATTAGAAGTATGAATAACTTTAAATCCATATATATTTTTTATTATAAGTTGTTTGTTCACTAACGATCAAACATTATGCAAAATGGTTTCCAACAAGTGATATGCAGCTAACAGACTTAAATATGTATTTGAACCTTATAGCCAACAAATTCCAATAAAGGATAATATGAAGATAATGTGTCAGTCTAAAGAGGCATCAATGAACTCGCAAAGTCTATACTGCCTTTGACATTTTGCAGTCATATGATTGGTTTTGTGTTCTTGACGTCCATCTGTTGACCCAATCCATGGAGGACAAAATATGTTGATGTCTTAACACGATAATCAATTCAAATAAAGGATCATTGGAACTGCTTAGGAGGGGGGTCAGTATTTTGAGATAGCTCTTATTGTTTCCGAGATATAAGTACCTCTAATTCAAATAGACGAAAACCCAAAATTAAGATTAATTGATATCTGGTTGCCACGTCCAGTGTGAAATATTTCAAACATATTCAATGATAGAAAACGTTAAAAAGTTACAATTTGAAGGTTTGAAATAAAAATATTTTAGCCCATTATTTTTTACATTATCCGTCATTTTTAAAATTTCTTTCTATTGATTTCAATTATTTTCGCGTTTTTCTATATCATATGAACATAGATATACTACAAATAACTTGTTTTTACTATTTACTATCAATTCCAAGTTTACTATCCACAGCGGTTACTGATATATTATATGGACTCCTGTACCTATTTTTTAGACATGTCAATGTACAACGGTTGAATAAATGAAAACAAATACTTCGGCTTATGTTTTTTGCTTATGTTATTGTGCAAACGAGAACGGTTATAGTATAAAAAAAATTGCCAACACGAAAAGTTCTGTTCTCTCTTTTTAATAGCATTAACTCATATTCGAAAAAGGTTTACGCATAACATATGAGCTTGTGGTGTTTAGAAGGGAAGATCCTTTTCTAAACCTAAATGTTATACAAACATAATCTCTTCGTTGTTCCTTCCTAAAAAATATTTTCGTCAAAATATTGTGAAAATTTCTTGCATAACAGATATATAATTTATGATCAGTCTTCTAAAAAAAATAAGAACTTTTATTGATCCTCGAAAATTTAAAAGCGATTATTTTTCTTGGTCAGTGACTATTTGCTCATCTTGTAACGTTATATTTAGACGCATAATGGTGAAGATTAGATATTAGTATTAAAGACTAATGCAATCACAATGGTGTTCGTTCCTAATAAATAGCAAATTAGTGACGTGCACTGGAATAGCTCACAACACTAGCGGTCAACGTCAGGTTACAGATTAACGACTGACGTCACAGATTTCTATTACATTTCATATGTTAAACTCCAACAGTACATCGGAGATAATAATGCATTTATCTCTTCTATTTTATGAAATATTATTTGATAAATATTCTTCAAAGAGCTGTTCATTTTCATAGAATGCACATATAAATATTTTGGTTCAAAAAACGTTCAGATATTTGTCTTAAAATTCAGCATTTCAAAAACCAATACAAAGATATTTACCTTTAAAAAACTTTAATGAATCATATTGATTTTCAAGTAAGAGTCCAACATATCCAAGTTACAATGTTTATGGAACCTTACTAAACAATGTGCATCTAGCTACCTTGGATTTTTGCTTGTTTTATGAGTGACTATCATTTGTTTTTAGAACTTAAAGACAAGAAGGCTGGCCAAAAATGACACCTATCAAACATTGTCCTTTATTATCATTAGTTTTTCTATGAAGTATTGAAAAGTCAGGGAAATGTCAGTAATTGAATTATTATTTTTTTCAAATTTAAGATTTCAAATTTATTTAATCTGTGATTTTTCCATGTGATTGACTTTTACAAAACTGTTTGCACTTCAAGGGGGGTATTTAATTAAACTAGATATTACGCTACAATGCTATTGTCGGGCAATATAACACAGTATCTTTTATATTTCTTTGCCAAGTATGATTTATAATTTGTTGATATATCCCTGAAGATGTGTTCTTCAATACACAGTTGTGACATCTAGCAGAGAGTTTCGCTGCCAGGGACAGTCTTGAAGTTTTTGTTCCTTGTTGAAGGACTCATTGTGACTTTGAGATTAATTACAGCCAATAACAAGGCTGTTCCTTTGATTTTGATATTTTTCATGTGAATGTAAGGATTTTGTGTCATGAAATGATACTCATATCCTTTCTTCTCTATTATTTGTAATATCAATGAAATATATGCAATAGTTCGGGAAATAGTTCGGAAACTGATGTACAAACGTATTGTTTAAGTGTTTGGTAAAACAAACAGTGCCAAGTATTTTTGCTGAACTATAAATTTATATTATTTTATTACAGTCCCTTGCATTGTTTTCCTATATAACAGTTACATTCAAACCTTTATTTTTGTGCAGGACGTTTTTGGATAATTTTTATAAATTGCACATGTAGTTGCAAAGTAGAAATCATATACAATTAACTAAACGAACTAGGACGTCAAATTGGTTAACTCTTACCAGTATTAAATGGCAGGGTAAGTACATGCATTTCGTACGCTTTCAGCGACAAAAAGGTTTGCAACCGATGTCAGAGAAAGACACGTGTCTTTGAAATTACCTCCATCGGGTATGCTGGTGATCAAAAGTTTGGAAAGTAAAACATATATAATGTCAACTTGAGAGCATAAAGACAAAAGGACAAACAGAACATCCCGGACTAGGTTCAATTTTGCCTCTGATCAGAGAGTTGCTATCTTAATTTTAGAACGATAGCGAAATGTATGACCTGACAATTAACGTACAAAATGCATCATTCAATCATACCAATTTCAAACCAAATGGCAGATGGCGGACTGATAGTCCATCGGCCGTTACCGACACAGCTGTTGCATAAAGAATTTCCGTGCGGGCAACACATGTTTTTGAAATACTTGATTAGTTCATTTGCAGTATTATCACAAAATATTTTATTAAACGACAATAAATGAGTTTATTTTTAAAGAAATGTATGACAAAGCGGGTACATTGAAATCAATGAACATAAGTTTTTTTAACAGTGACGGTGTTATAGTTTTCTATATTTTATTTGCGTCTACCTAGAAAAAAAATATAATATATATAATTTTAAAAAGCAGTAGTAAAAGCTTGCACTTCCAGATCACCTGAATTCAACTCCGTCTCCATATGACTACTCTTCCAGATAACCTGAAATCAACCTCATCTCCCGTATGACTGCACTGCCATATCACCTGAATTCAACCTTATCTCCCGTATGACTGCACATCCAGATCACCTGAAATTAACCTTATCTCCCGTATGACTGCACTTCCAGATCACCTGAAATAAACCTCATTTCCCGTATGACTGCACTTCCATTTCACCTGAATTCAACCCCGTCTCCCGTATGACTGCACTTTCAAATCACCTGAATTTAACCCCGTCTCCCGTATGACTGCACTTCCAGATCACCTGAAATCAACCCCGTCTCCCGTATGACTGCACTTCCAGATCACCTGAAATCAGCCCCCGTCTCTTGTATAACTGCAATTCCAAGTCCCCTGAATTCAACCCCGTATCCCGTATGACTGTTATCGTTTATGTTTACGTGACGTTGTTTGTGTACACTTTTCGACTTTTTCTATTAACCCTAGTGTTGTCTGTCCCTTTTTCGTGATTGCCCCATGTAGTCTTTAAATTTTTCGCAAACAAATATGAAACCAAAAATGCTTTTATGTTATAAAGTGAAGTGTCGGTCAAACAGAGTATTTGTTTTCCTTTTAAAATAAACTAAGTCTTTCTACGACTGTTTGAAGAATGTGAAACTTCTTCTGGTATGAACTTTATATATATTTTTTTATATATTTCTATAACGTTTTCAGTACTCTGCTTACTAATAAAATTTTCAATGACCCAAAATAATTAAAAACGATGATGCTGCGTGCATGTGATCAGTGACAGATTTATTTATCTTTTATAGGCTTCATTTGATTGGTTTTGTTATATTTAGATGCATTATGATGAATATTTAACATCAATATCAATATCAAAAGTGTACTTGCTGAAAGACGACAACTGATTGAAACCAGGAAAACGCTGACTGAATTCTCTAATACCGAATTGAAGTAACATGAGTGTACAATTTTGCATAACAATATTTAAAATATTCAAAAACCTCAATAAAGCATTTCTATGTACATTCAAAGCGCTTAACTTCTAGCAATATTCCATCTTGTCTTTGCTTGTCAATTTTTTTGGATGTGTCACAGTTCTAAAGTAGCATTCTAATTCATTTTTGCCCAAAGTTTGTGAATAATTTAACTGATTTTGGCCTCAAAATAATTTTAATTTTAAACGAATTTTAAACAAAAGAATGTATATCCTTTTATTTTGAAAGGTTTTGAACTGAAAGTTATTTAGTAGTTACGTAGAAAAAGCGGGAATTTTACGGAATGACCTTTACGTGGCTGTATCGTCTTAAAACTCTTTAACTTTTAGTTACGCGTATGAGTGCGTTACACTTAATCAACACACAACCTCTTATGTATGCATCTCGTAAATTCAGTCCATTCTTCTTCCTCCTGACAGAACAAGCCTAGGAATCCATATTTCTATTTCTCTGCAACTCTTGGAATATATGTTCCTGTCTGCAGAATACTCAAACAGTAATTAATATACAACTCGTTTGCTATCGGAGTGACAATAATGAACTTTTTACTAATCTCAGAACGACAATTTACGACTGTGTGTTTGAATGTTTTATGTCTTTATAGAAGTAAAATGAGACTTAAGTTTTAATTTTCGGGTTTGAGAGAACCTAGTTTCCTTGATTTTATATGTTTATAGTTCGGTGGATTCAAGATAACTTTTCAATGTCAAACATCAACTTTTGAAGCTAAAGTTCAATAATAATGAACAAATCTTCAAACAAATACCTTGAGTTGGTTCTTTCAATTGATTATGTTAGAATTGGACATTTGTTGTGCTAAAAAGTTGCATTGTTTTCTTTCACATTATTGTTATCTCATTTCAAGATCATGCTATTTGAATATGTTCCACTGAAGTGGATGGACGAGTTTGTAAGGTCCGTTTAAACGTTTATAAAAGCATCAAGTGATTCGGTTCCGTATGTCTCATTAACGTTTACACTTGTGGTTTTATTCATTTGAATCAACTACTTAAACTTTAATATAGATTATGAATGGAAATCTTTAAAACAGAAAGTAATTCAAATGAGATAATTAGGGTATCATACTTTCATGTAACCACTGAACGTCTGACAAACATTATACATACGTAAAATTAGTTTCATTTATTTGAAGGATTTGTCTTTATTAACAATGAACCAATAAAGAAAGGATGAAATTCTGGCCAGGGAACGTAGTTAAGAAGGGCATGAGTTACTTTAAAGTTTTTGGTTGCCTAAAGTTAGGCATCTGTTGTACATCTTTGAGAGGCTGAATATATATGAATATCTACCAACGTGAGTGTCGCAAATTTAAGAGAAAAGAAAGCATTCGGAATCGCATGAAACCCAAATAGTGTTAGGAACCAATTTTACTATAAGATGTCTATCAAAGAATATATGTTTCTCCTTACAGAAGAACTGTGCAAACTCTGTTATAAACAATGCTATACTTTCTATTCCTGTTGGAACACTTACCTTAGCTGTATTTGGCAAAACCATTCTGAATTTTGGGTCCTCAGTGCACTTCAATTTTGTACTAATTTGCCCTTTTTACATCGGATGTGACCTTGAGAGGTCATACCGGTGTTACGTTGCCGCAGAAACTTCCTTGCTGTTTGACTGATAACCGAACGTATTTCGTATAATTACGCGGAAATATCTAGTGCAAAATAACATTCCTTATGATCGCTTGTTATATATTAATTTCATCAATAAATATTCATGAAAATAATTTTAAGAACATAGATAAATGATATGAAAATGTTTTGTCGTGAGAAATATATATATCAATAACAAATAATGAATACCGAATCAAAGAAAAGTGTCCATCATGCACTTGCACTGCACTATCATTAGAATAGTAGAATAGAATGATATATAAATGGATAAAAATTTGCCTGTAGAGTTATTAAGATCATCTGCTATATATATATAACTGGTATACAACTATTAATATAATATATAACAACAAACCAGAGTATACTGATAACGAATGATTATATCACTATAATATAATAATTATTACGGTGAGGTTGAATTCCCTGTCATTTATTCATCATCCACACAAGAACTTCGTCTCAGAAAAAAATTATATCTATGTACCTTAACCTAACTTTCAGGTATAGAGATATGATTTTTTTCTGAGACAAGTGCTTGTGACAATCCACCAGAACTTGCGGTCATCCGATGTTCAGTACCTCAGTACTTTGATTAACTTTGTTTTATTCGGGCTTCACTGATGATTTTTTTTAGACGAAACGCCCGACGCCCGTCTGGCGTACAAACTTTTAATCCTGGTATCTATAATTTGTTCATCATATCCCCGTTATTCCGTCAGGGGAACAAATACTATAATATTTTTTCCAGATCAAATATTTTTACAGAATATTCTTACCATTTGGAAGTTGTATTATAAATGACTTTTATTCCACGACTGCTGTAAATATCAGACTTCAGATACTTATTTAATTGCTTTAAAAAATGAATAGTTTCGTAGAAATAGGAATTTTGAAGACAATACTTGACTGATTCTAATCGAATGCAAACTATATATCAAAACAACCAAATGTACTGAAACGACACGAGTGTTATCGTCTGCTACCAAATTTTGAAGGTCAGTTAAGAGTAAGTCATCCATAAAGAAACGTACATAATCATAGAACGAAAATCAGCACAACATCTTCAGGCATGACACAAAAAAAGAGCACTAACCTCGCTTAATCTTTATGCCCCTGTCACTGAGTAGAGGGGCATAAAAAAAGAAAGATATAGACGAACAGAGAACACAGAGCGTTATATGAACATCTGCCAAAAACCGGAATTGATGTCCAGTTTAATGAATATTCTGACATATTTTTTACATATGAAATGTTAACGCTTTTTGAATAAGAACTCGACTTAGATAGAAACTTAAAGAAAGTTTGTTCGCAAATTGTGTGTGATAAAGGTTCTAAGAATCGACATAAGTGATATAATATATAAGACTTTAAGAAAACCAAGAAAGGCTAATTGCTACAAACAGTGATTTCATCAATTATTCATATTGATCTTTCATTTTTGATTTATTGAACGCCTCCAATCGATATACTCAAAATTGAAAATGACAAATCTAGAAAAGTGATTATTCCTCTCAATTTAGGTGGATAAAAAGAAGAATGCGTGAAGAGCAGCAATAAATTCAATGTTCCTTTGATATACAGGCGACTCACGTAATTCCAAATTTGATTGGACTGACACATATAATTTGAGAAAAAAACAGGAATTTTGAAATATCAAGAGTTAATGTAATGCAAATATATCAATTGGGACAGTCAAACAAAAATCATTTCTCAGTACATCATTTTATACATCTTTCCGTAAGCTAAGAGTTTATTGACTAAACCGCTATCTCTATCGAGTTGACCTTCAAGTTGGCTTAAATGTTAAAACTTTGTTCTCTGTACATTGAGACAATGTACTAAAATGATCGGTACAGTTTAACAAGCTGTGTAATTTTAAATGTGTTGCCAAAGGGTTTGAGCGGAACGATAATATTATTAGATATCAGAAGAAAGCAATGCAATACTAGTATTTTGTTTCATGAATTAGAGGCAGCAGTAGTTTACCGATGTTCAAAACTTAGAAAAATCAATTTGAAATATGCCAACCAATAGAAAAGAGGAATTGGATGTACACAAAATGGAGGAAGACCACTTTTCGTAAGGTACCATAAACTCATCATAGATACCAGGCTTAAAATTATGTACACGTCGCGTCTACAAAAGACTCATCAGTAACGCTCGAATCAAAAAAGTTAATAAGGCCAAATAAAGTACCATTTAAGAGGATTGAGGACCTAAATTCCGGATTGTTTTGCCAAATACAGCTACGGTAATCTATTCCTGGGGTAGAACATTCTTAGTATTTCGAAAAGTTTTGTTAGCAGTTAAACTATAATTATGACCATATCAATGATCATAACACATGTCAAGTGCTGACTACTTGGATAGTGATATCATGTCCGTTTAGAAAGACAATGACAAATTAATTGCAAAAACGTCTCGTTTTGACAAATTTAGTCATAGCCAGAAAAATAATTTTTTGGATGAATTGTTTAATGTAAATGCTTTAAGTATACATGAAAACACCAGTTACTGTATGGGGGGTGTAGATCATACAAATTTCCCTAAAGCGATCTTCATAAGGATTTGACCATTTTCAGTGCAAAAATAATAGCTTTTTTGGATGTTTGTAGTCGTAACTTTAAAACATAACTTGTTGGATGAAAAGATAGATGTAATAATAACTGTATCCTCATGGAGAACTTTCAATTTTCCCAATACGTTCTTCATATGGTTTTGAACAGATTTTCATGTTAAAATTTGACGTGCAATTGCATTGAAGATATTCCTGCATTGATTCTGATTGTTTGCCTTGAGATATATTTCATATTACGATGTTGTTTATGTCCTTTTTGTCTGCAGGTAATTTTAAATTGATTACTGAGAATGTCATTTGACAAACCACTGAATCGTGGTTACAATCGAATTTTTCTAATTTTCTCCTAAAACTAATTAATCCAACTAGTTTTGAAATGTTGCCTGCTGATATACAACTCACAGATGTGGAAGAAAACTATTTTAATATATCCTTCATTAATTTGCTTTTTCTTGCGGCTTAGTAATTTTTGCTAAATTCCAATTTATTGACAGGAAATGTTTTAAATCGACTTGCATGTCTTAGACATTTTGATAACGTGGTTTGCCTAACGGAACACTCATTGAATGCACAAAAGATGAACGTCACTCTTAAAGTCAATTATATATTTTTAAGTTGAGGCATATAAATTGTACTTTTAACCGTGATGATTATCGATTCAATGTTGAATTCACCTTGGATTTCGGCATTTTTGTTATACTTTTTCGTTTCCAAAGAAAAGGAAAAAACATTTATTCTGTCATTGTGGCGGTTAGACCCATCACTGAGCAAGCGCCATATACGTCCTAACACTTCATCAAAACAAATTACAGTTTTAAGAGCTTACTATGAATGAATATATTTGTATGTAAAATAATAACTTATGAGATTAAATGAGTTGAAAAGGAAAATAACAAATTGAAGAATTTCTTCTGATATTAACCATACATATAAAATTGAAGTCTAAAATCTTCCAGAACAATACAAATGAAAACCAATGGCATGCTAGACATTAACATTCTACATGCTTTCCCAATCAAGATAAATGATAAAAAAAAATTAATTTTACAATCTAAAAATTTTTTAAACACCTTATCATCACTTATTTTATCATTTTAAAATGTAGTATACGAGAAAAGGGTCTAAATTTGAAATCCGAGAGTTGATAATTTGACAAGTTATTGTTTGTGAAGATGGAGCCGTATTTTCTCAAAAATTTACATTTTAAAATAAAAGTGAATTTACCCCTTGCTTACATGAACATCTAAGTTTGAAATCCGAGAATTGATAATCTTGACGAACTTTTGTTTGAGAAGATGGAACCGTATTATCTTAAAATTTTACATTTTAAAATTAAAGTAAAATTACTCCTTACTTATACGTACAAATAAACCAATTTGAAACAGCAAGATATTAAATAAATTAAAACTTTTTGATTACATTATCTCTATACATTTCTAAGGGTTTACTTTTGACAACTGAAAGTAACGGGAATACCCATATCTTATGATTACGACGTAATACCAAGTTTCCCGACTGAGATATTATTAAAAAAAAAGTAACATCATGTCGGCGACGTATAAAATATAGTATGTCACAGACTTCAATTTGAAACAATGTGAAAAAAAACTACTTTTACAATCGCAGGTTTAAAAGTCAGAATTTACCTGGATGAAGTTGGGCAATGGAATTTTGAAAGATGCAAAAGAAACTTTAAAACAAAAAAACAAAAAAACTTTGATTAAAGGAGAGAGATAAAGTTATCACATCGAGGAGTTCAAACGATAAGCCCATCTTTTATAATTCGAACAATTTCTGTCAGAATTTGAAACTTGAAATCGATAATTTACAAAACAAACCCAACTTTCTATAACTGAGACAATAAAGATGGACAACAGCGATAAAATGAAGCTATTCTAACATGAATTTCATTTCCTCCAGTATTCCTTCTTTCAAAGATAAAATAAAAAAACAAAACAAAACAAAAAAATATGGAAACACGAATATGTAGTTTAACCAACATCCTTTTTTTAATCGGTTCACAGAATAATTGCAAAATTATAAACAGGAATTAGACAATAAAATGCAGTTATATGACGCTCAACATAATTTGTCGGCAATCAAATATACCATTTTTATCAGAAGAAAATACCGAATAATCAAAGCTGATTGCAAATATACGTGTAAATCATAGTCTGTGTCATTAGGTCTCCTTCGGAAATAAAAAATCGCACCGTTTACATCAAAATAGATAGTTGACAAAAAGAATTGCTGAGATTCTACGCCTTACTTGACCATTTAAAAAGTGACGTTGAAACTCGTTTTCCTGAAATATCACTATTACAGAGTAGTTTGGGTAATTTCAAATATCGGTTTTTTATCCTTTCAAAACTTTTATAGTATTGTCTTTCAAAAGGTTTTGTCTGGACCGTACATTTTTATTTTAACCGGATGAAATTCATTCAGAAACAAATTGCATCTACGTCATAGCATTTGCATAGTTATTATTCTAATGATAACCAAGTATTATAATGTATTTTCTCTGATTTATATGCAACTGTTGCCACACTCAGGATGAAAAAAGAGAGAAGACATAAAAGGAGCATTCAAAATCATAAGCCTAATAAAAACATACAATATCATGGCCTAAAATTAAAACTACGAAAGGACAAACAACAATGACAAAACATGCTCGTGTCTGTAGTTACGGTTTGGATTTCAATGAGCGTAATCTATGTATTACTAGTAAATTATTAAGTCAGTGATTTCGTTACCACAAATTACTAAAAACCTTTACTAAATACTTCCATAGATACAAAAATTTGGTTTGCAAGTTTGACTGTACATGTACCTGTAGAAAACTTATTTCAAACAGAATAGCACATCCTAAATTTTACGGTGATGTTGTTAACTGAGCCCGGAAATTTAGATACGATCCGGGTAAACTTATCAATCCTTTAAATAAACTTATTCTAAACGGTTAACTATTCAACACTGTAATTAAATCTTTGAATATTGTTTTTATTGGTATAAATATTGGTTTTGTTATCAGTAAATTATAACCATACTAAATTTTACACATATGTACTTTCACGGTACTACAATCTATCGATACCTATATTTTGTCATCGACCAGGGTCATGTTTTTCTCTGACTGTTAATGACGTCTTTACACTAAATTTATTGGATGTTGGATGTGTACTGATTGATATTTTAGTCTTAGATACATGGTTTTTGTATTAGTTGTTATTGGCTTTGAACAAGCTGTCAGTAACTGCGAGTACTCTCAGATCTGTCCCTGGTTAGGGGAGGGTTGAGCGCTCACAAACATGTTTAACCCCGCCACATTCTTTATGTGCCTGTCCAAAGTCAGGAGCCTGTAGTTCAGTGGTTGTCGTTGGTTCATGTCTGTCATATTTGTTTTTCGTAAATTGTTTTGTTACAAATTTGGCCGTTAGTTTTCTCAATTCAATTTTTTCATATTTTTCATGTCGGGGCGTTTTATAGCCGACTATACGGTATTGGTTTTTCTCATTGTTGAAGGACGTACGGTTGCCTATAATTGCTTACATCCACTTCATTTGAACTTTGGTGGATAGTTGTCTCATTGGCAATCATACCACATCTCCTTATTTTAATATTCCATAGAAAAACTAAAAACTAAGCAACAGAAACCCCATCCAAAACCGGGGGTGATTCTGGGTTATCCAGAAGGTCGAGCAGTTCCTGTCCAAATGTGGCACCCGTCGTATTACTCCAGTAGGTAAAATCGAGAAGATGATGAAGGTATTGTGGAGCATATTTCTAGTCATACGTGACACAGATATTCCATAACAGTCAACCAAACCATGATGGCATTGTAAAACTTTCGAAGAGATGACTTCAATTTTACCACTTGAAACCCTTGATACAAAAGCTTTCTTATTAGCAGTAACCCTGTATTAAGTAAATCTAAATAGAAAACGCAAGACCTGGAATTTTGCATCAGTTGGGAGATATACTTTGGATGCATGCGTTGCTAGATTGTAGCTACATAGAAATGGAAATTTCACAATTGGAAAGTTGAAATCATCTCTTTTGTCGTAAAGTTCAGTTCTCAATCGACCCTCTTTGTCAATTTCTAGAAACCAGTTATGATATAAGGCAGATTTAACAGTATCAGTTAGATCCTTTATTTTAAGTTCATTTGAATAGATGCAGTCAATATCGTCATCAAATTTTGAATAATTCTGTTTTTTTCTTGAGAAGCCTCTGTATGAAATCTGCCTCATTAGAATAAAGGAACAAGTTGGCAAGCAGAAGGCCACAGTTGAATCCCATAGAAATGACGGTTGTCTGTTGAAAATCTACAATTTTTGAAGATGTAAATTTCAGTGAACTTTCTTCTGGAATCAGAGTGTACAAAGTAGGATTTGTTCCATCCTAAAACAAGATATTTGTATCTGCGTTGATCATTCTGTGTCGAGAGAAACAAAGTTGGACCAATTCTTTCAATCTGTCTGTAAGTTTATAATGAAGAATGCTAGTGTCGAGAGAAAAAGTCAAAATGTTTTTTTTTTCTACTATTGCATGAAAGAAGGACTTTGATTTTATGTAATTTAATACATCTTTTGATTTATTTAGTATACACAGGATTACAGTAGCTAGATTAACCAGGAATAGATTAGTTTAGTCCTGGGGTTCATTTCATCATTTCATGTTTTGCAGGTCATTTTACCTGAAAGTGCGTTACTGTTTAGTCAGTATTTGGTATTATCCTTTTGGCGTGGCTCGGTACTTATGCATCCCACCATTGTGTTATTGTGCAATGGTCATTATTGTGTATTCTTGTCTTTCATTTGTGCTTATGTGCTTTGTCTACATGCCATTTTGTTTTTCTTTGTTGACATATTTGTTTGTTTTTATAGTGATTAAGATTATAACACAATGTTGACTGCTGTACCCCTATTTTTGACATTTTTACCTATTATGTCTGTTTGTTTTGCTCACACATTGTTGTCAATATAATGGAGTTTTATGCGACTGTCATACGAGTGAGAGGTTTAGCTAGATATAAAACCAGGTTTAATCCACCATTTTCTACATAAGGAAATGCCTGTACCAAGTCAGGAATGTGACAGTTGTTTTCCATTCGTTTGATGTGTTTGAACTTTTGATTTTTGCCATTTGATAAGGGACTTTCCGTTTTGAATTTTTCTTGGAGTTCGGTATTTTTGTTCTTTTACTTTGTACCACAACTTTCAAGTAGTAATGATTACAAATTGAATAACATGATGTTCTTTAGAAACAAAGTTTAGGTGAAGTGAACTACAGATCCCATTTCAGGACATTTGTACACTTAAGTGTAATAAAACCATTAAAATAGAAACAGTTATAACCTATATGTTAGGATATTTTAATTGATTTTCAAACTACCCTTAATGGTACCAAATGACGTCATTGGTAATACTATTTATGTTAAACCGGAAGTGCGACATCCATTCTTAATATTCTTTTCCTTCATACTATTGGTCGTAAAAGGTTGCATCAAGTTATTGACATTGTATTTTAATTGACATGGTTTTATTTTGTTTTATCAATGGCATAGTATCACTTATTAATGTCTATTTTGAGCTTATTTAAGGTGCGACCAGGTGTGAGTGGAGATTTCCACAATATCATTTCTAATCATTAATTCAAGAGAGGTGTTTCTTTTAACATTACACACGCAAATTCAGAAGCTTAATTTACTAGATTTTCTAAATTAAGCTAAGGTTGTCAGAAATGATATGAAGTTTTCCTGTTAATACGAATGAATAATGTAAACCCATGTCGATTTACTGTCATTGTGAACTTAAATCAGTTCGTATTTTTTGCTATTTTAATTGTCATTTAATATGGTTTGCTTTTTACGATTTTAAACTTACTCAATTAACACATGAGCCACGTCCATGACGTTGCATTTAATTTATTTGCAAATGTTTTATTAGTACTAAATATATATCCCAAGAGATCGATATGATTGCATATTGGTACATGTAATGTCAATATCATATCTGCACAAAACCGTTCTTTTTTATTACTCGTAAATTTCTTTCTATTCGCCAATATTTCTAATATTTATTAATTTATCTGTACTATTTTTCGAAAAGATAGTACATGGGAAGTATGCTTATCGGATCCAGTGATTTATCAGCAATAACATGTAGTTAATATTTCAAAGAAACACCGTTTTCAGCGCATCATTTGTTCTCTTGCAAGTTTCAGAAACCTTTCAAAAATATAAGACACCCCCTTGAAAATTACATGTAAGTAGTATTATCACATTCGTCAATAAACCTTACATATGTCTTTTGAATAAACCTCACGTTAGGTTCATGCAAATTACATCATTTGTTTCCGTACTATATTTATAATCAAAACATGACAGTTTCTACAATCTCGCTCCAAATCACGAGGCACGATTCCATTACATCTGCTCAGAAACAAAGATTTATCTTCATGTTGTAAACGTGAAATCATTCACGTCAATTTCCTATTTTACATTAATTTTCCAAGGACCATAATTTCCATTTAATTTGAAATCAACCATCTTTTTTAGAACCCAGTGATATATGGTTGATAAAATCCTTTCGTTTCTATTTTGTCAAATCTATCAAGAATTGTAAGGCAAAAACCGATTACAATGCATATTTTATTTACATAAGTTATAATTAAAAAGTCTAAAACATCCATTATGCTTTTTAGAGTAGCTCTGGTTCCAATTTTTTTCTCAGTTCGGCGATTGTTTTCCACTTGTTTTTTTAACAGATAAGAAATGTTAGCATGACTGCGCATACAAGGCAAATTGTCAAATAATTTCAATTTTAATGGGCATAACTCCTGCAGAAAAATACAACCCAATTGACACTAGTTTTCGAACTCAATCGAGAGGCGGACGCCAAGGATTTGTATGCTCCTCCTCCTTATTGTATTGCGGAGAGAGTCAATTATATGGACAAATACTACATAACTGGAATATAATATGAATAAAGACCTTTTACCGTATCCAACAAGCACGAAACACACGACAGACAACGATATATGGAGTGACTTGTAGTGTTTCACACACTCTCTCACGTGGCAGTGTTGTAATCAATTTATTGTAAAGTTGCAATTGTCGTAATTACAATCCCGTCCCCTTTCTCCAGAATGTGACCTACCGAATTAGACTTATCATCGGGTTTGTACTTACATGAGCAACACAACGGGTGCCACATGTGGAGCAGGATCTGCCTACACTTCCGGAGCATCTGAGATCACCTCCAGTTTTTGGTGGGTTCGTGTTGCTCAGTTTTTAGTTTTCTATGTAGTGTTTTGTGTACTGTTGTTTGTCTTTTTCTTTTTTAGCCATGGCGTTGTCAGTTTATTTTCGAATTATGAGTTTGAATGTCCCTTTTTGTATCTTTCATCTTTTTTGCAAACTAAAGCAATAAGAATAGATGTCTTCTTGATTAGTACATGTCTATGTCAATCCGATTGTTTTATTCGTTGTATAAGACTTTACATTGTTTGTGCCTTGAAATGACGGTTGTTTCATATAATTGTATATGAGTTTGTCACATACAGACAATAGAAGATGTCACGGCCAAGACTAAATGTTTGTTTGTTTTATAAAGAAGCTATCCTGTCCTTGAACTTTATTTTAACGGGCTCGAACCTGAAGCCATAATCCTTATATTCTTTTGTATCTATGTATCAGATTTGTAGACGAAATAATGCTTTAAATTTATTTTTTCTATGTGATACAGAATTGTTGATGAATAGTCGGCTCCGCTGCTGCTTCTGAATGGATAGGTGACATAAAATAATTAGTTTCCTAATAGCATTACTCAAATACTATGATTACCTAAATTATAACTCATTGTAACATGGGGACAACAATGAATAACTGTAAACATTCTTGACATTTTAGACAATGGTCAGTTAGCGTTGTTTCTATAAGGTCTACACTTTCCCTTTTCCTTTGCGTATTTTAATTTTTATTCAATTAACACTATAATTATTCAATTAACGCTATAACTATTCAATTAGCGCTAAAACTACCAATAAGTTGGCAATGACAAAGGACTATTCAAGTAACAAAGAAGAAGAAATAATTTGTTTTCCGTAATGACTTTCGGTTAAGCAATAAGAATAAAGAAAATGATCGCTATACTCCTGTTATGAAAGGCGATCTTAGAACTTTAATGAGACTTGTCTTTTAGTCAAAGTGAGATGTAATATCGGATAATTTAATAAAAGGATGATGAAAGATATTTTGATGAATATTATCAAGTTGCAATGACAGAACAAATTTAGCCATGAATAATAGGTACAATGTAAGATAATAATTTATCTATTTTTTGGCGATCATCAATGTACTACCTTAAATCAGCTAATTAATGTATTCATGAAATAAAGAATTATAAGGTTTAGTCTTCTGAGGATTAAATTGACTGTGGAAACATTGAAACGAATTCTGTTGATATCGTGGAAAAATTAAAATAAAATTAAGAATTATTTCTATAGATTTTTTTAAATTTATTGTCATAAAAGAGAGGCGAAAGATACCAAAGTGACATTCAAACTCATAAGTCGAAAATAAACTGACAACGCCATGGCTAAACAGAAAAAGACTAGCAGACAAACAACAGTACACAAAACACAACATAGAAAACTAAAGAATATAATGTACTATAGTAAAGTTTTCTGGGGTTATATAAACTTTATATACATTGAAAAAGATATATAAAATGCAAAAAAAAAATATACTTAAAGCTGTAAGAACTCGATCTGTTTGAATAAACACAAACCTATACAACACGAATTGTGACACAAAGCACTGTTTTTAAACAAACTGTTTCGAAGGTCCATGGTTGTGCATGCTTATAAATTTGTTTGGACACATGTCAAGAACTTTTGATGGATAAAAATAACGTCTTGCTCAGTTGAATTATTTGAGAGCATATGTTTTCAACAACAATATCCAGATATGTTTACTGTTAAATTTATGGGTTTTTTTCAGGAATATGTGATTTGGAAAATCGAGTTGATGGAAAAATACCTTATATTACAAATTTCACAAACCGCCGACTTCTGAACAGGTCTGTACATTTTTTTAATTAATTTTCAATTAATTTAATTTCGGAAGTCCATTTTTTTTTTTATTTGCACGATTCATTGTTGCGTTCTTTATACTTTTATATTGGTGTATCGATGAATAATCATGATAGTTTGCATGTTGGTGCATCGATGAATAATCACGATAGTTTGCATGTTTCATGCCAAATGAAGGTAAACTTATATTCCGATATTCGAATTCGGTCCACTTAACACATGACAAATATTGGGTTGTTTTTTTTTTTATTTGTGTCATTTCCGACTTTCATATTATGACAACCGGTCTACTTTTTTCAACCTATGACACCATCGATAATCAGAACGTAAATTTATCGAATGTATATCGATACTACATGACTATATTAGTTGTATTAAATTGTATTTATATTCTACTTGTTATTGAGAAAAAACATGTTTGTATATAAGTCCTGTTTCATGTACATGTAAGTAGGAGTTCTATCACATCAAACGTATAAATATTAAACGTATAAATCTCAGACTTTTTGGATACTATACACCGCATGCCAGGTTCCTGGATTAAATTCCTCCTTCTAGATATGGTTTTTAAATAATTCAGCGGGGATCTTGTAGAAGTCAAAAGTAGAGGCATCTACCATCCCCGTTTTGAGATATGCGCATAAACACGTGCAGGATTCAGCTAAAATGTATCAAGCACACTCTGTTTTCGTGATCAGTGGTTAAACCAAATCTGTAATTAGAAATGCACAGTACAAATCAAACCAGAAAGTGCTTATAAATTCGTTTATAAGAAAATCAAAACACAACAAACTACTGACAACAGTATACCACATTAAAACATTCACTGAAGAAAAGGTAAACATATAAAGTTGTTAATAATCATTGTACATACTTACTTTTTTGGGGGGGGATCTGTTCAACAAATCTTCGCGTGAATAACTGGTCATTGATCTCAGTGAACACGTGTTACAAGCACATTCTAATAACAGTGGTTCAACTTGTTTAAAACCAGGTTTTACAGCGCATCAAACCTCTCATGTGGAATGACAATCATTTCAGTTACATATCTTGGAATCTTGGAATCAATATCACCACCGAGACTTTCTGTGTATTTATACATTCCGTAAAACCAAATGGATGCCCCTTAACAAACGTACTGCAAATGCTTTGTAGGTCCCTCAAATGCACTTACATTAAGTAAGAGTTGGGGCAATTTCCCTGGATTTATATCACACGAGGGCCCTTTTCAAAAGGACAACTCTTAACTGATCTGTTCAGTATTAAAGTTTCTCTTATTTATATGTATGCTTGTAGCAACATTATGTCATATTTCTAAAGTTCACCAAACCATAAAATTTCAAAGATAGCTCAAATCTTCAATTTGAAGAAAAAAGGGTTTACGAATTGTGATTACTTATAAATCTACTAGTAGGATAGATGACACCACTGTTATTTGAAGATATCAGAGGATTTGAATTAATTAAAAAAAAAAAATCTTATATCCTATAAATGTCAATGTTTACCAGGCTTTGGAGAGGAAATACTTCCATGTCTGTTGATATAAAATCTAGTATAAAATGACTGATTATCATCATACACGTCAACCACTTCTACAACTTGTTTGACTAAGTCCATTTTTGATACCACAGGTTAATGACTATGTATAATTAAACGCGACCTCCTTAGCGACTACGGGTAAATGACGAATCTTAAATACTTCATCTTGGCTGCCACAGGTAAATGACTTTGTAAACTCAAAAACGTCTATCTTTGCTATCAAAGGTCAGAGACTAAATATCATAAAGTACATCCATCTTTGTTACTACAGGTTAACGAAAATGGTCCATTAAACAGGTCCATTTTAATGACTGAAGTATCTTCAAACATGTGAGGCACTTCTGACATTGCTTTCACAAATTAAAGAAATTCTGTCAAAATTGACGATTAAAACTTCAAGCTAAAGGATGAGAGAAGATACCGAGATGTCAATTAAAAATCAAGTGAAAAAAACAGACAACATCCATGGCCAAAATGGGGGAAGAATATGTTATGGATGTTTGCTGCTAAAACTAAATGAACTATCATAAATGAAGTCTTTAAAAAAAAATACATAATGTTTAATACATCAAAGGTGTGAAAAATGATAGATGATCTTGTTTTTGAGATAGCAGCATATTTGATGAAGAAGAAAAACAATTGAAGGAAAATAATTCTCTGGATTTTTCATATGAAATGTATAAGAAGAAATGAGTGTCTTTGAGATTACAGGGGTTGCTGAGTAAAATTTCAGAATGTATAGCGTAGAAAAAGGGCAGAGGAATTACAAAAAGTTAAGGAACATGTTCCACTTGTTGTTACCACAATTTCGTCCTCATTTCCTCGATTGTGGCATTACTGAATGCGACTTCTCACAGATTTTTACTTGCAATGTGTACCACGACGGTTGCCACTAGTAGCAAGAACTGGTTATTGTTCCAAAGCAACTGAGTTAACTCTAATTTTTTGACGGAGTTCGTGTTTCTCTATCTTTAGTTTACTTTGTAATGTTTTGCTACTGGGCTTTTTTTTTTGTCATTCGTTCAGTTTTTATGGTGTTTTCTCTTTTCTTCACTCTGTTGTTTTTGTTGGACTTTTAATTGCCCCTTAGTATCTCTCTCTCTTGAAATTGTGAGAAGCGATCGTCAATTTAAAGTTGGAATGGTAAAAATTAAGCACAAAGACGGAATATTGTTATCTTATTACGCTTCCTTGATGCTTCAAGTTTACTGGGAGCATGTTTAAGTATCCAATATGGTTAATTTTTAGGTTTAATGTAAAACAAATATGACATTCTATTCATTTTCAACAAAGATCTTTTCAAAAGACAGACGCAAGATGAATGCGTCTTTTCAATCCGACGAGAAATTCCTCTTATTGACTTACGGGTTTATTCTTCTAAAGCTGCAACTTGTCATTTCTTTAATATAACTAATAAATAATATCTTTTCTGTCATGGTTTAATATCTTTTCCGTCATCGTTTTCTGTAACTTATTTGGATTAAATTTCTTTGGAAAAAAGATTAAGAATTGTATCTATGATGGAGTGTTTCATAGCTACATCACTGGTTATCATCTTGTTACGAGACTTTGATATTGCATAACGAATTTATTTGGTCAAGAATGATTGTGTGTCATGCAACATATACTTATTTTATGATTTAAATGTTCTCTTATATCTTTTTTTTTTTTTTTGCTTTCGCCCTTTAACGAAATAATAATGTATTAACTTGTTTCTTACACATAATCTATGAAAGCCACTATTAGAAGTTGAAGAAAACATTAGCATCAGATTAAGAACAGCGAGCTCGCATTCAATTGGAAGTCTATAGGGTACAGATGTACATAACTAACTTAGAATATTTTTTAAAGTATATCTAATATTTTGGTTTTCGTTTGAACTGGATAACTAAGACCCAATTAGGGAACTTTGTATATTTTGTAGATTAAAAATGAGAACATAAACATCATAACTTTTGATTTAGCCCGACATAGACTACTTTTTGATAAAGTTAGAAAAAAATCCGTCGGTTTTAGTTTACATCCCTTGTCAGTTTTGTTTTGAGGAAGCCAAACATGTAAAATTTTTTAACAAAACTTTTCTTTAACATTATAGAAATGGGTTGTGTGGTATTATTAGAAACATTATCGAGTGTTGCATACTATCGTGACCGATGACGTTTATCCTAGAAACACGTGACGATGACGTTTGTCCTAGAAACACGTGACGATGACGTTTATCCTACTGAAACACATGGTCTGAGTATTGAAATCAGTATTAGTATAGGATTGAACACATTTTTTCTAGAGATTATTGTAAATTATACCGATTAGCTCACAGACTGAATAAAATTCCACAGCAATAAGCTATATAAACATTTGTTATTTTTTTCCCTGCAATTTCTACTCTCTTGGAACCCCAGTATTCCGTTCTTGTATTTCGTGCATATATATATCACAATGAAATAGACTTTGTGTTTAGGTATGTCACGAAAGTAATTTTGGCAATATGGTAGAAACAAGGAAGAAAAATCAAACCGGACCATTCTCATTCAAGTATATGTAGATAATAAAATCATTTAAAAATTTTATACCCCCGCTTTAAAAAAGTGAGGGTATACTGTTTGTACCTCTGTCTGTCCGTCCGTCCGTCCCATGAATACTTTTCGTCGCATCGATCTTTCTCATGAACTACATCATAAGGATTTCTGAAATTTGGTTTCAGGGTTTATATGAGTCAGCTATACCGTGTGATGCGTTTCAGATTCATCACTCAACAACTTCCTGTTTACCGAACACTTACATTTGGGAGGGGTATCATTAGTGCGAAGTAGCTCGCAGTTTCACATGTTATATTAGTGAAAACAGTTTAAGGACAGTTTTGTATATTAATGTGTTAATCTGTTATAGTCTTATTTTAAAAACACATACGACATTTTTTTATTGAAAATTTAAGAACAGTTCTAAAGCCTTTTATATTTGCCATTGGAAAATGCGAAACCTAATATATTTGATCAACTCTTTTGGATAAAAGAGGGACGAAAGATACCAGAGGGACAGTCAAACTCATAGATCGAAAACAAACTGACAACGCCATGGCCAAAAATAAAAAGACAAACAGATGACACAACATAGAAAACTAAAGACTAAGCAACACGAACCCCACCAAAAACTGGGGGTGATCTCAGGTGCTCCGGAAGGGTAAGCAGATCCTGCTCCACATGTGGCACCCGTCGTGTTGCTTATGTTATTACAAATCCGGTAAATAGTCTAATTCGGTAGGTCACATTCTTGAAAAGGGAAGAGTATTGTAGTTACGATATAAGGAACATATTCGATATCATCTGTGAAACGGTTATTCCATAACGGTCAACCAACTCGTGATGGCGTCCATTAGCAGGTGTAAAGGAACATACATAATTAATGGTCATGAAACTCTCTATCATCAGTAATTTTACTTGTCTACTTGATCGACATGACGTGATTATACTTACACATTGAACAAGCAGTAGTGACTGACCAATGCTAGAATCAAATTATACCACTTAAATAGGTCCGATATGTTTCTTAGATGACTTATTTCTCAACAATCGATGAAACGCGATAACAGATGTTTCTGACGTATCAAAAATTAATTTAATAACCGCAGACATTAAATATTATTATTTATTGTTCAGATTTTATATACATAGTAAAAAATAAGGGAGAGTGTGGTATACGTCCATGAGACAGCAACCTAGCGATACAAATAAAGAAAAGAAATTCAAAGGGCAGCAAACAGTCTTCAAAAATAGAAAGGTGTCCGTACAATATGCCTAGCTTTTAATTGTCCAGAGTAAATGTTAATTAAACAGAGACAATGATCTGCCATCAACACCAAAGTCTGTAATATATCATTTGCTCAATCGTCAATATATTATTATTGTTCCTGCCTTAGGACAAAGTTCTCTTGTGTTTTATCTGTCCAGTTGTCATATCATTTGCTCAATTGTCAATATCTAATTATTGTTCCTGCCTTAGGACAAAGTTATCTTGTGTTTTATCTGTCCAGTTGTTATTACTAGCTGTATTACTGTTCCTGCGAGGTGATGGAAAGTTTTTCAATCATGTACCACCCGCTCAGTTCCCCACTATTTCATTCTATCACTCTCTGGTGACCGTTTGTCCACCCTATTTGTAAATGTTATTTAAACTGTCACTTCGTGAGGTTTGCTAGTTTTCTACTATACCATCTGCTCAATATACAATGTGTCATTAATTTCTCAACTTCAGAATTTAAAGTTTCCAATTTACCATTCGCTCAGTTATAAGTATTTTATTGTGGCGACTTTATACAGACGTAATATGTACAATCAGTGGCGGATCAGGTAGCGTTGAGGGCGGGTATCCTTTCGTGGTATGGAATTACACCCCCTGTTAAAAATCCTGGATCCGCCAATTACAACTTTTGAATAATATTTATAATTGTTATTGCTAATGCAGATTTACTTAATAAAGGGAATGTCAACATTACAGATACTTAACATTTTTTAACGTCTTTTGTATTATTTTATCTCTAGAAATGTGCTGCTTAGATTCTTAAATACTCTGTTGATAAAATTAGAAATTTTTACGAAACTGAGTTCCAAACCCTCCAGGCCACGTTGACCTAAGGTTGGTTTGGCTATTCTCTTGGTCATTAGATTCTCACGTATATAAGTTAAGTTTTTAACATCATTTGCTTTCAAATTTAAGGAGTTTGTGAGCGTTCCAAACAAAGATTAATACAGAAAAGTGCTACGTCCGTACAAAATGTATAAAATGTTATTTCATATGTTAGAGCTTTGTTCAGATTTGGAGATATATAATATTCACTCTTTGTTATTGAACTATGCAACATTTGTACATTTATGTTGTGTGTATTATTATAATTGTACACTTTTGCTGCTAACATCAGTCAAGAGGGGAAAACATCGACCGATATGAAAATATGCAATAGACGTAAATGCAAAGGTACATGTCACAAGGTCCGCCTTACGAAATGATACGTGTTCATACACTAGCCATTTTGTTTTAAATATTATTTGATCTGCTCTGTCTCTGCGTTAGGAAAATCCCATACTTTATTATCCTCTAAGTTTTAAGTGTGGTATCACAGTCGATGTGTAAGGACCTTTAGTTCTCTGTTACATCTCCACTCATTTGTCAACACTCTATGTACCTCTAAAGCTGTGTGGTGATACGAAGTTGCCTAATCTAAATATTGTAAATGGTTTTTTTTAAACTGTGACTGTGTGAGAACTAAAATGTAAGTTCTGTAATGTTTGATTAATTCAGCTGTTGGTGTCATTGACTGGTATTTTGCAGTAGTTTATATTATTAAAATTGCAAGAAATGAAAAAAAGCACAAAATTGTAAGTAAAAGATTTTAAAAAATATAATTAAAATCTAATTACATTTGTTCATTAAATAAATTTAATAGTAAAAAAGAGATGATATTCTGTTTTCTAAAGATTTGCAGATTTAAAAGGAATTTGTGTGTGCTTTCCTTGTTTTGTGAATATGTTCAAGTGTAAATATACTCGGTATAAAATTGAACACAAAATAAACAACAACAAAAGATAGATTCTTCGATTCAAATTTTAATGGAAAAGCAAATACATACAGCTTGAGACATAGTAAGTTATAAACGTTAAGAAATACTAATATCCATAAGGTTTTGTGATAAAATTTTCAGTTATAACCCTTTTGTCAAAAACAATTTTATAATCTTTGCTCTCTCTACTGGTTATAATTCTGGTGTTCTTTTTGTCTCGTGAGATCTTGTTTTCGTCCCAAACAGTTATTACGTCATCCTGACTTCCATTTGTCACCATTTCACGCACAGTTTCAAAGTAAATGCTTAAAGCGTTTTTAAAGTTTAACGTTATACCCCGAACTTTACAAATAGTTTAATTTCCTCTATCATCAGGTTTATTCAACTTGTACGCATAGTTTTTTTGGACCACCTGTTACAAAATGTGTAATCTTGTTATCGGGAGTCTCATCCGTAAGATCTCCAAGGTAATCTCCTAAAGACGGTTCCCATTCATCTTCTTTCACAGTGAACACAATAGAATCAGTATCAGCGTAAAGAACATGCTGTCCTAATTTTTCCAAATAACTGCATAATTTGAGTCTGGCTTGAGACGTTGTGTATGCCGCCAGAACGACGTTAGTTCTTCCTGATGACTCAACAAATTCCTCTTTATTTTTCCAGCGCATTTCCACCATTTTATCTGTAACAAAGTTCGACCCCGTTACTTCTTGGTGATCACTGGTCAATATGTCAAAATTTATTGAAGGATCGGATACGTAATCGACTTGCGGTAGATTTGTCCGCTGTCCAAATTTACCCCAAAACTATTTAACATTAATTTTGCCAGTGCACGTAATCCAGGATTTTTTCTATCTTATTGTAGTCGAGTAGAATCCCTTCTTTTTCAAAGTAGTCTTGAATGTACTGTCGCCTGTGTTTCTCGGTTTTGCACCAATTGGGCCATCCGCTTGATTTTTGTTTCATCTTTAGAACTGTGTTTATGTATTCTGTGACAATGCCCCCTGTTTTTGAAATGAGATCATATTGCTCAACTTCATCGAAATGCCAGACTTCGTATATTGTATTTAGTATATATCCTTTGTTTACTGCCATCTTTAACTCATATGTCACCCATGTCCCGGTAAAAGATCTTTCTTCATTGTCGTGATGACACGTTGTTTGCTGTTTTAATTCAGTACATGTTCTGCACAAGGAGAACATAAGTTTGTTGTTAATTTTAGCGTGTAAAACCGGAATATGAAGTCCTCTTGGTGGATACGCTTTGCATTTAATTAGTCCTTCATACATCGTTAGATCTTCAAAATTTTCTGTTACTATTTTAGGGTGCCCTATTACCGCTTTACTTTGTTAATGTACGGGTAAAGCGAGGTTACATCGTAGTATTTGATAGATTCGTCAATGGATGATTCATGATATAGATTAAAGGCCTCTGTCCTACCCCCTGCAAAGGCATCTTTTGGTTCTAATGGAGTAACAATATCTAAGAAGTCAATGAACTTTTTAATGTTTTCATCTTCCCGGATATTCTTGTCAAACTCACATTCCCATAACATGTATATTTGAAGCCTTGCTTTTCAATGTGGGTTTTCTTTTTCATGGTTTGGTGATACAAATCTTCCATTGATAACTTATTTACAGTGTTGATGGTTTTCTTTGTGTAGCAGGTTGGACATCCATGCCAAAAGCACCCATGATATTCCAATACTATCTTTTCACCATCGGTAGTTTCATAGTACCCATCTACTCGGTATTGATCAATTATCTTCTCACCGCCGTTTTGTGCGTGTTGAATATGGACCCCCTTTGTCTTTGATATATATTTGATTCATTGCATGGCTTTTACAGAGTGCTTCTCTTCAGGGCGATATCCTTGTGCTGGTATGATACCTATAGTATCAGGGCGTAGGAATTTAGTGCGAAACACCAAATTACACGCAGAAGCTATAGTAATACAAGATTCGAACGGATCAATACCTTCATCTCCAGAAGTTGACGTAGTCATAGACATAAATAATTCTCAAAACCTTAAACAACATCGTCTTAGGATGTCTACATCTGATTGGCAGTATTTCAAAAGTTCTTTTTTTAAATCAAACATGACTTTCACGTTAGTATTATACCATTCAAGAAAGGTTTCTCTGTCCTCTGCTTTCATTGCGTCTGGGTTATAGAACTTGACATCTGGAAGATGATTTAGCAAGCTGGTCTGGTTTTTTTTTCTGTTGTACAGATGTGGAAAGTATCCTTTCTGTAGTTCTTTGATACCGAACATTTTAGGAAGTTTTGAAAGCGCCATGGGAAGAAAATTAAGTCAGTCAATCATTCGTATATTGCATGATGGTACTTCAACGGACATGTCCTTTGCTCCACTGGGAGGGATCTTTGGGAGAACACCATTCTGGTATAGGTATTGTAGGATAGGAAAAGAATCATATCCTTTGAAACTATGACAGACCACTGTACAGCGCCATTGTTTTCTCCAGAAAAGAGCCATGACAAAAATCATTTGTCGTATTTATTCCGCTAAAAACAAGTTCATTTTCCCTACAATTCTCACATACGCTAAGTGGTGTTAGGTCCTGTTTTAAGTATTCTAAACATACTTTTTGAACAACGCATAAGTTTGGTTTGTGTTCATAAGTTCCACATTTAAATTTTCTACAATTGATGCATTTTGAAGTGTCTCCTTCTGGTTTATAACCATCTACACATTCAACTTAATCGTCTTGTGTACATTGGAAATCAAAGAAAATATAAATTTGATCTTTGATGTCGTTTTCCTTTGCTATAACTGGGTTGTTCACAACATCATTTTCTGTAAATTCATTTTCGACCGGCAACATAAAACAGAGATGTCCAACTTCATAGACATCTTTACAAGTCTTGCAGTAACTTTCACCACATTTATGTTCTTTCTTGTGGATTTTCTTGTTTATTTTTTGACTACAAGCTTTGTACCGATAGTATGAATTACATGTAGAGTGTCCTTTTCTGGTAGTCTATGCATGTAGTCTTCTTCATTCTAGCATTCTTCACCATTGAAATGACGGTTACAGTCGTTGCAGTATATCCAATCTTTTTCTGTCTTCTCGTGAATTTTATGACATGATGTACATATGTTATTGCAACGGTGTTCCTCTTTATGCTGGTACCACTTTTTGCATGTGTGACAATAATAACTACGGGATAAAAAAGCAGACATACTAGTGATCACATCAAAATACAAATAATTTTTTTTCTGCCTCTGGTCCTTGGAATATGATTCCATTGAAGTGTTCTTTTGAAACAACATGCATTTGATATTCCAACATCACTGCTTGAAACTTTTTTATTTCTTCAATTCCACATTTATGCAGAGGAACATGTGCCAGAGTATGTAATTATTTAGCTAGGTGTTCCTGAAGTTTTCTACCTTGGCGAATATTGTTCCATTTTTCATGTTTATCCAGGTTTGCTTTTGCGGTAACTTATGCCCTGGCACACCATAGATTATCTCTATTTCTTATGGTAAGAATACATTGCTTAGTTTTCATAAATCGCTCGAGATCAACGTATTTCCCTTGTTTTCTTGTTCCACCAACAGGGAGTTCGACGTGTGTCATCTCTTATTTCAAGTGAATCATCTAATACAAATTGTTCATACGACTGCAATATCCTCTCTATTTCACGTACTAATGTTTCAACTGACAATTGAGATACTTTCATAAAGGGTATCGTTATAGGAAAGTCCAACTCAGGACATTGAATTGACAACCAGATAAGATCTGTTGATTGCATAAACTCTGTTATGTTATTGATAATTGATCCAAACAAAAGTCGTAAAGTTTTCAAAATCTGCGGTAAATCCTGCACTTCTAATTCTTTGAACGATACTTTATAACGAGTAGCTGTGGTATTGAATTTACGTAAAGGCTGAGTTGACAATACTCATAGGTCGTAAAACTGTTCAGGGTTGTCTTTACTTGTTACATGTCGTTTTGAGACTGGGTTTTCATTATCCGTGGCTTGTCTTTTCAAACCTCTTCCAAACTGAGTATGCTTTTCGTCATGGTGACGTTGTAAATTATCAGCCCTCGAAAATAATATACCACATTCTTTACACTGGAATAATGAGCCATCCTGATGTCTCAGCATATGGCGGGCTAGATTATCTTTTCGGCCAAATGTTTTCTGACAAATTTTACATTGGAAAGTATCTCTATATCCAAATTGTCGACGATGATTTATTAACATCCCATCTTCAGAAAATAATGCAGCGCATTGTTCACATTCATATCTTGTTTTCCATCCTTCTTTCTCTGTTGTTTAAATGCAAATGAATAGATTCTGAAAAAATAATTACGTTTAATACTAGTATGTTTACCCATAATTCCATAATTCCGTATTGTTAAATACAATATATAAATTGAAATTCTGAAAAGAAATATCAGTTTACAGTTTCCATCGTACGAGAACAAATGGACGATAAAACGTGTCCCGTGTGTAAACTACAATTTTCTAGAAAAGACGTTATGATGCGACATCATAGAAACAAACATGGAATCACCCAACCATATCCGCAGAGCAGTCATGCGTATCCGCCGCCGCCGCAGAAAGGAAATACATCACCACCGCCACCGCCGCAGAGGGAAGAAACATCACCTTCGCCGCCGCCGCCGCCGCAGAATGAGGAGGAGACAGAACAATTTGTGTTTAAACATCCATTCACAATGACGGTGAGCGGACCAACATCATGTGGCAAAACATATTTTGTGAAACAACTCCTTCAGAATTCACGATTTATTCAACCTACTATTCAAAGAATAATTTGGTTATACAGACGTTGGCAGCCCCTTTACGACGAAATACAAAGGACTGTTAATCCACAAGTTGAATTCGTTCATGGGATACCAGTTGATTTAGAAAAGGATAGTTATCTCGATCTAAGTGTAGGAAATATGATAGTTTTGGACGATTTGATGTCGACATCAGCAAGAGATCCTAGAATCACTGACTTGTTTACGGAAGGAACCCATCATAGAAATGTATCAGTTGTAGTATTAAATCAAAATCTTTACTTCAGTAAAGATCCTACACAGAGAAGAAATTGTCATTATTTGGTATTATTTAACAACCCTGTGGATAAACAACAGATAATGACTTTAGGCAGACAAATGTATCCGGGAAAAGGACCATACTTCATAGAAAAATTTGAAGAATCAACTAGTAAACCATATGGATATCTTCTTCTTGATTTAAAACCGACAACATTAGAATCGAAACGACTTCTTTCTAACGTATTCAAGCAACAATCACCAAATAACAACGAAGCCATCCGAACTTCAAAGGGGATAAAAGCAGGCCAGGCTTCAGCTGTTCCTTATTCTTACGAAAACTATCAAAGTGAACAGACGTATGAAAGTATGCCTTCTTGTGACGATTGCGGAGTAGTGCTAGACTGCATGCACGATTTACAGAGACATATCAAGCAATGGTGTCCTGAAAATGAATCTTTAAAAAGGAAAAGAAACTATGAAGACCTTGATGACCAAACATCTCAAAAAAAAAAAAAAACAAACACTGAATGGTTCAGATATGATAATGACTCAGATAATGATAGTGAGGTTAACGAAGGGAATATAGACGAAAATGAAGGATACAAAACATTATTAAATACAGCTATTGATACAACAGAAGAAACTTGGGATAAGAAATATGACAAGTATGTAAAAGAGGGCATGAATAAGGATGACGCCTTTCAGCGATGTAATTCCAAAATAACCCCTCTTGTCAAACAGCAGTTTTTTAAACGTTATACTGATTTGTTAAAATTGATCGTTCCTCTTGAGGAAAGTGAAGTGCATTATGGAATTGTACGACAAATACAGGATGGAGTTGACAATGATAAAGATTATGAAACTCAAATTCGGCGAATTCTAGTGAAAAATCGGCATCAATTTAATGAATTATTCGATGATAATTACTTTGTAATTAAAAGTAAAAATGAGGCTGATGACGATGAGGAGGAGGATAGTGATACTGACGACGATATGCAGGAAGAAAACTAAAGTATTTAAACTAATGTATTACATAGACTTCGTTAAATCCATAGTAATACTTGTGATGACAACATGTCTGCATGGAAGAAATATCTAAAGGACATTTACTATAATCCGTCAAATCCTGCTAGCTTTTCTGGACCAGACAAACTTCATAACTTTGTACAAAAAGATAGGAAATACAAACTTAGAAAATATAAAATACGTAAATGGCTTCAAAGTCAGGAACCATACAGTTTACAAAGACCATTAAGAAGACCGCAGAATAGAACGGAAATCATAGTAGCTGGCATAGATGGCCAATGGTCTCCTGATCTAATGGATATGGTCAAGTTTTCAAAATACAACAAGGATTATAGATACGTATTGGTAGTTATTGGTGTATTTTCCAAGTATTTATGGCTACGTGAATTAAAAGATAAGAAAGGTGAATCAGTGGCAACTGCATTCCAAGACATATTTAAAGCTGGAAGAGTTCCAAATAGAATAAGAACGGATATGGGACAGGAATTCAAAGCAAAAACAGTTCAGGCCGTTTTCAGAATGGCGGGAATAACTCATTTTTATGCCTTTAACGAGGTCAAGGCATCTGTGTCCGTACGTGTTATAAAAACCATAAAAAATAAATCGCTACTTTTCGTACAAACATTCTTACAGATATATAGATAAGATAAGATAAGATTTATGTTATAGTCATAAGAACCTATTATTTAGTAAAAGGATGCCAGCCGAAAACGACTTATGAGACACTATCATTAAAACAAACATCTAATTCATACATAAAAGGACAACTTTTTTTACATTTAAAAAGTATTTCGTAAATAAAACCAAAAAAAAATACATATATAATTTCTAGATGACAACATGTTTTCGTCGGTAAAACATAGAATAAAGGAACTAGCTAAAAGAGGAACCATATTCTCATTACACATAAGATAACGAAGCTTTTCAATATCGCATAAATACTCAAAATCAACATTTAAAAGACAGGCTTTGGCATATAATTCATGTCTGATATCAGAGTAAAAACAACAATTAAAAAGAAAGTGATTTTCATCTTCAATTTGGCCACTATCACAAAAAATACATAAACGGTCTTGTAGTGGTTCTGGTGGTCTAGCATATCGACCCGTTTCAACTTTAAGTTGTAACGAACCAGCTCTGAAAAGTGACAAAATACGTCGGTGGCATCTATTATTTACAACCTTTACATAACGCTCCGTACCAATACAAGTTTTAAACAATCTATAAAATCTTAATTTATTACCATTTACATTATTTTTATCATTCCATACCTCATGATACCAAGATTCTTTTTCAAAAGTTTGTATAGAATCCCATACATTACTCAAATTAATTTCATCTTCTATATTGTCAATTAAATTATATTTACGAGCTAACTGTAAAACTCTATAATCCCATGACGATTTTCTTCTAATCGCCCAGGTATGAAACGTTTTACATATATTACTAGTATTGTCACATTTAAGACGATTCCATAGTTTAAAAACTTTTAGTAGTGCATCATCTGATAAAAAAACCCATATCACCTCTAGCAGCTAAATTGCTGCTTCTCTTGCTTAAGCCTAAGAAAAATCTTCAAGCATTGTTTTGCAAACTATTTATACAATTATGTATATTAATGCCCCATACACCCGAAGTATATGTAAAAATGGATTTGACTAAAATGTCATATAATTTAGTAAATACATCAAAATTCATACCACCAGTTTTTCAAAATTTTGCTTTTATAACACCAAGAGCTCTATTAGCTGATTTATACAATTCTTTGGCGATCATTGAATAATCCGAAAATTCATTCAAAAGTACATCAAGATATTTATAACAAGCTGCAAAATCAAGACATAGTTCACCACATTTGAATTGAAAATACCTTCTTTGTATAGATTTATTTCTAAAATGAACAATTTTGGTTTTGTTTTTATTAAGAGTTGATCTCCACTTTTCACACCACTTGTTTAAAATGTCCAACTGTTTTGCAGTTTCTCTGCATCAGGTGCTATCAATGCAATGTCATCCGCGTATAATAACATTGTAACCATTATGTCATCTATTTGAATACCACAATTTGCTTCTTTAATATCTGAGACTAAATCATTGACATAGATAGAAAATAAAGTCGGCGATAAAACACAGCCTTGTTTTACACCAAGATCAACAGGAAAAATGATGTCATAAAGTTATTTAGTCTGACTGCACAATTGACATTACTGTATAAAGAAGTAATACAATTTAAAAATATACCGCTAATTCCAATATTTCTCAATTTGAATAGTAGACAGTCTCTATTAACAGTATCAAATGCTTTCTTTGTGTCAACAAAACATACAAATGTATCCTTTTTTGCATTTTTTTCTGCTTTTGACTATATTATCTAATACATAAACATGATCTGTAGTTTCTACGTTTTCGAAAACCGTTCTGTTCATCACATAAAATTTCATTTTCATTTAGCCATTGATTTAAACGATTATTCAAAATGTCAGCAAAAATTTTACATGGGATAGATAAAATAGTTATACTTCTATATGACATAGGATCGAATTTACAACCACTATCATTTTTAGGAATATGATTTATAATTTCATTTAACCATAAATCAGGCAATTTACCATTTTGAAAACAGAATGAAATAAGTTTAAATAACAGGTCTATACATATGTTATTGCGTAAACTGTCCGCAGGAATATAGTCATAGCCGACTGCTTTATTTAATTTAGTCCTATTTACAGCGTCAATGACATCTTGTCTCGTAACAGGGCAGTTCAAAGTGTCACAGTTCCTAGTCGGGAAAACATGATTGTTTCCCTTTACCCAGCCTAAAAGATTGTTATCAAAGTTACCATTATCACAAGAATTGAATAGTTTTTCATAATCTGTTTTCCATTTGTCAAGGACAACATCAACATCACTACTAAAGCCGTCATCTGTTTTTACTTTGAATGGAATGTTTTGGCGACGTTCATTCGCAATACCAATATTACCAATATATTTCCAAAAGTCCCGAGTGTTGTGACTTTGAAACAGTTTAGTAAATTATCCAGCTCCTTTCGTTGAAAGTTGCGTTTAGTATTTCGATTCAGTTTATCGAACTTATTTCGAATATTACAAAAGTCCTGTTTTAGTTTACGTCCCAGATTAGTATAGTTTTTGCATTTCAACCACTGCTTTTCTTTAATACACACTTTATTCCATAATGAGGTAAGTTCTTCAGTCCAATATGGTTTTCGAAGCGATTTCTTCCTTTTATTCGAACTTGGTCCTGTTGGGGTCTTCAGTACGGGAACCGTGTCTTTCATCTCTTTTTCTATTAAAGTAACAAACTCTGTATATGCACTATTAATGTCTTTATTTGTGACTAGTTCGTGTTCAATTTTATCAATAGTATCTTGAATATGTATATTGTTGTCAAGAAAGTTCAATGGGAAGCGCTTCAAATTGTACCTGGGTCTATCTGTATTTGGTACTTGTCCGAGCTTACTAGTATGGCATGCAGTGTCTTTCTTTATGTTTACAGTCCACACTATTGGTCCATTGTTCGGGACAGACTTCTCAAAGTTCAAACCAGTACCGACTATAAGATCATACATTAAATACACGTCACAGCTTGTACACATGTCTAATTGTTCATGTGGTGTAAAGACATAGTCGACAACTGACCGTCCACGCTTTGATACACAAGTGAAATCGTTATTTCCATCAGCACGACCATTTAGCATACACAAGTTACAACTGGTCAAAAAGTCAACTAGAAGATCACCGTATTTGTTACTAATAAGGTCAATTATTTCTCTTTCGTTAATATCATCCACACCTTGTATATAATCCTGCTTACTCCCGCATCTAGAGATAACATCTCCACCAATATACACAAAGCCTTCATTTTGGTAGCAATATACTTGTTGTAGCAGATCATTATAGAATTTTTCACCATCATTTAAACGACTTGATAGCAAACACAGAAACATATGAATCATCATATTTATGTGATAATTTAATCCACAAAATATCTTCCACTGAACTATCAAGAATTGAAACACTGAAATTATCCAAGACTTCATCTTTTATCAATACACCTACACCACCAGATCATCTCTTCATTTTTGCATTTTTAAACTTTCTATTATGGCCATACCATTGATAACCATAAATTTCAATATTATCATCGTTTTTTAAGAAGGTTTCACAAACACCAATTTTATCCAAATTATGGAAATTCAAAACACTTTTTCTAATCCTAGAATTATACGAATTTTTATATTTAGACCAACCATTTACGTTTATAGACAAGCTTCAAAGTTTTGCAGATGGATACAACAATACCTTTCATAGCACTATTGACATGTCACCCATTGAAGTGAAAACAGAAAACGAAGAAACTGTTAGATTATCGACATATCTATCCAGGCCGTATTCTGAAAAGTTGAAGAAGCTTTCCCGCCTTAAGTTTAAAAGAGGGACGAAAGATACCAGAAGGACAGCCAAACTCATAGATCGAAAACAAACTGACAACGCCATGGTCAAAAATAAAAAGACAAACAGACAAATAATAGTACAGATGACACAACATAGAAAACTAAAGACTAAGCAACACGAACCCCACCGAAAAAAACTGAGGGTGATCTCAGGTGCTCCGGAAGGGTAAGCAGATCCTGCTCCACATGTGGCACCCGTCGTGTAACTTGTAAACTTGGAGATAAAGTAAGACTTGCATATTTGAGAAATATTTTTCCCGTGAATATGACGAAAAATGGACTGGTGAGATATAAACAATATCAGGAAGATTTTGGAGAAATATGACACCTTTTTATCGCATCAAGGACTACCATGGAGAAGGAATAGGTGGATCCTACCACCAATCAGAACTTCAAAGAACTCACATCAAAGACGATTCTTTGTGGAAAGTTGAGAAAGTGATAAAAATCAAAGGAAGAGGATACAATAAACAATATTATATTAAATGGTTACATTGGTCTCCCAAGTATAATTCTTGGGTTAAAGCCAGTAAAGTTAAGGACTATTAGTGTATTGAAATATACTTTGTATAGTATACTTGTAAAATTGTTTTACAAATAAAAAATTATAACATAAACAGTGTATTGTTTTCTTTACCAACATCCTTTTGTCTATGAAAAGAACATGTATTTTTCTAGAAATATTATCACAAAGGTAAATATACATAATATCTAAACATTTCTAATGCCCTTTACAAGAAACGTTCGGAAGATTTCACGCTGACTCCTAAAAAGGGCGGAGTCTCCCCTCGATAAACGAGACCGTGCATGTGAAGGATCGGATGAGTAGTCAGACTCATAACAGTGGACAGATCATGTCAAGCACCAAACATCCGCTACTGGCTAAATGACCTCAACTAGAGTCTCATTCACATACATGCACGTGGAAATCTACACTAGATTTTCATGTTTATTTACCTTACAATTGTTTTGTGATAATTGTAATTAATTAGGTTAATAAATATTGAAGCACCCTTATATCAACAGAGGTGGCGTGTTGATATCGCGCTTTCTGCCATTGGAACGGAGTTTCTCTAAAGGAATTAAACCAAAATTTAAAAAAAATATATAGGTTTAGGAAAAAGTCAAGAAATACCAGCACACCATTTATTTTTAACAGTTACAAAAATGGGACAGTTCATAATTAATTTTCTTTACTTACTAAGAATTTTCAGTTTGAAGTGACGTGGTGTCTCATCGAACTTTTATCATAATAGGTATAAAATCACCTGTTTTAAGCCATATTTATAGTTGTTCATGGAACAGTTCATCTGAGGGGATATACTTTCGGGGTTCATTATAAAAAAAATCGCAAAAAAATCATTTAATAATTTGGGTTTATATAAATAAACCCCTAATTGTTATCATTCTGAAAACAATATAAATTTTTTTTTTAAATATGTGTTTAAAATTGAAAATAATAATAGTCTTAAAGTTTAGCCATCCCTTAAAAATGGACGGTCGATTTCTGCTAAAGTTTACCTGTTTACTTCAATATGTCCGCCGTACGGTCAAGTCGTGTTTTAAATAACTGCTACACTATTGAAACTGTTTTTATTATATTAAATTTGTATAAACGGATAGACACCTATAAGTGTTATATAATAGATTGAGTAGGTTTCTAATTCACAGTTAAAAAGGATTTATCAAAACTATCTCTTATGTTGCAACGGTAAGCACTCCATACGAAACTCCATACAACAAGAAAAGGGGTAATATTTATCTGTATCCGCTTTTGATTTGAAGTAAATATAATTGGTCAGTGCTAATCATTTTATTTATTTATCTTTCCAATTATCACTTGTTAGTTAAACTTTGTAAAGTATACAATAGGATCCAATTATATATTAAATTTGAAGGTATGTTTACAAATTTAAAATTGATGGTTCGTTGACCTACATAAATAGCGTCACATAGGTGAAATCAATAATATAAATACAAAAAATACAAATATTTTTATTGGCACAAACTCATTAACAATAAATGGTTAAGACCTATTGCATACATATAATTATATTAATTGACATGATAGAATGAAAAGTTACACGATAACATATCATTAAAGAATGAAAAGTTACATATTGGTGTTTCATATTAGTTCACTATTTCTTATATTTAGACACTCTGATATGAAAGAGGAAGACAATCTAAGTAATAATGCTGAGCTATTGTTAACCAATAGAGATAGTTTATCATCAGTGGTAATGTTACGCTGTATTTTAAATATAACATTTATTTTATTTTCTAATATTTCTCGTTTTGAGGTAAATCTATTACATTGTAATAAGAAATGTTGTTCATCCTCAATTTCCCAATTTTACAGACAGGACAGTATCTTTCCTCTCTAGGAATGTTAAGATGTCTTCCCCTTTCAATCATTAAAGAATGTTCACGTATGCGTATTTTGCATATTGCTGCTCTATCATTTACATTGTTTAGTGAATCAACATATGATGGTCTTTGACCCATTTTGTAGACTCGACGAAAGAAACTGAGTTTAGAAGATTCCTGTATGTTTGCATTTTGATTTTGCAAGCACTGATCATAAATTCTTTGTTTTACTTGTCCCAAGTGCTGCTTTGTTAAACAACTTTTTTCTACCAGATATGAATATCCTAATTTTTGTAAAATGCATTTAGTTTTTTTGATCCAGGGGTTTGACAACCTTGTTGCACCGAAAATTTGATTTACAAGTGTATTTTCTGATGAAAGTATATACTCTAAAAAATTAATGCATGAAAATAATAATGTGTAATATGTTATTTCATGTGTTGTTTTAATCAGGATACACATTTCACATCGACAATATGTACAATAATTATATCTTAATAAAAGACTCACAAATTTATATACACTTAGAAAGAAAAAAAAATAATCTTAAGGTTTTATCTGTAAACACGTTGGGATATTTATACACATAATAGAAAATGAAAGGATATGGAGTAAATGTACATGGGACAAAATCGCACACAATACATAGAAAACATAGAAAATTATCAATGAACAGGGCTTTTATTCCTGTTCTTCATCTTGACAGTTGATGTAGGGTATTCAACAATGAACAAATCATTCATACCCCACAACAAGGTCAAGACGGCCCCTAGCGTCGACTTCAGCGGTACTATTGATAAAAATGAAGTAATTTTGAAAGACATCGATCGCCGCTAAAATATGCCTTGAAGTTACACATGTCGGGAGCGGTCAATGAATTACATAATTTATAATTACGGGCGAGGTTTTTGAACATATATTTGTCATACATTGCCCAACAAAAGACCAATAATTTCGAGACAACAAATGATAGACAATACATATAAAACTAAATCTATTTATATCTATGTAAACAAAAATACGTTGAAAGTTTATTTACTGACGGTGAGGTCAACAAACATACCAAAAAGGATAAAACAAAAAACAGTAAGGTATTTCCTAAGAGGGGAAATACCTTAATAATAATAAAGTACTAGTACACTGGCAAAAAATATTCATTAAAAAAACCCAACTTAATTGCATCATGAACTATAGAACTATGCTGAGCCGGACTCAACTAGTTTAACCAGGTGACTGAATCGCAATCTCGGCGAATATATAAAGAAAACAACTTGTTTGGAAAATTGTATTATGATATTCCAGAAAGGTTACAGTAGTCAGTGTATTGTTTGGTAAACTGCAATAAAACAAAAAGAAATACATACAAAGTGTATGAAAGAACATATTAAGTTTAAATGCAAATATTGAAAACAATGAAATGAAAACGAAAGTAGAATTTACAGTTCAAATCTCAGATATAAATAACTTACAGTTCGTATGCATATAATAAATGACTTATCCAAATTAACGGAGTTAAACAGATAAAATTATCACAGTTTATAAATGAATAAAACGTACTTGACAGTGATATGTCTCGATTTCCTCAGAAAATAATTAAGTGTCGTCCATGTTACATGTGTTAAATTTTGGAGCAGACGGTGTCACAGAAATTAAAAGTAGTCACGTAGTACAATAAAAACGGTGATGTAAGAAATCGGTCCAATGCGATTTGTTCCGGATGATTATTGAAACATATAGTAAACATTGAATGTGAAACAGAATACTCCCCGTCTGATGTCAAACTGATATCACTATTAACATGATTGATACAAACTATATACAGTCGTTCTCTACGAGAAGAATCATGTCCACTATTGGTCTTGTGTAGATGGTGGCTTTTCCATTTACGATGATTCGTACTTCTGTTTTCCGGACATGTTCGTCGGAACTTTTAAATGAGTTTACTATACCCCCGATGGGCCATTGAGTACGGCAGAGGTTTTTGTCCTTTAGGAGAATGACGTCTCCTTTGATGAGATCACGGCGATCTTCGGTCCATTTTCGTCGTGGTTGTAGTAGCGGCAGGTACTCTTTCCTCCAACGGGACCAGAAAACACTGGCCAGAGCCTGTACACGTCTCCATTCGGCTAGACATAGATCCCGTTTGTCGAATTCTCCAAGCTGATCTGAAGTGAAGATGTAATCGGTCTTTTGTGTCAATAACATAGCTGGTGTTAAGATTAACGGATTCTCTGGATCTGTTGATACCGGTACCAGAGGTCTAGAGTTCACTATTGCTGAAACCTCTGCCATAAGTGTGCTGAGCACGTCGTGCGTTAGGCTTCTTCCTGCTGCGTTTAGAAGCATAGAATCAAGAATTCTCCTTGCGATACCAATCATTCTTTCCCAGGCTCCACCCATGTGGGACGAATGTGGCGGATTGAAGATCCAAGTTGTACCAGAATTGTACAGAAAGTTCTTGAAGGGTCCATCTTCGACGTTGATTGAGTCAATCTTTAAATCGTCGATTGCACCAATAATGTTTGTTCCAGGGTCAGATCGGAAAATCTTAACTGGACCTCATATAGCGGCGAATCTTCTGATGGCGTTTATGAAGGCTGAAGAGCTCATTTCCTCGATTAGTTCGATGTGAACAGCTCTTGTCACTAAGCATGTGAACAGAATTGCCCAACGTTTAGAGTTGGCGTATCCACCACGTGTTTACGTGAAACAATTGTCCAGGGTCCAAAGGTGTCTATTCCAACGTTGGTAAACGGAGGTGACGGTTCAAGACGGTCATCTGGCAAATCGGACATGATTTGACACTCGGTTTTTCCTCTTAGTTTGCGGCATGTCACACATTTGTGAATAATAGAAGAGATCAAGCGTTTTGCTCCGACGATCCAGAATCCTGCGGATCGAATCGCTCCATCTGTGAAGTGGCGACCTTGGTGTTTTATCTCGTCATGGTAGTGTCGGACTAATAATGTCGCTATATGATGGCGTCCAGGGACGATCAATGGCCTCTTTTCACGGAGGTTTAAGTCAGATTTGACAATACGGCCTCCTACTCGTAATAGTCCTCGTTCATCCAAAAACGGATTAAGGTTAGCTATCGGGCTCCGCGTATGAATTTGTTCCTGACGTTTAATGCAATCTATTTCATCTCCGTAAACTTCATGTTGTGCAGATATTAAGATGAAATTTTCGGTATTCGAAAAACTTTCGAGAGAAGTTACTGATGCTTCCTGTTTTGACCCGTGTAAACGGGAAAAACGTTCCAAAAAGGCTATCGCTCGCACCAGTGATGTCCAGTTGGAGAAACGGTTGAATCTATCAGTTCCGATACCTTTATGCTCAGGTGTGGCAAATGTTTTTGCAACATTAACAGTTGCACGGATTTCTCCATCTTACTCTGGATCTATTAGCTGATATATGTCCTCGGAATTCTTCTGGTCCGAGGAAAGAAGTTGTCTCGGTCCCAATAACCATTCACTGCCATGAATTTCGTGGGCTGGTACGGACCTTGTTCCCGAATCTGCGGGATTACGGTTGGTTGGTACATAATTCCATTGATTTGGAGAGCTAAATTTTCGTATTTTCTCTACTCATTGGCGACGTAAATAAAGAACCTTCTTGTCTCGTTACTGATGTAACCTAAGACCACTTTACTGTCTGTGTAGAATTTCACGGTGTCTATGTGTAAATCTAAATTATCCACGATGGTTTGTGTAATCTCAACTGGTAATACGGCAGCAGATAGTTCAAGTCGTGGAATAGTATGACCACTTGTTGGTGCAACTTTAGCTTTCCCAAGAATGAACCCAATGTAAGGTTCTCCACTACTGTCGGTCGTGCGTAGATATGCAACAGCTGCTATGGCTTTTTTTATGCATCAGAGAAGACATGTAACTCCTTTGTGGCGGTTTTGCTGAGATACGGCACGTAGGTACGAGGAAAGCGCAATGTTTCGATAGCAATTAGAGTATCTCTCCAAGATTTCCACTCAGTTGCTGTCTCATCAGAGAGGTTGGTCCCAATCGACGGTTTCTGATACTATTTTCCTTAATAGGAGTTTTCCTTGTATAATTACCGGAGCCAAAAATCCAAGAGGATCGTAGATGCTGTTGATCGTTGAAAAAATCCCTCTCCTAGTGATCGGTTTACTTTCTGATGACAATTGAAATAAGAAGTTGTCCGTGTTTACGTCCCAGCTGAGTCCAAGACTATGTTGCAGGGGTTTGCTGTCGACATCTAAGTCTAGATCTTTAAGATTTGAAGCCAAATCGCTGGCATGAAATGCAGACATAACTTCCGCACAATTAGAGGCGAACTTGTGAAGCCTTAAGTTCCATATTTTGCTAATGCTTGCTGTTTGTCCTTCATGAGCTTAACAGCTTCCTCTTTTGTAGGACATAAAGTAAGGCCGTCGTCGACATAGAATTCTCTTGTAACAAAGCTAGTCACGTGACTGCCGAATTCTTGTTCTGATGCCTGAGCTGCTTTTCCGAGTCCAAGCGTAGCAACGGCAAATGACGGACTATTTCCGAAAACATGAACTCTCATGTGGTATTCGACAAGGTTTTCTTGTAGGTCGTTGTCTTTATGCCATAAACATCTCAGATAATTCCGGTGGTCTTTTCTGACTACGAAACAGTGAAACATGTGTTGAACGTCAGCAGTAACTGCAACCATTTCTTTCCTGAAACGCAACAGTACTCCCAAGAGATCATTGGTTAAGTCTGGACCTGTTAACAGGACGCTGTTAAGTGATACACCGTTACATTTGGCGGATGAATCGAACACACCCCTAATCTGATCGGGTTTCTTCGGGTGATAAACACCAAATAATGGCAAGTACCAGCACTCTTCATTGCCGTCCAACGGTGGAGCAAGCTCTGCATGATTGTTGTCCAGAATTTTACTCATGAATGTGAGAAAATGTTCCCGTTTCACTGGGTTCCTATTTAGACTGGCGTCTAACATATTAGCACGATGATGAGCTTGTGTTCTGTTGCTTGGCAATGGCTGTCTTGGCACTCGGAACGATAACGGTGCTACCCAACTTCCTTTCGAGTCCCTCACAAACTCGTTGTCCATCTGCTTCATGAACATTTTGTCTTCATATGACATTCCAGGCTTATCATCGTCCCTTGTTTTTTCGAAGAGTGGCGATTGTAAATCTTTCTTAACGGGGTCTGTGTAATTTTCCCGAATGTCAAACTTGCTTGTGCATGGTTGAAACGTTGACGGTTGTCCTGTAGGCAAAATGTTGGTAATTTTGACGTTTAATTCAAAAGGCACGTGCTGCTTGTTAATGCAAATCTCTCCTATCACTACCCAACCCAGTTTCAATTGTTGTGCATATGGAGTTCTGGGTGGTCCTATGCGCTGGTCAAGGACGTGGTGTGCCTCTATAAGGTCTCTGCCAATTAAGAGAAGAATTTGGCAATGTTCCTCTATTGGTGGAATGCTTCCCCTGAGTTCTTTTAAATGAGGGTAATGCATTGTGACTTCAGGAGTAGGAATTTCGTCCCTATTATTGGGAAAATGATCACATTCTATCAGTACAGGCAGGTGAAATTTGTCATTACCATTTATTGATTCCATGACGAAACCTCTGCCTCTTTTCCCGGAAGTGACTACTCTGCCGGAGCATGTTGATAAGGTATAGTTCTCCGGTTTATCTTTTACGTCGAAAAGATTGAAGAATTCGGGCGATGCAAGTGACCGGTTGCTTTGGTCATCAATGATGGCATACATACGGATGACTTTGTCCTGGTTATCCTTGTGATAAACATTCACAGGTAGTATTTTAGCACAAGATTTCCCGTTATATGTATCCGTGCATATCTCGGTGCAGGTAGAGTTAACAGAGGTTGACTTAGTTTCAGACGATTCTGTTGGCTCCCCGCCGTAGGCTTGTCTGGGCGAGCTAGACTGAGAACTTGTCTGTTGCTGTGGTCTAGTGATGTGAAGTGCAGTAGTGTGTTGTTTACTTCCACATTCTTTACAACTTATGAATACATTGCATTCCCGATTTCTGTGTGTGGTGGAATCGCAACACTTGTAACAGACATTGTTTTGTTTCCATAGACCTTTGCGTTCCTCTATTGACTTGGCTTGGAACACTCGACATTCATTTAAGGAATGCTTTGTATTGTGCAGAATACAAAGACCTTGTTTGCTGACGTCTCCAGATTGCTGCTCAACTGCTGTTTTATGAGCACCAACTGTAGTCTCGGGGTGAGACGTGAACCTTGGCGCAGCACCTTTTGTATTTGGAGTGACTTTTGACCCAAAGATGAACCCAGGATCATTCTTAATTTTGCTAATTTCACTGATGAATGCAGATAACTCTGTGAACGGCGGAAAAGCAACGTCGTGGTTCAATTTATATTTTGACGCCCTTCCTATCCACTTTTCCTGAAGTCCGTAGGGTAGTTTTTCAATGATAGTGTTAATTCCAGTTGGAGAGTCAAAATAAGCCAGCAGACATCACAGCTTGGGATTTTCCTTGTGATATTCTACTTCTGATAAAATATCAGACAGTTCATAGAGGCGTGCGTTATCCTTGTTCGTCAAGGTTGGAAAGTTGACAAGTTTACTCGTGAGAGAGGCTTCCAACATTTCTGGAGCACCATACCGCTCGTCAAGCCTCTTCCATAATCTTTGTACGCCTTTTGTAGGGTTATTGGCGTTTGATGCTCTTATGCTAATGGCATGTTTAGCAGACTCTGGACCGAGCCACTTGGTCAGTAGATCAATCTGTTCTGAGTCAGAAACTTGTAACTCGTCTGTCACGTTTTTGAAGCTAGCCTTCCATGTATGGAAGGACTCTGCCCGGTCGTTAAAGCTTGTTAACCGGGAGAACAGCAGGTCCTTACGTAGGAGAAATTTAGTTATCTCTGATGTAGGATTGATTTGTTGCAGGTGTGCAACAGGGGTCTCTTCTATAACGCCTTGTTTTTGGTGTGAAACAGGGATCTCTTCTATAAGGCCTTGTTTTGGTATGCAACAGGGATCTCTTCTGAAACGCCCTGTTTTCCTATGCCTGTTATTGTTCCCAGATCTGGGAATACATTAACTTCTGGTGATTTGGCATCTGTAGGCAAGACCGCAGGTGTTTGTGGTGGCAAGTTCAGTGCCACAGATGGCACAAACGCTGGTGCTTCATGACTTAGCTCAATCTTAACAGGAATTTGTTTTATCTTTTGAGGTCCTGTCACTTCCTGTACGGCAGTTGGTACAGGATGTTTATTGATGAAATCTCGCACACGTTGGAGCGGATCTTCCGTTTCCTTAGGAAGATCGTCTAAAGCTTGGCTGTCGTCATATTCTAGGTTACGAGCCTCGGCTTCTGCGGCTGCAGCTTCTCTTCGTGCTTCGAGAAGGTTTAACTTGGCTTTCAGCTCGGCTTTTTCCCGGCTAACACGTGCGGCCTCCTGTTGCATTTGAGCCTTCCTGCGTATGGCCTCTTGTTCTAGTTGCACTTTTCTGTGTATGGCCTCTTGCTCTGCTTCATGTTCCATTTCAGCCTTTGTACGCGCGGCTTCTTGTTCCATTTCAGCCTTTTTACGTGTGGCTTCTTGCTCCATTTCAGCCTTTTTGCGTGCTGCTTCCTGTTCCATTTCAGCCTTTTTGCGTGCGGCTTCCTGTTCCATTTCAGCCTTTTTGCGTGCTGCTTCCTGTTCTATTTCAGTTTGTCTGAACAGGGCTTGTTCCTCCAACATTGCCTCCTGTTGTAGGATAAGTGCATGTTGTTCGACAAAGGCTATTTTTGATTTAGCGGCCTCTGCTTTGGCACGCTTCCTCCGTGCTAGGCTTGACATATCAGACACGTTAGAGCTACCGCTATGTGAGGTTTTCTTACTCTTTGAGGTCTTTGTTTTAGTAGATTTAGCCTTTGTCAGGTCGAGCCGATGTTCGTGCAATGTTTCTAGGGCATGGTCCACTTTGGACAGACGAATATCCAATGTGAGATTGCATGCGTCTATGTCTTTTTGACTGTCCAATGTTCTGGTCCTTTTCAGAAAGTCCAGGTACTCATCTTTGAGCCTACGATAATTCGTGCAGGCTTAAACAAGGTTATCCTGGGCTGTCAAGATTTGCTGGATCTTGTTAGGAGGCGTGGTGACTTCCGATAACTGGGACTCTACATCTGACCAGAGGGCCTCTAGTTCCTGACAGAACTTGTCACGTTTTTCTGTGAAAGCTCCTTTACCTTTTTCCGTGAGGTCACGTACTCGCCTCGTCTCGGGATTTTCATCTAAATGTGTGGTATTAGACGGATTCTCTATAAGTTCTTCAGGGACATCTCCCTCTGGGGGCTGAACCTCTTCTTGCTGTTCCGCTTGACTGGGATCCATGATGGCTCAAGGTTATTGGTTTGCTGCCAAAACACAAGCTGTGTTGCGTAATGTCAAGGTTACAGCTACGAACGATGCTCCGTTGTATTTCCTGATCAGGAGATGTGTAGACAAGTTGTTGTCAATTTACTATGCTGAGCCGGACTCAACTAGTTTAACCAGGTGACTGAACCGCAATCTCGGCGAATATATAAAGAAAACAACTTGTTTGGAAAATTGTATTATGATATTCCACCAGGAAGGTTACAGTAGTCTGTGTATTGTTTGGTAAACTGCAATAAAACAAATAGAAATACTTACAAAGTGTATGAAAGAACATATTAAAATGCAAATATTAAAAACAATGAAATGAAAACGAAAGTAGAATTTACAGTTCAAATCTCAGATATAAATAACTTACAGTTCGTATGCATATAATAAATGACTTATCCAAATTAACGGAGTTAAACAGATAAAATTATCACAGTTTATAAATGAATAAAACGTACTTGACAGTGATATGTCTCGATTTCCTCAGAAAATAATTAAGTGTCGTCCATGTTACATGTGTGAAATTTTGGAGCAGACGGTGTCACAGAAATTGAAAGTAGTCACGTAGTACAATAAAAACGGTGATGTAAAAAATCGGTCCAGTGCGATTTGTTCCGGATGATTATTGAAACATATTGTAAACATTGAATGTGAAACAGAATAAGAACCATAAATATATGACCTCTTAACAGAGAACCCTATGGGATGACCTCATGCTACCACCTCAGATTGACACACATCTTAAATGGCATTAATCTAATTAATTAATTACTTGAAGTTTTCTTGATTGAAATATTAATTAAGCTTTGATTGGCTAAATAAGACATTATACCTTGAACTGACCGTTTGACCCTTATCAAAATTCCCTCCTCCATCCAAAATGGCGGCTTTAATGTTACGCCTATGGGAGAAAAGTGGTCTAGTCTAACAGGGATGACTACTCCAAGGATTGACTGTCATTTCGCAGGACTGTCTGTTCTGTTATGTAGATACCCCAAGGATTGACTGGTATTTCGCAGGACTGTCTGTTCTGTTATGAAGATACCACAAGGATTGACTGTTAGGGAGCTACCATTTGATTTTAATAGGGGGGGGTTTGGGAGCTAGGATGAAAAATTTTGTCCTGCCTTTTTATTTTTCCCTCTATTCGGTCATGCCTTTTTATTTTTCACTCTATTCGGTCCTGCCTTTTTTTTTGTTAGTTTATCCTGACTTTTTTTTTTACGTAAATTGTCCTCCTGCCTATTTTTTTTGCAAATATTCTCATCCTGCCTTTTTTTTTACTCAAAACTCCTGTCCTGCCTATTTTTTTCAAATTTCATCCTCCCCCCCCACCCCTAAAAATCAAATGGTAGCTCCCTTATTTCGCTGGACTGTCTGTTCTGTTATGTAGAAACCCAAAGGATTGACTGGGTTATATGAATACGGGAATTTTACAATTTAGCAGTTAAACCCATGCTTAAGAGAGGAAACTGTTTAGCTGTGTGAGATGTATAAATACGTAGCCACATACGGTCAAGTTGGATGATGCGATCCAATGTCTCATGTAGAAAAAGAGAGGCGAAAGATACCAAAGGGACATTCAAACTTATAAGTCGAAAGTAAACTGACAACGCCATGGCTAAAAAAGAATAAGACCAACAGACAAACAACCGTACACAAAACACAAGACTGAGCAACATGAACCCCACCAAAATCTAGAAGAGTGTTACACCCTCTACACCTTTTACAACAAAGGGTGCCACGCTCTATGTACCATTAAGAACTCGTTTAACACCATTTTGCGGGTTGGTCTTTTATAAAGCATTTTGTTTTGTTCCTTATCTAATATAATATATTAAGAACCTTTTTTTTTAAGTGGCAGTCTAAATTTGCCACTGTTTATCCAGGTTGATCCGCTTTGAAGAACCTAATTTTGACTTTATCCTGAATATTTTTGAACTATTTGCTGCTGGACATTAGACAAACACAAACCAATTAAGCAATCAATAATGTATCAACAGCTTTCATGTCTTTGCTTAACTACTGTACGTTACTACTAATACTGCATGATCCTGTTTGTGGATGATAAGTTCGTTAATGTCTCAATAGAGATTTCCAATAAAATGACTTTACTCGACATAACCGACTTAACTCTACGTATTTCGTCCTATTGCATTGAAGCATGACGGAGGGGAGCATACGCTGCGTGCAAATTTTGCTCTTTGAACACTCATTTTTTGCTGATATAAACTTAATGTAAAAATCAACCCCAACTACTGTTTTTAATCTTTAAATATTGTGTTATTAAATTTTGAATGATTTTATTGACAAAAATATTTTAATGGAATAAGTAAGCTATCAACTTGTAATCAAATACACCCATCATTTCTTGTCATTTCACTTGACCCATATTTCAGTTCTTCTCAAAATATGAATTTTAAAAACTAATAAGTAAAAATTTAGCATGAAAATATTAAAATAATCAGTGATCTGGAAGGATTTTTTCTGTATGGGCCCAGGGCCCCCCAAAAATAAATTCAATGGGCCATTTTAAAAAATAATGGGCCATGTTGTCAAATGAGTGGGCCATTTGAATTGACTACAGTAAAAAAAAAGTGTATATTTCAGCAAAGAGGTGGTGGGTGGTACTTAGCTTTATGATTTTAGATAATATCATGGATATTGTTCCTGTGATTTTGTAATTCCAATTTCAATGAATATACAATAACTTCTTCCAAACCGGACAATATTTAAGATAACCTTTATTTACAATGTTTAAACTGGTACTGTTGCCTTGTTCATGGTCATGATTTTTTTACATTAAATTTGGGTCTTCGTCGATACCATACTTATTCCAGACGTTCCGTATTAGAGGACATTTCTGGCATTTCCTCTGCACTTCTTGTATTATTATTACTTCATCACGATGACAAGAATAACAGTAGAGAGTGTCATTAATTGATAGAACAAAACAACAATTCGCTGAAGGCATGTTTACAAAATGTCAAAACGAGCCAAAGACCAAAAAATGACAAGGATAGTTAAGCGCCTTTTATGGAGACAAAAACTATATTCATAAAAAGGCTTTTGGGTTTTTCAATCGAAATAATAGCAAGCTAAACTAACTTAAAAGATTATAATTAGAGATAAATCTGGTCTGTTCTAGATAAATTTCACAAATTTAAAAGTTTTTTATAAAAAGTTATATCATGAATGATGGTCAATTACGTTTTTTGGGTAATCAGCTATACCGCATGGTTCTATTATTACCATAGGAAAACATCCTAGCATTGGAGGAACATTACACAGTTGTGTACACACACATGGCGGCACGGAACACGATCGGAAATCCATTTGACGATATCTAAACGTTTCGAAACGAAGTGAATAATATCGTGCGCCACGTGGGCGCTTACATTTGTCACTCTATGCGCCATTTCTGGTCGATATGCGCTATAGGCGCAGGGCGCACGTCCTTCCCGATCACTGAATAATGAAATCAGAAGCGAGAAGGTTATCTATTTTTTTTTTTTTTTTTATAAGTTTTAACGTTTAAAAAGTAGATTCCAACACACCCGAATGTAAAAGGTGGACACGATTAACTTCTTTTCAAATTATTGTTTCTATAATTTAATTCAAGATAATTTGACGTGGCCAGTAATTCATATATCATTGATACATATATCAAATAGTACTTATTCGTCTTTAACTATAATAATGCATGGGCCGAGGTTTTTGTCCATGTATACCTTAACGTGCATTCGCTGATACAGGTGTAGAGGGCGTACTCCCCCCTTTCGATCGCCAAATAATTTAGAAAATCTCAAGTTTTCCACGTTCTCTATACAATTGTTTAGTATAATTGTCCAAATTTTTTTCGCATCGCTCCGTTCGGTAGTATAAATTCGTTTATCGGGAACTACGCCCTCTTTCAAATATCTTGGATCCGGTCATAACAACAAATTGTAAAGCACAAAAAAAAAATTTAAATGATTGTCGTTTAACTTTGAAAAATACGTTTTAAAAATAACAATGTTTGAACAATGGACATCTCGCATGAGATTTAAAAGTTTAAGACTACTTGGATTTTCCCTGGATTTAGAGCTCATTTAACACGGAAATGTGATACTGACGTGTAAGCTAATGGACACATATTTTAGTTTCTGATGTTTCTTTTAATATATCTATTTATCTATTTAGCTATATATAATAATTCCACTAACAAAGCATCATGTATCTTTTGTCGAAAATTATCATTACATATTATAAGAACTACACATAATCTGCTGTACAGTTATGAACACTAATGTTCCTACAGACACTCTGTACTTTTGACATGACATGCAAAAGGTCTTGCTTTTCTAGACTGTTTATGTACTTTTTATACTTAAATTGTGATATGTAATAAAAAGAAGATGTAGCATGATTGCCAATGAGACAACTCTTCACAAGAGACCAAAGACATAGAAATTAACAACTATAGGCTACAGGATGGCCTTCAACAATGATCAAAGCCCATATCGCATAGTCAGCTATAAGAAGTCACAAAATGACAATGTAAAACAAATAAAACAATAAAACTAACGGCCTAATTAATGTACAAAATTGAACGAAAGCACAGCAACAAACGATAACCTCTGAATTACAGGCTCCTGACTTGGGACAGGCACATCCAAACATAATTGATTAATATTCTAGATTGGATAATTATTCTGTATTTATTAGTTGCAGTTGTTTTTAAGATAGTGTTCAGTAGCTGTGAATATTCTAAGATCGGTACATTTTTTTATTTGGAAATACAAGTAATTGCTGTTTTTGTGCTTCGTTTTAGTCGGACATACTTCTATGATCTCTATTGGCTTTAACTTGGACATTTATATGTAGCAAAGAGATGCATGCGTAAAATAAGTTCCCGACATAAATTGGCTAAAATATCAAATAAGAATTTAGCCTCAAGCTATAATACTAACGACGAAGAAGCCTCAAGCTCTAATACATACGACGAAGATTTAGCCTCAAGCTATAATACTTATGATGATGTTGATACTTATGTATGTCTTATATCCAGCGACAAATATTACATACATATTAAGGATGATGAAATGATAATGATAAATGAATATACGTTTTTGTACATGACCAACACTTAGAGTAGCATTTTTATATGCTAGGTAACAAAATATCGTACCCGATACAAAGACACACTTGTCTTTCTTCGATTAAACCAACACCTGCTCTTACTCGTGAATACATCATGCTTGGTGGAGAAGCCGAAAAATCCAGTCTTAAAATCATTCGATCAGGGGGTCCAACAAAATAATTGAACCCGTAATCGAGGCGAGCCTAATACCAGTCAATCCCATATTTAATAAAAACCTGTTTATATATTTTATGCTTTATGTGCATATATGATTATTTTAGAAACACTTGTTTTGTTTTTGATAAAACTTTTTGTTGCATAATTTATTTGATTTTTCTCCTTGTTTCTTTGTATCAAAAAGCTCAGTTTTATTGTAAAATGGTGTTTCACAGCTTCCATTATCCTTGTAACTTGCTATTGTATTAATATCCTGTAGGCATGCAATTATTATTCTGAATAGTATAAAAGATTTTTAAACAAGCAAAGATTACCCTGTTTTGATCCAGACTTCCTTACCACTAGCATGCATCTAAGATACAAACACTGACAAAATATTGTACCTGCACTCATATTTCAATCACCCTGTCTGTCCGTCCGCCAGTCTGTCCGTTCAACAAATATTTTCAAATTTCTCTTCAAAAGCATTAATATGCTTATTTTTTATTCTTTTTTCGATTTATTTCTTGAAAAATGTCAACAGTTTAAACGAAAATGAACATTTTTACCAGTATTAGAGTAAAAATAACCTAAAAATGACAGAAAGTAACCAACGGTATCCACTGAATTGAAAGCTCCTGACTTGGGAACGCCAATATAGAATTTGGCTTGTTTAAACGCGTTTATCAGCGCTCAACACTCTAGTGTAACAGCACAATATAAGAAAAAAACTCTGTAAAATTCAGTTGGAAATAGCTCAACTAATCAAATTTGAATTAAGCCCAAAACAATTACATTTTTATGATGAAAGACACAGAATACCGATCTTAAAGTACCCCCAGGTACTGAAAGCTGACTCTTACATGTTAAATTACCTGATAGTATTCAACGTATTTAGTTAAAAAAAATTAAAAAAGTAAGGAGATGTGGTTTGATTGCCAATGAGAAATGAAGTGGTAAGCGATGATAGGCAACCGTACGGCCTTTATCAATGAGAAAAATCCATAGCGTATAGTCGACTATAAAAGGGGCCAACTCGAAAAATATGAAACAATTTAATTGAGAAAACAATCGGCCTGATTTAAAACAAAACAATGTACGAAAAACAAATATAACAGATATGAACCAACGCCAACAAAAGAGGGACGGAAGATACCAGATGGACAGTCAAATGAACCACAGGATCATGACATGGAACAGGCACATACAGAATGTGGCCGGGTTAAACATGTTTGTTAGTGCTCAACTTCCTCCTCCTAAGCCTGGGACAGTGGTGCAACAGCACGATATAAAACAACCTGGAAAAAACTTCCTTCAGAGAGCTTGGTTTACACAAATATATACATATATGTGTATAAAATGTGTTTTCTGCAGTGTATCACCTTCACCAGTGATCCTATGCATATATATGTCGTAGAGTTTAACTTTTATATATAAATATATACCTCTAAGGCGAGATAAAAATTGAAACTACTTGCTTAATCCAAAAACAACTATGACAACATCAAGCCTTACTAATTAAAAAAGTACATTTTTAAAAGAGAATTACAGTAAAGACTGAAGTGGCACTCTAGTTGTCTTAAAAATGTAACAAGTATGTAAATTGGCATTCTCATCCACTTTTAATTAGAGACACTTTGGGACAGGACATCTTTTTAGTCAATTACTATGTACTCTAAATTGATAGTTTACTATCCACAGCGGTCAATGTTTATATGCAGATTAGTCATCAATTGCTAATCAAGTACACCTTCCAAATTACAATCTCTATAACGAATTGGCGTACACATTTATTTACATATATCATTTTTAATAACAAATTTCTTTTTTATAATGTTAGTTTACTTTCATTTGAAATTAAAATTAAAAAATATTAAAATTCAAAGACGTACAAGACCTGCATTAATTATTTTTAAATATACACATCCCTTTATCGTAAGTTTTCTCTGCGGAAAAAATCGGAGATTGTAAATAAACAAGATTAACTGCAGGAGAAGAACGTTTGAAATGATGCTTTATAAAGTATGATGCAATCCCAGTTATCAACTTTGACAGAGACAAATTTTGACTAACACTTTGAATTCGATATTTCTGAAATTGCTAGAAAATTCTCTGTCTAATAATAAATACCCACGGAAATTAAATATTATAAAACGTGAAGAGACGAACGGGAAAAGGGACACCAATCTGATAACGACAAATAAAACGATGTCAAATATTAAATAGTTAAAGGTTCATTTGCAAAGTATATCGAAAAACAAAGTCATGGTCAAAACCATGAAAGATATCTCAAATCAATCGTATGATAGGTAAAGATACGTGTATATACGTGGTCTAATGACAGTGAAATTTTGGCGGGAATCTCAATAATCACGTGATATTAAATAAATAATGATTTCTTTCGTTTTTCATCATCTTAGAAATACTTGATATTGATAAAATTTATCATGAATGGGTTTAATAGTTTAGGAATACTTAGTTAAGACGCGAGTGACGCATTTAATAAAATTAATAGGTTTAGCAATAACCGGTCCCGTTACGTGCGTACGTCGAGTTAGGTACGTATGTTATTTTATTGGAAATCTCTAATGCTACATTACTGTCATATCGTGAAGACGACGTTCCCTTTATTTACAATATTCGCTAATCTGACAATTTTCGATAACTGTCACAGTGTGGGAACAGTGAGTTCCCTTATGTATCATTCCATTAATGTTCTCATACTGTTACTTCTTGAGGAATGTAAGTCTTCTAATATAACATCCGTCAATGGTGTATAACTGTTATTGTGTTAGGGTATTAAATAAACTAATATATCACTCGCTTATACTTAGTAAGAAGTGCTTAATACATGCGTAGGATTGCTGACTAACGGTTTTATATTTGATCAACTAAAACGAGATGATTTTTGAAACACAAATACCCAGGGGTAATTGCCTACACAACTACACGTTTTCAGATAAGAATGGACTATGAATGTTCTACGATATCTCTAAAATCTCTAGTGAAACTATTTTTTTATGTTGTTTTATTATGAATTGTGGATAAGTTTTGAAAGATTGCGTTGGCCATTACTTTAAAAAGATGGAGTAGTTACAAAGAAAACACAAAAAAAAACAACAAATCAATAGAAATAGATGGCAGTAAGAAAAAAAGACAAGCAGTAGTGAACAAAAAGTTACACAAAACTACAAATTAGGCAACAAGAACCCACTAAAACTCAGGGGAGACTCGTGTGCAGCTGAAGGGTAACTAGTTCCTGTCCCACTATTGGCACCTGTGTGTTGCTCGTATTGTGGCAAGTACAATTCGTTGATAGGTCGCATTCGGAAAGGATTGTGGCTGCGACATGTGGAATATATTCTAGGTCATCTGTAACACATAAATTTTATCACAGTGAACAAAATCACGATAGCGCCTATAAAGTATTCGAAGGGATGACTTCAAGTAACGGTCGATGGCTTGCAATAATTATTGAAAACGTAAGCACTGGAATATCGTATCAACTTGGAGATATGCAAGCGTTGATAGAGTGTTGCTACTCAAAAATAAAAATTTCACTAAGTGAAAATTGGAATCATCATTCGTAAAGTTTAGTTCTCAACCGACCCTCATTGATAGTTTCTAGAGGTAACAACGTCAAGATATGAACTAGACTTATCTGTATTTGTGATATACTTTATTTCAAGCTCCATTGGATTTATACCATTAACATAATAACCAAATTGAATTGTTCTGTGAGAGCATGCGATCTATGTTAGGAATGTAAATTTAAAGGATAAAAGCTTCTTTTCGTTCTTTTTAAGAAGCTTCTGCAATAAGTTAGCATAGAACAAGTTGCATTAAAAAGGACACCGTTGGCTTGTTTTTTGAAAAGCACGTTACTTATAATTGCGGTAGTAGAAAAAAGAAAGCACAAACGGATGAGGGGTCATCGCATACTAGTACCACGATCTTTTTAGATCGGGTTTATAAAATTCAAAACAGACTCATTTATTTTTTCTGAAATGTTTTCAAAAAGTTTATTCATCACCATTCCCGCAGACCTCCACTTTAAAAAATAACTTGCACATGAATTTTTCGGTGTTGAAGAAGCAATAAAACAAGCATATATACCTAGTTATCCGACAAATAACATACATCAAATGCCATTTCTTGGTCACATCCCACTCTTAGACATTTCTAACTAAAAACCTAACTAATGACTTCAGTTTTTCCGACACTGCCATCATTTACTTCCTTATGTATCATTTTTAGCATTACTTCATACTATTTAGATATATATCACTTTGATTTAAACCAATAACTCCACATTTTAGTCTACAAATCTTTCGTAGTTACGAACATTGGATAATGAGGTCAGTGTTTTGTCGTTGTTGTTTGGAAGGAATTCTTAATGGCGTGAAATGGTTTTGACTAATGTGTAAATGAATGCTGAGGGATAAATGGCAGATATTTTGAACGTCCTTACAAAAAATGAGGAAGTTATAAATAAAATAGATTGTCATTAGGAGTTTACTGTGTTATTTATTTCAATTTTTTTTTGTAAGTTGCCTGAAGATGATATTAATCATTTTGAATTTATAATTATAAAATTTGTTAAATTATGTACTGGAAATAATAGGACATATATCGTGCAGCTTTTTATTTTCCATTAGTGAGATGGAGTGAATGTTCATTGTTCTGTATTCGTGCAACTAATACATCTAGCTCTTTCATTTATTTTCCAATCACGTATAATTAGTGGATAAAAATACCATTATGTGTTAATAAATTCATTCAAGTACAAATGAGCTATCAGTTGTAGCTTTCCATCGCACACTTTGCAAAATGTTCTTTAGAATCGTAAAACCATTCACTGAATACAATTATAATGGATTATGTATATTCGATATATTTCAATGAAAAACGACATGTTAGTTTTAATTAACCTTCTACGATAGTTGCTCTCGATCGGAAGCAAAAACTGGTGCATTGTAGTATTACTGGAATCTTCTACTAACCCAAATTGGAACTTGGCAGTAGCCAGATTTTTCTTGTTTTTCAAGTGTTTAAATTGAATTAACAAAAATCTAATCCCTTATGAATTCAGAGGTTGTATGTTTTTTTTTAACTTAGTATTACTTTATATGTAATAAACGATTGTAAGATTAAAGATTATTTCATGAAAAATTATAAAACGAATTTCTGCAACTATTCTTCTTTATGCTCTTTGTTATCCCACAATTGTTCGTTTTTTTGTTTTTTTTTTTTTTTTTTTTGTTTTTGGTCTAAAATACGACACCCTCATGTTCGTCTGGCTAATGCAGAGGGTTCTTTTTTATCAATATGGGGAAAAAAACAGCAAAACCATTAACTCGGGAAACGCCATTTAATAAAGCCCGAAAAAAGTCAGTGGTAATTGGGAGCTTTTGTCAGTATAACCTCATTCCGTCATACACGAATTTAGAAAGAAATGGAAAGTCTCTGATTAACATCTGCCTTATGAACATTATCCCGAATCATGATAATGACTAGAGGTCTAATGAAACTGGTAATGTCCTTCTTACTTTCATCAAACGTACCAAAAGTGTCAAATGACTTTGCTCATTATATGTCTAAGATCAGAACATCCATTTTTCAAACATCATAGATAACAAAGATGGGATCATCTCTATGGACATTTCAGTCAACCAACTAATTATCAAAAAGTCTTGTCCCACAAAGATGCTATCATGTTCATTGCAGTAAAATCGTTTACTTAAGCCAATCTTTATGCATCGAACGAAACTTCCACAAACGACAAGACTAAGAGACGATTGGGTGAACTGCGCTGTTAAATAATAATCGATTGTTTAATTGTTGGATTGTCCAGTGCCAAATATTTCAACCATATTTAGGTGAGAAATAATCTTTCATACGTGCTTCAACTGGGAAAAGACTTCATGTTAAATAGTGGCAGATATTTAACCTTGTAATAATCCATATACAGACCATTTAAAAAGTTTTTGCACGGGTTTTTTAATGTTTAGTGAAAAATCTCTATTCACAAAAGGACAGCTTCCCTTGAGTATTGGTTTATCTGTCAGATGAGTGTGTCCAGGCGACCATCTTTTTATTCTTTAGTCCATTCTTCAGTTTTGCTGTCATTTTAAGAAAAGGGTATATAACAACAGCAATATTTAAAGAAAAAGGTTGTTAAAGGGCAAGTTGTTTTCCTATAATTCAAGAATATTTGAACCAAAACCATATATTTACACATGCATTATCAAAGTCAGGATTCTCATCAGTGGTAATCACTGGCACTTCATGTTTTTTAGTTAAGTGAGAATTTTCTCTCTGCATCATATATTTACGACCCAGCACGATTTAGACCTTGTCAAACGGATTCGTTGCTTGACCGTCAATCTAGACCCAGGCTTTTAAACTTTGCAAACAGAGTTGGCGTTTTATCGTCGTTGAAGACCGCATGGAGACTTGTGGATAGCTATAACTTCGTTTACTTTTGATGGTTGGTATGTACATATACTTGGACAGACAGCCGGCGCTTGTATTTATTGTTTGATTTTCTATATCAAGAAGAGTCTACTCTTTTACTCTTGACATTATTTACAGTTCGTATGGCTAGGTTTTATTTAGACTAGTTCTAAATTCATCAGCAGATCAACTTTCTTTCCATCTTTTCCGAGGGTTTTAACTTGTAAGAACAAGTGTTCCAATCTGGATTCGATTTTGAGTAATATAGCAAACCAGATTTTATTTCCGGAGCAAAAGAGGATAGCATCGGCGTTTTTGTTTAGTGTCAGTTTCGTCAGTATTTGAATGCGTAGTTGGAAATTATTGTTTCAAAGTTTCTTTACATCAACTGAGTGCAGTAGTGTTTTTAGATAATTCACTTGGTAATCATGTTTAACACACCAACGATGTACTGTTGACAAATTAATCATATTGAAACTGCTGTAAAGGTTATAGAATTAAAATTATGTACTTCACCTTCTCCAATTTCACTCTAAAACCACATACCTATTTATCACCAATGCAATTATTACAAATCAAGATAAAAGGAACATTCGATTAAATCCCATTTGTATGATCTTCCATTTTAACCTTTTATTACAATACATGACATTTGACAATAAATTTGTTTGAATTTGAAATGCATACAGCTTTTTAAAAGAAAACTTCAAGTATTATGTAATGATTATGTAACATTATAGAACAGGGATCACATTGCAATCGACCTCAATGTATATTACTAAGAATCAGACCAAATTGTTAACAACCAAATACTTTGTTTCTAATGACCCTAAGGGTTCACTTGAATTAGATACATTGTACATATAATGTAGCCTGGAAAACTTCTAAAGAGGGGGGTCCGTTTGGCAGTGAAAAATATATGAAATACGCAGCAACATCCAGTCGAAATTGACACGTTGAAACCGATGCCTCGTGTAGGGAGAGTTTTACGTTCTCTGCACGTAATAGAACCCTTGCAACAACACTTTGAAATGTCTATGAGGCATATTAAAAGCAAATTTCTGATTTTTATCAAACATACACTCTTTTTTTCGTGGCTGTCTAAAGTTGCCACCCTTCACCCCGGTCGACTCACTTTGCAGAACCTTCTTAATTGGATATATAATATAATTGTTAATTTGTTCTCGTTCTGGATATGCATGTAATACTTGCCACTAGACATTAAGCGAACAACAAATTAATAACGATTTATCATTGGAATTTTTTATCAACTAAGAAATAATCAATGGAACATTGTAACCTCAGTGGTTTTTTTTTTTATTATTATTATCACATCCAAATAACGATTCATTTATGTGTATGAAAATGATTGAACAGTACATTTTCAATAAATATCATTATGACCATACTATTACAACCTATTGTTATTATGAAACAATAGTACTTCATAAAAGAAAGCTTTAATTACTATAATACATTTAAGAGAATGGAAAACAAATAACCTAAATGTGTATAATTTGTTCTTTTATTCTTATCTATGTATACATTATACATATGTTGAACAGATTGAGAGTACATTATCTCGTTGTTAAGGTTTTAATGAGATTGATTGGTTGTTGGTTAATATACGTCCAATGGCAGATATTTCATGCATGTTCAGGGACGATGGTTTTAATGAGCAAATCATATTTATTTTAGTGTCGGACTTGCAGTGCTATATTTTTGTTTTTATTGACATTATAAATTCAAATTTTTATTGTGGAAATTTAAGGGAGCAAATAACAACTGTTATCAAACCTCCATTTAAAGGTCATTAAATCAAGCTACTGAAGTACTGAACATCGGATGACCGTAAGTTCTTGTGGATGGTGACAAGCACTTGTTTCAGAAAAAAAATCACATCTCTATACCTGAAAGTGAGGTTAATGTACAGGTATATATATTTTTTTTCTGAGACAAGTTCGTGCGTGGCTGATAAATTAATGTCAGGGAATTCAACCTCACCGTAATACCTATTATATTGTATTGATACAAATCAGTATACTCTGGTTTGTTGTTATATATTGTACTAATATTTTTATATTACAGTTACATGTATATATAATTTTCATCCATTTGTATATCATTCTATTCTACTATATTAATAATAGTGCAGTGCAAGTGCATGGTGGACACTCTTCTGTAATAATTCGATTTTTCTAATAGATTGGATTTGAGTAGGCATTCATATTTTCCCGCAAAACTTTTAATCTCCCATGCAGAGTTATTGGTCCTTGAGAGAGAGCAAGGATCGATAACTCTTCATGGGAGTGCAAACGTTCTTGAGATTTTCTTCCGCATGCGTTAACACAATTTTTCTGTACGTGTGCATAGATATTAATAATTTTTTTACTTATATATATATATTTATATAAAACAAAACATTTTCATATTATTAATTTGTATTCTAAAAAAAATATTTTATGAGTATTCATTGAAAAAATAAATTTATAACAAGCGATAAGGAAATTAACAATGTTATTTTGCACTCGATGATGTCCGCGTATTTATCAGGTTTATAGATCGGTTACCAGCCCAACACGAAAGTTACGTAATGGAAAGCTAGGCGACAGCAATACACCGGAATGCCCTCACGGTCATCCGATGTAAAAAGTATGCAAAATCTACTTTAAACCAGGCTATTTGCTTCCCCTTTTGCTTACTATACAATATAGGGTTTGCTCATTGTTGAAGGTATGGTGACCTGTAGTTGTTTATGTCCTCGTCCTTCGGTATTTGGTGGATATTTGTCTCGTTTGCATTCATACCACATCTTTTTTATTGAAAAACAATATAGACCTGAAACTTTAAGATACAACCGGTGTTACATATGATTTTGAATATCAAAAAAAAAAATTCCTTTAGAAGTTTTCGCCTAACACAAATCCTCTTCAATAAGGGATAAATCTTATGACAGTCCATAGTTCCAATTAAATGTCATTTATATTAAGGGAAAACGTCTTAATGAATCAAAATTGTATATTTTTTTTCAAGTACTAAAAATCATCTTTACTTCATCTTTGTGCTGCTCTATACTTGCAAGACAGGTAAATTGATTTTATATGGATAATAAAACGAAAACTTGTCTGGTACCCAGACTGTGACAAATCCTGTAGGTAATTATAGTCTTTCGCAAAGACAAACATTCCAAAGTGTTAAAATGTCAATCTTTTCACTTAAGATTTTTATCAATACTTTATAGAAATATTTTGAGAATGTGTACAAAGGGAAGAAACTCGACATTTTTCATATTTTTTTTCCAAAAAATGTATATGAAGCATTTTTTTTTTGGTTACTTAATGTCTAGCGGCAAACATTTCATGCATATATTGGACACGAAAAAGTTGAGTAAGTGGGAGGATAAGACACACATGACCATTAAATTTTCATTTAAACTGGATAAGTATGAGTGCGTGTTGTTTGAGCATCATCTAATAGCTTATCTTTAAGGTTCATAGATTGAAATACTTTGTGACTGTAGCTTTCAGTATACGAAATAGAAGGTATGGACCCAAACGATTTTTTATTTCAACTTAGAATGTATGTATTATTGGATAGGCGGATAGGCCAATTAGTTGACGAATAAGAAACAATATCATGATGTAATGAAAAAAAAAAGATGGACATACAACCTCCAGTCCACTAATTTCTTTTGTGACTAACGGTCAATAAATATTTAAAATAAGAAACCCAATAGCATAATATTTTTGTATGCAGATGTGGAATTGAAATATTTAGTGTAACAACCACATTAAAGTAAAATGGGGTAATATACGGCGAGAGATTGGTAAAAATAACTACAAATGAAGCTTTCCGAAACTGCAAGGAAATACTGTAAGAGGTCGGAAATCTTTTTATTTTGTTCACTTTCGCTCAGGATTTTTTGTTCCAAAACTTTGATATTAATAACGAAGGACTCGATCTTTTTTTTATGAATTCCGATCTCAGATGGTGGTGGTTCTTAACAAAATTATAATCGTGCGAAAAATATGTGAAATATTCTGAAAGTTCCGAAATTGCATATCACTATTGAAACATTCTTTCAATAATTTCGTGAATTGAGACTCCTTTAAATTACTTCAAGCCCTAAAAAAACTGCCGCAAAGGTGCGGGTAAGAAACTTTTCATATACAACGTTTATGTTTTTGAAAACTCTGGTGCTTATCGAAAACACCATTGGGGTCCCATAATGACAGGCCTAAGTCTCCATTATTTTTCCATCTTAATCTCAAATGTTTCCTCGATATCTTATTTGAGCTTATTCTGCCTGGAACAAATAGATAGTTATATTCACTTGCAAAATATCATTTTAGGTGACACTCGTGCTCTATGTTAAGTTAGTCAAAATGTTCCTGAAATTAACATATTTTGCTACAAATCTGAAAAATCTTTTATGAAATATTATTTAGTAAATGACGTCACATTTGAACCTTGTCATCAAGGCTTATAGTTAATATTAAAATTGTCTAAAATGAAAATAATTTTATCAGTATTCATACATTTTTTTAAAAGTTTGATCAATTACAGGGCCAAATTTCTAAGGCCAAAAAGAGTACATTCATTTTTCTTTGTTAGAATGTATATGATATGCCATATATGTCCCAGAATCTTGACCTCTAAAATATCAAAACTCGAATGTCCTCGGTTTGACAATCCCTCCGTTAAATGTTTTGTAAAGAAATAAAAGTATTGACTAATATTTGTTATAAAAACAGCTGCATATAACTTGTTCAATTGATACTAAGATGATTGGTGGCTCTAAATGCAATAAAATCATGTAAATGTAATATGACCCGATTTTTGTAACTTTAACAAAAACTATATAATTTTGCCAGATAAAAGATCTCTGTTAAAGTTCAAGTTGATTTTTTACGTGTATTAAATATACAGAAAGAAAATGATAATATTGCCTTGTGCTATTTTTTTCTCATTTGGATGATTAAACCATATAAGGACAATACCAAATTTCATTTGTTTTATTGAATAAATTTTGAGTTATATAGCATAATATTTTTGTATGCAGATGTGGAATTGAAATATTTAGTGTAACAACCACATTAAAGTAAAATGGGGTAATATACGGCGAGAGATTGGTAAAAATAACTACAAATGAAGCTTTCCGAAACTGCAAGGAAATACTGTAAGAGGTCGGAAATCTTTTTATTTTGTTCACTTTCGCTCAGGATTTTTTGTTCCAAAACTTTGATATTAATAACGAAGGACTCGATCTTTTTTTTATGAATTCCGATCTCAGATGGTGGTGGTTCTTAACAAAATTATAATCGTGCGAAAAATATGTGAAATATTCTGAAAGTTCCGAAATTGCATATCACTATTGAAACATTCTTTCAATAATTTCGTGAATTGAGACTCCTTTAAATTACTTCAAGCCCTAAAAAAACTGCCGCAAAGGTGCGGGTAAGAAACTTTTCATATACAACGTTTATGTTTTTGAAAACTCTGGTGCTTATCGAAAACACCATTGGGGTCCCATAATGACAGGCCTAAGTCTCCATTATTTTTCCATCTTAATCTCAAATGTTTCCTCGATATCTTTCTTATTTGAGCTTATTCTGCCTGGAACAAATAGATAGTTATATTCACTTGCAAAATATCATTTTAGGTGACACTCGTGCTCTATGTTAAGTTAGTCAAAATGTTCCTGAAATTAACATATTTTGCTACAAATCTGAAAAATCTTTTATGAAATATTATTTAGTAAATGACGTCACATTTGAACCTTGTCATCAAGGCTTATAGTTAATATTAAAATTGTCTAAAATGAAAATAATTTTATCAGTATTCATACAATTTTTTAAAAGTTTGATCAATTACAGGGCCAAATTTCTAAGGCCAAAAAGAGTACATTCATTTTTCTTTGTTAGAATGTATATGATATGCCATATATGTCCCAGAATCTTGACCTCTAAAATATCAAAACTCGAATGTCCTCGGTTTGACAATCCCTCCGTACAATGTTTTGTAAAGAAATAAAAGTATTGACTAATATTTGTTATAAAAACAGCTGCATATAACTTGTTCAATTGATACTAAGATGATTGGTGGCTCTAAATGCAATAAAATCATGTAAATGTAATATGACCCGATTTTTGTAACTTTAACAAAAACTATATAATTTTGCCAGATAAAAGATCTCTGTTAAAGTTCAAGTTGATTTTTTACGTGTATTAAATATACAGAAAGAAAATGATAATATTGCCTTGTGCTATTTTTTTCTCATTTGGATGATTAAACCATATAAGGACAATACCAAATTTCATTTGTTTTATTGAATAAATTTTGAGTTATAGAGCCTCGAATACATTATTCATCAATAATTCATATGCAATATTTTGTATCAATTTTATTTGGTTGTTATTCAAGCATTTTTCATCTTTCGCGGATACGTCATTAGCAATATGATTTTGTTTATAGATTTTTGCGCTAAAGTATGTATAAACCCTATGAAATGGTTAGAAAATTACAGTGAATTTTCCGCGTTATCGATTGGATATAACGTTTACTTAGTACTAATACAATATTTACTTTGAAATTGTAACATTTTTCAGACCAATTGCCGATGAAAAAATCCACTTGTTTTTTAATCATGTTCTATTTCCTGGTGTCATCTTGCAAACTGAATGGTAAAGTCAACTAAAACGAAATTAAACGAGATTTAATTGAGATCGTGCTTAAAAACTTGGGTACAAATTAATATGTCAATTGTTCCGTATTTCCCATGGGAATTTAGGAAAAGTGTACTAATATCATTGAAAGATTGATTCCATATAAAAATTGAATACCGCAGGACAAATCAGAGCTGTGTGGTATGATAGGGATAAGCGACAGGAGATAAGTCTAAGTGCTGTTTAGAATTATTACTTTGAAACGCTGCTGTATCGTAAGTGCATGATAGATTTTTAACGATATCAAAGGGATACATAATTAAGATGTTTTATGTTGGAGTTTATGTGAAATAGAGAAATTCTGGACCACGGTTTGCGTTAAGTATTAAGAACTTGCCTACTAACTACATTTGATAGATTGTGGCTAATATATTCAATGTCCTTAGTACGATTTGTTTTGAAACCATTACCAATCCCAAAATTTTGGAGAAAAACGTTTTTTTTTGATTACTTATTCAAGACATACTTTAATACCACTCAATTCGAAGTTTATTTTGAATGTCAATTTATTATTATTGTCTGCGTGCTTGTGCCTATTGAATTTAGAATGGTAATTTCCAGGTAAAAAATATCGATATTTGAAGGAAAACAATACAATTCATTTTGTGTTACTCAATCCTGTATAGTATACATTACTTACTCATATTCCCCTCTCAAAGGTATAATATATAGATATCAGTTGCCTATCAAGTCTCATCGATGACCGTTTTAATTTTCCTGCGAAGTATTTGTGTTGGATATTTGCAAGCATAAGGCGAGAAAAAAAAAGAATTTAAAGCTTGTTTTATGTGTAATTTGCAGTCTTGTTCATGCAGGTTTTGCCTTCAGTACATGATATTTTCCGATATGTGTGCGTGTAAATCAGACATTTATAAAATATATATTTTTTTAATTTCCTTGTGAAGTGTTCCATGTTTCGTGTTGTGATGTAATGTTCAGGCTTTTGCTAAAGAGAACATAACGAGAGTCATACGTCATGCCTCTTCCGAATTCTCTATTAAGTTTCAAATTCCTAAAAATCTTAAGAGTGGTTTCTTAACGAGATTCATACGTCATGCTTCTTCAGAATTATCTGTTTAGTTTCAAATTTCTAAAAAAATTAAGAGTGGTTTCCTAACGAGAGTCATAAGTCATGCTTCTTCAGAATTCTCTATTAAATTTCATATTCCTAAAAATCTAAGAGTGGTTTCCTCTTGTTAAGTGGGAAATGTCTAGCACGTTTTATTCTAAAACTCATCTAATCTTCTGACAATGTTTACTTAATGTACAATGGTCATGAATTCTGGTGCAATAGTAGAGAATATTGATGTAAAAAGAACTATATATTTTTTCTGAGAGTTAGCTCGCATTTACCATAATCTTCTTTAATACTAAAAGAAAAATCGATGTGAATACCTTGTAATTACATGGAGAAGATTAACAGATATTCCGCAGGCAATTTAAGGAAATGACCTGTATAAGTCGGGACATGTGGTGTTATGTTTTTCTGTTTTTTTTTCTGATTTTGGTTTAACTTTTGTGTCCTAAAATGATGATTAATATTGTGGTTATATCCTACCTTTAAGGTATACGGGAAGTTAAAAGGTTTCTATGATAATAACCAACAAGGAAATTGTTTGTATAATGGGAAAGAAGTTTTAATTATAACTTCTAAAATCACCTTTCATTCTTGGAAATAAAACGATTAAGATACCAAAAGGAGGGGATAAATCAAAAACAATAAGCAAAAGAAAAACAAACAACACCACGATCAAAAGAAAAACGACAAGTAGACAATTTAAAAAAAAAAAAAAAACACAACAGAAACAAAAGATTAAATAGCACAAAGTCCCACAAAAACTGGTCGAACTCACATGCTCCAGAGGGTCTGCAGTTCTGGCTCAACTAATGATATATCCACTATGTTATTTTCTTCTCTTTAAATTCTATTATCGTTTTATTGTTGAGTTTACTATAAGACCATACATGATACGGGTTTTCAACCTTTTTTTTGTTTTCGGAATTAAGATGTGCTGGCGCATTTTCTGTGTACAGGCCTATTTGTTCTTTTGTTGAAAGGAATGTCAACTTCCGTTATTGTTATTGAAAATATATTGCATTTTTCATTACCACTAAGTCGGTGCTGCTTCCGTTGGACAGTAAGACCTTTATGGTACACTCTGACCAGGCGCCATGGCAGTTTTTCGGTACAAATAGGATTTTAATAGATGGTACACTTTGTCTATAAATTTTTACTTATAAACTAAAACTATGGTTGCAACAACTGTTAGCAATGTTTTGGCTGTTTTATTCAGGCTTTTTGCTGTTTTTGCTCGCAAACGCTACTTATAGATTATTCCTTTTTTTTTTTCTTGGTCTCGAGTACTTGATGAAATGTATGCCAGTAACACAGATCGTGCGCATGGAAAGCGGTATCATATTGGTGTTGTTTTATTTTGTGGATGTTTTTGGACGCATATATTTATATCCAACACAGGCAAGCGAATGCCAACCCTAAACACGGGTATGAGGGGACCATATTTCCGTTATAAATAGTCAATCTCTGGGATTCATTAAAATTTGTTTGAAAAGTGACTGAAACCATGGTGATATTTGACATTTTCGTTTGTTTTCGCGGGGTCCGTTGGGTATAATTGCTTTGTGTTTGATGATGGTCTGTTGAAATCTAAATTCAATTTGTATGGTAGAACAGATTCTCTAGAATTGTGTTGGTTTGAGAACTTGGTTTTCATGAATTTAAGATTCAATGAGTCAGTTTGTTAAAAAGACTGCTTCGTATAAATATTAATTTTGTTAATGTACACATAACTTTTCAGTCTCATAACAGCGAGTTTCTTTTAAAAAGAGTGAAGATATTCGTTACATGTATGCAATTATGTCGCTCATACCTGGAGGAAATTTCGTTCATTGAAATTTTACAGCGATTAAGGAGGAGTAACGAATAGAAAAAAATACCAGAAATACCCTTTCCTTCTTTTCATGTCGATATGTTGAAAAATGAGGATTTTAATTCAAGAAAAATTGTTAGAATGCACAACAGCTTTTGTATAGTGTTAATGAAACCTTGATTAGAGTCTCGTTAGTGATTTAGCTGTACCTGCAGACAGATAAATACATTTTTTTTATGTTCATTAGTTCTGTCAATGCAAGAAATAGCAATTTATATGTGTCATCAGATAACAACAAACGATACTCAATGTACTCAAAACACCATGTAAAATAAAAACATGAAAAAGAATGGTACATTTTGTATTTGTTCATCCACCGTTCCTTCATTAGTGAGTCAACATTGTTAACTTTACGTAGTTCTTTGTACGAATTTTATATTTCAAAGTAGCAAAATTACTCGATTCTCTATTTTTCGTAATAATAGAATACATGTATTTATCTTCTAATACTTTTTCAGATTTCACAGCTGAAAATGGATTCATGGTCACGCGACAGAAGTATGAAAAGCCCAATCCCTGATCTTGTTGTTGTTCCTGAAATTGAGGAGCACCAGACAGATCCTCTTAGTCCAGATATGCTCTCTTTACCAAGCAACATATGGTTAACACCGAGAAGTTCCGGGTCATCTGCTGCACAGAGAGCCAGCAGTATTACATCTTCAATTTTTGATTTATCTGCAGAAGCAGAACAACTTGAAAAATCTCTAAAAGACAATAATTGTTTCAAAACACAAAAAATTCTTGATTTACATCATCACAAATTTCCACTGCATTTTCAAGTCGATCGGTTTCATCATGATAAATCAATGTCAGAACCCGCTAGAAGCAGACGACCTAGCAGTAGGATAAGCCAAGAAGGGGATTTTAATTTTCGGAAGAGTCCAACTTTTCTTGATATTTTTGATCATGATAGAAGAGAAAGCGTGACCCCTGAAGCAGATATTCCATCTATTTTTAAAACAACTCTTCATGTAGCAATAAGATCTAATTCTGTAGAAGTAATTAAACTTTTGTTGAAATACGGTATTGATCCAAATTTTCCGACTACCAATTTGATGCATGTTTCTTCAAAAGGAAACAACATTATTGACTGGAAGCGAGCTAACGTCCGCCATTCTTATATTTCTCATCACATCGAAATAGATTACCACGATGATCACAATTTTTTCCAAAGATACCACTGTAAAGATACGCCAAATATAACAATTTCTACCGATGAAACCACTACATTCCAGCATCAAGACCCTCATCCTACCAATAATAGTTCACTTGATTTGTTATCATTTTACAATCAAGAGGAACTCAATAATTTACCGCCTTTATATTCTGCCGTTGTTTTTGGTAAAATTCAAATCGTTCGTTTATTATTGCAACATAAAGCAGATCCATGTATTCAAGATGCGATAGGTAATTCTCCACTTCACTTAGCAGTGACTAAGCAATTTTTCAATTTAAATATTGCCAGGGAATTGTTAAAATACGGTGCAAGTATTTATCTGCAGAATAATGAAGGAATTTCGTCGTTTAATTATTGTTCAGAACTGCGACAAGAGCAGCTGACTTTAGTTGATTCAATTTTGAATGGGAAATCAGTTTATGTATTGGGAGATTCAATTGCTCACAGAGAAGATATTTGCATCCATGGCGGTGTGCAAAGACTACTAAAAAGATTGAATAACTTGGATCACAAATCGTTAACAAAAGACAAGAAATCTCGTTCTCATGGTGGCACTGCTAGCGATTTACTCAGCGAAATGCGAGAAAGACTTTCCTCCGGTGGATCCAGCAACCGAAGCAGTAAAAGCAAACACCAGTCGACAATTATAGAAGACCCAGACCTAGACAGTGATATATCACTTGTAAGTATTTACTTGATAATCATTCTGTCTGCCTTTCCTTCTTTAATGTTGTGCGTGATTTTGTATCCATTTGAAAACGGAATTGGAATAGCCTTTTATTTTCGAGAATAGCAGTTATTTATCTGCAAGCCATCAATTATTATCAAGCAGTTATTAGAATGGTCAGCGTTTACCATCTGAAAAATTATTAAGAAAATCTTGATATTTCATGAAATATGGAGATTATATTTCTCTTTCCCTTCATCTAAATGCAAACGATAGAAAAGTTGAACAGAAAAATCATGTTGTTAAAAAAATGAAAAAGTGTCCATTGAATACATTATAATTGCAATACAAAATAATGGAGAAAGCAAATAACCAAACATGATGACTTGAGGTTAATTTTGTTGATACATCTAATACTAAAATTATGCAAAATTTGAATATGTGAAAAACAAGTTGTTACTACGGCGTCTCCTGTGTAAAAAAAAACTTATTAGTAAAAAAAGTTTAATGCAGTTTCGCTGTTTGATGACGTCATTCAATTTATCAGGATGCATTGAGCAAATGCATAAAATACCTCAGCAAAAGTTAATTAAATATGTGTTTAATTTTATTAATTGGAAGAGTTACAGTTGTAATGTTTACTATTATTCCATACCGAAACTGGGTGAAACTGAAGAAATTTTATTTTCGATTTGGTACAAATTACAAAAAAAAAAAAAAAAAAAAAAAAACTCGTCTGAAGCCAAAATGTGTGGGGAACTATTACGAAAGAACATTTGGTTATAGTCAATTATTAATGTTACTTCACCCAGATATGTGTACGTTTCTTTAAGGGGTACATCATATATGATGCTTCATTATCATTATTATAATCTTGTCGAGGGCCAGTGGCATGGAGTTACTATTTTGGCGGACATGAGTTCTACATTTTTTTCGTAAGAGCTTTCCATGGACAAAAATGCGAGATTAATAATTGCGATTTCAGACAAATCTGCATACAGATATATGTATCAGATTTTAAAATGCGAGGTCTTATTATTTAGATGTTCACCCAGCCGCATTATTCACATTAATAAAAATCTTTCAATAATTTATGAAATTACAGTAATTCATCAACACCAAAAAATGACGCTTAGATAAGAAGTATCGTATAAGACAACTTTTCTGACTTTTAATTCTGTTTTCTGGAAAATGATTGATTGTTTGGTTTTAACGCCAATTTCAACACTATTGTACTATTTCGTGGGGGTCAGTTTTTATTGGTGGAGGAAGTCCGGAGAGAACCACCGACCTTCGTTAGGAAAACTGACAATCCTAGTCAATTAAAATTGGGGTCGAGTGCACCTTTCATGTGCGGGATACGAACCAGTGTTGACTGGCTAGTGATACAGTAGTTCGACTACTTAGACCACTCGGCCACCGAGGCTCTTACAATGAGGACATCATAAATCGAAAAACAATTTAGCTGACGGTGTATCATTTTTGCATATATATTAAAACAATGCTCTTAATTTTAATAAATTCAGACTTAGCTAAAAGATCAAGAACGGTATAACTGAAGGCAAAATTAAATTTCTTTAACTGCGAAAAATGAGAATGAGTATACGTCACCAAGACAGCAACCCAATGTCACAAAGACTTATAGAGGACAAAATAACGTCTCGAACAATAACTGACTATTTCCTACAAATTGTTTGAAAATTATAAGAACATTTCACGCATTGCCTGCTATCTAAATGCATGATCGTGAAAATAACTATTTTCGGGGAGGGGAAGGGCAGGGAATCTTTTAAGACCTGTATCAAAATTGTCTACGTTCCTGCAGCTAATTGCTTAAAGTTGTCAACGACTTTTGTCGCTGATTCTTGACAAACTCGCACACAGTGAATTTAATTATTTAATCATAAATAACAGTTCATTTAGTGAATCAGATAATTCAATATAATACAAATCCAGAGGATGTTCCGAATTGATTTTCACGACATCTAAAATAATTGTCATTTGACTGTCTGTGTAGCCAGAATAACATCTTCAATCAGCATATCAATACTCAAGAATTGGTAATCGTGCTACAGCAGAATATCCCCATCATTTACACACAATACAACTAATGAACTTCCAACATTTTGCTGACAAATATGCAACTTCAAGTCCTAATGATAAAGTAGGTTCCTTCTGTCAATTAGAGAATTTGCTTTATTCGGGGTAATTGTGCGAGTGTTTTTAAAAGATAACACTATTATTGGGGCAGTTACACTTTTGTTGCTTCAAAGAATTTATTATGTCATAGACATATATCTCTGATTATGATTATAATGGTTTAATGTTAATTAAGCACTATTAAAACATATTTGCAGTTACTATTTGGGGCGCATTGCATTTGCGCCATTTTTTTTTTACAAAATCCAGTCTTTCATTTGCGCCACAAGGTTATATTTTATTTGCACCAAAAAAATAAAACTACATTGCTACATCGTGAATAAGATTTTTTTTTTTAGAGTTTTCCCCCGGGGTAACTCAGTAAGTTCATATTCATTTCTAATATAAAACTGAGAGTCAATTAGGTTTAAAACTTATAGTGTTCACATGTTTGAGGTGTCAAGTTGGACATTGTCAATTCTGAGACAAACAGGCCGTTAGTTTTCTCAATTGGATTGTTCATGATTTTTCAAGTCGGCGCTTTTTATAGCCGACTAATATACGGTATGGGTTTTACTCCTTTTTGATTGATTGATTGATTGTTGGTTGCTTAACGTCCAGTGGCTCCTTTTTGAAGGCCGCACGGTTGTCTATAATTGCTTACATCCACTTCATTTGAACTTTTGTCAATAGTTGTCTCATTGGCAATCATACCACATCTTATTATTTTTATATAGAGGATATAAGTCTGTAATTTTTTATGAACACACATATACAGGTTATCCAGTGTACATGGGTACATCCGAGACGTTGCTTACAAGTCTTGTGTCAGAACAAACTTTTGGTTTTACTCCAGTGTAAAATGCTTTCTTTTAGGTTTTATAATCTCGTTAATTTATAACAGAACTGTGTTTTAACATTATTATAAAAAGTCTCTTATTTAGAACGTATCAATGTATAGTGCTTGCATTATGGTTACGATGACTGATTTTGGAGGAATATGTTTTATTATGCAATCAAAAAATGTTTTTTAAAGTTATAATTATAGAAGTCTCTTTTGTTAAATAAAACTATTTTTTATACTATTTACCTGTATTATTGGCGCAAATGAAATGTTTTATTTTGGCGCAAATGAAATATGGTTTGTGGCGCAAATGAAAGATTATTTTGGCGCAAATGAAATGCCAATTGGCGCAAAAGCAAAGCACTGACTATTTGGCTTGTTTCGTCGTGTTTTTTTTTTTTTTTAGTTATACAAATATCTGGGTTTATTATATCTATAATGGCGAACCATTTCATTTAGCTTATTTCAGTATAGATAGTTTTAACGCAAAAGTTTGCCTTATTCTGTGTTTATAATGACAAAAAAAATCTTACTTGGACTACACTTTTTCAATTTCTCACAAGTTTTATTCTGCAAGGAGATTATATTTCTATGATGTTGTAACGAAAGGCAAGTGGGTTAAAAATATAATCACCTTGCAGAATAAAACTTGTAAGAAATTGAAAAAGTGTAGTCCAAGCAAAATTTTTTGTCATTAATTAATTTATTAAAAGGACGTAACAACGCCATTACATACAAAAAATGGACATTGAACGGTTTTCATATGTATGCATTGCACAACGAAATATATTAAAACAGTGAGTTTCCAAAAAAGAAATCTTGTTCCTGTAACTTGGTAAAACAAACTAGATCTAGTATTCTAAATTTTGATAAAGTAAAATCTTAAATATTTCATTTAGAATGATATGTTGAACGTTTAATTTATCCTTATAAGATAATTGTTTATGAAGATAACACAATAAAGAACAATGATAATTAAGCATACATCACTAGTTTCATTCGTTTTCACTGCTTCCATGGTATAAATCGTGGCGATTAGACTACCGAGGTATCTTTTTATGTAAATACAGCGATATGAAAATACTCCAAAGATCAATCCATGCCTTTTTTGGAAAAGTAGGGTGATAGATGCGCTGATATTTCAGTAACTCGTTGAACTTAATAAATCAAAGTACTGAAGTACTGATCATCGGATGACCGCAAGTTCTTGTGGATGGTCACAAGCACTTGTCTCAGAAAAAAATCACATCTCTATACCTGAAAGTGAGGTTAATGTACAAATATATATTTTTTTTCTGAGACAAGTTCGTGCGTGGATGATAAATAAATGACAGTGAATTCAACCATATCGTAATAACTATTATATTGTAGTGATACAAATAGTATACTCTGGTTTGTTGTTATATATTATATTAATATTTGTATATTACAGTTACATGTATATGTAATTTTCATCCATTTGTATATCATTCTATTCTACTATATTAATAATAGTGCAGTGCAAGTGCATGGTGGACACTCTTCTGTAATAATTCGATTTTTCTAATAGATTGGATTTGAGTAGGCATTCATATTTTCCCGCAAAACGTTCTATCTCCCATGCAGAGTTATCGGTCCTTGAAAGAGAACAAGGATCGATAACTCTGCATGGGAGATTGCAAACGTTCTTGAGATAGTCTTCCGCATGCGTTAACACACTTTTTCTGTACGTGTGCATAGATATTATAGATTTTACTATATATTTTGTAACATTAATAATATTTTCATATTATTAATGTTTGCGTTTTAGCTTGAAAAGGTAGTGAGCTAAAACTGAGCGAGAAGTTAAGTAGTAATACCTGTATGAAAGCCAGATTAGATTTTGGATGCGTAGAAGTTTACCATTGTGACATATAATCCGCAAGTCATGAAAACGATTAAATAAAATCATTTCAAGAACAACAGTACTTAGCAATTTTTGTAGTAAAAATCTCACGTTTTTTGTATGATTAAAAAATGAAGCCATGTTCTAGTAAACATGACTTAAATTCTATTTGAGCAAACCGGTGAATCTGAGACTACTATCTACACTGTGTTATCTCAGATGTACCATAGTTTGTTTGATTTTCCATTGAAAAAGTGTGAGGGTATCTACACTTATAGTATTCTCAAGTTAAATTTATGATAACTTGTTGTTATAAAATTTTGTAAAAAAATAAAAGAACTTGTACACTAGCATATTAAGAAAGATTAAAGCATGGAATAGTGTCCATCATTAATGTATTTCGAGATATACGAAACTCTATGGAAACTTAGGCATCTCGGAACAGTGCAATTGACCGTTTCGTTTTATTTAGAGACGATTTTAATTCTTCTTGTTCCATAATAAAGTTTTTTTAAAACTATGAATATATCCAAAAAAAAAAAAAACAGGACACACGAGTATATTTTTATGACCCGCCTAAGATATTAGGGGGCGGGGCATTATATTTTCCGATCTATGGATCTGTTCGTCCGTCCCGTATCAGATTAAAGTGTTTGGCCAATGTAGATTGACATGAAGTTGTGGTCAAATAAAATTTAAACTTAGTACCCTTGTTCATCATATGGGAAATATTTTCTTTTATATAAATTTTTGGTATTAGAGTTTTGACTCAGATTTTCGAAGTTCATGGTGTCCTGTGGACACATATTATTGTCAAAATTTACCATAATATTTTTTTTTATAAATTGCCAAGCATGCCTAGTATGTCACTCATCGATTAATTCAGGGCACAAACTCTTTAGATGTGCTGAAGAAATCTCAAAACAAAGGTACGTTGCTTTTATTGCTGTTTCTCAACTCAAAGTCACAGTGACTGCCACGAAAGTTTATATTGCTGTGAAAAAAAATTAAACTTTAAAGTTGAACCTCAATCACGTTGTTTCCAATTTTTTACATAGTATTACTGAAACGTTTTGTCTATTTTCAGTTTTTATAAGCCCAGTGATGTCTGTGAATTTGGTCTTCAAATGTTGGGCATTCGTTGTACCCAATTAAGGTTGAAGATTAATGAAACCAAAAATGGCTCTAAATTAAGCGTATATCCTTTCTTTCTAATCTGCAAACCAAATGCTGTATTTATGAACTTTAATTACATTTCTAAAGCTTTTTGAATATTTCTCTTTCGTGGACATTCGGTAAATGGAATGACAGTTAATTAAGCAAAATGATGAAATAATACAAAATCTCGACGGTTTGGGATAATAAAGTACAGATCAACACTTCCCAAAAACTATATTCCCTCAGAACGTATTACATGAGGGTCTGGGTGGGGTCCTTCATTTCTGTATTCTTTAATTTTTAGGTCATTTTTCTCTATTCTTGATACTTTTTGCACATTATTCTCTATTCTTTATATTTTAGCACCTCATTATTCTCTCTTCTTTATTTTTTGGTCCATTTTTCTCTATTCTTTATATTTTTTTCTATTCTGTAAACCCCCATCCACAGCCTCATATACATTATCATTATTTTCTCGCTAACAAAAAAAAAAACAAAAAGGTTTTGGAAGACGCTTGTGCTTATGTAAATTTTAGGAAAAAGTTTCACGTGCTTGTTGTTGTTAAAAGTACGAGAGCATATCATATAGACGTTTGTTTATTGTTGAAGACAGTATGTTGACCTATGGCCTTATTGACGCAAATCCCACATCGCCTGTTATTCATTTTCCAACATACGCTTAAATTTTATAACTTTCGTTTTGCACCGACCATTCATCTTTTGGGGATGAGGGGTGACACGATTTATAACTGTAAACAATTAAAAATAGACAGATTCTTATTTTCTTGAAGAAAAAAACAATAATTTGTTTTTTGAGTGTGTTTCCGTTGAAAATTTTTGGGGAAAATAAACTCATCATTGAAATTAAAAAAACAATCTCCTTTATGGTATTGAAAAATATTTTCTCAGTAAAATCGAAATAAAAATATTTGTCACGAGATAAAAAACAAAAAGAACAAGTCCCAACAAAAGACGAATGGTGGGTGCCTTATTACATTTCATTAAATCTTTCTTAGTCAAATTTAGCCAGGCTTCTTTAGTCAAATCATAAGTTTGTCAGCAAGCCTTAGCTTATATTTACATTTAAAGAATGCTTATATTCTTTTCTGGAGTTACAATATCATTATTAATGGCATCATACTACATTTTTTCTATTGATAAGCTCGAAAAAAGACAAATTTCACTATTTTTCTATCTGTAATACGAAAGTTTTCTTTGAAATAAGAAAAAATATGACACAACTTAAATTTAGCTTTTTGAACGTAATCCGAAGAAACCCGAAAAGATGACGATATATTTACAAAAAATCGCAACTGAAAGAGTTAATATTTTACAAAGGATTCCAAATCAATGCTTTTCTGCAATTTTAGTATTACACAAGTAAAAATATATGACCTTGAACTCAACTGTAATGTATACGACAAGACTTACGACTTGTTTTTTTTTCAAATTTTTCCCTAATATAAATGTACTATTAGATTGTTGCTGCACCCATTAGGGATAATGAATGAAAATTGTCAATAAGTAATTAGAAGTAGATGATAAAGTACTGTTATGTACTTTTGGTATATATGTTTGTTTCCATAAATAGTAAAGTAATTGCCTGTCATTTACAGTGAAATCACTTTCTGCGTAGACCGGAAAAAACCGTTAACTCATTCTTTTGTACATTTCAATCTTCGATTTGAGCTGCCGAAATGGGACAAGGCCTGCTTACACATCCAGATCACTTAAGATCATCCCCCAGTTTTAAGTGGGGTTTGTGTTAGTCAGTCTTTAATTTTTCTAAGTACTTTTTAGTACTCTTTTTTTTTATCATTGTCGTTTGACATTTTTTGACATGGTATTGTCGATTTTTCTTCGGCTTCTGATGTTTGATCGTTCATATGGTTTCTTCTGACTCTTTTTGACATTAACTATTGCCTTACATGATATTTTCAAGGAGTGTGACACAATCTCGTTTTTCATCCACTCTATGAATGTACGCGTATAATTACTGCTTTTTTTCACCTAAGGCTGTTCCTGCGCATCAATCAACATGAAGATCATACACGGCATTTTCGAAAATTAAATATATTAACAGAGGTATTGATTTTATCAATTTATCTAGTATATTAAATGACTCTACCATTCATAAACTTTTAAGTTATATCTTCCTATTTTGATAACACAGAACCATCTATGATTTGGTAAACACACAAAAACCCAACAGAAGCTTAGTTTTTAAGTATACGTCAGAAATATCAGACATCAGTGTAGAAAATAATACTCCTCTAACTTGAGACTGTCAATCGTCGAATTTTAGACCTGATTGATATGGCCATGTTATAACGGGGGCCTCAATATCGTTAATGACCGAGAGGTTCAAAATTTTTTGAAAAAAAGGACCAATATATCGTCCCCATCTAAATAGATTGGAAACAGTACCGTCAGGTCATAAAAGACGCTCTTTCATCAAATTATAAAAATTGGTGTAAACGGGGAAATCTGATAAAAAAAAATCTGAAAAAAAATCTGATAAAAAATCTCATGATTCTTATTTAAATAAATGTATGAATGTTGTGAATATTCGAATATCACAATTTATAATAATTTAGAAATAAATAGAGAGTACATAATACGTCTATTTCTAGAATAAGAAAAAAAGCTTCAAGTACTCACACATCGGTTTATGTTTGTACCTGTCGACAAAGCAGGCAACAATGTGGTGGTAGTATGACATACATACTACACGGAAGTTCTGAAGGCCTCTTTTGAACATTTGAAGGTCCCTACTATGTATTGGTTACCTAAACTACACAAAAACCCGTAGAATATCGTTTCAAAACAGCCTCTTTTTACTAGTTCCTTAATTACTATCAAAGAAATGATCATTAACTTTTGTAATAAAAAATTAACTATTTTTGAGTGTAAAAAATTCTTTGGATGTTTTAGATAAATTACGTACTTTTAATGGTCCTTTTGATTCTGCTGACAGTTTTGACTTTTTAAACTCTTTAAACTACACTTCCACAAAATGATATCAAACAAAATGTTTCCTTTTTCATTAGATGATCTTTTAATAAATCTGATTGCAAATATATTTGCTGCAACTCATTTAAAGCCATCTTCTCTAATGAGAAAAGAGGTTGTGAGTTCGAATCCCGCTCGTGCGGGTGCATTCGACTCCAATCTTAATTGACTAGGATTGTCAGTTTTCCTATCGAAGGTCGGTGGTTTTCTCCGGGCACTCCGGCTTCCTCCATCAATAAAAACTGACCGCCACGAAATAGCCCAAAAGCGGTGCTTAAAAGTGGCGTTAAACACCAAAAATCAAATCAAATCAAATCTAATGAGAAAGGTAAATATGCTAGATATACTTACTTGAGATATGATGAGATGATTGAAGCTGTTAATTTTTCTCCTTGGCAACATTTATGTACGGTTCGGCAATAAAGTGTATCGACAGGTTGTAGATATTCCTATGGGCACTAAATGTGCCCCTTTAATTGCAGACTTTTTCCTGACCAAACGCAATAAAAAGACCAGTCTTAATTGCATTTAATTGATAAATTCAACAACACTAATCGTTTTCTTGATGATATTTTTTCGTTAAATAATCAAGAATTTTCTAAATATTCTGCCGTAACTTACTTTAAATAAATCAAATGTAAACGGTAATAACTGTCCTTTCCTAGATTTTAGATAATTCAGTTTTACACGGGAAACTCTACACAAAAATTTACGACAAAAGAAACGATTTTTCTTTCCCTATTGTTAATTTTCTTTTTTTTTGGATGGTGATGTTCCTTTGACACCATCTTACGTTGTTAATAAATATCACAACTCGTTCGCTATGCCTGTGTCTGTAGTGACGTTTTGAATTCCAATGAACGTTATGTATGTATTTCTGATATATTATTAAGTAAGGGATTTCGTTACCACAAATCACTTAAAACCTTTACTAAATTCTTTCTCGTATAAAAAGATTTGGTTTTGAATTTGGCTGTACCCGTAGAAAACTTATTTCAAACTGGATAGCACATCCTAATTTTTAACGGAGATGTTGTTTACCGAGCCCGGAAATAAAGATACGATCTGGGTAAAATTAGATCTTTGAATATTGTTTTTATTGGTATAAATATTGATTTTGTTATCATTAGATTAACATCAAACTAATATTATTGTTATATACATATATATATATATATGCACATTCACGGTTCTACAATCTGTCGATACCTGTATTTTGGCAATGCACAAGGTCTTGCTTTTTTCTGACTGCTAATGACGTCTTTACACTAAATCCATTGGATGTGTACCGATTGATATTTGAGTCTTAGATACATGATTTTTTTTATTAGTTGTTATTGGCTTTGAACTATCTGTCAATAACTGCGAGTACTCTCATATCTGTACTTATTAATACCCTGTCACGTCCGGTCTGTGTGTTTGTTACTTGTTTTTCTGCTTTGTGTGGAATTGATAAGTAAAACCCTTATCAACTGATTTTTATAGTTTCTTCATATGCTGTGCTGTTACACCACTCTCCCAGGTTACGGGAGGGTTGGGCGCCCGCTAACATGTTTAACCCCGTCTCATTCTGCATGTGGCTGTCCCAGGTCAGGAGCCTGTAGTTCAGTGGTTGTTGTTTGTTGCTGTATCTCATATTTTTTGTTCGTTCTTTGTTTTGTACATAAATCGGGCCGTTAGTTCTCTCGTTTGAATTGTTTTACATTTGTTATTTCGGGGCCTTTAATACCTGACTATGCGGTATGAGTTTTGTTAATTGTTGACGGTCGTACGATGACCTGTAGTTGTTTACTTCTATATCATTTGGTCTCTGGTGGAGTGTTGTCTCATTGGCAATCATACCACATCTTCTTATTTTTATACTTAGGCATACGTGTTACATGCAGTTAAAGAAAGGAGTGTCGGTTACATACGATCTTAAAAAAAAAATTTATATAACAATAAAATTTCTATATCAACACTAGGTACATTAACATGGTTCTAAATATGCGTTAAATATATTTGTTATTGAATGTCACATTTCCAACAGTGGTCAATTATATTTAATAGCAAGAGATATTATAATAAAAACGACACCAATACATTATCAATACTAATCCAGTTGCAGACTTTGTATAATGCTTGTAGCACTTTAATTTAAAATGGTATTGACCATAGCTAGTCATAAGCCAACTGAATGATTGGATATGTGACCTAACCTTCACTTGATCTTAAGATTTATTTGCAGAGTCGTAAGGGATTGTCTTTTGTCATCAATGAGATTGATGGGTAATCAACATCAAAACAATATTTCTGTCTGCGACACATTAGTAAATATGAATATTCTATCAGTATTGGTCACTAACCTTGTGTAATTATTCACAAATTAAAGATCCAATTGTGATGATCAGCTGTTTGTATTGTATAACTAAATCAGTATCCAGTACTTCAGTACTGACATTAAAATATGGATATTGCGTTATTAAAATTTGCTGCTAAATTAAGGAATTCCTTTCCTGACTTCGGCTATACTTTTTGTCCTTTTTAGTTTATGAGTTCTTCATTTTATTTAAGTTACGGATTTTGTCTCAAGCATCACTGAAGAGACATTTATTGTCGAAATACGCATCCGGTAGAGTAAAATTGGTACCGCTAATTTTATAAAAGAAAACAGGGCACGTTTTACCAAAAGAAGGGTGGTAATTCAGTGACTTTCTGTATCCACGATTGAGATACGATTTTAGACTTTTTGGTTCAAAAGTCATTTTAACGACAAATTCTAGTACATGTATATAGGTCGTGATAAAGAGGAAAATAGACGTATAATTCATCTCTCATATTTGGTCGGTATGAAGAATTTTTAATCGCGAATATTTTTTCTTACATATGTAATTAAATCTATATGATAAAGGAAATTGTTTGGGTTTCATTGCTGTTAGAGTTCGTATCCCTCTTTGGCTTCGACATTTACTGAGACTTTCTCTTTTTTTCGTGAAATGTTCGTTTACAAACGAATATATAGATAAAGTGCAGCAACTGTTTCCGTATGATTCTAAACAATAGGGAAATGCAGTAACTGTTTACCGTATGGTTCTGAACAAAAGAGAAGTGCAGTAACTGTTAACCGTATGGTTCTTAACAAAAAAGGAGTGCAGCAACTGTTTCCTTATGATTATAAACAAAAGAGAAGTTCAATAACTGTTTCCGTATAATTCTAAACAATAGAGAAGAGCAGTAAAAGAGGGGCGAAAGATACCAGAGAGACACTGAAACTCATAGATCGAAAATAAACTGACAACGCCATGGCTAAAAAATAAACAGACAAACAGACAAATAATAGTACACAAGACACAACATAGAAAACTAAAGTCTAAGCAACACGAACCCCACCACAAACTGTTTCCGTATGATTCTAAACAATAGAGAAGTGCAGTAACTGTTTACCGTATGATTCTTAACAGGAGGGAAGTGCAGTAACTGTTTACCGTATGATTCATAACAAAAGAAAAGGGCAGTAACTGTTTACCGTATGGTTCTGAACAAAAGAAAAGTGCAGCAACCGTTTCCATATGATTTCGAACAAAAGAGAAGTGCAGCAACCGTTTCCATATGATTCTAAACAATAGAGAAGTGCAGTAACTGTTTACCTATGGTTCTTAACAAAAGAGAAGTGCAGTAACTGTTTACCGTATGGTTCTGAACAAAAGAGAAGTGCAGTAACTGTTAACCGTATGATTCTGAACAATAGAGAAGTGCAGTAACTGTTTACCGTATGATTCCGAACAAATGAGAAGTGCAGCAACTGTTTCCGTATGATTCTAAACAATAGAGAAGTGCAGAAACTGTTTAACGTATGATTCCGAATAAAAGAGAAGTGCAGTAACTGTTTATAGTATGATTCTGAACAATAGAGAGGTGCAATAAATGTGTACAGTTTAATCTGTCATATTAGTAAAAAAAATGTAAAGTAAGTTGTATTTCAAAATTTCTTCTCAAGAATGTTTTATTTTAAACAACAGAAAAAGCAAAGTAATTTGTTTACTGTTTCATTCTCAACAACAGAGAAAGTACAGTAACCATTTAATGTTTTATTCAGAACAGCAGAAAAACTTAGCATCATTTAAAGCTGTGTCATCACCCCCTGCTTGAGCCCCTTCTATACGGCTCTGCATTCCGCAGATAGCCGAATTCAGAGGACAGCTTTCGCTCCAACCACCATATGACCCAAACTTCCCATGTCCAGGGGGAATGTCGAGATCAAAATCAACTTCGTGTGCGAACTCGCGACATTTAAATCTAGCCCAGTTTGCAGCAGTGTCATCAAGTCCGTGCTGAAATACAAGATAATTTAGCTCATTAACATAAATCTCACAGACGACCAATAGAAAGTTCAATTTATCATCACTTAATCCCATCCTCTTTGTCATGATTTAGACCAAATGCGACTTTACACCGGTTTTTCACTTGCCGAGTGTAAAACGACGGATGCCACAAATGGAGCAGGATCTCCTTACCCCAGCTTTTGGTTGGGTTCTTTAGTTTACTATCTAGTGTTTTGTGGAGTGTTATTTGTCTGTTCATCTTTTCTTTTGGTCATGGGGTTGTCTGTTTTCTGTTTTCTGTTGACATGTTGGTTTTTGGTTGCTCCTTGATTCCTACTTACTTTTTACTGTTTTAAAATACAAACAAAAGGCGAAGACTAGTGAAATTTTGTTGTTCTTCCTGTTTTATTTTTTCACTGAATACGAATACAATAAGATGTGAAAATAAAAGATTAGGAAAAAGTTATTTTACACCAATAACCTATATGTTGTTGCTTATACATTTCTAAATGGTTCTGAAGTACATTATATATTACTTGATTTGGTTCCACTTGAAGTGAAAAGGTAGACAGGAAAAGTCTACTTTCGTTTACATTCTGGCACTGTTTTTCACCAATCCAACTTCCCCACTGTCCTTCTCCTGACTCAACGTATCCAGCATAATGTGAACCATCCAGTGTTTCACACTTCAATAATATTGCATTTAAAGCAGTGTCATCCAGGCCTTGTTGGTAACTTTCTATCTGCAATGTTTATAGTTGCATTTATTTCAACTGAGTTTTTAATCGGATTTCCGAAGGAAAATATCGGTTATTAGTTTGGTGATTTACAGCGGTCGGGCGATCGGGCGGGCTGCTGCCAAACAGTGTCCGCTCAATAACTTGAAAACGCTTTGACGAAATCTTGTCAAATTAAGATATGTTGTTTCCTGTGACTAATTGAAGGTCAAGTACGATTTTCACGATTTTAGCTTTTATCGTTGTTGAGTTGTAGACCTTTAAGTAGCGAAAAGTGATACTTAGAGCGTTGTCCATGCAATAACTTTAAACGCTTTGAAGAAATCTTTTCAAATTTAGATATGTTGTTTACTGTGACTAAATGAAGGTCAAGTTCGATTTTCATGATTTTAACTTTCATCATTGTTGAGTTATAGACCTTTAAGTAGCGAAAAGTGATACTTAGATTGATTTTGCCCTTTCCATTTCTGAACCCTACAAACATTCATTTTTTTTTTACTTGCTTATGTTCGGGGGTCCAGATTTGCAAATATCATTTTCATGCAGGAAAATCCGGTTTGCTGTCACTCTATAGCCTCTTGTTTAATCGTTAAAATTGCTTATCTATCATCGTTAATTTTCCTTTTTATTTATATTTAGAATACTTAAACACTCCTTGAAAAATAAAATAAATTGAAATCAACTTTTTTTTAAACGTTAGCGTTTTTTGTTGTTGGGTTTACCGTTTGACTTGTTTTTTGTTATTTGTATTTTTAAGAAAGAAATAAAAGGATGAATTTTATGTAGTATCTTGATCGGAGAGATTCTAGAAAACGTTGAAACAGAAAATAAAATAGGTCTTTTAGATGTAAGTACTTCTTGGCATAACAAAGCATATTTATTAACGGGCGACTAGTATGTACAAAACGGTTGCCTACGTGTAGGATTTTGATGTGTATGCAGTTTGAATACTGGTGCCAGAAGGAAAACAATATCAATATGCACGATTTGTTAACAGATATTAAAGGTTGTGTTTAGAATCGTTTTACTTCCGATCGTTAGTGTCTCATAATTGGGTTCAGAAAAAGGTGAAGTTATACTACAAAATTTAAAAAAAATACACCAAGAGACGAAGGTTCTCAAGATCTACAGAATACCATAATGAAAAATCGAAACTAGGAACAATATTCGAGCAAGACACTTAGGATATTGTGTTACTTATAATCGCGCTTCAAAATCGATTCGATTTCAACCGTTCCATATAACTGACAGAAAGTTGTGGTATTTTTACAGAACTAGAATATAGATGTGTTACTCATACTAATCGTAAGACACCAAATGAATAATATACGAAAATTATTTACGAAAATGCAAATATTAAGAGTTATCGGAAAGTAGATACACTTAAAAATACAAATACGAAATGGAATTTTCTATGCAATTAAGGTCGTTATCCTTCAAAATTTGGTTACGATATGTATTTTGTTTATAAATAAGCTCACTAACCTTCAAATTAAACCCGACCGCATACGCCCCTTCTGCACAGTAATGAGGAGGATGCCACTCCCCCCAGTGTCCACCATTTCCAACTGTTAAAACTTTTACAACTTTTCGTGGGGCGTCATGGTCTATAAGAAATCCTTCATTCAAATACAATAATATTACGGCAACAAAATACTTTAGGGCCATTGTAATAGTGTACTCTTATCTTAAATTTTAACTTTTGACATTGCATGATGATAGAAAAAGATAAGCCACACTTTTATAAAGTCGACAACATGTAATGATTTTCTTTAATTGGAGAATTAAGTGTTAATTTGATGGCTGATCTTTGAATATTTCTGCTAATCCGTTCAAACACAAATCTCCGACAATCAAAAACTAACCTCTTTACATATTCAATTTACTAAAAACAAAAAGGATGCAAGAAGCTCCATAACGTAATATTGGAATTTCTGTTGTTTAAATCTGCTGTTTGCAAGCGCATGCGTACATGTATATTTGCCAAGTATTACATCGGGTTTCGGTGCATGAAACAATATATACATGTAAGATTATGCATGTATTAGTTTGGCAGATGCTGAACAGTAAAATGGATTGTTAGAAAACACTGGAACATACCTATAGAATAGAGTAATGGAAACGGTGAATGTGTCAAAGAGGCAACAGCCCCACAAAAGAGCAGAAAACAGACCAAGGCCACCAACAAGTCTTCAATGGAGCGAGAAAATCCCGCATCCGCTTCAGCTGGCTCTTAAACAATAATGTATACTAGTTCAGCGAAATTGACGCCACACTAAACTCCGAAACACACAAATGAACCTAAATAAATAAAACAAATACACAAGACTATGAATAGGGAACCTACGTTTATTGTATAATATGTATGTATGGACAATATTTTTAAGTTCGTGAATGAGAACATCACTGTTTTATCAGGGTATTTTCATCCGAAAAAAAGTCTTTCTGTGCCATACGATTACCTTTTTTTATCTTTTTTAAAAAGAATTAAGTTGAATTTATGGCGCGACAGTTATCAACAATAATTCAAAATTATACTGCAGCTGCAACACCCCTGTAACATATTCGACACGAAACTGTTTACGGGCTTTGTAAATCTCTCCCTTTCCAAGTTTCTAAGCCTCATTCAAAATGTTTAATATATTTTTTCTGACATTGACTGAATATTGTAAATTTATAAATCTTATAGAAATGAAAAGAAAACGTACATGCATGTCATTTTAGAAGCCTTATACAAAAAATGTTAATATTTTTCGGACATTGAACTTTTATTCTACATTTATAAATGTTATGGAATGACAAGAACAACATAAATGCTTTCAATTTGAGTTGAGAATGCAGATACTTATTAAAGTGTGTCATTTCATTTCCTTTGTGAGTCATTTGCAATCTTTCACTTTGGAATAGTGTGCAAAACTACAATAATTAATATTTGAAGTGAAACGAAACTCCATTCGGAATAGTTTATGTTATTCATTTGTAGTGCAAAAATAAATACTATTTATTGCCTTCTAAATTTAGAAACGAAAGAACATTTATTGTTTTGGAAATAAATTTCAGACCGGAAGATAAAAGGAAGGCGCTTTAATTTGTTCTTTTTGTATGAATGTAAAATACCTGTATTGATTTGTTAAATGTTTAATTAATTTGATGATCAAAAGAAAACATTCTAATTTGTATTATCGACTTTTGTGGAATTGGTCATTATATGAGGCGCCTAATGGTGCAACTGGAGATGCAATTTTATATTTTCTAAAATTGTATCTACAGAAGTTCAGTCCATGCAAAGAATTTTTGTCCCAGTGTTTCAATGGCTCCTTTCACAAAATTGATAATAAACCTCAAATCAATTTGAAAGAAAGCCTGCAACGTGAAAAAAACTCGAGGGAAACTATTGAATCACGGTTTCCAGTGATCGAGAATAAAAGAAGGGTAAAGTACTTACAAAACTAGGTTAACCCTACCACATATTTATTTTCAAGTTCTTATAACAATTTTACATCAATAAAAATCATTAAAATATTATTCTGTGCTATACATTAGTGCTGAATATAAATACATGGAGATGGTGGGTTTCTCAACGAGGCAGCAAAAAGACATCTAGACTTTACAATAGACATCTTATTGCCTAACACAGTGACATTTGAACTCCATTGATTTTGATGCATAAAATGTTGCCTTCCATTTTTCCTACACTCAAATAATTTGATATACATTTTGCAAAATGGATTGTTCGAACTGACAATAAAACGTTCCAATTAAAAACACACCTATTAACAGGTATTGTATATGCTAAGCATATAGCGATATAATACGAGTTCTACCTGTAGCTACAGTTTTGATATATGAATTTCTATAGCAATGCAATGCAATATATCAAATGTATGTATCAAAGATATAACAACTAGATTAAAGAAATGATTGTCGGTGACCTTTTATCAAATCAATTGATTTTACCAGACTGACAATGATCGGCTTTTCAGCTTGTTTTAGCAGTAGGAATATCGACTTTCCGATGTGTGTTATAATATATCCCAACACGAAGATGCCGTTTTAATTGGTATGCTTTAAGCTGTGTATGTGATCATTTTCATGTGTCGCGGCAATTTCTTCCATTAACAGACTCGACTAATGATTTAAGGTAAGATGTTTTGTTTTTGAATTGCGCCATCTTTGATGATTAAAAATGTTGATTAAGCAATACAAAATTCACTGCAATGCGTAATCGACGTGTTTGTTAATGACAAATCATATCTAGCAATAGAATTATGCATCAATTGCGCAAAAATAAAGGTGCACAGATGTTATAATGTGTGATATAAAACTGCGTATGATTTTAATAATTTAAAGAGGGAAAAAATGAAAATAAATCCGGAATCTGTTCGATTGAAGAAATATTAATACAAGAGAAAGGACGAGAAATAAAAGGGTTATGAGACACTATCAAATAATGAGTAATTTAATAAATACTTGAAGACCATTTAATTGAGATGAAACAAAAATATACAGTAAATTCGAGACGAATTCAGGAAGTTGCATGAAAAGAGTCCACAGACAAAACTAATGACTATAATGTGTGTACCTAGGACTTATATTATAAATATTATTTTTCGTTACCAGTATCGTTATTTTAAAATGTTTATTCTTGGCAATAATCAAGTTTGAATCAAATGCCATTGTTACAAGCAACTTTTAAAAAGTCATTTGGTACACTATAAATGGTTAGACCAACAACTTTTAATGTACTTTGTATACAATTTTTAATTTTGACAAGGAACTTTATTATATTTGACAAGCAAGTATTTGCGGTCTGTCGGCATAAGATACAAGCATGTTTTGTATGCAATGGTTAATCTGTCCATAAAAGCTATGATATCAGTTTTGAAAAACAGTATGCTCAGTCTTTATGCAATGTAAACAAAACTGCTCTCAACTTTTCTGTATGCTATGTATGCCTGTTTTGACAACCAACAATGCTTAACTTTTCTGTATGCTGTCTATGCCTGTTTTGACAACCACCAAAGCTGCTCTCAATTTTTCTGTATGCTATGCATGCCTGTTTTGACAACCAACAATGCTCAACTTTTCTGTATGCTATGTATGCCTGTTTTGACAACCAACTATACTAAACTTTTCTGTATGCTATGTATGCCTGTTTTGACAACCAACCATTCTCAATTTTCTGTATGCTATGTATGCCTGTTTTGACAACCAACAATGCTCAACTTTTCTGTATGATAGGTATGCCCTTTTTGACCAGCAAGCTAGCTCAGTCTGTCTGCATATGATATAATATATATATCTATATATTTGCCGAGTAGTTCTAAAAGATGACTTTTTTTGTTATTTCCCGTGTAGAGTTTCCCACAGATTTTTTTTTTATATAAAATCGGATTGCACGAATAATATAGAATTTTGTCATTTTGCTGTTAGAGTCGATGTGTATAAAACGCCATTATACTTTTACATTTCTATTCAAGTAATTTCCCGGTAATAATAGGTTTTTGTGGTGTTTTTTTTTAATAGGAAATTGCTTGAAAATCTATCATAAAACATTTCTTTGAGCAAAGATTGTATATCCCTGTTTATATAGACAATGTTTCATACATTAAAAACAATATAGCGTACCAGATCATTTTGTAATTCGTAATTACAATTACATATCAAAATAATGTCCAGAGGTTTAATATATACATAGATCACAAGGGCTCGTTTAGTGGGTCAGATAAGGTTTTACTGTCACTAGCAGTCGCTATTTTATTGATATTTGATATAACAGGGGCTCGTTTAGTCGATCAGATGATGTTTTACTGTCAAAAGCAGTCGCTATTCTATTGATATTTGATATAACAAGGGCTCGTTTAGTGGGTCAGATGAGTTTTTAATGTCACTAGCAGTCGCTATTCTATTGATATTTGGTATAACAAGGGCTCGTTTAGTGGATCAGATGAGGTTTTACTGTCGCTAGCAGTCGCTATTCTATTGATTTTTGATATAACAGGGGCTCGTTTAGTGGATCAGATGAGGTTTTACTGTCAATAGCAGTCGGTATCCTATAATTGATATTTGGTATAGTATAACGACTGCAAATATCTTACTCATTGAAGAGCCCTTGCGCATAGATGAACCGATGAGGAAAGGCATAGATTATAGGATATTGCTTCATCCTGTAAGGAATATGTTCTTCATGTACGTGTATTTTATTTTCATATTAAGATATTGCTTTAAAAATTAATGTGTGTAGTTTACCGATAGGGACGTTTTAAAATGGATTTAATCCCTAAGACAATATAATTATCGTTTAATGTCGAACGTTTTTCCTTGGTTAATTTATGAGCTGTTTATTTATCAGCTCACTAGTCACCTAAACACTCAAGGAAGTGTCAAAAGTCTAATGAGTCATGATTTCTCTGTGCTGTTTTGTTGTATTTTTTCTGCTATCGGCTTCTATCTGATATCCAACATTATTTTTTATCTTTTCTTTATGTATTTATGATTATTCGTTGTTTTTATACGATTTTTTATATAAATTATTGTTAGTTTTCTTTGAATCGGAGAGTACTGGTAAACATTGAATATAGAAACGTATCGATTACTTTTGAAATGCATATTTTGATGTTGGTATCGTTTAGACATAAATAAAAAAATAGCAAATTATCTAACAATAAAAAAGATGACTTCAAGTAATGTACTGATGTACTGATTATAAGGGAAATCCTTTTGATTAAACACCGCCTTTCGAAGAAATTCTCAATCATATAAAGAAAGAATGCAATGGTTTCTTCCCGAAATTCATTTTGCTATGATGAATAAAACCAGTTAGTCCCCTTGGTTGTTAATAATTCTGGTTCTTTGAAATGGCTGTTTATCTCTTTTTCCCTACAATCAAGATACATTTCGTTTCCAAGAAATTTCAGAATTGCTGACATACGTGTCACCAATCTCGATTAGAAACGACTAAGAAATGGTTGAATCTTGAAGTCAATGAATAATTTACAATAGTTCTACATTTCTCTGTACCAACAACCAATGGTTCTGAACTTGCATCAAATTATAAGTTTCTGGTCATATTTTTTTCTCATATTTGATAAGTAAAATGAAGATCTAAATTAAAAGAAAAAATCTCCCTCATGCAAAGCTCTGGTTCCATGTATGGCTTGGGTTATACATTTAGTCCTTTTGAAGTTTAATTAGCACTTTAACGTTTGTTTTGGTTTATCAAATATTTTGGCATCGTGTATCACGGAAGATACATTTATTGTCGAAATGCGCCTCTGGTGCAGTAAAATTGTTACCGTAAATATTGTAATACAGGAAAAAAGGCTTGACAATGATGTCGATTTGGTACCAAAAAAAAAAAAAAAAACTCATTAAAGATACCAGGCTAACAATTTTGTACGCCAGATGCGCGTTTCGTCAACAAAAGAACAAAAAAAGTTTAAAAGCCAAATAAAGTACGACGTTAAAGAGCATTAAAGGCCAAAAATTCCGAAAGGTTTTGCCAAATACAGCTTAGGTGGGGTAACACAATACTTGGTTTTTCAAAGAATTCAAAGTTTTGTAAACAGTTGATTTATATGAAACGACGATATTAATGATAATTCATGTCATGTGGGCTGGTGAAACCTCCGAAGAGGAAACTCCACCAGCAGTGGCATCGACCCAGTGATTGTATTAAAAAAAACTTATTGAAGATACCAGGCTTATAATTTTGTACGCCAGACGCGAGTTTCGTCTACAAGTATAAATATAACATTACAAATGTCGTCATTTGTTGAGCATATTCTCCTGATAGACATTTATCAAAATATTATGCAATTTTTGATACCTATATCAAGAATGAAGATAATGTTTATTGCATTCAATTTAAAACAAAAGGAATCGAAATATTTTTGATAATAACTTTCCAAAATTGTCGGTTTATGAATTGATAGATTATTAAGACACTAATGCTCCAACTCTCTCAGTTAACCTTAGATGGGTTTGGCTATTATTGTTTGGTCTTTTTTTCTCTTTTTTTTTTTTTTGGGGTCATGAAGCCCTTATGTTTCGGTTCTTATAAATCATCGGCTTTGATCGTTCTTGATGAAGGTAAATCCAGAAAAGCGCTTCGGATGCGTAAAATTTATGCAGTTATTTGCATGTAAAGGATAGTAAACTGTTCCGATAATGCAAATGCTGAGAGCACACTTCATTACGTCATCTAATGTGAGTTATATCCTCACAAGCGTACATCAAAACCATAAATATTGGTTAACAGTGTGCTGAACAACGAACATCAAGTCAATGTCATAAGTATATTTTCATTTTGGTGTACAAAGAAATTGAATTACCCGTCTTGCTTACTGAAAACGAACTAAAACGCAGCTCTCTCGGGTACAGATGGCCTTTGCTGATTTTGATGCTCTGTTTATACCCTTTTGGTTATAATGCGTTCAAAACGTGAAAAATCAGGATTTCACAGACTTTTTGTCACGAGTATATGACTCATGAGGGATATTCCAGAAACATGTGTTAAAAGCACGAAAATCATATCATATACGGTATATTTTTTTTAATATCGAGTTTGTTAATCCAGTAAAACATTTCAACTAATAGCATCGACAGCACTTTATTCAGATTAATACAGTTGTTTAAAGTACATTCAATATTAAAGCTTTTAATTACACGCATATTGCATATTTAATAATTTATATTTACGCTCTGTGCCATATTTAAAGAGATCACGATAATTATGAAGAGTCAATCACAAGGGAGATACATGATATCTACTAAAACAGTTTTTAAAGGATAGTGCAAGCAATGGCGCTATATGAACAATTTAACTATTTGAACAGTTTTTCTTGCTCTAAACGTATTTTGATTGTCGATTAAAACTACACATACTTTAACACTCTGCCATTCAAAATGTCTGTCGTGGATTTTGATTTGCTGAGAGATTTGTATGTTTAACCTACATGTACATGATAACAAAATAATTGATTAAGCAAATTTTTACAAAATTTTTGCAATTGATAACTTCTCAAAATCGTCCGAGCTGCGTTTGCATGAATAACAAGAATCGTGGAGGAAAATACATCAGACAAATATTTTTTTTTTGAAAAATAGATATTTTACTGGGAGAAAAAAATATTCGACATTCAAAGATACGTTTGTTTTTTAAAGTTTAATAATTTAAATGTCAAAAAAGATTTCAACAATAAAATAAAACAATTCAGTAGTTATATAAAATACATTTACGTAATTCAAAACCAATTTTACCACCTACCCGGCATGTTTTTCTTCCTGAACGAGGAACAAATTGATCATGGATATCCTTTTGCTACTATTTTCAAAGTCATTAAGTATTTATAATGTCAATTTGTATAGGTAAATCAGAGACATACATGTCTCTGGCTAAAAATATTTCTTAAATGTACAGAAATTGTTAGAAAATTAATGCAGATATACCTAACATTATATTTTACAAATTTTAATACCCTTATTACTGTATCTGTATTTTCGTCGGTTTGGCGAAAATCATGTTTCTTATGCGTCCATTTGCAGGTAGGTATTTGAAGTGAGAGATAAAAAAATAATTCCGAAAATTGAAAGTCAGAACTAAAAACTCGTGTATATTCTAAATTATCATTTGGTTCAAATAAAGTACATTATATGCTGATGTGTAGTCCGCTAGATAAAAAAAATGGAACTAGGATAATTGTTTTGTTATTAAAAGCTGTATAATGCATGATATGTTTAGTATATGGATGTGTATTTGTGTGGGTTTTTTTTGTTCCTGGTTGACTGTATAATAGGTTTTGAAAATTTGACAACGCAAAATAATTTTTAATAAAGACAAGGCCTAATACCGATATTTAGCTTATATTTTTTAATGGTCTATCTATAAACTTTACGATCACACAAAGATAATGAACAGGTTTTGAAAATTTGACAACGCAAAATAATTTTTAATAAAGACAAGGCCTAATACCGATATTTAGCTTATATTTTTTAATGGTCTATCTATGAACTTCACGATCACAAAGTCATGAAATAACGTTTGTGATTATATTGTATTACATGTAATCGGTTACCGTCTTGATCATTGCAAGATACACCACAATCAATCTCTTGTTCATAATGACTTGCAACAAATAGGAATTAGAAGGACAGTGTGAAAATGTAATAACGTTTAACAATATTTCTCAAAATACAGATTTTTAAATTCGTCAAATAAATGATATTAATAGAGAATAAAATTTAAAAAGATAATTCGAGCACCATCTGTATTACAGTAAGTCGCATATAGATGAAGAAGTGTCTGGCACACTAAATTATAAGCACTGCTGGTGGGTGTTTTATTCCTTATGTTATTACCAGCCCATTAGTCAGCGATAATGTCTTAGCATGATATATCATTCATACGGCAATTTCCTGTAAATTTACTGTTTATAAAAGGCTAAATTTATTCGAAATACTAAGGTTTGTTATCCTCAAGAATAGATAGCCTTGTCCAGATTTGCACTTTTTTTTTACTTTTTTATTTTCAATGACGTTCAACTTCGTTATTGATATTACCTTCCAAATGTTTTGATTCGATCGAGCGCCACCTTTGAGTCTTATATAGACGAAACGCATTTCTGACCTACTAAATTATCAGGTTTAATTATCAAATTGAAGGTATCTTTGCTTTAAAGGGACATTAGCTGTCAAATTCATGTTCACTGGTTTGAATCAAATTCTCATATTTGATTTATAACATAGTAAAACGAATATCCAAATTACAATAAGTCTGAAATAAACTATTAAAAATGCATGGACTAGATGATATATACCAGCATTTCGTGTGTATTTTAGTCTAGACGCCATTTAATTAATCATAGAGATGACCTCCGAAGACTGCCGACGGTCACATAACCCGATATAAACATAAACATAAATATAAATAGATAGCGACCTCGTTCAATGGGACTTTTCTAGGTCTGTTTGATTTCATGTTATAGGTTAGAAAAATTAGTTAATTATCGTTTTTACCTGTGTAAGAAAGATTTTATGTGGATCGAATCACTTTCAATGTTGATATTCTTTTCCTTTTAATGGCTAAAACGACTAATACATGCTTAACAAATCTCTAGCTTAGGGATTAAATTGAAGGTCACATGAATACGGATTCAATGAGGACGAGCTATTCACTTGCAAGTGAATAATTCATCATCGATGTTTCTTAGCTTATTTTGACAAAATTGAACTAAACTGAGTGCTAAAAGCGAATTAGTATTTCACTATTTCACTTTCACAAATGATAGAACAAAAAAAAAATTTGATTTTTTTTATATCTCGTAGCTAATGCCCCTTTAAATAGGAACTGTATTAGCAAACTTGTATTAAGGACAACTATTTACAAACATAAATGCCCTCTAAATGAAGGCTTACATTTGCTTCTAGCATTCCATGAAACATTAGTGCAGATAATCTTATAAAATTTTTGTTTTTATCGAACAATATCATCTAAATTACACGGTAGCCTCGTTACAGATTACACAGATATTGAAAGCGACCAGGTGACAAATCTGTGAATCTCATTTATAATTTATCTATATATTGATCAACTTTACGTCGTTTTTCAACATGTCTTAATCTGATGTCTATTAAAGCTTACACAGACATTGTATTTGTTAAGATGAACAAGTTCTTTCTAAAACAAGGATTTCTGCAGACTTGAATCCAAAATTTTATTTTCAAGTATAATTATGTTTTTACATCAGCTCATACCATTTGTGACGCAATTAGAAAATAGGTATAATGAAATACAGTCATTATCGGGTTTAGTTTTCTATTTACGGTTTTTTTTTTATCTGGCCTTGGCTAGTCTACAGTTGTTATCAGAAAAGATTTTAATACCCATTTTCACATAAAATAACAACTCCGACCTGAAAATGTTTTTTTTTCCGCGCAAAATAATAGTCGATCTTAAAGTTTATCGAACTTCGAGAGAAGATCACCTTGAACATATACCATCTTTTTCCATATATGGATGAGTGAAGTAACTCTCCGAAATTACAAAAAAGTCTCATTACTTAAGTTCCACAAAAAATCATTGAATCTTTTTATCAGAAATCATGAAAACCTCTGTCTTTCATATATTATATTACGTACAAATAAAGTAACAACGTAATATTTCGTTACCACAAATGGAATAAATAAAGGGAACTATTTAAAAAGAAAAATTAAAGCGAAAAAATTACAGAGATGCCAACGTTGTAAGTCAGGGTTTTGTGCAAAAAAGTGAATTCCATGAAAATCTATAAAAATAAAAAAAAGCCAAGAAACTTCTAATACCATGAAATACATGAGGACCAAAGATAAATGGATTTAAAAACTACTGTCTCAATAGCAATAATAGTATTTCATCTCACCTACTTGTTAAGTATGCTTAAACTGAACCCTTAAAATATTGTCTATATTGGTTATTAAATTCAAGACCAAACTGACTTTTTTTTTATAGACAAATAACCGCAGATGATAACGATAGTATTTCGTAATGAAATAAATCTATGTGTAGACTGGGACTATTTCCAGGTGTAGACTAGATTCACCCCTTCTCATAAATAGTAATTTAACTGCTTGAGATTAGTGGATTGCTACTCCCTATGTTTGTCCTAAACCAAGAACATCGTCAGTTGCTTATTTAGTTAATGTTTGATAGAGTTTTTTGTTTGTTTCTTCAATGAATTCGGTGTTCTTAGTTTATTGTTTTGTTTGGTTGCTGTCTTTGAAGGTTATTTCTGGTCTTATGAAACCACGACCAGTATGGTTTATTATCTGCGTTTGTGTTATTTTAATTACGTTGTTGCCTTCTTGAACATGACATAATGAAAAGACGGATATCAAATACTGAAAATAAATAAACTGTTTGTCAATAATTCCTGACTATTTATAATAAATTTAAGATGTCAGTTCCAAAGAATTTGTTATTAACTTAGAAACATAAATCAAAAGAATTAACCTATTTTATGAAAAGCCTCAGTCTGGTTACACAAATAAATTAAAAGATAAAAGGACATCAATGATTGAAGTGCGAAATGTTCTATATTTTGTGCTTGGCGGAAAAAAAACTCAATAATCCGTTACAGTATTAAATATTTTGCTATACTTTCCCTAGCGCTTAATAATTACGAAACTTTATCTCGAATAAGTCATATATTCTGTTATAGTTGTTTCAATTAAGGACGAATAATCTTATATTTAATAACGTTTCCATAGAAACAGACTTTTTTATATTTCATTTGTCGACGTAAAGATTTATAAAGACATGTTTATAACATGTTGAGCATGTAAAAGTTAACTAGAGACATGTATGACATTGGCAACTAGATGAACTCGAATATCATAGGTCTCTGATGTAATCTTGATTGCTGTGTTTTATATTTTTTGCATTATCCTTTGGTTTTCTATCATGTATCATAACATTACTGAAACAGGGAATCTGGATAAATCCTTGTACTACGATATACGTGTAGGTATACCCTTCATTTTTGAATATAAAACCCGCTCCTTTTAGATGCTTTTTGCGTCATTTTGTTATGTTTATTTTTTTTTTTTTTTTAATTTCTCGGCTGGATTGAGTTTGTCCGGTTTGTAATTGCATTTTCAGAACAATATATTCATACCCCAAGACTACGCACGTTTGTCACACAGTCGAATGAAACCAGATGACGCTTAATCTGTCGTATTGGAGAAGAAAGGGACGCCGACCTAGAGGGTTGATCGAAATAAATAAAAAAAAAAATCTAGAAAAAAACCTGCATATCGATTGAGGTGACAAAATTTTTAACGATTTTTGGCAAGAAGTTTCTGGTAGGAATTCGATATCTTTCAAATTAACACGCGAATAAAAAATATCTGCTCCTTTCTGAAAATAAAGGAATTCATTGTAAAATTTTATAACTCATGTTTCGATTTTGGTCAAGGAAACACACAGAAACATACAATTTTAAAGCTTAGATCATTCATTGTTTTGATTTTTGTAATTAGGCCTTCTATCATCAGTATCTTCTCGATTTCAACGGCCCCCAGAGTTCATTACCATCAAATACTGAAATATAAAAATAAGGAGATGTGGTATGAATGAGACAACTTTCCACTAGAATCCAAAAAACGAGAATGAAAATAACTAAAGGTCCCCGTCGCCCTTCAAATAACGAGCAATACCAATACCGCTTAGTAAACTACATGTATTAAAGGCCCCGGTATACCGCCTTGTAAACTACATGTATTAAAGGCCCCTGCATGACAAAAAAAATTGAAACAATTCAAAAGAGATATCCAACGGCTGATTTATGCTAAAACACAAGATTTGTTGTTTATACTGGACAAGATCCAACGCCGTTTTGGTTGTATGCGAGAAGATTATTTCATAAATTTTTCCTTTCGTTACATTGTTATAATTCTGAGGATTTGAAATCATTGAACATCTATTGTATAATCATATTATTTAAATATTACGTCAGATAGTTTTCCCATTACCCATAATGCCTTTACTGCATTCGCTTAGAATTAGAATACAGGGAATCATAAAAAAAACTTTATTTAAATATAAATGCATTGCTATGACAGTATAAAGAATCTGCTTTGATTGGATATATGATTTATGAAAGGGCACATTGAACACATTTATGATTTTTCAAAGTGTCCTTGAGCTACATATACTAGAATATATACACATATTTTTAATTTCATAAAATTCATAAATTGTAAATACGAATAAGCTGTTAGAAAAGAGTTTTCTAATTTTGCAGCTGTTGTATAAAATAAACCATTTTCTTTAAACTATTTTATTTCTCAAATCATTTTATTTTTGAACCACGTTAAGAAACATTTGACATGTATGGGAACCAACTGTGCTCATCTTCTTGCAGACTTGTTCCTTTATTTCGACGACATGAGGCAGATTTCATATAGGAACTTCTCAGGAAGAATGAACAGAAGCTAGAAAAACGAATTTCAGTTCAGTTCTGTTAAGAATTTCACTACATATGATCAAATTTAAAAGCAAACACAAATTTACCCCCCGCCCCCACTCTTGTTCGTCATTAACGGCCATTATCTGTGGACAATTGTTAGCTTAATGTTAAGTTTAGAAACGTCTGTTGTTTAAAACTTTTTATTTATTTCTATAAATTTGTTTTAATCTCTTCCTTTCATTGATTACTGTCTTATTTATTGGTTCCCTCGTGTATTCCTTCAGAACTAAAACAAATAAAACTTGTTCCGTTTTCTTTTCCCAGGGGAATCCACTTGGAAAAAATTTAACTGGAGTACTTTCAGATTTTCAGTTTGTTTCCTTAGTTGTCTCTTATTCAGGTTTGTGAAATTTTAGCCTGTTTGCTGCTTTTCTATACAGATAGTCCTTTTTGTAGCAGTCACTTTCGCCTTTTATGTCATCATTACCTGTCATCATGTATAATAGTCCCAGATATTATGCATACATAAAAAAAGAAAAAAGAGAGAGAAAAAAAAAAAAGAAAGGCCTACTTCTCACAATTATTTGTTTTTTTTTGTATGATTGGTGAATTCCAGGTGACTTTATTTTTAAGCGTACTATAAGCTATTTCCAGATTAGACCTGTTTTTGAATAACAAATGAGATTTATGCAAAATTTCTTTGCAACACACATCTTACCCTGCTGCTCGCGACATTTGTAAAACCACGTGAGGGTTCGAATGAGCTTAAATTATTTTGAAAGCACAACTTTTGATTCACGTAAGCATTTCCTACATACACGTCAAAATGGCCAAAGATTGTCATAAAATTATGTTTTACAATTAAACGCAAAATATCAATATCTCATTGTGCTTTTAAGTATTGCTTTTTGATTTCATTCACAATATATATTTATTCGTAAATTGTTAATTGAATGTAATAAGATCGATAAGTCAGTTATTGCTGACAAACTAAAAGATCATTTGTTGCTTAAACTATTTACATTAATGTATCTAATTTAGCTCCTAATATACTGAAGCCGGTTTTGACTGGTTTTGACTCTGTTATTTTATGTAGAGCACCAACTGCTTGGCGAATGATACTAGCACAAGCATTGACTCAATGAGTACCTTAGCACTAACATGAGTTATTAAATATATTTATATATTAAATCAATTTTATTAGAGGTGTGTTTAATTTGATAATACTTTATTGTTTTAATCAAGCAAAAGGATTGCACACAAGTTATTGCAATAATAAAACAAAAGGATTGCACACAAGTTATTGCAATAATCAAGCAAAAGGATTGGACACAAGTTATTGCAATAACCAAGCAAAGGGATTAGACACAAGTTTTTACAATTTATATTAAGTCCTCTCCTTACATATACAAAACAAATGTATAATGACAGCAAACACATAAATGATAGCTTTAGTTATAGAAAACAAAGGAAGGAGTAACACATTTGCATAGCAGAAAAAAAAACTAAAAAAGACCAACAAACGAACAGAAAAGACAAAAAAGATAAAACTGGTGAGAAGGGACGTGTAATACCAAATGCAATGTGTTTATCGTGTTTTTTTTTATGTCTCTGTTATTATCATAATAACAATAATTACTATAATTATTTTGTTGTTGTACTTGTAATTAACATTTTTATCATCATCACCATTATCTTTATTGCTTTTTTTCGTTTTTTATTTTATTATTATTTCTATTAAATTGTTTTTGTTCTAAATTTAATCTTATTGTCATTATTACTGTAATTTTTTTTATCGTCACCATTATTCAATTATCATTATAACTATCATTATTATTATTATCAATTTTTATTGTTATCAGTTTATTAATATAATAAGTTTTTTTCATTATTTCTGTCAGATACTTACTACCTCGGCCAAATAAGAACAACAGTTTTGTTACTTTTATTATAGTTGTCGGTTTTTTTTTAATCATTATTCTAACAAAATGTATAGTTATTTTTAAATGCAATTTTATTCATGTTAGATACTAGAATAATTTCCGGGTTAAAGGTTACAATAGAACATCACTTAGAATGCTATAAATCAATATCAGCATTTCGTCTGTGAAATCCAAATCAAATGTGCGAAGCTTCTGAATGAACACTCCCGTATTAAACTTAACAGGTTACATTTGTTTAAAGAAAAACTTTAAGGTAGATACCAGGGATAAAGCATTCAGATCTTTTATCAGCTCTTTGGAGGTGTAATGAGTGGCTAATTGTACTCTTCCTTATAAGATACTAGTAGCGATTTAATTTCTTGTCAATAACACATCCATGTTGCCGATTTTCCTTTCATTGAAAGCCTTGACATGATAATGGTCGTTTTGCAAGTACATTGAAAAATAATTCACGTAATGTGTAAATAGCAATGGCGACATAATGGGAGAAAGAACAGATTTAATTACTTTTATATGAAAACGCGTCATGCTAGTTTTGGTATTCAGCTGTCTATTTGCTTGTGATTTTGACAGGAAACTCTCAAATTGTACTGTTGTGTCATCTTTTTTATTGTCATGACAACTCACTTTCAGATAATCGATAACTGGTAGTAAATGTAAGTACATTTAAATGAAAACATTTTTGTGTTTTGTGTTTTGAAAATTAAAAGAATGCATACATGAGTTACACAAATCAAAGCTTAACACGTAAGTTTAATGAATAAATATTCACTACGGAAGTTCAAAGCCGAAGTTATGAATGTCAAGCAATATAAAGAAAGATACCTAAAAGTAAAGTCTAAACTACGGAAGCGTATTAGCGCCACACAATTTTTTTAATTTTCTTCCTATCTTTGCGATATAACGCAAACCTTTGCGTTATAACGCAAACCTTTGCGAAATAACGCAACCTTTGCGTTAAAACGCAAACATTTGCGTTATAACGCAATTCTTTTGCGTTATAACGCAAACATTTGCGATATAACGCAAACCTTTGCGAAATAACGCAAACCTTTGCGTTATAACGCAAACATCTTGATATCAATTATTCATTAAGTTTTGTATATATGTCCGTCTGTCATTAAATTTCTGTTGTGATTTAGTTAGGAAAAGAACCATAAATACAAGGCAAAGTCATTATAATAAATATGCATAGGAATCAGAAAAGTATATAATTTAACAAGAAAATAGAAATGTTATAGGCATATTTTATTTGAAAGGTCAACATTTTCAAATTTTGATTAAGTAGATAAGATCAAAAATAATGCCATACAATTTGTAAAACTGTCAAGTCAAATAGACAAAATGAATCTAGTGCGGTAACTTGGTAGCAATTTAAATGGACAGAACATAATTTTATTAATAAAACATCTTCATTTATTCATTTATTGCAAAAGGGTAGTTAACCAACCTTACACAATCCTCAAACGAGAGCTTACTTTGGAAGTATATTTATATTCGGCTATAGCTATATTAGCAGGGTTGGTTTTTTTTCTTCGGTATAACGTTAATTTACTCAATTTTCATTGTAATATATGTACATGTATTATCATATAGATATAAGAAGATGTGGTATGAGTGCCAATGAGACAACTCTCCATCCAAGTCAAAATTTATAAATGTAAACCATTATAGGTCAAAGTACGGTCTTCAACACGGAGCCTAGGCTCACACCGAACAGTAAGCTATAAAGGGCCCCAAAAATTACAAGTGTAAAACCATTCAAACGGGAAAACCAACGGTCTAATCTATATAAAAACGAGAAACGAGAAACACTTATGAACCACATCAACAAACGACAACTACTGAACATCAGATTCCTGTATATCATTTTGGGGGCACTTTATAGCTTGATGTTCGGTGTGAGCCAATGCTCCCTGTTGAAGACCGTACTTTGACCTATAATGGTTTACTTTTACCAATTATGACTTAGATGGAGAGTTTTCTCATCGGCACTCATACCACATCTTCTTATATCTATTATCCTGCTCATTATTAGTTAAATAGTAAAGCATTTTACTTTGCAATGAGTACAAAGAAGATAAATTTTAATATATGCAGCCTCCTCCACTAATAACTGCTGCTTCCTTTGAATCTTAAATGATAATAAGATAAAACAAATGTTTGCGTTATATCGCAAAGGTTTGCGTTATCCGCAAAGGTTTGCGTTACAACGCAAAGGTTTGCGTTATATCGCAAATGTTTGCGTTATAACGCAAAGGTTTGCGTTATTTCGCAAATGTTTGCGTTGTAACGCAAAGGTTTGCGTTACAACGCAAATGTTTGCGTTATATCGCAAATGTTTGCGTTATAACGCAAAAGGTTTGCGTTACAACGCAAAGGTTTGCGTTATTTCGCAAATGTTTGCGCTATAACGCAAAGGTTTGCGTTGTAACGCAAACATAGCAAGAAATATTAAAAAAAAAAGTTGTGTGGCGCTAATACGCTTCCGTACTAAACCACTTTGGGTGCTACAGTTATTGTTCTGGATTGTGATCTCTTATTTTCTTCTCATTTGTGTGGGTATTAAAATCAATGCTCTCTCTCGCTATCTCTCCCTCCGTATGTATGTGTGTGTGTGTCCCATGATACTTTCTATTTGAGATAATTTATTAAATTTCAATATCTTACACACAGGTTTATGTGGAAGTTATCGCTAAGGTGTTGTACGACATTTATTTCACTTTTTAAAAAGTATTATCACAAGAAAAAGGTCGTGTGACAAAGTTATTTGAAATTTCACAGGTCTAAGACAAATTAAGGAACAGCATCAACTCCAATCGGAATGATATAAGATGCGTTGACAAATCTCCTCGTATTCATTCATCATTGTCTTGCAATATGATTCAAATCATGTTAGCAAGTGTTGAGAACAAAAATATGTCAAAACTATCCAAAAAACTCGAAAAATCACAAGGTATAATGAATTTTGGCTCTATTTAATAGTTGGATGATTCTTTGTGTAGATTTATTTGGGGTGTAACAGAAAAGAGGAACATCTCCCACCTGGAACTATTATACTAGTAGGTCTCACATTGTAGCTCTTAAAGGTTAGCAGGTATTGTATACGTACTGAGAGGGAATGACCCCGTATATTCCGGAAGGTATAATAAATAGGGTGTCTGATCCACTATAGTATCCGTCAAGTTCTGCATGTTACAATTTGAAAGCGAATCATAAAAATGGAATCCATAACAGTTTGCATGGCAATTCTTTTTTTATACTCCGTAGCAGTGAACCAAGTTTCTATAAACACGAAAGAAAGTTATCATGTAGAAGCAAATATGTGATATTTTTTTTGTATCTTTGACACAGAAGTAAGAAGGTCATCAACCATTAACCGATTGTGATTTGAACTCCTTTATCTTTGAAATGAGATGTTAAATATATATCAGTACATTTTTTGTTTCAATAACTGACAACTAAATCATTCCAGGTATAACTACTTAAAATATAGATTTCAGTTCCTCAAAATGTATGATTGGTCGTCACTAAATCTCCCTTTTTCATAAAAAAACTTTTACTAATCAGGAACCCCATCAAGGTAATACTATCAGTATTAAGTCAAGGAAATAACAAAGTCATCAATTCTTAACGCAGCGAATTTTACGACAGTGAGGCTATAACATGATTACAAGCTGCCAGGCAATTTGCTTAAACAGGAAGTAGTGTTTCCAGGCACTGAAAGAAGTAGTATAGTTATTACAATATTATCCTCGGGTATAAATTAAATGGAATGCCATTCAGGATTTCGTACAATTATAGATATATATGGCTTCCAAACTTGAGAAATAGTTGACAGTTTTGAAGGTTCATGGCAGCTAGGACTAAAACATATTGTTGAATACACTGGAGGAAACAGTCGTTCATCGATGGTCAAATCGAATAAATCCATTAAGAAAATACAAATCAAGGGGAAAAAACCGGGAGGGAATCGAGTTAACTCCAAAACGAACGAGACCGGATGAGACAAACATGACTAAAGTGTCATATTCAAGGATATCAGTGCAATAACGTTAGCAGCACCTGTTCTTAGAATAGACTGAAGAAGATGACAAATGATAAGGCTGTATTTAATATTATCAATTATAGAGTTGTCCTTTTTAATTGTCTAAGCCCGCCACATTCTGTATATGTCTGTCCCAAATCAGGAGCTTGTATTTCCGTGGTTGCCGTTTGTTGCTGTATATCATATGTGTTTTTGTTTATTGTCCTGTACATAAATCGGGCTGTTGGTTTTCTTGTTTGAATTGTTTTACATTTGTCATATTGGGTTTTTTATAGCTTGCAGAATGCTACGCGGTATTGGTTCTGCTCATTGTTGAAGACTGTATGGTGACTTATAGTTGCTAACTTATACGTCATTTTTTGTCTCTGATGGAAAGTTGTCTCATTGCATATCGGGCAATCAAACCACATCTTCTCATTTGTATATCGTCTCATTTTTGTAATTACCTGTTGACTTTTCTTTTAAACCCTTTGATGTTCTAAATTTCAGAGGATTTCTAACAAAACAAAAAAACACTTAATTACTTCAGAGACTTTAAAACAGATACTTTCTTACTTCAGAGCATTTCTAATAAAAAATAAATCAATCAAGATGTGCTACTAATCCCAATTAGTCTATATTGGTATCTTAATTAACATCGCATTCAAATCTAATTTTCTGCTGAATTTTACCTTGATTTTTTTTCCTTTTCCTCTATGTCTTTGCGTTTTAGCTAAGTCATTTATCTTTTGAGATTTATTGTTGTGTGTCTAATGTATCTATAGTGGTTAATGTAAGTTACTACAGTACTTTGTTCATATTAAAGGACACGAAAAGTATATACAGGGGCGCATTCAAAGTGGTCTACAGCGGGTGTGTGTCCCCCTAAAATGGGGCAAATATAATTTTTTGGCATAAAAAGGTCAAAATATTGTTTCGCTTCGCTACGCTCGGTGACATTCGTCGGGTTGCACCCTAAGCTCAAATCGTGAATTTCGATATCGTTAGTATAACGTTTGTCGTCATAACGTGTCCGATTTAAAAAAAAAATGAGAAGATATCAGATGCTATGTATCATAACATAATACTGCTTCTCCCCAAATCATTATAATCATAGCTATAATTTCCATAAGAATATATTAGAAATAAAAACCACGTATTTGAAAGCCTAATAGTTTCGATGAAAGATCAAAGAAATGTTACGTATATAGATCAAAGTTTTATCAACTTATTAATACAAACATGAAACAAAACCTTTTAATTAAAACGAAGACTAGATTTATTGGTCAAATCAATGGACAAGTTATTGTACTTATTGCCCTTCAATATTAGTTGAATAAATGGATATATGGGGCATGAGTCAATGGGACAACACCCTAACGACAAAAAGAAAAAAGAACAGTATAGTGATATTCAATGAGGACCATGTGCAGGTGTATTTCTTTACACAAATAACGCCAGTAACGGCTTTTCTGATCAAACAAAAAGCGTGAAAAAAATAAGTATACCCCGTAACGTAGTAATGAACACATATACTCCAATGTTTGTGCAAATGGGGAGTTCATGCTCAACTAGTAGCACCCCGGCGTCGTGGTTCTGTTGGAAATAACTTTCTATTGTAAATGTAGTTGTAATTGGAACATCTTCATCGTCATCTGTACGATAGGTATTACAAAGCGGTCAAACAAGTTATGATGACGTCCGTAAAAAATTCGAAGGGATGACTTCAACTTTACTATAAAGATCTTTGGTTCAAAAGCTGCATGTAAACTGCAACCCCTATCAAGAAAATTATGATAGTAAGCGTAAACACGGGAATATCATATCAACTGGCATTAATGCATACCATAGCATGCAGGCGCTTCTGGAATGTTGATGCACAGTAATGGAAAGTTCACAATGAGAAAATTTAAATGGTCTCTATTGAAGTGTAGTTTAACTCTCAATCGACCCTCATTGTCAATTTTTAGATGTAAGTCAAGCAATGAAGCATATAAAATATCTTTAATTCAAGCTCAGTGCAATAGAGGCTATATCTTAAAATAGTCACCAAACTTTGAATATATCGGTGAGAAGACAGTGATGTTAAAGAATAATGCTAGTTTGTATTTCATTTGACGTGAAAGCTCCTGTATAAATAGACAAAACCTTCTTTGTAAAATCTTGAGTAAACAATTTGAACGTATACGTTTCATCGCATAACGTTATGTGATGTTATATGAGTTATGACTTAAATATACTTTTAAAAGCAAACCCAAAATTTTCTGGGAAGGCCTTACAACAATCCTGAAAAAATTTGGGCAATGTTTTGCATGATCTTTAAATGTTTGTTTTACTTATTTAATGTTAACCACACTCTATTATGCCCCATTTGTGGATATCGACTATTTGTCTGAAATTAATGAAGTACTCTGACTACCAGACGACTGTTAAAACTTAGCCCAAGAGATATTCGTCTTTTTTTTCCCATCGGAAATGGGTTTGATAGAACCGGAAGATAGTTTCTCCGGAAACACGTGTCGTGCATACTAAAATTTGTATCCTACTCTAGGAGGCCGGTACATGTGAACTGTTAGTCCTTTAACATTGACTTCATTAATAAGATATAGTTTGTATGTGTTTATACTAAACAAAATTAACATTAGTCGTTTTTTACTTTTCTTATAAGACAATGTTATCTGTTGATGCTTTTCAAAGTGTTATATAGTTGGCTTCCCAAATTTTTGGTCTCGAGGTCAGCTATCAAAGTTATTCCAGGGACACGTCTCGTATCATCTAAAATCTTTATCATACGTTTAGGTAATTGGTATCGGTTTCTACAAATTACAGTTAGAAGTTTCAAAAAAAGACATTATATTTTTTCGCTGTGTTGAAGACCCATTGGTGGCCTTGGACTGTATTCTGCTCTTCGGTCGGGTTGTTGTCTCTTTGACACATTCCCCGTTTTCATTCTCAATTTGATTGGTTGCTCTTCATATGCATTGGTATTCACCTGACATGTATGTAACATCAGTATAGATCCACTGTAAAAATTTAACAGAAAAAAAATGATATTAGACTTCATGACACAATTACTACACTCACATGATAAACCAAAGCAAAAGAACCGCGCTTTTTTTAATACTGTTCTTGATCTCAAATTCACAAGGGGGCTTTCAAAGTGAAACTATCATTTTCGCCATATATGCAGTTTTTGTACAGTCTTTTATGTTTCAAAATATCCAGAATCTCATAAAAAAAATGATTGTTGACCATTTATTTTACATGTTCAACACGCGTATTGTTTATTAGTCATCAAAATAAAATAAAATCGCCCTCGGTATCGTTCGGTGCATCAGATAATTGTTTAGCGATGTCCAACGGGAATTATCTGTTAGGTTTACTTAATAGAATAAAATTGGATTATACCAAATAGATAGTATTAGTTGTCACTTCTATTACTCTAATACGGAGCGATGTCGTGTTTAAAGTCATGATGGTATCGATAAATGAGCTGTCGCAATAATTAGCTTGATCATTTGGCCAATGCATCAATCAAAGTAGTATCTTAGACGAACCCGCCAGAACTTTGTTACAAAGTAAGAATATCATTATTGGGATTTTGTTCTTTTTTTCTCTTGCACAAACAAGTCGCATATGATTGCTAGAGAAGTTTTGATGAATGCATTATTTGATGTAAACAGTCATAGGTCTGACAGAAAATGACCAAGCCATAGTTATCCATTAAAGTAGGCAGAATCAATTATCTAGACAAGTCAGAAATGGACAGGGAATAGTTTTTGTCACAAGCATAAACAAGAAAATTTATAAGATGATAAATAGTCTAATGGGATATTTGTCTCGCGGATGCTCTTGACAACTTGCAATTGGGAATTGATGAAAGAGTTCAGCATTGTGCAATACGACATATATATATAAGGGAAAATGTATGCGTTTCCTATTTAGTAAACTTTCACAAAAATACTTACGACTAAGATTTATCGTAAGTATAATGAATTGTTCATGACTTACGATCAATCCTAATCGTAAGTTTTTTTTTGTGAAACCGACTCCAGTACGTTATGATCAAATGGAAATGCTCGAAACGAAATAAGTTTGAAAACGTTATAGCAGGAATTTCACATTATAGCTTTATACAGATTTCAAATTAAATATTCCTTAAAATAAGGAGAGTTGGCAATATTGCCAATGAGGCAAAATAAATGTTAAAATGAAGCAATTGTTCGATCTCTGTTTTTCTCTTGGTTTGTGTATATTATGAATTGATTTACGGGTTTTAAACATTGAAAAGCTTCTGCATACTCTTATCTTTATAGTATATAAAGAACAAAATACTTATTAGCTTAAATTGTTCCACTATTTATCTAAAATTGACAATTCTTACCACTTTTTACTTAACGTTTTCCCGATGGCTTTTATATACCTAAACTCGTTATGATTTTATGCATTTAATTTTACTACAATACATTCTCTCTCCCTCTCTCTCTCTCTCGTTTCGAAAATTAAAATAGAGAAGCACAAGAAAATGATATTTTATAGAAAAATAAAGAACAAGTAGAACAAAGAAAATGTTATTGAGTCCGAGAATATTTGTTCCCGCCATTCGTTAGAACTTCCGATTAGTTACTTACCATACTAAATTTCACAAACATTTCTTGCTGTTTAACTAATTATATATAAATATGTGTTGTCTAACTTCCTTAGATTTCTTCCTTTCCCCTACAAATCAAATAGATTACACCTTACATCATTAAATCTTCAGTCTGATTTTGGCATGGCATCAATATATATAGCATTGTTCATCAACAAATCTATTTTTCTTCAAAGTTTTGCATCCGCGTCAATGTTCTTTGAACAGTTATTAAGTGTTAAATATGCATTCCATCAGAAGTGAGCGAAGTAAGCTTTGCATGAGAGAAAAACGTTTTCGATTATCAATGATTGTTTTCCTATTCAGTTTTAACAGCTAAGTTTCTGTTTCCACGCAATTATCAAATTTCAAATTGACTGTTTATTATTGTTTAATGTGCAATATTCTTATGAATCCGAGAGGTCGTATCCCAAAAAGTATATTGACCAAGGCGTAGGATTTCGCAATGAGGAAACAATACATAAACTGCAATCTGACCCCAAGCGGCATTATGATTTATTTTAATTTTACAGAATCCTTATAAAGTATTCAAACAGGATTTCCCTGTTTGCCGTAAATCTGAAATGTATTCTATGAATCGCATTGCATGATATGGTGTTTTATGAAACGACACAAATGCTTCAATACTATTGCTCTGTTTTGTAAATAATTGTGAGTGAAAATAATGATGTTGCGCACGATGTTGGTACCAATTCCATTTTGCTATAGATTAGCATAAAAATAAATACGTAGACTTGCCAGTTCGATAAAAATATAGTGATTTCTGATTGAATTCATTACATTAGACTTGAAATTTAACAAAAAAAAGGAACCGAAATTTAAAATACCAGGAATTATAACACTTAATTATCCCATTTTAACGCAAAAACGTAATGTCCAACGTTTCATTTTGTGTGCAAAAGATCAGAGTACCGTTTCTTTCCTAAAGTATTTTTTCTCCGATCATCGTAAAACTTCACAAGAGTATTGCTATTGTTATAGTTATTCGCGTGTTAAAGTAAAATCAATATCACTGAAACCGTAATCCGGAAAATGTTATTTTTGTAAACGGTCTGAAAAATGTCCAAGCATATGCAAGGTAAGTATATTTCGGGTTTGCGCATTTATACCGTGAAATTGAAAAAGCTGAGAGGAAAAATATTTATTATATTTTGAAAGTTTTTTTACTTTTCTCCTGATTCATGATATTTTTTTGCCGGAGACCATGCGTATAGTTTCTATTGCAATGACTTCAAAAAGTATAGCCATCTTGTCCCAACGAAAAAAAAAAACGCTGTATTTTCTTTAAAATTGAGGTTTTAACCAGCTGTCTATCAAATAAACATAGTTAAATCATAGAAAATAAAACTTGGCGGTAAAGGTTTTTCTGTTTTTCTTTTTAAACAATATAGTGTTTAATATTTTTTCGTTAGGCAACAAGGTTTTTAGATCGTTTCAAAAAGTATAGCCGTTTTGTCCCAACGTTCGCAAAACGTCATTGATGTCATGCTCTGGTTTTTAATTTTATATCGTAATTATTTGTTTCCAGTTTAATTCGAATGAAAATAAAAATACATGTATAAATTACAATACAACCAATGTATGAGAAAGTAATAGTTTAAGTTTAAATTCAAATGTTGAACAAATGAGATTGATGTAAAAAAAAATTTATCGGGATCTTAGGTTTTTTTATAGCATATTTATTTTATATAATGAACATTGTCTATCTGCATGTTTTAAATCGTCAAAAGTAACATGTATATTTTTTTTGTTAATAAAATAAAATAGAGAAAATCGATTATCCATTGCTGGCAATTATAACAAACAAAGGATCTGCCACAAAAATACGGAAATCAGAAAATTTAAAACATGAATCCCGATTGTTTAACTTCCTAAATATTTTGCGACATAGAAAGCATCGGGAAATGATAAAATATAGAAAGGAATCGGAAACGGGAAGAAATGCAAGAGAAGGAGTATGTACAAATGTATAAATATGCAAGAAAAATAGGAGAATATGAATTCAAAATCTAATTCATATTAAAAATAAATCTGTGTAAATTTGGAAATTAATGTATCGGATTCATTTATGCGAACTGCTGCCGAAAGGAAAATTATCAATTATGGCCTGGAAACACTGACAACTCCTGTAAATGAATATTCATTAAAAAAAATATTTGTACGACCACTTGGAGTTTTATTTGTAAAACTATGCATGTTTTCAGACAAACAGAAATCGGTTACCAAATTCAAAACAGTAAATTGACCTCATCAATAATATGCTTGAACGCCTGAAACTTTCTTTGAAATCGTCGAAATCGCCTTATTTTGAGGAACGTCGTGAAACGCTAAGTAGTACCAACATCGTGCGCAACGTCAATGCGATAAATATCTTGGAAATTTTTCATGTTTATTGAGCCATTTTACTCGAACAAAAAAAAATAAATTCTTTTTTCGAAAATTTCTTCGTTGATATTCTTGATGTCAAAATACAATACAATCATCGGCCAACTGTCCTAATCATCGTATACGATATAGGGTGTTTAATAGATAAGTCTGAACTATTATATAAGTATTTACAATCTTTTACAAAAGCGCAAATACTCGTAATGCACTTTCCACTACAGTACCAGTGGTGTTCCATATTTGATTTCTTTCAAGAATACACAAACTAGAAAAATGGGTAACAGTTCCTGATACTGGAAACATCCGCGTTATACAACAGCCAAAATATTGGGCAGTTGAAAAAGCCGTCTTTTTTCGCTTAATATGAAAAGTTATTTTTAAAGGCTCCTTCATACTTATATGGAATATATTTTCTACACTTTGTTAAATATGAATTTAATTTTCTGGATTTTTTAAAACCTAAATGGATAAGCTTTCGATTAAATAATTCCAATTGTGTATCATCCAATCAGAAGCCGCACAAGATCTTAAAAAAAGTTGCCGGATTATTTTTAATGATTGCGCTCTTGTTACCACTAAGTTAGGAAAAGATACATTGTAATAATCTTTAATTTAAACCATATTTGATTTTCAAAAGTGCACAAATGTCAACTATACATTAAAAACAAAGGAATTCAAAAACAAGAAATATATATATAAATCCGTCTCTTTTTATAATCTTTCAGCCTGGAATGACTTTTTCCTTTTAATTTTAAAGACTTTTCGTGTCCTATTCCTTATTATAATTTGATTCTTTCGCATTCTCATGGCTTCGTAGATTTGATGACAGTAAATCGAGAGTTGCTTGATTAAATATACTTTTATCTGTACAACGGATGTTTTCATCTTGTATTTTTGGTTGGCCAATGACCGTCTGAATGCCATAGAAAATCAAGATTTACACAATTATACCTGACAGCTGACACGGACTTGTAAATACTTGGTATCGATTCAGAGAACATTAATTATATATTTGAAACATTAGTTGCTTCGACAAGATTTGTAATGATTTCTCGTTTTGATGACTTAATATGTATAACACAATTTTTATAAATATTCAACGTTAAAGTTTACAGTATATATCAGAGCCCTTTTTGAGCTGATTTAAAAATATATTATTAGTTACATGGTGTGTTAGTGACCTAATACGATATATATGGGGTCAGTAAATTCCGTATCGGGTGAGAGCGAAGAAGCTTTCACCCCATATAGAATTTACTGACCCCATATATATCGTATTAGGTCACTTGCACACCGTGTAACGAATTTATCTTACCGACTATAACATGTGGTATTTAGACTAGCGGCCTATCAAAGTGATTAAGTCTTCAGTACTTAAGTATTAAGAACCTACTTCAATTTGTCTATACAAAAAACAAATACCAACTTGTTAGCTTTAAATTTGTTTTATGAATTTATTTCAATAGTTCATTATCAATTTCTTCGTCTGTTGAAACCTTTCAGATTTCTTTTTTTTTTAAAGGGAAGTAACTCCTTACTAACCCCATATGGTAACTAACCCGATATGGTAACTAACCCCATATTTTTTAGGACACCCTATATCAAATATATGTAGTCACCACGTGTAGTCCTTTAACCAATCATCTCCCCAGAAATCTATAGGAGATAAGATAAAAGTATATATGTTGCTAATACAAGAGAATGAGAATATATTAAAGGAGACATGACACGATTTTCAATTTGTGTTTCAAAATATTTATTTATATTTAACTTTCCCCAAAAATACATCGATAGCAATGTAAGTGTAAAATATTTGGTAAAATATGTATTTTAATGAGATTTTAATGCAACGATTTATCGACCTGTCAAATATGCATATTTCTATCCCGGAAGTCACTCAGAACGAGGCTACTACGTCAGTGGTTACAGTCATTCATATTGACATATGGGTACAAAACAAATATAGTTTCGATTATTATCCAACAAAACGCATGACAGTGATAAACAATGATTATGTGTGATGCCGATGGATTCAACAATATAATTAAAAAGAATATTCACATGATATTTTCTGTTTTTCGAATGACACGCAGACTTAGAAGGTGTAAAGATGGGACTGTTTAACAAGCCCAAACTACACTTCTTTCCGCCCACTTTCATAAGGAATCAATAGTTGGGTTTTCGGGTGCCATGCCACGAGTTCATCATAGGTCACAGGTGTACGGTACTGCATGGTGATTGAGTTTCGCAATTTCAGGTCTCGTTTGAAGTTGCAAGCTTCAGGTGTCACACCACATGGGGGATTGATAAGACATAGTTATTACGCAATATTACTTCATAAGCTCTGTGTACATCCTGGATGTTGGTTTTGCCGAGGGCACAGGTGAGATTGGAATATATTATTGTTACAGTAATACAGGTACAACTACCTGATCATATGTTTAACGAATACCTGTAGTGCGACTATACAATACTCTATGCACCACCAATTAAATACCCTAACCAGTGTTAATAACTAATAGACAACCTGTATATATAGATCTTATTTTTATTGCTTTTAAGGATATGCAGAAGGTTTAGAACAGATGCAATTTTTTACTTGACTTCTTGAGATGGAAAAGTAATATTCTGTATGCTTGCAAGTGTATAACTTCATAAGAAATTGTTAGGCAAAAAGCATAAAAAGCAAACAAGGAAATGATACGAGAGTGTGAATCATAAGTCTTTTACATTCTTATATTGAACATCGAATATAATTATTGACAACTATTTAGTTGGTAAAGATTCAGTTGATGGAAAACATTTCTTTTTAAAATGGAACCTTTATAATAAATGAAGAAAGTGTCGTTAACCGTACGGCCTCCAACAATGAAAAAACCCCATACCGTATATTCGGCTATAAAAGTTCTCAACATGAAAATGTGAAACAATTTTAATGAGAAAACTAACTTATTTATAACAAAATAATTTCCGCAGAAAAAAAATTGACAGACATGAACCAACGACAACCATTGATCTATATGCTCCTGATTTGAGGCAGACACATTCAAAATGTGTCGGTGGTACATGATTGTGAGCGCCTACCCCCTTTCCCAAACGTGTGACAGTGGTCTTACAGCAGTATATAATAACTATAAAAACAAGTCTAACTCAAAAGATCGGTACGAAGTAGAGAAACCACTAACGTTAAAACAATAGAGACAACGCACAAATACTGTTAGCTAGATCAAAGCCAAGTACAGCTAATACACAACTCATGTTCTCGAAGACTGAAGTATGTTACATGTAAACATTTTCCTTCTCAGTCCGATTGAAAATCTAACATTTATTCAAATGACCCCTTTTAGAAGAAATATTTTGAAAAAAAACATATGTAATGCGAATATTTTCCTGGACTCAAGCGTTTTGCTGGTAGCAATAAACAAATTGATTGCTAAATGATATTTGGAAGAGAGGAATGGAAATAAGTGAATTTGAATTTACTTTGTGTATACGAAATTCCTTAAATTTGAAGTTAGATTTTATAAGGGTTTGGATGGAATAGCATACTTTAGAAGTGTAGTATAACTATATTAATCATTTCAACATAAAGATAGTTTTTCTTAAAAATGTATAGTTTTAAAAGGTAAATAACATAACACGTGACAAAATCACACTACAGGTGCCTTCTTACCTTTCACCTGGCCAAGTATGTTATAGGTGTCAAAATTTAATTACTAAAACAACAGCCTCCAATAAATGTTTTGTATTGTGTAATTTTATACAAATGGTGAGACGTAAATAAAATATTGAATTGAATTGTTTTCATAAAAGGGGGGAAAGTAATAAAACTGTTAATTGAATATCCTAATGCAGAAATAATGTGATAAAGGATTTTTCACTATACAAATCCTTTGTGTGATGTATGGTTTCCAACCAAAAAAATTATAAGCATAACTTTTGGTGATAATTTATACCTATTAAAAGTCCCTACGTAACCCAAAATAAAAATATGTACCCTTTGCGAACGCCTTATTTCACTTTTACTGTCGTTTTTTTACCCTGCTTCTGGCACACACATAATTATAACATTACCGTAACAGAGAGAAAAAAGAACAATTTGATCATCAATAATTAGAAATTTATATTTTCAATCATGATAAGTAGTTTTATTTAAATTAAAAAAATGCAGAAAGCGGTTTATTAAATTTATTCATCAGACAAACCAAATATGTATGGTTACAATCCGATCGGTATTGTCTGAAAAATCGTCGTTGTTGGACTTTTCGCATGAAGAATTAATATCCTTTTCTTGGTTATTTTCCACACACAATGGCTCAAATTGATGAGGTCAATTTTCTTTATAGTTTGTCAGTAATCGGGAAAAGTGCTGTCAATACCGTCCATAGTGTATCGACATCGTCCAGTTAGAGACATTTTCCCAGCTTGTAACCACTGACGTAAGCACGATCACGTGATCGTTATCTAATTAAAAATCATTTATTATGACAAGCGCTGGATTCTTTGACCAGAAAATGCCGATTGATCATGTTTTGACCAGCAAAATTGTACAAAACATGTTTAAAGACTATTATTTATTAATTTAATAAAAAAAAAAAAAAAAATCGTGTCACGTCTCCTTTAATAAGTGGGCAATCGACAACAATCAGTTGAAGATAAATATACAACAGAACTGGCCACAACATTTCAGAGAAAACTATACATTGAGCACATCGAACCCCACCTGAAACCGGGGATGATATCAGGTGCTTAAAGGGGTAACCAGGTCCACTGGTTGCGTATAGTTCTTATATTCAATATTGGTGATACATCTTTTTCATACACAATTCAGACCATATCAAATGATGGATTAATTTCTGTGTTTCACAACAACAACATCGGGGTATTATAAATATTTAATTCTACCCTCTACCCTTCGATGGCAAGTCTGTACTGCTAGTATATATTCACTAGAAGTGGAAAATTGTATTCCTAAGTAATAAACGAGATAGAAATAGTATTATTTAATTTTGTATATTCGTTTCATTACTGTGATATTGTATTTCATTTTCCCCAGATTAATAATGAATCCGGATATATATTAAAAGGGACATAAAGCTATATGAACGGATAGGGACAAATAACGTAATCTTACCATTTTAACTGGGCATACGAATGTGCAAGAGCATGGAGATTTGATGCCGAAATAGGAAGATTTTACAATATAGATCGAACCAACATCAGCGATATTGTCTATATTTCATTCCAAGTATATCCCTATCCACTTTCTGCGGACGTCACATGATTGTCAATTGATATTGATAAAGAAGAATTAAATCTCTGAATTCACCTAACGATTATTTTTATTATTTATTATTTATTTTGTATTAGAAAACATCTTCGTATATTGCCATTCAAATTTTTGCCATAATTATTGATGTTTTTGTTTATTATTTTTTTTTATTCTTAATCATTTATCAATTACAATTATTCGGGGTGTAAATGGGTTTTCTATAAGACCAGGTATTAAGAACAGATTATATTAGCAATATTGACGTATAAGACGTAAAAATAAGTACATTTTTTTCAGGACCATCATCAATCCGCACACCTGAACGTGTGATCGGATAGCCACGTGCAAAATAAAAACACGAACGTCAGCATTGTGTAATAGCGATCACGTGTATGCTAGTTGTATGTACGATCAATGACCTCCAAACACTTCCATCAGTTATGTAAAACTCAATTAAAGCTTCTATTAAAATAAGCTGTTAATTAGATTTCACTTCCCCTGTATACATCTGTTACCACGTGATAATCGATATTCCGATAGTCGGTCAACACGCTTGCAGCGTCAAGACACTTAAAGGTAAGCTGTTTTGTAAATATTATGAAAAATATAATTATTTCCGCATTCCTTGGGCGTTTAAAAGTATGACGGAAAGGGTATTATTGCAAATACGCTTATTATCTGCTTCTCTTATTGATTTAATATTTTCCGGCACGATGCATAGAAACAGGAATTTTTAATTGTGGAATTTGAAAAAAACGTACACCCAATTTTAGGAACGGTGACTAAAGATAAGAAAACTATTCATGAACTTTTTTCGCAGAAAAGTTTTCTAAAAACTAAATTAAATATTGTAGAAAACACAACGTATTTTTGTGTGGTGTAGAATATAGCATATTTCTCTTTTCTTCTAGTAAAATTTAAATATTAAAAAGTATGATAATGATAATGTACAATGCTTAAAGGAAAAATCACTTAAACTTATTAAATACATTCAAGGATTTAGCAACATGAAACCTGCAAAAACCAGAGGCGGATTCAAATGCATCGGAAGTGTAAACCGTTCCTGTCCAGCAATCAAGTTCTCCATTGCAAGTAAAATACGATGACAAGTCGCCTTCTTTGATTTCACAAATAAGGAATAATAGGACGACAAAGGGAACGTTTTACTTTTTTGGTATCTATAAATGATTGTCCACAACAAGTGAAATGTTGTACTCTTTGGTATGACTTGATTAAAGGTGTGAGTCCTTTCCCCTTTTGTTTTGACTGAACTGATAATATTCTATGTAATAACTATTATTAAAAGGGGAAATAATATGAATAAAAAGATCTGAGATACGGGGCTATGACATCAACCCAACGCCTTACAAAAAAACCACAAAAAATTATTTAGATGTCAGATAGGTAGCTATAAGAAAGTACATTAGTCAATATAAATAAAAAATCAGAATAAACCACTGATGTCTAGGGTACCTGTATAACAAGCAGCAACACAAAGATATAAGTATAAACATTCTAATTAAACCGCATAAAAAATGCTCGAAGTTACTGAACGTAGGAAGAGCTGTTACAGAAATCATTAACACTAACGGATTTTTTTTCGATTGTACGTTTATATACACCAGATGTAAGCAACTATAGGTCACCGTACGACCTTCAGCAATGAGCAAAACCCATACCATGTAGTAAGCTATTAATTGCCGCGACATGACAGAATGTAAATAATACAAAAACAAATAAACCAACGCCCGGATATTTGTACAAGACTCCTCTCAATTATTGAATACAATGGATAATCTGAACGTTTTGCCATGAAGATACAAATGCATTTTCTCTGTTGGTCTCAGATTAAAGTATATATATATCTTATCATCTGGAATATGTCAACACTTTCAATGTCGTACCCAGGTGACTCGGTTGTGTATGAGAAATGAACGAGAACTAAATTTATTTTATGAGCCTCATATTTCGGATACGTTTTAATGTTTATTTATGTTACTTGAAAATTGCGCAAAATAAGTATCTTTTGTCAGTCGCAAATGATAAATAACCATGTGGCTCAAATGAAAAAAAAAAAAATTTTTAAAATTGGCGCGAATGCATGTATAATATATATCCCGTATTTGAACAGTGGCCACCGTCGATCGTGGATTTGATGGTGGCAGCTTTCCAGCCGCTTCGACAGTTTAATTTTATTTCAAACCATATTCTGTATTAGAAGAATGTGTGGTCACCGCCAGCAATGGTGACCACTCTTTAAATTCAACCGCGTCACGACACATGTGTAGTGTCATTTGAAATATGAAAAGCAAGTTAAATTCATGACATGGGAATGAAAAAAGTCTGAATCACATGATCACAATCAATAGTATTAATTTCGATTTCATTGGAATTTTCAGGAATAACCAATTCCAGGAATTATGTTTTATATAGTTTTAATCATTGTCATTTTACAAATATTCCATGATACGTAGGATCAAATGAAAGGTTAAAAAGTATATTCGAAATCATATCAGCAAATTGATGTTCAGGAGGTATTCTTGTTGGATAACCGACATTATTCCGAGAATAATAATGTTACGTTGTCGTCTGTTTTGTGACATAAACTGAAAAACTTCTAAGACCAGACTTTTCCAGCTGTTCGTCTCTTCGACTTATCATTTTAACAATATTTTCTTTGTTTAAAGTTAAAAATAAACATTTTTCAATGAATAATTTATTGAATATATCTCATGTCATAGGATATTCTAGTAAATTTTTAGTAGATATAATAGATCACAATGGATGATAAAAAAAAATGAGACACACTAAAAGGACTGATATTCGGTATTGTCGCACTTACCAACATTACCTATACAATTATTGACCAGGTTCGAGGACAACATCCGTTTAGCTTGACCAAGAAAACAGCTGTTGTTCGCGAACAGTCAATGAATACAAAAAGAATGGTTTACTTTTATAAATTGTTATTTGGATGGAGAGTTGTCTCATTGGCACTCACACCACATCTTCCTATATCTATTTACGTCGAGAGAGAAGTCTATGAGAGACCAACCTCATCATTTAAAGGTTATCATACATGTACGTCCTTCAGTGGTGACTATACTGAGCCCATGTGACTGCGCCACATCGAAAATCCAATACAAATGTGTTTAAATATAAAAGATACGATATATGATTGGAGCTATCAGTTGGCCCTTAGTACTGCCAAAAAATAGAAGTCTTCAATCCCTTCAATTTTTATACAATTTTATTGATAAACTAATAAAATATGACCACTTTAGTGCCGAAAATTGATAAACTAATAAAATATGACCACTTTAGTGCCGAAATTTAATTTCTGATGGCAGCATGACGTCAGAAACATGTCATGAATGACATTTTTGGCCAGTTTACATACGAGCATTCGTTTCACCCAAAAATATATATATTTTTCGTCAACATCGTTGAATAAGATTGTTGGCGACAACATGGCCATAAAACTTCACCGTTTCGGAGTCTTGATCAGTCTTGCTTTAAGAGGCAAACTGGTTCTCTGTTAAAAAAGTTATCGCATTAAGCACAAGCTCTGGAATACTACATATCAATTTGAAGATATATATTCCACTTGCAAGCGCCGCTGGAATGCTCCGTGATGCATAAAAACGCAGAAGTGGGAAAATTCAATTCCTCTGCTTTACGGTAAAATGCTACACAGTATACTATCATATATATTAGTGTAATACATTGTTAAGATATTGATAGATTGACTTCATATATGATTATTATTGTTATTTTGTTAAATTTGTGAACTTTTGTTGTTTCCACCAAAAAAAAAAAAAAAAAAAAACACCAAAAGCTTCAATCTCAAACGAAAAAATTGGCTGCCGTTCTCTTTCTTTCTTTCTGGTCACGAAGCGCAAAATCTTCTTGAAATTGTGTTTGTCGAATGATTATCGTAATCTAGGCAGAAAAAAACTATGATTTTGATGAAAATTTCCAAGTACAATATTTGAAATAAGATCAACAGTAGAGCCACCACAAACTTGAAAATATATACCATAAGGATAATTGTGATCGAATTTGGTTTCAATTGGTTTAGTGGTTACACAGTGGGATAACTGGTGAGTCATTAGAAGCTTGTAACATAATATTTGCTTCACATTAATGAAAAATATTGAAAAAATATGTAGCATGCAGAATCAATAGCTCTTTCCATATATCAATTTGCAATGTGTTCTTTCTAGTTTTAGACCGGTAAAATTTCTCGTAATCTTTCATTTTCCAACAACAAAGTTTTCGAGTGCACCGGTATACATATTATCACCGAGACTAGTTTCATTAAATGATATTGTCACTGTGTGAATATATTGATTTAGACGTAATGTTCAGGTATAAAAATGAATCAAAATTATTGCAATAAAAATGTTTGTCCTTTAAGAGATTGTACTTTTTGTGAAAAATTATAAAATTAGGTCGTCTCGATTTTGAACATATATGTACGGTTTTCTCGTTGTTTTCGCATTAAATGGTCAAGACAATATAGTATTAAAGGTCCGTTCATTTACCTTAGTGATATATATTTAAAAGTGATCTCTTTTGCTGCATACCATTCTATATGTTAACCAGAAGGTTTTCTAGCAAACTTATAATTAAAAGTGGAATTCATACGAAAAATATGTCAAAACCGGAGAGTTCTATTATGAAGGGCGACATTTTTTGTCACTAGCTTTTCCATGTATGAGCAAAAGTTTTTTAAGAAAAACTTACAAACTGACGGCGACAGACGCCAAGATTATTGATGACTATATATATCTAATATGGATTCTTTGTGCTCGGTCACCTTTTAACAATTCACAACCGGTCTGCGACATTAAAAAGAAAATATATCTTAGTAACTATTTATGGAAATTTAGTAACACGGGCATTTGAATAAAAAAAAAAAAATAAATAAAAAAATCATGGTCATACATAAAATTGATGAAGATTTAAGCTAAACAAAGCTAAACATATGAAATATTTATATGCCAAATAAACTACATGCAATATTCTTGATTTGATTTTTCCAATAAACAAAGTTGCATAAAACATATCGGAGAAGCGAAAAACTCATCAAATATGAATTAAAAAATCTCTGTCTTTGTCCTTGAAATAGACTCTCGGATCTACGTGAGATTGACGTCACTCATGTATTTTTGTTTTTCAAGCTTTTTTTGAAAGATATGAACAATTATGGCAAATCGTTCAGAATAAGATATTAATCCGCTTTGAGTTTTTTTTTGGTTAAATATCATTCAAAGGCAACCATATGGTTAAGTGATACTTCAACTCATTTGAATGATTGCCGTCAGAAAAAAAAGTCACTATGAATCTATGAAATTGGCATTGACTAGAATACGAAATCTATTCTGGTTAGTGCATGTTTAAACCATGTAAACATGTAATGTATAGATAAAGCTTGTATGTTAGCTGGTGTTTTATTTGGGAGATATATAAATAAATTAAAGGTAGGAAGGAATTTGATTGTTGATGAAAACGCAGATCGTTATGAAAATTCCCTTTGAAGTTGAAGTTTAATTTAATTTTGGTTTTAAAATGCAATACTATCTTAGAACATTTCATATTCTTGTAATGAATGAACATTTTGACATTATTAGAATATTTTACATGTTGCGATAAATCACCTAAAAGTGAGTTGTAAATACCTGTTTGTGGTGTACATATATAATATGCAATCTAATAGGATATCAATCTACAATACAAACAATCATAATTTTGCTTTGAGCAAAAGTATTCAACAGTGCATTTGTTTAAACCAAGTGTTGCCAGGTTAATGGCTTTTCAAAAACTGATTAGATAGTAACTAAATTGATCCTCTGTTTATCTCAATGCTTAGAGATTAATCTCATAATTATGGTGTCGGATAAGGCCATTTCGCGTTTTCGCCTCTTCGCCTTCCATATTCATTTGTGCGAAAACGCGAAATCGAAAATGCTAAACCGAGAAGTGAAACCATTTCGCGTTTTCGCCCTATAGACTACGGTAGCGAAAACGCAAAATGGCTTTATCCGGCCACCATACATCACCTATCAAGTATCCATTAACGTTGCTTACGAAAATTAAATTGTTACCTTTTATTATTTGCACTTTGTAATATTTCCCCAAATAAAACAAGCACAGTAATTATAGATTATTGGCAACGTATAATATTTGTTACGCCTAACAGAATTTCCCCTGAAAACTTTGTTATAAACAATGCCATAATATCTGTTCTCGTTTATCCGTTTGACCATCATGCTGCATGTTATGTTGAAGTCCTTCGTCTGCTGATGTTGGTTGTTCCTTGGTACTATTTTCACTCTTTTACGAAAAAAAAGAGCAATTAAAAGTTTTCCACTGATCGAGCACCAACGTATAAAATTCCAAATACATGTATATTTTTCATGCTTTCCTTACAAATAAAATAACTTTGACTTTTTGAGTTTGAATTGCAATCTTTCAGTGCATATATTGAAATACATGCTTCTTGTAAACGACGACTTGTTTTTCAGATAATTTACACTTTATTATTTAAATTCTTTAACAGTCTTTAATTATTTTCCAACAAAAGAGTTCAACATTTGTATGCACTTTTAAAAGTATATTCGCCTATTGAGCAAAGCAGGATGTTTGAAACAAGTTAGGATTTCAATAAAAAATACTCAACACCTTACCAATAGATGAACAAACATACTATTTTAACATGTTTTCAACATTATACCCGTTAACCGCCTCGGATTCTCGTGGTAGCGTGTTCGCTTCGAATCCGAAGGGTCGTGGATTCGAACCCCGACTGGTTCAAACCAAAGATTAAAATTGATATGTGCTGCTTCTAAGCACGCGGCATTAAGGACTAAGAGCAAAGACTGGTCGGCTCGGAGTCAGAATAATGTGTCCGTGTAGGGTGACATGTCTTATTGTGGATTATTATACTTTACGTTAAAATGCCAGATTTTAATTGGCTAATACGAGGGAGACAATTTACTCTATCCCATGGCTGAGCGGGGGACAATTATTTGAATGTCACCCTCTCGTGCAGACCAATCAGAAATCGATAATTTAAAGGTCAATAAATTGAATTTACATCAAATAATTAAAGACAATGCTCAAGTTCTACGTTTTGGCTCAGAACTTTTTTTATAGACTGTCAAAATATATAAAAAAACAATCTTGCTTCACTTCTGTTGATTTTTTCTAATATCTGTAACGTTATAATGTACGTGACGTCATAGTAAAATACTTTAAATTTAAAACAGTAAAATACAGAAATGATAGGACATTCAGTATAATAAATTAAACAACACATAGCTGCTGAGAGGGTGATAGAGCAGATTGGTACCCCTCGAAAAAACATTGTCAACCTTGGCTTCGCCTCAGTTGACAATGTTTTCTCGGGGTAACAATCTGCTCTATCACCCTCTCAGCTATGTGTTATTTATATACTGATACCTTGTGAGCTAGCACGTTAAAAATCCAGCTCAGCGTGTCGGTCTATAGTACAAAACAGGGTTACTATTCATATTATACATTAATATGTTCTCGTCCTGAATATGCATTTAATTTGCCGCTGGACGTTAAGCAGCCATCCACCATCATCATCATTATAACTGCTTTGAATTTCTGGTGTAAGTCCTTCATTAACAAATATCACATACTAGTTTTATGTATGTCATACCCTGTATATCACAAAACATTTATCGCCTATCCGGTCTGTAATACACCCTGTTTTGAATGCCTCTAGAAATATGATATTCAAATATATGATAAAGGGAACAATATATGATAAAACCTTATACCAACCCTCAAACGATATCAGCCATCTGACTGAAACTGATACCGATATATGGATTCTGACCATATAAAGATAGTTTTATCTATATGTTGATTAGCAGCGCCATTGTGAATCTTATTTTAAAACGTATCACAGAGTTTAGTATATATACTGTTCCTTGACCTCGCGCAAATATGCGTCACTTTCACCTTTTAGTTTTACGCCCCTTTACTAAGTTTCAGAGAAAACAAAACATCAGTATGGTTGAATAAGTACATTGAAGCTTGCATATTTACAAGCGGGGGCATCTGTATCTCATGTAAACAGTTTGACTGTATCCGCTCGCTTTTTTCCACAACTCACCGCGCTTGTTATCAACTGCTCTCGGCAGCTTTTTTGAAGGACGTATTTCTTTTTGTTTACATAACAAGAGTTATAAAACATATCGGTCACGGAAAATGTGCTGATTAATTAAACTCAAAATACAAAACATGTCAATAAACTAATAATTTTGTCTTTATTTCAAACCGCAAGAGATTTTTTCCACATCAAGTTTCAAGGAATTTAGATGTCAACAAAATGATGTTATTTTTGAGATAATTGATTCTGTCAGATTCTAAATGATCGTTTATCACTTCCTGTAGGCTAAAGAATTTTTTTCCTATTTGAACATAATGAAACTTTTAATTTCTTAAATATTTAGCAATTCCCCAGTTTTCATCAATATTTAACGAATTATTCTCTACGGACAAACTTTTATATAATCAATACTTTTCTTTCGCAGCAAACATTCACGTTAGAGCCATCCATTAGTAATGACAGAACATCTAATCGCCGCTCAAAGATGAGCCTCCGCCGGGGAGACAGGTCCAAACACAGGAACAGTAATGTCTCGGAACATACAGGTAAGAACATACAATTATACAAGAATAAAGAGGTTAACAATGTAGAAACATATAGGAACATACAGGTAAAAACATAAAGTTATACCGGAACAAAGAGGTAAAAAAACAGAGAAATACACAGGAACATACAGGCAGGAATAACGGAACAAAGAGGTACAAAAAAGAGAAGTATACAGGAAGATACAGGTAGGAAACACAGAACAAAGCGGTAAACAATAGAGAAATATACAGGAACATACAGACAGGAAAACCGAAACAAAGAGGTAAAAAATAGAGAAATATACAGGAACATAGAGGTAGGAAAACCGAAACAAAGAGGTAAAAAATAAAGAAATACACAACAGACAGGAATACTAAAATTTACTAGAACAAAGAAGTAGGAAGACAGTGATATTCCGTAACATACGGGTAAGAATACCAAAATATACTGGATGATGTAAGTCAAAAATAAAACAGAGCATAAAGGTTAGAATAGAAAAATATACCGGAACTTACATATAGAAATACTAAGATATGCCGGAACATTCAGGTAGGAATACTTAAATATACTGGAACGAAGAGTAAGGAATACCAAAATATACTGGAACATACAAGTAATAACACCAAAATATAGCACAGCATAAAGGTTAAAATAGAAATAATACCGGAACTGACAGATAGAAATTCTAAGATATGCCGGAACATTCAGGTAGGAATACTTAAATATACGGGAGCATATAGGTAGGAATACTAAAATACACCGGAACATATAGGTAGGAATACTTATATAGACTGGAACATACAGGTAAGAACGCAAAAATATAACGTAACATTAAACATACAGGTTAGTATGCAAAAGTATTCCGAAACATACAGGAATAGGAATATAAAAAAATACCGGAACTTACAGGTATGTAGATAAAAATGTACAGAAATTGATATGTTAGACCGACAGATTATGTTTGACGTTACTTGAAACTTTGGAATGGATTTTTTTAATGTAAAAGCATGTAAGAAAAATAATTATAGTGAGTAATGTAATTTCAAATGAGTCGGAACATTTATTTCAGCTGGGTTAAAGTTACTATTATATTTATATAGGAAACGGAAAATTGGTCTTTTTAGGATGATATTATTGTTGGAGACTGCTTAAATTAGAAAAAGGTGCATTAAATATAAGTGTTTATATGTAATGCATCCATTATATTCTCTGGGAGGACAAAGGCGTGGTGTGGCCTGGAATTTTAGCACCGGACACATGCATAAATGATACTTATATACATCCAGCATATACAATACCCAACAAGGGCCCTGCTGTCAGATTTATCGGCCCAGTTAATTATATTACTAAACTCCAGCTAACCGTAGGTCCATACATCAATGGCCTCTCTATGCTGTCGGAAATTAAACAGTAACATGAATAATGTAGTTATATATGTCAATTCGTGAATTAGATAACTGATCGATGGCATATAATTGTTAGATGTTAAACATCCAGAAGGCAAAATATATTGCATCAATATTTAGAATAATTAACCAATAAGTCACTGTGGACGGAACCAAGTTCACCGGAAGTTTCGTTAACTAACTAGAGCTAGAAAATATCGAATATATTGCGCTCGACACGCTTTCCTGGATTAACATTTTTAAAAACGGTACGCGCAGAGCCAAAACTATGGAAAGCTAAAATAAAGTGATATGTTTGGAACTATTTAACGATAAGAATGACCAAAAGCATGTATTGTTTTATTTGCGTTAAAGGTTATTTGTTGGTTTTGATAGTATAGTAGACGTATTGTCTTTGTATTTATGACCCAACATCTCATATCATCCCTTTACAAGTCTTGTTTACCTCAAAGTATAGAGATTTTCAAGTAACTTATATATCTTAAGCTTTCTTTGGGTTTTACTTCGCATATCAGATAAAAAAAACGGTTGTCTATTTGTGTGTTGTTTGGTTGATGTCCAATGACAATTATGGTATGCCACATTCGTGATGTAAATAAAGCAAAAATTAATTAGGTAAGTTGTGTGTTGTTTGTTTGACGTCCAATTACAATTATTGTATACAACATTCGTGATGTAAATAAAGCAAAAATTAATTAGGTAAGTTGTGTGTTGTTTGTTTGACGTCCAATTACAATTATTGTATGCAATATTCGTGATGTAAATAAAGTAAAAGTAAATTAGATAAAGTATTCCTTACTTTCTTGCAAAAGTGTTTGTGGGATCGACGGTTTTTGAAAAGTGACTATTTTTTTCTGTTTGTCAATTTCATTGCCAATTTGCCATTGAATTATATCCATATTATTGCGGATGACCACTTCGTATAACAAAATTTCTGTTAGATGTGTGCTTATTGATATTTTAGTCTATGAAAACGTTGTTTTTTTATTAGATCAGAATGGCTTTGAACTTGCTTTCAACAACTGTGAGTACTCTAAGGTCGGTACGTTTTGTTTTCTTGTATTTGTAAAGTTTGGTTGTGCTTCGTGCAAATGTGATGAGTCGAGTCCTTTCCAACTAATGTTTACAGTTTGTTCTTGTGTTTTTCTGTTACACAGATGTTCCAAGTAAGCGGGTGACTCTAACATAAATGTTTAGCCCCGCCACATGATGATATGCTTGTTCCAAGTCTGAAGCATGTAGTTCAATGGTTTTTGTTGGGGATGCTGTCTTCCATATGTATTTTTCTTTCGTTCAATGATTTTAGCATAAATCAGTCCTTTCGTTTTCTCTTTTATTTCACTTTTTGTCATGCTAGTGCTTTTTATAGCTGACTTTGTTTTTTTGGTTTTGCTGATTGTTGAAGGCCGTACTGTGACCTTTAGTTATTTACATCCTCGTCCTTTGGTCTCTGGTGGATACTTGTCTCATTTACAGACATACCACATCGCATTATCTTGTATTTTGATACTAGTTGTCGATGGAGTCAAGGAAAGGAGAAATATTCAAATAAAGAAATATTAAAATCCACTCCACAATAGGGAAAAAATCGTTCTGAAATGTAAGGAACATTTAACGCCACCGATTTGTTGAAAAAGTTAAAAAGGGCTCCCTTTCTAAAATTAATATCTTAAACTTGTAGGGACGTTGCATCATTAGATTCCTTCTATTTGTTTATCTTATCAATGTGTAATTCCGAAACATTGTTAACTCCATGGACAAATTCTACATCGGAATTTCGCCAGTTGAAATTCTATCAGTGCTAATGTCAGTGTTGAAAATAAATTACTTTTCAATCGAATAAAAAATCATTGACATATCAAGATTTTGTTTTTGTTTTGTAGAATTACATTTGAATGAAAAGATACAATTTGTTGAATGACATGTGTTTTTCGGTATATATTTTTTTCTTCTATACCTCAGAAAGTAATCTATTTCATCACGAGCTGTAATATTTCAATACAAAATGTTTAATTGAAAAGGAAATTCAATCATCTTGTTTCGTAATTATTTTGCCTGATAGAAAGAAGACAGCGTATGTTTCTAAGATTAAACAAAGTAATCATAAGATTTTAGATTTTATTTCTGCTATGCTCACTACATAGAGGCTCGAGTGATATACTTCGTTTGACAAGACAGTCTTTCCCATTAATCAGAATATGCCAATTACTGTCCAAAAAAAAAAGCAGAGCATAATTGACACATTATCACTGCGACCGATGTATATACGCGCGCCGTGAGTAGAATTTGGTCCCTCCTCCTCTGGGCCAATGTATATGTCATAAACATATATGCAGAAGTCTGAGACAGTTAGCAACACAACAAGTGACCCACTAAATTATAAAGAGGTATTGCTCGATTAATTTGAAGAGATGGCGGCATAGTCTCCCAACCATTGCCTTGGATTTATTATGTATACTTAATCAGTTGGAACGTTTTTCGTATTTATACATCCACTCATATGCTGTACATCAGAAATATGAAACAATTTGCAATAGGATTCTGAAGCGATTTTGCTCAGGTTCAAGTAATTGCAAACAATAATTTTATTACAATATGTTAGAAGTTTTATTGGAAGATCTTAGATCTTATATGTAAGAGTTTGCATGAATAAAGTGTCTCCTTTGGTGCATTAATTATAAGAGTTTAGCCAGTGTAAACTGGGCCTGACTCATCCATGATCCATGTCGTTCTTGGTAAAACACATGCACTATTGATTGACATTCAAGTTTATTATACTTCACGTTAAAATGAGAGGGAGATAATTTACTCTATCCCATGGCTCAGCGGTAGACAATTTTTTGAATGTCACCCTCTCGTACAGATCAATCAAAAATCGATAATTGAAAGGACATGAAATGAACTTGCATCAATAATTTTAAAGACAATGCCCAAGTTTTACGTTTTAGCTTCAAAATAAAAAAAAAAACTTGCTTCACTTTTCTAATAAATGTAACGTTGTTATGTACATGACATCATAGTAAAGTACTTTCAATTTTAAATTTAAAAGACAATAATGACAGAACGTTCAGTTTAATAAATTAAATAACACATAGCTGTAAGGGTGAGAGAACAGATGGTTACCCCTTGAAAAACATTGTCAACCTGGGCTTCGCCTCGGTTCACAATGTTTTCTCGGGGTAACAATCTGCTCTATCACCCCCTCAGCTATGTGTTATTTACATAGTATGTACCTTCTATAAGCCTCTGATTGTTATGTCGTTATTCGGTTGATCTCCGATCTTATTTTTCTTTCAAATATTTTAAAAAAGACCCAGCACAACGTTCTATTTTTTCTTATATATCTTTTTGTCATTATTTGGTGTTTTTCGGAATGGGGCATTCAATGTCTCGTGAAGGGAAAGTGAAATGCTCTCTGCACGTTAAACAACGATTCAACAAAACTTTTTTTTGGGGGGTGGGGGTGGGGAAAGGGGGGGGGTGGCGTAGGTGTGATCATATTGCATGGCAAGTTTGTTGCTTGCATCCAATATATATATTTTTGTAGTTTCTTGTTCCAGTGTCATTCGAAAATCTTGCCCCTCACCAAAAGCAGAACTTACCTATTACAGTGATAGTTAATTATTTCTCGTCTGAATTTGCATGAAGTATTTGCTACTGGACGTTAAACTAACAACAATACTCAATCAATCAATGTAATATTGTCAAATGTACAAATGTACATTAAATACTATACGGTCAACAGTGAACGGGAGAACCTTTTCGCTCTCCTTTTCTTGTGATATTACCTGAAAAACTCAAAACCTAATATATGTGGTAACTTGAACCCAACCTAAGTGTGGTATTCAATATGTGTGACAGACGGGACGAGAGTATTACAAAAGAAATCAAGAACATCTCTACCGCTTTCGTAGACCCAAAAAATTCAAAAGTTTAGTATATCAACATTTAAATAAGCATAATCACAATCTTAAATATATAAAATTCCAACCCCTCGAAACCGTTCAGAAACAACCAGGAGAATCACACAAGCAGTTTGAAAAATCTCGCGAAGTTCGCGAATTGTTTTGGATAAAAAGACTTCAAACAGCTTATCCTCTCGGTCTCAATGACAAAATATTAGGGCAGGGGAACATATCTAAAACTTCTATCGATGTCATTAATATTGTTGATAAACGACTTAGAAATAATAGGTCTCATGGTAAACGCAAAAACCGTAATCAACGTATTAAACATCGTATAAATTATACACTTGCTGATCTGTTATCTATAATAAAGAATAATGGTAGACATCAAGTATTATGCAAACTGGGTCAGATACCTATAAGTAAATTATATGCTATTTTTCTGGAGTGTGATAAAATTTCTTTTTAGCCCGTTTTATGAATACACCCGTATTATTGCAGCCTTTTGTCATCACAGGCTATTTCCTAGTATTGATAAACCTGAAAATCATAAACGACATTTTCTTAAATTAAAATATATAAATAGAGGTATTGATTTTATTAATTTGTCTAGCATATTCAATGACTCTTCCGTATATAGCTTAATACCTCCATATTTTGATAATATAGAACAACCCATTATTTCGTATTCTTATAAAAACCGAGCAGAAATTTGATTTTAATTATACGTCAATTACATCAGACGTCAATATAGAAAATAATGTTCCTTCCACTTGAGACTGCGAAACATCTAGTTTATATATGTTCCCTATGGTCATGTTATTACAGGAGACCTCAACATCGTCGAAGACCGTGAGGTCATAACTTTTCTAAAGAAATACCGTCCTCCATCTATAATAGATTGGAAACAGTGTCGTCAGGTCATTAAAGACGCTCTGTCTGCCTACTGTAAAATTGGTGCAAACGTGAAAAATCGGATAAAAATCTTTAGACAGTTATTTGAATAAAATTATGAATACTGTTATATTCGAATATCTCATTTAGAAAACAATTCTGAAATTAATAATAGGATCCATGATATTCCCATTTCAAGAATAAAAATAAACTCAAGGTACTCGCAGAGCGGTTTGTGTTCGTACCGGCAGACAAGGCAGCCAATAATGTAGTGGTGGTGTGACGCATATACTACACGGAAGTTCTTCAAAACGAAATTATCAATTCCTCTACATCCAGGTCCGTTCGCACCACAGAGAGTCAAATCGTTAACAAGCATACCACTGCCACTACCCAACTTAAAGCATCTTCCGAACATTTGAAAGTCCCTACCATGTACTGGTTACCGAAATTACACAAAAAACCATTTAAATTCCGTTTCATCTCCGCATCGAGTAAGTGTTCTACTACTAATCTATCAGTTCTTCTAACTACCTGCCTTACTACTATCAAAGAACTGGTTATTAACTTTTGTAATAAAGCTTATGAAAATAATGGTATTAATTATTTTGGAGTGTTAAAATTCTTTAGAGGTTTTAGATAAAATACATGCTTTTGATGGTCCTTATAATTCTGTTGACAGTTATGATTTTTCTACTATGTACACTACACTTCCACACAATCTTATAAAGAAAAAGTTTTTGTATTTGATAAAATGGTCTTTCGAAAAATCTCATTGTAATTTTATTTGCTGTAACTCGTTTAAAGCCTTTTTCTGTAACGAAAACGGAAAGTATGCTAGATACACTTACTGGAAATGTGAGGATATGATTGAACCTTTAAATTTTCTGCTAGATAACATTTATGTACGTTTCGGCGATAAAGTGTATCGTCAGGTAGTAGGTATTCCTATGGGCACTAACTGTGCCCTTTAATAGCAGATTTATTTCTATATTGCTATGAATCTCAGTTTATGACCAAACTCAGTAAAGACCCATCATTGTTATATTTAGTTGATACATTCAACAATACCTACCGTTATCTGGATGATATTTTTCGTTAAATAATCCAGAGTTCTCTAAATATACTTCCGAAATTTACCCAAAAGAACTTACTTTAACTAAATCTAACATAAACAGCAGCAGTTGCCCTTTTCTAGATTTAGACATTTCAATTTCTAACGGAAACTACATACTAAAATTTACGACAAAAGAGACGATTTTCATTTCCTATTGTTAATTTTCCATTTTAGACGGCGATGTGCCTTTGGCTCCATCATACGGTGTTTATATATCCCAACTCGTTCGGTATGCCCGTGTGTGTTCTGATGTCATAGATTTTAACGAACGTAATCAATGCATCACTGGGAAATTATTGTGTCAGGGATTTCGATACCATAAATTACTTAAAACTTTTACTAAATTCTTTCATAGATACAAAGATTTGATTAGTAAATTTGGCTGTACCTGTAGAAAACTTATTAAAAATGGTATTTCACATCCTAAATTTTACGGTAATATATTACTTAAAGCGAGGAAATCACTATGTGATCCGTGTAAACTCATCGAACCTTTAAACAAACTTATAAGTAAGGGTTATCGTACCAATATTGTAATTAGATCTCTGAATATAGTTTACATTGGCACTAATATCGATTTTGTCATTAGCAAATTAAAACATAACTAAGTTGTATCTTCTTTTGAGGCGGGATGTTTAGAGACACACACGTTAATTTTATCTCTTTAAGAAGTAGCTCCTCACTATCCTACTACCTGTCGATACATTTATTTTTGGTATTGCACAAGTCATGTCTTCTCTGACTGTTCATGACGTTAAAATACTAAATCCCTGGGATGTGTTTTAGTTGATTTTAGTCTCTGATGCATGATTTTTATCATTAATTGTTTTGGCTTTTAACTAGCTGTCAGTAACTGCGAGTACTCTCAAATCGTACTTTCTTTTAATTCGACCTGTTGATACTATTTTTAATACTTTTTGTTATTTTATATTAATATTGATCTTGTCTGTATACCAGCTTTGATTATTTGGAATATCTACTAATTTTCACTTCTTCATACTACATTTGTATGAACATCAAGATTATTCTCCTTTAATCTGTACAGGAAGTTTTATTGTTGATATTTACCCTTATGTATCTAGTGTTAAATTAGGTATTTATATGACAGACCTTTCTTGGTATTCCTAATTATTGGAAGATTTTATATACACAGAAAAAGTATACCTAAAACGACAAAGTTATTTTTCATTTACCTGTATATATTATGAAAACCGGTTTTTCAAAAGTTATTATTTTCTAAGGGTTAAATATTTCGCGATGGTGTCTTGCCATGGCTTTATTTGGACTTGTTTGTTTGCTTTTGGCCTTGAATGTTTGTCCCTAATATTTTATTAACTATGTATTTACTTTCAGGTATCACAAATCGAATTTATTCGTTCATAGTGTGTTAATTTACGTTTTGATTGAGTTAAGCCTTCCAATTGATGTTTTATCGTGTGTTTTCTATGTTATGATGTTATACTATTGTTTCAGAAAAGGAAGAAGGTTTGGTACCATTAAAACGTTTAATCCCGCTGCAAATGTTTGCACCTGTCCTAAGTCAGGAATCTGATGTACAGTAGTTGTCGTTTGTTTATGTAATTTATACGTGTTTCTCGTTTCTCGTTTTTATATAGACTAGACCGTTGGTTTTACCGTTTGAATGGTTTTACACTAGTACTTTTGGGGCCCTTTATAGCTTGTTATTCGGTGTGAGCCAAGGCTCCGTGTTGAAGGCCGTACATTGACCTATAATGGTTTACTTTTATGAATTGTTATTTGGATGGAGAGTTGTCTCATTGGCACTCACACCACATCTTCCTATATCTATTAACTATTATTAGTCAATTGTTGAACAAATATTTTGAGAAAGAAAAATGTTTAAATCTGTATATACAAGAGTAATTGAAAAGTTTGATATAGACTAAGAACTTATATGTTATATTATTCCAGAAAAAGGGGAATTAAAAAATAAATTTTTAGACAATGCCTCTTGTAAATTATGTTTATAACAAAGGCTACATTAGGAGAATTTTACGTTAATCAAATGGAGGAAAGCGTTTATAATATTATTCCAGGAAAAGGGAATGGAAATACTTTGGCAATGTCTCTTGTAAATTAAGCTTATAACAAAGGCTGCATTAGGAGACATTTTCCGTTCATCAAATGGAGGAAAGCATTTATAAATTTGTTTTATCTTTAGTTAAGGAGAGTTTACTGGAATGATGGCGACAAATAAGTTACTAAGTGCTTAAATGGAGCTTAATCAGGCGGATTGATCGGAGTATCTTTTCAGAAACCAATTACGAAGTGTGAGAAGTTCGTATATCAGTTTCAATGAGAATATCTCACTTCGTTGATGATAAATCTTGTGCGGATTTCTTGATTACACAATACTTGCTTCTGTAATATAAATGATATCTGTTCTCTTTTTTAGTATGAGTCTTCAATAAAGCTATATTTGGCATCATTTAATTTTCAGTGATATAATACAAAGCGTGAAAAAATGATAAACTTATACCAGAATAATGATTGCACTATTTTAAGATATCTTGCATCAATATTACACAATATAAAACTATCTTGAGTACATTTAAAATTTTGAAACTGGGTAGATTCGACATATTGATTTCCTTAAATAGATAAATGTGAGTTATATGTACTGTTAACAAGATTAAAGGAAGTGTTATTAGCATTTTAAAGTTTCCTTTTTTTGTGTGATTATTTCAATAACGATAGTTTTAACAGTTATTTTATAGTTATACATTCATCAATGTCATTTGGACTTTGGTGGAGAGTTGCTTCATTGGCAATCATACCACTCTATCTATTCTTGTCGTCGAGAAAATACTCTAGTTTGCAGTTTTTTTATTTCTTAAAATAGACAATGTTAAACGTCCCATTTAGCAAGCTCAAATCAGATGATAACTACTCTCAACTTTATTAGATCTATATTAGCGAATACGTTTACATAATATTGACGTTATCCACTTGTCATCGCATGCAAATATTAAGTTTAAAAAATACAATTTGCATTTTAGATTATTTAGTTTAATGTAGAAAAAAAGCATCTGAATCTTAGATAACTTGGTATAGAGAAAGGAATTTTTCACTTTAAATTAAAATTTTACTGGATTGGTGCTTAACCTCCAGTGATGCTATTACTTTCAAAGCATGACGAGAATGCTAATGTTATATATATGAATATGAACCATGCTTTGTACTATACTTCACGCTGAATCGCATTTTTAACATGCTATTACACACTCCGAACTGACCAGTCTTTGCTCTTACACCTAATTGACGCGTGCTTAGTGGAGAAGCAGCAAATGGCAGTTGTAAAGGCTTTAGTCTGACCTGGTCGGGGATCGAACTTACGGGTGCCACATGTGGAGCAGGATCTGCTTACCCTTCCGGAGCTCCTGAGATCAGTGGTGGTTCGTGTTGCTCAGTCTTTAGTTTTCTATGTTGTGTTTTGAATACTGTTGTTCGTCTGTTTGTCTTTTTCTTTTTTTGCCATGGCGTTGTCAGTTTATTTTCGACTTACGAGTTTGAATGTCCCTTTGGTATCGTTCTCTTTTACGACCACCCGCACTCGCGGCGAGCATGCACGCTACCACGAAATATCTGAGGCGGGATTTTTCGCTTTAAATGATTTTTTCCCTAAAATAAAATTTTACTGGACGACGTAACCCTGCGTCCAAAAGTTTATAGTGTCTGCGTTTTTTTACTTGCAAAATATTAGAAATTAAACCGCAGTGGTATTTATTTCAATAATTGATTCATTTATCGTGACCGTAAATTGACGCTTCGATTTATCACGTTCATATTGGTGACAATATCTAATTAATTTGTTCTATGAATGACAAAGGTAATATGCAGTATATAGGTCTACAACACGTTTAAGAATACTATTGAATTTTTTTGTCATCTGATGATTATCTGATTAAACGTCATCAGTGTAAGATTTAGTCGGAAATTGCTCTGACGTCCAACGTACTTTTTCTAGCTGCGTGAGATTGCGAGACAGAAACTTGCCGCTAAAGTCTGAGTCGTCAATTTCATGTTTTCTATACCAAATTACTCTGACGTCCCACTACCCCAGCAATACCCCCAAAAAAAAAAAGACCACCAGACGTCACAACAATTTCGGCTTATGTTAGATCGAAGGACTTTCTTTGAATTACTTGAGATAAATTTGTGCTCGAAAGTATTTTTATACACGGTGTATCTTCCGTAGTTACTTTGATTTTCAAATTCTCCTTGAGTTGAAAAACTGGGCGTCCGTTTAGCTACGTGAGAATGTATAACACCGGGTCATGTGTCCTTTTACAACGAACAATTAAGTCGCTTAGCAGTATAATCATTATCGCCATCTTCTAATATCAGAATAAATAAATCGATTTGTTCTGTTTTGTATTGTTGTTCTAATATGTCTGTTGAATGTTATTTGCTCAGTTTATTTAGCAAAATCTCTATACAACTAATCAATTTATTTATTTTTTATTGCAGATAAGAGTACACTCGATGACACTGCTCATTCACTGTATGGATTGAAGAAGATAGCATCTAACTATGAATGCATACCCTCTCTGTTAGATGGGTTGGCAGATTACATCCGTATTATTCTTACACTGACTGATAATGTCGACTGTCCCGCCATTGATAAAGCAATCAACGAATTAATGAATCAAGTTTTACAGGTATTTAATCACGGAATTTTATTGAATCTGAAGCTTGCTCTATTATACGTAATCACATTATGAGAATGAACCAATCCATAAACGGTGTAACAGCTGCATTACGGTAGCATCACTGCCTGTAGGTGTTTTTTTTAAACATTTCTGATTTGACTAAACGTAATATGCGAGCTAGGATTCATAGGCGGAAGTCGAAATTCTAATTGAGTCCATCGTCCGTCTTCCTTAAAAGGTTTCAGCGTATTTGTTCGTGTGTCTGATTTTTGTAGGAACTACAACAATGACATAAATTTAGATAAGTCGTGGTCAACTTCAGTTACTGTCCAGAGTTTGATGTCACCACGACAGTCTCCTACCTGTCGAGAAGTGTCTAAATAAAACCTTCACAGAATAATTTTCCGAAGTTTCTCTACAAAAATACTTGATTATGTTTGCAATTTTTATTAGGACGTTGATTTTATTTAGAAGAACCATCTAAATATCAAGTTATACTTAGTAACAATCAGACTAGAGATTCTAACAGGAATCGTCGTCGTCGTCGCATCAGCGTCATCGTCATCGTCACCCAAAGGGTCGAATTGGTTCAAGAAATATGGTTATATCCATGGACTTCTCCCGTCCGGCAATAAAACTCATTTTAAAGAGAGGTATCAAGTTGAATGCGCAGGATGTATAAATACGCAGCCGCGTCTGGTCGGAATAGGGATGTTAAATCCGATACACCGTGTGGAGAGAGTGCCAAGTTCTATATATGTATGTTGACGAATCCTTGCAACAACTACAGATATGAGGGTTCATATGTTGCCTGTTGGAAAGCAAAATTTTCCATCGTTTTCAACGTACCCTAAATTTCCAGTGGCAGTCCAAATTCCCGCCCTTCATTCTATTCGACTCACCTGAAGAACCTAAACTGGATTTATTATCATTTTTCTAGTCCATAATATGCATGAGATATTTGCAGATAGGACGTTAATCAAACAGCAATCAATCATTAAAACAATCATTATCATAATCATAATCAACATCATCATTCTTCCAAGCCTCTTTTCTTTTTCGACAACTCAAGTTATGAACAGCCACTCTCGGACAAGCTGTGTCTATGAACAATTCCTTTTTGTGTTTTTTTTTTCATTTTATCTTTTGTGTGTGTGGTTTTTTTCATTTTTATCTTTTGTGTGTGTGTTTTTTTCCCATTTTATCTTGTGTGTGTGTTTTTTTTTTACTGGTTATATCCATGAACTTCTGAATGAGTCCATTGTACGTCTTCCTTTAAAGGTTTCAGCGTATTTGTTCGTGTGTCTGATTTTTGTACGAACTACAACAGTGACTTAATTTTAGATAAGTCGTGAAATATTATCAAGGAGTAATAAAAAAACTGCTATTTCACATTAATTTTATCATAAATATTATTATGCAGTTTTTTTTTTTCTCTCGGCAATCTGACAAACTTCCACTCTAGGCTTAAAAATATTAATTTTTCTTTTTTCAGTTGAAAAAATTGCAAAAGTAACAAATTACAACAACACTTCCAAACGCCATGTGAAAACATAATTACAGATAAAACTGGAAACATTTGACTGAGTACAGCAATCTTATTCAAAGACTTGTCAAAACAATTTTCCGAATAAAATATCATGCAGAAAATTTAATCAAAATTTACATAACTCAATCTAGGGCTGTGTACATTGACCCTGCATGGTTTTTTTTAGCTATTCCATTGTTACATATTCCGTATCTATAGAAGCGTATTTGCATTACATTGATGCATGCTACTGTTTCGTGTTCAGATGTCCCTGAACAGATCCAAGGTCAGAGCTGTTTTAACTTAATATTTCCGAAACTAATGCGACAGATTCCCGGGAATGATTTATGTAACGCTTGTCCTTCAGAGATTCCTTTTGACAGGGCATCTTTCAATTGTTTACTTTTTCTTCAACTATTTACGAAAAAAACTGCTTTATAATATTTCACATTAATATTATTACCACGTTATGTAAGCCAGAGACATACAAAACATTATCATATTCTCTTCAGAATGCGGATTGTCAACCAAATAACGGCCGAATTCTTCAATTCTGAGCGACAATCTCCGATGATTTTGCCTGGGACATAATATATTGTATGCTATTCCCAGGTATTGTATCCTGGGACATAATATATTGTATGCTATTCCCAGGTATTGTATCCTGGGACATGATATATTGTATGCTATTCCAAGTTATTGTATCCTGGGACATGAAATATATTGTATGCTATTCCCAGGTATTGTATAATGGGACATAATATATTGTATGCTAGCCTATTCCCAGGTATTGTACATACTATTCGGGGTGTTTTGCAATCATACCTTTTAAGTGGTGTATTTTTTTTTTCGAAATTCATGTTGTTTGGTTGCTGTCTTCTGAGTTTTGTCTCGGCAGTTCAAAAATCAAATTAATTTAATATGTCAATTTCGAAAAACACTTATTTTGTATGTATATGAAATCCAACTTAAAACAAAAATTACTTACCTACTTCAGAGACATATTAACTGAGACTATCATACAATCATAGTCCCAGATATTTAATAATTATAATACATTATTTTTACGTGAATTAGAATATATGTATCTGCCTACTTATCACTAAAAGACCCCAAATCAGGTATGGTCCGGGTTGGGTGGGGCTCATCCTTTTTAGTCGTATTATTTCAATTTTAACAGAGACATATATACACATGTGTATATATGTCTCTGATTTTAAGGACAATTTTTCTCAATTCGTTATGCCCTTTCCCATTTTTATCTTTCATATATCTATCTATATAATACTAAAATAACGAGGTCCAATTTGTTAGCCGTCATGTTGTAATAACGACGAATCAAAGAATTCAACTTTATAACTAATATAGGACAATGGTGTTGATTTAAAAATTACACCATTCCAGGCCCTTTTGTTTTCCACTTAATTAATATGACCAATAATTAACAAGTTCCGGGTCGAATCCGATATCGATACAATTAGTATATGTCACCTGATACCTATTACCTAATCTGTACGTTCCGCCTCTGTCAGGCGCACCACCAAACGGTGTATTTGGAATTTGCTCGGTCATATTCACACCTGAACTATGTCATTAGACAGGGATTGACACTACTAAATTCAATCATTGTCACATGTAGTTTCCGTTTTTATTATTTTAATCAGCATGACATTATAAGATGATAATACGAATACTAAAAATCCAGACTGAAAATAAGGCGTAGTTAGTTTCCAATTTGTTAGCCGGCGTGACGTAAAAACGGCGAATCAAAGAATTAAACTTTATATATAAATAATATAGGACAATGGTGTTGATTAAAATTACACCATTCCAGGCCCTTTTGTTTTCCACTGAAATATAGTAATTGATATTATCAATAATTAACAAGTTCCGGATCGACGGGTTCAAACAGAAAGATTTTGAGAGCAGAGAAAACTGCGCACCTTATAATCAGCATGACTTTATCAGACGACAATACGAATACTAAAAATCCAGGGAAAAATAAGGCTGATATATAATTAGATACTTTGATTCAGTCACGGACCCGCGGATGTCGCGGGTGTGTTTTAGTTTTCTCTATTATTCTCTCTTCTTCTGAACAGGTTAGAGTTTCCGGAATTTCCTCCGTCAATTGTGCTATTTTATAAGAATGTCTTCGCTTCCGGTAACGTTAGGAGAAAAAAAAGTTTGAACAAATTCCTAACAGTACATGTTTAGATAAGAGACGACGATTTCCATTCTCCTCTGGCTCTGACCACAGGCGCTTGGGTAAATTATTCCAACTTATTTTCACGTATTTGATGAGGCGGCCAAATCATAAAATCGCTCCGGACTCAGAATTTTAAAAAGGGCTTAATTATTAAATTTTTGCCCTCTGAATCTTTATAATTTAGTAATATTGGAAGTCGGACAGCTCTACACAATCGCCCCAACTGTAATGCTGAAATAACAATAAAACAAAATACTCTTGTTATATTAATAAAAAAAAAAAGAAAATTTAATATTTGATTCTGATTGAAATTAAATGATGCTTCATTTCTTAAAATTAAATTGATGATACATTATTTATTATTACGTAATTGTTGTATTTATTTGAAATTTATTTGAAAATACAAATAAAAAACAGGACAATGTAGCAGCACAAAGCAAGCATTATTTGTATAATAATGGTGAAGAAACCATGCAGTAATAACTATTATTATAAAGTGATATATTATAATCATAACAATTTAGGAATCCAATTTAACAGCAATTTGTTTTTATAGCAATAAACGGATTGGTAAATGTTGTCTATGAAATAAGAAGAAATAAATGCTACATGTAATTAGCAATCAGTGAAAGACAAATGTGACTTTCAAATCAGTATCAAAAAAGAATGTCCATCATTCAATAACAATAAGGGTCTGGGGTGTTTTTGTAAGTGAAAGAAGTCAAAGCAGGTTTTTTTGTTTTCATAATTATATATATAAGTGGGGCCTGTTGGCAGACCTTTATTCATCAGGACTAAACTACTTTTCAATATTGGGGCATGTTTGAAGGCCTAAAATCATCAGGATTTAACCCTTTTTCATGAGTGGGGCAAGTTTGCAGGCCTATAAAATTCAGCAGGATCCAAACTCTTTTCATATTAAAGTGGGGAGAGTTGGTAGAAAGTTGGGGAGTATCATGAATTCAGTTTTTTAGTTTTCCACAAGGCAGGAAAGATAGACAATTCAAATATTATAAGGAAAATACTATTAATGAGAAATACAAGTAAATGTTTACACAAATGACCTTGAATAAGGCTTAATTTAACTCTTATTAGCTAGAACTTCAACTATAATTTACAAATAATGACAGGACTAAAATTTATGTGACAAATTTAGTAATTCTTTAATGTTAAACCACACAATTCACTTTCATTATTTAACATGTTTAATTTTATATCATTCTTTATTAAAATATGGTTGGGTTCTTTTCCTTTTTGGCATTACAATTAAAAATGTTTTTTTCCTTGAAGCACCATCATGACCGTATGTAATAGGAGTCCTTATTTGACTGGCAAAAAAATGCAATTTTAAGAATGTTATTTTAATACAAATTTATTTGTTTTCCATACAAATGTACATTTATTTTGAAAGAATTCATTAAATAATATTTTAGAAAATAAAAGAGATAAATAATACATTATTTTATTGATTTTTAGTTACATGTATAGTTTAACATACCCCAGTTGTAAGCAAAATCTTCTAAAAATCTATGACATGACCCATTAACTTTAACTTGACCTTAATACACTTTTAATTTTAATTCCTGGAACACATCCATGACATTAGCTTCTGTTCTAAACAAAGTTCCTGTAATGTGATTTTATCATTGTTTATTGTAATTCTTGATTGCATATTGAACCTTTTAAACTGATGTACTTATAATTAGGATATTTGATTTCATATGGAAATGAATTGTATGAATTATTTATCATAGCTGGTTTATCATGTTTTCATCTTAATTTAACAGATCCAGTCATCAGAATCTAAATGTTTATCAGTGATAGTTCCAGGACTTTGAAAAAGGGGGTGCAAAGCACTGATAAAGAAGGGGGTTAACTAATTAAAAAAATGCACCAAAAAATGCAAATTTTCAACCATTGGGAGGAGCTTGTACACCCCTAGGATCCATCCATTCCACATAAATATTTATGATAATGTATAAATAAATATAATATCAAAAGAATGGTTCCTTATTCTTATAAATGTGATAACAACATGATTTAACTTATGGCTTGGCCATTCATTTATCAATCTATTTTTGGTTAGTTAATGTAAGTTATCTATACAAAATCTAAATTTCTATTAAGTATTTGACAAAAAGAACTCAGGGTATTGCTTGAACAGTTTTTATTTCAAATGCTAATTTAGGGAAAATGTCTTCAAATCATTGCCAACCAGAAAGAGCTTTATTTATTTAAATAACCTTCACTAAAAATGTTTTTAATGAGGGTCTTAAATTGGGATTGGGGATGGTGGTATGTGTGCATAACATGAACCAAGAGTGTAATTTCATGATGAATGACAAATCAAATTCAAGACTGAATAATGCATTTCTGACTGATTGATTGAAACATGGTGAATAATGTCTTTTAACATGAAAATGTAAATTACAAACTTGTAAATTTGTTGGTTGATGGTTTGTTTTCAATTTGGAGTTATGAATGATTATAAAAAATTACAAGATAAGTGTACAAAAATAATTTAATGCACCATTAACTACAATGAAAATTTTTTTTGAATCATCACATTTTTCTAATTTTTTTTCAGTTCCAGTTTTTTATCTCAGAGTTTTATACACTAAAAAAAAACCCAGTTTCAAATCAATCCGCACTATCAATTACCAGTGTTTAAGTGCAAGCCTACTAAGAGCTCTTGTTTACTGGTAAACAAGTTTTTTTGTTGTTGAAATTTTTCATTTTTTTCCATCCCAGTTTTATACCTAAATAAAAAAACATTTTCTTATCAGTTCACAATACCTTTATCAGTGTTTTAATGCAAGACTGCTAAGAGCTCTCATCTACTGGAAACAAGGTTTTTTTTAATGATCATTTATAAATAACAGTAGCATGGTTAGTCAGAAGTTAAGATGCATTATTATTTACTGAGTTATATCAGAAAAAGCCTTTGCTGTCAACTACCTTGAAGAACGTACCTGTTGTATTATTTGTTAAGTTATTTTTGTCCTGAATATACATGAAATATTTGCCACTGGACATTCAAACAAGCAACAATCAGTTATTCATATTGGTAGAAATCAATGAATGTTAATGTTTAACAGTTGAAATGTATATTGTTATAAACTTAACTGCAGTGTAGAAGAATGATCTATAATGGTTTACTTTTATAAATTTTGACTTGGATGGAGAGTTGTCTCATTGGCACTCATACCACATCTTCTTATATCTATATATGAAACTTCTCTCATTTATCAGTTAAAATAGGGTTTAAGCTAGGATTTTGAGTTATTTTTGTTGAGGAAAACAACTAAGGCAGTTATTGTAGAAAACAACATGTGAGCTTGATAATAATATCATATAAATATAATGTATCAATAAAGATTAAAACAAAACTGCTGCTATGCTTAAAAAGATCTGTATGACATTTGAATAGTAACTATTTGATTTCAAAAATGTTAATTAGGGCCCCGCATAGTGATCAGTCTGTCCGTCCGTCCGTCCGCTCTATATCTAGAGAACCGTTATAATTTCATACTTTATACTTGACATGTATATTAACCAACACCAGAGGGTGTGTCATAATGTTTGTACAACTTCCTAGGTCAAAGTTCAAGGTCAGTGGGGCCCATAAAGATGGCTCCCATCTCAATGATGTCTAGTTAACATTGAAATTGCTATTCATGTACTTTTGGCTTGAAAAAAGAGCAAAAGAGAGAAATTACTGTAAAAACCATCCCAAAGAGGGCATCTGTTCAGCAATGAAGGATGTATCAATCCCCAGCAACTCTCTTCAGAATGGGAACATTAAATCTGAGACCTTAGATGCTGAGCTTGCAGCAATTCTTTGAGAGGTTGATAGGTGTTCTGTTACAAGTCAAAATTCATCGTTCATCACTGTCAACCCATTTTGCAGAACCTACCTACATGACCTAGATGTTTTTGATTTGTTGTAAATTTGTTCTTTTCATAAATTTAAATATTTGTAATTGGATGGTAAGCAAACACCAATCAATCAATCAGTCAATCAACCAAGATTTTTTTAAAACTAATTGGTACATGCTGGTACTTGGCCACAAGCATTAAATATGTTTTCCCAAAAAAATGAGCCAGCCAGACATTTTTTTCAATCCCAATTTTAATCTTTTTTGTGTTTGTACCTACATGTAACATGCTTAAAGGCATACACACTTCTCAAAATAACCATAGGGAGATCAAGGGGAAGGAGTTAAGGCTGATTGAGGTGTACTTTTGTATGGGATTGATTCCTGTTAACTTACCATGCATTCTTTGAAGCATGGAACACCAGAGGACATAAGATATATAAACTTTGGTTTTGGAATTGCACAATAAACAGAAACTTTATTTTTGTTTAAAAATGCAGTCTTTACAGCCATGACAGTGATAAATCTCAGAACAAATACAGAATTCCCCAAGGATTTGAACAATGCTGATGATTAATCTCAGCAATGAAATGTAAACGGAAGTTTCCAATGATACAACACTAATGTTCAAATTAATTTCATAGTTGGAAAATGTAAAAATCAGAGATAGTGTATAAAAAATTCAGTAGTGATGGAGAAAAGTTAAGGATATGGTACATAGAAAATCAAGTGTCAAGGGTCTTAACCTTTTAGGATGAAAATCAATAATTGACTTTACAGAAAATCAAAAAAAGTTGTATTGAAACTATATTAAAAGGAGATAAAGGGCATATATCAATCTGGTTAGACAGCAACCCAATGACACACAAAACAGACATCTAGAGGTCAACACACGGTAATCAAATAATAGACAAGTATATGTCAATTAGCTCTACATACTCAAAATCATCATGATGGTTTTATTTTATTTTCAGACTTGCTATGAACAGCTGCAGAAAAATGAGTGCCTGGATGGGAAATATAAAATTTTCATACAGCTTTCAAAATTATTACAAACATCGTTGGAAATTCTCAAAGGGGGACAATCTTTACATTTCACTGCTCTCAGTATCATTAATCGTGTCATGGATATATGTATTGTACATAAGAATTATGAAATTTCTGCCATTTATTCACCATCTGTTGATTATGTAAATATATCTGGTATTGATGTCCAGAGAAGTCCGAAACATTCATCCTGTCCTACTGGTGTAAATATTCCAGATGAACCCAGCAGTCATTCAAGTAGTGCTTTTACTAGAATATCATCATCAGCGCATTGTAAAAAATCAAACTCTGGTTCAAATGAGAATAGTCAGGAAAAGTCAGATGACGATATTGAGTATAAAAAGTCTTCAAATATTAAAAGACTACCACTGACGATCTTAACTCAAACTGATCCTAGTCAAATACTCAGTGTGTTACACAACAACATCACCATGCATAAGAGAATCATTGGTACTCGTCAAAAGTGTACTCCAAGTACTAGATGGCGACACTGTACTCATCACTGTCTTCAGATTTTAAGCGCAAGGATTTTGGCCATTATGAGCCATGGACATCAAGTTCAAAATCGTATTGTAACAGATGGACATTTGAAGACTTTGGTGGAAGCCTTAGATCCAAACCATGATCCTGTATGTTTTTGTTTATATTGTCATATTTTACACTTATCTGTCATAATTTTAAGACTGCATTATAGTTATTGTAACAAAAAAACTTTGTATGGTTGAACACAAACAAACAAAATATTGAAAAAAACAATGTGAAAATACAAAAAGGAAACAACTACCTGAATAAAACAATTCAGAATGATGCATAGATTGAAATTTGGATCTAAAATGAGAAATATAAGTTTATTAGTTCAGTAAAAAGGGATGTTGTTAACCTCTTTTGACATGAACTTTTAATTGTGACCATGGAAATGTCAAAGCTTTACATGTAAACATATATATATTTATAACTGACTAATATTGTATATGATTTGATATTTTCCATTTAAGCACCTGTTGTGCCTTCTCCTCCAATCACTAGCCTCTATAGCCCTAAATCCTAACAACCACCAACCTCTAAATGATGTAGATATATCTGATATGCTGATGCAGTTGCTCCTCCCCTCAGATGAATGGTACTACACTAACCATAGTACTAAGTATGCCAAATATGTGAAGTACCATGCAGCTAGAATTCTGGTCTACATGGGCCTACTACATAAACTTGGTGGGAGAGTGGACTTGTTTGACAGGAAACGTAAGTAAAATTTATGAATTAACTTTTATGACAAATCTACTAACTATATTTTTGCCAGCTGTTTTCTAGCTGCTGAAGTGTGAGTTTTTGGCATGGACAAAAGCAAGCAAACAAACCAATTGCACTTACAACGACATGAACGATGGAATTATTAATCACACATTTGAATTTTTAGTATATTTACCAAAAAGAGCAAAATTGTGTAGGTACTGCCTCAACAGTTAACAGGTCACTCACTTATGTAGCTTAGAGTTATCTTTCTTTGATTGGGCACTACATCAGAGGAAACAATACACGTTGAAACACAGTATTGGTTTCCTACAATATAAACCCATACATCTATAAGTGGAATATTGTTTACAGAGATCTTAAAACCTGAATAATTTTGGGTTGTTTCATAAAAAAAAACTAGGCACCCAGTGAAGATAACTTGAATTTGCTGCTTTTTGTGGTAATGAAATATTTTGCTGTTCATATAAGCTTATAATGTGTCTCCAAATCAAATCTATTTCCAAGTGTCTTCCCTGGATACCATGTATGTGTTTGATTGGAACAGTTATTTTTTGTAATACAGAAAAATCTGAAGAGAAGATTAGTTTGATTAGCCTAAAATCATGAAATAATAACAGAAAAATTTAAACAAATAAATGTATAATCAATAAACAAAAAAATAAGAATATTTTTTATTCACATGTAATAGCCTCAGTATTCTTACAGTACTATCCTAGATTCCTTCCATGGCCAGGTCAAACCAAAGACTTGAAAATTGGTATTTGCTGCTTCTCTGCTAGAGCAAAGCAGATTCCATATAAAAATAAGGAGATGTGGTATGAGTGCACATGAGACAACAATCCACCAGAGTTCAAATGAAGTGGATATAAGCAGTTATAGGTCACCACATGGCCTTCAATAATGAGAAAAACCCATACCGTATAGTTGGCTTTAAAAGGACACAACAGGAAAAATGTGACATAATTAAAACAAGAAAACTAAGGGTCTAATTTATAACAAAACAATTTTGGAAAAACATATTTAACAGACATGAACTAAAGACAACCACTGAACTACAAGCTTTTTATCTTGGAACAGGCACATAAAGAATGTAGCAGGGTCTATATGTTTGGGAGGGCTCAACCGTCCCTAACCTGGGACAGTGATGTAACAGCTTAACATAAGAACAAACTAAAAATCAGTTACAATTGGCTTAACTCAATAGATTGGTACGAAGCACATAAACAGTTAACATAAAATCAATAGACATAAAGCAACAATATAAGAGTACTCCCAGTTACTGAAAGCTATTTCAAAGCCAATTACAACTGATAAATAAATTATGTTCTCCCAGACTTAAGTATAAATCAGTACACATCCAACTGATTTAGTGTAAAGACATCATAAACAGTCTGATAAACTCATGATCTTGTGCAATGCCAAAATATAAGTAAAAAATATCAACAGGATCCATATACATTTCATATTAACATGTTATCATACTGATATGTATGTGATAATTGCCACTTGGCGTTAGACACCAATCCATTATTATCATCATCGTCTTATTCACATGCAGTAAATGATAACTTTTTGTTTTGTTTCAGCATTTGAAGAGAACGAATTAACTAGCCATCTTAATGTTCACTCCCCAGAGGACAGTTTTATAGAGCTCATGGCAATGGGACGTGCCAAAATGTGGAACAGCCGAAACCACCTTCAAGCTGCTTCCTTGGAGGGTCTGGTTGCTGAACTCATTCAGGTATACAATAATAATACATGTATACACCATGGACTGCATTTCTCATAGAAGTCCAGGTACAAGTAGATAAAGTGTCTCTGTGGGATATTTCTCTCAATTCTTTTTTTCGAACTTCTACTACAAATTTTCCAAAAATACTGTTTATTTCTGGAACAGTCAAATCTTTCAGGTCTGGTATAATGTATTCACTACCCATTTCCTCTTTCTTCAAGTCTTTGCTTGTTTAATAACTTTTACACATATATATGGGTCTCATAAGAGTGATTCCCTTTTGAAATATGATGATTGTTAGTAATTGATGGTGATAGCACTGATTTGAAAACCACAAGCATTCATTTAAAACAAATCCTGTTAAATGTACTTTAGGCTTCCATATGCATTATAATTACAATATATGTCAGATATATCCACCAACAAGTCTTCCTTAATTTAAGAAAGGTATCAATTGAATTTTGATGGCATCACTTAAACGGTTCTAGAGTTATGCATGCCCCTTTATAAATAGAAAAATTGCAAAATTTTTAGTTTCCGTTCTCTAACTTAAGTTTGCCTGAACCAAATGTTATGGAACTTATACACAATGCTTATTACCACAAAATACAGATCAAGTTTGAATTTTGGTGGGGTCACTCAAACCAATCTAGAGTAATGCCCCTAAAGTTATAAATGGAAAAATTGCAAAATTTTTAGTTTCCGTTCTCTTAACTTAAGTTTGCCTCAACCAAATGTCATGAAACTTATACACAATGCTTATAACCACAAAATACAGATCAAGTTTGAATTTTGGTGGCGTCACTTTAACCATTCTCTTGTTGTGCCCCTTTATAAATGGAAAAAAAAATGCAAAATTTTTAGTTTCTATTCTCTAACTTAAGTGGCCTTAACCAAATGTTATGAAACTTATACACAACGCTTATTACCACAAAACACTGATCAAGTTGAATTTTGGTGGTGTCACTTTAACCATCATAGAGTTATGCCCCTTTTTAAATAAAAAAATTGCAAAATTGTTAGTTTCCGTTCTGTAACTTAAGTTTGCCCCAACCAAACATTAAATCTATACACAATACTTATTACCACAAAACTCAGATCAAGTACAAATTTTGGTAGTGTCACTTTTATCGTTCTTGAATTATGTCCCTTTATGATGTTGTATGCAAGCGGGGTCATCATCTGTGTCCATGGGGACACATTCTCCATTTATTTTAATTTTTATTTAGGTGAACATGATAATAGTTATGTACTGGTATATATATCATCTGGTCAGCTTCTATACTTCCATCTTTCAGAAACAGTTATTTTCATATTGTACCTGATAACTGACCTCATTAACCCTTCTGGTCAGTTGTAAACACTATAAATCTATATATGTCACCATCTTTACACTTAATTTTGATTGTTTGTAAACAACACGTAAACAACAAAATTATCATTGGTTGTATTTATTAACTAAACAGTTACAGGACAAACATTAAAATGGATTCTTGTCATAAAATTTCATTCAAGTTATTTTGAATATTTTGGGCAAAACTTAAAAAAAAAAAAAACCAGAGGGTCACTCTATTTGTCATATTTGTTATTTAAGTGAAAAATATGTATTGAAAATAAATTGTCTCCCATATATATCATATCTATATTTATAGTAATCTTATTACAACATTTAACCATTCACACATTAAGTTTTCTTGCAAGTTGTCATTTTAATTTAATTTGATTTAATCAAGAAATATTAGGTAGTGAATTCCAACCCTGTTCTTTGTAGTGTGTTCATTCGACTCCTATCTTAGTTGACAAGGATTGTCAGTTTTCCTGCATTTGGTCAGTTGTTCTCCCAGGGCACTCTGACTACCTCCACCAATGAAAGAACCTTAGTGAGCGCGCTCACATACCCCACATCCCCACATTGTCATTGGAGAAATAAAATAAGTGTAAGAAAAAAAAATTGTATCAGAAAAAAAAATTGAATCATAATTTCCTGTCAATATGCACATCTACGTAGTATGTCCTTATTATCTGAAAAGGTTTCATGAATATCTGTTTGTGTGGTTTGAGAGGAGTTGCGATGACAAAAGGTTGCAGTAGTATATTGGGCAAATAAGTTCAAAGGGGCGTAACTCCTGGAAAAAAAACTGAATCGTAATTTCCTGTCGATATGCACATCTACGTAGTATGTCCTTATTATTTGAAAAGGTTTCATGAAATTCTGTTGTGTGGTTTAAGAGGAGTTGCGATGACAAAAGGTTGCAGTAGTATATTGGGCAAATAAGTTCAAAGGGGCTTAACTCCTGGAAAAAAAATTGAATTGTAATTTCCTGTCAATATGCACGTCTACGTAGTATGTCCTTATCATCTGAAAAGGTTTCATGAAATTCTGTTGTGTGGTTTGAGAGGAGTTGTGATGACAAACTGTAGTGCATTAAAGTAAATAAGTTCAAAGGGGCGTAACTCCTAGAAAATGAATTGAATCGTAATTTCCTGTCGATATGCACAACTACATAGTATGTCCTTATTATCTAGAAAGGTTTCGTGAAATTCTGTTGTGTGGTTTGAGAGAAGTTGCGATGACAAGAAACAGGACTGATGGACGGACGGATGAGTCAAAAACATTATACCCTCCGCAACTCGTTGCGTGGGGTATAATAAAAAAATATTCACAATCATGATAATATAGCCAAGAGTGCTAAAAGTGATGTTAGACACCAATGGACAGACAAACAAACCTGAGTGTATATAGAACAATTTGGATTTCAACACCTCACATTTATTGAAATAGCTCTTGATAGAATTAAAATGAGATACTACTTGCAGACAAACAAATATTCATTTGAATTTTCAAGGAAATACATATATGCAAGCTGCATTGAAATTATCAGTTAAATCATTCATGATGTAAGTTCCCATAATAGAACAATTTTTTTTTTAAATCTTTAAAATTTAGTACCTCCATAATAGTAGATTTTTTTCTATTCCAGGAAGCAGTGATAGAAGAGAGCCATGAAGATATTTCTGCCTTAAATTACCAGTTGTCTTCCTCTGTTGATCATCTCCCCCATCATCCAGCCAATCACATTTTGTCGCCTGTCATCTCACCAAATTGCTCATTGGAATGTATAGTTGACACTTATTCAAAACCTTTTTGTGAAGTTTTGTTAATGGGACTACCAATGATTGTTCACCCAATTATAATTTTACGTCTGCTTGCTCACAAACTGTTTGGGAACATGATAAGACGCAAGTCGTTATATGCTGAAACCAAGTTAAAACCACCAAAGCCCACTAATATTGGTCAGATAGACATGTGCCCACCACGTTCATTACACCATCATAATGAACCTCCAAAACATGAACCAGAAGTTAAAAAGGAAGTTGTGAAAAAGAAAAAATCAAATCCCAGAGATTCAGATATGGATTCACAATCGTCTTTATGTGCTGAAAAAGAATTTACAAAACACAATGGCATATACTCCAAAAATGGAAACACCTCATTAGCATTACGAGCAATGGGACATAGTTTAGCTAATCCATTTGAATCAAATATTCCAATCAATCAGCAGAAGAGTGACAGAAAGGGTAGCTTCCTTGAAGAAAGTCACCACAAAAGCCATCATCCTGCCCATATTTTTGCCTGGCAGCATAGACATTTACTATCTAAATCACAGGGTAATGTTGCAATTGATAGTTCAGAAACACTTCCGCTCAAAGATAGTGATACAGATAGCAGTAGTTCTTCATCAGTGACAACATCAGATGTTGATATAATGGCATTCCAAAGGGAACTTATTAATCTTCCAACTTTTGTGATGGATACACCATCTGATGTTTCACCTGTTTTTTCTAGATCAAGTTCAGTTCCGGATAATCTTGCCTCTCGTTCAAGTATCACTGACCCTGTACCTGGTATTAGTTCAGACATTCTGCACAGAGAAAGGGGAGGTTCAGACCATGAGGTTTATAAAGTGCCAAACTCACCATCATTTGTGACTATTCATACTCCTGACAAATTACAATTTAATTTAATAGGGGAATCGTCAACCGATCCAAAAGAAAATGCATTGTCAAATATTGTTGTAAGATTTGAGCCTCCACCATCGCCAATATCAAGTGCAAGTCAGAGTCCACAAAATTTTGAATTTCCAGCACCATTTGACATATCAAAATTAGGTGAATTATCAAAACTAACTGTTGCCACTGAAAAGGGAGTTAATACTTCAGCTAGTGGCAGTCATTTAATGCCATCACCCACGACATCTGTCACATCATCAACCACAACAGGTCATTCCAACACTTCACCTTGGTCACCAACAGCAACCACAACTCATTCATTTGTTCATTCAGAAATTCCAAGAAACCACCGTGGGGTGCTAAAAGTGATAGAAACTTGGATAAATGTATGCAGTAATGATTTAGATTGCAGTAATTTAATTGTTCATGAGATGAGAGATTTCCTGCGTAAACTGTCAGTATTGGGACATGATTATAAAACTTGGTGTCACAAAATAGGTGCTTTGCTCCATTTAGAGGTATGATTTGTTGATAATAACACAGGGCCATCCATAACAGTTGGGCACCAGATAAATTGTATGTCTATTTGCTTTAATTTCCCTGCTACTTTGTTGTCAAGTATGTAACTTCTTAGAAAAACTGTTTAGACTCCCCCCCACTGCTTAATGATATTCACTTGCTACTGAAAAATTAGTGAAATGCCCTGATAACATATAGTTGATTTGAAATCTTATAGAATGAAACCAAAGTATTTGTTGTAAAATATGTGTGTGTATATAAAGTGACATATACACTAGCCTTGTAAAGACTGTTGCTAAGTATGATTTGCAACAAATACTTCCTGACTTGAATGCAAATCTAGAATATTGGCAGAAAGCTAAATAATTTCTAATATAAGGACTTTTCCAGAATTAATTGTTTGTCGGGATTGGAAGGCACCATATATCAATGTTATACGGGTAGTGGGAAAAGAAACAAGTTTTCACACAATAATGCTGGCTTAACACATTAACTTCTAATTAAAATTGGATGGGGTCTTGGGAATAGCCATTTATAAAAAAAAGTATTACACAGTTTATTGGCAAATCTAAAACTAAAAGATATTAAATTTTTCAACATGAATATTTGTCATATACAATTGTATTCTTGAATGTAAAATACACCTAGGAAGGGAGATAATCGAAGGTATTTAGGCAGGGAGGTTATTAAAATTTTTGTAATTCGATTTTCTTCTCACCAGTAGGAAAATTAAATTTTCTTGTACTGAATTTCTCGTGGATATATGAATACTATATTGTTATGTATTATGTCTTATTTTATAGTTTTATCATTATATATAATGATTGCTGGGAATTAAAGTGTATACATATTTTTTACAGGAAAAAAGTGTTGCAAAACAGAGGACAGAAAATACAGATGACCCAGAGTACATTAAAGCCATGTACAAAAAGGTATCTTAAATATACATATATATCTTTTCAGCTGAGGTAAAAATAAAACCGTTGCTTTTTGCCTCCACCTAGATGTTTACAATGTATTTCAAATTCAAATTCAACTATTGTCACTTTTTAGCGATACAAACATTTCCACATCTGTAGATTTTTGTAGTGAAATATTCAAAGATCTTCTGATATAATGTTCCCTCACACTTTATTGATATAAGGAAATCTGAAAAATCTGTGATCTTGCGAATGTTTGACACTCATGATCAGACTTAGTTGATTCAATGAAAACTTTCTCAATTCAATGCTTACTTTGTTCTGTTTTGAAATTTCATTTTAATTGCTTTTTGGTTGTAAGCAAGAACAGTACTATGAGCAAGATATGTTGTTACAACGCATATAGCTGCTTCAGTGGTATAATGCTTGCTTCAAGTATAAAAAGGTGTTGATTTTCACTTGAATCATTTCACATTTCGACATGTGATGGCCTTTTATAGCTGACTATATAATATGCCATTTTCTCATTGTTGAAGGCTGAATGATGACCTATAGCTGCTTAATTCCATGTCATTTGGACTCTGTTGGATAACTGTTTCATTGGCAATCATAACACATCTCTTATTTTAGATTGACAGAATTAGCCGAAAGCTTTTGTGTTATATGTTAGTCTTTTCCCCGTTGTCTATACTCATGTCTTGTTGAAATGGATTTGTTTCTTAAGTGTATTCCCCTTTAACATTTGTATATAGATGTATTAAAGATTGAGATTTTTGTTATTAATACAGAAAAAAAATTTGGATCATATATTAATAAATGACGCATTTCCTGATATTATAGTTAATGTTTTTAAATCTAGTCTACTATGGTAGGGGTATTTTTTTCTGGTCTGTGTCCGTCACTCCATCCATCTGTTATATAGTCCAACCTTTGGCCCATCCAGTAGTCAAAAGTCCAAAATCAAACATAAGGCGAGTATGAAGGTATGTAATAAACAAAATTTAATCTTACTTTAAAAAAAATATTGGTATTTTTGACATACTGCAGCAAAATATGGTTTTAAAGAAGCACTTGATTATAAGTCTAATATTATGCAAAACACATTATGTAATAATGATAAATAAATTACAAACTAATTAACATATTAAATCAGTATGCATTTGAAAATTTGAAAACATGCTGAATACACTTTATTATCGCTATTTTACGAAAATTTCCTTTGATCTTACTGACTGATAATTTCCTTTCTCAGCATAGTTGAGTGATATGAAAATTATCGCTAGAAACTAAGGGGGCACGTGCCGTTGCTGATGAAATTGACATAAAATTGACGTCGTCATAGGTAAAATAGCAGTAAATAGATTATCATTGGTCATCTCAACTCGATTGCTTTTCTCGCTTTCCCCGTACCGGCTCAAGCGAGAAAATCAATCTCGTTGAGATGATCAACGATAATCTATAATTATCTGCAATTTGTTCATTTTCACTTTGTTCTTACTGCCTAACACTTTTTTAGATCATAGTCAGGACCTGATACTTTGAAAATATTAAGCAATAACGTCATGTATCAGTGCAGCTACATCACAAGTTTATTTCCATTCATTTCAATGTATCAATAAAATGCAGTTTACTACATTTGTACAACCAGACAATTATCACACCGTTATGTTGGAAATAAAAATTAAAAATTTTTGACTATTTTTTCATTTTATTTCATACTCTCAACCAAAATTCATACTATTAAGACAAATTGCAGATAAAAAGAATAATGGCATCTTATTTTTGATACTGGCTTCATAAGCTTGAAATATGAGCTTGCTCTTGTGGATTAGCTTAATATTCTTGTTGATTATATATATATATATATATATATATATATCTAGAATTAAAAAAAAAAGTTAACAAATCAAAATTATATTTATCTAGAACTCATACAAACCAACAAGTTTACAGTCTAAATTAGCTGGTTACAAATCTTTTGATGGACAAACTAGAATATGTCTGTTGATTTACGATAATAGTTTGAGTATACAAATTATTGTATAATTGAATAAGATAAAAAGCTGCAAAATACACACTTGACCATAAATGTCAATTATATCCACATTTTTGTCTGTGTGGTCATCAGGTGTAAAAATAATATACCACTTTGGCAGTTATAACCTCATATAATCAGTCAAGCGTGAAACTAGGTAACTGTCAGAATCTGTCAGAATCAACTGAAGATGTCTTTATGATGACTGTAACACCAGGTCATCTGAGGTCAGAAACTGAGTTGGAAATTTGGGGAATGTCCTGTTTAAGTAAATAAAAAATATCATCTTTTATAGCAATTGAAAGCATTTGTTACTCCTGCTAATGATCTTTAATTATGTAAATCTTATGCAGTTCTCAGTTAGCCGAAAATGATTGGTTAATAACTATTAAACCATTTGAATCAATAAGAGGTACATTTGTATAAAGGGTGATATTTTTATATATAGCCATTACATTTTGTATAAAGGGTGATATTTTTATATATAGCCATTACGTTTGATGTTTTCTAGATCCATAAATGTAATATTTAATGCAGCTTAAAGATTGGTAATAGACAATGGATTAAAGGAAATAAAAAAATATGAGTTTGAATATTTATACATCCAACCAAGGCTTTTTAGTCTTACTATACAAATCATTGATCTAACTTGCAATTAGCAACAAGTTTTAAGTAATATCAAGGATTTGTGTAGTAAACAGGATTGGAATCTGGCAGTGCAATACATCTTACTATAATACAGATCTTGGTAACATGTCCTTGTGTTTTTGTCGGTCTGCCCAGAAGATATTTTTCTCTTTCTGACTTAATATTCCCAGTTCTTTTATATGACATTCTTTAATTGAAAGTCAATTGCACATAAGTTTGTAAAACATAATAGTTGTTTAATTCATTACTTGGAATTTTGAAAGGGTGAGTAAGACTTTTCAAATACTTTGAAAGGTCCTCTGCCCATTTTTGACCCTGTGGTGTTTTTAAAAGCCAATAAAAAGTACTAAAAATAAGAATGTTGGAAAAGAAAATATAAATGCAAAAAATATTTATTCAACATGTATCTCTCAATTCAAAGCTTTTAATACATTATCCTTTGTACCCCTTATTATATGAGATCAGTAACACTTATCTTTGAATAAGCAGAATGTTTAAATGAAATGGTAAAACAAAGTTGGTTTGAGTGACTATTAACTTGCCCTAAATCTTACATTAAAGCATTTGTAATTCACTGTGCAATTAGCAATAATTAGAGGTAGTTTATATTCTGAACATAAAAAAACAGAAAAAATGCTAATTTGCTGAAGACAAAGAAGTGTTCAAGCTGATAAAAATCTAATTAAACTAATCAGTTAAGCAGGTTAACAGCCAGTTCCTAGTCTAAAGATAATCTAATCTTATACCAAGCTCTTTTTATATATGCGAGTGGTAATGGCAAAAATTGTGTCATGGGCAGTTATATCTGATTTGCGTAGAGCAGTTTATTTATGTGTCTAATTTTTGTTCCTCTAGGTATCATAGTCTAAATTTTAACTTATTTCCCCGTAAATTAATGCTTAAGATGCAGGTGAAAAGCTTTTTCCTTACTACATCTTGACCATTTTCAGTCTGGGATTTGTTTCCACTAACTATCATGACCATAATTTTACCATTTTCCCCACCTGTCTTGCATTTTCCACCAGGCATATTTTTACCTTTTTCTACCAGAAATATATTATTCTATTTTCCATCAGGCAATCTTTTAAATTTTGTATTCTACCAATAATCGCTTTGATATTCCACCGTAAAATAAAATACAGAAGGAAAATTACTCATAAAAGGTTTGATGATATATAGACATGATAGAACTTCACGTGAGTTCATTTCCTCCTTTTGATTGGGTTTCTGTTGCTCAGTTTTTTTTCTAAAGAGTTTTGTGGACTTGCTTGTTTTTTGCTGTTTTTTCAACTTTCAGTTTTTTATTGCCCCTTGATGTCTCCTCCCTTTTTATATGCCCGTTTACGGGACGTATCATGGTGTACCGTTGTCCGTCTGTCTGTCTGTCCATCCATCAGTCTGGTCATCCATCCGTCCTTCTGTCCATCTGTCCGTCCATCTGTCCGTCCATCGTCAACATGTCATACAATAACTCCAAAACACTTTGACCAATTTGCATAAAACTTTGGTGAATTATTTATATTATTGACATGAGCTCCCTTTTTTATAAATTTTAAATTTTAAGTTTCCGAGTAATGGGGTTTTATTATTTAAAAAAGGGGAATTTTCCAGTTTTCGGACAATAACTCAAAAACACTTTCACCAATTTGCAAGAAACGTTGGTGAATTGTTTATATCTATTGACATGAGCTAGCTCCCTTTCGATTTTTATAAATTTTAGATTTCATATTTCCCAGTTATGAGGTTTTTTCATTAAAAAGGGGATTTTTCAGTTTTCGGACAATAACTCAAAAATGCTTTCAGCAGTTTTCATGAAACTTTGGTGAATTGTTTATATCTATTGACTTAAGCTCCCTTTCGATTTTTATAAATTTTAGATTTTACGTTTCCGAGTTATGGGATTTTATTCATAAAAAAGGGGTGATTTTCAAGTTTTCCGACAATATCTTTAAAGTGCTTTGAGCAGTTTTCATGAAACTTTGATGACTGGTTTAAATCTATTAAGATAACCTCTCTTTAGTTTTTCATAAATTTCTGATAAGTAATTGAGAAGTTATTGAACTTTATTCTTTGAAAAAGCGACGGGCGTATCATGCGCTCATGGCGCAGCTGTTAATATTGCAATAATACCAGGGCAAACACACACTCAACTTTGATATAGCATTTGTAATTTTCCTATATTTCAGATTACGATTTTCTACCACTTAATTTTTATTTGCTTAGTTAGAATTGGGACTTAATTATCAATCATGATGGAGATTGTTGCACAAATGAACAACATTATTACTTTAAAAAACTGATCAGCAGTCATTTTAATTTTATAATCAAAAGATTAATTTTATTTAATTCCTATTTATCTGATTTTTTCACTTTTCATTATGATTACATTTTACCATCACTTAGTTAGATTGTCTCGAAAGTCAATTATTGGTCCATTCCTTCAACTAAAAATGTGGATTATGATTACTATATCTGCAATTAAAGCTCTTTTTGATCCCCTTCATGTATAAACTTTGCGGTAACCTTTATAGTTTTGTTTTGAGATGGTGAATAAGTTTTGTAAACGAAGATGGTTTCCACATGTTTTCTGTCGACAAAATTATGTAATTGGGTTCAATTAATTATGAAATTACTATCTGTTATAGAGATAAAAATGAACTCATGTGTTTTATCATTAAAATTAAACAAGGAAATATGCAATGCAGCTGGCATATTTTCATAATAGTTTTTAATGACACACCATGAGACTTTTTTTCTTGTTTTATGATTAGTGCCAACTGAGTTATCTTGAGTGAATATTCATTAATTAGATTGGAATTTTTATTGATTGTTTTTTTCTGTGTATTTTTTGTATACATGCAATATGAATATGCTGTTTCATTCATCTTTGAATGGTAGATTGATTTCTGATGGAATAAACAAAATGATTGAGGTTGATTGTTTGTTGAATACAAAGGAAAAATTGAGTGTTTTTCTGTTTGCAATTCTTATTAGACTTCAATTTTATAGGCGTAACCAAGGAGTGTTGACCATTTGTATGAAATGGTGTACAAAATTCAGATATTTTCAATATAATTATCTATGGATATAAAGTTTATGAATTTATCATAAGAATTACGTGAAATTCAGTTTTATTAAAAAGAGAGAAAATTGAATATATATGTAGAACATGGAAAAATAGGGAAAAAGATTGATGACTAAGTTTAAAACTATAAACTTGTGAAACATGTGGATGAAAATGTTCATTATTTATTAGTATGTAAAACAATATCTCTTTACTTATGTAAAGATAACCTAATGGTTTGAATATTCTATCCTCTAATAAAGATCAAAACAAGGGACATTACTGTGTGATTGATGTTACATTGTATGATTTATTGAATGTAGCTTGCAGCATTTCGTAAGGTTACAAGTGCGATAGAGTGAAGAAAACTTGTTGTTCAATTTAAGATGCTTATAATAAAGTGTTGGAAATGGAATTTCTGGGACTTTGAATGTTTGTTAGATATTTCCTAATTCAAAAAAAGTTTGCTGTTTTGAACTTTAAAATAATTCAGTGCAGTTAAGATGAGCAATTTTGAATATAATTATTTTCATAAACTTGCTGAGTTTTTTTAATCTGCAATTTTGAAAAGCATTGTTATGTAAATTTTACACTAACATAATCATTGAGAAACTTTTAACGTGCGAAGAATTTTGATATTCAATTATACTTATCACCCTGGACAGTGTGTGACTTTTTTTAACAGGGAGAGATATACAATTTCTTTTGCAAAGGAAATCAATATATATGTAATATTTTAAAAAAAATATATGACCTGAAATTAAAAAGAAAATGGCAAGAGATATTAACAGATACTTTCCAGGACACTTTATTGGTGATGAAGAATTGATTGAAGCACGGAAAAAGTTAAAAAAGCATCTTTGTCGTAATATGAGGCAAATTAGCCAAAGTCTAGATAATTTGAATCATATTGGATCATTTTCATATTATGGACATTCCAACAATAAGAATGGACAATATCCTAGCTTAATTAATCCGGTAATTCCATTAGGCCATGTTCAAAGCTGTGTTCAGAAAGTGCTACATTGTCGAGAGTATAATTTCTGTAACTCCACTGAGAGTTTACCTAGATTTCATTCCCAGTTTTATGATTTGGAACCGAAAATTGTTAAAAAGACAGCCTTGAAAGGCTTTGATGAAATGATATTTGATGAAAAAATGAACAGGAAAAGGAGGAATGGTTTAGGAATAAATATTGTCACCCATAAACCAATACATGTAAGTAATATTAGATATATACAATGTAGTAAGAACTACTATAAATAAGTAATATTAAATGTAAGTCAGAGCTCTTATAGCACCTTTGAGTGAGTTCCACTTGTTCTGTCAAAATTTCCCAAAATAAATGCTATTAGAGATCACTTAACCACCTAAAAATGAATCATTTGTAAGAGGAGATTTCTTGTCCTTCAGTCTTTACTTAACATATATACTTTTGAAATGGTTCTAATCTTGAAACTGTTTAGTTTAGAAATGGCTTAGGAAAGTATTCTTTAAGGATGCACTGATTCAACCTGAAAATAAAAGATGAAAGTCAGTCTGTTATATAATTGTTTACTTATTGACTCCTAATTCAGAAATGCCAGAAGTGAAAACATGATAATAATTTTTATCATATATAATTGAAATTTTTTTGTTTTTTGTACTGAAATATATAAGATATTATGAATTTATTAAAAAATTAAATGAGACATAATAAGGATTGCAATTTTCAACTTGAAGATTGCTTGAAAGACGGGAGATTTATTCCTTGTTACCACTTGATTAGGATTCTAAATTATATAACCTTCGTAAAGTGAAAATTAAAAGACTTTCTTTTTATTGAAAATCCTTAGAGATAAAAAAAGAACTTTACAATCTCTGACCTTTTCAAAACCAGATTTGTTTGTTGCCTAGGCAACCTAGTACAAATTCTAGCATGAACTGTATGAATTAATGGGAAAATTGAAGAAATACAATTTGTATGTTTGGCCTATTATTAGCAACTCTGTCACAATTGGCTTATATCTTGTATGTTGTCTGGATGTCTGGGCGTTTCAGGACAAAATCTTCTGAACCATAAACTATTTGCTTACCAAACTTGTTTTGATAATACCTCATAGAGGAGGAAGATCTCTATTGATTTTGGGGTCAATCTGTCAAAGATCAAGGTCACAGCAGCAATTGATAGACTGAAATTTTGGTTTCCAGATGTCATCTTTTGAATCATAATATACAACATTTACCAAAATTAATATGATAATGCTCATGGAATGAAAAAGACATATAATGATTTTGAGGTCACTATTTCAAAGGTCAAGGTCATGGCATCAACTGATAGACTGAAATTGTAATATTAAATTGTACAATGTATTAAAAATGTAGTTAGTAAAATTAAATCAAGTTGAGATCTCTAATATCACCTTTGAGTGAGTTCCACTTGTTCTGTAAAAACCTTCCAAAATAAATGCTGTTAGGTGTCACTTGGACCACCTAAATATGAATCTTTGGTAAGAGGAGATTTCTTGTCTTTCAGTCTATGATTAACATATGTACTTTTGAAATTTTTCTAATCTTGAAACTGTTTGGTTGTATAGGCTTATAGGAAAGCATTCTTTAAGGATGCACTGATTCAACCTAAAAATAAAAGATGAAAATCAGTCTGTTATATAATTGTTTACTTTTTGACTCCTAATTCAGAACTGAAGACCTGCTAATTTTTTTGAACATGATATTTGAATTTCTTTGTTTTTTGTACTGATTTAGATGAAATATTATAAATTTATTAAAAATATTGAATCAAACATATTAAGGATTGCAGTTTGAAGATTGCTTGAAAAAAAGGGAGATTTATTCATTTGACTCTTTTAAAAATAAGGAGATGTGGTATGATTGCCAATGAGACAACTATCTACCAAAGTTCAAATGAAGTGGATGTAAGCAATTATAGGCAACCATAAGGCCTTCAACAATGAGAATGACCCATACCATATGGTCGGCTATAAAAGGACTTGAAGTTGATATTTGAATTCTATATTATATAACCTTTGTTAGGTGAAAATTAAAAGATTTCTTTTTATTGCCAATCCTTAAAGATAAAAATGACAGTGACAATATCTGACCTTTCAAAACCAAAACTTGTTTGTTGCCTGTTACAATTTCTAGCATGAACTGTATCAACTAGTAGTAAAATTGAAAAAGTACAATTTGTATATTTGCCCTATTATTAGCAACTTTGACCCAACTCAGCTTATATCATGATTACTGTCTGCATGTCTGGGCATTTGGATGTAGACATTTCTGTTTCAGGACAGAATCTTTTGAACCATAAAGTATTTGCTTACCAAACTTGTTTTGATAATGCCCCAAAGGGCAAGGAAGATCTTTATTGATTTTAGGGTCAATGTGTCAAAAAGATCAACGTCACAGCAGCAATTAATAGACTGAAGTGTTGGTTTCCAGTTGTCGTCTTTTGAACATTATAATGTTAAACATTTATCAAACTTGGGATGAAAAAGACCTGTAGTGACTTTGAGGTGACTGTGTCAAAGGCCAAGGTCAAAATTGGTTCAAGTGTCATATCTTTTGAACCATACTTAAGACCCCATCAAAGATTCTGGGAGAGTGCCTCTTGGAAAGAACACGACAGCAAATAACTCTTGGGAATTTTTGCCATTAGGTCAAAGGTCAAAATCACAGCATCTGAGAATAGATTGAAATTTTGGGAAAAGTTTATTACAGCCAATATCTTGTTGGCTGTTTATCAGATTTTATACCAATCTTTGATGAATAATAGGTCTTGAGGTGAAAAAGACCACTATAGATTTTGAACCCACTAGGTCAAAGATCAAGGTTGTAGCACCAATTGATAAATTATAATTTTGGCAAATTTTGGTTTCTGGATGTTATCTTTTCAATTATATGTCCAACCTGCACCATAGTAAGCTATAATTGACCCTTGATTCAGAACAGGACCTATTGATTTTGATGTAGGTAGGTTGAGGTTTCAGTAAATAAAAAAAAAACTGCAATTATAGGAAATTTTTTGCTCTGTGGATAATGGGTCATTGGGCTGAATAAGATCAAAATTGACTTTTAGTCAACTAGGTCAAAAGTGATGATAAAGCAGCAACTAATAGACAGACATTTGGACAAACTCTCCCACAACAAGGCTTTGGTTGGTATATAGGAATATCCCTGTATGTCTGTCTGCCTTTCCATCTTGTTAGTGCAACTCCTCCTAAACAGTTGGACAGATAGAAATGAAATGTGACAATACATACAGATGTGCATGAAGGAAGATAATCCCAGTCTTACATGTCAAATGGGCAATAATCCAACTCCTTACTTCAATATTGCAATATGTTGTCATAGTCTCTCAAAATCATGACCCTTGACATAAATTGCTGGATAAATATTGATTAAACTTTACTAAACACTACCTAAAGATGTGTATCAAAGAATAAAATTGCAGTCCAACATGCTAAAGGGGAGATAATGTAATTTTGTGGGATTACTTTCAGTTGTAATTTGTTTTTCATTGATGACATATATTTTCAGCAAACTTTACAATCTTCGTTCTGCTACCTGCAAGACATAAAAATTTGTTTCTCCTACTATAAATCCATCAGGGTTACAACTTGTCTAATGCAATCATGGATTGCTTCCAATTTTTGTGCAGTTTACATATGGAATTAATAATCTCTTTTTATTTTATTTTTGAACATAACAGGTCAAGGGAAACAAAAGTTATATGAAACATTTCAATGTCTTTGTAAAGTTATAGCATCATTTTTCACCAATTACAATTTTCAATGTTTTTGTAAACAAAATCCTCTGTTTTAGCTTTTTGGTATTTTGTATAAAGTTTAGCACAACAATTTTCAATGAAATTTATAAATGGAAACATATTTTTCTAACAAAGAGTGAAAAAAAACTTGAGTTCACCTTAAAAAGTCTCTTATTAGTTTTTTCTAATAGAATTACAAGTACATACTTACTTGTCCAATATCTCTATACCCAGCAGTCAACATCTTACTAATTTAATTTGAAGTTAGCTTCAAAAGGAAATCCCATATTTCATTAGCATATGTTTTGAAAGTATTCAAATAGCAATCTATGTAAGCCATTGAATGGTTTGACGTCATGTAGCTTATGACGTTTATAGTAAACACAGCTGTAGATAATATTACATATACGGACTCTTCATCAATCTCATAAGTTGGATATTTGCCACTGTGGACACTAAAATAACTTAACTTTGTCAAATAGAATTACATCTATTGGATATGTAGTAAATTCCTTTTCTTATAGAAGTCAGATTCATCATTCTTTCATTTTATTTATTACAGTACTGTCACATATACATGTTGTTAGCTTTATGAATATTTTGCATGCTTAAGTAATTTGAATCTATTGTGCATATTCAAAGGGTTGGTCCTTTCACAATACCAAATGGCCAAAATATTTTTCGAGGTTGTAGTTTCAATTCATCCTCCTATACTGATCAACTGGTAAAATATTTCTTTGCTAGTGAAAGGTTGTTTGTATAAAGGTAGTGCAGGTATTAGAAACATGCTGTGACCATCCAATTCCAGTAATTCACAGGCTTTACATTTTATGGTAAGGTTTGAACAGACAAGACCACGACCTCAAAGGCTTTGAAATTAAACTTGATGGCAAAACTCACACATTAAAGATTAGTCAACTAGCAGATGATACAACTCTTTTTCTTAGAACAAAACAAGATATTTCAAAAGCTCTTAATATGATTGAAACATTTGGAACATTGTCAGGGTGGAAAATAAATAGAACTAAAACTTAGGGTGTTTGGCTTGGGAAACAAGAAAACTGCAAAGATAAACATGAAAATATTAACTGGACAAATATACCTGTAAAAAGCCTAGGTATATATTTTGGTCATAATAAAAAAGAGTGTCAAAGATTAAATGCTGAACAACTTTTAGAAAAATCAGCAAAAATTATTCTTAATTGGAAAAAGAGAAACTTATAACCATGATAGGGAGGATCACAGTTACTAAATCATTAATTATTCCTAATATTACATTGTTAGCATCTGTCTCGACCATAGATAAAGAGTATTTAAACCAGTTTAAAAAATGATATATGAATTTTATGGAATAACAAAACGGAAAAGGTTAAACGTTCTGTACTAAGTTATGACAAATTAAATAGGGATTAAAATGATTAATTTAGTGAAATACATAGAAACAATAAAAATAGGTTGGATTAAAAGATTAAATGCAGAGCAATTTTAAACTGGACTGTAATACCAAAATTTTATTTAAACAAATTGAAACAATCTTCTTATATTGCAAATGAATCTGGATAGTGTTAATTCAATACCAGATATAAAAACTACCAGAGTTTTATCTTGATATAATCAAAGTTTGGATTAAGAATAAAATAATAATAAAATAATAAATACCCCAAAACAACAGACTAATCCGCCAACAAGTTATTTGGGAAATCAGTGGATAAAATTTCAGGAAAAACATTATTATTCCAAAACTGGATAGATAGCAACATAATATACATAAATTATATCATTGATGAATCTGGAAATATAACAGAAAGATTTATTAGACAAAAGCTTAATAAAAGACAAACTGGATTACTGAATTTTGAAATTAAAAAAGCTATACCAAAAGAATGGGTTAATATATTAGCTGAAAACTGTTCAAGAACAACTAATGTACTAACAGATAATGTTTTGTATATTTATGACAAAGATAACTTTAAACAAAATATAAATAAATTAGAAACAAGTAAAATTTACAAAATATTATTAGAACAAGATTAAGAAATACCAATTGGCTTTTACAAATGGAAGAGACTACTAAATTTTGAGAACATAGAAAATAAAGCTCAAAATATACTAAAATTTGTTCATAATTATTTGAAAGAAAATAAATTAAAATGTTCAGATGGAAACTCTTACATTTTATTCTTCCAAACAAAGTTTTATTAAAACAATGGAAAATATGCCCAAACTCAGACTGTAATCACTGTAATATCACAGAAGATTATGAACACTTTTTTATTACATGCCACTTTCTTGATAAATTTTGGAAAGAAATATTTAATCTGTTAGAAAAAGTTAAACTTGGAAAACACATTTTAACACTAAAAAATTTGATTTGGGGTTACAAAATATGTGATATAGAATACTATGACAAATCACAAAATACACTATCTGTCAGAGTTTAGAACAAAGAATATTAATGTATTTTCTGTTTTTAAAACTGAGCTTAGAAATAGGCTCATTCTACAAAACAAATTTTTTAACCATGAAAGAAAAGGTATATTAGAAAAAATATTTAGGTGTATTTGAATTGTATGAACTGATAACATGGTTAGTAATGTTATCTTTGTGTATTAATTAATTTATTATCTAATTTTGTATTTATATAATTATGATGCATGATAGACATTGCAATATTTAAATAATCTGGTACGATGTATATACATTACAAAAAAACACAGCACAATTGTTTTTCGATTACCGTATGACTATTAATCTTTCAAATTATAACTGTCTTACCTGAATAATGATGTAGAAAAAGCTAATTACAATCTTTTTCGATATTGATTAAATGAAATAAACCGTTATCCGGAAACACATGGAAACTGGTAATAGGTTATAAATCATCCCAAACTCGGATGAACTATGAAATTCCGAAAATAACGCCAGATGATATAAATACTTTATTATAATATAATAGCATTATTTATCTATTGATGTTATATTAATATTTTGTAAACGACTAACAATATGCAGTTTATCTACTTGAAGAATCCCTGAACTTCTGGTACTAATGAAATAGGGACCTTCACTGAGATAGCTGTGTCAGTGGAGTAATTGTTAACAGCGTGTGCAATACTGTTGTTGAATAAAAAAAAAAAAAAAAAACTGTCATATTTTTTATGTGCCTCTCCCCAAGTCAGGACCTTCTAATACAGTGGTCACTGTCGGATGCTGCTGCTTTGAATGTTTTTCTGGGTTTTTGCTTTATTATAAATCAGGCTGTTGGTTTTTTGTTTTGAATTTTTGTTCACATTTTGTCATGCTGTTGAATTCTGTAGCTTACAAAACTGAATGGATATGCCCATTGTTGAAAGTTGTACAGTGACCTGTAGTTTTTACAATTCCTGGTCATTTTGTCACTGATGAATATTTCTCTCATTGGCCATTATACTGCATCCTCTTATATTTATATTGACTTTTTTTAAAGACATTTTATAAGTAATTAGTTTTAAACATTGCTTTAAATTGAGCAATAAATTATTACTTTGTTTTTAACAAAAAATATTGTGTATTTGTATAGTTTGAATATTTATTTCTGTTATAGTATCTGGAGTACAGATATAAAAGGGAGATTATTTTACAGCAAAATCAATGACATGAAATCTTTTAGATGTTACACACACTAAAGTTATATCCCTTTGATAACATGTTTTTACACTTTTACAAACTTCTCAATTATCTAACAATTTAATTTCCATTTTCTTATTAGAACATATGACAATAGTTTAATAACCATGAACACAATGTTGCAAACAAATTACATATAACTTATAAATGTCATTATGAGGATAGTTGACATATCCAAGTCAAGCTTTTTTAACTAGTGTTCTGGATTAGAAAGTAATCAAAATTGCTCCCATCTCTTGAAACAAATTACCAATCCTATTATTTGGCAGGTAAGCATATTTTTATTACACTATTCTTGCTTCATTCTATCAACCTTTCACTAGCAACTATTTCACCAGTTGATCCGTCTGAAGAGACAAATTCAAACTGTAATTTAGTTAAAACAATTTAGCCAATTGAATTGGTATTGTGAAAGGACCATTACCCTTTCGAATATGCATAACAAAAATTCACTTCAAACAAGGAGAATTTCAAACAGTAGTGCTTTAGTTGTCTACAAAATTTATTGGATTAAGTTTTACACCAGAATGGGGTTGTTGCCTCTGTCTATAGTTGATCTTGATAAAATATATAATGCATTATGGAATTTTCAACAACAGGTTTTCTTGAAGAATGTTTGTGAAGTTAGGGTCATTGATTATAGTTTGAAAAATTTAAACAATTTTAATCATTTTCAGTGCAATCTTGATTTTGATTAAATCGGTCACTAACACACCAAACACCATAATTATTTCTCCATTCTTTGTTGGATTTATGTGTAAGAGAATCCTATATTTTGGGGTTGATAGTAAGGTCCCTTAGGTTAATTGAAAAATGACTGCAATACAAAAATACAACAGGCTGCATAAAATATTTAAAACTTGTACCATTATAAATTATGCTCAAAATATGTTTCTTAAACATATAATAACATTGGTTGCAATGAAATAGCTTGATTTTCCAGTTAAAAAACCCTGATAATTTCCCTCCCCTGACGTCTAACAACAATGGGTGTTGTGAAGTCTCAGGTTGTCATTGATGTTGCATAAAAAAAATGCATAGAAAAAGATATAGGTTTTTTCCAAAAAATTCAATGTAATAATTTAAATTTCAGAAATTATTGCGAAAAATACGAAAGGGTTGTAAACTCAATAATTTAAACTCGCATTTTGGATTTTTTATATGAACGAAGCTTGATTTTTCTCAATATCGCAAAAATAATAATCGCATTTTGGTCTAAAATAACAAAATCGCAATAATTTCTGAATTTACAGCAAACAGAATAACTAATCCAAGAATTCAAATATCAATAAATACTCAATACTCAACTCGTGACCAAACCAACACTGATGATTAACTCATGTGCTATGCTCTTTCTTGAATTACTGTTTTGTACGGTCAACTGTTGATTATTTTTCTATATTTAAATTCTTGGATTTGTTATTCTATAATTAATTTATTTTTGCATTATTGTCAGTAGTAGAAGATTGCTCAATAATAATAAAACACACATTAAATTCTAAGTTTACAATGGATAATGATTTGTAAGTCATTTCTGTACCTAACAATACTGACTTTTAATATGTTATCTGTCTGAATGTCACTGAAAAAAATCTTTAAAGACTTAATTGATCAATGAAGTTGATTAATTAGTCTTTTGACCTTTGACTCAGTCATGCAGATGAGATTGATAGAACTGAATAGATCTGTAATTCATTCATGTTTTGTCTCTATAAATAAAGTCAGTTAGTGTGAAGGATCATTGACAGTAACAAAAGTCTGTCGGTAAATGAGGTGTAACAATGTTGTACAATAAGAATAATAAGATGACACTGTGCCAAAAACATACCAACCTAATTATACATGTACCTGTTTTCTTTCAATATGTCAGATGTATTTTAATTTTATAAAAAAAAACTTTTTGAAAAATTTGTAGCTGTTTTATTTGAAACACTGAAAGTTAAAAAAGATATAGGCAAATTTTATGTCAGATGTTCTTAATAAATCTTGTTTAAATTAAAATACATGTAGCCATTTGCAAAACAAAAGGTTTTGAGTCTTTCCACACTGAATTCCATTTTATTTTGACTCAATATTGTTGTGAGGTCAAAAACGCACGTGGCAGGTGCGTTTGACTCCAATCTTAATTGATTACGACTGCCAGTTTTCTTGTGGAAGATCGGGGACTTGTCGCTGAAAGTGGCATTAAACACCAACAATCATTCTATTACCCAGTACTATTACCCAGTACTATTTAACCCAGTACTTCTGAAGTCATTTAAGATTTCTGATAATTAATTTGAATGGAACAAAGGAGATATGGGTACAATTCAATGAAACAGCAACCCAAATTAAACCAAATGAAGACATCTAGAGGTCAACATTAGGCTTTAAGTGAGAAACAAGTGTACATACCATATCTCAAGCTCTTAATTGTCCTGTCAAGATAAGTTGTGAATACCCAATATGTTGATACAAACAATCAAGGATCTGGCATCAATACCAAATTCCTCACAAAAAAGACAACTACTGACATTGATTGATTGATAGAGGCAAATCAATATGTGGCAGGGTAAAAATATTGTTTTTGCCCCTTCTATAATAGACGGGCATATGTTTCTGGTCCGTGTGTCTGCCCATCTCATAGTACACATGTTCTTTATGACTTTAGATTTATGCACCTGTTGTTCTTATTTGAGGTAGTACTTGGATCCTCTCCCATCTTAAAATAGCAGAAATGATAATCTAGATTTTTTTATGAAATATGCAAATCTTGAGGCAGGAATCAATTCTTTTGTAAGACTTTTCATTTTTATGAAAAAAATATGATTTTATCTTTTCAGTACATTACTGTTTTCACAAAAAGAGAATATTTGATTGAATGGATTTGTTACTTAGCCTTATAAGGGGAGATAACTCAGTGAAATTTTCTTTTTTGTATTATAGCAAGTAAAAAGTATGCAGACCCCATTTCGTCTTCGAGTTTCCTAAAGGAATTTATTAAAAGCTCAATGTATCTTCTCCACCTCGGTGGTCTTGACACTGGTAGGGTGTTTGCCTCAAGTGTGGCAGGTCATGGGTTATAACCCCGGCTGGGTAAAACCAAAGACTTTAATATTGGTATTTGCTGCTTCTACACTAAGCACATGGCATTAAGGAGTAAGAGCAAAGACTGGTCGGCATGGAGTCGGCATAAAAGGTGACATGTCTTCCTGCGGACTGTTACCTTTTGAACTAGCATGTTAAAAATCTGATTCAGCGTGTTAGTCTAGTACAAAGCAGACTACCCGGTAAATATTCATATTACATTAACATGTTCTTGTCCTGAATATGCATATTAATTTGCCGCTGGACATTAAGCAGCCATCCATCATCATTATCATCTTCTAATATTTTCTCTCTCAAAATTTTGTCATTTAATTTTCTGTTTATTTTTATAATAATACTTTTTCCAATATAGTCTTGACAAAACATATTTTGGTAAAGTACGGAAAAATTCTGTCAATTTTTGTTTTTGCCCCTATTAGTACTTAACAAAAATACCTTAATAAAAGATTAAAAAATTTCTGAAAACCTGGCTGAAGCTGCTTATACATTATGAATCAAATGTATACCTTTAGTCAAAAGAGATGGGTAATTCTTATTCTCTTAAATTGTATTTATTTATATGTTTACTGTAATATAAAAAAAGTATTTGAAGCTTTGTAAGTATCATATAATCTGTATTCAGACAAATTCTAAAAACTTTTAAGCTTTACTTTTTTTGTGTCAAAATGCATTAAACATTTATATTTTCAAAGGAACAAATCCAAATACATTTGTTCAAGTATTTATGTAAGATGTCAGATGATATCTCTGTTACAGACGTTCTTTACCTTTAATATTTTGTAATCAAAAAGTAATATTTCAAATTTTACGTGTGATTGAACATGCCAGATGACCTGTACTTTATGAGTCAAAATATTGCAATATGCTGCTTTATATATTTTATTGAATTCAGAGCACCAGGGAAGATTTAACGTGATTAAACTAATTTCGTTTGCGTAAATTACTTTTTACATTAAATAGATTGCACTTCAATCTAAACATCAAAGAGTTTCGAATATTTGCATGATTGGAATCGATCTGATTTCAATATTGTAAATTCATCAATTTTTCATCAAATCATTGTTTTCAAAGTGATCCAAAACAATTAATGAACTTTTAATTTGGGTTTCCAAAGCAGGGACACTTTACGATGTGCAAACATCCTAATTTTCTCCTGAAGTACCCATGGTAAATAATCAGGTATAATGACTACATAAATCTTACCTTAATTGGAGAGTCGTAAATGACGGATAATAAATATTTGGTTAGGATTTCATGTAAATTTACTCCCAATTCGGTAATTGTTTAATAATGTTCCTGTCAATATTTCCCTGATTAATCAAACTGATTTGAAGGAGTATGAAAACCTGTTGTTTGTAAAATATGCTAATGACGAGATCCCGGATTTCTTTCTTTATGTTGGAAATATAAAGTCAATCAGGTTCCAGGATTTCATCAGTCATTCTGGAATTAGATGGTTTTCAAAGTTTATTATGTGTGGATTATATTAAAGACTTCTGTTTCCTAAAATTCTAAGGCTTTAAAGTATTTTTGCAAAATAATAAGGATTGCCTATCTGAAGAGGAGTTGTCGTAACTTTAAATTATTCTGAAAAGTTTTGATTAATAGACATGTTTGAGAGAAAAATTAAAATATAAAGGAGCAGTAAATTGTTAATTTTAAAATTATATATGTTTTCATAGATACTTGTATGTTAGAAGTGATTAAATGAAAAACCACATATTTACTGGTCTAAGGAAAAGGGATCAGTATTAAGAGTACATTTTAGATTATGTTCAAACTTATAAGCAAGAGCATCTATGACCATGAGTTGCTCATAACCTTCACAGGTGCAAAAGGTGTTAAAACAATAAACCTTATGAACTGGATCATTTGTTAATTTGTAAGGTCAAGTTTTTTAAATTAGCTTCAGGTATTAAATCGATATGGTTGTATATTTGGTCAGTTCTTTGTGTTGGATTTCGACAACAAAAAAATGTATTTTCGTAAAAGTGTTTGATTCTTTGTACATCAATGCTTTAGTTTTTACGGATAGTAAATAAAGAAGCGTTCCGATACACCAGGTGTATAGAATCATAATTTGGAATATGATACATTAAACCACATTCATTACTTGAATACTAATAATTCACAAAAGTTTTGAATCTGTTGGAAATTCTATTTGCGGTCTGTGACCAGGAAAATGTTCAATGTATAGAGTTATTACAATGTTTACATTTGATGTTTTTATCAAATTATCATTTTTATGAAATCCGTAGAAATTGACAGTTTGGGTCATTGGTTTTACTTAACTGCAAATTATTGATAAAGGAAAATAATAAAAACATGGTATTTCCATGATGGACAAAAGAGACCACAAAAATGTACGGATTTAAATGGAAATTTTGTGACACCTTTATTCGAATGAAACACGTGTTTAGACTTTCAGTTCTTCTGTAGTATCAGTAGTATTAAATGTAACAGCAGTTAAAAAACAATTTTTAAGGACATTATTATTGTGTTGGATGTCAAATATATTAGATAAAGGATCATTTAGATATGGATTATAAACAGTATGGGATTATACATCTTTAATATAAATCAAAGGATATTACCAAAAATCAACATTATGATCTAATAACTAAATGGATAAAAAGTTCAGATACGGTAGGAAAGATAAAGTACGCAATAGACAGGTATGTTATAGGTTTATTATTGTAATTCACATTTTGAAAACATTCAAATCTCTCTTTATGTTATTGAAGTAAATTGTTTACTTATTTATCTTTACACGAAGCATCAGATTATCTGGTTAACGTCCCCAATCCCAAGGCCAACAGGTCTAAATTGACTCCCAACTTCAGCAAGGGTTTTACTGATGGAACTGAAGAACTCCAGGTAACAATATTTCTATACCCCAGTCAAACCTTAGGGATCTTTTTTTTAAGAAGAAAAAAAAATAATAATGTTTCATTATCATGGAACTAAAACATTATTAAGATTGAGGTTTTTACTTTTTATACACTGAACAATTTTTTATGTTTGTTTTGTTGTTTTTTGGGTATTTTTTTAAGGGCGGGGTAGCCAATGGAGATTAACGATTTTAAATTTAGGGAAATAAGGAGATTTTGATACATATTAAAGATAAACAAGAGTCAATATGAGTAGAGCATTTTCATTGTTTTTTTATGTTACTTCTGAAGTAAATAGTTTTTACAAAGAGTTTTATTGATAACTTTTCGCTGACTTCATACATGATGAACACCAGGTATCATTATTTTAAATTAAAAAATAAGTTAAAAATGATAGTTTTACATGGTTCATGTGGTTCGTATTTCAGAAATCATGTCACATTAATAAAATATACATTTATACTTGACAATTTCCAAACAGTATTTTTAAGAAATTAAAAATGAAATTTATGTTCACATAAATTAGAATTATTTGTTGTTAGGAGCAATTATAATGATATTTTATTATAGGCCTAAATTTATTGGTGAAGGTTTTACTTTAAAGATATGACATATCACCTAAGTATACTGATATCTTTAGAAATTCACTCAATGTTGCATTAATGTTTAAGAAGAGAACATGATTAATCATGTTATAATATTGTTTTATTTTGTACTTTAAATAGGATCTTGGGTTTTAAGTCTGCACAGTGTATTAGGATAAGTCTATATGTTTTGAAGATGTATATGGTTTTAAGAAAGGATTAGGATTGGCGAGGTGAACTTTGCAATCCAAACAAAATTATAGATGATTATGATCATGTACTTAACTTTTTAATAGGGATATGACTCTGCAATTCATTATATTTATTTGGTGTATGATTATCATTTTCAGCGAGTGTATAGTTTGTCAAAGTTTATGCAAACTTTGCAAACGTATGTTAGAAACAAATGATCTCAATGTGTGCTTGCTGAACCTTTTGTATCGTTTGTGTTAGAAAGATATGCACTCTAAACTAATCTGCTTTTAGACTTTGCTTTTTTACCCAAATACTCTGTGTGGTACATTGTCAAAAGAAAACAGTCTCTGTGAAATAAATTAAGTGGCAATTAAAGGATGAAACACAAAGTTAAAAAATATATTTATATTTGTGCTAGCTATTATATAGTTTGATGCAAATACATGTACTATTCATCTTGTCTGTATATCTCTCCATTTTCTAATTACATCTCATCATAAACTAAATATCAGATCTCAGCCAGACTTGTTTTCTCTTTGTAGTGTAGTTTTCCAATCTGCAAATCATTTTCCCATTTGGTTACTCCTAAAATGAGAATTACAAAAGATGCATAATCGATGATTCTTTTGTATATATAGTTGTACATTTGCACTCAACTTTTCCCTCAATTATTGAATGGATTTGAAATAACAAAGTGTACTTTTGTACCTCCTGTACATTATTATTTGATTTCTTTATATAGTGTTCCCTTGGTACAGAGTCAGATTAAGGGAAGATAGATAAAAAGAAAAAGGATAGAGTTGTTGACAATCTGAAAAATAATACATACAAGAGATAATCAGGATTGCTAAAAATATTAAACAACATATTTATATAGACTAACGACCAACAGCCAACTCCTGCAAACAAATCAGACATGCAAACAGAGACAAATAACAAACAAATCAGATAGCCTGAGTTTTTATCTGTGAATTAATCCTGAAAATAGGCCTGTTAACCTTTGACTGTAGTATGTGGATACATTTTACGAACCACATAATGCATTGACAACTCAAAATTAACATTTACAGATGTAGGGTTGAATACTAGATTCTGTCAGTGCAAAGCTGATTAACTGCTGTTCAGAAATCAGTGTATGTGATCTCATGTTTTGAAGGTAACAAAGCAAAAAGTAACTTGTAGTTTCCGTTTCTGCATCCATGGATAGAATACAATTGGTAAAAGAATAAGGGACAATACTTGAATGTGCCACCAATAAAAACTTCATCATTAAAGTCACATAAAAATGTGAGATTTGAATTACATGTGAAAATCCCAATCCCATCATTAGAATTACTGTACTTATTGTATTTATAAAAAGTCAAGGACTAATTTTTTATAATTTTTTTATTATTCCGCGCAAACATAATGCATTTTGTTGCGCAAACGTAACACGCCAGATGAGTAAATCATCTGAAGTAACATGAAATTATTTTTGTTAAAAAGTAAACTACAGTGATATAAAAGTAAACTACAGTAACAGAAGTTCCACTGAAACTTTGTTATAAACAATGTCATATATATATATATATGATACAAATGAACTTTCATTTTGTTTTTTGCCATTGTATTGTCAGTTTTTCACAAAAATGATTTTTGATTTTTTTTTTATGTCTGATGCCTCTTTTTGAATAGATTGTTGTTATTATTCAGGTAGTATTCATCAACTTCCATTTTATTGGTTGGTTTGTAAATTCATTGGTTCATAGGTTGTGCAAGAAGAAATCAATCTTAAATATTGTATTTATAGTTGGTAGGTATGTACAGTCATAAAACTTGGAATGTAAGGATGTATAGGTTTGGAGCCTAAAAACATTATCACTATTAGTCTGCTGAATGTAGAGAATAAGACATATATAATGAGATTAATTATCAATATGGTTCAGTGTATACTTCAACGCTTTCAGTGATTTTTGAAGTAACAATTTCAGGTTATCAAAGTCAGCTGCTTTTTTCAGTAGATCTCAAGTAGCAGGTGGAAAACTGTTATGTAACTTTTAAATTTTGATTTCTTCCGACTTATTATTTTTGAATGATCTAAAAACACCATCTTGGTTTGCCAATAGTACTACATGGGAAGGGGTCTAGATCTTTATCGTTTGTAAGCAAAGATGGAAGACATGAACAAGCAGTTGGAAATTGACATGAATCTGAAAACATAAAGAAACTTTCTATTTAATCATTTAATTTAAAAAAACTGTATTTTGTTCTTTTCAGCTTCAAAAATTGGTTGTGAGTGGAGAGCTTCCATGTACCAAAGAGGAAGCAGCTACATTAGCCAGTATCCAGCTACATATTGAAGAAGCATGGCCAGAAAATGATGCACAAGCAAACATTAAAGAAATTCATCAGAAATTACAATTCAGAATTAATGACCCACAGGAAAATCTACGTCGTAGGAAGGAACTTATACGTAGCAAGTGTGCCAGCCGAATAACAAGTACTCGGAGAAGTAAGGGTAGAATCATCCGACAGTTGACCTGCATCAGCGACAATGAGGTGGATTCAAATGGTGAAATTGATCTGACCAAGTACCTTCCTCCAGATTTGGTATCCTCCAAAAAGATAGGATGGCTAATACAGGTAATTATAGTTATAGGTACTCAAAAGTTGCACATTTCAAATCACTGGCAGTGTCTGTGAAAATCAAAATTTGGTACAGCTTTATCATGTCATTTTGTATAAGTAACTAGCCCAAAAAGTGGTGCCACTCAAATCTTACCAGCCATAGACTGTGCTAGGCCAGTGGCAATTTAGGTCATGTTTGTTCTTGATTAAACTCTAAAAAAAAAGTTATTTGCTTGTATTTTGGTCATATTATAACAGAAATCTGTCTCCAAATGCAAATATTCCTTCCCTATTGCATTGATATAAAATTTAACCAAAAATTGCTGTTCTGAATTCTAAATTATGTAAGGTCATATAATGTATGACAGTTATATTTTAACCACATGTATATAATGTTGTTTATAAATAGATTAACTTGTTCAAGGATAGAGATAATTGTTGCAAATGAGTCTATGTTAATTTTACTTCCTGATTATGTATTGAAACATGTGATTAGTAAAACTATTATGTACATTTCATTTCGTAATCATTTCTTTGACACCTGTTTAACATTTGATGTTATGCACTATTATAATTATTTAAAGAATATATGAAAATTAGTCTTTGAAATTAAGCAAATCTATCAACTTAAAAATTAAGAATTTTATTGTAATTTTAAGATATTAAAGCAATTTATTTACAAAAAAAAACAGAAAAAATGAAAAAAATTTGTTCTTTTCACTGTTGTGTTTCAAATTATTTTCTTTTTAAAATGCTCATAAATATATTTTGATAGAAAGCCATTAAGATACATTAAATTTTATATTAACACTCATAAAAATGAGAAAAGATGTATTAAATATTTTTTGTAGCAAGGCAGACAAGATTTTTATCAATATAACAATGTTTAAAAATCATATAACAACTACAAATTAAATGTATTTTTCCTTTACATATTTACTCAAATAAAATAAGCTTTTTTCCTTACGTATATATACCAGCCAAAGGTACATCTTTTTTTCGTTCGTGTTGCTCAGTCTTTAGTTTTCTATGTTGTGTTTTGTTTACTATTGTTTGTCTGTTAGTCTTTTTCTTTTTTAGCCATAGCGTTGTCAGTTTATTTTCGACTTATGAGTTTGAATGTCCCTTTGGTATTATCTAGCCTCTCTTTTTGTCGATGATTTAGTACCCAGGACTTATCCATATCAGTTTTTGCAAGTCCTCATTTCTCATCAAACATGAAATACATGGGTTCAAACAATTTGAATAATTGCGGTTAGCTTCATTTTTACATAAACGCCTCAGTGGTCTCATGGTAGTGTGTTGGACTGCAGGAGGTTGTGGGTTCTAACCAAAGACTTTAAAATTGGAATTTGCTGCTTCTGCTAAGCAAGCTGCATTAATGAGTAAGAGCAAAGACTGGTCGGCTCAGAGTCAGTGATCAGTTTCACAAAATATCTTACAACAAAAGTTGATCGTAAGTCATGAACAATTCAGTATACTTACGATTAACTTTAGTCGTAAGATTTTTGTGAAAGTGATCACTGAATTATGTATCCGGGTAGGGTGACATGCCTTCCTTGGGACTGTTACCTTGTGAGTTAGCATGTTCAAAATCCGACTCAGTGTGTTGGTCTAGTACAATGCAGGGGATAATTCAAATTACATTAACATGTTTATGTCCTGAATATGCATTTAATTTGCAGCTGAATGTTAAACAGCCATCCATCATCATCTTTTTTTACATGGAACATCTCTATCAAAATCTATAAAGGCCAGAACAAGAGTTATCTGAGATGTCAGTCAATGTTTCCTTATTTTGCTAAACATCTTATTCTCCATATACATATACCAGTATTCAAACTTTTACTATTCAATATTGCAACTAAAACCCACACATTCATAATTGCTATGTTTAATGGAAAAAAGTAGATTTTCTGCAAATTGAAAAAAATGTATAAATTCTTTTAAAAGCTCAAGGCAAAGATAGTATGATGCACTTATAGTTTTTAAACTTTTATTTTTTAGTTGAATTCAGATCAATATCTGAAATATTTCTCTTCAATTCTCGATGTGAAAATTTACCTATAAAATAAACAAAATTTAAGTTATCACTATGATTAATCCAAGCAAACTTGTGATAAAACTAGTAACTGACCGGGTTATTTGAAAAAAATCTAAAACTTTAACTGATATGGTCAGAGGTTAATTACTGAAAATGGACTTTAATTACACATTCAATTATGTAAGTATGAATAAAAGGAGATGTGGGGTATACATCAGTGAAACAGTAACCCCACAATGCAAAGAAAACAAAAGACATCTCAGGGACATTTATAGTTAAACATAGACTTCAACAATAGACAAGTGGCTATTCAATATGTAAAGCTCTATAAATAGGCACTTGTTCAGAAAATTTTTGAATAAATTTAAAAGACTATCATAGGTAGTCATAAGCACCAGATTCCTTAAATGACAAATACCATTAAGATCCTTTTTCAAATGTTGGTCCACTAAACTGGTGGGGGTTCTATTTCATAAGTTAAAAACAAAAGAAGATTCAAGGTAAACAGCTGTAAAACAAGGTTATATGGAAAAACCACAGAGAAAAGGCATTCATTGCTGTTCCTCATACTTGAAGTCTTTTAGCAAAATTTAAAATGTACCAATTAGTAAGTTGCATATATAAATATTTAAAAAAAAGAAAGTCTTTTTCAAATGATACTTATCTGGCCAGTTTTATAATATTCTGTAAGGCCTTCAGTTAGCATTTACTTTTTACCAGTGTTGAAGATGGCGGAAGCAGGACTAGAAGCCACTCGACTCAGTCAGTCCATTAAAAAGAAATCTTTTGTCAAAATTTTTCTTGGCTACTATGAAAGGGATGAATTAATATTTGTGTTGGGTAAGCAATTTTTACATCTTTGATGTATCCACTTCTTGTTTGCCTATAGATTGAAATTTTACAACACTCATTGTATAAGGAAAATTTTCATGAAAGTTTTCTCAGCTTCTATTGATGGGAATGATTTAATACTTGGTCTGCAGCTTGATAATGTTGAGTTGTAGGGAGTAAGCAATTTTTACGTCTGCAATGTATCCATTTCCTGTTTTCCATTAGTTTGAAATTTTACAAAACTCATTGTACAAGGAAAGTTTTCTTGGCATCAGTGAAAGGGAATGATCAGTTATGCTCCAGTATACATGTTACCTCAATCAATTACATGCAGGAACACAGGTCCAGACCCAGTATTGGTCTTGTTTCATTGATTCTTTGAAACATCCACAGCATTAGGTTTTATCTGTGATTACAATTATACCCCCACTCATTGGCTCCCAATGAATAATCTGTCGTCCTGTTACTACAACAAATATTTATGTTGCACTTAATTTAAGTATTGCAAAACAGAATGACTTCTATGGTCAGCATGTTGACAGTGATGAGTTGTAAGGTTTGACCATTTTTTGGACCTACAAGGCGCCTAATTACATTTTTCAATATGGTGACTGAACTTAATTTCGTCACTGATTTCTCCAGTGCTACTGTACAGAATGACTTCACATTTTGTCAGCAACTTGGTAGTGATGACTTGTTATGTGTGGGCACTTTATTCAGATTTCTCACACACTAACTTCCAGTTCACATATACTTTCAATTACGAATGGGGGTAGCACAACAATGTGTGCATTTTTTCAGATCTGTTTTGGATGTAAATGGCTTTTTTTTTGTAATTTTATACCATTCAAAAGAAATGCCTACTATCTTAAAAATTCCTTTAGATGTTGTTTAGTTAAAATAGATATCAATGGAAAATCTAAGTACATTTTGATAAGTTAGTACTTGAAAATATTGGAGTACAATGTACCTTGTATTTAGATCACATTCTAGTTTTGTTGTGAATTGTTATACACTTATCTATGAACATTATATTATAAAATGCTTGGTTAAGTCAAGGATAGAATACTATGTTGGTTTTTGGTTGTCAAGTTAGATGACAAGTCACCACTCTGTTCACCAATATTTTCGCAATGCAGTCAATTTTATTTATTACAAGCTTTTGAAAATTACTAGCTGTTGAAAGCGAAATTTTTTTTTTTCATTTCAACAGCCATCAATTAGCAGCTCCTGGAATTACCATATAAAATGAATTGTTCAAAAGAGAATATAAACTTTAGATTAAGATATAGCATGAAGGTAGGGAGGATGTATGTTTGATGTCCGCCTACAAATATTACATGCACATCAATGGATGAGAATATGTTGATGTTGTATAGATATGAGGCTTGGTTGGATTTTAATGTTCAAATTCAAAAGAAAGCAGTCTTTCCATGGCAGACCAGTCTTTGTCCTTACTCCTTAATGCCTTTTGCTCACTGTTGAAGCTACCACTGAACAACTGAGGCAGTTTGACAGAATTAAGGTGGTCAATAACTGTGATGTTTTGCTGGTAAACTGACCATACAGACTTTTACTTTTACAATCATTCAAATAATTAATATCACATGCTAATTCAGCTTTTGCCTTATAGTACAAATTTAAAGAGATTTATTTAAGGCAGGATAAATATAAAATTTGGAAACCCTGACTTTGACCATTTTATTGCTCTTGTAACACAATGACACCTTTGTGAGACAAACTCCTATGATACGTTTAGCCAGAAACTGTTCATAATTGTTAGTGTGGTTTTTGATTTACAGGAAAACAGAAGAAGCTATGGCACACACCTCATTATGATAGTGAAATCAAGTTAAAACAGCACTATATAAAAATATGTAAAAATTTACCAGCTCATGGCTGTAAACTGTACCAAGTTAAAGAATTACTTAGAGGAAATGCTCAGAAAAAGGTAATGTTAGTTTAAATATGTTTTCTTAAAAAGGCATTTATACAAGATGCAACATTAATATGTCAATGGAAGATTTTAAGGTAAAGTCTTTCAAAAATGACCATCACATTCATAATTTAGGATTGGATGACGGAAATATTAGACTTTAAGGAACATGTGCTTTAGGAATGCATTGGGTAAGGTTAACATTCTTTGTGTAAATTTGTAACCGAAAGGAGAATATCTGTTTTGCTCCTTCAAAAGACAATATTCAGACATCAGTTTTTATATCTTTAAATTTTGTCCTACATATTTGTGTGGGAACTTCTTACATCAAATGAAAAACTTTAATTTCTGTAAGTTATAAATCAGTTGCAAGTTCACTTTAAACAAAGAGAAAAATCAGTTGTTTCTCTGTTATGTTAAAATTAACTAAATGAAAGTTTCGATATTGCAGGTTACAAGAATGTTTGGAGTTGGTAGTGACAGAGTTGTCCTTCTTGACAACAAATCTAAAATTTTGGCCAAGTCACATAGTATTAAAGAGTTACAAGATTTTAATCCAGGCAGCGGAAAGTATCACGATGGACTTGACTTAGAATTTAGGGGAAGTAAACCGTGGAATCTTACAATGTCCTCATTAGAAAATCTGAAGTCGGTGACAGCTGTATTATGGGATGCCTTAGACATGGATGGTAGATATCTCAATAATGGGACTTTACGTAGAGATAGTTTTGACTTTGGTAAGTCCTGTAAAACAGAATCAGTTCTTAGTTATACCCCCGCTTTAAAAAGTGGGGGTATACTGTTTTACCTCTGTCTGTCCATCCGTCAGTCCGTCCGTTAGTCCATCCGTCCAATGAATATTTTGTCACATTTTTCTCAGGAACTACTTGACAAGGATTTCTGAAATTTGGTTTCAGGGTTTATATAAGTAAGTTACACCGTGTGATGCGTTTTCAGATTCATCACTCAACAACTTCCTGTTTACGGAACACTTGTATTATTTTACACATGATAGCCAAGTTGAAAATTTTCGTCCCATTTTTCTCAGGAACTACTTGACAAGGATTTCTGAAATTTGGTTTCAGGGTTTATACAAGTAAGTTACACCATGTGATGTGTTTTCAGATTCATCACTCAACAAATCCTGTTTACCAAATACTTGTATTATTTTACACGATAGCCAAGTTGAAAATTTTAGTCACATTTTTCTCGGGAACTACTTGACAAGGATTTCTGAAATTTGGTTTCAGGGTTTATATAAGTCAGCTATACCGTGTGATGGGTTATCAGATTCATCACTCAACAACTTCCTGTTTACCGAAATATTTCAGGGAGGGGATCATCATTGAGCAGTAGCTCACAGTTTTACTTCTTTTAACAGTTTTACTGGACAACTTCAACCAAGAGTTGTAGTATTCAACGATAATATAATTCTTAGATAGAAGCTTTATATATAACTTCAAAAGTATTTTTGCTACATTTTTTCCACAACAAAGAAAATAAATACTGACAAATATGAATATGCAGTATAAAACCAAGGAAATTGTTGCTGCAAAATTCAATGAATTCAAAGCATTGATATGGGCACAAAGGAATCAGAGTTTGATTTAGAACCCTCATAGGCAATAGATGCTAGTTCAGTCTTACCTTTGGAATGAGTTAAAAAGAAAACACAAACGTGTGACTGTTAAACAAGCAATGATTTTAAAACATAATGTGTTTACACTGAATGTTGGGAATTTTTGGACGGGACAAAGTATATAGTGCTTGACTTGGAATTCAGGGGATGTAAAGTAACATTAAAATTCATATGAATAGGAATCTGAAATGTCCTAATGCAACATCGCAAGGTCCAACACCTTGGACATACACTTTTAACCTATGACTCATATATGAAACCAGGTCAGATTTCTAAATTTTTCAAAACCTTTGAAACCACTTCACTGCCTATCAGTCAAGTAGTTGAAATAAGATAAAATGACAAAAATCCTTAGTTTTGACCGTTATAGATAAACCTGTAGTGTACAATCAGTAAACAAGATTCATAAAGAGTCTTGTCCTTTATAGGTATACTCAATGTCTAATTTAGTTCTTAGAGTTACAACATTTATTTGTTATACTTGAGAAGTAAAGAGATCATAAAGCTAATAGGATTGTAACCACTTGACTAAGGCAGAAGTGTGTTTGAATATATCATTATATCTTATTGTACATATTTGTATTATGATATTGAATTTTATAGCTAATCTTCACACTTTTGTTTTTGGTTTTCACATACTTTCTTGTTCAAACACAGATAAAATTCTAATTTTTTTTACAATATGGCTTTACATTTGAGATTTAAACTTTAAATAAATCCATTATTCGTTAAGAAATTATGATTATGATATTTAATAAATCTTTGAAAAATGTTGCAAAATGTAAGAAATTCAGAAATAAGATCCTTCCTGAATGATTGTTGTCTTTGTAAATTCCTAAGCCAAAGTTTAAGCAGCTCTTAAACATAGAATAAACAGCACGATTCAACAGGGGGAAAAAAAGGAAAAAGGTACTAAGGTTGCAATGAAAATAGAAAATGACGTTGGATTATTGTGCTTAACTTCTTAGCTTAGCTTCTGGAAATAAATAGATGTACTGCTTTTCTGCTAATAACTTGTATTAAAGTGAAAATAATTGTCTTTAACAATAACCCCTCCCTCGACACACCCACTCACAAACTAGAAAAGTACTGAACAAGTAAGGTTTAAAATGGTCAAATAAAGGTCATCATATTTCACAAGTTTCAAAAACCACTTCTTGCTGCCCTCAACATATAGCAGAGTATGTTTGAATCATAGATTATTACAGATACATTTTAGTTGCCATAGATGGACCCTTCTTTCTTTGTTCTTTACTTATCCTAAGAGTTTTAATTAAAAACAGGAAGGATGCCATCAGTTGAACAGGAACTGCTTACCTTTCCAGATCACCTCACTTCACCTTTGGTTTAAGTTAGTTGTATATTGCTCATTCTTAAGTTTTCTTTGCAAAGCTTTGTGGTAATCATTGTTTGTTTTTGCCTCTTTGGTTTCTTCCATCTTTTGCCAATGTTTGAAATGTTGTTTTGATATATTTGAAAAAAATGGGGGAAAACATGTGTAATTGGTACATGTACCGGTATGTAGAAGCTGGCTTTGTAAAATTGTTAGACAGTGATTCATAGATAAACCAATTCTTGAGATGTTCTGGACACATGAAACATGTTTATTTCATCCTTAAATCCATAGAAGAATCTGACAGTTTGGATTAATTGCATTAAATTTGATACATTTCTGTCAATAGCTTGGTCTTCATTTTGTGTCACATTACCATTCATTCAGAAAGTTGTATTTGCAGTTATTATATAGTAATATTGACTTGTCCATTATCAAGGAGAATATTGAGACAGGCCTGTCTTATTTTTAATAAAACTCCATACAACAAATATGCAGAGGGCATAATGTTTTTACCCATCTGTCCAACAGTCATTTTTTTACCATACCTAGTTAAATGCTTCATGTCTTGTAACATTGTCTTCAAATTAAAGTGAAGGTTATCCCTTATCAAACTTTAGATGCGTTCTGTAATTACAAGTAAACTATAAGCAGAATTTCCCTTTTTTATTTGTTTCAGATTTTCATTGTAAACCTTCACTTTTACGACCAGCCATCCATGGAGGCTCCCGGTACTCCAAGGAATTAGAACATCTCAGAAAGAGACTACACTTCCCAGAAGAAGTTGCAATCATGTTAACAAATGTGGAACATGGATTGTTTAACAGTATTTTACCATCACACTATATTCGACAGGTTACTACCGACCTGACAAGAGGATCTGTTGTGAACAGGAAGAACTCCAGTGTTGAAGATCTCATACAGAGATTTAATGAGGTCAGATAATAAAACATGATATTATTTTTTTTTTACGTTGGGTTTTACTCATGACTTGAGTCTTAGAAGAGGTACTTTAATCTTTGTTGTGTTTATTTTTCACTGTTTCACTGCCTTATTCAATTCATTTAAAGAGAGGCAAAAAATACCAAAGGGATATTCAGACACATAAGTCAAAAGCAAACTGACAATGCCATGGTCAAAAACGAAAAATGATGAAAAAACAAATAACAATACACAAAACAACATAGAAAACCAAAGACGGAGCAACAGGAACTCCATCAAAAACCAGGGGTGATCTCTGGTGCTGTGGAAGGGTAAGCAGATCCTGCTCCACATGCACATTGAAATCTTTACCTTAGGCAAATTTCGCTGCAAAATTCCAAGTGAGAACATATTGAAATTAGAAGCACACTAAAAAATAACCATGTTACAGTATCCTGTCATTGCTACTTTATCATTAAACATAAAAATAATTGTAATACTTATTTTAGGTTAGTTCCTGGGTCACACAACTGATCATCACCCAACCTACATTTGAGAACAGAAAGGCTATATTGTCATGTATCCTCAGACTTGCCTTCTACTGTTGGTGTATTGGTAACTTTAACACAACCATGGAAATAGTGGCTGGACTCAAGTAAGTTGTTACACAGTTACCCTAAACTTAAATGCAAATAGTGGCTTGATTCAAGTAAGTTTTCACAGAGTTTACCTAAACTTAAAGGGAAATAGTGGCCGGAATCAAGTAAGTTTTCACACACGTACCCTAAACTTTAAGGGAAATCGTGGCTGGACTGGAGTAAGTTTTCACAGAGTTTACCTAAACTTAAATGGAAATAGTGGCCAGACTCAAGTAAGTTGTCACACAGTTACCTTAAACTTAAATGAAAAAAGTGGCCAGACTCAAGTAAGTTTTCACACAGTTACCCTTAACTTAAATGGAAATAGTGGCCAGACTCAAGTAAGTTTTCACAGTTTACCTAAACTTAAATGGAAATAGTGGCCAAACTCAATTAAGTTTTCACACAGTTACCCTTAACTTAAATGGAAATAGAAGCCAAACTCAACTAAGTTTTCACACAGTTACCCTAAACTTAAATGGAAATACTGGCCAGACTCAAATAAGTTTGGACACAGTTACCTAAACTAAAATGGAAATAGTTGCCGGACTCTAGTAGGTTTTCACACAGCTATCCTAAACTTTAATGGAAATAGTGGCCGGACTCCAGAAAGATTTCTTACATAAGAATTAATATTCAATGAACAAATCAAGAATAAAACAACCACTTAACATGCAAAAGGCACATGCATGTAACAGGCAGCATTTAGAACTAAAAATTTTATGTCTGGTTCTCTAATTAGGGCCCCACCGAATGGCGGGCGCCCTATAGTGATCAGTTTGTCCGTCTGTCCATCTGTCTGTCTGTCTGTCCATCCGTCCATAACAAATTGTGTCCACTCTGTCCACTCTAGAGAACCGTTATGATTTCTAAGTTTATACTTGACAAGTATATTAACCAACACCAGAGGGTGTGTCATAATGTATGTTCAAATTCCTAGGTCAAAGGTCAAGGTCAAAAACTTTGGTTTCAGTTGAGAACCCCATGTCCTATGGTAAAGATTGTGTCTGCTCTATATCTTGAGAACTGTTATGATTTCAATGTTTATACTTGACATGTATATTAACCAACACCAGAGGGTGTGTCATAATGTTTGCACAACTTCCTAGGTCAAAGGTCAAGGTCAAAAACTTTGGTTTCAGTTGAGAACCCCATGTCCTATGGTAAAGATCAAGTCTGCTCTATATCTTGAGAACCGTTATGATTTCAAAGTTTATATTTGACATGCATATAAACCAACACTAGAGAGTGTGTCATAATTTATGTACAACTTCCTAGGTCAAAGTTCAAGGTCAAAAACTTCGGTTGACAACCCCATGTCCTATGGTAAAGATCGTGTCCGCTCTATATCTTGAGAACCGTTATGATTTCAAAGTTTATACTTGACATGTATATAAACCAACACCAAAGGGTGTGTCATAATTTATGTACAACTTCCTAGGTCAAAGGTCAAGGTCAGAAACTGGTTTCAGTTGACAACCCCATGTCCTATGGTAAAGATACAAATTTTTTAACACACATTATTCACAGAGGGGCCCACAGAGATGGCTCCCATCTCAATGATATCTAGTTTGTAATATTGTTAACTTGAAAGAAGCCTCAAGTAATAAATTATGGAAATGTAGCTATGTTTGGTTGATAAGTATCATCAATGAGGTATTGCCATACAATTATCATATTTGAGGTTGTTTTTATATTCAGTAACCTCATGCAGTGAGAAAGGTATATTGTTTTGTAAAATGTAGATATATTTTTGCCACATAATGATTTTTACAATTTCATTTCAGATCAGAAAAACTGAGACCGTTTTGGTTATCTATACCTGAAGAAGACTTGTCCACGCTTCATTTCCTGGTTTCTGCTTTGTTGACTAGACAAATGACCAATGAATACAAAGAAGCTCTCAGTCGATCTCTTGACATCCCAGAATGCAAAGTTGTACCATTTTTCGGAGGATTTTTGAGAGATTTACGTGCATTGTTTATTACGCTTCCAAGTGTAATTGTGTTGCCTGCTGAGGAAAACCAGTCCCTCGAGGTATGATACAATTTGTTGACCTATATATCAATTTTATTTTTTAATAATTCATTTATTTTATTTCATGAACAATGGACTTCCAAAGAAACATAAATGTTTTTTGATGCTTGTAGTAGAATGAAATGTGATTTGAAGGGAAAGGCTGCACAATACAGAATTCCTAGACAGTTGCTATCTCTGTCTGGTTTGTCACATGTCCTATTCACCAAGGGACAATTACCTAGCAACAATCTATCTTTTTATTGATTAGTTATTTTCAGGATTTCTGAGGTGTTTTTAGTATTCTTTCATGTGTTTTTTCACAACTTTTCTTAATGTAGATTGTATGATATTAGCTCAAATTCATCATTGAAGGTCACATTGAGGACTCTACATTTCAAATTGTTTGTTGTCGACTGTCTATATGAATATTATTGACCTTATGTCTTTTGAATGAATATATTATCCTGTTGAAATTAAGGAAATTATTATTATTATTTTAACTGTAAAATTAATTTCAAATAAAGAAAATGCCTTGGTTGTCTAGTGGTAATAAGCTTGTCTTGAAATGGAAGGCTGTGGATACAGTCCCTAGTTGGGTAAAACTTTAGGCTTTGAAATTGGTATTTGAAGCTCCTGCTCGGCTAAGCAGGCATTATAACACTGATTATCTTGTCAGCTAGTACATTGAAAATCCAATGTCTGGTTGAGTCAGGAAGTTAGTTGCCTTAATATGTATAGCCCACTCTTCCTTTATTCAGATTGTCTGCTAGAGATTAAACTTCCATCAATGTTTACATGTACAATAACAATAATATTTTTTTTTATAACAGTTCATATCTGACTACAATGGGGAAGATAGATTCATGACAAGGATTGGAGTTGGAGGTCTATTGAATATGGATAAGCTTAAACAAGCTCATATTGTTTTAAGTGATATAGCTTTATTCCATAGCCACGGTCAGAGGAGAAGAGAAGAAGACTGTCAGAGGTAAACATTCGTTTTTAATTCATAAAGGAAGGCACTTGGATTACCTTCTGTATTAAGTAATGATATTTTTTAACATATATCAGTGTCAATTTTTAATTTAATAATGGATAACAGCTTGTCACAAAAATGGTTTGACAATTTAATAGTGAAGATTTTTGGTAATTTATATAAAAATTTGCAAAAACAAATACAATTGATGCTTGTCAGCATAGGATATCAGCCTCATTAGAGTCTTGAGTTAAAATTACTCAACTCAAGGTTAGGAATACTGAAAAATATCAAACTCAAAAGAGGTGAAAAAGAGGACATGATAGCCTCAGATAATTAGTGTTTTTTGAAAGGGTGACAAACACTAAGAATACTAAATATTTGGTAAATTATCGTAAATGAGCATGTAAGTATCAAAATATGAAAAATCAAATAAAAACTGTGCCATGGTGAAAACTGGACACAGACAATTACACTTAGAATGCAATTGAATCAGTCCAATTGAAAGTTAGCTTTTGCATTGTTGTTTATTCATTTGATTGTGGTTATCCAGGGATACTTCAATTTTTGATAAGGGGAGACAAATCCATAAGATAAAATAAAAAAAATAACATCTGCATTGAAAGGAAGGATGTGCAAATGACATTATCCTCAAAATTAGAAAAAAAACTTTTTGTTGTTGAATATATGTCTTCATTTTTTAGTATTTAAAAAATTCTGTTGTAGAGTAATATCTTTTACAATTTGAAAGTATTCATAAGCAACAAATTAAAAGGAAATATATCATGATTTTAAAGATGAAATTGGATGGATAAATTGTTGCTTGCTTAATTTCAAGTGGCAAATATTTCATACATATTCAGAATCCAAGATGAAATTTGAGAAATGCCAATATGAAATTAGAGAACTCAGTGTCACAATGTTACACTTCAATTTTAAAAAGTATATTTGCATTTATGTTTTTTCTTTTGTTGGGAATTTTCATGTACCAGTATTATAATTTTAAGATTTCATACTATTTTACAGTATTGAGGCATTTGAGGAATATGATAATGATTGTGAAAGTGATTATGATCTTGACCTTGACTCTTATCAGCCAATAAAGGAAATTTCGGCAGACCATGAATTCATGTTAATAACTAGAAAAATGGCTAAAATAGACTCTCAGACATTACAAAGCTTACATCACGGAACAACAGTTGTGAGAGTTGAGGAAGACAGCAATAGGTCATGCATGTGCTACCTCAAACTGGAAATTGACAATTCAACCTTGACTTGGAGGAAACAGTCGTGGAGTTCTCTCAGTGCAAGCTCTTCAACATATCCAGACTTTGCTTTAAAAGGTGAATCAGATTCTAGTTCAACACAGGTTTTATGTATGAGGTATTCTGGTGGAGAAGATGTGTACGAGACTTTGGAAGAGGGTTTTATAGATTTACGTCTAGTCAAAGAAGTTTCGAGGAGAAATGACTTAACTATGAATGATCTTGGAATCATTATGAAAAGACATAACATGGAAAATTTAGATTCACAGAAAAATGTCATATCAATTCTATATGGTGCCAGTTACTCAGAAAATCGTAAAATTTACTTTGTTGTTCCCAAATTCACTTGTAGAATGTGGTACTCAGGATTAGTACGTTTAGTAAGAGCAGCAAGAAGACTTTCATGGCAGACAGATAAACGAGTTCAATGTTTGAAAGTTCAGTATTTACAATTGTTTTACGAGAATGAGAAATGTCTGGGACCAACTCCTGCAGAGGCTATCAAGGTAAGTTATTGAATGAATTACTATCTTAAAGGTAAATACATTAATAGCCTTATTTTGCCATAAATCAAAGTTTTAAAATAGATGTGAATTTTGCACACACAAAAAATAAATGATAGGTTCGTGTAAAGTTGAAGTTGTAAGGGATTTCAAATATTATGAATTTAATACTATAGGTTAAAAATGGTGTAAATTGAATTTCTTTTTTTCTAAAAACATGACAGGTATGGTACATTTTCGTGAGTGGTAAAGTATTAAGTACATGCATGAACTTTGTAAATACTTTAAGAGAGGTACTATTCATATAAACAAATATAAAAAAGAAGATGTGGTATGATTGCCAATGAGACAACTGTCCACAAGAGACCAAAATGACACAGAAATTAACAACTATAGGTCACCGACGGTTTTCAACAATGAGCAAAGCCCATACCGCATAGTCAGCTATAAAAGGCCCCGAAATGACAATGTAAAACAATTCAAACGAACACTGTTGTTGATTATTTTTTTGTTCTTGTTTGCACTAATATTTGCAATCTAAAAGTGGTTTAAAATTTTCAAAACTGATGTATTTTGATGCTTAACCTTCAAAGAGGTTTTTCAATGATATCATTTATTCATTCATTGTTAGGTGAGGGATGTAGAATTAGGGGACTGTATTCATAGAAATTATGTGATGTGATGGCAAAACTTGTAACAAGATGAACTTAGAAATAATTAAAATTTACAGTTTGATAATATTTAATCATGTACAGGAATCACATTAATTACTGTAAATTCAGAAATTATTGCGTGCATTTATTATTGCAATTTTTCAAGAATTGACTTAAATGCAAGTTTAATTATTGCGATTTCGAAAAAATCTGCATACAGTATATGTTTCAATTATCAAAATGTGAGTTCTTATTATTGCGATACTCACCCAGTTGCATTATTCGCATTTATAAAAACCTCGCAATAATTTCTGAATTTACAGTACTCTATTCACATGTAGTCTAACTGTACAATATTATATTCACAAATTAGATTTAGAATTTTCAGTCTTAAAGTATTATGTCTACTGAGTATGCTAAGTGGATTCACATCTGAAGCATGCAAATAAAAATAACAAAGTCTGTTTACATTTTAAAATCTTTTTATTACTCTTTCATATCTTTTTATGATATGTTATGTCTTTATTAAATAGGCATGTGAACAATTATTTGCTTCATTAGAACGAAAGCTGAATTCATTTACCAGTATTTATATTTTTCATATAGGTATACATTTTGTATGTATTAAGGTTTATGACCTCTTCTTATAAAGGCCTATGTTAATTAGGAAATTTTCAAAGTACAGTAACAACAAAACAACAGAGATACTTAATAGAAGAGACGTGCAATTTTGTACATATGCCAGATGGAAATGTTTTTCACAGCAATAACATCTATTGTTTCATTGCATTTATTGTAAAATGGTGCTTTTGTAGGCTGTGTTAATTACAAAATTTTAAAGTACAATAACAACAAAACAGCAGAGATACTTAATAGAAGAGACGTGCAATTTTTTACATATACCAAATGGAAATGTTGTCCTCAACAATAATATTTATTGTTTCATTGCATTTTTAAACATGTTTAATGGAAATGGTGATTTGGTAGGCTGTGTTAATTATTAAATTTTCAACAGCAGAGATACTTATTAAAAGACGTGCAATTTTGTACATATACCAAATAAATAAGTTATTCACAGCAATAATATCTATTGTTTCATTGCATTTAAAGGAAAATGGTGATTTTGTGGCAAATCAGGTCCTGATTTTTACAGAAAATTCACTGAGACCTCATTACAGATATTTTCATGATAACATTTTAAACACTAATGTTTGTCCATGTTATGCTATCTTTTATTGTTTACAAAAAGTCCTCAACAACTTTTACAATCCAAATAACCTTGTGTTGAGTCACTAATGTTGAGCTTACCCTAGATGATCTGCTTGAATATTAGGTCTATATTTGTAATTTTTTTCAACTAATTTCTATATTCAAAATCTTATTTTAGGGAAATCATTGGTAACACTGCATGTAGTAACCATCTATCGATTAAGTATGAATTTTCAAATATAAGTGTACTAGGGGAAAGGTTATGGATTTTCTATAAAATTTTCAAATGTATGGCATTGAAACAACAAAAGTTACATAATCCTTACTTAAATTTTTGACTAAAAAGAAAAAAAAAATATTTGATTGTCCATCGATCTATCTCGAGCATATTTTATTGCTTTGCAACTACACAATATATATTATTGTTTTTGTCGTGATAGAAAGTACATTAAGAATTGTGTTCCCTAAAAAGCAAACAAAGCAAATTAAATTTCTTTTATTTTTTCACCCTTTCAAAAATTGTAGACGTTTGTGGTTTAACTTTATGCCTAAACGAAATGAAATGTTGTGACACGTGTGAAATTTTTCCCTTATTTTTTAAGGCTTCTTTTATTGAAATGAAAGAGTATCATAGTCTTGACGTAATCATGCTAAATGAGCATGATCAATATAGATCTAGAAATGGAATGCTGGGAATTAAATGGTTTCTCACTTTTCATTTCCTGTCGTGCTGTCATATGCTTTTGTTTATATGAATTTTATCAATTATTAGTTGAACTACCTGAACAGTGTAAGGCCATAAGAAATAAAAGTTTTGTTTATCAGTTCAGTTCTCAAAAGAAGATTTAAGATAACAATTGTTTATTCTTTTAATTTGTAGAATTTTATACAAAAAGTAAATGAAATTTACCACAAAGTCAATCTCTTTTGGCAACAAATTATCGCTCCAGAAAATTACAGACAATTTGCTTTAAATTATGAAAATGAAATTATCTGTTTGCATAATCATCATGGTAACATAAACTTTATTTGGATGGTAAAACACAATTATGTCATTGCCTTAACCAAAACCAAATAAATTTTGTTTCCTGGTGATCTTGGCATAATATCTGTTAAATTGGACTGTGAATCAGTTGCATATTATTTGAAAAGTCAGTTAATTAATGGGGGTGATTTATTACCAAATTACAATCAATTGGAATTTTTTATGCGATTAAGCTTTTTCCAGATCCTTTAAAAAAATTGCCAAAAAGAAATATTTCCTGGCAAATAATTCAGTCTTTAAATTCTGCTGCTCTACATTGATACATTATAACGCCTGAATGCATAGACAATAAATCGTCAATCAAGCACATATAATCTTGTTAGAGTTGAGGTGACTGGTGATTGGTCACCTCTCCCACATGGCACCAATCAGAATTCAGGATTGGTGTAAAGTTTTGAGTGTAAAAAGGAATTCTTGCCATCGCAGGTTGGAGAGATTAATTACAGGGAGGGACTGAATTTTTTGGGTATGGCAAAAAAAAATAAGGAGATATGGTATGATTGCCAATGAGACGACTATCCACCAAACTATCCAACATTGTTCTTTTTTCTATTAAATATTTTCATGAATTGTGCCTTGCACCTCCATAGCTTCGAAAGCCAAGATTGCAGTCTTAATATATAGATTGCATTTTTCTCAGTTGGTCACTTTATTTAACTCAGCATCTGCTGATAATTACATACTGTGATGTTTTTAATAATAACAAAAATGTGACAGTATCAGGTTAGCAATAATAAAAACTAGCATTTATAATTTCAGTAGTGATTCCATCACATAAATTTTACAATCACATTAATTAATGTCATATTTTTACCAGTAATCATTGATTCACAATAATAAATGCTCACATTAATTTCTGAATTTAAAGTAATTAAATCTTTAGCTGAATCAAGTGTTAATAAAAAGTACATAAATATATATAGGTATTTCAACTGCTCAATTAAAGAAAAAAAACGTTTTAATGAAATAAGTTTTGGATATTTTGTGTATTTTAACTGAAAAATTGCATTTGTCATAAAAATGAAATTCAATCCATCGAACAATAATAAAACCAACCTTATATTGTGTTGGCCTCATTGTATTTCTTGTACTTGCTGTCATGGAAAAGTTTTTTTAATCCTAATTCTTTGAATATGAAATGTTGTGAAGATTTATGGGAGAAAAAGCAATATCAGCCTACAGAATGACATAATAAAAAGTTTTAGAAGTATTCCATTTACGTAGGATAATTGTAACATGTATATATATATACACGTGTAAGAATGGATAACATCTTTTGACAAGACTTTGATATATAAAGTAGTTTTTATATTGGATGGTTATGCAAATGTGTATGATTTGTCAAAAATCATTAGGCTAATATCAATTAGTAAGTTTAATATATTATATTTTGTAGTAAAATTATTTGTAAAATATCTTAAAATATGCTACGATTTTTAGGCAGATTTTTACACCTAAACTTATTATAGGTTTTAATTAACTTTTAACTCACCGGACCCAAAGAGCCCTGTTAGCTAGTGCTCTCGCTTTGGGTCTGCCATCGTTGTCCATCTCCGTAATTTTTTAAACAGTAATTCAAAAGTAGGTCATTGCTTATTCGATCAAAAGTAGGTGATTGCAAATTTAATCAAAAGCAGGTCACTTTTATAATATTTTCAAAATTATTGAATTAAATTTTAAGAAGCCCTTTCATTACGGAGAGGGATCAATGAACGTCTTGTTTAAAAAACTAATGCATTCACAATTTGCACTTTCAATGACTTTTGGTAGTGCATTTTCTGTTTTCGAAGGAAATTTAACATTTTAAAATTTGCAACCTTCATTTCTAGAAATTTATTTATTATAAGGAAATAATAAAAAAAAAACATTTTAATCCTCTCCTAAATCACTCACTTTGCATACAGTTTTAAGGATTTTTTGTCTAGCCTGCAGAATATTTTTTGTGAAAGCCAGACATAGCGAACCTAGATTCTGTCATTAGCGGCGTCAACATTTAGGTTCAGTCTGTGGTTAAAGTTTTTTCAGACATCAGTAACTTTGTCAAACCTACCTGCCTACATGGAATTTTATGAAATTTATTCAGAAGCTTGTTTATGACCAAAATACAGTATCCAGAGCAAAATTTTGCAAATATTTATTTTCATTTATCCGTATTTTACTGATAAATGGGCTTTATTTTAGTTTTTTTTTTACAGTTAACATTCAGTTTAATTCTGAGGTTAAAGTTTTTTTAGACATCAGTAACTTTGTCAAATAGTTATCAAATGTAACCTACATGGAATTTTATGAAATTTGGACAGAAGCTTGTTTATGACCAAAATACATTATCCAGTATTTACTGATAAATGGACTTAGTTTTTTTTTACAGTTAACAAGTAGATACAGTCTAGGGTTAAAATTTGTTACACATCAATTACTTTGTCAAACTTTCATAGAGTGTTATGAAACTTTGGCAGAAGCTTTTAATGATTAAAAGATAATGTCTGAAGCAAACCTTTGAAAATATATTTTTTCATTTTTAGTATTTTTCTGATAGATGGACTTCATTTTTACAGTTAACATTTACAGACAGTCTGGGATTAAATTTATTTGATATGATAAATTTGTAAACCTTCATGGATTGTATGAAAATTGGACAGAAGCTAATTTTTAAGACCAAGAAATAGCATCTTAAGAAAAATTTTGATTTTTTTTAAATTCTGTATTTTACTGATAAATGGACTCACAACTTTACACTTTTACACTGACAGCAGCAATCACAGGCGAGACACAATGTTTTGCTGGACCCCTTACAAATTTTTATGTTAAAAAAATTTGTTGCTACAGCGTATATGATATTTGTACTTGCAGGTATTTGGAGGTCGTCAGTGGTCTGCTAGACCCCAGACCACTTCTGGCTCACAAGATCTCACACCATCTTCTTCCAAGTGGACACCAAATGTTGGACCTTTTAAAAAAAAAACAGTAGTTTTTCATCATCAAAGGTAAATGTTAATAAAGCGAATGTAGGTCATACCTCATTAAGACAGCAACCCAACAATATAAAAAGACAGTTGTCGCATCAATATGTCATGCTCTTAATGTCTGTCACCTCAAGTCTAGAAAACTTTAAATAAAAACTTCCAGCTATTTAGTTCTAAATAAAATGAGTTTCTAATATGGCATGGCATAAGATAGTAGTCTAAAGATTTTAATACTTTGATATGGATTGTTTTTATTTTATGAACAAACAAATATCTAAATGAAGCTTTTATGTCAGTACAGTTGAAATAGACACATTTTTCACATATTATTTGGTCAAAAACGATATGAACCACAGCCTTAACAGAAAAAGATATTTTAACAACATCAGCAGACACTCTTTTATACACTTCATAGCAAATTATCTTTCTTGGTAAGGCTGTTGCTCATATAAATGTTAATGTCAAAATTTCAAAATTATTGAGTTTTTCAGGGCAGTTAACACAGTTTTATATTAAAAAAGATATATTATAGGTAAAACTTAAAAAAAAAAACATTTAACAATGATAACTGACAGGCTAATGTCTTATGAACATCTGAAAATTGTTATTTGATTGATTTAAAATCATTATTGATTTACAAATGCAAGGGATCATAGAGCAATCTAATCATACCTTCTATTTTGATACATGTATGTATGCATATATTTATGACAGATTAACATTCAATTTTCAATTAGACAATGGTCCTATTTTAAATCTTTAGGTATAAAAATAAGTGTTACAATCTGAAAAATTTGAGTATGTATTTGAAAACCAAGATACCTAAATCACAAGAAATATATGTTCCTATTTAGAGTGTAGAATTAGATGGTCAAGGCTCAAGAAGATCCAGTGGATATATTACAACCTCTAAGGTAAAAATTTTACTACTTTCTCTTAGTGGATTTTTCATGAACAGGAGCTTCTTAATTTGAAGCTCCTGACCTAGATATTTTTAATTTTATACCATTTTGCATCTATTACCTGTTGCAGCTGCATACATTAAATGAAAATTGATATGAAATAGAGGATAGACAGATTGATCTTCATGAAACAAAAATGATACTCACTATATTGACAAGAATATATATAAAAGGGTTATACATTGATGAGACAATAAACAAACAAGACAATAAGCCAAAAGACATCTAGAACTTTTTTTCAAACTTTTTTATTTGATATTTTTATTTGAAATCCAACAAAACCATTTAATAGTATAACTTGGGTGATTCAGCTTTTGTATGGTAAATATACAAAAAGCTGTAAAATGTAATAGGATACTTGAATTTAGTTAATAACATAATGTATAAATTAAAGATATTGCATTGATGATTCTCAGTATAATATTTGAACTAAAAGCAGCACCAAGATAGCAATAATGATCATGAAATGGTCATTTACCATTTTTTTTTAAACTTTTGTGATACTGATCATATTCCAATGTAGTGTGATGAAAATTATATCAAGACTGTGTTGTCTTTCTATGAAAATGTTATTTTTCTTTAAATCACAGGAATCTAGTCCAAAACTAGCTGGCAGTAGTGCAATAAATGACAAACACTCAGGGATGTCCAAATCATTCGATACCGGTATACCCAAGTCTCTCGCAGCTAGTGACCAGAACCTGGATAAACTGTTGAAAAATGATAACGGTGAAAGGCCACGTAGTCTCACATTCAGTTTTACAAATTGTTATCGTAACAAGCGAAGACGCATGTCTCTTGGAATGCATTCGATGGAGAACAAAACAAGCTCAATAACACATTCCATACAGCTGACATTCCTGGATTTTGTTGATTTGTTTAAAGCTTTTAGTTTACGATGTCGGAGAGATTTGAAAGATTTGTTTGAAGAATTTGCTTTCTCATGTAAACCCACCGGAAAAGATCCACCTGTTGTTAGACCACCAGGATATGCTCCACCTCCTGGCGATTACTGTAAGTTGTGTTTCTGCTGTTGAAATGATTTTCTATAAATTTTCTCTGAATATAGTTTTTATACACCCGTCTTAGACAAGACGTTCAGTGGTATATAACTGCAGTCTGTTTGCCTGTCTCAGGGCCCCCGTACGAAATATCTAGCAGGATTCCTACCAGACTATAGCAGGAATTCACATGGAATTAGTAGGAAATTTTAAATTCCTGTTACTTTTTAGACGTACTAGGAAAAACTTCAGTTTTTCTGGGAGGATTTTTCATTTTCCTACAGCAACATTCCTGGTATGGGTAACAGGAATAGTTTTTTCCTGCCAGAAAATCTTTCTACCAGGAATTTTTTCTTATCTAAGCAGGATTATTATCTTGACTGCTATTGGTTTGTATTCAATTATCTTTAACTGGATTCCGGTTTGCTAATAACATTTATTTTGCTGTGTTATAAGAAACCAGGTTCCAGTTAACAAATTCAAAAGTTGGAGGGTAAAAGATTCAGATTGTGTATAAACAATGCTGCAAAGATTGAATAATGTTCAGGGAAATATTTGAATGTAAGGCTGAGGATTGCTTATGAAGGTATTTGAATTTAATTAAGCTACACTTTTTAAAATGTTTAAGAGGCAGGGTCAATTTTTTTTCTAATTTGCATGATAGTCAAATTAATTCAACTAATTAAAAATGGAAATCTCAGTCTTCAATCATATTTTGTCTTATATATATTATAAGTTCATCTGATCTACATTTTTGTTGTATACATGTACATAATAATAGACCAATACTTCTAAAAAAAATGTTTTTGAGAGTGATTAAAAAAACTTACATCTATTTCCATCATAATTAAATTCAAAAACAGCTAGATTACAAACCAGGTTTATAACACAACTTTCATATGTGGTAGCTACTTCATGAATTTAAGAGTCAAATTTTGCAACAAGAAATTTTACATGTGTTTTCTTTGTTCTTTGTGGCTGAGATTCAAACTTAATGAATGACCCAGATGTGTATATGTGTATACACCTAAGTTTGTAATGTATATTTTTAGATTCCTGCTAGAAAATCAATTTTCCTAGTAGGAATTTATGAAAAAAATCCTACAAGGAATATTCAAATTAGCAGGAAAATTTGACAAATATCCAGGTAGGAATTTTACTTTCCTACCAAATTATTCCTGCTAATTTGAATATTCCTGGTAGGAATCGCATTATTCCTACTAAGAAAATCCTGCTAATTTAAATTTTTCGGCTGTTTTTCCTGGCGGATTCCTGCTACAATCAAGCAGGAATATGCACACTTTCCTCGTAGGAATTCTTGACAAATTCCTACTAGTTTCCTTGTACATTCCTGTAGGACTGGTTCGTACAGGTGTCCATCCATCTGTCTAGCCATCCATCTGTCAGCCATACACACTTCATACAAAAGCTAGAGAATGCTTTGTCAACTTACATGAAACTTGTGTGGAAAAGTTGAACATTTGATCACTCTTTTCTCAGAAACAACAAATCAGAAGATATGAGAAAGCCACCTTTTATACCCCTTGAATTCAAAACTCAAAAATAATCATAAATCTACCAAGTATTATCCTTCAAATGTTCATAAGACATTAATTAGTCTGTCCATGGAAGTATTTTACCTCTATGGTCGTATTTTACTTCCATGGTCTGTCAGACATCAGTATTGATATATTTGAATTTTGTCTTTAATATTGGCTTTAGGGCTCCAAAAACTGGCAAAATAGCCTCGTTTTGAGATCTTGCCCTTAATATTTAGATATGAGCCAATACTTTAACAAGCAAATATGTGGCAAGATTTACATGTCGACAAGGAACACAATTTTATTAGGGTCAATTTTCTTCAAACTTTATATTATTGTTAGGATTAAAATGTTAAGAATATTGTTCCAGAGTTACGGGACTTGAACTGTTAGATTTTAGGGTAATTAAGGCGATGGCGATTGAAATGTGAAATCAAGCATGTACATAGTAAGACTTACTACAAGTCTTTCTGTATAAATCCTTGGTTTAACATTTAATACTGTAATATAAACTTTATAAGGTATGACCCTTTGATTTATACTCATATGGTCCGACCATAGTATACGCATATGGTCATGATCATACCTGTATGGTCCAAACACTCATATGGTCCGACCATAGTATACGCATATGGTCATGATCATACGCGTATGGTCCAAACACTCGTATGGTCTGACCATAGTATACGCATATGGTCATGATCATACGTGTATGGTCCAAACACTCACATGGTCCGACCATAGTATACGCATATGGTCATGATCATAAGTGTATGGTCCAAACACTCATATGGTCCGACCATAGTATACGCATATGGTAATGATCATACGTGTATGGTCCAAACACTCATGTGGTCCGACCATAGTATACGCATATGGTCATGATCATACGTGTATGGTCCAAATACTTGTATGGTCCGACCATAGTATACACTTATGGTCATGATCATACACGTATGGTCCAAATACTCATATGGTCCGAAACAGTACATATAAATACTGAAATATTGAGTATTACATTATAAAATGGCTATTATACTTATGTATTTAGGAATATTGTCCCAAGCAGGAGATTGCAAAAGTACTACATGCACTTATAAAATTCAGTTGTAAAATATAAACTATATGATATTATAGGTGTAATAACAAGAAACAGTTTGTATGAGTTGTCACTAGATAACATTCAGAGACATAAGATTTGTGATGCCATTGCTGTAGCAAGTATAGGACCAAACTGTGCGGGAGTCGAGAGCACACAGAATCGCTGTCTTAGTCTTAAGGAATTCAAAGAATTTTTAGAAGAATACCAAGATCAACATCTTCATGATGAAGAAATCATACACCTTATTCAGGTATTGTTATTTAATAATGTCTTCATGAAGAAGAAACCAAACACCTTATTCAGGTATTGTTATTTTATAATGTCATCATGATGAAGAAATCATACACCTTATTCAGGTATTGTTATTATACCCCCGCTTTAAAAAAAAGGGGGGGGGGTATACTGTTTTACCTCTGTCTCTCCTTCCGTCAGTCAGTCAGTCAGTCCGTCCGCCCGCCCCATGAATATTTTCGTCACATTTTTCTCAGGAACTACTTGACAAGGATTTCTGAAATTTGGTTTCAGGGTTTATATAAGTAAGTTACACCATGTGATGCGTTTTCAGATTCATCACTCAACAACTTCTTGTTTACCGAACACTTGTATTATTTTACACATGATAGCCAAGTTGAAAATTTTGTCACATTTTTCTCAGGAACTACTTGACAAGGATTTCTGAAATTTGGTTTCAGGGTTTATATAAGTAAGTTACACCGTGTAATGTGTTTTCAGATTCATCACTCAACAACTTTCTGTATACCGAACACTTGTATTATTTTACACATGATAGCCAAGTTGAAAATTTTCGTCACATTTTTCTCAGGAACAACTTGACAAGGATTTCTGAAATTTGGTTTCAGGGTTTATATAAGTACGTTACACCGTGTGATGCGTTTTCAGATTCATCACTCAACAACTTCCTGTTTACTGAAATATTTCGGCGGGGGTATCATCAGTGAGCAGTAGCTCACATTTTTACTTGTTTTATAATGTCATCATGATGAAGAAACCATACACCTTCTTCAGGTATATTGTTATTTTATAATGTCATCATGATGAAGAGACCATACACCATACACCTTCTTTAGGTATTGTTATTTTATAATCTTATCATGATGAAGAAATCATACACCTTATTCAGGTATTGTTATTTTAAAATGTCATCATGATGAAGAGACCATACACCATACACCTTCTTCAGGTATTGTTATTTTAAAATGTCATCATGATGAAAAACCATACACCTTTTTCAGGTATTGTTATTTTATAATGTCATCATGATGAAGAAATCATACACCTTCTTCAGGTATTGTTATTTTATAATGTCATCACAGGGGTGTGGAAATGCTATGCCCGACTCTCCCGACTAGTACATTTAACAGACCTTCTTCAGGTATTGTTATTTTATAATCTTATCATGATGAAGAAATCATACACCTTATTCAGGTATTGTTATTTTATAATGTCATCATGATGAAGAGACCATACACCTTCTTCAGGTATTGTTATTTTATAATGTCATCATGATGAAGAAACCATACACCTTTTTCAGGTATTATTATTTTATAATGTCATCATGATGAAGAAACCATACACCTTCTTCAGGTATTGTTATTTTATAATGTCATCACAGGGGTGTGGAAATGCTATGCCCGACTCTCCCGACTAGTACATTTAACAGACCTTCTTCAGGTATTGTTATTTTATAATCTTATCATGATGAAGAAATCATACACCTTATTCAGGTATTGTTATTTTATAATGTCATCATGATGAAGAGACCATACACCTTCTTCAGGTATTGTTATTTTATAATGTCATCATGATGAAGAAACCATACACCTTTTCGGTATTATTATTTTATAATGTCATCATGATGAAGAAACCATACACCTTCTTCAGGTATTGTTATTTTATAATGTCATCATGATGAAGAAACCATACACCTTTTCAGGTATTATTATTTTATAATGTCATCATGATGAAGAAACCATACACCATCTTCAGGTATTGTTATTTTATAATGTCATCATGATGAAGAAACCATACACCTTTTCAGGTATTATTATTTTATAATGTCATCATGATGAAGAAACCATACACCTTCTTCAGGTATTGTTATTTTATAATGTCATCATGATGAAAAACCATACACCTTTTTCAGGTATTATTATTTTATAATGTCATCATGATGAAGAAACCATACACCTTCTTCAGGTATTGTTATTTTATAATGTCATCACAGGGGTGTGGAAATGCTATGCCCGACTCGTCCCGACTAGTACATTTAACAGACTGGACAAGCAGTTTTTTGTGTCTTTGTTGCCTGTGGACAAGTAAAAAAAAATGTTGCTTGACAATGTTAATTTGTATAACCATATAGAAAAGTCCTCAAAATTTATTCATCAAAGTAGAAAAATATCAAATAACAAAACAAAAGCAACATGTTAAGTAAATTAATATCAATGACCAAGAAATAGATAGATTATCAAACAACAAAAAATAAGTATGCAGACCAGGGTTTCATTAATAATCTGCCATTTTTTTTCCATTGATCCTGGATCGTAGATCAGGTTATAGCAATGATACACTGGAAATGGTCATTATTAATTTCAAGCTCTGATTTCTCAAGAAGGAAAAATAAATGACAAGTCGAGTTGAATAAGCATCTTTAGATAGGTCATCGCTCAGAAGTTGACCAAAGGAGAAGAGGCGCCTTGGTTTTTACTAGAAACGGAAATCAGAAGCAGCAATGGACAAATAGTATTAAAATAAACTGAATAGAGGATTTTAAAGTTCTAAACAAATTCTCATTTTACTATTGGCCTACCAAAAGCTTTTTTGGGGGAAGGGGAAAGGGTGGGTTGGTGCAAACAACAATTCATCAACTATTTGGTTTTCATCTCTTCATTAACTTTAAAACTTTGCACAGACTCACAGTTAAGAAAATATATGTCATGATATAATCTCCCAGGTTCAAGTAAGCTAGCATCGAAAAACATTGCAAAATTGGCCTCTAGATTCTTTAGTTTAAAGTTGTTTTTTTGGGTGGTTGTTATCTCATCGATGTATACTCTACTTATCTTTTTATCATTCTAACATACAAACAAAGACAATGAATACCATTTTCATGGTGTTTCAAAACTGTTTTAGAAACATACACATTTACAGTTAAATACGTTTCCTTCATTCCAAAATTCATTAAGAAATCAGGGCAAGTAACTTTACTTCGGACAAGTCAAATTTACAATTTCACTTGCCTGGGGACAACTGGTCACGACGAATATTTCCAGACCCCTGCATCATGATGAACAAATCATACACCTTATTCAGGTATTATTATATTATAGAGTCAATGTTCATATTAGATTTTAGCTCACCTGGCTCATTAAGTGTGCTATGTTAGATTTTGCTATGACTTTGTGTCTGTTGTCTTTATTTCTATGTCATCAGTCTTGCTCAAAATGAAGGCTTCTTTACATCAATCTGTAGAATATTTACATGTATAAATCCAATAAATCTTGGAACAATTATAATTCCATGACTGGTCCAAGCTGAAAGGGAATTTTCTTTATTTTCGTTATTCTCATAAACATGATAAAGTTTTAACTTTATGAGAAGATATATGATTTTTTTCATAAAAAGAATTGATTTTAGCCACATTTAAAATTGTGAGATTTGATGCCATGAAATGTTCAATCAGAATAATCATTATCATTTAAAAATATTTCATTAAATAGAGAATATATCTTGGTCTTATCATTTCAGCAACATGAAGCAGACCCAGTATTACGGAACATTAACTGCTTGTCATTTGAAGGATTTGCTCGGTTTTTGATGGACAAGGATAACTACGCCTACATCTATGAGAAAACACGACACAATGACGAGGTAATGGTAGTAAGTTATCTCTTATCCATCTATATGGACTGTTTGGTGGGTGGGGGTGATGGGTGTAATTCTGGCTTTAAATTGTAAATTAATGTGTATGTTATAGTGTTTGTTAGTTTTTCAATTAGATTCAGAATAATAAGGTATGGAGGTCAAGGATTGGAAAAAGCATGAAGATCAGTGTTATAAGTATTGTAACTTTGATATATATCATTTCTTTTCCCATTGCTTCATGGGGCTGCTGTAACTTATGAATATAATTGGTATTCCCTTTTTCTTAGATCAATAATCCTGTTGTAAGATGTACCAAGATTTTGAAGGGTTATTAAAATATTGTGTAATCATTCTAAAGGTTCTTTTTCTAAAAGTTTGATAAATAATGCTGGCTTTACTGAGTGTACATTTGACCGACTTTTACGGACATGCTTAACTTTAAAGATTTACAATCCATAAATCACTTTCAGCTTTGAGTTTGATTTTTTCAGCAGGAGAATTTCATACATAGATTATAGAAATATACATGTAGTTAATTTTCACTTGAAGGACACAAATAAAATTTGAAAGTTGTAAACACTTTCTAACACTTACAAAAGAAATTTGATTAGTGTAATTAATAATGCATTTACAAAGAGATAAAAACTTGAATATAATGCTATTGTTTTTTAAAATTGATAAACTGTGAATAGTTTTGAATAAGAGAATTTGTTTATTGATTTACAGGATATGGAACAACCACTGTCTCATTACTATATAGCCTCATCTCATAATACATATCTAACAGGGCACCAGTTAACTGGAGAGTCATCACCAGAACTGTATAGCCAGGTTGGTTACCAGTATTTGTATTTCATTTGAGTCATTTTTTTTTTACCTTGAGAGATAACATATGATTATTTATCAGAAGACCTTTATTTAACAACATATATGAGTAGGTAAGGCTAACCTGTTTTCTGCATTATTACAGATGATATTCCAAACAGAAATATATATTAATAAAAATTAAATATTGTAAATAATAGTTTCAAGTCATATAAAATATGATATTCTTTAGCAGATTTTCTTTGCTTTACTCATTAATACAGCAAACTGCCATTTAATGGAATGTATAAACAAGATAAATAATGCCACTGTATCCAAATTGCATCTAGTACCCAATTGCATAGAGTACTAAATTTGCACCCATTTTGCAAAAAAGAGACCGACAAGAAAACTAATGGCCTAATTTATAACAAAACAATTTACAAAAACAATATGACAGACATGAACCAATAACACCACTGAATTACAGGCTCCTTACTTGGCCCCCTAATTTGTATGATTTGATGCCCACATATACATGTAAGATTAAATGTACACATATATGAATACATTTACACTTTTATACAGATTTAATTTACAAAGTTTTTTGTATTGATAATATTGATGGTGATTTTGTTTTAGGTGTTATTACTAGGTTGTCGGTGTGTAGAGTTGGACTGCTGGGATGGAGATGATGGGTGGCCTATCATTTACCATGGTCACACCCTAACCACCAAGATACAGTTTAAAGTAAGTACTTTAGTTAATAATGATCAATAATGATTATTATTAAAAGGGTTTTTATATGAAATCAGCAATTCCAAAAAAAAGGAAAGGCCTTTCTCTGGCCATTTTTTTTTTATTGTAGAAGACAAAATTGATATGGATCAAAAAGTGCCATGCTGATTGTTGATACTTTCATTTGATTTTAATACAAACAAATCTGGAATTTTGCAATTTTTATGGTTCCGCAACAAAGTTGTCGGGGCCATAAAGTTTTACACTTGTCTGTCATTCCGTCATTCCGTCATTCTGTCATTCTGTCATTCCATCATTCCGCAAGAAACCATTATACGGACTTTTTTTCTAAACGCCTTCAGATATTGGGCTGATGTTTTGTATGTGAGTTAACCATAATGAGTTACAGATCAAGTGTAAGTTTCGTTCTGCTCCGCTAATTATTACCGAAATTACAGGCTTTGGACTTTGATAAATTGTTGAAAATCACAGTTATACGGACTTTTTTTCTAAATGCCTTTAGATATTGGGCTGATTTTTGGTATGTGAGTTAACCATGATGAGTTACAGATCAAGTATAAGTTTAGTTCCGCTCTGCTGATTTTTGCCGAAAAATTAAGGGCTTTGGACTTTGATAAATTGTTGAAAATGGACCATCATCCAAACATCTGTGATGTGATGGATGAAGGTCATTATATGAGGAAGCCAAGGGCTTCCGAGGGTTAATAGTGAACTTTTTATTATGTGCCAGCCACACACCTATTTTACAGTTGAGTGATTTTTTTGTATGTCCAGGTAGTATATAAGGCCAGGTGACCTGAGTAGTATCCTCTTTTATTTTGAGGCAAACAGTAAAATCTCCAGTGTAAATAGGTAGTAACACGACCAGTATTTGCATTTATATCAAACCATATCAGGAATGGGTATTCACTAGGGAGGGTACTATTAACCCTCGGAAGCCCTTAGCTTCCTCAGATAATGACCTTCATCCATCACATCACAGATGTTTGGATGATGGTCCATTATATATCATAACCCGGGCTTGACTTGGGTTAATAGTGAACTCTTTACAGCCAAAAATGCAAATACCAACAAGAACAACAAGAACATCAATCACCATAACCAAACAATTGGTCTCTCATACTTTAACAAGTATCTATGTATGAGCCTAAATCATAACAAAGTATTTAACTGCAGATAAAAAGAAAATTAATCTGTCTCCATACATGTACATCACTTGTACGAAAGAGAATACACAATCACCAATATGTCTATCTACTATCCTTTTATTCCATGTGTTAGATGTTTCTGTTTTCATACCGAAATCATAAACAGTCTCTATTAATTCCAAATATAAAACATCCTCTAGTAGAAAACGTAACTACCACTCTACATAATATGTACATGTAGTAGATCATAAATTATCACATTTTGTCTCAATAACATTACTCCAAAACTACCCAGAATTGCAATGACAACCATGAAATAATAGAATATTTCTTTGTTTTGTGGAATAAAGACATAAGCTTCATAATACCTTTTATTATATTCAAAAACAAAAATCTCTTACAATCTTCAGAAAACAATTAATACTTTAAAGTCCACTTATAAATGTCTCTCACATGTAACACGTATAACAAAATAACACTGTTGTTTTCTCATTGTTCTTAAATTATTACAATTCTCTATGCTTCTTCTCAAACGTTCTCGAAATTTAATGTTATTGACTAAAACTGTTCGATTCAACTCCAAATGTCAGCAAACTCCTGTTGCAAAAAACCAAATGGAATGTCCAAAAACCATTCATCTCGCAGAAATGCTAGATACATGTACATAGAAAAACCATAGCTGATCCTCCTGGTCCACCATACAGTTTCTGTAAACCACTAGCTATAAATAAAAATTAAATACTGTTTCAGTATATGATGGCAATGGAGTTTCAATATCTTTAAAATAAAACCTTTGAAAAGTGTAAGCTGACCTCCAGTTAGCAGTTTTTAATATATCATTCAGTGAAATTCCAGCTTGTTTAGCAGCTGAAGTTGAAGCACTACGATATGAGTGTGCTTTAAATTTGTTTATATCAATTCCAGCATTACCTAACACTATTTTCAACCAACGAGCAATAGTTGAAGTTGTAACATGTTTGAATGTTTTAAAAGAAATGAATAAATTTTTACTTTTACGAACATCCTTTGTCCGTAAAATATAATGTTTAATACATCTAACAGGACAAATTTCCTGTTTTTGATATTTATGTATGATAACATCCAAATTAGATTTGTTTGGTTTAGTTGTTTTTAGTAAAACTGGTATCTTAAAAATCAAAGAATTGTCTGTTACAGATACAAATCTCAGATCTAAATTAACAAGTGTTTGTGATCTTTGATCCGATGACAATGCAAATAAAGCAATGCATTTCAGAGTTAACATTTTTAGAGATAAATTCTCATTTGGATATAATTGTGATAAGTACTTCAAAACTGTACCAACATTCCATGTAAATGTATATCTAGGTCATGTAGGTAAAGACGGCCTTAAATTAAAAATGCCTTTCATAAATCTAGTTATGTGTTTATCTTTTGCCAATTCAGCCATACCCATTAATGTCAGAGTCTGACAAATAGCTGATTTATGAGAATTAATACAGCTGTAAGATTTTTTGTTTCCATACAAAAAAGATAGATAATTCAAAATTTGTATCACAGATGGAGAAATGGAATTAATTTGTTCTTTACTTCACCACAAAATCCACTTCCACCAAGCATATTCATACTGTTCATTGGTTGAATCTCTCCATGATTTGGAGAGAATTCTAACAGCTCTTTTTGAAAAGCCTTTATCAATGAGATATCGCCGAATACAATACAAGCGATAAGGAATAATCTTCGTTTGTTCATTGAATGTCTTTGACCATTGTGAGCCAAAGTTAATAGATCTGACCAATTTGGTAATTTTAGTGGAGTAGAAATTAATAATTCTAATAATTTTGGAAACCATGTTTGTGTGGTCCAAACAGGAGCTATAATTAATGCCTTCCTTACCTTGTCCTCTTCTATTTTCTGTAGGATTCTTGGCAACTGACTGAAAGGAGCAAAAATATATGGTAATAAATTACTCCAAGAGAGAGAAAATGCATCTGAAGCATAAGCTTCTGGATCAGGAAACCAACTAACATACTTTGGCAGTTGTTTGTTTAAACGAGACACAAACAAATCAATCTCTGGGTTAAATAAACTTAGTCACTTTTTCAAAAACTGAACTGTTTAGTTTCCACTCTGAAGAATCATTAAATTGTCTAGATAAATTATCTGGTTGTATATTTTGTTTTCCTGGGATATGTACTGCAGATATAAATACTTTCCTTTCAGTACTCCAAAACCAAATTTCTTTTGCAAGTTTTAAAAGCGATAATATTGATCCCCCTTGATTATTGATGTATGCAACCGCTACTGCGCTGTCTGTTCTTGCACAAATATGACAATCTTTAACAGATCTACAAAGAGCCTGCAATGCCAAAGTTATTGCTTTTAATTCTAACACATTAATATGATTCTGACATTCATCTATATTCCATCTACCTTGGGTACAATCTTTCTCAAATACTGCACCCCAACCTATCAATGACGCATCAGTTTGTAAATAAACTTTTGGAGGCTCTTGTCGAATTGGACAACCATTTTCTTTTTTAATATTTTGAATCCACCATAAAATCTCATTTTTACTCTCCACCGACAAAGACATATGAGCATTAAAATTTTTAAAAGATTTTTGTAAAGCTTTTGTTTTGTCAATATCCAGATATCTATGCTGTAAATGTGCAAGTGTAATTGCATGATAAGATGAAGAATATAACCCAATTAATTGGGCAACCGTATGCAATTTGTGTAATCTTCCGTTCAAACACTTTGTATGAAATTTCTTTAATTTTTTGTATTTTATCTTCTGGTAAAAATACCTTGAACAAAACTGAATCAATAATGAATCCCAGAAACATTGTTCTTTGTGAAAGTATAAAATTTGATTTCTATATTTATTGAAAAACCTAGTGATTCTATTAAATCATTTACAAAATGTGTGTTTCTTTTGCTTGTTCAAAACAAAGTGCTTGTAATAGGAATCATCAATATAAAAGAAAGAAGTAATTCCTAACTGTCTCACATGAAAAATACCACTTTCATGATTTTTGTAAATATTTTTGAGCGAAGTTATTCGAATGGGAGACATTCAAAATTATATAATTTGTTATTCCACATAAATTTCAAATAATTTTTACTGTCTTCGTGATTAGGTCAGTTCAAGATGAACCTCTAATGTTAAGTCAATGATATTCGGTATGCAAATGTATTGGCATTTGCAAGTTTTATTTCCATGGAGATTATATAACCCCACCCCTAATTATGGTTCATTGACTTTGAAACTTTTACATAGTTTACAAGTTAATGTTTGTATTTAGATTTGTTTAAAGGAACGACTTATGAAGAGTCAATGGTATTTGGTTTGCAGTTGTATTAGCATTGGCACATCTCATTTACATGGAGATTGTTTAGCCCTGTACCTTCAGTCATGGTTCATTGACTTTGAATATTTGCATAACTTACATGTTAAAGTATTGCTATTTTAATTTCAACATTTGCATTATCCAAATAACAAATAGGCGAGACATATCTCTGTGTTAACAGTTTATTATTAAATTTTATAGGTCTTGGAATTATTTTCTGAACTGGTATCTCATCAAATTCTATTTTGTAACCAGTAATTGTTTCTAATACCCAACTATCTGATGTTAATTTTTCCAATTTCTAATATGATATTTTAATTTACCAATGTTTAAGCTAGCTTTTTCAACATGTTTACATGTAATACCAACCTTCAATTTTTCTTCTGTATTGAGAATTCATGTTCATCATGGGTTGCCTGTATGACCCTCTTGGGTAGCGGCTCTGCCCTCTGAAATTGCCTCTTGGGTTTGACATACCAAACCGGTACCCTCGCTGATAGGATCGGCCTCTGTAGTTTTTGAACTGAAAGTTTTGTTTATCTTTGTGCATCATTAATCTCCAAGTCTTTTACTGATGTCATCTCCAAAGAGTTTTTCACCCACGACCTCATTTCTGTTACACAGTTGATGGAATTTACGTTCAATATGAGGCTTCAAATTCATTCTTCTTTTAATAGATAACTCAAAATGCAAATTACACTGTATAGAAATAGCTCTTGAAATTAACTCTCTCATTGTCTTAATACAAGGATTTTTCCCTCGTAATAATTCCGCCACCTTAATCAAAGGGACCATGCCTGCCCCTGTTAGCTTTTGAATATTCTGAGAAATCAAATCCTCAGTCTTAGCTCTACGGGCTAAAAATTGCCAAATTTCTGGGTTGACAGGTGGTGGTACTAAAGCTTTACAATTGCTAGGTATCTTGCTATCCTTAGTCAAAGATGTAACATCCGACTTTTTCTTACAAATTTTTTCTATGACTGATGCTATCGAAGGGCTGACCTCAGAATCAAACCGTTCACATGTTATATTCAAATTCATCGTCCCCACTTTCAATAACAAGTTGTATGGGATCAACCTCATGTTCAGACAAATCATCAGACTCAAACAAATTGAAAACATTTTGAAACATTTAGGTCATTTTCGACCTCATTAATGTCATTATCTTCAAGTTCCTGTATAAAACTATGGGGTCACTACTTGGATCTGCAGTACCACTACTATTGACATTTATTGCAGACACAATATTACTAGATAAGTCAGCAAATGATTTTTCAGTAACTCATTCTGCTCGGCTTGAGCTTGTTTACTTTTAGAAGTTTTTCTGGGAGCCTTTGGCTTACTACAGCTAGCGGACGGTTCGTCCTGCGTAATTTGAATACTTCTTTTTAAAGGTGCTTTGCCTTTCTTATTTTTGCCTGGACCTTTTCCAGGTCCTTTTTCTGTAGGCACAACCACTGTTTTCTTATTACTATTAGTTTTTACGTTTGTACTCACAGTTTGTGAAATAGAACCTATAGTATATCCGGTTTATATAAAACCTGAATGCACTGCGGTGTATTTGAAGCGTGATTCACACTTATATTTTCAGAAAACCGGGAGAAACTTGCGTCAAACCTTGCCATTTGAAAATCTATAGTATGAGACACGTGTATCGATCAAACAGGGTCTGCTTGATACGTACTTAAATGCTTGCGGCCTTGAAATAAAAGAGGATACTACTCAGGTCACCTGGCCTTATATACTACCTGGACATACAAAAAATCACTCAACTGTAAAATAGGCGTGTGGCTGGCACATAATAAAAGGTTCACTATTAACCCCAGTCAAGCCCGGGTTATGATATATAATCACAGTTATACAGACTTTTTTTCTAAACGCCTTTAGATATTGGGCTGATTTTTGGTATGTAAGTTAACCATGATGAGTTACAGATCAAGTTTAAGTTTAGTTACACTCTGCTGATTTTTGCCGAAATTAAGGGCTTTGGACTTTGATAAATTGTTGAAAATCACAGTTATACAGGCTTTTTTTCTAAATGCCTTTAGATATTGGGCTGATTTTTGGTATGTAAGTTAACCATGATGAGTTACAGATCAAGTTTAAGTTTAGTTCAGCTCCGCTGATTTTTGCGAAATTAAGGGTTTAAGACTTTGAAAATTGTTGAAAATCACAGTTATACGAAATTTTTTCTATACGCCTTCAGATTTTGCGCTGATTTTTGATATGTGAGACTACCATGATGAGTTACAGATCAAGTTTATGTTTTGTTCTGCTATGCTGATTTGCATGTCGTTTCAACACATCTTGTTAGATCTGCAGTACATCCACTTCCTGTTTGCTGATAGTTTGAAATTTAATTACTCATTGATCAAGGAAATTTTTCATCAAACTTAGTATTGGTCTTGAGAGCTTGATACTATCCATGCATGTTTGTGTCCACATGTGTTGTTGAAATTGCAGATTTTTCAACTTTTTGAGACGGGGCCATTCGTGTCGTTCCGACACATCTAGTTATTATTGCTGTCTTCAGGGCAACTTTAGAAGCATGTTATGTGTAAGTAAAATTGGAAAACTTTCTCTTGTAGGCAGCTGTAGAGGCTATCAATAAAAGTGCCTTTGTGACGTCCCCCTACCCTGTTATCTTATCTATTGAGAACCACTGTTCTGTCCCTCAACAACAGAAGATGGCCAAAATATTCAATGTAAGTTTATGCTTGTAAACTGAAATTTGTATGTATGTAAAAAAAATACCTGAAAGATTTATTGTAAATCACCTGTATTTTCAAATACCTGAAGATTTTTATGTAAGACACCTGTATGTTAAAATATCTGAAATATTAAATGTATGCAACCTGTTGGTAAAAAAAAATGCTATAACTGTTTATTGTAAGTTATATGCATGTACAATTAATGCCTAAAACAGTTTTTGTTAGGCAATTTTATGTAAAAAAAAATATGTAAGTCACCCATAAGAATAATGAATATTTAATATAACTAGACATAAAAAGGATAACAGGAATTACCAAAAATAACAAACAGTACAACAGACCACACCCATACCCTATATAAAAATAACAAACAGTACAACAGACCACACCCATACCCTATATAAAAATAACAAACAGTACAACAGACCACACCCATACCCTATATAAAAATAACAAACAGTACAACAGACCACACCCATACCCTATATAAAAATAACAAACAGTACAACAGACCACACCCATACCCTATATAAAAATAAGGAGATGTTGTTTGATTGCCAGTGAGACAACTATCCACCAAATGAAAAATGAAGTGGTTGTAAGCTGTTATAGGCAACCGTACGGCCTTCAACAATGAGAAAATCCCATACCGTATTAGTCAGCTATAAAAGGCCTCGACATGAAAAATATGAAACAATTCAGTTGAGAAAACTCACTGCCTAATTTATAACAAAACAATTTACAAAAAAAAAAAAAAAAAAAAAAAAATATGACAGACATGAACCAAGGACATCACTGAACTACACGTTCCTGACTTTGGACAGGCACATATAGAATGTGGCGGGGTTAAACATAATTGAAGGCGCCAACCCTCCCCTTGCCTGGGACAGTGGTGTAACAGTACATCATTAGAACAAACTATAAATATCAGTTGGAATCTGATCAATACAAAGAAGAAAAACTCAGACCAGACATGGCAGGGTATTTATACATCCCTAAAAACAAAAAAGACACAAAAGTGCAGATCTAAGAGTACTCACAGTTACTGACAGCTAGTTCAAAGCCAATAACAACTAATAAAAAAATCATATATCTTAGACTGTCAGTTTGAAATAAAAAAAAATGTACAAACATTAAACTTCATTGATACTTGGTACAACTACAGGCGGTTATCTTTCATTGGTGCTGGACTTGATAGTGCCTTGTCAGGTATTATCTCAACAAATATACTTTTATTAGACTTGATAGTGCCTTGTCAGGTATTATCTCAACAAATATACTTTTATTAGACTTGATAGTGCCTTGTCAGGTATTATCTCAACAAATATACTTTTATTAGACTTGATAGTGCCTTGTCAGGTATTATCTCAACAAATATACTTTTATTATATCAAACCAGTCAAACAGTAGTAAATACATTTTTAGATTTTATTATGATTAACATTATTTTTTAGATGTTTTCCTTGCAGTAAATTCAGATTTGTCCAGACAATGTTCAGGCATTGATCCTATTTTTAGTTTATTATGGGAAAATAGTAGCTACTAAATGCAAAGAAAAAAGTAACAGAGTTTGATTGGCTACAGGCCAAATTCTTGATAATTAGAGAATGGAAGACATGGCTTCATAATTTATTGTTTGGTCTTTTACAATCATGCAAGTTCAATATATATTTATAGTTAAGATCAGTTGGAAACAGTTTCAACAGAGCTTATTTTCTACTATATTTTAACAGGAAGTTTTTGGAGAGAGGCTTGTTACCAGTTTTTTGTTTGAAAGTGACTTCTGTGAAGACCCCCAGTTACCCTCACCTAATCAACTGAAATATAAGATACTAATAAAGAACAAGAAGGCTAGAGACCAAGAAGGCTTTCCTTTGAAAAAGGTATGGATGATGACAAAAGTTTCTGTAGTTTGGAGTAATTGAAATATTGATCTATTTATTTAAAGACAAAAAGGGTTATGTAGTATAAAGAGTAAACATTTTTTAATTGTTTGTATAACCTTTTTGACATATTGTTGGTAGCAAATCATACTTGAATAACACTCTCTTATATTATTTTGAAGAGACATGTCTGACTATTTTGGTGGGAAAAAATAAGATAAATTTGAAGGTTAAAATCAATTTAATTTTGTATACTAAAAGAACTGAAAAGAATATACTGGTACCTTAAGTATGTTTCATATGTCTCAGAAATATCTTTCAGGTATCATCATGTCCAAGAACCAACAGTATGGCATCTACAGACTTTGATGACGATGATGTTGATGATGATGAAGATGATGAAGAGGAGATAACTGATGGTAAAATTATTAGAAATTAAAATGTCCCTTAGACAGACCCTTTGTCATTATTTTGGCAAAATATGTACCATGAGACATGTAATAATTTTTTTTGTTAAAAAAATGTGTAAAAACTTATGAAATTAATCCTCAGTACTGGTAAACTAGATATTAATTTTAACAGCTTCAAATTTAGAAAAATTAAAACAGAGAATGACAGTTGGTATTGAATTTGAGCTAAGATTTGGTATACTGTGACTGATATGTTTTTTAATTGGGGATGATAATTATTGTGTTTTGCCTTCAGCATGTTCAAAACATTGTCTTGTCGGTCATTAAATTTCATTTTTTTTACCTCACACACTACAAAATCAGCGGAAATTGGTACTTATTTCGTATTGAATAGTGGTACCTCAAATTCTGGGTTTTAGACTTTGAATTGATATCCATGATTATTTTAAAGTATAAAAAAAGTCACTATAAATCAAGACGTATAACATTTTTTTAATTAATTGTTTATTAAAAATAAAACAGCCTAAGAAACATGTGTTAAAAAAAACATTGAGAGAACATCATGTGTGACCTACATTTATTCCAGTAAAAGAACAGCTTCGTACATCTGTAGATAGCCAGGACAGTCAAGCTGGGGACCAGGAGGATTCAAGAGGAAGGAGCAGTACACCTTCTGATTATCAGGGGAGGTAATTACATTCGAATAGTATTTTAAAATCTCTTATCAATGTATATGCAATTGATTTGGTTTTGAAATTTTACAAAAAATATATATTTGGTAGGCAGTTTTCTTGCAAGTAAGCAATTCTGTTCTGACATATACTGTTCTGATATATACAATAAATAGAGATCAGTTTTCCCTTTGCTTCATGTTTTCTAATGGACATTTTACATGAAAAGCTTTCAGTATAAACTAAAAAGAAATTTTAGGTTATTTAACTTAAAGTTTAAAACCAGTGTTTTAAAAAATAAGCAGATGTGGATGTAAGCATCTTAGGGCGTCCCGACAGCCTTCAGCAATTAGCAAAACCTGTATCATACAGGTCAGCTGTAAAAGGCCTTGACATAAAAATGTGAAACAATCCAAAGAAAACCAATTGCCTAATTGATGATGATGAAACAATAAATAAAAAACTAATATGACAGACAGCAATAAAGACAACCACTGAATCACAGGCTCCTGTCTTGAGACAGTTACATAAAGAATGTGGTTTAAACATGCTTGTGGGTGCTCTACTCTCCCCCTAACCATGGACAGTGGTGTAACAGCACAACATAATATCAAACTGTAAAAATCAGTTTGACATAAACTTGTTAAGCTTCAGTCTGAAAACAGCCTTAAACTTTTTTGGGGCTCAGAGATTAAACATATGTGATATCAACAGTGTGAATATTTAATTTTTATGCCCCACCTACAATAGTAGAGGGGCATTATGTTTTTCGGTCTGTGCGTCCGTTTGTCCGTTCGTCCTTCCGTCCATCTGTCCCGCTTCAGGTTAAAGTTTTTGGTCAAGGTAGTTTTTGCTGAACTTAGTACACATGTTCCCTATGATATGATCTTTCTAATTTTAATTCCAAATTAGAGTTTTGACCATAATTTCACGGTCCACTGAACATAGAAAATGATAGTGTGAGTGGGGCATCCATGTACTATGGACACATTCTTGTTTTGTTAATGGAGCTGATACATTTTTTTAATTTCACATTTGCCCACATGAGGATAAATCTTAGCTGTCAGACAACCAATTTACTTTAATTGTAATACTTATATTGTTGATGGGGTATTTGACTAGGTCTTGTTTACTCCTCATGTCCTTTTATGACTGGAAAAGTGTGTCTGTGATAGGGAACAAGTCTAAGTAAAAAAGTTTGCCTAAATGTTGATTTTTCCCTAATTTAAATGAAAGTTGCAAATCCACATTTGGTTCTGTTTCAGGCAGACAAAAATGAATTTTCATGACATGTATTGAAATTACGATATTTTTGGAGCCATGTTATTGATGCTGATTACTTTAAATTCTTGAACACCGTAGTCAAAATTGTCTGTCAAATATTGATAACTTATAAAAACATATGTCAAACCATAATACATGGATGTATGTAATGTTTTCAACATCTAGATAATTCTTTTTCAGACCTTCTTCTGGATCCTTCAGTGAGAGAACGGACAGAAGTTCTAGGATGCAATCAGAACTAGTGGACTGGCAGTTTGTTGATGACCCCTACGACCCAAAAACTCCCAATAAATCCAAGCAAAAGAAAACAAGTCAAATTGCCAAAGAATTGTCAGATCTTGTTGTGTATTTCCAGGCAATTAAGTTCAGAGGTAAGCTTAATATTTGTCTTTTATAATATGAATGATCCAAGTAAGAATGACCTTTTTATGACTACCATGTTTAGTAGACCTTTGAGATTAGAATAAAACTTTAAAATTAAGACATAGAATATTAGGAAGAAGAGGAGTCCTTATTTAGTTAGACATCTAATGCTCTTCAAGCACCAATTGTTTATTTTGTAATCATAAGTACATTTGAGTAAAACAAGCTAGGTACTGTAGATCATTCATAAATATTGCGATGTTTTTATTATTGTGAAAATTGTGTTGGTATAGATTTCACAAAAATAAAAACTGGCATTTTCAATTTTGGTAGAATTATTTGTATTCAGCTTTTCCAGAAATCACAATAATTAATCATATACTTTTGTCTATTTTTCAACAATCGCAATGATAAATTTCAGAATTTACAGTATTTTCTTTTGTTAAACTGATGGTCATAGTTGGGTAAAAGTAGCAATTACAATGCTATTTAAATTTATAGAAAAATGATAATGTATTTGGTGATATATCATTCCAAACGTACTTTGTAGCTATATTATCTACAGTAAACATAGGTACTTTTTTTTGTTTCTTCGTTCTTTAAGATAGTGTTGCTATTGCTCATTGTTGACATGCATTATTCCTTAGAGTACAAAGAAAATAAGTCAATAATATAAATTGTGTATATTTAGGGTTAACCATCATTATTCCTTAGAGTACAAAGAAAATAAGTCAATAATATAAATTGTGTATATTTAGGGTTAACCATCAGTCCCAATACTTCACTGAAAAAGAAAGGAATCAGAAGAAGTGCCATTCTAGCGAGTAACCCAAGTACGCCAACCACTCTGTCAGAGAAGAGTGAGGTGAGCGTGTCTTCAAATATGATTCGACAGAGACGACCTGACAGTGTTCCTCCATGTTACCAGGTGTCATCACTAAATGAAGGCAAAGCCAGGACACTGTGTAGACGTAGTCCAATTGGTGTTATCAAATATCCTTAATGTATTGTAATTTTGTGAATTGATTTTTAAAATACTGTTAAAACTGCTGTTAAAGGTTACATCTATAAAGCAAAAATCTGTCTTTTCAGACCAACCTCCTCTTGCCCCTGTGTAGTAATACATATGCATTTTCATCCTAAATTCAAATGACACCTCTTATAAGGTCAGTTTTCTCTGGTCCTAGTGGTGACCTTTATATACAGGTTTGGCTGTAGTACATGAAGAAAGGGGGTTGGGGGTGGTTGTAAACATGTGTGAAAGTGTTCTTACATTAAATTATTTAAAAAATGCCACCCTTTAATTGTAAAAATTTATTGAATTGTTACAGACCTCTGAAAATTCAGTAATTTATAAATTGGAAAAAGATGCTGGATAAAAACCAATTAGACAGCATAAAAAGCTGCAATTAAAACTACAAATTCATAAAAACTTTACATCAGAAGATCACCACAGGAAATGTATATTCAATTAAGGCAAGCTGTATATTACTCCAAATATACACACATTGTTTAATGAATTTACCAGATAGGACTACAAATCTGATATGATAATTAAACAAAAGGGACCATAACAACCACAGATGAGATTTTGTACTTAAGGTCAACTTTTCACAAAATTGCGAGTAAGATAAAAAAGTGAAAATATTTATAAATTAGATATTTGAGAAAGATCAGAATCAAGGAACAAGAACATGAAAATTTAAATCTGTAAAACAGTTTTAACTCACAAATTGTGAATTTAAATTCTGCGAAAATTAACCACTTCGTAGTATCTATCTATCTATCCATCTAAGAAACACATTGCATATAAGGTTCATTTCCCATCTTGCATGAGAATCAGTACATCTAAGATTGATAGAAATTTGTTTTTTGAAATAAAATGTATAGTTTACCTTAACCTCATGAACTCATACTGAAAAGCAGCTGATGAGAACATACCCATCTGGTATGAGAATTGACTCCTCCAACTTCAATCCTGTCATTTTCTGGGCTTTTGGTCTCCAGATGGTAGCACTCAACTATCAGACTGAAGGTAAGATTTATGTAATGACAAAATTAAAGAAGAAAGGTTCTAGTTTAGGATCATATATTGCCACAATTGTGAAAATGATGAAAGTAGATATTTGGTATTTCAGTTGCATGATAAATTTTAATTGCACTTTAAAATACCTGAAGTACAAGTTGTGTATACATCAACTTAATTTATGAAAAGGCTTTATAACTGTCACATGTTGCTCTCAAACTCAGGTATGCTTGGATGATGACGAGGAGGTTTTTTTTTAAACAAGTTTGACTACCCATGCTTGGATCAGTTTACTTTACACTTTTATATTGGTTTTGGGACTGGTAAAAGAAATCTCCTTTTCTATTAAAAAAAATTACAATTCTGATTGGTCATTCAAGAACAGTGGGACTTATGCAGTAAGGTTTTTCATTTCATGCACTAACTTGAGTGCTTAGATGAATTTACTTAAAACTAAACACTGTTGTTTAAATTGGTTAAAGTAAGCTTCCTTGCATTTTCAAATTGTTTAGATTTGTCATTCCAGAAATACTACAGGTGATACTGCAATTTTACCAGAAACCCACCACTATAGCAGTCTTTTAGATTATAATTTTTCATTGAATTTTCAGACCGGGCAATGGCCCTCAACACAGCAATGTTTGAACAGAATGGACAGAGTGGATATGTTTTGAAGCCAGCTGTCATGTGGGATAAAAGTCACATGATGTACAATCATTTTAATCCAATGGACAAAGAGTTTGATGGATTACATGCCACTTTACTTACATTACGTGTAAGTTTGGTTTTTTCTAATTAGTATTTTTTAGAAAGATCATGAATCAAAGTCAGGATAAATCCACCATATGATAGGTTATTAATCTTTTTTCTTGGAACTTTATGCTTTTAAAAAGTGGCTGGAGTGTTCCTGATGAAAGTAAATCCAGAAAAGCCTTCAAATTTATAGAGTTTTAATATCATTTATTGAAAGTTTTCTTTATTACCATCAATAAAATTATTACAGTTAATTTGGGTTCATTTGTGTTTTTACTTTCTCTTGTTTCAACTTACAAGGAGACTTTTGCCAGAACCAAAATGTATAACCTTTCAATAAATAAGTTAAATATGCATAACTGTTCTAACATTGGAAAGACACATGATTTAATGTTACAATCATTGAAAATTCATATATAATAAGTAATTCTTTTTTTTTAAATTAAAATATGGATTTGTTTTTATTTGTAGGTTATATCTGGACAATACATAAGTAACATCCATACAGCCAGTACTTATGTGGAAGTGGAAATTATAGGAATACCTGTGGATTGTGCCAAACATAAGACTAATGTGGCATCCAGAAACTCTTTGAATCCAATCTGGAATGATACCTTTACTTTTCAGGTAAGATCAGTCGTCCTATTTTCCCTACACATCAATGTGCCATGAGAGGCGGAAGGAACTCTTTCTGAAATTCAAGATTGAGCTGTTTAAATCGTGGGAATTTGGTGATAGCCAGTTAAATCGTCAGGAGTTCAGGAATTCAGGATTTAATTATAACAATGAGAGAACAGCATATCATCTTCTTTGGAATGTGGGATTTGGCATTTATTTTCTTGGGAATTCTGTATAAGACCCCCCCCTCCCTTCTATATGAAAATAAGGAGATGATTGCAAATGAGCCTATCCACCAGAGACCGAAGGACAAAGATATCTACAACTTCAGGTCACCACATGGACTTCAACAATGAGCAAATCCCATACCCAATATACTAATATTATAATAGTTAAATTTGAGTAGATGAAGAGATTTGATTGATATACAAAGGCTAAAAAATTCTTACAATTAAAATACTTGAAAGTTATAAAATTTCAGTATAAGATTTTTCTTGTGAAAAGAGTCACTGGCTCATAAGAAGAATAGGGTTTTGACAGATGATGTAAAATGAATGCATTTTGTATCAATCTCATGAGTTAAGCCCTTTTCAACTGATTTTTATAGTTTGTTTATACATTGTGCTGTTACACCACTGTCCCAGGTTAGGAGAGGGTTAGGCGCCCGCAAACATGTTTAACCCTGCCACGTTCTGTATGTTGCTGTTCCAAGTCAGGAGCCTGTAATTCAGTAGTTGTGGTTCGTTGCTCTATATCATATTTGTTTTTCGTTCATTGTTTTGTACATAATTCATTTGAATTGTTTTACATTTGTCATTTCGGGGCCTTTTATAGCTGACTATGTGGTATGGGTTTTGCTCACTGTTGAAGGCCGTACAGTGACCAAGAGTTGTTATCTTCTATGTCATTTGGTCTCTGTTGGAGAGTTGTCTCATTGGCAATCATACCACAACGTCTTATTTTTATATCTTCCTTTAAAAAACCAAAATATATGGGGAAAATGTAACGAACATTTGGAGAGGCATAATCACAAAATTGTATTAAAATATGCCTCTTGTTAAGAATCCTTGGTCAGGGCCTGATATATGTATAGCAGCATAGTTGTTGGTTGTTCATGTATAGGTTGACATATTCTTTGTTCTCTGAATTAAATTGCTTTATTTTTTTCTTTCTTTTAAATTTACCTCAGATACCATGTATCATAAAACTGCTTATTAATAACATGTTAAATTCTAGTTTCATATAAATTTTCCCATTTTTTTTATAGAAAGAAATGTTATTTTCTAGTTAATTAAAACTGAATCATCCTTCATTGTCGGCACCAAAATATTATAAACTGTAATATTTAGATCTTATTTTTGTTTTAAATATTTCTTTATGAAAAGTCTATTAAATACATGATGATCAAGAATAAAATGATATATTGATTATTTTAGATAATGTTCCATGACTTGGCTTTCATTAGATTTGTAGTGATAGATGCCAGCACCAATCATATCCTCTCTCAGAGAATTATACCACTTAGGTGTCTGAGACCAGGTATAGTAAACCTTTGATATTATCACATCATAAACCAGCCATTGTTAATAAAACAAAATTTGAAGTGGTTTAAACTAAATAGATTGATACAAAGCTTTCAAAAATTTGTGGGTTATCTGAATTAAAATTACTCAAGCAAGTTCAGATAATGTATTTTAACCAAACTGTGTCACTGAAGAAAGTTGATTAACATTTTTAAGAGAATTTCTCCACCAAAATAAATGAAACAGATCACTTTCAACAGAATTCATTAATATACATGCATGAAACAACTTTTACTGTAAATTAAATGATTCTACAGAGTTGAAGGTTTTTCTTTTATTGAAAGGAAATATTGTTGTCATTTCTTTTAAGGGTTTAACATTTAGATATACTTGTAATTATGAAATGAGAAACTCTCTGAAGTCTTTCAAACATTTGAAGCATAAATGGTGTCTATAGGTCATACATATCTTTGGAAAAGAAGACATTTTATCTTAACACTGTAATTGATACTATTAAGTATTTATTCCTCTTCTTGGAAAGTAAAACTAGTGCAACACAATGAAAACAATACTTTAACAGTACACACAATGATTCAGTTATAAATCACTCTTGCTAGTGAATTTTCATGACAGTGAATTCTAGTGATTAATTATAGATGATTTACTCAAAAATGTTTCTTTGTGAATTAATTAGGGAGTTGTCACCTACAATCACTAGCAATCACTGTGTTTCACAGTGAATCACTTGACATCAGCAAGAGTGAATTTTAACTTACTATAGATTCACTTATTTTCATGGGTACCAATTTTTGTGGGTGAGGAAAAACCCTTTTTGTGGATTATTGATTTCATAATTTTGCCAAAATTTGTTTACTTGACATAATTTGTTCTTTATTGAACACCTAAATTTGTGATTTACCTATACCCATGAAATCCATGACAATTGGTATTCCTCGAATATTAATGAATCCACAGTAATCAACTTGTATTTACTCCTATATAATCTGTACAATATACATATGATATGATTGTGATATATTTTCACAAATTTTAAAAGTAATTCCATTTTTTTTTATCACAATGTGCATACTTTTTGCAGGGTACAGGCATGTCAGATTAAGAAATGCTAGTAACAAGCCCTTAGAGCTTGCTACTTTGTTCATCTGCTCTAAACACGAAGAAGAACTTTTAGACATGTGTAGTGGACAAAACAATAATGAATATTTGGACTATTCATCAGCCAAACGAAGGTCATTTGCCAAGGTCAAAGATTCTTCTGAAAGTGGAAGAGATGTAAGTTTTATTGCAATATTTAAAATCTAACCAGATTCGTTTAGATCAGACAGATTATTGTTATAGATTCAAATCTGTTTTAATATCAAATAAAAAAATTCTGATATCAGCCAAGTTGGATTTTTACAAGTGTTACACTGTCCGTTTACTTAAAATAATTTGAGGTAGAAATCAGCCCTAAAAGAAATTTTCTCTTTGGTAACCTGCACCTTTTTCATTTCAACAAATTGGTGTTTTTCTAGTCTGATTAAACATATTAATTTAAAATATTATTATTTTCTACTGTTCTTGGATTATGCAGTCTTTATTTGTTCTGGAATAAAAGTATGTTGTTTATTTATAGAAAAATATGTTTTATTTGTTCCTCTTCTTTCAGTTACTAGTTCCAGTTGGTGCTAGAAAGAGGAGAATGTTTTTCATCAGTGTTTATGGAGTTAATGACCCTGATGAGTATGTAATCCTGAAGGTCACACAAGATACATCAGTATATGATGCCATTGTTCAGGTATATAAACTTTAACAACCAAAACATGACATGTGTTAACCAATTATCTTTTTAACTAGTCAATTCAATTTGAAATCTTATGGACAGCTAATAGAAAAATTGGTTCAAATTGAAATAATTTTGTTATGTTTTAACTTAAATTTTAGTACTTCAATGCATGTTGTTTTCCGAATGAAGAAAACATTCTGAAAATCATAATTATCTTGAGAAACAGCTAGCTGTTTTTACCAGAGGAGGATTTTTAATGAATATTCTGGCCTGGTAATAACTGGAAAATACCTTTACCCAAGATAGGATGAAAATGAATAGTTTGCCCAATAAAATGTAGGACGATGCAGGAATTAGTTGCCTTTTGTTTACTGTTATTTGTCTTTTTTTTTTTTTTGCCATGGCGTTGTCAGTTTATTTACAACTTATGAGTTAGAATTTCCCTTTGGTAGCTTTCGCCTCTCTTGTGTACATTAATGAAAATATTTTTTTCGACAGTCACAAGGAGGCATGGACAAACATAAGATTAAATTAGAGATCATGATGAATGTAATAGATTTTGACAAAAAAATTGTACCATCCTCTTTTTCTTGTAGGCACTGAGTAAAGCTGGGAAGGTTGATGATATTATAACAAACTATGTTTTGGTGGAAGATGTTCAGAGTGGATGGGAGAAAAAGGAACAAGAAAGAGCAAGTGAGCAGAGAATATTGGACATGACTGAGAAAGTATTACAGGCTCAGAATAGATGGACTGGAGCAGGGAAATTTATTCTTAGGAAAGTCAGTGATGTAAGTTTCTTTTAAAAGAACTGGCAGTAAAATAAGATGAATTAAATAAGTTTCCATTGGAATACTTACAGCTGTTTACATATTTAATTTCAAGGATAACGTTTCCCTACATATCCTATCTATATAAAAAAAATCCTAGACTTTTTTAATCATTAATTTTATTGTAATAGAGTCTGTAGATATTAAATCAATATGATTTTAAAGATGTTCAATTTCTTCAATGTTCTACAAACTTAACCTTAGCACCCCCTATACCACTGGTTAAATGTTTTAGAAGCTGAACAGTTTGGATTGTTTATATACATACAAATTGTAGTTGGATCTGTGTTTTTATAGACTACAAGTAGAGAGAGTTAAACTGTTATATTGATGTCACAGTATCAAAAGAGTAGACATTCTGACAATGATTTCCAAGTTTGCAAATAAAATATAAAATAAAAATTCAAAAAACTTATTCAGTAGTTAGAAATGTTTTACACAATTAAAAAGTTTAAATTTTGTTTGTAGGATCCTAGCAGTAGAGCTTGGATAACAACCATGCTGTCCAGGGAAAGACAGGTTGGTAAACTTAGTAAAATAAGTCTAGTTTCATTGAGGTTCTTTTGTCATATAAGAAAGTTTAGAGTTAATTGTTTGGTTGTCAAGAAAAGGACACATTTCCATTATCAATATACTTTAAAAGAACTTGCTCAATCTTTCTCGAAAGATAAATATGTTGGGTTTTCTCAGATCAAAGTTTTTATCCAAATATTCAAGAAAAAAATACTGGAAATTCAGTTCCATTGATCTTTAGTATTTTGGTGTGAAAATGCATCGTTTTATGATAAAAAAAAGTCAAATTATAAAATGTGAATCGACAGATAAAAGAAAATGGGCATTGTCTAGTTTAAAGCTGAATTAACATTCCCAAGTTAGTTTAAGAAATTAAATTTTAAAAATTGAAAAATAATTTTTTCCAATGTATTGATTTACTTTCTTCAAATTATTATGCAAATTAGAAAAATTCATGTTATAATGAAAAAAAGTCTGCCAGGACTGCTACATCCCATGATGGTGATATGATGGATATTGAATTTTTTCAGAGAATTAAATGTGAGAATGATGCTGCTGATTGGGAGAGCGTGGAACAAGTTTTTATTGTCTGTGTATATAATGTAGCACCAGATCAGCCATACACAATATTCAAGGCACCAATATCCAGTACAGCTCAAGATATCATTACACAGGTAAGTTTCAAACTTAAGAGGAATTAAAGGTGTACAATATATCACTGAGACAGCGACCCAACCACATAAAAAGCAACATGTCTATGTATAAATTACAAGATATAAACACTGAAAATCACTGACCATGTTCCTGATTAGGAATTGTATCGGATGTTGCTTAAACTAACTTTTAAATACGGTTTTATGATTTATTGAAAAACTATCTGTCAAATATAATTGTGCCTACAAAAGCAAACAGTCATACAATATTAGACTTGCATCATTTAAGATAGTTAAATTGTTCCAAAATCAAATACAAAATTCTACTTACCATGTTTTTCTAATTCTTGTGAAATGAAAAGAATAAGAAACTATCTGCATTCAAATATTCTTACAAGTCATTATATTTTAAACAGAGGGGTATAATTGTTACTTTTACCAATGCTAGAAAACACCCGCGACATCGCAGAGCCATGACTAAATTAAAGTACCTACGCCTTATTTCAAGCCTGGAATTTTAGTATTTGTATTGTCATCTGATAAAGTCGTGCTGATTATATGGGGCATAGTTTTCTCTGCTATCAAAATCTTTCTGTTTGAACCCGTCTTGGTTTTCTTACTACAACCGGAAAATTCATGTGACAAAGATTGAATTTAGTAGTATTAATCCCTTTATAATGATGAAGTTCATGACCTCATTATTTTAGTATGATAGCTTTCGCGGGCAGTACATCAACTGAGCATGCGCGAAAGCGTATAAGACACGGATCGATAACGGTCTCCGAATTTGGATATTTTCTCAAAAATTAGCGTTTTCTGTGGAAAAAAGATTGTTTCAAAGACAAATTTAGGAAGTACAAAACACTACAGTTACACATCATATCACAAATATTTCTGACTTTGTATGGTTTCAGAGGAGTTGCGGCTCGATGAAATCGATCTCTTCCTATAGTAGTATAGATGTATGCAATTGTTTGAAATATATGGTTAACATAATATTTAGTATAATAAAGAAACTTGCGGAAAATGAAATACTCTCTTTATGAAATAAAGATGATTTGATAAAAAAAAAAAACAATTCTAGATGTAAAAAAAATAAGATCCATGTATATCTAAAAGTGGTTCAAGATTGTATGCATGGTTGAAAAAAAGAATATACCTAAATTATATAGGTATGTGAGGCATGCCTAATCAGATAATGTTAATTGAGTAATACTTTTGGATAATTTTCAGGCCATGATGAAAGCCCACAGATCAGATCCTGAAAATTTGAGGAAGTTTGTATTAGTTGAAGAGGTAGAATGTCCCAGCAGTGAAACACAGAGTCCACATGCCAGGCGGCACAGCACTGACCACCCAGACAGACGCATTCTTGATGATGATGAAAATGTTTACCTAGCTCAGAGAGAATGGAAAACAAATGGAAAATTTATTATTATGGACAAAAGTCAAGCGGAACATGATATTATCCATGTAATATACTCAGATTTACTACATATATGCAATAAGATATTACAGAGAAAATACTGCTATTGTAGCAAAAATAGCAATACATTGTTCAATTTAATCAAGTTTTTGTATTGAGTTTGTAATTTTGTACATGGATTTGACATCGACTGAAAGATATAAAAATTTTCAAAAATATTGGCTTGTACAATGATTTTTTAATAAGTAGTGTGTTGCTACAACTTATACCAAAATTGTTTTGAAATTAGATGTTTAAGGTATTTGAGAGGTTGATTTTCTCAGATTAAAAAAAAAAATGATTGGGAGAAAATTTTCAAAACAAACAACATTTTTAAGTAATTTCAGAAATACTCATTATTGTTCTTTTGCCACAGATTGAGAGAAAAAAGAAAGGATCATCAAAGAGTGGACCATCAAAAGGAGGAACAAGTAAAGTCCAACCAAAGAAAAAATCCACCAAGACTCAGTCTCCTGATAAAACTGAGACAAGTAGTGGTATGTTCACTTTGTTCACTCATTCTTCTGATAAAAAAGACAAACATGACACATTGTTCACTCATTCTCCTGAGAAAAATATGTACACTTTGTTCATTCATTCTCCTGATAAGACTGAGACAAGTATGTACACTTTGTTCATTCATTCTCCTGATAAGACTGAGACAAGTATGTACACTTTGATCACTCAGTCTCCTGATAAAACTGAGACAAGTATGTACACTTTGATCACTCAGTCTCCTGATAAAACTGAGACAAGTATGTACACTTTGATCACTCAGTCTCCTGATAAAATGGAGACAAATATGTATACTTTGTTCACTCAGTCTCCTGATAAAACTGAGACAAAAATGTACACTTTGTTCACTCAGCCTCCTGTTAAAACTGAAACAAGAATGTACACTTTGCTCAATCACTCTCCTGATAAAACTGAGACAGGTATGTACACTTTGTTCACTCATTGTCCTGATAAAACTGAGACAAATATGTACACTTTGTTAACTCAGTCATATGATACAACTGAGACAAGTATGTACACTTTGTTAGCTCAGTCTCCTGATAAATCTGAGACAAGTATGTACACTTTGTTCACTGATTGTCCTTATAAAACTGAGACAAATATGTACACTTTGTTCTCTCATTCTCCTGATAAGATTGAAACAAGAATGTCCACTTTGTTCACCAAGTCTTCTGATGTTCAAAAGAAGTAGAAAGGAATTTATGCACATGAACTATTCAGAGATATAGGAAGAGCCATAAACCCAGAGAAAAGATTTGATTACTTTGAACATTATTTTGGCAAACATGGGATGAAAGTAAATAGAATGCAAATATGATAATATGCAATTGAATAAATGATCTTTATAAATCTATATTTTTTTTTTAAATTGGCATATTAAATACATATTATTCAATTATTTATAGGTAGCAAACTACCAACAACATCAGGTGCATGGCAAGGAAGTCCTTCATCTCAGTCAGGATCTACCTTGAAGAGACTGTCTGCCAAGTTTTCACACAAGCTAAGCAAATGAAGAACTAACCACCAAGAGGACATTTATTTCCAAGAACAGCAGCCAAAGTCTTGAGTAGCTACACTCAATAATTACATCAAGATACTTTGCAGATCAAAAGTAGAACTTGGAATTTCAATTGCAGGAATACTGTTACAACTTTTTATTCCAATTTTGCATGAAAGTTGAGAAATGCCATTCTTATTGCAGTGAAAAGTAATTTTCATATTTGCTGCATTTTTTACAAAAAAATTCCAAGGAAAACTCTGCTGAGCTAGATTAACCTATATAGACCATTTGAAGTACTGAAGTGACAATGATAAGGGTATTTTTATGATTTCCCTAAAATTCAAATGTTCAAACATTGAGAAATTGTGTCAATTGAGTTGAATGAGAATTTACATACTTTTTTGCATTATCACAATTGGTGTCTGAGTTTCGTTTATTGTCATAAAAGACAATATCTATTATGACCCATGTACAAATCTGTGTTATTTTGTGATAAAGCTTGAATGGTTGGTTGGTGCAATTAAAGGGAGATAATACCTTTGTAGATTAAAGTATCTCCCTTCACTAACACTGTGAAATATATACTTTACAATTTAATGCATGAGCATGTAATTTTTTTTATTAAGATATCACAAAAAGATCTCTATTTAAAGTGCATATCTGCTCTGTTATTTAATTGTGTGACAGGAGTTGCCATTTCCAAGTCGATTGATGCATTAAAAAGTTGTGTACTTGGACGACATGAATTTTAATAATAGTTGTAATGTGTAAATGCTTTAATGAATGAATATGTGTGATATTTATCAGCTGACTTTAAGAGGAGATTGTAATAGAAATAATTGTTTAGATGTAAAACATATTTTGTTATAAACCTATTTGTGCTGTTGTTAAAGAAAATATCCACAGGAAACCATTAAATGCATGCACACTTTGAAACAAAAGCATTGAAGGATCTCCCAATAAAATCTAATTGTAAGGTATTTTATTACCATAATTCTGAAAACCCCAAATATGGTATAAAAGAGTTAATTAGAATTTTTTTTTAATACATTTCTTATCAATTTGCAAGATAACTGTAAAATATTGTGATTTATACAAGTTGGAAGTCTTTTATATAATTGATAGGTTTACAAACTAGGTAGTAATGGGCCAAGAAAATAAGAAATATAGAAAAATTGGCCAAAAAATAAAGGACAGACAATAATTTGGTGCTACAATATTAATAAAAAAGAAAAATGAGGAAAAAAATAAATCATAAGACACATCAAATCATAAGAACTGCAACATTTAGCTTAGGATTAAAATTTGTACTAATTTTTGGTATTGTAGTTATTAAAATTAGGAATTTCTTGTTTTTTTTTTTCAATTACAAAATAAATATTCACTGAATTTTAGTTGTTAAATAGAATCCAACAAAAAACAAATGTTTCGTTCGTAAAGCTAGCCAGTTATAGATGTTGTAACCAACAGAAATCTATATTATTTTTTTGTGCAAGATTTTTTATGTAAAAAAAAATTTGTAAAGTACATGTAGATCTGAGCTATTATGTTTGCTGAAGTATGTTTGAGCCCAGTAGTTTCACACAAATAGAATGAATAAGGCATAAAGGATTAACTTGTTAATAGAGCATTACAGCCTAAGCTGTGTATGTGTTTACCATTTTTGTTTGCAACTGATCAGTTCTCCTTTAACATTTAAAAAGTGCAAGTTATTAAAATGACCAGGGGTACACCTTGATTCGTTTTTTCTTTGGAACTCGAGAAGTTTGTTTTCAGTAACTCATCTGTTGTATATAGCTCTATAAAATTAGATAGAATTGACCACTTGCAAGAAAACTGGTAAATACATGTACAAGTACAGCTGTAAAAGGTTAAAACATGTATGGTTTATGCTGTAGAATAGACATACCGGTAGATGTTGAAATATTAGTTGCCAGTGTCAAATTGTATAAAGAGAATTAATTTAACCAACCTTAGAAAATCAAAATGTTGATAAATGTTATAATTATATAAGCCATTTGTGTTTATCATTTGCTTTCAAATGTTATTGTGATTTTATCAATGTTATTGTGAATTTTTGTTGATTTTTACAGTTAAAAAAGATATTTTTACCATTCCAAAGGAACAAAAAATAAAATTATTTATTTGTCTGTTGTTTGTCTCTTTCTGCAAATTACATATATTACCCTGATCAGACCTATGGCCAATAGAACCAGAAGACTTACCATTGAATGGTTTGTAACTTGGTATCAGACAAAAGAAATGGTGTTTAGAATCAAAATTGAAACATACCAAACGTGTTGTGTTTCATTGATTAAGCTTTAATATGAACAGATTTGATATGGTATGATATTATAACCATTATACTTTCTGCAAATTTCTTGAATAATCTGATAATTTCATTGAAGTTTTCTTTGAGAATGCAGTATTTTTCTTTAACTGTAGTTAATGATAGATGATAAAGAGAGATTGGTGTTTTTTGCCTAGTGTCAATTTTTTTCTGCATGTCAGGATATCTTGATGGAATATAAATATGGATTCTTTTCTGTACAAGATGCTGAGACAGATTTGTAACATGCTACAATGAAGTTCACATGGTAACAGTCTGCAGGAAGACCTACCTGGACACATAACTCAGACTCTGAGCAGATCAATAGTTACTCTTATTATACAATTCTGAGTGTTCAGCACTGCATGGACCAGCTAATAACAATTTTCAAGTCTTACTCTACCTGCCAAAATGAAGGGTGATATCACCCTCTGAACTGAAAGTGTTAATTTTCCATAAGCACTCTTACATATAAGAGGGTGGTAAAGGGGGCTCTGAACACGAAAACACGTGAAATAAAAATAGCAAAAACGTTGCACGGAAAATAAAAATCGGGGGAATAAAATCATAAATATTAAGGAAAAAACTACTAGAAGTTATTACTCAGTCGTTCTTGGAGATCATGCAGTCATTATAAATTGACATGAAAACTCTCTGTCTGCTAGTTGCATCTGATTTGAAGAAAAAAATATTCATAGTTTATATTCTGGTAATTTGATAGCAATTCAGGCAGAAACCCAAAAGAAATGGAACTCTTTGTTAGAGAAGGTAAAAAGCAAAATCATTATATTTGAATTGTTTACATCTGTTTCTATGGGCTTTAAAAGTTTAATAAAGATGCATAATTTAAAATGTTATGCATCTTATGTAGGTGTTTTTTACTTGACTTATAGTATGGAGCTTCGAGATATTTGTAAAGATTTAAATAATAGACAAATTTTCATAAAACAGTCTATTGTGGCAGGTTCAAATTGAAATAGATCTTTTTTGTGCATAAGCATAAATTCCGTCGAAAAAAATCCACAGAAAGATAATAGATTGATCTCTCTATAGCATTAATTTGCATCTCTACCCCCGTTGATAGTTTTTTGAGAAAAAATCCCCAAAATGGGCAATAATTGCATCGAAAAGAGAAAGTCCAGTGCACCTTTTCATGTTCGGACGTGTTATTTTTGACAATTCTGTCGTGAAAACGTAGAAAGCAAAAATATTTGATACATCATCTCGCTTCAGATTCTATTATTTATATATATATAAAGGCTGCAGGTTGATTTAATAACATTAAAAATTCACATTAAAAAAAATGAAATATACGGTTAAGTGAAATACCTTCCGATGAGTCATAAAAACATAGTAGGTGTGTTTGAATAACAATTTTTACTAAAAGTACTTGACGACGTACTTTTCAACTGGATCTTAAAAAATGCATGACTTCAAAAAAACTTCATTTTTTGTGTGTTTTTTATAGGGTTGTTAGTCTTCAACGAAATAAAAAAAAATCAATTGTTTTTGAACTTTCGACAATTCCACCCGACAACCGATCAGACAATTATTTTAAATTGACCGAAAGCAAAACAGTACATAAAATGATGCTCAATAGCTAGAAGATACATCTGTCTTTTAAAATACAACAGGCATATAAGGATTGTAATGGTGATATGAGGATAAATTTATCGGTTTACAAGAGCTAAATTGGCAGCATGTCATCCCTACAATGGCTTAAAAATTGACTGGCATAATAGGGAGATAATTTTGACGAAGTAGAATCCAGACTGAATTAATATCCTTGGACAAGCACGAGAAATTAAGAGTACCGACACGAAACACGGAAAATAAATAAGGGGAAACACGAAGCACGCACGATGAACCAAACACGAGAAAACGAGAAATAAAAAGACAAAACACAAAAACACGTGAAATAAAAGGCTAAAACGTTGCACGAAAATAACCCTTTACCACCCTCATATAACAGCACATGAACTAAATATTCATTGTAAATTTTCAAAAAAAAAACAGTTCAAATTCTTTACCAACTTTCATGAAATTTAATAAAAATTCATATCAAATTCGGATATATTTGCTGTTTCCTGTAATATTTTTATTGATTTGATTTAATCTTAAGTTTCAAAAGTTTATAATTTAAAAACCTACTTTAGTTTTTTACGTCAAAAGTTACTATCTTTCAAGTAATATTGTGACATAAAAATTAAGGGTTTTGATTGAATAGCCAATTCATGCAAATTACAATTAAAGTAATATAGCAAGTCTAATTACAAGAAACTTCCATGTCCGGTCTGTGATTTTGTATGATGTTTTTCTGCTTTGTATCCATCTGATGAGTTAAGCCTTTTTCAAATGATTTTTATAGTTCTTATGTTGTGCTGTTTCACCACAGTCCAAGGTTAGGGGAGGGTTGAGTGCTCACAAACATGTTTGACCCCGCAACATTCTTTATGTGCCTGTCCCAAGTCAGGAGCCTGTAGTTTAGCTGTGGTTGTTGGTTCAATTCTGTCATATTTGTTTTTCGTAAATTGTTATGCCCCCGCCATAGCGGAGGGGCATTAAGTTTTACCCTTGTACGTCTGTACGCATGTCCCATGGTTGGTTTCCGTTCTCTAACATTAGTTTGCCTCAACCAATTGGTATGAAACTTATACACAATGCATATAACCAAAAATACAGATCAAGTTTGAATTTTGGTGGCGTCACTTTTACCGTTCTAGCGTAGCGGAGGGGGCATTAAGTTTTACCCTTGTCCGTCTGTACGTACTTACATACGTACGTTAGTACGTCCCAAAATTGGTTTCCTTTCTCTAACTTTAGTTTGCCTCAACCAAATGTTATGAAACTTATACACAATGCTTATTACCACAAAACACAGATCAAGTATGAATTTTGGTGGCCTCACTTTTATCGTTCTAGAGTTATGCCCTTTACAAATGGAAAAATTGCTGAATTTTTGGTTTCCGTTCTCTATAACTTTAGTTTGCCTCAACCAAATGTTATAAAACTTATACACAATGCTTATTACCACAAAACACAGATCAAGTTTGAATTTGGATAGCGTCAATTTTACCATTCTAGAGTTATGCCCTTTACAAATGGAAAAATTGCTGAATTTTTCGTTTCCGTTCTCTAACTTTGGTTTGCCTGAACCAAATGTTATGAAACTTACACACAAAGCTTATTACCACAAAACACAGATCAAGTTTAAATTTTGGTGGCATCACTTTTACCTGTCTAGAGTTATGCCCCTTTACAAATGGAAAAAAAATTTCGTTTCAGTTCTCTAACTTAACTTTGTCTCAACCAAATGATATGAATCTTATACACAATGCTAATTACCACAAAACTCAGATCAAGTACAAATTTGGGTAGTGTCACTTTTACCATTCTTGAGTTGTGTCCCCTTATAGCGTTATATGCAAGCGGGGGCATCATCTGTGTCCCATGGACACATTCCTCATTTATTTTGTTATAAATTAGGCTGCTAGTTTTCTCAATTGAATTGTTTCATATTTTTCATGTCGAGGCCTTTTATAGCCGACTATACGGTATGGGTTTTTCTCATTGTTGAAGGCCGTTGCCTATAATTGCTTACATCCACTTCATTTGAACTTTGGTGGATAGTTGTCTCATTGGCAATCATACAACATCTCCTTATTTTCAAATATCTACTTCAAAGAGTATTTTAATTTAGTAAAAAAAAAAATTAGTTCAAAATGTTATTTGGGATAATTATTTCATTTATATAAATTATATAGTGAAATAAAACAAGAGAGCACATGCTGAAATATCTAACCTGCTTTACTGTTCATGATTATTTATATAGATAGTCGAAAAGATAAAGTTTTACTACAAGAGAGGTGAAAGATACCAAAGGGACATTCAAATTCATAAGTTAAAAATAAACTGACAACCCCAAGCCAAAAACAAGGAAAGGACCAAGGAAAAACAATAGTATACAAAACACAACATAGAAAACTAAAGACTGAGCAACAATAACCCCACCATCTTGGGAGCTCCTGAAGGGTAAGCAGATCCTGCTCCACATGTGACACCTGTCGTGTTGGTCATGTAAAACAAATCCAGTTAATAAGTCTTTTACGGTACACATTAGGGTAAGAGAGGAAGGGATTGTGGTTACAACAATCTGTGAAACAGATATTCCATAATAATCAATCAACTTGTGATGGCGTCCATAAAATTTTCAAAGGGATGATTTCAACTTTACCACTTGAAATTCTTGGTTTAATAGCTATTTTTGAAGAATGGACATAAATGTGAGTTTTGTTGCGATTTCAGGAAAAGCTGCATACAGATATATGCATCAGATATCAGAATATGACTTCTTATTATTACGATACTCACCCAGTCGCATTATTCGCATTAATAAAAACCTCGCAATAATTTCCGAATTTACAGTATATACTCCATATACAGGTACTGCTGGAATGTTGCTACATGGAAATTTCACAATTGGGAAGCTGAAATCCTCTCTTTTGTCATAGACATTTGTTCTCAACCGATCCTGATTGTCAATTTCTAGATGTAAGTCAAGATATGAGGCAGATTTAACTATCTGTTGTATCCTTAATTTTAAGTTAGATGGGATGGATCCATTCAGCATAGTCACCTAACTTAGAATTATTTAGTGAGAAGACATCATCTATATAGTGGAAAGTGGAGTTAAAGGATAATGCTAGCTTCTTTTCATTATTCCTAAGAAGCTGTTGTATGAAGTCAGCCTCATATAAATAAAGAAACAAGTCACAAGAAGAGGAGCACAGTTAGTTCCCATGGGAAAGCTGATTGTTGGTTGAAAAACACACCCTCCAAACACAACAAATATGTTGTCAATCAAGAAATCAAGCATCTTGATAATGTCAGTTTTAGAGAACTTTTTTGTTTGAAACAGTGATTTCTTACAAAGTACGATTTATCCCTTCATAAGAGAAGATACTTGTATCTACATTGGCCATTCTTTTGTTATGACACAAAGCAGGACCAACTATTTTAATTTGTCTTTTAGTTTGGAATTGGGAATACTTGTGTAAAGGGTAGAAAAGTTAAATGTTTTAATACTACAGCAAGATGAAAGAGTCTTATAGATTGTATGTACTAACAGATCTTTGGAATTTTTTAGTACCTACATCTGATTCACATGCACCACCTCTAGAATAGGTAGTTTTACAATAACTTTGAGGCTCCGCTTTGATTGCTGATAAAATTGATGTTAATAATTTTAAAAAGAGGTTTCATAGAGCACTTGGAAGACCCAGCAATATAACTTTGTTTGTAAGGACACTTATGTAATTTAGGTATCCAATTCAGCAAAGGAAGATCCAGTTCTTCATCTTTGGTTGAAATTCCAAAGGAGCATAAAACAGACCTATGAATATCCAGGATTTCCTCCTTGGCAAGTATTGTATATGTTGAGCTTCCAAGTGAATTTATCAATACCTAATTCATTTATCAATTAACATATTTGTCATGGAGGTAAGACAGTTGCTTTACAACATTTAGGTCGTTGAAGATTGCTGTAGCATGTGTATTTATAGGCCCTTTCAGTTTTTTAATTCTGATTTGTATCAACGACCTTACAGCCTTAATCCATTTGGAAAGAGTATCTACGCCAATCGACAGACAGACACTGTGTTAAAGACCCATTGGTGGCCTTGGGCTGTTTTCTGCTCTTTGGTGGAGTTGATGTCTCTTTGACACATTCCCTGTTTCCATTCTCAATATTATGTACATCTTGCAATCATTACATACACCAAATATAGTTGACCTATTACTTATAGTATTGGAAAAACAGACCAAAACACAAAAACTTAAAATTAACAAATGAACCATGAAAATGAGGTCAAGGTCATATGAAATCTGCCAGGCTGACATGTACACCTTACAATAATTCAATACACCAAATAACTATATAGTTGACCAATTGCTAACAGTATCTGAGAAACAGACCTCATTATGTTACTCAAACCTTGATCACTGATCCAAAAAAAGAGGTAGAGATCAGGTGAACCCTGTCTGACGGACATGTAGACCATGCAAGGAACCCATATACCAAATATAGTTATCCTGTTACTCATAATAAGTGAAAAATTCACATATCATAAAACTAAACCTTTTTTTTTCAAGCAGCATCACTATGGCTGAACCATGAAAATGAGGTCAAGGAAAACAAACATATGACAGACAGAAGCTTCGTCACACATAAGGCATCTGTAATCAAGGTATGAAACATAAAGGTCTTCTACCCTCTGAAATATAAAGCTTAATACAAATATTAATAGTTATAGCCATTTTGCTGGATTGTAATTCCTATGTCTCGCATTCATGTGAGACAAAAAGGAATGACTGATCCACCTACAGTAGTTTTAAGTTTCTGCCCAATAACAAATCAACTTAATAAAATCTACACACAGACAATTTAGCCTCATTTATCCATTGCTTTGCGATGGAAAACATTCTAGATCATGTATCATACGATTTTCAAACAGGGACAGGAAATAATTCAGGGAAATTTGGAAAGGGTTTAACCTGTATTCAGTTCATATGCAGGTCGACCCTTCTATAACTTATTACACAATTACATTACAAATCAGTTTTGTCTCTGTTAAGGACAGTGGATACAGTTTCAGGGGAGATAAAAAGCACTGTAACCTATGGTATCTTTTATCATTTTTCCAAGAATTCATCTCGATGATCTACTATCTTAGAATCTTAAAAAAAAAATGATGTCGACTCCTGTTAAGATGGCTGTTCTCACAAAAAAGAAAACATTTACTGTTTTCGATCTATAAGTTTGACTATCCCTCTGGTATCTTTCGTCCCTCTTTTACCACAAAGAAACTCACAAATACCAAATATCTTCCAGTTCTCAAATGGCCACCGAAAAGTGTTGAACAGAACAGAAAATATTAATGTCTAAGAAAGTTCTTAAATTAAAAGCTGTAAACATATCAAAAGTAAGACTATATTAAAACTAATACATTTGTCTATGAATAAATCTAATCTGTAACTAAAATAGATTAAAGACTGAAATGGTGGGGTTGCACAGAATGTCTTTAAACAATGGAGAATGCTCTGTACTAAACATTTAAATATGAAAAAATGACTCAGTTCCCAGATCTGGCAAAAAGAGAAGTTTCAAGGGTCTGGGTTGAAAACTGTATTACACAAATTAGGTACCCACTTTTCCCAATCCACCTGACATTGCCATACTATGCCTGATTGGACTACTTCCAACCCCGGCCAAAAACCCAGGGAATGTCAATAAACCTGGTTTAATCCATTTTTCTTAATTTAGTCAAAAAATAAAGTAAACTTTTGGGGCTTATTTGGCCCTGTAAATTTGACAAAATTAGAAAAAATATATGTGATCATTATTTATTACATATTCATACACTTCAGAATAAAGTCTTTCAGAAAATATAAATATATAGTTGTGAGTCAATGACAATAATATCTTTAAAGTCACAACACAAGTAATTTTTTGCATATCTTAAGCAAAAATTGGCAAATACAAAGAACATTTTGGCTAGGTTGATGGAGCAATATAAAACATTGAAAGTGAAAAATTGATATCAAGTTTTTAAGAAATATTTCAAAAATCAACAAAATTCAATAATTTAAATAATCAGGTTTTTTTTGTAAAAGACTTTTACCAACTTTAAAGATGTCTGTTAAATTTAAATCAAATTAATGACTTTCACCAGAAATGCAGCTTTTAAAAAAGAGATACATTTTTTTGTAATGAATTAAGCCAGTTAGTAAAAGTAAATTTAAACATTGCACTTATAATTATTAACAAAACAAATTCAAAGAATACTGAGATGAACTTGTAAATCATTTTAAACAAACTTATTACTATTTTCTAACATAGTTGTATCATAGTTCTTGTAATTTTCCAGACACTGAAAAATATTGCTTGGAATAATCCATATTAAAATGTCCTCATGTTTATCAATGAAATTCTGATTCTTGCTTATTTTGTTGTATGGCATCTCTGAAAGGGTAGTAATGTGGATCAGTACGAGCCAGCATCACTCCTTCCTTGTTTTCAAAGATCAATCATGTCATTATCAGGGGATAATGTATCTTTTTTTTCAATTAGATGTACTGGTAATATAGTTGCCTTTTGTGTCAAACTCCTCATATTCCCATGGCATAAATGTTTTCTTCATTGTTATTGTACTTTCAATAAGGTCTATACGTTCTTGTGGTAAGAGATGAAGAAAATCACATGACCCTTTTAATGATTGTATGTCCTCCTGAGGCAGTGATGGGTTCAATGTTAAGTGATTAAGTACCATCCAAATCTGTAGGATTGCAGACATATCTAATTTAGCCTCTGGATATCTACATGTTCTCCAGAGTGGAATAGGATCACCTTTATTTCTTAACAGTATATCATTGTCAATGTCATACATATAAATGTCAAAATGCATTCCACTCAAAGCAATGGTTGGAATGAGTGACACTGGCAAAATGTCCTTCCTGTATTTCAACTGATAAAGTTTTTGATAAAACGAAAATGTAATACACTGAGCTACAAACTGTGAAATGTTTTGAGAAGACCTCAATAGTTCTTTTTGTCTTTTTAGTTCAATTAATTGCTTTTCATCGAATTCTGCTTCAAAGTCATGGTCATCTCTTGTCAGCCGGTAATTTCTGTCCTCTTGTTGCGGCCGAACTATATTACATTTTCCACCAAGGGAATACACTATGATATCAGGATATCCATAAAACATCATCTCACTTCCTGAAAAGAAACTTGCAATTAACTAGAGGTTGTACTTTGTAAAAACAGCTGTTTCACAAACCACACCTCTTTTGGGAGATATATAATATTCATAGATATTTTGATTTGTCTACCTACTGGTTCCCATATATGATCTCTATGAACATCTCATAGAGACACAACTAGGGAATTTTACCAGTATAAATACATGTGGATAGCAGACCAATTGAATTCTGAGGAAGACCCAAAGTAAAGAGAGGTAGTACAGAATTTTAGTATAAGTTTGAGGCATACCCCTACAGAAAAAAAAGTTGAGGGCCAGTTGAGGGCCATGTGGCGGACAGTTGAGGGCTAGCTGTTTAAAGCAAAATAGTTGAGGGCTAGGTGTTGAGCAGCTTAGCTCAACTCAAACCTGGCCAAGCACTGTATGTTTGATAGATGTCGCTCAACTGGCCCTCAACTGAAGCTGCCCATTAAGTTGAGGAAAAGTTGGCCAATTGATCTTTGGTTTTCATATAGTTGAGCAAAAGTTGAGCATTCAGACTTTCAATTTTTTGTAGTTGAGGAAAAGTTGAGCACTCAGACTTTGATTTTTTTTTAAGTTGAGGAAAAGTTGAGCAATTGAAATTTAGTTTAACTTTTCATGTAGTTGAGCAAAAGTTGAGCAATTAGAAATATGAGCCGGTGATATAAATGTTATGTGCCATCTGTTTTCCATTTATCTCTGTGTGTAGTGCAAGTAGACAGGAAGTACTATTATAAATGTACACAGAGTTTGAGGCCAAATTAAAGGAAGCACATGTTTTTATACATTTTTCTGTATTTACTTAACTAGAACTCATAACATAAAGACAAAAAACAAACAGTGTTTTTTTATTATAAGATATATCAAATATTCAAGATTTAGGTAATTAACAGTTATTATTAGGGGCAAATCTTAAAGGGATCACTGTCACAATACCCTAACCAACCTCAAACAAATTTTAAATTTGAACTGGGCTTGAGCATGCACATGGCAAGCAAAGATGTCTTCTAGCTATCATGAATAGAATATGAATTTTACAATGGATGTAGATCAAAAAGTTACAAATAACTGTATTGACATTGAATAGTGCAGTGTATTCTTCTGATGACATGACTCTTGGATTTAGGAAGATTGATGTTTTAACACATATTTATGGAAATATCTTTTGGTAAGTACATTGGATTAGAATTTCCACCATTTTGAATAATATTTTAGTGTATATGCTCTTTTAGTTCAAAATAGTGATATTTAAAGTGTCTTCCATACTTTTTAGAGTGAAGAAAATATTTAGACAATATATTTATGCATTAACTTATATATTATCAAAATGTGTAAGACATGAGACATATTTATTTTATTATTAAGACAATTTGTTTAAGAAAGTTTTACTTATAAAATAAGAATATTCTAATATAATGAATTTGGCATAAAACTAGAGATCTGGGGTATGACTGCCAATAAGACATATATCCACAAATGACAGATAAATATATATATCTTTTTTTTTTCTTGTTGAACAACACTTTCTGTTTTGAGTATTTCAATATATATATCTAAATACTTCTCCTTGCATAAAAATTAATATGGCTGCAGGATTAACTAGATTTTATTTACTAGATAACTTTTAAAAAGCAAGGATAAAGATGACATGTTGTCTGTTGTGAGTTAAGATCTTTCAGCAGTATTTTGGCTATATAAAATACACAATTTAAATTTAGTTTTTCTACAATGTGTAGTTATCAGTTTGCAATGACCAGATAATGCTCAACTTTTAAAGACTTGGCCCTCAACTATTGCCCACCTAGCCCTCAACTTTTAATGACCTGGCCCTCAACTTTTAATGACCTGGTCCTCAACTGTTGGCCAGGTAGCCCTCAACTCTAATTGCTCAACTGTTGGACACCTAGCCCTCAACTATGATATTTTCTCAACCTTGCTCAACTAATTTGCATAAAGTTGAGCATTTGATAGTTGAGGGCTACCTAATTTGCATGGCAAAAATCCAGGTAGCCCTCAACTGGCCCTCAACTATTTGCTCAACTGATGGCCAGCTAGCCCTCAACTGGCCCTCAACTGTTTGCTCAACTGGTGGCCAGATGAGCAACGCAGTTGGCCATCCTATCATTTTTTCTTGTATGGGTATAAATGTTGAAAATATGCTGCACAGACATATGTTTTGACCTTTGAAAAAAAAAGTAGTTCATATGAACTTTCCATTCTAGAATATAATTTTTTACAAAACTTCATAGTAAAAGTGGCACAGTTTTAGTCGTAAAAGGAGTTCCTATGGGAAATTGAATTGTCTATATTTACAGAACTGTAACCTTAGAGGCCTAGCTTATAGGTTGAGGCATAGGCGGTTGAATTGATAAGATGTGTTTCTGCAAGCTCCATCTAATTAAGGATTAATAATGATTTAAACTAATTTGAAAAAAATATGGATTTAACATCAACATTCTTTAAGAACATTACATCTTTTCTTGGAGACTTTTCTGGATTTAAAAGTGTTTCAGAGGATTTTGACTTTCTTAAATCAAGTGAGTTATATAACATTGATAACTGTACAGACAGAACTCTGTCCAATGTTATTAACTTTATAAAAATAATGTAATATACAACCTATTTAAAAATATATTGTTCGGAAACTACTCTTAAGAACAATTTGAGGACAGAGGTAAAAATGGACTTGTCTATTCTTTTGATGATAGTGAAAGGAAAGTTGTTTTACACATACATGAGTCCACTAACACTCTACATATTCAAGGAAAAGGGTGTATATTTTGGTTCAAAAATACTTTTAAGATTTTTGCAGAAGAACTATATAACACACAGAGACTGGATGATTCTAAAATTGTGAAATCTAAAAATTCTTGTGTGCATGTAAATAATGAGGATAATGAAAACACCATCAGTAGTATAAACCAGATTGGATCTACACAAAATTCCAATGTGTCAGAGACCAATCCTAAGGTTGTGCAGTACATGACATCTGACTGTGTAGAGACAGAATCAAAATAAGCACACAGCATGACATCAATTAACACAGATACTGTCATCACTTCCACTCCCAGCAGGCAGTCACCTGATACCAATGAACTGTTGTTAGATTTTAATACTTTATCTCCAATTAACATCAATCATCATGAAAGTATTAATCTACAGGAAGAAATATTTGAACTGAAAAAAACTGTTTGCCATCTAATGAATTTGATAAACAATAAATCCATTGTAACTGACAAAGGGACACAAGTTACTACTTGTGATGCTTCTACACAAACTGATGATTTCCAAATAACTACAAAACCTGAAATTAATAGCATTGGAACTCAAATTCATCCTAATTCAAAGGACAGTGCCATGCAAACATCCCCTCCTGAGGTGCATTCAAAAAATGTTGAAAGGTGCATACGATCAACTCCTGATGTTAAAAATATCTCTAAATTCCACTCTCAGGAAAAAAAGGGTTAAAGTCATGGGAATGGATCCCAACATCAGAAAATTAATAGAAATTATAATAACAACAACATTCTTGTGATAGGAAGTTCCCTTCTTAAAAGCATAAATACAAAAGACCTGATTAACACCAGTGTATCAACAAACAGAGGTGCAAGAATTGTTGATATTATCAACATTGTCAAAGATAAAGACATCAGGCAATATGAATCAATCATTGTCCATATTGGTGGGAATGATATTAGCAATGGTGCCACCCTGAATGTGATTCAAGAGAACTATGAAAGTTTATTGTACTTGCTCAGATCTAAAGCAGATATGAACACTAACATTATTGTGTCAAGTGTATACCCTCAAGAAAGGATGTAGATGTGGAACCGGTTAATAAAATTCTAATTGATCTGTGCGACTATTACAATTTACCATATATAGATCATAGCAAATGTTTCTATGATGACTATGGCTATGTCAAAAAGACTTTTTTTCAAAGAGATGGCATTCATCTTACAAAAATGGGAACAACGGTATTTTTACAAAACATTGATCAATATGTAAAAATTCTTAAACTTTCATCAAACAATGATTACTGTCAATACTGTGGTGAAAGAGGTCATGACCTAAATACATGTAGGCATGGTAAACCTGTGTCTTGTTTCTCCTGTAAATCATTTGGTCATAAGGAGAAATTTTGTGATATGTATTGGAGTTAAAAAAAATGGCAAAGAAGATATAGCCATTTCATCTTTAAAATTTATTTCTAAAAATGAAAAAACTTCCCCAAACTATTTTGATGTTTTAAATCAAATTTGTCAAAAATGTAATACTTACAAATGTATCTGCCCTACAGACAGGAGTCTAAATTATCTTTGTAAGAAAAGTGCAAAAACCACCAAACTTAAACATTCTTCAAATAGAATGGACAACTCTATTATCATTTTTTCTAAATCTAATATAAGTGATTTGAACAAAATAAATGCAATCACCAGTATGACTAATGCTGAAAATTTGACAGTGGATGAAAATCTTTCTGTAGGTTACTTATGAATCTAATGATGAATTCGAAGTAATTAATTTGCAATGTACTGATACAAATGTTTTATGCAATTTATCACCTGTTGATTTTAAGCTTTGTTTTTCAATTGGATTAAGTGTATTAGTTAAGCATGTTTATTTGCCTTACTAAATAATTGTTATGAATTACCTAATTTACAAGAAACATCTGAAGGAAAGGATAATGTTTATGACTTTTCTTTAACAAAGGGTATAAAAATATGTTCACATAATGTCAACAGACTTGAACACAAGCTAGATGAAATCAAATACAATTTAATATTCTCTGAAAATCCTCCAGATATATACTGTTGTTGTGAAACATTTTTGAACAGTAACACCCAGGATAATTTTATACATTACAAATTCCTGGGTTCATTTTAAACAGAAAAGATAGAATATCACGAGGTGGAGGTGGTCTGGTTGCATATTTTTCAGAAAAAGTAATATTTAATAGAAAAGCTGAATTTGAAATAAGTGACATTTGAAACAATGTGGTTTGAAATTAAACCAGTTCACAAAAAATCATTTTTATTATGTTCCGTATACAGACCTCCTAGTTCATTAATTAATTGGATTGATGAATTTGAAAAAGAAATTACAACTGCCATCAATCATAATTCAGATATTATTCTAGTTGGTGATTTTAATATAGATTTTTTGAAGCCTAATAAACAACCATAAAAATGGCTAAGTTTATTAGAAACCTATAATCTAAACCATATAATTCAAGAAGCAACAAGAGTTACACCTAATTCTAGTACACTAATTGATCATGTTTATGTCACAAATAAAGATTTGATACTAGAATCACATGTTGCTAAATTCTCAATAAGTGATCATTATCCAGTTTGTTTAACTAGAAAAGAAAAAAATTCCACTTATATCAAAAAGGATATTCATACTACCATTTCTTACAGAAATTTAAAAAAATTCAATGAGACAAATTTTCTAAGTGACTTAGCTATTGCACCTTTTGATAAAATTGAACATGAAAGTCACCCAGATACATGTATTCAGATGTGGAATGACATATTTCATGGAGTTCTAGATAAACATGCACCAATTGTTACTAAAAAAGTAAAAAAAAAAGAGACAAACAACCTGAGTGGTTCAATAATGAAATTACATATGCCAGGAAAATGAGAGAGAAATACCATAGACTAGGAATGTGGTCCGAGTTCAAATTTTGGAGAAACAGGACAAAACACATAATTAATCGATGAATCTAAAAGAAATTCTTATTCAAAGATGGTAAAAATTCAAAAGCTTCAAAAAATTTATGGAAATGTATTCACAGTCTTAACCCATCCCAACAAGAAAAACCATATGAACTTTTAAATGAAGATGGTGCTAAAACTAATAATGTCAGTGATATTTGTAATGTTTTTAATAAGTTTTTTACATCAGGTGTTGAAAACCTGAGGACTGACAGATGTTTGAGCAAAAATCATGATTATGCAAAATTAACTCAATTTGTACAAAAGAAATTTACTAAGTCAAAACAAGTAAAATTTTCAATTCCACCAGTTACAATAAATGATCTATTACATAAGATGATCAAACTTGACATTAATAAATCCACCGGATCTGATAACATAGGACCAAAAATTTTAAAACTGAGTGCTCCCTTCATAACAGTTCATCTTTAACTTACATTTTTAACAGAATAACAGATACAAGTACATTACCCAGTGTTCTAAAGAATGCAAGAGTAACCCCTGTTTTTAAAGCTGGGGAAAAATTCATGGCATTAAATTATAGACCAATTTCTATTCTTCCTGTTTTATCAAAACTTTTAGAAAAGCATGTTTCAAAACATTTGTATGACTATCTAAAAAGATTAGATCTTTTACATCCAGCACAGTCTGGGTTTCGACAAGAACACTCTTGCCAAACTGCCCTTATCAATATCATAGATAAATGGGTACAGGATATGAATGAAGGTAACATCAACTTAGCAGTCCTGTTGGATTTTAAGAAAGCTTTTGATGTAGTAGATCATGATATTCTATGTAAAAAACTTGAAATTTATGGATTTGATAATGCTGCTGTTTCTTTTTTTAAATCGCATTTGAATGAAAGAACTCAACAAGTACAAATTTGTAATGCTCATTCAGAAAAACTTTATATCAAGTATGGTGTCCCCCAAGGCTCCATATTAGGGCCCCTTCTGTTTATATTATACATAAACGACCTTCCTTTCTATATGAAAAATTGTTGCACTGATTTATATGCTGATGATTCAACTTTACATCTTTCTAGTAATTGTTATCAAACTCTGCAGTCAAAAGTTAAAAGAAGATTTACATGGTGTTGAGGAATGGTGTAATGATAACAATATGTTCATCAATAAAAATAAAACAAAATATATGATTATTGGAACAAAGCAAAAAGCAATGCCACATTACAATGAGAGTTGTTTAACTATTAACAATCAAGTGATACAATCTTCCACATGTGAAAGTCTTTTAGGCATAAATTGACCCTTCCCTCACATGGACAAACCAAATTGATGTGATCTACTTAAAAATTTCATCTAGGCTATATCTGCTATTAAAGATTAAGAAATTTCTGAATCTAGACTGCAGAAAATTATTCTATAATGGTTATATCTTGCCACTAATTGATTATTGTTGTATAGTGTGGAGTAGTTGTAGCAGTGAGGGTTTAAAAAGGATATTAAAATTACAAAAGAGAGCTGCTAGATTAATACTAGAAACAGACCCTTTCGCTCCTTCCGAGCCCTTATTCAAACACTTAAACTGGATGACAGTTGAACAGAGAATAAAATATCACAAGTTTGTGATGACATTTAAGTGCTTAAAAAATGATGCACCATCATATCTTACTAACAAGTTTCATTATGTTTCAGACAGAAATCCATACCCCTTGAGAAATGCTATTCAAGGAAACCTCATACTCCCTAAACCAAAAACAGAATTGTTCAAAAAATCTTTAATGTATTCTGGACCATTCTTGTGGAATAATCTGCCAATACCGTTAAGAAATATTACAAATGTTAATTCTTTCAAATACAAAATAACAGATCATTTATTGAAATCAACCTAGCTGTATAAAAAATATTGAAAACTGATTATGTCATCACGTTTATTTTTTTTATAACATTTTATCAAGTTGTATTGAACATTATTATCATACTTGTCTTTTTATACTAATGTATGCAAAGTATATGTTTGCATTTTGTTTGATTTTTTATGATGAGGGCTTCAGGGAAGATCTGTTTATATATAGCTAACTGTGTAACCCTCTTAAAATAAAGTATTGTTGTTGTTGTTGTTATAGGAACCTGAATCGCTAATTTGACTTTATCTTTAAATTTCACAACAGATGATAACTTCTACTACCAAATTAACTTTGGAATGCTTTTGTTTTCAATTGAGATTGAGAACCTGAATACATAATCCCTGCATTGAAAGTTTGTTTCAAATTGGTCTAACAGATTCAAAAAAAATTTAAAAAACAAATGTAATTATGTTTAAGTTTTGAATGGTACATTTTTGTACCTACATGTATGTGTGACCAATGTCACAATGCTTCCCACTTGACTGAATTTAACATAGGATTGTATTTAGAGAGTCTTTCAAAACATTGAGTATTTTAACAAAAATGTTTAAACAAGGAATTATTTGAATCTGTAATTATTTTGAATTCTTGAAAATTGATTAGAAATGTATAATGAAAACTAACCCAACTAAATAGGAGTAGCCATGGCTAAGGTTCAGGTAACTTTCACTAATAGTTCGGTATTAACTAACTAGCCCCTCTTAGCCATGTATGGATGGCTAACCCTGCTAAATTGGGTTAGTTTACATTATACATTTCTTATCAATTTTCTAGAATTCAAATTATTCCAGATTCAAATAATTCCTGTTTTTTTTATGAAAATGGAACAATCATAATAAAATAGTCCCTCAATCACCATGTGTTTCATTTAAAAAATATATCATTCAAAATGTCAAAAGATGTTTGTAGAAGACATTTCATACAAAATCTTCCCAATATAAAAATAAGCAGATGCAGTAGTACAAGCTTGGTTAATCTTTCCAAGTTTGATTATGAGCCAAATACTTTGGAGAGGAGATGAAAATGTAATTTCCAATAGGATTTCAATTGTTACTTTGTACGTGTACCATTACTGACATCTTGTTTGCCATCCAATCAATATTAGATGAGGATCTATGTAGAGGGTTTTATAATTCTCAATCTAGTCGAGTTTCTAAAAAAATTTAAGTTAAAATATTCCAGAGAAGATTAATTTAATATTGGGTAATAAGAATGCTTTAAATGGACCTGTTTCTCATCCAATTCAGAAGACAATTTTCCATATATTATTAAAAAAAAAGTGCCATGTGACTCAACCATGAGCCTAAAAGAGACTGTTGTTTCTCATAAAATCTTGGCAAATTTGATTATTTTGTTATTGGTATATACAAAGCAACATATACAAAGCCTATTCATTTGGTTCAGGCCATGTATATGATTAAATATTCATTCTTAAATTTACCAGACATAATGTACAGAATACCAATTTTGGCAAAAGTTTTTTTAAAGCTTGAACCAAGTCAAAGCCTCTAGCCTAAATTTTGTTTGATCATTTATTGTTTTTTATGTGTGTTCAATTTCATCCATGATTTTTTGATAAGTTAAGATGATATGAAAGAAAATCTTTGTTTTCAATCTGATTTGCCAGAAGTATAATTCATTGGATTGTTGTCTCGTGCACATACACTCAGTATTCCTTCTTTCCCTACTTACGACCTTTAAATTTCTGTTAGATTTACAATAAAGGAAATAAAAACATGAACTTGTCAGTTAACAATGTTGCACAATGAAGGAGTACTCAAAAATCAAAGAACAAGATCTAAATATCTTTGCTGAACGACAGAACATATGGTGTGGGCTTTGTTCATTGTTGGAGGCCATACAGTGATCTATAATTGCTTATATAATATCTTCGTCATTTGAAATCTGGTGGATAGTTGTCTCATTGGCAATCATACCACATCTCCTCATTTTTATACTAAATGATTTAATGGTATAACCTACCAATTCCAGAATTGTGATAAGGTATTTTTTCTTTACACATATCACATGGACACATCCTGTGTATATTTCTTGATCTGTCGTCATTTAAAATTGAAAAATGTGACCCAAATCTGGCACTGTTTGATATCCTTGGCATTGTCAGTCTTGAAAAAAGGTGATTTGCAAGAATAGCTGTTTCGTATAATTCTTCATCAACATCATCATCTTCATCATCCTCATTTACAAAGATCTTTTGTAAGCATCTTTCATGAAAATCTGTAATGAAAAAGATGAATCAATAACAATCAATTTGTATCTTATCAGGATTTGTACAAAGTGAATAATACTATCAAGACAGGCTATATGAACTACAGGTGTGAGACAAGATATTTTTAATATACAATGTACGTATATACTGAATACACTAAAGTAAGTGTATTCAGCATATACATATATCAAAAATCTTGACTCCCAAGTGTGGTCTGTACCATATATATGTTGTTTATTGTTGTTCATTTTTGTTTGAGCCTTTATTCTTTTCAGAGCACAGTCTGGTGACAGTGGTTTGTCTGGTCTGTTGTACTGTCAAAGTATTTGGTAATTCTTTTCATCGTTTTATGTATTATAAACATATATAATAATGTATCAACAATATGTTATACTTTATAGTGTGAATTGGTCATGAAAAACAGGTCTTTCATTTCAAATATGTAGCACACTTGGGTCAGTTTAATATTTTTTAAAAGCTATTACAGATTGAAATGTTGATAAATAAATGAATTGCTAGCACAGGCACTTGTCTCTGAAAAAAAAATCCTATATACCTTAATATGTGTTATATTAAGGTATATAGGATTATTTTTCTTCAGTGACAAGTGCCTGTGATTGCTACACAGTGTTCCTGTCTGCCCAAAATAGAAGGGCAGCCTGCCCATAGTGCCCTTACCCCCGCCCTTCTGCCCTAGAAAGCAAAAACAAATACACCCCTCTGCCTTTTCAATAAACTTTTCAAATTACATGCCCCTCAGCGTTTCCAGTAAAATGTTACCTAATTGTGTAACTCTGATTAACTGACAATGCCATAAAGTTACAAAAATTCATACGGGGTTTCGCGGAACCCTGTGTCTCGACTGCGATTGCTGCTGTCAGTGTTAAAGTGTAATGTCGACTTAAAAAGTCCATTTATCATTAAAATACAGAATTTAAAAAAAAAATCAAACATTTCTTTAGATGCTATTTTTTGGTCTTGAAGATGAGCTTCTGTACAAGTTTCAAAACACTCCATGAAGGTTTACAAATTTATCATGTAAATTTTTTTTTTATCCCAGATTGTCTTTAAATGTTTACTGTAAAAAATTAAGTCCATCTATCACAATGTATCAGAAAAATACTAAAAATGAAAAAAATATATTTTCAAAGGTTTGCTTCAGACATTATCTCTTAATCGTTAAAAAGCTACTGCCAAAGTTTCATAAAACTCTATAAAGGTTTGACAAAATAATTGATGTGTAACAAACTTTAACCCCAGACTGTATCTACTTGTTAACTGTAAAAAAAATATGTCCATTGATCAGTAAAATACGGAAAAATGAAAATAAATATTTCCTAAATTTTTCCCTGGATACTATATTTTGGTCATATTAACAAGCTTCTGTCCAAAATTCATAAATTTCCATGAAGCTTTGACAAAGTAATTGATGACTGAAAAACTTTAACCTCAGACTGAGTCTGAGTGTTAACTGTAAACAATTTAAGTCCATTTATCAGTAAAATACGTAAAAATGAAAATAAAAATTTGCAAAATTTTGCTCTGGATACTGTCTTTTGGTCATAAACAAGCTTCTGGTCAAATTTTTTAAAATTCCATGAAGGTTTGACAAAGTAATTGATGACTGAAAAACTTTAACCTCACACAAAATCTGAAGTCAACTTTAAAAAAAATTAAGTCCATTTATTAGTAAATACAGAAAAATGAAAATAAATATTTTCAAAATTTTGACCTGGATACTGTATTTTGGTCATAAAGAGGCTTCTGTCCCAATTTCATAAAATTCCATGTATGTTTGACAAAGTTATTGATGTCCAAAAAAAACTTTAACCACAGACTGAACCTAAATGTTGACGATGACGACGGAATCTAGGATCGCTATGTCTCACTTTCACGAAATAAATTACGCAAGCTCGACAAAAATACCTAGCCTTTGGCAGTTTTATCACCCCTGCTGATGATTGGCTTCTACTTACTAGTAACTAGTAGATATATTAGTAAATGAACGAAAAATGACAACATGGAAAAGGGCGATATGAGAAAATATTTAAAAAAAAGTTATGTTTGATTTGGAACAACTATTTGATATTTGAATAGATTTTATAGAATGAGTCCACTTTTTTTCATCCATGAATGACAAAATATTATTTTTCGTTCTCTGATATGAAAAATATGTTAATCAAGCACCAAAGTCAAATGGAAACATTATTATGATTATTACAATGTATTTTCTTAACCAAGTGTAACTAAGAAAGTCTTTTATCCCTGTGTTTCGCAGCAAATGCACCTTTATGATACAATGACTTTTACTAAAATACATGTACATTTGTAACATTCTTTTCCCAAACAATATAAAAATAAGGAGTTGTGGTATGATTGCCAATGAGACAACTATCCACCAAAGTTCAATTATAGGCAACAGTACGGCCTTCAACAATGAGAAAAACCCATACTGTATAGTCGGCTATAAAAGGCCCCGATATGAAAAATATGAAACAATTCAATAGAAAAAACTAACATCCTAATTTATAACAAAACAATTTACGAAAAACAAATATGACAGACATGAACCAACGACAACCACTGAACTACAGGCTCCTGACTTGGGACAGGCACATAAAGAATGTGGCAGGGTTAAACATGTTTGTGAGCACTCAACCCTCCCCATAACCTGGGATAGTGGTGCAACAGCACAACATCAGATAGATAGGAAGAAAAACATCAAACAAAAACACAGACAGGACGTGGCAGGGTGTATTTCCAGCCCTCATCCCTTACAACAATTAGAAAAAACTAAAATCCTAATTTATAAAAAAACAATTTACGAAAAACAAATATGACAGACATGAACCAACGACAACCACTGAACTACATGGCTCCTGACTTGGGACAGGCACATAAAGAATGCGGCAGGGTTAAACATGTTTGTGAGCACTCAACCCTCCCCCTAACCTGGGATAGTGGCAGTGGTGGATCCAGAAATTTTCATAAGTGGGGGCCCTCTGACTGCCTAAGAGGGGGCCCGCTCCAGTCATGCTTCAGTGATTCCCTATATAATCAACCAATTTTTTTCCCCAAAAGGGGGGCCCAGGCCCCCTGAAAAACCCTCTAAATCCGCCTCTGAGTGGTGCAACAGCACAACATCAGATAGATATGAAGAAAAACATCAAACAAAAACACAGACAGGACATGGCAGGGTATATTTCCAGCCCTCATCCCTTACAACAAAAACTACAATAAGTAAAGATCTGAGAGTACTCACAGTTACTGACATCTAATTAAAAACCAATAACAACTAATAAAAAAAAAATAAAAACCAATTGTTCAGAGAACAATTGAAGGTCTTTCCACCCGAAACTATATATTTTGATGTGAAAAATATTAAAACTCGGTTAGAAATGTAATTTTCAGCGCCAAATGATAGCTTATTATATGCTGAATTTAAAAATATATGGTTTCTATACATTTTTGTTTGAAATAAGGGAGATAATTTGTTACTTCTGGTTTGAAAAAAGGTCACTTCCGGTATCATTTGATAGTTTACTTGACACTGATTCCAAAAATATATGGTTCTATGTACTTTTACATTAAATATGGACAAGAAATAGCTACTTCCAGTTTACAAAAGGTCATTTCCGGTTGTTTTTTCAAGGTCATATGGCTTGCAACTTAATGCACAAAGTACCATAGCTTTATCAGGCATACATTATAAGTTAAAGCAAAGGTCAAAATCTAGAACATCAAATCAAACTTTGACCTTGACCCCAATTTCAAGGTCATGAAACAAGGGCCTCAAATCAAAACACTCTAGGTCTCTACTATATATTGTTAATGAGTTATATTACCATACAGCTAATATTAGATATAAAGGGGCGAAAACTCCCATCAAATGTCTACGTACCCTTTCAACTAAAATTAAGGTGTTACGACATGTCGCAACTAACAATTCTGTAAAAATATTTTGTCAATATCTTATACAATCTCTGAAAATAAGTGATAACAAGCCAAAATCAAAATTTAGAATATGACCTTGACCTTTGACCTTGAACTTATTTTCTTTTTTTTGGACAGAGGACCTCAAATCAAAAGACCTCAGGTCTCTATAAGTTATGGTTTTTCAGTTACAAATGCACATCACTTATATCAAATGCATAAGGGGAAATAACTCTCATATGGAGTCTCCCGATAGCTTCGGTCAAAATTAATCAAATCAACCTGAGGATATAACGAGCAATTTGGTAAAATAAATTAGTCAGTTTCTTATGCGGTTGCGATGTATAAGTAATAACAAGAAAAACAGTGTTCGGGGAGGTAACTCTTACATCGAAAAGTTTTTGGTTACGCGGTGTCAGTTTCAAAAGCGTATTAACTGTTCGATATTATATAACATATGTCTAAGCGATATCTTGCAAAACAAAAAAACAGCGAAGGAAAAAAAATTAGGTGGAAGAAAAAAAATAATAAATATTAAAAACCAATTGTTCAGAGAACAATTGAAGGTCTTTCCATAAGTAAGGATCTATTAATTATTATTATGAAAATATTAAAATTTCGTTTTAAAGGTCAATTCCAGCGTCAAATGACAGCTTATTGTACGCTGATTCCAAAAATATATGGTTTCTATACAAAAAAATATAAATAAGGGAGATAATTTTTTTACTTCCGGTTTGAAAAATGTCACTTTTGGTATAATTGTTTGATAGTTTACTTGACACTGATTCCGAAAATATATGGTTCTATAAACTTTTACATTAATTTAGTACAAAAAAGTAGCTACTTCCGGTTTACAAAAGGTCACTTCCGGTTGGCTTTTTCAAAGTCAAATGGCTTGCAACCTAATGCAACAAGTCCCATGGCTTTATCATGTATACATATGAGGTAAAAGCAAAGGTCAAAATCTAGAACGTTAAATTTACCTATGACCTTGAGCTCAATGTCAAGGTCAAAAACCAAGGACCTCAAATCAAAAGACCCTAGGTCTTAATTATATATGATAAATGAGTTATATCACCATACGTGTAATTTTAAATATAATAGGGGAGAAAACTCCCATTAAATGTCTCCGTACCCTTTCAACTCAAATTTACGTGTTACGACATGTCGCAACTAACAATTCTGTAAAAAAAACTTGTCAATATCTTATAAGATTTCTGAAAATAAGTGATAACAAGGCAAAATCAAAATTTTGAAGATGACCTTGAACTTTGACCTCATTTTCATGGACCAAGGACCTCAAATCAAAAGATCCTAGGTCTCTATCACTAATGGTTTACCAGCTACAAATACATTTCACTTATATCAAATACAAAAAGGGAGATAACTCTCATATGGAATCTCTATACGGCTTCGGTCAAAATTAATCAAATCTTTCTGAGGATATAACGAGCAATTTGGTAAAATAAATTTGTCGGTATCTTATACGGTTGCGACATATAAGTAATAACAAGAAAAACAGTGTTCGGGGAGGTAACTCTTACATCGAAAAGTTTTTGGTTACACGGTGTCAGTTTCAAAAGCGTATTAACTGTTCGATATCATATAACATATGTTTAAGCGACATCTTGCGAAACAAAAAAACAGCGAAGGAAAAAAAAATTAGGCAGAAGAAAAAAAATAATTATAATCAGAACAAAACCAATAGGTCTTTCCACGGAAAAGTGGAAAGACCTAATAATCAGAACAAAACCAATCGGTCTTTCCACGGAAAAGTGGAAAGACCTAAAAATCTAAATTAAAGGATTGATAAGTTTACCAAGATCGTATCTTAATTTCTGGGCTCGGTTAACAACATTACCAAAAAAATTTAGGATGTGCTATTTCGTTTGAAATAAGTTTTCTACAGGTACATCCAAACTTGCAAACCAAATCTTTGTATCTATGGAAAAAAATTAAAATAACACGCTATAAATTTCATGCATCCTAAGCCCTTTTCTGGATTTACCTTCATCAGGTTCGCTTAAAGCCAAATATTTGAAAGCCAAGAATGTATAATAACCTAAACAGTCTTTAGAAAATGTTTTAAGTAATTTGTGGTAACAAAATCCCCGACTTAATAATTTACTAGTAATACATAGATTGGGCTCATTGAAATCCAAAACGTCACTACAGACACGTGCATAGCAAATGAGTTGGGATATATAAACACCATAAGACGGTGCCAAAGGAACATCACCGTCCAAAAAACGAAAATTAACAATAGGGAAAAATTTTTTTCCTTTTGTTGTAAATTTTTATGTAGAGTTTCTGGTGTAACACTAAAATATGTGAATCTATGAAAGGACTAAAGTAAGTTCCTTTGGGTAAATTTCAGCAGTATATTTAGAGAATTCTTGATTATTTAACGAAAAAATATCATCAAGATAAGGTAAGTGTTGTTGAATTTATCAATTAAATGGAATTTAGACGGTTCTTTACTGAGTTTGGCCATAACATACATCAATGTTGTCAAGGAGAAAATTTAGGGCTTATATCATCTCATCACATCTCCAGTAAGTATATCTAGCATATTTACCTTTCTCATTTGAGAAAAAGGCTTTATATGGGTTGCAGCAATAAATTTGCTTTCAAAATAAGTATTTTGAAAGTAAGAACCAAGGATCTGGAAATTTATTCACACCATTTCAGTCATTTTGAGATACTTGAAATTACATGAATAAGGGGCAATTTTTCAAGTATCAATTTTACTATTAAAGTTATATTGACGATTTTACCCAAGTTCAGGCGGAAACCCAGTTGAAATTAAACTTTTAAGAAATGGAACTTACTTTATTAGAGAAGGTAAAAAAGGCCAAGTTGGTAAATTTGAATTGTTTACGTAACATTTGTTTCTATTGACTTTAAAAGGTTAATAAATGTGCATATTTTAGGATTTTATGCATCTTATATGTGTTTTTACTTAAATTATGGTATGGAGCTTCAAGATATTTGTAAATTTTTAAATTACAGACACATTTTCACAAAACAGTTGAATGGGGTAGATGCAAATACATGTGGATCTTTTTTGTGCATAAGCATAAATTCTGCCGAAAAAAATTCCGAAGAAAGATAATAGATTGATCTTTTTAAAGCATTAATTTGCATCTTTGCACTTTTTTAGAGAAGGTAAAAAAGGCCAAGTTGGTAAATTTGAATTGTTTACGTAACATCTGTTTCTATTGGCTTTAAAAGGTTAATAAATGTGTATATTTTAGGATTTTATGCATCTTATATGTGTTTTTACTTAAATTATGGTATGGAGCTTCAAGATATTTGTAAATTTTTAAATTACAGACACATTTTCACAAAACAGTTGAATGGGGTAGATGCAAATACATGTGGATCTTTTTTGTGCATAAGCATAAATTCTGCCGAAAAAAATTCCGAAGAAAGATAATAGATTGATCTTTTTAAAGCATTAATTTGCATCTTTGCCCCTGGCGACCGTTTTTTGGGAAAAAATCTTAAAAATGGTCAATTTTTTCATCGAAAAGAGAAAGTTGAGTACACCTTTTTTATGTTCAGGCATATTTGAGTTGACTATTCTGTCTTGAAAACGTATAAAAGAAATATATTTGATACATCATCTCGCTTCAGATTGTATTATTTTTGTTATTTAAGGCTCTAGGTTGATGTAATAACATTAAAAACTTACAGTACTAAGAAATGAAATATATGGGTCAAGTGAAATATCTTTGTAATGAGTCATAACAACAGAGTAGGTGTGTTCGAATTACAAATTTTTACTAAAAGTACTTGACGACAGACTTTTCAAGTGTATCTTAAAAATGCATACATGTAACTTCAAAAAAACTTCATTTTTTGTGTGTGATATCTGGGTTAATTAGTCCTCAACCTCTGAAAATTTATAGTCTGCCCTTCCACGAAATATTTAATTAGAATTTTATTAAATATTTTTGAACTTTCGAAAATTCCCCCCGACAACCGATCAGACAATAGTTTTAAGTTGACAACCGATCAGACAATAGTTTTAAATGCATAAAAGTACATTTAATGATGCTCAATAGCTAGTAGATACATTTGTCTTTATAGATACAACTGGCATACAAGGACCGTAATGATGTTATGTGGACAAATTGATCGGTTTTCAAGAGTTAAATTGACAGTGCATCATCACTACAATGGCTTCCATTTTTACCATGTTTATGATTATAAAAATTAGGTGGCGTAATATGGAGATAATTTTGACGAAGTAGAATCCTGAGTTACTTCATGAAATTCTTCTCTTTTTTCTTAAATCATTTATGATTGATCTATGCAAGTACAATTGTGTATTAAATGATTCACACCTAGATCTTGTAGAAATCCAGCTTTCATGGCTTGTATTACAAAATTTACATCAACATTGTCTGTCATTTTCCCATCTGTTACATGCTGTTCAAGAGCATTAAACCCATTTCTGTAGATCGAATTCAAATTAATAATTTTAGGGAATGCCTCAGTGCTGCCATTAACAGTGTCCGGTTCTATCGTTTCACCAGTTATATCTGAAAGGACTTGCTCAATTTTGACATTAGCATTCGTAACGCTGGAACCTAACGTAAAAGTTTTTATGCGAAAAGGTTCAAACTGAATGTCTTTATACTTGGCAAGGGATTTGCTGATTCCATCAATAACATCTTCTTCCGTCCAACGTCGCAATTTGCTGTATTTTTTCGTAGATTCAATAGAAAAAAATGTTAACCTCTCAATTTTCAGCTGAAGTATGGATCGTGCTTTTACACACTTTGACAGCTGCGACAACATGACTAACTTGAATTTTAGTTTTTAAAAACTACATTTTCTTTCTGGGGACATTTAAGGTAGGGAACAGAAACTATTGACACTTTAGTAAGATTGGATATTGGTCACTGAGAAACCAAGTAACTGTATCCAATATTTTATTGTACAATAATTAAATAAATCAAAAGTAAGTTGTATTAGAAAAGTGTGTGTTGTTTGTAGTTTTTTAAGCCAAAAAAAAAGGATAGTTGGTCGTGCATTTTTGAAAAATCGGAAAATATTCCGTACTTGATATAATTTTAGTCACTTCCGCCAAATTTGATTGAGCAAGTGTGGAAACAGGGAAAGGTATGTACTCGTCAATAAGTGTAATTTATACGCCGTTGTATTTATTTCATTTAAACGTCGAAAGTATTAGTCCTGGGTCACTTCGAAAATTTCGAAAAAAGTCATCCAGATGTTATATTTAAGTTAAATTTACTGATTTTTCATCTTTGCTCAACATTTTCTAGAGTTCTTGGCAGTTAGGCCTACCGGTGTTGAAGCACAGGTACTTGTTCATGCGATGGTAAGAGCCACAGCACTTGTTTCTATCCATTGGGAGGTCGGCTATCCATATCTATAATACTAAAATAACGAGGTCCAATTTGTCAGCCGTCATGACGTAAAACCAGAGACATGTGTATATATGTCTCTGGTAAAACGATGAATCAAAGAATTCAACTTTATATATAACTAATATAGTACAATGGTGTTGATTAAAAATTACACCACCCCAGGCCCATTTGTTTTCCATGTAATTAATATTGCCAATAATTAAGAAGTTCCGGGTTGAGTCCGACACTGATACCAATAGTATATGTAACATATAGCTTCCGGTCGCATCACAAAATAACATGTAAGTTGAACGTTCTGGAAAAACTTTTTTAAGTCGAACTCAGTTGAACTGAAAAATAAGGCGAGATACTTTAATTCAGTCACGGACCCGCGATGTCACGGGTGTGTTCTAGTATATTATATATGAACAGTCAACCTCCCAATGGATAACAAGTGCCTGTGGTAAAGGCAGCCGCCTACCATGAATGTCAAAGAAACAAAAAATAATTTAAGTTGCAGCATACTCCCTATAGACATACTATTTACAGTCGTATGCAAATTTGTCTGTCATTGCTATTTATAAAGTTGAAAACTATATTTAGATTGAATTAAATAGAGAATACATGTGAAGACTGAAGTTGAATAATTTTATGAAAGAACTATTACTAATAAGTAATATCAAATGAAAATAATGACCTTCTGTCCTTCAGCTCTTAAATTGATTTTTGTTGTTGTTGAGAAAGTGCATTTTCAATGTTTTTCTTGAAATTAATAAGCCAATTATCATTAATGGCATATATAAGAAATACAACTTGTTTGAAGATTTTCCTTTTGATTCTCTTAGATATGAAAATGATTTGCGTCTCTATCTTTGGGCTATAGAATAGAAATTTTAGGGTAAGATTATGGAAATGAAAATAAAAAAAAATATTGGAAAGTATGGTCAGAAAAAATGTCAGACTAGCTACAAAATTGGCTGGATCACAACATTGAAGATGCTTTGTAAGATGTACAGTACATGTCTGTCTGGTAGATATGATCTAACCTTGACCTCATTTTCATGATTCATTGGTCAATGTTAAGTTTTTGTGTTTCGGTCTGTTTTTCAAATACTTTGAGCAGTAGGTCAACTATATTTGGTGTATGGAATGATTGTAAGGTGTACATATCTGTCTGGTCGGTATAATTTGACCTTGACCTCATTTTCATGGTTCTTTGGTTAATGTTAAGTTTTGGTCTGTCATACATGTGATGGACTGTGAAACTCAGATCAGGAAATTGGGAAATTTTGGTCAGGAGATTAGGACTCAGATCAGGAGGTTTTTAATCGACATAAATTTTGTCGTAAATGTAACCGTGTGCTGTAGAAATTGTCTTTTAAAGTGTGTTTACTTCAACTTTCCATCCGAATGTATTATGTTTATAGTACCCTTGTACATGTTGTACTTATAAATTATCTCTATCTTTATTCAACATATGTTCAATCTAACATTCTTTTTTTTTTTTTTGGTTTGCTCTGTAAATTCTTTATTTTATATATTTTTTTATCATTATTCTTTAGAAAAATCACTTCAATGAGAACATTTGCTTAACTATCTGCAATTAGATCTATTTTGCATGTTAAGAAACACATTCAAACAACACAACAAATGGAAGTTTTTAACGACCTTGACTGGCTATACAGCCCAAACAACACACAAGGGTCATAGTTATTATATAAATTTCAATTTAAGCCTTGAAAGGAAGTATAGAACCCTCAAATAATTTTCAAATCATTCTTTTTTTATTTGTCCTAAGACATTTGAAATCATTTAACATGTTTAATTACCATCCTTTTATGATTATTTGTTCATTTTATATTTTATTTATATTCTTTTAAAAATTTACATTATTTAAAGGAAAGTAACTTAAAAACAGGATAAATCAAGGGAAGTAACCCAAAATTCATTTTTTATTACAAAACGGCCTGAGTTAGCCTGAGGTAAAAATCGTTGATATTACCAGTATGTTTGACACCCAAGCTGACAAGTGAAGCCATATAATTATGCATGTTAATTGATTTACAGGTAAAATATAACTTCAGGTAATGTCAGTTACACCAGATATGTTGGGGCTGAAATTTTTTATTCATGAAATATTTCATACACAGGATTTTTTTTTTCTCTTCAACGGGAGGTCGGGAGGAGACCCCTGAAAACGGGATTATTGTACTCCCCTCGGGAGGTTCACATGTATGGTCTGTTTTCCAAATACCATAAGCAATATGTCAACTATATTTGGTGTATGGACTAATTGTAAGGTGAAAATGTTTGTTTGACAGGATTTATCTGACCTTGACCTCTTTGTCATGAATCTTTAAAAAGTTAAGTTTATTTGATACTTGTAAAAAAACCTTTATCTTGAAGACTTTCAAGCTGACTATGCGGTATGGACTTTGCTCATTGTTGAAGGCCGTCATTGACCTATAGTTGTTAATATCTGTGTCATTTAAATTTGGTCTCTTGTGGAGAGTTGTCTCATTGGCAATTATACCACATCTTCTTTTTATATTTCAACATAAATATGATGGTCAGTAAAACAGGCGAGACATTCCAGCGTGTACACTCTTGTTTCTGTAATAAGCCTACATAGATCAATTATTCCTTTCTCTTGTATATTAATTTCAGTAGTGTGCTTCCCGTTTGGATGGTTTTACACTAGTAATTTTTGGGGCCCTTTATAGCTTGCTGTTTGGTGTTAGCCAAGGCTCTGTGTTGAAGACCGTACTTTGACCTATAACGGTTTACTTTTATAAATTTTGACTTATGGAGAGTTGTCTCATTGGCACTCATACCACATCTTCTTATATCTATTGGGCAGTAAATTAGTGGCTACAGCTTTAAAAAGTACCCATGGGAATATTTCTGTAATCAAATATTCATTTACTTAACTCTTACAGGTGTCAGACCACCAATTAAATATCCCTATCTGTTCAACCAAATTTTGCAATTTTCACAGCTTTCTAAATATTTTACCTTAAGTTTAACTTCATAGAAACCAGGTATATCCTGAATTTTACATGTATCAGCTTTCTACATGCCAATTTTCAACATACCTTTAAAGCCTTTTAAGAAAAAAACTGACCTTCAAAACGAGGTACTCCAAAAATAACCCCTGGTTTTCTGGAAATCTTAAATTAGTATACTATGGAGCGCATTAATCCTCAATTTTTAATGCAAACTCATAGACAAGTAAATTTTGGCTCAAAATGGTCGAAATATATTTCTCTTTCACCAAAAGTTTCATTTCTGCAAATTTGTTGGTTAGTTTAAGTAAACAAGGACATCAAAAGCACTATTTTGTGTCAGAGTAGGGCTACTTTTACATACGTTCTAAATTAGAGGGAGTAATTGGTGGTCTGACACCTTACAATCATACAAAGGTTAACACTGATTGCACTTAGAATGACCAACTTCAAGGTTATGTCCTGATCTACAAATTATTCCAGTTTATGCATGTTTCAAATAAAATGTAAAAAACGACAGGCTCATTGAGTAAAATATAATTTCTGCATATATACATGTATATAGTTGTTTTTTAAATGGAATCATGGTCTTTTAACCAATAAAAAAATCAAGCTTGTGGGAAAAATATCAAGAAAATGCTGTAAACACTTACTTAAGTGTTAGTGTTTACATTTTTACTTCTTAAATTACTTGTTTCAGTGATATTAAAAGTCTGCATCTGATATTTTAGTAACTTTGCCATTTCTTCAAACTTCCAAGTGATTTGGAAAGAAAATCTGGTTCCTGATCAGTTGGAATCTGTTTGCATTAGACTGAATACATTTTAAAGAAAGGGAACCAGTAAATAACAGTGCTGATAGAAATTTTACCTGCATATGAATCTGGACATTTAAAGGGGCATAAGCTGTCAAATTCTTGTTCACTGATTTTACTCAAATGCTCATATTTGATTCATATCCTACTAAAACGTATATCCAAATTACAAAAAGTCTAAAATAAACAATTAACAATGCCTTTTATAGCTGACTATGCGGTATGGGCTTTGCTCATTGTTGAAGGCCGTACGGTGACCTATAGTTGTTAATTTCTGTGTCATTTTAATCTCTTGTGGACATTTGTCTCATTGGCAATCATACCACATCTTCTTTTTTATATGGACTGGATGATATGTATCAGCATTTTATTTGTATTTTTGTCTAGACGTCATCTTAGTCTAACCATCAAGATGACTTCTGAAGCCTGCTGATGGTCATATAACCTGATATAAACATAAATATAAATAGATGGTGACCACATGCAATTGGATTTTCTAGGCCTGTTTGATTTCATATTCATGTAGGTTAAAATTATGTTTATCATCTTTTTTACCTGTATAAAAATTATTTTTTTGTGGATCTAATCAGTCAACAAAATGGTTCCTCCTAATGTTTCACTTTCAATGTTGACATTCTTTTCCATTAAATAGCTGAATACATGCATAACCCATATACAATGTACAGCTACGGGGTTAAATTGAAGGTCACATAAATACGGATTCAAGGAGGTTAAATTATTCACTTACAAGTGAATAATTGATCAGCAATCCCAGCAAACAATATTACGTCATAATTACGTCGTGACAATGTAATTTTTTCGTCGCATTGACGTCAGGTTATTACGTTGTATTTACGTAAAAGTGTATGGTTTTCTTGACGTTGTCACAACATCATACATCAACGTTGTGGTGACGTAAAATTACGTTTCTACAACGTTATTCCTAACATTACAACAACGTTAATATCACGTTATATCGACGTAATATACTTGCACTTTTATATTATGCTATATAATTGGCCCAAAATGATCATCTACAGTCGGAAAGCTGACCCGGTTTTACCCATTTCTTAAAGCAACAATGGAAGTCATGTGATTACCATATATGGGCATTTTTACCAAAAAGTGAAGCCCGTTTTTGGAATTTGTAGTTTTTGCAAGAATTAAAACTAATTTGCTTTTAAGTGGACATTCTTGAGTATATAAGAAATATATTGATCCCTCAATTATGGATTAAACTAATTTTTCTCTCAAAATGTGTCTTCAAAGTCTAGGTGTTGACCAAAAATCGGTCACTGGAAATTAAAATCGTAATTTTCTTTCTTAACTTCTCGGTAAGCTATGCTGAATTTAAATTATGTTATGTAACATAACTTTGACTGTGATATGTCAAATTTGTGCCACTTAATACGCTGTAATACATAAATGTGCCACTTGATGTGTCGATATTTCTGACGAAGGGGCCGATAGTAATTCTGAGTTCGTCCCTTTGTTTGACACTCTCATGATCAAACTATTATTATATTAAGCACCATATGCTGTTATTTACATGAGGATATTATTAAAATAATTTTATTGAATATATTTTGATACTAAAGAAATGTGCAAAAAATTAGCGAAACACATTTTATCACTTTTCAGAACTCAGTCTCAGTGAAATACTCAAATAGGCCCTATGTCAGTATGTGCCATAATATTATTATTCCAAGAGTTAATTTAATATAAAATTTATATTTTGGTAAGTATTTATGCTGCTGTAACCAAATTATTTCAACACAGAAATAAATTTCTACTTTAATCATACAAGGGTAGCCAAAATATTCATGAATAATGGATCAATAGATATAGGAAGATGTGGTGTGAGTGCCAATGAGACAACTCTCCATCCAAATAACAATTTATAAAAGTAAACCATTATAGGTCAATGTACGGCCTTCAACACGGAGCCTTGGCTCACACGAACAACAAGCTATAAAGGGCCCCGAAAGTAAGACAGGATTAAAATGATCAAATACAGGAACTCCTTTTAATTACTGATACCTGATCCTACCTTTTCATTTAAGGGCATACGATACAGTTACAGGGAGGTATTGACGTTGCTAACGTAAATTGTTATTTTCGCGACGTCAAACTATGACTTATCGGGAAAAGATTCAGTTTTCGACTGATTTTTATCATTCAAACTTATTTAACTTGAAAACGAGTTCATGGACCCTCTTTTAAAATGCCATTTGGTTTGATTACGAGAAGAATATGTGTGCCAATTTTCATGAAAACGTAAATAGTGCAATTTTTAAATTTGATAAATATACAGCAAAAGTGATGTTTTTCTACATTCATGAACATTTGATAAATATGAATTATTTCTGAATAAAAATGTATAAATTTTTAGGATACTTATAAAATACAGAAATTACCAATCATTTAACAAAAACAATTTGTGTTTATCTTTTAAAACAAAAGTTATGTCTTTCTTTCGAAAGGAAAATACGGCCATTTTGAGCAAATATACCAAATTTCGACTTCATTTTACTCAAAAGTAGCACATGAAGGTATATTTTTATTACATATTTGATTTAATCAGGTAAAAATAGTCTATATTGAAATTTTTATCAAAATGTAAATACGGGATAAAAACTGTATCGTATGCCCTTAAACTTAAACGAGACCATAATGAAAGTATTCTGAATGTAAATTCTTCATTATTTGAAATAAAAGGAAATTAGTTTGCAATTCTTGTATGAACAAACTAAATATAAGAATACATTTTGTCTCACTGATTCCATGCAGATTCTAATGAATGGACTCAAATTATAAAAAAGCACTAAACCAATAAATAAACGGTTCTAATCATGAACTTGAAAATAGATAAGAACAAAAAAGACTGGGTCTAATATTTTTCTTCTTCTATTTATTTTTTTTAACAATTATGCACTTTTATATTTTTATGAAAGTATTTCAGAGCAGATTCTGAGTGCTAAGTCAACAATATTATGTTTTAGATCACAAGTCATAACAAGTATTAAAGTAAGTCACACTTCATGTCAGTATGAACATGCTTTGAATAAGAATGATTAAAATGCTAGTCTGAAAGAGATTATTTTAAGTTCATATTTAGGACAAGACTTTTTCATTTACCTTTGGCAGTTTTGCAGAATTACTTCATCACAATTTTTTTTATAATATTATAAACAATGAATGAGTTTTGGTTAAGGTTGTGTAAAGACAGTATACGATTTCCTTACCTTGTTTTAGTTAAGTCAAACAATCAAATGACTTAAAGAGAATAATTAATCCAGTCAAATATTCACATCTGAACTCGCAATTGCTTTTTCAAACAAACACACTAAATGTGTGTACATTGTGTAAAGATGCAAGTTGACATTGATGTGTAAGATAAAAAAACTACAATGTCAAAAATGTCTTTCGTTTGGAATTTAGTTCGAACGGGGTTTCCTAAGGGTGATAGAACGTTGGACTTGATTTTTGTTTTAACTTTGAGATACTTATTATTAATTTTTATATAGTTTGTATATTCTTTGTTTATCTGGAAAAAAGAAGAAAAAATAACAGACAATTTCGCATAATTCTTAAACGACGATCAAAGGCATTACGTTATTTTTAAAAGACGGACAATTTATAACATGTTTAAGTATTATTTTCTTTGATAATAAGAACCATGCTTGAAAAATCGAAAAAATCTATTTCTGACCCTAATGGCAAGTAAGAAACAGAAAAAGAAAAATTCCAAATCGGCGCCAAATTATTTTTCCATGAAATTAACGCAATTTCAGAATGGCGGGTTTTAATATCAGTCCCATTGTTTTCTTAAGAAAGTAGCAACAACGGTCGTTTCTAAGGGCTTGCTTTCCGACTGCTATATACATACATAGTATCAACTGTGTTTGTGACCATGAGGTGACCTCTGCAGGATGATACATGTTGGTGTCAATTCTCAGAAGGAATTTGTATATCCGGCATTATCATCATCTGTTTTATTATATTATAAGCAAAACAATTTTTTTGTAGCTTTAATCGATTACTGTTTCTGTAATTTGGATATTACAGAAAGGTATTGTATTGTGTTTTGGGGCCATCCATAGCTGACTGCCTGTTCGTATGCAGTTCTTGGTAGTTCCTGCTTCAGTGTAAAATTATATGCATTTGTCATATATGTTACTCTATAAATGGGATGTTCCCCTGTCCCCTAAACCCACCTTTGATTAGTATCAATTTCTCATTTAGCATGTTCACGTTCTGAATATGTATTTGACTAGCTAAACACCCACCCATGAAAGTTTTATAAAAAAATAAAAAATAAAAAATAAAAGATGCATGTACTAGTATATCAAAAAGTGAAGAATTGATCGTTAACTTTGTTTATTCTAAACTACTGAACGTTGCTTCTGGGTCCCTGGCATGTCCGGCACTGCTTCTTGTACCCTCTTAGCAATTGGTTCCTGCAATGACAATAAAAAACTTATTTGTACAAAAACTGAAATTGTAATTATTCTATAGGTCTAGTAACATTATTGCAAATAAATTCCAGATGTAGCTGTGTGTAAGACGTGGCTTCCAAATCTCTTTGAAGAACACATAAACCACATAATTATATATTCAGTTAAATATACGTCGTGTGCGTTTAATGTTACCCTTTATTGTCTAAAAAGAGCATCTTGATCTTCACAATACTAGTTACAAATACATATTTATAATAACAATTTCGTACTGAATTCAAAAATAACCATCTGTAATTTTCAACATAGAATACAAACAATAATAATTTTGTTTAATAATCCCAAATTGAAGGTTGCACTATACGGGGTAAATGAGGGCATTCTTACCTTATAGCGTGTTCCGCCTGGTTTCCCCAATCAATTCCTCGACATCTGATGCCCTTGCTGACGGGTAGTTCTTCATGTAAGCCTCTACAAAAATTGACATTGATAAAACTTGCATAATGATATTTAACACAATTTAAAAAAAACCAACCTTATCAATTATAATAACAAAATATATTTATTTATTGGTAGTATAAGTAAATACTTTTAATAAAATAAACAGCAGCTATTCTTATATACATTTAGGACCGTCAATCTGGTACTATTATACCAATAGTCCCAGCGTCAATGTGATATATCAGATATACTATATATATATATAAACTTTACAAAAACCGCAAAAACAAATTCACAATATTGCGGGCGGAAAAATAGCAATTGCTATTGAATTTTATCGCACGCTGGTAAATTATCACGTTGTGATTGGTTGAACGACGTCACGTGGTGACCCCTATGGATCCGTAAGGGGTTAGTAAATTTCATATGGGGTTCATGACGTCATGTCTACTGTTAATGGTGACGTCATCTATTATGTTATTGTATTTCATTGTTTATTTTTCTACAAAACGCGGCAGGAAAAATCCCGCGTGCGATAAATTCGTTATACGGTTCCCTACTGACCCCTTACGGACCATAGAGGGTGAGTAAAATACATAGGAGATTCGGCCTTCGGCCTCACCCCCTATGGATTTTACTAACCCTTTATGGATCCGTTAGGGGTCAGTAGCGAACCATATAACTTATAATGCTATTTATAGCTCACTTTTAATAAAAAAAAATATTATAATCAAATCATAATTAATGTTTCGCCGGCAAAATAGCCACTGCCAAAATATATAAATTTAAATATAATTGAAAATTAAGATCAATAAATGTGCGTTTTACATTTACAAATTTGCCATATGATAATAAGAGGAGCAGCGGTATTAATTTTTGTAAATTATATATATAATATTGTCCCTTGCGAAAAATATAATGTTGATTTTAGTAAAAAAAGTCAGGTTGCTATTATCAGTTTCATAAAGTCTCTTAAATTAAGGAACATTTATGTTTTGTATTCCTTCATTCTAAATTTTTATCGGTTCTTTAAGAGTTCAATGCATAAGACAAACTATCTTGTGAATACACTGTGTCTGTGTATACATGTTATAAAGGAAACATGATCTGGCAAATAAATAACACTGTGATAGCTTGCTTAATCCTGACCTCAATTAGAATCAAATTAGCTGCACGTGTGTATTAAGGTTTCTGCAGACGAAATTTACAAAAGTTAATGAATACATGTTGAGTGTTACACTAATAAAATTATAATATAAAGCAAGATATATATGTAAAACACAATTAAATTCCTATTTTCTAAAACGGTTTTAGATATTACATCATGCGTGTAAAACCAGAACAGTGGTGCGATATATATATGTAGGTCAGATACATTTAAGATTGGTTCAGTTTTGAATTGTTTATTGTTCATTTATATACGATAGCAGATAAATGTTTATCGTAGTATATATTATTCTGTTCCTATATAATAGAAACTTTCTAAAAGTGAGAAAAACAACAGTGAAACAATACAAAGATAAATTTACTTACATTGAATCTGAGTGCAGTTCGAAAGAGACGTGGCTTGCTGAATGGCGCTAAAATTTCATACACAATCGCGACACAGTCGCACCCATTATCTGGGTCAAAATTCAAAACAGATGCGTATATATATATATATATAGAGAGAGAGAGAGAGAGAGAGAGAGAGAGAGAGAGAGATTTAAAACTAATCAATATCGTTCAATACTTCAATAAAAGAACAGAAAAAGTGAAATTAAAATTGAGTACAACAAAAAAAAAAAAACAGTAAAAGAAGAAATTTTGCTATTGTAAATTTTAGGAATGTCGATAATTACGTCGCAACAACGTTTTAATTACGTGATTTATTTGATCGGATACAGTACATATTGCAGTTATTTATTTCTTATTTTTTATTATTGCAATGTATTATTGATGACAAAAACATAGTTCCTCTTTTATAACAGCGTAAAATCAACTTAATATTTTATCGACCAAAATATATGACGTTGCTATAACGTTACAGATACGTGACAGATGCTTCGCAATATGACATTGCAACAACGTAAAATGGACGTTATTAAAACAATAACAACGTTGTCCTGACGTCTCTTCTACGTCGTATCTGACGTGACGTAAAATTACATTCTCACAACGTTTCAACAACGCCGTACTAACGTAACGTCAGTCATGACCTTCCAGCGACCAATACATAACGCCGCAAGGACGCCGTGTGTTTCCTGGGATGTTTCTTAGCTTATTTTGAAATTATTGAACCAAACTGTCTGCTAAAAGGGAATTATTATTTCATTATTTCACTTTCATTAATGGTTGAACAAAAAAAAATCATATTTTAATTTTTGTCTCGCCTGCAACGAAAGTCGTGGAAAGGGAGACATAGGGATTGCTTTTCCGGTGACAACAGCTCTGGCTCCAGCGTCAACAATTGTTAAGTATTCTGCTTAAGTAAGTTTGATAGGAACTACTGGTGATAGATTATTGATATTTACTATGAAGTTGCATTACTACATTGTATCAGTACATATCAGTTTGACAACTATTTTGAGGCGGTGGCCCTTAGGACATGGTCCAGTGACTTTGAATTAATTTGCAAATTTCAATGATAAGTTTTCTGCTTAAGTTAGTTTGATATGAACTACTTACGATAGGTCAATGCTATTTTCTATAAAGTTGCATTACTATCAGTACATATCAGTTTGACGACTATTTTAAGGCCCTGCCCCCTAGGTCATGGTCCAGTGACTTTCAATCAATTAAAAAATTTTCAATGCTAAGTTTTCGGATTATGTTAGTTTGATAGGAACTACTTACAATAGACAATATTTTCTATAAAGTTACATTTCAGTTTGAAGATGGTTTTGACGATCTGCCCTCTAATGTCATGGTCCAGCAACTTTGAATTAATTATTAATGTTGCTGTCCATCAGATTGTCTTTTTCTGAATTTACTTCAGACAGGTGAGACATATCTCTGTGTCAACAGTTTATTTTATATCGCGTAGCTAATGCCCCTTTAAAGATGTTTTTTTCTTATTTGCCAAAAGTTACATGCACATGCATTTATTAAATCACAACCGAAGTTCTGAATACTATGAAATTTCTACAGGCACAACTGGCGCGCACAGATTGAGATTTAACAGGCCAGACAAGCATTTTAAGCACTGCGGGGTTCAAATTTCCTCTTAAATTTGAAAACTGTAACCTAGATCTTTATAAAATGATTGCACATGTATTGAAGTTGTGCACCAGCTATTATAGAATTGTTTGAAACATAGAATTTTAGAAAGATGGTAATAACTTTAGTTTGAATCAAGATCTTTGGATTGGCTTGAAAGTTATATTTTCCAGACTTCATCACTACTTTTAGTATTGGAGTTATCGTCCTTTGCCCATAATTGTAATTGAAACAACTACATTTGACAACAGAACATGTATCTTCAATTCAAAAATTTGCCTTCCATGGCTAATATAATTTATTTACCACTGCAAAATGAATGTTATCTTTACACATCAGTGCTTACAAGCACTTTGATTATTTATAATTTTCTATGTTATGATATTTACTAGAATGTTTTCATGAGTAGAGTATAAATTTGCACCAGACAAAATGTAGATATTAAAGATTCAAAAGACAATGTAGGAGTGTTAATTAAAAATAGAATTTTTGATAACTTATCAAAATGAAGTTTTTTAATGCTTTTTCAAAAATATATTAAAAGTATGGGTCACGGACTTTTTCATGCTAATGCAAAATTGTTAGGTAAATTCATAACAGAACTTTCTATGCTTTCAGATAAGAAAAAGAAAAATGGGGTCACTGAACTTGTTTTCTTGCTACATATCAAAATAGGTAAATTCATAACACTTTCTATTATAAAATTACTTTATCTGGGTTATCTCCCTTATTTGGCAAAGTTGAAAAAATCTAATCAAACACAAACAAGGTGTTTTGAGAAATTACAGCTGTAATTATGATAAAACACACAATTTTCTATATTTATATCAAAAGTCTTTTACATAAATTACATACAACTCTCAAAATTTGCACATTTCATCAAATATCTAGACCAAAGTTATCTGCTTCTTAAAAATCCAAGATGGAGGAAGACACCCGAGCCACCTTAAAGTAAATGGTCTGTACAGAAATGTTTTGACTGCATAAAAAAATTGGCAGCATAGTTCATGACATAAGGACATGTTTCAATTCAATTAATTCACATAGTTTGGGTATATTTAATATTGTAAGAGAGAGAATAATTGCAATGAGTGGGGCAGCCCCCCTTATCCTAAAGGAGCATACTCATTGCAATCGAAGATAGATTTGATATAGAGAGAATATATTTATTTTTCAAGTCAACCATTCATTTTCTCTATATACATGTACATCTTTGTGTAGTTTGTGTGGCTTCTTATTCATTTAACATTTCAAATGCGCCCTTCCACTGTACAGACGTGCTTACAGGTATCCATGAAGTCCATGGAGGAGTGGTTTCATCTTTGCTGTCTTCACAAAGATTTAAAGAAAATATGGCATACTTCAGGCTGCTGTCGAATTGTTGAACCACTGATATTGGTTCCATAAAGTCAAGCTCAAAAGATTCTGTATCCGATTTGTTTGAGACAGAAACGGTTATCGTGTCGGTTTTATGAGTATCTGGCGCTGCATCATATCATCAATGATATGATCGTCGAAGACATATCATTCCATGTGCCTGAATCAGTATAAACGTGTTGTTTACTATTAAACTTTTCTGTGTATTATTTGTCTTATTATTAAAAACTGACAGAAGACGACAGAATAAAGTACTCCTACATGACTTCGTAGATACCTGTAAACAATCTCCATGTGCTTTACCATTAAAGGGTCCGATGAAAGATTGACAGGAAGGGAAGAAAAACCAAACTTCAAACGTGTAATTGACCTAGACTTTAAATCAATTCCGGAAACGACCCGAAATTCCGGATTGAGTCAATAGAAGTATTAAAAATAATTTCTTTAAATTAAAAGCAATAAAATTTTCACAGTCGGGCGGATTTTCGAAGGTTGGTCGGTAAACTGCAAACAAACAATATTTTAATTTAAGCCTAACTGTGTGTTGTGTTGTGATGTTAATCTTTCCTCTTCTCTAATTTCAACATGTCTGGTATCTTCATAAAAGTTTCACAAAATGGCATTAAATTCTAGGCAATATTTCAACCAGTAAAGATCACATCCTCTTTCAATTTATTAACCTGAAGTTGTGGACTGTATAATCTTACAGTTTTGTCATGAACTTGGTCCCTTAAAATAATGATAAGTATGTATATAAATATGTAAGACTCAGATCAATGTCCAGTCTCTAATCAATATCTGTTTCTCAAATCGAAGTCCAATGTGACATTGTGACGTTATAATGAAATAAGATACCAAATCAACGGCCAATTCTATGACACTCTAATATACGGCCAATTCTTGGCTTCCTTGATTGACGTCCTTTTTCAGAACTGCAGTAATGACGTCTCAACTTTATTTAGAGATGTTATTGATGGCTCAACAATGGAACAAGACACATGTCCTAATGATGGATATGTTTTTACAGAAACAAGGGAACAAAACGAATAAGTGTGAAAGATGCAAAGTCTGAGATATTTTGGCCCACCATACCGTTTTATTAGCATTATATTTGTATGCAGCATTACCCTGAATTCACAATAGTGTGTGTCCATTGTTCAAAAATTGCTATAATAAATGCAGTCAAAAATTTGTGAATTTATTGTATACATGTACATTGGTTTTGAATGAGTTTATATGTGCTTTTAATGTCATTTTAACTCCTTGAATCAATTAGCAATTTTCAATGTTAAGTTTTCTGCTTAAGTTAGATTGATAGGAACTACTTAACAATAGACAACAATATTTTCTATAAAGTTACATTACTGTCTTTACATCTCAGTTTGTCGACCATTTTCAGGTCCTGCCTACTTATAAGATCACGGACAGTGACTGAATTAATAAGCAATGTTGCTGTCTTTCTAATTTTAATGCCAAATCAGAGTTTTGATGCCAATTTTACGGTCCACTGAAAATAGAAAATGATAGTGCGAGTGGGGCATCCGTGTACTATGGACACATTCTTGTATTAGATGTCATGGCAACTCCTTTAAAAAACCACACAACAGAATTTCATGAAATTTTATAGTTAATGAGAACATAATGTGTGGATGTGCATATCCACAAGAAATTTTTATCAGTTGAACTTTCAAAAGTGCTTTTGTAGAAGTTATGAGTCTTTCAACTTAGGAATCTGGTGAGATCAATGGTTTGCCCTAAGTGACAATGTGGGTAATGTGAGCATGCTCACAAAGTTTCTTTAATTGAAAAACATGAAGCAGAATTTAAGTATAAACTTTATAGTACTCATAATTTTTACATTCCAAGCCTTTCTGTCCCATAAGATTACTAAAATAATGAATATAAATTTTTGTTTGTGACATTTGTGATGCCATTATGATTAAGAAGGGAAAAATGACTAGGCCTATGAAGATGATTTCATGACTGCTGCATAATTGTTTAAACCTATTCAATATATTTAAGGTAAAAGATGTTTTGAAAACTACCATAGTAGCCAACCTTCCATTCCTTCAGTCAAGTTTCTCAACAGAGGGAGCTTTTGCTGCATGTAAAACAGGTATGCAAATTGCAGTTCCATATGCATGTACAATTATTTGAAGAAAGAATGTGGCATTCCAGTACTGACTTGGCCTATTCAGTTGCATGAGTAAATTTAGTTCATATTATATTTGAAATGGGTAGCTATATCATGGAATCTGCAAAATATAGTACAACTTGCATTACAATAAACAATAAAACAGATTAAATGCTAAATGAAAGGTTTTGAAGACATAAAAATTCTGAATTGTGATAAATGAGCAACAAAATTCACATGACAAAATTATCTTAAAGACAACACGAAGTATGAAGATTGCTACTTAAGTATTTATGGTAGTTCATATTAATTGTGTTTTATGAAGATAATGCTACTTAAGTATTTATGGTAGGTCATATGAATTGTGTTTTATGAAGATTGCTGAAGTATTTATGGTAGGTCATATGTATTGTGTTTTATGAAGATTGCTAAATAAGTATTTATGGTAGGTCATATGTATTGTGTTTTCTGATGATCGCTAAAGTATTTATGGTAGGTCATGTGGTTTATGAATATTGCTAAAGTATTGATGGTAGGTCATATGTATAGTGTTTTATGAAGATTGCTCAAGTATTTATGGTAAATCATGTGTTTTAGGAAGATTGCTAAAGTACTGATGGTAGGTTTTATGTATTGTGTTTTATGAAGATTGCTACTTAAGTATTTATGGTAGGTCATTGTATTGTTTTTTATGATGATCTCTAAAGTATTTATGGTAGGTCATGTGGTTTATGAATATTGCTTAAGTATTGATGGTAGGTCATAAGTATTGTGTTTTATGAAGATTGCTACTTAAGTATTTATGATAGTTCATATGAATTGTGTTTTATGAAGATTCTTGAAGTATTTATGGTAGGTCATATGTATTGTGTTTTATGAAGATTGCTACTAAAGTCATATGTATTGTGTTTTATGAAGATTGCTACTTAAGTATTGATGGTAGGTCGCAAGGATGGTGTTTTATGAAGATTGCTACTTAAGAATTTATGGTAGTTCATATGAATTGTTTTTTATGAAGATTGCTGAAGTATTTATGGGAGATCATGTTTTGTGTTTTATGAAGATTGCTAAAGTATTGATGGTATGTCATATGTATTGTGTTTTATGAAGATTGCTTCTAAAGTCATATGTATTGTATTTCATGAAGATTACTGAAGTTTTTATGGTAGGTCATATATATTGTGTTTTATGAAGATTGCTGAAGTTTTTATGGTAGGTCATATGTATTGTGTTTTATGAAGATTGCTGAAGTTTTTATGGTAGGTCATAAGTATTGTGTTTTATGAAGATTGCTAAAGTATTGATGGTATGTCATATGTATTGTGTTTTATGAAGATTGCTTCTAAAGTCATATGTATTGTATTTCATGAAGATTACTGAAGTTTTTATGGTAGGTCATATGTATTGTGTTTTTTGAAGATTGCTGAAGTTTTTATGGTAGGTCATATCTATTGTGTTTTATGAATATTGCTGAAGTATCTATGGAAGGTCATATGTATTGTGTTTTATGAAGATTCCTCTCAAAGTCATATGTATTGTGTTTTATGAAGATTGCTAAAGTATTTATTGTAAGTCATGTATTTTAGGAAGATTGCTAAAGTACTAATGGTAGTTCATATGTATTGTGTTTTATGAAGATTGCTACTTAAATATTTATGGTAGGTCATATGTATTGGGTTTTATGAAGATTGCTTACTAAAGTATTGATGGCAGGTCATAAGTATTGTGTTTTATGAAGATTGCTACTTAAGTATTTATGGTAGTTCCTATCAATTTTGTTTTATGATGATCTCTAAAGTATTTATGGTAGGTAATGTGGTTTATGAATATTGCTTAAGTATTGATGGTAGGTCATAAGTATTGTGTTTTATGAAGATTGCTACTTAAGTATTTATGATAGTTCATATGAATTGTGTTTTATGAAGATTGCTGAAGTATTTATAGTAGGTCATATGTATTGTGTTTTATGAAGATTGCTACTAAAGTCATATGTATTGTGTTTTATGAAGATTGCTACTTAAGTATTGATGGTAGGTCGCAAGGATGGTGTTTTATGAAGATTGCTACTGAAGTATTTATGGTAGTTCATATGAATTGTTTTTTATGAAGATTGCTGAAGTATTTATGGTAGGTCATATGAATTGTGTAATATGAAAATTGCTTAAGTAATGATTATAGGTCATATGTTTTGTGTTGTACGAAGATTGCTGATGTATATATGGTAGGTCACATGAATTGTGTTTTATAAAAATTGCTTAAGTATTTATTGTAGGTCATATGCATTGTGTTTGATGAAGATTGCAACTTAGGCCAAAAAAAAATATATGTCCGTTTAAGGTTACATACTTTAAAAAAATAGGGTAGGTAGGTCGGTATTTCCATTATATTTTATTTTTTGTGACATGATTTTGAGTCATGCGGTTTCGTCTTGTCGTGGTCCGAGTTGATCATGGGTTGAGTTTACCCGTATTTTTAATGATTGGATTATTTCCCTTGGTTATTGGTTGGAAAAAAATGGCGGCAAAGTGTTTATTTCATCACACGAGTCGCAAATTTCCTTAAAACAGCTATCATATTCACGATTGTGAACATTGGGATGTATCAGGCGATTGATTTATATTATTGGCAACATTAACTTCACTTTTGACACGAGTTCAGTTTATTTTTCACTTTACGACGGAAATAAAATCACTTAGGGTCAGCGCTCAAAAGTAGGGTTGGTCGGGTAACTGTAAACAGACATATATTTTTTTTTGGCCTTAAGTATTTATGGTAGTTTATATGAATTGTGTTATATGAAGATTGCTATTTATGTATTAATAGTAGTTCATATGAATTGTGTTTTATGAAGATTGCTAAAGTATTTATGGTAGGTCATCTGTTTTGTGTAGTACGAAGATTGCTGAAGTATTTATGGTAGTTCATATGAATTGTGTAATATGAAAATTGCTTAATTATTGATTGTAGGTCATATGTTTTGTGTTTTATGAAGATTGCTACTTAAGTCATATGTATTGTGTTTTATGAAGATTGCTACTTAAGTATTGATAGCAGGTCATAAGTTTTGTGTTTAATAAAGATTGCTACTTAAGTATTTATGGTAGTTCATATTAATTGTGTTTTATGAAGATTCTTCAAGTATTTATGGTAGGTCATATGTATTGTGTTTTATAAAGATTGCTACTTAAGTATTTATGGTAGGTCATATTAATTGTGTTTTATAAAGATTGCTACTTAAGTATTTATGGTAGTTCATATGAATTGTGTTTTATGAAGATTGCTGAAGTATTTATCGCAGTTCATATGAATTGTGTTTTATGAAGATTGCTGAAGTATTTATGATAGGTCATATGTTTTGTGTTGTATGAAGATTGCTGAAGTATTCATGGTAGGTCATATGAATTGTGTTTTATGAAGATTGCTGAAGTATCTATGGTAGGTCATATGTATTGTGTATTATGAAGATTGCTACTTGAGTATTTATGGTAGTTCATATTAATTGTGTTTTATGAAGATTGCTGAAGTATTTATGGTAGGTCATATGTTTTGTGTTTTATGAAGATTGCTGAAGTTTTTATGGGAGGTCATTTTTCTGTTTTATGAAGATTCCTAAATTATTGATGGTAGGTCACATGTTTTGTGTTTTATGAAGATTGCTACTTAAGTAGTTACGGTAGGTCGTATGAATATTGTGTTTTATGAAGATTGCTACTTAAGTAGTTACGGTAGGTCGTATGAATATTGTGTTTTATGAAGATTCCTGAAGTATTTATGGTAGGTCATATGTTTTGTGTTTTATGAAGATTGTTACTTAAGTCATATGTATTGTGTTTTATGAAGATTGCTACTTAAGTCATATGTATTGTGTTTTATGAAGATTGCTACTTAAGTATTGATGGCAGGTCATAAGTATTTTGTTTTATAAAGATTGCTACTTAAGTATTTATCGTAGTTCATATTAATGGTGTTTTATGAAGATTCCTCAACTATTTATGGTAGGTCATATGAATTGTGTAATATGAAAATTGCTTAAGTAATGATTGTAGGTCATATGTTTTGTGTTTTATGAAGATTGCTACTTAAGTCATATGTATTGTGTTTTATGAAGATTGCTACTTAAGTCATATGTATTGTGTTTTATGAAGATTGCTACTTAAGTATTGATGGCAGGTCATAAGTATTGTGTTTTATAAAGATTGCTACTTAAGTATTTATCGTAGTTCATATCAATTGTGTTTTATGAAGATTCCTCAACTATTTATGGTAGGTCATATGAATTGTGTAATATGAAAATTCCTTAAGTAATGATTGTAGGTCATATGTTTTGTGTTGTACAAAGATTGCTGATGTATTTATGGTAGGTCACATGAATTGTGTTTTATAAAAATTGCTTAAGTATTTATTGTAGGTCATATGTTTTGTGTTTTATGAAGAGTGCTTCTAAAGTCATATGCATTGTGTTATATGAAGATTGCTATTGATGTATTAATGGTAGTTCATATGAATTGTGTTTTATGAAGTTTGCTGAAGTATTTATGGTAGGTCATCTGTTTTGTGTTGTACGAAGATTGCTGAAGTATTTATGGTAGTTCATATGAATTGTATAATATGAAAATTGCTTAAGTATTGATTGTAGGTCATATGTTTTGTGTTTTATGAAGATTGCTACTTAAGTCATATGTATTGTGTTTTATGAAGATTGCTACTTAAGTATTGATGGCAGGTCATAAGTATTGTGTTTTATAAAGATTGTTACTTAAGTATTTATGGTAGTTCATATTAATTGTGTTTTATGAAGATTCCTCAAGTATTTATGGTAGGTCATATGAATTGTGTTTTATGAAGATTGCTAAAGTATTGATGGTATGTCATATGTATTGTGTTTTATGAAGATTGCTTCTACAGTCATATGTATTGTATTTCATGAAGATTACTGAAGTTTTATAGTAGGTCATATGTATTGTGTTTTATGAAGATTCCTGAAATTTTTATGGTAGGTCATAAGTATTGTGTTTTATGAAGATTGCTAAAGTATTGATGGTATGTCATATGTATTGTGTATTATGAAGATTGCTTCTAAAGTCATATGTATTGTATTTCATGAAGATTACTGAAGTTTTTATGGTAGGTCATATGTATTGTGTTTTATGAAGATTGCTGAAGTTTTTATGGTAGGTCATATGTATTGTGTTTTATGAAGATTGCTGAAGTTTTTATGGTAGGTCATAAGTATTGTGTTTTATGAAGATTGCTAAAGTATTGATGGTATGTCATATGTATTGTGTTTTATGAAGATTGCTTCTAAAGTCATATGTATTGTATTTCATGAAGATTACTGAAGTTTTTATGGTAGGTCATATGTATTGTGTTTTATGAAGATTGCTGAAGTTTTTATGGTAGGTCATATCTATTGTGTTTTATGAAGATTGCTGAAGTATCTATCGAAGGTCATATGTATTGTGTTTTATGAAGATTCCTCTCAAAGTCATATGTATTGTGTTTTATGAAGATTGCTAAAGTATTTATTGTAAGTGATGTATTTTAGGAAGATTGCTAAAGTACTAATGGTAGTTCATATGTATTGTGTTTTATGAAGATTGCTACTTAAATATTTATGGTAGGTCATATGTATTGTGTTTTATGAAGATTGCTACTTAAGTATCGATTGCAGGTCATAAGTATTGTGTTTTATTAAGATTGCTACTTAAGTATTTATGGTAGTTCATATCAGTTTTGTTTATGATGATATCTAAAGTATTTATGGTAGGTCATGTGGTTTATGAATATTGTTTAAGTATTGATGGTAGGTCATAAGTATTTTGTTTTATGAAGATTGCTACTTAAGTATTTATCATACTTCATATGAATTGTGTTTTATGAAGATTGCTGAAGTATTTATGGTAGGTCATATGTATTGTGTTTTATAAAGATTGCTACTAAAGTCATATGTATTGTGTTTTATGAAGATTGCTACTTAAGTATTGATGGTAGTTCACATGAATTGTTTTTATGAAGATTGCTGAAGTATTTATGGTAGGTCATATGAATTGTGTAATATGAAAATTCCTTAAGTAATGATTGTAGGTCATATGTTTTGTGTTGTATGAAGATTGCTGATGTATTTATGGTAGGTCACATGAATTGTGTTTTATAAAATTGCTTAAGTATTTATTGTAGCTACTTAAGTCATATGTTTTGTGTTTTATGAAGAGTGCTTCTAAAGTCATATGCATTGTGTTTGATGAAGATTGCTGAAGTATTTATGGTAGGTCATCTGTTTTGTGTTGTACGAGGATTGCTGAAGTATTTATGGTAGTTCATATGAATTGTATAATATGAAAATTGCTTAAGTATTGATTGTAGGTCATATGTTTTATGAAGATTGCTACTAAAGTCATATGTATTATGTTTTATGAAGATTGCTACTTAAGTCATATGTATTGTGTTTTATGAAGATTGCTACTTAAGTATTGATGGCAGGTCATAAGTATTGTGTTTTATAAATATTGCTACTTAAGTATTTATGGTAGTTCATATTAATTGTGTTTTATGAAGATTCCTCAAGTATTTATGGTAGGTCATATGAATTGTGTTTTATGAAGATTGCAACTTAAGTATTTATGATAGTTGATATGAATTGTGTTTTCTGAAGATTGCTGAAGTATTTATGGTAGGTCCTATAAACTGTGTTTTATGAAAATTGCTTAAGTATTGATTGTAGGTCATATGTTTTGTGTTTTATGAAGATTGCTACTAAAGTCATATGTATTGTGTTTGATGAAGATTGCAACTTAAGTATTTATGGTAGTTCATATTAATTGTGTTTTATGAAGATTGCTGAAGTATTTATGGCAGTTCATATGAATTGTATTTTATGAAGATTGCTGAAGTATTTATGGTAGGTCATATGAATTGTGTTTTATAAAAATTGCTTAAGTATTTATTGTAGGTCATATGTTTTGTGTTTTATGAAGAGTGCTACTTAAGTATTGATAGCAGGTCATAAGTATTGTGTTTAATTAAGATTGATACTTAAGTATTTATGGTAGTTCATATTAATTGTGTTTTATGAAGATTCCTCAAGTATTTATGGTAGGTCATATTAATTGTGTTTTATGAAGGTTGCTACTTAAGTATTTATGGTAGTTCATATGAATTGTGTTTTATGAAGATTGCTGAAGTTTTTATGGGAGGTCATTTTTCTGTTTTATGAAGATTCCTAAATTATTGATGGTAGGTCACATGTTTTGTGTTTTATGAAGATTGCTACTTAAGTAGTTACGGTAGGTCGTATGAATATTGTGTTTTATGAAGATTCTTGAAGTATTGATGGTAGTTCATATGTATTGTGTTTTTTATGAAGATTGCAACTTAAGTATTTATGGTAGTTCATATGACTTGTGTTTTATGAAGATTGCTGAAGTATTTATGGTAGGTCATATGTATTGTGTTTTAATGGAAATTCCTTAAGTATTTATGGTTGGTCAGATGTATTATGTTTTATGAAGATTGCTGAAGTATTTATGGTAAATCATATGTTTAGAAAGATTGCTTTAGTACTGATGGTAGGTCATATGTTTTGTGTTTTATGAAGATTGCTAAATAAGTATTTATGGTACATCATATGTTTTGTGTTTTATGAAGATTGCTGAAGTATTTATGGGAGGTCATGTTTTGTGTTTTATGAAGATTGCTAAAGTCTTGATGCGGGTGCACTCGACTCCAATCTTAATTGACTAGGATTGTCAGTTTTCCTATCGAAGGTCGGTGGTTTTCTCCGGGCACTCCGGCTTCCTCCACCAATAAATACTGACCGCCACGAAATAGCCCAAAAGCGGCGCTTAAAAGTGGCGTAAAAACACCAAAATTAAAAAAAAAAAAAAAAAAAATCAAAATTGGTGGTAGGTCGTATGTATTGTGTTTTATGAAGATTGCTCCTAAAGTCATATGTATTGTATTTCATGAAGATTACTGAAGTTTTTATGGTAGGTCATATGTATTGTGTTTTATGAAGATTGCTGAAGTTTTATGGTAGGTCATATGTATTGTGTTTTATGAAGGTTGCTACTTAAGTATTGATGGCAGGTCATATGTATTGTGTTTTATGAAGGTTGCTACTTAAGTATTGATGGCAGGTCATAAGTATTGTGTTTTATGAAGATTGCTCCTAAAGTCATATGTATTGTATTTCATGAAGATTACTGAAGTTTTATGGTAGGTCATATGTATTGTCTTTTATGAAGATTGCTACTTAAGTATTGATGGCAGGTCATAAGTATTGTGTTTTATGAAGGTTGCTACTTAAGTATTTATGGTAGTTCATATCAATTTTGTTTTATGAAGATTGCTGAATTATTTATGGTAGATCATATGTATTGTGTTATATGAAGATTGCTATTTAAGTATTTATGGTAGTTCATATGAATTGTGTTTTAAGAAGATTGCTTAAGTATTGATTGTAGGTTATATGTCTTGTGTTGTACGAAGATTGCTGAAGTATTTTTGGTAGGTCATATGAATTGTGTAATATGAAAATTGCTTAAGTATTTATTGTAGGTCATATGTTTTGTGTTTTATGAAGATTGCTGAAGTTTTTATGGTAGGTCATATGTTTTGTCTTTTATAAAGATTGCTTCTAAAGTCATATGTATTGTGTTTTATGAAGATTGCTACTTAAGTATTGATGGATTCCTACTTAAGTATTGATGGCAGGTCATAAGTATTGTGTTTTATGAAGATTGCTACTTAAGTATTGATGGTAGTTCATATTAATTGTGTTTTATGAAGATTGCAGAGATTTTATGGTAGGTCATATCTTTTGTGTTGTACGAAGATTGCTGAAGTATTTATGGTAGGTCATATGTATTGTGTTTTATGAAGATTGCTCAAGTATTTATTGTAAGTCATGTATTTTAGGAAGATTGCTAAAGTACTAATGGTAGTTCATATGTATTGTGTTTTATGAAGATTGCTACTTAAATATTTATGGTAGGTCATATGTATTGTGTTTTATGAAGATTGCTACTTAAGTATTGATGGTAGTTCATATTAATTTTGTTTTATGAAGATTGCTGAAGTATTTATTGTAGGTCATATGTTTTGTGTTTTATGAAGATTGCTGAAGTATTTATGGGAGATCATGTTTTGTGTTTTATGAAGATTGCTGAATTATTTATGGTAGGTCATATGTATTGTGTTTTATGAAGATTGCTGAAGTTTTTATGGTAGGTCATATGTATTGTGTTTTATGAAGATTGCTGAAGTTTTTATGGTAGGTCATATTAATTGTGTTTTATGAAGATTGCTGAGTATTTATGGTAGGTCATATGTTTTGTTTTTTACGAAGAGTATTTATAGTAGGTCCTATGTATTGTGTTTTATGAAGATTGCTAAAGTATTTATTGTAAGTCATGTATTTTAGGAAGATTGCTAAAGTACTAATGGTAGTTTATATGTATTGTCTTTTATGAAGATTGCTACTTAAGTATTGATGACAGGCCATAAGTATTGTGTTTTATGAAGGTTGCTACTTAAGTATTTATGGTAGTTCATATGAATTGTGTTTTATGAAGATTGCTGAATTATTTATGATAGGTCATATGTATTGTGTTTTTGAAGAGTATTTATAGTAGGTCCTATGTATTGTGTTTTATGAAGATTGCTAAAGTATTTATTGTAAGTCATGTATTTTAGGAAGATTGCTAAAGTACTAATGGTAGTTTATATGTATTGTCTTTTATGAAGATTGCTACTTAAGTATTGATGACAGGCCATAAGTATTCTGTTATATGAAGATTGCTATTTAAGTATTTATGGTTGTTCATATCAATTGTGTTTTAAGAAGATTGCTTAAGTATTGATTGTAGGTTATATGTTTTGTGTTGTACGAAGATTGCTGAAGTATTTTTGGTAGGTCATATGAATTGTGTTTTATGAAAATTGCTTAAGTATTGATTGTAGGTCATATGTTTTGTGTTTTATGAAGATTGCTGAAGTTTTTATGGTAGGTCATATGTATTGTGTTTTATGAAGATTGCTCCTAAAGTCATATGTATTTTGTTTAATGAAGATTGCTCGTAAAGTCATATGTATTGTGTTTTATGAAGATTGCCCCTAAAGTCATATGTATTGTGATTTGTGAAGATTGCTAAAGTATTTATTGTAAGTCATGTATTTTAGGAAGATTGCTAAAGTACTAATGGTAGTTTATATGTATTGTCTTTTATGAAGATTGCTACTTAAGTATTGATGGCAGGTCATAAGTATTGTGTTTTATGAAGGTTGCTACTTAAGTATTTATGGTAGTTCATATCAATTTTGTTTTATGAAGATTGCTGAATTATTTATGGTAGATCATATGTATTGTGTTATATGAAGATTGCTATTTAAGTATTTATGGTAGTTCATATGAATTGTGTTTTAAGAAGATTGCTTAAGTATTGATTGTAGGTTATATGTCTTGTGTTGTACGAAGATTGCTGAAGTATTTTTGGTAGGTCATATGAATTGTGTAATATGAAAATTGCTTAAGTATTTATTGTAGGTCATATGTTTTGTGTTTTATGAAGATTGCTGAAGTTTTTATGGTAGGTCATATGTTTTGTCTTTTATAAAGATTGCTTCTAAAGTCATATGTATTGTGTTTTATGAAGATTGCTACTTAAGTATTGATGGCAGGTCATAAGTATTGTGTTTTATGAAGATTGCTACTTAAGTATTTATGGTAGTTCATATTAATTGTGTTTTATGAAGATTGCAGAGATTTTATGGTAGGTCATATCTTTTGTGTTGTACGAAGATTGCTGAAGTATTTATGGTAGGTCATATGTATTGTGTTTTATGAAGATTGCTCAAGTATTTATTGTAAGTCATGTATTTTAGGAAGATTGCTAAAGTACTAATGGTAGTTCATATGTATTGTGTTTTATGAAGATTGCTACTTAAATATTTATGGTAGGTCATATGTATTGTGTTTTATGAAGATTGCTACTTAAGTATTGATGGTAGTTCATATTAATTTTGTTTTATGAAGATTGCTGAAGTATTTATTGTAGGTCATATGTTTTGTGTTTTATGAAGATTGCTGAAGTATTTATGGGAGATCATGTTTTGTGTTTTATGAAGATTGCTGAATTATTTATGGTAGGTCATAGGTATCGTGTTATATGAAGATTGCTATTTAAGTATTTATGGTTGTTCATATGAATTGTGTTTTATGAAGATTGCTTAAGTATTGATTGTAGGTTATATGTTTTGTGTTGTACGAAGATTGCTGAAATATTTTTGGTAGGTCATATGAATTGTGTTTTATGAAAATTGCTTAAGTATTGATTGTAGGTCATATGTTTTGTGTTTTATGAAGATTGCTGAAGTTTTTATGGTAGGTCATATGTATTGTGTTTTATGAAGATTGCTCCTAAAGTCATATGTATTTTGTTTAATGAAGATTGCTCGTAAAGTCATATGTATTGTGTTTTATGAAGATTGCCCCTAAAGTCATATGTATTGTGTTTTATGAAGATTGCTAAAGTATTTATTGTAAGTCATGTATTTTAGGAAGATTGCTCAAGTACTAATGGTAGTTCATATGTATTGTGTTTTATGAAGATTGCTACTTAAATATTTATGGTAGGTCGTATGTATTGTGTTTTATGAAGATTGCTACTTAAGTATTGATGGGAGGTCATAAGTATTGTGTTTTATGAAGATTGCTATAGTATTTATGGTAAGTCATGTGTTTTATGAAGATTGCTAAAGTACTGATGGTATGTCATGTGTATTGTGTTTTATGAAGAATGCTACTTAAGTATTTATGGTAGGTCAGATGAATTGTGTTTTATGAAGATGCTGAAGTATTTATGGTAGGGCCTATGTATTGTGTTTTATGAAGATTGCTATTTAAGTATTTATGGTAGGTCATATGTTTTGTGTTTTATGAAGATTGCTGAAGTATTTATGGGAGGTCATGTTTTGTGTTTTATGAAGAATGCTAAAGTATTGATGATAGGTCATATGAATTGTGTTTTATGAAGATTGCTGAAGTTTTTATGGTAGGTAATATGTATTGTGTTTTATGAAGATTCCTCCTAAAGTCATGTGTATTGTGTTTTATGAAGATTGCTCCTAAAGTCATATGTATCATGAAGATTGCTACTTAAGTATTGATGGCAGGTCATAAGTATTGTGTTTTATGAAGATTGCTACTTAAGTATTTATTGTAGTTCATATTAATTGTGTTTTATGAAGATTGCTGAGTATTTGTGGTTGGTCATATGAATTGTGTTTTATGAAGGTTGCTGAAGTATTTATGGTAAGTCATATGTATTGTGTTTTATGAAGATTGGTTAAGTATTGATTGTAGGTCATATGTTTTGTGTTTATGAAGATTGCTACTTAAGTAGTTATGGTAGGTCATATGATTGTGTTGTACGAAGATTGCTGAAGTATTTATGGTAGGTCATATGTATTATGTTTTAGGAAGATTGCTCAAGTACTGATGGTAGGTCATATGTATTGTGTTTTATGAAGATTGCTACTTAAGTATTTATGGTAGGTCATATGTATTGTGTTTTATGAAGATTGCTACTTAAGTTTTTATGGTAGGTCATATGTATTGTGTTTTATGAAGATTGCTAAAGTATTTATGGTAAGTCATGTATTTTAGGAAGATTGCTAAAGTACTGATGGTAGTCCATATGTATTGTGTTATATGAAGATTGCTTCTTAAGTATTTATGGTAGGTCATATGTATTGTGTTTTATGAAGATTGCTGAAGTAATAATGGTAGGTCATATGGTTTGTCTTGAAGGAAGATTACTGAAGTATTTATGGTAGGTCATATGAATTGTGTTTTATGAAAGTTGCTTAAGTATTGATTGTAGGTTATATGTTTTGTGTTTTATGAAGATTGCTACTATAGTCAAATGTATTGTGTTTTATGAAGATTGCAACTTAAGTATTTATGGTAGTTCAAATGAATTGTGTTTTATGAAGATTGCTTAAGTATTGATTGTAGGTTATATGTTTTGTGTTGTACAAAAAATGCTGAAGTATTTTTGGTAGGTCATATGAATTGTGTAATATGAAAATTGCTTAAGTATTGATTGTAGGTCATATGTTTTGTGTTTTATGAAGATTGCTGAAGTTTTTATGGTAGGTCATATGTATTGTGTTTTATGAACATTGCTCCTAAAGTCATATGTATTGTGTTTTATGAAGATTGCTCGTAAAGTCATATGTATTGTGTTTTATGAAGATTGCCCCTAAAGTCATATGTATTGTGTTTTATGAAGATTTTCTCCTAAAGTCATATGTATTGTGTTTGATGAAGATTCCTACTTAAGTATTGATGGCAGGTCAAAAGTATTGTGTTTTAAAAAGATTGCTACTTAAGTATTTATGGTAGTTCATATTAATTGTGTTTGATGAAGATTGCTGAGTATTTATGGTAGGTCATATGTTTTGTGTTGTACGAAGACAGCTGAAGTATTTTTGAATATGAATTGTGTAATATGAAAATTGCTTAAGTATTGATTGTAGGTCATATGTTTTGTGTTTTATGAATATTGTTGAAGTTTTTATGGTAGGTCATATGTATTGTGTTTTATGAAGATTGCTCCTAAAGTCATATGTATTGTGTTTTATGAAGATTGCTCCTAAAGTCATATGTATTGTGTTTTATGAAGATTTCTCGTAAAGTCATATGTATTGTGTTTTATGAAGATTGCCCCTAAATTCATATGTATTGTGTTTTATGAAGACTGCTCCTAAAGTCATATGTATTGTGTTTGATGAAGATTCCTACTTAAGTATTGATGGGAGGTCATAAGTATTGTGTTTTTTAAAGATTGCTAATTAAGTATTTATGGTAGTTCATATGCATTGTGTTTTATGAAGATTGCTGAATTATTTATGGTAGGTCATAGGTATCGTGTTATATGAAGATTGCTATTTAAGTATTTATGGTTGTTTATATGAATTGTGTTTTATGAAGATTGCTTAAGTATTGATTGTTGGTTATATGATTTGTGTTGTACGAAGATTGCTGAAGTATTTTTGGTAGGTCATATGAATTGTGTAATATGAAAATTGCTTAAGTATTGATTGTAGGTCATATGTTTTGTGTTTTATGAAGATTGCTACTTAAGTCATATGTATTGTGTTTTATGAAGATTGCTGAAGTATTTATGGTAGGTCATATGTATTGTGTTTTATGGAAATTCCTTAAGTATTTATGGTTGGTCATATGTATTGTGTTTTATGAAGATTTCTCGTAAAGTCATATGTATTGTGTTTTATGAAGATTGCCCCTAAAGTCATATCTATTGTGTTTTATGAAGATTGCTCCTAAAGTCGTATGTATTGTGTTTGATGAAGATTCCTACTTAAGTATTGATGGCAGGTCATAAGTATTGTGTTTTATAAAGATTGCTACTTAAGTATTTATGGTAGGTCATATGAATTGTGTTTTATGAAAATTGCTTAAGTATTGATTGTAGGTTATATGTTTTGTGTTTTATGAAGATTGCTGAAGTATTTATGGTAGGTCATATGTATTGTGTTTTATGGAAATTGCTTAAGTATTTATGGTTAGTCATATGTATTGTGTTTTATGAAGATTGCTGAGTATTTATGGTAGGTCATATGTTTTGTGTTTTATGAAAATTGTTTAAGTATTTGTGGTTGGTCATATGAATTGTGTTTTATGAAGATTGCTGAAGTATTTATGGTAGGTCATATATATGTATTATGTTTTATGAAGATTGCCAAAATATTTATTGTAAGTCATGTATTTTAGGAAGATTGCTAAAGTACTAATGGTAGTTCATATGTATTGTGTTTTATGAAGATTGCTACTTAAATATTTATGGTAGATCATATGTATTGGGTTTTATGAAGATTGCTACTTAAGTATTTATGGTAGTTCATATTAATTTTCTTTTATGAAAATTGCTTAAATATTGATTGTAGGTCATATGTTTTGTGTTTTATGAAGATTGCTCCTAAAGTCATATGTATTGTGTTTTATGAAGATTCCTACTTAAGTATTTATGGTAGTTCATATGAATTGTGTTATATGAAGATTGATATTTAAGTATTTATGGTAGGTCATATGTATTGTGTTATATGAAGATTGATATTTAAGAGCCAATCCGCCAGAAAACCATGCAATATTCAGAAAATCGTCCAAATCAACAATCACAACTTGACAAATTCTTATACATCATCTTTATCCTTGACATAAAATAAAAGAATTTTACCATAATTTTTCCCAGAATCGTATCTATTTTTAGTAACAGCCTCATTTGCATAATTCTGTTAATTCATAATGAAACCAAGGAAAAATCCAACTTTTTATGCCTTTAAGAATGACCCACAAGCATATTAAATGGGGTAGTTGAGTTTTTAGAGTAATGTCAGCTGGATTCCATCCATTTTACTATGTTATGATTAATCCAAATGAAAATTTAAACGATTTGGCACACTGCCAGAACACGGACACAAAGGTGGGTTTTTCATACATGAATTTACGTGGTTTTCATTCGCTTCTATCTTGCAAGACCCATTCGGATATGTTTGCAACTAATATCGGTTTTAACTATGGGGTATGTTTTATATCAAAACAAAATATTAAGCTTGGCAAATGACAATTAAATGTTAATTTATGCCTTGGAAGAATGGTGATTTTAGTCCCAAATAGACACATTTGGTTTTGATTTTAATTAAATTCTAAACACAGTTGGTAATAAAATGGGTCATAAAATCATTTGAAGAAGTAAAATCAATTTGTCTAAAAATGAAATAAGACGTTTTGTACTTCAAGTGCAAAATCAATAAATTGTCTGAAACCAGGAGTCCATCTTTTATGCTCTTCCATTGACTTATCTCCCTTTGGTAAGATCTCAAACATGTCAGCTCCCAGTGATGGTTTGGCAGACAAATGTCTACAGTGAAGTTTGCGACTTTAATAATCTAGGAGGAGCATGTGGGCTATCCCAGCATTATACATCTGCATATTACAAACTATTTAAAATATCTGAATGCACTAAAGACCAAAATAGCATTTCTAAAAGAATGATTACTGCCAATCATGACAATATTTATAATTTACCAGACAATAATTTAGTGAATAAACATGATAAATATTGATTGGAAAAATAAGGCCATTAACAGCAAAAGTGTTTTAGATCTCAACGAGCAAAACAAAAATATTCTAAATCATTCTTAGTTAAAAGCGTGAGGGTGGAACCACCTTGATTGGCTTGAAGACACTATTATGCATATGGATATGGTCGCACCAGAATTGCGATTGAGAGTGTCAAAACTGCTCTGGCGCACCATCAATAAATCAACGACACTCTCTCTACCATTGTATTGAAACCAGCATTGGTAACCAAACATATTCATACAGATACAGACTACCATTCATCTCAGAAGTCTGAATAATTCTGAAAACTATGGTGTTGAATTTCCAACAGGCAACAGGACTCCTTATTATTTTTATAAGACAAGGAGTGGTTTACATCATCATGTCTTCGAATATGCTCAAGTACAGGGACTTTATGGAATTCATTGACATAATAGTCAAGTAAGATGTCAACATCCTGTCCAACCCTCTTCCAGCAAAGACAGAGCTGACCAAGGATCTTCACCCTTTCATAACAGGCTGTATACAGGACGAGTTATTCCAGTAGGAACAGGTACAAATCTTACAATCTATTTTCATTTGTTCCTAATAGTCAATCTAAAATTAGGGACCAACATTTGATACATTAGCTAGATTAAAAAAGGGGAGGGGTTGAAGGGCATGTGAATATTCTTTTACACCTGACTTGTTTCTAACTTTAAGATATCTTATTTATTTCCTACGGCAAAGTGCAAACAAATAATATATATCCTTATATACATTGTTCTGTCTTGGGTCCATTTGTTTGATTTGATTATAAAAAAGCAAAGATCCAAGGGTTAGAATGGTCAAAATATTTATGTCCTTGTCAGCTACGGACAGAATTTTAATTTTCAAGCTATTAACCAGGGTACAATATATATTTATTTTCTGCTTAAAAAAAAATCAATTTATAGACCATAATCATGATAATAATCTAAATTTATTTCAACATGACTTCAACATTTATATGTAGCAGGACAGGTTTTATTCCCTTCCCTAAGTTGTACTTTCAGTTCTTACTGGAAGTTGTTCAGCTCTTTGTCTACTAAAGAACTTTTATCTCTTGGAAAAGCCTCAAACAAATACATGTTTTACATACAACATACTGTACATGTAACACTAGACAACTTTATCCAGAGAATGATATTTTTTAATGAACTAATAGGCCATGGAGACTAAAAAAATCAAAAGCATTGCAAACTTTTGTAAAGTTCTATTTTAGGACCCTACATGTACATGTATGTAGATTACTTCTAGAGTCCTTTTTAAAAGAAAAAATAAATACATTTAAACTACATGCACAGTGATGCTACACTACCCTACATTTCCTGTCTGATATATTTTATTTCAAAACAAAATTGAACAATTATTTTATAGTTTAACACTTTTTATTTGTAGGGCTATGCAAGCAATGCTCAATTAAGATGAGTTTTTGTAAAAGTGACAATAGCCAGGTCAAACTAAATACATGTATAGAAGAAGATATTGGTAAGATATTATTAACTAATATATCATGTATATTAATTTAACTGTTTGTATAATATGGTAATCATGCAAAGTATATGTAATCACTTATATAATAATTATACATGTACTACATCAGTTTTATTGAACATGTCTTTGTTAACTTGGTTTTCCCATTGAAAAATCACTTTACTAATTTAATTTGTAGTACTACATGTATATTTGGCGGCTCCTATAGTTTCCATTCAATAACTAACAATGACTAATGAACTGTTCATACATTCCATTTCAAATATAAAAGGGGGAGATTTTTATTGGTACTTTTGAAGATATTTCACCTGTTAGATTAATTGATTGGTTGTTGGTTGCTAATATCCAATGGCAAATAGTTCATGCATGTTTACACAAATGGTTTAGGACAAGAACAAATTAAAATAAATACTTTTTTGGGGATCTCAAATATTTCCTTAATCTTACCATGTATTTAAATTTAAGATGTTGCAATTGGGCCCCATTTTAATGGTTCACATTGATTTCAAAATGGTCCCATATCTTTTTTTTTTATTTCTACAAAAATTGAATTCTTGAGGTTCTTTAATATACAAAATGCAAATGTTTAATATTTAGATTTTTATCGACCGGAAACAAATTTTGCGGTTGTATATTGGTATGAGGTTGGCGTCGTCGTCGTTTGAAGACACATTGGTTTCGCACTCTAACTTTAGTTTAAGTGAATGGATCTCTATGAAATTTTACCATATGGTTCAATACCACAAAAGGAAGGTTGGGATTGATTTTGGGGTTATGGTATTAACAGTTAAGGAATTAGGGGCCAAAAATAAGCATTTTGTAACTTCCAGACATAACTTGTGTGTTAATGTATGGATCTCTCTGACATTGTACCACAAGGTTCCATATCACAAAGGGAATGCTTGGATTAATTTTGGGTTAATTACTTCAAAATTTTAGGAATTAGGGGCCAAAAAGGGCAAAAACAAGCATTTTCTAGTTTCATGACAATAACTTGTGTGTAAGTGTATGGATCTTTCTGAAATTGTACTACAAGGTTCCATATCACAAAGGAAAAGCTGGAATTGAGTTTGGGGTAATTGCCCAAAAGCGTTTAGGAATAAGGGCCAAAAATAAGTATTTTCTAGTTTCCAGACAATAACTTGTGTTCAAGTGTATGGATCTCTCTGAAATTGTACTGCAAGGTACCATACTACAAAGGGAAGGCTGGGATTGATTTTAGGGGTAATTGCCTCAAAATTTTGGGAATGAGGAGCGAAAAAGGGGCAAAAAACAAGCATTTTTGTAATTTCAGGACAATGACTTGTGTGTAAGTGTATGGATCTTTATGAAATTGTACCACAAGGTTCCATGTCACAAAGGGAAAGCTGGGTTTAAGTTTGGGGGTCATTGCCCTAAACGTTTAGGAATTTGGGGCCAAAAAGTGGCCAAAACAAGCATTTTTCTAGTTTCCAGACAATAACTTGTGTTCAAGTGTATGGATCTCTCTGAAATTGTACTGCAAGGTACCATACCACAAAGGGAAGGCTGGGATTGAGTTTGGGGTGATGAATCATAAGGGGTTCAAAAATTGGGGGTTTCCTTTTTCTTTAAAATTTTCCATTTTCATGATTTTAAATTGGTTATTTCTGATTTATATATAAAAGCAAATAATAATGATATGGTTTGAATAGGTAAATTAAAAATTTTTAAGTTCTTAGACCACATTAATTCTGTGTCAGAAACCTATGCTGTGTCAAATATTTAATCACAATCCAAATTCAGTGCTGGATCAAGCTTGAATGTTGTGTCCATACTTGCCCCAACTGTTCAGGGTTCAACCTCTGCGGTCGTATCAAGCTGCGCCCAGCGGAGCATTTTATTAACTGTGGTCCGGTTTTCAAATTTGTCCACATTTTAAAGTCCAAAGGGTCCAAATTTTAACTTAGTTTAATTTTAACAAAAATTGAACTCTAATTAGGGCAATGTATTGTTCTTTGATATACAGAAATAATCAAATATCCTGAATATAAATATGTACTTAGATACATTTATGATTTTGGTCCCAGTTTTCAAGTTGGTTCAGACAGGGTCCACAATTTAACTGTTTGATTTCAACAATAATTTTATATATGCTGAATCTAACCTGTATTTAGTTTTGGGCCCTGTTATGAAATTGGTTTACATTGAGGGCTAAAGGGTCCACAATTAAACTAAATTTGAAATCTCAATTTGATATTGGGGTTCTCTGATATGCTGAATCTATTAAACTATATAAAGATATACCATATTTATTCTGTGTTAGAAACCTATTCTTTGTCAAATATTTAATCCTATTACAAATTCAGAGCTGTATCATGCTTGAATGTTCTGTCCAAACTTGCATTTTTCTTCATCTTCAACAAAATTTGTACTGGTGTTATCTTTTAAATGAAACTTTAATGAAAAGATGAGCACAATCATGACAATATGTGGATGATTTTCTGATGTCAAACATTTTCAAGATGGCCACCAAGGATGGCAAAAAAAGTTGTCAATTTTAATTCCTGTCAGTGGTATACATGTTTATGAAATATAAAAATAATGTGGTAGGATTGCCAACAATGAGAACAAGTGACATAGTGGCCTTCAACAATGAGCAAGACCCATACTGCATATATATTCAGTCATAAAAGGCCCCAAAATAAGAAAAGTAAAAAATATGAAAACTAACAGTCTGATTTATGTATGTATGTATGTATGTATGCTTTTGTGGTTTTCAGATCTAGACTCACAGCTAACCTTTCTGTCAACAACAACTGAACTCTCACAGCAGTCAGCATCAGATTGGGAGACTGACAGTGCTTCTGACAGAAACAATTTCAACCAACCAAACAAGCAACAGAAACTTTCCAACTTTAAAACATCAGTTAAATCTTCCATGGGATGATGTCTCAAAGCAGTTCATCATTTATGGAGATTTTAATGTTATGGATTTTCTTTTACAAGAAAGTTAATGTACACTTGCTTTATAGTAAAACCCAGCTGTTCAAGTATAAAAAAACACATTCAACTTTATTGAAATTTGAAGATTCATATGACTTATTTTAATTCTGTTATTTCCCAGGATGTGATGTAGAGCCTTATAGGTACAGTAATCTTAACAGCTATCCAATTTCATTCAAAATTCTTTATACATTTTCACTAGTATATATAGACTAAGTAATTTGTTTTTGTCTAGTTATGGAATTTTTTTTATATGCATTTATGATTTTCATGTTTGTATTGACCACATTGCAGCAACATAGATATAGGTACCTAGCAAATCTTGCCTTGTTAGCATCCTAGGCTCAAAGGATCATAAAAAATTTCCATCACTAAGTGTCTGTTAAAATCATCTCTATATTGTAACTATTTACAGTTTTCTGTTTTAAAGCATTATCTTAATAACTTTAGAAGAAGTATATAAAACTATCAACATGACAAGATCTAAATAGTTATACCCAAAATTTTCTGAAAAATTGGATATAACATCAATGAGCTATTGTCCTGAAATGTGTAAATTTACAAATTTTCACAGTTTTCTGCTATTATCCGACAGCTATATCAATATATTATAAGAATAAATTGCAAAAGTGGTCAGAAGAAACTTTTTTAGACTGAACTTATTCTGAATTGTTTAACTTCTTATTTTAAATTTATTGCTTTTGAAATATGTGTTTTTATTGTTTTACATGTTTTAGGTGCACAATTTGTCAATACGAGCTATTTCAGCTCCTGGGAGCCTCTAGATTTATAATGAATAATTTGTATTTATGTATGATTATTTTTAATGTATTAAATGAAACATTAATTATTCTTTTCCATTTGTTGTTATACTTATTTATAAGTCCATATCCTATCATATGTCAGATTTTACAAATTAGATGGCAAAATTGAGAAAATCTGAATATGCAGGCTACCCATTTTGTTGTGGCATATACCAGACACCAACATTATTTGCCGAGCTTGATATTTTTTGATTGGGTATATATAGTTATACTTTGCGATAAGATATGTTGTTTTACAATAATAAACGGGTCTTGGAGTATTTTGGCTCTGAAAGATGACCAAAATCAGCCATTTTGGACATGAAGCTAAACAAGACATATTGATACAGTTAGATTATACATACACTTAATAGACAGCATTGTTATTTCTTTGCATTCTTACACTTAAAGTGATGTATTATGAGGAACAACTATCAAAAATTATTATTGTTGCCATATTTTTTATTTAAACCAGCGAAATATGCCAAAAAGGCTTATTTTTGCTGTTTTGAACAATTTCATCTGTTGAAAGATGGCACCTAAAAAAATCCAGATCGGTTCAATATTTTCCCAAAAAATTTGTGTGGTTATTTACATTACTAAGGTGCACCAATGTGCCAAATATGAACTCATTTGGCAAAAGTGACATTCGGACGGTTTGCATGGTTTTCTGGCAGATTGGCTCTTAAGTATTTATGGTAGGTCATATGTATTGTGTTTTATGAAGATTGATATTTAAGTATTTATGGTAGGTCATATGAATTGTGTTTTATGAAGATTGCTTAAGTATTGATTGTAGGTTTTATGTTTTGTGTTTTATGAAGATTGCTGAGTATTTATGGTAGGCCATATGTTTTGTGTTGTAGGAAGATTGCTGAAGTATTTATGGTAGGACAAATGTAATGATTTTCATGAAAATGGTTTAAGTATTTGTGGTTGGTCATATGAATTGTGTTTTATGAAGGTTGCTGAAGTATTTATGGTAAGTCATATGTATTGTGTTTTATGAAGATTGGTTAAGTATTGATTGTAGGTCATATGTTTTGTGTTTTATGAAGATTGCTACTTAAGTCATATGTATTGTGTTTTATGAAGATTGCAACTTAAGTATTTATGGTAGTTCATATGACTTGTGTTTTATGAAGATTGCTGAAGTATTTATGGTAGGTCATATGTATTGTGTTTTATGGAAATTGCTTAAGTATTTATGGTTGGTCATATGTATTGTGTTTTATGAAGATTGCTGAAGTATTTATGGTAAGCCATGTGTTTTAGGAAGATTGCTAAAGTTTAGATGGTAGGTCATATGTTTTTTGTTTTGATGAAGATTGCTGAAGTATTTATGGGAGGTCATGTTTTGTGTTTTATGAAGATTGCTAAGGTATTGATGGTAGGTCATATGAATTGTGTAATATGAAAATTGCTTAAGTATTAATTGTAGGTCATATGTTCTGTGTTTTATGAAGATTGCTACTTAAGTCATATGTATTGTGTTTTATGAAGATTGCAACTTAAGTATTTATGGTAGTTCATATGACTTGTGTTTTATGAAGATTGCTGAAGTATTTATGGTAGGTCATATGTATTGTGTTTTATAGAAATTGCTTAAGTATTTATGGTTGGTCATATGTATTCTGTTTTATGAAGATTGCTGAAGTATTTATGGTAAGTCATGTGTTTTAGGAAGATTGCTAAAGTTCTGATGGTAGGTCACATGTTTTGTGTTTTATGAAGATTGCTACTTAAGTAGTTACGGTAGGTCGTATGAATATTGTGTTTTATGAAGATTCCTGAAGTATTTATGGTAGGTCATATGTTTTGTGTTTTATGAAGATTGCTACTTAAGTCATATGTATTGTGTTTTATGAAGATTGCTACTTAAGTCATATGTATTGTGTTTTATGAAGATTGCTACTTAAGTATTGATGGCAAGTCATAAGTATTGTGTTTTATAAAGATTGCTACTTAAGTATTTATCGTAGTTCATATTAATTGTTTTTTATGAAGATTGCTGAAGTATTTATGGTAGTTCATATGAATTGTGTAATATGAAAATTGCTTAAGTAATGATTGTAGGTCATATGTTCTGTGTTGTACAAAGATTGCTGATGTATTTATGGTAGGTCACATGAATTGTGTTTTATAAAATTGCTTAAGTATTTATTGTAGGTCATATGTTTTGTGTTTTATGAAGAGTGCTTCTAAAGTCATATGCATTGTGTTTGATGAAGATTGCAACTTAAGTATTTATGGTAGTTCATATGAATTGTGTTATATGAAGATTGCTATTGATGTATTAATGGTAGTTCATATGAATTGTGTTTTATGAAGATTGTTGAAGTATTTATGGTAGGTCATCTGTTTTGTGTTGTACGAAGATTGCTGAAGTATTTATGGTAGTTCATATGAATTGTATAATATGAAAATTGCTTAAGTATTGATTGTAGGTCATATGTTTTATGTTTTATGAAGATTGCTACTTAAGTCATATATATTGTGTTTTATGAAGATTGCTACTTAAGTCATATGTATTGTGTTTTATGAAGATTGCTACTTAAGTATTGATGGCAGGTCATAAGTATTGTGTTTTATAAAGATTGCTACTTAAGTATTTATGGTAGTTCATATTAATTGTGTTTTATGAAGATTCCTCAAGTATTTATGGTAGGTCATATGAATTGTGTTTTATGAAGATTGCTAAAGTATTGATGGTATGTCATATGTATTGTGTTTTATGAAGATTGCTTCTACAGTCATATGTATTGTATTTCATGAAGATTACTGAAGTTTTTATGGTAGGTCATATGTATTGTGTTTTATGAAGATTGCTGAAATTTTTATGGTAGGTCATAAGTATTGTGTTTTATGAAGATTGCTAAAGTATTGATGGTATGTCATATGTATTGTGTATTATGAAGAGTGCTTCTAAAGTCATATGTATTTGTATTTCATGAAGATTACTGAAGTTTTTATGGTAGGTCATATGTATTGTGTTTTATGAAGATTGCTGAAGTTTTTATGGTAGGTCATATGTATTGTGTTTTATGAAGATTGCTGAAGTTTTCATGGTAGGTCATAAGTATTGTGTTTTATGAAGAGTGCTAAAGTATTGATGGTATGTCATATGTTTTGTGTTTTATGAAGATTGCTTCTAAAGTCATATGTATTGTATTTCATGAAGATTACTGAAGTTTTTATGGTAGGTCATATGTATTGTGTTTTATGAAGATTGCTGAAGTTTTTATGGTAGGTCATATCTATTGTGTTTTATGAAGATTGCTGAAGTATCTATCGAAGGTCATATGTATTGTGTTTTATGAAGATTCCTCTCAAAGTCATATGTATTGTGTTTTATGAAGATTGCTAAAGTATTTATTGTAAGTCATGTATTTTAGGAAGATTGCTAAAGTACCAATGGTAGTTCATATGTATTGTGTTTTATGAAGATTGCTACTTAAATATTTATGGTAGGTCATATGTATTGGGTTTTATGAAGATTGCTACTTAAGTATCGATTGCAGGTCATAAGTATTGTGTTTTATGAAGATTGCTACTTAAGTATTTATGGTAGTTCATATCAGTTTTGTTTTATGATGATATCTAAAGTATTTATGGTAGGTCATGTGGTTTATGAATATTGCTTAAGTATTGATGGTAGGTCATAAGTATTTTGTTTTATGAAGATTGCTACTTAAGTATTTATGATAGTTCATATGAATTGTGTTTTATGAAGATTGCTGAAGTATTTATGGTAGGTCATATGTATTGTGTTTTATGAAGATTGCTACTAAAGTCATATGTATTGTGTTTTATGAAGATTGCTACTTAAGTATTGATGGTAGTTCACATGAATTGTTTTTTATGAAGATTGCTGAAGTATTTATGGTAGGTCATATGAATTGTGTAATATGAAAATTCCTTAAGTAATGATTGTAGGTCATATGTTTTGTGTTGTACGAAGATTGCTGATGTATTTATGGTAGGTCACATGAATTGTGTTTTATAAAAATTGCTTAAGTATTTATTGTAGGTCATATGTTTTGTGTTTTATGAAGAGTGCTTCTAAAGTCATATGCATTGTGTTTGATGAAGATTGCTGAAGTATTTATGGTAGGTCATCTGTTTTGTGTTGTACGAAGATTGCTGAAGTATTTATGGTAGTTCATATGAATTGTATAATATGAAAATTGCTTAAGTATTGATTGTAGGTCATATGTTTTATGAAGATTGCTACTAAAGTCATATGTATTATGTTTTATGAAGATTGCTACTTAAGTCATATGTATTGTGTTTTATGAAGATTGCTACTTAAGTATTGATGGCAGGTCATAAGTATTGTGTTTTATAAATATTGCTACTTAAGTATTTATGGTAGTTCATATTAATTGTGTTTTATGAAGATTCCTCAAGTATTTATGGTAGGTCATATGAATTGTGTTTTATGAAGATTGCAACTTAAGTATTTATGATGGTTGATATGAATTGTGTTTTCTGAAGATTGCTGAAGTATTTATGGTAGGTCATATGTTTTGTGTTTTATGAAAATTGTTTAAGTATTTGTGGTTGGTCATATGAATTGTGTTTTATGAAGATTGCTGAAGTATTTATGGTAGGTCATATATATGTATTATGTTTTATGAAGATTGCCAAAATATTTATTGTAAGTCATGTATTTTAGGAAGATTGCTAAAGTACTAATGGTAGTTCATATGTATTGTGTTTTATGAAGATTGCTACTTAAGTATTTATGGTAGTTCATATTAATTTTCTTTTATGAAAATTGCTTAAATATTGATTGTAGGTCATATGTTTTGTGTTTTATGAAGATTGCTCCTAAAGTCATATGTATTCTGTTTTATGAAGATTGCTACTTAAGTATTTATGGTAGTTCATATGAATTGTGTTATATGAAGATTGATATTTAAGTATTTATGGTAGGTCATATGAATTGTGTTTTATGAAGATTGCTGAGTATTTATGGTAGGTCATATGTTTCGTGTTTTATGAAGATTGATATTTAAGTATTTATGGTAGGTCATATGTATTGTGTTATATGAAGATTGATATTTAAGTATTTATGGTAGGTCATATGTATTGTGTTATATGAAGATTGATATTTAAGTATTTATGGTAGGTCATATGTATTGTGTTATATGAAGATTGATATTTAAGTATTTATGGTAGGTCATATGTATTGTGTTATATGAAGATTGATATTTAAGTATTTATGGTAGGTCATATGAATTGTGTTATATGAAGATTGATATTTAAGTATTTATGGTAGGTCATATGTATTGTGTTATATGAAGATTGATATTTAAGTATTTATGGTAGGTCATATGTATTGTGTTTTATGAAGATTGATATTTAAGTATTTATGGTAGGTCATATGAATTGTGTTTTATGAAGATTGCTTAAGTATTGATTGTAGGTTTTATGTTTTGTGTTTTATGAAGATTGCTGAGTATTTATGGTAGGCCATATGTTTTGTGTTGTAGGAAGATTGCTGAAGTATTTATGGTAGGACAAATGTAATGATTTTCATGAAAATGGTTTAAGTATTTGTGGTTGGTCATATGAATTGTGTTTTATGAAGGTTGCTGAAGTATTTATGGTAAGTCATATGTATTGTGTTTTATGAAGATTGGTTAAGTATTGATTGTAGGTCATATGTTTTGTGTTTTATGAAGATTGCTACTTAAGTCATATGTATTGTGTTTTATGAAGATTGCAACTTAAGTATTTATGGTAGTTCATATGACTTGTGTTTTATGAAGATTGCTGAAGTATTTATGGTAGGTCATATGTATTATTGTGTTTTATGGAAATTGCTTAAGTATTTATGGTTGGTCATATGTATTGTGTTTTATGAAGATTGCTGAAGTATTTATGGTAAGCCATGTGTTTTAGGAAGATTGCTAAAGTTCTGATGGTAGGTCATATGTTTTTTTGTTTTATGAAGATTGCTGAAGTATTTATGGGAGGTCATGTTTTGTGTTTTATGAAGATTGCTAAGGTATTGATGGTAGGTCATATGAATTGTGTAATATGAAAATTGCTTAAGTATTAATTGTAGGTCATATGTTCTGTGTTTTATGAAGATTGCTACTTAAGTCATATGTATTGTGTTTTATGAAGATTGCAACTTAAGTATTTATGGTAGTTCATATGACTTGTGTTTTATGAAGATTGCTGAAGTATTTATGGTAGGTCATATGTATTGTGTTTTATAGAAATTGCTTAAGTATTTATGGTTGGTCATATGTATTCTGTTTTATGAAGATTGCTGAAGTATTTATGGTAAGTCATGTGTTTTAGGAAGATTGCTAAAGTTCTGATGGTAGGTCACATGTTTTGTGTTTTATGAAGATTGCTACTTAAGTAGTTACGGTAGGTCGTATGAATATTGTGTTTATGAAGATTCCTGAAGTATTTATGGTAGGTCATATGTTTTGTGTTTTATGAAGATTGCTACTTAAGTCATATGTATTGTGTTTTATGAAGATTGCTACTTAAGTCATATGTATTGTGTTTTATGAAGATTGCTACTTAAGTATTGATGGCAAGTCATAAGTATTGTGTTTTATAAAGATTGCTACTTAAGTATTTATCGTAGATCATATTAATTGTTTTTTATGAAGATTGCTGAAGTATTTATGGTAGTTCATATGAATTGTGTAATATGAAAATTGCTTAAGTAATGATTGTAGGTCATATGTTCTGTGTTGTACAAAGATTGCTGATGTATTTATGGTAGGTCACATGAATTGTGTTTTATAAAAATTGCTTAAGTATTTATTGTAGGTCATATGTTTTGTGTTTTATGAAGAGTGCTTCTAAAGTCATATGCATTGTGTTTGATGAAGATTGCAACTTAAGTATTTATGGTAGTTCATATGAATTGTGTTATATGAAGATTGCTATTGATGTATTAATGGTAGTTCATATGAATTGTGTTTTATGAAGATTGCTGAAGTATTTATGGTAGGTCATCTGTTTTGTGTTGTACGAAGATTGCTGAAGTATTTATGGTAGTTCATATGAATTGTATAATATGAAAATTGCTTAAGTATTGATTGTAGGTCATATGTTTTATGTTTTATGAAGATTGCTACTTAAGTCATATATATTGTGTTTTATGAAGATTGCTACTTAAGTCATATGTATTGTGTTTTATGAAGATTGCTACTTAAGTATTGATGGCAGGTCATAAGTATTGTGTTTTATAAAGATTGCTACTTAAGTATTTATGGTAGTTCATATTAATTGTGTTTTATGAAGATTCCTCAAGTATTTATGGTAGGTCATATGAATTGTGTTTTATGAAGATTGCTAAAGTATTGATGGTATGTCATATGTATTGTGTTTTATGAAGATTGCTTCTACAGTCATATGTATTGTATTTCATGAAGATTACTGAAGTTTTATGGTAGGTCATATGTATTGTGTTTTATGAAGATTGCTGAAATTTTTATGGTAGGTCATAAGTATTGTGTTTTATGAAGATTGCTAAAGTATTGATGGTATGTCATATGTATTGTGTATTATGAAGAGTGCTTCTAAAGTCATATGTATTTGTATTTCATGAAGATTACTGAAGTTTTATGGTAGGTCATATGTATTGTGTTTTATGAAGATTGCTGAAGTTTTATGGTAGGTCATATGTATTGTGTTTTATGAAGATTGCTGAAGTTTTCATGGTAGGTCATAAGTATTGTGTTTTATGAAGAGTGCTAAAGTATTGATGGTATGTCATATGTTTTGTGTTTTATGAAGATTGCTTCTAAAGTCATATGTATTGTATTTCATGAAGATTACTGAAGTTTTATGGTAGGTCATATGTATTGTATTTTATGAAGATTGCTGAAGTTTTATGGTAGGTCATATCTATTGTGTTTTATGAAGATTGCTGAAGTATCTATCGAAGGTCATATGTATTGTGTTTTATGAACATTCCTCTCAAAGTCATATGTATTGTGTTTTATGAAGATTGCTAAAGTATTTATTGTAAGTCATGTATTTTAGGAAGATTGCTAAAGTACCAATGGTAGTTCATATGTATTGTGTTTTATGAAGATTGCTTCTTAAATATTTATGGTAGGTCATATGTATTGGGTTTTATGAAGATTGCTACTTAAGTATCGATTGCAGGTCATAAGTATTGTGTTTTATGAAGATTGCTACTTAAGTATTTATGGTAGTTCATATCAGTTTTGTTTTATGATGATATCTAAAGTATTTATGGTAGGTCATGTGGTGTATGAATATTGCTTAAGTATTGATGGTAGATCATAAGTATTTTGTTTTATGAAGATTGCTACTTAAGTATTTATGATAGTTCATATGAATTGTGTTTTATGAAGATTGCTGAAGTATTTATGGTAGGTCATATGTATTGTGTTTTATGAAGATTGCTACTAAAGTCATATGTATTGTGTTGTATGAAGATTGCTACTTAAGTATTGATGGTAGTTCACATGAATTGTTTTTTATGAAGATTGCTGAAGTATTTATGGTAGGTCATATGAATTGTGTAATATGAAAATTCCTTAAGTAATGATTGTAGGTCATATGTTTTGTGTTGTACGAAGATTGCTGATGTATTTATGGTAGGTCACATGAATTGTGTTTTATAAAAATTGCTTAAGTATTTATTGTAGGTCATATGTTTTGTGTTTTATGAAGAGTTTTTCTAAAGTCATATGCATTGTGTTTGATGAAGATTGCTGAAGTATTTATGGTAGGTCATCTGTTTTGTGTTGTAGGAAGATTGCTGAAGTATTTATGGTAGTTCATATGAATTGTATAATATGAAAATTGCTTAAGTATTGATTGTAGGTCATATGTTTTATGAAAATTGCTTAAATATTGATTGTAGGTCATATGTTTTGTGTTTTATGAAATTTGCTCCTAAAGTCATATGTATTCTGTTTTATGAAGATTGCTACTTAAGTATTTATGGTACTTCATATGAATTGTGTTATATGAAGATTGATATTTAAGTATTTATGGTAGGTCATATGAATTGTGTTTTATGAAGATTGCTGAGTATTTATGGTAGGTCATATGTTTCGTGTTTTATGAAGATTGATATTTAAGTATTTATAGTAGGTCATATGTATTGTGTTATATGAAGATTGATATTTAAGTATTTATGGTAGGTCATATGTATTGTGTTATATGAAGATTGATATTTAAGTATTTATGGTAGGTCATATGTATTGTGTTATATGAAGATTGATATTTAAGTATTTATGGTAGGTCATATGTATTGTGTTATATGAAGATTGATATTTAAGTATTTATGGTAGGTCATATGAATTGTGTTATATGAAGATTGATATTTAAGTATTTATGGTAGGTCATATGTATTGTGTTATATGAAGATTGATATTTAAGTATTTATGGTAGTTCATATGTATTGTGTTTTATGAAGATTGATATTTAAGTATTTATGGTAGGTCATATGAATTGTGTTTTATGAAGATTGCTTAAGTATTGATTGTAGGTTTTATGTTTTGTGTTTTATGAAGATTGCTGAGTATTTATGGTAGGCCATATGTTTTGTGTTGTAGGAAGATTGCTGAAGTATTTATGGTAGGACAAATGTAATGATCTTCATGAAAATGGTTTAAGTATTTGTGGTTGGTCATATGAATTGTGTTTTATGAAGATTGCTGAAGTTTTTATGGTAGGTCATATGTATTGTGTTTTATGAAGATTGCTCCTAAAGTCATATGTATTGTATTTCATGAAGATTACTGAAGTTTTTATGGTAGGTCATATGTATTGTGTTTTATGAAGATTGCTGAAGTTTTTATGGTAGGTCATATGTATTGTGTTTTATGAAGATTGCTGAAGTTTTTATGGTAGGTCATATTAATTGTGTTTTATGAAGATTGCTGAGTATTTATGGTAGGTCATATGTTTTGTGTTTTACGAAGAGTATTTATAGTAGGTCCTATGTATTGTGTTTTATGAAGATTGCTAAAGTATTTATTGTAAGTCATGTATTTTAGGAAGATTGCTAAAGTACTAATGGTAGTTTATATGTATTGTCTTTTATGAAGATTGCTACTTAAGTATTGATGACAGGCCATAAGTATTGTGTTATATGAAGATTGCTATTTAAGTATTTATGGTTGTTCATATGAATTGTGTTTTAAGAAGATTGCTTAAGTATTGATTGTAGGTTATATGTTTTCTGTTGTACGAAGATTGCTGAAGTATTTTTGGTAGGTCATATGAATTGTGTTTTATGAAAATTGCTTAAGTATTGATTGTAGGTCATATGTTTTGTGTTTTATGAAGATTGCTGAAGTATTTATGGTAGGTCATATGTATTGTGTTTTATGAAGATTGCTCCTAAAGTCATATGTATTTTGTTTAATGAAGATTGCTCGTAAAGTCATATGTATTGTGTTTTATGAAGATTGCCCCTAAAGTCATATGTATTGTGTTTTGTGAAGATTGCTAAAGTATTTGTTGTAAGTCATGTATTTTAGGAAGATTGCTAAAGTACTAATGGTAGTTTATATGTATTGTCTTTTATGAAGATTGCTTCTAAAGTCATATGTATTGTGTTTTATGAAAATTGCTAAAGTATTTATTGTAGGTCATATGTTTTGTGTTTTATGAAGATTGCTGAAGTTTTTATGGTAGGTCATATGTTTTGTCTTTTATAAAGATTGCTTCTAAAGTCATATGTATTGTGTTTTATGAAGATTGCTACTTAAGTATTGATGGCAGGTCAAAAGTATTGTGTTTTATGAAGATTGCTACTTAAGTATTTATGGTAGTTCATATTAATTGTGTTTTATGAAGATTGCAGAGATTTTATGGTAGGTCATATCTTTTGTGTTGTACGAAGATTGCTGAAGTATTTATGGTAGGTCATATGTATTGTGTTTTATGAAGATTGCTCAAGTATTTATTGTAAGTCATGTATTTTAGGAAGATTGCTAAAGTACTAATGGTAGTTCATATGTATTGTGTTTTATGAAGATTGCTACTTAAATATTTATGGTAGGTCATATGTATTGTGTTTTATGAAGATTGCTACTGAAGTATTGATGGTAGTTCATATTAATTTTGTTTTATGAAGATTGCTGAAGTATTTATTGTAGGTCATATGTTTTGTGTTTTATGAAGATTGCTGAAGTATTTATGGGAGATCATGTTTTGTGTTTTATGAAGATTGCTGAATTATTTATGGTAGGTCATAGGTATCGTGTTATATGAAGATTGCTATTTAAGTATTTATGATAGTTCATATGAATTGTGTTTTATGAAGATTGCTGAAGTATTTATGGTAGGTCATATGTATTGTGTTTTATGAAGATTGCTACTAAAGTCATATGTATTGTGTTTTATGAAGATTGCTACTTAAGTATTGATGGTAGTTCACATGAATTGTTTTTTATGAAGATTGCTGAAGTATTTATGGTAGGTCATATGAATTGTGTAATATGAAAATTCCTTAAGTAATGATTGTAGGTCATATGTTTTGTGTTGTACGAAGATTGCTGATGTATTTATGGTAGGTCACATGAATTGTGTTTTATAAAAATTGCTTAAGTATTTATTGTAGGTCATATGTTTTGTGTTTTATGAAGAGTTTTTCTAAAGTCATATGCATTGTGTTTGATGAAGATTGCTGAAGTATTTATGGTAGGTCATCTGTTTTGTGTTGTAGGAAGATTGCTGAAGTATTTATGGTAGTTCATATGAATTGTATAATATGAAAATTGCTTAAGTATTGATTGTAGGTCATATGTTTTATGAAAATTGCTTAAATATTGATTGTAGGTCATATGTTTTGTGTTTTATGAAATTTGCTCCTAAAGTCATATGTATTCTGTTTTATGAAGATTGCTACTTAGTATTTATGGTACTTCATATGAATTGTGTTATATGAAGATTGATATTTAAGTATTTATGGTAGGTCATATGAATTGTGTTTTATGAAGATTGCTGAGTATTTATGGTAGGTCATATGTTTCGTGTTTTATGAAGATTGATATTTAAGTATTTATAGTAGGTCATATGTATTGTGTTATATGAAGATTGATATTTAAGTATTTATGGTAGGTCATATGTATTGTGTTATATGAAGATTGATATTTAAGTATTTATGGTAGGTCATATGTATTGTGTTATATGAAGATTGATATTTAAGTATTTATGGTAGGTCATATGTATTGTGTTATATGAAGATTGATATTTAAGTATTTATGGTAGGTCATATGAATTGTGTTATATGAAGATTGATATTTAAGTATTTATGGTAGGTCATATGTATTGTGTTATATGAAGATTGATATTTAAGTATTTATGGTAGTTCATATGTATTGTGTTTTATGAAGATTGATATTTAAGTATTTATGGTAGGTCATATGAATTGTGTTTTATGAAGATTGCTTAAGTATTGATTGTAGGTTTTATGTTTTGTGTTTTATGAAGATTGCTGAGTATTTATGGTAGGCCATATGTTTTGTGTTGTAGGAAGATTGCTGAAGTATTTATGGTAGGACAAATGTAATGATCTTCATGAAAATGGTTTAAGTATTTGTGGTTGGTCATATGAATTGTGTTTTATGAAGGTTGCTGAAGTATTTATTGTAAGTCATATGTATTGTGTTTTATGAAGATTGCTCCTAAAGTCATATGTATTGTATTTCATGAAGATTACTGAAGTTTTATGGTAGGTCATATGTATTGTGTTTTATGAAGATTGCTGAAGTTTTATGGTAGGTCATATGTATTGTGTTTTATGAAGATTGCTGAAGTTTTATGGTAGGTCATATTAATTGTGTTTTATGAAGATTGCTGAGTATTTATGGTAGGTCATATGTTTTGTGTTTTCTGAAGAGTATTTATAGTAGGTCCTATGTATTGTGTTTTATGAAGATTGCTAAAGTATTTATTGTAAGTCATGTATTTTAGGAAGATTGCTAAAGTACTAATGGTAGTTTATATGTATTGTCTTTTATGAAGATTGCTACTTAAGTATTGATGACAGGCCATAAGTATTGTGTTATATGAAGATTGCTATTTAAGTATTTATGGTTGTTCATATGAATTGTGTTTTAAGAAGATTGCTTAAGTATTGATTGTAGGTTATATGTTTTCTGTTGTACGAAGATTGCTGAAGTATTTTTGGTAGGTCATATGAATTGTGTTTTATGAAAATTGCTTAAGTATTGATTGTAGGTCATATGTTTTGTGTTTTATGAAGATTGCTGAAGTATTTATGGTAGGTCATATGTATTGTGTTTTATGAAGATTGCTCCTAAAGTCATATGTATTTTGTTTAATGAAGATTGCTCGTAAAGTCATATGTATTGTGTTTTATGAAGATTGCCCCTAAAGTCATATGTATTGTGTTTTGTGAAGATTGCTAAAGTATTTATTGTAAGTCATGTATTTTAGGAAGATTGCTAAAGTACTAATGGTAGTTTATATGTATTGTCTTTTATGAAGATTGCTTCTAAAGTCATATGTATTGTGTTTTATGAAAATTGCTTAAGTATTTATTGTAGGTCATATGTTTTGTGTTTTATGAAGATTGCTGAAGTTTTTATGGTAGGTCATATGTTTTGTCTTTTATAAAGATTGCTTCTAAAGTCATATGTATTGTGTTTTATGAAGATTGCTACTTAAGTATTGATGGCAGGTCAAAAGTATTGTGTTTTATGAAGATTGCTACTTAAGTATTTACGGTAGTTCATATTAATTGTGTTTTATGAAGATTGCAGAGATTTTATGGTAGGTCATATCTTTGTGTTGTACGAAGATTGCTGAAGTATTTATGGTAGGTCATATGTATTGTGTTTTATGAAGATTGCTCAAGTATTTATTGTAAGTCATGTATTTTAGGAAGATTGCTAAAGTACTAATGGTAGTTCATATGTATTGTGTTTTATGAAGATTGCTACTTAAATATTTATGGTAGGTCATATGTATTGTGTTTTATGAAGATTGCTACTTAAGTATTGATGGTAGTTCATATTAATTTTGTTTTATGAAGATTGCTGAAGTATTTATTGTAGGTCATATGTTTTGTGTTTTATGAAGATTGCTGAAGTATTTATGGGAGATCATGTTTTGTGTTTTATGAAGATTGCTGAATTATTTATGGTAGGTCATAGGTATCGTGTTATATGAAGATTGCTATTTAAGTATTTATGGTTGTTCATATGAATTGTGTTTTATGAAGATTGCTTAAGTATTGATTGTAGGTTATATGTTTTGTGTTGTACGAAGATTCCTGAAGTATTTTTGGTAGGTCATATGAATTGTGTTTTATGAAAATTGCTTAAGTATTGATTGTAGGTCATATGTTTTGTGTTTTATGAAGATTGCTGAAGTTTTTATGGTAGGTCATATGTATTGTGTTTTATGAAGATTGCTCCTAAAGTCATATGTATTTTGTTTAATGAAGATTGCTCGTAAAGTCATATGTATTGTGTTTTATGAAGATTGCCCCTAAAGTCATATGTATTGTGTTTTATGAAGATTGCTAAAGTATTTATTGTAAGTCATGTATTTTAGGAAGATTGCTAAAGTACTAATGGTAGTTGATATGTATTGTGTTTTATGAAGATTGCTACTTAAATATTTATGGTAGGTCGTATGTATTGTGTTTTATGAAGATTGCTACTGAAGTATTGATGGTAGTTCATATTAATTTTGTTTCATGAAGATTGCTGAAGTATTTATTGTAGGTCATATGTTTTGTGTTTTATGAAGATTGCTGAAGTATTTATGGAGATCATGTTTTGTGTTTTATGAAGATTGCTGAATTATTTATGGTAGGTCATAGGTATCGTGTTATATGAAGATTGCTATTTAAGTATTTATGGTTGTTCATATGAATTGTGTTTTATGAAGATTGCTTAAGTATTGATTGTAGGTTATATGTTTTGTGTTGTACGAAGATTCCTGAAGTATTTTTGGTAGGTCATATGAATTGTGTTTTATGAAAATTGCTTAAGTATTGATTGTAGGTCATATGTTTTGTGTTTTATGAAGATTGCTGAAGTTTTTATGGTAGGTCATATGTATTGTGTTTTATGAAGATTGCTCCTAAAGTCATATGTATTTTGTTTAATGAAGATTGCTCGTAAAGTCATATGTATTGTGTTTTATGAAGATTGCTAAAGTATTTATTGTAAGTCATGTATTTTAGGAAGATTGCTAAAGTACTAATGGTAGTTCATATGTATTGTGTTTTATGAAGATTGCTACTTAAATATTTATGGTAGGTCGTATGTATTGTGTTTTATGAAGATTGCTACTTAAGTATTGATGGGAGGTCATAAGTATTGTGTTTTATGAAGATTGCTATAGTATTTATGGTAAGTCATGTGTTTTATGAAGATTGCTAAAGTACTGATGGTATGTCATGTGTATTGTGTTTTATGAAGAATGCTACTTAAGTATTTATGGTAGGTCAGATGAATTGTGTTTTATGAAGATGCTGAAGTATTTATGGTAGGGCCTATGTATTGTGTTTTATGAAGATTGCTATTTAAGTATTTATGGTAGGTCATATGTTTTGTGTTTTATGAAGATTGCTGAAGTATTTATGGGAGGTCATGTTTTGTGTTTTATGAAGAATGCTAAAGTATTGATGATAGGTCATATGAATTGTGTTTTATGAAGATTGCTGAAGTTTTATGGTAGGTAATATGTATTGTGTTTTATGAAGATTCCTCCTAAAGTCATGTGTATTGTGTTTTATGAAGATTGCTCCGAAAGTCATATGTATCATGAAGATTGCTACTTAAGTATTGATGGCAGGTCATAAGTATTGTGTTTTATGAAGATTGCTACTTAAGTATTTATTGTAGTTCATATTAATTGTGTTTTATGAAGATTGCTGAGTATTTATGGTTGGTCATATGTTTTGTGTTGTACGAAGATTGCTGAAGTATTTATGGTAGGACAGATGTAATGATGTTTATGAAAATTGTTTAAGTATTTGTGGTTGGTCATATGAATTGTGTTTTATGAAGGTTGCTGAAGTATTTATGGTAAGTCATATGTATTGTGTTTTATGAAGATTGGTTAAGTATTGATTGTAGGTCATATGTTTTGTGTTTATGAAGATTGCTACTTAAGTAGTTATGGTAGGTCATATGATTGTGTTGTACGAAGATTGCTGAAGTATTTATGGTAGGTCATATGTATTATGTTTTAGGAAGATTGCTCAAGTACTGATGGTAGGTCATATGTATTGTGTTTTATGAAGATTGCTATAGTATTTATGGTAAGTCATGTGTTTTATGAAGATTGCTAAAGTACTGATGGTATGTCATGTGTATTGTGTTTTATGAAGATTGCTACTTAAGTATTTATGGTAGGTCATATGTATTGTGTTTTATGAAGATTGCTTAAGTATTGATGGTAGGTCATATGTATTGTGTTTTATGAAGATTGCTATAGTATTTATGGTAAGTCATGTGTTTTATGAAGATTGCTAAAGTACTGATGGTATGTCATGTGTATTGTGTTTTATGAAGAATGCTACTTAAGTATTTATGGTAGGTCATATGAATTGTGTTTTATGAAGATTGCTGAGTATTTATGGTAGGTCATATGTATTGTGTTTTATGAAGATTGCTACTTAAGTATTTATGTCAGTTCATATTAATTGTGTTTTATGAAGATTGCTGAGTATTTATGGTAGGTCATATGTATTGTGTTATATGGAGATTGATATTTAAGTATTTATGGTAGGTCATATGTATTGTGTTATATGAAGATTGATATTTAAGTATTTATGGTAGGTCATATGTATTGTGTTATATGAAGATTGATATTTAAGTATTTATGGTAGGTCATATGTATTGTGTTATATGAAGATTGATATTTAAGTATTTATGGTAGGTCATATGTATTGTGTTATATGAAGATTGATATTTAAGTATTTATGGTAGGTCATATGTATTGTGTTATATGAAGATTGATATTTAAGTATTTATGGTTGGTCATATGAATTGTGTTTTATGAAGATTGCTAAGGTATTGATGGTAGGTCATATGTATTGTGTTTTATGAAGATTGCTTAAGTATTTATCGTAAGTCATGTGTTTTATGAAGATTGATATTTAAGTATTTATGGTAGGTCATATGTATTGTGTTATATGAAGATTGATATTTAAGTATTTATGGTAGGTCATATGTATTGTGTTATATGAAGATTGATATTTAAGTATTTATGGTAGGTCATATGTATTGTGTTATATGAAGATTGATATTTAAGTATTTATGGTAGGTCATATGTATTGTGTTATATGAAGATTGATATTTAAGTATTGATGGTAGGTCATATGTATTGTGTTATATGAAGATTGCTAAGTAATTATTGATGGCAGGTCATAAGTATTGTGTTTTATAAAGATTGCTACTTAAGTATTTATGGTAGTACATTTTAATTGTGTTTTATGAAGATTGCTTAAGTATTGATTGTAGGTCATATGTTTTGTGTTTTATGAAGATTGCTGAAGTATTTATGGGAGGTCATGTTTTGTGTTTTATGAAGATTGCTAAAGTATTCACGGTAGGTCATATAATTTGTTTTTGATGAAGATTGCTGAAATATTTATGGTAGGTCATATGTATTGTGTTTTATGAAGATATGGTAAGTCATGTGTTTTAGGAATATTAACATTAATATTAATATATCCACCAGAACTAGAAATTAAAGAAACAACAGACACGGCTTCCTTCGCCTCATTTTTAGACTTATAACTCGAATTTGACATACACAGTCATCTCAGTACCAGAATCTATGACAAACGAGACGATTTTAATTTTGAAATTATCAATTTCCCCAACCTTAGTAGCAATATACCAACTTCACCTGCATATGGGATATACATTTCCCAACTTATTCTGTATTCAAGAGCTTGCAGCTCCTACTCAGACTTTGTAAAACGTCACCAGTGTCTGAGCAGAAAGTTGATGAACGAGGGGTATGTCAAAACTAAAAAAAAATTCATCGGAAGGTACCAAGAACGAACTTGTTGATAAATATTCCGTATCAACTTCACAAATAATACACGATGGTCTTGAAGTATAGATTTTGCGTACTGACGTTGTTTATCATCTTAATAACGTGTTATAGTATTCTTTTATTGTCTTTATTAATATTACTTTTACTATTAAGTCTGTTTTTTGTGATATACATTTGACGTGACTCTTTACTTATGTATCCCGTCATACTTTGAACGACAAAATTATTTTATGTCTACCTGTGCGAATTTCAAACGCGCGATTTTACGCCAGTACTTAAAACCTTCCATCCTTTAGGGGTTGGTTTTACATAGATATATAAAATCGTATAATATAAGCAAAATGAGGATGTTAAATTTGAAGTATGCCTTTTTGTACTTCTTCGTTACATTTGTTTGTTTTTATAGTGATTAAGATGATAACACAATGTTGACTGCTGTACCCCTATTTTTGACTATTTTACCTATTGTGTCTGTTTGTTTTGTTCACGCATCGTTATCAATATAATTGAATTTGATCCGACTGTCATACAAGTGAGAGGTTTAGCTAGCTATAAAACCAGGTTCAATCCACCATTTTCTACATAAGAAAATGCCTGTACCAAGTCAGGAATATGACAGTTGTTATCCATTCGTTTGATGTGTTTGAACTTTTGATTTTGCCATTTGATTGGGGACTTTTTGAATTTTCCTCGGAGTTCAGTATTTTTGTGATTTTACTTTTTCCTAAAGTACTGATGGTAGGTCATATGTCTTGTGTTTTATGAAGATTGCTACTTAAGTATTTAGGGTAGTTCATATTAATTTTGTTTTATAAAGATTGCTGAAGTATTTATTGTAGGTCATATGTTTTGTGTTTTATGAAGATTGCTGAAGTATTTATGGGAGATCATGTTTTGTGTTTTATGAAGATTGCTGAAGTATTGATGGTAGGTCATATGTATTGTGTTTTATGAAGATTGCTCCTAAAGTCATATATATTGTGGTTCATGAAGATTACTGAAGTTTTTATGGCAGGTCATATGTATTGTGTTTTATGAAGATTGCTGAAGTTTTTATGGTAGGTCATATGTATTGTGTTTTATGAAGATTGCTACTTAAGTATTTATGGTAGTTCATATTAATTTTGTTTTATGAAGATTGCTGAAGTATTTATTGTAGGTCATATGTTTTGTGTTTTATGAAGATTGCTGAAGTATTTATGGGAGATCATGTTTTGTGTTTTATAAAGATTGCTAAAGTATTGATGGTATGTCATATTTATTGTGTTTTATGAAGATTGCTCCTAAAGTCATATGTATTGTATTTCATGAAGATTACTGAAGTTTTTATGGTAGGTCATATGTATTGTGTTTTGTGAAGATTGTTGAAGTTTTTATGGTAGGTCATATGTATTGTGTTTTATGAAGATTGCTGAAGTTTTTATGGTAGGTCATATTAATTGTGTTTTATAAAGATTGCTACTTAAGTATTTATGGTAGTTCATATGAATTGTGATTATGAAGATTGCTGAATTATTTATGGTAGGTCATAGGTATCGTGTTATATGAAGATTGCTATTTAAGTATTTATGGTTGTTCATATGAATTGTGTTTTATGAAGATTGCTTAAGTATTGATTGTAGGTCATATGTTTTGTGTTGTACGAAGATTGCTGAAGTATTATATTTAGTATAATAAAGAAACTTGCGGAAAATGAAATACTCTCTTTATGAAATAAAGATGATTTGATAATAAGATCCATGTATATCTAAAAGTAGTTCAAGATTGTATGCATGGTTGGAAAAAAAAGAATATACCTAAATTATATAGGTATGTGAGGCATGCATAATCAGATATTGTTAACTGAGTAATACTTTTGTATAATTTTCAGGCCATGATGAAATCCCACAGATCAGATCCTGAAAATTTGAGGAAGTTTGTATTAGTTGAAGAGGTAGAATGTCCCAGCAGTGAATCACAGAGTCCACATGTCAGGCGGCACAGCACTGACCACCCAGACAGATGCATTCTTGATGATGATGAAAATGTTTACCTAGCTCAGAGAGAATGGAGAACAAATGGAAAATTTATTATTATGGACAAAAGTCAAGCGGAACATGACATTCTCTGCTATTGTAGCCAAAATAGCAAAAATAGCAATACATTGTTCAATTTAATCAAGTTTTTGTATTGAGTTTGTAATTTTGTACATGGATTTGACATCGACTAAAAGATATGAAAGTTCAAAAATATTGACATGTACAATGATTTTTAATAAGAATTGTGTTGCTACAACTTATACCAAAATTGTTTTGAAATCAGATGTTTAAGGTATTTAAGAGGTTGATTTTCTCTGATTTAAAAAAAAAAATTATGATTGGGAGAAAAATTTTCAAAACAAACAACAACATTTTTAGCTCACAACTTCTTCTAGAGAACCACTGAATGGAATGAAACAAAACATGGCATGAATGTTCCTTATGAGGTGCTGACCAAGTGTTGTTACTTTGCAGTCGGTCCATCATCCAAGATGGCCGCCAGCGGGGGACTTAGTTTAACATAGAACCCTATGGGAAATACATACAAATGTCTTCTTTTAGAGAACCATTGAATGGAATGAAACAAAACATGGCATGAATGTTCCTTATGAGGTGCTGACCAAGTGTTGTTACTTTGCAGTCGGTCAATCATCCAAGATGGCCGACAGCAGGGGACTTAGTTTAGTATAGGACCCTATGGGAAATACATACAAATGTCTTCTTTTAGAGAACCAGTGAATGGAATGAAACTAAACATGACATGAATGTTCCTTATGAGGTGCTGACCAAGTGTTGTTACTTTGCAGCCGATCCATCATCCAAGATGGCCGCCAGTGGGTGACTTAGTTTAACACAGGACCCTATGGGAAATATATACAAATGTCTTCTTTTAGAGAACCACTGAATGGAATGAAACCAAACATGGCATGAATATTCCTTATGGGGTGCTGACTAAGTGTTGTTACTTTGCAGTTGGTCCATCATCCAAGATGGCCGCCAGCAGGGGAATTAGTTTAACATAGGACCTAATGGGAAATACATACTAATGTCTTCTTTTAGAGAACCACTGAATGGAATGGAACCAAACATTGCATGAATGTTCCTTATGAGGTGTTGACCAAGTGTTGTTTCTTTGCAGCCGATCCATCATCCAAGATGGCCGCCAGCAGGGGGACTTAGTTTAACATAGTACCTTATGGGAAATACATACAAATGTCTTCTTTTAGAGAACCACTGAATGGAATGAAACCAAACATGGCATGAATGTTCCTTATGAGGTGCTGACCAAGTGTTGTTACTTTGCAGTTGGTCCATCATCCAAGATGGCCGACAGCGGGGTCTTAGTTTAACATAGGACCTTATGGGAAATACATACAAATGTCTTCTTTTAGAGAACCACTGAATGGAATGAAACCAAACATGGCATGAATGTTCCTTATGAGGTGCTGACCAAGTGTTGCTACTTTGCAGTCGGTCCATCATCCAAGATGGCCGACAGCGGGGGACTTAGTTTAACATAGGACCTTATGGGAAATACATACAAATGTCTTCTTTTAGAAAACGACTGAATGGAAGGAAACCAAACATGGCATGAATGTTCCTTATGAGGTGCTGACCAAGTGTTGCTACTTTTTTGCCAATTTACTGTTCAAGATGGCCACCAGGATATTTTATTAAATAACAGGACCAATATTAAACCAAATTTGGCCTCAATCATTATTTGGGTATCTGTTATGATTTTTATCTATCTTTACATGATTTTTAAAACCAAAGTAGAGTCAGGTGAGCGACACAGGCTCTTGAGAGCCTCTAGTTAAGGAATTTCAGAACTACTCATTATTGTTATTTTGCCATAGATTGAGAGAAAAAAGAAAGGATCATCAAAGAGTGGACCATCAAAAGGAGGAACAAGTAAAGTCATACCAAAGAAAAAATCCACCAAGACTCAGTCTCCTGATAAAACTGAGACAAGTAGTGGTATGTTCACTTTGTTCACTCATTCTCCTGATAAAAAAGACAAACATGACACTTTGTTCACTCATTCTCGTGAGAAAACTGAGAAAAATATGTACACTTTGTTCATTCATTCTCCTGATAAAACTGAGTATGTACACTTTGATCACTTAGTCTCCTGATAAAACTGAGACAAGTATGTACACTTTGATCACTCAGTCTCCTGATAAAACTGAGACAAGTATGTACACTTTGATCACTCAGTATCCTGATAAAACGGAGACAAATATGTACACTTTGTTCACTCAGTCTCCTGATAAAACTGAGACAAAACTGTACACTTTGTGCACTCAGCCTCCTGTTAAAACTGAAACAAGTATGTACACTTTGCTCAATCAGTCTCCTGATAAAACTGAGACAGGTATGTACACTTTGTTCACTCATTGTCCTGATAAAACTGAGACAAATATGTACACTTTGTTAACTCAGTCACCTGATAAAACTGAGACAAGTATGAACACTTTGTTAGCTCAGTCTCCTGATAAAACTGAGACAAGTATGTACACTTTGTTCACTGATTGTCCTTATAAAACTGAGACAAATATGTACACTTTGTTAACTCAGTCTCCTGATAAAACTGAGACAAATATGTACACTTTGCTCACTCATTCTCCTGATATGATTGAAACAAGAATGTCCACTTTGTTCGAGAAGTCTTCTGATGTTCATAAGAAGTAGAAAGGAATTTATGCACATGAACTATTCAGAGATATAGGGAGAGCCATAAACCCAGAGAAAATATTTGATTACTTTAAACATTATTTTGGCAAACATGGGATGAAAATAAATAGATTGCAAATATGATAATATGCAATTGAATTAATGATCTTTATTATTCTATAATTTGTTTTTAAATTGGCATATTAAATACATATTATTCAATTATTTATAGGTACAAAACTACCAACAACATCAGGTGCATGGCAAGGAAGTCTTTCATCTCAGTCAGGATCTACCTTGAAGAGACTGTCTGCCAAGTTTTCACATAAGCTTAGCAAATGAAGAACTAACCACCAAGAGGACATTTATTTCCAAGAACAGCAGCCAAAGTCTTGAGTAGTTACAATCAATAATTACATCAAGATACTTTGCAGATCAAAAGTAGAACTTGGAATTTCAATTGCAGGAATCCTGTTACAACTTTTTAATCCAATTTTGCATGAAAGTTGAGAAATGCCATTCTTATTGCAGTGAAAAGTAATTTTGACATTTGCTGCATTTTTTACAAAACAAATTCCAAGGAAAACTCTGCTGAGCTAGATTAACCTATATAGACCATTTGAAGTACTGAAGTGACAATGATAAGGGTATTTTTATGATTTCCCTAAAATTCAAATGTTCAAACATTGAGAAATTGTGTCAATTGAGTTGAATGAGAATTTACATACTTTTTTGCATTATCACAATTGGTGTCTGAGTTTCGTTTATTGTCATAAAAGACAATATCTATTATGACCCATGTACAAATCTGTGTTATTTTGTGATGAAGCTCGAATGGTTGGTTGGTGCAATTAAAGGGAGATAATACCTTAGTAGATTAAAATATCTCCCTTCACTAACACTGTGAAATATATACTTTACAATTTAATGCATGAGCATGTATTTTTTTTATTAAGATATCACAAAAGATCTTTATTTAATTGTGTGACAGGAGTTGCCATTTCAAGTCGATTGATGCATTAAAAAGTTTTGTACTTGGACGACATGAATTTTAAAAAATAGTTGTAATGTGTAAATGCTTTAATGAATGAATATGTGTGATATTTATCAGCTGACTTTAAGAGGAGATTGTTATAGAAATAATTGTTTAGATGTAAAACATATTTTGTTATAAACCTATTTGTGCTGTTGTTAAAGTAAATATCCACAGGAAACCATTAAATGCATGCACACTTTGAAACAAAAGCATTGAAGGATCTCCCAATAAAATCTAATTGTAAGGTATTTTTTTTACCATAATTCTGAAAACCCCAAATATGATATAAAAGAGTTAATTATAATTTTTTTTTTTATACATTTCTTATCAATTTGTTAGATAACTGTAAAACATTGTGATTTGTACAAGTTGGAAGTCTTTTATATAATTAATAGGTTTACCAACTAGATAGTAATGGGCCAATAAAGTAAGAAATATAGAAAAATTGGCCAAAAAATAAAGGACAGACAATAATTTGGTGCTACAATATTAGTAAAAAAGAAAAAATGAGGAAAAAAATAAATCATAAGACACATCAAATCATAAGAACTGCAACATTTAGCTTAGGATTAAAATTTGTACTAATTTTTGGTATTGTAGTTATTAAAATTAAGAATTTCTTGTTTTTTTTTCAATTACAAAATAAATAGTCACTGAATTTTAATTGTTAAATAGAATCCAACAAAAAAGAATATTTCGTTCGTAAAGCTAGCCAGATATGGATGTTGTAACCAACAGAAATCTATATTGATTATTTTTGTGCAGGATTTTCATGTAAAACAAATTTTGTAAAGTAGATCTTAGCTATTATGTTTGCTGAAGTATGTTTGAGCCCTAGTAGTTTCACACAAATAGAATGAATAAAACATAAAGGATTAACTTGTTAGTAGAGCATTACAGCCTAAGCTGTACATGTGTTTCCATTTTTTGGCAACTGATCAGTTCTCCTTAAAGTTTAAAATTTGTGTAAGTTATTTAAATGACCAGGTGATACACTTTGATTCATATTTTCTGTGAAACTTGAGAGTTTGTTTTCAGTAACTCGTCTTTTGTATATAGCTCTCCATACCATTAGAACAGAATTGACCACTTGCAAGGAAACTGGATAATACATGTAGAGTTTCAGCTGTAAAAGGTTAAAACATGTATGGTTTATGCTGTAGAATAGACATAGGTGTTGAAATATTAGTTGCCAGTGTCAAATTGTATGAAGAGAATTAATTTAACCAACCTTGGAAAATCAAAATGTTGATAGATGTAAGCCATTTGTGTTTATCATTTGCTTTCAAATGTTATTTTGATTTTATCAATGTTATTGTGAATTTTTGATGATTTTTACAGTTAAAAAAGATATTTTTACCATTCCAAAGGAACAAAAAATAAAATTATTTATTTGTGTCTTGTTCTTTATTCTTTTAAATTTAGTTTCCTGGTCTATTTCATAATGGTAAAACATATTGGTCTTAATTAAATGAATTGGTAATGTGTCAGACAAAAGATGTATCATACAGGTGCTCCAACTCAGAATTGAACATACAATATTACTGAATTTATAGCACTTTCTTATTAATCTGAAATGGACTTTTTAGAGGTGAAGATTTAGAAAGACAAGGATTTACAGGTCCCTTAATTAGTAGTCCAGCTGTATTTGTTGTTCTGTTGATAGATTCTCTCATCACTCTACTCTACACAGAGTGTACTCTGACTATACTAATGAAAATGGTTCCAAATCAGCTCCAATTATTTGAAAAATACCAATACTAGATCTTCCAGAATGTGATAAGATATGTCTGTTATTTTCTATCAATATTCCACAGGCACCCAAAGTGTCTCTACAAATAAAACTGCTATGATATTGTATAATTATATCAAAAGAGGCATTGAACTGTATTAAATAAAACTGCTATGATATTGTATAATTATATCAAAAGAGGCATTGAACTGTATCAAATATAAAAAAAAAGATGTTTCAATCATAATGAGCTTTAAAATGAAAGATGTACTGATAAAATTGCTGAAGTTGTCTTGATTTAAATTTGCCAAATAGAGTTGGAAACTTATTTTTAGGTTGCCTAGTTTATCCCTTTACAGTCTTTATGTTCTTAATAGTCCTCATGAGGCTAAATTTTCACACAATCTACATCTTTTCATAAACTACGTTTTAGAGCACATTGTTCTGCTCCTTAACGCAAGAGGTTTCAAAATATATGTACATAATCACCACACTGTGTAAAGCCATGTCTACTCTGCCTATAATAAAGAACAAAACCAATTTTATTTGCTAATTAAGAAGCGGAATAAAATAATTTAAGACAGCAGGGAAGATTAATTATGTAGTTTTATAGCTTTAACTGATATAAAGAATGAGAACTTTATATTGTAAATTTTACGATGTCTCTGTAGTGACCAGTGGGTCAGATTTGTTTAACATTACTATTTGATTAATTGTCTTAACACCTTTTCACGTGTAGAAAACCATGTGAGTGGATTCCTTACTTCTTATTGGTCAATGATCTTGCGGGGTCAGCACAAGTTTAAGTGCCATGTGTGCACTACCTTTTATCATTAACTTTCGTCTTGATAACTTGTGATTCTAAAACATTGCGTAAATTTAAATTTCCCACCCGCAAACCTCCCTTTATTTTATCTTTACAAGTAGTTTTGTAAATATATTTTTTTTAGTTGGGCAGATTTTTCTCCCCACCTTTGCTATTCTGTGTCATTTATTCAATTGATGTGATTTTAGTTGATGTAATTTCGTATTAATTATGTATTATAATTGCATATTAATTATGAACTTTTATGTCGAATGTTTTATTTGCAAATTGTAATTTTTTGCATTTTATGATTTTGAATAAATGACCTTTTTTCGTCAATCTTGTTTTTATACATATAGCAAAACAAGCTCAAACTCTGGCTGATATATTTATATATCAATATGTTTATGGTATCTGTCTGTCTGTCTTAAGTGCAAGTCTCACAGAAAACCATGCAAAATGGTCCGAAAGTACTTTTTTCAAAAACCAATGAAATCTTTACTAGACAGTACATATGGATAGGTAAAATGAAAACACAAAATATTTTTCTAAAATTTTATTAGAAAAAAAAAATTATGAGGAGGTGAAACTTTACATGTCATTTTACATATGCAAATAGCCAAAAAATCACAATTTTCATCATTTTTTACCTTAAATATTTTTTTACTAGTAAGAATGATGCATTTTTCTATTGATATTTCCAAAAGAACTACATTTAATGATTCATACCATAAATTTTTTTTTTCTTATCTTGAACAGCATTCTGTAAAATAATTCCAAAATTTCTATATATAGGCACTTTGCTCATAGAGCTAAAATGGCACAAAATGAAACAAGCGTATCTCCATAAATGATGAAAATAAATCAAAATCAAAAGACTTTCTATAAACCTTAACTTAAGTCTTATAATATATAAAAAATCCACCCACGGCAAATAATCATGAGATAAAGGACAATTTTTCAAACTTTGGGTACATGTGTACATAAACGTTTTCATCAAATTGGCATAATAAGCTGTGATATCTGTAAAATGCATATACTTTACACATGTAATCCTTTTAAATTGCTTATATGTAAGATTTCTTGTTAAAAAGGGGGCTGTAGTTGGTTAAATAAAAGTTTTTTGAAAATTTAGATGAAGGGAGAAGGGGCAATTAGGGCCATTTTTGGCCATTTTTCATATAAAATATGAACTTTTGAATTTAGATTTCTTTCTTTGACTGTTTAAAAGTTGAGGTAATGGAAAATAAAAAAAACATAAGCTTTTAACCCATGAGGTCATAATTTAAGCAGTAATAATGTCACAGAAACAGCCACTTTACCAGTTTTTAGGCAAATATGGAGCTTTTGGTAATTTTTTCCTAGTTTTTAGACAGGCACATATATAGCACATGTGTGAATAAACTGGATAATTTAAGATAATGTTTGTTTACATTAATAACACATTTCATGTTATAATACTCTTGTTTTTTTTTCATATGAACAATGTTTCTGATTGAAATAATGCTTATTTGAACACATTCTTTGAAAAATCAGAATTTACAAAATAAATTAATTTAGCTAATTTTTTCTTAAAAATCTCTGTAAATGGTCAACATATTAAAAAGATATATTTATAGCTCACATTGCCCATATCTAACAATTATTCTTTAGTAGAACTCAATCTAATTTGAAACACTACAAATTAGTAAACCAGAAATGGCCCCTAGAGCACCCCACCTTTGATGCAGGTTTGTGAGTTAAAAAATGTATGAAGATAGGGAAAGTCTTGTCTTTTTAAAATTGTAAGACATCATAAAAAAGTACTGAAATGTCTGAATGTCTTAAAAAAAGGATAGTTTAATAAGAAGGATCCTTTATATAATTCTTAAATCAAAGTTAGGGTGTACTGTTAACAAGCTTTACCCATATGACACGAAAATTACAAACTTATTTTGTATGGGGTATTTTGCGACATTGTATCGTACAGTTATTTCTCACATACGACAGATCATAGGATCAACAATTAATCTAAGTTTCTTTTCCTGTGTATAAACATGTAGTTTAAAATATAGCATTGAAATTGAAATAGAAAAATGACAAATTTTAACAAGCTGGAATACTCCATGCCCCCACATTATCAATTTGTCACTGGACAAACAAAATCTGACCAAATTCCTAAGTTTAAAGACTCGTTACTCCTACAAAAGACAACTAATAAAATATTGCTGTGGATATGCACATTCTCATAATCTAGCCGTTTTCAAAAGTTTCATGAAATTCTGTCACGATGAAAAACTGTTGCAGCAGTACATCATGGCCACAAATTCAAAAGGACAACTGAATGCAAAAACAATGAATCCTAATTTCCTATCAATATGCATATCTACATTGTATTATGTAATTATCTACAAAGTTAAATCAAATTATGTTGTGTGGTTTCAGAGGACTATTGCAGAAGTGTATTATGGCCAAAATTCCAAGTTCAAAGGGGCATAACTCCTAGTAAAAATCATTGAATCATAATTTCCTGTGGTTTGTTCTTATCATCTATGAAGGTTTGTTGTAAGGAATAGTGCTAAAAAGAACAGGACTGACAAACAAGACAAACTGGTGGACGAAAAACTTTTTAACCATTCAAAGTCTTGTGTATGGTATTATAATTGACATGCATTGTAATGATACATTGATAGCTTTATATTGCTTTTGGTCAGATTAAGTTAAAACCTATGTGACACTACATGTTAACAGCTGTGTATACATCATCTACAAAATTTTCAACATTTTCATTATGTGTATTTGCTTCTATAACTGCAACAGCTTCATAAAGTTTTTCATCTTGTTCCACATTTTCTTCAATTTCTTTCAATTCAACGGACTGAACATCATTATTATCAGTAATAGAATTAAAATTTATAGTTCCTGACTTTAGTTTTGTCACTAGTGTTGCAAAATAACTTTTAATTTGAGTAGGATTCAGCCATTCCTCCATCTTAAACATTCTTTCTCCATTTTCATCACAAGATTTTCTAAGTTCATCAGACAGAGCAAAATAATTCGGTCGTTTCCCAGTTTTCTCACAATTTAAACATATCTCATTTAAATAAGATTTAACTTTTGGTGAAAAGCAGATATTTGTTCTTTTGCCTTTTAGAGCCCATCCCTTATTTATCATATTACTAGTTGCATCTGACTGCGTAGCGGCACTCACTGTTTGGATCAAATTTATTTGCGTATCCTGAACAGATTCAGAAATAGAAGCATAAACTTCAACTGCATTATCTGATAATGATTTGTTTGTTCTATATGAATGATTTCCAATTAGAATATGCTTTTCCAGATTTGTTGCTCTGGCAAAAGTTTTGTTACAGGAAATATCGGGACAACAGAAAAAGTTTACAGTTTGACTGTCACATGCATTGGTGGTTTCATTTTCTGGAATAGCTGATGGTTCATCATGTTCATTTGCAAAGTGTTGTGCTGTTTTTAGATGTGAAACCTTCCCGGCTGTTTGAATAACTGTAAAAGGTTCATGGACCTGAAATATGAAAAATATATATATGTTATCAAAAATTTGTTGAACAAAGTATTTCATGTATAATATTATTCCGAGTGTACTTTCTATGATCATCATTATGTTTGGATTGTAAATGCTAATGTTGTAAATGTTCTATGTGATGTACATTTATGGCAAACTGTTTTCCTATATATTCTTACTTCAATATATCTCATATAATATTTCAGATAACTTTTATAATATATATGTAGTTTTACAATAAAGTTAATAAGATATTATATATATTTAAAATTATATGAAATATCTCATATATTCAAAATATCGAGATATCTTATATATTTTATGAGATATCTTATATTTTATGAGATATCTTATATATATATGAGATATATATGTAATAACATGAGCAACACGCGTACGACGGGTGCCATATGTGGAGCAGGATCTGCTTACCCTTCTTGAGCACCTTGGATCACAATACACCTTATACATTGAAAGTCCATGCTTATTTAACACATAATTTGTGGTAGATATATAATATTGTTTAATCAAGGAATAATTTGTCAAACATTACATTTTTTCAGAGCACCCTTTTTGTATGACAAGCTGTTTTGCTCTTTATTCTTACTACAAGAATATTAGATATCTCATAAACTTTATAAGATATCTAATATAGTTTATAAGATTTCTTATATAGTTTATAAATATCTTATATAGTTTATGAGATATCTCATATAGTTTATGAGATATCTGATATAGTTCATAAGATATCTTATATAATTTTCTTTATAAGATATCTTATATAATTTTCTTTATAAGATATCTTATATAATTTTCTTTATAAGATATCTTATATAATTTTCTTTATAAGATATCTTATATAATTTTCTTTATAAGATATCCTCTAAATTATATAAGATATCTTTAAAACTATATGAGATATCTTATAAACTATATAAAATATCTTATGAACTATACGAGATATCTTATAAAGTATTTAAGATATCTTATTAACTTTATGAGATATCTTATATAACATTAAAGATATCTTATATAATATATAAGATATCTTATAAAAGTTAGGTATTAAAGGAGAAATCTTATATATCATATAAGATAGGTTATATATTAAAGAAGATATCTTATATAAGATATCTTATATTTTATATAAGATATCTTATATATTAAAGGAGATAGGAGATATCTTAAAATTCCAATAAATAGTGAAACAGCTTGCCATATTTATGTGTAATTTTTAATTAAATCTAATTCTAACACTTACCTCCAGATTAAATACCCTTTCTTTACAAAGGTTTTGGTCAGATATTCCTGTCTGTTTAAGCTGTCCAGAACCAACTTGATAGGCCTTTCTTGCAACAATTCCAATTTCAGTGAAAGCAAAATTGCTCAATACACTAATCCCAGGAATTCTACTTTTAATCTTAGGCTCAGAAGCCTGGTCAATAGAAACAACACAAACATTCGTTCCTTTAACACCTCCATTATAGCTTTCAAGGGCTTTTTTCATGTCTCCTGCATTTAGAACATTGTGTCCTTCATTTGCATACCTGTAAATGTGCAACCTTGAGGACCCTGTTTTACTGTCACACAGGTCTTTCAATGTGATGAAATAATAGTGGTCAAGCGGATAAAAAGATTTTGAGAACTCTAAAATGCTAAAATGGTTGCTCCCTTACGGTTCTGGGGTTAGTCGGATGTCGAGTTAAAGGCATTCTGTAGGCTAACCCCTACTACAGAATGTGATGAAAATATAAGTTTACCTGCTCCTACTGGAAGTATCTGTCTGGTATTCAACCAATACATTATACAGCTTGCACAGAGTAGGACATGCTCCTCGATCTGCATTAGATCTGCTCTTCTCACTATGGCCTTGGTAAATGCAACGGATTTGCTTCCTCCTCCATTGAATACCAAAATATTCTCTATGTGAGGCACAAATATTCAGTTTCAATGCCTAACTGTCAATGGAGAATAACCCAGACCTATACAAAATTATATCAGAAAGGCCTCAGGGATGTCATAAAACTGCATGCACCTGTCTGGAATTTTCTCTGAACATTGCAAAAGTGACAAATGAGAACTTGTGTCCCTATCACAGTGGAAGAGTTGGATCGTAGGACCACCAGAACATACTGTGTTACATAATGTTGAAAAGTTACATGGATTGCTCATTTTGGTCTGCTGTTGACATTATTGCCTTTCTTTACTTGTAGTTGGAGATTTAATTCAGGGGAAATAACTTTTGGTGCAAATGTAGGTGAAGTGTCAAAATATTATTTTATTTTGGTTCTTCTTATTTTCTTATAAAATTTTGATTTATAAAAATTATTATTTAAACAATCTGATATTTTTCATGTTTTTAAATCATAAATTATTGATTATTTTGGAAATATTTAACAAAAATAGAATAGGTGGAAAAGGGTGTTGGGGGGTTTTTAACTGAAATTTTAAGGTTTTTTAAACAATTTGCCATCGGTGGATTTTTTATATTTTGTAGAACTAAGAACAAATTTTCATACGAAAGATATTTCATTCATTTATTTACTATATTTACGGAGAACCAGTGTCTCAAACTTGATGTAAAAATGAAATATATAAATCTAGGCTTCCTAAATAGCATCCTATACGATATACTGATGATGGAATTCTTTCATTATGTTGCTTTTCATTATCTACAATATATATTTTAATCATATCATAAACCAAAAATTAGGTGGAAATGGCATTGGGTGATTTTAGAGGTCTCAAACATTACCAATTTTTAATGGTATTTTCGACCATTATCACTGAAATATGCAAATTAGGTTGTTACTATATATAGCCTCAACTTAGAAAAGTCTGAAATATTTTTTTTTAATTCCTTAGACATCTATGAACTGAAAAATCAACCTAATTAGGAAAATTTCAAACCATCCTTCTGGACAATTTTTACAATTTTGCATGTTTTTATGTGAGACAAGCACTTAAAATATAACTCTAAGAATCAACATTTAAACGATTTTGCGGTTAAGATTAAATCTTTTATTTTTCAAATGAATGCATATTTAAGATGCACAACTATAGTTTGACCAATTCTTAAGTAGATTCTAAACATTCTTCATGACATACTCGTATGTGGATCTTACATCTGGATCTGTAATTTACATAGTTAACAATTCTTAAAGAATTGTCATCGAACCTGTCAATAGCGAACAATATACCAGTACCAATCCAAAGGACATTTAATCAGATGTAAATTGTGTGCCCATGTCAATAAACAGTTTTCTTGAAAAACCTACTAGTCAAATAATTTCAATCAATGTTTCTGCTACCCTTTCCATTTCAATGAATGGTAAAGCTACTCATTGAGGATACCTCTTAGTGTAATCTACAAATGTGAGAACAAAGCGATCTCTTTTATCAATGAATGGTATTCACAGTCAAACTATGTCCCCAGCTATTCAACGAAAAGTACAACTGTAATAAGGGTTCAACTGACGGAATCTACTTATTCGATTACATATGGTGATTAACATTTTATATGCAGAATTTGTTTCCTATATGGTAAAACATACATTCGTTCAGTTACGCTTCACAAACTATTGCTTTCGTTTACATACATATACATTATGTACTGTTTTATCTATAACAGTTTGATCAGAGGCTGCTCACTCTCGACCTCTTCTTATACTTTATCTTTAAGCAGTGGCTATTTTGCCGGCTCTAGCAAAATAGACTTTTAGGTACTATTTTACCGGCTCCTGCAAAATAGCCTCCTTTGTTTTGCTATTTTGCCGGACTTATTTCAGATTTTTTTTCAGATTAAATGAAAATTTTTTTTTTATTGAATTCATTGACGTCCGAAAATGGAAGACTACACTTCGTTGTCAAAAAACTTAGAAATAAACGCTATGTTCGACTCATATGAAGAGCTAAAGCAGGTTTTGAGGCACTTTGAAAAGGACGACTTTTTACCCCAATATACCCCAATAAACAGTTTAAACACATTTGGATTGAATTATAATGTTCTTTTATCTATTATAACGTTATTATACGGACTATAAATCTTACTTTAATGAATTATTTTCATTTCAACCATTTTTAATCTACGTATAAACTGTTCCATTCATGTCAGCCGCCTACGATCTCAATGTGACTTTTTACCCCAATATACCCCAATATTTTCAAATAAAAAGTTACAATATAATTTTTGTCCTCCGAAGTGATATTTTATAATTCATAATATATTTGTTATATTAAAACTACACTGTACACATCAGTGTACTTTTTAAAAAGTTGTAAATATTACGAGATTGAGATCGTAACTGTTGTGTCATTATATTCGTGTCACAGGGGTTACACTAAAGACCTGAACACACGGACCTGAAAATATACTGGGTACCGTTTCACAAAGCCTTCGTAAGTCTACGTGTTGACCATCGTACGTTCATCGTAAATAAATCGTAGGTTTTACAGCCGTTTCACAAAGCCGTCGTCAGTTAAGATGAGCGTAAATAATACGTAAATCCTGGCGTAAATTACTACAGCTATACCCAGTCGTATCTCGATCGTAGTTTTTCCGCGAATATGAATTAAACCATATCTAAGATGGCTTTATTCTCGATCAAGATGCCGCAAATGTTAGAAGACGAAGAAGAATCTTCAATATTAGAACCACACTTTCTTCATTTGATCATTTTGAAAATGTAATGGATATTATATCCAGATACAGACTGGATAGACACAGTATCAATGAAATAGCATTGGCATACGACTAAATATAAAACATGATACAAATAGGTCACATGCACTTACTCCTGAAACGCAGGTTTTGTTAGCTTTGCGCTACTCACTGGTTCTCCGGTAAAGCGCCCATTTTATGACACTGATTTGTCCCACCGTAACAAAGCAAAACTAACGACTTCGAGTTATATATCCGTAGCTTGTTATACTTATATCTGAGATTTTTATATTTCTTTATTATCTATATTTTTAATTTTTATAAAGTTTAGTACATATTGCACAACGATAGTGATGTACCGGCCGTCATAATGTTTTCTTCGTAAACCTGTAATTCCCGTTAACGGATAGAATCTAGAAGACCAAGCAGGACTAAATATTTAGCACAACATAGAGTGTGATATGAGTTAAATTTGATTATAAGGTTACCATAAATAATTTTGTTTATAAGGTTACCATAAATAATTTTGTTAAATGGTCATTTATTCCAAATCATATCAGTCTTGAAAACTAAACAAAGTTGAAAACTGCAGAGATTTGTTAAGCATGTAATCTCCGTGGAATGTTATATTCTAAACAAACACCTATTTTGAAAATAAATTCTACATCCAACAGATCGATATCGGTGTCAACATTCAATTTTAATACAACTTCTATCTTCAGATTCACGTATTATGTTTTATGAATGACGAAATCTTCGAAATGTAATCTCCGTGGAATGCAATCTCCGTTCACGTTTTTCTGAAGAGTGCTTTCTTTCACGTCCGCACTTCTATCGAGAATGGCATGCCAAATAAACATTTTAGATAATAATTACGGATGGTGAATATATAAATTACAGATCAATAACTTACATTGTAATTCAGACGACATAAGAAGACACTATGTGACAATTTTAATTAGTCAATTGTTTTAGTGTTACAGAGTTGCTTTTTTTCTTAGATCTACAAAAAAAGAAAAGAAAAAAAACCAAAAAAACGAACTGGATGTTTTTATATCAATATTAATGCAAGTAAATAATTTTAATCCGTTTTCAATATTAAAGATCTGAAACTTTTATTATTAATAAGAATAAGAATAAGAATACTTTAATAATCCAATTATGGACCCTTGCGGGTTTTAAATTTCAAACAATGATTACAATGATTTGTGTTATAACAATGAAATAATAAAATAAAATACATCACAATACAACACTGAACAGTTATTGCATGCACATGGAAGAGAAAGTAATATGGGAGACAATCAATTTATGTAAGGATTATTCCCCTTTAAATAGTATCCAATAGTCTTTGAAGATATGGTGTTTTGAGCTGCATAAAAATGCAGCCCCAACTGATTAGATATAAGGGTAGTTTTCTCCCATGTACACACAGCAACCAATTACTAGATATTTATGTAACTATATAGTCTTTTTTTTAAATTGCAAAAATTGGATAAGCACCTTAGAAGTTTGACTGCAGTTTATTAACGCATATATAAGCATTTACATATAAATAGATGAAATATGCATACTCATAGATAGAGTAAAGTGTATTAATTTAATTTTTTGAATTTAAAATAAATAAAGATAAACTAAAAGAGATTTAGCCATTTACAGAATTTGTGGATCTCAATTCAAAACTCTTGATAAGAAAATTACTTAATTTTCTAAGTATATGTTATCTTCAGTGGTCATTAACCATAAAAAATTTGATTTGCAGTCTAAGTTATTAAAATTTTGACAGTGCTCATGAGCTTGTGCAAACAATAATTCCCGACATTTATTATATAATGGACAGTTTATTAAAAAATGAAACTCATCTTCGATATCATTATGGGAACAAAAATTACAAGTTCTCTGTGATCTTTCTATAGGTTTGTTCTTATGTCGCTCTTTTTCCACTCGTAATTGGTGGGCACTTATACGAAATTTACATAATATTTGTCTTGATTGAAAATTTTGAATATCAAGATATTTTTCCATTTGGAAATTACTTTTAGGAGAAAAATATATATCTAGCTTTCCAGTAACATTATCTTTATCATTGTACCATGCTTTCAAAAACAATGTCTTTAACTTTTTCATAATAAGTTGTTCTAATCTATTAATTGAATAATCAATACAATATGTTTCTTTCAATTCAAGCTTTTGTAAAATAAATTTAACAGAGGAATACCATGTCATAGTGTTATTTTCATGCATATTTTTGTTACATAAAAACGCTTCTTTCAATAAATTTGAGTTACAATGATGTAATCTATGCAGATAGCTTATCATAGATATAACAATATTAAAATATATAGGAAATCTTCCTAATTCTGATTGTACAGCAACATTTGTACTTTTATTATTTAAGCCTAAAATATGCTTACAGAACTTTAAGTTCATTTTATCAGCAACATTATTCTGGTATATTTTTTCAAGTACATTTGTAGCATCTTTTTTACAAGATGCAGAGTCAGTTTTGAACATTCCCCATATCTCTGAGCCATACAAAATAATAGGTTTAATGGTATGGTCAAACAGATGTAAATTTGTTTTAATACTAGCATCTGAGCCAGATAAACATCTATTAAGTTTATATGAAGCTTTTAAAGATTTATTAAATAAGTCTTCTTTTGCATAATTAAATAGGCCACTTGACTGGAATATAACTCCAAGGTATTTATATTTGAAAACAGTTTCAATTAATTCATTTTTAAAATAGAATGGTTCTTTTATGTGGCGTCCACTTTTATTAAAAATTAAAACTTTCGTTTTTTTAAGTTAACATTTAGGCACCAGGTATCACAGTATGATTCCAATGCCTTCAAGTGCTTGTGAAGTCCATCAGCAGAATCAGAAAATACAATGACATCATCTGCATACATAAGACAGTCAATGCGACTAGCGCTGAGTTTTACACTATCAGGACAATTTAATAAACTGTTAGGTAGATCATTTATGAATAGATTAAAAAGGACAGGGCTTAAAACATCCCCTTGTCTAACCCCAATATAAGAGTTGAAACATGGACCTAGTTTGTTCTCAACTTTTACTCTTAAATTATTGAGTGTATACATGTGTTTAATTAACTGGTAGAATTTTCCCCCAATGTCTGACTTGAGCATTTTGATAAGGATACCTGAGTGTATCACAGTATCAAAAGCTCTTTTAAAGTCAATAAAACAAGCATAAAGTTTACTTCCCTTGCTATTAGTATATTTATCTATTAAGCATTTGAGGATAAACATGTGATCTGTTGTCCTTGATTTATTTCTGAAGCCAGCTTGGCAATCAGTCAAAATATTTCTCTCATCTAAATGGTTAGAAAGTCTTGTATTTAACACAACATTAAATAACTTTCCAATACAAGAATTTATAGCTATACCTCTGTAATTTTCAGGGTTATTTATATCTCCTGATTTATGTATAGGTATACAGTATCCTTCACACCATAGCTTTGGATAAGTGCTATCAGTAAATATTAAATTAAAGAGTTTAGTAATACAGCCTATAAGGGCTGTTTGTCCAGCTTTTAGCATGTCATTTAGTATCAGGTCCAGACCACATGCCTTTCCAAGTTTTAAATTGGTAATTGCTTTAAATATTTCCTGATTAGTCACTTTATAGTCTAATACATTTGACATGTTCTCTTTTTCTAAATCAACAAGCATGTTATTTAATAGATTTATTTTTGATTTATTAGTATCAGATAGAGAATTTAAATCATGGAAGTATTTTGTCCATGTGGTATTATTTATAGAAATTTCTGGGGCATCCCGAACTTCTTCTGTTTCCCCCTTTAATTTAGTTACAAGGTTCCAATATTCCTTTGGATTCTTAGTTAGCAGATTATCAAGTTGTTTAACAATTTTTGATTTAAACTCCCTTCTTTTATATTTTTTTAACTTTTTGAATTCTCTATAATGTTTAAAATAGTTATTTTTAATATTAATATTATATGGATTTTCAGACATACGTTTAGCTTTAGTATTTAATTCTCTCTTTTTATTGTAAAGATCTTGATCATACCATTTTTTCTTATTAATAGTTTTCTTTTTATTTTTATTAGATTTGAATTTGAGTGACATTTTTGCTGCTTTAAGAATAATATTCTGCAAGTCAGGAGCAGCAGAGTTTATGTTTGATTTATCTTGATAATTGTTAGTTTGAAAAGCATTAATTTCAAGTTTACATGATGGGTGACATAGAGCATCCTGAAATTGTTCCTTTGAGCAGTCAGTCCATTTAAATTTATCTGGAAAATTTTGAGTACTTTCATTATTATTTATAAAAACAGGACAATATGAGGCAAGCAGCATACATGATATCTTACAATAGCCATCTGAAAAAACAGGGAATAAAATTTGATACTTTACAATTCTAAGTATGTTGAATCAAATCTTCTGACATAATAATATAATCAACCACACTTGTGCCATTAGGTTTAAAACAAGTAAAATTACCATTTGAATCACCCAACATACGGCCATTCAATATTCTGAGTTTTAAAGTTATACACAGTTGAAGTAATTGCTTGCCTCTAGCATCAACTTTATTATCACAACTCTTCCTTTTCTGTAACCAAATATCATATTCATTTTCTTCATCATCCATTGCAAATGGATCATATGTATCATTCTCTATAAAATCTAATTCTGACCCAGTCCTTGCATTTAAGTCTCCACATAGAACTATGTGATCCCTCTCAGCATAATAATTAATTATATCCTTTTTCTATATTTTCTAATGGATCATCATCTGACTGAAATATATAACTAGATGATGCTGGGATAATGTATGCAAACACAAGAAAATAATTTTTGCGAAATTAAAGAATTTTTTGCCCAATTTGACCCATTGATAGTCTAATCTTGTATTTTTTAGTATCTCAATACCAGGTAAAATGGTATTTTTACCAAAAATGCCTAGGCCACCAAAATATCTATTGTTTGCTGATTTTGGTCAACAAACAGGAAAATACTTATATCCTGGAAGGACTATATTTACATCTTTGCCAATATGTGTCTCAGTTAACAGTACTATATCATAAGCTGTTATATTATTTAAAAAATTAGAATCTGTCAATTTATTCAATTTTTAGATATAAATGTTCTATTTGTTATACCTTTAATAAGGTTAGTACTTTTATTCTGTACTTTAGTCATTGGAACATATATAAATGTTACTATTATTTTTATACCAATATTTAAATGAAAAAAAAAACAAAAAACAAAAACAAACAAACAAAATAAAGTAAAGTTAATAACTACAAGAACTAACAAAATAACAATATGTCAATAAATGTTATTCAGAAAATATGTTTATTTTCTTGGTCGTCTGTAGGGTGGACGGTTTCTATGGTTGGAATTGCCTTGTTCTCTCCCATTATCAGGTTTATGAAAACTACTACGCCTTGATTGCTTAATGTCCAATAACGAGTCAATGGTCCATCTAAGATTACTGGCCAGGACAGCAGTGCCATCTTTAGATAAGTGATACTGATCCCTTGCTAAAAACTTGGGAACTGGTTTCCCTAAACGTGACAAGTTACCATTATCACAGAGGATAACAGTATCATCCTCCATAAATGTGAATATATGGAGGTTGATAACAGTATCATCCTCCATATATTCACATTTTAGCATTGCATTGACAAGTTCGACATTAGTCTGATATTTTTTGTTATCTGCCCTTGGAGTAGCTAATGAAACCACAACTGTTGTGCTGGGCATTGACTCATGAATATGAGAAATTAAGTTTTTCATATGGCTTACACATACTGGTGCAGATTCCTTTAGGTCATTGGATAGCGAATGCAGCACCAGCACATTTGGTGGATCTTTAATCTGGCTTATTGTTTTTTCCGTATCAGCCAATGTCATAGCCTCTTTTTTTTGCAGAGTGTAAGAGCTTGAGAATTTTTCCGGCTGGATACCTTTTGTGTTAGAGGTGCCTATAAGTAGGACTTGAGGTTTGTTCTGAGAAGCCTTTGTTTCAGTGGAGTCAGGCTTTTTAGGTTGAACTTGTGTCCAATTTTCATCTTTGTTGTTGCGAATTTCATGATTATTGTGTTGTTTGAATGAGTATATAATTTCATCTTTCTTGTTGAGATCGGTTTTGAGTTTCCGTACATCAGCCTCGAGTGCTTCAATTTGCTGATCTCTTGCTTGTATTCTACTGATCATACTTGTATTGGAGTTACGCAAGCTTTCCACTACAACAGAGCTTGAATTTTCTATATCCATCATGCTACCTTTCAAAACGTTGATAACAGATTTTAAACTTTCAATTTCAGTCAAACTTTCATATCTAAGTTGCTGTAGTGTGAATTTCAATTCTGCATTTTCTTTTTCTGTAATATTTAATTTACCACTTAAATCCTGGCTTTTGGAAAATTTTTGTTGACATGATGAAGCTTCAGATTTCAAAAGAAGGTCTTTTATCTGTACACATGTATCATTTTGAGTTCTCATTGTGTCATTGACTGATGTTAAATGTTCATTCAAAGAATGAGTGTGCTGTACATATAATTTTTCTATTTCAATAGTTACTTGATTTTCAAGATCTTTAGTTGCGGTCTTCAACATGGATTCAAAGCTTTCACGATAGTATTTATGTGATTCTTTTACATTTTTCCCTGTGGGTAGGATGGTTTAGAATTTGAGTCAAGTTTTGCCACATTCATATCATTTGTATTAATTGCTGACTGAACCACCATATTTGTATTTTCTTTAGCTTCTAGTTCAGCTTCAGGTATTATCTGTTTTAGGTCAATTATATTAGAGTTGACATCTATAGTATTGTGCCCAAGTAGTGTTTTGGGATCTGTTTCATCATCACTTTCATGATTTATGGTACTTGTATCAATATTGTCAGAAGCACAGATATCTGTCGAGAGTTTCTGAATAGTATCATGATCATCATGTAACTGTTGTGATCCCATTTTAAAGGATCATGAGTCCAGTCAATTTGGTATTTGTCTTTATTGTTAGGGTGGTCACCAAGATACTCAAAAAGATATATATTTAATGCCTTTATCCAATGTCGGACTCTATCTTGAGTTGTCCGGAAGCTAACCATTCTGGCCTCTGGCTTATAATAATTTACATCTATCTCTTCAAACTTTAGTAATTTTGTCTTTTTAGCCACTGGCGTTTTCAGTTTATCAGGAACGCATGCTGCTGGGTATGTTTTGTATATTTCACCGTTATTAAGGTAGTTTGAAAACGTAGATAGGTCTGTTGTTGAGATTGTGCATGAGAATATCTTGGATAAATACTTTTTATGGCGTATAATTAGCTTACAGGAAGAAAACAAGTCCTTTTTGCTTTCCCAACGAAAAGCGCAGGGTGCCGCCATTACCGGAAGTATTCTTTTGATATAAATTTAATATAAACTTGATACAGAATTTAATACGATTAAACAATCATGCAAGTAGTCATAAAAATTGCTCTGCCTAATGAGTTTAATAAATCGTATTGCACAAGGAGAGAAGCTTTTTAATACTTTCTTTCATTAAAAATGAAATTACTACGTCGGCTGAGTGGACATGGTATATATTGTCCGTTACATTTATTAACAACACCTTGTACAAATATTCTTTTCGAAAATAAAAACAGTTAAATAGAACAAACAAAACTATCCGTCACAATGATATACGCGGGTCTGGATTAGGGGGGAAAAAGGGGGGTGGGGGTTTTATATTTCTGTATTCTGTAATTCTTTCGGCCATTTTTTCTCTTTTCAGTAAGAAATATACTTATTCTGTAAATTCTTGTGTTCAGACCGTGCATATGAAAATTTCCTGTTGTATCATGATTTTGACATGATAGATCTTTTTGTCTGTATCAACGACATATACATGACGACACTACCCCATGACCCCTCACCCTGAATCTGTCACTGTACTGCATAAATGATACCTGAAATCTGATAGAATAAAAATTCGATCACCTGAACTAGATATTATCCTAAATAGCCCAACTGTCAAACAAAATATAAATTATTGCCTATCAATCAATTGTTTTGGAGTTTATTAAAATATATTTAACATTTATTGGTAGTGAAGAAAAAAAATGTCATACCCCCCCCAAAAAGACAATGTTATCCGTCCTCGAGTATCAGTCTTCCAGCCCTTACCAATAAATTGTTGTTTTAAATTGTAATGGATTATGGATCTTACAAATATGAAACTGAAGACGACATAAGAAGACACCATGTGACAATTTTAATTAGTCAATTGTTTTAGTGTAACAGAGTTGCTGTTTTTCTTAGATCTACAAAAAAACACAAAAAAACGAACTGGACGTTTTTATATCAATATTAATGCAAGTAAATAATTTTAACCCGTTTTCAATATTAAAGATCTGAAACTTTTATTATTAATATAAATTTGATACAGAATTTAATACGATTAAATAATTATGCAAGTAGTCATAAAAATTGATCTGCCTAATGAGTTTAATGAATCATATTGCACAAGGAGAGAAGCTTTTACCGGTAAATGCCTTTTTTCATTAAAAATGAAATTACGACGTCGGCTGAGAGGGCATGGTATATATTGTCCGTTACATTTATTAACAACACCTTGTACAAATATTCTTTTCGAAAATAGAAACAGTTAAATAAAACAAACAAAACTATCCGTCACAATGATATATGAGGGTCTGGATAAGGGAGAAAAAGAGGGGTGGGGTTTACATTTCTGTATTCAGTAATTCTTTTGGCCATTTTTCTCTATTCAGTAAGAAATAGGCTTATTCTGTAAATTCTTGTGTTCAGACCGTGCATATGAAAATTTCCTGTTGTATCATGATTTTGACATGATAGATCTTTTTGTCTGTATCAACGACATATACATATTTGAATCTACATTTTAAATTGATACAAAAAATCAAAATTCTCTGCTCTATAGATTTTCATAAATGGAGTCTTAAATATATCCATAATAAATGCACCGTATCAAATGCATATATGAGAACAACTACCAATAAACTACTACGCGTCGCATACTATGTATAGAGACATGCATCCTTAATCTAAGTTAAAAGACAAATTAAAAAAAAAAGGAATTCTAAAAGCTTTCTTTGACAAATTTTATACTAACTTCATTTTAACAAGTTTAAATTACATTTTCTAAAATAGAGCTAAGAACTGTTTGTAATGTAGTAAATTTAATTCGTTTGAAATTTTTATTCAAATATGCTGTTGAAGATTACTAAGCGCCAATAAAATACAATAATTTTATATTTATAAATTAGTGTCTTCGATAATGAAAAATTCGTCTTCGAACAGTCTCATTATCATGTCGGTATTCGAAATGACTTGTTTCATTGTTATTACAAAAAATAGGTCATAATAACATGACGGAGTTTGTTTTTTTTTGCTTCAGAATGTTCTAGAGAAATATACAAAAAGCAAATTTTAGACAATGAACCCTCATAAGCCTGGAAGTTGCTAGTCACATATAGTTAACGGTGTTTTTCTCACAATGATGTTCTACCTCCATAAGCCTGGAAATGTCGTGGCGGGTCACATATAATCAATCCTTCTCACTTCATAAATTTTGTTAGAGAGTAGGCTGAATTAAGACGTTATGTGATGAAAATTAATTAATTTCCTTCCGTGAACATGCATCGATTGTACAATAGAAATGAATCGCCCCTTCAGTGAAAATGAAAGTCTAGTATCATTATTCGACAGTAAACATGAATCGCATAACGAAAACATCATAGTGGAATTTACTCCAATATCAACAAGCTGAATAACAAACCTGTTTTAACGTATACAACATTAATAATTATGTTTAAAGGTACATTTTTCTGCAAATGAAACTTAACTGCTGCTTTTAAATCTCTTGCACACTCCGTTCGTGAACTATTCTTAATATTTAACTATTTGTGTATCAATTTTACACCTGGATGGCAGTAGGCGCGATGAAAACCCGTCCGCATCTCATACCTATATCATGAATTTGTAAAAACAGTAAACATTATATCTTATTTCTTATTCTTTTCAAAAATCATGAATTTGTCGTCTGTTTATTTATCATTCTACATTAGAAATTCATAACGGATACAGTGAAAATGGTATTTCTGGATTCGCACATTATATACACTGGTTTTGTTTATTTTTATTTGACTTTTTTTTAATTCTTTTTCAACGACAACGCATGCAACTTCTTATTTCTTGTTTGAAATTTCTTCTCTTGGTCATAAATCTGCATGAAATATTTGCCACTGTACGTTCAGAAAACAGCAATCAATCAATCATATCTCCTCTAAAATTGCAGTACTATAATAACTTAAGACATCAAATAATTGTTAAAAAATTCGTTTAATCCTTTGATCAGATATAAACACGTCTTGTCACTCTCCTATTATTTCAAATTTTCGATACAAAGAAAAAAAGTATTATTGAATATCAAAGGAAGTAACCCATCAAAGATACAAGGCTTGTGTTTCGTCAACAAATGAAAACATACGAACACACCCACTCACCTGATTCGCTCGTCCTCAAAAATATAAAATTCAAAATATAAAAACAATTATATACAAAATAAAGGATAAGGTCACCCCGGATGCCGCACAAATGCCAAGGCAACGAACGAGAAACCGGAAAGGACATACTTGGGTTTCAAACCAATACCGCTAAATGCCCAGCTGTATTCCTGGTAGAGGAAAGCCGAAAATCCTACGATAAAGCATCTCGGAAAGAAACTACCGATCCATAAGGGGAACAACAGCTAAAACCCTCAGACATCAAATAGATTGGTCTTATAGTTTCCCACATGGAAACTACTAATGGATTCCATCTGACCACATGTCTCAAACAAACCTGAAAATATCTGCAGAAACTTTCCTCAACAAAAAAATATGATCCAAAACATAAAGTATAAGATGTAAGGATAATAATATTTATCCATGAAACTAATTTGGCAAAACAATTTCAATGATGTTGAAGTATTCTCTCTGCAAACATTTTCACGTCCGCTCTCATCGGCATGCTCGACTAATCGATCTGTGAAAGAAGAGTGTGCCATGTTCCGATGTAAATAAACTACGATTCACACCTCCTGTTTACAGAGTTCCGTTTTACGATACACTTACGATGATACACAGTGCGTAACTTGCGATCATCTTAGTAGTCCTTTACGATGCCTTTGTGAAACACACGTAACGGGAACGTAGAACCACACGTAAACGGATCGTAAAATGATACGATGATCGTAAGTTAAGAAGGTTTTGTGAAACGGTGGCCTGGTCTATAAATCTACCATCAAATTTGTATTTTGTTAAATAAAATTTGGCGTTATCATAAATTAAATTTGATAGATTTATCTTAATTACCATTGAGTAAATCATTCAATCATAAATTAAAAGTAAATCTTAAGAAAAAAATATTTGCAATTGTTTATCAGTCAGACATGACATGGAATAATTAATTATATGTATCGTTCAATATCTATCTGAGGGATGGGTCGGTATGTAAATTTAGGCAGGGTAAATACTTTTCAGTTTATATCTGGCAGCGCAAAATGTTTTTCTTCTTCAGAATATTGGCGGTACAGAATCTTTCTTGATCAGAAAAAAATCATGCTTTGAATGGGGTACTCAACCTAGTTTTTTTATTTATAATGTCCATATGGGACAATAACTATTTCAACATTTTTTAAACAATTATTTCTTATCAAATTAAGTTTAGTTCCGTGTGTATTTAACTTCAAATTAACAATTTATGTAAAGAAAGCACATAATTTCGTTTTTGCCCATTATTCTCTATCTTTCTTTTGCCCATTATTCTCTATCTTTCTTTTGCCCATTATTCTCTATCTTTCTTTTGCCCATTATTCTCTTTTCTACATTTTATTCGTCCTATTCTCTATTTCTTATACATTGTGTCCATGATTTATGGGTGATATGGGGGACAAGGGCCTGGAACCCTTATAGAACTACATGTATGTTAATAATGCACAGAATTTTTACATGTTCTACTTCTAACGTTGACTAGTTTTGCCCCAACCCGCCCCTTTTTTCTTACAGGTTTAACATCTGATTCTTGGTGGGGGTTATGTTGCTTTGTCTAGTTTTTTATTTTGATCTTTTCCTTTTGTTCTGTTTTTTTTCGGTCTCTCAATTTTTAATGTGCGTGAAGTGGTTTTAGGTCATAAATTGATACACTTAATCCTTTTGTGTTCATTAAGACAAACTTCAGAGCAACATACTTTTATGTTTTAATTTTTAACAATCAGCCAGAAGAGTGCAGCAAGGTATATAGTTATGTTGTGACCTTTATCAATTTCCAACAAACTGGTTTTTTTCCGATTCTGTCAAAATTTCTAATACAAGAGAAGCGGAAGATACCAAAGGGAAATTCAAACTCATAAGTCCAAATGTGAGTTAAAAACAACTGACAGCGCCATGGCTAAAAAAGATACAGACTAACAGACAAACAACAGTACACATTACACAGCATAGAAAATTAAAGACTAAGCAATATGAAACCCACCAAAAACTAGTGGTGATCTTAGGTGCTCCGTAAGGATAAGCAGATCTGGCTCCACATGTGGACCCGTGTTTACACTGTTTTTATCATGATCAGGTTAACTGCTTGTTTTCTTCTTGTCGATAAAAAGAAGGCAATGATTGCCACTGGACATTGAAAATTAATGAAACACTTGTCACTGGACATTATCAAACTACAATCTTTCAATCAAAGTTACCTTTTTTCTGAAACTTTTGCTTCACAATTTTGTACATGATTGATATTGTTTTAGAAAAGAAAAAAAATATTTCCCATTTATTTCAGAAAGTATTTATAAGAATTATAGCTCATAGTTATATGGATAAACAATTGCACCGACTCCACATTTATGATATCTGATCACCAATTCATGGTATACTTGTCTTTGTTTTTATTTTCTTATCTCAGTGCTGCTGACCTGAAAAAAAAGTAATTGAAGTCTGATAAGAGAGTTATTTGTTATTATCGCAATAAATATTTGCGAATATACATGTATATAAATATACAATTTCCAGATGCCTCATCATGCATTTTTTTTTTTTTTGCTTATCTTTGTTGATAATGCTTGTTTCAGGTTCAATAACTATAATACTTTGTAAAAAAAAATCTTTTACTTATATATAAATAAAAATTGTCTTCAACAAAATTCGGGAATTTTGGATAATTAACAAATCATTGTTCATTGATGGCTCTTTGTCCCGTCAATTTTGGGGCTTCGTTGACAGACTATCAATACTGGACAAAGGGAAGTAATCCATACATCATTCTTCTTACACTTCCGAAAACATTCACTGAGTGCTTTTTATTAATCTAAGCTGTATGTTTTATTTCATTATAATTATTTTTTTTAGATAAAGTTTCTTTATAACATAAAGAAAAATCTGAAAAATTACCGTAGAAAGAATTAAATGATATAGTAAAACATGATCGTAAGCGGCATATTTGGAATTAGAAAATGTATTGAAAAAAAACAATTTATAAAGGGTTAATATAGGTAAATCAAAGGAATTATCGATAATAATTAACCTAATCTATCATAAAACATCAAAATAAAACGAAGAATTCACCTACAAATGGTATGTTGGGGTATATTGGGGTATGTTGGGGTATATTGGGTTATATTGGGGTAAAAAGTCACAATACTTGTTTTTATTGTTTGTTCTTATGTTCTACTGTTACACCACTGTCTCAGGTTAGAGGAGGATCGGCGCCTACAAACATGTTCAACCCTGCCACATTCTATATGATCCTATATGTGCCTATCCAAAGCTATGTATGTAAAATGTAAGTAATTTTAGTTTTCAAGACAACTGGGTGAAATAGTAAGATTGTAAGGATTTATTTTTAGGTTTGAAGATCTTGTATTCATGATCATTTTCCTGTTTTAAACGTCTTAGAATAATGTCCAGGTCAGATGACCCCTGCAAACTCATTTCTAACAACGCCAGTAATTGTCATATTTCATATTCAAATGGCTTTTTTAATTATTTGGAGAATTTGATGTTAATGGTGGATTTTTTTTTATTCACAATTTTTCTAGAATTAGGATGATTTCACATACTGTAAAGATACAGGTCTATTGTAAATGTTTGGATGTTTTTTTTTTTTTGTAAATTGCGTTGGAGTGTTTGATGATAGATACAATTCACTCTCTATAAACGTTTAACGATAATGCAACTACAACAGGTATCACATCAAAATCTGCTGTGTACGATTGCAGAATCAAATAAGTTGCAATTGTCATTGGAATGACAGGGAAAAAACTTGCATCTACTGATAACAAAATCAAAAGTATCAGTTAGGCTTAAAAGAAGTTAAGACAAGTGCCTGTGGTGAATAGGGGTAAACAATGTACATTTTTATTAGAATAGACTGTGACATAAGATTTCACTGCTCGCTATAGTTTTTTTTAGGGTGACGCACATGCAACATATAATCTTTTCAAACCGGTGCTAGGCACCATCTATAATTTGAAGTGAGGTGTGAGCTTTTGCAAAGTGGTGATGGTCTCATTTGGAAATTAAAGTGTTCAACAGCAGTAAATCCTTTGTCTTTTTTGACAAGAGCGGGTAGGGATATTATATCATAAATGATGTAATAGTTCTGATCTTTACAAATTTGTTATTACAGAAATTCGAATATGGGTACCACAAGTGACAAATACCTATTAGTTGCAGCATTAGATTTTGGGACAACGTATTCGGGATATGCATATGCCCTGCGAGGAGATTTTAAAACGGAGCCATTAAAAATTCAAGCCAACCAAGCATGGAATTCTGGATCCTCTCAGCACTGGTCTCTGAAAACACCAACGTGTTTACTTCTTGACAAAAATAAGGAGTTTAAGTCTTTTGGTTATGATGCTGAAAATACATATTCAGATCTCGTTTTGGATGAGGAACAAAGCAATTACTACTTCTTTAACAGATTTAAAATGAAGCTGCATAAAACAAAGTATGTATATTTATTTCGCATTCATAAATACGACCATTTTTAAAGCTATACCCAAAACATGTCATAATATACTGACGGACTTTAGAAACGCAACACACATTTTGGCGATTATTTTTAACAAATTATGACTGATCCTCATAGAACTACTATTCATGTTTACCATACTTATTTATGGTTAGAAAAATTCGATACCTGACTTACCTAAGGTAATTGAGCATACCGGATTATTGAAGTAGCACGAATTTCTTAAAGCGAAATTTGAAACCAATAAATGATTGTTTTAAGGATTTTTTTTCGTGAAACAATTCTTTGAATCCATACCCACACTTGAATCATTAAAACAATGTTGCACCTCCATATTGCCGAGTCTAAGCAATGAAAATCGGAATCAGGCCATAAGAATATTGCAGGCAGGAATACGTGAACGTGCTGTTTTCAGACAATTTAACGTCAGAAACTCGTTTTAGTGTCCTTACAACAACGGTACAGTCAGACAGGATTTGTTGATGACCATCCATGACCAGATCAATATGAAGTGACAACGCAACGTCAATAAAATTTGATTATGCAACGTCATTTGCGAAACATGTTTACGGCCGTAACGTCAACTGCTAATCAAGTCGACGAATGCCATGACAGACAAATTCATGCCAAAAATGTTTCCCATATACTTAAATGCCAAAGAATCGACTGCAGAAAATCATGGGGAGCACTAACGTTTAAACCACTTAATTGCTAAAACATACTGTAATGCATGGGACAGAGGAAAAATCTGAAGGTACAAAACAGAACTCAAAACACGCATAACAGAATGGGTTGACCTTTCTGGCAATCATTTTGGCGTTGGTTGCAGGCAGTCATTGCCTTCGGCGGTGACACATCCATTGATAAGTGGAAAACCAGGGTTTCAGTGCATACCACTTGATCTGAACTTTAAAAATGACGTCATCAGTTCAACTTTTGAACTGCAAACTTTTTAGACAATTAAAATTAGACAATTAAGAAATGAATAAAATTCATGTGTATACATTTATTTTTGCCTATTTGAAAATTGGAAAAAAAGATTTATCTAGTGTTCCGTTTTTAAAGTCCGTCAGTATATCATATCACTTAAAACTGTTTACCATTTGTGTCCCAATAAGTTAAGGTTTCTATATATCAGCAATAAAAACAAATGTATGTTTAACATTTCATTTTAAAGACGTTTTGGTCTTGTTTATAAAGTATGCGATTATAATATTACATTATATTGGCAAACAAATCACAAAATTAAATATTTGATGTATAAAATGTTAATTTAAATACAAAATGAGTGCTGAGTGCGAACGGTGCGTCCGTTGCTGAAATACATTGGTAATGTTATGGTTTTTAAATGATGATTATAAGTCTGAAGATTCCTCAGGACTTGAAATAATTCATGATCCTATAATCGATGCTCTAATGATGTAAGTAATGATAGAACATGTTTTGCAGCATTTGTCTACCAAACTGATCCTTGAGGACGTAACAGGGAAATCCGTATCAGCAATAAATGTGTTTGCCTTGTCAATTAAAGCATTGGTTGATCATTTATTAAAATTATTAGAAAAAAGTGGAACAGGAATGTCAAGGGATGATGTAAGATGGGTACTGACACTACCAGCAATATGGACAGACTCAGCCAAACAGTTTATGAGAAAGGCCGCTAATAAGGTATATACGTACAAGTACTCGCCAACATGGATATATTGTACTTAAAATAATGTAAGATCAAATATTTGACAACCAAAGATTTTTTAAACTAAAAACAAAAGAATAAGTAGTCATTCTAACAGTAGGCGCATCAATCCATATGGAAATTTAGGTTGAAAGTACAATATTTCAAATACAAAAAAAATAGAAAAAAAATGTGAGTTTGATAAACATGAGACATTTCCTGTTGCTTATCAAGTAATATTTGTTTAGTATTACTTTTTTACATTTAACACGTTCTTCTCATCTAAAAACTTTATTCGCAGAGATGAATTTAAAGCTGGTGGACTGTTTTGTATATTTTTTCATTGATTTATGGAGTTGTAGTTCACTATTTATCCATTTTGTTGCACATGGTTTTCAACTATTTGCTGATTTAAGTTGCTTAGATTACCAAAAATAAGCTTTCGAAAGAACTTTTAAAAAAGACGCCTCCTTTCTATAGTTTATAGGAAAGTTAAAGGCTCACCTACACAATTGCTTACATACAATTTTGAATTTTGATGGATAGCTGTCTCATTGGCAATCATACCACATCTCCTTATTTTTATGAAGAAAAACTTAAAGACATTGTTAATTATGAACAAATTTGGTTTATTCAATAACAGGCTATATTAAGATCTTCCAATTTAAAATAAATTAAAACTGATCATCATTTACAATAAATCTTATCTGAAACAAAGGTATTGAAAATAGATGAAATCTCTGCAAAATGAGAATTAGTCACAATATATTAAAATCTAAATAGGCAGATATAAAAAAATCATAAGAGAAAAAAGGATTTGTCAATTTTGTGGTTTAAATGAAAAAGGTGAATCGCCCCGTTTCACCTCGTAAATAAAATATTGAACTTTTAAAATTGAAATTGAAAATAATACTAGTATTTCTAATCATTTCCTAAGAAGAATATAGTCTAGACAACAGGCATGATTAACTGATCAAAATTGAATTTATCATGACTGAACTTATGCAGTAGGTTAATCCATAAATTATAAAGTTCATATATAGCACTGTGGAAAGTGGACTCGTTAACTGTGTAAGCTACAACGCATCTATCTTAATATCATATTTTTACTAAGTATTGCATGTTTCATTTAACTATATTTGTTTTGTTGGTTTTATAATTTGTAGTCGATTTACCTGCCAAAAACCGTTCAGGCCATAATAAAAAGTTGACATATTACTAGTTTAATAGTCTAAGGAAACAATGTTTTTCAGATTGCTGTAATTTAATTGACCATTTAATCGATGAGTTCTCGAGCACTCTCATTGTACTGAGTTTTTAGCGCAATCGTATTCTACATGTAATACAACCCATCCTTCTATACCTTATCGTTATTTAGTCAATCCAGAAAAAACAGGTCCTTAGATTACAACTTTCTGCTGAAGTCAAGTGTTACAAGAACAGATGTCATCAGTATTGAGATGAGGGAGGAAAAAGTTTAGAAAGCGAACATTATTAAATTTTGAAATTAATGAAACTCATAGAAAAGTTCAAATTCCTAAGACGAAGGCTTTTCTGTAAATGAATAGTTTCATATTTTAAAGTATTAAGAAATATATTCAAGATGTCATGTATTTTAGTTATTGATCAGTTTTGTTTTTGAAAAGCAGTTTCGGTGTCTTTCCTTTTGGAAAACACTTGTCCAAGTGTGTAAAAATTAAAAAGTTATCACAGTGTGATCATAATGGATAGAAAGTTAATAATTCTATTGATTTTTTCGATGCAATTTATTTTCATGAATTTTTTAACCAAACGTTATGATGATAAACTAATTTTTGATTCCATGGAATTTAAGGAACTAGTGTTGATCCTTTATGAACAAATACTTTTTTCTCTCCTATGCAAGCAAAACGTAAACAAGAAAAAAAAATCAAAAAATAATATTTTCAATTGAAGGCTGGAATTCCTGATAAAAACCTTTTAATTGCGTTAGCGCCAGAGGCTGCGTCTATCTACTGCCAGTATCTCCCAACGGAAAAACTACATGGAGCAAAGGCAGGTTTTCACATGTCAAGGGCTGGTACCAGATATATGATTGTTGACCTTGGAGGTAAAAAAATATGCATTTTGATAGAATCCATAATTTATTGAAATCTTATAGATCATCTTTAAATTAGTTTAATATATTACCTTTTCTATTTTCTATTTGTCAACATTTTAATTGCTTGCCTTTGAATCCATAAGAAACAACATTAAAGCAGTTCGATTATTTCTTTTCATTCCGACAACGATCACCAGCACCGATCAGGACAATTAAATGTTGGAAAAGTATCGTATCGACAGCAATTAAAATGAACTAATACTTGTAAAAGTAATTGGATCTTTAATTTTTATCTCAAAACAAAAGTTGCATTATCTTTTTCAAAAGTAAAATTAGGCTACTTTACATAATTAAAAACAGGCAATGCCATGTGTCTTGATATGAATAATATACCAAATATTAATCTGAAACACATGTTTGAACAGGCGTTGTGAACTATCACTATCATTTTGCTTCTTTTCCTAGTCGCTACCATAATTTACCCCTAACACGAACTGAATCATACTCGCAGAGATATTCCTATTTTGTAGTCCTGGTGTAAAATAAGACAAACCAAACTGTTGTGCAAACGAATTGAGAGTTATTGTTTGATATTCCAGTAGTCATTATTCCGAAATGACTACTAGAAAATTGTCGGATTTCTTTATCCTTATGATTCCGCACATGTTTTTCTAATTTAAAGGTGGAATAGCAGACATAACATTGCATGAAAAACTACCAGATGGTCAATTGAAAGAAATTTGTCGAGCAGATGGCAATGACTGTGGTGGCACATCAGTTGATAATGCCTTTTTTCAATTATTTGTAAAGATTGTTGGGGCTCCACTTATGAATACAATGAAACAAGAAGAACCGGGTGCCTACTTAGATATTTTCAGGGCGTTTGAAAATGTCAAAAGAACAATCGATACCACAACTACAGGAAAAGTCAATGTACCATTCCCTTTTGCAACCTTCGACTCGCTTTGTCAACAACACTTATCCAAGAGTTTTGATTCTGCGTTAGCATCATCTAAATATAATAAAGAGATTATGCGTCACGGTGACCAAATTAGAATTGAAGTAGATTTAATGAAATCTTTATTTGCCCCAACTATCGATTGCATCATTTCTCTTGTGAAGTCCGTACTGGAGAAAAGAGAAGCTTGCAAGACATCGCTCATCATAATGGTAGGTGGATTCTCGGAATGTCGCCTTATACAAGCTGAACTGAGAAAACAGTTCCCTAAACATAGAATAATTGTTCCAGAACAAGCTGATTTGGCAGTTCTTAAAGGCGCAGTTTTGTTTGGTCAAAATCCTTCAGCAATTGAATCAAGAGTTATCAAGACGACATATGGAGTGGCGATGACTGCAAAGTTTGATCCAACAAAACACGACGAGAAACACAAATCAGTTATAGCCGGCGTAAAAAAAACTCGAAACTTGTTTGATGTTATAATGAAGGAAAATTCGTCCGTTCCAGTTGGGACTAAAATTACCAAATCATATAACACTACAATGGAAATGCAAAATGAAATAAAACTGTCTGTGTATACAACAAATAACGTTAATCCAAAATATGTAGATGAAAAAGGCTGCTACCGTATTGGAGAAATTGTAATAGCAATTGAAGATCCTTCCGACGAGGAAAGATGGTTTGACATAGAGTTTGAGTTTGGTAAAACTGAAGTTAGTGCTGTAGCTATGGATAAAAACACGAGGCAGCTCTGCAAAGCAACATTTAACATAACATAGATTAAATTTCTAACCGATTAATTGCTTACCGATAATGGGACTATTCGTGCACATAAGATAGTCTTTTCGTAAATTTAGATAGATTCTACAACTGCATCAAATCATCTACTCAAGACAGTAAAATATTCCAAAATTAAATGCTGCAGTTGTAATCAGGCTGTTTTGGTCGTATATAAAATAAACACCTCAGGATCAATGGATTTGTTTTATTGTGAAGTAATATATATAATACATATAATGACCCTGCAATACAAATACAAATGATCAGTACAAAGAAAGATAACTCTATTAATTTTAGATGACACTTTCTAAAATACAGTACTCAAATATTTCCTACTAGACAACTATGGTTTTCCATTGTTACTGACATACAAATCTATTTACAGAGAAAGTAAATTATGAGAAATATTGTTTTCATCATAAATTACACGTCTTAACACTTAACATATTGAATTCTACTAGATATTCTTCTGATAGTCATTTACCGGTCATTCCATTAAAATTAATAAGAACATTACACAAGGTCATGTTTTCTCTGACTGTTTATGACGTCTTTACGCTAAATCCATTGGATGTTGGATGTGTACTGATTGATAATTAAGTCTTAGATGCATGATTTGTTTTATTAGTTGTTATTGGCTTTGAAATAGCTGTCAGTAACTGCGAGTACTCTCAGATCTGTACTTAGTGTCTTTTTTGTTGTTGGGATGTACAAGTCCCCGGCCACGTCCACTCTGTGTTTTTGTTATATGTTTTTCTATTTGCATCCATCTGATGATTTAAGCAATTTTCAACTGATTTTTATGTTCGTTCTTATGTTGTACTGTTACACCACTGTCCCAGGTTAGGGGGAGGGTTGGATCCCGCTAACATGTTTAGCCCCGCCACATTCTGTATGTATGTGCCTGTCCCAAGTCAGGAGCCTGTAATCCAGTGGTTGTCGTTTATTGCTGTGTTACATATTTGTTTTTCGTTCATTTTTTTGTACATTAATTAGGCCGTTTGTTTTTTCGTTTGAATTGTTTTACATTTGTGATTTCGGGGCCTTTTATAGCTGACTATGTGGTATGGGATTTGCTTATTGTTGAAGGCCGTACGGTGAACTGTAGCTGTTAATTTCTGTGTCATTTGGTCTCTTTTGGAGAGTTGTCTCATTGGCAATCATAACACATCTTCTTTTTATTTTATACTAGTACACATAAAGCAAAGCGTACAGTAACGTAACACAATAAGCTTGTTAAAACATATATATTACAGTCATGCTCAAAACACACATATAAACAGAATACAAAACTATCATGGATGAGGTACAAAGGTCCTGTATATACAATATTGGGAATCTTCTACATGATATACGAGCAGTATGGTTCAAATATCTGTCATAAAAATATTAACATAACTATTTGTGTTTATAGTTTACGTATTAAATTAGCTAATCATATAATAGTTTAAGATATGTCTTAACGTACAAATTACTATTTTATCGCTTTGCTATAATTACTTCTTGTTACTAAACTGAGTTATTCATATAATTTTACTGTTTTCGACTTAAATAATTACAAAATGATTTTATTGACTGTGTCAATTTAGTTTTCTGATTTAAATAATTTTTAATATACATTTATATGTTTTAATCTATTCTATGCACATTTTACTCTGAAATCATTCATTCTGACCATTCATACTGACCTGATAATAAAGATGTCCACAAATATGCTGACGGTCATTTAACCCGATATAAACATAAATACAGATATAATAGATAGCGAACTCGTGCAATTGGATTTTCCTAGGTCTGTTTGATTTCTTATTATAGGTTAAAAATACATTTTAATCGTCTTTTTACCTGTATAAGAATGAGCTTTTGTGGATCGAATCAGTCAACCAAATGGTTTAGCCTTGTTTCAATTTCATTGTTGACATTCTTTTCCTTTTAATGACTGAATACGAATAATTCATGCGTAACTCGTGTCTAGCTAAGGGGTTAAATTGAATGTCTCATTGATAGGGATTCAATGAGGTCGAATTATTCTCTTGCAAGTGAATAATTCATTAGCGCTATTTCTTAGCTTATTTTGACAAAATTGAACCAAACTGGCTGCTAAAAGCGAATTATTATTTGACTATTTTACTTTCATTAATGATTGAACAAAACAAAAATCATATTCTAAGTTTGTTTATATCTCGTAGCTCATGTCCCTTTAACCATTATCACAAACAAGAGAAAGTTCTCATAATACAAACTAGTAAAACCCAGAGAGAAAACATATCACCAATCTATCAAAATCATTGAGCCATGAAGAAATCTAACAATAAACATAACCACTGAAGTATGACTAGTAACTACTCAATAAGTACTTAAAATTAAAAATATTACATTCGTCAAATATATAATATCACAATATAAAAGTATTGATAGTACAAAATTCTAAATATCCAAAATAATACACTACCACACCATGAAGAAATATTGTTTTCGATTATTTTGGTTGAATCATCCCTTAAGTAACATAACTTTTGGTGGAGTAACATTTGTACCGTTAAAGTTATTTCACGATATGTAGCACGGGTAGTAACGTCGTCATATCGAGGAGCGTTAAGTTCAGTGATTTTGTCATAGTTTGGTCATGGTTTAGTTAGGTTACTTCCCAGAACGATTGCTTCAGTTCTTTCAAATGAGCAAATTAAAAGCAAATAAGAAGTTTGAATCTATACTGCAAGTCTGTCAACGTATATTTGTTCCTAATAATATTTGTTCCTAAGGGAAACAATATTATAATAATATTTGTTCTGCGGAAATTCGGTCATGGAATACTTCTTCCAACTGAATTATATTTGTTCCACTGATATTAGGAACTTATCTTATATGTTGATGAGTATAACAAATGTTCCTAGTATGCTGAAGTTTAAAGTTTACACCTGAGTGATTATTATCTAAATCAAAACAGGTTTTAAATGCTGATTATATGATTATAATGTAAATTGAAAAGTGTTAGTGAGTTAGATATATTCACCTGTACACAACACCTGAATGTATATACACATGGAGGCTGATGAGTATGAGAAAATATTTATGTTCTTAAATGATGGACCTTATGTTGAAGGTAAATAAATATTTTAACAAGTTCAGCTGTGAAATATAAATGTTAATTCTAATGAGACAAATATCATTTAAATGTAAAATATGCATGCCAGTAATTGCGGATAATTTGAAATGATTATTTAATGTCTACAACATTGGGAACAATTATTTCTCATATTCACGATACATGTTCTTTTACCAGTATTATGTCTACTATAGTATATCAGAATAATAATTGTAAATACCAATTTACCATTCCAGCATTCGTAATAGATAGAACATAATAATATTTTGGGTCGGAAAAGATATTGCATAATACTTTTCCAATCGGAATAAATATAACATAATACTGTTTCCAATCGGTATACATATTACATAATACTTTTTCCAATTGGAATAAATATTACTTAATACTTTTTCCAATAGAAATAAATATTACATAATATTTTTACATTCTAAATAGATATTACGTGATATTTATTCCTTTTATACTAGATATGACCTAATACTTTTCCTTTTGGAATTGATATTACATAATATTTTTCCATTCAGAATATATAGTACATAATACTTTTCCTAATGGAATATATAGATTTTTAAAGTAAAACATCAAAATTAATAATTAAACGGCATCAAATTCGGAATGATTTGTATATATGTTAATAAAGCAATTTACCCGTAATTTCTGATTACTTTTATTTTAATGAATGATATGTCAAATTGTCAAAATGATCATAGTAAAATGTTATACCAGTCATAAAATTTCCACCATAATATTTATTCCAAAGATAATTTATTATGTAATGAAACTTCCTAATGGAATTTATTTTATGTGATAAAATTCTGAGGCATCGGTCCTTTTATTATGCTTTTGAATATTTTTCACCATAATATTTATTCCAAAGATAATTTATTATGTAATAAAACTTCCTATTAGAATTTATTTTATGTGATAAAAATTCCGAGGCTTCGGTCCTTTTATTATGCTTATGGAATAAATATCACATAACATTTATTCTAATTGGAACTTTTGTTACATAATAAATTATCTTTGGAATAAATATTATGGTGGAACTTATATTCTGTGACAAGTCAAGCGATCTACATAGGCATTGTTATTTTTAAGAAATTAACGCAGGGTAACCAAAATATCGAAATTGATATGTTTTGGTTAAGCAATTGACATGGTTCAGTTAAGTTTCTAGAAATTCGTCATGGTTTTGATCAAATTTGTCATGGTTTAGATCCAATTAATACATATGTGTTTCAGCTTTATATTGTTAGTTTGTTTGAAGCCGCTTGTGAAAAAACAAAGATACACAATTTATAAATTGACTAAAAAGAAAACATCATTTTTAACCAAATTTGGTGGGCGTAAAATGCAAACCGTACATTAGAATTTTTACTTTCGTGGATTTCCTAAGATTGAGTTTATATAGTTATAGCTCTTTTGAACTGGTATCCGGTAAAATAGATTACAAAAACAGAAAGTGTTGCTGTTTCACCTAGAACCTATTCTCCGTATGTCAATGATGGACTTGTTGGGGAGTTACAGATATCGCGAGCAGCATCACCAGTCAAAGATTAAAGACTTCTATTTAAAGCTGGTAAACGTAGTTGCTAATAAATGTTTTCAACATTTTGATTCTATTGAAATTATACGTCTGTTGTTTTTATTTTGAATCAGATTATCTCTATGATGAATAAAGAGAGATGTTGGGGTAATACGCCAATGATACAGTAACCCAAAAATAACTAACCAAACGATATCGAGATGGCACCATACAGTCTACAACAAAAGACAGTTGTCTACACAACATGTCAATCTCTTAATCACCCCAGGAATAAATTAAACACATACAATCAAAATGGACGACATACATTTGCGCGAATTTGAATATGACAAGCATTACGTTTGCGCAAAGAAGTTGTATAACGTTTGCGTGATTATATTTGTGTTATTTACCTGTGATTTTAAATTCTGAGATCTTAGAAATTTGAAATATTATTTTATCTTTTCATTAGGTAAACAACGGAAGTGAGACCTGTAATAATAGCATTCTTTTGTGGAATTCCTGTACTCAAGGCTCGAGTCCCTCTATTCTGGCAGTGGGAATCCCCCCGTTACAGCGGATGTTGTGGGCGTCATTTTGGCGCTCACATGACAAAGCGTCTCCAAAGCTAATAACGGGTTCCATATCTGGTATCGATGGAACAAACTTGTGTAGTTTGTCTAATATTCTGATTACACCGGCTGTTGTTGACGGATTTTCATTTAGCACTCCTATCGTAACCTGAAATTTTTATCAGAATATAGAGTAATTGTTTCATTTAAAGGACATTTCGATTATAAAGTATTTAATGTTTTTGTAAATATATTTCATATGTACGTGCCATGGCGTTTCCGAATTCCGACATCAAGTGTATCCTAAGGTTTTATTTTAACAGAGACATAAGTCTTGTGTACCAAGTTTATAGTCTTTCTTAATATCAATTTTAATTCCAGTGTATCATATCGTAAGTGTATCGTAAAACGGAACTCTGTAAACAGGAGGTGTGAATCGTAGTTTATTTACATCGGAATATGGCACACGCTTCTTCTTTCACAGATCGATGAGTCGAGCATGCCGATGAGAGCGGACGTGAAAATGTTTGCAGAGAGAATCCTTCAACATCATTGAAATTGTTTTGCCAAATTGGTTTCATGGATAAATATTATTATCCTTACATCTTATATTTTATGTTTTGGATTATATTTTTTTTTTGTTGAGGAAAGTTTCAGGTTTGTTTGAGACATGTGGTCAGATGGATACATGAGTAGTTTCCATGTGGTTAACTATCAGACCAATCTATTTGATGTCTGAGGGTTTAATTTTAGCTGTTGTTCCCCTAGTGGATCGGTAGTTTCTTTCCGAGATGCTTTATCGTAGGATTTTCGGCTTTCCTCTACCAGGAATACAGCTGGGCATTTAATGGTATCGGTTTGGAATCCAAGTATGTCCTTTCCGGTTTCTCTTTAGTTGCCTTGGCATTTGTGCGGCATCCGGGATGACCTTATTCTTTATTTTTTTTTTATATAATTGTTTTTATATTTTGAATTTTTATATTTTTGAGGACGAGCGAATCAGGTGAGTGGGTGTGTTCGTATGTTTCTCATTTGTAGACGAAACACAAGCCTTGTATCTTTGATGGGTTACTTCCTTTGATATTCAATAATACTTTTTTTTCTTTGTATCGGAAATTTGAAATAATAGGAGAGTGACGAGACGTGTTTATATCTGATCAAAGGATTAAACGAATTTTTTAACAATTATTTGATAATGTCTGAAGTCATTATAGTACTGCAATTTTAGAGGAGATATGATTGATTGATTGCTGTTTTCTGAACGTACAGTGGCAAATATTTCATGCAGATTTATGAGCAAGAGAAGAATGTTCAAACAAGAAATAAGAAGTTGCTTGCGTTGTTGTTGAAAAAGAATTTAAAAAAGTCAAATAAAAATAAACAAAACTAGTGTATATAATGTGCGAATCCTGAAATACTATTTTCACTGTATCCGTTATGAATTTCTAATGTAGAATGATAAATAAACAGACGACAAATTCATGATTTTTGAATAGAATAAGAAATAAGATATAATGTGTACTGTTTTTATAAATTCATGATATAGGTATGAGATGCGGACGGGTTTTCATCGCGCCTACAGCCATCCAGGTGTAAAATTGATACACAAATAGATAAATATTAAGAATAGTTCACGAACGGAGCGTTCAAGAGATTTAAAAGCAGCAGTTAAGTTTCATTTGCAGAAAAATGTACCTTTTAACATAATTATTAATGTTGTATAACTTAAAACAGGTTTTGTTTTTCAGCTTGTTGATATTGAATTAAATTCCACTATGCTGTTTTAGTGATGCGATTCATGTTTTCTGTCGACAAATGATACTACACTTTCATTTTCACTGTAGGGGCGATTCATTTCTATTGTACATGCGATGCATTTTCACGGAAGGAAATAAATTAATTTTCATCATTTAACGTCTTAATTCAGATGCCTGTCTAACAAAATTTATGAAGTCAGAAGGATTGATTATATGTGACCCGCCACGACATTTCCAGGCTTATGGAGGTAGAACATCATTGCGAGAAAAACGCTGTTAACTATATGTTACTAGCCACTTCCAGGCTTATGAGGGTACATTGTCTAAAATTTGCTTTTTGTATATTTATCTAGAACATTCTGAAGCAAAAAAGTTCTGTCATGTTATTATGACCTACTTTTTGTAATAACAATGAAACGAATCATTTCGAATACCGACATGACAATGAGACTGTTCGATGACGAATTTTTCATTATTGAAGACACTAATTTATATAATACAAAATTATTGTATTTTATTGGCGCTTAGTAATCTTCAACAGCGTATTTGAATAAAAATTTCAAACGAATTAAATTTACAACATTACAAACAGTTCTTAGCTCTATTTTAGAAAATGTATTTTAAACTTGTTAAAATGAAGCTAGTACAAAATTTGTCAAAGAAGGCTTTTAGAATTCCTTTTCTTTTTAATTTGTCTTTTAACTTCGATTTATGATGCATGTCTCTATACATAGTATGCGACGCGTAGCAGTTTATAAGTACTTGTTCTCATATATGCATTTGATACGGTGCATTTATTATGGATATATTTTATACTCCATTTACGAAAATCTATAGAGCAGAGAATTTTAATTTTTTGTATCAACTTAAAATGTAGATTCAAATATTTTTCACTTCAAACGATAACGTAAAATTTCTTCAGAACTTATATATGACTAGAACACACCCGCGAAATCGCGGGCATTAGAGCGTAATGTACGTAAACTGTTGTAGGATGAATTTTTGTAAAAGATTTATGACTGGAGAATTTCAGGAAAGGTATCAAAAGTCATCGGTACTTGGGGACAGGACAATTTTTTTTTAGCCCTCCCCCTTTTTTCCAAAGTCCGTTATTTTTTGTTTTCTGTGTTTCTGTATACTATGAACATACATATACTTCAAATAAAGTGTATTTGCTATTTACTATCAATTCCAAGTTTACTATCTACGGCGGTCACTGATATATTATATAGACTAAGAGACTATCCGTGGATAGTAAACTTGGGATTGATAGTAAATAGCAAATACACTTTATTTATAGTATATGTATGATCATAGTATAAAGAAAAACGCGAAAAAAATTGTCCTGTCCCCAAGTACTTATGAAAATTATGTGTAATTTAAAACAGTCCTAAACGGAAGTCTTTTCTATGACTTAAAAGTCCGTCCGATGACGGAAACAATATCCGGACGCCTTTATTTTCGTTTTCCTCCCAAAATAACCCAAACTGAATTATCATAAGCGAGGATGACAAATGCGACTATCCATGGTACCTTTAGGACACAGAGGCATGATGATAAATTAAATTAGGAAGAGAAGCGACACACAGAATGGGGTCTTCTCGTTTAATAGTATAGATGTATTATATACTAGTCAACAAAAGAACCGATACACAAGTTTGAACTTCAATTTATCATAAAATATAATTAATAGGAAAAACTTTTAAATTATCCAATGAAAAACATTCATTTGCAAAGCAAATGCACATGATTAAAAGAATCTGACCAAATTGGATAGTGAGAAAATACCGTGTTATTGAACACAGGGGTCAAATTCATTTTGCGGAAAATGATGACAAAAGTCGGCACTTAATTTCGAAGATGAGAATTAAGTATTCAAATATCTGCAAAGGCATTAAAAATTTTAAGCAGACCATGTTAAAGTTTAAAGTTTTAAGTTCTAATATCGAATTTTGAATTTTAGGGTGAAAATACGATTTTTGAAATAACAAAAAATTGCAAAAAAATAAATTCGCGTATTTGCCTTAAATCAATGGTTTTTATAAGAAAATAACACTCTGTAAATATTAGACCAATTGGGCAATTATTTACCTTGGTACAGTGTATCCAATTTCATTATATATGGAAAATACATTGCCTTGTATCGTTTCTTTTGTTGACTAGTTTAGTTCTGTATCAGCGAAAAAGAAGCCAAGGTAAAGTGTTTATCTCTTCTTCACAAATACGTTTACAATTGAATTTCGATATTTATCACGTTTATAATATTTAACGGCGTTTTTCTAACAATGACGTTCTACCTCCATACGCCTGGAAATGTCATGGCGGGTCACATATGTGCATACTTTGTGAGTGAAAGTCTGAGGTAATATATCAATAAATTCTGTAAAAATAGCATTTATAGTAAACTCTATTTTCTCTAATAATTTGTCCAGATCCAGATCTATGTGTAGGATAAAATTTATCCTTTCCTATGACACGCCATCATTGAATACATATATCTTGGACAGTTAAGCCAATCCACGTCACCGAAAAAGCAAAGTTTTCGGTTTCGGTCTAAATCTACATCACATACTAATAAAACATCATTTGAGCTGTTTTCCTAATGCTTGTAGTTTAAAGGTGTGGTTGGCTTGCTTGCTTTGTTTGTATGAATGTTTGCTTAAGCATTATAATTAAGATTGAGCAAACATTTATACAAATAAAACAAGCAAGCCAACCAAACCTTTAAACTACAAGCATTAGGAAAACAGCTCAAATGACGTTTTATTAGTATGTGATGTAGATTTAGACAGAAACCGAAAACTTTGCTTTTTCGGTGACGGAAAATTCAAAACGGAAAGTCCCTTATCAAATGGCAAAATACAAAGCTCAAACACATCAAACGAATGGATAACAACTGTCATATTCCTGACTTGGTACAGGCATCTTCTTATGTAGAAAATGGTGGATTAAACCTGGTTTTATAGCTAGCTAAAACTTCACTTGTATGACAGTCGCATAAAATTTCATTATATTGACAACGATGTGTGAACAAAACAAACAGACATAATAGGTAAAAATGTCAAAATAGGGGTACAACAGTCAACATTGTGTTATAATCTTGATCACTAAAATAACAAACAAATATGTAACAAAGAAATACAAAAAGGCATACAGACAAAGCACACAAACAAAAGACAAGAAAGACAAGAATACAAAAATTTACCATAGCACAATAACACAATGACGGGATGTATAAGTACCGAGCCACGTCAAATGGATATCACCAAAAATAGACTAAACAGTAAAAGTAATATTCAAAAAGTAAAAGAATACTATAACTCGTTATTAAGATGATAAACAACGTCAGTACCCATAATCTATACTTCAAGACCATCGTGTGTTATTTGTGAATATTTATTAACAAGGTCTTGGTACCTTCCGATGAACTTTTTAGAAAAGGACGAGACGTTCTTTGATATACCCTGGTTCATCAACTTTCTGCTCAGATACCGGTGACGTTTTACAAAGTCTGAGTACATCTTATACAGTAAAGAAAGTTCGAGCAACCAAAATTTATGTATGAATTTCTTATAAATCGTTGTAACAAAGAAACGATGTTGGTAGATAGACCGTCCTAATATTTTCACCAAAGACTAATTGACGTACTGTTCAGTTAAGTATTCAATGTTTATGAAAGCAAAGTTTACTGCTCCTGACAGCATTGTATATTATTTATATTACATGAACACCCTGTGACTATTTTAATTAAACAGGTCTGTGAATTACTTGTAAACATCATGAAACAAACACTCTGTGTAAATCAAACTTGATTAAACTACAAATAGAACATAGTTGGTTGGCTCCTACACTAAATGCGACCGTGTATTTTGTGATTTGTTGTTGTTTGAAATACATAATGCGAACGAGAAACCCGTTGTTTTATTTTATTTGCAGACATTTACTTGAAAACTGACCTCAGAATTTTGGCACTGTACGATTCATTCTCTTTGTAGTTTGTTTGCTTTCTTTAGTACTGTTTGTTGTGCATTCTTGTACTGTTCGTTGTGCAAAAGCTTATCAATATGGTAGAAATATGTATGGTACGGCGTGACAAATTTTCAAAGCTTTTTAAGCGAGTACAAAAACTTTTCAAGGAAAATTCGCCATAAAAATACGTTATATTCATAGATGTTCTTCTCCAGTATATTTTCGGATCCATGACACGCTAATAGCAAACTCACCAAAATATTTAAATGTGCATGATATGAACGTGTATCGCCTTAAGGCGATGTGACGCATATCACCCTGAACTTCGTATGATCTTGACCTTTGACCTCAATATCAAAATACTAAGGAACTGGATTGCAATCAGGCGCTCCCGATAAGTTAGCTTCTCTAGCTCCAGTAAGATCACGTCAAACCAATACAAAATTCAGGTTGTTTTAATCTTCAATATGAAATGTAAGAAATATCAAATAGTTTTAGTAGTTGCAAATGCTTGCTAACAAAATATAAAAGATAGGTATTTCAATAGAAACAGCTAATTATGTTCTCGATGTTTCACTAATAAACGGCACAGAACTATGACGAAGACACGCAACGAACGTACAGAAAAAAAATCGACGAACGGTATACAACGCACAACGTCCGGAATCAACCATACGTTGGTTATACCCGTGTATATTCAAGTAAGCATCTACGACTAGCTTGCATTTTAAATTGTAAATATAATCAATATTAAAGTCATTAAAAGACTATTTTCAGTTGTTGCATGTCGAATTATCATATAAAACAACAATGAAAATTCATCGCACCTCCTAAAATCCCACATCAGAAATGGTCGCACTTACAGTGATAATGCATCGCATATATAGTTAAAATGAATCGCATTCAGTAATCCATTTTATGGATTCATTCAAATCAATTATTTTCTATTTTCAAAAAGTAAACAAACGCAGTTTTTCCCATCATCCTTTATTCTACAATAGACATACTCGCATACGACAATGGAAATGAACTTACTGGATTCGCACTTTATAAACACCGAAAACCATGACCAGAGAGAGAAGACAAACAGCAAAATATAAAATATAAAAACATTTTCTATATAATTTTTCATTAATAGTAGGCAACCCTCTTTGTTGATTGGTTGTAGTATATTAATCTCACCGACTTTTAAAAGAGCCCACCAAAAAGCGACCAAGTAAACAGCTTCTCCTTGTAGATACTCTTATACTAGTAGTATTATGCATCCTATCCCGCTTGAATATCAGATATTTATTTGAAATTACCCAAGATATACGAGGTGGTTTACAGAATATAAAATAATCCCCCCAAAAAAAAAGAATGAAGAAAAATGGACAAAAAAAATAAAGAATAGAGAATAATGGGGTGCTAAAATGTACTAAAAAAAAAAAGTGGATAAAATTAAGTATAAGGTAAAATTAATGAAATGTTCAACTGGCAGTAATCGGAACTGGTTCATTGTTGTTAGCGATGCAAATTCTATACATTCGTAAGCATCGGTATTTTCCTTCAAAATCACGATCTTGCACGAGTTAACAGATCTTGACGTATCATTACGTCCACCATTGCAGACAAAATTAACCTTACATCCATGCATCCTTGCATTGTGTCAGCAATGATTACACATTACAACACTAATAAAACAGTTCGTGACAGAGGTCAGATCAAGATATCCATTGAGAACAAAAAATAGTGGGGAAAAAATGAAAACAAGTTAGAAATTTTATGCGTCCGAAGCGCTATTCTGGATTTATCTTCATCATTTACGCTCAGAGCCGAATATTTGAAAGCCTTGGATGCAAAAGAACAGAAACAGTAGAAGAGCTATATGATCAAAAGGACATATAAAAAAAAAAAAAATAGCCAATTCAGTCGAAGGTCAACTTTGCCCGATAGAGTTGAAACCTCAGTTTCTTTATAATTTCAAAATTTATCAATGAACAATTGGAGGGAATTGAATGGAATTGCAGAATCAAAACATCTCTTTAGCCGACATGATTCCTACGTCTTCAGTTTCTTATTTGTAAGATCCATAATCCATTACAATTTAAAACAATTTATTGGTAAGGGCTGGAAGACTGATACTCGAGGACGGATAGCATTGTCTTTGATTTTTCTTGGGGGGTATGACATTTTTTTTTTTTCCACTACCAATAAATGTTAAATATATTTGAATAATCTCCAAAACAATTGATTGATAGGCAATATTTTTATATTTTGTTGGACAGTTGGGCTATCAAGGATAATATGTAGTTCAGGTGATCGAATTTTTATTCCATCAGATTTGAGATTTCTCTTAAATCAACTTTTTACGATTTATTACCGGTACTTTAATTAGATTGCAGTACTAGTACCTAATATTACAAACCAAATACATGTATGATCAAATATACCTAATGTCATCTTATCTACTGCTTATTATCCCAGATATCCAAATTATTACAAAGAAATTAAAATACTTTTCCCCCGTGTTTTGTTTTAATCAGATATTAATCAAAATTGATAAATGATATCATTTATGCAGTACAGTGACATATTCAGGGGTGAGGGTCACGGGCTAGTTTCGTCATACATATGTCGTTGATACAGAAAAAAGATCTATCATGTCAAAATCATGATACAACAGGATATTTTCATATGCACGATCTGAACACAAGAATTTACAGAATAAGAATATTTCTTACTGAATAGAGAAAAATGGCCAAAAGAATTACAGAATACAGAAATATAAAACCCTCACCCCCCTTTTCCCCCTAATCCAGACCCTCATATATCATTGTGACGGATAGTTTTGTTTGTTCTATTTAACTGTTTTTATTTTCGAAAAGAATACTTGTACAAGGTGTTGTTAATAAATGTAACGGACAATATATACCATGCCCTCTCAGCAGTCGTCGTAATTTCATTTTAATGAAAGAAAGTATTTAAAAGCTTCTCTCCTGTGCAATATGATTTATTAAACTCATTAGGCAGAGCAATTTTATGACTACTTGCATAATTGTTTAATCGTATTAAATTCTGTATCAAATTTATATTAATGATAAAAGTTTAAGATCTTTGATATTGACAACGGGTTAAAATTATTTACTTGCATTAATATTGATATAAAAACATCCAGATCGTTTTTTTGTGTTTTTTGTAGATCTAAGAAACAAAGCAACTCTGTTACACTAAAACAATTGACTAATTAAAATTGTTTCATGGTGTCTTCTTATGTCGTCCGAATTACAATGTAAGTTATTGATCTGTAATTTATATATTCGCCATCCGTAATTATTATCTAAAATGTTTATTTGGCATGCCATACTCGATAAAAGTGCGGACGTGAAAAAGCACTCTTCACCAAAACGTGAACGGAGATTACATTTCGATGATTTCGTCATTTATAAAACATAATACGTGAAACTGAAGATAGAAGTTGTATTAAAATTGAATGTTGACACCGATATTGATCTGTTGGATGTAGAATTTATTTTCAAAATAGGTGTTTATTTAGAATATACCATTCCACGGAGATTACATGCTTAACAAATCTCTGCAGTTTTCAACTTTGTTTAGTTTTCAAGACTGATATGATTTGGAATAAATGACCATTTATTTATGGTAATCTTATAATCAAATTTAACTCATATCACACTATATGTTGTGCTAAATATTTAGTCTTGCTTTGTCTTCTATCCGTTAACGTGAATTACAGGTTTACGAAGAAAACATTATGACGGCCGGTACGATCACTATCGTTGTGCAATATGTACTAAACTTTATAAAAATTAAAAATATAGATAATAAAGAAATATAAAAATCTCAGATATAAGTATAACAAGCTACTGGTATATAACTCGAAGTCGTTAGTTTTGCTTTGTTACGGTGGGACAAATCAGTGTCATAAAATGGGCGCTTTACCAGAGAACCAGTGAGTAGCGCAAAGCTAACAAAACCTGCGTTTCAGGAGTAAGTGCATGTGACCTATTTGTATCATGTTTTATATTTAGTCGTATGCCAATGATATTTCATTGTTAAATGGTCATGTATTCCAAATCATATCAGTCTTGAAAACTAAACAAAGTTGAAAACTGCAGAGATTTGTTAAGCATGTAATCTCCGTGGAATGTTATATTCTAAACAAACACCTATTTTGAAAACAAATTCTACATCCAACAGATCGATATCGGTGTCAACATTCAATTTTAATACAACTTCTATCTTCAGATTCACGTATTATGTTTTATGAATGACGAAATCGTCGAAATGTAATCTCCGTGGAATGTAATCTCCGTTCACGTTTTTCTGAAGAGTGCTTTCTTTCACGTCCGCACTTCTATCGAGTATGGCATGCTAAATAAACATTTTAGATAATAATTACGGATGGTGAATATATAAATTACAGATCAATAACTTACATTGTAATTCAGACGACATAAGAAGACACTATGTGACAATTTTAATTAGTCAATTGTTTTAGTGTAACAGAGTTGCTTTTTTCCTAGATCTACAAAAAAAAAAAAAAAAAAAAAAAAACACAAAAAAACGAACTGGATGTTTTTATATCAATATTAATGCAAGTAAATAATTTTAACCCGTTTTCAATATTAAAGATCTGAAACTTTTATTATTAATATGAATAAGAATAAGAATAAGAATACTTTAATAATCCAATTATGGACCCTTGCGGGTTTTAAATTTCATACAATGATTACAATGATTTGTGTTATAACAATGAAATAATAAAATAAAATACATCACATTAGAACACTGAACAGTTATTGCATGCACATGGAAGAGAAAGTAATATGGGAGACAATCAATTTATGTAAGTATTATTCCCCTTTGAACAGTATCCAATAGTCTTTGAAGATATGGTGTTTTGAGCTGCATAAAAATGCAGCCCCAACTGATTAGATATAAGGATAGTTTTCTCCCATGTACACACAGCAACCAATTACTAGATATTTATGTAACTATATATTTTTTTTTTTTTTAAATTGCAAAAATTGGATAAGCACCTCAGAAGTTTGACTGCAGTTTATTAACGCATATATAAGCATTTACATATAAATAGATGAAATATGCATACACATAGATAGAGTAATGTGTATTAATTTAATTTTTTGAATTTAAAATCAATATAGATAAACTAAAAGAGATTTAGCCATTTACAGAATTTGTGGATCTCAATTCAAAACTCTTGATAAGAAAATTACTTAATTTTTTAAGTATATGTTATCTTCAGTGGTCATTAACCATAAAAATTTTGATTTCCAGTCTAAGTTATTAAAATTTTGACAGTGCTCATGAGCTTGTGCAAACAATAATTCCCGACATTTATTATATAATGGACAGTTTATTAAAAAATGAAACTCATCTTCGATATATTATGGGAACAAAAATTACAAGTCCTCTGTGACCCTTCTTATGTCGCTCTTTTTCCACTCGTAATTGGTGGGCACTTATACGAAATTTACATAATATTTGTCTTGATTGAAAACTTTGAATATCAAGATATTTTTCTATTTGGAAATTACTTTTATGAGAAAAATTTATATCTAGCTTTCCAGTAACATTATCTTTATCATTGTACCATGCTTTCAAAAACAATGTCTTTAACTTTTTCATAATAAGTTGTTTTAATCTATTAATTGAATAATCAATACAATATGTTTCTTTCAATTCAAGCTTTTGTAAAATAAATTTAACAGAGGAATACCATGTCATAGTGTTATTTTCATGCATATTTTTGTTACATAAAACGCTTCTGTCAACAAATTTGAGTTACAATGATGTAATTTATGCAGATAGCTTATCATAGATATAACAATATTAAAATATATAGGAAATCTTCCTAATTCTGATTGTACAGCAACATTTGTACTTTTATTATTTAAGTCTAAAATATGCTTACAGAACTTTAAGTTCATTTTATCAGCAACATTATTCTGGTATATTTTTTTCAATTACATTTGTAGCATCATTTTTACAAGATGCAGAGTCAGTTTTGAACATTTCCCATATCTCTGAGCCATACAAAATAATAGGTTTAATGGTATGGTCAAACAGATGTAAATTTGTTTTAATACTAGCATCTGAGCCAGATAAACATCTATTAAGTTTATATGAAGCTTTTAAAGATTTATTAAATAAGTTTTCTTTTGCATAATTAAATAGGCCACTTGACTGGAATATAACTCCAAGGTATTTATATTTGAAAACAGTTTCAATTAATTCATTTTTAAAATAGAATGGTTCTTTTATGTGGCGTCCACTTTTATTAAAAATCAAAACTTTAGTTTTTTTTTTAAGTTAACATTTAGGCACCAGGTATCACAGTATGATTCCAATGCCTTCAAGCGCTTTTGAAGTCCATCAGCAGAATCAGAAAATACAATGACATCATCTGCATACATAAGACAGTCAATGCGACTAGCGCTGAGTTTTACACTATCAGGACAATTTAGTAAACTGTTAGGTAGATCATTTATGAATAGATTAAAAAGGGCAGGGCTTAAAACATCCCCTTGTCTAACCCCAATATAAGAGTTGAAACATGGACCTAGTTTGTTGTCAACTTTTACTCTTAAATTATTGAGTGTATACATGTGTTTAATCAACTGGTAGAATTTTCCCCCAATGTCTGACTTGAGCATTTTGATAAGGATACCTGAGTGTATCACAGTATCAAAAGCTCTTTTAAAGTCAATAAAACAAGCATAAAATTTACTTCCCTTGCTATTAGTATATTTATCTATTAAGAATTTGAGGATAAACATGTGTTCTGTTGTCTTGATTTATTTTTGAAGCCAGCTTGGCAATCAGTCAAAATATTTCTCTCATCTAAATGGTTAGAAAGTCTTGTTAACACAACATTAAATAACTTTCCAATACAAGAATTTATAGCTATACCTCTGTAATTTTCAGGGTTATTTATATCTCCTGATTTATGTATAGGTATACAGTATCCTTCACACCATAGCTTTGGATAAGTGCTATGAGTAAATATTAAATTAAAGAGTTTAGTAATACAGCCTATAAGGGCTGTTTGTCCAGCTTTTAGCATGTCATGTAGTATCAGGTCCAGACCACATGCCTTTCCAAGTTTTAAATTGGTAATTGCTTTAAATATTTCCTGATTAGTCACTTTATAGTCTAATACATTTGACATGTTCTCTTTTTCTAAATCAACAAGCATGTTATTTAATAGATTTATTTTTGATTTATTAGTATCAGATAGAGAATTTAAATCTTGGAAGTATTTTGTCCATGTGGTATTATTTATAGAAATTTCTGGGGCATCCCGAACTTCTTCTGTTTCCCCCTTTAATTTATTTACAAGGTTCCAATATTCCTTTGGATTCTTAGTTAGCAGATTATCAAGTTGTTTAACAACTTTTGATTTAAACTCCCTTCTTTTATATTTTTTTAACTTTTTGAATTCTCTATAATGTTTAAAATAGTTATTTCTAATATTAATATTATATGGATTTTCAGACATACGTTTAGCTTTAGTATTTAATTCTCTCTTTGAATTTGAGTGACATTTTTGCTGCTTTAAGAATAATATTCTGCAAGTCAGTAGCAGCAGAGTTTATGTTTGATTTATCTTGATAATTGTTAGTTAGAAAAGCATTAATTTCAAGTTTACATGATGGGTGACATAGAGCATCCTGAAATTGTTCCTTTGAGCAGTCAGTCCATTTAAATTTTACCTGGAAAATTTTGAGTACTTTCATTATTAATTATAAAAAACAGGACAATATGAGGCAAGCAGCATACATGATACCTTACAATGGCAATCTGAAAAACAGGGAATAAAATTTGATACTTTACAATTCAAAGTATGTTGAATCAAATCTTCTGACATAATAATATAATCAACCACACTTGTGCCATTAGGTTTAAAACAAGTAAAATTACCATTTGAATCACCAAACATACGGCCATTCAGTATTCTGAGTTTTAAAGTTATACACAGTTGAAGTAATTGCTTGCCTCTAGCATCAACTTTATTATCACAACTCTTCCTTTTCTGTAACCAAATATCATATTCATATTCTTCATCATCCATTGCAAATGGATCATATGTATCATTCTCTATAAAATCTAATTCTGACTCAGTCCTTGCATTTAAGTCTCCACATAGAACTATGTGACCCCTCTCAGCATAATAATTAATTATATCTTTTTCTATATTTTCTAATGGATCATCATCTGACTGAAATATATAACTAGATGATGCTGGGATAATGTATGCCAAACACAAGAAAATATTTTTTGCGAAATTAAAGAATTTTTTGTCCAATTTGACCCATTGATAGTCTAAGCTTGTATTTTTTAGTATCTCAATACCAGGTAAAATGGTATTTTTAACAAAAATGCCTAGGCCACCAAAATATCTATTGTTTGCTGATTTTGGTCTACAAACAGGAAAATACTTATATCCTGGAAGGACTATATTTACATCTTTGCCAATATGTGTCTCAGTTAACAGTACTATATCATAAGCTGTTATATTATTTAAAAAAATAGAATCTGTCAATTTAATCAGATTTGCTGAGATGAGTCCACCGATGTTCCATGTGCAAATTGTTATGTTAGATATAAATGTTCTATTTGTTATACCTTTAATAAGGTTAGTACTTTTATTCTGTACTTTAGTCATTGGAACATATATAAATGTTACTATTATTTTTTATACCAATATTTAAATGAAAAAAAAACCAAAAAAAAACCAAACAAACAAAATAAAGTAAAGTTAATAACTACAAGAACTAACAAAATAACAATATGTCAATAAATGTTATTCAGAAAATATGTTTATTTTCTTGGTCGTCTGTAGGGTGGACGGTCTCTATGGTTGGAATTGCCTTGTTCTCTCCCATTATCAGGTTTATGAAAACTACTACGCCTTGATTGCTTAATGTCCAATAACGAGTCAATGGTCCATCTAAGATTACTGACCAGGACAGCAGTGCCATCTTTAGATAAGTGATACTGATCCCTTGCTAAAAACTTGGGGACTGGTTTCCCTAAACGTGACAAGTTACCATTATCACAGAGGATAACAGTATCATCCTCCATATATTCACATTTTAGCATTGCATTGACAAGTTCGACATTAGTCTAATATTTTTTGTTATCTGCCCTTGGAGTAGTTAATGAAACCACAAATGTAGTGCTGGGCATTGACTCATGAATATGAAAAATTAAGTTTTTCATATGGCTTACACATACTGGTGCAGATTCCTTTAGGTCATTGGTTAGCGAATGCAGCACCAGCACATTTGGTGGATCTTTAATCTGGCTTATTGTTTTTTCAGTATCAGCCAATGTCATAACCTCTTTTTTTTTGCAGAGTGTAAGAGCTGGAGAATTTTTTCGGCTGATACCTTTTGTGTTAGAGGTGCCTATAAGGAGGACTTGAGGTTTGTTCTGAGAAGCCTTTGTTTCAGTGGAGTCAGGCTTTTTAGGTTGAACTTGTGTCCAATTTTCATCTTTGTTGTTGCGAAATTCATGATTATTGTGTTGTTTGAATGAGTATATAATTTCATCTTTCTTGTCGAGATCGGTTTTGAGTTTCCGTACATCAGCCTCGAGTGCTTCAATTTGTTGATCTCTTGCTTGTATTCTACTGACCATATTTGTATTGGAGTTACGCAAGCTTTCCACTACAACAGAGCTTGAATTTTCTATATCCATCATGCTACCTTTAAAACGTTGATAACAGATTTTAAACTTTCAATTTCAGTCAAACTTTCGTATCTGAGTTGCTGTAGTGTGAATTTCAATTCTGCATCTTCTTTTTCTGTAATATTTAATTTACCACCTAAATCCTGGCTTTTGGAAAATTTTTGTTGACCTGATGAAGCTTCAGATTTCAAAAGAAGGTCTTTAATCTGTACACATGTATCATTTTGAGTTCTCATTGTGTCATTGACTGATGTTAAATGTTCATTCAAAGAGTGAGTGTGCTGTACATATAATTTTTCTATTGCAATAGTTACTTGATTTTCAAGATCTTTAGTTGCGGTCTTCAACATGGATTCAAAGCTTTCACGATAGTATTCATGTGATTCTTTTACATTTTTTCCCTGTGGGTAGGATGGTTTAGAATTTGAGTCAAGTTTTGCCACATTCATATCATTTGTATCAATTGCTGACTGAACCACCATATTTGTATTTGTTTTAGATCAATTATATTAGAGTTGACATCTATAGTATTGTTCCCAAGTAGTGTTTTGGGATCTGTTTCATCATCACTTTCATGATTTATGGTACTTGTATCAATATTGTCAGAAACACAGATATATGTCGAGAGTTTCTGAATAGTATCATGATCATCTTGTAACTGTTTGATATTATGTGGTGAACTATATCTCTTAAAACTGTGAAATGTTGAGAGGCAAATGTTTTGTAATCGTGGCCTTTGACTTGTAATGTTCCAGTGTTAATAAACAGTGTCAATTTGTACATAAGTGGATTATGTTTGTCTACTTTGGTGGTAACATCAATGGCAATTGATTTAAGATTTGAAGGTGTCCATTTTACAGGATCATGTTTCCAGTCAATTTGGTATTTGTCTTTATTGTCAGGGTGGTCACCAAGATACTCAAAAAGATATACATTTAATGCCTTTATCCAATGTCGGACTCTATCTTGAGTTGTCCGGAAGCTAACCATTCTGGCCTCTGGCTCATAATAATTTACATCTATCACTTCAAACTTTAGTAATTTTGCCTTTTTAGCCACTGGCGTTTTCAGTTTATCAGGAACGCATGCTGCTGGGTATGTTTTGTATATTTCACTGTTATTAAGGTAGTTTGAAAACGTAGATAGGTCTGTTGTTGACATTGTGCATGAGAATATCTTGGATAAATACTTTTTATGGCGTATAATTAGCTTACAGGAAGAAAACAAGTAATTTTTTTGCTTTCCCAACGAAAAGCGCAGGGTGCCGCCATTACCGGAAGTATTCTTTTGATATAAATTTAATATAAATTTGACACAGAATTTAATACGATTAAACAATTATGCAAGTATTCATAAAAATTGCTGTGCCTAATGAGTTTAATAAATCAAATTGCACAGGGAGAGAAGCTTTTAAATACTTTCTTTCATTAAAAATGAAATTACGACGTCGGCTGAGTGGACATGGTATATATTGTCCGTTACATTTATTAACAACACCTTGTACAAGTATTCTTTTCGAAAATAAAAACAGTTAAATAGAACAAACAAAACTATCCGTCACAATGATATACGAGGGTCTGGATTAGGGGGGAAAAGGGGGGTGAGGGTTTTATATTTCTGTATTCTGTAATTCTTTTGGCCATTTTTTCTCTTTTCAGTAAAAAATATACTTATTCTGTAAATTCTTGTGTTCAGACCGTGCATATGAAAATTTCCTGTTGTATCATGATTTTGACATGATAGATCTTTTTGTCTGTATCAACGACATATAAATATTTGAATCTACATTTTAAATTGATACAAAAAATCAAAATTCTCTGCTCTATAGATTTTCATAAATGGAGTCTTAAATATATCCATAATAAATGCACCGTATCAAATGCATATATGAGAACAACTACCAATAAACTGCTACGCGTCGCATACTATGTATAGAGACATGCATCATTAATCTAAGTTATAAGACAAATTAAAAAAAAAAAGGAATTCTAAAAGCTTTCTTTGACAAATTTTATACTAACTTCATTTTAACAAGTTTAAATTACATTTTCTCAAATAGAGCTAAGAACTGTTTGTAATGTAGTAAATTTAATTCGTTTGAAATTTTTATTCATATATGCTGTTGAAGATTACTAAGCGCCAATAAAATACAATAATTTTATATTTTATAAATTAGTGTCTTCGATAATGAAAAATTCGTCATCGAACAGTCTCATTATCATGTCGGTATTCGAAATGACTTGTTTCATTGTTATTACTAAAATAGGTCATAATAACATGACGGAGTTTTTTTTTTTTGCTTCAGAATGTTCTAGAGAAATATACAAAGGCAAATTTTAAACAATGAACCCTCATAAGCCTGGAAGTGGCTAGTCACATATAGTTAACGGCGTTTTTCTCACAATGATGTTCTACCATCATAAGCCTGGAAATGTCGTGGCGGGTCACATATAATCAATCCTTCTGACTTCATAAATTTTGTTAGAGAGAAGGCTGAATTTAGACGTTATGTGATGAAAATTAATTAATTTCCTTCCGTGAAAATGCATCGCATGTACAATAGAAATGAATCGTCCCTTCAGTGAAAATGAAAGTCTAGTATCATTATTCGACAGTAAACATGAATCGCATAACGAAAACATCATAGTGGAATTTAATCCAATATCAACAAGCTGAATAACAAACCTGTTTTAACTTATACAACATTAATAATTATGTTTAAAGGTACATTTTTCTGCAAATGAAACTTAACTGCTGCTT